>OZ004324.1:8945720-11552386 GCA_963924455.1 Pelagia noctiluca | reverse complement strand
CCCTCAGCAATGATGCCCCTGAAATTTAGCAAATCAAAAGGGTGTAATTGCAAACGCCTAGTTTTTTGACGAACTTTGCTTGCCATCATGCAATACAGCCCTTCCAATCCTAGTCACCCCTTGCACTAAACGACATCAAGCCTCCTTACCCCAATTATCACCCTGGTATCCAGGGACCGCAAAGCCCTCAGACGGTGTTTTGGGGGACTTTGTTTGTTAATTCCTATTTTTTCAGAAAAGTAGGGGGCTATAACCCATTCAGCCTCCCTGCTCGGCAGTCTATGGTATCCCTGTTTTGAAGGCAGTAGGGCTGCCCAGAGAATTTTTCTGAGGCCCCCTGAACAAGAAATGTGCTAGACCAGACATTTTGTGGAGCTACAACTTTTTGTTGCTGATGAAAAATTTTTAAGTATAAAGACAGGGTTTAAAATTGTCAAAAACTACATAAAATGAACAGAATTTCCAAGATGAGTGCCAACAAACGATTAAAATAGTCAAAATTTGCATGGCAGATGGAAGCTAGTGCCTAAACTGGGGGCTGTAGCCCCAAAGTCCCTCCGTATCATCATCCCTACCCCTCAACCTAGAAAGCACTCTTGAAACAGGGGCATAGGAAATAAAATTGTTTTTGGGGGCACCTATTGTTTTAAACAATAGAAAAATAAGCATTACGCTTAAGAACAATACAATTTCGTAATTATGGGGGGACCAGGACCCTCTGCCCCCCAGCAGGTAGGCCCCAATGAAAGCATGTAAGGGAGAAGCCTTTGGGCGACTCGGTTTCCACTGCCCCCGTTATGCAGAGTGCAGTGCCAGGCACTTGGCCCCCCTAAAAAGGACATTGAACTGCAGCACAATTTACACCACATCAGGGACGCTGGAGAGGGGAGTGCAGGGGGGCAGGTACCCCTCCTGCCCTTTTCTAAGGGGGCTAAAGGGGCAAATGTGTCCTTGGCAATATGTCAAAAAACTTCGTAAACAACACGATTAATATTTGCTAAACCATTTGTATAGCATTTTTAGCCAATCTTAAGGGTGTAGACATCAAATTTTCTCAGGGGAGTACCCCCTGAACCCCAAACTTTTTGGCTCACTACGCTAGCCTTCGCTCTACAGTGCCCTCATAATCCCTGCACCACATGGCACCCAGTAGCACTGACAGGGGGGTCAGCTTGGGCATCGACCCTGGGGCCCAGAATCCAAAATGGCCTAAGCTTCCTCAGGGCCACCAAGAGAAATGCTGGGTAAGGAGTAGCAAGAGCATAAGGGCAGCGAGGCTAAAAATAGAAATGAAAACACTGTATATTTTTGAGGCCCTTTAGGCTGTGGTCCTAGGGCAATCTCCCACTTGCCACCCCCCCCCCCCCCCTCCGTGCATGGCCAGCCCTGCGCCAATGGCATGGCTGTACCATCAAAAACGGTGTTTCTAAGACAAAAAAGGTGTGAACCCTAAAAAATTTGCAGCGGCCCTACAGCCCCCAATTTGTCACATGGAGTCATGACATCATAGACGACAAGATGCTGTTATGCTCTTTTTACCTATCTTTTTTTTTGGGGCAGTTCTTCATCCTGATGGTCCACTATCTCACCTGCATGGACAACCTGTGTTACATCCATTGCAAATGATAGCAAAAATCAAAAATGCGTCTCAAAAACAGCCTGAACGACGTTTATAGGGCCTAATTTAGATCAGAACACAGAAAAATTATTTTTCGTGCCAAAATCCAAAGTTTGCAGGACACCAGCATCGTAATGACACAGAGCCTCTTACCCTTTATACATAACGTAAACATGAAGCATGCGCGGGGTCAGATTTTGTGTGAGAGATAAATGGTTGGTAAAGAGCTTATTTTAAGCCCGTTTTATAGCTTGACAAACTGGAGATCATGATGTGTTAGGCCATACAAATACAAAGTGCCTGGTTTCCATGGGCAAACCAGGTTAAAGGTAGACTGCAATCGAGGGGAATTCATAATTGCAGCCAAAATATTTTATGATATGCTATATTGCCCCTTAAAGGATTAAAGATTTGTGAGGTATTTCGCTCAGTGTAGTCATTTTCAAAAGTTACATCTTTATTTGTATTCTCTATCTTGTCTACTTGCCTCGGTTTCTCTATATAGTCAATACCATCAAGTACTATTGGAATATTCAAGTCGCCAACTTTTCTTCTAACCCTAAAGCCCTGTTTACACTACACAAACTAACCCGGGTTCGCCCCGGGTTAGAACTAACCCAGGTTAGATTATTGTAGTGTAAACGCAACTAACCCGGGTTTGCCCCGGGTTTAACTAACCCAACTCTGGAGGTGGGTTCAACCTGGGGCGAACCTGGGTTACTTTTCACAAAATGCAGTGTAAACGCAAACCTGGGGCGAACCTGGGTTAGCCAGCGTAGAAGGCATGCGCACTCAATAAGAGTAAGAATTGCGCGCTTATTTCACATTTCTTTTCTCATGCTATTTTGACGCGAGTTGGTGATCTTTGAGATTCTGCATTTTATTGACCATGAGTGACAGCCAAAGTAAAACCGATAGAGGGTCGACATGGGAAGTCGACAAGCTTGATGGCTGTACTCGAAAGCGGCCTATTTTCGAAAAGATGGCGAAGAAGCTTCCTGAAGCAGGATTCACGCGAACATTTAGCTAAGTAGGGGAGAAGATAAAGCAGTTGAAACAAAATTACAAAAACACAAAGGATAACAATAATAAGTCGGGGAAACAGCCGCAAAACTTTCAAATTTTTTGATCAACTGGACAATATTTTGGGAGATAGGCCTATCACAAGACCTCCCAGTGTCATTGAAAGTACAGCCAACCAAGGCTATCAGGAATCTGATAATTCTCTGTCTACGGCTGCTGTCGATTATTCAGAGGATGAATTGGATGATTTAGGAGGTAGCTTCCTTTCAAGACCAAGCCCTTCATCAACAAGTAATGACACTGGTGCTTCATCATCACTAGCCAGCCTAAGTCTCGATGAGAGTAATGAAGTGATACTTCCCTCTAAAGAAGGAAAAAGTTCACCAAATGCAACAATCCAGAACGCTACACCAGTCAGGAAAGAGCAGGAGAAAACATTGTCCTCCAAGAGAGGGAAGAACAGAAAAAGGAGCAGGAATGAGGCATTCATGTCAGATGTGTGGTCCATGATACAGTCCCAACAACAAGCTGCAGATGAACGGTTCTTTAAGATTGAGGAAGAAAGACGCGCTAAAGGAATTGAGGGGGAAGAACGACTGAGGAAGGAGGAAAGACAACATTAATTTTATATGTTGAGAATGATAGGAAACATGTTCATGCAGGTTGCCTCAAGCTTTAATCAACCTCCCCAAATGCAACAACAACAAAATCATTTTCAGGGCATGCCTCCTCAAATGTACCACCAAGGGCAACAGCATTACATGGCTGCCAATAACTCAGAACAGTGAGATGAAGAGTCTATTTACACAAGTTTATAATATGTTGATCTAATGTTTCTTTTTTCAACTGTTCTATTTTAACATCTTTATGTTTCAATACACAGACTGCAAGCATATTTGAAAACAAAAAAACAAGAATTTAAAAAAGTTGTGCTATAAAAATGTAAAAGTCACTAAATGTTTGCAATTTGCATCTTTAGTTTTGGCATTGTTTTGGGCTCTACAATATGGACAAATTCCTATTACTCTGATTAGTGTGCATCTTGTTAATACTTGATTTGAGTTTAAGAGTTTTGTAAAAAATATTTGATAGCCAAAATGTCTTGTGATTCAAGACACTTTATTCCAGTCTGTACCTAAGTTTGTTATGAAAATTTGTCCAATCACCAATTGTTTTTTCAAATTAATACATCTAATAGGAAAAAGTAATGAACTTGACCAAAAATGAAAATTATCTTTTAAGTAGTCCTAACAACAAGGTAATCCTTCAAACTTGAATCTACTCTTTCTCATATGCCTAAAGAATGTTTAATACGTTATTCAAATGTTTGTGTCCATACAATACTGTATAAGCGCTTTCCGTATATCAGTTGCGTTTTTTGATGTTTCATTTTCGGCAAGATTACCACGGGCCTGTGCTCTCGGTTCTTCTGCAAGTTCTGTTTCTTTAAGCAACTCAACGTCAAAATATTATCGGAAAACTTTACAGATGTTATGCAACACACAACAAGTAGCGACACTGTTGTTAATTCTCTCAATATTTGCTTCATTTTGCTTCAATAAGCAACGCCACCTTCCCTTTAGACTTCCAAATGCATTCTCAACCACCATCCGTGCTCTGCTTAATCTGTAATTGAAATGCGATTTATCTCGTGGGAGGTTGCCATTGTCTGGAAATGGTTTCATTATCCATGGAAGGAGTGGATATGCTGCATCTGCAATTATCATCACAGGCACCTTTACCCCATTGATGTCCTTTGATCTGCTTGTTGGGAATAAGGAACCATTCTGACCTTTTGAGAATACCGAGGAGTTGGAAAAAACCCGTGCATCATGGACTTTTCCTAGCCAGCCAATATTCACGTCTATAAACTTGTAGCTACTGTCTACCAACCCTTGCAAAAGTATGGAGTACCATCCCTTGCGATTATAATAATCTGCATGAAATTCTGTTGGTGCCTTTATTAGGATGTGTGAACCATCAATAGCACCTGCACACTATGGAAATCCTAAATTTTCCTCAAACTTTCTTATTACCTGGTCAAGTTCCTCATCAACAGGTATTTTAATGTATCTTGGTAACATAATGTCTGCCATCACCGTGCAGAATTCATCTACTATTAGACACACACTTGCACTTGATATACCAAATAGATAGCCTATGGTCCTGTAGTCAGCATTTGTAGCTAATCCCCACTGAGCCACTGCAACAAGTTTTCTCAAACTGATAGCTTAACAAAGTGTCTTCTTTCTGAAGAAATGGCTTCAGCTCCTCGCACAAAAAGTGAAAGGTATTTCTTCCCATTCTGAAATTCATATGCCAATCAGAATCTTCAAAACTTTGTTCAACAATTACATCCCACCAGTTTTCACTTCTTGGCTTTGTCCACAACGTTCGTACAACCGGTCTGGGTTGAATAGTTTTCATCAAAACATTCGCTAGTATCTTCTTGGTATGTCTTGATCTTCCTCTCAAATAGCGAGTGACTCGATTTTGAGCAGCAATACGCTGTCTTTCCTGACGCCTTCTCCTCCTTAGTGATATCATTTTGAATATTTGATTCATTGATAACACGATTAACTTCAAGAGAAAGATTTGTCTCTAGAAATGCATCCCCCAAAGCTCATTTCCCTCGTTACTGTCGGCCATTTTTGTTGATTGGGCAACTGTGGATCATGACATGTTTGCCAGGCTGCGCATGCGTGCATATTAACTAACCCAGGTTCGCCCCTGGTTTGCGTTTACACTGTCATGTGTGCAAAAAGCAATGTAAACAAAAGTGGGGCGAACCTGGGTTAGTTCTAACCCAGGGCGAACCCAGGTTAGTTTGTGTAGTCATTTCCAAAAGTTACATCTTTATTTGTATTCTCTATCTTGTCTACTTTCCTTGGTTTCTCTATATAGTCAATACCATCAAGTACTATTGCAATATTCAAGTCGCCAACTTTTCATCTAACCCTAAAATGTAGGCTACAACTTCTATCTGTTGCTTTTTTAATTGAAAAATCATCATCAGTATGACGGAATGATACATCTCTGCCTTGAAGGCATTTTATATTCGCTGAGCATTATGAATTCAAGATTAAAATATCTACCGTTAAAAATATTTTTGAGCAATATTTACATATAGATCTATCTAGTCTGCACTCTACATAGCTGTGCAAAAAAACCAGACCGGCTTTGTTGTCACGTGAAATGCTCGTAACTCGTAACTAAGGAAAGTATTCCCAGAATGCATGTGGAAAATCCTTAATAAAATCAAAGGCAAAAACGGCGACCATCTTTTGCGGGAGCTTCTATTAAGAAAAGTTGTTTCTCAGGTCAATGCTTCTTGGGGTATTAGAATGGTGTTTGAAGCAGATAAAACGGAAAAGCTAACGACTGGAATCAACCAGATATGGTATTCTCTCAAAATTTCACTCATGGAACATTTGACATGCAGCAATTTACGCAGAGGAGCACAGGTTCATCTAAAAGCAAAACAATATAAAATACTCTGACCTGCATTAAATATGGAAACGTTGGGCCTAAGTTCCGTTTGCTTTATATGCACAAACGAGGCTAGTTAAATTAATTTCGGAATTTACTCGCGAAATTTCAAAATGACGTGACTGAAAAAAAATTGTAAACACAAGCAACATTTTCTCGACAATTTAGCAAAACAAATTATAGAATTATTAGAGTTTAAAGAAAATAAATGCTTAAAAAGGGACGATGTCTAAAATTCGAGAATTGTTATTAAGTGAAAGAACAGCCGTGAAACACTTAAGGGAAGTTGGTATTTTGGATGCCGAAAGTGCGCAGCAAGTAGGCTGTGCTAAGACAATAGCCTTCAAAATCTATAAAACATACCTGAATATGGGCTCGTTGGAGAAAAGGCCAAGAACTGGAAGGCCAAAGCAAACAACAAAGAGAGGAGAACGTTCCATTTGCCGAGTGGCCAGAAAGCTCAGGTTCTCAACATTAAAAGAGATAAAGGAGGAGGTTTCTGGATCTGTTAACTTAGGGATTAATGCCACTCGGGCCACTCTCCATAAGAATGGCCTTTTCAGCAGAAAAAGAAAGTCCAAACCACTAATTTCTGCCAAAAATCAACGATTGAGATACAGGTGGGCCAAGCGCCTATTGTCATGACCTGTTTCTCATTGGAAAGATGCAGTTTTTTTCTGATGAGAGCAGGTTCAGCCTCCTCAGCAATGATGGAGTGCAAAGAGTGTGGAGGATAAAAGATGAGGTCAATATTCCCACCTTGTGCCATCCAAAATTTAGCAAATCCATGTCCGTCATGGTATGGGGGTGTGTAGGGCCTAATGGCGTTGGCCGTAATTGCAACATTTAATCGAGGAATTACATCGAAATACTGAAGAATAATGTTAAACCTAGCATTGAAATGATCCATGGACATCAAAACCACTCAATTATTTTTCAACAGGAGAATGCTCCTTCCCATTCTTCGAAAATGAGGAAGAAATATCTTGATGACGAACAGATTCTTGTTCTTCCTTGGCCTGCCCAGAGCCCATATGTCAATATTATTGAAAATCTGTGGCATTATATCAAATGCATGCTTTGCGGTCATCCACCAAAAACAAAAGATCAGCTGATTGCAAAAAATTTTGAAATCTGGTACTCAGTCCTGAGATCCATGATTTTAAAACTTTACCAATCATTTCCTTGAAGAATAGATGCCATCATGGCCCGAAGAGGATATACGACAAAATATTGATGTGCAACGATCTTGTTTGAAACCTCGTGCTCAAATCATGTTTAAATGTTCATTTATACTTATATTTATGACTGGTTGCTTAAACAATTGAAAAATAATTTATTGAAAAACATAATTTTGCATATTTTATTTTGCCTCCTGCTCACAACTAAGCCCTGCTTTCATGTAAAAAGACCCACCGTTTCCATATTTAATGGAGTTCATAGAAGAATCTAAAGACAAGACAACAAGCGGCTTGACATCAATGCCAATGCTGTTGCGCCTGCTATAGAAGTGTGTAAGAGAAAATCATACCATTTTACCAATCTTAAACTACGCTTCCGAGGTATGGGGTGTCGATGAATGGCCTAAATTAGAAACATTGCATCTTAAAGCGTGTAAATACGCATTAGGGGTACGGACAAATACAACTACTGATGGTGTGTATGCAGAATTAGGCAGAATGAGTTTGCAATGTCACAGACATATAAGAATTTTGAAATTCTACTCCAGACTTTCCAAATTGGAACCGGAACGGTATGCAGGTCAGGCCTTGTTAATGCTGGTTAATGATGCAGACGCAGATCGATAAAATTGGGTATCTAAAACACGTAATCTTCGGACACGTTACGAAATTTCTAGTTTGGATAACAATGAAACAATAAAAATGAAAGTTAGAAAAACGTTTGCGTCTGAACTAAAAGATAAAATTCATGATCATATCATTCAGGATAAGAAACTGAAACTATATGCTTCCTTTAAATCATCCTTTAAATTTGAGTCTTATCTTGACGTAATTTCAAACTACAGTACTAGAAGCATCTTGGCAAAATTTCGGCTTAGTGCTCACAATTTACAAATAGAAGCTGGCAGATTTGGTATTAAAAAAACTCCTCGAAATGAAAGATTTTGTTTATATTGTAAGAAATTCAATGACTTTAAGGTTGAAGATGAAACTCATTTTATTACTTATTGTCCTTTATATAAAGAAGAGAGAAAAAGAATGCTGGATGTCATTCATAATAAATTTCCGAGCACAGAACAATTAAATGGTCAAAGTTTACTTATCTGGTTGATGAGTCAGGAAGACCCTAATATTATTTTCCTACTGGGAAAATTTTGTAAAATCTCAATAGAATCTAGAATGAAATTTATAAATTCTCGAGATGCAACATCAAAGACCCAAAATAGAACCTTTAATCTGCCCCAAACGTGATTCTGTTGATTCTGATTAAATTGTTCCCTTTACAGTATTAAGTAACCTTTATCTGTTTCTTTTAGCTGCTTATTTAATTTGGTTTTGCCATTTTTGATTTACCTAAAGCTTTGTATCTAGTAAGACATTGTAGTAGTTAATTACTTTCTTAAAATTTGTATTTAGCCACGTATGCATTGTAAACGGTTAAGGGCCATCTCGGCCTACATGCCTGTGAAAAAAAAAAAAAATTACTGTTACCACCTTTTGTTTCTCTCATTGTCTGTACGGAGCGTCTTAAAATTCCAAGCTTCTTCAATCTTAGATAATCTGTTAGGGATAGTTTCAAACCTTTTTTCGTCCTTCCAGTAAGAATATCCAACAGGTTTCTGGAACTGTATTGTACCTTCGTCATCGCTGCAGTTTTCACTCTGCATTGCACAGAAACGAGGCGTGATTGATTATTAGGCCTAAATTTAGGCCAAATCTTCGATTTCACAGTTGCAACATTGCAGGTACGAAAAATGCATTAAAAATAATTTTGAATAACCAGTGAAATCCTTCAGACGACAGGCAGTCCCAAAACTGATAGCTAGAACTTGTTTACCAAAATAATGCTATAAGTTTTAAACTAAGCTCTTCGATTTGCAGCCTCCACTCAGGCGCAACAACAACAATGGTCATCTAATCGATGGTCATCTGTCACATGTTGACTACAATACGTCAATATTCTGGAAGCATAACCAGATTCTTCTCTTTTGATTTCCCCCACAGCCTGCAGACAGAGGTTTTTTCAATGTCTTTAAAGGAAAATGGAAGAAGGCATGTACAAAATTTTCCTTTGAAAACCCAAGGCTTGTCGTGGGAAGAGGACATTCTCTTGTGTCTTCGTGGAAGATTTGGTAAAACTGCCAGACCAGATATCATAAAATCGTCATTTAAATGCGCTGGGATTTGGCCAGTTAATCGCCATGCAACTGAACTGTCAATGTTTGCCCCAGGTAAGCTATTCAATGAAACAGTCTCTGCAGAAGCCTGATTTTAGGAAGGTTTCTTATAGGAGAGTCCCAAATATATAACATACTTCATCATGGCTGAACAATTGGTGTTCAGGTCATTTTTAAATGCATAAATTCATGCAGAAGCTACCCTGGATCAGAGTATTTTTAGTGAATTTTTTGAAAAATAAATTTGGAAAAAATGAAAAAAAAAATGAAAGAGGTGAAAGGAAAAATACTCTGGAGACATGCGACCTCCTTTGTGTCTTCTCGACCAATCAGAGCCAACGGCCTTGAGGATGGCCGTGATCTTGTGAACGAGGTGAACGAGGCAAACAAGCAAACCAGACTGTTTCCAAAATAGCGACCGATCAATTTGATGTTGACCTTGAAAGCTGCGTAAATATTTCCTTGGCAAAATTCTTCCCAGAAATTGAGAATACCACGGAGCAGCAGGTGGAGGCGTGGAAAGGGCTGTTTAGGGAAAAGGATGTTTTTGCGATACTGCCAACGGGAGCCGGGAAGTCGCTAATCTATCAGCTCATTCCCTCGATCACAAAAGAGCTTGAAAAGAAGGGATACAGCAAATGGAAAGGGAAGAAATTCGTTGTTGTTGTGTCACCGTTACTGGCGATCATTGAGACACAAACTGTCGAACTGAATAAGCGTGGTATAACCGCCTTAAATCTCACTAAGGAGATGGATGAAAGCACTGAATTGCACTCAAAGAATGGAGAGTTTGACATATTGTTTGGGAGTCCAGAATCATTCGTAGAGACTGACAAATGGACCACAATATTCAAACATGACACCTTCAGGAGTAAATCAATTGCACTAGTTGCTGATGAAGCCCATTGTATCCCAAAATGGTGATGGCACAATTGTTAAACATTTTCTCTGATTATACTATTCAAAGGGAATAGACATAACCTATAGAAATTTTGGAATAAACAAAGAAGTGCCCTTTTACTTGACAGGAAATGGCCCTTTAGTTTATTGAAAAGAGCCCCTTTCTCCCCCTCTAACATAGCACCACATTTTCATGATCAAACTGTTTTCCAATACGGGCCTAGAAGGCATCTGTGTTGCACAGCATCTTTTTGTGGCATGGCCAAGTATCTGCCGTTCAAAGTTCCTTGCTCTGTTTTTGTTCATTACAGATATAGATATCAAATACAAATATCAAGTTTAACGAATATTTCTTTTTCAATTTTCATCACAATAAGTCACTTCTTTACAGATTTGTGCTCTATTCAAAAAACAAAAAACCATTAAAATATTGTCAAACTTGATACAATGCCAATTTCTTTCTCTGATCATTTAGCCAGTCAAGAAGTGCTGGTACTTTCATTCTTGAAAGTATATTTGCATCAAAGCCACTGAAATGATCATACTTTCTACCTGGAGTGAAATAGAAGATGTTGTTCTTCGTGAATTCTTCAACAAGCATTTTCATATCTTTTTCCTTTTTCTTCATGATGTGCTTCCCAGTTGGGCGTCTGACATGCAAGTCATCATCAATTGTAACAAGTATTTAATTCATAAATGAAATTGCATTTGCCTCCCTTTGTGCACATTGTTCATTTAAATTGACCCCTAGGTTGGCAAGAAGTTCCTTTGCAAGGCAATTCCATTGTTCCAAACGAACATCATTTTACTCATTCTTGCCTTTTCCTCCTTTATTGTTGATGGTCCTGTTCCAGGTAAGAAGATGCGCTTTTTCCTCTGTTAAAAGTGCTGTTACATTTGCAAGCCAATTAAAGGCTGCAAGGGCATACTTGTGGTGCTTAAATGCTTTATAATACAGAAGAAAAAACCTCCAGCACAAGATAATTCGATCTCCATCACCTTAACGAACAGCATCGTCAGCACATTTAATGAGCAGACCAAGATTTAAACTAGCAACAGCATAATTGTACACATCATCATTGTTAGCATTTGTTTCATTATGTTCTGTTACATTCATCTCATCAGTTGTTGCATTCTCAAATACCATTTGATGGATCTTTAACTCGTGGTTGGTTCTTGCCTTCTTGTACTTGTATACCTTAGAACAATCAGGACTTCTACAAGAGTATGCATGGTTTGTGACAGTGCTTGGTGTCTGCGTATGTGCTGCCTACAAAAGGGTGAGGATAGTTATATAGTGGGGTAAACATATGCTAAATAGAAAAAATCAAGCCTAGAAATTAGCAAAACAAAATTATGCAAACAAACCTGGTAGGCAGTGGCGTAGCGTCTGGGTATTCAAGGTATTCAGTGAATACCCTGGGGTTTTGAGTAAAAAATAAAAAAATAGTCTAATTATAAGATTTCGTGAAACAAGAAGACCTTTTTTAACTTTCGGGTTATAAACTTCATAGTGTTTTCGCCATTTCTAGTTGTTGGATGCAACCCAACACTGTTTTTATATGTTCCATCTATTCCATTCCATTGTATTCAATTCCGTATTCCATATTTTTGATAGAGATCTCTCGTTGAGCAGAGGAAACATTCCTAAATGGATTAGCGGTTATGTGTTATTGTCTATGAGAACAGTCTTATATTGAATTTTATTGTATTAATCACTGCAGAGGTCTACGGTACGCACTGAATCTCTTCCGGCAGTTTCCACCAATCAAAACTCTCCATTTCGCCAGTATTTGACCCCAAATTGACCTTTCAGATCGAGAAAACAAAAGAGCTGTACGCAGAGAAATCTCTGCGTACAGCCTCCTTTCTTGACTTAGATGATCAAAACTGATTCCGAGGCTCGAACAAAACATCATGGCAAGAAGACGGAAGTAAAACAGAATTGAGATTGTGAACAGATTAACATCAACAGATGAACATAAATTGGTGAACATGAAACCCAAATTTCGTCATCGCTTTTGCTGTATAATATAAGGATATATATTTGCCAAGATGACCTGAGCTCATTACACAAAAACAAGTAAGAACGCAAGTACAAGGTAGATTTTGAGTGATTTTTAGAATCCTACGCCATTTTGAGGGCTGTATCAGGACCAAATCTCTGGGGCCTCCGGGGGCTTCCCCCCCTGGGCCCCCACCAGGGCGCTGCCTGGACCTTCGGTCATTGATTGTATCCTGACTGAATACCCACTACTGAAAGTCACGCTACGCCACTGCTGGTAGGGGATTACTAATATAGTAATTTAATTGCTCATTGATCCTTTTTGAACTGGGAGATTTTTTGTTCCAAATACCAAAACTGTGCTAATGGGTCATAAGGTAGATAACCACATGTGGAATTTTTTAGTGAAATTTAGTAATAAATAAAAAAACAGCCACAATAAAAAATAGCATGTTGTAATTGGGAGAAAGCAGCTACTGCGTTATTTTTGCCTGCCAGCTGAGAATCAGCAAATCATTTCCCACTAAATGCTTCTTTTCCCAAATAGGGGCATAAGTAGGCATTTAAAAGATGTACTGTAATGTGTTCAAAAATGAATGCACCTCCTCTATGGTTTCTCCATGTATCTTAATTATATGTTCTTTCAGCATTTCTGTGACTTGGTGATGCAACCACTGTTGTTTCTTGTTTCTGTTGGAAGCCTTTATTGTTGGTGGTATAACATCTTCTTCTAAATTGGAAAGCTTCATGTTGAAATGCTTTAGTGCTAATGCCACAACATAACAGTTGGTTTCGAAGGTCACATATTCTTTGCATTCATTGAATGTGTCAATTACGTTCCCTCTTCCATTGGAACAGTCAACAACATGCATGTTATACACCATACTGCAAACGTCGCTTGTGGATGAGTTGTCAAAAAAACACTGGTAGAGGTATCTGAAACAAAATGGATAAATCCATTAAATGTTTTTGAACCAGATTTTCTTCATACAGTACACGTCTTACATGTAGTTTCATTGACAGTGTTTTTTATTAAGAAATGTTCAACAGGCTGAAATTCCAAAGCATTTGTTTCCTTTGAGAATGTTTGATTTTGTAGATTCACTACCTCGTTTGTTTCAGAGAACAGATTTATCATAACATGAATTGGATTTGTTTAATGTGAGCTCACATTAAACAAATCCAATTCATGTCATGATACTGTTAATATGTTTTTTGAAAAATGCACTGTTTCTTATTTGCATGTTCAGTACAAGCCTTTGGTACATCAACACTGTTCCCCTGCTTATGAATGTTTTAAGCTCTCGAGAGTTATGGTTCAAACATTTTTAGAGTCTTTTTACCACTCAAGAATTCTTACATGTATTTGGAAGGTCTCTTAAGAAATTCTTGAGAATTCTTTGATGTTAATGTTTAGAAGGTCTGTACTGTATTATCTACTGTTCTTATGTTATTTGCCTCTATTTAAAACTTTGTTTCTCTACGTACCGCATAAATGTATCTTATTGCATGCCAATCCTCAATTTTTGGAATCAATCCATCAAGACGCTCAAGCTCTGTGTCGCCATCCTTCATTGCACCCATTAAACATCTTGCTCGCTCCTCAGATAATTGATTACCCCCAACAAATATCTTCTTTGTAACAGTTGACTGAGCTCCATTTGTTCCATTTGTTTTACTCCATGTAGGGACATATTTATCTTGAAGTATCTGGAGTATTTCTATCATCTCTGAGCCAACAGTCTCATTTTTGAAAATAAGACCACCTGTGAAGGGAAATTAAAATCCTGAATGCCTCTGAATTTTTGTATTTGTCTTCAGGATCCTTCTTTCAGAAGATTTAGTACAGCCAAAAGTTTAATCCAAAACCTCATGTATAAAATATTGGAAAATATGTACCATAATCAAACAAGCCTTTTTTCATCTTATTACCGTATGGGTATTATGCTGTTGGGGCAACTTTGGTTGAAGGGCTTCAGTTGTTTTAAGTCAACCATTTTTCAGCATGAATAATTATGCCTTAGTCATATCTTATTTGCCTTTAGTTTATAGCACAGAGAAAGTGATCAAAGCAAAATTGCAAGTTGATTCCATATCTATGTACTATGTATAAACGTGAACATAAGGAAACCATCAATTATTTGTAGGTTTAGTTCTAATAGCAAGGCTTGTCGGGTGTTTAATAAGCAGATTATTTCTCGTCCCTACCTTGTTCACTTGCTTGCGACATGACATCAGAGTATTTGTGTGGGATATGGCGTACAGTTGTTCCCTTGAAGCATGCAAATGCAGGAATGTTGTCCACTAAAATATTTGCAACAATGGGAACAAAAGTTTTCAAAATGTCATTGTGATGTTGTAAAGAGGGTGCAAAGTCTGAATTCTTGAGGCTAAGAGCAGGTCTGATTGGCTGTGTATCGTCAAGGTTTTCACCAGTAACCCGATCGCAAACCAATAGGACATGTACCCAATGCAGTGATTTGTTTTACTCTCTGATGACATATGCTTGGCCTTAACAAAGAAGTCTAGGTTGTCAAAAATTATTTGATAGAGCTTCTTTCCTTCTAGTTGCTGACTTCTTTCAATAATGTTTTCTTTTATTGCATCAGCTCCTCTCTCAAAAACTATGCTGCCACCCAAGTTGTCAGTTATCACAGTTGATGGAGGCGTGCTTGTGTGCTGGTTACAGGAGGTTGTCTTCTTGTTTGAATCTTCTAATGCCTGTAACTTTAGAACCTGCTCCACTGATTTCTTCCAAGACATGACTTGCATGGATGGCAATTCGCCTACACTTTCGATCTTTCGTATCATGGTTTTAGAGCTCACAGCCAGACCCCACTTGGTGAATCTTTCATATGCCTGGAAAAGTTCAATTAATATAATAGTCAAGTTAAAGGGTCCAGTCTTCGAAAGGATTCCTATAAACAGTTTCTTAAAAATTTAAGATTTCTCGAAGTGATAATTTAAAAAAAAAGAACTCTTCTTTAATGGCACTAACATGGTCTGTTTTCCTATCATATATTACCCATTTGATATTTCGCTTGATTCATGAAATACTTTGTCACATTTTTTGCAGACCACTTTGATTTACTAATTATGTGATTCATTTCACTTCCCAGGGGAGAAGACGCCATAATTGCAATGAACAAAGTTGCAAAACAGGTTATGAAAGCTTTTCGAGATAGCTTTGCAAAACTTGGACGCTTCCGATCCATATTAACGAAGACACCTGTTTGTGTATTAACTGCTACAGCGAGCCAGCAGACACAGAAGCGAATAGTTAAGTCCCTGGCATTAAAGAGATATTTGTCGCGATTTGGGAGTAGTCCTGGCTTTGGCTTGCTGTACGGTACAGCTTGAAAACGCTTACATCCATAACAGCTCTTGATCACTCGCTTCGTCAATCTCCTTAATCTGGGAATCCAATAGTTCTCTCTCACTCTTGCCATCGTATAACCCACTCCCCCATGAAGGGTGTGAAGATGGGCCTCCATGACTAATCTTTCAGTAAACAATGCGGTTGGAGGCAAATAGACTGGATACTCCCCCTGGATACGTCCAATGCAAACGTAAATCTCTTTCTCATTCTTTTGCAAACCCAACTGGTGCTGATCTGCTTTGAATTTCTCTGTGGTTTCGTATCGCAATTGAAATCTCCTCACCCAGAGTTCAATCTGTTCTCTGATTTCTTGCGTTGTTAATGGTCCCTTTCTGCGGTTTGCTCTCTCTGACTTGCAGTTGTGTAAAAATCTCATGATCCATGCTGTTATTCTCATTGCTTTGTAAAGATGGTACTTCTGCAGAACTCCATCTAATTCGTCTTTTGTCTCAACTGCCATGCTTAACGTCTTTACTGGTGATGCTTCTGCTTCTGACTCAACAGTTGACCCAGTAACTAGTTTGGCTGGCCATTCTTTACGATTCTGAATCCAGCTAGGCCCTTTGTACCATTGGTCACCTAACTTGTTGCTGTAGGCGCCTCTACTTGCAACATCCGCTGGATTTAACTCTGTTGGAACATGTCTCCAATCGATGAACTCTTTCTCTTTGATCTTTGCAACTCGATTGCTCACAAATTGCTTGTATCTGTTCTCTCCTGTAATCCAGTACAGTGCTACACTGCTATCAAGCCAGCCATATACTTTGCGTACAGGGTATCCTTTAAGCACTCTCTTCACGTTATCAACTACGTTGGCGGCCATATGACCAGCAACAAGTTCTAATCTAGGAATTATAAGCCCTTTCTTGGCAATGCGTGCTTTGGCTGTAATGAGCTCTTGGCTTGTTTCTGTTTCTTGGAAGACGGTAGCATAGACTGCGGTTGCTACACCGTTTCCACTTGCATCTGCGAACGCATGAAGATCTATCGCTGTGATTTCACCTTCTTTGCTTCTTTGCTTATGTTTTGCAGGGGAGGGCCAGTCTCAAGACAATCATTTAGAGACGGTGACTTATCATCAGCCCTTGCGGAAGCGTCATACACAATCCGGACATTTGTGCTTTCAGCTGATTCTCTGACCACTTCTCTGTGTGGTAAATAAAACTCTTTCTTTGGTAGTACCCCTGATGGCCCCCCTGGCACCTTCTCTATGATCCCTTGCGCCTCTTGATCTTTGATTATCTCCTCATATTTGTCAAGCAGTTCTGGTTTTCTCTCTAGTCTTTGCACAAGTTTCCTTAATCTTGCTTTACTCCCTGTCTCATTGTTTGGCAACTCTTGAACTCCTGGTTTCCACATTAGACCTGTTTGGTACCACCCTTCGGGGCTGCGCTCTAGCTGCTTTGAGAACTCGTGGTGAACTATATCCTGTTCCTCTTCACTCTTTAGGCCTAATACATCTAATGAACACAACTGCTCATACTCAACCTTAGATGACTTTGTCAGAAATATGTTACTTAAATCTGCCTCGTGCCCGGGGGAGATGAGTGCCCACCCAAGGGAGGTGAGCTCTGCGACAGGCTCCCCGGGTTTCCCTATTCTTGGCTTTGAAGGGGTCTTAATTTTTGCAAAGTCACTTGCCCCTATTATCATGTGAAATGGTAAATCTGCCTTCTCATCTATGTCATCAATAACCACCCCCTTAAGATGTGGGTAACTTCTGATATCTCCTTGTACTTTGGGTTTGGTATTGTGAGTAATTCTCTCCTGCCCACTTTGCTGACATCCATTTTGATACTGAAAGTTTCCTTCACATCTTTTATCTCATATTTGTACATCTCAATCTTTGTTGTTGTTGTTGACATCATCATATCAATTTGCCTGTGCTCACGTTTATATGGTTTCTGTCCAATTGTCTCAGCAAGTTTAGTTGATACGTAGGAGCTTCCTGCACCTGTATCAAGTAAAGCTCTACACTTTACCCCCTCTACTCTCACTATTACTACAGGGTACACAACCCCCCTTTCTCCTGTGGCTAGGAGAACTTCATCTTTGGATTGGGATTTGTCACAAATTGATGTGTGATGCTTGGCTTTGCAGTTTCTGCAGCTTCCTTTACTTTGACATTCTGAAGCGCGGTGTTTCCCCCCTTTGCAATTAAAACAGAGTCGTTTCTGTCTTAATATGTCTTGCCTTTCAGTAGTTTTGGTAACTACAGTACATTCCACTGACTTGTGATCATCACTCTCACAAAATACACATCCTCTTCTCTGAAAATTCCCTTTGTTAGCTCCATGATAATTCCCTTGTTGATTGGTGGTGAAAACCTTGTCCCTCCCCTCCTGATGTTGATAAATGGGGTTCCGTTCAGTCCATTTACACAGGGCCTCTACAAGTTGTGGGAATCCCCACGATTGCCATTCATCATCTAAACGTACTAGATCAGCTCTAATCCCCTCTAATTTGTCAAGGGTGGACCTAGTATACCCAGATATCTCACTGAGTTTACCCATAGATTCTAATGCTTGGATGCTGGGGAGGGGCTTATTGAAGAAATCATGGATTTGGGAAGGGTTGGACCCCCTGATATTTGGTAGGGCCATTATGCTCTGTACATGGGCGTTTATAACTTCACTGGGCTTCCCATACTTGGATTTCAAAATTTGTTTGGCCCTTTCATACCCCTCACTACTGTGGCCTAAGTTCTCAATTGATGAACGCACTTTTGGCTGCAAAAACTCCTTCAAATAATTAAATTTTGTGACTGGATCAATGTTTTGTCTGTCTACTTCAGTTTCGAATTGGCTCCAAAAGGGAAACCAATCCATGTGTGTTCCGTTGAACTTCGTGATTTCTAGTTTAGGCAATTTCACGCTCATTTGCATTTGCGAGGCGTCGGTTTTCCCCTTCATTTCTTCCAATTTTGCTTCTAATTCTAGCCTTTGTTTGAATTTCAATTTCTCTAACTCGATTTCCATCTCAAATTGCCGTTGTTTGGCCTGATTTATTTCTTCCTCTTTTTCATGCTTCTCTCTTTGTTTAAAATCATGTAAAGCATTGTTTAATCTTTCAACGTATGGCTGGAATTTCTTAATTTCGATCTCCAAATCTGCTCGCCATTTCCGTACTTTGTCTGGGGTTTCCCCTTTCTCCAATTTCAACTCTTGAATCGCTGTTTTAATGTCTTGAATCTCGTCTAATTTGCTCTCATAAATCCTCAACTGTCTCACGATATCCTTGTGTGTATTGCTAGCTAATATCTCTTCGGTTTCCTCACGTAAGAATTCCAGAAAGTTGGTTTTTCCCTCGATTTTCTTGACAAGTTGGGTGTCATCCGCCATGTTTGTTGCTTCGACTTCAGCGCTGCTGTCTGAAGTTTAATTGTGTTATTCTCTCCGCTATTCTCTCACATCTGCTCCCATCTGGGGTGCCACTTTGTCGCGAAAACTTCGTTAGTCCGTGACAACAAAGAATGAAGTCATAAGGTACTTTTTATCGTACTTTATTTAACCAAAACAAAACAGTTTACATGTAACAACTCTCCTCGCTTCTCACTGTGTTCGATTCAAAGTCTCTCTCTCTGTCAATCATTTCTCACTTGTTGCCTAGCTACGGAGTTCTTTAGAGTTCGGGGAGGGGGAATGACATCTATTTCCCACATATTTTCAGCTGCCAAAGCCTTAATAGGCTTAATTTTAGACTGAGTATAACAAAAGTGAAACAACTGAATCCTGCAAGAGATCTGAAATGGCTAGAAAAAAGCCTGAATGAAAGAGGAAACAATCATGAAAAAATAATCATTTATTGCAAGTCTATGACAACGGTTGCAAGTCTGTATGAGTATTTTTCTCATTCTGTAAAGGCAGATGAAAAGTTAGTCGCAATGTATCATAGCAAAACTCGTGATCACATCAAGGAAAGGGTACTTCAGTCACTCCTATCACAAGAAGGAAGTATACGGCTTGTCATTGCCACTTCTTCACTTGGAATGGGTGTCAACATAAGAGATATCAGATATATCATACACTATGGTTCTCCAATGTCCTTGGATGACTACATTCAAGGTATTGGCAGAGCAGGTTATGATGGGAAAGATTCTGAGGCAATTCTGTACTGCTCTGGTCAGCAACTTGGCAAAAGTAGCAAAGAGATGAAAGCATATGGTAAAAGCTTATCTGGATGTTTGAGGCTAGCTCTTTATGAAGCTTATGACAAGAATATTGAAAGGCCAAATATAGACCATAATTGCTGCTCAAAATGTCATATTGAGTGTAAATGTGGCGAAGGTTTGTGCAGAAGGGATCTTCCTCAATACGAAGAATTAAGCTCTAATTTCAATGGCCAATGTGAAGTTATTAGGGAAGTTACAACAGATCAGATTTTGCTTCTGAAGGAGCTTCTAACTGATCACAAACTTTTACTTGATGCAAAGTGTGAGGGAAAATGCTTGCATGACAAAAGTTTTGTACATGGTTTTACAACTGAAGTAATTGAAAAGGTGATAGCAAATGCTAAATATATTAGTGGTATTGACTTCATTCATGCAAATATCCAGTTGTTGAAGGAGGAGGATGCTGCAACCATCATGAGCATGATCCATGATGTGTTTGAGGACGTGGAGGACATCATAAATAATGACAACACCCTAGAAGACCTGTTTGAATCATTTCACCTAGAAGGAAATTCCGATGATGAAGATTTAGACAGTGATGATCCAACCACGGAAGAATTGTTTGAGGACTTTTCAGACTTAGAAGAAATTGATGAATAGGATAGTGATAGTGATAGCGATAAAGTAGCCTTTGAATCTATAGAAAAGAAGTTATAAGACAATTTCCAAATTTTCTTTTTAAGTAGAGTACATTCTTTCTGTCAGAAATCTGTTTCCGAAATGGAAATGTAAATGATTTCTAATGCTCTTACAGTATATAATTTACTTTCTGATATTTTCTTAGTCTTATTTTAAAATGGTTTTGAAAAAGGAAGTTTTCTGTGTTACAGTACATCCTCGGTTATCCGAACCTCGATTATCCGAACCTCGATTATCCGAACGCCAAAAGTTTTCATTAAAATTTTTTTTTGCAAACTAGTTCTTGAGATACCGATCGAAATATCCGTTGTCTGCTCAAACTGTTGCCCAATATAAAAGTCATATCCTATGGAAGCACAAAAATAACACATTTATTTTTACATTCGTGTCTACATTTAACCAAACCGCTTAAAGGGATATCAAACAGGAAAATCCAGGAGCTTCGATAACACGTTATTACAAATCGTTGTTGAAATTTACAAAAAACTGTTGCCTTAGTTTTGTTGTTGGTCCTTTCTTGAGCATCATGTTACTGTTTAGGACGATGATAATAACCTTTATAGCAAGTTGAGTAGGTAAAATGTTCTTCCTCGATTATCCGAATTTTTTGCGTATCCGAACGGCCCAACAAAAATTTGAGTTCAACCTGTTCGGATAATCGAGGATCCACTGTATTTATTTTCATAATTTGTTGCCATGCATGTAATTAATCATAAGAAAGAAAGTTATGTAAGATACTTACCAACTTTTTTGCACCACTATTATGAAGGATAAATCCCACTCGATATGCTTGGGCAGAAAGTGTATTGCAGTGACTTTTGAGTAAAACAGAACAAGCCATCGAGATTGCTTGTAAACTGCGATCTGGTTTCAAGCCTTTTGTGACATTTCTTGCTTGCCTTTTACTTGTACTGATTGGGTGCAATACACTGTATACCGTTGGTGCTCTTTCTCCAATCTCGTCAACAAATTTCTTGTCACTAAATGTCAGCAGGGATTCTGAATCAGTTTTTGACAATATACTTGGTTTTTTTCTGCTTGTCAGTTGTTGTGTCTCTTGCTGTACAATTTTGTTTAGGCTGACTTCAAAGCATTCCTTAAATGTTGCCAAATGTAATATGTCATCCGTAGCACTCTGAAGATGACCATCAGCAATTTCTTTAATAATTTTACTTGAAGATGCAGACCTAATTTCTTTAACAGTTGTACGGCTTGGATATTTGATGTGCACCTGTTTAGAGGAGGAAGATGTTTTCATATGTAAGAAATTCTGTTCCTAGTGCTACAAATAGTCTGATTTTTTCCTCTTTATTAAAGCATATAATCATCAAGCTAATGTATTCATTTTATGTGTAATTTCTCGAGATTTCAAAATTTGTTGGTCAGCAGTTACCCTAGAGCAGAGTTATTGGGCATTATGAAAAAATTGGAAAGTAAAGCTAAAATTACTTACTTCATATGGTATTACACAGTCAGTTCTCTATAGGGGGAGGGGGCACCTAACGTGGGCACCAAAATTTAGCTTGGAATTTAGTTGGCTCCGAAATTTAGTTCTTGCTGGCAATTCGTAATGGTCAGTAGTTGTGGTTGGTTATAGTCCCCGTTGTCTGCTGGATAAAGAGCTGACTGTATAAAGGTTAACCTCTTTGTAAAAAAGGGGCTGCATAACTATATTTAGAAATTTCGTATTGCATTACCTCTATTACAGTATCTTGCTTCTTATAAGCATCACAGAATGGCATTGAAACATCATGGAATGGCAGGTCATCTGGCTTTACAAGATAGGATGCTGGTGATGATGGACTGGGGGAAATGATTCTCTGTCTATTTTGGTTGTAGGCAAGGAAGTTACTTTCAGGGGTAACATTTTCTGTTTGGTTGCTTGAAAATTGCCCTGGGAACGCATCATGGATTCTTGGAGTGAGGGGTATTCTTTTCCGCACCCCCGATGATGAGTGTGGAGAATTTGACATACGCTTCCTTCGTGAGACCGGCATTGGTTCTGTAGCAGCGCTGGAGTGCAGTGCTTCTGTCATTTGAAAATCATTTCTTAACTAGTTAATGCCTTCTAAAGCTTTGTAAAGCCTCTCGACTTTCCTGCAACACGCTTTGCATATGACTGCAGAAATTGTGAACAAATTGTCCTCAACCGCTTGGCCTAACAGTCTTTCCACCTTGCATCTTATGCTAACTTCCGATATGTTAGAAGGAGCCCTTTTGAGAGTATGTTGAAGGTTGTGTGCTCCATCTTTTCCAGAAACAGTAAAATCCAAGTTGCAAATGCGGCAGAACGAGTTTTGATTTTGTAAATATAATTTCACCGGTGTTACCACAGTCGTTCTTCCATCGTCCATTTTTTAGGCCATTTCCCGTGGGCATGTTTGGTTTGATATCAAATTTCAAATTTCCCGCCATTTTCTTACTAGACACCAGAACGAGGTTATGGTCGCATGTCTCCAGAGTATTTTTCCTTTCACCTCTTTCATTTTTTTTTATTTTTTTCAAATTTATTTTTCAAAAAATTCACTAAAAATACTCTGATCCAGGGTATGCAGAAGCTTGCATCAGCATACAAATTTTGTGAACTTCCATTTTTCGATAATTTTAAATCTCAGTTTATGATGTGCAGCAGTGTTTTTATAGTATATGTTTTTAAATATTTTTAAATATATGTTTTTATAGTACTGTTTTTAAAAATGATAGTGATCAAATCCCTCTGGTCTAATAAATTCATCATTAGTTTTATCAGCTGTCATTAGTAGACCAGTTTTTAAAAATATTTTCCTTCTAAAGTCAGGCTATTCTTTGCCAAGTTTCTCCCAAGCCTCTCCTAACCATTTGATGTTCAGTATCCTCCTTTCTAAAGCAGTTTTATTTGATTGCCACTTCTCTAAGTTATCATCTTCTTGAAGGAAGGCATCCATCTGCTCACCCATTAATACTTTGATTGAATTTCCCTCCCCTCGGTCTACTGGTTGGTATTTGTCTGTCTCCTGTGGAGGTAGTGGATACACAACAGTATTAGCCATGATCGGCAAGCTCTATGAAATTCTCCAGTCATTTAACTTGATAAGTTGTCAAGGAATAGGACATTTTCTGAATTTTTGTCAACAAATGGAGCAAAGGTTGTTTCTACCCATTCTAATGCCACTTTGCCATGCATCCACCCTTTGTCCTGAAAAAGAACATGCACACGTTTGTCATACTGTGCTTTTTCTGCAGACTTAAAGAGTCTCCATCAACATCAATGCTTTGCACGCCACGACAAACAAAAATAAGAAATGAGGCTGCGCCGATCCAGGAAATGCAACAGTTAGATTTTGCAGTGAAGCCACACGTGGTTTAATTTCTATGATGGCGATGGCAACAAACGTTTATGGCAGTCCAGTGCGAGTCGAAGGAAGAAGTGAAGAGTCAAATGACAGCAAGGAGGAAGAAAACCGTGACGCGATTGAGGTAAGTTAGATTGACCAGCTACCTACTAACTAACTTTACCTGGCTGGCAAAGTACGATTGGCTGGCCTAGCCTACTTTTACGTACCTAACTTGTGAAACTAACGTGAAATTTTATTTTGACCTCTAGTAGATGCTCTGGGTACACCCACAGCATGGCTAAGCGGCTTTTTGAAGGCTTCTCAGCAAAGAAGAAGGCCTAATCTAATGTTTTGGGAACAGGATTTATCATAAAACAAACCGTCACCAGTCCTATATTCCTGCTATGTACGGTAGGTGCTTGTACACTTTACGTGCCCACCTATATATAATAGCTGTAATAGTGTATATATAGTTTTGAATAGCATACCAAACGATTCCTAAGACGGTGTTCTACGATGTTGACAGGTGTTTGGGGGCGGTAGCCCCCAAAATAGAAACAAACTTTTGTTAGATATCCAACTATATAGGGCACGTAAAGTGTAGAAGTACCGATTTTCTTAAGGCCTTATAGTTTCTAACCTAAAGCCTAATATACCGGGTTCCCTTTGCTTTGGAACCCATCATACAATTCCACTGTACAGTATATTATGACATTGGATTCTTATTCATTATTTTAGCTCTGGCCCTTTGTTAAAATTCTAATTTGTTTGTTAATTATAATTATAATTTGAATTGTTTATTATTTTATTAAGTTCCTACTTGTGTGTGTAAAGGGGTTTGTAGCAGATGATCAGGCAAACATCCTGGGTGTCCATGTAAAGATGCTGGTAAGAAATGTAGGAAGGAGTGTTGATGCGGAAAGAAAACTGGACGGAAGGTTGTCAAATGGTGTGTGAATGGGAAGGTAAGAGTTACAGTTGACTTTCTAACCACTTTTCAACCAGGGACATCGCCAGAGGGGGAGTAAGGGGAGGCTCCCCTTTGAAGAAAATTCCATGCATATTGTGTGTTGTTATCAATTTTATATGGGTTATTATCCACAAATTATAATGCTGAAAGTGATCAATGGCTCCCCCCTTTCAGAGCTTCTGGCTACGTACCTGTTTTCAACTACAGTATACAGGCACTTTGCAACTACACATTTTTTTATAAGAAACATGGCTCAAGCCCTAATACTGGAACTTTCTTAAATTTTATATTGTTTTTTTTGTTGTTAGGGAAAAAATAAAGCAATAGAGTCTATTATTCTTTACAAGAAATCCTAGTACTAGTTTCTTATAAACAAGTTACTTATAAAAAACATATATTGTAAAATGGTTGCAACGTTACATCAGATATAGGCAAGTCAGCAGAGAACAACACTTTTTGTAAAATATTGGGTATACACAAAATCACTCAAAAATGAGCTAGCTGAAAAAAGGATACCGTATTTCCTCTCATAAACGCAACAGCGTTTATTACGAAACCCAACTTTTGGGTGCTTTGTTTAATAGAGGGCGGCGTTTATCAGAGGGCGGCATTTTCCACATAAATAAAAGTGAGATGATTTCTTTTCTCAAAAATATGTCATAAAATATTGAGTTACAAATGTTTTAACAGTTCTTTTTGGTGAACTCTTAAAGTGGAAAGGACAAGAAATGTTTTTATTTTTAATAATAGAAGACTATGTTGACAGAAAACAAGAAAAAATCCCATAAACTTTTCATTATCTCTTGTTATGGTCTGTTTCCTAATAAATGCCAATTTTCAAGATGCAGAGTTGAATAGAGGGCAGCGTGTATCAGAGGGCGGTGTTAGTAATTATGATCTATCTATAGTTGTAAATTAATTGTTCACTGTATGCCATGTAACCCCACCAGAAATGCAAACCTGAATGTTTGCAAGTTCATTTTCTTACAAGATATTTCATATTGAAACTGTACTTTTAGCCTAAGGAATCTAGTGGTGATGATGAAGAGGCAGCAGTGACATCAATTCATGAGGATGGGCATTTGAATATGGAGCAAGAGATCCAACACGCAAAACAACAAGTCCGGGTAACCTTTTTCTCTGTGAATGATTACTTACAATAAGTACAGTATCCATAACATACAGTAAACCTGATTCATTACATAACAAGAAAACTGTCAAACTCTAAAATTTAGAACTTTTTATGCTCTAAGACAAAGAAATTATAATCCAATAAGAGTTATTGTATTGAAAAATTGATAATAAATTTGTTCTTCTTCAACTTATTGGTAGATAAATGTTATATCATATCCATTAATAATACAGTTTTTTTAGGCCACATACCTCTTACTATTCAAGATGGTAACGATTTAGGCCAAATCCAGAGGTGACTGGGGCCTTGTAAAAAAAGAGTAAAGAAAGAGTGGAATCCTGATACTGTGAAACCCGCGTTAATACGGCCACGAACAGGCGAGCAAAAGTTGGCCAGAATAACTGGGTGGCTGCATTAACGGGCTCTTTTCAACTGTTTGTATTTATGAGGTGGCCGCAAAGCAGGGTTCCATTGTATAATGAACCCTGTGTAACAACTTTCCTGTTATAATAAACTAAATAAATGTCCAGTCCCTTGAATTCTGCCTACCTTACAAATTCGTTAATCTTTACAATGATTGTGCTAGCATCATGGTCCCCAGAGCCAGGTGGCAGAGGGGGCTTAGCCCCCCAATAATGCCCGAAAGACAACGCAATGGGCATGAATAGGTGTGGTCAATGTTTTGTTTTTAGCCCCCCAATTGAAAATATGCTCCGCAGTCTATGGCTAGCGTACAATTATTGCACTAGCATACAATGATTTCAATGAATGACCTAAACCTAATAACTCTGCAAATTTTTAGGAGCTGGTCAGCCACTTGTCCATGGAGAAATTACAGGCTCTTGTCTTAGAGCTAGCAGTGACTGGAAAAGGTAGTCTTGAATATGTGCAAGATCTAATCACCGTAATTGAAAACCCTCATGCAGAAATTGAGCGCCCATTTTCTCCTCCATGGTGCAAGTGTGGCGTCTGTATTGATATGGGGAATGACGATGAAAACAAGTGTTGTGGAAGAAGGGTGTGCATCACTTCCTATGTTATGTTTAAGAAACTCTGTCTAGACAGAGATGTATTGAAATTGAACATTATTGCGCGATGTGATTTACGAGCAGATAATATGGAATTTTCAACCAATGCATTCAGAAAAGCAGCCTATCGCCAAATGGTCCTCTGGAAGTATGGACGCTTGGGAGCGGGCAACCGTAGAATTTTATCATCATGCGTAGTAACCACGATCCGTAAGTTTTATCCTTCTCCCAATGATGAATACATGGGTTTCAAGTATAACTGAAAAAGCACTTAAAATATTAACATAACACAAAATAAAATATTTATCCTATCACAAGTTTTTTTTACTTCTTTCTTGATTATTAAAATAAAATCAGTGGTGTCATGGGTGGGAACATCGGGAGCAGGAGCATACCCCTAGAGCAAGAGTGGAAAATATTTACAAAATAATCAAAAAATTAATTTGTGCGCATTATTAATTAGCGTTAAGCGGCACACATTGATGCAACTTTTGGGAAAGGTCATTTCGCCTAGAGTCGTTGCCTGCCAGTGAAACTTCGCAGGAGGCTACTACAGGACATGCTGCATGTGCCGGAGCTCAAAAATGTATGCCAGGTACTTCATATCCATAAAAAAACACAAATTTCTGGTAACCGCCATAAATTTGCTCTACCGGTATGAATATAAGGGAAAATATTTTTTGTCAAAAGATCTTATGGTTGAATATTTGAGGTCCGGCACATGCAGTATTTGATACTGTAACAGAGTTATAATTTTGAGGCTCATACTGCTGTTCATTTTTAGTCTTTCTTTGTCAAAATTATAGTATTGGTCTAAAAACCTAACTTTTGGGAAAATAAAAATGAAGATTTGGTCAAGTTTTTTTGAATATTTGTAAAGAGTAAAGTAATGGAAGAGGTTTTTTTCCTTATCTGTTTGAACATTGATGATTTTAGAACTGTTTTTGAAGAACTTCTCCCCTCTTTAGTCCATATTTTGACAAAATTAATGCTTAAAGAAAGGTAACAAAAATTTGTTTTTTCGTGTTTGAGGAGCTTCAGAATAAAAACAATTTCATATCAGGAATGGAGAAAACGCTATTTAGCATTCCCTTGGTATGGTCTGCATCTCTGTATTTTGTTTTACCTGTGAAAGTAATGTTTCATTTGTATCAGTAATGGCACTTCATGCCAAGGCACCGATGGGCCACCTGTCATTTCCCATTGCTTTCATTTTTTTTTGAAAAAAAAAGCAAAAAATTTTCAAAAAATTTAAAATACAAAGTAAAAGAAATGAAAACAAAATTGATAAGTAAACGATAAATCAAAATAAAGATTGATAATAAATTCAAAAATATAAAAGATGAATTAAAAAAATGTTTAAATAGATGAACTGAAAATGATTGAATAAGGAATCATAGATAATAAGAATGGAAAAAAACTAGAAAAACAAAAAAACAAAAACAGAAAATCAAGTCGGGCAAAAGGAAATTTAGACAGAATATCATGTGGCACGGATGGGCCACCATACAGTAGCACTATGCTACTGTAGTTTTTCTCATCTGACTTGCAGCCTTTTTTTATGTAAAGGTATAATAACACTGTTTATCCATGCTGAAGGAAAGATACCAATATCTAATTATTTGTTGAAAAGGTTTTTGAAAAGGTGAGGATATCTATCTGCCAAACATACTATCAATTCATTAAGTATCCCATCCAGTCCAGGAGATTTGCCTCCTTTCACTTTTTTTAGAGACTTTTTTACTTCATCACGGATATCTCTGTATAACCAATCCTTTGCAGTTCATCCTGTTTTATGTTGCTCTCATCGTGGTTATCAGGGTTATACAGAAGTCCCTGAAACATTTCTATCCATCTTTCAGGTTCTATTGAAAAAACAAAGTCCGTTTTAACAACACCTTCACTTTTTAGTTGTTCTAGTAGCTTCCAAAACTGTTTTGGGTCATTTTTTGATTCTCTCATATCTTTTATTAGATTATCTTCAAAGGCAGGTTTCTTGTTTTTGATTAAGTTTTGAACTTTTTTTTCTTTACGTATAGCTCTGCTCTTATATCTCAATGTTTAGGTTCACGGGAGATGTCTTTACCTAATTTCGACAGCTGTCTTTTCATTTCCTTACACTCTTTATCAAACCAACTTTTATGCTTTGTATCTGAGGTTCTGCAACTTTTCTTAGTTTTGATTCCTGAACTAATACACAAAGAGTTAATCAGGTTTGTAAGGGTTCCTACTGCATCATTGCATTAGGAACTCAAATCTGACTTAATTATCTGTAAATTAACAGCCTCTATACTACTCTCTATATTTGTTTCATTTAGTTTATCAATAAAAGATGTACATGCTTGCTCATTCCAAACAAACCTTGGTGGCAGTGGCGTTCCGTGAGTTCAAAGATAGGGTATTCTGTGGGTAATTTTTTCTGACCACACCCACAAATTCTAACAAGGACTGGGCCAGGCCCTAATGAATTTAACGGATATTGAATTAGTTGATTTTTGCTGCTTTAGTTTAGCTTGAATGTTACAAAATTAGGAGTAGTGAATTTATGCAAATAAAGCTTCATTTAAAACATAATATCACTATAATATCACACAAAAAGTATGATTGATATCTCAAACACAAACCCATACACATTAGATTGATACTGTAAGGACCATCTAAACAGAAAAAACGATATTCTGATTAGACTACAAATTAGTAACTATCACCTATTGAACGAATTGATAGAACTGATTGACGCAGGATCCTAATGTGCGTCTTTCGCTAGTACAAACCTATAGGACTTGCCGCTTCAGTGATTTCGCCAATATGGATTTTGGTTGGGTAAAGGTGCTTCAAGGTTCCCTTCGGGGAACTTAGGTCAAAAGCTTAGAAAAGTATCTGCCCGTTCTAAAAGAGTGAGGTCAACAAATATTCCGCTGGGGCCCCAATATCAACCACAGCACATTGTCAAACAGATATACAGACAATTAGCAACAATCAAAAAGCCACCTACTGGCCGTAACCTCAAGCCCTTTGTTTCCAGAGAGACTGCACAACACGAGAAGACGAGATGGGTTTGCGAGCGCATAAGGAAAACTAATTTGATGGCAATGACTTCATAAATTTTATGAATATGGTTTTTAACAGAATGAAAAGCAATAAATGTTTTATTATATCTATAAAACGAAATTATCTGCATAAGAAATTTAGAGCATAGAAATTATTTTTTGTGTGGAAACGCTAGGGTATTCTCTGAATACCCTGAATACCCGGGCGGAACGCCACTGCTTGGTGGTATTTTCTGTAAGTTGCCTTTGGTAGTCTTATTTCTAATTGCTTTACCTAACTGATACCCTGTTTACACGAGCGCGGATCCAATCTAGATCAGATCCAAAAGTGGTACGGATAGGGCTTGCGTTTACACGGGACCACTTGGATCCGTATACTTTTGGATCCGAACTGGATCGCTTTTGGGATCGCTTTGCAAAGCGATCCCGTTTGGATCCGATCTAGTCCAGGTCTTGTGTAAACGGGTGGATCTGGTTCAGATCGGATCCAAAAGTGTCCGGATAGGAAACGAGACAGAAAACTTTCAAATGCGAGGCAATCTAAATATAACTTCTTTAAAAGCCTATTTGAAAACAAACAAAACCAGAAAAATCATCACATCACATTTATGAAATAAAACGATGGATTTGAGACTGTTTAACTCAAGATTCTTTGCGGGGATGATTGTGATTCTTTTATCTTATTATAACGCAATGGCTCGATTTGGAATTTTCCTTTTTACCCAGCACAGAATAACACAGGGTCGAATTCTTGCGAGAATCTTTTCCAACAATTCGAACTCCATGCAAATCAAAAGAAATCTGGCTTTGTTGATCAAAAGCAAAGAAGAAAAACAGCGAAAGAAGAGGAGGTTTTGGATCAGACCTGACAGAACAAGTGCCTGGTGGATGAATCTTTTGAACAATATTGTTGTTACAGAAGAATGGGTAGAGAATTTTAGAATGTCTTGCAACAGCCATAATAGGCCCACTGTGATAAATTGTTGTGTCTTCGAGTAAACTGAACTAATGACTTTTTATTGTTTTTGTTTGCGCGCCAAAATCTGGCTTTACGCGCATGTTCATAGTTTCTGGATCCGATGTGGACTAGCCTCGTGTAAACGCAAATAGGTTTGGATCCGATCTAGATCGGATCCTGTGTAAACGCTTTCAAAAATGAGGATCGGATCCGAGAATATCCGGATACTTTTTGGATCCAATCTGGACCAGCTCTCGTGTAAACGGGGTCGAATATGTCAGTACACAATGATCCGAAAGCCAAGATTTTAATGGCTGTATTTGTAGATAATCTATACTATTTATAAATGTCCCAGAAGTGATCAGATAGTCTACCCCACTAGACCCGTTCCATTGAAAACAAGTGTAATTTCCGATGGTATCACCTAGCTTTCTTCCTTTAACTATCTAGAGGTCATTTGTGGTACACAAATCTATAATTTCTCTCCCTCTAGATGTGATGATGTTGTCTTTTGATATTCTTAATGACATGTCTAGTTGAGAATTAGTTTCTATTTCTGTTATGTTGCTATTATCAAAAAACTTACTGTACTCTATTGTTTCTTGTGAGTTTTCAGTCCTAGCATTAAAGTCTCCTTGTATTATAACTTCTCCTTTATTTCTATAAAAATGCACTTCCTTTTCAAGATTTGTAATGTAATCTTTGTTACTTTTGTTTTCATATCCATATGGACTAAAATAAACTGTGCCTACGAAAATATCTCTTCCTGAGTTAAGATGTGTTCCTTTTATCACAATCCATGCAATGTCATTTGTAAAATCTTTGTTTTGTAGATGACGGGACAATGTTCTTGAGGAAGGGTTCGACATAGATTGCTATACCTCCAGAGGACTTCTGCTTAACCTTTTTCTGCTTCAGTGAAATTAGTTTTTAGAAACCTAAAATATTCATATTTGTCTGTTCATGTTCATGGGTCTCTACAACAGCATTTATATCGGAGTCAGAAATTTCAGAAATAAAGTCAGGATTCAATACTTTATCAGCTAGGGATTGGCTCCTAAGACCTTGGATGTTCCAAGTAGTTATCTTTAGTGACTTTCTATATTCTTTGTACATACTACCTAAAACTAACCAATATGCTTAAAACTACCAAAAAAGGGGTTAAAAGTTGACGGTCCAGAGGATTTAGGACAAGAATAAACAGAATAATAAAACTTACGTTCCTCACAAAGTCTCACACTACAGTTTGATGTTCTTGATCCTGAAAGTTCTTCAGCAAGAAAGATGTTAAGACATCCAGCTTCCTTTCCATGTTTGTCCAACTTTGCACTGCATTCCAATTTGTCCTTTGCTGCTTATTGATCTTAATGCGATATTCTCAATGAAGTTTTCTCCATTGTGTTCTCCATTTATATTCTTATATCAAGTACCGAAGAGAACAGGAGAATTTTACACAAAACGATGCAAACCTGGAGGTTTTGTTAAAGTATCGTGGAGTGGATGCAAATTTCAGAGAAAGGTTAAAGAATGGGACTGTCTAAATTTGTGAGGGTCATTTCTATCCAGAAGATATTGTTTTCACAAGTAAGTTTTGACGAGTTTATGTTGTTGTTTTGTTGTTGCTTAAGCCGTATTTGCCTAGGCCCAATAAGATATCCTGTCATGCAATACCAAGCAATTTTGTAGAAAGTTTTAACCCTATCAAGCCTAGGGGGGGGGGGGGGGCTGAATCAGCCCCCCCTGGCAGTTTTTCTGCTGTGTATTTTTATCAATGGCATCTGCGACTTTCAAACTTTCTGACTTTTAGTTTTTTTCTTCCTAATAATTAAAAAGTGATATTTTGAAAAAATTGAATTCGTTCCAGGGGGTCAACACAGGTCATTTTGAAAAACAGTAAGCATCAAAATTCAAACGCGTCCTTATAAAAGTTACACAAGACATGGAAAATGCATATTGGACTATTGTTATAGGCTATTTTTTATGCTGTTCCTGATGAACAACATTTTGTGCGATTTCACTGCGCATGCGCAATTTTGTCTCCCACATTTTTTGCTGACGTCAGCATTTTTACTTGACCCTCATGCTATAGAAAATATATTCACAATTACATTTTCCGACCCTGCACATGTATTCTACTCAACAAAACTGCCTTTACAGGTAAAACAACTCAAATATATGAAATAAGAGCGATTCATTTTTCTGGGGATAACAGCGCGCTTAGACATGAAGCAAAGAAATATACCTAATTCCATCAAAATTTTGTGTAATATTCACATAAATGATCTACAAGTACTTATAAAGCCTGTCTGCATCCATATTGAAGAAACATTTGTGTTTCAGATCCCTCAGGAATTCATACAATCAAATATCAAAAATTTCAAAGCAAAATGAAAAAATGATGACGTCATCAAGATATCACGTGACTTTTCTAAAAAAAAATTGGTCAGTTTTTTGCATCTTGCTATGGACTATAGTCATGCAAAGTTTCAAGTCTACCGGGTGTGTAAGAAAGGAATAAAAGAGGGGGGCCGAATCAGCCCCCCCCCCCTAGGCTTCCTACAGCTTCAAATACCCTAGGCTTGATAGGGTTAAGGTAGTTACTGTCAAATAGACAACTCAATTGAGGAGAACAATGCAAGCCAAGAGAGTGAAAAGCTTGCAGAAAGAGGCTGTTTGACGAAGCTAAACTCTTTGTTTATTCGTTTACATTGGTCGAATAGGCATAGGCATATTGATAGAAGTGTTTGTGACATCATTTTCTTTTCTAGAAACTGGAAAGAAGAGTTTGAATGATGGAGCAATTTTAAAACTCAATCTACCTCAGAAGTCTCATGAATCGAGAAAGATTGTGGAGAGATAGCACAGAAATAGCGTGCAAGAGGATAGCAATCTGTCATCCAAAAAGAAAGTTCCCTTATACAAATCATTTAATAAATTTGCGAACCGTGTGAGAAAATTGAAGTTAAATACATCTGGTTGGCATGTCGAAGAGCTTCCACATAAAGTGATTTTCAAACTTATTAAAAAACCTTTCATTTCACCAAAATTTGAAGTCATTATTCATGAGACTTTGTCTTGCACATGTGCTGCATATGATTGGCTTTTGCCTGATAATCGCAAAATGTAGGAAACTTATAAGAGGCCTGTGAGGAATATTGACATACCAGGATTACTGTCCATCTTCAAAAGCACACATCTTTGTCCAAGTGCTAAGTTGAATTCTGAAGAACTCTTGTCTCACTGCATTCCATGTGAGCTTTACTTGGACGCAAATACAGAAAACCCACAGCAAGCAAAGAAGTACACCAGGTCAAAAGATTGTATGCTGCTTATAAATGCTGAAGAGATTTGCTTCTCTTGTAGCAAATTTGTCAAAGAGTTTGATAGAGAGAAGAAATCAAAGGAAAAGAAGAGCAACAAACCTTTACTATTAAATGCACCATTGTCAAAAACTGACCCTCATCGTGTAAAATCGACTTTACAAGAAGAACAAGTTAAAACATCCCAATTGAAAAGACATATAGAGCGCATGGAGAAAGAAATTAAGTCAAAAGGCATTGAACTTGATAATGGTCTTTTAAATGATATAACCACAATTATGTCAAATAAAATTGATACTAATTATATTTTGGTAAATTCATTTTGGCACCTTAATTAAACACACATAGCATGTACTTACATTTCATTTTATTCCTCAAAAATATTTCGCTTCCCTTCGGTAGCTACATCAGTGAGATCTCAGTGAAGTAGCTACCGAAGGGAAGCAAAAAATTTTTGAGGAATGAAATGAAATGTAAGTACATGTTATGTGTGTTCAATTAAGGTGCCAAAATTGAATTTACCAAAATATAATTTTTTCCTACAAAACACGCGATCTTTTGAAGAAGCTAGCTAGCGCTAAATGTTATTAAACGAAAAAAAAATTGATACTGCATCCCCATTTATGAAGCTCTTCTGGGGTCAGCATAAATTGCTTTCAAATAATGGCTGCAAGAAATATCATCCAACGATTATCCAATTTTGCTTGTCACTTGCTTCCAAGTCTTCATCAGCATATGATGAACCTCGCAATATCAATGTCCTAACCCTTACTACCAGAAGAACACTACAGGACTATAAAAACGCCATTAGGCCCAAAGCTGGGTTCAATGCAGAAGTTGTAACTGAGCTTATCAACACAGCTTCCTCACTGAAAGGTGTTCAGAGATATTTCGTGTTGTCATTTGATGAGATAAAGATCCAAGAGAATCTTGTTTATGATAAGCATACAAAAGAACTTATTGAGTTTGTCGATTTAGGCGACATAGCACTTAATTATTCTTGCTTTGAGAGTGGTGTTGATAAGTTGGCAACACATGCTATGGTTTATTATGTCAGAGGCCTGGCATCAGAATTGAAATTTAGGTTTGCATACTTTGCTACCACAGGAGTGGTATCTTATTAAATCAAGACAACATTCTTGGAAGCAATTGCCATACTAGAATTAACTTGTGCTTTGCCTTTTATTTCTGCTGTGTAGTGGCATACCCAGGGTCATACCCCTGGGGGGCAAGATAGCAAGCAAAGCGAGTAAGGAATGGGGGTCTGTGGGGCCTGCCCGCTGGAAAATGTTTTAGGGCCACTCCCTTCAGAACGTTGGAGAATGCTCCCTTTTGGAAGAACCTAGAATTATTAGCAGAAGAGTCCTTATGTTTGAATATTTTGTGATAAAAGTATGTCAAGCACAAGACTTACTTAACATTTAAGCTTAGAGGAACTGTATGTGGTGACGTTTACTGGGCTTCAATCTTCAGTACTTTTCAAAGCTGAAAGATGATAGCCATTTTATATGAAACGTGAAGGAAAATCTAATTGGAGGAACATGAAGAAAAACATTTTCTTTCAAAAGTTCATTTAAAACTTTAGTTCCAATCAAAAATAAACCTTTTGAGCGAACAATCTAAGTTTTAACAATAAGTTTGTGTTACATACTGAATGTCCCAAAAAACACAACCGATTAAAAATTCTCTAACGCAAGCTGTTTCAAATTCAAAATCAAACCAGCATCACTCTCTTAATCTACAATAATAGGATTAAATCTTGGTATAACTCTCAGAATGTTTGGTGACCTGGTTGCAAAGGTGTAAAACAACAAACTCTATATTTGTTATCAGGGCAAAACCAGTGCTGCCAGCTATTGTGCAAAGTATACTGCAAAATTACAAGCGTGGCATTATCTGCAGTTTCACAGGATTGCATATTACATTTGATCAAAAAATTGTTACAAAGGGATCCCTTGATGATTCATGAGTTGTGAGGGAGTTCTCAGTGTTCATTTCCAATTGAAAGTATAACTCTATAATAATGGCCAAGTCACTTAACAAAAAGCAACAACCGGGAACTTTATGTCTCCCATGACATTCGCACAGGCATTCACTGTCACTCGATCCTTGGCTTTTTCATGCAATCAGCCTTTTTTTCTGTGCCCCCTACCAAAGTTTTTGTAATTAGTAAACGGTAGCACAAGCCAGTTTCATCGCAATTGAAGATTTGGGAGAGCAGGTACCCTTGTATCAATTCTGGAAATTCAGAGATGGTTTTGTCTGCTGCAGATTTGTCAGCACTCTATTTCTTGCCGGCGATAGCCATGTTTCGAATGCCAAAACGATTGAAAAACCACCATTGAAACCCAGTGCTTCCAGAGAAACTCCTAGTGGCATCAGGATAAAGCAGTTTGTAGAAGGCAGATGCTTTTTCAAGTAAGATGGGCCATGTCACAGGAATGTTTTTTTCACAACACTCGCGAAACCATATGTACAGTGCTTGGTCTTACTCGTTGTTGTTGCTAGTTTTCATAACTTTCCTTACTTTGTCTACGTTTCATATACCAAGTTTGGTTTTTTTGGAAAGGAACTCTCTTAACTCTTGCTCTTTCTTCTTTATATCCGATATTTTGAACTTTCCTATTCCATATTTTTTCATGATTTCGTCATAGCTTGTCCCTTTCTTTATAAGCTTGCATATTTCTAATTTTTGATCAATCGCTAAGACCTTCCTTTTCTAATTTCTTTTTGAGAAGAAGCCATGTTTAAGCGTAGTCGAATCGCCGAAATTTGAGGCTGAAATGCTGAAATGACCACGTCCTCTAAAAACGCACAGTCTAAAAAAGACGAACCCAAAGATGGGACGATCGAAATTACAATTTCAATAATTTTACAATAACAATTTCAATTTACAGTACATACAGGTTTTTTATAAGAAAGTCTAAAAAGAGCCCTGGAATTTTCTTAGCAATTAGCTAATTTCATTACGCTATTACAAAATATTCTTCCTGTTTGATTTCCTTTTAGCGGTTTGGTGAAATGTAGACACGAATTTAAAAATAAATGTGTTATTTTTGTGCTTCTGTTTGACATGACTCTTATATTGGGCATCGATTTGAGCAAACAACGGATATTTCGATTGGTTTCTCAAGAACTGGTTCGCAAAAAAATATTTTTAATGAAAACTTTTGGTGTTCGGATAATCGAGGTTCGGATAATCGAGGACATACTGTACTTCAAAACCATTTCAAAGCTTGTGGCCTAGACAAAGTTGAAATTGATAGGGCCCACAGATCCAACACCAGGAATAAATCAGTTAAAAAAGGAAAAGCAAGGCTGATTTATGCAGAGTTTGTCACATGGCAAGACTCAAAATACATCATTCAAAATGCTAATAAACTCTCAAAGCTTCATACCAACAGTTCAAATGAAAAATCTGTGAAAATCCACATCCAGCAATTGTATAGCAAAAAGACTGCAGAAGAAATGGGTAAAATGCTAAAACTAAGAAAGTACTTTATTCTAGAAAATCCTACATGGAAAATTTCCCTGACCTATCCTGCTATTCTCCGTATCAATAAAGGAAATGGCTACAGCAAATATAATTTAAATGAAAACGACCCTTGAAATACCGACGAATATTTTACAAAACTTAGTTATGATAATGACTGAAGAACCTTTTTAGAGAATTCTTTTTAAATTTCCATCACCAAAGCCTGGGCATGTTAAGTTGTATGCTAAAAACTTTGGTAACTTTTCTTTTTGTGTTTTATTCATCACTATGTTATCGATCCTTTGAAATTGAATCCAGATTAACTAGGTTGCCTAACCTATCTGATTATGATATTGATGAAAATATCAACTTGAATTTGAGCTCTGAATACTATTCCTTAGAGGAACTGGCTGCTTTAGAAATTTCCAATAAAGACTTTACCCTTTTTCACATGAATATCCGTAGTCTTTCTCTTCAATGTGAAAAATTTCATGCTCTGGTTTCTTCCCTTAAAATTGATTTTCAAGTAATTGGTCTTTCTAAAATCAGGGCCTCTGCTAGTGCTCCTATAAAGTCAAATATCACGTTACCAGCCTAAAATTTCTATCACGCTTTCTCTCAGAGTGCTGCAGGTGGTGTAGGTATTTATGCTAAATCAGATCTAACATCAAATGAAATAGAGGATTTGTCTGTTAGTACAGTTGATTTTAAAACTATTTGGATTGATATTGAAAATATTAGGGCCAAAAATATCCTCTGTTGTTGTGCATATCGGCACCCCAATTCAGATATTGCAGAGTTAACAATACACCTTCAGGAAACCCTTTGTTCAGTTGTTGATGAAGATAAAATTATCCACATCATGGGTGATTTCAATATAGATCTACTCACTTATGGTCACCATACTCTCATTGATGACTTTATTAACTTTATATTCTCCTCTCCCCTTATGCCTTGAATCCTACACCCCACTCGTATCACAGACACTAGCTTCACGCTTATTGACAACATTTTCTTAAGTAATGTCACTGACTGTAATATAAGAATATAGTAATATTAATAATAATATGAATTATTTAGTGTTAGTATTTACATAGTACTAGGATGACAAATAAAACCAAAGTGTTAAGAGTTGCATCAAGTCTGACCACTCCTATGACAGATCATTGTTGACAGAAAGAGCGTTATAATTTGTAGGCTTCTCTACAAAGAATTTTCGTACAAAAGAGGGATTTAATTTGTTGCGTTATTTGTTGTGAATTATTTAGTGTTAGTATTTACATAGTACTAGGATGACAAATAAAACCAACATAAAGCAACAAAGCGTAAAGAGTTGCATCAAGTCTGACCACTCCTATGACAGATCATTGTTGACAGAAAGAGCGTTATAATTTGTAGGCTTCTCTACAAAGAATTTTCGTACAAAAGAGGGATTTAATTTGTTGAGAGTTTTATTAACTCCAATGCCAATGTGCGGATCATGTTTACATGAATAGTTGTATGCTTATCTTTTTTGAGAATCTCATTGTAATTCAGTGAGTAATCTGCATATATTATTCTCAACACTCTTTCATTTATTTTCTCTATGTTATTTTTACTTTTTTTACTGCAGAAAAGCCATATCAAGGGACAGTAGTTAAAATGACACAGGATGAAGGAGTTTACTAGGACACGTTTTTCTTTTTCTTCGAAGTTGTTTGATAGCCTTTTAAGGGCATTCAGTTGTCTGGATGCTTGCCATTTCAATTGAGTGGTTGCCAAAATTGTCATTTATCACAAAAGATTTTAAGTCTTTACTCTCTTTTCCTATTGTCATCGCTTGAAACTTAGAGAGGTTTGCTGACATTTTATTATCATAGAATAATTTTGCACAGGCTTGTACATTTGATTTTATTTTTTCAACAAGGTGATTATTATTTCCAGCGTCAGCAAATATTTTATTATCATCAGCAAAGTTACAGAGGGATCCATCTTTAAAAATATAAGAAATATCATTAATAAAAATGTTGAAAAGTAGGGGTCCTAATATTGATCCTTACGGTACTCCATTTTGAAGAGTTTCTTAAAAGCTATAGGCACCATTTACCTTAACTCTCTTTTCCCTATCAGAAAGATAGCTAAGAAGAAGGTCTAGTGCTAGAGTATTTAGACCATATACGCCTCTAGCTTGGCAACGAGAAGGGTTTTTTGGTAGGCAATCAAAAGCTTTTGATAGATCCATCAAAACAGCTCCAACATGTTTGGATTTTTCAAGAGAAAACTTCCACTCCTCAATTAACCTCATTAAAGGCATGTTGCTAGGAGAATGTCTTCCTATAAGCACAGGGAAAATCAGAGAGTTTTGCATCAATGAAAGTTTGCATTTGTATTTCAATGATCTTTTCAATTATTTTTGAAAAAGAAGTTAGCAAACTTATGGGTCTATAGTTTTCTTTGTTAAAAGGGTCATTCTTTTAATAGATTGGTTTAACATTTGCCTTTTTAAGCAGACATGGAAATTTACCTTGCTCCATGCATTTATTAACTATGACTGTTGGAGGTTTGGTTATCTGTTTACATGCTATTCTAAAGAATTTTGCATTAATGTGATGAAAATCAGGGGCTTTACGGTGGTTTAGATTTTCGATTATTGCCTTGGTAGTTGATTCATGAATTTTTTCAAAATCGAATGTTTCGCTAGAGCCTTTATTATCTTTAATATATATTATACTAGAATGAGACTTATAGAATTCAATAATCTATGGTACAGTCTTGTCCTTCATATCATTGCTGTTTTGGACATTTTTCTCTCTGGCCCAGTAGTTTCTTATGTCTACTAAGTATTTATTCATTATTTCAGAAATATCTGTTGTGTGTGTGACGAGTTTTTCATCTTCCATTAGAGTTATAACAGTGTCGTTTTTGGACTTTGGAGGACTTTCTGAAGAAAAATGGTTTCAGTTTTTTCCAAAAGTGTTTTGAATCCATTATGCCATGTTCACAGATTTTGCTGATTTATTCCTTTTTATATTTTTTTCTAAGATTTACACAATAGTTTCTTTGCTTCTTGAATTCTGACCAATTTTCATCAGTTTTGTTTTTATGATAATTGTTTTTTAACTTTGAACGTAACATTACAGCCTTTCAGTAAGCTTTACTTTGTGGAATGTTATTTGCTCTAACAACTTTTTGCTTAATTGGTGCATGTTTGTTCAAAACTTTGCAGAGAATATTTTCAAATCTTGAAAATGATGCTTCTGCATCTAATATACCCTGACATGTTTCAGAGTCTGCAGTTTCTAGGTCTGAGCAAAAAGTTTCTCCATTGAACTTTTTCATATTTCTATAATGAAAGATTTTTGTTGGTCCTTTGGGGAGTTTGGCTCTCCAACAGGTTAAGATCATTCTATGAAAGCCACTCAGACCTGTTTCTAGTGTCGAACTATTTTTGAAGAAGTGCTTTTGGTTTTTCAGTATAACATCTATTAGTGTAGGACTGCAATTTGGTTTATAACATATGGGACTTTTAATTAAGTTTTTCAGAGAATAAGTGTCACATACTGTTGTTAGATGTTGATTATGAGGTTGATAATTTAAATCCCATACGACAATAATATTATAATACAGACTACTCCCTTCACCAATAGCTTTAGATAAAACATTCGTGTACAGTTGATCATCTGCATTTGGTGGTCTGTATGTAGCTAGTATAAGCAATTTATGTTCTACGAGATTTAATTCAAATGGAATTAATTCAATAGAATTATTTTCAAGTTTAGTTAATATTTTGCTGGGTAAGTTATGTTTTATATAGACTAGGAGCCCACCTCCATATGCATTTCTGTCAAGTCCCAATGGGGGTCTGTGCCTATTTATGGTAAACTGTTGTGAAGGGAAAGTATTATCCAATTTAGTGTCACTTATTACAATTCAATCTAAACTTTCCTTAACAATTATTTCTTTGAATTCTTCAAATTTATTTCTTATGCTGTTAATGTTTAAATGTGCTAAAATTGGACACTTATGGTTTTCCTTTCTTATTTGCAAAATGTTTTGATAACTATCATCAGCAGTATTTTCTGCAGCATCGGTGCATTTTCTTACTGACTGATTAATGTCTGAGGTGAGAGAATTGGGGTTGGAGCAGGGGGTTAAAGACTTCTGTCGTATCAAGAGGTCAGGCTTGATGTTTTGTATAAGATTTAAGAAAAGCTTGCTTCTGCCGCTTTTACCAAGATGTAACATTATACCATTTAGATCGTCTATTTCAATATTGTCATTATTGATTAAACAATTACCTCTGGATTCACTTTCTTTGTCGAGAATGTCATTTACCTGGTGGATTTTATGATTCAAGAAAGGTCTATCCCCTCTCTTAATGATTGAGGATATGAATACTTTGGTGTTTGGAAGACTTTCCTTAATTTTATTGGTTATTTACAAAATATTTTTGGAAGTAAGTTGGGGGGTTAGTAACATAAAGTCATTTGTTCCACAATGGACGATAATTAATCCACTTTTCTTTTTATTGAGGGACCAGCATAGCCTAGCATCTCACTGGAAGTTGCCCCTGATATACTTATCTTGCTTGTGTTTGCAAGCTTGGGGAGAAATCTGCGAGGCATAATGTCTTTCACCATGGAGTCACCAAGGATTGCTATGGATTTACGGTTTGGTTTCTCCTTAACATCTGGGTTGTTTTCCTTTTTGTTTACCTTGTTTCTTGTGTTGTATTCGTGTTTACTTTCTTTGTTTTTGTTGTTGTTGTTCTTCTCTTTGTGTTGGCTTGGTGAGCTTTAATCAGAGTTTCTAGTTTAAGGTGATTTCTTGAGGTTTTGTGGATCGGTTGTGTGGGTAGATTTTTGTCTTTGGTTCTTTCATTGTTTGGCTATTGTTGTTCGGGTCATTGTCATTAAGAGCAGAGAGGCGATTTTTAGTTGCCAGTGGTCTAACTTGCTGCTCTGTTGGTGCCTTCCTTCTTTTTGTAACTGTCTGCCACTGTGGCTTTTCAGTACATTCATCTTGTATGATTTGATGATTGGGTTGGTGGAATTGTGATTTGATTATAAGATTTAATGACAGGATCTCTGATTAAAGGTGTTGATTTTCATTCATTAATTGCTGGTGGAGTGTGAGAAGAGTGGAGTAGTCAGGATTTGGTGATGGTTGAATTGCTTCTTTAATGATTTTAATTTCATCCTTTACTTTGGCAATTTCGTCTTTGAGTGAGTCAGTACTGTTGTCTATGGCAAGCGAAAGGATAAACTGGATTTTTCTCAGAGTAACTGGGTTTTTCATAGACAAACTTGGTTTCTCTCAGATAAACTGGGTTTTTCTCAGATAAACTGGGTTTTCTCAGATAAACTGGGTTTTTCCGAGAGAGCATGATTCGGCAATCTTCCGCAAAATAGGGTTGCCATGTACGGTTGGACACCAGCTATTCTTAAAAGGACATATTTCACAAATCTGGGTTTTTATACTTTTTTCAGTCATCTTTTTTATAAGAAACTATGCTAAATCTTGGTACCAGAGTTTCTTAGCTTTCACCTTAATTATGGTACGAAAAAGTTTCTCAGCAAGTTTCTTTACCCCAAGACCTAACCTATTTTTCCTTAATTTCATGTTCATAAAAGAAACATCATGAGATTTTACTGTATAAAATCAATCTCACCCCGTGTGAGTTATTCCAGAAGAGTACCAGATGATGTGAGATACATTAAAATTCTAATTCTGTGTCAATAAAGTGCAATGATCTTTTTAACACCCTTTCTTGTTAGTAAACGATAAAAAGTTTCTTAACTCTTTTGATTAAACAAAAGCTCCTGCCAAAGTTTCTTTAATGTTTTGAAAATCTGAGTGCAGTTCTAAAATATGACTTCTAAGAAACAGTAGGGCCATATTTTCAAAACTTTAAGAAACATTGAGATGAGACTTGGTGTGAGTTATGCAGCTTTTTTATATTGTCTTACACTCTTTTTTCTTGATAAGAACACACTTTATAAGAACACTGAAGCTGGATTCCTAATGGAGAACGATAGAGAAAACAATGGCCTCTTGTTTAGAACAATAGAAAAAATAACATCTCACAACAAAATTTACTGGTTCTTATAAAAAAGTAACAAGAGAGAATGTTGTAAACAGCTCTTGTACTTATCTCACAGAATTGTGATATACCTCACCTCGATCTTTTCATGGGCTTTCATATGACCGCAAATAAAGGGAAATTAGGATTTGATTTAAGAAACTTGCGTCTTGCTAAGAAACTTGGTACCATGATTGGGTTGTGGTAAAATCTCAAAAACTTTGAGAGTTTTGCATATTTTCATAGAAATGGATGTGTAAACCTATAACCTTGCTTTCGAAACTGGCATAAATTTATAATAAATTTGTATTAAATTTGTCATAAATGCCAAAAATGCACACCTACAGTATTACAAATATGGTGGATAGAAGAACAATATCCTTATTTCCTGTAAAAAAGAGCTCATCAACACTTGCACCAAAATTTAGGTGAGTGTATTTAAACCATTCCCGGTAAAAAGCACACCAATTCAGAAGTAAAAAAACAATAGCTAAAATTTTTTTCCATAAGATCTGAGCCTCGTAATATTCTTAAAATATTCTTAAATTTCACCGATTTTGAGCCTCATTATTCTTATAAAATTTATTCTTATAAAAAAAAAGAGTGTACAGCCGTCAGTTATGTCATGCGTGTATCCTTGTATGTGACAAAAGACTTTATAATCATTGGAATATCAAAAACTCACCCATTTTCAAACTGAGTACTCAGTAATTACAATCATTTTGTTTTAATCTTACTATTTTTGTAGTACGATGATATTCTATTGGTGTCAAGCATTTTCCAGAATAAAGCCCCCACTTTTGTGATTCCATGTATATCTATCTTGCATATAACCAAAAAACTTCTTAATCCTATTGATTTTCATGTGTAATGATCAGTATAACAATCATTTTTTCCTATACTTATGTTATTTTCTCAGAAGCAAGATATTCATTGGTATTACATTTCCAGAATATAGCCCCCTTTTATATAATGTAGGTATCCCTTGTATGTAACCGTGATTTTCATGGATAACTTGCTAGCCTGTTGGATATAGAGAGAAACTACCTTGATTTTGATCATGTTACCATGAGATCATTTAATTTTTCGGCTATTTGAAAGTTTTTTACTGATACTATAGTTTTGGAGATTTTCAAGGCAACACCACTTATTTTACCAGGATGCTCTGGCCAACCCCGGTGGTAAGCCACAGCTTCTTTAAATTTGAGTATTTTTAATATTTTCAGTTTCTTGAAATTTGAATGTTTTAAATGTTTTTAGTTATAACTTTAGTGCTGAATCCCTGGCCTTTTTCACCGACATTATCGTCATTAGGTGAACAATAAAGTTTTACATCCATTCTAATATATTCGAGATTTAAGGATAGTCAAGTTCAGCCTTTGTAACTTTGTCAGAGTAATTGCTTTGTGGATGAGCATCAACTTTAATACTAAATTTGAAGACTTAATCATGGAAGACTTCTTTTAAGCCTCAAAGGAGCAAAGATGAGCCAATCATCTTTTGCAAAAATCAAGCAAGAGAACAAGACTAGCATGATTAGTTAGTAAAGCATGTCACAACTACTCTTTTGCTTAAGGTAGTCTAAATACAAGACCAAAATAGAGGACAATAGTGAAGAAGACAGGTATTGAGAAGTCAGTTTGTAGTTCTACACCTAAAAAATATTCTGAAAAGAAAATAAGGAGAACATTTAAAGGATAGAATAACAGGCAATCGTTTTCCGTATGTATTGTGTAATATCTAATAACATATCGTATGCTTCAATGAAGATAAAACGTAAAAATAACTATTGTTAATAGCCTAACAAACAATCTTCAATTCCAATAAGGAAATGGGTTCAAAAAAATTATTTTACAGATGTTTAACCTTAATACTTCTTGTGCCAGAATTAACACTAGACATTTCACGGTTTTGACAAAAAGTTCATTTGCAAATCTAATTAGAGAAAAAAGGTGGGAGGGGACATTATGAGTGGTTTGAGTATTTCACAGATTTACAAGTGAGAGACTTCACTTATCTGGACACAAGCGAGCTCAACTAATGATTAATATCAATTAATCCCTATCCCGTGACCCATATCAGGAAGTTGGGCTTTTGTGCAATAGCCACCGTGAGTAGCCTCCAAGGACCTGGAAAGAGCATATGCCTCCCAAGGACAAAGGCCAGTGCCTGGAGAAGGGAAAAAGGATTTCCAGCCCCTATAACCACCACAAACAGGGAATGCCCCCAGGTCCCCGGCTCTCTAGCCATGCTGCCCATTACTGCCTGATCAAAACGAGCTTTTAAGGTTGGTGACCATGCACACGTCCCACCGCGAAAAGAGGTGCGGTGAGAAAAAGAGGGGACAGTGAAAGCATTACCAGAAGAAAAAGGAAACAGGAAAGGTTAGGCAAAATTGACTAACTAGCTAACGGAGCTTATACTGCTATCTACTGGGAAATAACCCTAGGGAAGGGAGGGAGGGTATTTTGGCAATTTCCAGCATGCTGCTTGTCTGCAAATTTGAAGGTTAATTTAGTCTTGCACCTTGTATTTATCTGCCTATGAGCCCACAGACCCCCTGCCGCTGACCACTGCAAACAACAGCACCGAATTCGCCCAACAATGGCAATCAGCAAGTGTACACGGGTGATTAACTTCGGTTCAAACTAAACGTTTAACCGTCAATTAATCCCTATCCCGTGACCCATATCAGGAAGTTGGGCTTTTGTGCAATAGCCACCGTGAGCAGCCTCCAAGGACCTGGAAAGAGCATATGCCTCCCAACGACAAAGGCCAGTGCCTGGAGAAGGGAAAAAGGATTTCCAGCCCAAGGACATACCCCAGGTGTCCACCCAGCACTGGCCATATTCCTATACCTCGATCTTACTAACTCTGACCTACTCTAGTCTACCTGATGCTGACTTGCTCCATCTAAGAACCTTGCGACTGAGCCAGAATATAATAATTCTCATGTGAAATAGTGGTCATAGTGGATTAGCCTGCTTGACTATAACCTGACAGCACTACGCTCTGCAAAACGGTGCAACCCATTGGCAAGGAAACTAACCACTTCTGGAAAAATTGAAAACCCTCTGTAGAAAAGGTAATTAAGGGCCAAGGAGGACCCTAATGGACAGGAAAGATAAGAGGCGAAGAAAGAAAGGGGTTGGTGAACTTTGTTGGAGCCTTTTTGGACGCTTGTCCGACCAACACGACACCAACCGCAGAGTGTTGGTTTTTTAAGGACGCTGCTTGTCCGACCAACACGACATCACGGCAAACTGTTGGGATTATTGGACGCTGCTTGTCCGCCCAAAACGATATCACAGCAAACTGTTGGGATTATTGGACGCTGCTTGTAAAGTGCTTTGTTACTTTGTTGCTACTGCTTTGAGGAGGTTGATATGAGCAATTGTGTCAATAACATTTCCTAAATTTTGCCACCAATATCCTGTATTTGTGAGCTGTCTGACACAAGTTATGGGATTTTTAATATAGGCCTAGCCCTCACAGCTTTGCAATTTTGCCGCCATTTTGAATTGACCTGTGCAATAATTTTAATAGCCTAGTGTACTTTATGTACCATGTTAAAGTTTAAGATTTTATATCATACTCCCACAAACTAGAACTTCTATTAGTGCTATTTGTGTAATGTTTTAAAACAGTTGTTCATAAACATTGTTTTTTTTCTGTTGTTTTTCAGGTCTTTCCAAATTTTGTAGAGAATAAGGGTTTACCCTTTGCATATTTCAATTTTGAGCCCCATTTTGCCATTGAAAAGTTGAACTTTGTGGCTGCTGGAACCCATTCCCTTGAAATTCCATTGTTGGAGGACTTGGAGCAGGTGGCTGATAAGGCTGATTACTAAATAACATGGCAAAGAGTTTCATTTCATGCTGCCTTGCACGCTCATTTTCTCTCTCAAATTATCGCAACAGCTTATCTGTTGGATCAGCCTTTAAGGATTCTTCTACCTTTCCTAATAAGTCCTTGAAGGAATCTTTAATTTGAGCTTTTTTTGCTGTTATCCTTTTCCCTCTTTTGACAGGCACAAACAAGTCAGTTTCATTTTCACCTTAAGGATCAGCTGAATTGCCATCACTAACAGTTCTTGGAGAACTAGCGTTGCTGCTTAGAATAGGTTCTTCACTTGCTCTTTTCTTTTTGAGCACTGAGGATGGATCTATGGCTTGCTCTGGCTGGCAGGAGGCACGTGTTTGCACCAAAGGCAACAAGCAGTTAAACCATTTACCATAGCCTTTATCTTCCTGAAATCTCTTGATTCCAGAGGCTGTTTTCATTGTTAATGCTACTCTCTTGCATTCAGCAACAAGGCGTTTGAATTTTCCCTTGTTTGATTAATATCGTAATGGAACGTTTCCCCCGTTCTCGTGCATCTCTCTTTCAGTTCTTTCGCTATTTTTTCATAATAACTACCATTCTTTGACGTCTTGATATTGGTGAATATTATGCGCTTTTTGTAAACTTCATTGTTACAAATGATGTCCACTAAATCCATGGTACATCCATCGATCCATCTCGCCTTTCTACCTGGGTTTCCTTTGCCTTTCCTGTTGCTTCCATTCCCCAGGCCTAAGCTTTTACGTGCTGCTGACTCGCTTATTTGCGTAGCTTCAATGATATTATCGCCATCATCAGACTCCAAACCTTCTTCCTCGTCGGAAACACTCTCAAAATTGTAACGTGAAATTTGCTGTTGGTTACATTCCTTTTCTTCGTTACCAAAATCACCTAGATATGTCGCTGCCATGTTTACAATTTAGTGAGTTCTTCTTTTGGCGCGCAAACTACTTGTTGAAGTACGCATGCGCAACATAATTTGACAAAGCGAAATCACATACCAAGTCCTTGATTAATTGAATTTGACGCGACGAAAATCCTTCGTTTAAACCCAAGTCGCTCTTGTGTTAGATGATCTAACAGAGCGTCATAAACTTGAGTCGAGTTTAAGTCAAGTTTGACAGTTGGCTTTAGACAACGGATTTATCATGGATTTATCATGGATTTAATTGATTAATTGAATTTGACTCGACATAAGTGCAACAAAAATCCGACGTCTAAACTGAGCCTGAATGATATCAAGGATCAATTGCAGATTGGAGAGTTTCTCATAGTGGGAGATTTTCTTGAGAACTATTGTTTTGTATTACAAGACGCTGCCCAGGGATTTCACTGGAATAACAGCCAGTCAACGATTCACCCATTTGTAGCGTATTACAGAACTTTAGATGCCACCAATGAAAAAACAGAATCGCACAACCTCAGCTACGTCATCATGTATGACTGTTTAACCCATGAAACAGTAGCTTTATATGCATTTCAGCAGAAGCTGATTGATAATTTAAAGGAAGTTCTTTCTGTTAGGAAAGTATATTACTTTTTAGATGGCGCTGCATCCCAGTAAAAGAACAGGAAGAACTTCTTAAATCTTGCTCACCATTTTGAAGATTTTGGGGTAGAGGCTGAGTGGCATTTCTTTGCTACATCGCATGGTAAAGGACCATGTCATGGTGTTGGGGGCACAGTTAAACGCCTTGCAGCAAGGGCAAGGCTACAACGCCCGTAAGCTGAACAGTTGCAAACTCCTGAACAACTTTTTCAGTGGGCAAAATCAAATATTCCACAAGTCACTTTTGAATATTTGACGCAAGAAGATATTCAAAAGGTTGGCGAAGAACTCTCCGAACGGTTGGAGCAAAGTAAAAAAGTTGATGGAACCCAAAAGCTACATGCATTCATTCCAATAAATGGTAGCTCATCCAAGGTGATTACCAAGCCATATTCCTGGTCAAGTAAAGAGAAAACCGTAACGGTTATGCTCACAGAACCAAGAGAGTTATTGAATTGGGAGCAACTTAATGGTTACGTGACCTGCAAGTATGGTGTTGATTGGTGGGTAGCATATGTGCTGGAGCAGTATCCAAACGTCAATGAGGTGAAATTGAGGTTTATGCATCCATCTGGCCCTTCTGCCTCTTTTAAATTCCCGTCTAAAGATGATATTTTGGTGGTTCCACGGGACCATATTTTATCAAAAGCAAGCCCTACAACTGCTACAGTTAAAACATACCAATTATCTGAGGACCAGATGATCAAGGCATCAAACATTTTGCAAAGGCTTTAGACTATTTTTTTGACAGACAGGCATGAGAATAGCTTTTTCATTATGTATTGGTTGTGAAATTGTAAATACATACTTTTTAGAAAATGGTCTTTTATGGTCACTTAAAAATGGGCATATCTCCAAAACAAAACAAAACCCCATTGCAATTCTTACCAATCATTCTTGAAAAAAAAGTGGGGACTATAGAGGTAAAATTTCTGGGGGGCTTTTAAGAAAAAAATACTTTTCAATTTATATTTCTATTCATACTATTGGTGAGGTATTTTAAATGTATTATTTAGATACTCCTGAAAAATCCCTTCAAAATGAGCCCTCATACAGTGCTGTAGGTCATGGGTTACAAAAACAACAGCAATATATTTGTTGGGGCAGGCCGGATTTGACCACATTAGCCCAAATATTGGGAACCCCCTGGTTCGTAGAGGGAACGGAATAAAAACCTGAAAAATTCATATTTATCTTATCTCGTCCACATTAACTTGTTTACCAAGTTTCAAGAGTATCTGAAATCTTGATCTTGTCCTTCTGAAGACTGCAGAACAAGTAGCTGAAACAAGCAAAAAATTGAGAATGAAGGGAGAAATACCAGCGTCAACAGTTACGAAAGGTCCAGATGTTGAAGATGAAGACACCTTGTTCTGCTTGGCAAAACGAATGCAGAGGCTTCCCTTGCAAACAAAAGCATTCACTAGGATCCAAATCGAGCAAATGATGTACCAGGCAGAATTCAATGTGCAGTCTGAGGGCATGTATGGAAGAAGACCACAGTATTATTCAGATGCATACTTTCTCCCTTTATTAAAGAGCCATTCCAGTGAAATATTTTTATTTGATGAATAGACCAATTCTGACCTGAAACGAACGAAATCGCAATTATTTTTTTGATATCTCTAACCATTTTCTCACAATAAGCCTCCAAAGTTGAAACTCGCCAAAAAAAAACGAAAAAAAGTTTTCGTTAGATGCAAATTTTGTATGGCAAATTGAGATTGAACTCTCGCAGTAAAATTCGCCCGTTTTTCCATGGTTCGGCAGCTTCGAGGAGAACGACTTTTTTCGTTTTGTGATTCGGTGTTTGGCAGAACTTGCACCAGGTTTTGATTTGCGAGTCGAAGAAGCAGTGGAAGCGATGAACTCTTTTCTTTGCTTTGTGTCCATCAGTATCGCTGCAATACTTTGTTTGGGAATGATTTAAAAGTTACAAGATTTGGCTTACAGTCGCGTTGTTTGATCGAGCCATTCATAGTGGCGACACATTCGGTATTTAGAGATGGGTGAGTAGGCCTAAGTTTGTCTAGTTTCATTCTGTTGACTTTAATGTAATTCCCCACTTAGAAATTACCCGAAGGTGAGGGCCAGGGGCGTTTGGAAAATGGAGGAGCATAAGAAAAAGGGACACCTTGTAAAGGAAGCTTTTACATACATGGGTCAAAATTTATAATTTTAAGGAGGGTCAGCTACCTTGGCTCTCATGGCCTCTATTCAACAAGAAGTTAGCGAGAAAACAGATATCCAAAAAGAAAAGTAGCAAAATTTCGAAGGGATGTGACGGGCATAATTTCTGGCTTGAAAGTTGGGTGCTTGGTGTTTATGCCACTGCAGTGAGGGAGACCTTTCTATATTTTCATGAATTCAGCAACCAAAGGGTGCCAACTGAACCCCCAACCTGGTTAATTTCCCCCTCCATTTTGTACTTCTGGCAAAGGTAAATCTAATCTGGTGTTAAGCTGTTTCCCTCTTGCCATATTTTCCCTTGCTTATTTTCCTTTGCTTTTTTTGCATAGAAAATCTTGCACTTAATGAAGTCAATACATGGTTTTCTAAACTATTTAAAAACACCAGGAAACAATTAACAAATGCAATATTTATTGTAATGGTGCTCAATAGATAAAACATTTCAATTTCTTTTAGGGGATAAAGTCAACAAAAAGAAAAAACATGAATCCAGTGGCTAAAATCATCCAGAATTCTACCAACTCTAGTTCATATATTTTTGAAGTACATCATGAAATCAAAATTACTTTCTCTGGCATCATTTTCTTGTATTGACTGTGTGAAAACCTAGAAAGGAAAATTATAAGAGTTATATATTTCAAAATAAAAATAGAAGTAATGAGAATATAAAAGCATGTGGTCTCTCTTGCCCATCCTAATAAAAGGGCGGGAATCTGGTCACTCCCCTGACAACCCCTCAAACAGGGTGGCAAAAATATTATCATATAAATGTTCTACGGACAGATATTTTTCTGTAAGATACGTCCATCCAAGTCTAAAATAGGTAAGGCATAGACTCTCAATTGAATTAAATTAGTAAGCTCAGAGAAATTAGAAAGCAATCTCAAATTTTTTTTTTGGGGGGGGGGGCTTAACACTTCAAAGGTACTTTATTCATAAAGCACCAGGGGCCATTTCTGTAAGTAAATTAACAACATCAAATCTTTTTTCGCAAAATCTTGGGGTGGCCCCTACGTCCTTGAATATGCTACTTAACTATTAATTCAAAATAAAACTTTTATTATGGAAATAGATGGAGGCTGAACCCCCTAGCTCTTTGCCTGCTGTATGTCCTGCCAGTTCATGTGGAAAATGATATTGCTTGTTTAAAGTCTATGCAAAATCTTTATTGTAGACTACATTTTTCAGTGAAATACACTTTACAAGAACTAACCATTGCACATCTCTGATTGTCATTGTCTTGAGTCTGTAAAAACATCCTCAGTTTCTCTCTCCTTCTGATGGTTTGCTGCTTGCTGCTCAATGGCTGGTCACGCTTGGCCCCTGGCATTGGCCTAAACCATTCTACTCTATCCTTCCTTCTTGATCTCAAGTCCACAATAAGCTGTTTGCGATTTGTTTGTACCAGAAGTTGAGAGTTGACTCAGCATAGTATGCAGACATTCCAATGTGAACATTGTTTGAAGATTGAAGCTAACCTTCCGAAATTGGATGATCTGTTCTTGCTGCAACTCTCATTTTGCATTTTTTGAGGTGATGAAGTTTAGTAGCGGTCAGAGCTGTTCACTTTCGCACATTAAAAACAACAGGGGCGAGAGTTGACTACGAGAAATTTCTCGAGTGTCGAAAATCAGTGTGACGTCAATCCGAAAAGCACCGAAAACTTTTCAAAAACAATTCAATTGAATAAGAGTTATACAAATGCTTATTGCGAGAAAATACTAAAAGATATACAAAAAATAATTGCGGATTCGTTCGTTTCAGGCCAGAATTGGTCTATTCATCAAATAAAAAAAGTTCACTGGAGTGGCTCTTTAAATCAGCCTTTACCAACAAGTTTTGTTGATCAAGTTATGCACGCAAGCAGCCCAATTACAGATGGAAAGACCTATGCTAATTCATCTGCAAGTCAATGAAATGTGTGTGCATCTTTTTGTACCTTAAAGGAGAGAATGGGGAGGTTCTCACAAAATGCAGCTTTGTTCCAAAGTCTTACAGCGAATCAATTAGACAAAAGCTGAGGCTTTTCTGGCTTTTCATACAAGTTCATTTTGCTACCAGGAGAGCATGGAAATGTTCCTGGTGCATTTGTCAGGAAATATAGTATAGTTTGGTGTGGCAAAATGCCCTATCAAATATAAAAAGTGTTGAAAATCAAAGGTATATTCATTGAAGTCTAGACTGCATGCTTGATAGGTCAAATCTTTTTATTTTGCAAATAATGTTCTTCTCTGTAGTGGCATCATTCTCCCCACCTAATGATCCGATGTCAACCAATGTGAAGCAATATTTTGCATCGCATATTCCCATGAGCACTAAACTGTGAAAGTTTTTATAATTGAAGGTTGATGAGCCCCAGCATTTTGGGGGCATTCAATCATCACATGCTTCCTATCGACAGCTCCAAGGCAGTTTGGAAAATTCCATTCCATTCTTCAAAGAATTCATTGCCTATAGCTGTCCATTCCTCAGGAGATTTTTGAGGGCAAACATATGTTTTGCTCAGCACTTCCCAAATGGCATTGCATGTCTCTCGTAGTATTTTAGGCACAGTGGCTCTTCCAATACGAAAGAAGAATTGACTGGGATTGTTGGGAATCTCTAGTTGCAAGTTATCTAATTGTCACCATTAATCGCTCTGCTGCTGAAATTTGTTCCCTTGTTCTGCATGGCTGTTTTGTGATGTAGGGGGATACCAATGACAGAAGATGCTCAAACCTTCGAGGTGACATCCTTGTGAACCTGAAAGAAATATCTTATTCAATATGTTATCAGGTTGAAGCTGGTGTACCTGATGCAGGCAACACTGTTGACTCAAGTAAGGGTAATGTTAACTTATATGCCAAATGGCAAAAAGTATGACAAGATGTGCAGCCTTTTGTGGAAGTTTATCCACATCAATCTTTTTTCCTCTTATGCTTTTATTTCCATTTCAACATTGCACCCCTAGGGGGTACTCAGGTATATTTAGGATGTGGATTCTCAGGCTGGGGTACAAGGCATCAACTCAAAAAATAATTTCTAGCGTGAAGACAGACTCAGAAACATGATTTTTCTCACCCATTACACCACCCAACAACATCCAAAGGTTATGATATGCCAGCATCTTAAATATGTGGATAAATGTTCTGATGACTAGATTTCTCAAAATCTATTTGGATATTTCAGCAATTGTGAGCAATTGTAAAGTTGCTTGATTATAATTTTGTTTGTAAATGGTGTTTTTCCTATAGTTTCACATTTCCCATATTTAAAAACCCAAAGGAGTTAGTAATCTAAAATTTCAGGACCCCAAATATAAGTCTACATATTATTGACCCAAGGAAAATAAGCTTAGCCCACATTTTAGACTCAAAAAGTAACCAGAGCACCCCTATCCTAAATATACCAAAGCACCTAGCCATTATTGCACGAGCCCTGTATGTATACATCACCCCCCCCCAATCAATTCTCTTCCAGGCCACCTCAATGTATGCTTCAAGTATCAATAAATCTGCAAGTTTACTGTCATTTTATCTTTCTAACAGGCTGTATAACTTTGGGGCAATTCTTACAGACACAAATCTAAAAATGGGCCTAAGTCTAAGTTACCTGAAAAAGTATTCTCTGTCATGAACCCACAGTTCTTGAGTTAGCCTGTGAAATGCACCAAAGTCTTTTTTTTTTTGCACAAATTTTCTGACCCAGAACTTGTGCTTCCTTTTCTCCTGACGTTCTTTAACTCTCTTCAGCAACACAATTGCTAAGAAACAGTTAGCTTGCAACGTTAGAAAAATGTGCGATCGTTGCAATGAATGGAAACCACATGACGCAAGGATTGCTGAGCACTGTTGGTCACGAGTTTGTGGGATCGCTGCGTTGCCAGGCATTCTTGCGATCAAATGAAAACCAGGCTTTAGACATCACTTGATTCAGATCTCGATGACAAGAATGTATTCTTATCCCCCCCACCGAACTTTCCAGATGAAAGAAATCTCTTGAAACTAATTCCATGGGCATTGATGATGAGATATTCTGCAATGGAGCTCTTGTGTGAAAATTCGGTTTTCTGTCCTTCAAACATGAGCAAACTTCAGTGACGTATTCTTTGATATTGGTATACATTCGAGGCCAATAAAATTTTTCTCTTACAAGATTGAACACATGATCAGTACCTAAATGAAAACAGATGACCCAAATGCATACGAATATCTTTCTCTTTATGGCCCTGGGGTGAGCCCCAGTGAAGATGTATTTTCAAGTATTTTTGGATATTTGGTGACAGAAATTGGCCCAAACCGTGAGAGTAAAAAACATGGGGGACCAATGAGAGGTGCCTACATTACATCTCCGGAAACTGTTGATCAATTCTATAAAAACTGTCACAAACTGGCAAAGCCGAGGAGGCATTTGAATGATCAGTTTCTCATGAAAACCTCAAGTGGTCACAATGAAACCTCCAGCGGGGCAAAAGCACGGCAGGAGAAACAAGTCTTGGGCTTGATTGAATAATTGCAGACATATCATACCCCATTAGAAAAACTAGCATGCAATATATCAACAGGGATCAAGTTAGACCCAGCAATAGTGCAAGGGCTTATTAGAGTAAGGTCAGTGGCCGAGAAGATGCATCGCATTTTTTACAAAGATCAGGTATTGTCAAATAAGGTAGACTTCTTTGCGCCAATAAACAGGAGCACCATAAAGACAGGCCTTGAAAAGAAGAAAGAAAACAGCCGCAGAAGCCTTATCTGTGCCGAAAGAAGATCGCCGGGCACTTGGTATGATTGTAGGTAAGTGTGACAACAAATGAGAAGCATTTTCACATTGCCTAACAAAGTATCCCTACGCAATATCAACACCTGATGGGAAGTTGTATCAGCCAGGATCCAATGCAAAGTTTAGAAATTACCCAATTGAGCAAGCAGGAGCAGTAATAGTGTCCCCCTCGCGAGGCAACATGCATCTTCGATGGGATGGCTATAATAAGAGCGTCCAGTCCTGCTGAAACATACATGTCTAACCAACTTGTCTGGGGCAATACATTTCTCATCAGCTGAGAGCTTTTACTCCCCTGACCGCTTGGCACGTGAAGGACATTGTGGAACTATTCCACAACTACATCAACGATCAGTAATACTCCACCAAAGAAACACCACGTCTTGAAAGAGGTAGCAGTTCCCAGAGATCATCTTGGTTTCAAATGTTCAAATGGGGCCTCTATTGTTTTTAGTATACATCAATGACTCTCCAAATAATGTTCAAAATTGCAAAGTGAAAATATTTGCAGATGATATAAAGTTATATTATCCGTCTGATGGAAATGGATCTTTCATCCAGTCAGACATATCTTCCGTTGAAAAGTGGTCCAAAAATGAAAATTGTACTTCAACTTGCAGAAATGTTCCAAAATGCATCTAGGTAATAAATCTTCACAGAACACCTATTATTTGCATGACCTTGATACAAACGAACCGGTTCAAATCTCAGAGTCTGAAAACCAAAGACTTAGGTGTAATAATTGATAACAAATTAAAATTTGACGAACAAATTGCGGATCGTGTTACGAAAGCAAACGGAATCTTAGCATCAATCAGACGAACAATAAAATATATTGATGCAGCTGTATTCAAGACCTTATACAAATCTCTAGTTAGGCCGATCTTGGAGTATGCAGGCTCAATATGACATCCTCATTTAGTGCGACATATAAATCAGTTGAGGGAGTACAACGGAGAGTGACGAAGTTAGTCAAAGGACTCAAGGATTTATCTTATAGAGAGCGTCTGATGGCACTTGAACTTCCAAAATTAGAATACAGGCGCAAACATGGAGACATGATTCTAGTATACAAAATTCTAAATGAGAACATAGACTGCAACTCATCGATATTCTTCATATTGAATACTTCGAAGACAAGAGGTCATTGATTTAAAATCTTCAAAAAGCAAAGCAGGCTACAAGTCTGCAAAATCTTTTTTACTCAGAGAATCGTCAATGATTGGAATATAATACCTCGTGAAGTTGTAAACTCATCAAGTATTGTACAATTCGAAAAATCGTATGATGATTTCCACAAAGGAGTGAAATATGACTTTATAAAAATAGGTATTTTTAAGTAGGGATAAATAGGCCTCGTATCCTCCAGGTTTCTTTTCATCTATATTATTATTATTATTATTATCAAAAATGTTGGGAGGTAAGGAATTTAAGGAATTTTTAAATGTTTATGCACAACAAACAAAACAAAGACGAGTTGATAAAACGTTTGAATGACTTTGCTGATCAACCAGAAGCCAGACGTCTTCTCAAGATACCTCTGACAATAAATTATAGAAAAAAACTCTAAAAATAACCACAAATGACTTCTAAATCAAAGTCGAATGTAATCACGAGGAGGCGGATACTCAGGTAGTAATGCACGCTTTTAATTGCAAGGGTCCTTTTGTTCTTGAAGCCAGGGGTATGGACGTTCTTTTTCTGATGATATATGCCTTTGCATTTAAGGGAGAAGAAGCCATGTGGTGTATGGAAATTGACCATAAGAAGTATGTTAATATTGGTAAAATTGTCCAGTTCCTCGGCGTATCAGTATGTTTACAGCTACTACCTTTTCATTCTTTGACAGGCTGTGACACCACCAGCTACTTTTATCATATTTCAAAAGCATCAATATTTGAAAAAGCACGAAAAAAGAGTCTCTACGTCTCCTTGAGCCATTGGGCATTGCAAAAGTTTGGACGAAGAATGGACTGATAGTGTCATCAAATTCATTCACAAAATGATATATATAATGGAAAACCAAACGACGACCTCGTTACAACAAGAATAAAGCAGTCTGACAAGTTACCAGTAAAGACAACACAGAGTGTTATACTAGATCCAAAAAGCATAAGGCATCTTATCAAAAGAGCAAATATGGCTGCATATTATCTGAAAGCGTTTAGCTCTCCTGTTATCGACAAAATCAACCTATGTGAAAGTGAATGGCAAATATATGAATTAGGATGCTTTATGCCTCTCTGGTATCGTGGGTAACATATGCCGGCTGTTGTAAGGGCTGAACGGAGAGAAGCAGAGTAAAGCCATCAAGTCATTATAGATGCAGAAGTTGCCGGTGTTGAAAATGAATTAGTTGAAGCGCTTTTATAGCTCAGAAGAGAATTTTTGGCAAGAGTGTGACTCAAACTGTGATGGATATAACAGCAATGACCCAGAATATATACCATAAATCTCAGTTACACAGTATTTCAAGGAGAACTTTCTTCAGAGATGCGATTCAGACGAACAAATTAATTGCCGAAAAAGTCTTGTCCTGAGTAAACCAGTAATATGAGGTTTTAATTTGTCATCAGTTACTCAGCCTTCGAGGAAACAATCATCCATTGCTATTCACAATCGAAAAAACATTTACACTTGATATACTTTTGTAAATAGCTAGTTCCATTTTCAAACATCAATCTTAGATATATGGGCCTGACGTTATACAGCAACACTCTGCCCACCCCAAAATATGCAATTTTGACATGCAATCATAGAAAGAGGACAAAATTTGTTGAAAAGGCTTTCAATTTGACTAATATTAGCCACCTTATAGGCATTTAGCCTTAAAAAGTGCGAGTGATGTAATATCACCATGCCCTGCCACACCAACCACATAATCGAGTGGTGACAAACATATTCTGAAAGAGCATTAAATTTCAAGTTGGAAAAAGATTGCCACATATACCAATTTTTAATAATCAAAAGATTCTGGCCATGCACCTGTCTATTTTTTTGGCTGTTGGCCTTTTGGCATGATTGATATCGGCCTAAATAAAATTCTTTTTGATATAAGTTAAGTGCCCCTGACACAAAAATTTTTATTGGCAAAATAGAATGAAAAAATTGGCAAGGATTTCAAAAGTCAAATTTTTAAATTGATTAAAGTAGGCTTTCTTCTCATTTGGGGGTCCAAAGCCCGAACTTTTAGCTTAAAATGGCAAGAGGTCGGGACAAGATTGAAGTGAAGAGTAAGAGTTGATTTTTGACAATGACAAAAGCACATGCTGTTTTGCGCCTTCTTTTATGCAAAAGACTTTGCACAAAAATGTGACCTCTCACTCAAAAAATCCGACCAAAGCTCTAGATGTGATTCAATCCAAGAAATAAATTATAATGAGGAGGAAATGGTTTTAACCCTATGAAAATGAAATAAGCAGAAGCAGTAGCAGGTGATAGACAACAGCAAGAAGGTAGAGAGGCTCGAACAAAGACGTCCTAATTTTACAAACCATCGCTGCAAGATTTGACGGAGGAAGTGGTTCATTAATGTTTTACTAAAACTTTTTATACTTTTTTGTCTCTCATATGAATCATCTTTTGGCTTTGATATGAAATTAGAGTTATCCGACATTGTGTTAGCAATAGATTTACAGCACGAATATAAAACAAAAAATTAGGCCAAAAGAAATTGCGATTCCTGAATACAGGCTCATGAAAATTTGTCCAGCACTGGTTCTAGTTGAATTTTAGTTATTAATGATTTTTGCTTATTGATTTAGTACTCAAATTAACAAAACCTTATTGATCCCTAATCAAACCAAATTTCATTCATATTTAGGCAACTTATTTTGAGTCTCATTCATCATTATCATCAAACCATACATAGCACTATTTGAAATTTATAAAAAATTTGAAACATAGGTACGTGCATAATAGAGTACTACTAGGACTACCAGACGACTTTCTTCTTCTAGCTACACCTAACACCAATGCAATGGTAATGTTCTGGGCAGGCACTTAGTTATGAAAAAGGCGGTTCAATAATTACATCATTGTATAGGGGTGGGTTGTTCTTCCTTTTTTTAGTGTATGATATATATCTACTATAGAAACATGACATGCAGGGGTAGGCACCAAAGGCAACCACGCAATTAGGGAAGTTATTGGGTAAAGCAGCTGGGGAATACATATTAACTAGATATAAACTAGAAAACATGTTCTTATATATTAAACTTCTGGGACTGACTTGCATTTAAGTTCTTTTCAAAGCGTGCAGGATGATTTCAAAAACAAGGATTTCTAGCAATTTTCAAGAGATTTTTATTAAAACAATAGCATTGTCAGAAAGACTGCATGAGATGTTTGGGGAGTGATTGGTCCCTTGTTCAGAACCAGACTAAGTTTGTCAGCAAAAACCCAAAGCACTTAATCCGTAAATTGCACTAGCAATATCTTTATAAGAAAACTAGCCGGCCGAAGCCTTAATACTAAAAGTTTCTTAGATTTTTCACTGTATTCATTAACAGAGCATCAGGACCCACTTTCCGAAAACATGATAATTTTGATTCATCTTGAAATGATATATTTCAAAGGAAGTTTCCCAAAGATATGAAGAGTATGGTACAAAAAGATTTCCGGAGGCTTATGCACCCTCATTTTCTAATACCCTACTACTCTCTGGAGGAAACCGTCAACATGATTTTTTAAAACTAATAGAATTGGTTTAGTGAGGGCAGTTTATTAACATGTGCACATATTTTCTTTAAGAAATTAAAGTACTGGGACAGAACTGAAAGTTCCTTAAATCTCTCGGATTTGATTATTGACCGGTTCTTAAGAGTTTTTAAGAATTCTTAAGACTTCTGGAACAATTTGTTTTCTTCTCATCAATTGTTTTTCTGCGGCCACCTTGGAATGGAAAAAGTATATTGTCATAGAAAATCCTGCGTAGGATCAAAACCTCGTCTAGCTTGTCTTGGCCTACCAACTGAGCGCGCAAAGAATGTGACAAGAAAGTGTGATGGCTAACTTTGATATCTATGGTCTCAACTGGATCAAATGCTTCGATTTCCTTATAACTTACATAGTTATGTCTTTTAATTATGTCTTTAAACGGAAAAAACAAAGTATAGGTAAGGGCCTATGCGTCCTATCTTAGGTCCGCATCCAATCCCGCACTCATCACTTCTTAAAGCAGGATGAAAATCACGTCTGGTGAAAATATAACGCAAGAAATAGCATGAAATATGAAAACAACATTAAAGAAATTGAAATAAATGCCTTTCATCTGCTGAACTAAAATTCACCGAAAATTTAAACCTTTACCCATGCGCTCAGTGCCAATCTGCCATTAGCAAGGTCAATGAGGAAAATACGACTCTTGCTCTATTACGTCATGAAGGCATTTTGACCATGTTTCAATTTATTCAAATTTTGGTCGATTAGGCACATTTAAAACTTAAATATCTTTTGTTGTATTATCTTCAGGAAAAAACAGTCTCCACTTTCGTTCTCAATATGCTTTTATTTAACCATTTCGAAAATAAAAATTTTCTTGTCAGGGACACTTTAAGAGAGTTTATATCAGGTGACAGAGGAAATAACTCAAGTTGATTCGAAACAGCCTGGCATGGTATTTTTTCCTTTCATAGATATCGAGCACAGGTCAGACATAAAACTTTGGATGTCAGAAAATATTCTGTAAATGTTCTTTGTATGAAGCTGACACAATCTTTTTTGCAGTAATCTTATACAAAAATCTATTGCAAACAACACAAATATAATAAGGTCCATTTTTTTTTCTAAAAATGAGACTGGATTAAACCTGTACTTCTGATATTTAACTGATATCCTCATCTTGTTTTTGCAATGAAATATTTCCTGTCTCAAATTGCACATTGCTATCTTTGCTGCTTACGTATAAGGATGACAAATAAAATTCCAAATAACATTTTTATCAAGTCTGAAGACCCGTTGGGGGCTGGCAAGCCTCTTTCATTCCTGCAATTTGAATTAAAAAGGAAAAATGTTTTGCTGTCCACAATATCGCGATTCAAAAGTCTTTGAGAAAAAGGATCAAACCACTACCAGTAGACAGACTTTTCTTATAAAAAGAACTAAAAGCCATCTCCATCATTGCTAACCCCGAAACTGTTTTTCAACAGACTTACTGTGAAATTTTTTTTAAAAAGGAAATTGATCATCTGTGGTAAATCTGTTGCCATTAGAAGTTCAGTTGTGTTGATGCTAGGTAGAAAGATCCTAATTTTTTCAAATATTTTTGTCGCAATTAAATCTGGATGGTTTTAAGTTAATTCAATCAAGTAGATTAAGTAAAATTTGAACGAAATGATTTTATGTAAATGAAGTTGATTAAAAATGGCCGCCAAAGGGCAAAATACTGACTATTTTTGATATGGTGCTGTGCCATGAAACTATTCCAAAACATGCTCAAAGTTACAAATCAGTTCGAATGCATCCTGGCACTTGTTGAAACACAAAAAGTATTGCCCAGCCAACATTATTTTCAGAATAAGAATATAAATGGTGAAAATACCACATTAAGCAAATATCATCACATTTATCAATGGTAGTTATTTGGTACACACAGGTACTGTTGAGATCAATTTGATCGTACAACAAGCACCAGGGTATGGAGCATCACAATTGAAAATTTGAATGGTCTATCATTTACAGTTTTTCCACAGCACTGTTTCAAAAATTTGAAAATACCACAAAATCTGAAACTCGGGGAAACGCGTTTTTTAAACAAAAGTTAATGATATTATTTATTTTTAGCTCAATCAGCAACACGTTAATGTTCATATAACTTGTCTTCTGTCTCCTTCAACCTGCCTTTGAACCCTTTTCTTCTTGCTCTGAGTGTTTTCCTGTTCTGCTTCCTATGTTCAGTTGACTTTGACAACGATTCAAAAATTCCACGTTGATCTTGTTGGAAGAAAATCCCCAGGCTCAATTTTGAATTTTCAGAATAATTACAGAATAGACTTCCTTCTATGATTGAAATTGCGGACAGCACTATAAGTTGCCTCCTCAATGACATCTCTCTCTCCACAATATATTGTTTGCTACGAGGGTCGCAAATAATTTAGTTCAGACATTCGTTGGCGTTCTGGTTTTTGCCATGCTGGCACTTTGAAAGCAAATCCTCAGAAGAGAGACCATCAAAAATTGGTTGGATGAATTCTACTATTGCTTTTGGGATCTCTTTTCTGTGTTTGTAAGTCTCAGAATTCGTCTTCAACCCACACCATGAGTTCTCTCCATCTGTACATTGGTCATGGGTCAGACTTGTGGCTGACGATGCAACGTGTGGAGTTTTTCACTGACTGCCCCTTTCATTTTGGTGAGGTTTCCAGCAGTTTGACGAATTGCCAAACCATAATAGTTTTGCAGTGTGTCAATGCACTTGTCAGTGAGCCTCCAAGCAGCTGCAAGAAATTTGCGCCAAAGTCGAGTGCTACAACGCTTTTGAACGTGGCCAACACAATCAAACTTTTGTATGATTATATCACCATATGGTCTACTCTCTTGCACTTTCCTGCATTAAGAAGAATCTCCATCACCCAAATACTTTGCGAATCTCAAAGACCTTGTTTCCTCTGACCTTTCAAAGAAACGGACAGCACGAACTGGCTCCATAACTGCTGCGCTGCCTTTGTGGTTGATTTTACAATTATGACTGGCTTTCCATTTGATATACGCTGGTGAAGTCTTGTTTCTCTGCTCCCAAAAGGTACAACCCTTGCATTTGTTGGACAGAACTTCAACATCAGCACATTTTCGGGTCTCCACCAAAACGTTGGGTGCAACTCAATGATGGCTCCCGTGTCCACGGCATTGCCAAGTACCATCCAACAAAACAGGACAGTCTGTTACTTCATCAGAACTCTCTTGTTTCTGCTCATCTGTAGCCTTTTCCATGCTATCTTCAGCAACATTTTTACTGGCCTCCCAAACTCTTCTGAACACTTTTTTGTAGTTCTTCAAAATTCATGGGGCAGGGGAGTTCAGAAACAAACTGAACTTTTCTAATGCACTTTGACCCGTTCCGATCAAACGCACAAATGACACCATTCTTGTGTTTATTTCATTCATAGGTTTTCCTCCAGCACTGCCACTCTCTAAACTACTAGAGGAATCAAGTACAGCACACCATAAACATTCAGAGCAGTTTATCAGAAGCTTATGATAAAAGCCAATCTGAACATAAAGTTGAAAAAGCAATATTTCACAAACAAGATATATGCATGTCAAGGCAATATGAAGGACTCTTGGAAAACGATTAACCAGCTTCTCCAAAAGAGGTCTAAATCTAGCAACATAGAGTGTCTTAAAGAGTCTGGCCATGAAATCGTTCATACGAAGAGTATCTCTGAAACAATTCAATTCCATTTTCATAATTTCAAGCTTATAATTACAGACTACGCAACTAAACATATTCACCATCAGATAAAGCTTAGGGCAAATGAAAAGAACTCAAAGGAGCTATCGAGTTATTTGCCCTATTACAGTGCATGCATGATAAAATAACATTGAAGTTGAACTTTAACATGAATAGGAAGACAAATTATGATAAAGATTAAGATTATAAGTACAAAGAAGAAAAACAACGCGAAGAACTTTAACTAAATGAAAATGAAAACAATCAAATTAGATTAACATAAAGAAAGAAAAAGATGCCAAGAGCCAATAGTTTAACCGTTACCTATTCTACTCAAGAATTGAGAGTTGATAGTTTTCTTGCAGGATTCATTTTTGTAATCATTTCTGGATCCATTTTTTAAAGGCCTTGATGAAATTGCATTTTGTTTTGGATTGTTTTATTTCAAAGGGAATGGTCAGAGTTTAACTCCTTGGTTCAATATAGACATTGCTTTAAGATTTGTTCTTTCTGCTGACCAGTGGCGGCGCGTCCACTGGGGCAGGTGGGGCAGTGCCCCACCAAGCTTTTTCATGAAGATATTTTTTTTACCGCTATATTATTATTTATGAACTTTCACGAAATAAAATTTTTGGCCTATATCAAAGTTTGAATTTCATGTACGCCATTCCCTTCACGACACAAGATCGACTTTCTCAAGACTTTGATGCACTCAATTCTAGGAAATAGTGGCTCTCCCACAATCGATCATTGAATAGACCAAATTTCAACAACACTAGATTACATCAATAGATCTATTGTCGCCCAGACATCGATCGGCTCAGGAAATACAAAGCACTGCATATGCTAATCTCATGGTGGGGCTGGCCCCGCTTTACGTAATCTCTGACCAATCAGATTACGAGTAAGGTCCTGTCATACAGCCATATGTTTGCTTACTGCAGCATAGTTTTATAGTTGCTAGCGGGGCACATTTGAAAGTGCCCCATGCATTTCATTCAATGCTGAAAAACTCCTTAAACGCGTAGTAGCTTTGATAACACTAAACAAACAATTTAGCTCTGATGACAAATGGCAATAGCTCTGAATAACAAACGCCATGCAGTGCATCCGATCGGCACTACTGTCCTCTTTCGTGACAAAACTTTAAAAATCAGTGTAAGGAAGCAAAGCTGCAAGGTCCAAGTCAGTGCAGAAGTCTTAGATATAAGATTTTATGAATTTAGGAAAGACGGAATGAAGTAAATATTTTCAGCTCATCGTAAAATATTCATTTTGTTTAAATGAATACCGTAGATTGCTTATTGGAACGTCCGTTTTATTGATTGTCTGCCCAAGAAAAGCTCGAAGTTAGAAGATTAGGCCCTCATCAACCAAAAGACATCCCGATTTCGCAAAAGGCATGGACATCTAATCCAAAGACTCGTGCGTTCAAAACAAGTAGGTGGTTCGAGAAAAAACACTGGCTAACGACAAGCATTAGTAAAAAGTCGATTTTCTGTTTTCCCTGCCTCTTATCTGGAGGGGAACAAAGTTGGACAAAATCTGGAAAAACTGATTTGAAGCATCTTTCAGAACGCGTCTCAAAACACGAATCATCTCAAAGTCACATAACCAACCAGCTACAACTTCAAACATTTGGAAGATCACAAAGTATCAGTGCTGCTTTAAATGAAGGTTATCGTGCTTCTGTTTTAAGGCATGACAAGGAAGTTGATAAAAATCGCCACATTCTTAAAAAAATTATCGACTGCATAAAATTTTGTGGAACTTTTGAGCTACCGCTGCGGGGGCAGGACGAAAGTGCAGTTTCTTTAAAACGTGGTGTGTTTTTAGGGCTCGTTGAGTTGATATCACGTTTGGATAATCAGCTGGCAGATCACCTGAAGAATTCTACAGTCTTTAAAGGGACAAGCCATGAAATTCAGAACAAATTGCTCGACTGCATGTTTGATGTCTACAAAGAGCAAATACGTAACAAAAACGAAGGGACCTCATTTGTCTCCATACAAGCTGATGATACTACGAATATATACTGCACAACTCAATCCGTTTTGATATTGAGATACATCAACAAAAGTAAAATTGTCGAAAGATTTCATGGATTCCTTCAACCAACAGATACTACTGCAGAAGGACTAAGTCAAATGATTATGCAAGAAATCGAGCAATATCACCTTGAAGAAAAGCTGATTGCCCAAGCATACGATGGAGCTGCCGTGATGAGTGGGAGACGTGGAGGGGTGCAAGTAAAGGTTAGAGAGCAATACCCCAATGCTCTGTTTGTCCATTGCTATGCTCACCAACTAAATCTTGTGATGCAGAAAACGACCGCCTCTAGTCCTCCTATCAAGATCTTCTTTGCTAACCTCGCATCTTTTCCGAGCTTCTTTTCCATGTCTCCGAACAGGATGGTTAAGTTGAATGAGGTCACAACCCAAAGAATTGCAAGAGGCTCTGCAACGCGGTGGAATTTTCATGGTAGGACCGTGAATAGCGTGTATGAGATGAGAGAGGATCTGATTGAATGTTTTTCAAGCATAATAAACGAGCCTGGTTGGGACATTCCTTCAATTTCAGAAGCGAATGGCTTAAAGAGATGGCTAAATGATCACACATTTCTGTTTTTCCTTGATCTCTTTCATCAAATTTTCCCCCATGTCGAGTTGCTATTTTCAGTTTTTCAAGCAAGAAATTCGAGTATCGTTCTGGTGTGAGAGGCAGTTGGGACATGCATTGAAGCAATCCATTGTATTAGAGATGGCACCAACGAGCTCTGCGAAAAATATCGAGCAGACACAAGATCTTTTCGGGCTGATACCAACTGTGCTGCAGCAAAAGAAGCTTGCGATTTGATTGTCAATCAACTACAAGATCAATTTTCAAATACAGAGTATGTGCAAGCCTTTAGGTTAATCGATCCCACTTTGTTTAGCAGTTTCCGTGCCACATTTCCTGACGAAAGTTTGAACATTGCATGTAAAAACTATGCCATGCTCTCAAAAGAAAGACTAAAAACTGAACGTAAAGTTTTATACACGAATCAGATATTTGCACCACTTTCAACAACTGTTGAGCTACACTCGTTCTTCCTGGAAAACAACCTCAGAGAAACATTTTCAGAAGTTTTCAAGTTGCTTCAAGTGGCAATAACCACACCCGTATCCAGCGCTGAAGCTGAAAGATGCTTTTCAACGTTGAAAAGAATTAAGAACTGGCTTAGAAATGCTATGGGACATAGTTGATTAATTGCTCTAGCCATGTTAACAATACATGCTGAGCTGGTCGATAGTTTGGAAAGCTTTCATGACAGAGTCATTGACAAATTTGCTAGACTCAAAAACAGACGTATGAATTTTTTGTACAAGAACTGATTTTAAATTAAGAGTTTACTGCTGTTTGTGCATAGCCTTTATGTTCTTATTTAAAAGAAACTAAACAGGTGCCTGAGTTATAAGAAGCTAATAACTCAGCTAAGAATTTAAGAAAGCTTGTCATTTAAACGAAAAATAATTAAGGCAACCCTGGTTCATTTGTCAGTTAGCAATAAACCCCTTAGTTTCTTGTAGATAAAAAACAGCAGAAAATATTACGAGAAAAATATATATAAGAATATAATTTGTGTTTGTAAATATAATAACTAATGTTTCGTTATACTATTTTTGATAGATTTCTAGTCGCATATATTATCACTTTTATCAAAAGTCAAAACAGAAATATAGATTGCAATCCATATATTGAGAAAGTAGACAAAAATCGGATTTATGACATCACTTTTTAGATCTGTGCCCAAACCAACCAAATTTTCCACGTGCCGCTACTGCTGCTGGCTGTGAAAAGTTGCCAGATGTTGCTTGTCTTGTGCGGATGTTATGCACAAATGTAACTGATGTGAAAAGATCTGGAAGAGTTGGGTTGGCTTTTTTTGAATTATGTCAAACATGAATTTTGCTGATTCTATTTTGAAGCAGTCTTCTAAATTATTAAGATTAAGCTGACGAGACAAAGGATCACTGTGGAAATTTCTTTTTACGAATGAAATTAACCTCACGGCACGCTTAAGGCTTTTCTTCAGAGGGTCTAGGGTACTTTTAAGGGTACCTCCCCAGTTTTGACGGCGTAATTTATGTCTGGCTGTATAAAGAATTAAAAATATTCATAAGTTTATTTTTAGGAACATAATGCCTAAGACGAGCAATGGTGCCAATACCTTTAGGGATCATTAGATTAATTTGCTGAACATGTGCTTTCCAAGACAGTTTGTTGTCTATGAGCACGCCCAGATATTTCCCAACTTGTGCTTCTTTCATTTCAATATTATTTATCTTTATCTTTATTTTCTGATTTGATTTCTTATATTTAGGTGAAAACATTAAATAATTTGATTTACTTGTATTTAACGACAGATTATTTGCTATCAACCCCTGGGATATCTTTTCTAGCTCGTTGTTTATATTTTCTTTGATTATGGATTAATCACTGTGAGATTAAGAGACTTGTGTCATCAGCAAAAAGATGTGGACTTAAAACATTTGTTGCATTTGGCAAGTCATTAATATAAAGCAAGAAAAGCAAGGGGCCAAAAACACTCCCTTGAGGTACACCATGCGATACAGAATGAAGACTTTTTGCTTCCTGTTTTCAAGATAAGACCTAAACCAGTCCAGAAAATTTCCTCTTTGGGTGCTGAGCATTTTTTAGGAAATTGCATCCAGGGACTGAGCATTTATCAAGAGTGTCCGCAAAATTTAGTACTAAATTTCAAATGAGATTTATAGAGCTAAAACGTCTTCAAAAGGAAAAGTAAAGTATTACAAAAATACTCAAAAAGGACTGAATTTTCATAATATACCAACCATTACAGCCAAATATGAAATAAAACTTGAGCTGCTCTGATCTACTGAAGAATCTCGAAAAATCATCAAATCTGCGACATTTTCTTTTGCACTTGTCTTTTTTATTTTGCATACTTTCCTCCTTCCTGGTGCCTTACAGCCAACATTTCATTCAAAAAACGTATATTTACCAAGTAATAAGTTATTATTTGATTGAAGAACGTTTTGGTGATGAAAAAGCCTTGAATGCTCTGCCTAAATCACTTTGGCAAAAGCATAAAACTTGAAAATACCAGAAATCCCTTTTGCACAGAAAAAGTTCAGTGTCTTAGATTTTTCTGATCGCCATTTTCTTTTTTCCTTCATTTTCTGAAGCAGTTTTACCCAAGGGAGGCTACAAATGTTCAGAAAGGAGGCTCTTTTGAAAGCCTAAGAAATAAGCTACAGAATGGTACCAAATGATACGATTTTCACATAAAAACCCTAGATTTCTGTAGAAACAAAATAACCAAGCGAAAGGGCGATTTCAAAACAAGAACACCATTATTTTATGAATATGAAAACTGAATTGAAGATATGAAATAAGAATTTACAATTATGTGCAAGTGTCTGTTTCTTTCTGGAGTTCAAATCTCAAACTATGCATTGTGCAAGGCATCAGAGCAAGCTACCTTGTAATCTCGAAGAGTGTGATACCTCTCAAAGCAAGGATACGGACACAGGCCTGTCTGGCAAGGAGCACACCAGTAGTAGGAGGAATGCCTCTTGCCATCTGGGTGATTCTTATCCTTCCTTTGAGAACAGACAACACAGTCTCTTCGAGAATTACCAGGTAGCTTTGCTGGAAAGTGTCTCCCAACAAGTCTCGTTGGCAAATCCTGCTCATCTGATCGCTTCCCACTGCGATAGCTTGGTCTGTCGTAGCCTTCCAATAAGTGAGCAGTCAATCTGAGCCTAAATTTGGTGGCATCGACTCTTGTTAGGCCAAAATGTTCTTTGTGGATGATGGTGGCATTTACAATGGCGACTTCCAGCATGTGGAAAAACACTTTTTTCCACCGATTTGCATTGCAATGTTGATTTACAAAATATGCTGCTTTTTGATCAGCTCTGTCCACGCCACCCATATTGATTGTGTAGAGTTCTACAGCAATTGGTTTTTCAACAAATTTGTAAGGGTTATTCCCCTCTCCATCTCCTCTCTTCTCACTTGCATCTCACTTTCCTTTCAAAAGTTCTTCCACTGTGAATGGACGACAACAGGTTGACTTGTCTCTTGTCGATCCAATTGACAAATAACAGGGGCCCTTTTCTAGTAAATTTGGGTGGATCACCTCTCCTCAAATTCTGACTTGCAGCTGCAGGTACACCCCGGCGGTTCAGTTTCAGTGTTCCACAAGCCCCAGTGTCATTATCTTTCAGCGTTTGAAAGAGCTGCGGACTTGTAAAATAATTGTCCATATACACATGGTGGCCTCTGTCAAAAATTGGCTCCACTAAGTCCCTCACTAATCTGTGCGTCATTCCAATCTCCTGGGCCCGGTCTCTAGGTTTTCCTGTGTATAAGTCCCAATTATAAACGTACCCACTCTTGCTCTATCAGCCAAGGTCCAGGCATTGATTCCCCATTTGTGGGGTTTTTTTGGCTTGTACTGTTTGAAAAAAGTTCGGCCCTTGAAAGCAATCAGCGTTTCGTCAACTGCAACATCCCTGCATAGGTAGTAGGCCCCTTGCCAAAGATTTACCAACATATCCATGAAAGGACGAAGTTATAATAGGCGGTCATGATTTGGGTTATCTTGAGGCAGGTTTCTCTCGTTGTTATTCAGGTGCAGAAACTGTAAAATTAGTAAAAATCTGTCCCTTGACATTATTTGGCGAAAGCCAGGAATAGAAATCAGTGGATTCATAGTCCAATATTTCTTATAATTTGGCATCTTGATACCCTGGGTACCAGAGCCTCGAGGGATGCGGGACGAAATGAGAGTGAAGTCGACATGTGAGTGGGGTCGAAATGTGAGTGGAGAAAAGCAGAGGCTCTGGTTTCATCCAAACAAAGCCTCGTTCTGACTCAAAATTTCAACCAATCAGAAGCGCAGATCCCCACAATGGAATCTGGATCTCATTGGCTAAAAATTCATCGACGATATTAATCATAAATCGTGATTAGTTGTTCTTGTGGAGGGTGGAAAGTTAAGTGATTCGTGATTCGGTGCAAATGTAATAAAAAATTGATGAGGCAAAGAAACATGGAGGACGCGTTAAAAGTTGCTGTGGAAAAAACGCTCTCGGAGTATTTCCCCAATATTCAAGAGTTGTCCCCGCAATAGATTCAAATTCTGAAGTCAGTTTTAGTTTCAGCCAAGGATACTTTTGCAGTTCTACCGACTAGACATGGCAAGTCCCTACCTTTTCAGATAGCACCCAAGATTGCAAAAGACATTTCTTCGTTGAGGCCAATTCTAAACAACAAGGATATCGTGCTCGTTATTTCACCCTTGTTGGCAATCATGGAGGTTCAAGTAAAGCAACTCAAGGACTCTGGCATATCAGCGTGTTGCTTACACGATGAAACAGTCAACCAAACTGAGCTGTTGTCTGGAGATTTTTCAATTGTTTTTGGCACTCCAGAGGCATGGCTAAAGAATGAAAATTGGCAGAAAATGCTCAGATCTCCAACATACCAAAAACGTGTTTTGTTTTGTTAGTGGCAGACGAGGCTCATTGCGTACCAAATTGGTAAGTTGAGCATTTAAATTTCCTTACCTTGCATAATTTTTTCTGAATTTCTCAGGCACATTCCACAATTGCTGAACACCAGGCAAAAATCAACAGATTTTTTGAGCAAAACACGACTGGCAACAAATACCAGCAAAAGTAGACCCCCATCCTCCCCGCTGATAAACAAAGTTAAAGTCCGAGGCTAAAGGATCAGTTTTTGGTTTGTGACCGGTTTTCTTCAAGCAAAAGTAGCTTTGCCAGTTACAATTGAACATTGTTTCAAGGGGAGGGGGGTAAAATATTGCGTCGAGTCAAAAAGTCAATCAGGTGTTTCAACAATTCTGACATGTATTGTAGAGGGAAGAAATTCCTATGGGGGATGTAATTAGTAGACAGATAAAGAAATCATCAACATTGCTTAAAATCATTTTAAAAACATTTAAAATCATTTTATTTACTTGCTTGGATATTTCTTGCTCAACTTCTTCAACAAGTCCTTTACCCACGTTACCAGAGATGATACGTCAAGTTTTGCCAGCAGATTTTCATTGAAATCATTAAATTGTTCGTTTTTACGCCCGGGCTTTATGTCAAAAATGGTATTTTTGTTGAAATTTTCCACAAGTTGTTGGACCTCTCGTTCTTTGGCTTTCATGTGGTGGTGACCACTTGGCTTTGAAACTCCCAAGTCAGTGTCAATGTTCTCTAACAGTTCTTCTAACAACCCATTAGCAAATGATTCTCTCTTCGCATTTTTTTATCTAAATTTACACCCAGGTTATATAATAGCTCCTTCGTTAAACAATTGAGTTGTTCCACACGCAAGTCACACGATATGTTTCTTCCTTTCCCCCCTTTCCTATTGACAGTTCTGTTCCAAATCAGTTGCTCAGCTTGAACTGGTGTGAGGAGTGCATCAACTCTACTTATTAAGTGGAAAGCAGCGATGGCATACTTATGGTGGTTGTAAGCTTTGTAGAAGAGTAAAAAAAATCGCCAGCAGCAAATAATTCTCCTTCCATCTCCTTCCTTGACAGCATCATCAACATTCTTTAAAAGAAGCCCAAGCTTTAACCTTGCTGTAACATAGTTGAAGACATCATCTTGCTCTTTCGGGTTTTCTAAGAATTCCTGCATTTCCTCATCCTCATAATCCTCAGAATGGATTTTTCTTTCATGGTTCGACCTTACTTTTTTAAATCTAAATGCCTTGTTGCAACTTGTGGCTTGACATCGAAAAAGCTCTGCTGTATTTTGGGTGTTACATCCTCCACCTTCTGCAACTTGATGCATAGAACTTGTCACTTGGGTCTGAGGCACAATTATGTACTTTTTCAGGATTTTCCGAAAATGGTTGTAGAGCCACTCTCGTTTTTCCTGGTCGCTACCACTTGATACAAATGGGGGAATGACTTGTGATTGGTCTGCATGGAAACTGGGGAAGGCAAAATATTTCATGGCAAGGGAAATCAGCAGGGCATCAGTTTCCATCGTTACGAATTCTTTGCAAGCGTTGAAATTATCCAAGACATCACTTCAGGCATTGCTATTTGAAACCAGGTTCATATTGTAAACCATTGAAGCAATATCTTTTGCAGATGTGGGGTCATAGAATATCTCATATAATATCTGAAAAAATGAATATGATGATGAAATATTTAGGTTTGGCCTTTTTAATGGACAATGGTAAATGCTCTTAGTAATGCCCTGGAAAAGCTATGAGGCCATTGTCTGCCCCTGCAAAAATCTGATTCATTCTCTCTTTCAAAAATTGGTAGCTTCGATGCTTATTAAGCATGTCTTAAAGTGATTGATTACAAGGAAGTTGAAAGGGCAATTGGCCTCCTATAGTCCGTTCACTGGGATTTGGCAGAGTTTTATTACAATAAGATCGTGCAAGGACCTCTCGAGAATTACTTAAAACATGCCAAACAATTTTATCTCTATTAGTTAGCAAGATTTCTATTCATTGATTATGTTTTCCTTTCACCAAACATAAAGAGAGCCATAAATCACTTCTTGCAGGATCGTGAAAGTGCCTGTATCGAATCTCTGTAGACACCTATGGTAACAAAACTCTGCCAAACCCAGTGAACGGATAAAGCAATCAACAATACCTCTTTACCTCTCCCTGGTTGTATCTTTTTCATAAAAGGGCCTGCTTTGGCCTGTTGTTTGAAAATTTTCCCTTATTGCTTTAGACACCAAACCCTGGCAACAATAGACCATAAGCAGTCATCAAAACCTGTCTTTCAATTTCCTGCTGAGGCTCCTTAAAGCAATAACTGGAAAATGAATTGACGCATGCTCTTTTTGCTCATCCTGACTATCAGATTATCTTTCAATTGTCACTGATGAATTTATATGACTACCAATGGGTCTATAAAAGTGGTTTTGATTTCATGCTTTTTCCCATAATTGCAAAAGAATAACACAAGAGTAAATTCTCTGTAAGCCCCCTTTCAATAGCAAAGACAAAAATTAACCCGCCTGCTCCAAATGTAGAATAGCAAATAATTGTTAGTAATCTTCTATAAAAAGGGAACCTTGTGCAATATTGATCATGCCAAAAAACTCAAAAAATATTTTTTCATATTTCAAACTAAATCATGTATTATTGAACTGTTCTTATATTAGCATGTTAAGAATGCTGACCTGTCCGACCAGCAGAGTGGACCAGTCAAATCTTATAATATCATATACCCACCTTGTAGATGTATCGAATGGCATGCCGGTCTTCATTTTTCGTTATAAGACCGTCAATCCGATCAAACTCATTGCATCCATCTGCCATTGCACCTTGCAAATTCCGCGCCCTCTCCTCAGTGAGATTGTCTCCTCCAAAGAAAACTTTTTGGAATGGACGTTTGACCTCAATGTTTTCATGTTTGCTACTAGCAGTGGGAACATAATTCTCCTGTATGGTTTTCAGAATCTGGATGATTTCTGAACCAATCGACTCATTCTTCATTATTAGGCCAAGAAGAACCTGTTAAAAAGATCAATTTTAGATTCTACTCTGTCATCAGCTACGTCACTTATGGATCACATGAGAAGCGAGCGCGCAGGCGCAGCCAACCATTGCGCCCACTTACAAAATTTTCTGCAATCAAATATCAACTCCAATATGTACGTTTAATGTAAACTAAAAACCAGTCAACATTGAAAGTAGAAAAGTCCTAAATGACACCTGAAATTGGACAGATCTGGCCATGAGAATTGTAGCAGGTGGACTGTAAATCTACCTCCACATTGCTATCTGCTTGGCTATTCTACAACCAAAATACATATCGAGGCATACAATTGCCTTAATGGTGAAGGAGGCAGGGGCGGGCTGGTTGGGTTATTTGGGGGAATGCCTGAAGGGCCAGTTGGGCCAAAGGTTGAAAAAAGCTTTTACATTAGAGTAATATTAATGAGATTCAGAACGAGTAGGCATAGTATAGAAACATATAAGCATCAAAATATTACAAAATTCCCCTTCGGCGGCAACCAAAGCGCCCCCTCAGGTGGCCACTATCTCTTGACCTAAGAAAATTTAGTTTCTGTCACGTTGGAAATTTTTATTTTTGGACCTGCTATCAAAAGTATACTCTGTGATCATTACTAATATAAGAAACACTCCAACCTACTGTGAGTAAATTTTAACCATTTTTTCGGTGATGGCAAGACCATGGGTTAAAATTTGTTACAGTACCATCAGGGCCGGTTGGATCAAAATATGCCTGGGCCAAAAAATTTAGCCAGTCCACCCCTGTGAGAAGGGCATTGAGGATGAGTGACTGCCTGCCTCAAAAGGCTAGGTCTGAAATAAAAGGGAGTCTATGAAACACTATTTTTTAGAAACATGAATATAGTTTTAATATTTTGGTTAATTAGGCTAGCAGACATTTTGTGTCAGCAACTAATTGGGCAATACTGTTTATCATAAAACCATCAAATTTCCTGCTTTCAGGGCAAGGTCGCTTCTAAAAACGTTGATCTCTCCTAATCTGTGAGGTGGGAAAACAATTCCGTTTTGTAATGACATCAGTTCTTATGCATCTTGGGGCATGAATAACCTCTGATAATCACAAAGCATTCATTCAAAGCAATGCCTGCTTTGGGAATCAGGTAGAAGATTAATAATGTTACAACATGTTATTTTAAAGAAATTTCATTGTGAAAGGGGTTGGTTACATTGATATTGGGATAAAACATACCTCAGTAGTTTTTTCATTCATTTCCTTGGAATACTTGTGAGGGATGTGTCGTACTACAATTTTCCGAAAAATTTTGAATGCAGGCAGATAGTCAGCAACGACACGAGCTGCAATTGGGACTAAATCCTCAAGAAGATCAGTATGGTCCTCTGCTTTCGGGATGAAGTCTGTGACTTTCACCTCTGCTAATTCTTTGATCGGAGACTCGCTATCCAACTCACTACCAGTGACTCTGTGTTGTATGCCCAGCATATTAAACCAATGGATGGATTATTTCGATTTTCCATTGTCATGTGTTTGACTTTAATGTAAAAGTCCAAATTATCTCCAATGATGCTGTATGAATGTTGAATCATCTTCTTTCTAATTTCATTAGTCTTGGAAATTAAATTTTCGCACTTCTGAACAATTTGCTGGTTCTCTGCAACAGCTAACCCCATATCTGCAAACTCAGAAGCTATCATTTCATTGATGGATGCTTCGTCAAGGGTAGATGTTGATGGTGTGCTTTTTCTCCCTTTTTCTACTCGGATGGATGGGATATCGTTTTCATCTGCAAAGGCAATCATGGTACAACTGGGTTCTGGAGGTTGCATTCTACCAGTGTCTTTGTCCAGAGTTTGTTGCAAAATTGGCTGATACAGCTTTTTCTTTTCACTTGAGAGACTGAAATTCACATCAGCAAGGTCATGCCCAAGTTTCTCAACAACCTCTTTTTGTGCAATGATGCCCCTATCATGAGATACTCCTTCTTTGTGAATTTTTGCTATGATCCTTTGTTTGCTAACCGTGACACCACTCTTTGATAGCCGCTGATATGCCTAGAATTTAAATAAATTATTACAAAAATTGATATATAAGTCTCTATTCATTGTTTGGACTAATGTTTTCTTTTTTTATTTCAGGGGTGAAGCACAGGACCCCTGAAATAAAGCAGAAAGAGAAGTTGTAAGGAAGTTATTATTTAACTCTATTTTGCATTCAGAATCCTCTGATATTTTTTTGACTGCAGCCTTGATATTCCCATTTGACAAAGATTTTATGATAGACGAAATTCCTGCAGATTCAATATTTTTCTCTGTCATTCCCGATGCATAGTCAATTTTTACCTGTAACAAATAATCAGGAATCAATAATCAGTTTTTCGCAAGTTTTAACATTTTACTTCTCATATGTAATACATACTCTGATGATGACATTTGGATTAAGGTCGAATAAATAGTATTATAACAAACATAAAGCTTCTTATTTTACTCTTTCTAATCAATCAGGAATCAATAATCAGGTTAGAGACAAAAACACAGTACCTAGAATTACTTTACTGTATGAGTAAAAAAGGTGGACATTTGCAGAATTTATCTTAGGTGATAATGTTGAAAATATCAGTATGATATGGAAAAGCCACTCAAATCTGAAGAAGTTCATTTTGCGAAAATCAGTATGACAAATTTTATGTAAGGAACGTTTTTTCTGAAATCTCCTTCATTCTGTAAAATTTTGATATATATTAGAGCTACTCTAGTTTATATTTTATCTACAGAAATCAACCAACCAGCAGATTCTGCTTTTTGATAATAAAAAATTGCAATTGAGTTAAAACTGCAATATCATTCATTCACTTGCAGTTATGGGGACACTATATGAATGCGATATTCAGAATCTACGCATCAGAAAACGGGGATTATGTAAAAAATTTGTGGGGTTGTCCATGCGAAAGTTAGAGAAAATCCACGTTTTAACTTTATGATGCAATTCTATTGTTTCTCCCTATTGTTTCTATTGTTTATCTATTGTTCTTTTAAAACTACGTCAAAAAGAACATTATTATACAAATAAAACATGTTTTTGATAGTAATTTATCATCAGAATACATATAATTTATTTTATACAGCCAGTATGTTGGTTCCCAGAGAATAGTGCTCAATACGTTGAAGTAGAGCATATATAAGCACTGGTTGGCAGAAAAGAGACAGGAATCTACACTTTCATCTCGACAAGCCTGTTTCGTGATCTCTCACTCATCAGGAGATGTACTAATAAAATATTCCAAGTTACAAGTTATATCTATACCAAAGGTTACATAAGACTAATCGTTACGCTTGTTCTATTGTCCTGAGTCAGTTTCTTTTCTTGAAGGTGTTCGTCTCCTGTGCATTCGACTAATGCACAGGAGACGAACACCTTCAAGAAAAGAAACTGACTCAGGACAATAGAACAAGCGTAACGATTAGTCTTATGTAACCTTTGGTATAGATATAACTTGTAACTTGGAATATTTTATTAGTACATCTCCTGATGAGTGAGAGATCACGAAACAGGCTTGTCGAGATGAAAGTGTAGATTCCTGTCTCTTTTCAGCCAACCAGTGCTTATAATTTATTTTAAACATGATTCAACAGAAAATTTTAAGATATCACCATCTTTTTTCATAAATAACAGTTTCATAAAGTTTGCTTGTTAAAATAATGTGAAAAGTATTAATTTTGTTCATTGTATTTAGAATTTACTCCAAAAACATGTTTTATTTGTATAATACTGTTCTTTTTGACTTAGTTTTAAAAGAACAATAGATAAACAATAGAAACAATAGGGAGAAACAATAGAATTGCGTCATAAAAGTTAAAACATGGATTTTCTCCAACTTCCGCACGGACAACCCCACAATTTTTTTTACATAATCCCACGTTTTCTGATGCGTAGATTCTGAATATCGCATCCATATGATGTCCCCGTAACTGCAAGTCAGTAATATTACAGTTTTAACCCTATTATGGCCGGGGGGGGGCACAATGTGCCCGCGGCAAATTAAAAATGCTGTATCTCCCAGAAAACATCTAATATTCTACTGGAACCTGTTCGACTTTTCCTCAAATTTATCAGAGAACCTGAAAAAATTATTTTTGTTACTATCACACCTTTGCTGATCACGTGACACCTCTTTTGTCAACAAGTCGTCAGGTATTAAAATGTTTTAGGGCCTATATTTCTGCAACTATAACACATAGAGACTTGCTTGAAGCACCATTGGCTTTGTTTTGACAAGGGCTTTCAAATGATATATAATTTATCAGTATTTGCTGACGTAAGCAAAATTTAAAATCTATGACGTCATCAATGTTTATGACGTCATATCTATAAAAGACAATTATTTTTTTCATTTTAAATTCCTTTTTTGGCGTTCCTGAATAGAGATAATCTAGAAAAAATTATATTTTTCAATCTCAATAGGTATTTTATCTTATTTTTCTTCATTGTAAAATTCATCGACTTGAACATTTATGAAAAAAATGGTAAAAATATAGAAAAATATAAAATAATGTCCAAAAAATTCATAGATTATTATTTTGAAATGCTTTTTGTTCATAAATAGACCATTTGAGAGGCAAAAATACGATAAGGAGAGCTTCAATAACAAGCTTAATGCCTATAAGTAGTTATTATGGTTTTTCAGACTTATGACGTCACTGTGACGTCATTGGTAGCCATTATGGTTTTGAATACACCATCAATCAATAGAGCAAGTAAAGTTCTATAGTTCTACCAAATTTCAAGCTTTTATCGCGTTCCTAACAAGAATTATAGGGGGCGGGCACAATGTGCCCCCCCCCCCCCGGTAGTACAAGGGTCCAAAAAGCCCGGTAGTAATAGGGTTAACTCGATTGGGCTAAAAATATTTGAAAGAAAACCTTGAGAAACCTCAAAATTTTAGCCAGAACGAGCTAAATTTAGCCTGAATGAGCTAATTCTCTCAAAATTTAGCCCAAATGGGCTTAGTATCCCTAGCTGTACATAATATTCACCTGTACGTTTCTTACAGCTGGAACCTTCTTGACGTTCATTCTGGAAACTTCTCTATCTGTGATGTCTTGAAAGGGCATTGCTGGCTTGGTGTTTTCACTTGGCAAAATTACACAAGGAGAAATCCGTGAGAGGGGCAAAGAGGGTTGCGACTTCGTTGGTAGTAGGCCTAATCTTGGTCGGGGAATTGTTTCATGGTAGGGTGATTTACTGCAACGTTTTGTTCTGGCCATAGGTTCTGTTTTGCCATCACCGAGGCTCTCGAGATAGATCTCGTCCCTGCTAATTAAAGCACTCTTTAATTGCTCGATTTCCTCAAGTATTTTCCAAAACTTGTTAACTTTCGTATGGCAACTTTTGCAAGAAACGGATGAAAGAGCTGGGTTTTGGATGACGATATTTTCTCCAATTGTCTTCGTCAACTTTAGAAGAAATTCTTCGCGCGAGAAAACAATTGGAAAGGAGGTCTTATACCTTTCGCTGCAAAATCAAAACCACATAGACGACAGCAAGAATCTGGCAATTTTTGGCCGCACACCTTGACTGGTGTGTCGGCCATTATTATTTCTTCATGTGGGTGAAAGACATGGGCAAAATTTGAAGCGTGGCATGTGATTTGTGATTCATTTTGGGAAGATAATCATGATTCCCTATGATTCACCATGACATCATTGATGACGCATGATCAGCAGTTTTGAGTCAGAACGAGGCTTTGTTTGGATGGAACCAGAGCCTCTGTTTTTCTCCACTCACATTTCAACTTCACTCTCATTTCGTCCCACCTCCCTCGAGGCTCTGGTACCCAGGGTACCATCTTGATGATCTCCATCAAGATAATAGTACCTATGAAGGCCTTCATTTCATGTGTCAATGTCAGTCCACTTTGTTGCTCTGGCGGTACCTGGGAAAGTGCCTCTCTCTCTCATCTTTGAAATTTCCTGTCCTGCATAGCGATTCGTTTCGTTTACCATAAGTTGAATCACCTCTTTACTAAACACTTTTTCAAAAAAATCGAGTTGGCTGGGATTATCCCCAAAATCGATCCGTACTCCAGCTTCCTCAGTGAAATCTTTGAGCCAAGCATGCTCGGAATCACCAAAAAGCTCGCGATACTCGTCTTCTCCAATCTCCATGTTTGATAATGTATACGGCATAAATCAAAAGAAACTCTAAAATAATCTTCCGTTCCTTTCAACCGCGATATTTGGGAAACGGCTATAGCAACAGCCTAATATTTTGACATATTTTGAATCGTTGTCATGCAAAGAACAAAACGATGTCATGCTTGCTTGACTAAACCGCAGCAGCATGCAAAGAAAATGCGAGAAATCCACCTTGCCCTTGCGGCACGTATGCGTGCCCGCAGCACTCAACGGAAAATTTTGCTCAGCACGTGTACGTGCCTGCAGCACCCAAAGGGTTAATAGGGGCACTGACAGAGTTCTTATTTTTAGGTTTTCTCATGAGCTCGTTAATACCATCCCATATTTTACGAGATTTTAATTAAAATTTTGCAAAGTAACTTTTGTAGTGATTCTGCTTACTTTTTCGTATCAGATGATTTAGTTTATTTCTGTAATATTTGTATCGTTGATACCGAAAGTTGTCTTTTGATTTTAAGAATTTCTTATATAACTTATGTTTCACGAAACTCGGAGTTACAGAAGAACATGTCTGCTTTTTAACGCGTTCATTCTGCCTTATAACTGCTCTATACTAATGTATATTGAGCACTTTAGCCAGGATAGGCACTCTCTTCTCGTGTTAGATAAAAGATTCATTATCTATATTATTTGTAAGAATATTATCTATCATGGAGGGTCGACTATTGTTGACCATTCTAGATGGCTGTACAATTAATAATTGTAATGAATATGCAAAAATTAAATTAATGAATTCTTCAACGACAGGCCTTTTATCATATTTAAGAAGGTCAAGGTTAAAGTCACCTGAAATTAAGATTGTTTTATTATCCTTAAGTAGCTTCTTAAGTATCTTTGAAAAATTTCGCTGGGTCCTTTCTTGGATAATTATATACTACACCTATAACAATATTAGAAATTGTACAATCAAATTCACAGTCATTAGATTTGAAAGATTTATTTAGATCTGGTCTTTCAACAAAATCGAGGTTTTCCTTGACAAACAGGCCACACCCACCATTTTGACTCAGCCCCTGAATTCCCTTATATGGCTGATAGCCAGGAATCGAGACACTTTTAAAATTATAGTACGATTGTTTAAAGTGCCATGTCTCACTTAGGGCTAGTACATCGAAATTTAAATCGAGGTCAATTAAAAGCTCTTCAACTTTTTCAATGTTACCTAGTAACGAGCAAATATTTGAATACATTATGCTAAGTTGATTGACGTCAGAGTCTGCCTTTGCATTTTTCACTAGTTTATGAAAGCTGCGCATAGTATAATAACCGAAGTTTGAATGCAATTCAAAATAGTTGTCAATGTCATTTTCTGAAAGTTCATCCTTTTCGGAAAGCCTAAGCTTTGAAAAGTCTAATTTATCAAGAAGACCGTAGTCTGTCGGAATAACTGAACCATAATTTAGGGGAACACATGTGAAAATTGAATTAAAACCTAGGTCTAACAGCTCATTATGCGGTAAGTGTCGGAAAGGAAATATTTTGTCAATTGCCAAGTTTCTAAGAGAGAGCATTTCCTGTGAATCAGTGATTTACACATAATAAATGAAATTGTTTTTGCGGAAACGCGGACCTTCTTATCACAAACCCTACATATTTTACTATATTTTGAATCTTTAGAAATTAATTCATCAAAAACCCTTCTATTCTTTTTGATTTTATTTTGTGTACTCAAGTAATTTAGAAATCGATTATTATCGAGGGACTGAAAGGGTAGAGCGTTTCTTAGACAATTCCTACGAAACCATGTTAGGTTCTCGGTTTCAACAAAGTGTTCAAAATCTTTTAACGATATTGATGAGCACTTTAAGTGAAACCAAAAGCTGCTTGAGTTACAGCAAATAGATCTTTGACTGTCCATTACGCAATTGGTGCATTTAAGACATTCTGGTGTGGTATTACTCATTTACCTTTTGAAGATCACTTAATTTACTGATTAAAACAGGAGGAGAGGTTAACAATGAGCTATTTTTTTTGTTCTATCAGTCAGGAACTTGTGGATAAGATTGATCCTGTTCCCAACCCTCTTCTTACAGGTGACTACGTGATTAACAGAAATACGACCATTTTTAACTTCAAGACCATTGAGGCTAGAGAGATCAGGGCTGCATTTGCCACTATGAAAACTGCCAAGAGCTTTAGGGTTGATACTATCTCCAGCTACTTTCTAAAACTCGCCCTACCTGTCATTGAAAACTCTATGGCTTTTATGTTCAATACATCAATTCAAACATCTCAGTTTCCAGACTCATGGAAAGTAGTAAGAGTTACTCCAATCTTTAAAAGTGGAGACAAGACAAAAAAGTCAAAATTCCGTCCCATATCGGTCTTACCTGTCATCACCAGGCTCTTTAAAAAGATCATTTTAGACCAGCTCTATCAGTATATGAAAGACAGTATATGAAAGACAATGACCTTTTTCCTCATGACCAATCTGGGTTTTCGCGTGTTCACCCGTACCTGCTTGCTAAAAATTCTGATGACTGGTACAATGTATGGTCGGCTTGCGGAACTTGTATTCATTGATTTAAAAAAATCTTTTGACACTGTAGATCATGACATCCTCTGCTAAAAAATTCTAGTTGATGGCATTCAGCAGAGAGAGCTTTCTCGGTCAAGTCTTACTTATCCGATTGTAAGCAGTTCTGCAGGGTTAATGGTGTTTCTTCTAACTTAGCGAATATTGAAGTAGGTGCACCTCAAGGCTCTTGCCTTTGTCCCCTTCTCTTTCTAAACTACATCAATGATCTGCCACATGCCGTCAAGAATTCAACTATGTCCATGTATGCTGACGATACCAGCCTATGTTATCAGGCACTGAATATGACTCGGCTGAATAGCGACATTAACAATGATCTTAAGCAATTGGACACTTGGCTTCAAGGCAACAAACTAGCCTTGAATGTTGCAAAAACTAACTGCATGCTAATCACAACCAAGCAAAAACGCAGTGCTCTAGAAAGCACTGGTGAAATATTGGATATAAATATCAGAGAGAGAGAAACCTTGATGTTGTTTTACAAACAAAATACCTTGGCGTGCAAATAGATTGCTCCTTAGATTGGAAAAAGCAAATCAAGGCAATTTCGACGAAGGTCTCTAAGGCTATTGGCTTTTTGAAACACGCTAAGGCGTTTATTCCAAGGGAAACCCTAAAAAGATTTTCACAAGCCTTGTAGAGCCTCACTTTTGGTACTGTTGTTCTGTTTGGGGATGTTGTGGCATTACTGGGATTCACCAGCTACAGAAGCTTCAAAACAGAGCTGCTCAAATTATAACAAATAGCAGCTTTGACACCGCAAGTAGGCCACTTATCGAAAAACTTGGCTGGCAGAGAGTTGAACAACTCATCAATGTTGAGTATAAACAGTGTTCTCTAAGTCACTTAATATGTTGGCTCCGCAACACTTGGGTAATCTTTTCAAAAGAAATTCACAATTCTCCAACCATTGCCTCAGAAAGACAGAAGCTGATCTTAGCATACCAAAGAAAACATCTGCCAATAGGCAAAAATGTTTTTCTTACAGGGGTGCCCAATTGGGGTATAGCCTTTCAGCCAAGTCAAAAAAGCATCCTCTCTTAATGATTTCAAACATCGACTAAGAAATGAGCAGTGCTTTTGATTTTTATTCATAATTTTCTCTTTTTCTCTTAGTAGCTATTTTTTCCTTTATTTTATCTTAATCAATCAATTAGATTTTCATAACATGTACTTGTCAAGTGCCAGCTTTTTCAACAAGTGTACTTGTCAAGTAAAAAATGTCATTTTCCAAAAATGCCCATGTATACGACTTGACAAGTAAACTTGACAATTTTGACATCAATGCTTTTAAATTGTCTCTAAAGCTGCAAAAGCTCATGGAACACTAAGAAAGAACTCTACCGAGATAGGAATCTAAAAATGAAAGAGTGCACCGTGCTTATTGAAATGTTGAAGGAAAAATCTCTGAGATCGATTAGCCAGCTTTGAAAGGCCTCTTTAGTGTAGCTTGGTGAGGGTCATAAACGAGGGAAATACAGGATAAAAAATAAATTAAATAAGCACTTTGAAACTGAAAGTACTCTAATGGGACCTAAATTAGATGAACTGGGAGAATACAGATAGAACACCTAAGAATTGGAACTGACATCACCAATCTTAAACAGCGTTTTATTTAATAGGTAAAATACAAAGCCTTCACAATTCATTCCTCAAAGAAGTTGAAAAAATAAAGAAGAGCCATGGAACAGGAAGTAGCGTTGCAGATATTTACGTTCCCATGTGGAGATATTTTCAAGAGTGCTCTTTTTTAGAGGATGTAATCATTTCTAATCGGCAATGTTTAACAAACATCTCTGCATCATCTCCAAATGACAATGATGATAACTTAAATTTAAAAGTAACAGAAGAAGAGTTTCTCTGGGTTTCTCTTCTATCGATATGGCATGAGCACAACCAAAGAAAAGGAAAAAAGCGCCTTGAGCTGCAATTGCCACAACAGCACTGAGGGAGCTGGCAAGCCACGTAAAGGAAAGAGGTTCCAGTATTCCTACCAAAGTTAAGGATGAGTGGGATGTATTTGGCAGAGATGTCGCCCACTCAATTCTTGCACTCAGGATCTATGATTGGCAGAGGAGGGTAAAAACAGAGGCCCCCTTAACAATATGCTGCAGGGTAAGTTGCTAAAACTACCACAATTTACTTCCTCTAGGGAGCTGACTTAGGAGAAAACAAAGACTATGAAAAGGAATTTAAAATAAATTGAAATAAGTTTCAAAAACGTTTAAATAGTGATTGAGTCTATGTTCTAGTTCAAGGTTTTATTTTTGCATTCTTTATTCTGCTATCTTCCATTGAAAGTCGAATGCACCCTCATAAAAAATAGTCTTTGTTTTAACAGGTCCTTGGTCCCCAAGTTCGCTTCCCACCCATTTTGCGGCAATGAATCATGGGATGGGCACAACGTTTTTCTGTAGTTTTTTCGTTTTTAGATTTTATGACTTCAATTCAAGTTGAGGTAAAATGGAGTAAAAATACAGTTTCCTCTCTCGTATTATATCTCTGAGGTTCACACCATTCAGAACTGGAACACATCAAAACAGTCTCTCAGGCTGTTGCAGATTTCCCTTCCATTTGCCAATGAGGATCGCCCACTTGGATCTAGTCTCAATGTGCATATCAGGGGCGGATTCAGACCGACTTAGGGAAGTCTGTCAACTTTTTGAAAATAAAAAAAAAGATAAAAAAACTTTTATCAAAATTGTAAAAGAGAAAGATAAGATATGAAATGAAAAAATTTCCCTTATTTTATTCCTTGTGCAAAAGAATGAAAAATCAAGTAATAAACTGCTCGACGTTTGCTGATATTAATTTGAAAATTGCTTTGTGTAAGCTTCATAGCTTCATGACTTGATCTCAATCAGTTATGTTATAATGACTTCTTTTTGGCATAGGAGAGTTCTTTAATTCAATTGCAATTTGTCCCTTTGTTTTTAGTTGAAATCCTCAATTGTTATTGGTAAGTGTGTCCGCGGGGTTATTTTCGAGATTCTTGCCCAATACAGCTAAATCCTATTGTTTGTATTGTCTTTTAAACAATAAAATGCTAAAATCTGATTGGTAAGTCGGTCATTATTGCTTTGTAAGTCGCTCAGAAACAATTCGTAAGTCGGTCACCTCCACAGAATCATCCAGCTTTACCTTGCAATCAACCACAACAACTTTTTTGGCGGGTATTTTCATAATTTCTTGGTAAAAAGAATCTCGTATGCAAGCTAGTGATCTGAGTGAAATAAAGTCGAAATACAGGATTGAACATGAATCCCAAAGGCAGACAAATCAAACAATAAAAAATAGCCAGGCCTAACGAAAGAAAGCTTTTTTTGGTTTCATAATTCTTCTTATTTTAGGCCTAAATCTACTTAAACCTGAAGACTTTGGTGTGAGTGGCCAAAAAACTTTTACCCTCCTTTCATTTTAGATTAAACCAGCACCAAACCTACCAATACCTTTGTAAACAGTTTTGCTCCATTAATTTGATTTTATAGTTCTACAATTAAAACTGAACTGAAGTAGAATAGACTCGCCTTCCTTGCTTAGCTAATACTTTGGAAGGCTAATTGCAATGCCTTGCCCCATAGGAAAGGCTGGTCTAAGATCAAGTAGGCCTAAGCCATAAGCAGTGAAACCACAGACTCTACAGATAGGTACCTTACAGATCTTTTCTTAAAATCATTTACCAACTAAGAAACTTTTAATAAAATGCCAACAGCATTTGGGCCTAGTAGGTAATTCTTTCTCATTTTTGCTTGTACCGAGTGAAGTTAATGGATCCCCTAGGGCCATCACTACCCTGATGATCATTATCAATTATCCCTATCAATAAAAATATAGCAGAGTTGTGTTAAATTCGATTAATTTTAGTATACAATGGGGGTATCCTCGAAATTTTCCAATATCTGTTTTAACATTCTACCCTTTGATGCCCAGGGGATTGGTTAGCAGAAGTATCCTTAGGTCCCTAGATGATTCTATCGAGAGTTTTCATGACACTTTTTGGTCTTCAGTTTAGAAAATATGCTAGATTCTAAGCCAATTTCATACCTTAAAAACTGTCAAATGTCAAGAGCTTCTAGGGGCTTTGCCCCTGGGCCCCCACCAGTGTGCTACCCTTGACTCGTTTGTTTGTAAGTCGGTCAACTTCCAGTCCTGGATCCGCCCCTTCATATCTCCTGGTTATTTATTATATTCCTCCATGATCCTGATCTGTATCCAGTGCAAAAGCCTCATCGCCCAACAGAAAAAATGGAAGTGCAGCAACTCTGTCCTTTGGCAGGCTACAAATACTTACTCTTTCGCGACAAAAAAGAACAGAAAATGGATCTTGAGGTCATTTCAAAGATGAGATTAGTAGAGCTCAAAAGTTTCCTTCGTCTTTGAGGGTTGAAGGTCAGCGGTAGAAAGGAAGAACTCGTTACATGAAAGCTAGGGATCCTAAGCTAGAACGGGCTAATTTTTTTGAAATTAGCTCGTTCTGGCTAATTTTGGCTAATTCTCGTTCTGATGCAGTTAAGTCTGCGTAATGACGCCCGTGCCGTGCGGCGAAATGAAAAAAATAGATAATTCAGACTTTAACACCAGCTTTGTACGTTTCTATAATGAGGTCTTCTAATAAGATGTTTATCAATACAACGTAAATTACAAAAATGTTTAAATTAAAGTTGCACTCATAAAAGCCATGTTTCTGAAGCTTCCCCGCACGGCACGGGTGTCATTACGCGGCCTTAACCGCATCAGAAAGAACAATAGAAAACGTCACAAAAGTTAAAGTCGCATTTTTCTCAAACTTCCGCCGGAGAAACCCCCAAATTTTTTTACATCAATCCCCGTTTCTCGATGCGTAGAACCCAAATATGGCGTCAAAATAGCGGCCCGGTTCCTGGAAATCCAAGAAATCGACGTTTTAGCCTGTTTGGGCTTCAAAATTTTCAAGAAAATAATTTTTGATTAGCCAAAACGGGCCAAAATGAAAGTGTCAAGTTATGGCCTATAACTCTCTATCCTGAAATTTTCAACTACTTGTCATTCCACCCAAGTGAGTTAAAGGGCCAAGAACTCAGTGATTACAAGCTTTCCAAGGCCTATAGTTAATATTCAACTGAATTGCTTTATCCCTTTAGTTACCACCCGGTATCAGAATCAAGCACTGTTTGTTTACTGAAGTCTACTTGCAGACCATCTCAGCGAATAACTGATACACCCCACAAACTTTGGGTTTGCTTCTAAAAAAATTCTGGCAAAGTTTTAAGGCACACTGCACATGTATGGCTGGCATTGAACAAACTTTCAACCATGTAGCTGCAGCATTGTTTAGGATTGAGGCTGCTGTAAGATTAGGCTTGAACGATCCATCCTGTACAGCAACTGCTGGTCAATGGTTACCAAAAAACAAACTTGCAAAGATGGATGAAATTAAAGATCTCAAGTTAGCAACGGCAAACTTTGGAAAGCAGAAAAAGAAGTCAGAGCTCAACTACTCACCAAAAAAAAGGTTTGATACAACAGCAAATATTCCAGAGAAGTTGAGCTTCATGGAAATATCAAAGGCAATGCGGGATGTATGTACTGTGGATGAGTCCATCATTTTCTGCGAGACAGCATATGGTATGTGCTTCCAAAGCACATGATGTTAAGCCAAGAATGACCACATTGAAAAATGCAAACTCTACAAAGAAAGCTATCAAAATGTTTAACTTGAAGAATGTGGAATTTTTTTTTGTAGGGATATACCCTTTGTTGGAGGTAGCCCTGACAGGATCATCTCTTGTGAATGTTGTGGGAAATCTTGTCTGGAAGTAAAGGGCCCTGTGTCAATTAGTCATTTGAGCCATATGGATGCTGATGTGAAGCTGCCATACTTGAAGAGAGATGCAAACATGGCTACATCCTTGAACAGAAATCACAAATATTTCACTCAATGCCAAGTTCAAATGGCTGCTTCAAGGATTTTTGATAATTATTTCTTTGTTTGGACATCACATGGCTATTTTCTTGAAAGACTAACTTTTTATAAAAAGCTTTGGGAGATTCTTAAGGAACAATTCATGGAATTTGATCTTAATCACTATTTGCCATCATTTTCGAAATGAAAATCAATGTATATCTTAATGCTTCCAGATTGTTATTACACTTCTAGTCTTGGTTTCTAATTGAAAGATAAATGTAAGGAAATATTATAGTCTTCAATTGAAAGCTTTCTGAATATTGATTTACCCTATTAGAAGTAGAGGCTAAATATTACAAATGGATGCACATGACTTGACTATGTCATCAGCCAAAGGTAGCATTGTGAATGGAAAAATGTTTTTTAAAATTCTAAAATTCTTCATTCTGTTTATAGCACGCTCAATGCGTATTCTGAGATTTGCAACCTCTTTTGTCTTTCTAGATTCACCTGTTGTCATCTGTGACTTGACACGTGCACCTGGTGGAATACTGGGACTGCAATAATGATGGAGAAGATCTTCTTGTATTTGGAAACCCCTGTCTGCCAGGATCTCGTCCCCATACTCAAGATTGTCATAGAGACCACTGTCTTGACAAATAAACTGGTCTGTTGCACGTCCACCAGTCTGATACAAACATTATGTACCCTGTTGGAGAAATTCAAACCAGAAATTTTAAGGTGTTGTGTTTTCTATATTTAGACCATGTAGCAGCCTGAATATCCAAAGATTTCGGTCTCTCAATAAATACTTCTATGTAATCAGTTATGCCACTTTTTATGATGCCTGTGAAACAATGACGGAAAATTTGATAAGATGGTCTCTTTAGGCAGCCATAACACCAAAGCATCATGTAGAGTCTTTCCTAAAAACCTCACCCAAGTAGTAAAGATTGAGAAAACAGTGCCCTCAGAAACCTGAAACCTCTCTGCAAAATCATGAGTCAGAAGACAAAGCCTCAATGTCATCAGCACCAAGAGGAATTGGTAGAGATATTTTGCAGAAGTTTGGTCTCTTTCCTTTTGTAATCTTTGAGCAGTGAACTCGTTTACTGCCTCTACAATAGGTTAGCTTTGGTATGAAGGGCTTCAGGACGCTGAAAAGTGCATTAAAAACAGAAATTTTCTGAAGGCCTGTAAAAAACCCCATTTGTTTATCATTTGTTATTGATGCCAATGAGAATGGCTTTTTGGAGTGAGCTTTGATTTTCAAAACATTCATCGTTCCACAGAGAGAGTAAAGTTCATCTTTAATTTGGCTGTTTTCTTTGAGCAATTTTTCTTTTTTTGTGCCAATGAAGCAATCACGCTATTCTTATCATGACAAGCAGCACAAGGTTCTCCTGTAAGAATGTAGCTGTGGTCATTGAGAACATAATGATCAATGCAATCCATTTTATCCAAGCTATCGTTTGCTAAATCAGTGGGGTCAGTTGAAACATCCATTCGTATCAATTAACGTCTGGTGTTCGTAGGTGGTTTTTCATACCCCATATTTAGTGATGGATAGGGGTTTCCTGTTGTTGGTATTCCATCAACAAAGTGTTTAGAGCATACCATATCACTCTGCCTTGGCCTCCAGTTGGTATTCCTTCTGTTGTTCTCTTAATGAGCCTGATCCACTCTTTCCTGCTCTCCAAATTTCTTTGAATGCTGGGGAACTTAAACAACCTGAACTGGGGTGGACAGGGACATTGTTTGTTTGTCATTCCAATGTGCTCTTTGCAGTATTTTTTCCCAAAGTTTTATGCGATATCTACTGTTTTGACATCCAAAAACCGCACAGTTTCCGTTAACCATCTTTAGGCAGTTTAGCTTTTTGACAAAATATTCAAAGATAAAGTTGGTTTTTGTAGCCTGCCAGAGCAGGGTACTTATTAAAGCTTTTAAAAAAGCTGTTTTCTCGTGATAACAGACTACAAAACTCAGTGTACAAGTAAATAATTATCAACAGTAAGACAATTCTTCTGCATCAAACATTCGGACTTGCTTCGTTGCTAAGAACTTTTCACCCCCAAACTCACCTCAGGCTGCTACTCGAAAAAGAGGCTGGAAATGTTGAAATGATGTATTTCTCCCATATTTTTCTTTGCAGATGGTGCTGCTAACTATTCATCCTTTAAAACTTTATTAAACTCTTCAGGAATGAACTTTGAAATAGAAGCAGAAGGTATGGAAAAAGAATACGGAAGATCTTTGTAAGAAGCCCCGGACACTAAAAATCTTTAAACATAATATCGTTAAACATAGCTTGTCTTGTGCAGATATTGCATCTCTCCTAATCGTGTCTTGTTTCAAAATATGAGCAGTCACTTTTTCAAAAAGTTGGTCAAACAAGCATGATTCCATACTGTAACAAAAACATACATGTCAGATTGAAATGCATGCATAAATATTTCATGCCGATGTAGACTTGCCCAAGACCTCACCTACCACCTTCGTTTTCTATCTTTTTGAGTCATGATACCTTAACCCTTTATTTCATTATGTTATTCTGGAACAACTAAAACGTTTTCGCCTGGGCACCCTGTTATTCATAATACTGAATCGAGACTAGGTTTTTACAAGTGGAAAGGGTTGAAGGTGTCACATGATGGCTTGTTTTATTTGGGACTCTTACATGAAGTAGCCAGCAGGCAATTTTGTTCGCACATTTTGTTCAGGTGTAAAAAGTCACGAATTTAGGCCCTCAAGTATATCTTGATATCAATGCATAATCGAGGAAAAAACAGTTTGCAGGTGGTTTTTGCAGTGACATGGGGAGATTGGGAGGCGCTGATGGGTACCAGGGATGGTGCTGCCCCCCAAAATGTGGGCTGGACGGGTCCAGGAGGGTGGAACCCCCGCAAGATCCTCAGAGATTTTTCCATATTGGAGGTCTTGGAATAATTTCCTCTTGAAATCTTATTGAAAAACATGTTTTTTAAAAACGGTGCCACCTGTGACGTAAAATTCTACGTAAGATTTCTTATAGAAATTTCATAATTCTCCACACATTTTGTATTTCTTTTTAGGCCTTTGCGAAGGATGCCCTTTGCATTGAGAAGCTTCTATAAAACCCGCGTGACAAACCAAGGAGTTGTCAATGAACGAACAAGAAATGCTGTGTTTGTTCCCGATGCAGAACACAGTGACACTGAAGATCTAGTAGATGATGACAAAGATGTACAGTTAGAGGATGATGCTGATATGCCGGTTTCTGACAAAAGTGATGAATCTCCTGATTCTGACGTTTCTGAATCTTCTTGAAGTGAAGATGATTAAGGTGATGAAGCAGTCTCATCAGATTCAGAAAGTGAGGGTGAGGATATCCCCATACGCACTGCGCCAAAGAAGCCAAAACTAGCTGGAGATCATTTTCGGTGGAGGAAACGTGCACCTATGGAAGAAAATACTTCATTTTCTGGACCAGATTTTCCAGACCGCCAAGAGAAGACCTGTCCCCTCTCAAATATTTCAAGATGTTCTTTGATGATGAACTAATTTCCACAATAGTTGAACAGACCAACCTTTACTCAGTTCAGACATCTAATCGTAATATAAACACGAATAAAAGTGAAATTGAACAGTTTCTTGGCATACTTGTAATGATGGGTATTCTAAAATACCCACAGTATAAAATGTACTGGTCACCAGAAACAAGAATTCCTGCAATTGCTGACTGCATGAGCATCAACAGATTTCAAAATCTGAAGCGGTATTTTCATATAAATGATAACAGCAGTATGCCACGTCAAAACGACCAAAACTATGATAAGCTGTACAGAATCAGACCTATGCTTGACTCCCTGGTATCCAAATGCAGAGAAGTACCACCAGAAGAATGCCACTCAATAGACGAGCAAATGATCCCAACCAAAGCCAGATCATCGCTTCGGCAATATCTTCCTAAGAAACTTCATAGATGGGGCTTCAAAGTCTGGGCAAGATGCGGCGTCAGTGGCATAGTCTTCGACTTTGATGTGTACGTAGGAAAAAAGGATGACACCAATGACTCCCGTCAATTTGGAAAAGTTGGAGCAGTTGTGATCAAGCTTGTTGATTAGTTACCAAAAGATGTTGGTCACAAAGTATTTTTTGGTAATCTCTTCACTTCAATAAAGCTTGTGAAGTATTTAAAAGGTGAAGGTATTTGGTGCGTAGGAACTATCCGTGCCAATCGTCTAGAGGGTGCCAACACCAAATTGATGACAAAACAGCAGCTCAAAGCTTCAGGACGTGGTTCCAAAGACTGCGCTGTTGATGCCAATTCAAATATTGTTGTTGTTCGAAGGTTGGACGATGGCATAGTTCAGTTGGCTTCTTCTTATGTTGGAATTGGAGAGGGTGATCCTGTCCAGAGATGGAGCTCCCAAGAGAAGAAGAGGATCGATGTCACATGTCCCATGATTGTTGAAAAATACAACAAGCATATGGGTTGTGTCGATTTGTGCGATATGTTGATGTCGCTTTATCGCATTCGTCTTGGAACAAGAAAGTTTTACATGCATCTTGTCTATTACTGTTTTGGTGTGTCTATTGTAAATGGTTGGCTCTTATATAGAAGACACATAGAGCAGTAGCAAGTCAACAATAAGAGTGTTTTATCTCTTTTAAAATTTCAAAGTCATATTGCAGATGCCTTACTACACTCTGAAAAACCTGCTCCACAGTTCAAGCGTGGTCGTCCATGAGCATCACCAGCACAGCCAGTCCGACCGTTGAAAATTAGTACACCACCACCATTCAGCTGCTGTTGCCCTTCCTTGCTGTGATGTCAGATTTGACAAAACTGGACACTTTCCAGTATTTGTTGACAAGCAACACCGTTGCAGATTGTGTCCAAAGGGATACACAAAAGTTCAATGCTGCAAATGCCACATCAACCTCTGCTTTTTGAAGGAAAGAAATTGTTGTTACGATCTCCATAATTGACGTGAGAGCTATTTTTATATATATATAGCTATATTCATGCAGCTATTTTGCTAAACATTTCAGAATGTTGCTATTTTATAGAACATTATTCAGTTCTGGTCTTCGGTGTTTTAGATATGGTTATTTAGATACACTTTTGTGTGTTTAATTTCTGTTCCCCTCTAATAAGCTATATTCATTTTTCAAACAAAAAAGTGGGAAGAACTCACCACCTAACACCGCCACTGACCCTAAAAGAATTAGTTTTTACACATTTGACTTTTGATTCTGCCACTAAATAGCTGGGAAATATTTATCGTATGTCATTCAAATTCTGGAAATGATTTTTAGATAATAGCATATGATACATTTGTCGTTATACATTTGTCTACATTTCTCTTGACGCTTTTATATTTCTATATCCCCAAAGGCCCAATCCACCCCTCACTGCTACGTTAGAAGTCCTGCACTAATTTTAACACCTTGCCTCACTAATTGATTTTTTAGACCATTTTGTCCCTGTCATTAATTCTGCCCCCCCCCAGCAATTAAGTACATAAAAGTATGTAATTTTGTAACAATTTGGAGTTAAATTCTATAGGAAATAATATACTTTTTATATTTTCATTTTTATACCCTTACTTAATGATGTTGTTCAGCAACAACACAATGAATTTCCTGGAAAAAATATTTTTTGATATTTTTTTCAGGACATCAAACTGGCCTAGAAAATCACAATTTTATTTTTTTCGGCCAAGAGAATTTAATTCATGAAGTTAAGGGTTAATACTGCTGACACCTTAATATTTCAGTATTGTTTATATCTTCTCTATTGAGATTATTTTATGTTGAAACAGTTTCTTGCCATTTTTTGTTCCATCAAATCATTGAAAAAAAAGATGAATTGTGTATATGTACAAATCATAGCGGAAAAAAACTTATTGTCAGCGAGTCTTCACTTTGAAATGCACTAACAATGGTTTGATGTTTATTAATATATGACTCTGGAAATTCAACTGTGAGTCTAGTAGTCCAGGTGGAGAGAGGGGGTAGGGTCCCCTGACGGGAAAATTTATTGGAACTAGTGAAAAGTGTTCAAATGAAAAGGCATGCAATGTAACGGCTAATCCTTTTATTATCTCATGGCTGAGACGTTTAGAGTTTGAAAAGGCAAATACGATTATAAAATTAATTTTGAATATTCTATTGATTCCAGATTTTCTATGAAAGGAATTCAAATGTTTTAATTTTGGTTTTATGAAAAGGTGCTTCAAACTCTGCATATGCCATATGAGCGGCCTAAACACAACAAAATCTATTCCAGGTAGTCATACCACAAAGGCAGTATGAAGCCTCAAAGATGCTGTATAAATTGACCACTTCTAAAAATCAATTATTCCTGTGACATTAAAAACATCTGAGACATTCTTATACTTTACTATTACAACCGGGGTAAAAAGGACATTATCAATTGTGTTTGGGCTGGGGGTTGTCTGCTCCCAAACGTTAAAATTTTCTTTGAAAATGAGGCCTATTTGCACAAAACATTGCCATCGGACGGGCAAAAAGGTTAGTAAAGAAAGGGTCTTTCGTCAGGTAACCCCTCTCAAAATTGTTGGAGGTCCAATGGGAATGGGGAGGCAAAACTATGGCAAGCGAAAGTCACCAATAACACAAAAACTTGGTTTTTCTCTTTGAAAAGTAGGATTTTTTAGGAATGGTGATATTTCTTTTAAAAAATCGGGTTTATCAAAAAAACTAAGTAGAATCTCAGAAATAATCTGTTTATCTGATATGTTTTGGTATACTAGTGGACAGCGAGAGACGATGCCCTAACAATAGTGGCCGATAATTTAGAAAATATAAATATTTGTAAAATTAGATGTTTTATATGGCAGATTGACTAGCGTTTTAGTGCTATGTGTTTATACTTTGTTTTCAGTAGATCACAACACACGCCAGTTAACTTCGAAGAAACTCAACTCTATTTGGGAAAAGCTTTCTTATCTGACAAAGTCATGAAACAGTGCCTGGTAAGTAACTAATGAAAAATCTCGACTGTTATTCTCAAGAGAACTAGATTTCTTTGAACAAGCCGATATCCTTAGAAACACTGATTTTATAACCTGGTTTGTCTAAAAAACATGCAGCTCTGGCCAATTCCAAAATCTACCGCACTTGTACATCACATTGACTGCATGATTAGATCTAACTATAATTGTTCAGTCACCGATATTGACTTTCAAAAATCTGTTTTTTATTAAGTTTTAGCTCCTCAGGCTCACTTTGATCCGAATTGGAACCGTGTTATATTCTCATCAGAATCGCCTCTCTCCCTACCAACGTCAAAGATATGGCGAGTGCGAATGAGATTTCGCAGTATTGGCAAGGAGATCAGCGTGACCAGCCATCACCAAGGGAGGCGGGCCGGGTGTTTCAGCCCATATGTATATTACGGAGAATGGGCTGAAAACACCTTAGTGCAGTGGATTAAATACCCAAACGCGGCCCAGGGACCCGGCACTAGTCAAAATTAGTCAATCAGGATTTATCACATCCCCGTAAATATCCATGCCTTGGTTTACCGAGAGACTGGTTCAGTGAGAATAGTGTTATATTCTCATCAGAATCGCCTCTCTCCCTACCAACGTCTACGATATGGCAAGTGCTTCAGAGATACCCCAAACGGCGTGAGATATACATAGGCAGCATGCAAGACAAAGAAAATCTTCCAAAATACCGGACTCTCTTCATAACTCAAAAACAACACAACAACAAAAAGCAACAGGCTTTAAAGAAATTAATAATCGCATGAATGTTCTGCAGACACATATTTCAAAGTCATAATTTACAGCAACAGTCAAGAAAACAGAGGCTTGTAACCTTGCAAACTGTTTCTCTGCCGAAATTCTCAGCCAAGATTCTCTGCGGAGGAGAGGGTATTAGAATCCGGATGTGCCCCCATTAGCGAGCACTGAACTAGCGTCCCAAGACTCTTCCAACCTACTAACTTGGCAACCTCACTGTAACAGACCCCCAAGAGAGACAGCGTGATAGAGCAGCCACTCCTAAAACTGTGCATAGTCTCTCCGTTCTCCAGCGCCAACTCGCGTAAGTATTTTTTTAGCCTGTTTTCAACGGTGGAGCGTTCAAATGGGGAATTGACAACGTTCTTGTGGTGATACAACACGCGGAAGAGATAACCGGAACTGAGATCGATTGCCACTAATTTGGCGAGTGACAGATAAAAAGCCAAATTCGCAACGGGACAATAGGATGCACGGACTATTTGTTTGATACCAAAAACATTGCTCTGGGTCCTTCTCAAAGTTTTACCGAAGACTTGATTGACCAAATAGCCCTCACCATTCGGTAAACATAGCACATCGGAAGATTTCACACGCCCCAAATCAGAGCCTCTATCTCCTGAAAAGAAGTCAAGAGAAAAGAAGGCCAGATCACGTGCGAAGATATATCTGGTGGAGCCTGTGATTTGAGGTGCAAGAATTAGGCTTCTAATATGAGAACACAAAGTTTTCAGCTTGTCTAAAAACATAGGTACAGCCTTTGATGGGAAGGATCTGGCAAGCGTTTGCTCCTCTAAGACCATCAAATAATAATTTTTGACCGTCGAGTGGGCCGCTGGGTTTCCTAACTTCAGTTCATCATTCCAAGAGACTCCTCTACCACATTCTTTGAAAATCGATTTTAACTTCCCGATGTTATTGTCTATTGTGGCAGCAGAGAGCATCTTCGGGCACTGACACCGGGATCCTGATGACCTACTGCATGACTCACAATGACGAACGGCCTTCCCAAATTTGTTGCGCCAAGCTAAAAAGGATACCACCTCATGTGGAGAAGCAGTAGCGAGTGATCTCTTGTCCGGAAGACTCCAAAGATAAGACTGGAGCTGCTCCTGCAGGCTGCACTTTTGACGCTGATATGGTTTTGCGTTTCTGAAATCTTGCAATGACTTCAACCTATTGGCTACGCGATCCCCATCTGTGTCGACGTAAGGCGGCTTGTAGGAGGTCTCTGGATCTCTCCGCTTCTGTCCGCAATTTTGACAAAAATTAAAGTCAAAGTCATTTGGATTAAGGCACAAAACACAACAAACTGCTGGCTTCCAGATCCTGGGAACATGCACTTCCAACTGACGCTGAGCCTGTATGAGGAATTAAAAGAAGATCCGGTAAGCATGCAAGTCCCAAGGTAAAGGTTTTGAGTGCCAACCAATTTTAGAGGTCGGGGGAAAACAGATGACCCCTGAATCGCCCTTTTTCCCAAGTTGAACGCGTCCAACACAAAGCTTGTTAAGAATAGGCCAGCAATATCTTCGTGGAGAAATGTCCGGGGCAACAATAGTCACCCTAATGGCTTTGCTTTGCAAAAATTTTAACAGAGGACCCACCAGAACAAAAGGTGGAAATACATGCGACCACGACTTTCCAGACAATGTGCAGTCCAGGTCTGAGTGAAACCTCGAAGGGGAGTCTGCAGAATTTAAAGCGGAGGGCACATAGATCATCTTCAAGAAGATGTTGAACTTCACACACAGATTGAATAAATCTTTTATTTCATTTGACAGTGGAACTGATCTTCCACCTTCATTCTCCCAGAAAATGATAAGGTTAGCGTTGTCAACGTACGCATTAACTCCGCCATTGAAGACATCGGAAGCAAAGGTGGAGAGAGTCTTGTAGAGTGCTCTCGCCTCTTTAATAGCTATGTCTGTCCCTTCCACAACTTCATTTGACCAGTAATCTCTTATAGCTCTGCGACCTTTCGGAGTGGAAAGAATTCCGGCCCAACCCGCGTACGAAGCATCCGTAGTGATTTCCACCGAGAAGTGCCTCTCTTCCTTCCAAGGCAAGCGACCCGATCATGTATCAAGAAACCGCCAACTGCACAGTTCTTCTTTCAGACTCCAAGTCATTTGTAACGGTTTTGAACTTCTTAAACCCTTGCTGATGTGGAAATTTACTTCTCTACAGAAGAGTTTTGCCGCGGGTACTGCCAGCGAGAAAGAAACCGCTTTGCCTGCAAATCGTTGCAAAGCTTCACTGAAACCACCTTGCTGTTAATAAGCGATTCGCGGAGGGCTATAAACTTCTCTTTCTTTGAATCCGGCAGCACAAAGCACTGGCCTACTGAATCCGAGATAAACCCAAGAAATAGGATTCGTTGTGATGGAATTACCACTGACTTTTGAAGACCAATAAAATAACTGCATGAAACCAGGACAAGTGAGGCTATGTAGATAGCAGCATTAGCCAAGTCCAGGTTACTCCAAGTATCAGAAGTCGAGCTGGAAAGTCGAAGTTGATCAACATGGCGATCATCAATATACTGTGAGTCGGGGACACCCTTGGACCTAATGTAACTGGAAGCGCCTAGACCTGTTGTGTGGTAAATGTACGCACTCGGGCTCCAGCCAAAAGGCAGCGTGTTATAGACAAAAAACCAATCCATCCAGCCAAGTCCGAACAGTTTTCTACTATCCTTTGTTAACAAGATATGGTCATAATCACTCTTATCGTCCAGTTTGGTCTGGAAATGCCCAACCTCCACATATCTCGGAAGATCTGTAATATGATCCAAAGAAATTTTTGGAGTGTTCATCCACAGGTTCAGGAACCTTTCGTCGTGACATAATCTTGGCTTTGTTGGCTCTATTGTCAAAGGCATAACCAAATAAGGAGGGTCACATTCACCTTTCTTACCCCAGATGGACATGGAGCTATTGCGAACTCTCTCGATGATAGATGCACAAATAAAATCCTTAAATTGCTCACATATCTTGTCGTTGTCCAGAAAGATGGATGGAGGAAACGGAGCATTGTACGATGTACCTTTGAAATCACCTTTAAAATGGCGAACAAAATCAAACGCTGAAACACCATTTTAACATAATTCAATATCTCATCCCGTTTGTGGAAACCTTCAAGAACTTGCTCCCACATCTCATAATGGTCGTGTATCTCACCCGCCATAAAGTGCTCTGTGTTTCGGAATAACACATCTTCTGCTGAAAATTTACAACGCCCTATCTCTACGTCTAGCACGGAGCTGATGGGCTTCTGGGTAGCTGAAGTGATAGGTCTTCCATTACAGTCACACCGTGAAATGTTGTCCCTTGTACGCAGACCATTTCCCTCAGATAGCTGCAGAATAGCTTTATCAAAACGAAGCAAATCAAACGAAACCTAAAATAGATGGAAAACAAAGCTTGTAAACAACTGAAACAGAAGAGGAAGACCCTCCAGCTTCAGCTACCCAGAACCCAGCATAGGCCGAGTGTAAAGGCCCTTAGTTAGACCCCTGGGCAACAATAGCTGAACAGTCGAAGAGAAAGATACCAATAATAAAAACTCAGATAGCAAGACGCCAAGACGCCAGCTAATAACCCCGCCAGTAAGAAAAAACACCAAGCCTAAAGAGTCGACTTGAACAACGCGGTGACACCCCTAGAATATAGACCGAACATGAGCTTATAGAAATGGTCGAAAATACCGAAAATATCGTTCACTATCCTAAGCCGACACAATTTTACGCATAGACAATATTATCACAGCCCAGGCTCGTAGGGAGCGGAAGGGGCCATAAAATTGATGTTCTCAGCATGGTGCCTAGTGTTATATTGTTCTCAAAGAATGGTCGCCCACCAATAATTTTTTCCGAGCTACAGCGCTGCACAAACCATTCCTGTTGCACAATGCCCACTGTGTATCATCACCATCCGGAAACTGAGTTCACCGCAAGCAAGAAAGAGAGTATAAAAATGAGTGGCTAACAGATTCCGCCTCATAATATGCCCATAACAATTAATAACGTTGCTGCGCAGACGTTGAAGACTCAGTCGAAAAGCCTGACACCAAACAACACTTGACAAAAGAGAGTAAATTGCAGGTCAAAGTGGTAATTGCGACAGTAATATAGTTTATTAACAAGTATCCCGTGTCATAGGGTTGAAGCAAAACACGAATGAAAACAATTTAAAATCATATTTTTATCTTTCTCACAACCAACAATAGAGACAATAATGTCAATAAAGTATTATCAAAACATGTCATATCATATATATGAATAAAAACATCAAAAAATAGCAATTAACTCAATGCATCATATTAAAAATCAATTAGTTATTTTCCATGATCTTCGCCGGCACGATCGTCTCTTCTTGCGACCACGACCACGAGGATATCGTGAAGGCGGAATGATACTGTCCATATACGGGGAAGGGTAATCAGCGGGGGAGGGGGTGTGTACCGGAAAGCTAGGTGCTGGGAAAAACGAAGAAATACGCTGGGCGATGAGGGGTCCAGGGGAAGGGACTGTATCCTTGTTGAAGGCCCTGTCCACCTTGGCGATAGAATCGACAACTTTCTCATATTCCCTGTCCCCCAACAAGGAAAGCACATAAGACCTGAAATGTTCCAAAGGTCTATCGATTCTTTCCTGCAATGAGGAAAAAACAGTAGCGTAGAAGTCTGCTTTTTTATCCTTCACTCATTGTGCCACGTTCTTCAGTTGCTCCACCATAGTGATGGTCTTGCATGGGACGCAAACAGTACTGAGTCACCGATTTTTTCAAAGATGCAATTGAAGGCTTCTGCTTTTCTTCAAGCACTTTAATACGAACCAGTAGTTCGATGACGTTATTAGCCTACAAATATAAAAACAAAAAGATAAGCTCGAGTTTGAACAATAACATGCCCCCTTGCATATAAAGCTAAAAAATTGTAAACGTTAGTCACCGCCCAAGAAGACAATTTTTTTAAGACTTAAAAGGGCCTCCAACCCATTCCAGAAAGGCTAGAAACTTAAAACCCGGGCCACAACCCAATAAAACTTGAGAATACGAGCATGGGCATGGGCCTCAAACTATTTCAAAAAGGCTAAAAGCTAAACATAAGCCCAACCCAATAAATTTGAGATTTTTAAAAACGTGCATCAACCCATTGCAAAAAGGCTAAAAACTTAAAACATGGGCTGCAACCAAATAAGCTTGAAACTAGAACAAAACGGGCCTCAAACCAGAGCAAGAAGGCTACAAAACTTCAAAACCATGGGCCAAAGACCTATAAAACTTGATACCAGAACAAGCATGGGCCTCAACCCTTTGCGGAAAGGCTAAAAGCGTAAAACCTGGCACACCATCCAATAAAACTTGAATGGGCCTCAACTCAGAGAAAGAAAGGTTAAAAACTTAAACATGGGCCACAATCCAATAAACTTTATGCTAGCACAAAAACGGGCCTCAACCCAGAGCACAAAACACTAAAAACTTCAAACCATGGGCCACAACCCAATAAAACGTGATACTAGAACAAAAACTGGCCTCAACCCGGAGCAAAAAAGGCTAAAAACTTAATCATGGGCCACAACCCAATAAACTTTTTGCTAGCACAAAAACGGGCCTCAACCCAGAGCACAAAAGGCTAAAAACTTTTAAAACATGGGCCACAACCCAATAAAACTTAATACTAGAACAAAACATGGGCCTGAACCCATTGCATGAATGTTAAAAAACCTAAACATGGGCCCACAACCCAAACTTTAGGCGTTAAAACGGGCCTCAACCCAGAGCAAAAAGGGGCTTAAAACTTTGAAACATGGGCCACAACCCAGCGAAACTTGATACTGAACCAGAAATTGGCCTCAACCCATTGCAACAAAGGTTAAAAACTTAAACATGGTTCACAACCCAATAAACTTGATACTAGCACAAAAACGGGCCTCAACCCAGAGCAAAAAAGGCTAAAAACTTTAAAACATGGGCCGCAGCCCAATAAAACTTGATACTAGAACAAAAATGGGCCTCCACCCATTGCAAAAAGGTTAGGAAACCTAAACATGGGCCACAACCCAAACTTGATACTAGCGTTAAAACAGGCCTCTACCCAGGGCAAAAAGGCTAAAACCTTAGAAACATGGGACACAGCCCAACAGACTTGGATATGAATAAAATTTTAACATGGGCCACAACCCAACAAGCAGAATAAAACGATAAGATAAACTTTTACCCCTAACATAATCGGCCAATAGAAAGTCGAGAAATTTAAAACACTCCACGATACAGCGTATTAATGTACGCAACTAAAGAAGCTAACAACTGAAACAGAGGTAAAAAATCCTTTAAAATGTGTACGTTATATAAAGAAAACAGGCCTACTCTGCATCACTAGGGTAGAAGGCTTAAACATAGGCTATTACCTACTATCTTACTTACTTAGTTGAAAGTAGAACAAGCCGGCCGATGGTCGACCACGTACAGAAAAATTGCAAAGGGAAGAACGAGGAAAACTCTCAAAGCTCACCACATTATCATCTTGTAAAGGCGGAGCTGGAGCCACAGGTTCTGCAACCGGAGGTTGAGCCTGTGCTTCATTCATTGCAGCCGCCACTTCTTCGTGGCCCACGTTAGCTGGAGCTTGAGCCATAGCAGAGCAGTTGGTGATGGCTGGGTCGAGATTCCAACACGTCGTGTTTCAGCCAACAGATGTATATTACGGAGAATGGGCCGAAAACACCTCGTGCAGTGGATTAAATACCCAAACGCGGCCCAGGGGCCTGGCACTAGTCAAAATTAGCCAATCAGGAGTTAACACATCCCCGTAAATATCCATGTGTTGGTTTCCCGAGAGACTGGTTCAGTGACAATATTGAAAGATTTTAACCACTGAGAAGTCATCTTCTGAAGAAACTGTTGAAACTCTTGACAGTTTATCATTATGTGCTCCAAAAACAGCGCAGTTTTAAAGATTTTGGAACACCAAAATTGAATGCAAGACTTTCATTTCCTCATTAGCTCGTAGATCTCTTGATGATAACAAGTTCTGATTGCTAGAAATAAAATTTATTCTTATAAAGAGTGTTGGTAACTACTTCTACCTATTTTAATTAATATTAAGGCCCAAATAAATCAGTGGTACTGCCAAATTTTTCAGACGAAGGGGTTTGGCTTTTACATGGAGGGGCTAGCTCTCTCTTCTGATCATGGCATGGCGGAAGGAGATTTTTTGTGTGTTATATTTGAGTTGTTGTTTGGTTGTGTTTTGTATCAGAAGCTATTTATGGATGAAAGATTATGTCTTTCGTGAGCAGTAAATTGTGAGTGTTGAACACTTATTTAAACATAGGTAGTAGAGGGTAGTTATGGCAAGTGGAAATAGCTTTTTGGCTTCATCCATGCTTGGAGATGAGGTGGAATTTGATATTTCAGTACATGAGGTTGAAGTGTGGCAGTGTGTAACTATTTTAGAGAGAAAAAAACACGGTACTGCTCTTTATCTTTCATTCAAAGGAAAAGCAAGGAAAGGTTGTCTTGATCTTAGTATAGATATGTTAAATAGGGATGATGGGGTAGATAAATTTGTTTAAGAATGTTATGATAGTTATGTAGGATGCACCACAACCATTTTTGTAACATGTATTAGGACCTGATCTACGATTCTCCTCGTGTTTGATGACTTTGAACTATGTTTTGTTATGTTTGATCTACTTGTATACTTATACAAGAGTACAGTCGTATTTTCTTGTGTTTCTTTGATACCTTTTACCAAACGTGGTCCTATCGTGGTAATATATAATCCTAACAAAGTTGATTGACAAATTGAAATCTTTATATGCCAAGGACAAAGATCAAGCAGCTTTACTTACATATAAAGACTTCGAGACTTTTATAAGATCTCCGACAATGAGCATACAAGAATACATTCATGAATTTAATTAATCTGCTAGCATTCTTAACTGTATAATCTCAACACTAACCAATGGATCCTTTTTGTTTGCTCTTCTTTCTCCGGAAACTTCTACTAACTTGAGATCTTTGATATATTCATGTTAGTGTAAAGTGATACAACTCTTGTCTTGTTTGATTGTTAATCCTAGATACTGTTATGTTTCTGTTTCCTCATGACGTTTTTGAAACTCTGCTTTTAACTTGGAGATTTTTTTTGAACAAACAAATCTGTACCACCCCAGCAGAAAGCATCAACATGACAACACATTATAACTTTAAACACACCATCACGGACCCAAAATAGATATGACCGACGGAACAATAAATTGACAGCCTGCAAGATGGATCTTCTAGGCGGTGTTCTTGCATATCAGCTTTTGAAAAATGTTAGGATTTCAGAATAAAAACAGCAGCTTGCTAGGGCTACCAAAGGGGACCTAACATTTGAGAACATGAAAAAACAACTTAAAGTGCCTATCAGGTCATTTCAAAAAAAATGATTTTAAGCTGTAAAATATTAGATAGATGTGTATTATTGCGTTTTTTCTTCAAAAAAATGTCCTTCCATTTGAAATACCCCAATGGCGAGTGTTTTTATCTACCCCAGTAGCACCAAATGAACGAAATTTTGCGTGCCTTGAAAAAGGCATGGGGGGAGGGCTCTGTGACGCGTACTCCGGAATCGAAAGTTTGTTTTGATTAGACCATGCGGTTGAAGGCAAGTGATTTTTCAAGTGAACCGAAACCCAACTTCGAAGATGCCGGACAGATGTGTCATGCTTGGCTGTAACAACAATAATAGCAAGGAATGTAGAGAGAAGGGAGTTTCACTTCATGGAATTCCATATTGGAGTGTGGATAACCCGATTGCCAAGCGGCGAAGAAAGCAATGGGTTGACTTCGTGTCCGTGGAACGGGCCTAATTCAAGCCTATGAAATATTCCGCGGTCTGTAACCAGCATTTAATAGCTGAAGATTTTGAAAGACCCATCTCAACACTGCCTGGATTTTCTTGAAAGCTGATAAATACGCTGCGAAGAGACGATGTAGGCATAGTTTCTGTGCCTTCGATTTTTACAGCGCCAGTTGAACCAGAGACCGAAGCAACTGCGATTTCACCAAGAAGCAAAAGAAGATCAAGGAAACACAGAATGGTGAGTTATACTAAGTTTTGCTTAACTCTGAGACATTTATCACAGAAACATAATTTTCATTGAATTTCCAGCAACAGAAAAGACTCCTACTATTGTTTATTCTAAGAGACTTTTTATTTCAGGCTGTTAGATCTGAGAACGTGACCAACCTCAGCAATAAGAGGTTGAATCAGTCGAAGAAGAGGAGTTAGGGGAGCTAGAGGAAATAGTTGGAGAATATGATGTTGCGAGAAATGTAAACTTAGAACCAGCTTTAAGTCTCAACATTGTCCCATGCAACAATCACATCTAAGTAGGCATGAATAAGTAGTTCATAGGCTGGTAGCATTACATTGTCCAGGCATTGGATAGGCATTGAATTGTACATATTTGCTAGAATTTTAAAATCTCTTAGCTAAGAGAGAGGGGAGTGGGGTTACTCTAGTATCCTTATCCTAAACAATGAGAGTACTCCCTCCCATGGGTGCCCCTAGCCCATTTCTCTGGAAATGTAGATTTGCAGTAGTACCAAGTCTTTGAGCCGTCGAAACTTCATCTAATGTTGACAAGTGTTAGTCAAATGTGCCCAATCTGAATATTGATGAGTTTTTGATAGAAGTTGTTAATATTTCCTTATTCCTTGTAGCATAAAGATGCTGCCTGTCAATCACTAACTGCATAAATTGTAAACGGTTGGTGACGAAGACCAGAAGGCTTAGAAACTTGTGGCTCGCTAAGCAGATGGAAGTGAGGAAGCTGAAAGTTGAAATAAATTCTCAAGACAAAACAAATTTCGAGATGATTGTTGAGAATACTCAAAAGAAAAAAAAATAAGCAAATTATACTGTATATATCTATATATGTAGAAACTGTATTTTTATAAATTTTTGATTGATGTGAAGTAGACCTTGATATGATACCATTCAGGAAGTATAGCAGGCCCGGCAGAAGCTGTCCATAGTTAGGCCAGTTCGAAATAAAACAGTATGTCTGGAACGTACCCCAGAAGAATTTTGACACCTAGATTCTCTCAGATACAATTTGGTGCATTTTCATATCAGAATTTATGTAAGAATGAATTAAGATTTACGGTAAAAATCTAATTGTTTTAAACAGAGTGACCTGGTCCAAAATTTTGTCCGGCCAAAGCAGTACCAACCGAACCAGTTCCGTTGGGCCTGTATAGGCATTCAAAACATATGAAAACTTTTCTCTGCATATTTTTGGGCTTTTCAAATCATAATTTTATAGAAGAGTCTACTCAAAGAAAAACAGCCTTGTGTTGAAAAAACTTTTTGGATTTTTCTATTTGAATCTTGTAGTTTCCTGATGTACACCATATTATTTACATTATCAAAAATTTCTCTGGTTCTATGTAGTACAAAGATAAACAACTAAATGAAGTAAATACAAGTACTGTGATATAGAATGAGCATATCTTGATAGTGGGCTATAATAGATTCATGTCAAAGTGCTTATATTTCACTTCATTAGGTTGTTTATACAGAAGCTATATTAGAATTCACTCTTCATCTTGTAGCGTTTTAAGGTTCTAAGAAAAGGCCCGGAGAGAAATCAAGCATGTGCGTGTTTCACTTTAATCGAAAACTCAAGACTGAATATTACATGTAACTAGCGTAGTTCTATTCAAGACATACAGGAAATCTCCTGTGGTTACTTACAATACTATGGATGCTATTCAATATAAAACCTTAACATGGCAATCTTCAAAACCCTTCAGCTCTGTGCCTGGAAATCTGGTTCTTATCCCATGGTACGCACATGCTAGCAATGGGATGCGTTTGTTGTTACCAAGCCGTCCATGGACAAGTCTGGTAAACTCCCTGCATGCCAATGCTCTGAAGAACCTGCAAAAGTGTAACAAGTTAAGACCCAGGCCTAAAGTAGAACAGGATATTGAAATTGTTCTGCCATATGGCTTCAAAGAAAATTTGACTTGGTATGAATAAAATGCAAAATCAAGGCTTGTGATCATACACAAGACTTGTGTTTACTTATTTCCATGCAAAGGGTAGCTTGCTGAAGATATCTATATTGCTTAATATCGCATGGCATTAACAGAGATACAGTAATACACGTTTTTATAAGAAACCTAGCTTGGATCCTAGTACTAAAAGTTTCTTCATTTTTCACCAGTTTCTAGTAGTAAAATTTTCTTAAAGTTTCTTATTTTTAGATACGTACTTAATGTCAAATTTCGCACTTTCTCTGGCACATTTCTTGTATCAAAGTGAAACCCACCTACAAATACAAGTAGAATCAACATCCTGTGTTCCTCTAAATAAAAACGTGTAGCAAACTTAAATCAAGCAAAATTGTACTGTTGACATATTGCTTTCAGGCTCAGAGAGTCTTCTTATCTATTTTGAAGTTTCTTAAAGATATTGATGTAGTTCTAAAAATTTTCTTAAATTTTTAGGCCTCTAGTACTAGGTTTCTTATAAACCAGTTTCTTATAAAAAGAAACGTGTTATCTATTTCTGGGCAGTGCTGGACACTTTGCCTAGTATTAGGGGGAATGAAATTTCCTTCATAATGTTACTTACCAAGATTAAACTGAGAAAGCACTTCATTTTGTTGTCCGTCCTCCTCTCTCCGATTGTTGCTGTCTCTCAACCAATTCTTGATGGCGAGAGGCTCCCCCATGTACGGCCTATCGATCTCGGCATCGTCATCAATGGCTACCGCACCTACAAGTCCTTCTTCCTCAAAGTCTGTAAAACTTTCAATTCCAGAATGGATTTGCTCTGCTTTTGAATCTGTGCTCATTTAAACGAAATTAACGGCATTTTGATATTGTTTAGCATACACTGCCTTGCGATTTGCGTTCGTCTCTTAGATAGATTGTGCGAATTTCGTTCACGAAGAAAAATATTCTTCCGGAGTACACGTCACACATTCCGCTCGACCCAGACTGCTTGTTGCGCAACGTTCTGCAGATTGGGGCACCTTTGAAGCCCCTTTTTAGGGTATCTGAAGGTTGCAAAGTTGCAAAAGTGTTGAAAGTTCGCCATTTATATACTTAGCTTCGATTTAAGACAATTTGTAGAAAAAAAAATTTCCGACCTGATAGGCACTTTAAAGCGATTCATGATCATTCTGATGATAAAGGTACAAATTTACCAATAAAAGAATAACCTACTTTTGAAACAGAAGCATATGAAGAGCAGCATGCCATGTATGTAAATAGAGGTAGATGGAACAGACAATTTGGTAGAGGTTGTAGAGGAAGGTATTCAACAAAGTCTTTTCGAGGGGCAGCAGTAAGGAATGAGCGGAAATGAAATCCTTTAGATTCAGCAGGGAATCCAACAAAATGTGCAGTTTGTCAGTCAATCTTTCATTGAGCCAAAGACTGTCCAGATAGTTATGAAAATAGCAAAGAAGAAATAAATGTTACATTTTTACAAATGAAGTCCATGATAGCTACATTGAAACTTTTGTTGGGGAGACTTTAGGCTTAGCTGTCCTGGATAGTGGGTGTACGCAATCTCTTTGCCGGAGAGGATGGTTGCAATGTTACAAAGATATGCTTAGTCCTGATGAAGTTGCTAGTGTAAGTGAATGTCCAAGTAGCACACATTTTACATTTGGAGATGGTAAGTTGTGCAGGCCAAAAACCGAGTAGGAATACCAGCAAGTATTGCTGGTGTTGGTGTTCAAATTGATGTTGATGTTGTTGAATGTGAGCTACCATTGCTGCTTAGTAAATCATCCATGAAGCAGGCACAAACACAAATAGATTTCGTCAATGATATGGTGCATATGTTTGGTAATGAAAGAGATCTCAAGTATACAACAGGTTGTCATTATTGTACACCAATCGATTCTGGCAAGGTTGAAGTTTATTATTCTTACGCTAAGAAGGATCATTGTTGTTGCTAATTTCAATTGAAGGATCAATTTATATGATGTTTCAAATTTCCACCCATGAGCGTGTGCCAATATGTTAAAATGGAGACGTATAAATATCGAATTTTTACTGTTGAGACAGTTTTGTTTTCAAACGGATATGAAAAAAGAGACAGATTTGGCTTAATCGTTGTTAGCAAATTTACATCAAATAATTTCTGGAAGCAACGCAAACAAATTATTTTCACATTCAAAAATTTGGATCCACCACTTGGTACCACGCATAGAGTGTTGCAACGAGTCAAAGCGTGTTGTACATCTAATTTATGCAACACATTACGATGAATAAAAACCATCATGCATAAAATCGGCAAACATCTTGCTACACAACAGATAGAAAGTTTTCTGCGAAACGTTGTGGCATATGGTGAATAAAACATCTAACTTATTTCTGCAATGTATTGTGAGACACTGTGACCCTCTGTGATTCAAAATTCAATTTCATCACAGGGTGTTGGGATTTCATAACTATATTCTATCATATATATTTTTAAGTCAAAAATACGAATACAGAAAGCAGTGTTTCGATGTTTTTTCACGTTCAGTCATAGAATGTCATTTTGCCACTTTTCCATAGCCAAAATATTTGTAAAATCAGAGCAAAAGTCGGCAAACGATTCATAATTTATAGAAAGTTCCAAAACGCATCCACAGGTGTGGGCGATTGGCTCCTGGCTAGTCCATCCAATTTATTGAACTCGACGGATACAGTTGCGACGCACTTGACATCAGCACCAGTTGTATACATTAAAAATCCTTTTAGCTGAGCATCTTCCATCCCTCTTATGAACCGCTTCAAAAATCAAACACTGCTTGCTCTCCTGCAGAGCTAGGATTGCATTGCAGTATTCCAATTACCTTTCTAGTGTTTGGTTTCAACGCTTTGTATTGACTCGTTATACCTGAAATTGAGGATAAGGATGTGTCAACCAAACCTTTAGTGAGAATTTCCCTCCAGTATTTGGCGATGTATCGACCTTTTTGCAAAAGTTGCTTGTGACGGATTTCCATAATGATGCTCCTGATGTTCTCTTTGGAAGGTACCTTCCTACATTCAAACCTGTCCAGAAACTCTAGCAACTCTTTTGCCAGGTGCCATACACAGTTACAACCACACTACAAACTTCTTTACCATCTGTTATTTCAATCGTTTCCAGATCTTCTCTCTTTGCTATCTCTCGAAGTCTGTTAGCGGCATCAATCATTTTTTCCTCTGCTTCAAGCCTCGCTCCCTTCTCTATCTCTTTCCAATGTTGATTGAATGCTTCCTTGTGCACTGGAGGTGGCAAATCTATTTTACAACAGAAGTTCTGAAGCTCTGATCTACTCATACATGCACATGCCAATTTCCTCTTTACCTCAAAAGTACCACCTTGCCCGGGGAGTTTCTTGCTTCTGTTAAGATCTTGTTGTGCCCCACAGCTGGAGCATTTTATAAACATAGACTTGGCAAGCCCTCTTCTTTGCTTGTTATTCTGTATGATCTTCAGATTAGATTTTGAGCTCTTGCACTTAGAGCAGGAAGCAAAACTAGCTAAACATTCATTGAGAAGGGTAATATCTTGGATTTTGATTCCCTTGGCTTTTTTCCCAGACCAAATTTGCTTGTGAAGGCTCTTGTAATTATTTTCCCATCTTCAATTTTCTTAAAATCAGAATTAACAAGCTTCTCAGCTGACATATCCCTGACACATTCCTTACTTCTAGCCTGGTTTGGTGTGACCCTTTTTGACAAATTAGTCTATCCACTAGGCCCAGCAGTAGGTCTCGTTAGTGTTTGATTTTCATTCCTGCTTTCTTCTATCGCTCCGAGACTTATTACACTGCTGTTGGTTATATCTTCTCTTTCAACTATCTCCCATTTCCTCCTGCCAAAGAATCCTATTCGTTTCTTTTTGAAAGAACGAGGTATCTCATTCTAAAATTTACAACTCGTAGTTGTGGAGCAGTGAGAAAAATTGGCGACAATCTTACAGCCTGTTTTTGATATGAATCTTGGGATAGCCAGTCTCGTAATCATAAAGAGGCTCGTTGAAGTTGGCAGGAGTTTTTAAAATTAATTTCGGAAGTTTTTGGGTTCAAGATTTCAGGAAAATCCCATAGCAACCATGAATATTAAAATGATGCTGCGATGCTATGGGCTTATTTTAAACCTCCTTTTGCAAAAATCAATAAAAGCCTGACAAAAAGGGTGGATTTCAAAGAAATAATTACATCACCAGATATAATGATGTTTTAGCTTTCAGATAAAGCAATTTATAAAAAAATTACAAAAATTTATTTTGGGTCCAAACTTTCTCTAGAATGCGTCCTTATCGCAAAGGAGAAAATAGGGACCTGCTGACTGTTGAAAAGGCGGAAGGCCTACCTAAGTAAAATTTTAAAAACGTTTTTGATTGACATTTCTTGGTACATATTGTTGTAGAGATCTACCTTAACTTGTGTCCAGACTCCCAGGACGTTCGTGCTATTATGTATCACGTTTAATCCTTTTTTAATCACTTGCTCATAAAACTGTAATCATTAAGATGTAATCAAAATTATGAGAAACTGTTCGTTCTAAACACTAGCAGTTTGTATATTCACTGTATATAGTTCGTTATGTATATATTTCAAGTATGTATGGACTATCTCTGCTTCTGCCCTTCTAATAATGCACAACAATTTGCACCCAACGTGGGGCATGAAGCTTGAGAGAAAAAAAAAGAAGATTGAAACGAAACGAAAATGTCATTTGAAATCGAAAGTGTGGAGCGAACCGATGGAAATTAAGAAAGATTGAAGAAATTTAGAGCTGGAAATAGAGATGTGGTAACGAAATTCGAAAGAGAAGCTACTATAATTATAAGTGATCATGGAAACAGCCTAACCACGGATTTAATCACAAAATTACACTCAATCAGTATCGCCTTGAAACAAAAACAAACATATTTGGCAACACTAGACGAAGAAATCCTCGCAAAATGTAAGACTGAAGAAATCGAAAAAAAAACCAAGGAGGCAAATGAAACCAGTTCGAAAATTGAAGAAATATTGTCGAAAATAACAGCATGTTAAAACGGTAAATACAAAAGTACACATAAAGGGGCAACAAACAACCAAACTCCTCCAAGACTAAGATGAACTCCTGAAATGCGGAGAGACTCACTGTCTTCCTTTAGCCGAACTTCAGGAATGAGTATAAATAATGGAATAAAGCTGCCCAAGTTGTCACTGCCAGAATTCAACGGAGAAATCACAAAATTTTAGTCCTTTTGGCTAAGCTTTAACAGATCAGTGCGCGAAAATGAAAGAATCACTGTGGTTCATAAACTTACGTATTTATCAAGTTCTCTAGAAGGCCTCGCATTTAAAACTCTGGAAGGACTGGAAGTAACAGAAGAAAACTACGAAAATGCTATCAAAACTTTAAAGAATCGCTTCGGAAAATATCAGCGTACAGTCAACGCAATCAACGCACACATGCTAGATCTTTTGAAGCTCAATAACTATCCCAATGAAACTGTGCCGCAGTAAGGGTCGATTTTTTACAATATAATTGTTCACGTCGTGGGCTGGAAGCCCTAGGAATAACATCAGAGCGTTATGGTAGCTTGTTAATTTCACTAATTATGTCTTGTATGCCTGCCGAAATAACACTGCAAGTTGCTCGAAAATTTGAGGGTGATGCATGGAAAATAACCTAAATTTTAGCCATCATACGAAAGGAAATAACAGCGCTAGAATTTAGCAGTAAACTGGGTGTGGACGCAACTAAGAAACACGAAAGAGCAGCAAAGGTTCAACCACGTCAAACATAGACACACGCTACAATGAAGAAATTTGTCGCAAAAAGTGAACGCAAACGAAAACCAGAATGTTACTTCTGTAAAAAAGAACACTACTCGAATCAATGCAATTAAGTTACCGACATGAACGAGAGAAAAGCTATTCTTATAAATGCAAAACGTTGCTCGAACAGTCTGAAACAAGGGCACGTATCAAAGAATGGCAGGAGTTCAGCTAAATGCTTTAACTGCAAAGGAAAACATTACACTGCACTCTGTTATAAATTGGGGAAATCAGACGAGAAAGAAACCTTAGAGGAAAAACCGGTAACAACTGCCAAAAGAAAAGAAAAGTAAAACTTGTTGTTACAATCCGCACAGACGTATGCCTATGGGGAAGACCCGTAGAAGAAAACTCTGATTCATAGCCTTTTTGACTCAGGGAGTCAGAAAACCTATGTGACTGAGGCACTAGAGAGGGAATTAGAACTGAATGTAGAAGACATTGACGCAATAAATTACAACACATTTAAGTCAGAAAAGTATATGAAAAAGAGTTGCGATAGTATTAAAATAAATCTTGTAGTAGGAGACGAAATCATGCTGATAAAAGCTCTTAGTTTCCCCCAGCAATGCTCTCCTGTTAGCACGCGCATAGACGTAACTAGCTACCCCCACTTGCAAGGTATAAGCTGGCGGATTATTTTGAAGGTCCCAATAAGGCAATTGACCTAGTTTTCGGCTTAGATTATTACCATAGTATCGTACAGGGGGAAATGCGCAAGGGTAGTGAGGAACCTGTTGCTGTAAGCTGGGCTAGCTTCTTTCCGGACCCGTTAAATATCATAATGATAACATCGCAGTGGGTACCAGTGTTATAACTAACCTTGTTTTAGACGTTATACCTTCAAGGAATGAAACTGAGACTGTAAGCCGAGAATTGATCGAGTCCCTAAACACGTTTTGGAAGCTTGAAACGTCAGGCCTTGCTAAAAATGACAATAACACTTCTAAGAAAGCCGTAATCGAAATGCAGGATGGCCGCTACAAGGTAAGCCTTCCTTGAAAAACTGATATCAATGACTTTTTGCCGACTGATTATGAAATGTGCAGTAGCAGGTTATATTCGTTATATAATGAACTCAAATGGAATCCCGAACTTTTGCGTCAATACGATGATATTTCTGTGAACAACTTAATTCTAATGTTATCAAAAAGGTGCCCAATGAGGTAAAAACAAGGCATATTTTCTTTGTGATTTTCGTGTGGTAAGAAAGGACAGAGAAACCACAAAGTTGCGCACCTATTTGATGGATCAGCAAGTTGGAGAAAGGAGATTCTTTCACTTAAAGTGGGGGTGTCGTGATTTTTTTAAATTTCACAGTAGTTAGCTTTGGTAATTTAACTAAGGAAGCAAAAAACCCGAGTCAAATCTGAGTTTTCATTTTTGAGTTATGGACGAAAAAGTGATTAGCCAAAACACTCCCCTCGCAAAATAGTTCGTTTTCGTCCAACGCGCCGCGTGACGTCAGTTGTTGTGACCAAACTCAGCTGATTCTCAAAACACATTGAAATCCCTATTGGGTTGCTTCCGAACAACTTACTGCTTGCGGTCACAAAACTATATTAATTAGTGTAAATAAAAGGGTTATGATAATTTCAAATATTCTTTAGTAGAAATATCTTATTTCAGCAACTATTCAATTCGAATTATCATCTCAAAAGGATGGTACAAACTACGAGGGTAGCTAGGTTGCCTAGACCATCAAAGTAGGAAGTGCTTCAAGAAATCGATCTGTAAAAGATTTTTAACTTACTTCTACTTCAACAAATAAATCCTAAGAATCTTGTTTACACAATTTTTTATAAAGAACCTTAGCTTTTGGCCTTGAGTATTCCGAATTCTTAACCTAATTTTGAGGGGAATTAACTAGCTTTTCTAGCTGTTTCACAATATCTAATTCTAGAAAATGCAGTTATAATCATTGATTTTCTATAAACTCCAGAGTCCAATTATCAGCCTTAGTTACCTTCAAACAACAGAAAAATACAACAAAATCTAAAACACACTCATTTTTTATAAGAAACCATTAATAAGAAACCGTAGGGCCAGATTTTCAAAACTTAAGAAACTTTAGTAGGATATTTTGTTTGAACTAAAAAAGTTAAGAAACTTTTTATATTTTTCTTATCAAGAAAAACAACTTCCACAGATCTGTCCCACAGATTTTTATTCCTAGTTCAGTTTAGTTACATTTGATAAGATATTCTAGCTGTTTTGCAATGAAATTTGCATTTAATTTTTGCTTCTCTATACCCAATTCATGTTTGGCACTGATAGAAAATAGGAAGTGAAAATTCACTCATGAAAACTAAATTATTCATTTGAATTTAGGAAAAATTTGGGGGGGGGGATGCTTCACCCAAATTTCTTAGGTCCATGGTTTTGAAAAAATATTTGTATTCCTTATAGAACATGCCAGTAATAATAGAACTAATAATAGAACAGTGAAAAGGTATCCCATTTCTTATTAGTGTTCATCATTTATGGAAAACATTTTGACCAACCTTTAAAAAAGCGATTTCATAGTTTCATACCCAATAATAGGCAATTTTAGAGAGAAATTGTCCCTATGTTTGGAAAACTTTTCATATATGAGTTGCATATACCTACAATTTTATGATAGCTCCTTCCCCCCTAGGCTCTTACATCTAAAAAATCAGAAAAGTTTCTTAGAATTGTTTCTGTTTTTAAAGCCTGGGGTTACATACTTCTTTTCAAAAATATTTATATTTTCCTGACCCCATTACCTTTGCAATTCTTCATGACTATCAACCCCCCACCAATGTCAAAATAATCTAAACTGGAACAAAATTGATACACCTTAAATCAATTAGTAATCAGAGGGGAGACAAGGCGTAATAAAAAATATATCCAATAAGTCTTGCCTTCCATCTAAACTTGAGTGAAACCCAAAAAAATTGGGTTTTGAAGGTAAACACAGCTGATAATATCCGTATTGCATTAGTTGTACCAGTTAAGTACAAGAATGTCTGAGAGATAGCCACAAGGCAAATTAATTTTCAGAAGTGTTAAATTCAAATAAGCATCTCTGAGGCTTCATACTGCCTTGATGGTATGACTGCCCAACATGACCAACTGGACTAGAGTTTGTTTTGTTTAGGCCGCCCGTATGGCGTTTATGCGAAGGCGGAAGTGCCTTTTTCATAGAACCAGAAATAAAACAGTCTGTATTCCTTTCCACGAAAGTCAATCAATAGTAGAAAAATTAATTCAACAAATAATTTCATACTCATAATTGTCTTTTTTGAGCCCTGAACCTTTCAGTCAGGAGATGATAAACGATTAGAGGCTTCATCGCTCGCATTTTCATTTGACAATTTTAGCCCATCTTCAATTTCGCTTCTTTCTCGGTCCAGAAAATCTTTTTCTCTCTTTGCATGGCTTAGATAAGGCTCAAACTGATATTGTATAACTTCAGGGGGTACTCATCTTTTTTCTAAATCACTTTCTCAGAATGTTTACGACCAACAAGTGATGTTTAAATTGTCTGAAGTGACGGACGTGCTTCCTCCTCCATACTGTTCGTCCATGTTGTGAAACTTGAATCACAACAACTGACGTCACAGGGGCAAAATGGACAAAAACGAAGCGTTTCGTGTCACGTGGTTTTTTAGCGTCAAAATTGGCACACTATTTTCCAAATATCTCGAGACAAAATGAAATATCGTTTTCGAGTTTTTTGCAGTAGTCTTAGAATTACTTTGTCTTTCAAATATCAAATTTAAAAAAATCACGACACCCTCACTTTAATGACCGCTTAGAGGTGAGTGGTAATTATATGCCCTTGCTATTTGAAACGTTAATCCGCTTTCCCTCTCACACAATAGCTATCACAAGTGATATTGAGAAGTCGTTCCTTCAGACTGAAGTTCATGAAAAGGACAGGGACCTATTACGTTTTTTGTGGTATGACGATATTTCTAAGCCCAACCCCACCATCGTACAAAATCGTTGTTGTCGTTTGTTATTTGGGCTAACGTGTAGTCCTTCGTTTCTAAGGCAAACGATTCGTCATCACGTTGCGAAATTTGAAGGTGAAACCCCCGCCGTAGTCAAGTTCGTAACAAGCTATATGCCGACGATTTAAGTTGTAGAATTAAAACAGCCAACAAGGCAATGAAAGTATATCTTGACGCTAATGAAATCATGCTTAAAGGGGGTTTTAACTAAAGAAAATGGAACTCAAATGATAAATCTGTGTTAAACAAAATTAATAAAATCGAAAATAACAATTCTGTTTCAGGTAAAGACGATAACAAATTGGTAAGTGTGGAGGAGGATGATCAAACGTAAACAAACTGTGTCGAAAATCATGGCCAACATATATGACCTCTAAGTGTACGTGACACTTAAGGTACGATACCCTCGTTAAAGATCTCTAAAAGGTTCACAACAAGTATATTTCAAGGTGCCTCCTTGCTAGGTACAGGGAAGTTAAGAAAGTCGAAATTCATGGTTTCTTGGATGCTAGCGAGCAAGCACCCGGTGCTGTAGTGTATCTTAGAATAGAGTATGTATCCTGTGAAATCGAGGTTAATTTTGTTTGCATCGAAAGGGAAGGTAAGCCTTATCAAGTCTCAAACCATCCCAGAGTAAGAATTATTAGGGGCGTGTCTCTTCGCAAAGTTAGTAAACTCGTTGTACTCGTTGTACCTTTCTTAAATCGGAAATCAAAACCTGGCATAAACTCCCTTGTAGTAGCAAATTAGAAATCGAAAACGCAATGAAGGAAAGGTTAAAATCAGACCCCAAAATATGGCACGCAATTTTAACCAACAGCAACTCCCACAAAAATCTTAGTGGTATTATTGACATAAATTGTTTTAGCAGTATTGGTAGATTATCACGTACGTTTGCTTGGTTGTTAAGATTTATTCACAACCTAAAGGCTGCTGTCAACAAAGAAATGTTGATCAAGGGAGAAATTGTTGAGGTCACAGAGGTAAGTGTGGGCAAATAAAGGTAATTCGAATGATTCAAAGTTAGTGTTTAAGGGCCTGTTTATATGGAGAAAATCATCCCACCTTCCAGCCTGTAAGCTGAGAGGTGAGATCCCACCCCTCTATACGATCCATTGTAATTGTTATCTTGCGTTTATATGGAAATCGATTCAGCCCGGTAAGGTGAGATCCCACCCTACGAGAGGCGGGATCTCACTGAAGTGTGATGAAATTTTTCCATATAAACGCTGGAAGGTGGGATGAAGCTGGAAGGTGGGATGAAATCGTTAGTTGTGCGCACGCGCACGTTCTCCTACAAGCATTCAAAATGGCTGACCAGAAAGAGCAAGAAGCAAATAACAAGGTGAGGTCAAGGAAATCTGCATCCAAAAAGACAAAAAGCATATCAGTCTATGATGAAACTCAAGAGAAAGCTAAACCTTTTTGCTGGAACAGCGAGAAGGTCAGTAACTTGCTAAAGTGTCTTCAAGAATACAATTTTCTTTCGATGTTGAATGTTGGAGCTCAAATGTTGAATGTTGGCGCCAAAACAAGCCTCGTTCCTGTACGTCTATCCGAGGCTATGTAAGAGCTGGGAGGTGGGATGAAAAGCTAGAAGGTGGGATGAAATTTTACATATAAACGCGAGTAAATTTCGTCCCACCTCCCAGCTCATAGGCTGGAAGGTGGGATGATTTGCCTCATATAAACAGGCCCTAAGAACGAGATAGATTACTTGAGGTCACACAAAGTTGCTCGAAAATGCATCAAGATTCCATTGTACGTGAACCAATTCAATCTTTTTATAGATGAAAATGGTACTGTTCGTTGTAGATCTCGTGTAGGAAATTCCTCTGTCGTAGAATCCGGTAAGATCCCCATTCTTATGCATCCTAAACATCGTTATACTGAGCTCTTGATCGAAGAGTATCACAAGAAAGCGTTACACGGGGGAATTAGAGACACTTTGAATCTCATTCGTCAACAATACTGGGTGCTCAAGGGGAGGGAGAAAGTAAAAAACGTTATTCGTACATGTATCGTATGAAAGAAACTAGACGATATTCCGTTTAAGATCAAATAATACCCAGATTTACCCAAGTTTTGTGTGGACAACGGTGCACCATTTTCACACATTAGGATAGATTTTGCATGCTCACTCGTTTTAAAAGGAAACAAAGATAACGTAGAAAATCCGAAAACATATGTTTGTTTATTTACGTGTGCAAGTACTAGGGCTGTACACTTAGAACTTGTAGAATCCTTATCTGTAGACTCGTTTATTTGTGCATTTCGTCGCTTTTGTGCGCGTAGAGGCTTGCCCTAAACGTTAATAAGCAACAACGCAAAAACCTTCGTCTGCTGCGAAGGAGGTAAGAAGGCTGTTAAGGTCGCCAAGACTCGGGGAGTATCTCCAAAACAAAGAGGTAAAATGGAAATTCATTATTAAACTAGCAGCCTTTCAGGGAGGGTCTGGGAACGTTTAATTCGGAGCACAAAGCGTTGCTTGGTTAAAGTCTTGGGTGGAGCGTTTCTTGGATTTAACAAATTAAGTACTATCTTGGTCGAAATAGAAAACGTTGTAAACTTTAGGCCACTCACGTATATATGAGAGGATTCTGAAGGTATATTGTTTCCCTTAACTCCCTTAGCCTGCGTGCACACTTGGCGGCAAAAACACACGAATTGTATGGTCTGTTATCAGATAAGATAATATCCATTGAACCTTGCCATCAAGGATAAAAAGAGACAACAAAGATGAAGATTGTCTGCTTGCTATCTTTCATAGTGGGGCAGATTCTTGAAAGAATTGTGGGTTTTGTCATAAAAGCATCAAATTTGGCAGAAAGATAGAGTCGAACATGCTGGACATTTTGAGATACAGGGCCATCCGAAAAATTAATTTGATGACGTCACTTTGACGTCATTTAACCCTTTGCGTGCTGCAGTCGCAGATTTGCGACACGTGAATCACCCCCCCTCCGTGCTGTAGTCACAAATCTGCGAGTTGTACCCAACCTCTTTTAAAACGCGTTTTTCTTTGTTTTTTCTTTGTTCAACAATTTTCATACGGGACTTTTTGAAAGCTGCATGAAACAAGCTTTCCAACGATGTCAAGACATGTGGGTGTTTGTAATCAGACTTTTTGAGTTTCCACAAGTTGAAGTTCGACGAAATTTTGTGCGTCCTTTTCGATCGAGATTTTTGTTTACCAAATTCGAACGTCTGATCGCAGATCGTTTGGGGCTCTTCTTCGTCGAAGTTATGGCTACAGATCGAGTGGAAGAATGGAGGGAAATGTTCGGAGACAGTGACAGTGAGGATGAAAGTTTTTACGGCTTTTCCGACGTAGAAGATGGCGACTCAAGCGGAGACGAAGCAGAGGAATTTCCCACGCGTTTAGGCCAGCAAGGTGATCCAGCAGAATGGGCGTACGACTACGCCTACTGGCTCCAAGAATTTACTGAAGAAACTGGAGTCACTGCACAATTCGAAAGTGAAGAGCCATCCGAGTTGGAAATGTTTTTTAAAAGTTTTCAATGATGACATTTTTCAACTGATTGTCACTGAGACAAACCGATATGCTGCTCAGGAAATGGAGAAAATGAGGCGCAGTGGAAGGCTTCGCGAGCATTCCAGAGCAACAAAGTGGGTTGATGTGACCATGGAAGAGATGAAGGCCTGGTTTTCTCTTGTTCTTCTGATGGGAATAACGAAATTACCTGGATATCACCTGTACTGGTCAATTGACGAGTTACTGGAGCAGTCAGGGATAAAGAAGATTATGTCCAGGTACAGGTTTCTCCTCATAATGCAGTTCCTTCATTTGACCAACAACGAAGAGAACCTGCCCCTACATAATCCTGAGCATGACTGTCTCTTCAAGATCAGAAAGTTTATAAATAAGATTGTCCCGCTCTGGCAAGGAGCCTATCATCCTGGCCGGGAAATGGCTGTGGACGAGACAGTGATAGCTTTCAAGGGGAGACAGGGTTGAAACAGTACAAACCCAAAAAACCCCACAAATGCGGCCTGAATGCTTGGACACTTGCGGAAAGCAAATCAGGCTATGTGTATGATTTGGACATATATGGTGGACGTAGAGCTGATGGTGTGCCTGAGGTTGGCCTTACCCACACCACTGTTGTAGACATTGCGCTTCCAATTTTTCATAGAGGCCATTATTTGTGCATGGAGTTGCAAGAGAACCAAACTGGTGCCTGCGGTACCTTGAAACTCAGTTGCCGTGGAGTGCCTCAAGAGATTTCGAAACTGAAGATGAAAATCGGTGACTGGATCAAAACAACGTATTCAGACGTCAACAAACATTTTATAAATTGGATGGATAAGCGCAAAGTAAATTTGTTGACGTCTGTACACAATGAGACCACCCTTGAAAAGCGTGTCAAATGCAAGCCAGCTGTTGGGGTTGATGGACAACCCTTTCAAATAGTCGAAAAACCTAAGGCTATTGAGTTATACACGCTTTTCATGGGTGGAGTTGGTCGGGCCGACCAAAAGGCATCCTATGGAGTAAATCTCCACAGAAATCGCAAGTGGTGGAAGAAGGCCTTCTTCCACATGCTGGACTGGCAGTGGAAAACGTTGGGGTTATCTACCAGGACTTTCACGGCCCAAAGCGTTTTGACGCAAACAAGTTCAGATTGAACATTGCCAAGGTACTTCTTGTTAGGTTATGAGGTTATGGAAGAACTTGTAACAGAACAGGACGTCGTCAATCAATAGTAATGGTGCCAATGAAGCTTACAAGAAGGCATTTTATATTTAAAGTCCCTGGATATTCGCGGCCTGAGTGTGTGGTATGCTCTCAGAAAAGAATAAGGACAATCCTAATGGCAAAAGGCATCAAACGCAGTTTCGATTACTGATTGTCAGAAGGCTCTTTGTCCCTATCCTTGCTTTGAGAGGTATCACCCCCTCAAGGATTACAAAGTTGCCTGCACTGAGGACTTGCATCGATGAGTTACAAAACAAGTTTATAAATGTAAAAAAAAATCCACTAATATATGATGAAAATTTATAAGTGTCTTACTAAATATTATTTTACCATCTCACAGTGTTTATTTTGGAAAAAAATGTATGAAAGCTTTATTTCTGTGTGAATCTTTCTCTTTAGCCCTTATTATTGACTCCTTGGGATTGTTTTCTTTCAAAATTGCGAAAAGATTAGGGCCTTGAAAAGCAAAACATTTCTACTGATCTACAGCACCAATTCAGACAACCTTGGCATCATTGTAAAGCTCTTTCACTGCTCTTTTGTTTAGAACTCGTTTTGAAACGTTTCATGGCCTCGTTTGCACGAGGCAGCCATGTTTCTAAACACGAAGCTCAAGATCGAGCAATCAGAAATGGGAACTGTCTTCAACAAATTAGAAATTTTATTTCATAGGGAAGTGTGAGTACTTCAACTACATTTCATGAAAATTTACTTACTTTACTCTGAATCTTCATTCTATTTTGAACAAGTTTGCTATACTTCATTTTAATGTATAACGTTTAGAACAACCCTAAAAGTGTGATTGAAGTTCGGCACCTATCTGGGGAATAATTAATTACACTTTTGCAAGACATTTTATGAGATATTTACACTTCTGCAAGACATTTTAGCTTTTTCCTTTAAGGCATGAATGGAGAAAATTGAAAGAGTTGATAAAAAATTGTTTTAAAGGTGCTATTGCCTTCACATTGAGGTCCTGATGACGTCGTCATGACGCCATCACAATATGACGTCATCACATTGCTATAATGTGCATACCAGCAAATACAAACTTTTTTAACAAATATGCTATGAGTCTGTATGCTTCCAGTCATGGTGTGTGCAAAGGAAAGAGCAAAGCCACATGTTTCACTTTTGGCATATCCCATTTGTTGACGTAAGCCAGGAGCTTATGAGAACCGACACCAGGGATACTGCAGACGATGTGACAGTTCAATGCATTAAGCAGATTGAAGCTCTTGGAATACACCAATATGACACCTTTATCAAAGAGAGACTGGAGGGGAATCAAAAGCATCACCAAGACCCCATTAAACGAAATAAGCTTGCCATCTTAAGCCGTCGACCAATAAAGGAGGTATCCAAGTCAAAGCTACAAGTTGCCTCCTTGAAAAGCAACTGTCACTTGTTTTCAAGACTCTACATCGCCTGCCAAGTAAGAGATGGCAACCTCGATAAATTCTTCGAATATGTAAACCAAGCATGCCTTCCATCTCTGTCACAGCAAGGTAAACTGCGGCAATGCCAAAAATCACAGTGGCTCGAAGGTTTGGAGAAATCTGCTGAGAGTCATTCAGATGCCCCCTCACAAAAGTTGGATGGAGCAGCTATCGTCAACATACTTCGGCCTGTTGGTATCAAGACCTTTCAAGATTATGCCATGAAGGTATTTACACCTTACATCCAAAGCCAGCTAAGAGTGGCAGACAGGGTTGATATTGTGTGGGACGAATATATTGAGAACAGTTTAAAATCTCAAACAAGGAGTAAAAGAGGTAAAGGTATCAGAAGAAGAGTGGAAAGCACAAGTCAACTTCCAAGTAACTGGCAAGCCTTTTTGAGAATTGATGAAAATAGAGTGGAGCTATTTTCATACCTTGCAGATTGTGCAGCAGAGCTTGTAACATACAAAGAAATCATAACGACCAAGGGGCAAAGTGTAATGTACAATATGTCAAGAGATGTATCCCAATTATGTCCTTGCGATCAGGAAGAAGCAGACACTAGGATAATACTGCATTCGTTAGACGCATATGAAAATGGTTTCAATGAAATTACTATCCGCACAGTTGACACAGATGTGGTCATGCTTGCAATTGCTCAGTCTCAAAAGATGGAAAACGTGAAGCTTTGGGTTGCATTTGGGACAGGCAAAAATCTTTGATACATTCCTGTTCATGAAATTGCCTCAGCCCTTGGCCCTGAAAAGCTATGGCTTTACCAGTGTTTCATGCTTTTAGCGGCTGCGACGCTGTCTCCTCATTTGCAAATATTGGAAAGAAAACAGCATGGGAGACCTGGAACCAATTTGATGATGTCACAACAGCATTTTGCTCTATTGCTCAGGCACCAATGGAAATAGAAGATGGGTCCATAATACTTTTGGAGCGACTGGCCATTCTGTTCTACGATCGAACAAATCAGCAAACGAATATAGACATGGCAAGGAAAGAGCCTTTCACAAAGAAAGGCCGGCCTATCGAAAACATCCCCCCAACTAAGGGTGCTCTGATCCAGCATATTAAAAGAGCTGCGCTACAAGGTGGTCATTGCTGGGGAAAACTAAGCCAAACTTTGTTTGAACTAACCTCTCCAGAAGAGTGGGGGTGGAGGAAAGATAATGACGGGTCATGGACACCATTGTGGACGCAACTTCCAGATGCATCTAAATCTTCTCAGGAACTTATCAAGTGCGAGTGTACCAAAGGCTGCCGAGGACTATGCACCTGTGTTCTGGCAGAGCTTCAATGCACTGCTGTGTGCAAATGCAATGGAGATTGCAGTTCATAAATTTACAACCCTTTAAAAAAACGTTATAGCCATTGTGTTTTGTTTTTGGAAACTGTTGTTTGAGTTTATTTAGTAAAAATGACGTCATAAATCAAAACCTTTGGCAGGTTCAAACAAATGTTATATTGATTCTGAAAAGATATATCGACTGGACACTGCAAATAACCTTTCAATTAAGAAAATTTGTTGCAATAAAAAGGTTTCCAAAAATTTGATGACACCTTAATGATGACGTCATAATGAAGTCATAGTGAATTATTTCGGAGTGGCCCTATATCTTAAAATGATCAACATGCTCAGTACTATATGTCTGCCAATTATGATGCTTTTATGCCAAACCCACAATTTCTGAAAATGTGAGCCTAAATCTGCCTGACCATCAGAAATTCAACCTGCTTACAGCTGAAACGCCAGGTGACATTTTGCAAAACATAGCAACCAAAGACCTCGGAAGCAACGCAATTCAAGAATCGTTGTTGAGTGCATCAGCTTTTAGCCAGGAGCAAGTTTTAGACTTTGTCACAAAAAGACTGACACTTTCTAACAAAGAGCAGCCGGTGATTTCCTTCTATGAACCCATTAAACCGTGTAGAGCAACAAGAGTGGATAATGTTTTTGACCAATCAGCGGGTCGCGTCAAAATAGCTCGTTAACCAATCAGATAGCTTGAAATCACAAACAGAAGCTCGCCATGTCGGACATTTTGCCTGCGAGCTGCGAGAAAATTGCGAGATGATTCCCAGATCGGTGCATGCAGTTTTTCAAGTTACAGGTGAAACAAAGCATTTTTACAAAGAAAAAGCCTTTATCTAGAAATCTGTTTTTTGTATTTTTGATTCTACCCGTAGAAGCAAAGATATGATAAGCTAAATTTCAACTTTATAAAAAAATCATAAAATGTAAACGGCATTAACTACCTTGAAACTGAAAAATCGGAGCTCTGGAAATTGAAAGGAGAGGAACCAAACGTTTTTTTGGAAAAAATTGAAAAACCTCAAAGAAAAAAATACATTAAATTTTTCTAATATTGAACTATCAAATTATTTGATAAACTTTTAATCTCTGATAATACAATAATAGATAACTGCAAGTATGAGTGAGCCCCATCTCTGGAAATCAAGATACAAAACCTCATCGACGACAGTTTAAATCGCCACATTTCTTCTGACGAAGTCAAAAAGATGGCAACAAAACTCAAAAGTAATAAGGCTTCTGGGCTAGATATGTTGAGCAGCGAGCTTCTGAAGCACGTAAATGATAAGTTCTTGCATGTTTTTACCAAACTATTTAGTAATTTGTTAAAATCTAGGCAATTTCCCGGTCAGTAGGGATAATTGTAGTGCTTATCAAGGGGGGTGAAAAAACAGATCTCAACAATTATAGGGGTATAACACTTTTGAGTATTTTTGGCAAATGGTTATCAAACCTCTGATCACATTTTTACTCTTCACGCTATAATTGGAAATTCGTTTGAAAATAATAAAGGCCCCTTATATTTATGTTTTGTTGATTTCAGAAAAGCCTTTGATTCGGTAGATCACAAATTACTACCACAAAAGATTGCGACTTATTGAATAAAAGGCAATTTCTTATAAATAATCGCTTCACTCTTTGAAAAGGTGAAGTCGTGTGTAAGAGGCAACGATAGTCTTACTGGTATGTTTCCCTGTAGCAGAGGGGTTCGGCAGGGTTGTCTTCTCAGCCCTGTCCTTTTTGCTTTATATCTAAATGATTTAAAAAATCACATCCAGACAACTTCTCAGAGGATTGTAGTAGAGAACTCACGAATTCACTCATTACTTTACACTGATGACCTCGTTTTGATAGCAAGAGATAAGAAAGATCTTCAGTCAAAGTTAGATGCTTTAGATTCCTTCTCGAAATCTCTAAAGATGGAAGTTAATATGGACAAAGATAAAATGATGATCGTAAGGAAAAACAGAAAGAAAGCTCAAGCTAACTCAAGAAACAATATAGTATGGAAGGTAGGGGAAAAAGAAATTAGGGAATGCGTTTTTTATAAATATGTTGGGGTTATGGTTAAGTCGAACGGCTCCCTTTCTGAGCATATTGATAAAATTAAGGAAAAAGCCCAAAAATCTTATTTCTCTCTTATCTCTAAATGCAAAGAATGGGGTGGTTTTCAACCTAGTTTATTTCTATATTTGTTTGATCCCACAATTGCTCTAATTTTAAATTATGCATCTCAAATATGGGGTTTTGAGGAATGGTCGAAATTAGAAGCCGTTCATCTTAAAGCCTGCAAATATGCATTAGGGGTAAGATCTAACACTACCATGGAAGCTGTTTATGCAGAATTAGGTAGAGTAAATCTTCAATATCACAGGCATATAAATATCTTGAATTGTTTTCCACGAGTTTCTGCACTAGATTCTGAACGCTATTCCAGTAAGGCTTTCAGTATACTAGTAAACGATGCAGACTTGGGTCAATCAAATTAGGTTTCTCGAGCTCGTAATTTACAAGAACGTTACGAGATACAACAATCTGTAAATCGTTCAATAATTAAATCAAAGGTTAGGAAACATTTGGAGTCAGAAACATTAAGACAATTAAGAGAGCACATAAGCAAAGATAAAAAACTTCATTTGTATGCATCGTTTAAAGGGCGTATGTTGACCAGCCTGCTTTGCGAGCGTTTGTTTATGTTTTGGTTTTCATCAGTTTTTATTTGCACTCCTCGATACCCTGTATCACGGCGTTTTTTGGCGTTTTTTGCGTTTTTTCCTTTTTTGTGAAGGTCTTCACGTTGGAAAATGGCGGAAAGTATCGAGAACAACGGAGCCAGAAGAAATTTTAATGGATCCAACATTGAAGATGAGGTTTCTGCTTCCGAAGCAACAGTTTTGGAAGTTGATGAGGAGTCCGAGACTCTTTTGAGGACAGCAAGCAATGCTTTAATTCGACAGGTAGGCCTAAACTCTCATTATTTACCTACTTAGGTAGGCCTCTTTTGGAGCTGGATATGGAAACATATTTAGAAGAATAATAACTCTCATTAACTTTTTCATGTGCAAGATTTGATCTATTTGAAGCACAGCAGTACCAGCCACTTTGTTACCAGCCACTTTGTTGTCATACAGCGTGACCATATTGTTGAATTAGAACCAGTAGAACCCAGTATCCTACGTCTGTGGGGGAAGCCAGTAACTATATCTACAATCACAGGACTTCCGAGAACCCTACTCTATCTTACCCCACCCCCAAAATGCCCCCATCACCGTCGAAAAGTGGTTTAAAATAGCTCATTTGGGCAAAAATTAGAAAAAAACCATAAATTTCTATCAAGTTCCCCCACCCCATACTTACCCCATTGAACCCCATATTAACCCTAGTCACCCCCTGCTACCCCTTACTGACTCTCAAGCTACCCCATTGAGCCCCTCAAGTACCCCTACATACCCCAATACACTCACAAACATACCCTATCCAACATGCAAAATGACCACTTTTCACCAAAAAAGAGTCAGAAATCTTTGCCACAATTGAGAAAAACATGCCCTACATACCCTACATACCCTACATACATACAGTCCCTTGCTACATACCCCATATACATACATACCCTACATACATACATACCATACATACATACATGCCATACACTACGAACAGTCCGTTGCACATATACGCTACATACATACACTACAAACATACAAACCCTACATACATACCCCTACATACATACTCCTACATTCATACCCTACATACATACCCTTACATACATACCCTACATACATACCCTACATACATACCCTACATACATAAACTACATACATACCCTACATACATACCCCTACATGCCTATTCATCTGCTTTTTAGATCTGCATCTGCAATACAATGTGCAGCAATACAATGTGCAGCAGAAAAACTGGCAAAAAGCCTGGATGCCCATGCAAGGATGCAGGCCTGAAATGCTGTGCACAGTGCACTTGTAAAAAGAAATTAGGAGGGAAAGTTGTCAAAGACTGTAGAAATGGAAAGGTGAGAGCCCATGTTGGCCTACAGTAAAGTCTTCTAGCGAATACAGGATAAAGTACAGGGGTTTCAATAAGAATGCAGTTTTCAGCTGATAACAAGTTACTTTTCTCTTTTGATGAAATTTTTACAAAATGCACAATGAAATACGCAATGTAGTCTTGGGTTGGTAACCGTTTCTTAGATCTTACACCTTTTTTCAATTTACACTTTTGATTGTTTTAAAGTTACTTGACGGAGATAAATAGCTAACTCAGGAACTGCATATGCCTGCCTAAAATAGCCTATTGTATTTGAAAAAGTCAACGTGTGTGGAATTCGTTCAGCTAGAGGAACAATAGCATGTGTACGAGTTTCTTTGTCCTATTTATAGATTCTTCTTATCTCCGTCAACTAACTTTAAGGAGGGTATACTATGGTTACAAATTTAAGCCTCCTGCTATTTCTCATCAGGGCTTGAATGGATGCAGTGAATTGTTTGATGCCTTGCTTTATTTTGTCCCATTTCCTTTGTTTGATAGCCTCCAGAATTGTAGGGGAAGCAAATTTTTGATATATGTGAAAGAGTACCAACTGCTTGCAAATAAATCTTTAGCACTAATAAATAAGAGATGATGCAGCTGGTCATCATTGTAGTAACATAGTATAATATGACTTTAAGAATTCACTTGCAATTTATCTACTTTCAAGGCTTTGGAGGGAGCAGGAATTCCTCTTCTAATATCACAGACAGAGCCAGATGGCTTTGAGCGATTGCAGAGAGAACAAGAACAAGAACAAGAAAAGGAGAAAATTAAGGTAATTTATCAGTTTTTTTTGGTGTTCACTAAGAAGTATACAATCTGATACAAAAGTCAAGTTAGATAAATAAATAAAAAGAGCTCTATTTAAATGCATTTTAGAAAACAATTTCGTGCAATATGTAATGCCAAAATCCGTCCCATTAATTTTTCAAAATCAAATTTGTTTGAGTGTACTATGCTAAAAAAATTTGTTGCGAGATAAACTCAGGTTTTCTGGGGATATAATGGGTATGTTTGGTGTAAAATGGGAAGGGCAAAAAAATTTGGCTAAATTTATCTACAATCTTTGTTCAACTGTACAAATGACCCAACTGGACATAGCGATGCTGCTTTATCAGGTCAGGGTCTACCATTTTATGAGCAGTCAGCCCTATCCATTCTACCCCTAGCCTACCCACTTTACCCCTGCAGACCCTACTTTGTTATACTATCAAACAAATTTTCATTATCAGTCACAGATTCACAAACTTTCCAACTAATATACATGAGCCTTTGTAAGACTAAAATACCTAATAAAATATACTACCGACAGTTACTTTTTGAAGTATAAACAGCCAGACAAGATGCAATGGTAGTTATACAAAAATGAAAGAAAACTACCAAAAAGAAAACTACCAAAAAAGAAACATTCAGTTCAAGTTTTATTGATGTCCTCTCAATTTACTAGCATTTTCATCCTTATAGGCATTCCTTCAGACACAAGAGCGTGATGTTCTTGAAGCACTTGTTACGGAATTAACTGCTAATGGTCAGGGTAGCATGAACTACCTCAAAAAATATGGTTAGCTTCATAAAGGAAGAATACTAGCAGCCAACAAATGAGGATGTGCCTGATTGGTGCAAGTGTGGCATTTGCAGGATGAAAGATGAAAGATGAAGAAGAAAATATTTGTTGTGGTAGGAGACTGTGTGTGACATCTTACCAAATGTTTGAACAATGCATAGTCAACAGGGATGTACTGGAACTGGCCATCAAGTATCATTGTGAGACATGAGCTGAAGAATTCAACTTCTCAACAAATCAAATGCGAAAGGCAGCTTACAGACAGTTTTCCATGCGGAAATATGGTAAATTAGGGAGAGGAAACAGGAAACCAAACCCAGCATGCGTTGTACGAATGATTAGACAAGCATATCCATCACCAACAGATGAATATATGGGATACAAGAGCTCTTGATGTACATAATATTACCAGTATAATTTAACAGTATAATCTCCTTCAAACAGCAAATCGACTTTTTCTTTCTTTTACAAGAGCCTCTGTTGCAGGAGGGACTTGAGAACCAGCTATGGGTGGAGCAATCCTTTTTGGGTCAGTAGCAAGTCCCTCATTTGATCTTGATGAAGACTCCTCATCTGCAACTATCTGAAGCAAAATATTTGCCAGAAGGGGCAGCAAGTAGGGGTATTCCTTCATCTTCTTAACTGGTTGTGCATGCCAGCTTTTTGTCCGCTTGTTGTACTTCCTCATGTAAACAACAGCTCCATTCTTTGTTTTGGCATACACTATGTTATTGTGGAAGTTATGATCGATTCTAGCCAACAAACTTCTCGCAATGAAGTATGGGTACCTGAATATCAAAAGACACAGTGTCACATTGAGGGATCTTTCCAACTTTCTAAAAGTTGGCTTTCGTTGTCCATGAAAGATGAGGCAGAAGCATCTTTGTTCTCCTCATTAATAAAAGTCTGGCACTAAAATTGATTACAGTAAACTTCACCAGCATTGGTCAGTGTAATTCTGTTTGGAACCTCTCTATGGAAGTGCTTTTCAAATAGTAGCGGTGCTAAGAAGCCAAATATAGGGGTTTCGTTCAAATCGTGAATTAAGTCTGAAATTCGGTACACAGCTCCCCCAACATGTGTACATTAATATCCGAAGGGGTGCCACGAGATTCGGACGTGGGAAACTGTAATTACGGGGTAAAGTTCGAATCTGGGGGCAAATTGAGTTTTTGGTCACATCATTCGAAAGAGAATCGAAAACTGACAAAAAATCAAAAAACACTAACACTAAATTGATAGTTCAAAAAAGGTTAACTGTTTTTAAAATGTATGACGTCATCAAAATGGCGGATTTTTGTTTCTGATTTTTACGTTTATTTTTTAACGTCCTTAACCGTTTTTAAATCATATGACGTATTTTCAAACAAAATGGCGGATTTTCCTTTCTGAATTTTATGTTTTTGTATAAATATAGAACTTTGTCTTATACTGAAAGTTTCTTAATTTTTGACCTATTTCGATACTCAAAGTTTCCTAATAGCTCTCAGCTTTTCAATTTTGGTTTTGAGAACCTATGTTTTTCAGTAGTATTTTAAAGTTTAAGTTTCTTAACATTTTCCGTCCAGTACTGAAAGTTTCAAATCAACAGCTTCAGTACTTGTATTTCTTATAAAAAGTTTCTTATAAAAAAGAATTGAAATCTTGATATGATATTGGATATCTCCTCCTTGTTAAAAGTTATTAAAATATAAACTTCACTAAACTAAAATTAGTTGCTAAAATAGCTAAAAGTATCTCTTGTTTGACCTCTCACGTGACCTTTAAGATTCTTTAATATACCAGTTGTCAATCCTGTCATATAAGGCATAGTTGTGATTTTTAAGCAATGGATTAAAATTTGACTATATCTGAGTTTCTCTGGCATACATATACCAGTTGTAAAGTCTCTCATGACGGAAGCATGATATTTCTCTGATTCGCATACCATGGATGGGATTATATTTGCGCTCTGCCAAGCAGATGACACAGGCCTCATCGATCCATCTAAGAATAAAGACCCTGGCGTTTGTGGCTACTCGAACTTGGCGAAGAAGATAGAAGGATTCACCAATGAAAATGTACCGCTGTCAAAAAATAACAGTTTCTATAAATGATTTGACGGGCACAGGTGCTGATGTTTCCTCGCATCTTCGAAACATGAATGCAAAATGGCATAAAAGTTGCTCATTGGAATTATCTTCTTCCAAGCTAAAGCGAGCCATAGCATCTAGAGAAAAGAGCAGTAACATAGCAACTGAAACACCTGCGAAAAAAACCCGCACATCTCTACCAGCAAGAAATCTGCTTGGAAGTAACATTTGTTTTTTCTGTGATTTACCAGGCATATTCGCAGAGGAGGCCTCATGTTATGAAGCACATAAGGGGAACAAAGAAACCAGAAATCAAACACTTCACCGTGTAACTACTTTCAACAGGGATGCAAACATTCGGCAGGCTGCATTACAGATGGGCGATACGAAGTTGTTAGCAAAGCTGTCGGAAGGAAACTTGATTGCCAGAGAGGCATGTTATCACAAAAAATGCATGAAAATATTTAGTAATAAGTACCGATCTTTCGTCGATAAAAAAAATGATGATAGAAAATGCCAGCAAAAAAAGTTAGAGAGCATAGCCCTTGCAGAAGTAATGATGTACATAGAGGAAAATTTACAGTCAAGTGAAGAAGAAGAAGTTGCACCATATATCAAACTTTCTGATGCACGTAAATTTTACTGTCACTGTCTGGAAGTATTACACGCTTCCTCTGTAAATCTAAATGCCAACCGGTTAAAAGAAAGTATTCTACGACTGAATCCAAACTTAGAAGCGTTAAGTTCAAAAATGAAGTGTATCTTTCGTATAAAGATAACTTGGCAGCAGCACTGCAGTACTCAAGAGAGCATTCTCTTGAATCCGAAAGCAGCTGATATAAGCAGAGCTGCAAAAATAATCAGAAATGGTATTTTGGCTAAGCAGTCAGAGTTTAAAGGCTATTTTGCAGACAACTGCCAAACTGCATCTGTTCCAGAGTCGTTGCTGTCATTTTTGAATATGGTTATAGGCTCATATGATCCCGTCGGTAACGATGCTCAATCTACTATGAATATACCAGCCTTGTCATTTCTCAATTGATTCAATTGAACTCAGTAAGTAAGCGGAGAACAAGTGAGCAATGTCGTCACAATGCAGATAGGGAGACCCCCCTTAGCATATATAGTGCTTTTTTGATACACTCGTGCACTCGAAGTCGTCTTTTGATCGATAAATTTTACGCCCTTGGTTTATGTATATCCTACCACAGAATGTTGACGTTATCAACGACTTTGGGTAATAGTGTTTGTGAACAGTATGAGCAGAATGGAGTTGTTTGTCCGTCAATATTGAGGTTTCCTGTATTCACAATTTATGCGGTAGGTAACATAGACCACAACCCCAGCTCCCGTACAGCTAGAGATTCATGGCATGGGACCGCAATATCAGCAACACAGCATTTAATAGATGAAGACGATGGTGTTCAACAACCTCCACTTCAGTTGGCAACAAGTCAAGCGAGCTGTTTCCTAATCCCTCAAGACATGTGATCGACGAAGCCACTTCGACAAAACAATTTGTTGCCACTCATGATGAAAATGTTCTCTACAAAAATAATATCGATGCTTCTGACATGATGCCTTTTACCACTGAAGAAGCTGATGAACGCATTTTTGTTGATGCAAATCATGCTGCAAAGACATACAGCAGACTTTTAATCAAGACAGTGATGTCATCATTATTGCTGTGGCAGCCTTTCATAGAATTCGTGGATTGATGGAGTTGTGGGTTGAATTTGGAGTAGGAAAATCATTGAGGTTTATTCCGTCCATGAAATTGCTTCAGGCTTGGGAAAGGCAAAATCAAATGCATTTCTCTTCTTTCACGCAGTCAGTGGTTGCGATACAAATTCATCTGTTGCGGGAAAAGGAAAAAAGTCTTTTTACGATGCATGGGACCTTCTCCCTTCCCTGACAACTGTCTTTGAAAAGCTGGTGACCATCTCTGATCGCGAAGAAATCTTAACAGAAGATTATAAGCTTCTCGAGCGATATTTTGTTGTACTTTACAGCCCAACATGCAACACAGACAACGTGAATATTGCTCGTAGACTTCTCTTATCACAAGGAAGATTTATTGAAAATATTCCACCAACAGCAGCTTCAATAAAACAGCACGTTCTGAGAGCGGCATTGCAAGGAAGTAGGTGGTACAGATGCCTTGAAAAGGGGCGCACAACTGTCGATCCGACTCTTTGGGGCTGGAAGCGGTCTGGTACTGGATATATTCCATTCTTGAGTGAGCTACCGGAGGCCTCTGTTGGTTGCCGAGTTCTTACTAAGTGTGGCTGCAAGTTGTCATGTCAAGGACGTTGTAAATGCAGTAGTCAAGAGCTTCCTTGCACTGAGTTGTGCAGATGTGCTGGACAGTGTGGGAATTGAAAAAAAAAACGTAAAAATCAGAAACGAAAATCCGCCATTTTGATGACGTCATACATTTTGAACTATCAATTATATTGTGTTAGTGTTTTTGGATTTTTTGTTCAGTTTTCGATTCTCTTTCGAATGATGTGACCAAAAACTCAAAATTCCGAAATTAAAATTTCACGTGGGGCCAATGCCCCCAGATTCGAACTTTACCCCGTAATTACAGTTTTCCGCATCCGAATCTGGCGGCACCCCTTCGGATATTAATGTACACATGTTGGGGGAGCTGTGTACCGAATTTCAGACTTTTTTCACGATTTGAACGATGCATTCCCTTAGCACCCTCACTAAAAATAAAACGGGGCTTAAGACAAAGCAATAAAGTGGCTACTTTAAGGGAAGAAACTTTTGTGAGTTGGAAAGAAAAACCAAAAACTTTTGCAAATGGGAAATTTTGCAGGAATAAATTTTCACCAGTTTTGGCCAAAACACAAAAATTTCTTCCCATGAAAGTATCAAAGGAAAACTATTTCTGTAGCTTTGCAAGAGAGAGAAAATTTCCTTCAATAAACATTACAAAGAGATAAATGAAACAATTAGTTTTAGTTGGAACAATAGAAGTGCTCAAAAATGTGTGCCATGCACAAGAGTTGCCATCAGAGCTATTCATCCTATGGTAGCTGAGCACACTAGGGATTCAGGCAAAAAGGCACCGCATAGTGAATAATGCAAAGGTTGACCTGGTAAATGTCTTTGCAAATTGATGATCAAAATTACTTCTAACATCTGTACTAAAGAAGAAGTGTACTAAAGAAATGGTGTCACTTACTCAAATGCATTCCTCTCTGGGACGTACTTCAGAAGAAGGCTGTTAAAATTCTCCAATTCAGTGGTATGTCTATGAAGGAACAGACCTGATAATTGAAATATGTCAAGCCCCCTGTAGCAGTCTGCCCACAAGGTATATTTCCACTTGTATTTTCGAAGGGCTATACAGCATCCTGTTCATTATACATTTAATGTCGAATAGACTCTTACAGTACAGGTTCTGCACACATTAACAGAAGAAAATTTCTTAACAATTTATAAGAATTCTTCTTGCGTGCCATGATAATCTGTACAAATCCTTAATCAAGAAATAGGAGACTTTCCCAAGAATTGGTATGAATTCATAGACAGGAAAAGAATTTTAGTGTGCAAGGGTTTTTACTGTCTTTTCCGAAACAAGAAATATTATCATCCTATTGCACATAAATCATACAAATCCTTTTCCCACTGCAAAAGAATTACAAATTTATGCATTATTTCATTCATGGAAGCAACTAATAAAGATCTCATCAAAAGATCTCACAATTCTCTATCCTCCCTCTTACAGTATGTGTAGATATGAAAGTGAACGTACAAAATACTATAACTGATTTGACCTACAATGATTGCTTACCTGAAATTAATGTAATAAGCAAGTGACTTTATCTGCCTTATATCCAAAATAACATCTCTTAGCACATCCATAGCTTTGGAACTTTTACCAAGGGGTTCTTTTAGTTCTAGGAGCTCCCCGTGTTGGCAACTGCCATCTGCCCATTAATGCTCACCACAAACATGATGCAGCACTCCCAGCCACATCTCCTATGAAATAACGCGTTCAATAACAATGTGTCTTCTTGTGACTTTCTTTTTATAGGAATGATTGATTCCCATAACCAGGAAACAAATGCAAAATTATGTGCAATTCACCTTTGATAAAACATAATTAATTCAGAATTTGTAAATAAAAAAAATATTTACCTGTTGGAAAAACAGCTTTTCTTGTAAAGCAAGCTGGCAACATTGCTTAGTCGTTTGTGACTTATTTTTAAGTCTTTTTCACACATGCTTGGTCCATTAGCAACCAGGCTACGATCAAATTCAGGCTGAAAACCCATTGCTCCTAATACCTGTTTATCCAATAACACAAATATAGCAGCCATACTCTGGTTGAAACTTTCATCATAATGCTATTTCAGTGTAAAAGGAAAGTATTGGTTTTTTTTACTGCGACATGGAATTATGAAAATTCTTTGAAACAATAAAATGTAAGGTGATAATCTTTGTTTTAAACGTACCTTAAGTTTTTCAAGGTTTCCATCACATTTCTCAGATGAATACCAAAAATGGTTGACTATGTCCAAAATCAAGGGCCTCAGCTTCTCATTTCCCTTCATCTTTGCCTTCTTATGTAATGCTTTTGCAATGTTTTTGCTTTTGTGCCAAGTATCAAATGAGTGAAAAACATCCTCCAGCTCTTTGTGATCCCCTTCAAGAGAAATTGATTCATAAAACATGATACAGTATACTGGGTGTCCCCAAAGAAGGCAAAATACTTGGCCAGATTGTACCTTGTTTGTTGATACTGGTGCTTTGATGAAAATCTTAATCTTGAGAGCTCAAATTTGCCTTGACCTCTGGCCAAAGCCAGTCCTGAAGCACATCCAAATTAAAAGTTAAGAAAAATTGCACTTTAAGTGAGCAAGAAGTTACAAGAATAAAATACAATAGAAAAATTATGATTCTAATCTTTGTTCGAATTTTATCAAGGTCAATGTTGATTTATTTCAACAAATTTGAACTTTCAACACTTATATTTTAGCGTATTAAATAATGGTACTGCATGAACACTTAGGGCCGTTTTATAAGTCGCGCCGCGCCACACCGAACCAGAAGGAATTTGGTGCGACCGTGGTTCGACTGCGATTCGCCTCCGTTTTATAAAGACAAATTTCAGTCGCGCCGAACCATACTCAAGCATGCGCACAACCTTAGTTTTCTTTCACTCACTTTTCACAAGATGGCTGACAATAACCGAAATGCAATGAAAACAATGTTAATAAACAAGATATTTGCAGCAAGAAGAAGACGCATGAATTTGGCGAATTATTTGCAGATGCTATTAAGAAGATCGACGATGAGGAAAACAATTATTTGCTTGTTAGCAATGTTGTTAGAGGCGCATGGAAACGAAACGAGCCCAAGATCATGTCGTCGCTTTTTACGAAATTCAGGCTGGTTCAACAATGTCTGGACACGTTATTCAGAAGACAGATTTAAGAAATTATTCAGAATTTCCAAAACGACATTTGTCTACATCCTTGATGCTATCAGACCAGGATTAGTTCGGCAAACTCTTTGTGAGGAGCCTATCAGTCCAGAGGAACGACTCGGGATAGCTCTTTACCGGCTGTCACGAGGAGACTATTTACAAACCATAAGTGAAATGACGGGATGAGGTACATCCACTGTTCGAGTGTTGACCCAAGATGTTTGTGCATTGATAAAATCTCAGTTTTGGGGAAAGCATGTCAAATTCCCAAGAACTGAAGAAGAGATGCTGAAGTGCATGAATCTTATGGAGGAGCTTTGGCAATCCACATATGCTTTTGCTGCTGTGGATGGTTGCCATATAGCCATAAAATGTCCCCCTGGAGGTGCAGAGGCTCGCAGAGAGTATTACAATTTTAAGAACTTTTACTCAATTGTCATGATGGGTATGCTAGATGCCAAATATAGATTTGTATGGGCAAGTGTCGGACTGCCAGGAAGTGTACATGATGCAACTATATTGCAATCATCCGCAATGTACAGAAAGCTGAAAGATGGCGATATAATAATAATAATACATCATACTTCCTGAAATCTTTAAAGAATTCGAGGGAGAGAAAATACCACCAATCATCCTTGGTGATGGTGCATTTCCACATCACACATGGCTCCAGAAACCATATTCACACGCTGTGCTACAGAAAAGGAAAGCTATTTTAACTACAGGCTGAGTCGTGGGCGAATGGTTACGGAATGTGCGTATGGGCAATTAAAAGGTCGCTGGCGTATGCTGTATCGCAAATCAGAATGCACACCTGATACAATGAAGGACATTGTCCTGGCATGTATTGTCCTGCACAATATCTGCATTGATAAAGATGATTCGTTGCCAGCTGTGTTCAATTTGTGTTTTGACAAAGACGGAGAGTAGCATCTCCTTAGCAGCCTGGACCTCCATATGTGTTGAAATTCCTTTCGTTTCCCTTTTATCTACAATCTTCATGTCAATCACAGCTTTTGTTTGATTTTCCATAATTACATAGCAGCAGTATCTTGCAGAGTGGCCAGGAGAATCATTGCGACCATCTCCTAACAAACACATTTCTCTACCAGCTATTACTTCTCTGGTTTTATTTGTCATTTGTTTCCAAAAATCAAAAATTGTAGAGGTAATGTTAATGCTTCTTAGTATTTGCATAGGCCGTGTGTGATGTGTGTGATGGAGTTTGAACATTCAATGCTTTGAACAAAAGAGAGATCTTGGAGTAGTTGTTGCCAGATAACATCACTGCAGAAGGAAGAAGCACATCATTTGTGTAAATGGCATTATCATTCAATTTCTTTAAAACTTCTGATGATTTCCAGATTCCATTGTGCTTATTTTTGCATGACCATCTTAGCAATAAAACTGACCCTTTATCATAGCTAGCAGTGTACTCTATATCCAGACCACAAGCATCACCATTGTAAACAGCTAGACACCTTTTCCCTTTCAGTTCCTTCAGTTTATCCACTGAAACAATAACGCGTGGCTTGGAGGCAAGCAGTAATTAGTCATTATCCACTCCAATGTTAAGTAAGTCACGATACCCTAGATCAACAACCTCCTTCAAATCTGCATTATTCATGTCACTGTTTTGTTCTTTCACCACTGGCTGTTCCATTGACAATTCTTCTTGGGCCGTCTCAGATGCAAGGATGTCGAACACTAACTCACTACAACCATCTGTGCTCGCATGGAGAACTGAAACGGTCCTATCTGGGTCATTCTCATCTTCTTAGTTGTTTAATATCTCTTCCGAAATGCCATCTTCCCTATGTGAAAGAGATGATACAGTATTGTTTAACGCATGTTCTCAAAAAGCTTACACAACGTCTCTGAAATATATGTCTGGCATTCAGTTGTTAGTAATTTGGTGGAGGGGGTGGGGAAATTTTGAAAACTTATCAAGCTGGGTAGTACAATTAGTGTGAGGGTTTAAAATTTGAAAATGAATGCATTATTCCAGCAGCCTATTATCAATTTTGCCTAAGTTGACAAAACATTTTGCTCACACTTTCATATAATGAATAAGCTAGAAATGAAGACTCTGGGCTGAAAGAAGTTTTTGAAATTTAACAAACTGGGGGGTGTATATTGAGTAGCCCTGAAGAAAAGAAGGTTGTGTGCAAATCTACATACTGTTTTTAGTAAAAAATTCAATTTGACAAACTTTGCAATCAGTTTGTATTGAGTATGCTCTTTCGCTCTTATGAAGGGTGCAAGCTATGGATATTGTGCAAATTTGCATGCTTACAGGAAGCTTTTGATAAACTGTTGCAAACTGGTTTTGTGTAAAATTTCAAACTCCCTCTAATCAAAATAATAAATCTACACTCCAACATCTGAAACATACTCAAAACAAACACACAAAACCAATAAACAGTTATATGCGAACTCAATTTTAGCTTGGGTAGGATATCAATTTCAAATCATGTTTGCAACAATGTTTCTGTCTGCAACAACATAAACAGTAACCGAATTCACTTACAATATACTGTCTAGAAATTCACTCATTTGTCCATTGTTGTCAATGTCTGAAGCTTCCGATTCCGTTGTGGTGTCTGAAGTTACACTTGCTGAGCTACAACTTGCATCATCAACGTCATCATCATCGTCATCGTCATCATCATCATCACTGTCCAAATCGTCCTCATGTTCCAAATTTAAAATGCCTTTGGCATCACATCAGTAACGATCCAGGCTGCGGGCAACCAAACTGGGCTCAGGTGCAGAGCATGACTGGGTGGGCCTAAATGTTTAGGCTGGAATCTAAATACAGAAATTTTAACTTACGTTTGCTGGAATTCTTGCGTTTTTTCCAATAAGAAGCTTGCAAATTGTGAATTCGAATTGCTTTCCATTCCTAACTTAATTTTTGTGACGTTCCACTGGTCAAAAACGCTCGCATGGACGTAGATAGTTTTTTGAGCTTCACCACGGAGAGGCTGTCTACGTCTAACACGATTTCCAGCTTCTGCCATCATCCCAAGGTCAAAATATCGCAACAGCAATGTTGTCAAAGCTTTCTTCTCAATAATAATACACTTTCCATCAATGTTTTTCGAAAGATTACCGAGGATTCAAGAGAGTTGTATTTTTGATAGTCATTTATTTGCAAATCTCGCAGCTTCATAACTAGGCAAACGCAGGGCATGCTGGTCAATATACGCCCTTTAAATCTAATTTCAAATTCGAACCATACCTCGATTATATAACAAACTTCAATATTAGAAGTACTTTGGCAAAACTTAGGATCAGTGCACATAATCTCCAAATTGAAGCAGGTCGCTTCCATAAAAACAAAACTCCCAGGGGCGAAAGGTTTTGCATCTATTGCAAAACTTAACACATTTTCCAAGTTGAAACTGAGGTACATTTCCTCTTATCGTGTCCCCTTTTTGAAAATGAAGGACAAAAAACCCTGGATAATATTTGTAGAACTTTTCCAAGCACTGCCTCATTCAATGAGCATGATATGTTTATTTGGTTGATGAGAAAAGGGGATTCTAACGCAAAAAAACTCTTGGGAAATTTCTGCAAGAAATCTTTCGAAATAAGAACCAAATACTTAAATAATTCAAATGTTTTGAAATAAAATCAAGCAACAAATTTTGTTTCTCGTTCGATTTTTTGTATATATTTAAACTTAATTAACATATTCTTCTGTTTTGTTAATTTGTAATCGGCATTACTATATTCAGATTGTTATTTTGTAATTAAATTACACTCATTTTTTTAGGAAGCCAGTTATAAGAAACAGTGGGGTCCAAACTAAAGAAACTTATGTAGGATATTAAGTATTTCAAAGAGTTAAGAAAATTTTTAATGTCTCCTTAGCGATAAAATGTTTCAAAAACATCTCGTAGGAACTTAATTTGCAACATTTACTAACGCTGGAACTCGTGATAGGCCTACCACCTCAATTGTAAAACCCGAGCAACTTAGTTAAAATGATGTAGACTAGTTTCCTATAAAAATGAGTGTACCATATTTTTTCATTTTGTAATATTCACTTCGTTTTTTTTATCTAATATAAAAGATTGTATTTAATTATTAGCTGTAGGTTATGTATACAGTAAAGGGCCATCTCGGCCTGTATACTTGATTTATAAAAAAAATAGAGTTGTTGAATAATCTATGAAGGAATTTGAAGAGCAAATGCAATACTTTACAAAGGTCAGCTTTCACTAAATTAAACGCTCGAATTTCTATGCTTAACTCTAAGTGAAACATGAATCTCACTGAAATCGAGATCATTAGAAATTTCAATTTCAATTTTCAATTTTCATGTGTATTCTCAGCTTTTGATTACAATAATAAGATTCAAGTATTTAATTATAGGATACATGGTAATATAAAGTGTTATACAAAGCAAGTATTACAGTATCAATGTATCTAAAAATATTGCTGAATGACACATGGAAATAACCCATGCAGGCTTGCGAGCCATGTGCGATTTCAATTGCCTATTAATATTTTAAGCGACACAAACAATCAATAAATGAAGAAGTACATTTTTTATAATTCATAATAATAAAGAAAAGAAAAGAAAAATCTAAATATTAACTACAAATCTATAAGTATACGGGGTTGGGGTGAAATAAAAATGGGGATAAAAATTACGGAGGAATGCTTTGGAGACCTAACTGTTTGATAATTTTAGTAGTAACAGTGCACTTAAGTGTGACTTTAGGTACTAGTACTTCAAAATCATGAACTTTTTTAAGGCTTTAGCAAAAGACTTTTTAGTTTCTAGTTGTCGAATATCTTGGGGAATAGAATTCCACACATCTACGCCAACATTTTTTTTGATAAAGTTTTTACCAATGTTTGTCCTGAAGCAAGTTTTTGCGAATTTTCTTGAGGTTGCATTTCTGGTGTTATAATTGTGAATATTGTTTGCCTTTGTAAATAGTTTACTAAAAGTTATTTCTAATTTACTCTTATTTATGTCATACATTAATTTACCACATTCAAGTTTGTAAAAATCTTCAAAATTTAATGTATTTAGGCATTTGAAAATGGGTTTCCTATGTTCCGTTTTACATTTAAATGTTATTAATCGAACCGCTTTCTTTAGTTTTTTATGCAATGGGCCTAGGGTTGTGCTGGAGGCACTGCCCCAGTTTAAGAGGCCATAAAGAATATTAGGAAGTACGAACGCATTATAGATATTTAATAATGTGCTTTGAGGCACAAAATGTCTTACTCTACTTAGTATACCGATGCCTTTTGATATTTTTGTATTCACATTTTGAATATGGGGCTTCCAATGCAAATTCTTATCTATCAGAAATCCAAGATATTTTTCCTTATATACTTCTTTTAAAGGTTCTTTATTCAACTTTTGTTCAAGTTTTCTGGCTAATTTCTTTTGGGAAGGACAAATTAGCAAAAAGTTGGATTTACTGAGATTTAAGGTTAGTTTATTCGCCATGAGCCAATCTGAGACATTTTCAATTTCTTTGTTAATTGTATTTTCCAAGTTATTTATGTTTTTATCAGCAAAGAAGATACTGATATAGTCAGCAAAAAGATGAAAATTAATAAGTTTTGAGGAGAATCTGATATCGTTAATATATAGTAGAAATAACAGAGGTCCAAGGACGGTACCTTGAGGAACTCCGTATTTATCTGGAGATCTTTAGATAACACTCCATTAATGCTAACACGCTGTGTTCGATTGCTAAGGTAAGAATTTGAACCAATCTTGAGCAGTTCCTCTGATACCGTAGTAGTCTAGTTTCTTTATCAGAATATGGTGGTCAACAGTGTCAAATGCTTTTACTAAGTCTAAGAAGACACAGCAAGATAACTCTTTATTCTCAATCGCAGTTACTATTTTTGTAGACATATCTAAGATTGCTTGAGAAGTTGATTTGCCCTTTTGAAATCTAAATTGATGCTCATAGATAATTTTGTTTTCATCTTTAAAACATATTAGTCTTTTGCACATTAGTTTCTCACAGATTCTGTTGAAATATGGCAGTAATGAGATGGGCCTATAGTTGGAAACTTCATATGGTGATTTTCCCTTGTATATAGGAATTACCTTAGCGTACTTGAGAAGTTTAGGATAATAGCCAGAGCTGAAAAAGGCATTAATAAGATGGGTCAATGGAGTTACTATAGAATCTGAGCTTAATTTGATTAGTTTAGGGGGCAGATCATTTGAATCTGCAGATTTATTTCCATCTAAATTATCTATCACTGATTGAACTTCATTTGAAACGACTGGAGTAACGAAAAATGATTTTGAATTTGGATTTTTTAAGTAATTACTGTAATTAGATGTTGTAGTTCCAAGTTTGTCAACAAGGTTGCTTGCTTTACTGGTAAAATATCGGTTGAAGTGGTTTGCAATCATATTATCATCATTGATTATGTTATTATTTATTCTTAACTGAATTTTATCCGTGTTTTTACATTTAGATGTATTTATAAGCTCATTAATTCCTTTCCAAATTTTTTTCGAGTAACGTTTAAAATTTTCGAAGTAGCTATGGTAGAGATTACGTTTACTTTTACGGATAAGGTGATTCAACATATCTCTGTAGAACTTATACCGTTGGTACCAGTTTTTGCCATTTGATTTAAGAAACTTTTTGTAGTGATTATTTTTACTTTAATCGACTTTAGGATCCCGTTTGTGATCCATGGCTTTGAGTTTCGTTTTCTGTCTTTTTGACAGTTTTTCCAAGGGGGCTTGCTTATCTACGACACTCAGGAATCGATTGTGAAAAGAATATCTTTCTTCTAGAGTGGAGACAGAGTAATTTACAAAACTAAAATCTATTGATTTTAGATCGTTCAAGAATTTGTTTTCATCCAGGCTTTTATATTACGCCTTCTGACATCATCTTTTCTCTTCATGTCAATGTCTAAATCAACTATGGCAAAATTGGGCATATGGTCAGATACTTTAGAAATAAGATTTCCGCTTGTAAGTCTAATATTAACAGAGTTTATGAAGATATTATCAATTAATGTAGGACGCATGTTAACCACTTATCTGGATGGTTGAAGAATCAAAGGTTGAAAAAAGTTAGAGAACATAAGATTTACGAAATTTTCAGCAAAAATATTTTTATCAAAGCGTAAAAGATCCATATTAAAGTCTCCAGATATCAAAATGATTTTGTTTTCCTTCATAAGTTTTCTTAATATTGCATCCAAATAATTGAGAAACTCGGTGGGGTTTTTTCGTGGATGATTGTATTCTGCTGCCAGAATGATATTACAGTACATCCTCGATTATCTGAACAGGTTGAACTCAAATTTTCGTTGGGCCATTCGGATACGCAAAAAATTCGGATAATCGAGGAAGAACATTTTACCTACTAAACTTGCTATAAAGGTTAATCATCGTCCTGAACAGTCGCAGGATGCTCAAACTGAATGCAAATTGAAAAGCTTGGCAAACGGAATGACCAACAACAAAACTAAGGCAACAGTTTTTTGTAAATTTCAACAACGATTTGTAATGATAACAACGATAACAACGATTGGTATAAATGACAATATCAATGAACAAAGAAGTTATTTTTTTGGGAAAATGTTGAATATGACTTTTATATTGGGCAACAGTTTGAGCATACAACGGATATTTCGATTGTTTTCTCAAGAACTGGTTTGCAAAAAAAATTTTTAATGAAAACTTTTGGCGTTCGGATAATCGAGGTTCGAATAACTGAGGATGTACTGTACTGCCGTTTTGGTTATGAATCTCAATCCAAAAAGCATCGAACTCACATTCATTATTTTTCAAGGTCTTGTTAAGATTGGTACGTTTTACAACTTTGAGATTCTCAGAAACAAAGAAGCCTGAACCACCACATTTAGTCTCACTTTTTTGGCCAATATAACTTTGGTAGCCTGGGATAGATAAGCCTACGTCATCGAAGAGGGCGTTGTTTGCTTGATTATGCTAACTTTCCATTACAGCTATAACATCAAAATCAAAATCGAGCTCATTACACAATAGTTCAAGAGAATCTTTATTTTTAAGCAAGGACTGGATGTTCGTATGTATTAGACTAAACGAGGAATTTTTCTCTTGAGTTTTTAAACCTTTGGTCAGTTTATGAAAATCGTGGCTTGTATAGTTATCAAAATTAGTATTGAATTTAGCATAGTTATCGATATCACTATCAAAGATATGTTCATGCTCTTTTAGGTCTAGTTTATTTATCTTCAGTTTATCAAAGAGACGGTAATCTTCTAATATTAGTTCGTTTCCTTTACATGGGCAATTGAAGTTAGAATTGAAGGTCAGTGGGATTAACTCGTGATCGTCAATATCACAGAAGGGAAATTTAGATTCCCAACACGTCTTACAACACCATTGATTCACAATTTCAAGCGTATCCGTTGTTTGCCAAAGCTGGAGATCCGAACAATTACAGTGAATCAGATGTTTGCAATCATGGCAGGGGATAGCTCTATTTGCGTCACGAATCCTTTTATTGCAAACATTACATTTCCGGACAAAGCCAATGTCTGAGGATATCACGGTCTGAAACAATTTACCACGTTTTTATTAGACAAAAATTACGAAACGGGTTATCTTGAAGAGATTGAAAGGGCAAAGCTTCATCTAAGCAGGGTTCGCAATACCAAGTTGAGCTAATATTTTCAGCTAAAAAATCAAATCTATCTGAACCAATCGAGGAACACTTAAAGTGGTACCACATATCACATTTGTCGCAACAAATGGATTTCTGATTGTCGAATACCCTTTTAAAACATTTGGGACATTTAAATATTTCATTCATTGTTTCACCGGGTTTTGGGTCGGGTTTGGAGTGCAAGATCTAGTTTATCTAAGAATATGAGTATGAGTATACTTTATCAAACATGTTAAACTATTTTTGGGTCAAGTTCTTTTAAATTTCCAATCTTAACCATAAGAGATTGTTCGTTCATTCGAGCGAAAACCACGCCATTCCTTGTCCACTAAGATTTCCAGCCTTTCTCTTCACATTTCGTGCGAGTCAAACGGAAAAGATTCTTGTTCATAGGGGTTAGAGATTCGTTCACAAAAATCTTATCATTTTATCTTGCCTCATCAGTCGTGAGTTTCAGGGTTCCAAGCGTCTTCTGTTTTAGGTTTCTCCGTTGCGCCATAAACACATCCTTCATTTTTCTGTTGACAAACTTCGCAATGAAGATGGGGTCACCCTTGGATTTTTTCACGCGATGGCAGGCAGAGATATCATTTCTTCCGAGTTGGACGCCAAATTCTTTTGTAATTGCCATGATGATTTCTTCTGTATCTTCATTTTCTGTTAGGGGACGCCACTTACTTCGATGCACTCTTGTCTGCCATACTGCTCTTAGTCGTTTAGTGCGCTTTTCTGCCTTTCTTGCTCGGATCGAAGTTGGTTGATTTCCAATAGCTACTTATTTTCGTCAGACAGGGAAGTGTGACTTTTCAGCAAGTTCTCAGAGATTTTCTTCTGCGAGTCGTATTGCTTGGCAAAAGATTCGGCTGACTTCTCAACTTCCACTACTCTCTAAGGTCACTTTGGGGGATATTCTATTTCAGATGGTTTGCAATGTGCTAGAGTGATGTTATTTGGCAAGAGGTATCAAATTGGGTAAAAAACAAGAATTGACAAGTTATTTTTAGAAAATCTGCAATACTTCATGCAAAAAGTCACGAAATCGATGTTCAAACCTTGACAGTTCTCAAACATTAGATATTTGTACATAATGGCCTGAAATTGGCTGATATCATCAGTAAAGCCTGCTTAACAGGATAAACCTTTAAGATTCTTTCTATCTGACATATTTTTTTAAGCAATTTTTCAAAAAAGGCGGCCAACATTTTGGTTCATCACTTATTTTAGAAATACATTGTCTTGTTTCATACACACTATGTGTGCATGTTCTTAAGTTTATCTTGTAGAGGGGGCTTTACTCTACTTCTCAGCCAAATTTCATGTCATTATCTTCAACAACAAATTTTCTAGAGTCGTCAAGAACTCAATTTTTGGCGAAAAAGTAGGTTTTGAGAAAAACGCATTTAAAGTTTTCAGACATCACAAATTTGAATATAATGACAGGAGAAACTCATAATGTTGTCAAAATGTCCCAGAGCCATGAAGTACTATCTGCTTCATGCTGGGTCTCTTCCACTGCTTTTCTTGGTTTTCTTTTCCTTTTTCTTTTCTTTTCCTCCATGTTACGGACATGTAAGTCACTTTGGCAACTTCTTTTATAGTCAAGTTTTTTCAATACGAGTTTAGTATTCTTTCCAGGACTCATATGTACAGCATCTTCTTGCCTTGTCTTTGTGAAGGGAAAGCTGACAAATATAACATTTTGAACGGACACATGCCTCAGCAACAAACGACTTCAGTATCTGGAAATGGATCAGTCTAAATCCATCATAATCATAATTATCGTCAGGAAATCCTTCTTGTGACATTGCAATCTTTTTTTGGCTAGGACCAACTGTACAGTATTCCTCTACAGTAATCTCTACAGTGTTCATTGGACCAACAGTTACCTTAGAAAAAGATAGAATCATAGTTAGCAATCCACAGATCATATGGGGAAAACTTCATTGTAAATCAACACCACACATACATTTTAAAAATCTACAATCATTGCACGAGACAAAAAAAACAAGTAGTAATATTAGGTGAAAGCGATTTCAGCATAGGCCTATTGAAAATTGAAGTTGCTGATAATAAGACAACAAAAATAGTCAAAATAAAATTCAGAGAATAGGCTAATAATAAATGTTTAGAGAGAGAAGGGATGAAGAATAGGCCTTGATAGGTAATGAATTTAGGCCTTGATTTGACAGACTCTCAATCAAGGCCTAAAGTCATAATCAAAACATGTATGATAAAAATAAGGGAAAGTTGAGAATTATATTTACCTCGTTCTCTTCATTCAATTGCCGTTTTTTACTCCAGCAACGACTGGTTCATTGGCATCACGGCAGCAAGCAGGATCAGTTGTCTTCTAATTTTGTGGTTCTTCAACAAACTTGTTTCCAATAAATCTTCTTTCACGTCTTCTCTGGCTGCTTGTTTTCCGTTTTACGTTCGATTTATCGGACGAGGACAAATTCAATTTGACTTTCAAACTCCAAAATTATAACCGTGTACGCGAGATACGCAAAGAAACAACGATTTATTCTACGATTTTCAGTTTAGATTCACGTTCACAGCTTCGACTCAACGGAGAGAATTTTGATTTCACATGGTCTGGTTGACATGAAACGGTAGTTGTCAATAGCAACGTTTAGAATAACACGCTCTGATTGGCCAAAAACGGAAGTACAGGTCAGAAGTTTCGAAAACTAAGGCTAAGAGTTGCTCATTGCCTCACGTGGTTTGGATAAATTCAATTTCTAAAGCTTCCTATTGGTCAATGAGTACAACTCGCCGTTTTCTTTTGTAGAAAGTGTAGGACGATTAGTAGTGCCGGATGTGAGTCAATCAGGGCAAAGTTCATGCCATGAGGAATCTGTCAATGCTTGGTTCGTTGCTGTAGGCCCAGTAAAACTGAAAATATGGCGACGGAAAGTTAAGGTCGTTTTCAAAGTAAAAATCGGCTATTTTGAACAAGGGAAGGGGTCATTCAAAGGGGTTTTTCACCCCCTTTGATGAGAATCGCAATACAATGAGCTACAGCATCTGAAAGCTTATGAAATTTTGCGATTTTTCATTGCAGAACTTAAGTAACCAAAAAAATAGTATTTTTTGACTTTTCTAGCCCCAAAGTGACCTTAGTGAGGCCTTTTATTTGGTCTAGAATTTCAATGTTCACTCCATCTATTTTCTTTTCCATCTTATCCAGTCTTTTGTTTATCACCTTGAGATTTTCTTCTTGTTTCGTGAGTAAGGCTACAATTTTTTCCATGTTGGCATCTGCGGAGTTTGTTGAATTCTTCTGCGATGAAGCCATTTTCACGATAATTTTTTATATTTGCATTAAAAACGAGATATAAGACACTGTATCTTTTTAAAGATTTTGACGCATTCCAAAAAATAATAGAATAAAAAATAAAAAATACATTGATAGTTTAAGACATTTGATGAAATTTGAACCTGAATCCAGAGGGTTCAAATATGCATCCGCACACTGCGATGACATGTGCGGAAAGAAAAAGATACAACATCTTTGTATTTTTAATAACTTGTTCTTGCTAATACTTGTGACTAGTTACAAATGCAACAAAACGAGGACTATTTCTCCCACAGTCTGTCTGTAGATTGTGATGTATTCGAGGAATGCTTTCCTAACCATGCTGAATAACAGTTTCTTATAAACAGCCAAAATAAGTGATGAAGGATATTATCAGCCATCACTGTGCTGGCTTTGGTGACCACCAGTGTATACAAGTTAACAATTTATCATTTTTGCTAGATTTCATTTCATACTGTGGAAGATCATTGGAGCAAAAGATCCATAGTAAACTCTAGTTTTGGATGCTCCAGTCACTTTATTTCAAAAACATGCATTGTTTTCAAAAAAATTCTTAACACAAAACATAGAGCTTACGCAGATTAACCATATTAATGTAGTATTTCCAATTCAGACTACTTTCAAGCGGGATTTCTGGGTTTCTTAAAGTCCCTAAAGGCCCTACCATGCAATATGTTATATTTCTTAGAATCTGTTAGATGCAACACAAATGTGATAAAACCAATCAGTTAGTGGTGCTATTGTAAACTGAAGACATGGTGATTATGACCAGGCAATTGCAGACTGCAAGTTGACAAACACTTTTTCAATCCAATGAGCCCTGTCGACCGATTTAATGTTTACACCACACTCCATCTTTTCGAGTACATTAATCCCCAAAAGTTTTAGTGCTACAAATTTTTCGGACAAAGAAAGTTTATAACGCCGAAAATTTTGGGAAAGTGTTTTTTTCTAATTTCGTTTTACAAGCTTTAATTAGCGCGAAATTAATTGTTTTAATCAACACAAAGAACTTCATCGTCTTCATCATCAATTAGATGTTCCTCTTCTTCTTCACCCTCTTCACCTGACTTAAAAGGTTCTGGAGCTGAATTTTTGGCTTGCAGGTTCAAAGCTGCCCGTGCCTGGTCATAAATTGGGCGCCCAGATGTTGTATTGTTCTCGTAATTAGTTTCAATTATGTTCTGAAAGCGTTCGAGAATCTTTCACTTGCCGTCTTCTATCTTCAATTCAACTTCAAGCATAATTTCTAATCCTCCTTAAGGTAAGGGAGCTCAATACCTTGTTCAACATGATTTTCAGAGGCCTATTGCTACAAGTATGTACCCTTAAAAGTACCAATGCAGCAATTTTCCAATAGAACTATACATACAGAACAGATTGAACTTTTTAGATTTTCAATCTACTTGACTGTTTAGGGGAAACGCCCAATAATGGACAACACCCTTTTTCGAAATATCGAAGATTACCCTCGGCTCTGCAGCTTTTTCTTGTTAGGTGCTAAAGATACAGCCCTGAAATTTCTACCATAGAGAGAGGTATGGAAGAGCTGTGTTTTGAACCACTCTTACACTTGTTGGAGACCATAGAGTATATTTATGGCTGTTACAATAAAATACAAAAATTTTGATAATTTTTATTAACAGATGTTGCTATATCCTGGCCCATGGACAGCAAAACTAGCTATTTGAGGTTCAATGCACAGCTCTGACCATCCCAAGGCTCTACTGAAAATTTGAAGGCTGTATCTAATATACTTTTTTCGTAATCACCGTAGAGAGAAGAACACTGTGCAAAAAAGTTCATTTTGAGAAAATTCATTTCAAAATTTCATAAAGTAATAAGTCCATTTCAAAATGTTCAAAATGCCCCAGATTGATACTGGGAACCTTCATTTTCTTCCAGTGCCTCTGCATAACCTTTTTTCACATTCCTTATGTCTCTTCTTCTTTTTTTGGCTTTTCGGTGCTTTGACGGACAGCGTGACGAACCCTGATCTTATCCATTTTCTTGCATGTGGCTTGACAATAGTGTCCTGGCATGATTTTGAGGTGCTCTAACACAGAGCAAATGCTCCCTGCACCATCATTAAACTGGGCAACAGCCAAAAAATTTGCCAGCTCAACTGACTTGAGCCCAGAATGTGTCTCCTTGGTGACATGCTGCCAGATCAATGCATTGAATGATTCATTATGGTTTTGCGTGCCACCATGGAGACAAGAAGCAAGCCAGTCTTCTGTGCTCAATGCTTCAAATATGCCTTTGATCTCATTGGCAACAGCAGCCGGAATAGGATGCTTATGGCTGTATCCTTCTCCACTGGCAACATTCCTCTGATAGCCACACCAAGAGTCATCTCCGGGTGGGCACAGTGTGTGATGATGGTCATCATCGGTTGACTTTTTCAGCAACCGCAAGCGGCTTCCCATGCGCTTTTGTACGTGTCCCACACATTCTAACTTTTGAACCGCAACTTCTCCATATACCTTCTCCTTTACAATAGTATTGTATGCTTTGCTGTCACCATCTCCTAAATATTCAACATATCGCATAGAATATTTATCGATTGATCTTCGGAAGATGGCAAGCAAACCTGCTGGGTTCATGGCACCGGATGATCTGCTGAAATTAGCGTCACATTTCTGTTTGTGCCCCTCCCACCATTCATTATACTCGGCAGACCCTTCTTTCCTCTTGTTGGCCATACACTCTCTACACTCCTTTGACATTATTTCTGTGTCTAAAACTTTCCCAGTCATGAGAGAGATGGCAGTGACCACACCAAAGGAGGATTTGAAGCCCCGCTTACGCCAGGTTCCATCACCAGAAATGGCTAAATCAGTGAGGCCGTCATCTGAAACTTCATAAAAGGCTTTGGTTTGTTCTGCAGCTGTATTCATACTTTCTTCAGCTACAGATTTGGCAGCTTGCCTGCATGCTACAACGTTTTAATTGTAAGAACTGTTATTCATTGGGGGCGGCATGTTCATGGCTCCGGCCAACTTTTCAAGCCCCTGATGGCCTACGCCTATTTTCCTTCCTGCCAGAACAGCTCTTCTGTTCACTTCAAAGGCATGTCCGATCCCCTTTGACGTAAAGAATGAGTGTTCAAATGCACAGTTTTTCTTTGAATATTCAACTCTAAAGCTGGAAGAAAAACCCATCTTTGAAGACATTTCTTCATTCAATGCAATGGCACCAACTTTGCACACTGGGCAAACTAGCATTTCTATCACATTTTTCAATATTGAAATATCAAAAAAGCGATAGCCTTCATTCGCAGGAGTATCAGCATCGTCTGAATCGCTGCCAGAGCATTCATCATCTGTCATTAGATCAACATGTTTGATGACAGAAGCGGGTTTCCTCGTCGGCTTTGGTGTGGAGGTAAATGTGTTGTCTTGGTCGATTTCGGTGATGGGCCTATCTTGAATTTCTTCGTCGGAAGTTGATTGCAAAGACTCTCTATTTTCAGGTATTTCTTCCGTCTCAAAACTTGCACTAGACTCACCAGTGAGGACTTTGGTAAACTGGTTATTCTTAAATCTTCTTTTCCGTTTTCTAATGCTTCGAAACTTGTGAATTTTCAGTTTGGACTGACTTGTCAAAGCGATCACAAAAAAGGTTCATAGCACATGTAAAAGCAGCCTCTAGTTGAGTTCACAGCCTCTATCTGGAACGAAGGGCACAGGGTGTCTTCTGAGAGAATAAAATCTGCATTGGGGCAATTTGGGGTAGAGTAAAATGCAAAATCATTTTTCGTTGCCATGGTTACCGATTTTAAGATTTACGGTAGGGTTTTGAAAATTGTTATTTCACAGGTTTAGGGGGTTTTAATTGCAAAAAAACATTAACCACCTTCCCCAAGGATGATTCAAGTATCTGAAAAAAGTTTTTTTCCCAAAAATGAAAAAATAAAAATAAATTAGGTATTGAGTGGCTGGTATCGGAGAAGGTCGGTATTTTTCTTCAAAAACAATTCCGGAGATCTTCCCTCCTCTCTTTAGGAAAAAAAAGGCGACCCTTGACAATTCCTTCGGGATGTGTCCAACGGTCTCAGTGGTCAGCTTATCTTTGCTTTTCATATTCCATGCAACTGCGTAAGGGTCTTGCATCAATGCGACCTTGTCTTTTTCTCTCTCTGCATACAATCGTTGCTCCTTTTTTGGACTTTTCCACATCGTTTTTCCTTAAAAATGCCACCCTCTGCTTGTAATTTTTGTCTTGAATACAGACTCCATGTTATCCGTAACTAAGTTTAATGTAACGTGTAATGTTCTTTTAGCGTGATTAAAACACTGAGAAGTAAAAGTAAACATTTGCTGACCTTTGCCTGACCTTTCTGAAGTGATTTTGTTTCCTTTTGTTTTGTTTGATTTTTCATATAAATTTGTCTCAGGGCTGCCACTCGTAGGGGATGGGGAAAAAGGGCATCAAGCAAAAGTAATTTGTGATTTGTGCTAGATATTGTGGCTAATTATCACAAAGATTCCAGCTCCTTGACCACATCACACCCTTTGATTTAGACACCTTTTATTGAAATAACCGCTTAAGAATTTATAAACAATTTTTAGGGGATAACCGGAATCTCATAGGGAGGATATTGTAGAGATTATTGTACGGGAACATTTTTCGTAGCAGAAAGTAGGGTATTTCCGCAAGCATTGTAAAGGGAAAGGGAAACTAGCCGGCAAAGAGTGGAAACCCAGATCTAGACAATTTTCTTTCTTCTTCTATAGGTACAATCTTTTTTTCAAACATGAAAAAACGGGGGTTAGGCTTAAAGTTTTCTATCAATCTACAGTCTGCATAGGGATATTAAAATTTGGTGGAATTGTACAAATAAATATCGGTTGATTAATTGTACTACAACCCCCTGATGAATTTGTGTGTGCACGTGGATGGGAGAGGAGAAATTTAGATTGGAATAGAGCAGTCGATGTAAGCATCAAGTGTGGTCACAAGCAACGATGGCTTTGTTCAAGTATTTTAAACTAACCAAACCAAGTGAGACTGTACCTACTGAACAAAAACAGACTTTGAGCGAAAGAGAAAAAGATAGTGTAGTCCAGGAATTAAATAAGGTTGAAAAAATAAAGGAAAGCGATCCAAATATCGCATATGGACACCAGCTCAGAGAGCCGAGATAGGAAAACACGCTGCTGACCATGGAAACACATCAGCTGTTAGAGTCCTTAGTTTGAAGTATCCTGGCTTGAAAAGGCAAACTGTTAGTGACTTCAAATTGGCCTACACAAAACTGACAAAATCTAAAAGAGCAGAGGATCGTGATATCACTGAAATTGTAAAGAAAAAAACCGGCTGCCCCACATTGTTGCCCAGAAAATTTGATGAAAAAGGTAATCGAAACCGTTGCAAATCTACGATTGAGAGGTGCTCCTGTTTCTGCAGCTGTAATTCGTGCTGTTGCAAGAGGTGTCATCATCGCAAACGATCGGTCATTGCTATTGGAAAATGGTGGATACATCGACCTCAGTACTGATTGGTCCCGCCAAGTTTTGTATCGTTTTGAAAAACTTGGTAAAAGAATGACAAGTCGTATGGCCGCTACTGCAAAGATTCCCATTGCTCCAGCTTTACTAAACGAAACAAATCTAGATTTTCAAAGAAAAATGAAGGGACTTCAAGCGTGGCATGAAATTCCAGAAGATCTCATAGTGAATTTTGACCAAACACCTCTCCCCTATGTTTGTACGGGAAAGAGAACCTATGACACGCAAGGCGCATCTAATGTTCCACTTGTTGGCAAGGGAAAGAAAAAGCAAATAACTGGTACTTTCCCTATCACCATGTCAGGCCAGTTTCTACCGATGCAGCTGATTTACCAAGGAACCACCGATCGTTGTCTTCCAAAAGGGGTAGAGTTTCCGGATGATTGGAATGTCACATGTACTGCAAACCATTGGAGCAACAAACAAAAGACAATCGAGCATTTGGAAAGAATGGTTTTCCCCTACCTGAAGAAAAGAAAGGCTCATTTAGAATTACTGGAAGAGCAAAAGGCCATGCTAATTTTTGACGTCTTCAAAGGCCACGTCACGGAACAAGTCAACAAGATAATGGAGGAAAATGATTGCGTGATCGTGCATGTCCCTAATAATATGACAGATCATTTTCAGCCTTTGGATCTAAACGTCAATGATCACGCCAAAGAGTTTCTCAAGAGTAAATTTGAATGCTGGTATGCGCAACAAGTTACCGACCAAATCAATAGTGGGAGTCGTATGGAACACTCTTACTTAATAAACTTATGAAGCTAGCTGGCATACCAAATGAGCAGCAAAAAGAAATTCTTCAGCAATATGAAATCTTCAAGCACAGGTTTCTTGATGTTTCTTCAAATGAAGTGCTGGAAGAACGCTACAAGCACCTGAGAGATTCCATTTATATCTTCGAAATGCACATCTGCTCAAAGCTTTGCAGAGTCCCCCAAGCAAACAAGGCAAGAAGTTGCCCAAAATGTCAACAACCAGAGCAGCCAAAAAGAATATCAACGACGAAAGTTCTACACATGTTTTTAAGAAATGAAGTTCTGTATGCTGGCATTGAAGAATTCCTTCACTTTTTTCTGAGATGTGCTCTAAAAACACATGTCGAGTCAGTTGCTGAATCCATGCGAAGCATAATTGACATGCACAGTGACAAGAGAAGAGGTTTGGATGTAAAAGTGGTCGGTGAAGAAGCGATGATTCATTGGAATGGCCCACCTCTACATGCTGCTGATGACCTTCTCGATTCTGCATTGGACAGAAATTTCGGAGGAAAAAAGAACTGGCACTTCATAACTCGATCAAATAAGCCAAGTCTGTTGTTATCTCACGATTGAAAGGACAGCCTGGTCGAGTACCATGGTTTTAGTTTTACGAAAAAATAAACACAGTCGTTGACAATCTGAAGTACATTGTTATTGTTCTAGTTAAATAAAAAGCATTTAGGTTCATAAAATTTTTATAGCATAAATAACTAATAAAGGGTACATCTAAACTTCGACTGTAGGAACAATTCACCGTTTTATGAAGTTTAGAAAATGAAATCGATATTTTACAATAACATAATTATATATAGTTAAGAGTACTTCCTTAAAAGTCAAGCTTAATTGAAAAAGTTTAAAGTTACAAGTTATTTAAAATTGTTCAGAATCAAATCAGAATTTTAAAGGCAGGGGCTTGACTTCCTTGAGAAACAGAAGGGTCGAAAACTCTTTTTACACTACTATAGCTACATGTAACAAATGTTATGTTACTTGTGTGTTATAAGGGAAGAACAATTGATAAACGTTAGAGTATCGAGAGTTTGATTGTATGACCTCTTTCAGAACATTTAGGTTTATGTACGTATATTTCAGCAGAATCAAAACTTAACATGACTAGCACCTTGCAAAACCTACACCCATATTTAAAGGCCACGCCCATTTTTTACTCACTAAAGGTGAGGAAGGTTTAGTGGTAGATTTTCTTGGCCGGAGGAAGGTTGACGACTTTTCCGGACTCTGAACTTCCGGTCACTTGCCAGAGAAAAAAATCTTTTTTTATTTTACTCATGAGGTGACAGCATAGCCATACTTGCTTATTGTACCTTTTTGGTGCACTGAATAAGTCGGGTAGTGGCTTTTCATCTAAGCTTTTGATGAAATCTTTTGAGGTGAGAGGGAAGTCATATTTTTGCTTTTTCTTGATCCTTACTTTCTTTCTAATCATTCGTCAAAAAGCTCTGATTTGGTCTTGAAATTAACATGAAAAAAATAAAAGCCTTCTATAGAGATTCTCTGGAAATTATTTCTCTATAAACTTCAGTATATGGATGTCCTTTGACATAAAGTGGAACGTTGATTTGAGACCATTCTTCATCCAGAGCATCCGAATTAGTCTTTCCTTCTACCTCAATTTCCTGGCTTTCTTTTTTATAACATATTTATGATAATAGGGTTGCGAATCTTACAAATTGAGAAATACTTTAGTTAGACTCATTTTTTTTAGTAATGAATCATCATATTAGCTATAGAATCATCATTTAAAGTCGGACTGCAAGGGTCAGGCCTACAGACTGTGGTGGCTTACGGGCCATCATAGGAGAGTCTAAATCTTCACCTAATCAGCTTCATGGGCAACTGTCATGTTATCAAATTACCTTCCTCCTTTTTCAAACAACCAGAAGCTTTTCTCAGGAATATTTTTTCTCAAAATAAAGGAAGCCGTTTTCACGTCGAGACGGCCTCTTCTTTTCAGCCACAGAGAAAAATAAAGATGGTGGCTTCAGCAAAGAAAATCAATATTAAAACTTTGAATGCAAGAGGGATTAAAACAGATGGGCTGAGGAAAATAATAGCAGAGGATGCAATAAAATATGACACAGATTTACTGTCAATATCCGAAACCCACCTCAATCAAGAAGACAACCTTTTGAAAGATATCAAGGTATAGAATGATAAATGTAATCATGAAACATACATACAGCTAGCTACAAATAAAGTAGGAATGCTTATCCGGAAAGACCTGCAACCATTCTTGAAAAAGATAAATGATAAAATAAGTATAGCAGTAACACCACTAAAGGAATACAAGCTACATCTAATAGCTATTTATGCCCATACCTTACCATGGTCGGAAGAAAACAACAAACTACGAGACACTTTTTATGAAACCCTAGAGAGCGTGTAATAATGGCAGGCGATTTTGGTGCAAAAAAAGGATCAGGAAGAAGGGAATTTAGTGAAAACATAGGTAGATACGGAAAGAGGATCATGAATAGCTCAAGAAGGATCTTACTAGAGACCTACAGAAAGCATTACCTCATCTTGACGAATACTCAGGAACGACATGGACAGCACCCTTCAGAAACTTTATACCCAAAGATGGACAGCCAAGAAAAAACCCAGTAGGAACCCAGATCGACTATATCATTGTCAGAAACAAACGTAGAAGATTAATTACCAATGCAAGATCATACAATGGAATAGGTGGCCTAACGATTTAGAAAATAGGAGGGAATATAAAACTAAGACTTGCAATGAAATCGATAGAGCAAGGCAAATCACACTAATACAGGGGAAATGGGATGCCATATGTGGAATTTGCAAAGGAGTAGGAAAAGAAGTGCTTAGCATAAGAAAGGCCAAACAGATCACAAAGATAACAAACTATAAGAACTGTCTAGTAGGGCAAAGGCAATTAGAAGGGACATCGAATCTACCACCAATACAAAGCTGAAGAAAAGGAAAAAATGAAAAAATAAAACAAATTAAGTCCCAGATAAACAAACGAATTAAAGAGATTGAGGACAAAAATTTAGTCGCTTTTGATAATAGTAAAGATGATTCAACAAGATATTTAGGGCAATGAGAGCAATACAAGGAAAGAAAAAATAGTACCACTATATGTAAAAGATGAAGCAGGGGCAATAGGACGTACAGAGGAACAACAGAAAAGAATTATCACAGAACATTTTAAAAATATGCTGGCACCAGAGACTGGAGAAGCCCAATACTCAGATTATCCACCATGTCAAATGGAAATTCCATTCACAGGAGAAGAAATCAGAAAAGTTGTTATTAGAATGAAAAATGAGAAGAGTGCAGGCCTAGATGACCTGGAAGTAGAACTCATAAAATATGCTTCAACTGAATTTCACAAAGAAATAGCTAACATCTTTAACATTGTATCAAAAACAGGAGAAGATATAAAATAACTGGTATTAGGCCTACTGAAACCTCTACAGAAACCAGGGAAACCAAAAGGCCCTGCAAAAACTTGAGGCAAATACTCTTATTATCTACTATCATAAAAATAATCACTATCTGCGTGCTAAACAGAATTTGGAATAGACTAAAAAGCCATATCCCCCATAAAAAAGCAGCTGGTCATCCCATGTGTCCTCTGTCACCTTTGCTGTACAGCCTAGTGGTGGAGACCCTTGGTAATATCATTAGGCAAAATAATCGAATTTCTGGGCTACCTTTGCTGGGTATGGCTTCAGAGGTTAAGATTTTGCAATACACTGATGATTAGATGATTATCATCAAAGATGAGCAATCAGTGGTCAATAAAGGTATTGAAAAATTGGAGAAACGTATAAACAATTTATGCAACAGATCTCTTTCTCTGAAGGGTAAGGTAATAATAATCAACACTCTCAGGGTTGTCTAGCTAAATATATCGATGCACCTTGATGAAAGTTATATTACTTGGCATAGATGTATTGATTCAAATTTGGTAGAAACACAGATTCTATCAATACGAGGCGCGAAGCGCTGAGGAAATGGACGTAGCGGAGTGCGAAATACTGGGAAAGTGGAAACCCGCAAGGGGGAGCAGACTCTATAGATACAAGGCGCGAAGAGCTAAAGAAATTGATAGAACAACTGTCTGGAAGGAAGTATATGGTGTCATGAAAGTTATATTAGTTGGCATAGAAGTGTTTTTCAAATTCGGTAAAAACTCAGAGTTTATAAAGAGGAGGCCCAAATCGCTGAGGAAAAGGACGTATCTAAGTGCAAAGCACTGATAAAGTGGATACCGCAAGGGCGCATAGCGCCCTGCGGTACACGCTAGTTCGTAAGAAAATCGCAGGTTTCTCGGCTGACAAAAAGATTGGTCCACAAAAGTGCCCTGTTTATCTAAAACTGCCTTACATTCGCAACGTCTCCTTACAATTCGAAAGACAAATTAGAACAACCATAATTAAGTGCTACACCACGGTCAGCCCCCCTCTTGTCTTCTCCTGAAGAAAAATAATTCCATCTATCCCCAAAGATAGTGTGTCTACCACACAAAACAGCCTTGTAGTTTATGAATACTCGTGCCGGTGTGATGCCAGGTATGTAGGTCCCACATCCCAGCGGTTATGTGATAGAATAACACAACATGTGCTGTCTAGCATATGCCAAGAAACTGTGCCGCAACGAGAACAACCATTTCGCGCCTCAAAAACTAAAAAATCACTCAAACATGACTCTGCTTTACGTCAACATTTGTGCATATAATCAGTTAGGTTTCTGTTTCATTCTCTTTCTGATGTATTACTCTGTTGAGTGTCAGAGGAAAAACTTAAGTAATCTATGTATTCGTTTTGCTATGCTTCCAATTTTCCTGGCTATATTCACATTTCATTTTGCATCGATTTCCAATACAGTTGGATTCTATAAGAAATGCCTAGTTAAGATTTTCAGAGTTTGGGAGCAATTTCTCCTTGTTTTTTAATAATTTCTAATTGTTTAACTATTCGAATTGAGCAACTTTACCCTGGTTGCTTAGAAAAGATTTCTAATTCACTTACAAAAAGCCTCTGCGCAATAGTTTCTTAGAAATGATATTTAACTTCTGTTTTAAAATGGAATTCAAAAGGAGGTCAGAATGAGAGAGGAATAATCGTTGGAATATTAACATCTTTTTGCTTTTTCATTCAGTTTTATTTTACTTCCACTTGTGTCCCTTTTTCACCTTCTACGTTTTTTTCTTTTTTTTTTATCAAATTTTTATTTTTTTACAACAACAACAAAAATTTACATTTTCAAAATACTTTTAACTAATTTTTTATGATTATTAACATCGATTTTCTCTACTAAAGTTCTCCGTTGTATTTATTTTTTCGTGTGTTGTCAAGTCTCTTGCTGAATATTTATAGTTACTGTATAGTTCATTATTCACTGCCTACAACTCTCGAGAGCGAGTTTGACAGCTCAATGTCACTGATTGTTGTGGGCTCCCTATTCCACATTGAGCGTGTGCCTCTGATACAAAGCAAAGTTGATCGTAGCAAACTGAGTGAGATCTTTGATCTGATGAAGTTGGTAGTTTGTTGGACTGGAACATTCCGTTTTTCAGCAATCATCTCTGATAGTCGTTTGTAAAATGCTCCACACTCACGACCCATACCACCATTTGTCGAGAAGACAAGGGGACTAAAGGTCCCATATTCCACAGTGTTAACTCTCTCATTATAATGGCGTTTCTTTTCATCTTCATTTCTTTTGAAACACTTGCTGAGCTCCAGACCCCTGTATCTTCGAGCACTTAGGTCAAAGACCCTTATATCAAAAAATGCTCTTTGCCCAGGAGTCCAGAACCCAGTAGCGCTGATATCCAAGCGTGCTTCTCTGCTGCGATTTGCCGTACGATATTGAAGCTGTTCGCCATCTAGAGCCATCAAGCTTGGTTCACTTCGAACATTAACACATACTTCGTCAAGTAACCTTCTACTTGTGTCCCTTTTTGTGGCGCTTTAACCCTATTACTATCGGGCTTTTTGGACCCTTGTACTACTATAATTCTTGTTAGGAATGCGATAAATGCTTGAAAATTGGTAGAACTATAGAACTTTCCTTGCTCTATCGATTTATGAAGTCTTAAAAACCATTTTCCAATGACGTCACTGTGACGCCATAAGTCTGAAGGACCATGATAACTACTTATAGGCATTTAGCTTGTTATTGAAGCTATCCTTATTGTCTTTTTGCCTCTCAAATGGTCTATTTATGAACAAAAAGCATTTTAAAATCATAATCTATTTAAGATTATTGTAAATATTTTTTATATTTTTACCATTTTTTCCATAAATGTTCAAGTCGATGAATTTTACAATGAAGAAAAATATGATAAGATAGCTATTCAGATTGAAAAGTAGAATTTTTTCTAGTCTATCTCTATTCAGGAATGCCAAAGAAGGAATTTGTAATGAAAAAAACAATTGTCTTTTACAGATCTGACGTCATAAACATTGATGACGTCATAGATTTTAAATTTGCTTACCTCAGCAAATACTAACAAATTATACATCATTCAAAAGCCCTTGTCAAAACAAAGCCAATGGTGCTTCAAGCAAGTCTCTATGTGGTATAGCTGCAGAAATATAGGCTCTAAAACATTTTTACACCTGACCGCTTGTTGACAAAAGAGGAATCACGTGATCAGGAAAGGTGTGATAGTAACAAAAATGATTTTTTTAAGTTCTCTGATAAATTTGGGGAAAAGTCGAACAGGTTCCAGTAGGGTATTACGTGTTTTCTAGGAGATACAGCATTTGTAATTTGCCGTGGGCTTCGGCTTTTGAAAACTGTTTGCTGCAAACCCCATATGTTCTTTGACCGCAGTCTTTTTCATGATAGGTTTTGTTTTCCATGCGAGTAAACTTCTGTTGGCATTTATTACCTTTATATTCCTTGAGTCCCATGTCTTTATCCTCTCTTATCCGTTGCCTTTCGTTATTCCAGCCCTACAAAAATAAGTAAACTTAGCAGGCAAATCAATGTTTACCACACAGATTTTGATGCAGATGAAATGATAAATATCATTTACAGACAAGTCATTGCATGAAAATAAAGGTGCAACATGATTTAGATAATCCAAAGGTTTTAGCCAAGCTTAGCCCTGGAAAAAATCTCAAGACTGAAAAATTGGGCTCTTTCATGGCTGTAATTCACAAACTGCAAAACAATATCCCCAATTTTAGACCATAATACAGCAGTGTCTTAAACAAATGAAATTGCAAAGATTGATAAAGGTCTGAAAAATCTGTTGTAACTTTAAAAGTTTCAATAATTAAACTTGTGGATCGATGACAAATGCGTGAGACAAATTCCTGAAGTTTCAAGGGATTTCCTTTGTTTTACCCTACAGCAAAGGCAAAAACGAAAAAGTTTTCCTCTTTGAAATAAATTTACCTTGCGAACCTCTATGCTACACTGTTTCCACATCAACGCTACTACTTTGCTCATTGAGCTCAAGCTACTGTCTGGGCAATTCTCTTTGATGCTTCCCTAGAATAAGTTAATGTATATATTGAGTGATGTGAATGTGTATATCATAATGTTTCATTAAACATGTAATGACATGCGTAATACTATTTGGAAGTCTCAATGCACTCATTTCAAGAAACAGCTTATCAGAAACAGTAAGCTCTGTTTTCCAAAATTCAAAACCTAACAAACCCTGAATAAGAAACCCTAAGAAACGTTTTTCAAATTTTCACTCCAGAACAGTTAGAAATTGTACAGTTCTCACATCTTTTGGCGTTCTTTTGAGTGCAACTATGTTATGAGTCTAAAGGCTTACTTCTATGGAGCTGCATTGAGTTAGCCAAAGTGTGCACAATAAAAGGTCACCTTCACCAGAAGGTCCAACATCTGTTGGGCGGATCAAGCAGAAGAAGGAGAGGTCCAAGATGAAAATAATGGGATAAAGTGCGCACACTCCGAAGACACCTCAACGTCAACTAGCTTTTCATCTGGGAAAGAAAGCTCAGTCGGGCTGAAAAAGAAAAATAAGAACAAATGAGGTATTAGCTAATAATTTCTCTCTTGAAACATAAAACCAATGAAATATGGATATCAGATGTCTGACAATAACCAGTCACGGACTTAGGGACCAAGTTAAACGTTTACAATTTTTTGCCTGGTTAAAAGAACGAAAATGTGATGTAATTTTTTTACAAGAGACACACTTCTAAGTAGAGAACAAGTCATACATTCAACAATAATAGGAAGGCTTTGTGTGCATGTCACCGGGTAGCTCCCACGATTCTGGTGTTACGTCTCTTTTTGGGAAAAACCACATCATAACAGTATTGTCCAACTTCATAGACCCTTCGGGACCAACTTCATAGAACCTTCGGGACGTTTCCATAACACCGTTGTGAAAATAGGAGATCAACGATTAGAATTTGGCAATGTGTATGCCCCAAACCAAGTCACAAACAGATCCGCTTTTGGAGGTAATTCCAACAGTTCTAGCCATTTTAACTGTGTAGAAGATCCACTTCTGGACAAGATAGGAGGTGACTCAGACATGGCGGTCTCTGCCCACTGATCCCTACAAAATCTAAAGCAAAATTACAGACTGCAAGATACATTTCATGCACTTCATCCCTCCACAAGGTCATATACATGGACTAGTGCCAACGGCTGTATTTCTTGCAGGCTAGATAGGTTCTATGTTTCCAGTGAGATATTTTCTAGCTCCTATTGGTGCGACATCACTATTTTATTTTCTCAAACCACAATGCGGCAATTACGTGTTCTAAACCACGGAACACACCTCCGAGGGGACCTGGTGTGTGGAAATTCAACACCTCTCTTCTGAGCAAAGAAGGATACATCAAAGAAATAACGGGATTTTTAAAAGTTTTGGCAATCACGGAAATCTAGCTTTCGTAACAATAACATATGATGGGACATTGGCAAACGAAAAATTAAGCATTTATCGATAAGATTTTCTAAGCGGTTGTTGCGGAAAAACGATTCTTGAGACACTCTCTTGAAAGAGAGCTCAGTCAACTGTCTTGCACTATTACAGACAATGACAATAAAGATGAAATAGACCGAGTTAAGGCAGAACTTACGGAAATAGACAACGCTGCTATATTAGGTGCTAAGATTCTTTCAAAAGAAAGGTTTAACACAGAACACGAGAAGCCATCAAAGTATTTTTACTATTTAGAATTGGCTCGTCAAGAAAGCAAAGTTATTAAGTCTTAAAAAATGACTCTGGGACTGTTTATCCGCCCCAAGAGATCTTAGAGCAAACTGATTTATTCTACAAGAATCTCTATTATGCAGAAGAGCTAGATCAGAGAAATTGCTCTTACCTTTTTGCAAACATAAACACTTCCCTTTCGGATGAAGAGCAAAGTGATTTGGAGAGCTCACTCAACAAAGACGAATGTCTCACAGCTCTATCATCAATGAAAATATTCAAAACTCCTGAATCAGACGGCCTCCTGCATAGTTTTCTCCAGCCTTTGGTCAATTCTTGGAAATGATCTAGTTGATGTTCTGAGTTACTCTCTTTTTATTGAAACACTATGCGACTCTATGGGATTAGCACTAATAACCCTACTTTTTAAAAAAGGAGATAGGCTGATTTAAAAAACTGCCGCCCAATTTCCTTGTTAAATGTAGATTATAAGATAGGAACAAAAGCGTTAGCTAACCGCCTCAAGCAGGTTTTGCCATTTATCCTTTAAGGGCCTCTAAATCCAAAACAAAGTTTTCGAGTTTTTTGGTGGAAATTATGTTAGTCATGACTTTTGAAGCATCGCAAAATTTTTTTCTGCCTGCTGTAGCCTCTCAAAGGTGACCTCTGAAAGAAAAAGAAAATATTTTATTGGAAAATTGGGTCTAGTGACGTAGATAGACCCTATCATTATACTATATCACGTGGTAAAAGTGAAAGATTTTCGCCAATCAGTTCATCGTAAACTGTTCTCTTTATTTTTAGTGAAAAAAAATGTTTTTTCAACAAGTGAAATCGTTTTGCAGCAGCGAGTGTGAACGAAATCTATCCTTCTGAGAGTGGACCCATTAATTTCAAAGTGATTTTAAAGTGAGTGTCGTGATTTTTTTAAATTTGATATTTGAAAGACAAAGTAATTCTAAGAATACTGCAAAAAACCCAAAAACGATATTTCATTTTGTTCTCGAGATATTTGGAAAATAGTGTGCCAATTTTGAGGCTAAAAAACCACGTGACACGAAACGCTTCGTTTTTCTCTATTTTGTCCCTGTGACGTCAGTTGTTGTGATTCAAGTTTGACAACATGGACGAACAGTATGAAGGAGGAAGCACGTCCGTCACTTCAGACGATTTAAACATCACTTGTTGGTCGTAAACATTCCGAGAAAGTGATTTAGAAGAAACATGAGTACCCCCTGAAGTTATACAATATCAGTTTGAGCCTTATCTAAGCCATGCAAAGAGGGAAAACGATTTTCTGGACCGAGAAAGAAGCAACATTGAAGATGGGCTAAAATTGTCAAATGAAAATGCGAGCGATGAAGCCTCTAATCGTTTATCATCTTGTGACTGAAAGGTTCAGGGCTCATAAAAGACAATTATGAGTATGAAATTATTTGTTGAATTAATCTTTCTACTATTGATTGACTTTCAAGGAAAGGAATACAGACTGTTTTATTTCTAGTTCTATGAAAAAGGCACTTCCGCCTTCGCACTAACGCCATACGGGCGGCCTAAACAAAACAAACTCTAGTCCAGTTGGTCATGTTGGGCAGTCATACCATCAAGGCAGTATGAAGCCTCAGGGATGCTTATTTGAATTTAACACTTCTGAAAATCAATTTGCCTTGTGGCATGAAAAATCTCTCAGACATTCTTGTACTTAACTGGTACAACTAATGCAATACGGATATTAACAGCTGTGTTTACCTGAATTTAGTGAAATTCAAAACCCAATTTTTTGGTATCACTCAAGTTAAGAGGGAAGGCAAGACTTATTAGATAAGTTTTATTACGTCTTGTCTCCCCTCTGATTACTAATTGATTTCAGGTGTATCAGTTTTGTTCCAGTTTGCATTATTTTGACTTTGGTGGGGGGGTTGATAGTCATGAAGAATTTCAAAGGTGATGGGGTCAGGAAAATATACATATTTTTGAAAAGAAGTATGTAACCCCAGGCTTTAAAAACGGAAACAATTCTAAGAAACTTTTCTGATTTTTCGAGATGATGTGTAAAAAGGTGTATTTATGGCAATTATATTGATGATAAGTTGGTATGCTTTTCAGATCTCAGCAGTAAACCCTTGTGGCCTGTCCAGCTGTAGGTCATGCAGCCCCTCCCCCAGTAGCTTACAATCAAATAACACTAAGCAAGAGCAAATTTATGAATGACTGGCTATTTGGTCGAAGAGTCTTATCTATGATTTTGGGGAGGGAGGTATTCAACTATTATTACTGGCATGTTCCATGAGGAATACAAATATTTTTTCAAAACCATGGACCTAAGAAATTTGGCTGAAGCATCCCGCCCCCCCCCAAATTTTTCCTAAATTCAAATCAATAATTTAGTTTTCATGAGTGAATTTTCACTTCCTATTTTCTATCAGTGCCAAACATGAATTGGGTATAGAGAAGAATAAATTAAATGCAAATTTCATTGCAAAACAGCTAAAATATCTTATCAAATGTAACTAAACTGAACTAGGAATTAAACTCTGTGGGACAGACCTGTGGAAGTTGTTTTTCTTGGTAAGAAAAATATAAAAACTTCTTAACTTTTTTAGTTCATACAAAATATCCTACTAAAGTTTCTTAAGTTTTGAAAATCTGGCCCTACGGTTTCTTATTAAAGAGCCACTCCAGTGCACTTTTTTTATTTGATGAGTAGACCAATTCTGGCCTGAAACGAACGAATCCGCAATTATTTTTTGTATATCTCTTACCGTTTTCTCGCAATAAGCATTTGTATAACTCTCATTGAATTGAATTGTTTTTGAATAAGTTTTCGGGTGCTTTTCGGATTGACGTCACACGGATTTTCGACACTCGAGAAATTTCTCGTTGTCAACTCTCGCCCCTGTCGTTTTTCATGCGCGAAAGTGAACAGCTCTGACCGCTACTAAACTTCATCACCCCAAAAAATGCAAAATGAGAATTGCAGCGAGAACAGATCATCTAATTCTGGAAGGTTGTCTTCAATCTTCAAACAATGTTCCCATTGGAATGTCTGCATACTATGCTGAGTCAACTCTCAACATCTGGTACAAACAAATCGCAAACGGCTTATTGTGGACTTGAGATCAAGAAGGGAGGATAGAGTAGAATGGTTTAGGCCAATGCCAGGGGCCAAGCGTGACAGGCCATGGAGCAGCAAGCAGCAGAACATCAGAAGGAAAGAGAAACTGAGGAATTTTTTTATAGACGCAAGACAATGAAAATCAGAGATGTGCAATGGTTAGTTCTTGTAAAGTGTATTTCACTGAAAAATGTAGTCTACAATTAAGATTTTGCATAGACTTTAAACAAGCAACATCATTTTCCACATGAACTGGCAGGACATACAGCAGGCAGAGAGCTAGGGGTTCAGCTTCCATCTATTTCCATAATAAAAGTTTTATTTTGAATTGATAGTTTAGTAGCATACACGTTGTTTTTTTTATAAGAAACCTAGCTTGGGTCCTACTACTAAAAGTTTCTTAATTTTTCACCAGTTTCTAGAACTAAAAGTTTCTTAAATTTTTGGGGCTCTAGAACTAGGTTTCTTATATAAAAAAAGGTGTATACAAGGACGTAGGGGCCAGCCCAAGATTTTGCGAAAAAAGATATGATGTTGTTACTTTAGTTACAGAGATGGGCCCTGGTGCTTTATGAATAAAGTACCTTTGAATTTAAGATTTTTCCACTTTTTCGGAAATTGTTGAGCATTTGATCCCCTTTTTTGAAATTTTTCGTGTTAAGCCCACCCTAAAATTGAGGTCCCACGTCGCCCCTGTAACTGAGGTGTATTGACTTCATTGTGCAAGATTTTCTATGCAAACAAAGCAAAGGAAAATAAGCAAGGGAAAATATGGCAAGAGGGAAACAGCTTAAAAACAGATTAGATTTACCTTCCCCCAGAAGTACAAAATGGAGGGGGCAATTAAACAGGTTGGGGTTTCAGTTGGCACCCTTTAGTATTACAATGCTGAATTCATGAAAATATAGAAAGGTCTCCCTTACTGCACATGTCTCAGAAATTTTGCTACTTTTCTTTTTTGGATATCTGATTTCTCGCTAAATTCTTGTTGAATAGAGGCCATGAGAGCCAAGGTAGCTGCTTTTAAGTCTAAACCCTCAATTTTTACCCCTGTATGTAAAAGCTTCCTTTAAAAGGTGTCATTTTTTCTTATGCTCCTCCATTTTCCACACGCCCCTGGCCCTCACTTTCGGGTAATTTCTAAGTGGGGAATTACATTAAAGTCAACAGAATGAAACTAGACAAACTTAGGCCTACTCACCCATCTCTGCATGCCGAATGTGTCTCTGCTGTGAATGGCTCGATCAAACAACGCGACTGTAAGCCACTTCTTGTAGCTTTTTAATCATTCGCAACCAAAGTATTGCAGTAATTGTGAACACCAGCATAGCTCGACTTCAAACTACTAAATGCTGCAACTTTTACAGCGATACTGACAGACACGAAGGGATGAGTTGATCTGTTTATCGCTTCCACTGCTTCTTCGTTTCGCAAATCCAAACCTGGTGCAAGTTCTGCCAAACACCGAATCACAAAACGAAAAAAGTCGTTCTCCTCGAAACAGCCGAATCTCTCGATGGCAGTTTTACAATAGATCGGAAAGGCGAAGGGGGTGCCTTTGTGACGTCACAAGGGCACCCCTCACCGAAAAAATTTGCTCGTTTTTTTTCGGTGAAACTCAACTTTGGACGCCTATTAAAGCAAGAAAATATAATATTTTTCAAAAAAAAACTTTACGATGGCTTCAAACTCACGACTAACTACCATATTACGTAAAAATCTCAGAAATTTTTTTTTGGCTGGAGTGGCCCTTTAACGGTTTCTTATTAACGGTTTCTTATAAAAAATGAGTGTGTTTTAGATTTTGTTGCATTTTTCTGTTGTTTGAAGGTAACTAAGGCTGATAATTGGACTCTTGAGTTTATAGAAAATCAACTGCATTTTCTAGAATTAGATATTGTGAAACAGCTAGAAAAGCTAGTTACACTCTTTTTTCTTTATAAGAACACACTTTATGAGAACACTGAGCCTCGATTTCTATTAGAGAACAATAGAGAAAACAAAAGCCTATTGTTTAGACCAATAGAAAAAATAAGAGCATCTGAGCCTTGGCCAAAATTTACTGGTTCTTATAAAAAAACAAGAGTGTAATTCCCCTCAAAATTAGGTTAAGAATTCGGAATACTCGAGGTCAAGGCCAATTTAGTTTCCATACTGGCAGCACTTATCATGGATGAACCCTACTTAGCATCACGAATGACAGATATAAATTTACAAGGGCAACAGATTATACCATCAATGACAACCGATATTCCCCTGATCTAGAAATCGATACAGCAAGCAGATCAATAACCGTTACTGGAATGGATGGAATTAAGATATGTGAAATGGACTTTTACATAAACAAATGTGAAATAACATCATTGAAAATCGCATTTCTACAATTGTTTTTGAGTAAATTAAAGTTGTGCGTTGGTTTTACTGATGGTATATAAATGGTTTAGAGAAAGTAATCAGGACTGGAAATGACAAAATTTGTTGCAAGAGAATACTTGGAAGTCCCACTGAATCTAGTGTTAACATTATTTCAAAACGGTCTATGTTGTCTATGTCAGGCAAGGTAGTCTTTTCAAGCTGGCAGGCATTGTCAATCTTGGTAAAACATATGAAAATGTTAAACTGTTGACAACCGGTAAGTGCAATTTATAAGTTTCAAATTAATATTTAGCTTTTTTGTTTGTTTGAACTAGTAATGGAATGGTTTGGCATATTTTTTTTTCACAGGCATGTAGGCCGAGATGGCCCTTAACCGTTTACAATGCATACGTGGCTAAATACAAATTTTAAGAAAATAATTAACTACTACAATGTCTTACTAGATACAAAGCTTTAGGTAAATCAAAAATAGCAAAACCAAATTAAATAAGCAGCTACAAGAAACAGATAAAGGTTACTAAATACTGTAAACGGAACAATTTTATCAGAATCAACAGAATCACGTCTGGGGCAGGTTAAAGGTTCTATTTTGGGTATTTGATGTTGCATCTCGAGAATTTATGAATTTCATTCTAGATTCCATTGAGATTTTACAAAATTTTCCCAGTAACAAAATAATATTAGGTTCTTCCTGACTCATCAACCAGATAAGTAAACTTTGACCATTTAATTGTTCTGTGCTCGGAAATTTATTATGAATGACATTCAGCATTCTTTTTCTCTCTTCGTTATATAAAGGACAATAAGTAATAAAATGAGTTTCATCTTCAACCTTAAAGTCATTGAATTTCTTACAATATAAACAAAATCTTTCATTTCGAGGAGTTTTTTTAATACCAAATCTGCCAGCTTCTATTTGTAAATTGTGAGCACTAAGCCGTAATTTTGCCAAGATGCTCCGAGTACTGTAGTTTGAAATTACGTCAAGATAAGACTCAAATTTAAAGGATGATTTAAAGGAAGCATATAGTTTTAGTTTCTTATCCTGAATGATATGATCATGAATTTTATCTTTTAGTTCAGACGCAAACGTGTTTCTAACTTTCATTTTTATTGTTTCATTGTTATCCAAACTAGAAATTTCGTAACGTGTCCGAAGATTACGTGTTTTAGATATCCAATTTGATCGATCTGCGTCTGCATCATTAACCAGCATTAACAAGGCCTGACTAGCATACCGTTCCGATTCCAATTTGGAAAGTCTGGAGTAGAATTTCAAAATTCTTATATGCCTGTGACATTGCAAACTCATTCTGCCTAATTGCATACACACCATCAGTAGTTGTATTTGTCCGTACCCCTAATGCGTATTTACACGCTTTCAGATGCAATGTTTCTAATTTATGCCATTCATCGACACCCCATACCTCGGAAGCGTAGTTTAAGATTGGTAGAATAGTATGGTCCCAAAGATACAGAAAAAGACGAGGTTGAAAACCGCCCCATTCTTTACTTTTAGAAATCAAAGAATAGAAAGCTTTTTGTGCTTTTTCTTTAACAATATCTATATGCTCAGAAAACGAACCATTCAATTTTAGCGTAACCCCTAGGTATTTATACGAGTCGCATTCTTTAATATCCTTATTACCTACTTTCCAGAGTCTTTTATTTCCATTTTTCGCACGTGATTGCTGTTTATTTTTTCTTACGACCATGACCTTAGTTTTGTCAATGTTTACTTCCATTTTCACTGCCTTAGAAAATGAATCCAGGGTTTTTAATTGAGCTTGAAGGTCATCTTGGTCCTTTGCTACCAAAACAAGGTCATCAGCATACAACAGAGTGTGAATACGAATATCATTTACAACGACCCCTTGAGAAGCTGCTTTTATGTGAGAGTTAAGGTCATTTAAATATAGAGCAAAGAGAACAGGACTTAGAACACACCCTTGACGAACACCTTTATCACAGGGAAAGATTTCAGTTAAACCATTATTACCCCTGACGCATGATTTGACTTTAGCATAAAGCGATGATATAACTTTTAGGAAGTTTCCATTAATCCCATAGGTTACGAGTTTATGCAATAAAAGCTTGTGATTAATTGAATTGAAGGCTTTTTTGTAATCGACGAAACAGAAATATAAAGAGCCTTTTGAAGTTTGAAAAGCATTTTCAATAATACTTTGGAGAGTGAAAATGTGGTCATATACATATATACCCAACAAAAGAGTTGGTTTCGCTAGAAGTCATATGGGAGCGTGCCCAAAAGGAATGGAACATGGGAGCATAATACAATTTGACATAGACTTTCAGGAACATTGAGATCAAAGAGGCTCAGAGGAGTGATTTCTGCGTGATGCGTTATTTGACGTTTTTTCTTGCGTGAAATCGTGAATCTGGGTAAATTCTTGCGTGAAAGCGTGAAATGAACTTTGCGCGTGACGCATGATTTCTCAATGTTTGGTGGCTGACTGAGTGAATTAATGGCGTAATTTAGGTCAGCTCTTTCCAAGTCATGGTCATTGTTCTCCCACCCTTCTTTTATCCATTTCCCTGGGGTTTTCATGTGATATGAATGTTGATAGACGAAAAAAGGACCGAATGCTAGAACGTTCCACTCCAAGAAATGTTTCTTCTCTATAATGCGTGAAATGGTTTTTTTTAGCTGCATGATTCGTGAATTTGCGATTTTTTTGGCGTGAAAGCGTGAATTGATGAGGGTCGTGCGGGGCCACCAGAGGAGGGAAACTCAAAATTTTCTTCTTGATAGTGATTGAAGTGATGGAGAATTCGCAGTTTCTGTAAAGGAGCAGAGGAATATAAACTCCCCGGTTAAGCGACCAATTTCATTGAGCTTAAAGCAAATCTCCATATTTTTCTACAGAAAAAGATGAAATTGAAATTGCAAAAAAGGTTGTCCAGTTTGCACTTGTTACAGATGATGGGTTCCGTTTCGCCCTTGCACACTTTGCAATCACCACAATGCCGGCAGTTACTCTTGGTGAAAAGATATGGGAAGGCATAGAATGGACCTTGAAGGCAGGTTTTCAGTGGGTATATATTTTAATCCATCGGTTGAACTTTTCTCATTTCACATTTAAGTTTTTTGCTTAGCAGATTCGTGTGTAATTCGTATTCGTATAACATCATGTTTTTATCTAAGGACAGTACAGTTTCTACGTTCTTATTGTAGTTTCTACGTACAGTATTCTTTATGTTCTTTTCAGCGTGTATTGGCTTCTTTGTGATGGCGGAGCACCAAACATATCGTGTATAAAGATGTGTGTTGACAAACAAGAAGCTGGGGGTCCTCTAGTTCTGATGGTGGATTGTAAAGTTAGTGAATTAGTCTTTGTTTTCCCTCTTGTTCAGTGTAAATTTTATTGTCTGTATTGTTTTCTTGGTATTATTTTCTCTTTAAACTTGCCCTTTTTGCCATAGAAATTTTGGCCCATTTTCAAAAATTTAACGTATTTGAAAGTGGCCTTCTAGCCGCAAAAGTGCCCTAAAAGTTTCGTACCCCCCAAGTTTGAGATGAGATGCTTGCTACTTGCTCGTGACATTTGGTTTTAGCATAATGTTTTTCCTATTTGAAAACCACCCCCTTAACAAACTTAGCACATTTGGAAATAGCTCCAGTGAACGCTAAGGAGAATTAATTTATTTTACATTTTAGCACAATTTCAAAAAAATAAGGAATAACATCCTAAAAAGCTCTAAAAGCGGGAAAACACCAAGGCAGTTAATGATCAATGGTAAAACCAATACTATTCCAACACTGGAAATCTGCATACGAGTGGGACCAGGAAAATCACATGATGAAATGCCACGAAAAATTGACGCATCATCATTTCGATTTGGATGGACGTTCCAAAATGAGAAACGCTCTAGCGGAAGATCTTCTAGATAACAAAATGTACTATCTAATGGTGGTGAGTAACAAAAGGTCATATTATAAACAGTTGTGATGTTATAGACTATAGGTTCCGTGGCCAAATATCTATAAGGGCGTTTTTTAAATTTGATTCTATCTATTCAATTCAGCAATATTTTTATTGTTTTGTTGCTGGACCCTATTTCGGCTAAAAAAGCGCAAAACTATTTTTAATAAAATGATACATAGGCCCAGATGGCCCTTCATTATTTACAACCAAACAGGTGTTACAGTTACAATGCCGATGTTAATGTAATCTAATTACAATGAATACATTTTAATATAAAAGAACTACAACTAAATAAATGTAATTTACAATGAGAATAATAATCAAGTATTAAGTAATTTTGGAAAAAGAGAAGAAGACCGATATAATGAGATATTTTAAAGACCAATACAAGAAACCCCAATTTTAACGAAATGCTTTTTTATTAAGACAGGGTACAAACAAATTCAGCTTATATATACTGTATCTCAAGGGCTCTGGAAGAAAAATTGTAGTCTGCATACATACAAATCAGGCAATTACAAAATTACAATTCCCCTTTTTTATCCAATAAGTTGCGGCATACAGGCTAGAAAAATTGCAGCTCAGGTATCTGCCACCATCCTTTTCTCATGATTTCAAAATAAGCTTGCAACTTAATCCATCTTTTAAGAAGTCAATAATAAATAGCAGGAATCTTTTAACAAACTATCTTCCTCTATCGCAAACAACACAATGAAATACAATGTACCCATTTTTTCAACTGCACTTAAAGTGAAAAACATGCCCAGCTTGATATCTTTTTATGTACAATTATTTATCGTAATAGGGGTATCAAAAGCATATCGCCAAAATTCCTGGTAAAGATCCGACGATCCTAGATGGAAGTACATGGTTGCTGAAACACACGCATGAATTGATGTCACTGTTCAGCAGCAAGAGGCCTATTGACAACGTCTTTGACGAGCGGATTGCTAAGTGTAAGTTATTCATACAGGAGCTTGGGAACTGAAAGAATGGTGTTGAGGATAGCAAACAGTTTATATTTGATCAACTCTGGTTCGATCTAAGAGCGATGGTGTACGGTCTGGAGCAAGTTGTGAAAATAAAAAAAAGTATTTTTCCTCGAGCTGTGATTAAGCTGATTATACTAAATGAAGACATACTCGAGAACATATTTTGTCAAGTCCGTGGCTTCAATGCACAAAATGACCATCCAAACTATTCGCTCTTTTATGAACACAATAAACACTGTCAACATTACACAGGCTTCGATAAGCAAAAAGTGCAACAGTGACGGTACGGCAGATTTGCCAAAAGTAGGACTGCCAAATCTGCATCCATTTAGAAGGAAGAAATGTTAAACGAACAAAACTAACTATATATTTCAAACTAAGTATGAAAGTTAAACTAAATACATGCACCAAAATAGAGTCCCTTTGTGAAGAAAAAATGTAAAATTCTACAACACTTTTAAAATATGAAACATTTTGAATGAATCAATTTTCAAATTTAACAAGTTTGAGAATATTTTATAATTTCACCTATCAAAACTCTCTTTTGGTGCACCTGCTACTATCTAGCCTAAGCCAGTGTTTCTGTGTTTTCAAATACGATTACATTAAGTTGGGCTTGCTATTGTGGGTCCTAGATTCAGACTGCTCTTATCGTTAGTCGCAGAGGTCGTTGCTGGTCACCATGGACATTTGTTATTTCTTCTGATACGGAATTCGAAGAAACCATTAATCTATCAAGGAAAAACGGAAATTCAAAACCATTTCTGTCCTTTACTTTCGCAATTAAAGGCTTTGCAATTTCTATCTTCCTCCTCGTCTTGCCCGGAATCTCAATTCTGCTTGCTGCACAAAGAATCTTAAACTCTGATACTGTGAATACAGTCCATATGTATGAATCACCGAATTGAATGATGGATGCTTTTAGTTTGGCGTGCGTATGGCATTTATCTTCCGAAAGGTCTTCGCTGAATTCCTTCAGGGATATTTTTGCTTTCCTCTTCTCTTTCTTTTTGGTCCTGACAAGAACCATCTGACGATGAGCCATTGATTTTTCCATCATAAAACACCGTTTGAAATCTTTGAGGACTTCCTTGGCTCCCACACGAATATATAGGTTTACGGCATCTTCAAACATTTTAGATATCAATTTCTGCACGAGAAGCAAAGTTATTAAGATATGTATGCATGTTTCTTTATCAGGTGAGCCAAAAAAGTAACGAACAAGCTAACTACTGTATTTCTTCGATTATAAACCGGGACTTACAGTTATTTTTGGCACGTTTTTGCGGCTTTTAAACAAGGGCGGCATACATTATTATATGCAACGCATCAAGATAACATAAAATTATAATTTACAGTACAGGAAGAAACAACGTTTTATTCTAAATAAATGTCTCTCGATTCAGTTACGGTTTTGGGGTTCGGGTTGTATTCAAGGGTGGCTTATACACAAGTGAGGCTTATAATCAAAGAAATACGGTAACTTTCATAACGTCTATTTTGAGGCTGAATTGTGTGGACTGTGGATGGTTTCTGATTTGTACTCATCTCTTGAATACAACAATCCAATCATTGAAAATGAGTACATGATCTAGAGAAACATCTAATGATATTCCATTCGTTAAAAACTTCAATCTTAGTTCCTTCGGCTTGATTTTGGTGGTTTGTTATATTATTACAGCAATACATTTGACTTTGAATTGTTCAAAGAAAACAGAGATATCGTTTTGAAATATTGACATATGACGCTTTCTGAGATGACTTGTGTTTAGTACGATTCGCAAAAAATTAACCCTTGTACAAGATTTAGCATAATATTTTGTAACTGGTGGGGTGGTGGGGGACGTTTTTGGCTCACCCAAAATGTTAATGATAAAATATTTTTATTTTGAAGTAGCTCTGTAAGAAATGGAAACAAAACAGATGAACTACTTTGATGACACATTTTACCTGTTTGATGGCAGCAGTAGCAGAGTTGCTTTCGCCGGTGAATAACTTGAAGAACTGGTGTTCTATCGCCAATTCACTATCCCCCATTATCTCTTTTTTAATCTCAAAAAGAAAATCTTCTCCCATTGTTTTAAACTTGTTTAAGCTTAAATTGTTTACTCTAGCTTGCTCTAGCCTGATCATAAAGTTAAAAACTGATCTGTAATATGGAGCAGTCCCCGGGACGCGTATTCACGTTGCTCTGTAATATCCAAATTTTCAATATTGTTCGTGGTTTCGACTATTTTTTCATACGGAATAATAATTGTTGACTGCAGCAGCTTTACTTTTGTCATTGCTTTCTCAACACACAGCATTACATCTCTGTTTTCCGACATCATATTTGCATGGGCATAACTCTTGTACTTTGAAAGAAGAACGTGTACAACATAGCAACCCAAGTACCGAAGTTTTGATAAACCAGTATTATCCATCTTGATGACCTTTAGACTTGACGAAGCGATAGTAGCAGTTTTTTCCTTGACTGAAGATGCAATAATGTCCAGTAAAATGTCGTAAACCTTACAAGCAAGATCCGACAAAAAGCATACCTCGACATCTGTGACAGTTCCTTTGTTATTTTCTCTGTCTGAAAGTACAATAAGCAGGAGCCTCTGATGTCTTTGTCGCGGCTAAATAACTATAACTTTGATGTAACGTTCTTTAAAATGCCCATTGAGAATGTTGTATCCGTTGAGTTACCTTTGTTATATGTCTTTATAATTGGAAAAATCTTTCTCCATATAATCTTTATGAATAATTCTGTTTTTAGCCCTCCATCGATCGCTTTTTGTATGACTTCATTCTTCCTTATAGAATGTTCCGAATTACTGAGAACTGAAGTGTCCTTCATTTGCCGTAAGAAAGTTTCGCATTGAAAATCACTTGGAGGCTGATTGATTTCACCCTGGGCTTCTTCTAAACATTCGAGAAACATCTCAAGATGTAGTACTTTCTCTTCTTCTGCAAGTGAAATATTTTTTTCTCAAACTCGTTTTGCACATCATCATACGGAGCAATAGAATCACAACTTACATGTTCTCCTGTTCTTTCACTTTGATCGGTGGGGACAATGGTCTTACAGCAAGAAATGTCATTTTGAAAAGGATGATGATGAAGACTCGATAATTCAGCTTTCTCTTTTTCTCTAGATTTCAGGTGATCTTTACGAAAGCCGACAAGCTGAACACCCGTATGGCTTTTTGCTCTCGATATGGCTTTTTGCTCTCGATAATGCAACATGCATCATGCCACCATTAAATTCAAAATCAGAATAAAGAATAATTTTGGAAAATTCAGAACCTTGTGCTTTGTGAATTGTACTTGCAAAATTTAGCTACAACGGAATTTGTCGTCGACAACCAATGGCAATGCAATCCTAATTTACATTAGTCCAGCTCCATCTCTCTACAATATATCTTCCACCTCCCTCCACTTCGATCTCAGCTCTGTTATTATCAATCTTTGATAAAAATGTGCACCTTGTCCCGTTGTGTAGTTGGTTGTTAATGTTTGCAAGGCAAATCATTGGAGCACTGTGTTTTGTTATTAGCTTTTTGGGGATAATTTCTTGAGCTTTGCTAAGTTTTCCTTGATCTTCACTCGCAAAAGAAACAGCCGATCCTTCCATTTCGCGAAGAATGGTGACATTTCTGAAGTTCTCATCTAATCTCGTAAAACACAGTTCCGTTGGGCAACCAGAAATACCTGTTGAAATTGGATTTGACAGCTTTTCCTCTATAAACTGCAAGCTCTCGTCTGTACAGCTACCTTGTCTCAGTTCATCAAGAAGTTTGATAAAAGCTGAATCATCTCCCCCTTGTCGGAATATTGTGTCCCATTCGATTTGATGCTCTTAATGATATGGCCATACAAAGGGCTGTTATACATTTTTGCATTTTCTGGCGTCAAGTAAGAATTACCAGGTACTGGTGGCAATTGCAGCCAGTCTCCTATAAGGATGAACTGAATTCCACCAAAGGGAAGATGACACTTTCTTATTAAAGAGCATATATTATGTATTAAGTCAAGATCCCTTGAGCTGTTCATGCTGAACTCATCCCGTATTATGCATTGAACGTTAAGTAAGTAGCGATCACATTTTTCTAACGCATCTCTTACAATATTCTCAAACGGAGCATCAGCTAGACCAATTCCAAAAAACGAATTTAATACTTTAGCATTATTTATTGGCCATTCCTCCCGTTGATATACTTCACAGGATACGCCAGTAGGGCACACGATTTGGAAAGTTTTGCCTGCTGCAATGAAGGACCTTATTATTTCCTTTGCAATGAACGATTTTCCTGTGCCAGCTTTGCCAATAATTGTGAAGTTGTGACCTTTATTCCCATATAAACACACAAGGATTGCTTTTCCGACAAAACCAGCTGAAAATGAAGTTGAAACCCCTGTAAGAAATGATTGTATACGTGCTTTTTTTATAAGAAACCGTCTATAAAAAGCAGATTTAAAGAACTTTTTCAAAATCTTTAGCATTACTACCGCAAGAAAAATTGTTAAACTAAACTGGGTATTATTGGCAGCTTAGTTTCTTATAAAAAACGGTATTGCATTATAGCTTGTTTTTTGAATTTGTAACGTTTCTGTTAATAGATATTTTGTCTTAAAATGACAGGTAGAATATTAATATTATTGGAAGATGAAAACTAGAATCAATACCATAGCGCTAGCCACAGAACATATACTATATATATTAGTTTTACATAACTGCGTCTCTGCATATTTTATCTCTTGTATTTACTCAGTGTCATTGTGGACTACTCTTAAGTACTTTTTACATACTGTTGCGTTGTCTTGTTTTCATTATTATTATTATTATTATTATTTATGTTAAATCCTTAGTATTATTGCGACGGGAAGAACATAAATTAAAATTGCACACCATGATATAATAACACATAGCACTCACCGCCATTGTGCCCTTATACTTTATTTCACACAACAACCCTGTAAAAAGATCAGCGGAAAGGTTTGATTAATGATTACAGTAAAGCAGATTTTAAAATGGTGTAAACGTGAGCTCATCCCCACCCCCTGGAAGGTTTGTTGTTGAATTCTTTTATTTAACAAAACACCTTCGTTTTTTTAATAAGAAACTTGCTTTTGTTTTGATATTTGCTATTAAAACTCTGTATATGTATATATAGCTGTATTAGGATCTTTATTCCGCCAAAGAATAACGTCAAATTACAGAATGACATGATTTTTTCATTTCTCGAAATTACTCAATAAAATTTCCCAACTATGTGTGAATTAGCGTAATATCATTCAACGCAAGCCTACTTGGGTATATATTAGGATCTTTATTCCCCCAAAGAATAACATCAAATTACAGAATGACATGATTTTTTCATTTCTCGAAATTACTCAATTAAATTTCCCTAATATGTGTGAATTAGCGTAATATCATTCAGCGCAAGCCTACTTGGTTATATATTAGGATCTTTATTCCGCCAAAGAATAACATCAAATTACAGAGTGACATGATTTTTTCATTTCTCGAAATTACTCAATAAAATTTCCCAACTATGTGTGAATTAGCGTAATATCATTCAGCGCAAGCCTACTTGGTTATATATTGGGATCTTTATTCCGCCAAAGAATAACGTCAAATTACAGAATGACATGATTTTTCCATTTCCCGAAATTACTCAATAAAATTTCCCTAATATGTGTGAATTAGCGTAATATCATTCAGCTCAAGCCTACTTGGGTATATATTAGGATCTTCATTCCGCCAAAGAATAACGTCAAATTACAGAATAACATGATTTTTTCATTTCTCGAAATTACTCAATAAAATTTCCCAACTATGTGTGAATTAGCGTAATATCATTCGGCACAAGCCTACTTTGGTGTACATTAGGATCTTTATTCCCGAAAAAAGAATAACGTCAAATTACAGAATGACATGATTTTTTCATTTCTCGAAATTACTCAATAAAATTTCCCTAATATGTATGAATTAGCGTAATATCATTCAGCGCAAGCCTACTTGGGTATATATTAGGATCTTTATTCCGCCAAAGAATAACGTCAAATTACAGAATGACATGATTTTTTCATTTCTCGAAATTACTCAATAAAATTTTCCCACTGTGTGTGAATTAGCGTAATATCATTCAGCGCAAGCCTACTTGGCTATATATCAGGATCTTTATTCCGCCAAAGAATAACGTCAAATTATAGAATGACATGATTTTTTCATTTCTCGAAATTACTCAATAAAATTTCCCAACTATGTGTGAATTAGCGTAATATCATCCAGCGCAAGCCTACTAGGGTATATATTAGGATCTTTATTCCCCCAAACAATAACGTTAAATTACAGAATGACATGATTTTTTCATTTCTCGAAATTACTCAATTAAATTTCCCTAATATGTGTGAATTAGCGTAATATCATTCAGCGCAAGCCTACTTGGTTATATATTAGGATCTTTATTCCGCCAAAGAATAACATCAAATTACAGAGTGACATGATTTTTTCATTTCTCGAAATTACTCAATAAAATTTCCCAACTATGTGTGAATTAGCGTAATATCATTCAGCGCAAGCCTACTTGGTTATATATTGGGATCTTTATTCCGCCGAAGAATAACGTCAAATTACAGAATGACATGATTTTTTCATTTCCCGAAATTACTCAATAAAATTTCCCTAATATGTGTGAATAAGCGTAATATCATTCAGCACAAGCCTACTTGGGTATATATTAGGATCTTTATTCCCCCAAAGAATAACGTCAAATTACAGAATGACATGATTTTTTCATTTCTCGAAATTACTCAATTAAATTTCCCTAATATGTATGAATTAGCGTAATATCATTCAGCGCAAGCCTACTTGGGTATATATTAGGATCTTTATTCCGCCAAATAATAACGTCAAATTACAGAATGACATGATTTTTTCATTTCTCGAAATTACTCAATAAAATTTCCCAACTATGTGTGAATTAGCGTAATATCATTCAACGCAAGCCTACTTGGGTATATATTAGGATCTTTATTCCCCCAAAGAATAACGTCAAATTCACGGTTTTCCTTATTCGCGCGGCGCGCAATGCATTGTGGTTCTTGTAGTAAAGCGTGTGCGCGTTGCGGTCACAAACATACTGTGATCAACAACTTCGGCCGCACATTTGTCATGGATTCATCTGAGTTTTCTTGCCGAAATACTGCACTTGCACCAACGAAAGTTTGCCCTAGTTTTTTTCAAAGCTACAATTCGGGGCAAACTGCTGAAATTCAACCAGAAGAGCTCGTAGAAGTCGACCAAAGTGACAACGAAGAAGTCTCCTTCAGCAAAGAATGGCCTAGGCTGCCTGGGCCTAGTTTCGAGAAAAATTCTGATGGTGATGGCAATAATGATGCAGATAAGAAAGCCAAAAAACTTGTTGGTGGGTTCACTTGCTGTGTACCTTTATGTTATAACAATACCAAAAAGAACCCAGAATTGAGTTTTTACTCTTTTCCTAGCGGAAGTAGACCTGAAAAAGTCGAATTAAAAAAGAAATGGGTGTCACTGATCAGCCGCAAAAACTTCAAGCCATCATCAGGACACAGAGTTTGCTCTGAGCACTTCATTGGTGGCAAGAAGAGTTATATGAATAATTTACCTGTCATTGTCCCGAAATCAACAAGGCCAACCATTCCAAAGCCAAGGCCAACTTCAAAGTCAACAAATAGAGAATTTACTGTTACTGCTAAAAAGCCAATAGAAATTCTACAATTTAATGACGAAAACATTGATCCTCATCAGGAACAGTTGGAACTAAATGAAACTGACCTGTTAAAAAAGCAGCACCAGGAAGAGCTGCAGGTTTTGAGAAAACAACTGGAACAGAAGCAGCTGGAAAACGATTCATTGCAGAGAAAATTAAAGAAAACATCATTTGACATTGAGTACATCAAAACTGACGATGCACTGTTTCATTTCTACTCTGGTTTTCCTGATTATGAGACTTTTCGAATATTTTACGATTCGATAAGTCCAGTAGCTGAAAAATTGATATATTACAAGTCGAATACAAATACTGAGAAACTATCCAAAGGAAATGCAAAGTGTGGTCCAAAACGTTCATTGTCACAGGAGCAAGAACTGTTTCTGGTATTGACCAGACTAAGATGTGGTCTTCTGGAAAAAGACATTGCACACAGAGCCGGAATATCTGCAGGGTACTTTTCCAGAGTATTCATAACATGGATTGACTTTCTATATGCTAGACTGAGATGTCTTCCAATTTGGGCATCAAAACAGACTGTTGAAAAGACCATGCCTTCATGTTTTCAGGAGTCGTATCCCAGTACTAGGGTCATAATTGACGCTACTGAAATTTTTTTGGAAATGCCAAGTTCTTTACGATCACAGAGTGAGACGTACAGTAACTATAAACATCACAATACTGCTAAAGGTGTGGTTGGTATTGCACCTTCAGGTTTAGTGACTTTTGTTTCAGATTTATATGCTGGAAGATGCAGCGATAAAGCGATTACAAAAGATTGTGGTATCTTGGACCTTTTAGAGGAGGGTGATTCCGTGATGGCTGACAAAGGTTTCACAATCGAGGATGACCTCCCTGTTGGGACATTTTTAAATATCCCTCCTTTTTTGAAGAATCATGCTTCACTAACCTTGGAAGAAGAGACAGAGACAAGAAGAATAGCTTCAGTTCGAGTTCACGTTGAGCGTGCAATCAGACGCATAAAAACTTTCAGAATACTGAAAACTGTTTTTCCGATTTCAATGTCTGCAGACCTGAATAAAATTTGGGTTGTTTGTGCCTACCTTACAAACTTTTTACCACCTCTTATTAACAGCCCATAATGTGTGTTTATTAATGTTTATTAACAATATGGAATTTGAAACCAAAACAACAAGCAAAATTACTTTATTTCAGTACCTTGTTTCCTGGTCATCGTATAATTTTTATAATCAAGACTGAAGAATTTGAGGGCATTGGTGTGGACAGGGTGAATTACATGGGGGCAATACACAATGTTTAAATTTTGTTCAAAATATAAGTTTTATAAAAGCTTGCCAGTTTCGGAAGCATGTCCTTTTCCCAAAATAAACTGTCACGGTTTAAACGCTGCACAAAAACCTCCTTTTCGGTATAGACGACAAAGTCTAACCATGAAATTCCAACAATATTCATAAGGCCTTGACATTGGTAAAAGTAGGCATGTGATTCTTTAAGCTGGGGACCAGAGTCCGACTCTTTGAGGAAAAATGTTTTGGATTTACATGCATCAGCTATTGTCATTTCACGCTTTGAATATGGACACTTAATCTCGACTCCACCGACCAATTTTCCTTCATGGGAAACTAAACCATCTGGGCTTGCTCCCAACCATGGCCACTTCGGATTAATCATTAACCCGCACTCTATTACACTATGCATGTTGTCAAGTTTTTCCTTGTACATTGCTAAAGCAATCTTCTCGTTTTCTACACCCCATTGTATCGCTGCTGTTTTTAACCTTTTTCCTTCCTTGCACCGTTGTATCTGTTCTAGTATTGACTTTGGATATATATTATCCCTACGACGTACTACCTGTCCAAACAGTGATGACGTCAGCCTCTTAGATCTCTCAAGGTACCACATTTGGGAGTTACCTTGTTGTTTTGTTTCATTTTCAATTTCCTTGCTTTTTTCTAGAGTGACTCCGACTGATTTAGTGATTGTTTCTAAAGACTCTTTTTCAAAAAATGAAGAGTCCACTGACTGGTTCATGTTTTCAAAAATGTTACATGACAGTGAGGAGGTAGACTCTGCAGCTTGATCATCTGGTGTTGATGCTATTTTTTGACGTTTGTACGGGTTGAAAGTAGTGCATGGCAAATAGTTGTTCCCCTTTAGCACTTCCACAAGTAAAGTCGCTTTTCGAGATTTTTCAAGGGCAGATGAAAGAGCTTTTATATCATCCGATGTGACATTCTTTGCAAAGTCTGGAGTGGCACAAAAGTCTCTCCGTTCTCCCAAAACCAAAGGCCTTTTTCTTTTTTTGGATTTGTCTTTCTGGTAACTGGCTTTCTCAAATTCAAGGACATCAAATTTAACAGCAATACTTGATGTCATTTTCACCCTTGGCTCATTCCATTTTTGCAGAACTTGGGTGCATGTAACATCTTCAGGTACACATTTAAGGCCCAAGTTCGAATAATCCAAAAGAGTGTATAACAAAGCAGCAGCATGTTTACAACATCCGCCTTGCCCTGCTTTACAGCTACATTTGGAACGGACAACTCCACCTTGCACTTGCCGGATGTGAGCGTAAACAGTGTATTTGACATTTTTCATGGAAGCTGACACAAAAGCTTTCACTAAAATAAGTTTTAGATCTCCATTGTTGACATTGGGTTTTACTCTGACTTTGCTCACATACCCTTCTTTCCAAAGCTTGTAGCCATGAAGTTTATTCCTGTAAGCTTTCGGAGGAATATTGTCAGGCATTGTCATCGAATTTTCAATGAGAGTCTGATTTAAATGGCTTTCTGTGAACTTTGGGAAGTATTTTAGATCGATAGTCCAACCATTCACATCTAAATTCTCCTCTGAGAGCGGGAAGATCTGTGTCGCCGTTGAATCATTTTTCTCGAAACTAGGCCCAGGCGGCCTAGGCCATTCTTTGCTGAAGGAGACTTCTTCGTTGTCACTTTGGTCGACTTCTACGAGCTCTTCTGGTTGAATTTCAGCAGTTTGCCCCGAATTGTAGCTTTGAAAAAAACTAGGGCAAACTTTCGTTGGTGCAAGTGCAGTATTTCGGCAAGAAAACTCAGATGAATCCATGACAAATGTGCGGCCGAAGTTGTTGATCACAGTATGTTTGTGACCGCAACGCGCACACGCTTTACTACAAGAACCACAATGCATTGCGCGCCGCGCGAATAAGGAAAACCGTGAATTACAGAATGACATGATTTTTTCATTTCTCGAAATTACTCAATAAAATTTTCCCACTGTGTGTGAATTAGCGTAATATCATTCAGCGCAAGCCTACTTGGTTATATATTAGGATCTTTATTCCGCCAAAGAATAACATCAAATTACAGAGTGACATGATTTTTTCATTTCTCGAAATTACTCAATAAAATTTCCCAACTATGTGTGAATTAGCGTAATATCATTCAGCGCAAGCCTACTTGGTTATATATTGGGATCTTTATTCCGCCGAAGAATAACGTCAAATTACAGAATGACATGATTTTTTCATTTCCCGAAACTACTCAATAAAATTTCCCTAATTTGTGTGAATTAGCGTAATATCATTCAGCACAAGCCTACTTGGGTATATATTAGGATCTTTATTCCCCCAAAGAATAACGTCAAATTACAAAGTGACATGATTTTTTCATTTCTCGAAATTACTCAATAAAATTTCCCAACTATGTGTGAATTAGCGTAATATCATTCAGCGCAAGCCTACTTGGTTATATATTGGGATCTTTATTCCGCCGAAGAATAACGTCAAATTACAGAATGACATGATTTTTTCATTTCCCGAAATTACTCAATAAAATTTCCCTAATATGTGTGAATAAGCGTAATATCATTCAGCACAAGCCTACTTGGGTATATATTAGGATCTTTATTCCCCCAAAGAATAACGTCAAATTACAGAATAACATGATTTTTTCATTTCTCGAAATTACTCAATTAAATTTCCCTAATATGTATGAATTAGCGTAATATCATTCAGCGCAAGCCTACTTGGGTATATATTAGGATCTTTATTCCCCCAAAGAATAACGTCAAATTACAGAATGACATGATTTTTTCATTTCTCGAAATTACTCAATAAAATTTTCCCACTGTGTGTGAATTAGCGTAATATCATTCAGCGCAAGCCTACTTGGCTATATATTAGGATCTTTATTCCGCCAAAGAATAACGTCAAATTACAGAATGACATGATTTTTTCATTTCTGGAAATTACTCAATAAAATTTCCCAACTATGTGTGAATTAGCGTAATATCATCCAGCGCAAGCCTACTTGGGTATATATTAGGATCTTTATTCCCCCAAACAATAACGTTAAATTACAGAATGACATGATTTTTTCATTTCTCGAAATTACTCAATTAAATTTCCCTAATATGTGTGAATTAGCGTAATATCATTCAGCGCAAGCCTACTTGGTTATATATTAGGATCTTTATTCCGCCAAAGAATAACATCAAATTACAGAGTGACATGATTTTTTCATTTCTCGAAATTACTCAATAAAATTTCCCAACTATGTGTGAATTAGCGTAATATCATTCAGCGCAAGCCTACTTGGTTATATATTGGGATCTTTATTCCGCCGAAGAATAACGTCAAATTACAGAATGACATGATTTTTTCATTTCCCGAAACTACTCAATAAAATTTCCCTAATATGTGTGAATTAGCGTAATATCATTCAGCACAAGCCTACTTGGGTATATATTAGGATCTTTATTCCCCCAAAGAATAACGTCAAATTACAAAGTGACATGATTTTTTCATTTCTCGAAATTACTCAATAAAATTTCCCAACTATGTGTGAATTAGCGTAATATCATTCAGCGCAAGCCTACTTGGTTATATATTGCGATCTTTATTCCGCCAAAGAATAACGTCAAATTACAGAATGACATGATTTTTTAATTTCTTGAAATTACTCAATAAAATTTCCCTAATATGTGTGAATTAGCGTAATATCATTCAGCGCAAGCCTACTTTGGTATATATTAGGATCTTTATTCCGCCAAACAATAGCGTCAAATTACAGAATGACATGACTTTTTCATTTCTCGAAATTACTCAATAAAATTTCCATAATATGTGTGAATTAGCGTAATATCATTCAGCGCAAGCCTACTTGGGTACATATTAGGATCTTTATTCCGCCAAAGAATAACGTCAAAATACAGAATGACATGATTTTTTTCATTTCTCGAAATTACTCAATAAAATTTCTCAACTATTTGTGAATTAGCGTAATATCATTCAGCGCAAGCCTACTTGGCTATATATTAGGATCTTTATTCCGCCAAAGAATAACGTCAAATTACAGAATGACATGATTTTTTCATTTCTCGAAATTACTCAATAAAATTTCCCAACTATGTGTGAATTAGCGTAATATCATCCAGCGCAAGCCTACTTGGGTATATATTAGGATCTTTATTCCCCCAAAGAATAACATCAAATTACAGAATGACATGATTTTTTCATTTCTCGAAATTACTCAATTAAATTTCCCTAATATGTGTGAATTAGCGTAATATCATTCAGCGCAAGCCTACTTGGTTATATATTAGGATCTTTATTCCGCCAAAGAATAACATCAAATTACAGAATGACATGATTTTTTCATTTCTCGAAATTACTCAATAAAATTTCCCGACTATGTGTGAATTAGCGTAATATCATTCAGGGCAAGCCTACTTGGGTATATATTAGGATCTTTATTCCAATCCAGAAACAACCAAAGATGCTTGTTGTGAAAGGTCCACTTTGCGCTAATTTTTCTTCATAGACTCAAGAATGATATCTGTATTTCAGGGCCCTTGAAGAAGCAACTCTTACATAGTCTTTGGGGAAATCGTATATGAATGAATGTATAATCTTGTTAGAGAAAAAAGGATTAAGAAATATCATCAGCTATACAATAAAGCTTGTAGGCGCTTATTGAAAGAAGGCGCTTTGCAAATCCATATGCAACCAAAGTTGTCTGTGAATGATTTCTTTACACGTTCTATGTGACAGTGATAAAAACAACATTTAACATTAACAAAAGTGAAACACTATGTACACTGTATTTAGAAGAAAATTATTCATATTGTATATCGTACAGAATACTGTTATATGTTACAAAATTATGTAATAAAAAAACAGCCTTGAATCAAAAGGGTTTAGTCGATATCTATATTCAACTTTACCCAATCAATGTTTCATCTTTACGCTATTGAGCATTTTTTGTGTCCGATGACCATGTCCGGAATATTTCGAGGAAGATAAATTTTGTTTTGAGTGATAAAGCGAAGTTGTTGACTTTCATGTGGATATGCATATGTACATACTTACATTACATATTACATAAAGTCCTGCTCTAAATATAGATGAATATTATATTTTAATACGAGCGATGACATATGAGTTAAACGGAATTGAAGGAAATAATGTCCAGTTAAAATTTACCTTATATTTACGACTTTTCAAACAAACTCATCATGCAACTCTTATACTGTGTTGTAGCAAACACTTTGCACTTGATTCACATTCATACTAAACATGATTTCTAAATTATATCATACTGCAGAGCAATAAAACACGACTGAGCTCCATAAATTAACTAAACTATTGTCATTTTCATTTAGTAACCCAAAATAAACTGACTCAATTTTCCAGAGCACAAAATCATTGGCAAGACTATCTTTTTCTTAAATTCAAAGAGAAGGAATAGGCTATTTTTAGACACATTGGCTTTAGCTCTGTTTATTCAAAATTCAAAACTCAAAAAATATGGATTAATACAACAAATGAAAATCATAAGATTCAAGCACGTGAAAAAGTATAAAGAAAATTACTTTCATACAAACAATATTACTTAAAAAATCAGCCTACTCCAACTTATCAGCCTCATAGACATGCGAATAGAGCAACCATGCTTGATGATTTTTCTCACAGAAAAGACATTCAAATTCATAAACACCACGATGAAACATTGACAGGCTAAATCCTGGACTGGTAACTGATCTGAGAAAAAAATATTCTTCTTCCCTTGCATGGATTAATTTTTGAATACCAAATTTTTGTCTAAGATTTAAAGACAAATATCCTTCATGGTACACAAGTTTTTCAATATTTCCTTTGAAGATTCCTCGTGCATCACATTCAAAGTGATATATCCTATACTTAGGATACTCATCTGATACAATGGTATTTGAAAAGCTGCCATCCTTTAGCCATGTGCGTATAAACCAGACTGTAAAAGAAGAAAAAGGGGGTTTTTCAATTCACTTCATCTATGTCTACATGGGCCATGTTTTAACAATTTTTCAAAGATAAGACAAAAAACTGGCAAGGAAACACATTTTATCAAGGGTTTTACCAAGCATCAACAAACAATCAGTATTAAGATGTATCAAACAGCTGCCAAAAATGACCAAAGCTGACCAAAATGTTTCATTTTATGTTATGCGTTGTTCTTTTTGAACATTATATAAAAATCTTGGCGCCACCATTTGATAATACATGTATTCAATAATGAATATACCATTTGATAATATTTGAAACTTTGAGCATGAAGAGAACATTGCTGCAAATATTTTCAGTGTAGTATGTGTGTCTGCTCTAATAAAAAAGAAACACAAATCTGAATATAATTCTCACATTTTTCTTCATCTTTCAGTGGCCAAAAGCCATATCTCTCATCAAGTTTCTGTATTGGGCATCCTGCAATTGGTTTATCTAAAAAATGAAAGGAGGCTATTGGTAATTGCCCCTTCACCATCTCCTTAAATGTTTAGGAGAGATTTGTAATTGGCATAAACTTCTAATACTTTAGATTTCCAGACCAAAAAGTTAATTAATCTAGTTTTATCTAGAGTGGTGCCTGCTTGCAAATTCAGGGGTGTTGGAACTCCATCCAATCAAAATTTTTATGACCATGACTCTGGACATTTAATGACATGCTACCTTTTGACAATAAACCTATTGAACTACTGAGTTTTCTAGCTGTTTTCCTTTACAACAAAAGCTTCTTTTAACTGTGTACTATCTTTTCAGGTGGGACAAAATAAATGTTACCTGGAAGATCTGAAAATTCTCCAATGTCTGGTTTCTCATAATAAACTTTTTCGCCAGGCATTAGAGAAAAAATTGTTTTTCATCTGTTGGGGAATGGAAGCAAGGCAGTCGGGCAGTGCGTAGAAAAAAACAGCAAAATCAGCAAAATAGGAGAATTTAACAATTTAAAGAGTGATGGCCCCTGCATGTACAGTATAATAATACCATAATAGTTAGAAACACACCCAGCACACCAGAAAGTGTTGTTTGACTAAATTTGATCTCTGAGGCCCCTGAACAAGATACAGTAATATTTTGAAGGATAATTTTTTTTGTGGCAATGTTGTCCTGAGAAAGGGTCAGGTTGAAAACACAGAGCGATCGGAGATCTCAGAACACAGAAACTCTCATTCCGAGATTTCCAAGAGTTCTGTGTTCTGAGTGGTTAGGTATAGGACACAGTTGCAAACACGAATACACACATTTTTTTCATAAACACTAAAAAGTTGATCCAGTACTGAAAGTTTTGTAAAATTTTCAGTTTTTGAGTACTGAAAGTTTCTCAAGAGTTTCTTGAATATCCATGTTGGCAACATAGTTTTTCTGAATTAGCAACATCTGAATTATGTTCCAAACCCATTCATCAATCATATTGGAATGCATAAGCGTTTCCTGTTTGTCTGCTATGTCGCAGAAATGCTTTATTGCAGAGGAAACACGAGAAATTAAAGTAATTTTTTGCTGTCTGAGGCAAAAAATTTCCTACATAGAAAAATTCCAGTACTGAAGCTTCATAAAATTTTGGCTATTCGAGAGTCTGGGTTTCTTATAAAGAGTTGCTTATAAAAAAAGAATACAAGTATCTTGATAAACTTGGAAATGTCAGAATGAAGTCCAACACAGACTAGTCCGAGGCAAAGACCAATGTTGTCATGGAAAACTAACCGGTTATAATCACTTTTCTCTAAATTTTGCTGTGATCTGAGATGCTGTGCAAGATTTCTATATGGCTGCCAAAAATTTCTGCATCTCCTCACGTAACAATGTTCAATTTTCCGGTAACTCATATAGTGTTATAAATAGTCTGCTCCACTAGGAGTAGGTAGCCATTGGTGCTCTCGAAAAGACATGGAACGATGCTGCTCTTTGACATGTCGGCGAATGTTTTTCATGAATCGACCATAGCTTCTGCAATATTTGACCCTGCAGACCCCTGCAGTTGATTCTGACCTGCTCTTCTGCTTAACAAAAAAGAGAGGCATTATCAGTTTAAGTTCAAAGTTAAACGGCCGCCTATTGGCCTAGCAAGAACCAAAAATGGTGAAGGGGATGGCCTGCTCAAAAAAAGAGAGGCTGTCTGTTGTGCATGTCGCACTCGCAGTAAGATACGACATTCTTGTGCTTCTAAAATTTAATTCATTACCTTTTCGTTCCGTGAGCGGGACAACATTGTGAGTCTTGAAAAGCGACAGTAAGAGCAGAACGTAACATGCAAAGAACAGCACAAATGAACGGACAACTTTTTGGCGGCAAAACTTTACATGGCAGCGACATTTCGCGCCAAAACGTACATGTGGTGGGGAAGTTTGGCTCCAAAATAGCTAATCCGACTAAACGATATGCTAAAATCTTATAAAGCATCATAACTTGGTTTGGATGAAACTTTAGTGTCCCAGGCCTGGGGAGGGGGGTGTACTCGCATTGAGGTCGGACAGGTGGGTCCAGTCGGTTTGAGGGTCTTAGCGAAGGACTATCAAATGGCCCAATTTAGAGAGATAAGGAAATGATATTGCAAATTTGGGGTATTTTGGTAGTTACTACCCGTTACATCAAATTTCCTGGTATTTTGATCTTAGTTTGCAACCTTTTGTGTACTAGAATGTTAGAAAACTTTAACAGAAAATTTATCGAAACGACATGATTTTTAGCTTCTTACACTACAATTTGGGGGTATGGTAAAAATTACTACCATTTGAGGTTTTTTTGAAAATTTAGTCTTTGGTCCTCTTTAGCCCTGACTGGACTCAATGGGAGTACCCCCCAAGGGATCCCAGGTCAGTGTTATTATTGATTCTAATAGCGTTAAACATTTGGACTCTCCCAGTTCTAAGAGGGCAGCTTTGACAGGGTTGTCAGACTTGGGATTTTTAGAGGCTGCTGGGATTTTTCTTGGGATTTATTTTTTCTGGGAAAACCTTGGGAATTTCTGAAAATATTATTTGGCTTCAACATATCACAATCCACTCGAATTTCAATCGATGTGCCGCCGAAATTTTACAGACCAACTCACATATAATCATATAAGGGCACAGACCCTATATTATGGGTAAAAAGAAGCAGGATATGAGAGTAATAAGGCTTTCTATGCCATATCATTAGTTGAAAATACACTACGGACGTTTTCGATGTAATTTGAACACTTTTCGAATTCGAACACTTTTCGTATTCATATAAAATTGTTTAGTTCTTATAAATTTCCCACCCTGTTATACGGGGATCTGGCTAAAATCGTACCCATATTTTACAGAATTTCAGGGCAAAAGAGCCACCCACATGGGCAGCACATACCCGTATCAAAATTATTCTAAATATACCACATTTGCAACTTGATCTTAAATCGTGTGGAGATTTAGTTGTGTGGAAAGTTAACCAGAAACCATCTAGGGGCAATTGGTGGGAAAGTATTATGTGCGTGCATGAGGTCTTTTTATTAAAGGTAACCCTGTTTCCAAGGGCAAGATAGATAATTCTCACTTATCTGTGCTAGTAAGAGAAAAACACAGAAATGAAATTATTTCAACGTTTATCTTTCTAAAATCTTTAAATCAGTAGCAAAGCAAAGAATAATTGTTAAACATATAAACTGTCCAGGATGGAAAGTATTTCCCCCCTCTCTGTTTCAGCTAGAATAAGCTCTTTTCTTCTGATTTTACTGGACAAGAAATAAGGCTTTACATTCCTTGTGATAATTGATTGATGCTCTATTCTGTCTTCTGAGCCAAGCATGTATTTTTTACCTTTAATTAAATTCAGCCACGTCCCTGTATAATTATCATTTGCCAACTGCCTTTTCACTATAAAAAGCCAAAAACGCTCCTTTTCACCAATGGTACAGACAGGTACCACACTTCCTTTTTTAGGCTTCGCCCCTATGAATAAGATATGGTTCAACAATAAAAACTATACACATTATATGCTAATAATAAACAGAACAGTGGAAACATTTTTCAAAACCATAACTAAAAAACGGCAATAAAGCACAATGCTTGAGCGTTTGCATACACACACACACTGGTCTCAATGTAGAGCTGTCATGTGATGGCAATCAACATAAACTGTGGCAGGATCTGTTAAAAGTTAGACAAGTTGTTTTGACTTTAATTTCATAAGATGTTACCTTTAATCTTTTGTTTGCTTTCTTGTTTTCCAGCTTCTGTGCTTGAAGGAGCTGGTTGAACCAGATTTTCGGCTCTCAACTCCGAGGCTAGTATAAAAATATACATAAAATAATAACACTTTAAAAAGCAATATGATTCAAATGTGAACAGAATTCTACTGTACAGACAGAATAGCTGCTTTAACTTTGAGGTAACAGAGGACTAAATTCATATGAGAGCACAATGTATGATACAAGAAGAATACACCATTCTTCCAAAAAACTATGCAGACACATTTCATAAATCATACCCGAGTTTTCAGTAACTGTAGTTGAATGCAAGATGATAAATTTTTCAGAGGCTGAATTTTCTTGCACTTCTGGCAAGCTACCTGTAAAATATTAAAGGTGAACTGAAACAACAATTGAATGGAGATAAAATTTGGTTAAATTTCCAGAAATTCCAGAAACTCTGAAGCAGAATTATCTCACAAACAGACATGCATTATGTATCTACAACAAATTCAGTTTTTAAAGCCACAACAAAAACTTCAATTAAAGATGACAGTAAAAAATGGATAAAAATACCTCATAATGTTGAATGCAGATATTTGCCTCCATTTGCAGAGTGCAAAGGGTCAAGAAATAACATTAAAGTGCAAGAAGCAATAAAATATGATCAAAAGTAAGTAAAGTTTAAGAACAACATTATACCTGATATTGTCTCCAGAGTTCCTGTGTTTATTCTATCAGGAGCAGGTTGACAATCAATGGACACCTCCACTGTTAATTAAGAAAATTGAAAACAATATATGAGAAGGCATCACTTAGAAAAGTTGAAGAGCATTAAGCAGATTTCCATTGCAGTGACAGTTCCCTGTATTTATATCACCTTATGCACTTCACTTTATTGTGGAAGAGATCAATTATGACATGACACGTTTTTAATGTAAACATTTCAATTTGTGATTTTCAACAACAAGTGTACTTTCAATTCCATTCATGTGCCCATCCACACTTTGCATATAAGAAATTTGAGCTCTGAGACAAATTGTCTTAATTTAAAAATTATCTTAAAGTCCATGTTATGCTGAGCAAAAATCATATATACATATCATTGGTTCTATGTATAACACTGCTGAAATTTTTGTAACAATATTTAAGGAAATAATACAATATCTGTATTTGCTGTTAAATGATATTGTTTGGCACCTCTTTTCCCAAAAAGATAAAAAAATGTTAACAGCACAGCAAATGCGATCCAGCAACACATAAAAAACAAAACAAAAACATAAATACATTTCAGCATTGCTTATGGAATGCACATGTCACCTGTTGTTTGTTCCACGATGGTCTGATTACCTTCAACACTGACACCACCTTCTTCAGAATGTTAACGACACCAGTCTAACAAATAAACCCAAAGGAGAAACGTTGGTATACAGTTTTGATAAAGAAGTTAGCAAACCGTTTGAATGTAAAGCTTTCAGCCAAAAGAATAATGGGCAAGGAGAGAATTCTTGACAATTTCTGTGTTTCCAAGAGTTGATCAATAGACAAGTTATCTGGGTTCGTGGGACATTTTTCAGGAAGATGACAAATGTTTGAGCGAGGGGATCCTTTCCATGTGCAATGAACATGATTGTAGTTATTTCAGGAGAGAATTCAGAAAACTTTTCTTTACAACCCCCTATCTTGGAGAAAAGTATCCTTCGGTCTATTTCTTTAAAATATAAATTTTCAAATTCAAAATAATGACTTTGTTAAGCTAAAATTACTCTGACAAATAACTATACAATGTTTTGAAATGAAAAACCTTGAAAATATGTCAGGTCTGTTTTTAGGATCAGCACTAATGAACTCTTCACCAAACCCATTTGTGCACATTGACTCAACAGTCATCCCGATTCCATGTTTCTTTGTCATTAGAATGACAACATTTAAATTGCACAGACGGCAAAGCTCATTTATCTACACAAGAAAAACTCCTCTTTCATGCCGGCTCTCATGATGTGTTTGAATCATATCACTTGTCTTTTTAAATAAGTTTTCTATTGAGATTTTAAATTTTTCTGTGGTTTTTCTGTATCAGCAAGATTTTGAAACTCAACAAAAAATAGGTACTACACAGTATCTGAGTATCTGTTTCACAGTATCTGAGTATTGGTTTCTTGCATTACAATAACAGTTACAAAATATCAACAATACAAAAAACATTTATTTCACCCTGTCTTGTATAATTCCTTACTGAATTGTTGCGTTTGGCTTTTTGTTGAGCTTCAGTCTCTTTTTCTTACTTTGCTCAAATTCTACCTTAAATTCGAAACAGTTTCGTTTTCGAATTGGGTTCAGGGCATTGCAGTACTTGCAAACCTAAAACAAATAAACAAACAAATTTCTACATCATGTTCAGCTATGTATGGTGTTTATTTGCCCTTTTCAGACCATTAGGAAACTCTGCAAGAAGAGCTCACTCCAAAAGAATTCGCACCGTTTTTTGCTTCAAAAGCCTTTCACATATTCTTACAGTTTCATATGCAATTATCTAATTTCCTATAGAAAATTTTGATTTTTGTCAGTTTTGACAGTATCCAAATACATACAGTAATAGCAAATAAATGGTAATATTTAACAATGAAAAATTCCAATAACAGGAAAAAACAACTATACAATAATCAGTTATAGCTATTGCGATTGGTGACACAGGGTATTTGTTAGGGAATTATCCTGGGGGAAGTCATATGAGGTCAAATAAGGCAGGTTCCAATATCTCCTACAGAAGTATCTATAACAATGTTTCCAAATATATCCCTGCTTCCCTCTATGTTTTCCGTACCCCTTTATCCCTAACAATGACCTTTAGCTAGAAATATATCTTGAGCTAAAATATCTTATGTACCCTTTATTTCGGTATAGCTACATGAAACCCCAGGCTACATTTGACTGCTTGCTCAATGGCAACATAGGTGATAACAAAAACTTACTTTACCAATCCCGCTACTTCTTGTTTCTTTGCTTAATTCTAGGCCTGTTAGAAATAAGACAAAACATAGTCACCAAACATAATTACTGACTTTTTAAGGGCTTTTACCAGGAAAAATGAACTTGGTGAAACTTTTTACCCCCACTCCGTCTAAGCCCTTACAAAATCATAAACTTTTAAGATATGTAAAACCAATAATACAAGCACTAAGATGGTAAAAGTTCACCTAGTCTACATTTTGGCAGCTTATCAAAATGCAAAGAGAACCATTATTCCCACTCATGAACCCTGAAATTTAACCATGAAATTCAAATTTCTATAGCTCATAATCCACAACGAGAAGGGGGAATGCAAATATTCCTCAATGGCAGGATGCAGTTGCAGCTCTGTTTTGGTGTCTGTGAGGTGCAGGAACCAAACTTTTTGACCAGATTTGTTCTTCCATGTGCAGAATTGAGAGGCTGAGAGCAACAGACTCAAATGGCCCAAAAATAAGAAGACTCAGTCTCAGCTGAGAAAAGAAATTATGAGTTGCAAAATTTTAATCAAACAACATTAAAATTTCAATTTTATCTCGTGAATCATCAGGATGAATCATGAATCATGAATCATGAATCATCAGGATGCATCATGAATCATGCAGCAAAAGTTTGGCTGGCACCCTTTTTTGCTGCAGCCTCTGAAACAAAACCCTTCATACTGTAACTTTAAGTTGTTTTTTTTGACAGGATGGAAAAGGTACCTAGGTTAATTTTAGTTCAAATGGGGTGGACCTTTAAGTAGTCACGGAATTATTGAAATATACATACTATATATATATAAGTACTGGTTCGCAGAAAAGAGACAGGAATCTACACTTTCATCTCGACAAGCCTGTTTCGTGATTGCTCACTCATCAGGAGATGTTATATATGCTCTACTTCAACGTATTGAGCACTATTCTCTGGAAACCAACATACTGGCTGTATACTATATATATATATATATAGGTCCCCGGCAATTCAACTTCTTTAGTGTAGTAAGCCTAAGGCTTCAATCAAGGCTCCTCAGAGCAGGAAGTATTTGGTTTGCAAACCGATCTACTATACAGTCATTTGCATAAATTTAAGACCACCTGTCATTTTTCCTATTTTATTAGATCAATCTTAGAATAATGCAATATTTCTAAAAACAAACCAATTCACATCCCTGTACTGATATTCTATGTAACTTTGGACTTATATCAAGCAAATCAAGGTAATGCAGCTAAAAAATCAAATGCATTGGCAATATCATGGAGTTTTTTTCTTTCAATTGACTTTTTTCAATCATAGGTAAAAGGGCCTCAATAACTGATTTTCAGTGTAGTCAAATTGTTGCTGCATATCAGCAATGTGTGTTGTTGTGAATGCGGGGTATTGATGATGTCTTGTTGCACCCCTTTTAACTTATATCACGTTCAGAAAAGCCCTGCTCTAAAAGAACAATGATTTTACTACAATGAACTTCATTCACTTAGGCCCTGTCAACCATGATTACAAAAAATCGATTGAAACAAAAGACCCCGTTAAAATACCAATTCATATAATTTTTTAGCTGCATAACATTGGTTTGCTTGATATAAGTCTGAAGTTACATACAATATCAGTACAGGGATGAGAATTGGTTTCTTTTAAACATGATGCATAATTTTGAAGTTGATCGAAAAAAATAGGAAAAATGACAGGGGGTCTTAAACTTATGCACATGACTGTAATAAAACATACCTAAATAATATCAACTTGCACATTCATTCAACTTACCTTAATCTATTCCTCTGGATGTATCATCGTCATGTTCCTGATGATTATTGTCGATTACAATATCTAAAGTTCCATTCGACGACATTATCAAAAACCTGCATGGGAGATATGATGCGCAGGGCCAGTTGAATTTGTTGATGGTACTACGCATATGCTTGTTTTATGCATTTCACATAATTGTAGGATTTATATTATATACATAAATACTGGTCTGAGGATATGTTGACCCGTGTGCAGCTTTTGCAGAGCCAGAAATGTCTTTCTTCAACAAAACTCTTGATCTTGCATTTGCATAGTTGACTGAATTCAGGTTGCTATTGGTTTCGAATTTGAACTGTGAAAAAGGTGTTTCCACAGCGCTTCCATTCACTTTCAAAGGAACTATATAATTATCTGGATGCTGAACGAGAAATGATTTTACCAGTCTTTGAAAACCAAAAATTACGATTCGCAGTAGGTCCCATGTTTGCCAAGATATAAAACGTTTCGCAATACCCAGAAATATCGGAAACATAGCAAAACGAACACATGGGACACTTAAGCCTCAGTGCTTAAGTAATCCATGTGTTGGTTTCGCTATGTTTCCGATATTTCTGGCTATTTTGAAGTTTTGTACCATTCAAAGACTGTTCTATTAAATTCTTCGCAGGAAAACAAATAAAAAGACTAACTTGCATTATTTTTGCTGGAGCAGCATTTAACTTAGTCCAAGCATCCAACTTAGTCCAAGCAGTTTGGGAACCCTTCTCATAGTGCCGGCTTCTACTCTACTGCGTTGTCATTGCCACATGCCAATTATTGCTTTCCATCCAAATAGAGGACCTGATTTTTCCATCCTGAAAGCTTTTGTTCCCCCATTTCTTGAAGCAAACAATGCGTTTACCATATTTTTCAACTGCAAATGAGATTATCACTATTTAAGAAAAAGAGTGCAATTTTTCTCAACTATATACAGATAGATTTACAAAATGTCACCCAAACAAAAAACCACAAGACTGTAGGCTTTGATTCAAAATCATTCTCCAGTGCCAAATCGACATCCCCAGCTGTTGTTAGGCGTCATTTTTGCATCATATGAAATTCTTTTCCACAACAAGTTTTAATATTCAAATGATTCTGTGTTTATATGATCAATCTGTATATCAGTATAATGACCACATAACACTTGCATACTTATTTAACCTCACACTACAGTTAATGTACACATGTAAACTGAGAAACAAATTGTTTGGCTCAAATTTATTGAATCAAAAAAGACAATTTGAAATATTAGCTGGGTTTAAAAAGATTTCATTAAAGGAGCATACCTGGTGTGAAGGACAGATGATACAAAATACATTTAATCCTATTATGGCCGGGGGGCACAAAGTGCCCGCGGCAAATTAAAAATGCTGTATCTTTAAAAAAACACGTAATAATCTACTGAAACCTGTTCGACTTTTCCTCAAATTTATCAGAGAACCTGAAAAAATTATTTTTGTTACTATCACACCTTTGCTGATCACGTGACACCTCTTTTGTCAACAAGCAGTCAGGTGTTAAAATGTTTTAGGGCCTAAAGTTCTGCAACTATAACACAGAGACTTGCTTGAAGCACCATTGGCTTTGTTTTAACAAGGGCTTTTGAATGATATATAATTTATTAGTATTTACTGACGTAAGCAAAATTTAAAATCTATGACGTCATCAATGCTTATGACGTCATATCTATTAAAGACAATTATTTTTTCATTTGAAATTCCTTTTTTGGGGTCCCTGAATAGAGATAAACTAGAAAAAATTCTATTTTTCAATCTAAATAGCTATTTTATCTTATTTTTCTTCTTGTAAAATTCATTGACTTGAACATTTATGAAAAAAATGGTAAAAACATAAAAAAAATATAAAATAATGTCAAAAAAATTCATAGATTATGATTTGAAAATGCTTTTTGTTCATAAATAGACCATTGGAGAGGCAAAAATACAATAAGGATAGCTTCAATAACAAGCTAAATGCCTATAAGTAGATATCATGGTTTTTCAGACTTATGACGTCACTGTGATGTCAATGGTAGCCATTATGGTGTTAAAAACACCATCAATCGATAGAGCAAGTAACTTTCTATAGTTCTACCAAGTTTCAAGCTTTCATCGCGTTCCTAAGGAGAATTATAGGGGGCGGGCACAATGTGCCCCCCCCCCCCCCGGTAGTACAAGGGTCCAAAAAGCCCGGTAGTAATAGGGTTAAATCATATTCAAAAGGGTTCTTGAACCATGGTTCCACCTTATGCTTAGCTGTTTGATCATCTGAAACACCAAAAGCTCCTCTTTTGCCAGTTGTGAGTAGCTTGATAGCTGCCATGTTACTGCTGGCTCCATCACAGACGACTGAATTTGTTTTGAATCCATGGTTGTGAAACCATCTTATTGTTTGAAACAATGTTTCAATAACAATGGTGTTATCAATTGCTCTTTAAAACTATAAAATGGACCAATAACATCAAAATCTGATGTTAAATCTCTCCACAAATATTGCAGCATGTATTCTGCAGCAACAGGCTCAACTACATCCAAGTTTTTAAAAATGTCATGAAGGCTGCACATTTCATCTTCTGACATGGCCAAACCCAAAAATTTTTCATTTTTCATGTTAAGTATTACTTTGCCTATAACTTTGACTCCATCAAAAATTAATATTCCAAGACCAAGTGGTTTCATAAGCCCATTTTTCACATTTTCCTCACTCATAGCTTGATAATCATGCATTTTTTCTTCAATATGTTCTTCATTTATTCCTGGGGAATGATTTCTTACAGAAGTAAATAACTGCAAACTTTTGGTTGATGGTAATTGAAGTATTTCAAAACTTTTCAATGCATTGTAAGCTGCTGGTGATCTGATGTATATTGCAAGTGCTGTAAAAAAATTAAAAAATAATGAGCCTCTATACGGTATAAGTCTCCCCATAACAAAATCCAGAATCAGATGGCCACTGTCAAAGCACAAAAACGCAATGTTCAAAAATATTCTTGAAAACTATAAAGTAGATATCACAAAACCCTGGTAAGAAACTTACCGATTCTATATGTTATCATGCTCCATCGATTACCATTTGACTTTGTTTTACCTGCAAAGAAGATTTCATGCAAAGTTAATAACTTTGAATTGCATTTACTTCAATTTTTTACATTCCTGGGCTATTTTTCAGTTTCTTAATAATAAAGATAAAACTCAAGCATAAAACCAAGATAGATTTTTTGTCATGAATATTCGTACAAGTGATGTTCATATGTATATGAATAAATATGTAGTAATTCACTTTTTTCTTTTATAAGAAACTGCTTTAGATTTTTTTGTTCTTTTGTTTCTTAAAATAATAGAAAACTATTGAAAATTTAAGAAAGTTTGTCTAGGGAGGCTTTTGCTAGGTTTCTGATGTAAAAAAGTGTCAAATCTAGCTATTCAAGTAAGTTTCTTAGCAGTTTGTTGTTCTCACTACTGGCTTCTTGTAAAACCAAATTACTAATTTTCATTACCTTGATTAGAAAACTGGTCTCTGCAAAATTTTTGTCTATCTTCTGTATCCTTGAGCCATTTCTCTCTAACTACATCAGACATTTCTTGGTTTTCAGACTCAGCCAAAACAGATTCTAAATCATTCACAGCATTGCAATTGATCCATTGTACAATTGATTCCATTTCCTGATTTTGAATTTCATTCATTTCAACTTCAAACTCTTCCAGCTTTCGTTCATACATTTTAATCTTCTTCTGTTGCTCTGTACGCTTCCATATAGTTGCAAGAAGTCTTCGTTTCTTGCTTAGAGGGGTTAATTTGGAAATTCTTAAGTTAGATTAAACCTTAAAACGATTCTCAATACTTGATTTAGCTGACTCCCTTTCAATTTTTATGTTCATGGTTCTTACATATCTGAAAAAAGCCTTACATTCTCCGCAGGTGGCTCCTTTTTGTTTTTGTTCCTTGCTAATGTTTCTTCCTACTCTAAACCAATGGCTGCAACTCTTACTAACAATTCTGTGGAATGGATATGTTAATTCTTCCTTACTTTTTAAAACAATTGTTATGTCAGCCATGTTTGTTTTTCATTGTGGTGGTTGTTGTACTTGGGGTTGTTGTTGTGAGGGGAGAGGGGAAGAAGGCCTAGATGAAGAGGGCTGAAAAAGACTGCTTGATATAATATGATTCTTGTTGGGTTTGTATCTCAATAGTATGAAAGATACCAGATAATGTTTGATTTGTTGTCATGCTCTGAGACTTTATAATGGCGACGACTGGATAAAAAAGTGTTTCCACTCAACTTAGGCCACAAATTTGTAAAGAAGTCTAGGCCATAAGGCTAGGCCACTTAGTGAACATCAGTTTCCAAGATGGCAGCAAGATATGGATCGCATGCAATGACAAAATTTGACCCGGAAGAACACCAAGGGAATGTTTATGAAGCATTTTGTGACTTAATTGATTCTTTTCAATATGAATATGATGCAATTGCAAAAGAGCCTCCAAAGGAAAGTAGTGATGTACAAAAAGCAGCATAAATAAGAGCATGATAAACGAAAGATATTTTTAGGAAGGTTTGCCTCAAGAAACCTTCAAAGGGATTTTGAGGAAGTTGTCCCTGAAAAAAATAGGGGTAAAATCACTTTTAAGGAGATGACAGCAGGAATAAAGGCAAGGTATGATGTCAGTAGGAACAAAACGCTTGCAAATTTTGAGTTTCACAAGTTGTTTCAGAAAGAAGGTGAAAGTTTTGATTCTTTTACAGTAAGAGTAAAACATGAAGCAAGGACATGTGAATTTTCATGTGCCAGTGATGCTTGTACAGTCGAGAATATCCTCACCAGAGACCAAATCATCATTGGAACGTCCAATAATGAAATTCGCAAGAATGCCCTAAAGAATCAGTGGGACCTGGACAACCTAAATAAAGGTGACAGACAATTGGAAGCTGCAGCAAGAAGGGCCCAGAGAATTCACGAAAATAGTGAAGCACCTATCTCCAGAATAAATAGGCCAGGAAAATACTCCAAAAAGGGATCAAAATCAAAATTTGAAGGAAAGTTGCAAGTTCAATATTCAAGCTGCCAAAATTGTTCATCAAGAGTATGTAAAGGAGGAAAGCAGTGTCCAGCAGTAAGTCGTGAGTGTTTTGACTGCGGTAAGAAAGGACATTTTAAAGGATCAGCAGTGTGTAAAAAGAAAAAAAAGAAGAGTAAACATCGCACTCGTCGTGTGGAGAGCAGTAGCAGTAGTGATGAAAGCTCCAATACTGAAACATGCACATCTGAAAGTGAATCAAGCTCTACCCAGAATGTTAGCCGTGTGCGGTTCATGAAGAATGTTACCAAGGTACGACGCATGCATATACGCCAGCAGATACCCAAAACATCAGCAAAATCACGTTATCAAGTTGAAGTGATTATCAAAGAGCAAAAAGTGAGTGCATTTGCTGACACAGGGGCAGATATCTGCGTGATGTCAAGGAAAGAGGCTAAAGCGTTGGCCTTACCTCTTGGCAAAACAAAGATGAAGATACGCCCATATGGATCAAAATCAGTGAAATGTTGTGGCTACTATACAGGCACAATCATGCATGGAGAATCAGTTGCCAATGCATGCATCTATGATGTCAAACAGGATCTTGAAACTTTGCTCAGTGGAAGGGTTTCGGAAGAGCTGGGAATCATATCATTTAATCCAACCCCAGATAGTCAAGAGCCAAGTATTCGGCGCAACACTGCTCCCACAGATGATGCTAAAGCACACATCATTTCGCAATACCCAGAAGTATTTTCAGGCATCGGGACACTGAAAGATCATCTTGTGAAGTTTCACATAAATCAAACTATTCCCCCTGTGGCTGCACCTGCCAGACCAGTTCCATTTCATTTAAGGAAGAGATTTGAGAAAGAGATACAGATTATGGAAGAGAACAATATAATACAAGAGCATGTAGGACCAGTACCACGGATATCCAATGTAGTGCTTGCTCCAAAAGATGATGGTGGTATTCGAGTCACCGTTCACATGCGTCAAGTTAACTTGGCAATCGAGTCAACAAACATTCCAATCCCCAGAGTAGAGGACATTAAAACACAACTTGCAAGGTGCCAACATTTCTCCAAGCTTGATTTTAAGTCTGCATTCCATCAACTAGAGCTTGATGAAGAGTCTAAAAAGATCACCGTGTTTCACGCAGGAGACCGACGGATGCGGTATCAAAAACTAACCATGGGCACAAAACCAGCCTCCGGCGAGTTGACAAAGGTGCTCCTCCAAATGTTCCAGTCCATCCCAGAAGCACATGTTATCCAAGATGACCTCATCATAGCAGCCAAGACCAAAAAGAAACATGATCATGCATTGAATCGTGTCCTTCAAGCAATCAGAAAATCAGGAATGACTCTGAATCCTGATAAATGCATGTTTGACAAGGAAGAAATTCCCTTCTGGGGACTACGGGTTTGCAAAGATGGTATTAAACCTGACCCAGAAAAGGTAAATGCATTGCAACATGCCTCACATCCAGGCTCAAAGGAAGAATTACAATCTTTCCTCTGCATGATCCAGTCAAACAAAGACTTCATACCAGACTTAGCAAACAAGACAATGAACCTTCGGATGCAAACAAAGAAACACAGTCGCTTCACTTGGTACAATAAGTGCCAAAGAGAATTTGCCATGCAAAAAGATGCATTTAGAGAGGACACTCTTCTCCGTCATTTCGATCCTGAAGCTGATACATTCATTTTTGTTGATGCTCGTCATTCAGGACTATCTGCTATTTTGATGCAAGGGGAGACAAGTGATAGTGTCAAGCCAGTAGCATTTGCCAGCCGCGCAACAACTCCAGTAGAACAGAGATATCCACAGCTAGACTTAAAAGCACTAGCCATTGACTTTGGATTGCGTCGGTTTCGCTACTTCATTGCAGGAGGCCCTGAGATCTAAGTTATTACAGATCATAAGCCCCTGGTAAGCATTTTCTCCAATGCTTGGAAAGGGTCAATCAGAATAGACCGAATCAAGCTTCGTCATCAAGACATGAAATACATAGTGATTTGGAAAGAAGGGAAAGTTAACCCAGCCGACTACCTTTCCCGACATGCAACTCCATTTAGTAACATCAGCAGAGATCAACAAAAGGAAACCAGTGAATTAGAAAAAAACTGTCTGGTTTCTTCAATATGCTCCATACACAGAATCCATTTCCATGAGCCGTATCATCGATGAGACGGATAAAGACAAAACCCTTCATGAGTTGAAGAAATACATTAGAAAGGGATACATACCTAAGACAAAGAATAATCTCGCGCCATTCCGAAAAATATTTGTGGAACTCACCATCTCAGATGAGGAGCTAATAATGAAAGGAGAACGCATCATTCTTCCTGAAAGTTATGGGACATTGCCCTTGTAAAGGCCCACCAAGGAGGTCACCCTAGAATGAACAGCCTTAAACGCCGCCTGCGCAGTCATTTTTGGTTTCCAAAAATGAACCAAAAAGTGGAAGAGAAAGTTGCATCATGTAAAGAATGTCAGCTGTTCACAAACAAGACAACGCGTGAACCAATTCATTCCCACAGAACGCCGGATCACGCATGGCAAGATGTAAGCATCGATCTGTTTGGTCCCATACCAGACAGTAAACACGTGTTGGTAGTTCTGGATGAAATGAGTTGCTTTCCTGTTGCAAAACTCGTCCCAAACACTGCAGCTCAACCTGTCATTAAAGCATTAGATGACATCTATACAGATTTCGGTTATCCGGAGATGCATCGCACAGACAATGGGCCACCATTTGACTCAAAGGCATTTACTGAATTTTCCCAAAGCAGTGGTATTGAACATATCAAAACCTACCCGTATCACGCACAAGCAAACCCTGCAGAAACATTTATGCGTCCTCTAGGGAAAGCGTTAAAGGCAGCCCATTTCAATAAAAAGGACAAACATACAGCTATTAATGAAGTACTAGCAACATATCATGCAACACCTCATCCTGCTACAGAAGTACCACCAGGGGATCTTTTGCTCCGTAATGGGTACCGAAAAGAGTTTCTGCGACGACCACTGAGTGAGGACCAGATACACGAGACCCTGAAACAAGACAGAACACAACGTATGTCTCGGGAGGACCAAATGAACGGGTCAACTCATAGAAAGAAGTCCAGCTACGCTAAGGGAGATCTTGTGTACATACGTAACATGTCACGACGCAAGTTTGATCCCATCTTTGGACCAGAGCTGTATAAAGTCATATGCACAGAAGGTAGTGGCCTGATGCTAGAAAATATAAGTGATAATAAGAGATTCAGAAGACACTGTGATGACGTAAAGCCTGCTGTTATCCAAGAAAGCAACGAAAACCATACCATTTGGATAGAGAACTCAACTCATCAAACAGCAAATGCCAACAACCAAGATCAGATGCACGAGGCAGCAGAACAGCCAGAACTTGCCCCAGGAGGTGTTGCTGAGCAACAGCCAAATGATGACGGAAGTACAACAAGACCTCGTAGGGAAATTCGACCACCGTCTAGGTACCAGGACTATATCTGTTATAAAAAAAGGAAAGTGTTGTTATGTCCGCCATATTTGTTTTTCATTGTAGTTGTTGTTGTACTTGTGGTTGTTGTTGTGCGGGGGCTTGTTGTTGTTAGGGGAGAGAGGAAGAAGGCCTAGATGAAGAGGACTGAAAAAGACTGCTTGATATAATATGATTCTTGTTGGGTTTGTATCTCAATAGTATGAAAGATACCAGATAATGTTTGATTTGTTGTCATGCTCTGAGCTTTATCACAATGTGAATATTTTTAGTTATTGCATCAAACTCAGAATGATTCATTCCAACACAATAGAAATATTGAGGCCCAAATAGCTCTATCAAATCTTTAAGAGCGTCCTCATTTACAAAACCGAACTATGAAATTTATGTAAAACTTGAGAAGTGGCTGTTCCATTCTCGTCAATCACTTCCCTTGCTGAGTGCAGTGGTCCTCCATTCTTCACATCAACTATGTCGGCAAACCTTCTTTTCAACTCCAAAAAAGACCTTTCCTCCTTCTAGCTGTTCTTCTTTCATAACAAGATCACACCCTTGCCTGAACTTAGTTTCAAAAACATTTTTGATACGAGAAGACACCAATTCCTTACTTTTTCTTCTCAATCTATCCTGCAATTTAGCCTTTACACTTTCCAAAGATGCTTCATCTGCCATTTTACTTTCACAAGATAACTGCTGTTGAGTTGTGACAACAAAATTTCTATGTGCGCTCCCCAGTGCTTCAGCAGCAAGAAGACTGAGTCGAGTCTCGTGTTCGCGAAACCATTGTTCCAATCCTAATCCAAAAATAGAAACTTCAGCTTCAATATCGTAACTTTGCCTTGGTGGTGGCCATGGAAATGCATGAAAATGGCACTTTGAAAAGCGGCTAGAAACCGTACTTAAACACAATGGAAAACCTAAAGCTACGGCTCCTTAGACTCGCCATACCCTGCTGACGACATTGATGTTTATTTTGGGCAAATGCAGCTTTTGGTCACTGAGAATCGGCCTGCCAAAGTTAAGGTAAATCGACCAATTTTAGTTAGACCATCTTAGTTCTCTTATTTTATCTTGGTGTAGACAAAGAGTTAATTTTCGCCTTAGGACTCTTGAAGTAATCCTATTTGTCAGCTCACTGTATCATGGGTGATGATTGGTTATCCTACACTTTACCAATTATCAACCTCTTTTCTGACTGGCGTTCATCTGGGTATATAATCAGTTAGGTTTCTGTTTCCTTCTCTTTCTGACGTGTTACTCTGTTGAGTGCCAGAAGAAATGCTTAAGTAATCTATGTTTTCGTTTCACTATGCTCCCAATTTTATTTCATAAAATCTCCGCGGATCTAATACTGGATTCAAGCCCATGCTCCTTACATATTGGAGCCCAGACTCCCACACATCCTCTTTCAGCTCTTCTCTTGGCCTAAGGCGGAGGTTTCTTTTCTTTTGGCTGAGCGAAGTTACAAAAATCCATTTTCATCTCCATGAGTATGGAGGTCGAAGGCGAAAATGACCTACCGGCACATAACGAGAGCCGTGTAGGTCAAGAACCTGACGCCATTGAGCGAAATTTGTCAGGGTCTTCCTCCAGACGCTCGAAGAAAAGAAAGAGGAAGGTGGCGCCTCGTGGTAGACACGAGACATCTGCAAGCTCCTCTGAATCGTCCGAAAATGACGACTCAGAGAGTTCTGGTGACGAGGAAAGTGAGGATTCGTCATCAGAGCGACCTGCACACGAACCTCCAGGTAAAAGAAAGAGGTTTGAAGCTTTGGCTGAGGAAGCTCAGTACAACTGGGATTTACCCGCAGGTATAGCAGGTTACGCGAACAAATATTTGACGAATTTTGACCCAGAAAAGGACACAAAGGACAGTATCTTAACAACCAGTCCTGTGCCCTCAAACATTCAAGGGCCAAAGAAATTGGATGACTTTTTCAAAGAGCTTCTGGAAGAGAAGAAAAAGAAAACAGTGCTCTTTTGGGACTCCAACTTAGAAAGAATTCAGCAGAAAACTCTTCACGTTTTGGGTCCACTTTCTAAAGTGTGGATGACAATTGAAGAGGCGAATGAGGCTGAAGGTAATAAGGTGGAAATTCCTTTTGAGGATCTCACCACAAGTCTCGAGCAGTCAGTTATGCTGCTTGGACAGGCTATTAATTCTATGACATAACAAAGACGCTGCAACGCTTTATCATTCGGAGAGGCCCCTCACATCACATCAATAGACTCGTATATCGATTGAAACATTATCTCTTAACTCAATGACCGATAAGAAATCTGGACTGGATTGGAACACATCTGGTTGGCTGATTGTTTTTAAAAAAAATTTTGGTTTTTCTTTGCTTTTATTGGGGGGACTCTCTCTCGATTAGTTTACCTATTTAGAGAGTTCCTCGTTAGTCAATTAATCCTAAATACAATCTTGTAATTTTCAGTAATTTTTTGTCCTTTCTCGTGTATTATTCATGTAATTAGAATCAAATGTTTTATGTAACTATTTTGTAATGTATTTATTATTGTATTTGAGATTAATTGATAAAACAATGAAAACTGAAAACTGGGCGCACAGTTATTTTCTCAAAGTCCACAAGCTCACCACAGCAGCCGGGCCCATTGCAAAACTTCAGACAAGAGGGCCAGCAGAGAGGATTTAGAGGTGAGGAAAAATACAAAAACAGAGCCTCTCCTCAACATGCCAACAGATATGCCAGTGATTATTGCAGCAAAAGAACTAAAAAATGTTCACCCAATAATAAAAGGGCTCTTTCCTCTTCAAAAAATAAGAGAGGTACCCCTTGCAGGAAGACTGCAATATTTTGTAAGCAATTGGCAAATTCTCACAAAAAATCCAGATATACTAGAACTGATATCAGGATTAAGGCTTTCCTTTATAGAGGAGCCAATTCAAAACAAACCCCCACATCAAGCCAAAATGAATGTGGAACAGTCAGCTCTGATAGACAAGGAAATAGATGCCATGTTGAGGAAAGGTGCTATTCAGAAAGTCAGGTCTCAAAGAGAACAGTTTTTAAGCAACATTTTCCTTGTCGAAAAGAAAGACGGGAAACAGACCAGTTATAAATTTAAAGAACCTAAATGCGTACCTACCTTACCTCCATTTCAAAATGGAAGGTCTTCATCTCCTGAAGATAATGCTACAGGAGAAAGATTATATGTGCAAGGTGGATTTGAAAGATGCATATTTCAGTATTCCACTCCATCAGACAGCGAGAAAATATGTCCGGTTTCAATGGAAGGGCGACATTTACCAATTTCTTTGCCTCTGTTTCGGCCTCGGCCCAGCCCCAAGGCTGTTTACCAAACTACTAAAAATAACAATAGCTCTCATGCGTCGTTTAAATATTCGCATAATAATCTATTTAGACGATATGCTGTTGATGTCTCAGTCAGTGGAGGAAATGCATATAGCAAGAGACTTTCTACTCTTTCTCCTGCAGCATTTGGGCTTTGTAATAAATCAGAAAAAATCACAGTTGTCCCCAGTGCAGAAAATAGAATTTTTGGGAATGGAGATCAACTCCTTAGATATGACACTGAATCTTCCCCAACAAAAAGTCAAAAGTCTCTTAACTCAGTGTCAGACTGTGCAGGAGAACCCCAGAATAACAGTGTGGAGACTTTCCAGTCTAATAAGCACACTCTCTTCAACAGCACAAGCAGTTTTACCTGCACAGTTACAACTGCGGTATCTTCAAGAACAGTTGATAGAATCTTTGAGGCTGAACAAATCATACCAATCTTACATAACGCTAAATCAAACATCCTTGCAGGAAATAGAATGGTGGATAAGCAACCTTCACTTGACAGATGGAAAGTCAATAGTGCTCCCGTCTGCAAAAATAGTAATCCAAACAGATGCTTCCAAGAAGGGCTGGGGTGTCCATTGCTTGGGACAGTCAGTAGGGGGGCAATGGACTTCTCGAGAGTCCAGTCAACATATCAATTTATTAGAATTGAAGGCAGTACATCTTGCTCTTCTCACCTTTTCAAGGGTCAGAAATATGACTGCAGTACATTTGCAAATGGACAATATGACAGCCCTATCATATCTTGTCAGAATGGGTGGTACCAACAGCCAGAGCTGCAAAAAATATTTTCCTTTCTGGGAACCTGGGAAACGGGTAAAAAATTTTCTGTAAGGGGAAAGTATTGTACATACATAATGGCTCTGTCAATATTATGCCCTAAATGTCCGTAAGACCTTCAAGTCAACTGGGTTTGGGGTGGCACGCTGAAATGACTGACAGTTAAATTGCTGCTTTCATCTTTATCTCTTGTTTCATTCTTGATTTTTTGGCAAAGATGGCCTCTAATGCCATGGCCTCTAAATGGCTTTTGTAATTTTTTCGAAGAATCAAACTTTTAAAACACGTCAGCCAATCTTTACAGTTTCGCAGGGTTGTTTTACTAGCGGTTTACTTTTTCCAGACATGACTCAAGCTCTTCGAAAACATAACTAAACAATTTTGCTTGAAGCTGAGCTTAAAGTTTCCCTCACTCTTTTTTTTTTATAAGAATATTTAAAATTTTCCTGAGCCTCAACTTTTCCATTGTTTATTCTTAAATTTCCATTGTTCTTTGGCGATTTTGAGCCTCAATATTCTTATAAAATTTATTCTTATAAAGAAAAAAGAGTGTATCTACAGCTAGTCATACTTTTCTGCTAGTTTGTCATCAGAAAATTATCAAATTTTCAAATTGTAAGGCTATTGAATGTGACATAAATACAGTAGAATCCCGATTAGTCGAACAAGCAAAGAACGATCAAAAAAGTTCGAGTTATCGAGGCTCTTCATAACATAAATAAGGCTCAAGGGGAATGCCAAATCTGTTCGAATTAGCGAGAGTTCGAGTTATCGCATGTTCGAGCTATCGGGATTCTACTGTATCCTGTAAGTTTACGTACTATGTGTGAAAGCAATTATAACTTATTGTCAAACAATAACACCTATTAAGATTTCCTCTGTCCTCTAAAGCTATGGTAACCTTCAAGATGAGGCAGTTACTTGATTACGTTTGACGTTTCCCGCCTTACCCTCGCCAATAGCCCCTCTTTGTAAGTAGCCTCCTCCCAAAGACTTTATGAAGCCAACCAAATGTGATTATAAACCAAAATGGTGATTTTTGTATTTACTGGAAGAAGAACTGCAGCATGTTTGGTGTTGGTGCTCTCCAATTAAGCACTTTTTGGGATAGGTAGTAGATGTCAGCTTTGAAGAAGATGAACCTGGTTACCTGCATTTTGATTGCACAGGCAGCACATTTGTATCGAACTGGAGGCCTAACTTTTGGGAATGACAGAAAATCCATATTGTTGACGGATCCAATATCATACCACTGGATCACTCCACTTTTCAGCCAGCTTTTGGCCTTCGCTGCTATTATTTATTGATAGAACTTATATGATGGTAAATATATGTCAACAACATGACCACATTAATGAATCATGAAATTTCAATATCATATTAAAGGACCAAAATGGTAAAGCGCACAAGAAACTAATTAAATACCAAGGAAAACCTTGCCAATATGATAAAGTGATATATCGGTAAATACATGTCAACAACATGACTTCATTTGATAAAATCATGAAATTTGAATATCAAATGACAAATATGTGAGAGAGCACATTAGCACAAGGATATGACTGAGTACCGATGAAAACTTTGCAAAGTCTGCCGCCAAGAAATCAGTCAGGACTTATATGAAATTGCATTGCTAGCCTAAGAAAACAGACCTATGATGCATTTAATTTTCATTAGCTTTAGATCTGAAAGACATAATGACATATCCTGATATCAGGCAACTAAAACAGTAATTTTCAAGGCACATGGATTGCCTACTGCAGGTCTGGAGCTCTATCTGTTGATGAGGTAACTGAAGGTGGCTTTCAAGCAATAAAAATTTCTGGTGATGTAAGATAAGGTGAATAATTTTTATACAGGTTTTTAAAGTCTGAAAGCTACATTGATTTTATGCACTCTGAAGCCTAATGATATATAGCTTATATTGCATTGAAGAGTTCCTTATGTGGCAGAAATGTTGAAAACATTTTCTGTCATTGTTTAAATTGCAGAAAACAGCCAGTTTTTCTTTTTTCACCAAATTTGTTGAAAAAATTTCTGCCAAGCCTGAAAATTTTCTGGGAACCTAGTTCCCGGGTTCCGATACTTTTTGCAGCTCTGCCAACAGCAAAGAACTAACATCCATCGCAAAGGAAATATGGGACTTTCTGCTCAAGAAACAGATAAAAATAACTGCGGAATATCTCCCAGGGGTGTTGAATACACAAGCAGACATAGCGTCTCGACATTTCCGAGATTCGAGCGAATGGTTGCTTTCCCCACAAGTATTTCAACAAATTTGTCAAATGTGGGGCCGTCCAGACATGGATTTGTTTGCGTCGAGACTTTTTCACCAGGTTCCAGCCTACATGGCTTGGAGACCAGATCCGATATTTAACCAACGACCACCACAACCACGGTACTCCTTTGTGTGGGATGTGGAACAGGTATTCTCATATTTGAATAATTTGCCAGACAATGATCAGTTATCAGATCGCCTGTTAACATTGAAACTAACAATGCTACTTGCATTAGCTTCAGCATGTAGGTGCTCTGAGATTCGAAATTTAGATATCAGGGATATGTCAAGATCTGTAACATCTTATACCTTTCAGTTTACCAAAGTGAGTAAAAGCTGGAAGAAGGGAAAACCCCCTCCATCCTTGGAATTTTTTGAACTACAATCGAACAGAAAACTTTGTGTTGTGTCCGCTATTGACGTTTACCTCAAAAGATCACAGCAGTGGCGGGCAGGTGGCAAATACCAATTGTTACTTAGTACAATCCAGCCACACAATGAGGTTGCCAAGTCAACAATATCAAGCTGGGTGAAAGCTGTATTAGAAAATTCCGGGGTGGACATAAACATTTTTAAGGCACATTCTAGTAGATCAGCATCAACATCTAAAGCCAAAATCGAGGGATGCTCCTTGAAGGATATTTTAAAAAGGGGTCAATGGTCAGGGAAAACTACTTGGCAGAAACATTACCACAAATCACTTGTTAATTTTGCAAGTAAATTTCAACATTCCCTTTTCTCTAATAGTACCACGCTTTGAACAGAGGATGTGTGGGAGTCTGGGCTCCAATATGTAAAGAGCATGGGCTTGAATCCAGTATTAGATCGGCGGAGATTTTATGAAATAAAATTGAAGAATTCCGTAAGGGGGCGAAGCGCCCGCAATGGAATTCAGATTTTATGAACAAAAGCTCATTTGAAAGCGCATTTCTTAAGCTTCCGAATGATGTATTCAATTGTCATTTTTGCTGACGTCAGCATTTTTTTGTAACGTCACAAGATTTTTTCAATTTCGTTGTCATTTTCGTTTTAGATATGCACAAAATATCTTTAAAGATATACCAAAGCACTGGAAGCAGTAACATGGATGGTTTTTCAATTGAGAATTACTAAAGAGTTTTCAAAGTATTTACAGTTCTATTATCTTCATAAACAGTTCAGTGACAGCAGTTTAAATTTCAACAGTTTTGAAGAGGTCTTCAAAAACAGTCTTAAAAAGAGTTGTTATTATTCACCTTCTTATAGTTTTGAACAGTTTATTGTAAACTTTTCCTTGAAAAAGAGTGTCAGAATTTTCAGTTTAGATTTAGATTTTGCAGAGTTGACAAGAATTCGAATGACTTATGGGGAAAGAACGGTGCTGTGTCAAATCCTGCACAAAAAGAAAAGGAGACTTCTTCCATAACAGTTATGAATTAATTATTATTTGCCTAAGATATAATGATAGAAAGAAGAAAGTTTATACTATGACGATTTTTTAGAGTTTTCTGTCCATGAGTTAAAGTTTTTCTTGAGACAAAGGAGGCACACTATAACTGGAACAAAGAGGGACTTGGTCAGGAGCTAGAGCCTTGGTCAGATTTGAAAAAATGGAAGTACCCAAAAATGACAGCGAGTTCCAAAAATCTATCGCAAGAGAGTACAGTGATATGCTTGGACAATTTCAGCTGTCTGATCCATTAGCCATAACTGAATGGGTAGACTGTATAACCAGTTGGCCTCAAATTAATCTTGGAAAGATTTGCCACTACATAATTGAAGATAAGGCATTCGACACAGATTATATAGGGCAATATGAAATTAAGCAAGCCTATTTTTACTTAAAAAGTGAATTCTTGTCCCAAATTTGGTTTTCAATGTAGGAAATGAAAACAAAATTTTTCTCAAGAGTATTGTACTACCATCACAAAATATCTCAAGTGCTGAGCATATTGTTTGGATTCTTGCAGATGCGTCCGGAAACATCATCACTACTTATTGTAGTTGTATTGCTGGCCTTTCCCAATGCTGTAACCACGTCATTGCGGTTATGTATAAAATTGAATATGCAGTGTCACAAGGTTTTACAAGACCAACTTTCACTGAGACAAGAAGTAAATTTAACAAGAGCTCCAACAAAATTGTCAAAGGCTGCAGGGTTGATGATTTGATCATTGAAAAGCATATGGCAGAAAAAAAGCCCCAAAAGCAATCTATTTGCTCCGAAATTAAATCATCATTTGACCCAAAGTTTGGCAACAAAAGCAAAATTGAAAAGAATTCCTTCTGTGGCGGTTTTCATGAGGTAACGCCAAACTTCAGTATTTTCCTCATTACCAAGGAACACAGAAGATGTAACCCCTGACCCTCAACCAAAAGTTGCAGAGAAAGTTTTAAATGAATTGAGTGAGCAGCCTTATGAGGAAATTATGGAAGATCTGATGAAAAAGCTTGTTCTGTCAGATTCCCAGTTAACCGAACTCGAGAGAATGACACATGATCAGTCAAATTGGCCATTGCGGCATGAACAGCGTATTGGTAGACTCACTGCATCTTCTCACAGACAAATTTACCAAACACTGAATTACATTACGCACAATAAAAAGAATGAGCCTGTCACTAGTTTGCTTTCTAAGATTATGGGTTCTGCCAAATGTAGTTTGCCACAAGTTAAATGGGGAGTTGATCATTAGGATGTCGCTGTGGCTGCCTTTTACAACGAGGCAATGAAAATTCACGATTCACTATCCTTTTGTTCATGCTGTATCTTTGCGGATCCCAAGCTGCCATTTATTTCGGCTAGTCCTGATCGAATGATGAAATGTAAATGCTGTGGTGACCCCTGTATTGAAATCAAATGCTCATTCTCATTGCGAGAAACTCCCTTCAAGCTTCGATGGAAGAGTTTGGGTTACATGGAATGTGAAGATGATAAAATCACCATAAAGAAAACACATCCATATTATTCACAAGTTCAGGGTCAGATGGGTTGCACCGGTTGTCAGAGTTCTTTCTTTGTTGTATGGGATCCTGTATCAGAATCACCCCATATTTAGGAGATAAAGTTTGATCCAAACTTCTGAGAAGACATGAAGCGGAGTCTCACAATCTTTTTCAAGCAGTATGATGGAAAATGCCTTCTGAAAGTTCGCCTGATCAAGTATGGTTCTTTGTGGGCTAATTGTAAATTGCGCAAGAATGCACAAGATGCGCAAGGGAGTGCGCAAGATGAATGACCTGGCCTAAATTATTGTAAAATGCGTAAGGCCTAAGTGTTTTGGAGCTAAACTTCACATAATGAGGTAGTTTTATGACTTACTTATCCTATTTTTATCAGTGATGACTTTCAATCCAGTGATCATCCATTATTGCTTCGTTCCAAAAACATTTTAGGCCTTTCGCATTTTACAATTAGCCTCTTTGTGTGGCTCACACTGCTTGGAAGAGAACAAAGCATTGAAAGATGTAGATAAGAGTTTCAAGTGCACTATGTGCAATATCATCTTCCATTCTCGATGCAGTAAGGATGTTGATGGTGTCTGTGGAGGCTGTCTTTGCAATGTTCTGGAAGAAAATTTTGATGACTAATTTTGATGACTAGACTCAGAAAGAAAACTGAACAGCATATTTTACTAGTGTTTTATATGTTCTATATCAAATATCCCCTAATATGCAGGGTATAATTCTACAAAGAAATAGTACTTTGACTGAAGACATTGCGTCCCAAAAAATGCAGCATGTTTGTTTTAATTTGGCAACCATGATTTACTCTGAATGACCTTTTTGCAAATGAAATTATTCAGTGATAATGATCACTTGCCATAGTTTGATATACACCCTGAGAGTCCAGAATTCTTCATCATCCTCAATTTAGATCTTTGGACTTAAATGGTCTTAAAGGTAATATTATAAATTCATTTCAATGTTTCCAAGAATGGACACTCATTTAAAATTCCGTTCTTTGATTTTAGGTGTTGGAATTATGGTTGGTTTAGGTGATTTTAGGTGATTTGGCTGATTTTGGCTGGCTCGGCTGATTTCATATTTTATAACTAACGCAGCCCAGGTAAAATTTGTGGAACACCTGATATATCATCAAACAAGATTGTTAAACCAGATTAAAATTAAAGATCAGTATGTATTGAGAGAAATATCAGTTAAATGCATAGTGGTTCAGAAAGATTTGTGAATATGCAGCAACAGGTTACGATGTGATCAACTATGGGAAGAAATGTCACAGGAATCTCTGACTTAAGGCAGTCAAGTGACCTAAATAAAGCAAAAAATATACTACCAAACAAAAAATCAAAACAAATAGTAAAACACCCTTAGTACAAGCAAACTAGGTATCATCTGAAAGCTGACGAGTTACACTTTCATAAAAATTAACAAATATTTGTCAATTGTAAAACAATAGGCGATAATTAACAGAAACAAAGAGCTCATTTGCATATTCCATATTAGGCAATGTTATACTTCAGAGTTCTAAAGTTCTGTAGATATTATCTTTAAAGTTCTAGAAGATGGAATACAGCAAATTGGTTACCTTTTCAACAACTCTATGATGGGATTTTGTTAAAATGGAAGAAAATTCAAAATGGCGGCAATTCATAAATAAGTTTGACAACGAATAACTTTTTTGTGAGTCATGATTTTTAAAATCTGGATCATAGGCCTCGGGAGAATAAGTGGAATATTTATACCAACTTTGGTTCATATCTATTGCTCTATCTTCAAGTTTTAGTGTTTTTAAGGTACAAAATGGCGTTTTCGGCAAATCGCATTTAAAGTTTGACATATAGTTACTTAGATAAGATTAAGTTTTTTCTTGCAGAAACTACAGTTTCTCATTCATTCTAGTTAGCATACACCTCAGAGCAATGTTTGAAATGTTTTGTTTCATACTTTAGACATTAAATCCTCCACTTTGGTGCATGACGAATCTTCAAAAGTATCCATCAGCACTTCTTGGCGTGTCTTTCTCTCAGATATTTTTTCTCTTCTTCCTTTTGTTGCTTGATTTTGCTTATATTCACCCCTCATTATCCTGCCCTGGTTTCTTTTTACTGTTCTCTGCCCGGCAATAACAACACATCTCTTCAAATCAAAATAATCTTGTGGCCTTGTCTGTCCTTTTCTCATATAATGTTTTAATTGTTGAACTTCCACATTGCTTATTGGAAAAAATGTCTTGATTTTACAAACAGAGCACTCAACATATAACCAAGCTCTCATTCCCCACCTTTGTATTGTTAATTCTTTCAAAAGCAACTTAGCTTCGCAACATGTTGACGTCAACATATCAAAAACAGCAGACAAAGAATTCATTGCAATCACTTTATACCCAATTGTTGGTTCATCAGCCTCAGCACAAATTTCTGGTTCACTGTCAGTCACTGAATCACTTACATCAGAAAACAAATACTCTTTCTGGATGCTGAGGTGCTGCTGTTTCTTTCCTTAACCAACTCAGCTTCAGTGGCAAAGTCTGTCAAAAATTCTTCTCTTGGATATGATCTTCTTTGAAGGGTTATGGGTGTTGAGGTTGATGGTCCGGGAAGCGATTCTTATATTGTTCAACATGATCAGGTATTGAAATATCAGGAGTGTTTTTCTATTCGTGCAGGGTATAATAAATGCCATGATATCTTAAAAGAGGGATCAAATCATCTAGATGAAGGTAGTGATGTCAACCTCAACATTTGGAGAATTTTGAATAATATATCCAAGCTTTCATCTCTTTGGTTCTCCTGATTTTTTATTTCAAGATTGCCGCCGTCATCTCCTTCATCATCAACTGGCTGCTGTTTTTCTTCCACTAGAGATCTTCTAGTTGCCAATACTGGTATTCCTTTGAAAAAATACTTCTTCCGAGCTATTGGGATTGTCTTACAGCATATATTCAATAAATTATTCCTGCAGGTACATTGTGGGATACAATTCTTACCTGGTGTAAAAATCGGACTAATAAATGGGACCTTCGGACTAGGAAAGAAAAATTTTTGACAAAATTTTAATTTTGAGGCAGAAAACATCCTAGCAACGGGAAGCAATTGCGTTGCTAGGTAAATACATTTTAGCTAGGTCACATAAATACGTATTTTTGAAGGTCTTTCGCTAAAGGTATGACCAAAAACGATTTATAATCGTATTCTACAATAAATTTGCTTGAATTATTTCCCATAAAACTGTTTTTGATGAGTTGTGAAAATTTAGGTCACTTGACTGCCAGAATTCTGAATTTCTTAACCCTTCCAATTGCGTTTTCTACATAAATTCTTGCATTTATCTTACAACTGGCGATGTTTTCTGTACATTTTTGGCAGACATTTGCATTCCTCTTTTAGCAAATGGTGGTAATTGGTCACCTGGTCGAAGAAGCTGAAGAAAACCAGATGCCTCAACAATAAATCTATCTGAACATCTTCAACTGTACGCTTTAGATAGATACAAGATGGTACCATTAGTAGTGATACCAATTAGAAATTTAACGGTGCAGCGATGCTTGTATTCACTCCAAATTGCTGCTTGGATATCAAGGCTGGAAAGTGTTTCAATATAGAGCTCTGTAGAGTCAATGATAGAAATGCAGTCAGGAAAGTACTTCCGAAACATTTCAGGCAAATTTCTCCTCACATCATACCGAGATGGCCATATTACCATGAACCCGAGGTCAAGGGAAATGAGCCGAGTCTAAGTGAAAAAAATCTGACTTGCCAAACCACTGCTAACATCAAATCTCCAAGCCAGATCTTCAGTTAGGAGTCCCAACCGTAGCTTCATTAGTGTCAGCAATAATTCTTGCTCTAGTGACAATTTTCGGGAAGGACCCTTAGCTGAGGAAGTGGCAGTTTCTTTATTTGTCAGTTTTTCACCCCTCCAGTGCGTCATGTCGTCAATGAAGCGAGGTGTGAAGCGAGGTGAAGTCATACAATTTTCAATAACGAAAGATATATTGATAAAGAGCCTTCATTTTGGAATTTGGTTTACTGAGCATCACAACAAGGAATCTGTGAGTGAAAGGGCTAATGGAGGTCAAAGAACTTAGGCTACCATTTTGTGAATAGAGCAAAGAGTCGCTGATGTTTGTGAAGGTTTGTTTACTTGTGGAGAGGCTATTTACGAGAATGAAAGAAAAAGATACATACCTTTTATACTCATGTAGGTTCACTAAAGTTTTTGGGAAATTTCATCCACTCCATGCCAAGATAATGCGTGAAATATCTGAATTGCTCGAGGAATTTGAAAACAAAAATTTTCTGCCGCGTGGATTTTTAAATTGAAAATAATCCTCTCCCTTTCATGATGCTTTGTACCGTGAATGGGTCTATTGCAGACATGGAAAGTCACATCGCCCATCTGAGTAAATTACAAGAAAATGCAGATCAATATCAATGAAGCTTTTGCCTGAGAAATAACAGTGTAGATTTGCCGGACGGTGAGGTAAAAGAAACAGCAGACAAATGTTTAGTAAAAATTAAAAAGGTTTTTAACGAGTTAAATGTTAAAATCCCTGATAAAGTTATTGACGGTGCCCATCGTATTGGTAAGTCTTTCTTGCGGAATGGCTAAAAAGCACAACAAATAATAGTTCGATTCACGACCTGGCGTTATCCAGCTTTCGTTTACAAAGCTAAAAAAAATTCAAATAAATATAAGATAAAAATGGAACTTCCTAAAGAAAGAGTAAGCTTGTTGAGAACGGCGAATGAAATTTTGAATTCTTATCCAAATTCATTCGCCTTTTGCAATTGCAATTGTCAACCTTGTTGGTTCAATAACGGTAGATATATTTTTTTAATGTCTTGAACGAACTTGAAAACTTTATAAGTCGTGGTTGAATTATCAATTTTTAACTATTAATTATATATTACGTTATTCATTGTATGATTGTTGGGTTAGGCCTGATTTTGGTATTTTGCAGTTTATTATTTCAACTTGAATTGGAAATTGTCAAGCAACAAAGTTTCTATCAAAATTTAAAGCTGAAATGCAACTAATTCTGGCCTAATATTTACTTCCAAGCAAATTTAATCAGGCTTGGTGTGCATTGTTGTGCTTCAGCGGATCTTTTGTGATAAGGTCATTGTCCTGAGCTGTTGGATTGGTCGATCTGGATTGTGTTCTCATTGCAGATCGGTCGTTGGGGCATGAGAATGTATTCCATGCATTATGCAAAATTTTCTTTCACGGGTCACTGCTTGTTGCATTGTATAGCAAATTATCTTTAGTTTCTAATTTACTCTCTTGACACTTGTTAGATTTTCTCATTGTTTCAATACGCTTTTAGTTTTTGATACTCAAAATACCAAAATTTTAATCCCTAAAGGGGGCATCTACATTATTTTTACATTTACACATACAAAAGACGTCTTTCTTCAAATTACAAAACATTACCCCATATTTTGAAGTTCTGAAGGCTAAACAAAGGATGTTTCCCGAGCTCCTTTATCTACAGTACACAAATTGATATAAACACATTACTAATTGTATCAAATCCGCGTCAGTCTCTCGTTCGCACACTTGCTAGATCTTATCTCTCTTTTTTCTTATTTGCGCCTTTTGTATTACTTTAATATTGTGTTTTTATGACTAAAAAATTATGTCTATTTTGTACGAATTTAATTTGCCCACAGACGTCTATGGACCTCCAGCTTTCGATTCAAGCTCAGATCTAAATAATATCATAGTTAATCGAAATATATGGTTTAGAAACCTATTGTTGTATCTTTTTGTGCAAGTTTTTTAAAACTGAGAGTGCACAGTCTTTTGTTTTGCCATTGTTTTAGCCAACAAGGTCATGGTTGAGTGAAAAGATCCAAACGCTTTTTTTGGTTCCCTAGCCAGAAATATTTGTTATTCAGAAAAGATTCTACAATATTCAGAATCATATTTATATAAATAATATTTACATGTAAAATTTTAACAATAAAGAGAGAGGATAAGACATACGTTGTGCACGTTCAAGTACTGCTCAACATCAACTGTGAAACAAAGACGTACAACAATAGGGTTTCCTAACCATGTATTTCGATAAACTATGATAATATACCGAACTTAGCAGATTACGATATAGAAGAAAACCCGGGCTGGAAGTATTCAATCCAAATACTTTACAGTATCTGAACTTTCTTTTTTAGGAACTAATCTTAAAGATCTTTCTATTTTGCATACGAATATAAGGAGCCTCTTTCGTCACCATGATGAATTATCTTCCCTCCTCAGCTCATTGGATAAACAATTTGATGTTATTAGGGTATCTGGGATGTGGCATTCAGAAAAAAATTCCATACTTACTTATATAGATTATTATATATTACGCTGAAACTCGTGATAGGCCTACCACCTCCAATTGTAAAACCTGAGCAACTAAATTAAAATGACGTAATCTAGTTTCCTATAAAAATGAGTGAAGTGTACCATATTTATTTTTCATTTTGTAATATTCGCTTCGTTTTTCTATCTAATATAAAAGATTGTATTTAATTATTAGCTGTAGGTTATTTATGCAGTAAAGGGCCATCTCGGCCTGTATACTTGATTTATAAAAAAAAAAAAAAATAGATATAGATGGTTATCAATTTTTTCATACTTAATCACTTAGTCAGAATGGAGGGATGGGTCTTTTTGTAAAATCTCCCCTGTGGTCTAATAACCGAGATGACATAAATTGTCAATGCGAAGAGCTTGAAACACTTTAGATCGAAATATATACAAAAAGGATAAAAATATCTTGTTTTGCTGTGTTTATATACATCCAAATTCTGCCATTGATAAGCTCACTAGTTATTTTGTAAATATAATTTTTAAGACAATGAATAAGCAAGTCTTTATAATGGGTGATTTTAATGTAAATCTATTGAATTATGATTCCCATGCTCCAACTAGTGATTCAGTAAACAATTTTTTCAAAAACCATTTTACCGAGTATTAACCACCCAACAAGAGTCTCTGATAGTTGCTCGACCATTATTGACAATATTTTTACTAACATGATAGACTCACAAATAACCTGTGAAAATATTTCAACGCAAATATCAGATCATTTTCCACGATTTTCTTATTTTAAGAAATTCAAACATCACATATACTCGCTCAGATACTTTTAAGTATGATTACTCAGCATTTGATGAAACAAATTTTATTAGAGATTTCGAAACTATTGACATGACTTATAAACGAGTTACCTTATGCAAATGCAAGTTATGATAAATTTTTCAATGATGTAACCACTCTTGTAAGCAACCATGTACCTACAAGAAATGCTCAAAAAGGGAAGTAAAATTTAAAGCTAAACCATGGATCAATCCTTGGATTCAGAAAATGATGAAAATTAAAGATCAAATGTTAAGGAAGTTTAAACAAACTAAGTCAAGAAATATTCTCACTGTCTATAAAAAATTTAGGAATTGGGTAGCAAATGAATTGAAGAAATCTCGAATAAGATATATCCAGAACTATTTCACAGAAAACAGCCAAAACATGAAAAGACTATGGTCTGGCATTAAGTCTATCATCTCACCAAATTTTCTGTCTCTTCTAGAATTAATAAAATTAAAGCTAAAAGTGGAAATTTAACTTCTGATCTTGCTGAAATATCTAATGAATTCAACGAGTTCTTTGTCAATGTTGCAAACAATATTACGGAATCAATCCCAAGAACCCCCAAATAACCAATTGACTATCTTACCAATATAAATTCTAGTTCCTTTTTCATTTCACCAGTCATTCCTAAAGAAGTCAATGAAATAATTCTAAATCTTGATCCGTCAAAATCCATTGGTCCAGGCAGTATTCAAATAAAATTATTGAAAATACCAGGTCCTAAAATATCTCAACCGCTAGCTAAGTTAGTTAATCAATAATTTCTCGAGGGTACGTTTGCATGAAAATTTAGAATTGCCAAAGTAATTTTTCTTTTCACAAAAGGTGACCCTATACTACCTTCAAATTATAGGCCAATTTCTCTTTTACTAATCTTTAGTAAAGTTTACGAAAATGGATGCATAAAAGACTTATTCGTTTTTGAAAGATCATGAAATTATTTATTCTCTCCAATTTGGATTTCAAGAAAATCATTCTATTGATCATGCATTAATTAGATCCACTCTTGACAATAAAAAATTTGGTTGTGGTATTTTTATTGATCTTCAAAAAGCCTTTGATACTGTTAACCATGAAATTTTGTTAGCTAAGCAAGAACATTATGGTATAAGAGACAGCGCCTTAAACTGGTTTAAGTCCTTTCTGTCTGGTCGAAAGCAGTATGTTTCTATCAACGGTTATGATTCCAATGTAATGGAAATCACATGTGGCCTCCCGCAGTGGTCAGTACTGGGCCCGCTGCTTTTTCTTATATATATTAATGACTTACCCAGTGTGTCAAAGAAACTGAAGTTTTATCTCTTTGCAGATGTTAAAAATTTTACTTTGCTTGCGATCCAACATACAAACTTGCAAAGAAAGTGAACAAAGAACTGAATTAAACATCTGCAAAACTAATTACGTTATTTTTCATTCTTCAAAATAGGTAAAAAACATATCACTAGAGCAGATTTTGTAAAATTTTTAGTCCTCCTTTTGGATGAAAACCTTAGTTGGAAATACCCCTTTGGCGGAGCTTTCTAAGAAACTAGCCAGAACATGTGGCATACTTTTCGAAATTCGAGGACTGCTTCCAACTCACACAATAATTAATGTTTACAATTCCTTGTTTATGTCATTCTTACAATATGGTATCACCGTATAGGGTCAAACTTATTATTCATATTTCGACCCTATATTCAAACTTCAAAAGAAGGCTGTGAGAGCTATTTCCCATGAGCATTTTATGTCTCACACTGTTCTAATTTTCAAAAACCTCAAGCTGTTAAGACTTCAAGATATCTTTCGAAATAAAATACTAAGTTTGTATATGAATCACTCAATAATAAATATCTCAATAATAAATATCTCAATAATGAATAACTAATAATGACCCACTCAATAATAAAATTAACCCCTCTTGCTTTCAAGATTTCTTTTCTTTCAATTCTCGCATTCATCTTTACAAGGCAGTCTCATCATGGTAATGTTTTCCTTACTCAGAAAAATAACTTCCAATATGGCTTGAAGTCTATTCCATACCTGGGGGCAAAACTGTGGAATAACCTTAACCATAAACTCTGCGTCCAAATGTTCATTCAAAAGAAATCTTAAAAAAAATTTACTTTATTTTTCTTTTTGATTCTGCCAAGAAATAATTTTCTTTTATTCAAAAGTGCAATATTAATGCTCTACCAACACAAAATATGTTTCCAACAATGGGGGTGCTCTCCTCTCGTTAGTCTCCCGACCACTAGGACAGTTCCTCCTAAGAAATTCGTCGAGTCTGCTGTTTTACTTCAATAAGTCTTTTGCTCATTGCATCAAAAAGAACACGATGTAGTGGTTCTGAACCATTTTTGGAACAAAAGTGATAGGATGAAAACCAGCATACTTCCTCTTTAGGCACAATCGTAGATCCTTCAGGTCGAGCAGATCCTGCTGTACTTGAAGGACGCCCAGGCCTTTGCCTAGAATAGGCAGGTGAATCAGGTTGGGACTGCTGTCTTCGCAAACCCTCGATCAAGGTCTTGTTAACAATCGGCTTTCAACACTCACTATGATAAAACACAGAGCTGAGATTCATTTCATTCAGGCTCGACAAGGGCTCCGTTAGTTGCTCAACATCACTTTGGCTCAAAGAGACCCTCTCACCGCAAGACTGTCGATGGTCCATTAACCATGGCTGAATTGTTTTGAAGACACCATCTATGCAAATCACACAAACTTAATTTTCTTCTGAACCATTGTCAAGCATCATTTCTATCTTTTTCACATCAGGAAACCTATCAAGGATGTTTCCCTGAAGCTATTCGGACTTCCCACTGGATATGATTTTGAAGGTTAGATGGCAAAGCTTTTACCTACTGCGGTTGAGGTTGTCTCCATTCTCGAATTCAAGTATTCAGATGATGATTTTGCACAAGTGCATGAAGAAAGGGTCGCAGGATGTTTGCAAATGTTACTCGCATCTTTGTCTCCAGCAGATCTTATGGTTTTTCTGCGTTTTGTTAGTGGTGTAGAAATTATGTCTGGCTCAATTATTGTGGAGTTTAATGGTAAATCAAACCAAGAACAGATGATACCAACAACTCACACATATGCAACATGCATACATCTATTAACATTTTTTCTGGCATATAAAAGCCATGCAACAACTTTAAAGGATGTAATTGCGAATCCAAACTTATTGGCTCGTTTTGACATGATATAACGGTACATATGATAAGCTGGGACCTCAAAAAAATGAGATGGTTTAAGAATATATAGTGTGCAAATATGAATGCCAAATGGTCACACTGTAGTATAATGTGTTTAATTACAAAGTGTTGTTAAAGTTGATAGTTTTGTTCCTTTCAGATTGTTGTTAATGCTTGCAAATTAGGAGATTACAAACGGTTCTATGGCTCGACGGTTTGAAAAAAGATTCTGATCCTTTTGGTATAATGATCGATACTGAAATTTTCATGAAAGTTTCGATATTTTCCTAGCTATATTTTCTCTGATATATATTTTCCCTGCAAGGAAATTGACTATTCCTTGGATTTGCTTGTCTTAAATAGCTAGTTATAATTCAAAATCATACATACAACATCTTAAAATTAGCAAAAGCTTTTCGGTTAAAAACCATCCTCAGTGCTAGATGTTAAAATAATAAAGTGAGGGTATCAGTTATGCTACAATATATACACTTTTAAAAATACCACAAATAAAAGGTAATAAAAGAAGCACGATAAAATTGAAAAGATAAATTCCCAATACCATATGGTAGTAAGAATTGATCATTCAAGTGATCGTTTGTTTACATGTTACGTCACACCATGTCTGAAAAGAGTTAGTTGATCAGAGTCTAATTGGTCATTGAGTGAAGGTCTCTTGAGGGTAATTACAGATGCTTCGATGTTTTTGCGAATTATAGTGTTATCTGGTGCATTGAGGATAACTCTCCTTGAAAGTTGTGTCCAGGGAAATCTCTTAGGTGCTTTGCTGGCTCCGAGTCTTTTGAGAGACTTTCATGCTCTTTCGCCGTATCTCAAAATTACGCTTTGTTTCGCTGATGTAATTGGCCTGGCAAGAACAAAGGCCTTTGTTTATTTTGTACGCTTGGTGTGGATTCTTATCTTTGACGTGAAACAACTGTTTAACTTTTCTAGTTGACCACTTTATCACAAAATCAATTTGGTTTCCTGTAAAAGACATACGTTTTTGAAGAAAACGTTTAATAACCTGTTCATTAGAGTCACAAAAAGGAATTTCAACCAATATGAATTTTCTAGGTTTGTTGAATAAGATCAAGTGCTGATGCGCCAAGATCTGTTTAGATCACCTATAATAGCATTACGTTTGTATCCTTTTGGGACTTGTGATGACCAGTGCGCTGGGAGCTTATTAGGCTTGTGATTAACGAATGTGACGATTGTGTTATCCTGTATTATTATATTTGTGTCTAAGAACTTAGTGGGGTTTCTTTCGACTGTGAACTTTATATGGGGATGATAGTTATTAATGAGGTTAAACAGTTGATCGGAGCTATCGGTTGTTCTTCTAGGTATTATGTTACCTACGAATCGTTTATAAAAAACTGGTTCAGTGGGCCTAACCTTTTTGTTCCCAAGCTTACTGAGGAAAATGTTGGAAAACGTTACCGAAGAAGGAGCGCCCATGGTGCAACCATCAGTCTGTTTGTAGTATTGCGATTGAAATAAGAAAGTGCTCTCTGTTGTAAGTTTTAATAGTCAACGTTTCAAGCGGCTACAAATTTTAGGAATCTTATCGTGCTTTTATTTTTCATCCAAGATATAACTGATGGTGTCATTTATTGGTACATTTGTAAATAGCAACTCAACATCATACGAAACATATTCCTTGTTATCTGCTAATGGTAGTTGGCTTTTTTCATAATTTTATAATATCAAATTTTAATATAAATAGATAGTTGTTTACGGTATTTTTTCATGCACTGGAGTTTCTTTGATATTCTAACGACCTGAGTTTTGAGTGTCTTATGAACAGTTTATAATGAAAATTTACTTGTATGGTATGACATAATCCAGCATCACAAATTTAGTTTTATCTGTTAGTTGCCGTTTCCAATTCCTCTTTATCTATATTCATAGAAAAACATTTTTGCCGTTTTTTTGCCCTTGGGTGTACTCTTAGTCGTTCTCAAAACACACCAAACAATCCATACCGTACAGCCTTGCCCTTCGACTGAGACGCATCTGCTCCACTGACTAAACATTCCACCTACGTACTAACGATTACCTCCGGATTTTCTTCCTTCCATAGGTCTATCTTAGCTTTTAGATTTTTCTGGTCATCTTTTGAATGCATTACCCGTTGGCCTGCAAGATACATATGATCTGCCACAGCTTTATTTGTCGGATGGAAACAGCAGTTGCTGATGTCTGAAACATAGCTCGTGGAATTGGACTTCATATCTGTTCTGATATGTCTTTGCATGTCATGCACGTCACTTACACCATCAGCAACATGCTTGTTTGTCAATGAAATGACGCTTTTATCCATAGGTTGTAAGACTTCAGCAGTCTGAAAAGAATGAAAATAACCACAATGATACCAGGTATAATACCCTAGTAAAATTCCGCTGACAACACATATCAATCATTTATCAGTGAGAATTTTGCCCTCCAATTTCAAGGGCGTCAAAAGAGGCCAGAATCCCTCTACAATTTGGTGATCTTGAAAGTCATGCACTCTTGAGCCCCGAATAGAGGTGGGGTCAAGAATAAGCATGGTGGTTGGAAATTCAGAACGGATTAAATATATGGAAGCTAACATGGTAGATGATGGAATTACCAGACAGCAGGGTAAACAGCCCTTAGAATAGAAGCCTGCCCTTGCAAGTCTATTTGGAGGTCAATGGTACAATGACAGGGGCTGATTAGTCACCTCAAAGTATTTGTTAGGCCTAATTGATAGTTTTTGTAGTTGAAGTAACTGACATTAATTAATAATAATGTATAAAACCGTATAAAACACAATTTTTAGTCTGTACCTCTCCTATTTCGCTGCTGTTTATGGACACTGAACTAACCAGGTGTTACAGAAACACTGCACCATAGTATGAGATAATGCAGGGAATATTTTGTTGCTGGATTTACTACTGCTTGCTGTAAGCAAATAGCCACAATTTTCATCGCAGAACTGTAAATTTCAGATTTTTTGAACAGAAAAGTTATAATGTCTCTTTCTGCACAACCATTTTGAGTTGAAAACTACCAAAATGGATGAAAAACTTTTTGACATTCTGTTTTGGTGGATGAAAATAATGCTCTCGCTTGCTGCCTCTTTTCCTTGCTCCTTTCCGAAATAGCAAGTATTGTTGGTCAATTTCCAGCTATTCTCAATTACCTATCATATGCTGTATGGAAATTGCTGGAGGCAAAATGGCTAGAAACTGTCCTGAAATTGCTGGGTGGAATAAATATTTAAAATTAAAATATTTAATTTAAATATTAAAATATTAGATTTATACCTTTCCATCTGCCAAGCATTTTCTCAATGAAGCTGAGAGCTTTTCTCTTTGATAAGTTGTGTCAACCGAATACTAGTAAAAGACAAATTGAATCAAGTTAGTCTAGAAACATTTCTATGACATCATTTGAAAGAAAACATAACAAAAGTCTCTGTAAAAATCATTTCTAAAATGCACCTCCTAATTGATGTAAGAGGGGTATTTACATTTATATATTAAAAACTTCCACCCAAGTTTGCTTGCCTGTTACTTTCCAATTTTAATCAAAATTTGCTCTTTGTGTAATTGCTTTAATTTAGACATCAACATTCTTAATCAGGGACCTTAGAATAGGACCTGCATAACGGGGACAAGGGTACAAAAGTACAATTTTAACAAAAATGATAATTTCAATTTATCCCAATGTTAAATACCCTGTTGTATAAGGTCGGTCATTTGATTCTTATCCTAATGACCGGCAATCACAACTTCAAACAAAACAGTATGCGATTTGCTGATAAAACATGGCGAAAACTTCGAAAAAGAATTTTATTATTTGTTTGAAAATTTTTTATGGGGGCATGGTCACAAAAAATTCTAAGGGTAATACACCGGACGACCCCAAAATACTTTTTAGCTTGCTTCATTCTTGCCATCAGTTTCTAGTTCCCTTGCAGTCCTAGTTTCCCCCTTTGCCCTGCCATTGTTCTTGCAATTCTTTAATTATCTAGCTTTGTCATTCTCTAAGTGCAGATTTCCTTGTAAAAATCAGCATGAAAAATGACAATTTTTTTATCTATATTTCATATAATACCTTGTAAGTTGGGAACCACATTTCTTCTTGTGCCACAATTTGCGCCTTGCACCCGAATTTCTTTGTTTCTTGCACTTTAACTTGTTGTGTTTTGTAATCATGGATCATTTCCTGGAGAGGAAAAAATCATTACTGTTGCTACTTTTGACTCTTTTTTTCAGTTGTTCACTTACGGTGGCCCATACAGGTCAAACACATTAAAATTTCCGAAAACACAATTCAATTTCTGGAAAACACATTAAAATTTCTGAAAACACATTACCATTTCAGAAAACACAATACAATTTCTAAAAACACATTACAATTTCTGAAAACACATTAAAATTTCTGAAAACACATTACAATTTCTGAGAACACATTACGATTTCCGAAAACACATTATAGTTGTGAAAAACACAAATAAATTTCTAAAAACACATTTCAAAATCCAAAAACAACTTCAGTTTAATGTTCTCAATTTGTTGGGTTCGATGACTTTAGGCCTGTCTCGTGGCATGATGCATGGTGGCGGAGCAGAGGAACAATAATAATGGAGTTTTGTTCTTTTGTGCCAATTGTGGAAATTTCGGAAATTGTAATGTGTTTTCAAAAATTGTAATGTGTTTTCAGAAATGTATTTGTGTTTTCCAAATTGCAATGTGTTTTCAGAAATTGAATTGTGTTTTCGGAAATCGTAATGTGTTTTCATAAATTGTAATGTGTTTTCAAAAATTGTAATGTGTTTTCTGAAATTGTAATGTGTTTTCAGAAATTGTAATGTGTTTTCAGAAATTGAATTGTGTTTTCGAAAATTTTAATGTGTTTGACCTGTATGGGCCACCGTATTCACTGCATATAGGTACACTCTAAATATCTTCAACGTTAAAAAAGCTGTAAATTTATGGGAGTTAATTCTCATTATAATAAAGGAACATGTGGACTCAGCAAAGTATCTGGGCCTCAAAATGACTTCCGATTTCACCTGGAATCGTCACATTGACAACGTTGTGAGCTAGGCGAACGGGACTTTAGCCTTCCTAAGGAGAAACATCCAGATCAGCTCTCCAGCCATGAAAACAATGGCGTACAACACCCTCGTACGACCAGTGCTCGAATATGCTCCTACAGTCTGATATCCTTACACCAAGTAAATATCGAGAAGGTAGAGATGGTGCAGAGATGGTGCAGAGACGGGCTGCCAGATACGCACTTCACCGCTTCCACAACACCTCAAGCGTCACCGGCATGCTAAACAAATTGCAATGGCAATCCCTGGAAGAGCGTAGAAGGCAACAAAGACTGGCAATGATGTACAAGATACACCATGGTCAAGTCGCCATCAACATGGGCGACCACCTGGTACCTACTACCCAAAAATCGAGACACCAGCACCAGTTTGCATACCATGTACCCATTACATCAGTGGACCACATTAAGTTCTCCTTCTTCCCATGCACTGCCACCGACTGGAACCTGCTGCCATCCCATATTGTGATCGCCTCTACCCTGGACATGTTCCCGGCCCGACTAAGAAGTGCCCCTCATGATGAGGCTACCTTCTAAGCTGGACAACGCATCTTTTTAGCCTTTTATTTAATTGATCGCATCGAATCTTTTAGCCTTTGAATTAATTGATCGCCCGGCTTTTTTTTTACTTTTAATTGATCCTTACACCCCCGCATCGGCACTTCGGCTAAGCCTTCAACCTGTTGAAGTTGACTGATTAAACGGAAGAAGAAGAAGAAGAAGGAGTGAAAAGTATCCCCATATGTCATTGACGTATACCACACAGGTCAGCACTGTCAGAAATTTTAAAAGCTATTTACTTTTCTAGATGTTTTCCCCCAAATGTTTATTATATTGACATATATAGAGCCTTTGACCCTCATGCTAGGAAATTTCTGCATAATTGCTTGAACTTAAAGTGTTGTTTTGAGCCAAAAATTGATTTTCAGTGCCATAAGGGTTTTGAGAAATAACTTTTGTAATGCGACAAAGGGAGCAAAACATAATCAAAGTAAAGTTCTCTGAATTTTGTGAAAAATAGTTAAAAATACCCAAAACTCAACTTACCTTTTTCTATTTTTGCCTCTTTGTTTCTTGCTTGCATCTCTATCTTTTCCATGCTGACAATCATAAACTTTACGGTTCAGTACGATAAATGGAATCTTTTCTTCATTCCATTTGACTATATATTTGTTAGCTTGATTAAATTCTGAAAATAGAAAAAGCACAAACATAAACTTACTTATTTTTTGTACTGCACAATAACAGTCATTACAAAACTGGGCAAACTTAGAGTGGCGGACACTTGTGGCGCCCCCCTCCCCAATATTTACCAAAACAATATCATTTCCAGCCCCCCTCGACTAGGAGGTCTAAGTTACGCTCTCCTTTTCAAAAATTGCTGGATCTGGCCCTGTATGTCTTATCAAATAATTTATATTGTACCTTAATTAACTGTATGCTGAGAAAATATTTTGACATTTTTGCACTGGCTGACTGTAGTGTAGGCCTAGGCAAGGTTTTTTACACTCACCCAGCGTGGAAAGTTCGTATTTGTCACGCCGAAGGTTTACGCCACGCCCATTGTCTAAAGGCAATAGACCTATTGTTCTCCCATTGTTCTTGATGTTGCTCCACACCAAAGATATTTGGCGTAACATACCCAACATGTTTTCCAGCCTGGACACTCACTGACACTGTGGTTTAGGCATATTTGATATTACATTGAACAGTTGAAATTAAGTGACCAGTAGGCTATAGGCACCACTTACCAGTGCTTCCAAAGTTTCTTGCCACTTTCCAGACACGGAACTTGCTTACGGTCGCGATTTCAAATTGGCGTATAATTTCATTTGCCACACTCAATTCTGTTGTGCTGCCATGGAAAGAGCTCCAATTATTAGTAAATAGATGTGTCCATGCCAATTTCTTCATCAGTTGTTTTTCTTCTGTTCCTGTGTGTTAGTGCGACTGTTGCGAATTTGTTCTGCAGCTTGACTTGATTCTACATAGCTAGGTTACTCTTTTCTCATCTACATGCTTGGTTTAGCTGAAATTTACTGGCAACTAGCCACATGAGAATGATAAAATCATATCCCAGGATCAAGTATTATTATGACAGGCCTAGAGAGGAGACGGAGAGTTTCGCGCCTCCATCATGCTAAAAAAAAATTAAAACAAGACAAAGTTTGCCGCCAAAATCTGTAAGAATGCGCAGGGAATGCGCAGAAAGCGCTTGACATTCCCTGCCTCGCTTGCGATCCGAATGACGTCATCAGGTCTGGTTGGATGGGATTTCGTAAACTCCGTAAAAATTTTATTGCATCTCAACGGTCATCTATTGAAAGGGGGGGGGGGGGGTCCGGACTGCCTGGCATATTTTTTTGGAATAGTATTTGGCATGGAATTTATGCAAGCTCAATTCCCTAACATTTATGAAGATCACACTTATCTATCAGAGAACATAAGAAAAAACATGTGACATTTTACTCTCGAGTCCGGAATAGATGGGGGCTCTGGAATAAACGGAGTGGGTGGACAATGCTACAAATCGTAAAATGGAGCAAGAACTATAAAGATATTTGTTAATGATTGTATTTGAGATTAATTGATAAAACAAAGAAAATTGAAACTGAAGTTGATGGTCAGAAGCCCTTTTTAATTGGAAACAGAAGAAGCTTTCGTTTAAAATAGAGTAAAACACATATTAAAAACATAATAGAACAATAGATCCTTTTCCTGCTTTTTCGTTCTTGATATAATTTGTTCTTGCTGAAAGAAATTTTTTTCTGGTCAAAATAAAAGCTTTTCTTACTCGAAGAATTCTTTTTGTCACTGGAAGAATTCTTTCCAATATCTGAAGAATTCTTTAGGTGTTAAGTTTCACATGGCCTGTACTGTAAATTCACAATGTTTAGCAACTAAAGTTTCTAAACTAAAGAAATTGCTTGCTTGATTATTATAATTTTTAATATCAAAATTTAAAAATGATCCCGAAACTAGATTTTTTTCCTTTCTTCCAAGGCTGCAATGAGGAGATTGCAAGGAGCTAGGATAACAACATCAATGACATTTGCGCATAAGAAGCTTGACGAGTATGGAAAAGACCACGATAAATGTGTAAAAGACAGCATTAAGAAGCAATGTATAATTCTGCAGAACAATGTTGACAAAGATAGTAGCTCTGTGTTGGAAGCACTGATCATTAAGGAGACAGTGTATGATCTGGGTCGCAAACAAGTATTTGACAATGTTGATTTTGAACAAAAAGTTCATCATATGGCAGAGGATAACCAAAACCCACTTGTGCACTGGACCTCATACATGTCAGTAGAGAACAGACTGTCAGGTAGATATGATGTAGAAAATAATTGTTTTTTAATTTTGCCTTTTAATTACGTTTGCCTTTTAATTACGAATAAAAATGGACTACACAGAAGTGAGGTCCATGCATGACACTGGACACCTGTAGAGTGCAGAATGTCAATTTGTATTGATTTTTATGTTTATTTTCTGTTTTCATCCTTACCATCTGTGTGTTTTGGCGCTATCCTTCCTTTTTGTAGCACCTCTTTGCATAAATCGGCAATTTATTGAAACATGTAAATCAAATTTGAAGAATTGCTTGTGAAGAAACTTACTGAATACATTTTTCATACACGTTTGAAACAAATTTAAAACTGGAAATTTTTATTAAAAACAGTTAAAGTGTTTATCAAAATCCATGCTCCCCCTTAGTCAGGTTCTACCCTCTCCTCTAACCGCATAAAAATTTAATTAGTGGCCCCTTTTTGAAATGACTTATATGCTATTCACATTATTTACTCTTTCTTTCAACAGGGAAACACCTGCCATGTACAAAGCCACAGTCGAGTTTATGGGATCTGCAAAATGGAAAGTTTGTGCCTAGTGTTTGTGCCGAATGAACATAAATCTCAACGAGATAATTATATTTTTCATGTTGCGAAGATTGCAACAGAGCACATCAAATGTCTCCAGCAACTGCAGCATGTTGTACCAGACTACATCAATCATAGCTATATTGAGCAGGTGTCCCAACCAATTGGACAGTAAGTTATTTTGCTAATGCATGGTTTGCTTTTTTCCAAAAAGATCCCTTCTTGTTTGACTCAACCTAGAAATTTTTCTTATGTTTCTTAGCACTGAAGTCTGAGCCTGTAGTCTGAGCCTCATGTTGCTTGAAATCATGTTATGTTTCTTATTGAAAAAAGACATGATCAGATCATAGAGTTATAGAAGTATTGAAAGAATTTTTAAAGAATCTTGGGCACGAAAATGATGTTATGTCCGGCTGTATGGGATACACAGTTTTATTTTCTGTTCTTATTTGTTTTAGTTTTCCACGTATCTAGGCCCTTTGGGGTTATGGCCCCTTAGAAAGATGTGTTATCATTTTGTAAGAATTAAATGCAGTATCTTGTGGAGCTTAATCACAAAATTACAAGAACTCTCTAGGAAAAGAAATCTTTACTTAATTCCAGTGAAACTTTTAAAAGGGACATGATGTTTATTGTTTTAATAAAATCATATTGTTTTGGAAGATATGATGGGTGACCCCACCTAGTGTATCCCACTGCTTGATATCTGTCATAGTTACTTGGTCAAGTAAATTGTGATTAGAATACCCGTTGGTAATCAGAAAAACTATATTTGAATTATCTTATGAAAAGAAAACTTATCTTTGCCTACTGAAGAGGATGGGTAAATGGAAAGAGAGGTTTTGCCTGGTTTTCCCTAGACTGATAACTAGACACGAAATCCTTTGAAATCGTGTCTAGTTATCAGGCTAGGTTTTTCCACACAACCTAATTTATCAAACTACACATAAAGAAATTTCATTAATGTGGACAAATATGGTCCAATTGTGTTCTCACCTTACACTCACTATCTGTGAAATGTTTTATTTTGTTATTAATTCGTTCCAACTGATTTCACAGACCTTCCATGGCCTTCTTTATAAAAACGAAAATACCACAAGTGGAATTCGTGAGATTTTAGAAGAGCTTCACAAGTTTGTTCCTTATATACAGAAGAGTGGAGAAAAGATTTTTCAAGAGCAAGGAAATGTCGGCAACTTTAAGTAGAAAGAGCAATAAACTGCTTGCTGCAGGTTTCCAATGGTTTCACTCCCGAAGAACGACTCGAGGGACTGCACTTTGAAGTTGTTGATTTCCATGCAGGGATGAAATTTCTTCAGGTTTGTAAACTGATTCTTGAAGGGAATGAATCAGCATAAATAGGCAGGGTATACCCTACTTGTCAAAATTTGCTGACTACTCACGCCCACACACATCAAAATGCTTTATTGTGATTCGTTGGTTGGAAATTGATGACATGCAGTACAATATCTGAAACTGCGCCAAACTGCCTGACACTGGCGTTTGGATACGAGCTCTTGCTGATCACATGAAATGGTCACGTTTTAGCAATCACAGCCTCAAAGTCCTGCTATTTATGCTGATTCATTGCCTTTAAATTGCCAGATTTTGTCTGTGATATACTTTTTTTATGGAGAATTTCCTCAAAAAGGATGTATAAAAGGCTTTTTCCCCCAGCAAACATTTTTTTGTATTGACTTAGTTGTGTCTTATGATGGCATTCATTTTCAAATGCATCTTAAAAAGTGTTGTTACGCTTAATATGATGTTCAAGTAAAACACCCTAAAGTGGGCCCTTTTGTAAGTTGGAGAGCAATGGATGATTTGGGACTCGACACTCTCCTTTACAGATGCATGTTATCTGTCAGCGCACAATTGTCCTTAGTCAGTGGTGCAAGAACTGGTTTTGTGGCAGAGGCTCTATTTTTTCTTCTTGCCCATCATCAATGGTTTGACCTGCTGTGCTTATCCCTTCAAAAAGCCTGCAGATGATAATTCAATTTTTCAACACATATAAGGTTAAAACTGTTTGAAGATGAAATTGAACAAGACTAGACAGTCTAATTGTGAAAGCGGTCTATTAGCTACTTTGCAAATGTAAAGGCGTTTTTTATAAAAAATACAGTGTGCAAATGCCAATACAGTCTTGTGTTTTGGTCTACAACTAAAATCTGACCGTAAAAAACTGCCTTTTTGTCGAAATAACTTACTAATTGTCTGGGAACTTTTTGTAAATTTAAACCAATCTAAAAATTTGCAACTTGAACACAAGGTCATTTCAGGCCCAGAATAAAAACTAGGAAGAAACTTACGCATAAAAATTTTCAGTTGTGATGCTTTCTATTTAAAAAATGAAAAAATTAATCATAGAGCTATATTTCATTTAAATTAATTTAAGACTGAACGTAAGCAACAGAACCAAACAACTGCAGCTTCATTTCTTCTTTTTATGATTGCTTTCCATATAAAGTCATCTAAACCTACCATATTTTTAGAAACACAGAAAGATATACTTTTCTCCAACAAATTGTTTCATTGTGCATGTTTGCAAATTTTATGGAATCATCTTCAGAAATAAATCTATCTATTATTATATACAAGATAGTTAAAAAAAGTTTATACACGCTTCTAATTAATTTCAATACAAGATAGTTAAAAAAAGTTTATATGCACTTCTTATTAATTTCATTTTGCATTCTAGCTTGCCTTCGACAACCTCTATTCTGGTGGCTCATTAAGTGATCCTTGCACACCAATGCTTTACAGTATCTGTCGATTGTTGCAGTATCTGAAACATTAGGACCAAGCATGCGTAAAATGTTCTTTAACATTCCATTGTAATGTTCCATTGACAGGTCCAATGGAATGTTGCCACCAACTCCCCTCCTGGTTTTAGCAAACCGATTCCAAATGAACTGATGTGCTCCACGTTCTGATAGGAGTGCATAGCATTGGCATAGTAGATAAAATGCCTCCAAAGCATATTTTCTACTGCGGCCTCCATCTGCTCTGAGGTATAGAAGCATATACTTCCAGCAGCGGACTATTCTCTGCCCATCACCCATGCTTATAGCATCATAAAAATTTAGAATTAACATCCCTATGTCCAATAGGCAGCATTGATAGTTTTAGAGATCATCCCTCAGAATGTGTAATCGACAGATACTGTAAATTTCCACTCAGAGATTTGGAGAAACTTGTAAAAACGTTGATGGAAGATAAAGCACTGTGAAAGAGAAATGGAAGGAAGCTAAAATTTAATTCAGATATAAGTCCCAGTCTTATAGCAGATGTGGACTTTCAAGGCTTGTTCAAGTGGATCAATGATCATAAGAAAATGGTTTTAGCTCAGAAAACAGCACGCTAAACATGGGACATCATAAAAAAAATTAAATTAGAAAGGAAAGTTAGACCAAGGAAAGCATTGTAAGCAAGACCTGTTATGCGTGGGTATCATTAATCTTTCACAATCACATTTTGACAACAAATTATCAGCAATCAGATACATGGACTGTTGTAAGAAATTTTAGCTACTAAAACCTGTTTTTAAAAGATTACAAACCACTGCACCTATTGATGTGTTTAAAAATTAATTTTCAGATCTGCTGTAATTTAAGGTTACTGTCACCCTTCATGACAGAGCCAAGGCTCTGACAGGGCCACATGCATTGAAAATAGTTTTTTACTTTTCAAAATTTCTTTATTTTGTGGCATAACTCCAACATTATCCATAAAATTTTCTTACAAGAGTGCATGTATCTGATTGCTGATAATTTTGTTGTCAATATAATTCTGAGAGATTTATGATACCCTTAAGATAACTGTATATATCCAGCTGCTCCAAACACCGAAATGCTCTAGAATTGCACAGAATCAGTCCCAATCACCTAAGAATCGATCATGACTTGCCTGTCTTTTAGTATTCTTACTTGTTCTTGGCGATTCTGGCTGATTTTTTGTCATTTTGCTATAGTCTGGTGTTTATGGCAACCTGTTTAGTTTTTGTATTAAATCTTGTACCAGAGTCAGCCAACCTTTAAAAATTATTTACATACTCGAAAGTTATTTATTTATATACAAGGTATGAGAGGGATAAAAACACATAAACATATAAAAATCACTTTCACCCTATTACCCTGCATATGAGCGCAACCTCCTTTATCCCACAAATTGACATTTTCACACAATTTAAATGTAAGAAATGTTCGGGATATAGACACATACGGTCAAACTATGTGGTTCTTATAAAGTCCCATGTGCCTTTATATGGATAAAAGCGCATGCGCCTTTAATGGAGGTGCGCTTATATGCAGGGTAATAGGTACTTAACTCTTGCTTTCCGGACTGAAAAACAAAAACAAGTCTCAAAATTCTATACTAGCCAGAATGTTGATTCATAACTAGTTCAAATTGTTGTCAATGTCTGTCATGATGTCTGCAAGAAACGCACTTGAATCCGCATTTTCAGCAGTGTTGTCAAAGGAAATATCCATATCATCAATTTGTTGTAAAAATGATGCACTTTCAAAATGGAGATCTGTTGTTTCATCTCCGATGCCAGCCCAGTCATCGGGTAAATCGTCTTTGCATTCTGTAACAGCTACAAGATCCAGAGCCCCTACATCAAGCTCAAAATCCTGAAACACGTCATGTATTGCTACCAAGATGTTGTTTGCATGAATATGTCGCCATATTTCCACATAACTGTTCACATCACTCAGTGTGAATATTTTTCCACAATGTTGTAACACTTGCTTGATTTGAAGAATTCCAAACTCATAGAAAATATTTGGAATAGACACTGGAGTACATTGACCAATATGCTGAGGGAGAAGACTTTGAATATATGATTTTACTGGAAGGAAATGCAACCAACAATGATTTCTGCATTTTTTTGTTAACAATATATTTCGGATAATATATCCATCATCAGGTACAATATTAAAATATTAAAATAATTACAGTAAAACCGTCTGATAAAAACCGTCTGATAAAAATGAATTAAAATTCTAAAAGTCCGTTTTACATTTTATACTAAAATGAAATTACAATAGACATTATACCTAGTTACTAAAAGTCAATGAACAGGAACAGTTAGTTACAAAAGATTTTAGAAAAACGTGTCAAATACTATTATATTTTGATCACCAGTGACCGACTCCTGTATTAATCTTTTGTGTTTAATGTTGGTTTCAGTTCGTTAATCATTGGTGCCTCCAGAGTCATGAAGATGATCAAAAGAGGCACATGTACTGTCCAAGAGACGCCACATCATGGTGCAAGTATCAGAGGAATCAGCTTGCCGGAGAGAGTGAAAGCAAAACATCTATCAAATTTGCCAATGTGGATAAATAAGTTGGTCTACCCAATTTTCAAAGACCTTAGTAGTGATGACTTACTCTCCAAATGCCTGCACGGAAAAACTTTAAATTCAAATGAAGCTCTGAATAACTTGATATGGAGAAAATGTCCCAAAGGAGATTTTGTTGATAGGGCCACCTTAGAGAGTGCAGTTAATTCTGCTGTTATTCAATTTAATGATGGACCCAATGCAATATCAGATGTTTTTCATCACTTTGGTATTGCCCCTGGTGTCATTTTACAGAAAAGTTCCAATAAAAAAGTCAGTCAGAGAATGAAGAACATAGAAAAAAAATGTCAAAAAAAGGAAAGCAAAGAAGAAAAAAGCTCAGAAGCCTCAAAAAAGGCTATTCTGACAAAGAGAAAGAATTAGAGGGTGGAGACTCTTATATTGCTGGAAGATTTTGAACTTCAAACATGTAATCATTTTTGAATTGCTTTTTGCTCAAAACACATTTTTTCAAGATATGTTGCTCTTTAAAAAAAGATTACTTTAAGATGGTAAAAGATATAGCTGTGAAAATTCACTGTTACTCTCAGCATGTGTTGCTTAAGGGCAGCAACTAAAAAAAAACTTCACTGAAATTCAAAATTTCAATTTAAATCGCAATTATATAATCGCTCAACCATAAAAAGTGCAACATTACAAGTTTCTTTAAATAACTTGTCCCCAAAGCAATTTATTCCTAGTTTTTTTAGTTGCTGCCCTAAAAATAGTCCCTTGAGAGTATTTGTACAAAGTTTGAGGGCTAGGACTCAAGTACTTTGCTTTCTATTCTTTTTTAAAGATAAATGGCAATATAGGAGTAATTATGCTGATGACGTCATAATCATGCTAATTATGTCAATTTTTAAACATGAACAATTTCTACCCCTCATGTCACAACATTTTATAAAAAAAATCAAACTGATATCTTGCCTACTTAAGAAATTGATTCAGTTGTATAGTAACCACCTTAATGCTTGGAAATTGCGTCTGAGTGCATTGCATGTGCATCTAGAATTTAACATTTTTCCAACATTTTTGGGGGCATATGCAGGTAAACCCAGACCCTTCACAAGGACTCCACCCCTTTGGCGCTTGCAAAGTTTGTCTTTGCACCCCCCCTTTTCTATTCCAGGTTTCCGGGATCGGCCCCCTGATCTGGTTCCTTATAAAAAGTGTGTACACATGGGTTTGGATTTATGGAAAAGATTTTAAAACTTGGCTACAACTTACCTGTTTTTTCTTTTCATTGTTTTGTGTCAACTTTTGTAATCATTTGCTCTCTTTGTGTTTGTTTGCTTGTTTTCCCGCCAAATGTCATAAACTTGAAAACGAGGTTTTCAGAATCAAAGACTCAGGACTGTGAGGGCAGCCTTAAGGCCGACCTCTACTAAGGCGCGCGCTCGAAACGAACGAGCGATCTATTGTTATGAAATTGCGCAACGCAGTGATCGCGCGCTCGTCCTCCACTTGCAGCGAGTGGCGGTAAAACCAAATTAAAACAAATATGGCTGCTTCAAGGGAAGATTTTATGTTAGTTCTCCGATTAGAACTTCATCAAGATGAGGATGAAGCGCTACTACATTACCTAACGAACAAGCCTCGAGATCGAAGGTTTTGGGTAAGAGAAATTTTCAAAGATAGGAAGCTAAAGGGAGAATTTTCTTCATTGGTAATGCAGGCAAAAATGAGCGATGAGGAGATGTTTTTTCAGATGTTTCGAATAACACCTACAAAGTTTGAAGAACTTTTGCAGTATGTAGCTCCACACATTCTTCGAGACTCAACTAGAAGAGAGGCTATTCAGCCAGAGGAGAGGCTATGCGTTACCTTGCGTTACCTTGTAACTGGGGATGCATTCAATACCATTGGGACAAGTTACAGAATGAGTGGGACTACTGTTGGCAGAATAGTGAAAGAAACCTGCTCTGTCCTGTGGGATGTTCTACTGGAAAATGGATACCTTAGTGTTCCCCAATCTACTGATGAGTGGAAAAAACTTGCCACAGATTTTGAGACCAGATGGAACTTTCCCAACTGTGTTGGGGCAATTGATGGTAAGCATGTGGCAATCGAATGTCCACCAAGAGGGGGATCTATTAATTTTAACTACAAGAAATTCCACAGCTTAGTGTTGATGGCAGTGGTTAATGCAAAGTATGAGTTTGTAATGGTTGATATTGGAGATTATGGCCGCTTGAGTGATGCAAGTGTATTTTCAAGTAGCTGTGTTGGACATGCCATCAATACAGGCACACTCAATTTGCCACCTCCAAGACCTCTGTCAAGTTCTTCATTGAAATATCCTTACGTGTTTGTTGGGGATGATGCTTTCCCACTGAAGCCGTGCTTGCTGAAACCTTACCCAGGTCACAATTTGAGAATTGAGCAGAGAGTTACAAACTATCGCATTTCACGTGCCCGTAGAACATCTGACAATGTCTTTGGAATAGCTACTGCAAGATTTCGAGTTTTTAGAAAGCCGATTTGTGCAAATATCGATACAGCTACAGCAGTCACAAAGGCAGTTGTAGCGTTACATAATTTTTTGATGAAAAGCAAAAATCTAGATGGTTTTTCTCGCTATTGTCCACCAGACTTTCTGGACAGAGATATTAGTGGCAAAATACAGGAAGGATCTTGGCGAACTGAGAATTTTAATCAAACCTTGAGCAATGTGCGATATATGGGTTCTAATAACTATTCCAGGTTATCAAAGATGGTTAGAGACAACTTCTGTAATTATTTTAACTCAAATGAAGGTTCAGTTCCATGGCAATTGCCTTCAGTACAAAGCACATCAAACTCTTTTTATGACATTTAGCCAATTAAAATAAGTTACATTTACTGCTGAAATTGTCTTTTATCCACAAATTTGATGTTACAAACAATACAAACATGAAACAATATCAATGTTCTTAACTATCACTGTTCTGCTATGACATTAACAAGAATGGTGAACAGAGTCTGAACATTTTCCATTTTGAGCTTCTCATTTCCAAAACCTAATCAATACATGTTGTTAGAATATTAAGATCCAACAATTGATAGCAGGTCAGAGTTTTCACTCAGTTTCAAATTCATATTTCATTAAAACTTGTTGAATTTCAATTTTTGCTTGTGCATTCTTCTTATTTGGTAACCTTTTCAATGTTGCTACTAAACTTTTACAGAATAAAAATTCAGGATCCTCAGAATAATTTCTTGTTGGGTCCTTGTTTGACAAACTGTGTGCAATCAGCATGTCAATTTTCTCTCTGCGTTCACGTGATTCCTCCAGAAATTTTTTTTCATCAAATCTTCTGCGATTTGCAGTGCTATGGCTAGTGGTGGAAATTGACGACAGAGCTGGTGAGGGAGGTTGGCTTAAAAACGATTGATTTGGCGATTCAGATTGATTCATGTTATCATGAACCAGCTGCTCTTCAATCTGATCAGCAGTAACCGCATTTAAGGTGATGTTGCTTTCTGTTGTTCTATTTGCAACATTGTCTCGAATGAAAAGTATACTTTCATAGTGTTTGCAAGTAGGAGTTTTTTGATAGGCTGCTCCTGATGTTGTAGCAAGGTCAATCTTCTTGACACATTTCATCATGGCATCTCGTAGATTCTTCCAACGCTTTTTCAATACTTCCTCTTAAAAATAAAAGAAACTGTTGCTACATGTTTGGATAATGGAAACATTTAGCTTTTTGAGCAGTTGCATAATGGACCTACACATTCAACATTTATCCATGACCAATGACAAATGTTAAACTTTTCAGCACTCTTAGGTATGCTAGCCTATATTCAAGTCCCTAAAAATAAAGGGTCTGTGTAACCATTGCAGATTCCTTGTTCAGCAGTTGAGTTGGATTGTCTCAGAGTTTTGAATAACGAAATACCAATTGTAGAATCTGAAACAAACTCTTTCAAATCAAAAGAAAAACCCCTATTCTACAATCTGATCATTGTCAAGTTCTTTTAGCTTGCCACTGAATCATTTGAATGCAATTGGTCACAGAAATTGATTTGTGACCATTCTGCAGAAAGACTTTAACGGATCATTTGTTCGTCTTTGTTTGAATTTGCTAAATTACGTCTAAGGCAAAATCATCAGTTTTCAGACACCTTCCCCATTGCCACAAAAGGACAAGTATGTTTCATTGTTTGAGGAAAATACATTGCTGACCCCATCTCCACTTTAAAGATGTCATAAGTGTATGCTCCCTACAGGCATATCCTGCACATAGTTACATATGATGTATATTGAAGTGCACTAACTTGTTTGTATTTACTCACAATCAAACTAAAAGAGTTTTGAGACCTCAACTCACCACTTCTCTGAAGCTCGCTGGCAATAGCTCTCCAAGCTTCCCAGACTGCAGAGTAGGGCACTAGTGCCCCCGAGATTTTTTTTCAGATCTGAGGTTCGCCCCTGACCGCCCCTAGTATGCACATGCGCGGCAAAGTTGCGCATGTGCAGTAGATCGCGCATGCGCAGTAGCTAGCATTAATGATTTTTTTGTTTTGAGCATGAGCTGAGCTCGAGGAGGTAGCTCGCTTGCGTTAATAAAAAATAGAATCTTACCATTTAGTCGTATGTCGTATCTGATGTCTACATAAAAAAACGTTAGCACAGGAGTTAACAATTTTTCAGTAAGCAACTTGACTTGATATATCTTCATTAATTTACTGCCTTTGAAGAATTCTGCCACGGATTCGTTATTTTCATCGCAGAAGATTTGATCAACACAGCCACCAAGTCCAGACCAGATAATCTTTTGTAGAGTTGTTTTAAATCTCTTCAGTATGAATTTCGCTGCTGTGCGGCAAAAGATCTAGCTCCGGGTTTTCCTCTAAAAGGCTCTCTACGTGTGGAAGTGCACCTAAGGCCTAGGGGGGCCCTGAATGCGCCCCTGGACAATTATGCCGCACCTGCACCTAGATTCCCCTTCTTCGGCGCACCCGAGATCTCGGCGAAAAGTGCCCTTCTCTGCAGTCTGGCAAGCTTCTGACTTTTTCGGGTTTTCTTTATGAGATCTACATTTGGTGTCCCAAAGACACCTGTACGATTTCACTTCATTGATCAACACTTCATCATCATCTTCATCACCGTCGACTGTATCATTCTGTGTTATTTGCATTTCAGATTGTTGTTGAGTAGGCCTATTTCCGATCATAGAACCCAAATAATCACCTTGTTGCTCCCGTGATCGTTGAGCTTGGAGTTGCTTTTCTATCAATTCCATCAATTCCTGAGCTTCAGGCACTTGTTTCCTTCGAATTTGTTAATGATATCGGGCAAAAGCAAGTCCTGTAAGGTCACACGTAGTGATTTCATCTGCATCTTGAGACGCCATTTTGAAATGATGATTCTGCCCTCATCGCATGTCAAGTTTCTAGGATTCTGATTGGTTGAGTCGCTGGCGATCGCTTTGAGAGTTGACTTGGCTTCTACTCCCAAGCGAACAAATTTTGGTCGCAGCGAACAGAAATGTCGGAGAACACTTTTGAATTGAGCATGCGCAGACTATGAATCGCTCGTTCGCTTCAAGCGCGTGCTCTAGTGGAGGTCAGCCTTTAGCCTGGTGGCCTGGGTGGGACGGTGGGAACGGCTTTCAGACAAAAACACTACGACGTAGTTTATGTTTTTAAGATAATTATGCATTCATTAAAAATATTCATTAAAAAACTATAGAGCGTCATGCCATCATTTCAAAAGGCTACAGAAAAAATTATCAGTTAATCCAATTTAATAACTTAATTTTAATTTATAATAATTTATTTTTTCCTGTGGGAAATGTTTCTTTGAAATGTCGCATGCTTCTAAATAAGAAATTTGCGCGGACAGTGTGTGCTTTCTTCAGGGTCTCTTTTCATGTTTATGTTTCAACACTGTCCCGTCATCATCATATGTATGTCATTCCATGGCCACAGGTGGTCCAGCAGGTTACTGTTGTTTGTGTAATTTGCCGCTTGAAATGTCAAAGTATGAATTTAGGCCTCTGCGCATGTCTGTGCAGCTACACATGAAGTTCCCTATTGTTTCATGTAGGGACTACGTGCTGTACCTAATGCCTTGTAAAATTTCCCCTTGCCGCCATTTTTAATTTGACCCCAAACAATCTTGAATAATTAAATTCAATTATTTATACTAATTGAGCTAGTACTGTAGCATGATTTCGTGCCAAGGTATTTTCAGGCTTCAGAAATCCAAATATTACCATAAAAATCACATCTATTGCACATAATATCCCTTAATGTGCCTCCGAAATGTTCCCCTGAAAATTTGAGTTGATCGTGAACGCCCAAACTGGTCGTTATTGAAATCTAAATATCTCTGGTTTGATTGTCTGAGAACCCTGATTTTTGAATTGGGCATTTACAACATGAAGAAGTCAATTCAGGGCTAAAATTGAGATGGTACTCCTTTTTTTTTTCTTTCAGAGTGAATTTAAAATACCTAAATTGTTTACATCTACACCAATCACCAAACTTGCTACATTTCAGATAGATTGAAAAAAGAAATGCGACTAAAAAGGTTCTTTTTATTTAGTTATAAAGATACTACAGAAAGCATAATTTTCTATTTACTACCGAGTATACTAATAGATTTAAGTACCATCAAATAGACAGAAGAAATGTCACATCAGTTCAAAAACCATTCAATCTTTATCTAAAAGGTGTCTTAAAACTTGTTGCAAACTGGCTGGAAGATCTTGAGTAAAAATATAGAGCAACTATAAATGCTTGTTGTAAAACAGCAGATACCTTTTTTTCAAAGACAAAATTGAAGTTCAGGTTGATATTGATCTCGTTATTTTTAGTTTCAACGAAGACCTAAACATTGAAGTACAACTTCCTTCTAAGGATCGGTAAGAAATCTGGGTATAATTATTAAATTACACGGCCATCCCCCCAAGTATTTCCAATTATAATAATGCTTTTTATCAACTATTAAAGTTTTTTTCATTTTATCAGTTCAACATTTAAGTAATTTACAATTTCTGCTTCTTAAGTTTATTTTCAGTAGGTATTAGTAATATCGCTTTGTGCTGGACTAAATGTTCTGACACTGCTTGTAATTGGTGCTCCAATTCTACAAAGCAAGTGTATATGTGGAACAAAGCAAATATCATCATTCCTTTGCCATACATATGTTCTTGCAGGAAACGCTGGGTGCATAAACTTTACTTTATCTCTATAGTGATTGCGTTGGCAACGCTGCGTCCCAGTGCTCGATGTATGAACGCACAGAGCAATATAGAATAGAAACAAGAAAGGAGACTGGCTCTCAGTTACTTAAAGTTTCATGCTCACGTCTATTCTAAACTTTACTTTATAATCTTGTTCATCTTTGTTAATGAGAAGAACGCCTAAGCACAATTTCTCATGATATTGGAATATACCAAATTCAGATACTTTTATTTCAGAGACATCAACATTGTCAACTTGTCCATCCATCATCAAGTCATATTTCATATTGTATTCCGCATCAGTTGACTCACGTTTTGCAGCTATGATGCTTTAAGTGACAATTACAAAATGGTGGAAACTGCTGGTGCCCGGTAATGTAAATGCTTGTGCAAAACGGTCTTTGAGGCTGGTTCTAACATCATTCAATGTCTCTTGGTCAAAAAATGGCCAAATGCAATTTACAACAAAATCGGCTTGATGGAGGCACAAATTTAAAAAGTTTTTGCAGTTCTTATAATGGCCAGCCATTATAATTACAGTTATAATACAGTTCTTATAATGGCCATGGCTGGGTCCAAATTTTATTTGATATGGGAGATGGGCATGCTGATCATTTGATATACAAAACTTATCTTATGGTTCAAATCGTCAGATATGATGCAAAGATACTGTTCCGCATCTTTTCCATCGTTCAGGTAGTATATAACCACTAGGTGAAGACTGCACGATTTCTGATTCTATTGATAGCTTTGCACTTCCTCCTGTATCGAAATCTCAAATATTATGAATTCTCCTTCCTTTAAGTCATTCTTGCATTTTTTCAGGTATTGAACTTGAGCGTTAGGGATAAATGAATGGGATGTTGGATTCTGGAGCTTTTCTGCCAATGTAGATATAAACTTGCTGATAGGTTGTTCTTTTAAAACTAGCTCTGATCTATCTACTGTAGTCCATTGATTCATCTAAAGAAATAGTTTCGTCTTCTTCTGTCTCATTTTGCTCGTCATTATCATCTGAACTTAGACAAGGTTCTTCCTCCTACAAACTTTGCTCCAGGAATTTGATCACAAGGCTGAACCATCTGGACAGGTTGGGCATTGATGAACCATACACAGCTTTCTGTCCCTGCTGCAGACTATCATATCAATAAACTTGTGGTATGATTCGTCTAAACCTACAGAGCTAAGCATCAATTTTACATTTTGGTGTACAGTGCATACACAAACTGGATGTTTTCCAGAGCTACCGACAAGAATACAATGTTTTGGTTTTAATGCACACAATTTGCAAAAACCAATCTCTATTTCTGGAATTTTTTTTTTGAATTCGGAGAGAAGTTCCTTCAATCCACAAAGGAGAAGTCACTTTGGCATATGCACAATTCGTTGGTTATTAACAAAGCCTTTTTTCCAAGGCAATTGACGGCTAAATTAATTGTCACAGTAGAACCCCTTCACAAGTTCCTCAACAGCTAGTGGTAATTGTTTTCCGCGCTTTTTACTTTACAACTCAATAATGGCTTTCTCTGCTGCAAGCTTTCTTGCCTGTTTCTTTCTTTCTTGTCCATTTGTGGTGAAAACTCGACAAAGTTGAATATTTAATGTGGTGTCCCACAGGGTAGCGTTTTAGGTCCCCTTCTTTACTTGCTGTACATTAATGATATCTATAGATCTTCTAAGATTCTTGAATTTCGTCTCTTTGCTGACGACACAAGTATTTTGTTTGCTGATAAGAGCCTAGATACCATTGAAGAAACAGTCAACTGTGAAATAAAAAATGTATCTGAGTGGCTTTTAGCTAACAAATTATCCGTGAATGTAGCTAAGTTCAACATTCTTATAATTTGACCTCATAAAAATAACAGAGCTATAAACATAAAAATAAATGATGAAAAGTTAAAATAAGAAGCCTTCTCAAAGTACCTTGGTGTGTTAATTGATGAAAAACTTAACTGGAAATATCACGTAAATCAACTAGCTACAAAAATGTCTAAAAGTATTGGTATCCTTTATAAGTTAAGACATCTTGTGCAAAAAAGCACTCTTGTAACATTATACCTTCATTCAGTCTCATCCTTTACGGACTCTTAAACTGGGGTTGTGCAAACAAAACTACTCTGGAACCATTAAAGATCAGCCTGCGTAAAGCTGTCAGATTAAGTGACTTTTCATCGTATACAGCGCACACAGAATCAATCTTTAAACGCTTCAAAATTAACAAATTAAACAGAGCACTTACCGAAGGTATGTGTGAATGTTTGATTTTAATTCTGCGTCATACTCCATGAAGGAGTGGAGGTTATTCCCTAAAATTCCTAACTTAATCTGGGGAGTGGGCTGCACACCTATATGTTATGCTCAGGAGAAGGGCCCGACTAAGACCCAGACCTCTTGGGGAAAAACCCAGATTGGAACATAACTTTACTAACAGTAGTTGGTAAAGATGGACCCTGGGACACAGGACTCGGGGAATAACTCCAATTAAATCTTCATGTAATTGACATTTATTCCCTAAAAGTCCTAACTTAATCTGGGGAGTGGTCTGTGGTGGTGCACAAGCCCGACCTACCCAGAGAATATCAATCTCTAAGTCGGTGACGTAACAGGGAACATGATTCCAGCCCAAAGTACACACTTGTGTGTGCACCCAGGCACCGACGAACTAGGTACCTAGTCTTAAGAAAAAAACCCCCCAAAAAGAAAATCTACACAAAAATAAAAGACAAGAAAAGACTAAGGGGAAGAAGGATGAAAGTGAAAAAGACATAGATGTAGATAGCGAACCAAGAATTCAAGTTTTAAGCGACACAAACTTATGGTAACAAATATAGTACGTAAGCACAAAGGGTTGCATACAGTAAAAACCCGCGTATAAGAACCTAGATTTTTTCAGTTAGCCTAAACAGGTTCTTATATGAATGGAACTTACAGTGAAATTAGACTATCAAGGTTCTTAAACAGGTTCTTATTTTTATATTGATAAATCATTGAAACACTAGCAGTTTAGGTACATATATCAGTAGTACCAAAGAACAGGGTTACTTGGTCCACATGGGTGGCTTTGGTCCTACATATAACATGTGTTTTCAGGCTCAAAAGGAATGGTATCCGAAGAGTTTTTAAATGCCCCCATTTCAGTTTGGAATACTGCTCCCTTTTTCAATCCTTTAGCCTCAAAACAAATGTTATATCTAGGGCCAATTTTGCCCCTGAGGGCCAAAGCAACCCCATTGTATGGTACTAGTAGTGTTTAGTGTCAACTCAACAAAACAATTATGTATACAAAATAAACTCAAGTTCCACAAGTTCTCTTGTGAAAACTAAAAACTATATGGCTCTAGCCCCTGAGGTCTGATTTTGTCATCATCAGAGCCATCGGCTGTCATTAGACAGCCAGTCTTCATAAACAATTTCTTTATAAACATCTTCTGTACGGAAAGCTTTCCCAATGCTTCTCCAGTCCACTGCGTCATGAGAACTCTTCTTTTCTTTGCACTGATACTGTCATGCCACATGTTCAAATTCTCTTCCTTCTCCAGCCATTTCTCCATCGCCTCGCCAATCTTGACCTTCATTTGCTTGCCAAACCCGGCATCTATTGGCTGGACCTTATCTGTGTGATTTTCTGGGAGGAGATAAATGATGGCATTGATCTCATTCCTGCACATTTCATGGAATGCCTTTTCTTGTTGAAACCCAACATTGTCAGCAAATATTACATTCTCTTTGGAGGTCTTTCCAATTGCTGGTATCAATGTCTTACTTAGCCACTCCTTGTTTAAATGGCTGTCCATCCAAGCACAACTTTGAAAATACACATCTACACCTTGGTCATATTCGGCTTTCTCAGCTGTTGACACATTCCCTTTACCTCTGAACACAATTGCAGGCTTCACATGTTGATCTCCATCTCCACGTATACATAATTGCAGTGTGGCCTGCCTTTTATCGAGACCAGAAGAGGGCTGGGAAACCCAAACTTGCTTGTTACCTGTTACATCATAGGTTTTGTCTTGCTCTACCACAAAGGGTAGAGGAACTTGATCAATATTATATCGGCATTCTGATGTCCATCGTCCATACTTAACATCAGGAGTCAAATTAACTCGTCTTCTTTTTGACTTTACAGCTTCTCGAAGGTTGTGGTGGAATTTCTGGATGGTTTGTCTTCCATCATCAGCTGCAAGTTTTTTCTTATTCGTTCTTCTTCTGAAGGAAATACCATGTCGTCTTTTAAACCTCTGAAACCAATTATTGCTTCCCTTAAATTTCAAAGCTTCTTCTTGACCATAGCATTCCTCAATTTTTGATTTCATTTTTTTCTGCAGCCATAATTTTGATACTTTGCAACCTTTTGCTCTCCTTAACTTAAATGCCGTAATAACTCCTGCAGCTGCTAAGGGATATTTCTCACTCTTCTTTGCTTTTTCACCTCCAAGCTTTCTCCTTTCGCTTGTTGTGCTCAAATTCAGCTTTGATTTTATCTCGAGACTTGTTCCATTTTACTACCAATGATTTGCTAACTCTTCGCTCTTCTGCAACCTTCTCCCACTTCTTTTTAACTTGAAGTTCAGTAAAAATGTCTAGACGCTTGAGAGTCTTTGCTTTGAATTCAACAGTGTATGATTTTCGCAGGCTCCTTCCTTTCCTGTGCTCAGATTTTTCCTTCACACTCCCTCTTGATGACTCCACCATACTAAGGTTATCAAGGACTAGTGTGCTACTTTGATTGTTAGACCTCTCTTCTTGGCTTTCAGAATAGCTGAAGGTGGAAAATGGCCTAGATTTCAGGTGTTTACTGCTGCCATGTTTCCATCGGATGTGTGCATCAAGGTACTTTGTCGCTGTGAAGGATTCTTTACAAATCTCACATTCGATCGGCCTGTTCGATAATTTTACAAACTTTGGCAATACACTAGTGACATCAAAAATCTCTCCCTTCTTTGTCTCTACGGATTTCTTGATCCCACAGTCAAAAAGAGTATGATTCTTCATTGTTCTTGTTCAACAAAACCATGAAGCATGGAAAAGTGAGACGGGTCTGGAAGAAAATTAGCCTGAAATGACAGACAGCTCCGTTACGCCACATGCGACTAAATCACAAATTATTATCGGCTTCTGATTGGATCTTTACAGCTTCGTTTTCACACTAATTTATTCCTTCTCAATCCACTGAGAGCGAGGCTACAAAGCAACCAATCAAACGCTGGTTGCAATTTGAGATTTAGTCGCTTTTGCTCCAGCCCGCCAAAATTCGCCATCTTCTATCTTGGGTTGGGTGTCATTTCGAGAAGGCATCAGAATCAGGAAAGGACGTGAAAATTCAAGTTAAATTCACAAGACAAGTCCTGCAATATGTTTGAAATGTATGTAGAGGCAACTGTGCGTGGCTGCCATGCATACCTTCATAATACATCTGTTTGAATTGGTGAAATATTTGCTTGTGAAATTGAGCTTGACAATCCTCATGACAAATATGCTGTGGCAGTCAAGAAGCAAAATGGAATGCTGGTTGGTCATGTACCAAAAGAATTATCGAGGCCCTTTAATAAGTTTCTGAGAGAATATGGAGATCTCGAAGCAGAGTGTATTGGACATAGAATGAATGCTGGGAAAGGAAATGGTGTTGAAATTCCTGTGGACTTTAGATTTGTGGCTGCTGATGAGTTCGATTTAGGAAGGCTCAAAAGAAAATTATCAAAGATGGACCTTGCTGATGATATAAGCATCAGTAAAATTCAACAGAAAACAGAATAACTCAGCAATACTAACAAATTATATAATTAATTGATATACATATAGCAGTAAAAATGCAGATTTTGTTGGTACAGTTTCTCAAGAAGGCTCAAATTATACATCATGTGTGACATACTGTAAAGGGCATTTATTTGAATGGAAGACACAGTAGCTAGACACACATGGTAGCAGCAGTTTGGCTAATCTTTATAAATTCAACTCCGCTGATAAGAACCTTAATTTCAAAATTAGCCTCAATAGGTTCTTATAGAGCGGGGGCTAGATTTGAAATTTTAGCCTAAAAGGTTCTTAAAACCCAGGTTCTTATACGCGGGTTTTTACTGTACTATCAAAACTTTGATAAAATAGGCATGTGAGCTGCGAATGCTGCAAACTCGTGGTAACAAACATAGCACGCAAGCTAATAGCGTTGCATACTCATGATAACAAACATAGCACGCAAGCTCAAAGCGTTGCATACTATCAAAACTTTGATAAAATAGGCATGTGAGCTGCGAATGCTGCAAACTCGTGGTAACAAACATAGCACGCAAGCTAATAGCGTTGCATACTCATGATAACAAACATAGCACGCATAGCGTTTAAACGGATAGTGAACCTATAAGAAACACAGGCAACTTGGATATTTAGCTTTGATATATTCAATAGAACGTAAGACGTAAACTAAGTTAATCTGCATACAGTATCTGAATAGAAATATGCTAAATGGAACATAAGACACAAACTAAGTTGATCTGCATACGATACCCTGAATAAAACCTCAACCGTTTCTAAAACCTAAGAAACCTATTATCTATATAAATATGATGCTGTCTAGTAATTTTTCATGATCAGAATAATTTGTGAAACACATGCATCAAATAAAATTATCATTTGCATATTCCTTATCGTAAAATTGTTTTGGCGACAGACCCCAAATCCTTTACAGTGGACTTGTGATAGAATTTTGAATACTGTGTAGGTCAATTTAAAGCAAATTTTCGAATACCAGTCAGCACCACCAGGGTTTTTGGTGGATATTAGTTTAGGTAAAAGAATCCTTTTGACTACGAACAGGGATAATTGTTACCTATTATGAATCGTTCTGATATAAAACCTATTGAAAAGTCGCCAACGACAACGATGCCTGTGGCAGACTCTCCTGGGGAAGCTTAATATAAACCTTGTAAGCCTCACTTGACCAGCGACCCAGAGCTTGGATGACATAGGCAGGAAAACCGAGGGAAGCTGCTGTCGTCGCCGCACCAACCCTGAAGCTATGCAACGTGTAACGACCTTGCCAGCCGGCTATGGATAACAGTTTCTGCAAGCTATTATATAGTTTACTCCTTGATAGCGGTGAGCCATCTGAAAAACGGAATAAGGGGCCAGGTGAAGACCCACGCATGTTAACATACGACATCAGCGCTGCTACAGGACATAAAATGCAGTCAGATCTGGCTAAGAGGATACAGCAACCTTTCCCAAATTGGTCTGTCTTTGACCTTGGTAAATTTAAGTACACAGTGTCTGGTAGAGGTGACTTATCAATCTTAATGCAGGCAATAGAGAGGTGGACCCCTTCTTGAAATTGGGATGGTGAACAAGTAAATTCTGCTGCCCTTAAGAAGCCAAAAAAAGCTGTGCAAAAAGCCGCCCAAAGCATTGCATCATCAGGAGCAGCAATATTCAGATGAGGTCTAAGGGACATCAACACTAAGGCAGTTATAGGCAGCTTCTCGGGAGATTTTTGTTGTATGCTTTGTGAACGGCGCAGCCCTTTTATAGCCAGTGGTAAGCGAAGGCAATTTAATAATGGATCTGCAAAACCCTGTTAAATATGCAAGGCTCGAATGGCGGAAAGGTACACGTTTAGGGTTGAGGCCTGTTTGGTTGCACTACAATTCCCAATAAAGCGCAGGATAGTTAGTTCTGAAGCTGGGCAAGCAGACCCATTAGCATGTACAAAACAATTTTCTGTGCAGAAACGAATAAACTGCTTCTGTGCTGAGGAGTAAGTTTTCTTGGTATAAGAGGAGAGCGCATTCCCTAGCAACTTTTGCCATTTTGCGTCCAAGGGGGAAACAACAGTTTGTCCACTAGATCCGCTGTGGAAGTGGAAGCCGCATTTGGGACATCTGCTAGGAATTCCTGGAATTTAAAGCGAGAAAGGCTATCAGCATGCTTGTTGTAAACACCTGGAATGTGGACTGCAATGAAAGTAAATGAATGCAAGATAGCCAATAACGTAAATTCCCGCAAAAGGAAAGCCAGGTGCCGATCCTTGCAACTGCCCTGTTAAAGGACGCATACTATGGCCATGTTATCGCATTTGAATGCTATGCGCTTGCGCGATCAAGAACCTCCCAAAATATAGGCAGCTAACACTATAGGAATAAATTCCTTAGCGGCAATATTTATTTCCCGAGCTGAGCTAGGCCAAGCACCTGCAAACCATGACAGATGGTTTATAGCCGCAAAACCTAGAGAACCCGCTGCATCTGAGCTAATGGAAACATCTGGGGCAGTTTCCCACGTTGGGTAGAAGAACAAACTTCGGCCATTCCATGAAGCAAGGAGGCGGTCCCACCAGGCAATGTCATCCTGCTCCCAGGGGGAAAGGCTGACAAAATGATAGAGTTGTTCAACAGAACTTGCCTTATTTATCAAGCGCCTTAAAAAAGGCCGGCCATGTACCACTGCTTGGCAGCAATGCTGGAGACTACCTATTAGAGAAAGCAGCTCCCGCCTGGTGGTAGATCTTCTTTGCCGCCATAACGTTAGCCGCTCTCTCAGCTGAACAAGTTTATCCTCTGGTAGCCTAAGTTCAAGGGCAACAGTATCTAGCACAAAACCCAGATATGTGATGGAAGTTGATGGACCTTCTGTTTTCGCATCAGCAATTGGTACCCCCAGGGACTGGCATAAAGACAATGACTGATCCAGATCCTGCTGACATTGATCAGAACCAGGAGCAGCCAAAATCAGAAAATCATCCAGGTAGTGCTGGATATTCTGTACCCCACCCTCCTTACTGAGGACCTCCTGCAAAACATCCGCAAAGCGAGTGAAAATGCTTGGAGCACAGCGCAGACCAAAAGGCAAGGCTAAATCAACATAAAATTGACCTCTCCATACCATACACAAGAGTGCCCTATGTTCCGGATGTACTGGCAAATGAAGATAGGCCCTGCTTATATCAAACTTGGCTAGAAGGGACCCCTTACCTAGGCGCATAATGGTATTAATGGCATCATGAAGCCCCGCATACGTTACACTCGCCTCGTTGTCTGGTATTAAATCATTGACACTATTCCCCTTTGGGAATGAGAGGTCAGTGATTAAGCGAAACTTTCCGGGTGTAGACTTTTGAATAATCCCAAATCGGTTAACCTGCACATGAGGAAAAGGGGGAAGAGAAAAAGGACCCGCAATAGTGCCCTCCTTAATTTCCTCCTCAAGATAAGAATCAATAATTTGAGCCTGACTAAATGCAGAGCTACAATTACGCTTAGCCGAAGTTAATGGACCTGGTTTTGTTCCCAACAAAAAACCTTGTTTTAAACCCCTCAGAACCCAATCAACATCAACATTATCTATACGCTCTAAATACTTCCCCCATGACGGGATGTCCAACACAGTTACTCTTTCAGGAGCAGGTAAAAATTGAGGTAAGGTGGGGCTTGACCCATCAACACCTTCTAGTCACAGTCTTGTGGACTTCTTGGGGGTTGGAGATGAGGGCCTATCTGTTGGCTGGGCAGGCATCATTGTGGGGCAGGCTGACTTCTTGTGAGCCCCTTGGGCAAACGGACATCTGTGCAGCACACATTTTGATTCATTCCATCTGAAACATGGGAGGGTGCTACTGTTGTCTTTGGAGGATGAAGGGCCTTAGCCAGGACTGTTGTCATCCAGAGGGTAGGTAGAACCTCCCCCCACGTGATAGAGGGTGTTTCAGCTGCATGTTTGCGAAAGGCAACGTCATATTACGACCATCCTGTACCAGGAACATCCCGCTGCGCTGATGCCAAAATCAGAAAATATGCGAAATGGTCCTTCACTTTCTCTGCTAGCTTTTCCGCAACCACCGCACCATGAACTGCCCAAGCCTCTGCCCAATCAGCAAAATCTCGTATGGGCAGCATTTCCCCACGTAAAAATTTTGCACTTTGAACCTGAGAAGGTTCCTGGAGGGGAAGTTTCTTTAAATTTATGGGTCTCAGTAGCCCAAGTTCGACAAATTGGTTCTTGGCAATTTTGTCAACCAAGTAACCTGGTACAGGAGGCAGAGTTGGAGAAACCATCAAGGGCGGGCTCACTGGAGGAGCTGGTGCAGGGCTCAGAATGGCCAGGGTTCTGTGGAATACCTGAAGGCAAAACTGACTGAGCCGGTAGAGAAACCCCTGGATGTGGTGGGGCAACTGGTAAAAAAGATGGGGCAGTTGCAGGATGCACTTGGCCAACCGAGGGAAGGCAATTAACCCCACCTGTTGAGGTACTTGGCAGCGAAGCAAGTGGCTGTGATGAAGCCCCTGAATATGGACCAGTTCCACCAGCCAATGAGAAAAGAAAACCACAAACATGCTGCGTTGTAGCATCAAGTCCAGCGATCTTCTCGAAGAGAAAGTCCTCTCTGGTAGTACTACTGCTAGAGCTGCCCCCTAACCACCTTAACGAGGTGGTTGTGGGGACAGTGGCAGAAGCCAAAGGCATATTATCAGGAACTTTCCCAGCTGCAGTAATTTTACTAAACGCTGTCTTTTCCGCTATTGATTGACCCTTGGATTGACCATCGATAGTTATTTTTCCTTTATCTCCCATCATAGAATGTCTAAACGTCCGACTTTTGTGTTTTGAAAATGTTTTGATTTTTAGGCCTAGATTGATTTCTCGAAGAAAAAGTCAAGAATTTCAGCTTCACCAAAAATATATAATACGCTTGAATAAAAATATGCCAGCTAGATCATCAAGAAAACAAGATATCGTAGCAGCAGAACTTGACAAATAAAGTTATGGAATTATCTCCCCGGGATTGTAACTGTCGCCAACCAGCCAACACAGCGGCACGACATCCAACGATCAAGCAGGTCTCTCAGATAAAGCCTTGAAACTTTGACAAATCCAAGCCTATACAGGCCACGACAAATTATGATAAATGGGAATTAAAAATCCCGACGTTTTAGACTTTAGGCCACGAATCGTGACACCGAATCCTTGCCAAGATTTAACGACAAGAAATATTCAGCAACCAATATGATCTTACTCTCTCAACTGGTAAGAACACAATGAAGGGATTTACCAGACCAACAAAATTATCAGGCTGATAGACCACATGGGGACAGAAGCCAGCCCTGACCATATTAGGAATGCACACCTATATGTTATGCTCAGGAGAAGGGCCCGACTAAGACCCAGACCTCTTGGGGAAAAACCCAGCTTGGAACATAACTTTACTAACAGTAGTTGGTAAAGATGGACCCTGGGACACAGGACTGGGGAATAACTCTAATTAAATCTTCATGTAATTGACATAATTACATGAGATATGCGCAGTGATCGTTGTTGATTCAGCCTTCAAAGACGAGTAGCTTTTCCAAACAGCATAGACAAATCAAGAACTTTTGCTACCTTTTTAGTATGCATGGAGGAGAGATCGCAACATTTCTTCTGTAGAATAGTAATTAAATATCTGAAGAATAGTAATTGCTCATGATGGTAACGTATTGTATCATTATCATTAATGGCAACATTTGATCTCAATTCAAGAACTTCTTCCTCGTGGTCTGTAAACTTCTAAAATATTTCATTCCCTTCAGCTTCGTATACACTAACGAGTGACATTCTCCAAATACTTTGAATCTACGAGATTATGTTAAGGTTGGCCTATTCAGTGAAGGTGTTAATCTTAATAGGTTGCCATGATCCGATATCAATTTTCACGCAATTGACTTCAAACAATGATCTACAGATTTAAAATAATTTCAGTGAATGAACAACAAAAATAGTCCAGGGGGTGCTTACCAAACATTTTAATTGAAAAATTTCGATTCAATTTACCATTTTAAACACAATCAAGACTAGATATTTTGTGAACAAGTGATTGTAGGTAGTCTTAGAGCACATTTTTCTGTATATACCTGAAATTTCACCAGTTCACCCGTACAGACTAATCATTTGATTAATCCTGTTTGTATTAACGCTAGTTCCAGTACCCAGTGTACTCCACTGTGTCAAAATAAATGACACTTGAAAGTAACGAGGATGTAAGTATACCCACTGTCCCGCTCTCGCTAATTCTCGCTTTCAAAATGGCTCCCACGAAGTTTTTGGAGACGCAAATTATCGTGTTGGAAAGGGCCTATAAGAATGGCCTGCGTTCAACGAAAATGGATTTACATGACACTGAGATAGCATGTTTAGCAAACAAGACTCAATTGACTGTGGAGAGCATAAAAATATGGATAAATAACAGGAAGAGGAAGGACAAGAATATTCCTTGCCTAGCCGCTCAACTTGACCATAAAGAAACTGGTCAGGAACAAGCCACAACTAGCAGTACTGTCTTACACAAAGCTCCAACCCATCATAGGCTATGTGGGTGGAATTCGTTCTGCAGCAGAGCTTTCAAATCTTTCTTTCTCCAACTTTCCTTCGATTTTACACAATTTACAAAAATGGGCTAATTTATTGGCCTAGATTTATTTGGTATACAATCTACATTTTTAACAACAAAGCTGTCCCAAACTCAGGTCCAAAATTCCCCTATCTTAGGCAAACCTTTTTGGTCATAACTGATAACAGTATAAATTCTGTGAGGTTTCGAATCTTCCCACTAAATTGCTATCTTAGTCAATTCCCATGTACACATAAACATGGATCAAATAGTAAAAATTTTTCAGGGTGAATCTGAGTGCCTGTTTTCCAAAGATCTTTGGCACAGAGAAAAGCAACTCATATGGTTTTGGCACACGTTTTGAAATAGAAATAGGCCTAAAATAATAAAGAGTTCAATGTTTCATTGCATCAAACAATATAACATTGGTGCACATTGTCGCACTCACAAAACACCATAGTCACCTTGCAATATATACTGATTACATAACAAAATGAACCACAGTGCGACGGTGCTCGCGGAACGCAAATAGACACATATATATATAAACATAATATATAAATAAAGGAACAAAGAAGAAAGAGGATTTGGATAATATAATATTCTCAACGCGTTTCGGCAATCGAGCCTCCCTCGGGAGAATAAGTTACAATACAGTTACAACAGTATTTCAATGTTTACATTATACTTGTCTTACGTCAGATTATATAATTCAACCAGACATCTTGATGATATTCTTTGTTGGTTCGCTACACAGGGAAACGATGAAGTAAAAAGAACAAAGATTGTAGCAAAACCTGTGTGTATTTATTTATTGTCTTAGCATGGGATTGGCTAATCTAGAGTTTAATCCCCGTGGGTAGATGGTTTTTAAATGGGTCATCCAAGCAGTTTCACGCTTTTCTAGCACAATTTTGGCGTCTTCACGCTCTATGTTTTCTATTTTTTAGATGATCGTGAAAATGGCGTCACGTTTAAAATTGTGATTAGGCATAAGAAAATGTTTATCATTATCACAGTTCTTAATGCGCGAGCAGTAGTTATTGAGGGGGATATTGAATTGCCATTCCGATTTTCCAACGTACTGTGTTTGGCATACTTTACATTCGAGGAGGTTTACTACGAATTTACTTTTACAATTAGTTTCATGGTAGATTTTGTATGTTTTCCCCGTGGATACGCTTTTGAACTCGTCAGTGGATTTTACTTGATTACAACATAAGCTGCCTTTGACATTGGGGCTTACAGAGTTTGACTTGATGGTGTTTGTTGAGTTTAATATTTCTAATGACTTTCCTGTTCATGATGGTGTTGGCTCCTTTCAGATCTTTCAGATTTCGGCTTCTCTTGTATGACACAACAGTAATTTGCTGACAAACCATCCGCGATCGAGTCAAGTTGTTACCACTTTCTCATACTAAAAGAAATGAAATATTTCGGCTGTTGTCAACAATCTTAAGCTTATAGCGTATAGCTTTTGCAAGATTACCATTTGATCCCTCTGTTTAAATTATGGAACTTGATTGGCAGAAATTTCCTCCAAATTTTTCTGTTAAAAAATATAACAAAACTTGCAGTGTTTCATTTCAAAAAGATTCAATTGTTCAGATGTTCTGTAAAAATTAAATCGATTCTCACTTCCCTACTGCTGGTTTTTTTTGCTTAACCTTGCTTGTTTAATAATCAAATTTACCTTTTATATGAAGAATAAAATTTCTAGGGTTTATAATGATGAAATTCGGAGAAACTGAGAATTTGTCTAGCTGCTGCCTTGAATCATGTTCTATTTCAACTAATTTTTTTTCATATTGGGGTATTAGCTACGTCGCTATTTTTCTACAACTGTCAAGAGTTTTTTTTGATCCGCCGAATCCACTATCCTTCCTAACAGACAAAATTGGCTAAGGTTGTTTACACCCATTTCAAGGCAGTGGGGGATTGTGGAGAGGGCAAATGGAGGCAACTGCCACCATCCACAATGAAAACTCATTTTGGCACCTTTTTGGTGAGAAATATGCCACTCATTGTGACTCTTTTTTGACTGTTATAGTAAGAATGTGGGGGAAACATACAAATAACAGTATTAATTAGTAGAAAAAACAAAAGCATTTTGAAAACCGGGAGTCCACAAATTTTCACAGCTAAGGGTGCTTACTTCCTATTTTATTTCTAATGCCCTATCAAAAGATTGGCTCCTCCCCCCACCCTTCAACTTTTGTCTGCATCTGCCCCTAAGTCAAGTAATCAATCTCTTGAAAAAGCCTCTTTTGAATTCTTCAAAATATTTCATGCCATGAAACTTGTGCCATGAAACCTTTGAAAATTATAGAATATATGGTCTTATGACTAGTAAAGGATAAAGCAAACCTTGACTGGCTATTTTTAAGGTTCTAATTGCCAATATAATACAAAGTGAAATAGAGGTGGAGCAAGCAAGAAAGCAAGCGCGCAAGCAAGAAACATTTATTAAAATGTTAACACAGGGGGGTATAGGCAGCTATACAACTGATTTGGGCCCCTCGGCATTACAACTTGTGCTCTCAAAGTTAAGTACTCATTTACCAATGTGAAAGGATGGACAGCTGAGTTGTTGGCTTGTGGTTTGTAGTGCAAGCAATGGAATTCGAAATCATACATTTGAGTCAATTACTGAATTTCAGATATTACAGTTAACAGATTTCCCCTGTTCATCTGTGTGTGTTCATATTCTATAATTCTGCCCGGTAGATTAATTCACAAATTTTTTTATGCCCTTTAATCACAGAATTTAGAATTTATACTGTTATTAGTAATGACCAAAAAGGTTTGTCTGTCTAAAATAGTGTAATTTTTGACCAGCAGATTTGGGACAGCTTTGTTGTTGTAGTTTGTATACCAAAATAAATCTAGGCCACTCAATTAGGCCATTTCTGTAAATTGTGTAAGTTCGAAGGGAGGCTACCTGATTTGATGGGCACTGCTTGTGGTGGCTTGTTCCTGATCAGTTTCTTTGTGCTCTAGATGAATTGACCTAACAGATGAAACAAAACTATTTCAGATATAAGAGTTCATGTTGAATGAATTCCTCCCTAATGTTTTTTGATATCATCTATTGACAATATTTGATTAAATACAGTATGTTGGTGTCTAGAAGATAGCGAAAAATTGAGTACAAATTTTCACAGTGAACAATTTAGGTTATCCAGTACATTGTATAGTATACCATACAGGTGTAATACGTCAAAGTGACAAGTATCTAAAGCATTCTGAAGAAGTCATAGGCAGGAAAACAATTGTGTTCATTTGCAGAATGCTTTTGCTGTACTATTATTTTGCAAGAAACATAGTAAATCACTTTCTTTCGTAAATGTGAGTCTCTGTGAATTAGTGAGTATGATTAATACAAGACTTAAATCAGAGAGGTGTTTAAAAACTATCAAAAAATAATTTTTGGCTTCAGTTGCAACTACTTTATTTAAAAGGTAAAATATGTTTCCTTTTATAGTTAGGAAAAATTGTATCAAATTTAAGAGTTGACAAATCGCTTGCAGTATTTGTGGCTATAAATGACTATCTTAGCAGCTGCTTTTCAGTGTGCTCACAGCCAGTTTGTGTGTAGAAAACATCACCTTGTACAGATGGAAATTATATCACCAAAGAGAGCGTTGTACCATAGCTATGCCGGAATCCTAATTACCAGAAGAGATTTCTCTAAATAACATTCTTCATCAAGAAACACACCGAAAACTACGAAAACAAAAATTTTTGAAAGCTTTGTTTGCGTCTGCGATGCCTCGGAAGTTGAAGGCGTGTGTGGAGGCTTGCGCGTACAATTAGAAGCCTAATATTACCATGACCGCCTTGTATATATAATTTTGTCTTACTTTCTCAAAATTGAATACCCTGAAGGTGAAGGTTTGCATCAATTTTGGAGTTTTTTTAACAGATTTAAGAAGAAACACGAATATATATAATTTGAATTTCATAAATTCTTACTATGGATGAACATCTCTGAATTTGATTTCTGTTTCTAAATAACTTCAAAATTACGTTATTAATTGTGTTTGATGCACGCAATTATGCCATCAGTATTGTTGTTCCTTTGGGGAAGCAACAACTAAGTTGATGTGTCAGAGTATGTATTCGCCCAGGCTGCACAAAAGCTTAGTTGTTCTGGAATACAGCAAATTAAAAATTCAGAAAAAATAAAGATAAGTGGAATGTCCAAAAAATAAAAGCAATTAAACATAGTCCTTTGAAGTAAAACAAAGAAAAAGTTTTGGCTTGGTTCAGTGGGAAATAAGTAGTTGTTCTCAAATCGCAGGGGAGGGGAGTTTAATGAATTTGAATTTATTCAACAACTTAACAACAAAGCGATCCAGCAGCGTAAAATGTAAACATCAAACAGAACAGAAATATATGTGACTGAAAAGGATAAAAAAAACTAGGCCAGTGTGTTCCACGAGTTTCAATCATCTCCGCTGTCTCTGCTTTCTTGCTCCTCAGTGGGCGATCCCAGTTTATCAGTCAGGGCATCAAAATCATCCATATCATTGAAGTAGTGAAAACCGTCCCAAATCTTCGCACAAAGACGGCAGTTTACATCAGCGAAAGTAAAACCTTCCAATCCTTTCTCTTGAATTCTATGCGTTGTTTTCATGATCGTATTGAGTCTTGCTCTCGTCAGGTCCAGCCTTACCTTGTACTGGCTGCTTGCCTTTCTTGCACGGTAAACTGCAGTTCTATAACGCCACGTTGTAAAACGAACTATCATCTGTCTCACTCTTTTTCCTGCGACAACTTTGGCCTGTCCAATACGGTGAGCTCTGTCAAGAACTTCGTCTGGAATATTTACTTTGAGCTCATTGAAGAAAGCCTTCACCTTTTTTAAACATTGCTCACCTGTTTCTTCTTTACCTTTACCAGGGAGTGGGATGTCATCGATTCTCAAACAAAGGCGGCGTTGATATTGCTCTTGGTCATCCATGCGACTTTCTAAACTGGCAGTGTACTTCTCCATAACTGCAACTTTAGACTCCAGTATTTCAATTTTGTCATTTTGGTCTTTGATAGTTTCATGCAGCTGTTGAATGCAAGCCTTAGTGGCCAACTTTTTTTCCATTTTCTCAAACTTTTCGTCAAAGTAGCTTTGAGACGGCTCTGTCGTTGTGGTTTAGGCATGGCGGCGTGTGTTGAGTAAACGAACAAATTTATTATTTTAATTCTTCTGCCACCTCACAAGTATGTACAAATTTCACATGAGTAAATATATAATACTTAATGTATATTTATCTTAAATTTAGTCCTCCTTTGCTTTAAATTGCATACTGCAGAACCCACTGAAACACCAGCATTTTTCACATGACTGCCATTGACTTGCTTCGGACAGACAATGTGATCTCCTTGGTCAGCTCTCGGAAATTCCCAGTTTAGATCTTTCAAATTATGATTCGAAATCCCTATGCACATTACTTCTATATGGGTCTCCGCATTTGAATATAATTGATAACCGAATAATTTTAGAGGCTACAATATGTTTTATTAAAGCAACAAAACGGTTCGACTGAATGCAGCACCCCTTATTTAATTTTCTTTCTTTCTTTCTTTCTTTCTTTCTTTCTTTTCTTTTTTTTAAAAAAACATTTGTCTGAAGTTGTGATAAACTTTATGTGCTGGGTAGCAATTAAATGTAATTTAAAAAATATTGTAAGTGCTATTTATAGACGGGACGCGATGACCCTGTGTCTTTTCCCTCTATAAATAGCATCTCATATTGTATTATTGTTGCCAGCTTAATATTTTATTTTATAAAAAAACAAAAGAAAGGAGACGTGGTTCCCGTTTATGCCCCAATTCGAAACAACAATGAGGATGATGTTGGTTACCCATATTGGCTTTTTCTTTGCGAAGGTAGAGTACTAACAGACGAAACACTGCTTGGCAAATGGCTAACGCAAACAGAAGATGACAGAACATTCGTAACTCTTGGACAACGCCGCTCTATATTTGAAGCAAACATACTTGTCTTTGATAATCACAGAGTAATTTTAAGTGACAGTCATTTTGAGGAAAAACAAGATGGCCGGTTAGATTTAACTGAACCAGCATGTGAGTGGCTTCAAGATATATCATCCGGTGTTTTCAATTCAACCTAGTTTTGTTAGGCCATATTCTTAAGAAAGATAATGAGATGATTTTGTCAAAACTAAAGAGGTTTCTAAGTATATCCAACGGAATAAGTATTAAAGGATTAAATCAAAATAAGGGAGTATGTAACCTTTTTGTAAACTAGGTCCTGTGACGAGTTTCGAAAAAAAAGTTGCTTCTACCAGATTAGTCTAATTCATACCTGGTCGTTTGTGAGCCGGATTTCGTGCTGTTTAGTATATTCTTTCAAACCTGCTGATATTTATTGTGTAACTAACATGGCAACCTACATTTTGCATTTTTGTTTATTAAATTGGTCGTCACGTGCTCAAGTTTTAAGAGAAACGCGATCAAGGATATTCCGTCTGTTCTCAGTGATTCTGAGATGGACAATAGACCTTTCCCATTATTACGTCATATGCGTCAAGGCGCGCGATGCATTGTGGTAGTTGTGGTCACGGTCCAGTTTTTTAGTGTTGGTTGTTTAGGGAGTTTAGTGTGTGCTGTAAATTTATCTTGCAATATTAACTTCGAAGCAATGAATAGCAGAGAAGACAACAACGATAGCGATTTCCCTAGTTTTTCTAAAAACTCTTGCCCGGGAAATGGCGAGGATTTGGTCAACGAATCAACGGAATTCGTGGCAAGAAACGAGGAAGGAGCTGCCTGTGCTAGGCCCGATCTCAGTGTTGAATGAATGTGACTCTGTGAAGCAGAAAAGTGGCAATATTGGTGGTAGAGGTGGCTATACCTGTTGTGTACCCGGCTGCTTCAGCAATAGCAAAAGGGATGTAGACATTTCCTTCTACGTTATTCCCAATGGAAAATCTAAGGAAAAGATTTTACTGCGGAAAAAATGGCTGCATATGATTTCTCGCAAAGACTTTCGGCCTACAGATGGGCATAGAGTTTGCTCAAAGCACTTTGTTGGAGGTCGGAAGACTTACACGAACAATATTCCCACGCTTGTGCCAAAAATGAAGGAAAAGGAGAAAGCAAAAGAAAGAAGAATTATTGAAAGGAAAGCTGTGGTTTCATTACCAGAAGAGGAGTCTCCAGAATATACTGATAATGCATCTGGTAATGATGAGAAGTCAGTTGTGTCTGAATGCAGTGATAATGCCCCATGTGAGAGTGAAAAAGAAGCATTACTGGAAAGAATAAGAGCTTTAGAATTAGAAAATGAGAATCTAAAGTTAACCAATGACATAGCTTCTGAAAAAATTGTCATTCTTGAACAAAATGTAAGGGAGAAACAATTTTGTGTTGAGAACTTCAAAAGCAATTCAAAATTGTTCAGATTCTACACTGGAATTCCAGACTACACAACATTCCAAATAATCTTTAACTCATTTGGTTCAGCTGTGAATAGCCTTGTTTATATTGGCACTAACACAAATAGTGACAAACTGTCTTCTGCTGATCACATGAAGCGTGGCCCCAAAAGAATGCTTAAAGCTGAGCAGGAATTTTTCCTTATCCTTGTTCGATTAAGACTTGGTTTGCTTGAGGAGGACATTGCAAATAGAGCTGGCATATCAACCTCACAATTCTCCAGGATCTGGGTAACTTGGTTAGACTTCCTGCACAGCAAATTTAGGACTTATCCAATCTGGCCATCTAAAGCTTGTGTACAGCAAACAATGCCAAAATGCTTTAAGGATATCTACCCATCAGTTAGAGTAATAATTGATTGTACAGAGATTTTCATTGAAAAGCCAAGCTCTGTTCACTACCAAAGTCAGACCTACTCTAACTACAAGCATCATAACACGGCAAAGGGTCTTATTGGCATATCTCCTTCAGGTGCAGTCTCTTTTGTGTCTGACCTTTATTCAGGTAGAACATCAGACAGACAGTTAACAAAAAGCTGTGGAATACTTCCACTACTAGAGGAAAATGATTCAGTTATGGCTGACAGGGATTTGAGATAGCAAACAATCTTCCGAATGGAGTAGATCTTAATATCCCACCATTCCTGCGAGGAAAAGAACAGCTTTCAGCAATGGAAGAGGCAGAGACTCGGAAAATCGCCTCTGTGCGCATTCATGTGGAACGTGCCATTTGCAGAGTGAAAACATTCCGTATTTTGAGCACAGTTTTTCCCTTATCAATGGCAGCAGATTTAAATAAAATTTGGATTATCTGCTGTTACCTAACAAATTTCTTGCCCCCAATCATTGATAATGAAAGTAGCTAATGAAGATACAACAACATATTCTGTTTTATTATTCTGTTTTATCTCTATCTATTTCTTCAACATACAAGCCCTTTGTAAAGGCTAATTTGAAGATTTATTTCATAGAAAAGAGTGCCCCCCCCCCTTTAGCAGGCTATTTAATAGTGGCTAGTGGTATTATAAAAAAGCAAAACTAAGCCAGTCAATCTCCAAAATATTTAAAACCCCTTTGTAGCTCATGAGGATAAAATGATAGATAATTATGGATTAGGACACAATAATAAAATTGAGCATTTCAGATCTTAGAAATTACATAATCAGTGAAAAAGGAAGTCAAATTTGGGAGGATTTTGACAGTCCATTCTGTTTCATTTCTATGAATCCGCTCAACATATAAGTCCTTTGTAGTATAAACAACAAAATCAAGCCAGTCAATTTCCAAAATATTTAAAACCCCTTGACACTGGAAGTAGTAAGGATGTTTTTTCTTAAGAGCAAGTGTGCTTCCAGCAACTGATAAGAAAAAGCTCTTATCACTTTCAGCAGCCTCAATCAAGGTGAAGTCCCTCTTGGAATATGGACACTTTATTTCAATGGCACCCTTTAGACTTTCCCCTTCAAAAATGATCCCATCTGGACTGCAACCAAGCCATGGCCATTTAGGGCTAACAACTAATCCGCAATTAACAGGATGAAGGTTTCCATCAATCTCCTTATATTTTTCAATGGCTTTGCTTTCATTTTCAATTCCCCATTTCAATGATGGGGGCATATTTTTATAAGATCCTTGTTTTTTATTGATAATGGCATCAACAATACTTTTTGGATAAACACTTTGTCTCCTGTTGCAAACTCTTCCAAAGAGTGAAGCAGTTATCCTCTTTGATCTCTCTTTGAACCAAATTGAAGATTCATCCTGCCTTAATGTCTCTTTGCATATAGCAACAGATTCGGTTGTTGATACTGCAACAGTTTGTAAAATTTTGTCTCTAATATGAGGATCATTGATAAGACTTAAGTCAATATCATTTGAAATATTACTGCTGAGCTTATCCAACACACTTTCAATTTCATCTGCTCTACATTCATCTTCCTGAGTATGTACATCTGCATGAGATGCCTTTGAACAAGAAGTCACAAAATTTGCACAGGGTTGAAAATTATTTGATTCCAATGCTGCACAAAAATATTCAGCTTTCCCTGCTAGCCTCAACTTCTCAACCATGTCCTCCAGCTCTGTACAACTGGTTTCCCATGCAAATTTTGGAGTTGCACAATAAGATTCTCTTGATTCATTTACTTGCTGCCTTTTCCTCTTTTTGCTCTCATCAAATTTTTCAAAGTAAATGACATCAAATTTAAATGCTTTGGATGCTTTTTTTGATGGCACACTCCATTTCTGACCAATTTGTGTACAGGAAAGGTCTGGACTGATCTCCACTAGCTCCATGTTATGAAAATCAACCAAAGTGTACAATAGGGCAGCAATGTGTTTACAGCAGCCACCTTTTCCAGCTTTACAACTGCATTGTGCATAACACACATCTGCAGTTACTTGATCAAGATGGACATACACTTGATACACTACTGGCTTCATTGATGCATGGACCTTTCCCTTCACTAAAAATAGTTCTCTAGCAGCTTTAACATGTGGCTTTACCATTACACCTTTGACATACCCCTCTTTCCAAAGCTTATACCCTTGCTTCTTATTGCGGTATGCTTTTGGTGATTTTCCCGTGTTCGCCACAGTTCGCTGATTAGCAATCAGGTGCTCATCTAGCTTCACACTATCAAATGCTGGCATATATTCTAAAGATTTTGTCCAGTCGAAAGAACAGACACCAACCTCCCCGAGTTCTTTTGGAGATACTGCAACATTCAAAAAGTCATCGGGCCTAGCACAGGCAGCTCCTTCCTCGTTTCTTGCCACGAATTCCGTTGATTCGTTGACCAAATCCTCGCCATTTCCCGGGCAAGAGTTTTTAGAAAAACTAGGGAAATCGCTATCGTTGTTGTCTTCTCTGCTATTCATTGCTTCGAAGTTAATATTGCAAGATAAATTTACAGCACACACCAAACTCCCTAAACAACCAACACTAAAAAACTGGACCGTGACCACAACTACCACAATGCATCGCGCGCCTTGACGCATATGACGTAATAATGGGAAAGGTCTATTCTCATAAGATTATCAGTTGTATTTGAAAACGATACAACCAACCTAAGCTGCCTGAATTTCTCTATCTAAATTGCCAAGTAAGCTACACAATAAGACATCATTTGAAAGAATCTCGTGTGTATCGACACTTCAATTGAATTGTGTATTAACACTTCAATTGAAACTAGCCAGTTTCCAAATTCATGGAAAGTAGCTAGAGTAACTCCAATCTTCAAAAGTGGAGACAAGACTGATAAGTCAAATTATCGGCCAATATCGGTCTTACCTGTCATCTCAAGGCTGTTTGAAAAACTCATTTTTGATCAGCTGTACCAGTATATGAACGAGAATGATCTCTTCTCTCCTGATCAATCAGGTTTTAGGCGCCTTCACTCAACACTGACCTGTTTGCTAAAAAATACCGATGATTGGTACAGCGGCTTGGACCTTGGACGGCTTGTGGGAATAGTATTCATTGATTTAAAGAAGGCTTTTGATTCTGTCGACCACGTTATCCTCTGTGAAAAACTTCTAAAGTACGGTGTTCAACGGCGAGAGCTATGTTAGTTTAGGTCTTATTTGTCTCACCGCAAGCAATTTTGCAGGGTCAATGGCGTTTCATCAGACACAAAACAAATAGAAGTAGGTGTACCCCAGAGGTCAGGTCTTGGCCCTCTTCTTTTTCTCCTTTATATCAATGATTTGCCGCAAGCAGTACAGGTTTCAAACGTGTCCATGTACGCTGACGACACCAGTTTATGTCACCAGGCATCAAACATGACTCAGCTGAACGAGGCCATCAACAGTGATCTTGAGCAATTGGACACCTGGCTCCAGGGTAATAAACTTTCCCTGAATGTCGCCAAAACACTATCTATGTTTATTACAACAAAGCAAAAACGAAAATTATTAGTGAAGACAAACCAGAAATTAGAACTAAACATCCGTAACAATGAACTGGACATAGTTAAAAGTACAAAATATCTCGGGGTACAAATAGATAACTCCTCAGACTGGAAGGAGCAAATTAAGGCTACTTCTGCCAAGGTCTCTAGGGCGGTAGGATTTTTAAAACATGCCAAGAAGTACCTGCCAATAGAAGTTCTAAAAAATCTTTACACAAGTATCGTGGAGCCTCATTTTCGATACTGTTGTTCTGTCTGGGGCTGCTGTGGTATTACTCAGATAAACCAGCTACAGAAACTTCAAAACAGAGCTGCTAGAATTCTAACAAATAGCAGCTTTGATGCCCCAAGCAGACCACTTATCGAAAGATTGGGGTGGAAGACCATTCAACAACTCATTGACAATGAGTCTAAGACAATGGTATTCAAGTCACTCAATGATTTGGCTCCTCGATACCTAGAAAGCCTTTTTAAAAGAAATTCACAGTGTTCTTTTCATTCCTTCAGAAACACAAAGACTGACCTAAGAGTACCAAAGAAAATATCCACAAATGGTCAGAAATGTTTCTCGTTCCGGGGCACAAAACTGTGGAACGGCCTCACAGCTGAGTCTAAAAAGGCATCCTCACTTAAAACCTTCAAACAAACTATTTGAAACAGATCAAAATTAAATTTACTTTTCAATTTTAACTAGATAAGTTGATAGTGACTGTAATCTTTAAATTTTATTGTAGATAAAAGGTATTGCTCTATTGTATTAGGTTTAGGTTTGATTTTACTTTTCTTTATTATAACTTGTAATTAATGTTTTTTCGGAGGGCCCCTCGTAAATCAGCATTTGCTGTATGGGCTACCCTCCTTAAAGAAATGAAATGAAATGAAATGAAAATGAAAATCGAGAAACCTTACATTAATTTTAGCTTCAGACAAAATTAACGGGGACCCTCAGATTTATCAACTGTCACAAGTATAAAATTTGCCATTGCCCAAAGGCGGTGTTCTCTCATCATTGGGGCCCCAAGTTTGGGATTTCAAATGCACTGGCCAAGGGTGCACTTCCACAGCAACCGAGATAGTTGGGGGTTAGAGAAAAAAATGTTTAAGATATTTTCTCCACCAACCAGTGCACTTAATGTCCATGACGGAGACAGATAATCCCTCACATGAAATGACAAAAACGTGGTAAAAATTTTAAGGTTGTGGGTTGGCGGGTGAAAGAAAGTGCACCGGAAAACGAAACGTCAAATTTCACCACGCCTTTGCTGCTTAATGCATTCAAATAGAAATACCTCGAGACAGAATTATGGTTTTAAACAGCAGCGAAACTAAATTGAAAGATTTCCAGACCTATTGTATCTGGAAAGCAAACATACAAAAGATTGAATGCCGAACTACATATTTCTATGCTTGAGCTGAAACATATTGTCTTCTAAACAATAACTGTGAGGTTGAAAAGTAAACAGACAATCTGCAGGGAATAGAATAATACATAATATGTGTAGCTATGCATCTAACAGGTATGAAAACACCTAGCACAGACTGATCGCTGACAAAAGTTTCCTATGTAAATCATAGTATGACTATATATAAATCAACAAAGAAACAATCTGCTAAAATAAGAGTGATACATGTCGTATGCATATCACAGACATCGCAAGCAAACGATTCATAAACAAACAGGGTGGGATACCTTACCAACAAATGGTTACAGCATCTTCCGCGAATCAACTTGTGTACAAAATTTCATTCTTATCCATATTTAATTCTAGCTTCAGACAAAATTAATGGGGCCCCTCACTGTCACAAGTATAAAGCTTGCCACTGCCCAAAGGTGGTGTTCTCTCATCATTGGGGCCCCAAGTTTGGGATTTCAAATGCACTGGCCAAGGGTGCACTTCCACAGCAACCGAAATAGTTGGGGGTTAGAGAAAAATGTTTAAGATATTTTCTCCACCACAGAACACGTGTGTTCCCCCAACCCCCAAATATCCGAGAAAATTAATATAACCCTTGAAGATACCCCATGTATGATGAGAGAACACCCCCTGACGGCAACTCCTGATTGGCTTTGCTTGCCACCTTCCTTAAATTTACTCCCATTCATTAGTATGCAAAGCATAGGACATGCACATAAATTGATATTATCTTAGGTTGGTGCAAGTATCAGATACAAACCTTTTCCAAAACAATGCATCAAACGCGTGAACAATTAACCACCTCATCTTGGTGGTTTTTACATTATTTTACGGTAATCATCTCATCGCAATGATTATCAGGTAGCCATCTCATCTCAATGGCCACCTTATTAACTTAGGGTAACCATCTAGATGGTACCACAATGAACTTCAGAATGAAAGATTTTAAATTGCTTAGCATTACTCTATACAGTACTTCTACTGGAATTCTTTAAGATTTTGCCTTACCGAGTACTGCCTTACTTATAAAAAAGATGCATGTATTACTCACTGAATTCAAAAATAGGACGAGTCGCAGTGGTAAAAGAACATGCATGTCATTAATGACATAAATTATGCATGTCATTTATGACATACGTTTTACCAATCTAATTTGGCAAAAAGCACCTAGCTTCCGGCTATCCATATCTAAAGAGTCAGTTCCCTGTAAGTGTACTCTTATCTGCAAGTCTTCGATTGGTTTTTGTTGCGCTAAGACTGCCAGTATAATTGATAAACGACAAATCGAAGTGATGGTTGAGTATGCCAGAGATCATACCAGTAATCCAGAAAGTGACGTGTTCAGTTTTAAATTTAAAATAAAACAATCATTTACCCATTTTTGTATTTTTGCTAGTACTCTCAGTATCACACACTCTTTTTAACGAAACTAGCTCATGGCCTAGTTCTTTCTTTCCTATAGTTCTAAGTGTTCCATTAGTAGATAGGAATTAGTACCAACGCAAGAAAAGCAGCAAAATTCAACGTTTTCAATAAACTCGTAATAAGAATAAACTTATCAGATAACACAAAGAAGCCTAAGCCAAGCCTATATAACGTTTAAGTTAATAATAATCATTAGAGGAGTTGCATATCCTCATCAGATGAATATATTCAAAATAACAAAGTTCCTTATTGATTTGGTCTTTAGTGGCAGAAGTTCCTTATGTTTTTCAACCTTCTTGTGTAGGTTTCTTATCAAAGGTTCCTTATAAAAAAATGTGTATATAAAAACTTTTCATAAGAATGGAAAAGCTCCGACTTCTCAAATTTTCGACATTTTGGAACAAATATCCAAACCAAAAATTCTTAAAGCCTAGCGATATTTGTCCAGATGCTTGTCATTTTTATCGCTAGAGACTGAATTGCTTTTCCTGTACAATTGTGACTTTTTCACGACGATCACAAAATTTAAGTCTCGCTTTTAAAGTAGGACTCTACTAGAAAATGACGATTTTGGGGAAAAAGAAAAGAAACAGCAGTTAGCAACTCAATACGCTTGAAAATAAAAAATTGCTTGGGACCTTTAGTTTGCTAAGGTGGATAAGTACCTAAGAGTTCTTCGCTTCAGAATTAAACCAAAAGATCTTCGTTTTCTGTGGTTCGGCGAAAAAATTCATTTGTGGCCTCCATTTACGATTATGTACTTTTCTCAACTTGCCAAGCGTTTGTGTTGTTGGAGGGGAAATGAGCTATCTATCACGAGTTAGGAAAACGGCCTATAATTGGTTTAACAACCAAATTGGTTAGACAAAGTCTTTAGTTGCAGGCTAAAAAAAATAGTTAGCATGCTAGAGAGTTAGCTTGTCAGCAACAAGTTTCGGAAAACAAGTTTTTAAGTTTCGGAAATCTGGTCCTACGATTTCCTATAAACAGTTCTCCTATAGAAATACTGAGTGTAGTGTAGACATAGGTTAAGATGTACTAAATCATGCTGGCAATAACTTTAAATTAACTGTAGCTTTCATTTCACATTTAGGATGAACTCAGCTACAGCTAAAGGTGCAACCTCGAAACAAATTTTATGTTTTAAACGATAAAACATTTTATCGTTCTGCAAAAAAGTCAGGCGATGAGACCAAAGATCCTATCTTCCTTGAAGGGGTACTGAAGATAAAGAGGTATTTAGAGGACGAGAAGAATCCTAGTCGTGGCTCTTGGGTGTGTTCTTGTCGTAGCTTATCAAAAAGATTACATTTACTTACAAGGTTTGTGTCTTATGTTTTACTGATTCCTATCATAAGTATTTATTTAAAGCAACTCTGGGGCTAAACCAAATAAAGCATATTTAGCAGCCATCCATACATACTTTTGAATTTTGCTTACCTGAAATATTGATGAATCTAGTGACTAACTTGTAATTTTACGAAAAAATATGTGTTGAAAAGAATCTCTCTTACGTTTTTGACCGATTGGGCATCCTTTTCTCAACAGAACTATTGCATTGAGCTACGGCGCGTTCACGCAACAAAGTAGATTTGTGAAGGAGCTGCAAGGCTCATTTGGAAGCGGAATAATAGTAAATGGCGGCATCACGAAAAGCGACCTCTCCGACTATTTGATGTTTTTAAAGGACGAATATATCAGCAATGGTGAGCCAAAGTGTTTTAAAGTGGCAAACTACAATGGCTACATGGGAGATGGCTATTGGTTTCTCTCACCAGAGGTAAATATCAAAATGACAATAAGCATACAAAATGATTTGGAAGCTTTTCATTGATATAATTAAAGACACTTGATTGTAACGTGGAATACGTAAGACTTTCCTAGACTGGACTGGAGTAAATAACTCCTAAAAGGTGGACATTCCTTGAAAAAACACTTCACGGTAGTTTGAATTAGTTTGAACGTTATGGAATGAAACAGAACCAACAGCGATAGCCTGCCTTTCAAATCAGAACCATATATTTTAAGTTCGCTTACTTTCCCCTTATATTTTCATAGCTGCAAATTAAAGACAACATCGTGCTCCAGCCAAAAGATTTCCTATTCATGTGTGATGCGTACAATCGCCTTTATGATATTTCCATCGATATGAAACCCAACCTGCTTTCAGAAAACATTTGCAAAAAAATTAACTCCAGGTACGTTGAAAGAGTGTGAATTTTCTTAACACCATAATGGAACTATAGAAAACTATAGATCAAAAACTGTTATATAAGCTATAATGCATTTAAAAATTTCAATTTCTATATCAACAAAGAATCTTTTGGGAACAATTCGAATCTTCGACATCATCATTCCAGTCTTTTGACAACTTACGTCCTTGTTTGAGAAGGTAATGCTCATTTAGCCAAATTTATGCAAATCAGGGTAGATTCTAGAATAACCCACGAGACACCGCATCTTTGTTCTCACGCCCTAATAACCTATTGATTTAATGGTAGTAACCATTATTTATCGTTCTCATAAAAATGTTTGGTGAGGTATTCTAGAATTGCTTCAAAGATTCATAAATTCCCACAATAAAATCATATAAAAATCCTGCAACTCATGCTGGCCTTTCTCTCTTTTTACAGAGTAGTGAACTTTACTACGTCCTTTGGGGCAAACAAGAACGCAGCCCGAATTGCCATTTCTTTCGCTTTGAGAAGACTACTGCGTATATCGCACAGTGCTTTAGAAACACTGGACAATGGTAATTTTTCTCTCCTCTCGCTCCATAAATATTTCATATTTAAAAAAAAAATATTCAAAAAACTTTTATTCTAAAAGCTATTTTGAAATGAAATTTTTCTTACAGGTGAAGCAAATATCCTCCTGCCTTATGGAGTCAAAAATATTGGTAAGACCTTGACTCAAGCATGTTATTAATTATGGTCAAGGTACAGCATCAATATCCTACGACCTGCTATTGTCTGGGGGAAGCACCACAACCACAATGATTGTTCTACAGAAGACTATACTATATAATACCAATATAGCAGTAGCCATTAGTATAATGCCATTGTCAAACATTCTAAGACTCGTACCTAGACTCTTCTATTTAAATCGTTACGCTTCCGCTGTTATTTTTTAGCTGTTCTCACTTGTTGTTGTTATTAAGTTATCATGCGTAGCAGTTCGTTACACGCTTTGTTCTCAGTTAAGATCTTTGTAAATAGCTTTGTATTTAGGAAATACTTTGCATATTGTCAGAAAACCTAATCAGTTGCTTCTTATTGCTCACTATACTTCACGAATTGGTGCCGTGACCAGGATGGTTATTGAAGTTTGAATCCCACTTGTGTACTACTCGTTCGTTTGGCAAGTTTGGCGTCTCGTTCGTAAAATCATGCCGCCTTAACAGAAAACTCTGCTCGATAAACTTAAGCAAGAAAGAAGACAACAACGCCGTTCATTTACAAAGATTTACAACGAACCGTCGATCTACCTCGTAAAAGGCTCACTACAAAACACTCACTACGGAAGAAATTTCACTTCTAAAATCGTCCTTTGATTTGTTATACGTCTCGTTTGAACAAACAGTTTAGAAAAGGATCTACGAAATCTTGTTCTCGATGAAGTCGAATTCTTAGACGAAACCGATGCAGTTATCATCGCCAACAAAGGTAAGCTCAGTAAACTTGAGTTTATGATTTCAAAATTCGAAAAATCTACGCAAGCACTGCTGCAGCCCAAGCCTACTCAGTCATACTCTAAACTTCCAAGTATGAACCTCCCAACTTTTAGTAGTAATATCACGGAGTGGTTTGGGTTCTGGGAACGTTTCCAGTCTCAGGTTGGGTTATTGAAGACAAGCTCCCTGGTAAAGTTCTTAGTAGCATAGGAGACTGTTGGAAAAAACATAACTTCGATTTGAAAGAATTTATTGACGAATTCAAGAAATACATTTCTCGGCAAGAACAGGCCGCAAGTAGTATAAATCAACAGTTGTCCTTTGAGACATACAAACCCCCGTCTAGCTTTAGCACTCTGTCTGCTGCCGTTTCTGCCACTCTCACTGTCAACTATGTAAGGGCCCCCATGCAGCTCAGCGTTGCCCGCTGTCTGCCGCTGATAAAAAGGTCGCTGTATTTCAAAACAAACTTTGCCTTAATTGTTTATATTCCGGACATCCCGCGTCAAATTGTAATGCTAAGAGCCGTTGTGGCAAGTGTAGAGGAAAGCACCACACAGCCATACATGGAGTTCAAATCTATCCTAACGCAATTAATGCCAGCCCCCAGCGTAACAGTAATTCTAGCAGGCAGCCCCCGTCGCAAGCAAACACCCATCCTGCTGATGTAGTTTCAAATGACCCGCCCATGCCTACGGCCGCTTCCAGGAACACGCCTGCGGCTCCTACGTCATCGCAGCAAGTCGTAACCAATAGCGCTTTTATGTCACAGCATTCTACCTTGTAAAAAAGTATTCAAGATAACAATGATATTGTTAATAACATTGATTCGTTAAAACCTGTGCATGTTTCTGATGTTGACTCTCACGTTCTTAAATCCAAGTGTGTTGATGTTGAAGATGCTCAGTCTCTCGAGCCTAGGCCTGAACACTCCGTCACAACTAGCAACGTTGCAAATACGAATTCTATTGAAAACTGTAAAAGCTTCAGCGATTTCTGCCGAAAATAAGAAAGTTTCGGCAAGAATCTTTTACGATGAAGGTTCACAGCAAAGTAACATTCGCACAGCCTTTGCAAACGAGCTTAATTTAACCCCTACGTCATACGAATATTTATCTGTATCTGGATTTGGCGGAGCTATGACTAATCGCAGTTATGGAGTCTCTCATATAGGGCTAGAAACACCCACAGGAACGGAACAAGTCCGTGTTTTGATTAAAGACGCAATAGTCCAGCCCTTGCAACAATTGTGTTCTGAAAACAGTGGATCAGACCCCCGTCTCAAGGCCTTAAATTTAGCAAACGATTTCCATGAAAGCTCCTTTGTTGTTGATATCCTGTTTGGAGCAGATTCCTGCTATCGACTTCTGGGTTACGTTTCTCAAGAAAGTTCCCATTTCGTCATTCAAGAGTCAGAATTTGGCTACGTTCTATCAGGTCCTTTGTTCAAGGACTCAAAGAAATCCTTTGTGTCAACACCAAAGGATGACGACTTCTCAACAAATGCAAATACGGTTGATGCTCCTGAGAATTCTGCAAATAGTAAAAATGGCCTGCCTATTTCTCTCGAAAATCTGATGTCAAATTCATCATTGTTTATTCAAATTGAGCGTTTACTTCAAAGTCAATTTGTTTCAGAAACCCAATTCTTACATCCCTATTGCAAAAAAATTGAATTTTTGCGATAGCTGTTTTCATGCAACACTTCCCTGGAAGTCTTACCACCCGCCCTTGCCATCGAATTTAAGCCTCTGTAAAAAATGTCTAGAGCAAGTGACGTCACGATTGAATAAAAGAGTCTGGGTACGAGTCTTAGAATGTTTAACAGCCATTGTGAAATGAGAATCATCAAAATAGCAAATTGAACATAAATGAAATAGTTTCTATGAGTATTTTCTAAACGATACCAAAGTAATCAAGTCAGTATTGATTTATCTAAATGAAGTAAGAAATCATACACAATCTTTCATTCATTCAAAGTTGAAAATTATTCTGATGCAAGTTAGCTATCAGTTAAGTCTTTAGATGATCGTGTTAAAATTTTTAATCAAGACATTGTTCACACAAGCTGAATATCAAAATCAGGATGGATGGGAGGCATACCAATCCCAAAGAAGAAATGTATTGTACAAAAGTAGAGCAAATAGGATTTTAATGAGCCAGATTGATAACTAAATTCAAATGTTACAGGAAATCCATACTAGAATGTTGCAAAAAGACAACAATGATCGTCAATATCCATGACACTTCCAATTGTGATTCAATGGCGGATAACCTTCTGCATATCCACCAAAATGGCATCAGGGCTCAATGCGACAAGGACTGAGCAGCCCTAAGACATGTTGCATTATTATGTCTGCAAACGTTCCTGTGGCTAAAAGGTATTGGTGATGATAACACATTAATCATGATGTAAGGATGTGAGTTGTTTCCTCAGCAAACAACTTTTATCATTTAATTAAATCATTATCTATCATCTCAATAAATTGAATTCATCTATTATTTCATTAAATTCTCCATCCTTTTTCAGAAATCCTCTCATGCTTCCAATCTTCAAAGATGCTACCTGATCTTTGATTTATCACATATAAACTAATATTAGAATTTTGCACGTGCACTGATGTGGTGCCATTTGCTCTGACCACAAGGGGTAATTCTACCTAACAGGACATCTATCATCTACCCTTTCTTCCGTGACACAAATAATTTTTTTTATTCCCAAGAGTAAATACACCTTTCAATATTTTAAAATACTTCAAGCATTAATCTCCAAAATTGACAAATATTGACAAATACAATGATTAAAAAGGAAGGGTAATACGACTGGACTATATGAGAGGCAGGATAACAGAGGACGATAGGAAAAATATAGAAGAATTGAGAACCATGTGCCAAAGCTATCGTGTAAGACTTTATTTCAGAATTTTATGAGTTTAATGATATAACCTTGAACGTCCCTAAGAGCTTTGGTACTCCAAAGAGCTGCTATAATCGAAAAACAAAGTCATATATGGCCCATCAAAAGCAAATCAGGGTAGAATATTAGATAATACTGATTGAAATTACTTCAAGGAATAGACTGTGTTTTCTACTCCCTGCTAAGGAAATTGTAGCAATTTTTCGGAAATTTTTTCAGCCAAAAAGGAACAACCCCACAAAATTGGGCCATTCTACTATCCCTTTAACACCCTACCTATACTAGCCTGCGCGCATCCTTACACTCTTCCTCAAAGGAAAAATAGATTCTGCGCAAAAACGAATAATAATCCCAGGCTTCAAAATGTTGAATCTTGTCTGAGTTGTTCTTTTGCCATATCTTGTATCCTGTGTTTTGCTGTTCTCTCTAAAGAAAAGTATTGGGACTACAACTTAATCAGCACTAAGCGAAATGTGATGTGAATGAGGTGCTGCAACACCTGGAATTCATGGTACAAACCACATCACGGCACGTTTGTCAAGCCTGCTTTCATCAATTGGTATGCATAGACTGTGCAAGAGAGGAACTCCGGATTTTAGTCAACCAAGCTACAATGAAACACAGAACTGGTGCGAAAAAGGGATAGACATTGAAAACAAAATCCGCAAAAAGGCAAAAGAACCCGCCTCTGGTCTGCAAAATGATGCCCTTCCAGTTCCATCTGCAAGCATAGATGTTAGATCTATTTTGAACAAGGACGAAGTGGAACAGTTGAAGACACCTGCAAAATCAATTCCGGTGAAGCCTGCTCCACATGAAAAATTTTTTACAAGTACACCCTCGTCTACTACAACCTCTACGAAACAAGAAGATGACCCCAAGGTTTTTATTTGAGTTGAATGGCGTTCCTGAACTTCTTCTCAAGAAATTCCACAAAAACGTACGTTCAAACAGATTGCCAATGCTGCTTGGAGATAACCTGAAGTACAGGCCTGCCTTGTCCAAAATGTGATGCGTGAGCTGGATATGGAATGCAAAAAGTTGTGTTCAGTTCCAAAAGTAAAGAGCGACGACTCAAACCAAGCTGAAAATATCCTACAATGGTGCCCCTTCAAGGAAAAGAGCTCAACTACCATCCAGTAAAGTTCCAAGCTGCCTTTGCCTTACTCGAAAAGAAGAGATCATTCAAATTTCCCTGGAAACTTTTTACAAGGAGCTGTGTGAAAAAGCACCGTTGATGAGATTGGCTCTTATGACAATGAGTTGGAGACGCAACAAGAACAAGGATCTTTTCTTCACCCCATCAGTTTGCATGGCAGCTACAGTTTACCTAAAAAATAGATCAAGGGGTATAATTGCCCATCAACTGATTCTCACACTCATGATGCAGCATTCCGGATTTATGTCAAGAAAATTGCCTCATTCACTCTACAGTACTTGTGTAACATGTAAGAAACCGTGCAACAAAAACAAGCACTATGAAGAATATGATTCAGAAAGAGTTCAACGAGAAGATAGGATTCCATAATCGGTATCACAAGAACATGAGTACTATTGTGTATGACACATCCTCAGGAGGATCCTTTGTTGAAGCAGCGATATATGCATGGGGAGTTGACGACGAACAATTACTCAACACGGTTTCAAGATGGTTAAAAAGGAATCTTGCCAGTGATGCATGCATGAGCTGGCCTCCTCACATTGATGAACTTGAGCAAAAGGAAGAAACCAACCTCCTCTTAAGTTTTAACGGAAATACAACAAGAAACAAAACGAGAGGAGGAAAAGGCATTAATCCTTATTTATTTAAACGAAGAAAGTCCACAATACTAGGCTTTGTGCCGGACCTTTCGATGCTTGCGGCGAAGTAAGTGAAATATAGCGAGACAGGAACAACGCAAAACGACACACACAGAAGAAACGTAGATAGGTTGAATATTTTTTAGATATAAATGTTGTCAATATTATGAGTCCTGAAGAAGCCCTGTATGCCAGGGCGAAATATTGACAACATTTATATCTAAAAAATATTTAACCTATCTACGTTTCTTCTGTGTGTGTCGTTTTGCGTTGTTCCTGTCTCGCTATATTAATCCTTAGTAAACAGAAGCTTTTCGAGCAAGAACTGAAATTTGCAAACATGAAATACGCAAAAAAGGATTAAATATGAACGTGAATTAAAAGAAATAAAAGGGCCTAAAACGTCACAGTCAGGAGACACAGTCGAGAGCATGCGGTTTCTAGCCTTGATCATTGTGGTTTTCCAACCAAATCAGAGTATGTGAAGCCGATGTCGACCATATTGTTTTTAACGTTTTCAAATTTATACGTTTTTATCAACTAGATGAGTATATTCATTACCTGCTTTCTATATTAACCCTTGACCTTGACCCTTGTCCTGCAACTTTGTCCTCGCAGCATGCGTCAGGTTTCTCCTTGACGACTATCTCAAATTAAATTTCATGACTATGATAAGGGAATATCCCAAGCTTCATTCTCTGCCACTCCTTCAAACGAGAATGATAATTGAGAGGGACTCCAAAGAGAGTTATCAGCCCTGAAAAGCCGTTTTGAAAATTATATGGCCAATGAAATCTCCTTAGCTCCTTCACACGATTCTTATGTCTAAATGTCTGGGGCTCATGATAAAACTTGCTCTTGAGTGTTAATTTCTAAAAACCTGGCGGATACAAAGTTATCTCATCGCTCAGACCAGGGGGATACAGAGTTATCTTCCCGCCCATATGAGCATGAAAATATTGATTCCTTATGGCAATCACATTCGGGGTCAAATATAGGGTCAAATATGCCTCCCGCACAAGCTGCTTATTTGGACATTGAGGAAGAGGTCTTTTATTACGTGGAAGTGAATTGCCGGAATATTTGACAGACCGAAAAGGAGAGAATCTTGCTTCGGACAAGCTTGTCTCAAAAGTAGATAAATTATGGCAAAACCCTTGTGCTAAGGGGCTAGCTAAGGTTTTCTCTAGACATTCACAGCCAGGCAACCTAGATACAGTCATGGTCCCTCCAGTTTCAAGCACAATCATGCGAATGGTAGGTTTTCAAAATACTGTTTTGCATAGAGAGAGGAGATTCTACCACCTACAACAGTCTATGGTAAAGGCCTCTCACATTCTGACCACCATAGCAGATGACGTCAGTAAAGCCTAGAAGGAAGATAAATGTCTCGACACTAAATCTGTTGTCCTAAAGTATCTAGACTCAATTGCCATCCTTGCTGAGGCAATTGTGTCAAATATGCGCAGAAATAATATTAGGCAGATATTACATCGCGATATAAGGGGGGTATGTAATCCCAATCGAGAAGTCTCCAAACACCTATCTGGAGATGAGCTTGATAAACAGTTAAAGGAGGAAAGGGAAGCTAAGCGGCTTGCCCCTTTGCCTGTTTATAGATCCCAAGCCAGACCACGGTTTCAAGACAGGTCCAGATTCCAAGATAGATCCCCAGCACGGGCTGCTCAATCTCAGGGTCGGGTCAACATTCTTTTTTAGAGAGAGGCCGCAAATCTCATCTGTATCGTCGGTAGAATCAAATATCTTTCCGGAGATAGATGTAAATAATTTTATTTTATCTATTCCTCTATTTATTAGGTACCTTTTGTATAGAATTGAGAACTTCAAAGCTGGAAATATAAAGAACTATTTTGCGAATTGGCACAGCATAACAAGTGACCCAGAAACATTGCAAACTGTTAATGGTTTACCAATGGAATTTTTTGCTTCTCGTCCGGAGAATCAATTTTCTCAAAACCAGTTTTCAATGAGTGAGATTACAGTACTGACAGATGAAATTGACAAATTGTTAAAGAAAGGGGTCATCACTCTCAGTTCTCATGAGGAGGATGAATATATCTCTCCCATCTTTGTAGTGCCTGAAGAACACAATGCTTTCAGAAGGGTTCTAAATTTAGAGAGACTTAGACCCCCCTCACATGAGCAAACTCAGACCGGTCTGAGTTTCAGATCGGTTTGAAACTGGTTTCGGTCTGCGGTCTGAGCCCTTGGAGTGCTCACATGAAGCAGGCAAAATGAAACTCAGGTTGACCTGAGTTTCGTTTCGGTTTCTCAGGTCAGTCTGAGTTTTCAGGTCGACCTGAAATTTTCATGTGAGCAGAAACTTTTTTCATTTCGGGGCGAAAAGAGTTTTCAAAACAACAGTGAATGGCACTCTGGGATGGATATTGGAAATTTAGCGCCAACTTTTGTGCGTGATTTGTGAAAAAGGGAAGCATGGCGAATCCTGCAATGAAGAAAAGGTATGATGGCTTTATACATTTGAAAATGTCATTGCATCTCCCACTTTTAGTTAATAGGCCACACATTGCATCTCTTGAATTCAGCCATATTTGATTGCTGCATCCCCACCCCTCATTACTCAGCCACTAATGTGCATGTGCAAAGAAAATTAGCCAAACTTGAACCGGTCTGAAATGTTCATGTGAGGGGGAGGCAAATTAGCAGCCACAGCCAAATTTCAGACCGATCTGAAACTCAGACCGGTTTGAGTTTTCTCATGTGAGGGAGGTCTTAATGAGTATATACCATATCTCCATTTTAAAATGGATACTTTGACAAAGTTTTAACCTTGATAAGACCAAATTGTTTTATGTGCGCTGTTGATATCAAAGATGCATATTATTCGGTTGCTATCCACGAGCCAGATCAAAAATATTTAAAATTTAAATTCCAAAATAACTTGTATCAATTTGTATGTCTTCCAAATGGTTAAAGTACTGGTCCAAGGATACGATAAAATTATTGAATTATTTAGGATTTTTTATCCAGTATTCTAAGTCCCAATTATACCAAAACAGTGTGTGTCATACCTTGGCTTTATTGTTAATTCAGCCACAATGAAGGTGACACTCCCATCACCTAAGATACAGAAAAAAAAACAAGCCGGTTTATCTTTATACGGGTCCGAGAATATGTCAATAAGGGATGTTGCATCTGTGGCAGGTTTAATAGTTAGTGCTTTTCCGGCTGTTAAATTTGGGCCCTTACATTACCGTGCACTAGAATGTTGTAAAACTGAGGCCTTAAAGAGTTTTCATGGCAATTTTGATCACGCTATGTCTTTATCAAATTCTGCATATGAAGATTTAGATTGGTGGATCAATAATATTGAAACTTAATCAAATAGTTTGTACAAGGGCAACCCTGATGTAGTGATGGCTACCGATGCTTCCTCAACTGGTTGGGGTGCCGTTTGTTATAACCAGAAAACTAGAGGTATCTTGCAACTCAACGAAAAACAACACTACATCAATGTTCTTGAACTTAAAGCAGTCATGTTTGGATTACAGTTTCTGGTGCATTCAAAAAATCTACACATCAAAGTTCTTACTGATAACATGAATGCTGTACATACCATAAGAAACATGGGCTCTTGTCGATCTCTATCTTGCAATTAAATTGTCTAAGATATTTGGTCCTGGGCTGCAAGAAATAATAATTGGATTTCAGTGTCATTTATTCCAGGATCTGAAAATGTTATAGCTGATGCTGAATATAGAGAGCACGAGCTTCAAACTGAATGGCAACTAAATCCTTCTTTTTTTAAATTCATAGTTGCAATGGTCAATGTTACGTTAGACATAGATTTGTTTGCATGTCGAATCAATTATCAGCTTAAACCAATTGTTTCTTTTTTGCCAGGCCCAGAGGCTTATGCTGTTGATGCATTCACTTTTAGCTGGTCTAATATAACTTTTTACGCATTTCCACCTTTCTCCATTATTCCTCAAGTTTTACAGAAAATTGTGGCTGACAGGGAAACTGGCCTTCTTGTTGTACCTATTTGGCCAAGTAGTATTTGATTTTCCCGATTTAACAGATTGTTGATTTCTGACTAGATTTTGCATCTTCCAAACCAGCCGTTGACCTTGCACCCCCTGCACAAGACTCTGATCGCTGGCATTGTATCTGGAATCAAGGACTAACGGTATTTCTGATAAAGCAAAAACTATTTTACAAAAATCTTGGTCAGCAGGAACCTCAAAGCAATATGCGGGCTATCTTGACAAATGGTTCTCATTTTGTCTTGAAATGAACGTTTGCCCTACTGATTTTAATCTAAGTGATGGAATAAATTTTTTTACAGAATTATTTCATAATTTCAAATTGGGCTATTCAGCCATGAATACTGCTAGGTCTGCTTTGTCCAATATTATGATATCTTATTCTGGTGTGTCATTTGGACAACACCCCCTTGTCAAAAAGTTACTAAGGGGTATGTTTAACATCCGACCAAGCCTTCCCAGGCATGTATGTACCTACGATGTAGATATTGTTTTACGTTTTTTAAAGGCCCAACATGATGCAAATATTTTGCCATTGAAAATGTTAACTTTTTGCCTTGTCATATTATTCTGCCTTTTGTCTACACAGTGAGATCAAACCTTCTCGGCGATTGATATTAGATGCATGGATGTATCTAAGGATGAAGTTGTCTGTTATATTAAGCATGCTTTAAAGACAACCAGGCCTGGATTTCATCCGACTCCTCTAGAGTTTAAAGCTTTTCCGGATTGTAATTATATTTGCCCTGTGCATAATACTCAGCAATATCTGTTACGGACATTCCCTCTACCAGTTCGGGATTTAAGGTAAATTGGGAAGCAACTTCTTGATCAGGAAACAGTTTCCTGATCTGGAAGCAAAATTGCTTCTCGATCTGGGAGTCACTTCCTGATCAGGAAGCAAAAAGGTATGTTTTTCTGAGGAAAAACCGCGCGCTCTCGATAATTTCATCCTATTCAGCGTAAAAAACCACGCAAATTGACCATTGCAAAAAAACTTCACCGATGCGTTTTTGAGATATCGTAATATCACGTTGTAAGAAGGAGGGTCCCATGCAATCAGGAAACGCGCTTTTTTCAAGGTCGCATTCCAATTGGAATTTGGTATTATGTCGTGGTCCTGTGTTTTAACTCGTGGCTTTGCAATGAGCTAGGGGTTGAATATTTCAGTAAAGAAAAATCTTCACTAAAGAATTGACCAAAAGACGAAGAAGGAAAGGCAATGGATGAGGGTAAGTGAACTTTTTTCATTGGAAATTCAATTTACTAATTACAAATTTTTAGTTTTTTCAACTCTTTTAGATTTCTGGGAACCCTTATTCCTGGAATTTTCCTTTAAATGGTGTAAGATAACTGAGAGATGAACAATGTAGGTGGTTAGGGGTAGTGGGGGTGGGTGGGATTTACTATTTTCTTGCTTAAATTGTTGCCTGAAAAAAGGTTACACGAGTTTTTTTATATAAAGAACCTTTTAAGACTAAATTTTATAAGAGTATTGAGGCTCAAAATCGCCAAAGAACAAAGGAAATTGAAGAAAATGGAAAAGTTGAGGCTCAGGAACGGCTGCCATTCTTTGCTCGTAGTTTGATTTGGCAGTTGAAAAGAAATCGATGAGTGATTCGGATAAAACAACGCCTGCCGACAGGCTTCTGTGCCTACTGTACACTTTAGGGTCGGATAGATAGCCACTCTCCCGAAGCATAACTCGAATTGCAATGACCTCTTTTGCGAGGATTTTTTCCGAGTCACTGGATTTCTGGCCAGAGTCCTTGATTCCTGCATTTCTTAATGAAACTTTTCTTACCTAAAAAAAATATCATTTCCTATACTTGAAACCAGCTACACTTTTTTTAAAATAAGGAAATATGGCTTTGGACACCGGCCCTCAAAGTAGCTTAAGAATTTCAGATTTTCAAAGTGGCTTAAAATTTCTGAAAAAATATAAAGTATAGACATTTGTACCTTAACTGTTGAAATTGATAGTGAACGTGTGCGGAAACCTTCATAACGCCTAAATACACTCTCTTTTTATAAGTACAATTTTATAAGAACACAAGCCTGGGATTTTTTCAAAAGTTACAAACATCCTAAGAAAGAACAGAGGCTGACCATTTTCTTGCTCAATAATATGGATTTTACGAAAAAACAATGAGACTGAAAAATGATTCTAAAACAAGCAGATTTGCAACACACAGACATATCAGATAGTCAAGAGAGTCAAAATCTGGAACAATTAACACAACTGGCAGCAAAGACTGGCTTTCTAAATCGTCAAAAAAGTAACTAACGCAAGAAAAATTTGAGAATATATAAGCCTCAAAACAGAGGAACATCAAAGAACAGCCAGCTTCCAACCAATTTTACTGGTTCTAATAAAAAAAGAGTGCTGTTGCTTCATTCATTTCATGGAATCCTGTGTTACTTATTGACTCGTTGTTTAAATTATTCTCTTCAATAAGCAACAGGACTTTCGTCCCAGCCCTTGCAGTCGTTTAAAAAATTGGATTGACTTCCCTCGAGTTGCTTAAGAATTTTTAATGTATCTTATTCGTAATGTTTTGTTAGACTTAAAGATATTATCAAAGCTATATAAATCAATAATCAATACATAAAAGCTTACCAAGTTTAGTTTCTCCATTGTTCGGAAGCTTCTAAGCCATTGTTTAGCAGTTGGCACACCAATTACCCTTTTTTTGCCTCTTTGTTAAATTCTTCGAGGAGTGCATCACCACCTTGATAATGACCTTTTCTAGAGGTACGAGTTGCTGTCATGCTCGCATTAATCTGCCTTAAGATTTTGGGTGGTGCCAGGTAACGAATTCTTAAGTCGTTGTAGAGAATCTCCCGGTAAAGTGGGTGGTTTCTATCAAAAAAAGCAGTTCGAGGTTTGAAATTGCTCCGGATATAGCCTCGGAATCGTTGGCTCTCGATCCTTTACGGAGGAGCATCAGAGCGTGCAAGTATGTGAAAGCCATTTCCAGGCAGTAAAGGTAATTTTCGTTTTTTACCTTATCGATGTATGACCGAAATCCAAGCAGTGTTGGTGCTTTGCCTGCCTCAATCGCCTGCTTCATGAATGGGAAAAGCAGCTCTTGTGTCAGTGCGATGTACGTTATTTCCAGAATGCGCCATAGTTTGTGATGGTCGCTTTCAATTTTCATATATTTAAGGGCATTCTCGGATCTAAAACCTAAGGTCATCACGACTTCTTTCATGAATACCTCCCAATTTAACGCCATGAACGATTTGGCTGAATTCATCTCAATGTGGAGAAGGCTAGGTACAGGGATAAGCCAGTCAAATTCGCGCTCTGCATTTAGCATAATGAAATTCGTGGAACAACTATGCTGTCGAAAGTTAGCTTCGCCATAAAATCTCTCTCTACAATTACCGCACCTGAAAACGTTTTTCATAAGCTTTACAACAATGTTGTAAATTGCACCATCATTTTCCACATACAGCCATTTACTTTTCTCTTCGTCGCTATATTTGGCAATTCCAGCCCTCCTCCCCAAGTTTTCCAGGATGGTCGAAATGTTTTCAAACCCACTCGGATTAATCAGGTCGGGTTCCCCAACTTTAATATGAACAGCATTATCGTTGTTTTGGTGCTCAAAATGATTGTACTGGCTGAATTTATTTCTCTTCAGATCTGCGTTGGAGGTATCAATTGAGAATTTGCGTTTTCTAAGGCTTCCCTTACAGTTCCTGCAAACAAGATATGATAGGTCATTTGCGGCCCTGCAGTCGTTGCAGACCTTCTCATTCTCACAGCTTTTCTTGTATTGTACAAGATTATCGACCATATCACTTTGAAGATCATTTTGTAGTTGTTGAATGTTTTTTTCAAGAAATCTTATACTATCTTCCAATAGTATATTCCTAGTTTTGCGAAAATAGGATTCTGTGCAATCTGCTACCCTTTTCAACGAGTCGATTACTTTCTGGTTGTCTGGCTCGAACAACCATGTTTTCGGTTTCAGGTCTTCGCTGGTTTGGAGGGTGACATCCGAATTAATAACCATGCAGGCGTGACTGGTTATCATGGACATTGGTACCGTGTTTTGATCGCTTTTTACGCTATACCTTTTTCCGACTACTTGTTCGTTGTCAAAAAAACAACGAACTACACCTTCTGGAAACTCTAGTTCATCTTTTGATTGTTCAGACAACCAATTCGTCAGATAGGAATAGGTTCCTGCTGGTTTTGTTGCACCGTTAAGGTTGACCAAAAGTTTACTGCTAGATAGCGAGTAAGTTAGTAGGTTTTCCATAAAAGATATTGGTAAAACCAAGCGTTTGTTTTGTACTCCATATACGTGCGTTTGTTTTGTACTCAATGCAGCAGCTTATTGCAGGATCAGCTTGCTTATCTGATGGATCAAGGTCAAGAAGAGTTGAAAAGAAGGCTGAAAGTTGCGGGGGTCGTTCACTCAACCAAAGACAAGCATTTGTATCCATTAAATTCTTTGAAGACTGCTGATTCTTAGGAATATTTCTAATGTCGTCTAGCATCAATTTTCTTAATAACTGAGCTACTTTGATTACTGAGTCTACGGAGCCTATGGCGTTTAATTCATCGACTTTGTCATCTTTTTCCTTCAATGCAGGAATCTTACTTTCTTCTTTTTGATTATCATGGAATGAAAGAGCTGCTTCGCCCTCACTTACCGTGCTTAGACAATCTTCGCAAGCAAATTTTGCCCTCTCTGACATGTAGCCTTGTTCTACCAGCTCCTGGAAAGCAACATCTCCCTTTCTTCAAGTCTCCCTGTTTACTAGCTTTCTATCGTTCTCTTCGTGAATTGTACAATTACATTTTTTCGAATATTTACCTTTCTTTCTCTTTTCCATGACTGAGAGCACAGCATGGAGAGAAATTATGATACAGTGGTCAATCAAAGGCTACCATATATATATAGACGCCGACCATGCGCAGAAATTCCACTTTTGGTTGTGCCAGAACCAGGGAATACTTATGACCCTAATGCGATGAAGGTGATGATGCCAGCAGTGGTGGAGCCAGAGCTACTAGAAAGGCAACCAGGGATGGTGATCGTAGACGCAAACCACAGAGGGTCGAAGATATACTTGGCAAGCAAATTGGAAGAGTACCCGCTAATCTTTGCAAAGTTTTCAAAATTCTCCTGTCAGATGGCTTTGTAGAGGAGGTCAAATGCCTCTACAATGGAACAGCTGCTCCAACAACTCAGCCCCCTACTCAACAGGCCTACAGAAGAGCCAAATACCATGCTGGAAAAGACAGGGCAGGAGGAGGAGTCGAACTTACATGCTCGTACTTTGTGAGGGTGAAGGAAAAAGATTTTGCTGAAGTGAAACAAGCTTTCATAAAAAACTTGCCTGAAGATGATATCAAAAAAGTAGCATTTGATTAGACAGTAGACTCATTGAGACTATATACTGTATGATAAAAGAGTAACAGCACAATGCATTGTTCTCCTTTGGTTCACCTGAAAACTTTATATTTCTTATGTACTCTGATATTTTGAAAAGAATATTCAGAATCGAGGGGCGTTTCACTCCCTTTCAAAGCGTACGATATTTTTTCAAGAACAATAGGACTTTCAGAAAAAGTGTACAAGATTTTTGATTTAACCCTCATGCCCCTCGTTCAGAATCATGCATATTTTTCTAAATGGGTGTTCTGCAAACCAACATCAGAAATTCTAATATAAATAGGTCTGGACTAAGAAGATTCTTTGTGTTATGACAGGTTTTCTTATCATGAGTTTATTGCAGAATATTGCATTCTAATGCTTTTCTTCCCTCGGTTAAGAACTAGACCCGGAGCTAGGATCCTTATAAAAAACATATAGTTACTTATTTGGTAGGAATACAGCCATGGACATGAAAGTTTCTGGAAACTTCACTCCTTTTTCATATCCAAACAATTCTACAAGAAGACAAGCCTCACATTTTGGCAAAATTTAAGAACAAGCTAAGAGCAAAGTGAAGCTGACCATATTTTGCTCACTTTTAGAATTTTAATAAATGACCTTGAGACTGAGAAATAATATTAGCAAACAGATTTACAGCACACTGATATGTCAGATTGATTAATAGGGTCAAAATTTACAACAATTACACGCTTTTTTATAAGGAACTTTTTATAAGGAACCTACATATAGAAAGTCAAAAAACTTTAGGAACCTTGACTACTAAAGGTCCAATGACTAAGGAACTTCATAATTCCATAATCATAATATCATGATTCATGGTGTGGACATGCAACTTCTTTAATGATGTTTTGTTATAAGAGTTGATTGCAAAATGTTGAGTTTGAACTATTTTCTTGCGTCCGTACAAATTCCTATCCACTAAATGAGAATTTGAAATTAAGGAACTATTAAGGAACTTTTACAACTACAAAGTGGTCAAAAGAGGTCTCAAGAACTACACTGTCTTTTTCATAAAAACAATTTTAAAAGAACACGAGCCCCAGATTTTGCCAAATCAAAAGAATCTGTGGTATCTTCTTCAAAGTGAGACATTTTTTACCTGTCAATATTTTAATTTGTCTTTACAACTCTTTATTTTCACCCCTCTTGCAATATGGAATTTTAGTCTGGGGACTTACGTATGAAAATTATATGAACCCTGTCTTTTTTTACAGAAAAGGGTTATAAGAGCAATTTCTTTCGAAAATTTTACTTCTCATTCTACTCCTATTTTTTCTGATTTAAAAATTCTTAAGTTGCACGATCTATTTCAGGTGAAGCTGCTGAGTTTTGTTTACAAATCAAAGTTAGGGGCTGCTCTCTCCTCGATTACCTCTGCTACTGAGGGAGTCCCTCCTAAAGAATCCCTCTTCATACAAAGTCCCTATTGTTATGCACTTGTTTTACTTTTTTTGTTTGTGTCCTTAAGTTGTTATAATTATTATTATTCAAATTCTTGTATTAGATTAGATTTAGAGTATTTGTATTTAGAGGAATTTGAAATAATGAAAACTGAAAACTAAAACTAAAATATTGATGTCCTACTAGATCATCCATCATATCTTCTACTTGCGGCTATGGGTAAGCATTTTAGTTGTTATGTCATTAAGATGGCGAAAATTTACACAGAAGCGCCAGTCTCCTGACTTTTTCTTCACGAGTACAATAGGGCTTGACCATGGTGAACCACTTTCTGTTATAATTCCAACAGCGAGCATATTACTTATTTGTTTGTTGATGACAGGCCGTAAAGAAAAAGGTAGCCTTCTGGGTAATTGTTTGATTGGTAGCCATTAGCTGTTTCGATTTTATGTTCAACAACATCTGTCTGACCAAGATCTAGTACTTGCGCAGCTCTAATGGAATTACAGTATTATGTGGGCATCTCATGACACTATTTTTAAGGTCAAGAACAGCTTCTGTTTGTATTAGCCAATTTAGGCCAAGTAAAACTCCTGTAATAACTTCTTCAACAACATAAAATGTCCAAAAGTGTCATTTATTCCTAACTCTAACTGAATTTTTCCAAATAAACTCATGGGATTAGTATTAGCAGCATGCGCAACAATATCACACGGCTTGATGGTTCCTGTATGCAGTAAGCTATTCAAAACTGTTTTGCTTATGAGATTAATAGGACTTCCAGTGTCACTCATACAAAATATTTTTCTAATGAATTTTAAAAGTTGCGAGAACCATTTTACAATTATTGTCTGGCACAATACTTGATAATGTAACATTTTGATTTGGATTAGTGAGAAGCTTCATGGCTTGGGCAGTAGGTGCAGCCTCATGCAACATCTGAACTGCTAGTTGCTGAAAATATTGCGGGGTAGCAAACGATGGGGGCTGTGCAGAAGGTATAGGCCCTGGAGATCCTGAACTCGGCTGAAAAAAATTGCAATCTCTTTTAGCACAGAATAGAGTTAGGCAGAATGTGCACTCCTGTCGGAGGCCTTTGATGTTTTGAAGCAAGGATTTCGGAAAGTTAATCGAATTACTAGACCTAAATCTCAATAAAGTTGAGTCAAATAATAAAGTTGACCAAGGCTCTTGCAGTTTGATAAGGTAAGATATTTGATATGGCAAAAAACTTTAATTCTGTTGTTGCTGCCTTTACCGCACAAGTCCCTGTCTCCTTGCGTCCTTCAATAGTTGACGCCATTATGGTTGACTATCAGACTGACGTCAGCATTTCAAAACGCGCAAGAAACAAGGACAACACAAGGAAAAGTTTCATCGACATTCTTCTTCGAAATTTCGTGCTCGAATGGTCGATTTTAAGTGTTGCAGAGAGAAAATTATTCTGTAAAAATGCTGAAGTGGCTCTCTACAACCACAAACGAAGGACAAACCCAACCCAAAGCTTCAAATCCAAACCACAAGGACAAAGATACACTTTCTCAGCACAGTCAGAGAATTTCAGTAGATGAACAAGTACCATTAATTGAAAATTCAGAAGAGAAGGCCAAGATTCTCCAGCAACGGAAAAGATAAAGTAGTAGATAATTGGCCTGTGTCATGGCGGTGATAGCACGTGTTTTTCATGGTTCTCTCTATTTTCTGGTTTTTTGTTGGTTTTTCTCGAATCAAAGTATCTTTCAAACGGAAAGAAAATGAGGAAAGCTTGGTTTTTATAAATTCAGCGGTTTTACGAAGGAAGTTGGATGGAAAGTCTTGGGTTAAATATGTTTTATCTAAATCTTATCGTAAACGGAATAGGCTTAATGGCAAATTTCATGGTGGTTTTGTTTGCAAGGCTCGTGTTCTGGTTGTCTCAGATAGCTTTAAATTGGATCCCTTCTTCACCCTCCTTCGTTCTGGGGATGTTGAACTAAATCCTGGCCCAGGTACTGGTTCAGTTTCTAGTTCAGCATTGTACACGTTCCGTTTTGTAAGGAGAATTTCCGCGCAAAAGGTACATGGTAAACACAGTCCTAAAGGCAAGTTTCCACTTGAACGTGTGCAGTCGATTCGATCGACGTCGATTTGACATCGATCGAATCGAATGAGTGTTTCAGTGGAAACAGCTTTGCTCGAAGACTGTCGACTGAGCAGTCGATCACGGTTCAGGCCTATTTAAGAAAGCTAAATATTATTCCTATCAAAATCTTTTTAAATCGAATAAGAAATTAAGACCTGAGAATTAACAGTATCGAAAATATCCTTTTCTCCTTCAGGACTTCTGAAATTTCTTTGCGAAACTCGTTTTTTTAGGCTTTCTACATGGGTATGCTAGAGCTTCTTCACTAGGCTTGTTTATTAAAGCCATACTGGCATGACGACTTGAGAAAATACAAGGAAATATTTTCAATTTTAACAACAAACGTTGTTTAAATTTACGGGCAATAGGAAGTATTACGTAGGATGTAGAAAAAACTAAGCTCTGAAATATTCCAAAATTGTTGTCTTCAGTTACCCACATCCGCATTTTTTCCTATCATGACCACGTGCATGTAACTTCTCAAATCTCATTGGTTGAGAAGTCTTTTGGCTGCTCTTGATCGCAGTCGATTGATGAAAAAGTTAAAAGCATTCTAACTTTTTCTGAGGTCGAATTGATCGACGGCAGTCGAGGGTGAATCCCCGAGAAATGTTGTGCGCATGTGCAACATCGATCGAATTCGACCGAATCGATCGAATCGACCGCTTTCGTTCAAGTGGAAACTTGCCTTAACGTAGAAAACATGAAAATATCCACAAAGACACAGATTATATAGATTCAGCCAATCAGAGGGCATTAATTATCACAGCATCTAGTTTGCTGAAACCATTGTGCTAATCCGTTTTGACAGTTGAAAATTGAGTTGTTAATCCGTCACGATCATTATTTTTGGGAGATAATAGCTTGTTCATGTGGTCACGAAAGCATTGAAATGTACTCTAGGACCTTTGAAGAGTGATTTTTCCCTGCAAATAAAATCTAGGGACTAAAGATAGACAAAAATCACATTATAGATGAAACACCTAACTCGATCTTACTTTAATACAATTAATTTCACACGCATTTCAAGAAACTTGATTTACAGAGCGAAAAATTGGTTAATCCTTCAAACGCTCAACTACGATTTCATAGTTTAAATCTATCCCACATAATATGGTGTTTTGGTCCTAAAGTTCGAGACTTTTGTTAATAAACAAAGAAAACCGGCATTTCAAAACATTCTACAAACTTTGGATCTTCTAAGTTACTTAGCTATCCATAGCGTATATAGAAAAGAGATGGTATCTGAGAAACTCACCAAAAGATTCTAAAGAGACCTATGCATGCTATTCTTGAGTGTTTTTATCAGTTTGGGAATGAAAGCATACCAACAACGGCAAATAGCGGGAATCAGCGAAATTGGCGCGCAAAATCCTTTGTCCTTTTTAGAACCAAACAACAGCTCCACACGCGAATTCCACTCAAAATCGGTTGTTCTAAAATTAAAGCTTTATTAAATTGTCCATGATTCAGCGACAAGGGTTTTTTCCAAGTGATATTATCAAGGTTACAATACTGAAGTACATTGGATATACAATAAAACGCTTATGTTCAATAGAGAGATATCCTCGCTTTGCCATCATATATGCTCCACTTTTTTATAAGACACCGTTTGAGAAACCGTAGGGCAAGATTTTAAAAGCTAAAGAAAAGTTGGTAGTAGATTTTGCTCAAATCAATTTAAAGAAGGTGACGAAGTAGATTTTTAAAAAGTCCGATATCATATCATGTAAAGAGAAAAGGAAAAGAATAAACAAGGAAAACAATATTCGTATGTCCAAAGCATGCATATCAAGATAAACAGTAATCTTAAACAAAATTGTAACGGATATACTATTTCATTTCTAACATTTATGGTGAATCTGTAAAATTTAAAAATCTAAAATTTAAGAAACATCTTATTCTTTATAAGAAACTCCTCTTCCAGACTACACGCTTTTTTATAAGGAACCTTTCCTAAGGCACCTTTCATGTAGAAATTCGAAAAAAATAACTTTTAGAACTTCAAACTTGTCAAAAGAGGTCTCAAAATAAGGAACGTAAAGAACTAGGCCCAGAGCTAGGTTCCTTATAAAAACGCATAACCTGAAAAATACGTTTCCATTCTTTTTAATGAACTAAATTGGTTTTGAGGTGCTATCCTCTTGCACTTTGAACAATAGGCAAGCAAGAAGAGAGAAGGATCAATTAAGACTTTCAAATCTATTAGACCCGCCTTCAAATAATGAAACTTTATGGAGGAATGAAAAATTTGATATGGCAGGCATTCCATCAATCATCGCTAGTCTTAGGCTTTATTCATATGACGAACTTATGTGGAGTCAGAAAATATTTTGATTAAATCTAAGATAAATTCATCATAAATCTATCGTTTTAATTCGTGTCATAAACTCGACTCAAATCTAACTCAAGTTTATGATACTCTGTTAAATGATCCAACACAAACTTTACGTTAAGACGGTTGATTTTTGCATTCTGATTGTACCATTATTGTCTGACACAAATTTACTGTATGAACCCTAGCGTTTATGTTGGACTCAATATCAATTGGATTTCACTTGACATAAGTTCAACGTATGAATTAGCCAAAGAAGCATAGATGATAATATCTTACACAAAATAAATAGTTTTTATACTTGCGCAGTAGTGTCATTCGATTTTTCGATTTTCACGTTTCCTTCTTCTTGTATGTCACCTTAAAGGATAAACATGAAATACTCACTGTATCAATAATAAACACTTTTAGTAAATTTGTATAAAATGATGAAACATATATTAGGAAAATACTAGGATCCAAACTAGAGTTTTTAAGAGAAAATTATTTTGTACAAGAAAATGGTAATAAGAATCTCATACTCTCCAGTTGCTAGAAATATAAGAAACTCAAAATTGGAAATATTGGTTGGTTAACTACTACAAGATATCTTGTTTTCTAAATATCGATCAGTTTAGAGTGTTTTAAACCTCTACGATAAACCAAGATTTTCCTGTTATTCGCGGCTTGCGGAAATTAGCCCACACCCATGATAAAGTAAAGTTTGCTTTTTTAAAGATAAGACATGTAGAGATGTTAGGAATGTAGGGATTACATTAAGGGATTCACCTGATCGATATCTTCATCAGTATACCCTACCATAAGAAAAGACACTCGCACCTAAAAATAAGAAATTGTGTAAACATTTGAGGAAGAAATTCGTGTTTCAAACCCAATAGGATCTACTTAAAAGTAAAACATTTTCAACCCGGAAGATACTGGACCGACTGTAAGAACATCAAGGACAATAAGACATTATTCAAAAAATGAAGCATTGATGAATAAGATTTTGTAGTCCTGTAAATCAAGAAAAAACCCTAAAATAGGCTACTAAAGTGTGACGTCACAAAAAATCTATTTTTGGTTTTTTTCCAACAGGCCGAAAAATACAGGAATTTCCTATTGAAAGTCAATTTTTCAAATGGTTATATCTCAGTTAATATTCAACATACAGAGGTGATTTCGCATCCATTTGATGTAATTTTGAAAGCTCTTTCACATTATAGAGCCAAACTTCCAAAATTCTAAAAATAGATTTTTGTGACGTCATCACTTTAGAACTATACTTCGAGTCCTTAACATAAAAAAAGGCTAAGTCTCTCTCCTGAGGAAAAGATGATGATGTAAAGTTATTTTAGTTACTTCCCAGTACCTTTGTTCGTTACACTCTTTTTGTACATAATTCCTTCTGTTTGCTTATTCTTAAAGTTCCATTGGCCATTCTGATCCTGAATAATTTTTGTAACTTATTCTAAGTAAAAAAGAGTGTTGCGAGGGCCCCCGTTAATAGAACAACTCATAAATACCATTCACATAAAAACACAATTTTGCAAAGAGCCAAACATCCTTTCATTTGCAATGCAGGAGTATCTTAGCCAAAATGAAATTCGTCCGTTCTCTTCAAATTGGGTTTGTCTACTTACTTTTTTGAATATTTTCAGATCGACTAAAAGGGCGCATAGTCCAAGGATGTAAGTATTCTTGTCCTCTCTCCAGCAATTGTCCATCTGGAGGTACAAGATTGGTGGGAGACGACCATCCTGAAATAGCAATGACATGCGTTTTTTATAAAAAACTATTATTAAAATCACTGGGCTTACATAAGATACTAATGATACTTTAAGCACTTTTAACTATAGAGTACTGCATTTTTAAAAAAATAATCAATCAACTCATTCTTGAAATGAGAAACGGTTTCTTTGAAAGAGGATAAAACAGACAATTTTTCGCATTTCTCTGCATCGTTTCTGGGAAGATTGCTGTATAAATAGTGTTGTCTAGATACATACGTTTATAGATGACAAACGTTCCAAGAATTTCAGTAAGATGTTTGCCGTCATATCTGAATCATGTGACCATTCTTGTGAATCCACAAACTGGAAAAATTGGTTTGTTCCATGAGAAATAACTCCCGTGATGTGCGTCTTGAAAAAATGCATTCTATGCCCCTAAAATAGAAAGAGATCTCAATTGAGATTTTAGAATGTTTACCTCCTCAATGGCAATTCAGGTTGACATTGCAATTTCTATGTCTGGAAGGCTTTTTAAGTTGCTTGGAGTTCAGCCTTCAATGGCGTCAACGTTTCTTAAGAATGAAATGAAGAACATGCCAATTAACCTCATACAGTAGCTACTGTATCCCCGGATTGCTCTGTATCCCAATATGCTTTTTGAGAAAAGAAAGTGTACATTTGAAATTGTATAGGGAGTGGTGCGATTGTTTCCACCTTACCTTTGTCTCAGTTCTAAAGTGAGGGATGTTTCTTTTAGACTGGTCCATCCCATCCAGTATAAGGCTTAAATATCTCTCTGGGTTTCTTCTGGCTTTATCTCGATGATGGTAGTAAACTTGCCTTTCATCTCTAGAAATCAAGATTTCAAAATTCATATTGTAACCCCTTGAAACGAGGAAAATAGGAAATAGTACCTACGGGTTTTTGAAAGAGGACAGGAGGGTTCCAAACATTTTGATAAGGTTACCGATGTTATTTTTGACGCAGTCTTAGTTGTTTTCAATGCAGCTCCGTACTTTCCATTTAGCATTGTACTTGAGCATCATAATATGACGAAGAAAAATCATGCAAATATAAAAAAATCAAGTATAAGCTGACATCCAATTGGGTGTATATGTAACTGCCATGATAAACTACACTTTTTTAATTGGAAACCTTGCTTGGGTCCTAGTACTAAAAGTTTCTTAATTTTTCACCAGTTTTTAGTACTAAAAGTTTCTTGAAAGTTTCTTATTTTAGATACGCACTTAACATCAAATTTTGCTCTTTCCCTTGCATATTTCTTGCATCAAAGTGTTAAATTTTATTACCTCTGCACTTGGTTGTGAGCATTCTTTAACGACCTTATCATTTCTTTCATTTTGTTGGTTGTGGCCTCAACGGAAGCTTCTTTGATGAATGTGCATATTCCGCACATCGTGAACTTGTTGACCTGCAAAAATGAGTTTCATATGGAATTACCTAAATAGGTCTTGTATATATTATTGAAAGAAGAATTAATTATGGACGTGATGAGCTGGGAATCAAAGTGCTATGTTATTTTGAAGAAATTTTGTTTTTTTTGGTCTTGAAGAAAACCATCTTGAATAAGCCCCCCTTCGAGATCCAAAACTTCTATAAGCGCCCAGGCGCTTATTCGAAGCTATACGATATACGAATCCAAGAAAATGATGAATTGTGCTCTTTGAAATTTACTTGCGCTCTATGCACTTTTGAGCTGTACTCCAATAGGAGCAAACAGTAACGAGTGTGGCACTTGCACGTGCGAGTTTAACAATAGAACAAAAGGTAGGACAATAGAAAACGGCTCTTGCAGGCGTGAGATCTTGTCTAAAACTGCCATATTCTGCAAAGGGGTTTCCCAGATCACGGAACTTTTCTTGATTTAAGATAAGGGTACAATTTGAACCCAACCTTTCTTATTGACAGCACAACAAACAGTGAAATAACTGTGTGGGTCGTCACATGTGAAGTTTAGAGACTGATTCAATCCATAATTACTGCTGGAAACTGTTGTTCTTATACAGAGGACTGCAGTGGGAGAAAATTAACATTGATCAGAAAAGTCATGTTGTGCCCCCCCCCCCCCCCCCCACTGACCGATTTTGCTCCACCCAACTCTTTGGAGTTCATATTGGAAAGATGCAGCAAGCTGATGAAGGTTTTCTTACCGGCAAAACAGCAATTTTCAAGATCAGCTTAATGTTTCTAATAACTTCCAATAACAGGGGGGTGGTACAGCGAAGGGAGAAGGGAGAATTGCCGAAATTTTACGAGGGAAAGGGAGAATTCACAATATTTTAAAGAGGAGAAGGGAGAAAAATAAATGAAGGGAGAAGGGAGGATTTCAAATCATTGTAGATTATATCATGATTTTCCAATGCGCTTTTTACTGTTTTTATGGTGAGGGCTTTCCTGACCTTATTTTTTACCGTTTCACATTTCCTTTTGGAACTGGAATTGGTTTTGCATGTCCATGAATTTGAAAACATTGGAAAGGCAACGAAAAGAAAGGATTTAAACGGTTTGGAGGCTGGCCTCCCTTTAAAATCAAAGCATGCTTTGCGCCTTCCCGCCATGTTGCGCCTGAAGTTAGTTGCTGAGATTGCCATCCATTTGTGTTTCGTGCATCGTGATCTCTTGTCACTATTTGAAGGATGTAAGTATAAATTCTACTAAAGATTGCAAAGCGCTTATGGTAGCCTAGTAGTGGGGGGGAAATTAGTATAAAATTGATAAGTACTTTTTTAGGCCAGTCACGATGTTTATGCCTGAACTGGTTTATACAATAGGCCTAGGCCTAGTTAGTCTAAGGTATCGGCGGTAAATTCCGGACGGCGGTAAATTCCGGACGACTTGTGTATGAAACCCATTTCAGTAAATCCATTAACCGCAAAGCAAACTTGTATCTTATTTGCATGTTCTCCATCTCTTACTCGATATTTTCACATATCTTGAGTTTTTAAAATATGCTCCTGCTAACTGTAAATCCATTATAAACAAACAGTGCTCCTGCGTGCATTCGAAATGACGTTATAAATTTTGCTTCTGGCGATAACATGGTCAACGATATTCAACTTGTCAGATATGCAAGGAAAGCAGATCAACGTTCAAAAGTCAACGTAATAAATTGTGAAAGAATTTCCAACGAAACGTATTGTTTTTTACACCAAGTCGACGATAAACTGCGTGTCCAGACGGAATATACACGTTTTTTTTATAAGAAACTTGGATCAGACCATAGAACTAAAAGTTTCTTGAAGGAAATGCAACCAACAATGATTTCTTTTGTTAACAATATATTTCGGATAATATATCCATCATCAGGTAGAATATTAAAATATTAAAAAATTACAGTAAAACCGTCTAATAAAAATCGTCTGATAAAAATGAGTTAAAATTCTAAAAGTCCGTTTTACATTTTATACTAAAATAAAATTACAATAGACATTATACCTAGTTACTAAAAGTCAATGAACAGGCACAGTTAGTTACAAAAGATTTTAGAAACGTGTCAAATACTATTATATTTTGATCACCAGTGACCGACTCCTGTATTTGTCTTTTGTGTTTAATGTTGGTTTCAGTTCGTTGATCAGCCCTTCCTTTTCTGGATATGAAGAAACAACGATCGGATGGGAAACTTTCGTCTAAGTGGTACACTAAGCCAACAGTCTAACAATGAATTTCTATGCCCTCGCGCCACAAAGATATAAGCGATCAATGGTATCAGGCTTGGTTCACAGGATCTACCGGTCTTGCAGTACTTGGTATAACTTTCATGAAAGTCTAGTTAAGGCTAAAGTCATCCTAGAGAATAATCAGTACCCCTCGTCATTTTATGAGCCTATGATAGAGAAAACACTAAACAACATTGTTGAAAGTCGTACGGGAAAGGAGAATATTGATAATAGTGAAGGAAAAGAGGAAGAAAAGATGCTGTGTTTGCAATATCGGGGTAAAGAATCTGAAAAGTTTGAACGAGCATTGCGTAAGCTAAATGCTCCCTGTAAAGTTGTGTTCACACTTAAGAAGTTAAGATCTTCGTTACCATCGCTGAAACCCGAAATTGAAAAATCACATAAAAGTGGCGTTGTTTACAAGATAACTTGTCCACGCTGTAGTGCGTGCTATGTCGGCCAAACAAGCCGTCATTTACAATGCCGCATCAGGGAGCATCAACGTAATGGTCCTGTGAGTAATCATTTCAAGAACTGTGATTGTGAGCTATCAATGGAAAACGTTCTAATCCTTTGTTCAACATTCAAATCTGTGTATCATCTAATGACTCTTAAGGCACTAATGATCAACAAACTGAAACCAACATTAAACACAAAAGACAAATACAGGAGTCGGTCACTGGTGATCAAAATATAATAGTATTTGACACGTTTCTAAAATCTTTTGTAACTAACTGTGCCTGTTCATTGACTTTTAGTAACTAGGTATAATGTCTATTGTAATTTTATTTTAGTATAAAATGTAAAACGGACTTTTAGAATTTTAACTCATTTTTATCAGACGATTTTTGCTAGACGGTTTTACTGTAATTATTTTAATATTTTAATATTCTACCTGATGATGGATATATTATCCAAAATATATTGTTAACAAAAGAAATCATTGTTAGTTGCATTTCCTTCCAGTTATTTACTGCCACAATGTTTTTGACCTACGTAAAAGTTTCTTAATTCAACATCAAAATTTCCGCATTTTAGTACTAAAAGTTTCTTAATTTGTTTCTTATTTTTTCAATGCATGAATTATCATGTAGTCTCTAACACTTCTACAGATATGTTTCTTGACATTTAAAACATCATATGGGAATAAAAAGTGCTCTATTACGTTCAAAACAACGAAAGCTAGTTGATATCACGCAAGAATAAGGGTTCAAAAAATTATTTGCCATGATATCCGTAAATTTAAGTTCTGAAAGTTTCTTACTGCTTCTCGGATATAGTACTAGAGTTTCTTAAAATTTTGGCCATCTTAGTACTAGTTTCTTATAAACCAGTTTCTTATAAAAAAAACGTGTACCGCCAGACCACAATTTAGGCCAAAACAACCCAACGGAAAGGAAGAGCAATAGAAATCAAAAGAAAAGCGAAAAATTGCAAACAGGAAGGAAGGGAAACACAAAATGATGTAAGTTTAACGTGATAATTTTGTTTTTCAATTTGGAAGGAAGGTTCTAGCACATGAGGCCTACGAACCTTAACCTTATGGTATGAAACCATACCCCTACTTATACTGTACATTGCTCAAGTAGCACAGAGTGAATAAAGTACAACAAAGGACAGAAGCATGCTGTAGGCAAAATAGAAAAGCATCATGCAAGATAGAATTTTGTTGAATAATCTTTCCTGTCACGGTTCAGTTTCTCGCATTTTGGTAATCTGAGATTTGAGCTTCTTATGAAGGGTTTCTTTTAAAAAATATGAGCGTTTTATTTGTGTAATAGATAGTTTTTTCTTTATTCTAAGAGGGTTTTGAACTTACTTTGATTTTTTTTGTGCAATTCAAAGGCCTGATAATGTTAAAATTTTATATCAATTTTTTTACAGATTACTGAATTTGGATCAAAATCACATTTCGTTAAGAAAAATAGAGATCACAATGAATGATGGTAAGAAGCCAATTCAAGCCTGTGTCTTATTTTCTAAATTTTGTGAATCAAGACCATTCCACACCATTTTCCTTGACATTCTTTTAACTGGTGCAGACAATTCGGTCTCTGCTCTAAAGAAGCAGCTTTATTTGAGGTATGGCGTTGCAGAAAAGACAAGGAAATTGTCCATGAAGGAATGCCAAATAGAGATTGGTTATGCAGTCAAGCTACCATCTGGAAACCTCAATATTTCAAGCTTTGTAGAATCTATTACTGATGAGCAGTGGCATTTTGCACTAAGAAAGTGTGATAATAATCACAATTACTCTTTTGTTATTAAGATAAGAGAGAAAACAGACAGAGATTCTCTCACTTCCAGAGCTATCAAACGCCCAACTGAGGATGAATGCATTGATTCTGTGAATCCAGTGGAGACTAATCTGGATAAAAGACAAAATGATACGCCACTAGCTACTGTACCAAAGAAAAGATACCAAAGAACAACAATTTTCAAGATCAGCTTAATGTTTCTAATAACTGTGCGGGAATTTCCCTCTGCCCTCTCTCCTGCTGTGTTGGGTTTCATGAAACTTTTGTTTATGTTTTTGAGGTTTGAATTTCTCGGTGGGGCGCCACTTGAAATCGTTCGATGTTTTGCCCTCGGGCAGATTTTGTGGAGTAGAATTTGTGATTCAGATTTGTGAACTTGTTGTGAGCAACTTTATGAGAATTGTGAATCGAATGAAACTCGTTGGAAACTCGAAATGAAATTGTGATATTGGAAATTCTATGAAACTCGTGGAACTCGTCAAGGAAACTTTACTCGAATATTGAACTTACTCGTCTTGTTATTTGTTGGTTATTTACTCGCAGAAAAGAAGGAAAGACACTTGTTGTTTACATGAATTTATCGCTGACTTTATCGCTCACACAGATTTTATCGCTGAACTCAACCTCAAGTAAAGATACTACTCTCAGGTGATAATTTTCAATTTTATAGACAATCGTCGATGCTCACACAATTCTACTTTAATACTTGATTATTATACAGTCCTCGCTTTTTAGTTTTCACATGATTTTATTCTGGTTGTGTTTTGATTTGAGTCTTTGATAGTTGCTTATTTTGAATTTGGTTCTTTAGTATAATTCTTACTTCTTTCATGAACCCCACCGTCTTTCGGGGTGGCCGTCCTCATAGTCTCGACATGATGATGAACGGCTATGTTGAAGAGCCCAAGCGCGCACATGGTCCACCGAACCGGATCTATTTATAGATATATTTTGATATCATAAATTTCTAAATTTCTAAAATTGGTGAATTTTCTTTTGTCTATTCTGTTGAAATTTTGTTGTGTAATAATGTCGTTAGAGGGTGAGGGTACATCCCAACCAGACCCCCCTGACCAGTTAGGCCTAAGAAGGAAGAAAAGCATCAGAGCGGGGTACAGAGCTCACACTCGAAAACTCTTGAGAGAAGGCAACTTGTTAATAAATCAAGAAAATCCATCCAAAACAGAACTTGAACGCGTAACAACTGTCCTAAGGGAAAAGTTAAGAATTCTGAGAGAGTCAGACTTAGAAATATTTGGTCTTGTAGCGGAAAACGACATAGAAAATGAGGTCATAGACGCGGAAGATTGGCAGTCAGAAATACAAGGAAACATAATACTTTTGGAAGCGAAACTCGCAACAGATTCTAACGCAGAAAACGCCAATCTGGAAAGAGCCTCAACGTCCAGCGGCACAGCTGGAGCAACAGCCTCGAATCAACAGCCAAGTGCTGACGTCATAAACCTCCCCAAACTTTTCTTACCAAAATTTGGAGGGGACCCCAAAAAATGGCAAGAGTTTTGGGACTCTTTTGGGGTGGTTGATAAAAATTCATCCATAGCCCCCGTAAATAAGTTAAGACACCTGAAAGGGCTCCTGGAAGGGGAAGCTGCAGCCGCTATTTCTGGTATTTCTACAACTGATGCAAATTATGAAAATGCTGTAACTATTTTGAAGGACCGTTTCGCCCAAAAACAAGTTATCGTCAATGCTCATATAGAGGCGTTGATGAATTTACGCAGCATAACCAATGAAAAGGATGTAAAGGGGCTAAGAAAGTTAATCGATGAAATTGATACTAACATCAGAAGTCTGAAAACTCTCGGCTATGACCTGACACAATTTGGTCCATTTTTGAACCCCATGATTATGAATAAGCTGCCTGATGAAATACGTTTAACGGTTACAAAGCTCATGCAAGGAGAAGATTGGGATCTAAAAACTATTCTTGAGAATATAAGGGCAGAATTACAAGCAAGAGAACAATGCGCCAATTTGAAAGCTAAGGTCATAAATAACTTACCTGCGTCTAGGCCATTTAATCGACAGCAACATACTACAGCCGCACTCATGAGCGATTCGAACAAAATAACTTGCAGCTTTTGTAGAAATTTCCACCTCTCAGCCAAGTGTACAGTCGTAACTGACCCAAATCAAAGGAAGGGGATACTTAAGAAGCAAGGACGCTGCTTTGTGTGCCTGAAAAGGGGGCACATTTCTAAAGAATGCCCTAGCCGCATATTTTGCTTTAAATGCAAGCAGCGCCATCACACGAGCATTTGCGACTCGCGCCAAGAAGTAAATGCCGCGGCACGGAATTCGTCTTTGAACTCTGCTGCGCAGCCATCGACAAACAACTCACTAGATTCTGGGATCTTGAAAGCCTAGGAATTCTCAACGATGAAAAATCTGTGTCCAATTCATTCGAAGATGAACTATCATTCGTTAATGGCAAATACCAGGTGAAACTGCCATGGAAGCCGGAACACGCAGCTTTGCCCGACAACTACAGATTGAGCCAAAAGAGACTTGAAAATAACTTGTCGAAATTACAAACGAAACCTAGTCTGCTAGCTGAGTACGATTCGATAATCAAGGAGCAGGAAAAGGCAGGGATAATAGAAAGGGTCGATAAATCTCAAGAGTGCGAAACAGGAAAAACGACATACCTACCACATCATGCAGTTGTCCGCCAGAACAAAACTACAACTAAAGTTCGAGTAGTGTATGACGCCTCAGCGAGAGATCGATCTGGCACGTCACTCAACAGCTGCCTCTACACAGGACCCTGCTTGCTGAAAACCATTCCTGAAATCATCACGCGATTCAGGCTATTTCCTTTAGCGTTGACAGCCGACATAGAGAAGGCCTTCCTAATGATTGCCGTATGGCCACCTGACAGAGATGCCTTGCGGTTTCTCTGGGTCGACAATGTCCACGCTGAGTCCCCAGAAACAATAATCTACAGATTCACAAGGGTTGTTTTCGGAGTGTCTTGCAGTCCATTTTTACTCAATGCGACTCTGAAGAAACACATAGAAACCTTCCAAGAAGAATATCCAGAGATATGCAACGCCCTTATCAATTCGCTGTATGCCGACGACGTAAATTTTGGTGGTTACTCTGAAACGGAAGTGTGGCATCTTTATGAAATGTCCAAACAGATTATGCACGATGGTGGATTTAACCTTCGCAAATGGCTGTCAAACTCTGAGGAAATAATGGCAAGAATTAATTCAAAGGAATCCAAACGCAAGGAAATGAAAAACGAAAACCCGAAAATCGCGGAAGATGACAACTCGTTCGCGAAAACGTCGCTCTCATCTAATGAAACTCTAGATCGTGGAGAAAACAAAGTCTTAGGACTTACATGGGACACAAAATCAGATAATTTCACACTCGACTTTGCAAAGCTAACTCAAGACGCCTTAAAAGCACCAATCACCAAGCGAACAGTGCTCGGATTAATCGCCAAGTTTTACGACCCTCTGGGACTCATAACACCGATTGTATCGCCTCTTAAAGTATTCTTACAGGGCCTTTTTAGGGCAAACCTATCTTGGGATGAACCTCTCGTCAATGAACTCGCCCGTGAATGGAAGTCTTTACTCCATCAACTAACTGAAGCCGGAAAGATCGAAATCCCAAGATACTACTTCGGATCGATAAAGACGAGACCTACAGAGATTGAGCTCTTCGGATTTAGCGACAGCTCAGAAAGGGCATACTCGGCCCTCGTTTATGCAAGGATCACTGTCAACGAACACACACAAACGCAGCTTGTTATGGCCAAATCAAGAGTGGCACCATTAAAGAAACTGACGATTCCGAGACTCGAGCTCTTGGGAGCCTTGATACTCGCTCGTTTAATCAACACCGTACTGAAAGCGCTACTACCATCTTGCAACGCCAAAATATCGAAATGCTGGTCTGACTCCATAACAACAATTTTCTGGATAAAAGGAGACCAAAGGGAATGGAAACTTTTCGTTGAAAACCGGGTGCAAGAAATACGCCAGCTAGTACCGAAAGAACTTTGGGAGCACTGCCCTGGCAAAGACAACCCGGCCGACATTCCCACTCGTAATAACAATCCAACAACCTTGAACACCAACTCTCGATGGTTTAAAGGACCTGAGTGGCTGGAAACGGAACAGGCCTCTTGGCCACGCCAACCTACCGTAACAGACCCTCCTGAAACTTGTCTTGCGGAAGCAAAATCCTCTACAAAGAATAAAGAGCTTACTACACTGTTAGTCGAAACGAGAAGCCCACAACGCATATCAAACATCGTGAATCCTGAAAACTACAGCGACTACGGAAAGTTGTTAAGAGTCACCGCTTATGTCCAAAAATTCATTGACTTGTGTCGAAAGAAAACCAATGGTAGCTCTAAGGACATCACGTCTGTTGAAATTGACAGAGCAGAGAAATGTTGGATAAGAGATATTCAGTCTAGTTTCACGAAAGGAAAGCTTGATGAATTGCATAAAACGTTAGGAATCTTTACCGATGACCAAGGCATTATCAGGTGCAAAGGACGACTCGAGCATTCAAGCTTACCCTACGAAACGAAGCATCCTGCGTTGTTACCTAAAGAACATCGTATAACGGATCTGCTTATCTGGGACAGTCATCGTAGAGTCTTACATAACGGTGCACGGGAGACCCTACAACAGTTGAGAACTCGTTTTTGGGTTCTTCGTGCAAGACAGAAAGTCAAGAAAGTAATCAGAACATGTGTTCTCTGTAAACGAATTCAGGGACTATCATATGGAATACCACAGCAGAGTCAATTACCGGAATTTCGAGTCAACGAAGATTGTGCATTTTCAGTCGTCGGTATTGACTTTGCAGGACCTCTATTCATTCGAAACTCACCTAACTCGTCAAACAAAGTTTACATCGCTTTGTTCACATGTGGAAACTCACGAGCCGTACATCTTGAATTGGTACCAGACCTCACAACCACTACGTTCCTTCTTTGCTTTCGACGCTTCATCAGTCGTCGCGGAATGCCGAACCTCGTCGTAACGGACAACGCAAAAACCTTCAAAGCATTCTCCAAAACACTTCATCAAATCTTCAAGGAAGCAGAAACGCGAGATTTCCTTTCTGAAAACCGAATACGATGGCAATTCAACCTCGCCAAGGCCCCTTGGTGGGGTGGTTTTTACGAGAGACTTGTCAAATCAGTAAAGTCGGCCTGAAAAAATGTGTGAAGACGGCAAGATTGACGCTGGATGAGCTGCACACAATAGTTATCGAAATCGAAGGAGTATTGAATACACGACCCTTAACGCATCAATATCCAGAGGATCTTACCACACCGTTAACTCCAGCACATTTGATTATGGGAAGAAGAATAATTCAGTTGCCTGTTGACTTTGGATCGGACATGAACGACAGAGATTTCAACGACAATGACGATCATATCAGACAGAGATCGAAACATCTAACTAAACTACTGAAGCACTATTGGCAGAGATGGAAACGCGAATATCTCGTCAATCTTCGTGAACAGCACAGACTTCAAAAGGGACAAGGAAATATTCTACCTCCGAGAATAGGCGACATTGTAACCGTGGAGAATGAAAACCACAAGAATCGTTCCTTCTGGAAACTCGGACGCGTAATATCTCTGATCGTTGGACAAGACGACATACCTCGAGGAGCACAAGTCCAACTTGCTAATGGCCAAACCATCAACCGACCGCTACAGAAACTCTACCCGTTAGAGGTACAATCAGCAACGAAAAAAAATCACCCGGAAGAAGAAGCGGAAAGCACGGCATCTAGACCACGGAGACATGCCGCGTTAATGGCAGAGGAAAGGATAAATATCGTTGCCCAGCTTGATCAAGGACAATTAAACTGATGGTCAAACAACTGGTCAAGGGGGGAATGTGCGGGAATTTCCCTCTGCCCTCTCTCCTGCTGTGTTGGGTTTCATGAAACTTTTGTTTATGTTTTTGAGGTTTGAATTTCTCGGTGGGGCGCCACTTGAAATCGTTCGATGTTTTGCCCTCGGGCAGATTTTGTGGAGTAGAATTTGTGATTCAGATTTGTGAACTTGTTGTGAGCAACTTTATGAGAATTGTGAATCGAATGAAACTCGTTGGAAACTCGAAATGAAATTGTGATATTGGAAATTCTATGAAACTCGTGGAACTCGTCAAGGAAACTTTACTCGAATATTGAACTTACTCGTCTTGTTATTTGTTGGTTATTTACTCGCAGAAAAGAAGGAAAGACACTTGTTGTTTACATGAATTTATCGCTGACTTTATCGCTCACACAGATTTTATCGCTGAACTCAACCTCAAGTAAAGATACTACTCTCAGGTGATAATTTTCAATTTTATAGACAATCGTCGATGCTCACACAATTCTACTTTAATACTTGATTATTATACAGTCCTCGCTTTTTAGTTTTCACATGATTTTATTCTGGTTGTGTTTTGATTTGAGTCTTTGATAGTTGCTTATTTTGAATTTGGTTCTTTAGTATAATTCTTACTTCTTTCATGAACCCCACCGTCTTTCGGGGTGGCCGTCCTCATAGTCTCGACATGATGATGAACGGCTATGTTGAAGAGCGCAAGCGCGCACAATAACTTAATAATAATAATAACAAAAAAACTGCCTTCGGAAAACGTCATAAAAATCAACCCACCCAAAAACGTACAATTGATGCTATTTGTGGCAATTGGAGTTTTGATTTCCCTTTAATACACTCTAGTAGCATCAGCGATCTGATAAGTCAGGTAGCTTATTCAGAAATTCAACCCCACTTTTATGCAAAATCTGTAGAGGCATAAAACACCAATGGTATAAAATCTCTTCTTAGTTATCTTGGACCCAAAATATGGAATTTCCTTCCTGAGTTGCTGACAACGTAAAAATGGCACCGTCTGCCTGCCATTTCAAAATGCTAACAAAAACCTGTATTTTTGGAAAGCATGCTGCTCTTTTCATCAGATATGATCTATCATAGGAGTGACCAGACTTCATGTAACTGCTTATGTTTAAAATCATGGATTTGTTCTATCAAATGCTAGCACTAAATAATGCGTTGACTTAGTCTGTTTCAGTTTTGCCAATTTGACAATAAGCAGGATGAGATGTATGAAAAAACATGGTCTGATCATACCCTGAGTTTTGCTTTTTTCTCGCCATATCAGTCCGTCTATAACTTATGTGGTCATCAAAGATAGGGCAGAGGTTTCAGAAATAAAGGATCATCAATTTGTAAAAGAGGAAGTCTAGAGAGTCGAAGAATGTAAAGGTATTATTGTCCCGAATACATGCTTACAAAGCATAAATATTGGGTCAAGCTCAGAGCTCCCTGAGCTGCTACTGTTCAAATAGTTGATTCATGTTGAAGCAAATGAGAAAATTTTCAATTTTCCTTGTAAAGAACCGAATTTCATTAAATGAAATTTATAATTGTCTCTGGGAGTACATTACCTGCCATTGGATAGGGATGTGCCGCTTAGATACCCAAAGATATCCAATTTCCGTTTGATGTTTCACAGTTATGGGGAGTTTATAGACTAATTTTTATGAAAAAAACTTCATTAAAAGCCATTTTTTAGATTTGATATCCACTTATTTGAGATTTGACAGAAAACTCGTACCCATGTTTAGAGATTTCTCCATGAAAAACAAACCTATATGAGCAGCACATCCCTGTATCAATTTTATGCTATGTACCCCCGGGAATCGTCTATACCAGAAAGAATGATGACATAAGAAATTCATTGATTTTTGGCTGGTGGGGAAGTCAAATACCGTAAAACGGGGTAACTTTGACCTTTGGGGTAACTTTGACCGTTTTTTGTTTTTTACTTTCATCATCCATATTTTATTTTTGAATGATGAGAGGTCATTGAAAAATATTTTCATTTTGTGCCTTTAAGGAGATGCCAATGAACAAGAGAAGGAGTCATCAAAGGACGCTGACCAGCAGATTACTATGGAAATGGCAGTAACCTCACAAGAAGCTGAGACGGCTGTGTTTACCGAAAACCAGTCTCCGGTTTGTTCGGAAGCCTCTTTTGCTGTCCTTCCAGCTTCACCAGCTCCAGCCTTGCAAAATCTGAGCTCTTCTCTACCACTCCCATGTCTTCCTGTAACACTTCTATTTGCACCACTAATATTATTTCTACTTTTCTCTCCGCTAACACTAAATCTGTATTTCTTCTGCGACTTGTTCTCTTCCTATTCCTTGTACCATGACGACAGCGTTTGGTACATCTAGCTCTTGTCCATTCACTGCTACATCATTTTCTACTCCTCGCACTACCCTTTCTGATGCTTCTTCTGTCGCTAACCTTTCCCAAAATGCTAATTCCAGTTTTCTTGATTCTTCTCCTAAAGTTGGCAGGTTTAATTCTCCTTCTCTAGAGGTGCATCCAACTGTGAATAACAACTTGCTTTCTGCTGCCTCCCCACTTGCTTTGTCTCCTGCAAGTAATGTTTCATGCCCTTCTACCAGCTCCAGTTGTTCTAGTGTGACCAGCGCTCTCTCACAATGTTCATCAACTTCTTCTGCTCTTGCTATAAATCCTTCACATCGCAAAGGTAAAATTGTAGAGGCAAATGGCAGACTGTATTTTATATTAGATACACCTCTTGGTAAAAAGTAGAATTGAGATATTTTACCCCTTCATCGGGGCATATTGTGAATAGAATGAATTGCTTTACGGAAAGACGGTATGAGGAGTTTTTCGTGCACTTAACTGATTTTTTTGAGTGCTTAGATAATTTCTTTGAGTGCTTAAAGAATTTCCTTGAGTGCTAGACCTGGCATTTAAAAGGAATTTATAGGTAGATATAAAACTTAGCCTATTGGTTATTTGTATGATTTTTCTTAGCACAGCTGAGTATCACTCAAGCTCAAGGTTGGTTTATGGATTTATTTTTGAAAGTGGTTTTTCTCAGAAAAATATTTTCTTGTTGTTATGGCTGTTTAAAGAATACTATTGCAGAAATTGATTCAAAAACTTTACAGGTTTGAATTCGCGAACAAGCTTGATTCATTCCTATAAATTAGCCTGGATTAAAGCGAGCATACGATTTTGAAAATTATACGGAGTAGTCAGCTGAATATGATTTCCGATGTAAGGTCGGACATTGTTGTTGACCAACTGTTTTGGTTCTTTTATTTTCATTAGCTCTTGTTATGAATGCGATGGAGTGGATTATTTAGAATTATATTTCTTATAGTGAGAGTATTGTTAGACTTTGGATGGACAATCGAAATGCTAGAACAAAGGACCTAAATGAAGACATGATCAGCAGATATGTCTGTGTCATGCAGCAAATATATCTTGATCTATTTCTTTGCACAACTCATTCCTGACACCTGATATCTGGCTGTCCCTGTTTTTATCCGAAATCTTCAACCCTTACTTTTTAAAGTCATTTAAGAATGAAGCAAAATCATTTTAATAAAGGAAACCATTAATTCCTGATGTTTGAAACCATTAATTTCAAGATTTATTTCTTAAACATAAAGACATTTTAAAATGATGTTGCTTCGTTCTTTAATCACTTACTATAAAACCAGAACAGTAAGATATCACGTGTGAGAAATTAGAGGAGTGGATGTCGTTATCACTTTCATGACATGGGGGGTTTCCACCTAAGAGATGAAAGAAAAGAAGAAACACTTCATACATTTTCTCTCATGCTTTCCCGAACTCCAACAACCCTTATGTGATATTTAGGGCAGAAAGGTTTAATGTATCAAAATGCTCATACGATTTTGAGGGCTTGTACAAGAGTCAAGTTGAAATTTCAAAATTTTTTCAACAAACAACGTTTGAACTTTAGAAACAAAAGCATTGAATCATAATGAACCCCCATCAAAATAAAAAAAATTATTCAAAACAGACACAATATCTAAGCAAGTACCTAAGCTTATTTTCATAACAAACTAGAAAATTAACCTAGTCCTGGAGTGAGAGATTTTTTATTTCCTTTTATTTTCTATTGTTTAAGAAAACGGACAATATCATTCAAGAGAACAGAATAATATAATTTTATTAGAAATAACAGTGTACTTTTTTCCTTTGCCGGATAGCCCTACACTGAGCAACGTTACCTTGACTTCCCAGGCTGTGTTAGTTGTGACACATTCTTAGGGCCAAGTTGAAATGCGCGCCAATTCTTGAAACAAAATGTCAATGAGTGCTGGCTGAAATTTCCAATTTGTTTTGGAAGAGCTTGCAAGCAGTAGAAATAAACTTGTTCTATATCAGATCTTTGTCAATATCGAATATCTAGAGACAATAAGTCATAAGTCCATAAATTGATAAAGCTGATAAGCGTCACTTTCAGAGTTTGACAACCATTCCTCACTGATTTTTGGTTGAACCACTTTGAATAGGAAAATTCTCCTTGTTGCCGTCTTCTTTGTCTTCTAAGCTCGATGAAATAATTTCAAAACTGTGCTTCGACATCCTCAAGTTCTAATAGAGCAGGGCCTAAAGTGATGCTTACATGCAGCCCTTCAAAGACACAACTGAGCTATGTCTTTTCTTGTTAGAAACTGCGCCCACTCTCAAAATTTTGTAACATTTATCGTCTTGCTCACGTGTTCAAATTTGCGCGCTAAAGTAAAAAACCATTGTGGATGAAAAGGCCTGGGACAGAAATAACAAGGTGAGGGCTGTAAAAGATTAGACTAAATACCACAGATGTGCATGTCTCGTTGCCATAGCCATTTTCAGAAAAGTATCCCTGGTGCGGACGATTTCCGATATATCTTGGTGCCTGCCAACTCTGGTGTCAACATCGCGGCAAGATATCTGAACAAATATTGTCATGTAGTAATAAAACAGAAGTCAGTGTCGCACAAGTGTTTTATGTTCGAATCACTCTTGTGTTGTTTCGTTTCTTGACAATGGATAAATTTTTCGATTTTGAAGAGTCTGATGTTTCAGATAATGAAATAAATTCGGACTCGAATGAAAATAACCAAGGGTAATCCTCTTTTTTGGAAGTTTCTTGCACCTTAAAAGGCCCCGCGAGGGCAATTTATGATAGTTTCAGACCTATTGCGATTGATTCAAGAGAGAGCAAAGAAAATTTCGGTTTTGCTACAACCTCCGGTAACGCTTTTTGGAACCAAGCAGAAGATATGCGGGGGATTATGCTGATGACCAAAACGCGAGATGACTTTGACTTTAGTAAAAAAGAAGTAACACTCTTTAATGAAAAAGCAAGAGCACAAATAAAGAATCTGGTAAGTAGAACTTTAACAAATTATACAATATACAATCATTTAGCAATAGAGTGTTTCCGAAACCTGAAAATCTTTTCCATAAAACTTTTATGATAAACAGTTTATGTATAAGTTTTCGTGCTTTAGAAAATTTAGGTTCAGATTTTCAGAATTTAGGACACTTTGATACTGGTGACTACTTTAGCATAGTTTTTTTTGTAAAAAATAAGTAATGAGGGTACAAGTAATGAGGTTCAAACAAATTATTGCTCTCAGGGTGCCAAAAATTTGAAGCATTGATAATGATTTTGATGCATTTCTATTTTAGGGACCCAACATACAATATCACTCATTGATTGCGTATCTCAATGACCAATGCTGGCAGCTTGTAGAGAGAATTGTTCGGAAAATGCGATATGGCCAATTTAATGGTAAAGGCTGTCAGCCTACATCAAACACGTTCAGGTTTTTAGCTGTATGTGTTACGCATGCTGGGAAGAAAAAGCTTTTGGAAGAATACTGTGTCTGGATTCTCCAGTGCAAAAAAATCACTTATTGAACCCAAAAAGGTTGGTTAATACTACGTATTTTTACTTTTCCGGCAAATTATTGAACAGAATGACATTCTTTCGTCATTGGAGCGATCCTTTGTTTAGTAAACGCTGTGCGAAAATTTCCTAAAAAGGTAGACATTTTTGTAAGAAAACTCAGAACAACAAAGAGAACCCATTTTAATCTACTTTCCGTTAAGAAAATATCCTAAAAGGTATTAAATTTTGGCTTCGTGAAATAGAGCCCTTTCTTTTTTTCCTCGATTCTCTTTATTACACGCATCCTCTTTTCAGCGGAGTGTTTCTGCAGTGGCTGGTGTTACTGAGGGGCAACATGGGAAACTTTTAGAGCAAAAGTTGCATGATGCAGAAATTGAGGTTAGATAATTGGGTCTTTTGGCCTTTTTGCTGGTAAGGAGGCTTAAAAATTACCCCATAAGTATGCAGTGCCAAAGATTTTTCAATATGTACATAGATATTTTCTTATTTCATTTCCTACGGTTTCATAAAAGTGGTTTATTATGAGAATTTACAAAAACGACAAACCTTTTGATTGTGTTATTGATTTATAGATTTCAAATCTCAAAGAATTGGTCCGCGTATTACGGGAGGAAATTTCAGCTAAGGATATTGAAATTACACGGGTAAGAATTTTGTACAGTCTATTTAGTTGTGTGGCTAGGAAATTCTTTTCCACATCTTGATTTTAAAGATTTTGTGCAGTTGTACAGAGTATTTCATAATCATGTGATAAATTTCTATTTAAGATAAATAGCTTCAGCCGGAGAAACAAAGAAACCATGGCTAATATGAAATTTATGCTGGGGTCGCAAAGGGGGAAGATACGAGAAGTAAGTTTGAAAACATAACATTGTCTACTGACTACACTCGATTTCTTCAACAAACGATACCAGAGGGTTCTTAGAAAATATCTTTCCGTTAGGTAGCTACTGGGATTCTTTAATTTTTGATCATTGGAAAGACTGGAGCTCCTATCTTCTCTCTATTTCTAACAACAATTTTAAAAGGTGTCTCTTCTCATATTTTTCCTACTTCATATTTCAAATCCCTTTCAAGATGGCCTTTGGGTTTACGCGCGTTTTTATAAGCCATTTCAGCTCTAGCTCTGCAACAAAGACTTCTAGCAAGTGGGCAAGTTTGAGAACTAAAAAGTCTTTAAATACTCCAATTGCTTAGCATTCCTCTATCCGGTACTGGAATTGCTTACGTTTTTGTCTTGTCGAGTACTGAATTGCTAATAAAGCATTTGCTTATAAAAAAGGGTGTAAGGTAAATTAACAAAGGTATTGTAATTTCAGCTTCAGAGAGATAAGAGATTGCAAAATCAAACTACAGTACATCCTCGATTATCCGAACCTCGATTATCCGAGCCTCAATTATCCGAACCCCAAAAGTTTTCATTAAAAATTTTTTTGCATATTAGTTCTTGAGAAACCAATCGAAATATCCGTTGTCTGCTCAAACTATTGCCCAATATAAAAGTCTTATCGAAAGAAAGCACAAAAATACCACATTCATTTTTACAGGAAAATCCAGGAGCTTCGACATCACGTTATTAAAAATCGTTGTTAAAATTTACAAAGAACTGTTGCCTTAGTTTTGTTGTTGGTCCTTCCGTTTGCCAAGCTTTTCAATTTTCATTCAGTTTGAGCATCCTGTGACTGTTCAGGAAGATGATATTAACCTTTATAGCAAGTTTAGTAGGTAAAATGTTCTTCCTCGATTATTCGAATTTTTTGCGTATCCAAACGGCCCAGCAAAAATTTGAGTTCAACCTGTTCGGATAATCGAAGATGTACTGTACTCGAAAAGCAGACAAAACGCTGGCGGGACCTCTATATGAAAGAAGCTGCTTTTGAGGAGTACATGGCGAAGACAGTATTTTCATCTCAAAGCTTTACTGATCTTTCATTGGTATGTGTAAATTTTCATGTCTATTAGTTTGTCTGTCAGATCTACTTCACACAGGAAATCTGTTAAGCAGCGGCATCTTTCAACTTAAATAAACTCGAATAAATAGAATCTGAAACTCACATTTTCATCCCTCTTCTGTTGTCATTAACTAGTAATTTTAAGATGTTTTGAGAAAATGGTAAGCATCTATCGATTAAGGGTACTTGAAGTGAAACCGTGTATAAGAAACAGTGGGGCCAGATTTTCAAAAATTAAGAAACTTTGATAGGAGATTCGGTGTTTGACAATTTGTCAAACGATCGTTGTTACGTTTTCATTTATGAGGATTGAAATAAGTCGCAAAATATTTACTCATTGCTTTTCAATCCAGAGCTCCATTGAAGCATCTTCCTCGGCATCTTCAGCCAAGACGACTTCCACTCCGCTTATAAAAAACAAAAGCGCAGCATGGAAAAAGAAACCGAACCCGATGAAGCAGACGAAAGACGCAATTCAGGATCAAATACAGCATCAAGGTAAATAACAGCCATGTATAAATCTATCTTTCACTTCCTAATCAGAGATACACTCTTTTTTTATAAGAATACTTGCAATTTTTCTGAGCCTCAACTTATGAACAGGCCGAAAAATACAGGGATTTCCTATTGAAAGTCAATTTTTCAAACGGTTATATCTCAGTTAATATTCAACATACAGAGGTGATTTTGCATCCATTTGATGTAATTTTAGAAGCTCTTTCACATTATGCAGCCAAACTTCCAAAATTCTAAAAATAGATTTTTTGTGACGTCACACTTTAGAACTCTAATGGAGAAGTTACCAAACCAATGCAAGCAGCAGTCCAAACCAAAACAGCAAAAATTCAAGACCTCTGCTTGAAAAACGATCTGTGTTTGCGTCAGTTCTTTAAATCTTCGTCTTGCATCCTCATAAGACAAAATCGACCTTCTTTCCCAGGAACAAAACGAAATCTTTTTGGATGGGCGTGGTACACAATTAAAACTAGACAAAACGGGTTTGGTTCCACAAGGAAGCTTAGATTAATGATCTTAAATTATCGCTTAAATTGTTCTTTCTTTATAATTATTTGGAAGCCAATTTTGCTATCAGTTATGTTAATTGGTTCAAATGTGAACTCTTTTGACCATCTGATCTATTTATGAGCTGTAAATTGGCTTGTTTTGTAATTATTTTTCATTCTCGGGGTTATTTTGTATAATTCTTAAATTAACCTTGTAATGGTCAGCATGGGTTTGTTCTTAAATTGTTCTTAAGATTTGGCAAAATCTGAGGCTTGTGTTCTTATAATATTGTTCTTATAGAAAAAAGAATGTACCAAAGTTTCTTCAGCTTTCAAAATCTGGCCCTACGGTTTCTCAAACAGTTTCTTATAAAAAAGTGGAGCATATATGACGGTGAAGCGAGGAGCCACAGACCCGAATCACGAACATTCTCTCTATTGAACATAAGCAATGCATTTCATGCCCAATGTTCCTCAATATTACAACCTTGATAATATCACTTGAAAAAACCTACTAAAGCTTTAATCTTAGAACAACCGAATTTGAGTGGAGTTCGTGTGTGGAGCTTATCTTTGGTTCTCACATGGAGCATGTTTTCAAATGCCGGCGGTCTTTGTTTATTAACAAAAGTCTCCAACTTTAGGACCAAAACACTATTGTGGGATAGATTGCAACTATGAAATCGTAGTTGAGCATTTGAATGATTAACCAATTTTTCGCAGTTTCGTCTTAAAAAGTCAACGTACTTTGGGTTTCCTATTTGGCAAAGAAGGTTCAATAAGCCTCCTATAAGAAACTTTGATAACGCAGTGGATCCTAGACTTAGAACCTATCAAAATTCTGACTAAAGCATAATTGTATTTAAAGTAAGATCGAGTTAGGTGTTTCATCTATAATGTGATTTTTGTCTATCTTTAGTTTCTAGCTTTTATTTGCAGGGAAAAATCACTCTCCAAAGGTCCTAGAGTATATTTCAATGCTTTCGTGACCACATGAACAAGCTATTATCTCCCAAAAATAATGATCGTGACGGATTAACAACTCAATTGTCAACTGTCAAAACGGATTAGCACTATGGTTTCAGCAAACAAGTTTCTGTGATATTTAATATCCTCTGATTGGCTGAATCGATATAATCCGTGTCTGTATGGATATTCCCGTGTTTTCATGTTTTCTACGCTAGAACTGGGTTTACTATGTACCTTTTCCGCTGAAATTATCCTTACAAAACGGAACGTGTTATTGAAAGAAATGGAGGAGGGATTGACGAAGCTCTTCGCCAATTCTGTTGTGGAAATAAAGTCTGGGCAAGCGGCGTTGCGAGAGAATCAAGAGTTGAAGGAAAATCAAGAGAAGATGATGAACTGTCTATCTCAAATCGAATCTGACATGACGAAAATGAAAGAGGACACAGATTTGTTAAAGAAACAACAAACAGTATTAAATGATTAAGTTGAAGCTGCTAAAAGCGCCATCGATGTCCTGGAATATAAAAGTCGCGAGGCCCAATTTCTAACTGATCGGCAAGAACAGTACAGCTGTAAAAACTCTGTGCGTGTTTTTCTCGCCTCGCAGAAAGTAGAATCCATTTCTTCTTCTTCGAGGCGAATTTTTACAAGCAGCAAAATCAACCAATCATAACACCTTTAACAACTGCATTAAAGTCATTGTGGATAAAATCATTTTTAAAAGTATAAGTGTATTCAATAGCAGCGTTCTACGTCCATCCGCCATGTTTCTCCTTGTTCTGGCGCTAAAATTCCTGGTTGTGGAAATCGAAACGAAATTCGAGGAGAAAAATTCGAATAAACAAATGTTTGCGCGAATTTGTTTGCCTAGTGTGAATCCGCCTTTATTGAGCGAAATTTTCTCATGTGTCCAGGAAGACCCCGCACTGAAGAAACACTTTCAAAACCTTTGGTAACCTTGATTTTTCCTGAAATACCCTCAACCTTAAAAGAACATGATAACACTACCATCATCTATCTTTTGTCCCTGTAGCATTTGGATTCTGTACCGCCTTAATTAAGTGGAAATTTTCTCAGGTGTAAAGTAAGAGGCCGTATGGAAGAAACACTTTTAAGACCTTTGGTAGCCTTTATGTTTCATAATTTTGTATTGTGAGATGAAAGCATTATTCCGAATTTGCACTGTATTTTTCTCATCTTTTTGTGGAAATAGGCCTTGTTGCATTTAATCTGTTCTACGGTGAATGAATTTACATTAATTACCTTTAGAGCACACGTAGCTTGTTGAAACCAACTATGGCAAATCGGTTCTCTTCTTTTGCTTGCAATCTACGTAATTGATACCAGTTGAGTTAAAAACAAAGAACACCTAGCGTTTGAACAAAATGCAGCCCCCTTAATATCAAAGCAATAATATCAAAAAGTGTTTTGTTTTTGTACTGATATGTTCAATTAGGTCCCGTAATTCACCCAGTTTTGATCCCTCGTTCCTTTTTCGTGGATATGGGAGATATTCTGCATAAAGGCCCCTTTAGTAGCAAAAATTGCCTTCGTTTTCCTTCCTAACATTAATGACACTTGCATGTATTCATAAGTACTTGATATTCCTATTACTGAATAAGTTTTCGTACTAGTGGAGGGAGGGAGACTTTTCATCCTCCCAAAAGGATAGCACGTGCCACAGAGTGTTCAAGTCATTACTGCTAGGTAGAAATATTGGGGAAGTTTGCTCGTGATTCTAGCACGTATATTAAGGCTTATCCGAGGGACTTTCTCGAGAAAATCCCTTTCAGAATCTGAACAGAATGACCGATTTCAGCTAGTTATTCCCTAAAAGTCCTAACTTAATCTGGGGAGTGGGCTGTGGTGGTGCACAAGCCCGACCTACCCAGAGAATATCAATCTCTAAGTCGGTGACGTAAGAGGGAACATGATTCCAGCCCTGTTTGGCAAATATTGAGCCAATGCACCCCTTTCCATCTAAACAGGAGCCAGATGGCAGGCTTTGGAGAAGGAAGGCAGAACTAGAGAGTTATGAGAGGAGAAGAAGAAGAAGGAAAAGAAAAAGTACAATTCAACTAAAAGGAGAACAAAACGAACAAACAAAAAATACTGGAGAGGGTGGGAGGGGAAATATTCAGCAACCAATTTGATCTTACTCTCTCAACTGGTAAGAACGCAATGACGGGATTTACCAGACCAACAAAATTATCAGGCTGATAGACCACATGGGGACAGAAGCCAGCCCTGACCATATCAGGAATGTACACCTATATGTTATGCTCAGGAGAAGGGCCCGACTAAGACCCAGACCTCTTGGGGAGAAACCCAGCTTGGAACATAACTTTACTAACAGTAGTTGGTAAAGATTGACCCTGGGATACAGGACTCGGGGAATAACTCCAATTAAATCTTCATGTAATTGGCATTTATTCCCTAAAAGTCCTAACTTAATCTGGGGAGTGGGCTGTGGTGGTGCACAAGCCCGACCTACCAAGAGAATATCAATCTATCAGTCGGTGACGTAACAGGGAACATGATTCCAGCCCAAAGTACACACTTGTGTGTGCACCCAGGCACCGACGAACTAGGTACCTAGTCTTAAGAAAAAACCCCAAAAAGAAAATCTACACAAAAATAAAAGACAAGAAAAGACTAAGGGGAAGAAGGATGAAAGTGAAAAAGACATAGATGTAGATAGCGAACCAAGAATTCAAGTTTTAAGCGACACAAACTTATGGTAACAAATATAGTACGTAAGCACAAAGCGTTGCATACTATCAAAACTTTGATAAAATAGGCATGTGAGCTGCGAATGCTGCAAACTCGTGATAACAAACATAGCACGCAAGCTAATAGCGTTGCATACTCATGATATAAAACAGAGCACGCAAGCTCAAAGCGTTGCATACTATCAAAAACGTTGATAAAATAGTCATGTGAGTTGTGAATGCTGCAAACTCCTGGTAACAAACATAGCACACAAGCTAATAGCGTTGCATACTCATGATAACAAACATAGCACGCAAGCTCAAAGCGTTGCATACTATCAAAACTTTGATCAAATAGGCATGTGAGCTGCGAATGCTGCAAACTCGTGGTATCAAACATAGCACGCAATCTAATAGCATTGCATACTCATGATAACAAACATAGCACGCAAGCTCAAAGCGTTGCATACTATCAAAACTTTGATAAAATAGGCATGTGAGCTGCGAATGCTGCAAACTCGTGGTAACAAACATAGCACGCAAGCTAATAGCGTTGCATACTCATGATAACAAACATAGCACGCAAGCTCAAAGCGTTGCATACTCATGATATAAAACAGAGCACGCAAGCTCAAAGCGTTGCATACTATCAAAAACGTTGATAAAATAGTCATGTGAGCTGCGAATGCTGCAAACTCGTGGTAACAAACATAGCAGACAAGCTAATAGCGTTGCATACTCATGATAACAAACATAGCACGCAAGCTCAAAGCATTGCATACTATCAAAACTTTGATCAAATAGGCATGTGAGCTGCGAATGCTGCAAAACTTTGATCAAATAGGCATGTGAGCTGCGAATGCTGCAAACTCGTGGTAACAAACATAGCACGCAAGCTAAAAGCATTGCATACTCATGATACAAACATAGCACGCAAGCTCAAAGCGTTGCATACTATCAAAAACGTTGATAAAATAGTCATGTGAGTTGCGAATGCTGCAAACTCCTGGTAACAAACATAGCACACAAGCTAATAGCGTTGCATACTCATGATAACAAACATAGCACGCAAGCTCAAAGCGTTGCATACTATCAAAACTTTGATCAAATAGGCATGTGAGCTGCGAATGCTGCAAACTCGTGGTAACAAACATAGCACGCAATCTAATAGCATTGCATACTCATGATAACAAACATAGCACGCAAGCTCAAAGCGTTGCATACTATCAAAACTTTGATAAAATAGGCATGTGAGCTGCGAATGCTGCAAACTCGTGGTAACAAACATAGCACGCAAGCTAATAGCGTTGCATACTCATGATAACAAACATAGCACGCAAGCTCAAAGCGTTGCATGCTCATGATATAAAACAGAGCACGCAAGCTCAAAGCGTTGCATACTATCAAAAACGTTGATAAAATAGTCATGTGAGCTGCGAATGCTGCAAACTCGTGGTAACAAACATAGCAGACAAGCTAATAGCGTTGCATACTCATGATAACAAACATAGCACGCAAGCTCAAAGCGTTGCATACTATCAAAACTTTGATCAAATAGGCATGTGAGCTGCGAATGCTGCAAAACTTTGATCAAATAGGCATGTGAGCTGCGAATGCTGCAAACTCGTGGTAACAAACATAGCACACAAGCTAATAGCATTGCATACTCATGATACAAACATAGCACGCATAGCGTTTAAACGGATAGTGAACCTAAGTATAAGAAACACAGGCAACTTGGATATTTACCTTTGATATATTCAATAGAACGTAAGACGTAAACTAAGTTAATCTGCATACGGTATCTAAATAGAAATATGCTAAATGGAACATAAGACACAAACTAAGTTGATCTGCATACGATACCCTGAATAAAACCTCAACTGTTTTTAAAACCTAAGAAACCTGTTATCTATATAAATATGATGCTGTCTAGTAATTTTTCATGATCAGAATAATTTGTGAAGCACAGGCATCAAATAAAATTATCATTTGCATATTCCTTATCGTAAAATTGTTTGGGCGACACACCCCAAATCCTTTACAGTGGACTTGTGATAGAATTTTGAATATTGTGTAGGTCAATTTAAAGCAAATTTTCGAATACCAGTCAGTACCACCAGGGTTTTTGGGTGGATATTAGTTTAGGTAAAAAAGTCCTTTTGACTACGAATAGGGATAATTGTCACCTATTATTAATCGTTCTGATATAAAACCTATTGAAAAGTCGCCAACGACAACGATGCCTGTCGCAGACTCTCCTGGGGAAGCTTAATATAAACCGCAATGACGGGATTTACCAGACCAACAAAATTATCAGGCTGATAGACCACATGGGGACAGAAGCCAGCCCTGACCATATTAGGAATGCATACCTATATGTTATGCTCAGGAGAAGGGCCCGACTAAGACCCAGACCTCTTGGGGAAAAACCCAGCTTGGAACATAACTTTACTAACAGTAGTTGGTAAAGATGGACCCTGGGACACAGGACTGGGGGAATAACTCCAATTAAATCTTCATGTAATTGACATTTATTCCCTAAAAGTCCTAACTTAATCTGGGGAGTGGGCTGTGGTGGTGCACAAGCCCGACCTACCAAGAGAATATCAATCTATCAGTCGGTGACGTAACAGGGAACATGACTCCAGCCCAAAGTACACACTTGTGTGTGCACCCAGGCACCGACGAACTAGGTACCTAGTCTTCAGAAAAAACCCCCAAAAGGAAAATCTACACAAAAATAAAAGACAAGAAAAGACTAAAGGCTAAAATACACGATCAGTTTTTTTGGTCAGTTTTTCCTTTTCAATCGAAATTTGAGACGTTACATGACGTTTTCTGACTGATTAGTCGAGACTGATCAGTTTTTTCAAAAGATGGACGTACTTAAACCTTCAGTTAAATGGATCAGTCAGAATGACTCTCAAGCGGAAAAGGAGGCGGTCGCTGTGGGTTTTTTGTAAACATAGTGCAATTAAAGGATTTATTTGACGCATTCAGGAAAACATTAGCATATCTTGCGGGATATAGAGAAAATATTGAAATATTTGAGCAAGTTTTTAAGGAGCATCGTCGTCTTCTTCAAAATTTCTTCAAAAACATGAAAGGCAGAGCGCGTTGAGCTAACAGAGTTCTTTATAAGTCTCTTGCAGGCAGACCCTAGTTTATGGGACGAAAGGTCGCTTATTAAGGACAAAAGGTAATCGATTGTTACTGGGCTCATTTCTCAAGAGTTTCTTATGTTCGTCCTCCTCTTCTTAACGAAATTCTCTTTGGAGTGTGTCGTACATCCCAAGATTTTGGCGTTTTTGAAGCCATGGCTTTACCCAGGTTGATCTCTTTTACGTTTTCGCTTCAAAATCACAGCAAAAATCAAAACTGCAGCAGCAAATTCCGTGCCACTCTCCACTGCTCAACTGAAAAAACTGACGATTTTTGACTGATCGTGTATACGTGCGCCTCTTCAGTTTTTTTCGAATAAACTGAAGAAAAAAACGGACGGGGAAAAACTGACGAAAAAAACTGATCGTGTATTTTAGCCTTAAGGGGAAGAAGGATGAAAGTGAAAAAGACATAGATGTAGATAGCGAACCAAGAATTCAAGTTTTAAGCGACACAAACTTATGGTAACAAATATAGTACGTAAGCACAAAGCGTTGCATACTATCAAAACTTTGATAAAATAGGCATGTGAGCTGCAAATGCTGCAAACTCGTGGTAACAAACATAGCACGCAAGCTAATAGCGTTGCATATTCATGATAACAAACATAGCACGCAAGCTCAAAGCATTGCATACTATCAAAACTTTGATAAAATAGGCATGTGAGCTGCGAATGCTGCAAACTCCTGGTAACAAACATAGCACACAAGCTAATAGCGTTGCATACTCATGATAACAAACATAGCACGCAAGCTCAAAGCGTTGCATACTATCAAAACTTTGATCAAATAGGCATGTGAGCTGCGAATGCTGCAAACTTGTGGTAACAAACATAGCACGCAAGCTAATAGCACGCATAGCACGCATAGCGTTTAAACGGATAGCACGCATAGCGTTTAAACGGATAGTGAACCTATAAGAAACACAGGCAACTGGGATATTTAGCTTTGATATATTCAATAAAACGTAAGACGTAAACTAAGTTAATCTGCATACGGTATCTAAATAGAAATATGCTAAATGGAACATAAGACACAAACTAAGTTGATCTGCATACGATACCCTGAATAAAACCTCAACTGTTTCTAAAACCTAAGAAACCTGTTATCTATATAAATATGATGCTGTCTAGTAATTTTTCATGATCAGAATAATTTGTGAAACACAGGCATCAAATAAAGTTATCATTTGCATATTCCTTATCGTAAAATTGTTTGGGCAACACACCCCAAATCCTTTACAGTGGACTTGTGATAGAATTTTGAATACTGTGTAGGTCAATTTAAAGCAAATTTTTGAATACCAGTCAGTACAACCAGGGTTTTTGGGTGGATATTAGTTTAGGTAAAAAAGTCCTTTTGACTACGAACAGGGATAATTGTTACCTATTACGAATCGTTCTGATATAAAACCTATTGAAAAGTCGCCAACTACAACGATGCCTGTCGCAGACTCTCCTGGGGAAGCTTAATATAAACCTTGTAAGCCTCACTTGACCAGCGCTGCCCCACCAACCCTGAAGCTATGCCACGTGTAACGACCTTGTCAGCCGGCTATGGATAACAGTTTCTGCAAGCTATTAAATATTTTACTCCTTGATATCGGTGAGCCATCTGAAAAAGGGAATAAGGCCCAGGTGAAGACCCACGCATGTTAACATACGACATCAGCGCTGCTACAGGACATAAAATGCAGTCAGATCTGGCTAAGAGGATACAGCAACCTTTCCCAAATTGGTCTGTCTTTGACCTTGGTAAATTTAAGTACACAGTGTCTGGTAGAGGTGACTTATCAATCTTAATGCAGGTAATAGAGAGGTGGACCCCTTCTTGAAATTGGGATGGTGAACAAGTAAATTCTGCTGCCCTTAAGAAGCCAAAAAAAGCTGTGCAAAAAGCCGCCCAAAGCATTGCATCATCAGGAGCTGCAATATTCAGATGAGGTCTAAGGGACATCAACATTAACGCAGTTATAGGCAGCTTCTCGGGAGATTTTTGTTGTAGGCTTTGTGAACGGCGCAGCCCTTTTATAGCCAGTGGTAAGCGAAGGCAATTTAATAATGGATCTGCAAAACCCTGTTGAATGTGCAAGGCTCGAATGGCGGAAAGGTACACCTTTAGGGTTGAGGCCTGTTTGGTTGCACTACAATTCCCAATAAAGCGCAGGATAGTTAGTTCTGAAGCTGGGCAAGCAGACCCATTAGCATGTACAAAACCATTTTCTGTGCAGAAACGAATAAACTGCTTCTGCGCTGAGGAGTAAGTTTTCTTGGTATTAGAGGAGAGCGCATTCCCTAGCAACTCTTGCCATTTCGCGTCCAAGGGGGAAACAACAATTTGTCCACTAGATCCGCTGGGATAGGCAGTGAAGTGGAAGCCGCATTGGGGACATCTGCTAGGAATTCCTGGAATTTAAAGCGAGAAAGGCTATCAGCATGCTTGTTGTAAACACCTGGAATGTGGACTGCAGTGAAAGTAAATGAATGCAAAATAGCCAATAACGTAAATTCCCGCAAAAGGAAAGCCAGGTGCCGATCCTTGCAACTGCCCTGTTGAAGAGCGCATACTATGGCCATGTTATTGCATTTGAATGCTATGCGCTTGGGCGACCAAGAACCTCCCCAAATATAGGCAGCTAACACTATAGGAATAAATTCCTTAGCGGCAATATTTATTTCCCGAGCTGAGCTAGGCCAAGCACCTGCAAACCATGACAGATGGTTTATAGCCGCAAAACCTAGAGAACCCGCTGCATCTGAGCTAATGGAAACATCTGGGGCAGTTTCCTACGTTGGGTAGAAGAACAAACTTCGGCCATTCCATGAAGCAAGGAGGCGGTCCCACCAGGCAATGTCATCCTGCTCCCAGGGGGAAAGGCTGACAAAATGATAGAGTTGTTCAACAGAACTTGCCTTATTTATCAAGCGCCTTAAAAAAGGCCGGCCATGTACCACTGCTTGGCAGCAACGCTGGAGACTACCTATTAGAGAAAGCAGCTCCCGCTTGGTGGCAGATCTTGTTTGCCGCCATAACGTTAGCTGCTCTCTCAGCTGAACAAGTTTATCCACTGGTAGCCTAAGTTCAAGGGCAACAGTATCTAGCACAAAACCCAGATATGTGATGGAAGTTGATGGACCTTCTGTTTTTGCATCAGCAATAGGTACCCCCAGGGACTGGCATAAAGACAATAACTGATCCAGATCCTGCTGACATTGATCAGAACCAGGAGCAGCCAAAATCAGAAAATCATCCAGGTAGTGCTGGATATTCTGTACCCCACCCTCCTTACTGAGGACCTCCTGCAAAACATCCGCAAAGCGAGTGAAATGCTTGGAGCAGAGCGCAGACCAAAAGGCAAGGCTAAATCAACATAAAATTGACCTCTCCATACCATACACAAGAGTGCCCTATGTTCCGGATGTACTGGCAAAAGACGATAGGCCCTGCTTATATCAAACTTGGCTAGAAGGGACCCCTTACCTAGGCGCATAATGGTATTAATGGCATCATGAAGCCCCGCATACGTTACACTCGCCTCGTTGTCTGGTATTAAATCATTGACACTATTCCCCTTTGGGAATGAGAGGTCAGTGATTAAGCGAAACTTTCTGGGTGTAGACTTTGGAATAATCCCAAATCGGTTAACCTGCACATGAGGAAAAGGGGGAAGAGAAAAAGGACCCGCAATAGTGCCCTCCTTAATTTCCTCCTCAAGATAAGAATCAATAATTTGAGCCTGACTAAACGCAGAGCTACAATTACGCTTAGCCGAAGTTAATGGACCTGGTTTTGTTCCCAACAAAAAACCTTGTTTTAAACCCCTCAGAACCCAATCAACATCAACATTATCTATACGCTCTAAATACTTCTCCCATGAAGGGATGTCCAACACAGTTACTTTTTCAGGAGCAGGTAAAAATTGAGGTAAGGTGGGGCTTGACCCATCAACACCTTCTAGTCACTGTCTTGTGGACTTCTTGGGGGTTGGAGATGAGGGCCTATCTGTTGGCTGGGCAGGCATCATTGTGGGGCAGGCTGACTTCTTGTGAGCCCCTTTACACGTAGCACAAACATGGGCAAACCGACATCTGTGCAGCACACATTTTGATTCATTCCATCTGAAACATGGGAGGGTGCTACTGTTGTCTTTGGAGGATGAAGGGCCCTTAGCCAGGACTGTTGTCATCCAGAGGGTAGGTAGAACCTCCCCCCACGTGATAGAGGGTGTTTCAGCTGCATGTTTGCGAAAGGCAACATCATATTCCAACCATCCTGTACCAGGAACATCCCGCTGCGCTGATGCCAAAAGCAGAAAATATGCGAAATGGTCCTTCACTTTCTCTGGTAGCTTTTCCGCAACCACCGCACCATGAACTGCCCAAGCCTCTGCCCAATCAGCAAAATCTCGTATGGGCAGCATTTCCCCACGTAAAAATGTTGCACTTTGAACCTGAGAAGGTTCCTGGAGGGGAAGTTTCTTTAAATTTATGGGTCTCAGTAGCCCAAGTTCAACAAATTGGTTCTTGGCAATTTTGTCAACCAAGTAACTTGGTACGGGAGGCAGAGTTGGAGAAACCATCAAGGGCGGGCTCACTGGAGGATGTGGTGCAGGGCTCAGAAACCAATGGCCAGGGTTCTGTGGAATACCTGAAGGCAAAACTGACTGAGCCGTAGAGAAAGCCCTGGATGTGGTGGGGCAACTGGTAAAAAAGATGGGGTAGTTGTAGGATGCACTTAGCCAGCCGAGGGAAGGCAATTAACCCCACCAGTTAAGGTACTTGGCGGCAAAGCATGTGGCTGTGATGAAGCCCCTGAATATGGACCAGTTCCACCAGACAATGAGGATAGAAAACCACAAACATGCTGCATTGTAGCATCAAGTCCAGCAATCTTCTCGAAGAGAAAGTCCTCTCTGGTAGTTCTACTGCTAGAGCTGCCCCCTAACGAGGTGGTTGTGGGGACAGTGGCAGAAGCCAAAGGCATATTATCAGGAACTTTCACAGCTGCAGTAATTTTACTAAACGCTGTCTTTTCCGCTATTGATTGACCCTCGGATTGACCTTCGATAGTTATTTTTCCTTTATCTCCCATCATAGAATGTCTAAACGTCCGACTTTGGTGTTTTGAAAATGTTTTGATTTTTAGGCCTAGATTAATTTCTCGAAGAAAAATTCAAGAATTTCAGCTTCACCAAAAATATATAATACGCTTGAATAAAAACAGGCCAGCTAGATCATCAAGAAAACAAGATATCGTAGCAGCAGAACTTGACAAACAAAGTTATGCAATTATCTCACCGGGATTGTAACTGTCGCCAACCAGCCAACACAGCGGCACGACATCCAACGATCAAGCAAGTCTCTCCGATAAAGCCTTGAAACTTTGACAAATCCAAGCCTATACAGGCCACGACAAATTATGATAAATGGGAATTAAAAATCCCGACGTTTTAGACTTTAGGCCACGAATCGTGATACCGAATCCTTGCCAAGATTTAACGACAAGAAATATTCAGCAACCAATTTGATCTTACTCTCTCAACTGGTAAGAACGCAATGACGGGATTTACCAGACCAACAAAATTATCAGGCTGATAGACCACATGGGGACAGAAGCCAGCCCTGACCATATTAGGAATGCACACCTATATGTTATGCTCAGGAGAAGGGCCCGACTAAGACCCAGACCTCTTGGGGAAAAACCCAGCTTGGAACATAACTTTACTAACAGTAGTTGGTAAAGATGGACCCTGGGACACAGGACTCGGGGAATAACTCCAATTAAATCTTCATGTAATTGACATGAAAATTCTAAAAATAATTGAACATGTTAGCTATGCAATAAGACATTGCAAATTATTGCTGCTTTGGTATTAAGGAAGCAGTAGCCTTTGAAATGCCAGACGTTTTCTTTTGTACTCAATCGGTATGTAAATCAGACAAAATCTTTCCATTTGCATGTTTCGCCGAAATTTCTGTCAGACATTCTTTGTTCTCCTCGACTGATTCTCTTGCTTCAAATCATGAGAATTTTGCAAAATTTGACGAGAAATACCACCAAACAAATGAAAGTACTCCTACTATTACCCACTGAGATATCAAAATCTTGATAGGCTACCATTTTGGAAGTATGTGGATTGGTGCACATTATCAAAATGCTCTATTGAGAAAAGAGTAGTGAATGACAAGCCATTTTTATTTTTGGATGTGATTTATTTTCGAGAATTGTTTGTTGCCGAAAACGATTTCAAAATTTGGGCTACCATTTTGGAAATATGTGAATTGGTGCAAATTATCAAAATACTCTTTTGATAGAATAGTGAATGACAAGCCATTTTTATTTTTGGATGTGATTTTATTTTCGAAAATTTTTTGTTGCCGAGAATGATTTCAAAATTTGGGCTACCATTTTGGAAATATGTGAATTGGTGCAAATTATCAAAATGCCCTATTGAGAGAATAGTGAATGACAAGCCACTTTTATTTTCGGATGTGATCTATTTTTTAGAATTGTTTGTTGCCGAAAACGATTTCAAAATTTAGGCTACCATTGCGGAAGTATGTGAATTTGTCCACATTATCAAAATGCTCTATTGAGTGATTAGTGAACCTGCAAACTCCTTTGTTGGTTATATGAACAGGCTAAATTGTGAGCCGCAAAGAGTCCCCAAAAAGGGCTCCAGATCGCATGCTTAATAACAATTTTCTTCATGACGTAATATCCAAATTAGCTTGGCCGTTGAGAACAAGTTAAGAAAACCATAGCAACAATACCCCAGGGATGTCCGAGGGTACTCGAGGTGGCGGGAATTAATCTCAATTTATGCTCATTTAATGATGTTGTTGTTGTTGCTTCAGTGAGGGCCTTATTCCCCAACTGTTCTCAAAACGGCAAAAATAATGTCTTGCGGCGCACAGATCTGTTCCCCAAACAATCAGATTGGAAGCTTTCGAGTAACGTGATCGCATTGGCTGATCTTTCTTCAATTTAAACTTCCCGCCAAAGGCAAACAAACGCACGTTCAACTGAATTGCTTCAACGATCAACATCTCAGAGAAGCGAGCAAATCTACAAGATCTTCGCGCAACTTTTTATCCCTAATGAAATTGTAACCGGTCAGCCTCCCACTGTTCCTCCTAATCCGTAACACTTTTCTCCTTTTATTTATAGAGTAATGTCGTTCTAGAGCAGTGTGAAAGCTCTTGCTACTCTTGTGGAGGCTGATGCATGATGGCCGCTTACTTTACCGTTTCGAGCCTGAAAAAGGAGAAAACAACTTCACTACCAGCTTTCGCGTAATCTGTCGCAATCATAGCCATCCAAGTAATATCTAGTCACTTCCTATCACAAAAATATACGATATTTGTTATCTGTGAAGGAAATAAGGAAAATACAACACAATGACGTTGCAGCTGCAAGATATCAAGAATTTGTTGGATGAGGCCTAACTCGAGCAAAAAGTCGAAATTATTGGTGAGCTAAACGACAAAAAGATCTTCTGAAAACAAAAGCTGATGTTGACTCCGTCGTTACCCTGGCAAATGAAAAGAAAACTGAAATTTCGGAAATAAAATCAGAGTGTGATACACTGAAGGAGACGCTTGAGGAGACCATTGCGGAACTGGATAACCAGGTCAATCAATCTCTAAGATCAACCCTAATATTTAAAGGTGTCAACGAAGAAACAAATGAAACTTGGGAAGGCACTGAAGAAATAGTAAAAATATCATAACCAGCCATTTGAAGGTGAGTGAAGAACAGGCTTCTGACATGATAGAAAGAGCTCATAGAAGAGGGAGTAAACAGAGTGGCAGATTGTCATCTTCAAAAGGTGGTCCTCGTTTTTTATTTGTTATATTCTATTGGCTGAAGGATAGTAAAATGGTTAAATCTGGATTTAATGATCTCAATTCGAAAAATCGTTCCATGGTAATCAGAGTAAATCAGATGTTCTCAAAACGTCTAACTGTGAGAAGAAACATCTGCTGTCAGTTTGATAGGTGGATCCATATTAAATGCAACAATACTTCTAAGACTGAATATGAAATACTAATCTTTTTCAATTCCTTTCACCTTGGAATCTGATGAAGTCCTCTTAGGACTAAATGGTATCAGCCTACCCTCTCTTGTAGATTCTTTACCATCTTTTAAAATCTCATCAACACAACCCAACCTGTCTGTCCTGTCCAACCTGACCACCTGTCCAACCTACCTGTCTGATTATGATACAGATAAAAATTGAGTAGTAATATTAGCTCGAAGTACTGCACTGTTGAAGAAATTGAAGCTATGCCAGTACCAGATTTAGATCTTTCTCTTTTCCATATCAATATAAGAACGTTTTCTCTTCATTTTGATGAACTATTTTCTCTGCTATCTTGTCTTAACATGAATTTTCAAGTCATAGGTTTGCCTGAAACAAAAGCTACAGTTGGTGCCCAAAATAGAACAAATATCGAGCTTTCAGGCTACAAATTTCATGAGACTCCCTCTCACAGTTCTGTTGGTGGTGTTGGAATCTATGTCAAGTCAAATCTCACAGCTAACAAAAGAGATGATCTCTGTATCAGTGAGAAAGATTTTGAAACTGTCTGGATTGAGATCGAAAATCCAAGAGAAAAAAATATTCTTTTCTGGTGTGCCTGGAGACATCCTAATTCTGAAATTTCTAAATTTACTGATTATTTTCAGGAAACACTCAGGAACCTGGCAAAGGAAAATGAACTGTTTGCTATAATGGGTGATTTTAATATTGATTTGCTCAAATATGATAGAAATACCCCTACCAATGATTTTGTCAATATGATGTTTTCTTACCATTTCCAACCATCCATACTACATCCATCTCAGATTACTGAATCCTCTTCAACAATTATTGATAGTATTTATGTTAACGATGCAACTGAAAGTAACCTTATTGCAGGTAACATTCTATCTCTAATCTCTGATCACCTCCCACAATTCGCAATCCTGAGTGAGAATGCACCTTACAACAAAATTTCGTCCTATTTTGTTTGTGATTACGAGAACTTTGATGGTACTAAACTTCTAGCTGATTACAAAGAAATTGAAACCTCTTTCCTTGATAATGATAGTTTGGACATAAATTATAAATTTGATAATTTTCTCTCTAATCTTAACAACCTCATTAACAAACATTGCCTCCAGAAAAAGCTAAACAAAAAGTCAATTAAGCTTAAATAGACCATGGATAAACTTAAAAATACAAAGAATGATGAAAATTAGAGACAATTTATTTAAGCTGTTCAAGTCAGCTAAATCAGTATATGATCTAGAAGCATACAAACAATTTCAAAATCGCGTCGTGAATGAATTACGAGATAGTAAGAAGGCTTATTATCATAAGTACTTTGATAAGCATAAAAACAACACAAAGATGTTGTGGAATGGCATTAAAAGTATAATAAGCATAAAACCTGGTAACTTTGACACGTATCGTATTTGAAGGATGAGAATGGTTGGGAAACCTCAGACCCAAAGAAAATAGCTAATGAATTTAATAATTAGTTTACTAATGTTGCCAGCAATATCTATGGTGGCCCATCAGTGCCATAACGTTTTTCAACATTCTATTCATAATGTTCTTGTATTCAATTCATTTTATTTAATTCTTATTTATTTTTTTCTTTTATTCTTTAATTATTGCCATTAATTTCATTTTTATACAAATTTTTTATATTTGTTTTGTTTTTCAAATTCAAAATCTTTCTTAAATTTTTTCATAAAATGTTTAAAAGTTTTGTCAAACAATCTTTATTTTTTGAAAAATAAATTGAAAAAAAATAAAAAACTGCAGGTGGCCATCAGTGCCATACCTAACACTGCCATATCCCATAATGCTTGTTTGGTCAAAACAGACAGCAGCAAAAGCGTGCCAAAGTGCTGTGGTGTAGCCTGGTGAATCATGAACGAAGAAGTGCTGTCGAAGAACTGTCCTCTACCATAACATAAGAATGTCTAAAAGGAAACAATGGAATGACATGTATCAAAATATGTCAAAGAAGAGGCTAGGTAAGAAAGAAGCTGGTTCGAATGATGACTACATCACAGTGCAACGTTTGTCTCCTCATGTTGAGGGCAAGGCCCAAAAGTATACACGAATAGGCCCATTGACCATGGTACCTATAAATGGCAGAGAGAAAACATTGGAAACCATGAAGGATGCATGTATTCAACAGTTTTATATCGATCGAGGAGTCTACGAATGTGACCTTCTTGCTGGTGAACGAGGTCCTTCCTTCTCCTCTGTAGGACAAATCACAAACTGGAAAACCATTCATGTTAGATTTGTGGAGCATGATAGGCCCAAAGGTGGTGAACAAGGCAGACAGCAAAAAACCCAGAATGAGCCTGAAAGTAAAGGAAGAAAGACAGCTTTCTAACTTTTAAGAGATTAATTATATCTGAAATTTCATATGGGGCTGTAGGAGAAATGAAAAATGTGCTAGAATTAAACTTATTGAGATACCTGAGGGGAGACTTGGGAGATCTTGGTATACTTTTTTAAACATCATCAGCTACATTGACAAAAACTTATTAAATGTGTTAGCCATAGTTGCAGAATCAGTTGTTATAATGCCGTTTGAATCCTTCATTTTGCTAATAAGATTTGTGCTGGATTTTTTAATGCTGATAATTGACTTTATACCAGACCATAAAAGTTTCATATTATTACCATTGACATTGAAGTAGTTCTGATAATAAACTTTCTTACTTTCTTTAAGTTCACAAGCAACTCGGTTTCTAAATTGTTTATATGCCAAACTTACTACTGGATCAGGCTTCTTTTTAAGTTTTTTTAGTAATTTATCTCTGAATTTCATCATTTTTCTAATCTTGCTATTAATCCATGGCTTGTGTTGCAATTTGATATCTTTTTTAGTGAGCTTCTTCAGTGGAGCATGCTTTTCAACAATGCTTTCAAGGGTGACAAGAAATTTATTAAACTTTAGATTTATATCACTCTGGTTGTCATTCAAATAGTCAAAATCCAGATTGTTAAAATCAAATTTTGAATAATCATGTTGGTAATATGACATATTTCTATTTGATGACGCCACCTTTTTAACAATTAAAAACTGGGGGAAATGGTCAGCAATTTGTGTCAAAATGTTACCACTTTTGGTATCTAAATCACATAAGTTGGAGAAGATATTATCAATAATAGTAGAGGAATGATCAGATACACGAGTAGGATGGAGAATATAAGGTAGGTAATGATGTGACAGAAGAAGACTGATGAAATCATTGGTAGCACTATGAGAGTCATAACTTATTAGGTTAATATTGAAAACACCTAATATGAAGACATGCTTGTTTTCAACAGATGGGTTTGACAGAGTTATTTGTAGATGCTCAGTAAAGTGAGATATTTCAGTAGATAGGCACAACAAATCAAAATGTTTTTATCTCTGGAATTTTCAATTTCAGCCCAAATTGTCTCATACTCATCACAATTGCTATCTAATTCTGGTCTTGGAATAGCACCCATACATGTTTTGATGTAAAGACCAACACCACCATTTTGAGATTGAGATTTTGTAGAAAGAAAGGTGTATCTTCAATATCAACATTTGTGCTTAGTGGTCGACCAAAAGAGTCCCAAGTTTCAGAAACAGCAACAACACCAAAGCCAATTTTAAGGGTAACTAACAAGGAATGTAGTTCATCAACGTGACAAGAAAGACTTCTTATGTTCATATGCAAGAAAGAAAGGTCATTAGGAGAAGTATCAGTAGAAGATAAATCTTGAAAAGTATGATAGCTTGAAGCAATATTAGAAGGCAAATGTTCATCAATATCATAATCTTGCAGGTTAGGTAAATTAGTAAGGTGAGATGTTATTTCAAATGAGGGTAATGTATCAATAAGAGAGGGTATATCATGTTCGAAAAGGTTTAATAATGGTTCGTCTTCAAGACTGCCAAAAGGAGATATAGACTCATGATAACTTATTGTGCAGTTCAAGCAAAAGCATGGAACATCATCACTTTCATTTGAAAGTACTTGATACTCTGAGTCAGATATGTAATTGCATTTTGTATGGTGTCAAAAATTTGGCTTTTTCGTCTTTCCAGGGTTTTCTCTGCGAGATCAAATTGAAAATAAATTCCCTCAGGTTTCTTTACCCTAGCTGCTTTCAGGATTGCTTCTTTTTGCTACCAGGACTTGAGCTTTGCAACAACTGGCCTAGGCCCGTATGATGAACCATCTTCCCGGGTTGCTCCTGGTGGACGTTTCACGCCTATTCTATGAGCTCTCTCAATCTCCACTGTCTCCTGACTGAAAGTCAAGTTTGTTAAACATTCAACAACTATTTTCTGCATGTCATCCCAGGATACCTCATCGTCGGATTCATTTAGGCCAATCAATTTAATGTTATTTCCCCTCGACTGATTCTCGATTCGACGTATTCGACCTTGTTCTCAACACGCATGACCTCCATCGTCTGTTTTTCAAATTTTGTGCAGTTCTTTTCAACGGTTTTAGAAACCGACGATAGCTTCTCTTCAATTTCTGAAACGTCTTTTTGGCTAAATTCGAGACTCTTTTGCAACTCAATGACATCTTTCTTTACGTCTTAAATATCTTCTCTCAGTCCGTTGAACATCACTTCTATCATACTGCGGAAAGCATTTTCTTGAACGGCCATTAGGCTCTTGACCACCGCCAGACTGACCAGATCCTCTTTATCGCCGTTAGTCATCTTTCTAGATAACCAAAACCACCATAAACTCTTCCATTAATAAAGAATAACTTAAACCGAACTTTTATGAAAAAACGGAAGCATAAATTCATGAATTAGAAAAAGAAATAGGACTTTGATGTCGAGCAAGAAAAAAGCGTGCTCAAGCTCGCCATCTTGAATTCCTGCCCCCAAGTCAAAAAAGAATCCTCAAAATAAGCACATATACAGATGGAGGAAAAGAGATATCCTTGCAGTAACAACTGATTTCGCTGCACATAATGAAAATGTTGTTGATTTGAAAACCCCTTATGAGTATTTCAACATGGTTTGGACAAATCAACTGAATCAATCAATAGCTGAACAAACAAACCTCTATAGTGTTCAAAAAACTGGCAACTCAATCAAAACGTGCCCTGAAGAGATTCAGCAATACATCAGTATGCACCTACGAATGGGAATAGTCGTCTTCTGTCATATAGAATGTATTGGTTGAAGACCATGAGCTATTCTCCCGTTGCAGATGTACTGCCTCTGAAGAGGTTTGATAAAGTAAAGCGGTTCTTGCATTTTGTTGACAATGAAACCTTTGATGAAAGTGTAAAAGACAAACTGTTCAAAATTAGACCTGTTATAGAGAGTGTAAGGCAGCAGTGTGTTCAAGTGTTGCCAGAAGAAGTTCATTCAATTGATGAGTAGATAATTCCTGCGAAAACCACTTTTAGTGGTATTAGGCAATTCAATCCAAAAAAACCCATAAATGGGGGTTTAAAAATTTATTAAGAGCTGGTGCTTCAGGGCTGATGTATGATTTTTATATTTACACAGGAAAAGTGCAGCAAGTGGAAATTTCGTCAGATTTCGAACATTTGCAAAAAAGTGCTCAGGTAGTTGCCAGGCTATGCCAGCATTTACCTATGAATGCAAACTACTAGCTATATATTGATAGCTGGTTCACTACACTCGATCTGTTGTTGTATCTGAAAAGACGTGGATTACTTTGCTGTGGTACAGTAAGAAGCAACCGCCTCCATGGATGCCCTCTTCTTTCGAATAAAGAATTAAAGAAAAAGGGGCTTGGTGCCATTGATCACAAAACAGATCTGAATTCCAGGATTATCGTAGCCAAATGGATGGACAACAACACTGTTCATGTGGCTTCTTACTTCGCTGGAGTTGAGCCTGTTGGTGTTGTTAAAAGATAGAGTGGAGAAGAAAAGCACAAGATAGAAGTGCCATGCCCTCAGCGTGTTCTTCTGTACAACAAAGGAATGGGTGGGGTAGATCTAGCAGATATGCTCATATCACTATATAGAACTCCTTGCAAAACAAGAAGATGGTATTTGGAGATTTTTTTCAGTTGATATTGCAAAAGTGAATGGCTGGCTATTGTACCGGCGACACTGACGTGATCCTGATTCCTAAGAAGCAAAGAAAATCATTAGTTGAGTTTACATCATGCATTGCAGATGCTCTGATTGATGCCGGCAAAGTAAGATTTGTCAGTGAAACCCCAGCAAGACCAGAACGGCCAAAGAAGAGGAGCCTTGAAGAGACCCGTCAAGCTGAAAAGCCTGGTCGAAGGCCTACAGTACCATTACCATCCAGCAATACCCAGTATGACCAGGTTGGTCATTGGCCAGAGCCCTCAAATGATATACGCGGACGTTGTAGGCACTGTGCTGATGGTTTTTCAAAAATTTTCTGTAGCAAGTGTAAGGTCTGTCTTTGCCTGAGATATTGAAAAAGCTGCTTTATTGAGTATCATACCAAGTGAACTTATAATAAAACTTTAAAAAAACACAAAAATACTATTATTTTGGTTTATGTTCTAATTATGTTATATTTTTAACTGTTAAGGGGCAATGTAGCATATCTGCTACAAATCCCTCCCCCCAACTTCTTGGGGTGGTTACAAAAAATTTGTGTTTTTCTGCTTCAGCCACCAAAATATGATAGGTTTTAAGCAACAGATATTCTTTTAATTGTTTATCCAGACTGTGCCCCTTAAAGGGTTAAATAACTTTTCTTTTATATAGTTGCCATCTGCTGAAGAGCCTGCAGCAATCTCCTACCTCTTTCTCCTTCCTCTTTAGCTCCCTTTTGCATTTTTCGCATTTCTTTGAGCAAATACCAATTCGCTCCTTGCAGAATGGGCATTGTCTCTTTCCATCTCTCTATAATTAAAAGTATCAAAATCAAAAAAGCTATCAAAAAACAAAAAAAATAAATATTTGTTTGTCCACAAAAGAAAAACCATTTTCATTGTATTCATTTTTTTTTGGATTCCAAAAAGATAATGATGTAAATATCTATTTTTCAGTGTATGAACAATTCAAAACCCAATTGTACCTTTCCCTTCCTTCCTGTACTGGCAACTGGAAAACAAACAAAAACAAACTGTGTTTATGAAACTAATTATAATAATCAGAATAATAATACGGAATATTAAAATTGGGTAGCCTATAATAATTTATCTACAAAGAGAAAAATTCTTTACAACAGGGCCCACTGTCAAAGTAAAGTAAAAAAACTTAAAATATAAAAGCTAAAAAGGGAAAATTTACATAACCTATCTGTAAAATCCTTGATACGAGGTAACAAGTGTCCAAATTAGTTCTTAAAATACGACATAAACTGTACAATGCAACGTAGAGAAGTTACTTCACCGGGTAATTTGCTCCAGACCTGAGTAACTCTGGCTTAAAGTGCTAAAACTTATTCGGCATGGCCAATTTCAAAATAATTGAAACAGTCTTTGGATGGTACAGAACTTCAGTATAGCCAGAAAAATCGGAACCATAATGAAACGAACACATAGATACTACTTAAGCTTTTCGTCTGACACTCAACAGAGTAATACGTCAGAAAGAGAACGAAACAGAAACCTAACTGATTTATATACCCAGGTGTGGATCAAAATAGGGCAATCAGAAAAGAGATGAATGATTGGTATGGTGTGGGTAAACCAATCAACACCCACGATACAGTGAGCTGACCAATAAGATTATTTCAAGAGTCCTAAGGCGAAAACAAACTCCTTCTGTCTACACAATAGGGGATCCCTGGTTTTTATGTAGACAGATTCCAAAATAGCTAAGTGAAAGGTAGATCTTGCTCTGCCAATTATTCGAAATTAATTCTCACTGTAGGCTTTGGCACACTCTGGGTTGTTGAGCAAATGTTGAGCAAATGTTGACCTATAGCAGAGTCATGTTTTAGTGAACTTTTTGGTTTTGAGGCGCGAGATAGTTGTTCTCGTTGAGGAACAGTTTTGTTGCGTATGCTAGACGGCACGTGTTGTTTAACCCTATCACATAACAGCTGAGATGTGCGACCTACTTACCTGGCATCACACCGGCACGAGTATTCGTATACTACAAGGTTGTTTTGTGTGGTAGGCACACTATCTTTGCGGATAGATGGAATTATTGTTCTAGAGGAGAAGACGAGACGGGGGCTGACCGTTGCGTAGCACTTAGTTATGGCCTTCTTAATTTGTTTTTCAAACTGCATGGAAACGTTGCCGATGTAAGGCAATTTTAGATAAACAGGGCACTTTTGCGGACCAATCTTTTGTCAGCCGAGAAACCTGCGATTTTATTACAAAAGCAAGCCGAAATGAGATCTTCTGGATATCCATTGTTGATGAGGGTAGATTTTATTTTTGCAAATTCTAAATTGAGTTTTGGTTCGGAACAAATCATAAGTGCCCGTTGAACCAAGGTGTTGACTAATTTGATTTTTATTTGTTTAGCACAAAAGGAATCCCAATGTGTATATAGGCCGCTAAAAGTTGGTTTCCTGTAAACACTGGTGAGAAAACCGGGTTCAGTTTTCTCCACAGAAACTTCAAGAAATGGTAAGGAGTTGTTTTCCTCCTTTTCAAAGGTGAATTTTAGAGACTGATGCAATGAGTTGAGTTTGGCAAGAAAAATATCACATTCAGACTCTTTTTTAAAAACCGCAAAAGTGTCATCAAGTGTCGAGTGTCAGGCAGGGATGGCCGAGTGGTTAGATCACTTGACCCTTGTTCGAAGGGTCCCGGGTTCGAAACCACCTTCAGACCTGTCAAAAGAGTGAGGAGAGAATTAGCCAGCTCTCTGTAATTCCAGGCAAAAAGGCAAAAGGAATCACGAGGTGTGGTCACATCGAGAGGAAGGACCAGGGTCGCACTGCTCGATTAGTTTACCTATTCAGTGGGCCCTTTGTGCTTAGCACATAAACCCATACCTTGCGAAGATAGCAAGCGTATGTGCCTATCAACTATCAACAACTATCATCAACATAGCGAAAGTAAACAAGGGGCTTTTGATGGCAGTTAAAGAGTTTATGCTCATGGAAGCCGACAAATATGTTTGCTAGCGCTGGTTCCAAAGGGCTGCCCATGGCGACACCGTCCTTTTGGCGGTACATCTCATTGTTGAAACTGAACTCCACAGAGCTAGTTGAAGATTTCATCAATTCAATGAAAACCTCCTCAGGAAACGACGGCCTTTCAAGCTCACTTCGGTACAACGCGTCGGCGCCTCAAAACCAAAAAGTTCACTGAAACATGACTCTGCTATAGGTCAACATTTGCTCAACAACCCAGAGTGTGCTAAAGCCTACAGTGAGAATTGCTTTCGAATAATTGGCAGAGCAAGATCTACCTTTCACTTAGCTATTTTGGAATCTGTCTACATAAAAACCAGGGATCCCCTATTGTGTAAACAGAAGGAGTTCGTTTTCGCCTTAGGACTCTTGAAATAATCTTATTGGTCAGCTAACTGTATCGTGGGTGTTGATTGGTTTTCCCACACCATACCAATCATTCACCTCTTTTCTGATTGGCCTATTTCGATCCACATCTGGGTATGTAAATCAGTTAGGTTTCTGTTTCGTTCTCTTTCTGACGTATTACTCTGTTGAGTACCAAAAGCTTAAGTAGTATCTATGTGTTCGTTTCATTATGGTTCCGATTTTTCTGGCTATACTGAAATAATTGAAACAGTAACTATTGGCATGTTCTTTCCAATGAGAACAGACCCATCTTTAAGATTCATTGAAATGGTTTGATTTTCATTTTATGAAATTTTTCTTTTACATTATCAGCCTTAACAAAATGCCGGTGTTTTTCAAAAATGAGATTGCAAAGGCTAGCACAAAACATCAAATAGAGTACCATCACCCAGAAGCACTTGTGCTGCCTATTTAGCAACCTGCCTATAATAAATGATGTATGTATGTAAGTATGTGAGTGTGTATGTATGCAAAAAATAGATAATATGCTTAAGCGTTGTCATAATTCCATTTTTGCAATTCCAATTCAAAGATCTGCAGTAACAAAAGCAGGAAATTGTTGCATTTTGCGCGTTGAGCAGCCTTCTTTTCATCACATAATTTTTAACGCTAATTTTGAACACTCAAGATTGGTGACAATGCTATTGAGCAACTATAGAGAGGTTAAATTTTCAACAAGCAATTATCAGAAATATACCTGACTACCCATCCTGTCATAAAGACGTTTCATGTGTGATTGTACTTCGGAATCATTTGCAATAAACTGATCACCATAGAGAGGTGCTATATTGCAACTAAAGCGTAAAACAAGCTAAATCAAGTTCATGCAGGCACGAGATCATCATAGCATAGTATTAATGCAGCAAAAATGTATAAGAATAAGCAGAAAAGAATAAATGTTAATACCGTGCTACTTTCTTGAATTGATACGTTTTGCGATGGCCATCGATATGAATCGAGTGCCAGATATTCGTGCACACAGGACAAGAAAAGTTGTCATGACCAGACTGAAATAAAACGTTACTATTTGCATATTTCCACTCATGAAACGATTGAGGAAAGGACGCTTGATTGATTGAACTTAACTGTGGAAAAAAAATTGAACACTAACACCATTGAGAATAAGCGTGAGCTTCGCTTTCATTTGATAAAATAAGAAGGCAAACTACTGCCAGTAAAACTAAATACCTTTCAAATACCTTCAAATCTCAACAAAGAACAAACAATGCATCCCTGTAACAAAATCAAGATGGTGTAGAAATACAGCAAAAACTCGCAAAATAGAACCACTTCTTTTAAAGAATTTTTCATCAAAACTTAGAGAAGTTTCTTATATGAGGGTACCATTTCTTAATAAAATCAACCTTAGACTTCTTAAAAAGTGGAATCTATTTTGCGGGTTCTTACTGCATATCAGCTATTCTTATGTGAATGGAATCATACTGAAACATGGAAAGAATTGTGAAGCTTTCATGCAATAAAGATGACAAAAGGGCGGATTTTCATGATAAAATACCAATTCTAAGACATTTTTCAGTTTCAACATGGATCTTTAGTAACATCAACATCGAGTGTGACAAGCTGTCTGTGAGTAATGAAATCAGCTGCATCATGAGATAATTAAACAGTCATCACATCTCAAAGTTTTCCTCAGAAACTCCCTTGCATTCAAGCATTCGATACAAATTCAAAATAAAGTTAAACATTATTTTTTCAACAAACCCTGCCAGCTATCCTAGAAATACTCTCCAGGCTTCTAACAAACGAAGACAACGACGTTCCCAGTGAGTTATTCGTTAGAGCATCCTATAACTGAAGCACATCCGTTTTATAGAATGTAGTTGCTTTCTGAGGAGTTGCAGGCCAGTAACCAGACATAATCATCGAAAGTTGGTTACACCCACTGATCATAAAAGAGCATCGTCGGCAATGGAAGAAAACGTCATTGAATTCGAAATGACCTTTTGAAGACAAAATTAAGGAGGTAAGCTAAGAACTGTAAATGGTACATTCCAGTAAAAATTTGATTGGCTTCTTCCTCAAATGAAAATAACACTCCATAAAACGCTGCGTAAAGAATTTCACAAAAAAGGTAATATCACAGAAATTTTGACAAGACAATCCAGCAAAAATCCAGCAATAATGAAGTTCTAGTTAAAATCCTGAAAGTAACTAGTTTGGCCTTGACTTTACTTTGATTGTAATATCACCCATAAAGAACCTTTGCTACCTCACACAGGTGGAAGGCAGTTGCAGCATTATTTTTGGTCAGCTTAACTGTCATATCAAATACAACACTCTTGAAATGTAAAATCAATCATTGATCATTTAGGGTAATTCCTAATATCTAATCAGAAATTCACCTATTGTTGAAATGATTGTAATTTTTTAACCAATGCATTGGCGAACTGTGCCGTTGAATTACTTACAATGTGGACAGCATGATGGATAGCTGACTAGCAGGGGCCTTTCTGCAAGTAAAAATATAAAGTGTTATTGCAGAACCAACTACTTCAGAGGATCAAACATGGAAAAATAATAAAATACTGTACAGTTATCCTGTGAACAACTTCCAGCCAGCAAAATCCTGAGGTTCTATTACCCATACTATTCCTGGTTCTGAGGGATACAACATAATTTTAAGCAAATCAATTCTTCATCCTATTGAATTCTTTGAATTGCTGATTGTGCATGTATGATAAAAATTGATGTGAAATAGTAAAATTTTAAGAATCCTTCAGTAAGGTGAACAATATCTTTTAAAGCCTACAGTACAGGCCTTGCACGCATTAACATTCCCAAGACTTGTTAAGAATTTGCAAAAATTCCTCACAATATTTCAATGAGAAAAAGACTGTAAATTTTCTTGAACAAGAATTCTTAAGAAATGATGTACAGTATCAGAATTTGACTAATATAAAATTTTCTCTACAAGTTCGTATGGAGAAAAACACTGGTGCTATAATTTCAAACTCTTTTGCACACTTTTTTACGATTTTTATTTAATTACTAAAAATAATCTGGCCTTCGGTGCAACTAACAAGAAAAAAAGTTAAAGGGTAATAGGAAACCAAATTTTACTGATTTTTCAAATGCTAAGAAATCATTGTGGGACACATGGTATACCTGTCACACAAAGTTGATAATCTAGGATGGTCATCCTATTTCCAATTCCTTGGTAAAACCCATTTATCCATTTTTCTCTATCATGAAAAGGATATTCAGTGTGAGCTGTGTTATCACACTCTGAACAAAGTAACTCTTTGCATTCAACACATCGCAACACAGACACATTGACTTGACATTTGCTGCAACAAGTGCTGGCCTCTGGGACATTGTTTTTGTCAGCTAGCAACTAAAATGTTCATTTCTTGATGATGCCCAGTTTTCTGCAAGGATTCGCTTTCTCTGAGTCCATTCAGTTTCCTCTGTCTCTGGAAAAGATAACTGAGCTTCGAGGTCTCTTAGCTGTTTCAAGAATGCATCTCTTCTTTGAGGCTCAATGTCAATATCTAGGCAACATAATCAAATTATCCTCATTAGTACAGATGACAACAGAAGTTATAATTTACACAACAAAATCAAAACAGGAAATCCATTGCTGATGATGAATATGATGATGATGAATAAATGATGATCAATAGATGCACAGTGCATATCTTGTCTATAATAACATCAAAGAATTCTTCAAACATCTTCAGAATGCTCCAAATGCAGGTCTTGATAGGTATTTTCAAAGTTTTCAAATTGTGAGAATTTTATAAATTTGCTTTCCTAGGCAAGAAAACTAAACTAGAGCTATTTTTATGTACATAAAGCTTGTACTGTTATTGTACAGAGTATAGAAAAAAGCCTTCTGGGATGATGCAGTTATGACATCCAGAGCCATTTCACCCTGTTACAGAAAACCACAGGTTATTTTATGCAGGTATTTACTGCCTTTTAATCAAGTAATAGATCTACTGAATTATTGCGGACAAATTGGGGGGGGGGGGGGGTGTTTGAAAATCAGCAATCTTTGCAGATCAACAGTCTGGCAAGTGTATGAAATGGAACCTAGAAATTTTGTCAATTATGTTTTGCAAACTTTCAAGACTGGATAATATCAAACAGAAGGAGAAATGGATTATTCCATGCTCAAAGGTATCCATTTGTATCAATCTTGAGGTAGATAATTACAAATTCCATTTATGTGTTAAGCGTAGGGGGAGGGGTTATCACAAGTTAACACCAAATTCTGCTATATGGCCCCTAAAATACATTGTCCCTGCTTTGCCTGCCTTTCTTTTTTCTCCTGGCATATACCTTCCCTGGCGTGACAATAACTTCTTTGCCCCTTTCTCTTTCAACATAGCCCCTTTCAAACCTAGCAACCCCATACACCATTTGGAAGCCCTATGTTTGATCTTTTCTCTCGTTTTATTAATTCTTTTGTGCTGGATGCCCTGTGTTGCATAATTAGCATATTTTAGCTTGCCTACAAACGTCTGTGAGAGTGACGTTATTCAAAGTAAGCATTCGATTGGCTGAATTTTGAAAAGCTGCTCTCTGATTGAGGAAGAGAAAAATTATCATGGCGGACAGCACGTTCCCGAAACAAGCAAAAGGTGAACATGAACTCGACTTCTCAGCGATGATAGTTGCTTAGATTTCATATCAATTCTACGATTTAAAAATCAGTAAATTGCTTTTCACTGTATATATATAGTATTTTAGTCTTGTTTCAGTTACGGTGCTTCTATTTATATATTGTCTACACATTCTTCCATCGCAGCTTTGCCAAAGAGTCCGTACAAAGGCCGAAGGAAAAAAAAGTACAATCGAAGAATTGATGACATTATAGACGCAAGTGCGAAGCTATCAGCAAGTGAACGAAAACTGAGCTGTTTTAGAATCCCTACAGATCAACTTTATCAAAGCTTAGAGAGGAGCAGGGAAGCATGCATGGAGTCTCAGGACTTTTATATGTTTATTCAGATGTCTTGCTTTCAGGAACTTGTACGAAAACTAGCATGCCCCACATGTGGCAAGCAAGAACTGAGTCTTGAGTTTGATATACAAGCTAGACAAGGATTTGCTTCAAAATATTCTGTTTTTTGCAATGGTTATGAAATTGAAATTCATAGTGATTTCTTTTGCAAGAGAATGGAACAATCAAAGTCAACAAGGGTTGCCTTTCAAGTGAACAACAAAGCAGTTTTGGCATTTCGAGCAGTTGGATGTGGATATTCACAGGTAAAAGAATGGTGTTCTATAATGAATATGCCTTATAATCTTAGTCATGATTCATTTTCAAGACACCACGATAAGGTAAATGAAGCCAGCACTACTTGCTTTGAAGCCATTTAAAAAGATTCCATTAAATCGATAAGAAATGCATACAAAGACTTAGGTGTTGAACAGGATGAAGATGGCATTCTAGATATAGCTTTTTCCTTTGATGGCAGGCGACAGAAGTGGGGTCATGCTTCCGACACTGGCGTGGCATTAATAATAAGTTTAGTTACAGGGCTGCCTGTTGACTACGAGGTTCTCAGCAATTTTTTGAACTGCAAAGTTGCCGAAGATGGCCCAGTGGATGCCGACTGGCTTGAGAAGCACAAAGAAAAATGCACCAGGAATTTTGAAGGTTCTTCAAATGCCATGGAAGCAGAATGTGCTAAACAATAGTGGAGGAGATCTTTGGAAAATCATAGTCCACACAACATTGTTTTGTAACGAGGATGGCAAAGCCCATGATGCTGTTGTGGCAGACTCGCCATATGGTGACAATGTCAATATTAACAAAGAAAATTGCATAAATCATGTATCGAAGCGCATGGGAAAAGCTTTGAGGGGCTTAACTGCAAAATCAAAAGCCCAGAAACAGTCGATATCAGGCAAAGAAAATTAACAAATGAGCTCATTGCCAAAATACAGAATTATTATGGCCGTGCGATCTAAAATAACCTTAACGACATCCCGTTGCTGAAGAAAAGGATCTTTGCCATCCTTTTTCACTTATAATCATCTGACACCACCCCTAAACATGTTCACTGCGCTCCAGGAGAGAAATCTTGGTGTTTCTGGCAGCGCGCCCTTGCAAAATCTGAGACTCCTGACTCTCACGAATCTCATGAGACTCTGCCAGCAGAGATTGGTAAATGTCTTGTGCCAATTTTCCAGAGGTTATCCGAAGATAATCTTTTGAGAAGATGTGCCCGTGGAGCCATCCAAAATGCCAATGAATCTCTCCATGATGTTATTTGGCGAATGTGCCCAAAGTAAACCTATGTTATGGTATATATGGGGAGTCCTTAAGAAACAAAAGAAACACATCTTGGTATCGAAGGAATGGAATCATGCTGCTCATCTGACAAGTAGGAACAAAGGGTAGCCCCAATGGTTTATGAAGTGTTGTCCAACAACGTAGGGATGAATTAACCAATCAACTCTCCAATGCAAAGGCCGACATTGGATTTTGTTTGTTCATAGAGGGGAACAGCGGTTATGGATTAGTTGGGGATGAAACGATCCCAAAATTGGGCCATACGGAGGAACTCTTTCAAAGTCTTAGGGCTGGAAGGGGCAGGGAGATCAAGGATGGACTGTACTCTAGCAGGATCAAGGCGAATTTGTCCCTTATCGATAATGTGTCCAAGATATTGGAGCTGCGTCTGGAAAAAACGGCATTTGAGGGCATTTAGTGTAAGCCTAGTATCACGAATACGAGTTAGAGCTTGGCGGACATTGGAAAGGTGGTCAGCGAATGTGTGTCCTCCGATAACAATATCATCGTAAAACGGTGGGAGGATACAGTCAGTGAGGTCAGCAAAGGTCTCTTCCATAGTCCTTTGAAAATGGGAGGAGGCAGGCTTAATGCCTTGTGGCATGACTTTCCAGGTCTACATTCCATAACTGTATCCAGGCGAGAAAGCAAGTATAGGTTTGCAGTTGTCTGCACATGGAAGTTGGTGATATCCACTATTGAAGTAAATGGAACTTACGAAGTTTGATCCAGAGGCTGCATCGAGACATTGCTGAAGAGAGGGGGTTGGCCAGCGTGAATCTTTGATCGCATTGTTAAGAAACCTGTAGTCAACAACCAATCGATACCAGTCAGTTACATGGGAGCTGACAGAAACATTTTTCTTGGAGACAAGTAAGGTGGCGGCGCGATATGGTGAATCATTGTGCTCTATTAAGTTGTGTCTTTCGTAATGTTGAAGTAACTCTTTTAAAATTTCCTGTTGATGCAACGGTACACGCCGCAGTGGAGTTGAAATGGGGTTATCATGCTTTAAGGCAAAGTCAAATGGAGAAACACGGGCTTGACCAATTGTGGTATTGGAAAGTGACAAAATTTCTCTGAATTCAGTGAGCAGCTGTGTAACTTTTCGACGTTGGGGAGGAGGCAAATGTGTCATATGTGCTGTCAAGATATCAATAGGATTGGGGTATTGCTGCTAGTGGGTAAGGGGGATTTGTCGTGGCATAAGCGGCATTGACAGTGTCACTTGACATACATGGAAATTCTTCAAAGGCACAAGTAGCGACAGCAACAGCAGTTCCTTTTCCTACTGTTTTGGGGGAATTAGAGTTATTAGCAATGAGGGTATTCACACAGGCTGAGGATCTGATTCCAAGGCATAATTTTGATGTTTAATCTAGCTTCTAGGGAACTCTTTCCATCAATAAGAGAGCAAAGGGCAGTAACTGATCGGAAAGCATCGAGTGCTTGGCCATTTACTACTGTTTGCATAGTTAGAGAGGTACCAGGCTGTATTGTGTACTTTCGCATTGTTTTTAGAAAAACTGTATCTTGTAAGGGTGGTTTACACTGTTGTCAATAACTTGTTATTCATAGTTTTCATTATCTTTTGTTTTCTCCTTGTCCCGCAGCTGTCCCCGTATTTGTTTATTTCTCGCAAAATTTTTGTAATTAGATAGGTCCCTATAGGTTTTACTTCTTGTAATTTATTCATGTAAAGTAGATTTAAATATAGGCTCCATTAATATTGTAAAGTCATCGCTGATGAAGCATAATTGCGAAATGTTTAAACGAAAGTGTTTTTCTTGCCTATCTATTTTACTTTTAAAACAGTTGGTAGAATGAGCTTTTGATTATATATATGCTATAATATATGGCCTATCCTGGCTTGCTGAACTATTATATGACCTAAGGGCGTATTTAAGTATACCTATCAACTTACGGGCTAACCAATTTGTCAAATGATCCTTCTGTTGGCTTCTTACTCAGGGATAGAAACTTGTTGAGAGAATGGACACTCCATAACCTGAAATCTTCCAAGCCCAAAGCCAGGCCATCTTCTTCAAATTCGGCTCCTTTGTCCATCATGTCATCACTTCTTCAACTTGATTTGAAATAATCATGCAAAAACTTATCACTACTATAACAAATATCATGCACTTATCCTATATTTATACTAGATCTACAATAAAATCTGCAATAAGGTTTAAATCTGTAAAATAGACAAATATGTTCCGTATTATAACAGCTGTGGAACACTTGAGAGCGAAAGAACTGAGGTTTGTTTACTCTCCATTCTTGTTGAGCGGTCACAAGCCTGGGCCAACCGCGGTCTAGCGCATGCGCACGCGGAAGTTTAAAGGCGTGTATTAATCACAAGCTTTTATTGCATAAACTTGTAACCTATGGGATTAATGGAAACTTCCTAAAAGTTATATCATCGCTTTATGCTAAAGTCAAATCATGCGTCAGGGGTAAAAATGGTTTAACTGAAATCTTTCCCTGTGATAAAGGTGTTCGTCAAGGGTGTGTTTTAAGTCCTTTTTTCTTTGCTCTATATATGAATGACCTTTACTCTTACATAAAAGCAGCTTCTCAAGGGGTCGTTGTAAATGATATTGGTATTTACACTCTGTTGTATGCTGATGACCTTGTATTGACAGCAAAGGACCAAGATGACCTTCAAACTCAATTAAATACCCTGGATTCATTTTCTAAGGCAGTGAAAATGGTAGTAAACATTGACAAAACTAAGGTCATGGTCGTACAAAAAAATAAGCAGCAATCACATGCGAAAAATGGAAATAAAAGACTCTGGAAAGTAGTTAATAAGGATATTAAAGAATGCAACTCGTATAACTACCTAGGGGTAACGCTAAAATCGAATCCTTCGTTTTCTGAGCACATAGATATCGTTAAAGAAAAACCACAAAAAGCTTTCTATTCTTTGATTTCTAAAAGTAAAGAATGGGGCGACCTTGTCTTTTTCTGTATCTTTCGGACCATACTATTTTACCAATCTTAAACTAGGCTTCCGAGGTATGGGATGTCGATGAATGGCCTAAATTAGAAACATTGCATCCTAAAGCATGTAAATACGCATTAGGTGTACGGACAAATACAACTACTGTTGGTGTGTATGCTGAATTAGGCAGAATGAGTTTGCAATGTCACAGACATAAAAGAATTTTGAAATTCTACTCTAGACTTTTCAAATTGGAACCGGAACAGTATGCTAGTCAGGCCTTGTTAATGCTGGTTGATGATGCAGACGCAGATCGGTCATTAGTTGAAATTTCTAGTTTGGATAACAATCAAAAAATAAAAATGAAAGTTAGAAACACGTTTGTGTCTGAACTAAAAAATAAAATTCATAATCATAACATTCAGGATAAGCAACTAAAACTATATGCTTCCTTAAAATCATCCTTTAAATTTGATTCTTATCTTGACGTAATTTCAAACTACAGTACTCGAAGCATCTTGGCAAAATTACGGCTTAGTGCTCACAATTTACAAATAGAAGCTGGCAGATTTGGCATTTAAAAAACTCCTTGGAATGAAAAATTTTGTTTATATTGTAAGAAATTTAATGACTTTAAGGTTGAAGATGAAACTCATTTTTATTACTTATTGTCCTTTATATAGAGAAGAGAGAAAAAGAATACTGGATGTCATTCATAAAAAATTTCCAAGCACAGAACAATTAAATGGTGAAAGTTTACCTATCTGGTTGATGAGTCAGGAAGAACCTCTTCTTTTGCTACTGGGAAAATTTTGTAAAATCTCAATAGAATCAAGAATGAAATTTATAAATTCTCAAAATGCAACATCAAATACCCAAAATAGAGCCTTTAATCTGCCCCAAACCTGATTCCCTTGATTCTGATAAAATTGTTCCGTTTACAGTATTTAGTAACCTTTATCTGTTTATTGTAGCTGCTTATTTAATTTGGTTTTGCTATTTTTGATTTACCCAAAGCTTTGTTTCTAGTAAGACATTGCAGTAGTTAATTATTTTCTTAAAATTTTATTGTAAACGATTAAGGGCCATCTTGGCCTACATGCATGTGAAAAAAATGCTCTAGGGAACCTCCTTTTTTCCAAGCTCTTTTATTGATAATTTTTCTCCTGCTGAGAATGAAAATTTGAAACCCCCTTGTCTCGTCAAAACAATATCAAAACTTTCCCAAGAAACCTTTAACTTAATGCATGGCTTAAAAATGCCAAAAATTATTCTCTTGAAAGCGTTGCATTCTTTTATTTTATCAAAGCTTCTTTACGTTCTTTTGATTCGTTATTTTATTTCTATTCCCTGTACAATTGCTGCAGCAACACACTCAATACTAAACTAAAGAGGTCTTTTCAATTGTCAAATGTCCATAGGCACCGAACAGCGGTGTGCAGGAATCGAGTTTAATCACAAAATGATCTTAAAAAGTTTGCGCGTTTGTATCTCTTTCATAAATTTGTCTGAATTTTTGCTCTGTTATCTTGCCTAGTTTACCCAAACCATGACATTGTTTATAATAAAATCTCTAATCTTTGCGCTGGCTGCATCGTTTATGTTAATCACTTGTCAACTGGTGCAATTTCCTGAACTCTTTTTCCCTCAAACCCTAACAAGTTTACAAAATCGGAAACTCTTTATAGTCGTTGAAAAATTACATTGCAACAAACACCGGACCATGAGTTGGAAATTTTCTGAAATTCTTTCCTTGGAATCTAAATAGTTTATGTGCAAGAAGGGGTGCAAAAATCCCCTTGATTGAAGCATACAATTCTGTCCATCATTTGACGTGATAGCTTTTTCTGAGACTATGCTTGATAGCACAAAAAGCGAGAAAGACATTATGTTGGAAGGATTTAGCAAAGAAATATATCGTAGTGATCATCCAAGTAATACCAAAATATGAGGTGTTTGTTTATATTTCAGGGAGGGTCTTGCTAACAAGCGTAGGAAGTACCTCTAAATTCTGCAAGAATTGGTTGTTGCTCACTATTTCGGGTAAAAATTTATTTTTTGTTTCTCTTTATCGAAGCCCCAGTCAAAACAGCAAACATGTTGAAAACTTTATCTCTCGATTAAAAGTTATTATTTCTTGTATACAAGCAGTAAGACCTCATTCTATTATAATAACGGGGGAAATGGACTGTAGATCCTCCCAGTAGTAGGCAGATGATTTAGATTATCCAGAAGGCTCTGCGCTTGATGAGTTAATTGAAACCAATAACTTATGTCAACTTATAGATGAACCTACAAATATAAGGGGGCAGAGTAAATCTTGTATTGATCCTATTATCAAAGATCAGTGAAATCTTTTTGTGGATTCTCAAATGCACCCTTCCTTGGATGAACACTGTCAGCATCAGTTAATTTATGGTAAACTAAACATCTCAGTGCCATATCCATCCCCCCTTTAGAGAGACAAGTTTGGAACTACTGAAAAGCAAATATTAGAAATATTAGGGACATAATTAACTCAATGGATTGGAATTCAAAACTGAGTCATCACAATCAAGAGGACATGTCCAATATTTTTACAAAAACTTTATTATTCATAATTTCTGACAACGTTCCAATCCAAGTTATCGAACAAAGCGATGAGGACCCACCATTGAAATCAAGGGAAATAAAGACAGAATAAAGCGTAAACATAGAGTTATTGTACTTTTATATTCTATAAATTATTATATTTTTTTGATGTTATTTGACTATCCCTTGTTAGTTGCAGCCCCTAAATAGAAAAAACAGAGGTTATAAGAAACTGGAGCCTACTTGATCAAATATTGTTTTCTCCGTAATATTGATTTATTCTAAAATAAATTTGAATATACTTTTCCCTAGGGTAGTGATTTCCATTCGATCATTATTCAAAATATTTTGCACAAGTTACTGGACAGCCTGATTTGATAATTTGAGTTTCTTGTTTAAGGGGGACTTACTGCATTAAAGATAAAAGAATTATTTGATAACTATCATTTTCATATTTCTATAAATATTTTTTCGTTAATCAATGAATTAAACCATGAATGTGTTTTTTCGTCACCAATCTTTCAAGTATGATGGATTGGTACCTCTGACCTCACTTTTAGGTAGCAAAATTGCATATCAAGACAAAAGTTCCTGTTGCCTGCTTGGTTTACCTCAATTGCAGAGTAAATTTCATAATTAAGTCATTTTTATACGTGCAATAATTGCAGTTTTATATACTTCCTCTTGTATTTTGAGTCTTATAGGAAGGAAGTTGCTGGCATATTTAAGCCTATCTTGTTTCGTCTTTTAGTCGTTTTTTTTATTCTCAAAGTGAATCAATATCAACTGATTGATAGCCTCACCTTATATGCGAGAGCTTCGGCTGAATGTTTAACTCGAATGTATCATCTCAAAGTTCATTTGTGAGAGTAATGGTAGAAATATAGGTAAGTAGAATTATGTATTTGCTTATCAGTATCAAGTTATTTGTATGTTATTTCCAAACCATGTAGGCCTTGTCATCTTTCCATATTAAGTAACATTTCTTCATGTAGATCAGGGAACATTGATGTGTATGAGATATTGCAGAATGTTTCTCATGACAAGGAATGTAACAGAATTTCTAGAAATTGGTAATATGCTCATATAAAGCACAAGTAGGATAAAAGTGCAAAGACATGCCAACTGGAGGAGACATCTTATGGATCATACCTTCAGCCATATGCCTAGTTCTCTCCTTAGGATTTTTCATTTATTATTTTATCATATCAGGCAATGGATATTACTTCACCTTTGATCCCTCCCCCTATTTTCTATCAAGATAACAATTCATTCATTCACGTTCTCTATCATACTATATGTCATGACTATGCTAACAAGAAGACGGTAGTTCATCTTGCAAGGGATGGATAAAATTACAAGGAAATGTACATGCTACATGTTTTGGATATGCCTAAAAAGGATTGGTTTTCATCTTGAAAGACTTGAAATATATATGCTTTTTGAATATTACTCTTGATATTTCAGAGATGCAATTGCAAAGCTGTCTTTAAATTGGTGAAAAAACATTGGATAAACATCTGGAAAAGTCTTACCTCCAGAGCTGAGTAGAGATGGACGGGATGTTTGCCTAGAAGAAAGCGATTCATCTGCATAAAGGGAGAGTTTTATAAACGCAGAAAGACAAATCTGAAATATTGCGAAATTTCATTTTCTATCAAGATAAAAATTTATTCATTCAGATTATCTATCATATTATATGTCATGACTATGCTTACAAGGAGACGGTAGTTCATCTTACAAAGGATGGATAAAATTGCAAAGAATCGTCATCATATGTTGTAGAATAAAGTTTTACCAGATCAGGCCACTTCAATTGACATATGCCTCCACCGGGTCTCGAACCCTGGTATTCGTGGAAACAGCCGAGAACGCTAACCACTCTCCTAAACCAGCACAGTTAAGTTTGTACAGTAACCTGGATGTGTTCCAACATCCAGGCTTATCCACGCTAAGGCATTATTTTGTGTTTTGGATTAAATCTTTCTTCAGAGCCATATGATATTAACATTAATTCAGAAGGCATGCTCTAACACAGGTAACTAAATTATACATATTGTAGCAATTAAATTATACATATTGTAGATATGATTACAAAGGATTGGTTTTCATCTTGAAAGATTTGGAATATATGTGCTTTCTAAGTATTACTCTTGATATTTCAGAAGAGTAATTGCAACACTGCTGCTCTTTGTTTAGAAACATTTGATAAACATGGTTTGATGTCAGGTACCTAGGTCGCACATCTCAGTGGTTATGTGATAGGATTAAACAACATGTATTGTCTAGTATACGCCAAAAACCTGTGCCACAACAAGAACAGCCACCAGGCGGGGATGGCCGAGTACCAGGCGGGGATGCCAAGTGGTTAGGACACTTGACCCTTGTTCGAAGGGTCCTGGGTTCGAAACCACCTTCAGACCTGTCATAAAGTGTGAGGAGAGAATAAGCCAGCTCTCTGTAATTCCAGGCAAAAACGCAAAAGGAATCATGAGGTGTGGTCACATCTAGAGGAAGGACCAGGGTCGCACTGCTTGATTAGTTTACCTATTCAGTGGGACCTTTGTGCTTAGCACATAAACCAATACCTTGCAAAGATAGTAAGCGTATGTGCTTGTCTATCAGCTATCTTGTGCCTCAAAACCAAAAGGTTCACTCAAATATGACTCTGCTATAGGTCAATATTTACTCGGCAACCCACTTCTAAAGCCTACAGTGAGACTTGTTTCCAAACAATTGGCAGAGCAAGGTCTACATTTCATTTAGGTATTTTGGACTTCACTTCTTTTCTGGTTAGCCTATTTGGATCAACATCTGGGTATATAAATTAGTTAGTTTTCTGTTCCCTTCTCTTTCTGACGTTTTACTCTGTTAAGTGTCAAACGAAAAGCTTGAGTAATCTATGTGTTCGTTTTACTATGTTTCTGATATTTCTTGCTATGCTGAAGTTCTGCACCATCCAAAGACTGTTCTTTCTAGAGACTTCCTTCTTAGTAAATTCTTTCTAAATAAATAGGTATAACTGTAAGCTTATTTGTGAATTGTGTCTTGTTAGTTGTTTGTAATAATGTTATGTAATTTCGTTTTAATGTAGTTTTAAAGTTGTATTTTATTAAAAAATAATTGATAAAAATGAAAAGTGAGATGCTGCCTACAGGCATTACAGAATCAAAAGAATGAAGATTCTTCCAATATAATTGATACACCTTGAATAAATGACAAAATTCATTCTTAAAAGAAACTATTTTGAATTTAACAATAGAGTTTTTCTACAGATACATGGCACGGGAATGGGATACTGATTAACCCCGAATTTTGCCAATATTTAAATGCACCAATGTGAGAAATACATACTTGATAACGCCCCAAAAATCATACCCCTATTATCTTGAAAAGATATATTGATTATATTTATTAGCTAGCACAATTTTCTTTAACCCACAAGGCATTATTGAGACCATTCTTTACATCAACCCAAATTACATCTGTACACTACAACACAATGACTTCTTCCATCCTGACCACTTGAAAAAGGGCATCATATATAGTCAAGCCTTGAAATAGAGAAGAAGTATTACAATAATGGGAAATTACAGGAAAACCTTTTCAAACTACAATCAAACCTTCTAAAGAAGGGTTATAACATCTCTGACATTTTTAAACAATCTAAAGAGTCCTTTAATTTACTCAAATTGACCTGCTATTTGGACAACAAAAAGCCGAAGATACAAAGACTGGGAAGCTTCCCTTTATTGTTCCATTTGACAACACAGTCATTCAGATAGGTAACATCCTTAAAAGACACTGGCATATTATCTCAAATGATGATAATAAAGAAATTTAGGCCGATGCTCTGTTTCTTGCTTTAGAAGACACACAAATACAAAAAAGATTCTGGTACGCTTTAAATTTCAACCACATTAAATCAATTTCAATAAACTCGGAGGGCAGATTGTTCTTTCTGCACCTATGAATTCACCCCCTTTTCCTAGAGCAACAACAATCACACAGGGGCGGATTCAGGAAAAATTCTGACTACGGTTCAAATGGTAAAAGTAAAAATGGGCGTGGCCCAAGAGGCGCTAGGAGCTTGCTGAAGGCACTTGAGATTTTGGCAATTCTGAGGCCTTAAAATCCCTCTGCTCATGCTATACAAACCATGTTCCAATCAAGACAGTAACATATTTTCTCAGTCTTTTTAGAAAGTTCCTTTCCTGAATTTTAGATCTTAATAACGATTCTTTTTAATTTAATGGTATTCGAATATTGTATTACGCTGTAATTATGAAAAAAAAATTGTTTATTTAACAAAACACCAAAATCAAGGCAGTATTCTCTTCTTTTTATAAAAATAATTTAATAAGAATATTGAGCCTTATTATTTCCAAACCAAACTGAATGATTTAAGAAAAACAACGATAAAGAATACGGGGAAGGATTCCAGTTTAGTGGGTGGCAGCAACAGGGAATAAGATTTCCAAATAGCCTGCACTATCACCTCCCTAGTCAGTGGAATCTGTCTTGTGGAATGCGTTACTGCGGAGGAGGCCTAAACTGCAACCTTGCGGAATATGAAGGGTGTACAGGAGACTGTTGTTGACATTTCTCACGAATTCTATTGTTGAAAAGAGGACTAAATATCAATCGAATTCAATTTTTCTCAACCCCGAAAGAATAAATAAGATGCACAAGCACCATTCAGATGATGCACTGCCAGATTCCTCCTCGTATCATACACGTATTCTTGAGTGACGTCTGAACAATGTGGACAAGCTTCAAAAAGCCTAGTTTTCAAATGTTCTCTTCGGACAAGGTTGTAAACATGAAGATTGTTACAAAAAATCCCGAAAGTTGGAAAATGCACGGAAAATTGCGTGAGAAACTTGGAAGAAACTCTGAGTTCTAAAAATAATTTGAAAATTTTAAGAAACTTTCAGTACTGGTAAACATCTCTAGTTTCTTTCAAAAAACCTGCACCCTCATGAAAACTTTCTTATCAAATAGAGTGTATGTGATTCAAACAAAAATCAATCAGGTAGTAGCTTTGAAAATAGCAACCATACCTTCTATGTCTTCCTTTGCTTTTAATTTCATAAGGCCTAAAGCAGGCAAGGGCCTAAATACCCAGAACGCGTGTTTTTAAGTGTCCAAAGGAGTAGCTAAGGTATACTTCTAAGATTCTTTTTTTACTTTAGACTATAAAATAATGATGTACACTAAATAGAGGTTAGAAATGCGAGTTTTGTTTAAGACTTATCGGGGACTATCAGTTCTCGATCCGAGCTTCAAAGCTGTGACATCCATATGTTTTGATATCGAATTCCTTGTGGCTTCTCACTGCAGCTCACTTCAGCTCACTACGACTCCCGCCAAAATAAGCCTCGAATTCTCTTCTCTCACTGGATAACGTTTAACTTTTTCAAATCCCACTACAGCTTCCGCTCTTTTTGCGCCGCTAGAGCCGTACAGCTCCCCCGCAACCAATTCAAAAAATGATTTTGTCTGCCCCGTTCTCTACAAAAGAAAACTTCGGGGAGTTTTTGTTTGAAAAAGAAATACAGCTTATTGAGAAATAAGGTTCCAGGGAACAAAACAAAGAAAATAATATTATTATGAAATAATCATAGACTTTTTGTTTGTGTAATTTATAAGACTTTCTAAGTGTAATAATAAGAAGAAATAAAAAATGTTATGTCTGAAAATCTGACTACGGCTCAAGCCGTAGTAGCTGTAGTCTGGATCCGCCCCTGCAATATTTTTACATTCATCCAGCAATATTTACCAAATCAAGAATTTCCGCCAATATTTTATATTCTCAACATCATCAATTTGCCTTCTAGCCTTTTTACCGATAAAAGTGCATCAATGGCCTCGGAGGCGAGTCTGTTGGGGCACCCAGCATACCAGACATTTCGATTTGAGTGCCCCGAAATGTCAGTGTTTGGACATTGGCTGATGATTTGCATCATTGGTGGAAAGGCCATATATTTTACTTCATTAATCTTATCAACATACTATCCTGGGATTAACTCCATTATATAAACACTATTATGTTATCAAAAATCAACACTATACCAAAAATAATTATAAACACTATGGGGGGGCAACTTATGCATAGGTGAGGGTTAGGATTACCTTCTTTTTTGAAGTTATTTTTTTTCAAAACTTTTTTATGATAAATGCTTTTTACACAATATTTCTAATTCACTCACACTCAACCACAAAAATAAAAGAATCTATAGGCTCTTCTTTTGGGGGCAACCTCGCTTAAATCTAACAAAGAAGACAATTACAAAGGGCAAATGCAAAGTTGCTTTAAGACAACTTGGCATCTACCATTGTTAAATGAATTATTAATATATTCAGATACATCAATTTTAGTTTGTTGTACAAATGTATAATTATTTTCTTTACATAAAGCAGGCAGATTCAGATTGACTCTCTTATCCTTGACTTCCAAGTCATCCCCACGAGGCAAAAACCGTTTTTTTGTGATTTGCACCAAGTGCTGATTGGAGCCAAGCTATTTACTTATTGCTGCTTGGAAGCGAAACAGGTACTACCATCTTTGGTCAGAGTGTACCTGGGAGTAATGGTGACTAAGGGTTGGATACCACTCCACTTTGCGTCCTTCATAAGTTTTGCTTGCAGCTACACCAATTCTGCATCACTGTGAAGAAGGATAACTAGAATGTACAGCTGTACTTTTCCGCATACACATTAGCTATTGATGCGTTTGTGCGATCCTTTGATATCATTGTTCCTTCCCATAGGCTGCCCAAAGATATACAAGGTTGATGGTGACCAGACTTCTCAGATGTTCCTGACAAATTCAACAAGAGATTGCAGTGCAGAAGAAGACTTATGTGCCAGGTGAAGAAATGTCTCCTCTTTATGTTCTGCATATAATATTTACTTGAGGAGAAGCAGGATTTGGAAAATCAATCAAGATAATTTTTGAGAATGAAAATAACCCAAGTAGGACTCGAACCCACGACCTCTAGATTTGTACTCAAGAATGCTACCACTGCGCAACCGGCGCTACGAGAAACCCAGGCTATTTCAATCATACAAATTGTTGCACCACCACTCATCAAAGGCAGAGACGAACCTATCTGGGCTCTTTGACACTACACTGGACCTGCCGAAGGGCGACGACTTTCTCACACCAGGGAGACCATCGCAGTCCCATCACTGGATAGAGTTGCAGGAAGTAAACTTGAGGAGAAGCAGGATTTGGAAAATCAATCGAGAAAATTTGTGAGAATGAAAATGACCTGAGTAGGACTCGAACCCATCAACTCTAGATTTGTACTCTAGAACGCTACCACTGCGCTACCGTGGCTACGAGAAACCCAGGCTATTTCATTCACACAAATTGTTGCACCATCACTAACCAAATGCAGAGACAAACCTATCCGGGCTCTTTGACACTACACTGGACCTGCCGAAGGGTGACGACTTTCTCACACCAGGGAGACCATCGCAGTCCCATCACTGGATAGATTTGCAGGAAGTAAACTGGAGGAGAAGCAGGATTTGGAAAATAAATCGAGATAATTTGTGAGAATGAAAATGACCCTAGTACGACTTGAACCCACGACCTCTAGATTTGTACTCTAGAACACTACCACTGCGCAACCGGGGCTACGAGAAACCCAGGCTATTTCATTCACACAAATTGTTGCACCACCACTCACCAAATGCAGAGACAAACCTATCCGGGCTCTTTGACACTACACTGGACCTGCCGAAGGGCGACGATTTTCTCACACATGGGAGACCATCGCAGTCCCATCACTGGATAGAGTTGCAGGAACTAAACTTGAGGAGAAGCAGGATTTGAAAATCAATCGAGATAATTTGTGAGAATGAAAATGACCCGAGTAGGGCTCGAACCCACGACCTCCAGATTTGTACTCTAGAACGCTACCACTGCGCCACCGGGGCTACGAGACACCCAGGCTATTTCATTCACACAAATTGTTGCACCACCACTCGCCAAATACAGAGACGAACCTATCCGGGCTCTTTGACACTACACTGGACCTGCCGAAGGGCGACGACTTTCTGACACCAGGGAGACCATCGCAGTCCCATCACTGGATAGAGTTGCAGGAAGTAAACTTGAGGAGAAGCAGGATTTGAAAATCAATCGAGATAATTTGTGAGAATGAAAATGACCCGAGTAGGACTCGAACCCACGACCTCCAGATTTGTACTCTAGAACGCTACCACTGCGCAACCGGGGCTACGGGAAACCAAGGCTATTTCATTCACACAAATTGTTGCACCACCACTCACCAAATGCAGAGACGAACCTATCTGGGCTCTTTGACACTACACTGGACCTGCTGAAGGGCGACGACTTTCTCACACCAGGGAGACCATTGCAGTCCCGTCACTGGACAGCGTTGAAGGAAGTAAACTTGAGGAGAAGCAGGATTTGAAAATCAATCAAGATAATTTGTGAGAATGAAAATAACCCAAGTAGGACTCGAACCCATTAACTCTAGATTTGTACTCTAGAACGCTACCACTGCGCAACCGTGGCTACAAGAAACTCAGGCTATTTCATTCACACAAATTGTTGCATTACCACTCACCAAATGCAGAGACAAATCTATCCGGGCTCTTTGACACTACACTTGACCTGCCGAAGGGCGATGACTTTCTCACAATAGAGAGACCATCGCAATCCCATCACTTGATAGAGTTGCAGGAAGTAAACTTGAGGGGAAGTAGTATTTGGAAAATCAATCTAGATAATTTGTGAGAATGAAAATGACCCGAGTAGGACTCGAACCCACGACCTCCAGATTTGTACTCTAGAACGCTACCACTGCGCAACCGGGGCTACGGGAAACCAAGGCTATTTCATTCACACAAATTGTTGCACCACCACTCACCAAATGCAGAGACGAACCTATCTGGGCTCTTTGACACTACACTGGACCTGCTGAAGGGCGACGACTTTCTCACACCAGGGAGACCATTGCAGTCCCGTCACTGGACAGCGTTGAAGGAAGTAAACTTGAGGAGAAGCAGGATTTGAAAATCAATCAAGATAATTTGTGAGAATGAAAATAACCCAAGTAGGACTCGAACCCATTAACTCTAGATTTGTACTCTAGAACGCTACCACTGCGCAACCGTGGCTACAAGAAACCCAGGCTATTTCATTCACACAAATTGTTGCATTACCACTCACCAAATGCAGAGACAAATCTATCCGGGCTCTTTGACACTACACTTGACCTGCCGAAGGGCGATGACTTTCTCACAATAGAGAGACCATCGCAATCCCATCACTTGATAGAGTTGCAGGAAGTAAACTTGAGGAGAAGCAGGATTTGGAAAATCAATCGAGAAAATTTGTGAGAATGAAAATGACCTGAGTAGGACTCGAACCCATCAACTCTAGATTTGTACTATAGAACACTATCACTGCGCCACCTGGGCTACGAGAAACCCAGGCTATTTCATTCATACAAATTGTTGCACCACCACTCACCAAATGCAGAGACGAACCTATCCGGGCTCTTTGACACTACACTGGACCTGCCGAAGGGTGACGACTTTCTCACACCAGGGAGATCATCCCAGTCCCATCACTGGATAGAGTTGCAGGAAGTAAACTTGAGGGGAAGTAGAATTTGGAAAATCAATCTAGATAATTTGTGAGAATGAAAATAACCCTAGTACGACTTGAACCCACGACCTCTAGATTTGTATTCTAGAACACTACCACTGCGCAACCGGGGCTACGAGAAACCCAGGCTATTTCATTCACACAAATTGTTGCACCACCACTCACCAAATGCAGAGACGAACCTATCCGGGCTCTTTGACACTACACTGGACCTGCCGAAGGGTGACGACTTTCTCACACCAGGGAGATCATCCCAGTCCCATCACTGGATAGAGTTGCAGGAAGTAAACTTGAGGGGAAGTAGTATTTGGAAAATCAATCTAGATAATTTGTGAGAATGAAAATGACCCGAGTAGGACTCGAACCCACGACCTCTAGATTTGTACTCTGGAACGCTACCACTGCGCAACCGGGGCTACGAGAAACCCAGGCTATTTCATTCATACAAATTGTTGCACCACCACTCACCAAATGCAGAGACGAACCTATCCGGGGTTTTTGACACTACACTGGATCTGCCGAAGGGCGACGACTTTCTCACACCAGGGAGACCATCGCAGTCCCATCACTGGATAGATTTGCAGAAAGTAAACTTGAAGAGAAGCAGGATTTGGAAAATCAATCGAGATAATCGTACAAAGTAAGAGGTCATGGGTTCGAGTCCTACTCGGGTCATTTTCATTCCCACAAATTATTTCGATTGATATAATATTTAATAAAGCTATGTTATTTCTGTTTGTGTGGTCTTGCGCTGTACCTTTCTCGCTAAAAGAAAGGTAATACCATCAATGATCGGATATATTGGTGAACACAGAGTTTGCTGAAAGAGAATTTTCATTTGCAACAACTCTCAAACTAAAAAATAGTACTTTTTCCGATTTATTAGCAAAATTAAAGCATGAAATGAGTGGGTTCTGTTTTGCCATAATTAAATCCAAGCTAAAAACTTCATGGCACAGTTTTTGGACATGAAGATTGTTATGTAACCTATAAGAAAGTCCTAAGAAACTCTCTTCTGACCACTCAAAGTCTGGTAATTTTAAGAAACTTTCAGTACTGGCCCAAATTCTTAGTTTCTTATGATGTAGAGCTCTAACATAGTATCATATTGGGATCATACTATTGTTTTGACTGTATGTTTACTGTATACATTACAGTTGTATGCTAGTAAACCTGGCAAGACTTTGATCTGTAAAATTTCTCACATTGGAAAAGTTCAGTAGCTTTTATATCCAAGGCCTTTGGCAGGACATAGCATACACACTCTAAAGCTCCAAACTGATTAGGAAGGCCTTGGCATATCTGTGTCTCTGAGATAGCTCCCAGCAAATGTGTCACCTTGATGAATCTCATACACTGCTTATTTTCTGTGTAGATAACATGTGTACAGGCAGTTTCCAGTTGTAAACAGCACCGTGAAATTTCAAGTTTGCTTCAGTAGCAATAACATATTTTGGCAAATCAAAATCAGAGTCATGTAATGTCAAAACTATTGATGTTCCTGAGAGGTTTCTGATCCAATCTTCTAGAGCACTCTTCTCTATGCCTCGCTTAAACTGTTCTATACTCTAGTATGCTATTTTCTCCTTTAATGGATGTTCTTGAACTATATCTATACGTCTTTGTGTCGCATTCACAACTGATTGGTGGCGTTTATTCAGATGATTTTAGGTAGGCAATGCTCCTTGGCATAAAATCTTCCTCCCCTTGGCTGTTAGTTAAAATAAAACATTGTTAAGTCAATGATCAGGTCAAGTTTAGAGATCAAATCACGGGTCGCTTTCAAACAAAAACATAAGAAATAATATATGGAACAAGTGAAGTTTAGCACAAGGTTGAATGATCAGTTAATCAGAATTCATGTCTTAAAGAGAATAAACGGCTATATCAGAGTGGCTCTAGCCAGTCTATTAATAACTAGCCAATCAAATTCATTCTCCCTAGTCTTGTCCTTTTCAATAATCATGTAATCAGATCAGCTCCGTAGATTGTCTGTTCTTTTAGACGATTGCCGACGAGGAAAATGATCCTGTTCTGCTTCAAAAGTTGGCGAGCCTCTTTGTAATTAGTGTTGCATTTTTGTGCATCCAAATATGCCAAAGAAAAAGCATGTTAGCATCAAAAGATTCAAGTGTCAAAGGGAAACCAATAATGGAGCAGAACTGTAGTGAAAACAAATCAAGTTGGAACAGAGAATAGGCCTGATGAATAAATAACCACCACTCACTCACGTTCTATTCGATTGTGCAGGCTGTTGGTTTGTTAGTTCGTTTCGTTCCCCAAATACAAGTAAAGAGTCTCCCAAGTCTGAGAAGTCGAGAGTGCCAAAGTCAGGGATTTCAATCTTTCTGAGTGTCATCTTCATGAAAACATGGAAACCTTCTGTCGCAATTTTCATGTGATCAGTTCATTGCGCAGCGTACTGCGCTGAACATATTGAGTTGAATTGCTAATTATTTTTAGACAAGCTTGATTTATCACCGCCAATTCTCTTTAGCTTAAGTGAGATCTCGATATCTTCTTGCTTGTAATGTCTCTCGCAGATGTTCACAGTATTGGTCTCTATCTGGTTCCAGAGACTTGCATCAATGTTCCTGGATTTTGTCAAAATATTCACCAGATCTTTCCTCCAATTTTCGTAATATTCTCCCTTTCTGTTAGTTATTTTGAATAATGATATGCCTTTGCAGCTTTCTGAAAAGCTGTTTTGATTCGTACAACAGCCGACAAACGCGCAATTCACCATCTTTTCAAACAGGAACTAAGCTTCCTTCGTCCACCTCCATACTTTGGCTGCTTTGAAAGAGATGAGCTTGTACCTTTTTTATTCACATGATGCAAAACAGATCGAACAATCACCTATTGCACAATAGAAGGAACACTCCTAACCAGTCTTTTTCAACAAACTCTGGTGAGCACTATTGTTCTCCCTGTAAGCCACTTTCAAACTGACTTCTTCAAGGGCAGAATCCGATGGCAATGACTCTAATGTGGCCCACAGAAATTGGACGTAATCCTTTGTCTTCCTTCTTGTCATCCACACAAAGCAGTAGGACCTGTCTAAAGTTTCTATTGTCACTCATGAAGAAAGCAAGAATGATCAACAGCTGCTTAAACGACTGGTTTACGATCTTGAATGACCGTCCATATACAGCACCGCAATAAGGAAGCCTAAGATCGTAAATTTGGGTATTTTGCGCAGCGCACTTGATCCTTGATACACAACGATATGCTGATCGTGATGGAAAGCAACCCTATCACGACGGATCGCGACCATTAGCGAGCGAACGTGAGCTACTGTTTCGTATCACGCAGCCTAATGGTCAATGTTTTCCATGAACATGTTTAAGGCCTTTTGTAGATTAACCCAACTAAGAGGGTACCCAATACGTTTTTCGGTAAGCGGGAATGACCATTTTTTTGACTCGGGAATCGGGAATCGTCAAATTTTTGTGTGCGGGATTCGGGAATCTGCAACAGCTTTCGGGAAGCGGGATATGTTAACAAGGTGGAAAAATGTTTTGGCCAATCAGGGCATTTGTTTACTAATAATTCATCCAATCAAATCACTGAAAAGCCAATAGATTTCGAGGATTCCACAGCTCAAGTGCCTTGAAAATGGCGGAAAAACGCGAAAGCTGTGGCAAAAATAGCGTTCAGGGTTCTGCTTTTCTGCCGTAAACACGTAAACTATTTGGTAACATTCTTATATTTCCCAAATCTATGATAGTTTATCTAAATTTTTACCGCTTACGAGGTCAATATTTTACGTAATAGCTGTAAAAATCGACTCGACAACTCGCTCAAAAACCACTAGCAGAAACGGGGGTAGCCTCAGAATACAAGTAAAATATGCGTATCTTCCTAGCACAATAGATTTTATCTTTATGTAGGTAATTAGAAATCTATTTATGCATCAAATATGATTGTTTAATTTTGTTAATCAATTCTAAATTATTATAAGAAAGTAAATGATTAAAATACATGACATTTTGAATTTTCAAATTATAATTTCGCAAATTTGCTCGACCCCCGTTTTTTGCTGTTGCTCAATTTCATTCATCAACGTGTCCGAGCATTTCCATAACTTTTGACGTCGAATTTTGTACGGCGGCGGAAAACTCAAACTGAAATTTTCAAACAGCTGCAAGTAATAACTCAGGGGCGGATGCAGACTTTGGAAATGAGGGGTGCTCAGCAGGGGTTTGGGGGCGCAGCCCCCAGAAATTTTTTTTCAGGGTAGCGCGGTACCAAATAACCGGGTTGACCCTTCTATACACTTTATCAATGATTTCTACTCAATTCTGGCAGAGAAAAACCTTTATTGACTCTGTAAAAACAATTCTTTGTTAGTTAAGATCTGGTCATTTTCACCCAACTACCCAACTTCCAGCCTACCTTCCACCTTAGGTGTTTGGCATTTCAAGAATTATATGAATATTTGAAACTTTATCCTTAAATACAGAATATATTTTACTAGCTTAAATATAGGTAATATATCCTCCAAGAAAATCCTAACCTTTCCTAACCAGTTGAGTTCCACCATGAATATCCAATGCATCACAATGAAGTGACTTGTCACAGACTCAAGAGGTTTATACTTACAACTTGATAAAAATCCAAAAAGAAATAAATATGTATATTGATTTACGAAATTTGAAAGACTTTAATCGTCATCAAGCTAGCAGAATCGGAAAATCAACTGACAAGGACTGGATCTCAGATGTTATGTTTTCAGCGAAATATAAACTCGCCTTAGGAAGGCCCTGTAGACTAAACATTGCCCTGCAAGTTACTGGGATGCGAAGGCTGTGAATAATGTCCATAAGAAATAATTTATTTTCAAGAGGACGGGTAGGCCTAGAAGTATTCTAGCTCTTTCTCTTTCAAAGAGGCTTTCACTTCGAAGCATCGCAAACTCAAGGAGTCGTCAACTGCTTTTAGTTTAGGCCTAAGCCTACGGCCCTTGAACGCTAGCCGGTCCACAGTGGTGTCTTTCTCCCTTCTTGTTATGTTTGGGCCTTTATCTTCAAGAAAGATTCAGTTTCATTCAAAAAAGTCACTCTGAAGCTGCAGATTCTTTCAATTCATGGCTTGCTTTGCCATCTTCGACGAGGACGCAATTAGTTTACTGTCTTGAGAGCGGCAGCCATGATTGAAAAACATACGAGAAGGCGAACAGAGGCTGGTCGGTAGGTTGCTCGAGCAACTCTCCATCGATCTCAGGGGTGCTCAGAATGAATTTCAGCAACCCTGTATGAGCGATTTGATTGGTTAAGAGCTTATTTTCAAATCACCGGGGGTGCTCCCGCGCTTTTTGAGCAACTATTTTGAGCCCTAATGAGCGATTCTTATTGGCTGAGAGCACTTTTTCAAATCAACGGGGGTGCTCCCGCTCAAATCTTGCATTTTAGTAAGATGGAAGATTAAAACATGGACCAAAAACTTGGATCTTTTGATCATTAGATAATAGGACTCAAAAACAGCGACAATGACGGACGTCGAATTTATTTTGCGAGAATTTGGATAGATTGCAAGAAAAATCGGAACTTTAAATTTTTAGAGCATAATCATGGGCCTGGTATAGATGATTAAACACAGAATACAGAGTTATCAAAGCTGATTATAAAAAGGTTATTTAGTGGAAATTAAGGGGTGCTCGAGCACTCTTAGCACCCCCTTAGATCCGCACCTGTAACTAAAGGTTTGTAAAGATGGTGGAGTAGTTTCAAAACAAAAGTAAGGGCTCTGGCAAGGTAAGTGTTAGTTTATTAGAAATATTTGTAATTGTTGATCAGTTTAAATATTAGTTTATTATGCCATACTCACAATTAAAAGCTAAGATCGTTTTTGAGCGAGTTGTCGAGTCGATTTTTACAGCAATTACGTAAAATATTAACTTCCTAAGCGGTAAAAATTTAGATAAACTATCATAGATTTGAGAAATATAAGAATGGTACCAAATTGTTTACGTGTTTACGGCAGAAATACAGAACCCTGAACGGTATTTTTGCCACAGCTTTCGCGCTGTTCCGCCATTTTCAGGGCACTTGAGCTGTTGAATCTTCGAAATCTATTGTCTTTTCAGTGATTTGATTGGATGATTTCTCGGTCAAAAAAAGCTCTGGTTGGCCAAAAACATTTTTCCACCTTGTTGTTCATGTTGGCAAGAGTTTCAAGGCGAGTTTTGCTAACTGGTATCTTAAACTTGATAACGAGAGAGGTAATCTGTCAATCCTTGGAATGCTGCGAAATAAAGCCACCCAACCAGTGAGAGAAGTTATGAGGAAATTTTTGCCGCAAAATGATCACACAAAGAATAAAGATCGCCAGGATCCCAAGGCAGTGTTGCGTCTTACTGATACTAAATTAACGAATTACGTTTCATCCCTTGGCTTTGTTGGTCATACAATCATTCCTGAAAGTGTGCGTTTTACAGAAAGCAATAAGATTGGAATGTATCCGTGTCCAATCAGCATCCCCGTTGGTCCATTTGGCTATTTGATCTTTCTCTGCCTTAACACTCAGTCAGAAAGCTCTATTCTTTATATTGCGCAACTGAACAACCCAATTATAAAGAGAACGCTTTTGGAAAAAGGTTTGTCAGCGAAAGAAGTGCAATATCACGATTAATTGATTTTCTTGGTTGGCAAGAAAGGCCCAATAGCAATTCACGAGCTGGAAAAGGGAATTGTTTCAGTAGATGCAAAGAAGCTTCAAACACGAACAAAGGTAATAGAGAAGATGTCCGAACTCCATTTACCAGCAAGAGGCACGGTGAAAGAAATGAAAACAAATTTGAATAAATTTGTAGATGACTTAAAGGAAGAATATAAAGCAAAGGGGTACGCCCAAAATACTGTTAACTTTTGGATTCTGAAAAGCAGTACGACTTTTAAGCTATTCACGTGATTGACCATGATCTTCTGTATGCTGCTTGCTCCAGTGAAAAATGTGTCTTTGAGATCAAGCTTGTAAGAGATGGATGTGGAATTCGTTGTGAGGCTGAATCAGTTCACATGTATCTGGATGAATGGAAAAATATATTATCTATGACAGCGTATCAGTCAAGCTTGTACATTGCTCACAATGCAGGTATTGAAGAAACTTCCCTCACTACATACCAGTTCAAGCGTATCATCAGCCACGGGCCATATTACTCATCTCCAAGTCCTAAAATCACAGCATACAAAGAAGGTATACTTTTCTGTGACCCAGCTTCGCATTTGATAAGAGTATGGAATGAAAGCAGTGGAGACCTCGGTGCGTTTGCAGGCAGTGGTGAAGCGGGAAACACTGACGGCCTATCAAATCAGTGCAAATTCTTCCAACCTGTTGGTCTTGCTGCTGAGTTTAACCATGTTGTGTATGTGTGCGACGCCCAAACAAGTTGCATAAAAATATTTACAACACTTGCAAAGACTGCACAATTTCTAAACGCTGTTGTGCAAATATACAAAGCTTTCTCTGTTCATGAAAAGCACCACAGTTACAGCAAACAGGATCTGACCTGTGCAGGAGTCATGCTTGGAGAGTGCCTGGATCATTTGAAAGAGAACGAAAATGTGATTAGGTCTGATTTGCAATTGACAGGAAAGAATCTGAACGGCCCCCAGGGAAACGTTGCAGCTAAAACTATAGAATCAGTAAAAATGCTGAAAGATGGAGTGGAGCAACTAAAGGATACATTGGCACGACATAGTTACAAGCATGCAAATTTGCTCAGCTGTATGACAATGGATATTGAAAATATGCATTCGATCGTGCATCATAAAAGCCCAATATGTACAGCTCTGGAATATGCAAGAAACTTTGGTAATGCTGTCAAAGAAGGCTGGAAGAGAACAACATCTTGGGCAGCCCACTACTACACAAATCCAAAATCTTGGTACCCGTTGCCAGAAAGATCGATACCATATTCGAGTGTGTTAGTTTCAAAGCCAGACAAAGCAGAAACCCTAAACAGCCAAGACATATCAACAATGAGAGAATGGGCTCATACATATGGTGCTGCAGTAAGTCAGCGAACAGTGCGCCAAGAAACAACCATGGCAAAGGCCGGAACGCTGCCTGCTTACTTGTATCAACAAGAAGTACAGCCAGGCGAACGAATCGCATTCTTAGATGGAGTAGAAGAGCCTGAACAAGAAGAGATTGAATATGATCCTCCTACAAGTGAAGATGAACAATATGATGAGGTCGAGAACAACGAACATGGAAATGACGATGATAACATTGACAGCAGGGAGGCAGACTTCCTTTTGGGCACGAGAACGCGCTTTGGTCGCGCAATCCGATTCAACAACAGATTTATTGAAAAATTCATTGCATAATGAAGCTTTGCAAATATGGTATTTCCTCGAAACAGCACCCCCCTCAAATAACCGCCTCTCTTAAAGAAAATATTTTTAAATTAGCCCCCCTCGATTGAGTGCCCCCTTAAGGTTAGAAAAGTATTGAAGTAATTAAGTCCTTTGCAATTTCGGTTTTTCTTGGCTTTCCGTAACACGAAATAGAAAGATGAAGCTTGCTATGGCTAGCCAATTAATTACGTTGCTCCTCTATTCAAATTCGTCTGTGAAAAGCGTCCAAACAAAGGCCGCATAAATTAAGTTCCAGAAATCTGAAACTGTGGTAGCAAGCTTTGGTTCAGTGATTCGTAAACCACTTTGATAGTGGGTCTATCCGTAGGCTAGGAAAGTCTTCAATGATATCCCCGCCCTTTCAAGGGAATTTGACATAGTTAAAAGCTGGCCCGGGCCACATTAAAGATATGATCTATTTAATTTGATTCAACGCGTGCAGCTTAGGCATTTTCTATATCCTGTTTATAGCGATGTACAAGATATAGTCCTAAAGTCCTGAAGAAGCCCTGTATGCCAGCGGAAAATATCGACAGCATTAATTTAGTTCTTTGTTTTTCAATGTGTCGCCTGATACTTGAAACAATTATCATTCGACCCATAAATAGTGCGCACACCTCTAGCCTTCCCCCAATAAGTCGCAAAAATGATAGATTTAGGGTTAAATGCACTTCTAGAAGAAAAGCGGGAATTCGTTCAAAACTATGGTCGAGAATCGGGAATTAGGCTAAAAACGTGGCGGGAACTCGGGAATCAGGGGGCCTATTGGGTACCCTCAACTAATTGGCTAACGTTCCCAAGAGCATAGAAGGAGCAAGAATCTGACGTTTCTTGACAGTTTCTAGTACTAAAAGTTTCTTTAAAGTTCCATATTTTGATATTAATAATAAATAATGAAAGATTGCCAGATGATGATGTACACAAAAATGGTTCATAAGTCATCAAAAATAGGAACGGATGTTGAAAATGTGTCAGCAGGTTAAAGTCAGGCAAAACTGGGTTTCTGATGTACCAGTACTACATTAGTAATGCTTCTTAATTTCAAGTTTCTTAATTATATTATTTTAATTGTTAGAGTAACTAGGCTCTTTTCCATCAGAACTCTTTAATTTGATTTAGGGTGATGAGTCAGGTGACAGGAGACCATGGAAGCGCCTCAGCAAGAGTAAACTTACGACACACAACAACTGTTATTTTATCAAAAATACGCAAAAAACTCGCCAAAAGGAGTTTAGAATGTAGATTTATCGTTAGTGATTCCATTAGGAAAGTTTTTCTCAGAAAAACCGTTGCTTTTTTCCAGTCAGCGGCATCTTTCCGTGGCAAGCTCTGCTGCTCGCACATCGCACACTTTTGGTAGAAGGCAACCAACTTTCTTCTGTAAGAGGCTGGTCTCTTTCTCGCTGATTTATGCAACAGGGCGGCATCATGGACTTAAGCAAGTATTATAACAGAAAAGAGAACAAACTGAGCTTTTCTGTAGTTGAGTGTGAGTGTATAAGAAAAATTGTGTAAGAGACATAAAACACAAAAAGTTTTGAGAAATTAATTCTAGCTTCAGACAAAAATAACGGGGCCCCTCAGATTTATTAACGTCACAAATATTAAATTTGCCATTGCCCAAAAGGCGGTGTTCTCTCATCATTGGGGCCCCAAGTTTGGGATTTCAAATGCACTGGCCAAAGGTGCACTCCCATAGCAACCGAAATAGTTGGGGGTTAGAGAAAAATTGTTTAAGATATTTTCTCCACCAACCAGTGCACTTAATGTCCATGACGGAGACAGATAATCCCCGACATGAAATGAAAAAACGTGGTACAAATTTTAAGGTTGTGGGTGGGTGGGTGAAAGAAATTGCACAGCCAAACGAAACGTCAAACTTCACCACGCCTTTGCTGCTTGCTGCGTCCAAATAGAAATACCTCGAGACAGAATTCTGGTTTAAATAGCAGCGAAACCAAATTGAAAGATTTCCAGACCTATTAGAAATCAAAGTATCTAGAAAGCAAACATACAAAAGATTGAATACCGAACTACATATTTCTATGCTTGAGCTGAAACATATTGTCTTCCAAACAATAAATGCGAGGTTGCAAAGTGAACAGACCATCTGCGGGGAATAGAATAATATAATACATTAGAATAGAATGATACATAATGCGTGTAGCTATGCATGTAACAGCTAAAGCATTGCAAAACACCGAGGACAGACTGATCGCTGACAAAAGTTTCTTATGTAAATCATAATGTGACTATGTAAAAAACAAACAAAGAAACAATCTGCTTAATAAGAGTGATACGTGTCGTACGCATATCACAGACATCGCAGACAAGCGATTCATAAACAAACAAGGTGGGACAACTTACCAACAAACGCTTGCAGCATCTTCCGCGAATTAACTTGGATACAAAATTTCATTCTTATCCATATTTAATTCTAGCTTCAGACAAAAATAACGGGGCCCCTCAGATTTATTAACTGTCACAAATATAAAATTAGCCATTGCCCAAAAGGCGGTGTTTTCTCATCATTGGGGCCCCAAGTTTGGGATTTCAAATGCACTGGCCAAAGGTGCACTCCCATAGCAACCGGAATAGTTGGGGGTTAGAGAAAAATTGTTTAAGATATTTTCTCCACCACAGAACACGTGTGTTCCCCCAACCCCCAATATCCGAGAAATTTGATATAACCCTGGAAATACCCCATGTACGATGAGAGAACACCCCCGACGGCATCTCCTGATTGGCTTGGCTTATTACCTTTCTTGAATTTACTCCCATTTGTATGCAAAGCATAGGACATGCACAGAAATTTATATTACCTTAAATTGATGCAAGTATCAGATACAAACCTTTTCCAAAACAATGCATCAAACGCGTGAACAATTAACCACCTCATCTTGGTGGATTTTACATTACATTACATTAAGGTAATCATCTCATTTCAATGATTACCTGGTAGCCATCTCATCTCAACCGCCACCTCATTAACTTAGGGTAACCAACTAAATGGTACCACAATTAACTTCAAAGAGGTAACAGGAAACTGTCTAATCTCAAGGATTACAACTGCTGCTCTTTCAAGCTGAAAAACAAAACACAAACAATTAAAGCCGCATACTGGCCCTTTTTGCTTACAAACTTGGATCACTGGAGTGATGTGACATTAGTAAACTGCTTTACTTTTAAGATTACGAACCTGCATTCCGCATTGTACGCTAACAACCTGCATTAGTGTGCTTACGTAGCTTTATATTGTACTGTATGCTAACGAACTGGCACGTTTGTGCCTACGTACCTCATATCGCATTACATGCAGTGCCAACGACCTTATTTTGCCTAGATAGCTTCATATTGCCCTGTCTGCTGACAAACTAGCATGTTTGTGCTTACGTACCTCATATTGCACTGTATGCTAACAACCTGCATCAGTGTGCTTACGTAGCTCTATATTGTTACTGTATGCTAACAAACTTGCACATGTGTGCTTAAATAGCTTCATATTGCACTGTCTGCTAACGAACTTGCATGTTTGTGGCTACGTACCTTCATATTGCACCATTTGCAAACGAACTTGCACATTTGTGCTTAAATAGCTTCATATTACCTTGTCTGCTAACGAACTTGCATGTTTGTGCTTACGTACCTCGTATTGCATTGTATGCTAACAACCTGCATGAGTGTGCTCACGTAGCTTTATATTGTTACTGTATGCTTACAAACTTGCACATGTGTGCTTAAATAGCTTCATATTGCACTGTCTGCTAACGAACTTGCATATTTGTGGTTTCATACCTTCATATTGCACCATTTGCTAACGAACTTGCACATGTGTGCTTAACTAACTTCATATTGCCCTGTCTGCTAACGAACTTGCATGTTTGTGCTTACGTACCTCATATTGCATTGTATGCTAACAACCTGCATGAGTGTGCTTATGCAGCTTTATATTGTTACTGTATGCTAACAAACTTGCATATGTGTGCTTAAATAGCTTCCTATTGCCCTGTCTGCTAACGAACTTGCCTGTTTGTGCCTACGTGCCTCATATTGCATTGTATGCTAACAACCTGCATGAGTGTGCTTATGTAGCTTTATATTGTTACTAAATGCTAAAAAAAAAGAAACTTGCATATGTGTGCTTAAATAACTTTATATTGCCCTATATGCTAACGAACTTGCATGTTTGAGCTGACGTAACTTCATATTTTACCATTTACTAACGAACTTGCACATGTGTGCTTTAATAGCTTCATATTGCACTGTCTGCTAACGAACTTGCCTGTTTGTGCTTACGTGCCTCATATTGCATTGTATGCTAACAACCTGCATGAGTGTGCTTACGTAGCTTTATATTGTTACTATATGCTAAAAAAACTTGCATATGTGTGCTTAAATAACTTTATATTGCCCTATATGCTAACGAACTTGCATGTTTGAGCTGACGTAACTTCATATTTTACCATTTGCTAACGAACTTGCACATGTGTGCTTAAATAGCTTCATATTGCACTGTATACTAACGAACTTGCACGTTTGTGCTAACGTACATTGCTAACGGGCTTGGACATGTGGTCTTACGTAGTTTCATATTGCCCTTATCCATATTAAAAAAGTAATTCAAAAGAAAGAAGGTAATCCCAACCCTCACCTATGCATAATTGACCCCCTTTTTTAAAAGGATTAACAATTTTAATAGCATAGTGTAAATTTTGGAGAGTATATTAGTTTTTATATGCTGGCATCGATCTCAGGATAGTATGTTGATTCAGATTGATAGAGTAAAATATGTGGCCTTTTCACCAATGATACAAATCATCAGCCGATGTCCAAACACCGACATTTTGGGGCACTTAATCGGAATGTCTGGTGTGTTAGGTGCCTAGAAGACTCGTGTCCAAGTCCAGCAATGCATCTTTATTGGTAAAAAGGCTAGAAGGCAGATGAAAATTGTTGAGAGTATATCGTAATGGCAGGAATGTTGATTAAGTGTTTTTGCTGGATGGTTACAAATATATTGTGGTTGTGGTTGTTCTGGGAAAAAGGGGGGATTTGATCTGTTGGGGGAGAAGGAACTATCTGCCCTTGGAATTCTTAAATGAGATTAAATGTGGTTAAAATTTAGAGCATACCAGAATTTCTTTAGTGTTTGTGTGTCTTTGCGATGCATATTTTAAGGATTTTTCAGTCGTGGGCCAGAGTCAAAAAGGAGCCCACTAAGGGCGTGGCCAAACAAAATTTCACCCCATAATTTCTACTCGAACGCCACTCCAATTCCACTCTCAGGTGCGTACTCAAGCCTACCTACTAAAAACATTACAGAAGATGATGGGAAGAGTGGAGAATGAGACACATATACCAAGTTAACTTTTAACATACATTCGCTAGTTTAATCATGTAGTATAGTTATATTTAAATATAAGTTCACATATTATGTTTATAAACATCAAGCTGAGTTTCTGAAAATTTTTTTCATGTATTCTCTGTTTCTAAAAAGCTCTGAATCAGGAGTAGAGTTTCTTCGGTTCTTTTGTTTAAGAAATTCAGCCACTGCCTCCCTGGGGTTGAATAACGAGGTTTAAACGCCATTCAAAGCTATCTGCAAAATGTTGTTGAGTGTTGTCTGCTTCAAAGAAGACCTGTCATAGGTTTTCACTCTGTTGTAGTGGGACACAACGCGTTCCGAGGCCATGCTATGTGGTGTGACAGCTAGAAATGAGCCAAGGAGTATTTTGAAATATCCATGGCTCACATCAATCATTCTGCGCAGTCTCAACGCCAAAACTGTGCCTTCATCAGTGGATTCGATATCCTTGATATGCTCAATGTCTCCGAATGACATGCAGACGTCAGATGAGAACTCTCTCAGTTTGGATTCTCGGAAAATTTCACAGACAAAGTCTCTGCTTGCATCTATAATTTGCTTTGGAGACGTTGCAGCAAGAATTGTTTTAATTTTCGTCACTGTTCCGTCATCTTCAACTTGAAGTCTTTCGCCAAGAAAATTGATTGCAGAAAGTATAACTTCAGATGTTATTGCAGGGAAGCTCCTGGATCTTGCATCCACGTACCAATGGTTTGTTCTTGACTTGCGAACTTCAATTCTCTCTTCCTCATTTATGGCAAATTTCTCTTCATTGCCCCCAGGAATAGGACCTTCCTTCATCAATTGCAGCTCCCGCAAGGCAATTTCACGAGCAGTCATGACATCCAAAATCATTATGTTCGACTTTTGTAGCTTTTGTTGCAGGTTTTTGAATATATGGCACAAGTCAAGCATAAATGCTGTGAGCCTCACCTGAAACCAAGCGTAAAATCATTAGTGCATTATTGAAAAATAAGCATAATGTTAGGCATCAGAATTTTTGAGACAGCTGCCTTCACCTTGGAGAAGTGCTTGCCATGATTAAAGAGTGGACAATCTTCTCCATTTTATTTGTATTTGATAAAAAACTACCATTCTAATTGCAATACATACCTGTCTTGATCCAGGATGCCATCTCTTGGCAAATGCAGCGACTTTCTGTAACTCTATTTTATCTGAGGGAAGTATTCCTTCACGCATATTGGACCATAGTTGTCTTGCAGCTTCAATATTATGTAAAACAGCAGTCAGCAAATTGCAAGTGTGTTCAGCAAATCTCACTTCAAAATGTTGTGGGCCCGGCGCCAGCACTTCAGTTACTTTTTGACCTCATGCTTGTCTGCTATTTCTCTGAGAAAAGGGTATAAATTTGAATCCTATCTAGAACATAGAATTCAAAAATAGGGGTCATTTTTTGGAAAACAAGTCAGAGATTCCAGGGAATAGGGTACCAAATTTAGTTGCTGATTTACCAAACAAGAAGGTATATTTCTAATATGATTCTAACAAACAGTGAACCAGAATGATCTCAAAATTTTCAATATTTACACACTGAATTTAGATCACTCAGTATCAAGTCATTCCTGAAATGTCAGGTAGAGATACAGGGTCTGCAGGGGTAAAAGGATATGCTTCAGGGAGGATACTGCAAGTGTCTATCTGCGAACTCTTTAGTCATGATGAATTTTTCTTTTGGGCTACAACAGTTTGATCTGAAACCTTACCTGAAATTAAAGAGCCACTCCAGTGAACTTTTTTTATTTGATAAGTAGACTAATTCTGGCCTGAAACGAACGAATCCGCAATTATTTTTTGTATATCTCTTACCGTTTTCTCGCAATAAGCATTTGTATAACTCTTATTGAATTGAATTGTTTTTGAAAAAGTTTTCGGTGCTTTTCGGATTGACGTCACACGGATTTTCGACACTCGAGAAATTTCTCATTGTTAACTCTCACCCCTGTCGTTTTTAATGCGCGAAAGTGAACAGCTCTGACCGCTACTAAACTTCATCACCCCAAAAATGCAAAATGAGATTTGCAGCGAGAACAGATCATCCAATTCGGGAAGGTTGTCTTCAATCTCCAAACAATGTTCACATTGGAATGTCTGCATACTATGCTGAGTCAACTCTCAACTTCTGGTAAAAACAAATCCCAAACGGCTTATTGTGGACTTGAGATCAAGAAGGAGGATAGAGTAGACAGGCCATGGAGCAGCAAACAGCAGAACATCAGAAGGAAAGAGAAACTGAGGATTTTTTTACAGACGCAAGACAATGACAATCAGAGATGTGCAATGGTTAGTTCTTGTAAAGTGTATTTCACTGAAAAATGTAGTCTACAATTTAGATTTTGCATAGACTTTAAACAAGCAATATCATTTTCCACATGAACTGGCAGGACATACAGGCAGAGAGCTAGGGGGTTCAGCTTCCATCTATTTCTATTATAAAAGTTTTATTTTGAATTGATAGTTTAGTAGCATACACGTTGGTTTTTTTATAAGAAACCTAGCTTGGGTCCTATTACTAAAAGTTTCTTAATTTTTCACCAGTTTCTAGCCAGGGTGGAATCCATGTAAAGGCCACGCCGGATATTACGCCAAGGAACGATAGAAAAACACGTGATCTATTGTCGTACTTACTAAAACGCGGAACCAGCCAAAACGACCCAAAACCAGCCAAAACGAGCCAAAACGACCCAAAACCAGCCAAAACCAGCCAAAACGACCCACAACCAGCCAAAACGACCCAAAACCAGCCAAAATCACAGACATAGGATAAATCGTTGTTCAATAAGAATATAAATACTTGCCTTCTACTATCGATTTGTTCTTTACTTGTTTTCTTTCTGCTTGGTAAATAAATGTGCACAAACAATCGGTTTTAGTTCAACGTCAACACGTAAAAGTTCACCACAGCTCCTCCATTTTTCGAAAATCTAGCGAATTTTAGGCCATGGGTGATGACCTAGCCTCGATTTCGGTCTGTTCCCATTTTTCGCACCAGGCGATTCACAACCCTTTGTTCATCTTAGCCAATGAAAAGCAAGAGCTAAAGTGCTTGTAAATTGAGCGGGAAAATATTTTGCTCGTCACAACTTTGAGGTTTCTGAACTGAACCTGGGGGGGGGTACTTAGGGTACTGGGGACTTGCCGCCCAGATGGGTATACTTTTTCGCGATACTAGTATAAATATGGGTATACGTTTTTGCGAATTTGATATAAAAATGGGTCTCAAATTTTCAAAAACTGGTATAAATATAGGTTTGGGTATTCATTTTTGAGATTTGGTGGAAATTTGGCTATTTCGGAAATTTGGTATAAAGATGGGTTTACATTCATCGGCGTAGGGGAAGTTAAAATTGGGGGGCTGCCCGACAAAAAGCCCATTGTTTACTAACGTTTTTGCCCAACTAAGAGCAAATTTTGCCCGAACGGGCCTCATTTTCGAAAAATTTTTCAAAGTTGGGGGGGGCTGACGCCCCCCCTGCCCCCTGTCTCCTACGCCTTTGTTTACATTTTGCTTCTTGGGCGGCACGTCCCTATCCAAAACTGGGTCAAGTACCTCCCCCAGGACCTGAGCACATTATTTTGAGCATATTTTTGGGATCTAGACATTCAAAAAATTTCGACAACGTCGCCCATTTTGTCCTTGTTTTGACATTCAGCTTCATGGAGTTGGGAGGTCTGTTACTCTCGAGTCCCGAATAGACGTGGAGTCGGGAGGGAATAAGCATGGTGGTTGGAATTTTAGTACATTATGAATTGGCGTGGTGCCTGGAATTGGCGCGGTGGTTGGAAAATCAGGTGAATATTAATAAGCGTGGTGGCTGGAATTGTCATGATGGCCAGAAAATACGAAACAATTACACACTCTGGAGCAGATAACCCACTGCCACAATAAGTACAGTCCACTGGTATCTTGTTCAGCATGGCATCAGTAGGAAATGCAGTATACGAAGAAAAAAGAATGCGTGGTCCAAAGAGGGCAATTTTTGTTATTTTGCAATAGTGTTTGAGTGTTGGAAGAGCGCTTGGGCGAGTGGGATTAAATCAGGCATGGGGCTTGAATAGGCGTGGTGGTGAGACATGCCAACCAGATTTTAATAAACGTGGAGGCTGGAAAAACAACGTGGTGGATGGAAAAAAATCAAAAAATTATTTACCGTGCATGCACGTCTATTCGGGACTCAAGAGTACGTACTATTGGGATGGTTGATGGTTGAAGGACACTTGCACTTGGATCTCTTTCCGTACCCTTTACAATCATGTTTAAAATGGGTTTTTGGCCAAGGGCTTTACGCTGGTGAACGTTTATTGTGCTTATCTCAACCAGTTTTTGAGATAGCAAAAAATTAACCCAAATTTCAGCCTCGTGTCGTAAGAAAATGTTAACATTGAGATTCATCCAGACAAACAAGTAAACGCACTTGAGAATGGTAAAAAACTCATCTTGTAAACACCAACAGAACAAATACACTGATAATAATACAAGCAAATATGGTAAAAGTCTAAAAGCTCATGTTCAATTGTAAAAACGGCAAGCAGTGGCAGATCCAGAAAAATATTGAGCTGGGTTAAAGTTTTCCTCCGACTGGGAAAGGGTAGCCTGTGTTCCAGACCCGTATCACTTACTTCACGTTTAGGGGTCTGGAACACAGGCTAGGAAAGGGTTGAAAAGGTATGCCCAGACATTTTAATTACATTTCTCAATTATAATTTTGGCCCCGTTTTTGGAAGTGGGCGTATTTAAACACTCAAACCTTCCCCTGGCTCCGCCACTGACAGTAAGCATCCAACATAGAAACAATTTTAAATGAAACATAACATACACATACTTGTCTCCACAAGAAAGCGCTTACATACCCTAGGTTCCAGAGCCTCAAGCAAGGGAGGGGGAACGAAAAGAGAGTGAGGTCGAAATGAGAGTGAGGAAAATAGAGGTTCCCTGTTTCCTTGTTTTGATAACCACTCGCGCTGTGCGCTCGGTGCGCCTTCAGCGCGTTAACAAAGCCACCATTTCTTTTCAGGCTCTGGAACCCATGGTACCAGTACCACTACTACTACTAGGAAAAAGTTATCTTACTGTCAGTTATTATGAAGAATACCTTGAGCATTTTTGTCTTTACTTCAGTTTTTACTTGTTTCCTGTCACACATTACATACTCAAAAGGTACGTGAGTAATGTCTAAGCACCGGGAAGGCTTCAAAAGCTTTGTTTTGGATGTTCACAACTCACGAGGGCACATGTAACGAGCATGAAAACTGTAATAAAATCTAGAGAAACTCCTAAGAAACTCTATTGAAAATCTAATAAGCTTAAAAAACTAAAAGACAATAGGCCATGGCATATACTGAGCCATATTTGGGTAAATACTTGAACTACTGATAATTGAAAGGCTAGAATTTGAGCAGAAGTGCCTTGAGCAACTTTTATATGCTTAGACTCCCTTCAAGGTATATCCCATAGAGCTACATTTCTAATGTCCTGAATTTTGGACAATTTTGTCCTGGAATTTCTTATGGAACATGTTCACGAATCTGACACAAAATGCAGGCCAGTTATACTTCTCAGTTTCTTATAGTGGCTCTATGGAAAAATATTGAGGCCAAATTCTAAGTTTCTTACAAAAGTGCAAGTACGGATGCAGATGAGCTGTTATCACAACAATCTCTGGCGATTAACACCAGAGGAAGTTGCCATGCAATTCCAGAACAAAACGTAAGCACTTGATATTGTAAGCCAAAACTCCTTCGATCTAGGCACGTATGACCCTTTGATGAAAATGGATGTGCAAAGACACTAGGCCTAGAGAGAAGCCGAACCATATTTGGGTATTACTCATCTATGTCAACAGGAAAGGTTTATTTTAAACTGCAATTTTGTAACAAAACAAGAGATACTGTTAGTGATCAATATAATGGTAACTGTTTTTGCAAATACACATGTCTACACCAGAGTAAGACCCTTTGTCCGGAGACTTTCAAGGGCACGTGCAGGCAGCAGTTCCTGTGTCTTCTTCGGTACGTTCACTTTGACGAACTCGAATTTTTGGTCATACGACTTCAGACATTTTGTCAGATAATGCAAGTATATGTTTCCCGTATACCTCTTTTGCTTTCCATCCTTATCCGTTATCTCACGCACACCAGTTGTTTTGATGAGAACAACATCGGATGACTGAAACGCAATACGGCATTGTTGACATCTTGACACGCTTTTGGGGCATGATTTCGTGTCCTCCCTGTGTACAAGTTGGTATTCTCCAATTTGCTGTCTTTCTGGATCAAGGAAGGCAGGCAATTCCTGGCGCTGGTTGCTAATCTACAATAAAGTAGTTATACGCTTTACTTTAGGATTTGAGTATTCCTCGCATAAGAGGTAGACAAGACAAAAAGGGCACTTATTTCAATGCTCGCCGTTTTTAAGCCGTTTGTGTGAGAAAGAGGAAATATGATTATGTAGCAAAAGTTTTGGTTTGAACTGTGCAACAGGAAGAACTTGCCTGTTAACAAAGGTGGTGAAAGCGTACGATTTCTTTTGCAACTTCCTTCTGGCGTTTTAATGGATTCAAGTTTGAAATTCCATAGCTCTAAATTATTCTTTTTTTCTATCAAATTCTCTATCAGTGTTTGCCTTGTCAGTCAGCTCGACTAGTTCATAAAACATGCATCTACTGTTACATTCATAAAAATGAATTATGATAAGTCTATAAGATATCATAAAGAGAAAATATAGCGAGAGCTCACATAGCCTCGCAGCTTAACTCATTTAATATTTTTTGCTCTGCTAAATACGAACGCTTTCTGCCTATACTAGTTTCCATAAAAAGGACTAGAAAGTCTGTTTAGGAATTTCTTAGGCAAATATTATTGGTAGAATTTATGATAAACAAGTGTGAGGGACCACAATAGACCTTTTAGCTATTCTAAAAAGGAATCTAAATCAAATAATATTTTATGCATTTTGTGAATTTTCTAAGGTGCACAGTAGCGATAGAAGCTTTAACACCGCTCAGTCGAGCCTCCTGTAAAAAAATATATAAAAATATCGATCGATCCAGACTCTTTTGGAGAATTGCTAAAAGGTATAATATTGTAACAATGTTGCAGGTTCCGGCTCATGTAAAATACAGTATGCTTGGGGTTTTTTCAAGGCAAAATATTCTAAATAAAAAATGTTGCGCTGAATCCTGACGGTGAAGTTAAGAACATGCATTGAAAGCTAAAATGTTTGGATGAAGAAAGAATTCATCACAGTATTAGAGACGTTTCCTTTTTTCCAAAACTTTGCTTTAGAATGTGATAGGAAAATGTCATACCTGCCATGTGTCTTCTGATTTGTCCGACTTTCTTTTCTTCTCTAGTTTCAAGGGAGTTACAACTTGACCTTGCGGAACATTATCATCATCATCAGCTTCATCGATAACCGGGACTCTCTCATGAAACAGCTCTGGCTCCGGAAGTCGGGCTCGTCTCTTCTGAGATCCTGTTGCAGAAGCTTTTAGCCCAGCACTTTTAGGCTTCCGGTACTGATTGTATGACCTTGGCACGAAGTCATAAAATGCATTGAGGTGCTGCTCTTGTCGATTGATTGACCATATGTTCCACTGGACAGGATCAACATTAAACTGGTCATAATCTGGTGCCAGTCTGTATTTGCCAAGACCACGTATTGCTCGGGTGCATTCAGCAAAAAAGTGCTCCTCTGCCCACTCCTTCAGACTTTGACTAACTGCTGCAACTTCTTTTGGGACTTCATTGTCTGACAACTTTTTCTTTTGCAGCTTGTGTTTTAACTCCAATCCATTGCTAGTGAATCGACCATTGATCCCAAGCTCTCGCCTTGCTGATTGTATCAGGCACTCTTTGAAGACTGAGCTCCTTCTTTTCTGAAACCAAGTGCTGAAGCCTGGCGCACTTTCTTCCCAAATTGTTTTCAAGCTATCCAATTTCACCTCAAAGTCTTCTTCATCCTCTGCATCAGCTAAGCCATTCTCCAACAGCACCTTGTTTTGCGTGCCATAGATGTCTGACATTATCCGTGAGATCACCCGTTGATTGCATCCCAATGCTCGCAACTTCTCGACATCCCTGTTCTCAAGGTGCTGCGTACACCAAAGACTTCTAGCACTCCTGAAAATATCCTTGAAACCTGAAAAAATAGAACACACACATATTACGATCTCAGAAAACGATAAGTTGTTATGTTATTAAAACAGCTATAAATCATAAATCATTTCTGTTAACCAAAACACGCAAAAGTTTACAAATGAAATATATTGGAAATTAACAGCAAATGATATTTTGTTCAGTTAGCCGCTAGCTAGAGAGGATGCAGTAATCATGTTCTGGCCTTCTGGTGGTCCTGTACAACCTCATCGGAAGATTGGGTGGATCCATCGCGAAGGCGAACAATGATTGCTCAGTTAAGCCAGATCTCCATTAGGTGCACAAATGTTGCAGCGGGTGACATTTCATGCGACAACTTTCTGCAGTTGAAAGAAAAATATGATCTCAACTTAAATTTTGCCTTGCTTGTTTTTAACATTTCTCCAGTTTGGTAGGCCCCCAAAAAGAACAAACTAAAGACGTACACGTCATCTGCTAAATATTCAACCATCTTGTTTCTCCGTGTGGTGTTGTTATCGTTGATTTCATCAAAAAGTTAACGATCGAAATAGGCCACATTCCAGCAGAAAATGTCGAGCCGCGAGAAGGAGGATCTAGTTCTACTTTTCGATCCTTGACATTTTCTGCCGCTACAATTTAGATTCGACAATCAGATCACAGCCATTTATTCCGCCTCGAAATTTTCTGCATAGTAGAGATCTGGCTTTAGCAATGGCTTGTTTATGGAAAATGTAAAGAACAAAGTAGCACTTCGCCGCATATTGTGTGACAGTCAATTAGTATATAATAAAAAGTTAGTTCCGGAGCTAACAGAAGGTTTCTTGAATGTTGGACAATTTTGCTACTAAAAACTTCTCATGGACTTCAATTGCTGATTATTTAAATGTGGAGCCTCGTTCTCAGAGAGTTATTATGTCATACTCTGATAACAAAGCCGAGTGGACACCCTGATACGCTTTGCGTAAATCTGTCAAAAAGTGGACAGATTAGTAGTCATTATGGATTTACACTTGACAAGGTAACGCTGATTATGCGACCTCGAATCCAAACACAATGCAACATTGTAATGGTTGTTGCTTAGTGACAAGACTCATTGTTGTTATCAAAAAAAAATTAGGAGATTTCCCAGAAATAATTTATGTTTGCAATTCTTTCAGAACGAACAACCAATCAAATCTCAGAGTGGCTTCTTGTAAGAGGAATCGATCTACTTTAGTTAGTCCAATACCTGGTAAAGTTGATCTCAGAAAATGAGAGCTGCAAACTACAAATGCTTCTCACTCTTTCTCAAATCCACGTTGCAAGCATCATGGTTTTTTGATAGGAAGCCAATGAAACATAATTGGTTTGATATAAAGAATGCATATAATTGTAAAGAAAGATAAAAAAATAGCTATACCTTGAGCTAAAGCCTTGTCCAAGTCGTGACCAATCTTTTTAATTTCTGCTAACTCAGGAGCATGTATAACAATTTCCCCTGCAAATCTCTGATAACTTTCTCTGTTTTTCTTGAAATGCCAGAAGGATGGACCAGGAAATTCAGGATTCTTTCCACGGCTGTCCAGTAACGCCAGGTTTGAATACGTTGTGTCTGTTAGCCAAAGCCCATCACAAATTTCAAAAGTTGTGTCTATGGTAAGAATAGAATCTCCTAAGACGCAAAATCGGTGCATGTCTTGCAGCATTTTAGGGGTGAAATTTGTTGTTGAGTATTCACGAGGCCCAAAACTAACTGATTTGATGAGACTTCCCTCTGTTTTTAACGATCTCAAGATGCTTTCTGCCTCAGAAAATTCTGTCTTAGTTGTTGCCGATGCTGAGTTTGTAAATTTTCTGTTTGCAATTACTTTGGGGCACTTTACTGTCTCACTAACTGTGGTTGGTGCTTTGTTAGCTAAATCTGTATAAATCTTGTCAGTTGACAGTCCTTTATCCAGCATGCCATCGATTTCTTTTAAAACGTCGGGATCCTGGCGGTAGTAAGGACAAGTTTCTGGCTTTGTAGCATTTCCGTGCCGTGGCATTTTGAAATTGGAGGAATGATCTATTCCGTCAGACCACTTGTATGTAACGAGATAGTAAGGCAATATCTCTTCCTCTGTCTTCTTCCTTGCAGTAGCTATTGTCTGGCTGAATGCAGGATTACTTTTATTTTGTCGATAGCATCGTACGACCTCGTAAACATCTTTCTCAGGAACGAACTGCGCCTTATACCCACGTGCTGCTCTTACGTTGTGGTAGTAGCTACCATTGCTACTTTGATGGACAATCTTACATTCTAGAACATTGACATCATTGTTATAATAATAATGTTTCCTCACAGTTCCCTTGGTTAGATACGCACCATTGTCATCGGACTTTGCAGAAGCTATAGGTATGACTCGTTTGTTTAAAGTAAAGACTAGATTTCTGCGTATTCCAGATGGCTTGTGTTGTAGTTCTAGTTCCTCTGGGTTGTTGAGCAGGATACTGAGTATAGCATCTCCACTTTCACTTTCATTGCATTTATTACCGCTTGTAGATGGGATTCGATCTTTTTTGCTGCAAAAAAGATAGAACCTAGCAATTAGCATTTATAACCTAACTTTCTTGTGTACAAGCGTGTAATCATCCCTTAAGCGAAACTGCTTTAGGGCATTGAAACCCAGGGTGGGGGGGGGTGTGTACTCCCATCATGGCCTAACAGCAGGTCCAGTCAGTTTGAGGGTACCAGAACACTTTCGAATCAGCAAAGGGGGGCAATTGCCTCAGTTGCCCCCTTGAATCCACTACTGCCCCCGGGCTAGCTTTGGCTCAAGAAAAATCCAACCAAAATCCGCAAAAATCATTTTGTTCTGAAAAAATCTTGCATGTTTTTTTGCGAATGATTGAAGTTGGCTCTGATATTAATTTTTTACTTGCTTTTTATCTTATTGAGTAATTAGTTGGACACCCTTCTAACAAAAATAGATTAACTCTTTACTTACAAGAAACTTGAACGAGAGCAACAGTCCTTTCTGTCCATTTGAAATGAGCTTCAAATCATAGGACATAAAAAAACTATATGCATAAGATATGCACGATTGACTGCCGGGTAAACAGGGTTTTAAAATTGGTGACTGGCAGCAGGTCAAATTACTTTGTGAAACAAAACAAGACTTGTCAATGGTTTTCATTTTTCTTGGATTTATCTTTGAAATAAAGTGTTTTATTTGGTTACTGTAGTTCTGCCATTAGCTGTAAAAATGCAATAGGCCTATACATTGTAATTAGGCTTTTGATAAATATAACAAATTCAAATTCGAAAAATAATTTGAATTCACTATTCTTTACGCACTTTGTATGGGCTTTCTGATTTGCCACAATCACATTTGAGAGACTTTTTTGTTGCAACGGTTTCCTCAAACTACATACTCCTGTATACTTCAAGGCATTGAAAAAATAATCCCGCCTCTCCAATAAACCCGCCTCTCTAATAATCCCGCCTGTATTTATTAGGTTGAAATGCTAATCCCGCAGCGGGAATAATAGAGTAAATACGGTAAGTTTTGTTCTTGATAATGGTTCGCATTACGTTATTTCCCTTCAAAAGCCTTTTTATTAAATAAGTACTTACAAGAAACTGGAGAGAAATTCAGGCTGACTAGGTTCTTATATATTGGTACATAACTTCTTAAGAAAGTCAGCCTGCAGAAGTTAATATAATGCGGGTTTTTACTGTAACAGAAGATTATAGAAACTTACCAGACTGGAGACTTTGCATGGGTGGTACTTGGGCCTTGATCATCATCATCGACACCAAGCAATTCATCGTCATCATCTGATAGCTATACAAGAGAAACATACACAGCCTAGGCCATGACCAGGTCGTAACCCTGACTGTAACGTTAAAATATAGACCTCAGATGGCAAAAATGTTCCCATTTTTCAATGACCGTTTTGGGGAGGGGGTAGGGGGTTGAAAACAAAACGGCCATTTGCCGTTTTGCGTGACAAGGGTGGGAAAGGACGTCATCCCTAAGCAGAAGAAAGTGGTTGCAGATGAAAAAATATGTCCGCAGACAGACTGGAGGTGCTTACCCTAACCCTAAAAGCCAAGTTTTCCCAAAATATTTGATATCTCAATTGAATTGGTAAAAAAATCCAAAAAGCTATTTTTCTGCACCATTATTTCACCCCACCTCACCCTTAGTATTATCGACTTAAACCAGGCCCGTTGGAAGCGGGGGGGCTGGGGGGGCTTCAGCCCCCCCAATAATTGCCAGAAAAATGGTTTTACGTCACAAAAAATGACGTCACATAGTACTTTTTTAATAGGCAGCCCCCCCAATCCAAGATTCCTTCCAACGGGCCTGCTTAAACTTTCCAATCTGGTATAGGCCTACCAAGTTTAATTAGGTCTATCAACTTAACAATAATAATATAACTCCTGCGCTACACGGAAGTGTCACCACATGCTGATATAGTCTATACATAAATACTGTCAAATAAGACTAAGTAAGTATAGGCCTTATAGGCCTACTATACTTAGGCGCCAGGGCCTTAATAATAGCCTATGACAGAAAAATAAAAGATGTCCTTTGAAATGCTTTATTTAATATTTAATCAAATATCAAAACTCAACACTCACCATTATCGGTTCATCGCCGTTCTCTTCCATCATGATATGTCTGCGAAGCCAGAAGCAGAAGATGAACCAAAACTTAGCACCGCATGCCGCATCTCATGTGCCATGTGCAAGGTGGACGAACTTCGGCCTGGTCGCAGATTCACATTCCATGCGCAGTTTCATGGAGTTTCATAGGGGCACGCCCCCCCCCCCAAACGAAAAAACTTTGATTGGTTGTGGGTTGTTTCACCGTCTCGGTTCTCTCAGCGTCCTAAGCAACTTTCTTATATTACCTTGATTTTTGTAAATAAAATAGTAGATATCCTATAAAGTATCAGTAATTAATCTGTAATTTTGTTGCTGAATTATATGAATTTGAATTTGAATTTGAATTTGTTTAAAAAAGTCTACCCATCTGGGCGGCACGTCCCCAGTACCCTATAGTAAGTACCCCCCCCCGGGTTCAGTTCAGAAGCCTCAAAGTTGTGACGAGCAAAATATTTTCCCGCTCAATTTACAAGCACTTTAGCTCTTGCTTTTCATTGGCTAAGATGAACAAAGGGTTGTGAATCGCCTGGTGCGAAAAATGGGAACAGACCGAAATCGAGGCTAGGTCATCACCCATGGCCTAAAATTCGCTAGATTTTCGAAATGGAGGAGCTGTGGTGAACTTTTACGTGTTGACGTTGAACTAAAACCGATTGTTTGTGCACATTTATTTACCAAGCAGAAAGAAAACAAGTAAAGAACAAATTGATAGTAGAAGGCAAGTATTTATATTCTTATTGAACAACGATTTATCCTATGTCTGTGATTTTGGCTGGTTTTGGGTCGTTTTGGCTGGTTGTGGGTCGTTTTGGCTGGTTTTGGCTGGTTTTGGGTCGTTTTGGCTCGTTTTGGCTGGTTTTGGGTCGTTTTGGCTGGTTCCGCGTTTTAGTAAGTACGGATCCATTGTTTCAGTCAAACTCCACGCCGGAAATCTCCGGCGTAAGCTACATGGATTCCACCCTGGGTTTCTAGTACTAAAAGTTTCTTATTTTTAGAAACACACTTAACATCAAATTCTGCACTCTTCCTCGCATATTTCTTGTATTAATATGAAACCCACCTACTAATACAAGTAGATTCAACATCCTGTGTTCCTTTAAATAAAAACATGTAGCAAACTTTTAAATCAAGCAAAAATGTATTGTTGACATATTACTTTCCGGCTCAGAAAGTCCTTTTTTTTCTCGGAGTTTTTTCTCGGAGATATTGATGTAGTTCTAAAAGTTTCTTAAATTTTTGGGGCTCTAGAACTAGGTTTCTTATAAACCGGTTTCTTATAAAAAAAAACGTGTATACAAGGACGTAGGGGCCACCCCAAGATTTTGCGAAAAAAAATATGATGTTGTTATTTAGTTACAGAGATTGGCCCTGGTGCTTTATGAATAAAGTACCTTTGAAGTGTTGTACCCCCCCCCCCCATAAAAAAATTTGAGATGCTTTCTAATTTCTCTGAGCTTACTAATTTAATTCAATTGAAAGTCTATGCCTAGCCTATTTCAGACTTGGATGGACGCATCTCGCAGAAAAACATCTGTCCGTAGAAGATATATATGATGATATTTTTACCACCCTGCTTGAGGGGTTGTCAGGGGAGTGACCAGATTCCAGCCCTTTTATTAGGATGGGCAAGAGAGATAACATGCTTTTATATTCTCATCACTTCTATCTTTATTTTGAAATATATAACTCTTATAATTCTCCTTTTTAGGTTTTCATACAGTCAATACAAGATAATTATGCCAGAGAAAGTAGTTTTGATTTCATGATGTACTTCAAAAAAATATGAACTAGAGTTGGTACAATTCTGGATGATTTTAGCCACTGGATTCATGTTTTCCTTTTTGTTGACATTATCCCCTAAAAGAAATTGAAATATTTTATCTATTGAGCACCATTAAAATAAATATTGCATCTGTTAATTGTTTCCTGGTGTTTTTAAATAGTTTAGAAAACCATAAACAAGTAATTAAGCAGGGGCGTCGTGGCCGGGGGGCAAAGGGGGCCATGGCCCCTCCTATCAGAGCAAAATCTGTAGATTTTTCGGAAATTTTTGCGATTTTTCCACTTTTTCGGAAATTGTTGAGCATTTGATCCCCTTTTTGGAAATTTTTCGTGTTTGGCCCACCCTAAAATTGAGGTCCCACGTCGCCCCTGTAATTGAGGTGTATTGACTTCATTGTGCAAGATTTTCTATGCAAACAAAGCAAAGGAAAATAAGCAAGGGAAAATATGGCAAGAGGGAAACAGCTTAAAACCAGATTAGATTTACCTTCCCCCAGAAGTACAAAATGGAGGGGGCAATTAACCAGGTTAGAGTTTCAGTTGGCACCCTTTGGTAATACAATGCTGAATTCATGAAAATATAGAAAGGTCTCCCTCACTGCAGTGGCATAAGCACCAAGCCCCCAACTTTCAAGCCAGAAATTATGCCCCTGTCACATGTCTTAGAAATTTTGCTACTTTTCTTTTTGGATATCTGATTTCTCGCTAAATTCTTGTTGAATAGAGGCCATGTGAGCCAAGGTAGCTGCTTTTAAGTCTAAACCCTCAATTTTGACCCCTGTATGTAAAAGCTTCCTTTAAAAGGTGTCCCTTTTTCTTATGCTCCTCCATTTTCCACACGCCCCTGGCCCTCACTTTCGGGTAATTTCTAAGTGGGGAATTACATTAAAGTCAACAGAATGAAACTAAACAAACTTAGGCATACTCACCCATCTCTAAATGCCCAATGTGTCTCTGCTGTGAATGACTCGATCAAACAACGTAACTGTAAGCCAAATCTTGTAGCTTTTAAATCATTCGCAACCAAAGTATTGCAGTAATTGTGAACACCAGCATAGCTCGACTTCAAACTACTAAATTCTGCAACTTTCATAGCGATACTGACGGAATGAGTTGATCTGTTTATCGCTTCCACTGCATCTTCAACTCGCAAATCCAAACCTGGTGCAAGTTCTGCCAAACACCGAATCACAAAGCGAAAAAAGTCGTTCTCCTCGAAACAGCCGAATCTCTCGACGGCAGTTTTACAATAGATCGGAAAAGCAAAGGGGGTGCCTTTGTGACGTCACAAGGGCACCGCTCACCGAAAACATTTGCTCGTTTTTTTTCGGTGAAACTCAACTTTGGACACCTATTAAAGCAAGAAAATATGATATTTTTCAAAAAAAAACTTTACGATGGCTTCAAACTCACGACTAACTACCATATTACGTAAATATCTCAGAATTTTTTTTTTGGCTGGAGTGGCCCTTTAAAGTTTTGAATGTTGAACATAAATAATTTAAAACATATTTATCCCCAAGTCTACACCCTTCCAACAACAGATCATATTTTTTAAGGTTTAGAGTCCAGTTCATCTAATCAATCAATCGATGATCAAATGATGTGAGCGAAAAATAGAAATGATGATGATTAAGAGGATGTTGACTGGTTGCTGAGATAAAGTATACTTCACAATGACAACTTGTTCTCTTCTACCAAAATGTCTTCATTTGTTTCTTTCTGCAACTCAAACGCTGGCAGCGTCTCTCGTCAGGCATCGTTTCTGTGTTGTTTTCAGTAAATGTTTAGGGCCAAAAAGGCTCATTTGCTGACTGCTGAATCTGAAGTTGAAATGTGAAGTAAACTTGAAAGTGAGGCTACCGTTGTTGATTTGAGAGTGAGTGTGGAGGAGCCTGATCTGCTGGCGTCATTGTCATGGTTACAATTCAGGATTGGGAAGTATGCGCAATGCCCAACACCTCGCGCAACGCACACATGGTTTTGAATTTTTTGGGTGTAAAATTTCAAATAAAAATGGCATCAAACGTGGACTGTCGTGGTATTGCAAGAGGAGAATGTAATAGATGCAAGGAATGTTCTAAGTTTACAGGGGAGAAATCATTGATTGTTTGTGCCTATTGTTCGTGCCCACCAGGATCTCACAGTATCGTGCCAGACTCATCTGTCATAGAAGGAAAAAAAGCTGTGGATATTTTGAATTTGGAATCTAGTGAACGTATTATTTACAATTTATAGGAAGTTATTCCAAGTTTATTTTCATCATTACCCTCTTATTGCCAATGGCGAAGATCGAAAGGTCCTCCTAGTCCCATGAAAAATGAAGTTCATTTCTCATTTACAGCAATTTAAGGCCTATTGCTTGAGCTCTTTTGCCCGATCAGGGCGAAGATCCTTAACTAATTTTTTGTTTACAAAAAATCGTTATTTTTCTAGAATCTGCAAGTATCTCTCACAGAGGCGAGACTTCACAACAAGAAACTCAGTCAGAAGTTATCTTGCTGGAGAATGAGGGCACGCAAAAGAGAGAATCCAAGAGTGAATCGAGGAAATATTTTCAGTTGATAATTCAAGGGATGTATGACGAAAAAGTTGCCCCAAAAAATAGCTTGAAATTGGAAGAAAGCAAATGTTGTAGTTTTGTGGTTACGTGCCTTCCATGCTCTGGCAAAAAATCTAAAGTCATAGCCGGCTGTAAATCGAAGTCTCTGTCTAATTTGAAGGCCCATATCAAGACGCCCTCACACAAAATAAAAGTCAATGATTTTAGTTGCCACACCCAAGAGAAAAGAGCAGAGCTTCAGCAAGTTGACAAGCCCATGAAGTCAAGCGAGGATGTATTTGCCTTGGTAGAAAAGAAATTTCCAGGTAAATTTGAGCTTCTCAAGCTTGGGGGAATCAAGAAGAACGCAAGATGTCACTCCTGTAATAATTTGATTGGCATGGTTCCAGACAGAGGTAGCTCATTATTCAATGTAGAGGAACATGTCAAGTCTTGTCAGAGTGCAAGAAAAAGAAAGGCTGGGAACCAGCTATCACTTGAGAGTTTCCTGAAGCTAGCGGAGAAAAAAAGCAAGTCATCATGACTAGAAAGCGAAAAAAACATTAATTCAACGTGCCATGGAATTTTTGAACGAGAAATTAAAATTGCTAGGAAAAGCTATTCTTTAGGGACATTACAATCAACACACAACGAAGGATTCAAGGCTGGTCAACCAATTTGGTATTCTGTTCCAAGATACAAATCAGTAATGAGAGATGGAGTTTTCCAAGGAACAATTAAAAGCGTAAATTGTAAAAAAATGCTTGTAAATTCGACTACGTTTAAATGCAGCTAATGCTCAAATTTGATGAAAGAACAGTCCTTTTTAAAAAGGGTGCAACGATCCAAGCTAATGCTTTAACTAAAGCTAATAACCGCTTCTTAGACAGAGGTGCACAATTAAAGAAACTTAGAGAATACAGGCACGCTTATGATGGCCAAAGAGTGAAAGTCTTAAACCTTTCAAAAACCGTTGCAAGACTCAGAGCGTCAAAAGTCAAGTTATCTGAACGTCTTGGAGAACAAGCAAAGAGAGGAGATGTATCAGCTATAATAGAAAGCCTAAATGCAGCTTACGAAAAGGGGTTATTATCTGGAAAATCAAAACTGTTGAAATTCATCAAGGATATAGCCAAACATTTTACGCAAAAGTCCCCAAGGTACGGTGAATTTACCAAGCAAATTTATATTGCTATCAGAGCAATTGGAGGCCCCAGAGCAGCAAAGTTTATTGCCCATACCCTTGGAGGTCCTTCCGACGATACGCAGCGCCGCACAAAGAGAACACACACGTTCCAATACTACCCTGAGGAGCCATCAGAGCGGGTTTTCAAGCACTTGGCAGAGGTATACAGCTCTTGCAAAAAGAAGAAAGCTATTGAAGGGGATGTTTTGGTCGAAACAGCAGAGGACGAAACAGCCATCATCAGCAAATGAGAATGGGACATTCGTCGAGACGAGGGTTGGGGCTGGTGCGGGAAGGAAGAAATTAATCATGTTTGCAATCCCTGATTTGCTCATACCGTTGGATCCACAGATGATGCATATGAAAAGCTTGTTGAGGCCTTCCAGGCGAACAGAGTTGGTAAGCTTGGAAGAGCTATAATACTGAACCCCATACATCAAGACCTCTCCCCATTTGTCATCCTGCTGCAGGCCGTCTGCAACAAGTTTGACAGCACCTTTGTCCGGGATCAGTGGAATTTGATACAGAGCTTGTATCAGAAGCATCTAGCCAATATTCTTGGTCCTCTCGTTGGGCATGCATCCGACAGAGATTCAAGTAGAAGAAAGCTTCACTTGGAGGATGCAGAATCTAACGTGGGGGAAAGGTACAAACTTCACCACCAAGAATTTCTGCATAGTGCCAAACTATGCGAAGTGGAGGGAAACATGCACATCAAAGGCTTGGCCGACCAAGATTTTATTCACAATGGGAAGAAACTAGTGAATCATTTTTTACATCCATCTAGGGTCTTGATGCTCGGATCTCATGTGTGCCACATCAATAATCTGCAGCTGCTGGTAGATAGTACGAGCTTACAGGTTTACGATCATGGCCTACATCAGACTGACGGCGACTGCGCAGACAGGATGAACTGGGAGAGTGCCCAAAAGATTCTCTTCCCAAAAGTCAGAAAATGCCTTGAAAAAATCCAATCAGGAGAGGTTCAACCAAAAGAAAATGTCACTGGTACAATCCTGTATCTGGATATGGTTTGGAAGTATGTAGAAATATTCTACTCATTGTCAGGTACCCTCACAGAAAGAGTAAAGAATGCTGCATATGTAAGCAGTTTCCTTAGAGCTTGGAGAAAAAAGGTACAAAAAAGTGGGAATGTTTCTTTGAAAAGCAATTTTCTATCAAGAGAATGCTATCAAGATGTGGTACTATCATGTCATCATGTTGCTCTCTTCATCAAGGCTTCGAGAGACTTTGCACCAAATCATCCGATTTGCTTTGAACGACTGGGTAGTGATGTCTGCAAAGAGTATTTTTCGGCAAATGGCTCCTTCACAGTTAATAAACATAACTATACTTTGACTGACATGTTTAGGAACCTCGGTAGCATGCAATGGCTGCAAGAAGCAAATGTTTCAGAGGATGGACTAGACAACCCAAAGAGGCATCAAAAGGGGGGAAATATATGGAGGAAGGGACATTCGAAGCCAATGGTGAAGCCAGATTTGCAGGATTTCCCATCGGATAAAGAATTGCAGGATGCCTGGGAGAATGGGTTCATTGAAAGTTGCAATGCTTCGGAGAAAATCGGAGTTGTTTCAGATGAAGTTGCATCGAATTTGAACAGGTTCCAAGAAGAATCTGACATACTTTGCCAGATGTGGGAAGAAAAGGACAATGCAGAGGTAGCCACGGTTCAAGATGATGATGAAGAACATGACCTTGAAGAAAATTACTCTGAACTTGCACTGCATTTACGAATGACAGCTGACCAGGATATAACAAATGATGTAGGAAAGGCTCATATGGAAAACTGTGGAGTAGCGGCAGAGAGAGAGGCCAAAGATCCAGATGTTTGCCTCACAGTCAACGTACCTGGCGTGGGTGCGGTGCACAAATCAACACTGTTCTCGATTTTGAACACCAACCCAACTTCTGTCTCCAAAGATCGCCTCACACGGGTAAAGAGTAAATTCACGGCCAATCAACAGTCAAAGGACATTGGACCAGAGAGCTTGAGTTTATTTGATGACGTAGCTGTCCATGTCAAAGTGAAAGGGAAGCCACTTTGTTATAAGATTGGGCGCGTAATTCGAATGAGAAATCACACAAAAGGTTTCGTGGAATATAGAAAGCTGATTAGTCTTGCTGAAACAAAGAAATATCCAAATGTGGTATTGTTATTGAATTTATATTGCCCTGATGAGGATTCTTACGTGTATGCTGCAGCAGTGGACTAATCCGTTGAGTACAAATTGGAGAACATAATCATGAAAGTGAACTTGTCAATTCAAGATGATGGCAAATATTCTCTAGATGGAAGAGACAAACATTCATTGAAAGAGTTCTTGCAAAATGTTGCACAGAAAAGGAACAAACGAAACAACGTTCGTTTGAACGCGAGTGCCAATCAACAGCAACTGGGAAGCGCTGAGGGAAGGGTGGTAGTTCACATGGAGAGCCAAATTTCACCATGCACGGGAAAAGACACTAATCGTAGATCTGGAAGAAAGCGAAGAGTCATTGTTTATGAAGCCACGTAAGAGACTTAAGTGTTGTTTTTAATCAGAATTTTTTGGACCAAGTTAATTTACAGTTCAGTTCTAAGATTTGAGCTTAATACAGATGCGAATTTTTTTATAAGAAGCTAAGAAATTGACCCACCACTGAACGTTTCATTGATGATAGATCATGAAATCAGATTTTCAGTACTTGAAGTTTTTAAACAGTTCCTTAAAAGGTAAATCAAGTTATGTTTGGCGATGGAGGATCTCCTGTGCTTTCTTGAATAGTTCATAGTCAGTTTTATGACACCACGCTTCTGTTTATGCATTACTCAAAAGTAATACCACGTAATAAAGTATAACAAATGCGCGGAAATATGTATCAGGCAAAATAAAACGATTTGGGGAAATTTCTTAAAGTAAGATTTCTTCAGTACTCACGTTTCTTAAATTTTTGCTGATCTTAGAACTGAATTTCTTGTGAACTGTTTCTTATAAAAAATACGTGCAGTATATTTTCGAATAGCTGTAATTCTTTGTTGACGTTGTTGTACAGCTTGCCTGGATCTTTTGTAAAAATGGGAGTTTAAGTTTTGAAACAGTGTTGAGTTTTGACCCCATATGAAGGTAGGTATAGTCCCATACAAATTTGCAATTTGTTTTCAAACAAAGAATGTTTTTCGAATTCCCATCCCATGAGCAATTGAGAGCCATCGCAAAATTAATATCTACGCTCAGGGAGCCTTTGATTAAAAACTGTATAAAAATAATGCATTTATCTTACAAACTTGTTGCTGATACATGTTGGTCCATCTTACACCCCCCTTTACAATGATGTTTTGAACCCTTGTATCCCTGCGTTCTCAAAATGATAAAATGGCCGCGTGCGATGTTGATGAGCATACAAATTGGATTTCTATTCGAAAGCTGATACGAGGTAAGGTGTTTACCTGACCAACCGATTGATTGATAAAGTTCCATAGTGTGTGCTCAAAGGCTGGGCTTGTAGTTCTGTTCTAGGTATGTTGTATCTGTATGTTGCTTGCAAAGTAGCTGAATATTGGCCTAATTTTGAAAAGGCAAGGAAAGGGGCAAGGGGTGTGCATCCAAATGCCATAACCAACCATAGTAAAAGCCTGATGGCTTCAGCAATAGGTGGTTTTATTCTTATGAAATCAAATTCATCTTTTAAAATTGTTAGGTTTATGACTCATTTTGGTTTTATTATCGTTTTTATGCACAAGAACATAGCTAGATCTATCATACTGTATATAATGTATTGTATTTTGAAACTTTAATGATATTCAGTTCCTGTTCAGATTCATTTATTCATATTCATATTCCTTCATCTTCTCACGATCTTATCAACTGATTGATGTTGTCAGGGTTCTCACACCATTAGTGTTAAATTTGGAATGTATTGCAAAATCACTATTTCAAGGATGTCAGTGAATGTATAGAAAAGGGGGTGATATTTTCTCAGAGAGTCAGAGAAAGGGGGGTAATTTGAAAAGTTTTGTCAGAGATAGGGGGTATGAATTGAATTCTATGGACAAGCATGAGGTACACAAGGCAGTAGGAGTGCAGGCGCCGGGGTTGAAGGTACACCAAGCATTTTTTTTCAATCTATATGATTAAAAAAACAATAGCTCAAGGTCATAGTCTCAATTTTCCTTGCATAGATACCGCATTTTCATTCTATCATTCCCCCACCTTTAAGGATTAAATTTGTTTGCCATGGATGTATACGCTATGCAACTTTAAGTTCTAGCAAGGTACAGCTGACGTAAATGGCAACATAGAATTATTTACCTTGTGAAGCTCCTTAGTCCTTCTTGCTGAAACTCAGAAAATGTGAATACCGCTTTCACATCAGTCATCCAATATGCCAGTTCAGGGACATTTCCTAGCACGGAGATTCCAGTGCTAAATCTGATCGATGGCACACACACCAAAATGTTATTAAATTTCTTCCTAGTTTTTCTTTAACTAGCTGCCACAGTCCACCCTTTTTTCCGGTGTTGGCTGACTCCCCATCAGTGGTTATTCCGACAATCTTTGTCGTAATATCTCCACTGTTGCCATCAACCTGTAAAGCTTTTGGTGTTATATCAGCCAGACTGTTACAGAGTGCATCTAAAAGACCTTTAGCGCCACCTTCATCACTAGAAGTTACGCCAACAAATACAGTCTGTACACTAACTTCACTTGGTGGAATATATCTTGCGGTTACAAACTTTGAGTCTTGCTGCTGCCGATCCATACTACCATCAATTTGCACAGAGAAACAAAGGCTTTTCAACAATGTATTCCCAACTTTATTCCTTTGAAGGTCTGCTATCACTTCCAACATTTCTGCATAGATTATTGGACTGCGGTAGTGGAACATGGAGGCCGGAGGATTGAAATATCAGTAGTATCCCAACCATTTGTGTCAAATTTATCCGGCATGTTGTTGGCATATTTGTTTGACATTGATCTTGATGGCCAGCTTCGTGCACTCAAAGTTTCAACGAGAGGATCATTGAACACATCAATTGCCAAACGGACAAGAAACTTTCTGGTTTCAGAATTTGTTTTGTTCAAAACCTTTCTCCATGGATGAGAATCTGACATATTTGCCCAGCTCTTTTTTAGAGACTTTAAACTGCCATTTTCTAGTCCTCGCTCGGATTCTTTTAATCTATCAGTATATAAGTGAACTAGCCCATTTTACCATAAATCAACCTGATACGAAAAACATAGCTTGCATCTTATTTAAAAGTATTATCCAAGATATGGATTTTTTGTTCATCACTAAAGGAGCTTGCTTTAAAAGAGCTTGCCCAAAATCTATTGCCTGGTAGCGAATCTTAACCCTATCAAGCCTAGGGGGGGGGGCTGAATATGATCAGCCCCCCCTAGCAGTTTTCCTGCTGTGTATTTTTATCAATGGCATCTGCGACTTTCAAACTTTCTGACTTTTAGTTTTTTTCTTTCTAATAATTAAAAAGTGATATTTTGAAAAAATTGAATTCGTTCCAGGGGGTCAACACAGGTCATTTTGAAAAACAGTAAGCATCAAAATTCAAACGCGTCCTTATAAAAGTTACACAAGACATGGAAAATGCATATTGGACTCTTGCTATAGGCTATTTTTTATGCTCTTCCTTATGAACAACATTTAGTGCAATTTCACTGCGCATGCGCAATTTTTTCTCCCACATTTTATGCTGACGTCAGCATTTTTACTTGACCCTTATGCTATAGAAAATATATTCACAATTACATTTTCCGACCCTGCACATGTATTCTACTCAACAAAACTGCCTTTACAGGTAAAACAACTCAAATATATGCAATAAGAGCGATTTATTTTTCTGGGGATAAGAGAGCGCTTAGACATGACACAAAGAAATATACCTAATTCCATCAAAATTTTGTGTAATATTCACATAAATGATCTACAAGTACTTATAACGCCTGTCTGCATCCATGTTGAAGAAAAAATTGTGTTTCAGATCCCTTCCAGGAATTCATACAATCAAATATTAAAAATTTTAAAACACAAGGAAAATATGATGACGTCATCAAGATATCACGTGACTTTTCTAAAAAAAATTGGTCAGTTTCTTGCATCTTGCTATGGACTATAGTCATGCAAAGTTTCAAGTCTACCGGGTGTGTAAGAAAGGAATAAAAGAGGGGGGGCCGAATCAGCCCCCCCTAGGCTTCCTACAGCTTCAAATACCCTAGGCTTGATAGGGTTAAGAGTTACCTCTCGCTATTGGAGAGGATGTCCACCAGCCTCAAGACAGGTTTCCTTTTCCGAACATTAAGCAGTCAACACCTCAGCCAATAGACTAAAAACATACCTATAAGCGTTTTCAATCTCTGAGGATGAAACTATGCACAGCTTCAGAAGCGGTTGCTCTATCACACTTGCAATTTTAGGGGCTCAATATGAGAGAATAGCCATCGATTTTGGATGGAAGGGCATAGAGATGGCAAAACGTTACTATCAGTTCGACGAAGCCTTGGACACCAGAAGCCCAAGCTCTATCTTACCGACACATTCCATTAAATCATCCCAAGAAAAAGGCCTAGCACCAAACACTCTAAAAGGTGCTAGGCCTCTCTTTCATTGAAAGCTAAGTAAATCTAATGCTCACGATGTAGCACAGTATTCAATCCATTATCTAAGCTATTCACAATATCAAAGTAAAACAAGATAGCAAAACATAACAAAACAAATGCTGTGTTTAACAGGCTCACTACAAGTGACTTCCTTTCGTTCTTTCTTTGAGCAATGGAGAGGTCACCTGCAACTTACGGTCTAACTGCTGAGTTTGCTTTTAAATTCCTCTACCTTCGAGTGCAGACATCGCAATATCTTCAAAGCATCCAGTAATCTTTCCAAATCGGAAAAAGGGGTGGCAAATTCAGTGAAAATAGGCAGCTATTCTCACTGGGGAGATCACCCCGGATTTCAAAGGAAAGAGGATTCCAAAAACTCCCTTGGGAGCAACGAGCCATGCTCTTCTCCCTTGAGACTAGGTAATATAAAAAAACCATCCACGCCAAAATTATGGTCTTTAGCAATGAGGTCTCCTGCAAGACACTAAGCCGTCCCTCCCTCCTCCCCAGTTTTGGCTCGCAAGGTCAGACCAGATCTCCTGTCCCTGTCTTCTATTCGCCATAAGGTATACACATTCATTTCTTTTAGCTTCACCAACATTTTGGTGGCCTCTACTCACTCACATTTGACTGTAGTGCATACCTTACCCTACCTATCTGGTCCGCTCCGTTACACTTAGCTAAAAGTCCGTCAAAATTATTATTTGCAGCGGACCTTGCGGCACGATCATTCTGTCCCAAAAAATTTCTCTCTACTTCCAATAGCAAAATGTTCTTCGCACCCCATATCTTTCCGCATTAGAGGGAGGAGTGGCAAATCTGGTGGAAATAGGGAGCTGTTTCAACTCTTCTTTTTTAAGAATCCTGTACTTTCAAGACTTTCTATGCTTCCTCATAAGTCATGTATCTTTAGATGTTGATTTCTCTCTGTTCTTTTAGGCTGCTTTGCGACCGTTTACGTCAATATACTATCTATTATTGGGCATAGATCTTGATCCAGACTTGATGTTCATATTGCTGATTTTTTGTTTCGTTTTCAATTTGTACCTTCGCCTTTTTTCGAAGCGGATATTGTTGGACTATCGACCCTTGGAGGAAGGTAGGAGTTAAAATTCGATTTTAGAACGATTTAAGGACACATGTACAATAATATTGGAAATTATTCTTTTGACCCAACTTCCACTCTAAGATAGCTATCTGTCATTAGAATCGCTACTATTTTACTTAAAAATCAAAGTCCTGTATTTTTTAGAATAGGGATTTTCTTTAAAATACAGGCTATAGCTTCCTTTTTCAACTTATTTCTTTAAAGCAAAGTTTCAAATACGTTTCTTAACAACTGCCTAGCAATAGGGAAAACCGTTTTTTTCAGGGTTTCTAATTTTACATTGTTCTGTTAAGTATTCAGAGTTACAATATGCTTCCCTAGTACTCAAGCTCTTTAGAATTGTTAATCTCTTTAGCTTGATAAATTGGTGCCGTGACCAGGATTGTCGTTATTGCTGTTTATTTGCCTTGCTCGTCGCGTTTAGGCTAGTCTTGCCAAAATCCCAACTTGAAAAGTTTAAACAAGAAAAAGGAGAAATTTGTCAATCCTTTACAAAGATATTCCACGAACTAGTGCCATACTTTGATGCACTTAATCTGTCCAATGCAGATGCTTTTGCCCTGAAATCCTTGCTCTTGGCATTGAATTTGATATTCGAAGAATTCTCTTAGACGAAATTTAAGACGGAGCAGAACTGGACGCCTTCTTGATGAAGTTGATGAGGTGACGTTTATCAACAGAGGTAAGCTCAATAAACTTGACTTTCTCGTATCGAAATTTGATAAACCAGTCACACACGAATTCATTCAGCCCCCCACCAGTGGTATTTTGTTACGCTCAAAACTGCCTGAGTTGAATTAGCCATTTGGATGGAAAAATCACGGAGTGGTGTGGGTGTTGGGAACGTTTTCCATCTCTAATTGGAGACTCGCCAGATCTCCCAAATTCTGCCAAATTCACATATTTATTAGGTCAGTTAAAAGGCAAAGCCTTAGATACTGTATAAGGGATTATCCCTTCCGACCAAAATTCATTTGGGGAAGAAAGTCTAAAAGAAAACTTTGGACAGCCCCGACGTATTATACAGGCCCACGTTATGAATTTGTCGATCCTTGTTCTGCCCAATATAACATTCGTTACCACTGTGCGAAATGCAATGGTAAACACCATACAAGTATCCACGGGACTCAAGTCTATCCTACACAACGTAACGACTTGATCAACCCCATCACAGACCAACGTACATGCCTCTATAGTTTCTCTAGAAACTTCCGACTCTGTGACCCCCATAAACGACACATACGATAAATATGTCAGCCCTGACACCCGTGTCAACCTGTGTTCCTGTCTTGCCAAGTTGTACCCCCGTATGAACCGTAAACATATCCGAGTATGTTGAAGAACCATTGCCTTTTTATTCTCAAGTTAACGTAAATGAACGGAACAGTTCTAATACGTATCATGTGAATGAACAGAACAGTACTAATACGTATCATAAAGCCCGATCAGTTGCAACTAACGCCGCAAACCGCTATTCTTTATGAAAACTGCGAAAGCAGTCACACTTTCTGAAGAAAAGAAAGCCACAACCAGAATCTTTTTTGATGAAGATCCCAACGCAGTTACGTACGCACAGATTTTGTGTCTCAATTGGGTCTTACCCCTGTCTCGCTAGAGTCCTTAGCAGTTTCAGCTTTTGGCGGTGTGGTAACACATACAAATTTTGATTCAACATTCACCCTTTGGGTATGTCGTCTCTGGAATATACCAAAATGAGCCATTGAAACAGAGCCATTGACACCTACGATGCAGTGAGAATTGTTTTCGAATAATTGGCAGAGCAAGATCTACATTTCACTTAGGTATTTTGGAATCAGTATACATAAAAACCAGAGATCCCCTATTGTGTAGACAGAAGGAGTTCTTCTTCGCCTTACAAATCTTGAAGTAATCCTAATGGTCAGCTCACAGTACCGTGGGTGCTGATTGGTTTTCCTACATCATATCAATCATTCACCTCTTTTCTGATCGGCCTATTTCGATCCACATCAGGGTATATTAATCAGTTAGGTTTCCGTTTAGTTCTCTTTCTGATGTATTATTTTGTTGAGTGTCAGACACACAGCTTAAGTCATCTATGTGTTCGTTTGGCTATATCTCTGATATTTTTGGCTACACTGAAGGTCTGCACCATTCAAAGAGTAAGAAATGCATCCCTTTTCATTCAAATGGATCGTTTGCTTAAGAATAAATCCGTTGTTTCAGAGTCAGCCATAAACGCCAATTCAAATGAGTTCATCCCTTCATACAGCAAACAAATAGAATTTTATGATAGATTCTATTACGCTCCTTTGCCTTGGAAAATTGACCATCGAAGATTTCGAAAAAGGCGTCGTAGTTTTAACAAACCAACTGACAACCCGGTTGTGAACATTTGCCCTACCCATCAAGTAGCTGTCGATGATCGAAATGCAATCAAGGCCCATCTAATATGTTTTTTGCAAGATTAGATTTTCACCGGCCCCCATGGATGCTAAGAATTCAGAGTTACATCATGCTTCACTAGTACTCAGACTCTTCAGAATAGTCAATCTCTTTAGTTACCAGACTCCTTCAGTATTCAATCCCGTTTTTATTTCCTATAACGTCATTCTATTGATTTGTCATAGAACGACTGAGCTGATTCATTCGTGAGAATCACTTGTTTGGTTTATACTTGTTCAGTCTACGTTGACACAGCGCAATGTATATAGGTTTATAGGTTTTATAGGAACATTACAAGACCGACCAATTCACAGGAGACGAACACCTTCAAGAAAAGAGACTGACTCATGACAATAGAATAAGCTTAATGATTAGTCTTCTGTTATTATTGGTATAGTGTCCCTTTTCTACCAATCAGTGCTTATCTATGCTCTACCTCGATGTTTTGAGCACTATCTTCTGAGAACCAATGCCCTGGCTTTCTAACATGCTCCAAGTCTAACTTAGCCAGCACTTTATGGTGAACCAGAATGGAAAGATTCAACATCGGATATTCAACCAAAATATTCCTCTGCCATCACATAATGACTACCTGCAACGCCTGATCGAAAAGACGGAGCAGTTTCTTCCTAGAATGCGCTGGAAAGCCTTCTTCTTTCTGAATCCAGACACTCCTGCATCATCGAAAAACACCTACGGCTTTAAATTGACCAAGAATCTACCCCTGATCGACGAATTAAAAGACTTTGAAGACGACATGCTAAAGATGATTCAATCAGCTAAATTCGAACACCCAGACAATCCATTCCTAAACAAAATCCATTCATTACATTAAAAGACCACAAACCAAACGTTGGCAACAAGCCCTCTTGCTGACTCATCTGATGTGGGGAAATCTCATCAACCCAATCAAATCGGAAATAGGTAACATCAGTAAGGACATCCTCCATAGAATAAATAATAAGATAATCAAGACAACCAAATTCAATCAGTGGAAAAGCACAGCATCTGTAATTCAGTGGTTCAAATCATTCAAAAGCAAGAAAGAGCATAATTTCATCACATTCGACTTTATTGAGTTCTTTCCATCCATAACCAAAGACCTCCTCTCCAGGGCACTATACTTCGCCTCAACTTACGACAACATCACAGACAAAGAAAAAACATCACCATCCATGCAAAAAACTCCATCCTCATAAGCAACCAACAACCATGGCAAAAGAAAGGGAACAGTACATTCGATGTCAACATGGGAAGTTACGACGGCGCCGAAACATGCGAGCTAGTTGGAAGCTTCCTCCTCTCACAGTAACAGCACCTCGACATCAACGTTGGACTTTACCGAGACGACGGACTTGCAACACTCAACACAACACCCCGACAAACAGAGAACATAAAGAAAGAAATATGCGGCATCTTCAACAACAATGGACTACGAATCACCATCGAAGCAAACAAGCACACCATCAGCTTCCTCAACGTCACCCTAAACTTACACACCGGCACCTAAAAATCCTTCACAAAGCCCGACACGATCGTAGAGTAAGTTCATCATGAAAGCAACCATCCCCCCATCACAACAAAAAACATACCCGAGGGCATCAAGAAGCGACTCTCAGCACTCTCATCCGACAAAGCATCATATCGACCAAGCAGCACTCCCATATCAAAAGGCACTCAACGACAGCTGCTACCATTAAAAACTGCACTACAAACCAACCACAAACACGAAGCGAAGAACCAGACAGCGAAACAACATACTATGGTACAACCCATCCTTCAATAAAAATGTCAGCACCAACATCGGACACAGATTCCTCACCCTTGTAGACAAACACATCCCTAAAGACATCACACTTTGGAAAATCTTCAACTGCAACACCATCACACTCAGTTACAACTCCATGAGCAACACCAAACAAATCATCATCGCCCACAACAAACATATCCTGAGTTCACACCAACAGCAACAACAGCAACACCCACACCAACACAACCAAAACCATCACCAGCACAACAAGCAGCAACAACAACAGCAACAACAACACTAGGAATACCAACAAGGACATGAAACGTGCCACTACAGACAAGAAGATACAAGCCCACTCAACGGAAACTGTCTTCAACAATCAGTAGTTTACCAACCCACCGTCACACGCAAAGACAATAACACCACCGAAACGTGCGTTGAACTTACTGAGAACGAATTCAAGACAAGATACAGAAATCACAACTCCTCATTCCGTCATACAAAACTTAGATACGCAACAGAATTAAGCAAACACAGTTGGACCCTCAAAGACAGCAACATCAGTTTCAAAATTTCATGGCGAATCCTTTCATAAGCCCGCTCCTACAGCAGCTTAAGCAAATGGTGCAACCTTTTCCTAAAAGAAAAATTCTTTATTATTTGCCGACCACACCCTTCAAAGTTAAACAAAAGAAACGAACTACTATCATCTTGCCGTCACAGAAACAAAGCGTTAATAGCCAACAACTGACAACAACATTACAAGACCGACCAATTCACTGGAGACCACCTTCAAGAAAAGAAACTGACTCAGGACAATAGAAAGAGCGTAACGATTATTCTGATGTAATTATTGGTATAGATATAACTGGTAGCTTTGGCATATGTTATTATTACATCTCCTATTGAGTGAGCGATCACGAAACAGGCTTGTCGAGATGAAGGTGTAGATTGCTGTCTCTTTTCTGCCAACCAGTGCTTATCAGTATCCAACGTACGTATGCTGACTTTACGGTGATTCTATTCGGCTGCGTTTTTAACATGGACAAAAATTCTTGCGTCTGCTTCCTCATGGTTGCATGGAAAAGATTTTCTTCGTTGATTTCACCAGAGAAGACAACGCTTTCAAAAATGTTGCAACAATGGTCTTACCAGGCACTTTAGAAACTCCGATTTGTTTAGCCAATAAATGAAACATTTCTTCCTTGTCTTCATCCACCCTTAAGAACTGACGCCAGTTTTTAGCTATTGGTGTAAAAGGCTTGACTTATATACGTACACCAGATCTGCGTTTCTCTCTCGTCTGTGATTTCAAACTTTGCTTGAAATATCTGTCGAAAACAATATTAATTCTTGTCAAATCAGCGTCATTCGATCCTTTTCTAACCTTCTCGGAGAGCGTTTTGGCATAATATCCAAATGTTTTTACGTCTCGCGGAGGTGTCATCTGCACCAGTACAGCTCCGTCCACAATTTTTGCTATTACTTCTGGAATTTCTTCCGTTGATTCTGCATGAACGTCCAAGCACTTGAGAATGTCAGCCTTGTTGCCTTTTCTCAATTAACTATACTCGGAAAGATAAGGAGGTTAGATATGTTTCTCGTGGGAAAAAAAATCATCCAAATCTCCATTTCTGGACTGAAATGAGACGTAAAGCGAAGCAAACAGCTTACAGTCCTGTTTCAGGGAGACAACTTGTAGTTCTGATTTCATTGTCTTAAGTTTGTTTTTCTCCCTTAACAATGGAAATTTATTCTTTGGGTTTGGAGCATAAATGGAAATATTTCCCGTTTCAAGTCTATCATTTACAAACTCTTCATACTGCCTCTTGCCTGTTTCATACGCCACTCTAAAAGATTTTGAAGCATCTTCATTCATTATGTGCCTTGAAACAACATTTATAAGAATATCACCTTGTTGAAAAGGGTTTCTCAACTCATTGAATACTGTCTTAAACAAAATAATATTATTTGGAAACGGCTTTTCGTGTGCATCTGTATCTTCGTGGTGAAGTAAATCTTCTTGATCTCCGTTTTTCTCGTTGCTGAATGAAGAAACAGCTCTGGCAACCTCTGGTCCTCCAAATATCCATTTCATTAGTGATGCATGGTTATCAAGTATTCCAACTGCTCCAACATCTATCTTGATTAACTTATTATTTTGTTCGTGCACCTGATCTTCAGATATAGCTAAGAACACACAGCTTGTCTTTTTAAACATGAACTTCCCTCGGATGAATTCCCTATGAACTCCAGGGAGCTTGACTTTTAGGTATTGCAAATCTTTGATGTAGATTGGCAACCATTGGAAGTAGTGCTTGTTGTCAAGGCAAAACAACCACGGAGCAATTTCATTAAGGGCACTTTGGAACATTTTGAAGTTTGAGTCTCTTATTGCTTCTACAAGTAACAGTAGAAGTGACTCCAGCTTTATTTTGGTGAATCAATAATAAAATTGCACTGATTCCAAGATCCTTTGTAATACCCTATCTGCGAAGGGAACGTCTCCGCCGTTTCTCTCGTACGCCTCCGTGAGGAGTATATGCAGACCGGAGATTGTTATCTGATGGGCATTTCTTGATCTTTTGACATGGCTACCTGTCAGAAACGCCTCTGCTCTACTGGGTGAGTTGACTTCTGCGTTGGACACGATTTCAACCCGTCCACTACCCTCCAGCCAATCACCAATTGCATTCAATAGCACCATTTCAATGTGAAGTGCTCCCATCATCATCACGAGTTCGTCCTCCCCATATATATTTGGATACATCACTGTATCTGCTTGCCAAATGCATACACGGGTTGTTCTGCGGTCATTACTGGACACTGAGTCGGGTTAATCTTTAACAGAATCTTCATGACAATGTCCATCGTATGACGAGCCATGGAAGTGGAATTGACGCTATCATGCAGTAGTGGTAGTAATGTTGACAGGGGTTTTACTGGCATCACAACTGAACGTTTGGAGTGATAACCGGACCAAGAAATACGACTTCAATGTTCTTGAATTTTCTTGTTTCATCCAATGTCTTCACGCCATTCAGCCACAAACTCGCTTCACGTTCTGCATCAAAATGATTATTTTCGTAAGTGTTCACAGATTGAAGTGAATATTCGGATTGAATAGCTTTTGTTGATGGCAGTGTTGTGTAACTCTAAGGCAGCTCAAGCTTTATGTTTTTCACTTCAATATTTGGTTTCAGTTCCAAATTACCACATTAATTGGTAATTGAAAGTCACAATCAGTTTATAGGCTGCAGGTAACTCCAAGCCCTTTCCAGCTCCAGCATCATATCTGCTTCCAATGAACTTTGTCTCTATTTCTCCATATTCCTTTAAAAAGTTGCAAAGAACCTTTGAAAGTTCAATTGGGACATGACCAACTATTTTGCCACTTTCCTTCCTCACAGACACTGCATGTTCATCATACTCGTTGTCTTCTAGTTCACAAATCATGACTTCACCAATAAACAACTCTTCCTCTTTATAAGCATGATACTCACGACTACTCGACTCTCATACACATGATGGAACGCCATTTCAAGATTATTTTTAAAATGAAAACAGCTGAACTGAGTGTTTCGTCATGCTGATGTGGTTTGCAGTTTTCCCGTGCTGAGGTAACCAAGATGCATTGCGTTCTCCATCACTGCCATACCATCTTCTCTTCAACATCAACTTAATTCAGTATTTAGAAAGATCAAATTAAATAAGTTTCACTGGATCATTCACGCAAAAGCTAGAACCTGAATAAAACACTGTTCAGTTGTGGCATCAAGAAGCAAGTAGAAACAAGAACCGGTCGGAAATATGATGTAGCATCAAGCCAGGAACAGAATGCGAAACTCAAAACAAGGAATAGTCCTTGTAAATTCTGCCCAGCAATTTTTACCGCTGAGCAGTACCTCAACACACACATTCAATTTCAACACAAGTTTAAAACAAGTGATGTCATCCCAACAATGCTGCCAATTTAGGTAGCATTTAAAGACCAAGAAAAAACTAGGAATGGTACTAATTTAGTTAGAGATGATCCTTGTGTTGAATTTGAAAGTGATCCTGCTGGTATTGAAAAGAGTTTTGAGAAAGTTGCCTCAACTAAGATCAGTAGCAGGAGGAGTAAGAATCAAAGGAAGTCTTACACCATTGGATTCAAAGTACAAACACTTAAGTTACTGGATGCTCTAACTGATTAGAAGGTAAAAAGCAAGTGACAGAAATGAGCAATGGAGCAAGGTATTCCTAACAAGTCAATGATGATAAAGTGGAACAAGGAACGGAGCAAAATCTTTGCTGAGGCATCACCTAATAGACAATGGTAAAACAGTGGTAACATAAAGGTATCAAGACAACGAAAAAGGTTGCCATACAAGAGGCCAACCAGGAATGAACATTTTCCACTAGCAGCAAGATCAGTCGTTGCAAAATTTAAGCTGAGAAGAGCAAGAGGTGCCAAGGTATCAAAACTTTGGTTCTGTAAAACAATGAAGTCAAATGTTAACCAAATGTATGGTGAAGAGGAAGGCAGGAGCTTTAAAGCAAGTGGAAACTGGCTCCAAAGATTTTAGCAGCGCCATGAGATTTCTCTAAGAAGGAGAAGTAATAGAATGAAGAATTCCGCTGATGAAGGGAGAAGTGCTACCTAGTCATTTCATAGGAACCTAAGAAAAGTTGACATTTTCGGCACCTTTGTTTTCTTTTGAAGACCAGTGTTCAGCATTACTTTTTTAATAGGATCGTAAAAGTCCACTGTTCCTTTCACTAACCGTTCTGCAACAAATTCCTTGTTTTTTGTCTCCTATCTTTGGTGAATCAAGTTGTCTCCGATAACTCTGCCATCCATTTCCTCCCCCTGTGGTGATGTTTCTTGCTGGTCCTGGAGCAAAAGGATCCATATTGTAGGACTTTAGTTTTTGTTTTAAATCATGACCATGACTTACGTGCGAACGAATGCTCCTGTAGTAGTGGTTTCCCTCTGCAGCTTTATCTGCCGATCCCGATGCAATGACTTCAGCATTGATCCACTATGATTTATAGCCCAAACAACCATGTCTCTTGTAAAGTATACGCTGTCGCATAAAGTATACGCTCAACTGTTGAAATGGAAACTTCCACAGGATATGGGCAAGGCGAGCATAGACCTGTTCCTCAGAGTCTGGAAATATGTGATCGACTTCTTATTCTTATTATTCTTCACTTTTTTTATTTGAAAGTGTGTAAGACAATCACCAAATTTGGTCTTGTCTAAACCAGAAGTAAGTTATTCCAAGAAAAAAGTTACCATCATAAGAAATACAAAAAGCAGGTATTTAAAGCTCAAAATAGATCCACAAATGTAGAAAATTCACTACTTTTGTCTTTACGTTCTCTGCAAGCGAGTCAAAAATTGAATTTAAGAAAGTGGTGATGTCATCAAAAATATGGTGACGTCAGCAAAATTAGGAATTTGATATACTAAATGAAAGGCAATCATACACTGACCATTTATTGACTATTTTCATTGTCATAAGCAAAGTATATCAAAAGTTATGGCTGTTTATATGAGAGATTCTAAGCAATTTTTGACGTCATCGGTCACGTGACTTCCTGGAAACTTTTTTTTGTGCCCATCTCGGAAAATAAATCAGTCATCAATATACAAACATATTTTAGGCCCCGTTCACACGGGAACGCAATCGTTCCGTTCCATATCGCTCCGTTCCGAAAACTGGAACGCTCAGGGGTTGCGTTCACACGGGAACGCTCCAAATAACATCGTTCCGTTCCAAAAAGGGGAACGATAAAAAAAGTTATACAAAAAATGGAACGATACGCAATGGTTCCGTTCTGTTCCCGTGTGAACAGGCAGAACTGGGCCGAAAAACGGAACGATAAGATTTTCGCCCTAAGCGCATGCGTGTGTATTGTTGTTGAGGGAAGAACGTAATAAACACAAGAAACAAGATGGAGGATTTCAAAAGTGCCGTCGTTCTTCTTGTTGCTTTACTTGCTTCACTTACAGCATTGCTGAAGCTCAATATGGCGATTATTTCTTTGACCAAGCTTGCTTATCGACGTAGAAGAAACCTATTAGTAAATACGATGGAAAGGCTGAAAAGACGTAGTGTTTTCAGAAGTCAAACACTTCTTGCTACAAAAATAGGAGAGGCCGGCGAAGCATGTGGGAAATACCTGGCCGAAGTAAGATTTGGTGGAACAACTTTTTAAATGGGATAGTGGTTGCAAATGAGTGGCGAGAAAACTTTAGGATGACAAGGGACACTTTTATGACTCTAACTGAAGAGCTGAGACCTTTCCTTGAGAAGACAACGACCGTAATGAGAGAGCCTATTTCTGTGGAAACACAACTGGCAATAACACTCTACTATTTAGCCGATGAAGGCTGCTTCAGAAAAGTAGCGAATTCCTTTGGTGTGGGAAAGTCAACTGTATCCATGATCGTAAGAGAAGTGTGTCAAGTAATAACAAAGTACCTTGGCCCAACATATATAAGGCTACCTCAAACAGTGGAAGAAGTAGAATACCTTTCCAGCTCATTTTTAAAAGTACATGACTTCCCACAGTGTATTGGTGCTATTGATGGTACACACATACCAATAAAACAGCCAAGTGAGAATGGTTCTGATTACATCAACAGAAAGGATTTTCATTCCCTGAATGTGCAAACAGTGTGTGATTTCTCCACCAAAGTTATTGATGCTGTTGTTCAATGGCCTGGCAGTGTCCATGATGCAAGGATATTTTCCAATTCAATGGTATTCAAGAAGTTAAAGAATGGTACAATCCTACAAAATCCTAAAGTCATCAAAGATGGGAAGGATCCAGTTCCAATATGTTTACTTGGTGATCCTGCTTACCCTTTGCTGCCTTTCCTAATGAAAGAGTTTGCAAGTGGCAGAATGACAAGAGAGGAGCAATTCTTTGGATGGAAATTATCATCAGCAAGGATGGTTATTGAATGCTCCTTTGGAAGGCTCAAGGCAAGATGGGGATGCTTGAGACGTCCAGTTGATATAAATATGAAGGACCTCCCTAATGTCATCTATGCATGCTTTGTGCTGCATAATATATGTGAAACATACAAGGAGCCCATTGCAAGAGAAAAAGAAACTGCAGCCAGACAACATGACAACAGCATACAACCTAATTGTCAACCAAATGGAAACACTGCTTCAGCTAATGACGTCAGTGCAAAAAGAATAAGACAGATATTCAAGTCCTATTTTGAGTGAAATCTCTGCTATGATTCAGATATACCTTTTTGTGTTTAAATCTGATACCAACAACAGTTAACCTACACATTTCTAGGCAGTAGGGAAAACGGATTGTTGAAGTACTCTCTGGTCTCTAAAAGACGGGGGGGTTGGAATAGTAGGGGGGGTCGGAAAAAATCGAAAAAATTAATAGCTGGAGGGGTGGGAATAATAGGGGGGTTGGAAAAATTTTTTAAAATCAATAGCTGTGGGGGGGGGTTGAAAAATTAATTTTCGAAACTTTCGTTTTGGCAATGGAAGCTTTAACAATAACATAACACAACAACGATAGCACAAGAACTTTTCTTTTTAAGTTTTGCTTCTACATGTCCTCTAACATATCAAAAATGTTATGTTCATCTTCATTAGCAACTACTAAATGACTGTAATTGTCTTCACTCGAATTAATATTATCATCATCTTGCCTGGTTTTCGTCTTTCAAATTGTGCCTTCCTTCAAAAATGTATTGTCTGGTTTGGAACTTGTTGCCAGAATTAATTAGCGGGGAGGTTGGAATAAGAATGTCCTGGGTGGAATCTTTTCCAAAAATCAATAAGCGGGGGGGGGACGTCTATTAGAGACCAGAGAGTATGCATGTCAACACAAATTGTTTGTTTTATGATAGTAATATAGTTAAATGTAACTGAAAGACTATTGTGTTTTTTAAGAAAATTACATAAGTTGTTGAAGTTTTTTTGAATAGTTTGTATTTATATTCTTAAAATTGTTCTTCAAAAATGTCTTCACTCTCTGGGGAAGTAGCCATTCTTCTTTGCAATGTAGCAAAGCTATTTGGTGTTGAAGCACTTGGATTATATCCTGGATAAGGCTGCTGCATGTGAGATGATCCCTGGAAGTGCATATTTTGGGGTGCTGACCATGATGGTTGATATTGGCTTGCTTGTAGTGCCTGTTGGAGTAACTGGGACAGAGTGGCAAATCCTGCAGAAATGGAATTGCCAAGGGTTTCCATTGTTGTTGTCAATCTCAGCATATGATTGCTATATTCCTTGTCCATTTTTTCAATATGGGCAAACATTTTATTGCTGGCAGCATTCTCTTCTTTAGCAAGATCAAGTAACTGTGCACCTATGTCTCCTCTGCCTCTCTTTCTTGCTAGTCTTTTGTCCTTTTGCTCTTTCAACATGCTATTTATCAGTTCTCTCCTGTTGTTGGGCTTTTCCTTTTTCTCCATTTGCTTTATCTTTTGAAACCCTCACTGTATCTGGCATGTTATTTCCGGCATCTGATTCTAGCTCATCATCAATATTCAAAGCATCATTTAACGATAAGTTTGTTGTCACATTTTCATCATGCATATTGGATATGTCCTTTAAACCACTTGGACTACTTGATTCTTTTTGCCTGGGAGCATCAACATCAATAGCAGATGAGTCTATACCATCTTCGAGGCTAATTATAGATGGACATCCACCCCAAATGTCATTGCAAATGTCGTAAAACGTCATCACTACTCTACCACCACCACTCTTTCTCTTTGCATCAACGGCCTTCTTGTACCCTGCTTGTATCTTCTTCAGCCTTGCAGCCACCCTTTCCCTTGCCATTTCCTCCTTTGCGTGTGGATACTCTTCTAAACAAGTCACCGGATATTCCTCTCTCATCTTAGCAGCAATTTGGTCATATCTGCTTCTTATTTTCTTCCAGTCCAAGTTATTTTGAGATTGGATGGACTGGTAGTCTTTCACCACCTCGAGTAGCAGCTGAATTTCGTCGTCAGTCCATTTAAAAGTCTCCACATCGCTCTGACAATTTTGGATTTCCTTCCTTTTAGGTTTGCTTTTTGTGTTGCCTTGACCTTGCTCTTTTTGACAGGCTGTTGCACTATTCATTTCGAAATGAGAATCCATTTTGTATTTGCTTATTACCAACTGAGCACAGAAATAACTTTGAGAAATCAATCCCCCATTATGGACATGCTAAAAATCCCTTTGTTCATTTTGGCGCGCAAATTGCAGAACAGAACGATTGCGTTCCCGTCTGAACAAAAACAAAAATCGATACGCAATCATTCTGTTCCAGTGTGAACAGTCTACTTTTCCGTTCCAGAAACTGGAACGAAGATGGAACGGAACGATGGCGTTCCCGTGTGAACGGGGCCCTAAAGTCAGATTTGGTATTAGGCACATGCTTAGTTTGTCAGAATAATTTCCCTGTCTAATACCTACAAAGCTCAACACATAGATGCAGGTTTTGGCAAGACATTGAAGGCAAAGGTTGGAGAAAGTATGGAGAGATGGGTAGAGGAGGGTGATAACCAAGACAAATGCCATTGCAAAATTATTGTCTAGGATAGGAGGGTGCTGATGACAAAATGGGTGGGTGGGAGAGACATGGGAAGAGTTAAAGTCAAGAGAACATTTTATCTTTAAGTTGTTTCAGAAAACAGGCTGTCTCATGACGGCATACAAGTCAGAAGATGAACAAAGCAAACCTTTTGTTTTCAACTTCAACCCAAATTACCTCAAAATCAGTGCTATCCTTGCTTAAATCAGGTCTAGGAATCAATGTGAGACCTGTTTTTAAGTAAAGTGCAACACCACCATTTTGACTGTGTGACTGACATGAAAATATCTGTAACCTGCGATCTCAACATTGATTTGTATAGAATTCTCAAAAGAGTTCCAAGTTTCTGACAGACCAATAACACAGAAATTTATCTTTAAAGTGGCAAGAGTTGAAAGAAATGTTTTCAGTAAATGTTTAGGGCCAAAAAGGCTCATTTGCTGACTGCTGAATCTGAAGTTGAAATGTGAAGTAAACTTGAAAGTGAGGCTACCGTTGTTGATTTGAGAGTGAGTGTGGAGGAGCCTGATCTGCTGGCGTCATTGTCATGGTTACAATTCAGGATTGGGAAGTATGCGCAATGCCCAACACCTCGCGCAACGCACACATGGTTTTGAATTTTTTGGGTGTAAAATTTCAAATAAAAATGGCATCAAACGTGGACTGTCGTGGTATTGCAAGAGGAGAATGTAATAGATGCAAGGAATGTTCTAAGTTTACAGGGGAGAAATCATTGATTGTTTGTGCCTATTGTTCGTGCCCACCAGGATCTCACAGTATCGTGCCAGACTCATCTGTCATAGAAGGAAAAAAAGCTGTGGATATTTTGAATTTGGAATCTAGTGAAGGTATTATTTACAATTTATAGGAAGTTATTCCAAGTTTATTTTCATCATTACCCTCTTATTGCCAATGCCGAAGATCGAAAGGTCCTCCTAGTCCCATGAAAAATGAAGTTCATTTCTCATTTACAGCAATTTAAGGCCTATTGCTTGAGCTCTTTTGCCCGATCAGGGCGAAGATCCTTAACTAATTTTTTGTTTACAAAAAATCGTTATTTTTCTAGAATCTGCAAGTATCTCTCACAGAGGCGAGACTTCACAACAAGAAACTCAGTCAGAAGTTATCTTGCTGGAGAATGAGGGCACGCAAAAGAGAGAATCCAAGAGTGAATCGAGGAAATATTTTCAGTTGATAATTCAAGGGATGTATGACGAAAAAGTTGCCCCAAAAAATAGCTTGAAATTGGAAGAAAGCAAATGTTGTAGTTTTGTGGTTACGTGCCTTCCATGCTCTGGCAAAAAATCTAAAGTCATAGCCGGCTGTAAATCGAAGTCTCTGTCTAATTTGAAGGCCCATATCAAGACGCCCTCACACAAAATAAAAGTCAATGATTTTAGTTGCCACACCCAAGAGAAAAGAGCAGAGCTTCAGCAAGTTGACAAGCCCATGAAGTCAAGCGAGGATGTATTTGCCTTGGTAGAAAAGAAATTTCCAGGTAAATTTGAGCTTCTCAAGCTTGGGGGAATCAAGAAGAACGCAAGATGTCACTCCTGTAATAATTTGATTGGCATGGTTCCAGACAGAGGTAGCTCATTATTCAATGTAGAGGAACATGTCAAGTCTTGTCAGAGTGCAAGAAAAAGAAAGGCTGGGAACCAGCTATCACTTGAGAGTTTCCTGAAGCTAGCGGAGAAAAAAAGCAAGTCATCATGACTAGAAAGCGAAAAAAACATTAATTCAACGTGCCATGGAATTTTTGAACGAGAAATTAAAATTGCTAGGAAAAGCTATTCTTTAGGGACATTACAATCAACACACAACGAAGGATTCAAGGCTGGTCAACCAATTTGGTATTCTGTTCCAAGATACAAATCAGTAATGAGAGATGGAGTTTTCCAAGGAACAATTAAAAGCGTAAATTGTAAAAAAATGCTTGTAAATTCGACTACGTTTAAATGCAGCTAATGCTCAAATTTGATGAAAGAACAGTCCTTTTTAAAAAGGGTGCAACGATCCAAGCTAATGCTTTAACTAAAGCTAATAACCGCTTCTTAGACAGAGGTGCACAATTAAAGAAACTTAGAGAATACAGGCACGCTTATGATGGCCAAAGAGTGAAAGTCTTAAACCTTTCAAAAACCGTTGCAAGACTCAGAGCGTCAAAAGTCAAGTTATCTGAACGTCTTGGAGAACAAGCAAAGAGAGGAGATGTATCAGCTATAATAGAAAGCCTAAATGCAGCTTACGAAAAGGGGTTATTATCTGGAAAATCAAAACTGTTGAAATTCATCAAGGATATAGCCAAACATTTTACGCAAAAGTCCCCAAGGTACGGTGAATTTACCAAGCAAATTTATATTGCTATCAGAGCAATTGGAGGCCCCAGAGCAGCAAAGTTTATTGCCCATACCCTTGGAGGTCCTTCCGACGATACGCAGCGCCGCACAAAGAGAACACACACGTTCCAATACTACCCTGAGGAGCCATCAGAGCGGGTTTTCAAGCACTTGGCAGAGGTATACAGCTCTTGCAAAAAGAAGAAAGCTATTGAAGGGGATGTTTTGGTCGAAACAGCAGAGGACGAAACAGCCATCATCAGCAAATGAGAATGGGACATTCGTCGAGACGAGGGTTGGGGCTGGTGCGGGAAGGAAGAAATTAATCATGTTTGCAATCCCTGATTTGCTCATACCGTTGGATCCACAGATGATGCATATGAAAAGCTTGTTGAGGCCTTCCAGGCGAACAGAGTTGGTAAGCTTGGAAGAGCTATAATACTGAACCCCATACATCAAGACCTCTCCCCATTTGTCATCCTGCTGCAGGCCGTCTGCAACAAGTTTGACAGCACCTTTGTCCGGGATCAGTGGAATTTGATACAGAGCTTGTATCAGAAGCATCTAGCCAATATTCTTGGTCCTCTCGTTGGGCATGCATCCGACAGAGATTCAAGTAGAAGAAAGCTTCACTTGGAGGATGCAGAATCTAACGTGGGGGAAAGGTACAAACTTCACCACCAAGAATTTCTGCATAGTGCCAAACTATGCGAAGTGGAGGGAAACATGCACATCAAAGGCTTGGCCGACCAAGATTTTATTCACAATGGGAAGAAACTAGTGAATCATTTTTTACATCCATCTAGGGTCTTGATGCTCGGATCTCATGTGTGCCACATCAATAATCTGCAGCTGCTGGTAGATAGTACGAGCTTACAGGTTTACGATCATGGCCTACATCAGACTGACGGCGACTGCGCAGACAGGATGAACTGGGAGAGTGCCCAAAAGATTCTCTTCCCAAAAGTCAGAAAATGCCTTGAAAAAATCCAATCAGGAGAGGTTCAACCAAAAGAAAATGTCACTGGTACAATCCTGTATCTGGATATGGTTTGGAAGTATGTAGAAATATTCTACTCATTGTCAGGTACCCTCACAGAAAGAGTAAAGAATGCTGCATATGTAAGCAGTTTCCTTAGAGCTTGGAGAAAAAAGGTACAAAAAAGTGGGAATGTTTCTTTGAAAAGCAATTTTCTATCAAGAGAATGCTATCAAGATGTGGTACTATCATGTCATCATGTTGCTCTCTTCATCAAGGCTTCGAGAGACTTTGCACCAAATCATCCGATTTGCTTTGAACGACTGGGTAGTGATGTCTGCAAAGAGTATTTTTCGGCAAATGGCTCCTTCACAGTTAATAAACATAACTATACTTTGACTGACATGTTTAGGAACCTCGGTAGCATGCAATGGCTGCAAGAAGCAAATGTTTCAGAGGATGGACTAGACAACCCAAAGAGGCATCAAAAGGGGGGAAATATATGGAGGAAGGGACATTCGAAGCCAATGGTGAAGCCAGATTTGCAGGATTTCCCATCGGATAAAGAATTGCAGGATGCCTGGGAGAATGGGTTCATTGAAAGTTGCAATGCTTCGGAGAAAATCGGAGTTGTTTCAGATGAAGTTGCATCGAATTTGAACAGGTTCCAAGAAGAATCTGACATACTTTGCCAGATGTGGGAAGAAAAGGACAATGCAGAGGTAGCCACGGTTCAAGATGATGATGAAGAACATGACCTTGAAGAAAATTACTCTGAACTTGCACTGCATTTACGAATGACAGCTGACCAGGATATAACAAATGATGTAGGAAAGGCTCATATGGAAAACTGTGGAGTAGCGGCAGAGAGAGAGGCCAAAGATCCAGATGTTTGCCTCACAGTCAACGTACCTGGCGTGGGTGCGGTGCACAAATCAACACTGTTCTCGATTTTGAACACCAACCCAACTTCTGTCTCCAAAGATCGCCTCACACGGGTAAAGAGTAAATTCACGGCCAATCAACAGTCAAAGGACATTGGACCAGAGAGCTTGAGTTTATTTGATGACGTAGCTGTCCATGTCAAAGTGAAAGGGAAGCCACTTTGTTATAAGATTGGGCGCGTAATTCGAATGAGAAATCACACAAAAGGTTTCGTGGAATATAGAAAGCTGATTAGTCTTGCTGAAACAAAGAAATATCCAAATGTGGTATTGTTATTGAATTTATATTGCCCTGATGAGGATTCTTACGTGTATGCTGCAGCAGTGGACTAATCCGTTGAGTACAAATTGGAGAACATAATCATGAAAGTGAACTTGTCAATTCAAGATGATGGCAAATATTCTCTAGATGGAAGAGACAAACATTCATTGAAAGAGTTCTTGCAAAATGTTGCACAGAAAAGGAACAAACGAAACAACGTTCGTTTGAACGCGAGTGCCAATCAACAGCAACTGGGAAGCGCTGAGGGAAGGGTGGTAGTTCACATGGAGAGCCAAATTTCACCATGCACGGGAAAAGACACTAATCGTAGATCTGGAAGAAAGCGAAGAGTCATTGTTTATGAAGCCACGTAAGAGACTTAAGTGTTGTTTTTAATCAGAATTTTTTGGACCAAGTTAATTTACAGTTCAGTTCTAAGATTTGAGCTTAATACAGATGCGAATTTTTTTATAAGAAGCTAAGAAATTGACCCACCACTGAACGTTTCATTGATGATAGATCATGAAATCAGATTTTCAGTACTTGAAGTTTTTAAACAGTTCCTTAAAAGGTAAATCAAGTTATGTTTGGCGATGGAGGATCTCCTGTGCTTTCTTGAATAGTTCATAGTCAGTTTTATGACACCACGCTTCTGTTTATGCATTACTCAAAAGTAATACCACGTAATAAAGTATAACAAATGCGCGGAAATATGTATCAGGCAAAATAAAACGATTTGGGGAAATTTCTTAAAGTAAGATTTCTTCAGTACTCACGTTTCTTAAATTTTTGCTGATCTTAGAACTGAATTTCTTGTGAACTGTTTCTTATAAAAAATACGTGCAGTATATTTTCGAATAGCTGTAATTCTTTGTTGACGTTGTTGTACAGCTTGCCTGGATCTTTTGTAAAAATGGGAGTTTAAGTTTTGAAACAGTGTTGAGTTTTGACCCCATATGAAGGTAGGTATAGTCCCATACAAATTTGCAATTTGTTTTCAAACAAAGAATGTTTTTCGAATTCCCATCCCATGAGCAATTGAGAGCCATCGCAAAATTAATATCTACGCTCAGGGAGCCTTTGATTAAAAACTGTATAAAAATAATGCATTTATCTTACAAACTTGTTGCTGATACATGTTGGTCCATCTTACACCCCCCTTTACAATGATGTTTTGAACCCTTGTATCCCTGCGTTCTCAAAATGATAAAATGGCCGCGTGCGATGTTGATGAGCATACAAATTGGATTTCTATTCGAAAGCTGATACGAGGTAAGGTGTTTACCTGACCAACCGATTGATTGATAAAGTTCCATAGTGTGTGCTCAAAGGCTGGGCTTGTAGTTCTGTTCTAGGTATGTTGTATCTGTATGTTGCTTGCAAAGTAGCTGAATATTGGCCTAATTTTGAAAAGGCAAGGAAAGGGGCAAGGGGTGTGCATCCAAATGCCATAACCAACCATAGTAAAAGCCTGATGGCTTCAGCAATAGGTGGTTTTATTCTTATGAAATCAAATTCATCTTTTAAAATTGTTAGGTTTATGACTCATTTTGGTTTTATTATCGTTTTTATGCACAAGAACATAGCTAGATCTATCATACTGTATATAATGTATTGTATTTTGAAACTTTAATGATATTCAGTTCCTGTTCAGATTCATTTATTCATATTCATATTCCTTCATCTTCTCACGATCTTATCAACTGATTGATGTTGTCAGGGTTCTCACACCATTAGTGTTAAATTTGGAATGTATTGCAAAATCACTATTTCAAGGATGTCAGTGAATGTATAGAAAAGGGGGTGATATTTTCTCAGAGAGTCAGAGAAAGGGGGGTAATTTGAAAAGTTTTGTCAGAGATAGGGGGTATGAATTGAATTCTATGGACAAGCATGAGGTACACAAGGCAGTAGGAGTGCAGGCGCCGGGGTTGAAGGTACACCAAGCATTTTTTTTCAATCTATATGATTAAAAAAACAATAGCTCAAGGTCATAGTCTCAATTTTCCTTGCATAGATACCGCATTTTCATTCTATCATTCCCCCACCTTTAAGGATTAAATTTGTTTGCCATGGATGTATACGCTATGCAACTTTAAGTTCTAGCAAGGTACAGCTGACGTAAATGGCAACATAGAATTATTTACCTTGTGAAGCTCCTTAGTCCTTCTTGCTGAAACTCAGAAAATGTGAATACCGCTTTCACATCAGTCATCCAATATGCCAGTTCAGGGACATTTCCTAGCACGGAGATTCCAGTGCTAAATCTGATCGATGGCACACACACCAAAATGTTATTAAATTTCTTCCTAGTTTTTCTTTAACTAGCTGCCACAGTCCACCCTTTTTTCCGGTGTTGGCTGACTCCCCATCAGTGGTTATTCCGACAATCTTTGTCGTAATATCTCCACTGTTGCCATCAACCTGTAAAGCTTTTGGTGTTATATCAGCCAGACTGTTACAGAGTGCATCTAAAAGACCTTTAGCGCCACCTTCATCACTAGAAGTTACGCCAACAAATACAGTCTGTACACTAACTTCACTTGGTGGAATATATCTTGCGGTTACAAACTTTGAGTCTTGCTGCTGCCGATCCATACTACCATCAATTTGCACAGAGAAACAAAGGCTTTTCAACAATGTATTCCCAACTTTATTCCTTTGAAGGTCTGCTATCACTTCCAACATTTCTGCATAGATTATTGGACTGCGGTAGTGGAACATGGAGGCCGGAGGATTGAAATATCAGTAGTATCCCAACCATTTGTGTCAAATTTATCCGGCATGTTGTTGGCATATTTGTTTGACATTGATCTTGATGGCCAGCTTCGTGCACTCAAAGTTTCAACGAGAGGATCATTGAACACATCAATTGCCAAACGGACAAGAAACTTTCTGGTTTCAGAATTTGTTTTGTTCAAAACCTTTCTCCATGGATGAGAATCTGACATATTTGCCCAGCTCTTTTTTAGAGACTTTAAACTGCCATTTTCTAGTCCTCGCTCGGATTCTTTTAATCTATCAGTATATAAGTGAACTAGCCCATTTTACCATAAATCAACCTGATACGAAAAACATAGCTTGCATCTTATTTAAAAGTATTATCCAAGATATGGATTTTTTGTTCATCACTAAAGGAGCTTGCTTTAAAAGAGCTTGCCCAAAATCTATTGCCTGGTAGCGAATCTTAACCCTATCAAGCCTAGGGGGGGGGGCTGAATATGATCAGCCCCCCCTAGCAGTTTTCCTGCTGTGTATTTTTATCAATGGCATCTGCGACTTTCAAACTTTCTGACTTTTAGTTTTTTTCTTTCTAATAATTAAAAAGTGATATTTTGAAAAAATTGAATTCGTTCCAGGGGGTCAACACAGGTCATTTTGAAAAACAGTAAGCATCAAAATTCAAACGCGTCCTTATAAAAGTTACACAAGACATGGAAAATGCATATTGGACTCTTGCTATAGGCTATTTTTTATGCTCTTCCTTATGAACAACATTTAGTGCAATTTCACTGCGCATGCGCAATTTTTTCTCCCACATTTTATGCTGACGTCAGCATTTTTACTTGACCCTTATGCTATAGAAAATATATTCACAATTACATTTTCCGACCCTGCACATGTATTCTACTCAACAAAACTGCCTTTACAGGTAAAACAACTCAAATATATGCAATAAGAGCGATTTATTTTTCTGGGGATAAGAGAGCGCTTAGACATGACACAAAGAAATATACCTAATTCCATCAAAATTTTGTGTAATATTCACATAAATGATCTACAAGTACTTATAACGCCTGTCTGCATCCATGTTGAAGAAAAAATTGTGTTTCAGATCCCTTCCAGGAATTCATACAATCAAATATTAAAAATTTTAAAACACAAGGAAAATATGATGACGTCATCAAGATATCACGTGACTTTTCTAAAAAAAATTGGTCAGTTTCTTGCATCTTGCTATGGACTATAGTCATGCAAAGTTTCAAGTCTACCGGGTGTGTAAGAAAGGAATAAAAGAGGGGGGGCCGAATCAGCCCCCCCTAGGCTTCCTACAGCTTCAAATACCCTAGGCTTGATAGGGTTAAGAGTTACCTCTCGCTATTGGAGAGGATGTCCACCAGCCTCAAGACAGGTTTCCTTTTCCGAACATTAAGCAGTCAACACCTCAGCCAATAGACTAAAAACATACCTATAAGCGTTTTCAATCTCTGAGGATGAAACTATGCACAGCTTCAGAAGCGGTTGCTCTATCACACTTGCAATTTTAGGGGCTCAATATGAGAGAATAGCCATCGATTTTGGATGGAAGGGCATAGAGATGGCAAAACGTTACTATCAGTTCGACGAAGCCTTGGACACCAGAAGCCCAAGCTCTATCTTACCGACACATTCCATTAAATCATCCCAAGAAAAAGGCCTAGCACCAAACACTCTAAAAGGTGCTAGGCCTCTCTTTCATTGAAAGCTAAGTAAATCTAATGCTCACGATGTAGCACAGTATTCAATCCATTATCTAAGCTATTCACAATATCAAAGTAAAACAAGATAGCAAAACATAACAAAACAAATGCTGTGTTTAACAGGCTCACTACAAGTGACTTCCTTTCGTTCTTTCTTTGAGCAATGGAGAGGTCACCTGCAACTTACGGTCTAACTGCTGAGTTTGCTTTTAAATTCCTCTACCTTCGAGTGCAGACATCGCAATATCTTCAAAGCATCCAGTAATCTTTCCAAATCGGAAAAAGGGGTGGCAAATTCAGTGAAAATAGGCAGCTATTCTCACTGGGGAGATCACCCCGGATTTCAAAGGAAAGAGGATTCCAAAAACTCCCTTGGGAGCAACGAGCCATGCTCTTCTCCCTTGAGACTAGGTAATATAAAAAAACCATCCACGCCAAAATTATGGTCTTTAGCAATGAGGTCTCCTGCAAGACACTAAGCCGTCCCTCCCTCCTCCCCAGTTTTGGCTCGCAAGGTCAGACCAGATCTCCTGTCCCTGTCTTCTATTCGCCATAAGGTATACACATTCATTTCTTTTAGCTTCACCAACATTTTGGTGGCCTCTACTCACTCACATTTGACTGTAGTGCATACCTTACCCTACCTATCTGGTCCGCTCCGTTACACTTAGCTAAAAGTCCGTCAAAATTATTATTTGCAGCGGACCTTGCGGCACGATCATTCTGTCCCAAAAAATTTCTCTCTACTTCCAATAGCAAAATGTTCTTCGCACCCCATATCTTTCCGCATTAGAGGGAGGAGTGGCAAATCTGGTGGAAATAGGGAGCTGTTTCAACTCTTCTTTTTTAAGAATCCTGTACTTTCAAGACTTTCTATGCTTCCTCATAAGTCATGTATCTTTAGATGTTGATTTCTCTCTGTTCTTTTAGGCTGCTTTGCGACCGTTTACGTCAATATACTATCTATTATTGGGCATAGATCTTGATCCAGACTTGATGTTCATATTGCTGATTTTTTGTTTCGTTTTCAATTTGTACCTTCGCCTTTTTTCGAAGCGGATATTGTTGGACTATCGACCCTTGGAGGAAGGTAGGAGTTAAAATTCGATTTTAGAACGATTTAAGGACACATGTACAATAATATTGGAAATTATTCTTTTGACCCAACTTCCACTCTAAGATAGCTATCTGTCATTAGAATCGCTACTATTTTACTTAAAAATCAAAGTCCTGTATTTTTTAGAATAGGGATTTTCTTTAAAATACAGGCTATAGCTTCCTTTTTCAACTTATTTCTTTAAAGCAAAGTTTCAAATACGTTTCTTAACAACTGCCTAGCAATAGGGAAAACCGTTTTTTTCAGGGTTTCTAATTTTACATTGTTCTGTTAAGTATTCAGAGTTACAATATGCTTCCCTAGTACTCAAGCTCTTTAGAATTGTTAATCTCTTTAGCTTGATAAATTGGTGCCGTGACCAGGATTGTCGTTATTGCTGTTTATTTGCCTTGCTCGTCGCGTTTAGGCTAGTCTTGCCAAAATCCCAACTTGAAAAGTTTAAACAAGAAAAAGGAGAAATTTGTCAATCCTTTACAAAGATATTCCACGAACTAGTGCCATACTTTGATGCACTTAATCTGTCCAATGCAGATGCTTTTGCCCTGAAATCCTTGCTCTTGGCATTGAATTTGATATTCGAAGAATTCTCTTAGACGAAATTTAAGACGGAGCAGAACTGGACGCCTTCTTGATGAAGTTGATGAGGTGACGTTTATCAACAGAGGTAAGCTCAATAAACTTGACTTTCTCGTATCGAAATTTGATAAACCAGTCACACACGAATTCATTCAGCCCCCCACCAGTGGTATTTTGTTACGCTCAAAACTGCCTGAGTTGAATTAGCCATTTGGATGGAAAAATCACGGAGTGGTGTGGGTGTTGGGAACGTTTTCCATCTCTAATTGGAGACTCGCCAGATCTCCCAAATTCTGCCAAATTCACATATTTATTAGGTCAGTTAAAAGGCAAAGCCTTAGATACTGTATAAGGGATTATCCCTTCCGACCAAAATTCATTTGGGGAAGAAAGTCTAAAAGAAAACTTTGGACAGCCCCGACGTATTATACAGGCCCACGTTATGAATTTGTCGATCCTTGTTCTGCCCAATATAACATTCGTTACCACTGTGCGAAATGCAATGGTAAACACCATACAAGTATCCACGGGACTCAAGTCTATCCTACACAACGTAACGACTTGATCAACCCCATCACAGACCAACGTACATGCCTCTATAGTTTCTCTAGAAACTTCCGACTCTGTGACCCCCATAAACGACACATACGATAAATATGTCAGCCCTGACACCCGTGTCAACCTGTGTTCCTGTCTTGCCAAGTTGTACCCCCGTATGAACCGTAAACATATCCGAGTATGTTGAAGAACCATTGCCTTTTTATTCTCAAGTTAACGTAAATGAACGGAACAGTTCTAATACGTATCATGTGAATGAACAGAACAGTACTAATACGTATCATAAAGCCCGATCAGTTGCAACTAACGCCGCAAACCGCTATTCTTTATGAAAACTGCGAAAGCAGTCACACTTTCTGAAGAAAAGAAAGCCACAACCAGAATCTTTTTTGATGAAGATCCCAACGCAGTTACGTACGCACAGATTTTGTGTCTCAATTGGGTCTTACCCCTGTCTCGCTAGAGTCCTTAGCAGTTTCAGCTTTTGGCGGTGTGGTAACACATACAAATTTTGATTCAACATTCACCCTTTGGGTATGTCGTCTCTGGAATATACCAAAATGAGCCATTGAAACAGAGCCATTGACACCTACGATGCAGTGAGAATTGTTTTCGAATAATTGGCAGAGCAAGATCTACATTTCACTTAGGTATTTTGGAATCAGTATACATAAAAACCAGAGATCCCCTATTGTGTAGACAGAAGGAGTTCTTCTTCGCCTTACAAATCTTGAAGTAATCCTAATGGTCAGCTCACAGTACCGTGGGTGCTGATTGGTTTTCCTACATCATATCAATCATTCACCTCTTTTCTGATCGGCCTATTTCGATCCACATCAGGGTATATTAATCAGTTAGGTTTCCGTTTAGTTCTCTTTCTGATGTATTATTTTGTTGAGTGTCAGACACACAGCTTAAGTCATCTATGTGTTCGTTTGGCTATATCTCTGATATTTTTGGCTACACTGAAGGTCTGCACCATTCAAAGAGTAAGAAATGCATCCCTTTTCATTCAAATGGATCGTTTGCTTAAGAATAAATCCGTTGTTTCAGAGTCAGCCATAAACGCCAATTCAAATGAGTTCATCCCTTCATACAGCAAACAAATAGAATTTTATGATAGATTCTATTACGCTCCTTTGCCTTGGAAAATTGACCATCGAAGATTTCGAAAAAGGCGTCGTAGTTTTAACAAACCAACTGACAACCCGGTTGTGAACATTTGCCCTACCCATCAAGTAGCTGTCGATGATCGAAATGCAATCAAGGCCCATCTAATATGTTTTTTGCAAGATTAGATTTTCACCGGCCCCCATGGATGCTAAGAATTCAGAGTTACATCATGCTTCACTAGTACTCAGACTCTTCAGAATAGTCAATCTCTTTAGTTACCAGACTCCTTCAGTATTCAATCCCGTTTTTATTTCCTATAACGTCATTCTATTGATTTGTCATAGAACGACTGAGCTGATTCATTCGTGAGAATCACTTGTTTGGTTTATACTTGTTCAGTCTACGTTGACACAGCGCAATGTATATAGGTTTATAGGTTTTATAGGAACATTACAAGACCGACCAATTCACAGGAGACGAACACCTTCAAGAAAAGAGACTGACTCATGACAATAGAATAAGCTTAATGATTAGTCTTCTGTTATTATTGGTATAGTGTCCCTTTTCTACCAATCAGTGCTTATCTATGCTCTACCTCGATGTTTTGAGCACTATCTTCTGAGAACCAATGCCCTGGCTTTCTAACATGCTCCAAGTCTAACTTAGCCAGCACTTTATGGTGAACCAGAATGGAAAGATTCAACATCGGATATTCAACCAAAATATTCCTCTGCCATCACATAATGACTACCTGCAACGCCTGATCGAAAAGACGGAGCAGTTTCTTCCTAGAATGCGCTGGAAAGCCTTCTTCTTTCTGAATCCAGACACTCCTGCATCATCGAAAAACACCTACGGCTTTAAATTGACCAAGAATCTACCCCTGATCGACGAATTAAAAGACTTTGAAGACGACATGCTAAAGATGATTCAATCAGCTAAATTCGAACACCCAGACAATCCATTCCTAAACAAAATCCATTCATTACATTAAAAGACCACAAACCAAACGTTGGCAACAAGCCCTCTTGCTGACTCATCTGATGTGGGGAAATCTCATCAACCCAATCAAATCGGAAATAGGTAACATCAGTAAGGACATCCTCCATAGAATAAATAATAAGATAATCAAGACAACCAAATTCAATCAGTGGAAAAGCACAGCATCTGTAATTCAGTGGTTCAAATCATTCAAAAGCAAGAAAGAGCATAATTTCATCACATTCGACTTTATTGAGTTCTTTCCATCCATAACCAAAGACCTCCTCTCCAGGGCACTATACTTCGCCTCAACTTACGACAACATCACAGACAAAGAAAAAACATCACCATCCATGCAAAAAACTCCATCCTCATAAGCAACCAACAACCATGGCAAAAGAAAGGGAACAGTACATTCGATGTCAACATGGGAAGTTACGACGGCGCCGAAACATGCGAGCTAGTTGGAAGCTTCCTCCTCTCACAGTAACAGCACCTCGACATCAACGTTGGACTTTACCGAGACGACGGACTTGCAACACTCAACACAACACCCCGACAAACAGAGAACATAAAGAAAGAAATATGCGGCATCTTCAACAACAATGGACTACGAATCACCATCGAAGCAAACAAGCACACCATCAGCTTCCTCAACGTCACCCTAAACTTACACACCGGCACCTAAAAATCCTTCACAAAGCCCGACACGATCGTAGAGTAAGTTCATCATGAAAGCAACCATCCCCCCATCACAACAAAAAACATACCCGAGGGCATCAAGAAGCGACTCTCAGCACTCTCATCCGACAAAGCATCATATCGACCAAGCAGCACTCCCATATCAAAAGGCACTCAACGACAGCTGCTACCATTAAAAACTGCACTACAAACCAACCACAAACACGAAGCGAAGAACCAGACAGCGAAACAACATACTATGGTACAACCCATCCTTCAATAAAAATGTCAGCACCAACATCGGACACAGATTCCTCACCCTTGTAGACAAACACATCCCTAAAGACATCACACTTTGGAAAATCTTCAACTGCAACACCATCACACTCAGTTACAACTCCATGAGCAACACCAAACAAATCATCATCGCCCACAACAAACATATCCTGAGTTCACACCAACAGCAACAACAGCAACACCCACACCAACACAACCAAAACCATCACCAGCACAACAAGCAGCAACAACAACAGCAACAACAACACTAGGAATACCAACAAGGACATGAAACGTGCCACTACAGACAAGAAGATACAAGCCCACTCAACGGAAACTGTCTTCAACAATCAGTAGTTTACCAACCCACCGTCACACGCAAAGACAATAACACCACCGAAACGTGCGTTGAACTTACTGAGAACGAATTCAAGACAAGATACAGAAATCACAACTCCTCATTCCGTCATACAAAACTTAGATACGCAACAGAATTAAGCAAACACAGTTGGACCCTCAAAGACAGCAACATCAGTTTCAAAATTTCATGGCGAATCCTTTCATAAGCCCGCTCCTACAGCAGCTTAAGCAAATGGTGCAACCTTTTCCTAAAAGAAAAATTCTTTATTATTTGCCGACCACACCCTTCAAAGTTAAACAAAAGAAACGAACTACTATCATCTTGCCGTCACAGAAACAAAGCGTTAATAGCCAACAACTGACAACAACATTACAAGACCGACCAATTCACTGGAGACCACCTTCAAGAAAAGAAACTGACTCAGGACAATAGAAAGAGCGTAACGATTATTCTGATGTAATTATTGGTATAGATATAACTGGTAGCTTTGGCATATGTTATTATTACATCTCCTATTGAGTGAGCGATCACGAAACAGGCTTGTCGAGATGAAGGTGTAGATTGCTGTCTCTTTTCTGCCAACCAGTGCTTATCAGTATCCAACGTACGTATGCTGACTTTACGGTGATTCTATTCGGCTGCGTTTTTAACATGGACAAAAATTCTTGCGTCTGCTTCCTCATGGTTGCATGGAAAAGATTTTCTTCGTTGATTTCACCAGAGAAGACAACGCTTTCAAAAATGTTGCAACAATGGTCTTACCAGGCACTTTAGAAACTCCGATTTGTTTAGCCAATAAATGAAACATTTCTTCCTTGTCTTCATCCACCCTTAAGAACTGACGCCAGTTTTTAGCTATTGGTGTAAAAGGCTTGACTTATATACGTACACCAGATCTGCGTTTCTCTCTCGTCTGTGATTTCAAACTTTGCTTGAAATATCTGTCGAAAACAATATTAATTCTTGTCAAATCAGCGTCATTCGATCCTTTTCTAACCTTCTCGGAGAGCGTTTTGGCATAATATCCAAATGTTTTTACGTCTCGCGGAGGTGTCATCTGCACCAGTACAGCTCCGTCCACAATTTTTGCTATTACTTCTGGAATTTCTTCCGTTGATTCTGCATGAACGTCCAAGCACTTGAGAATGTCAGCCTTGTTGCCTTTTCTCAATTAACTATACTCGGAAAGATAAGGAGGTTAGATATGTTTCTCGTGGGAAAAAAAATCATCCAAATCTCCATTTCTGGACTGAAATGAGACGTAAAGCGAAGCAAACAGCTTACAGTCCTGTTTCAGGGAGACAACTTGTAGTTCTGATTTCATTGTCTTAAGTTTGTTTTTCTCCCTTAACAATGGAAATTTATTCTTTGGGTTTGGAGCATAAATGGAAATATTTCCCGTTTCAAGTCTATCATTTACAAACTCTTCATACTGCCTCTTGCCTGTTTCATACGCCACTCTAAAAGATTTTGAAGCATCTTCATTCATTATGTGCCTTGAAACAACATTTATAAGAATATCACCTTGTTGAAAAGGGTTTCTCAACTCATTGAATACTGTCTTAAACAAAATAATATTATTTGGAAACGGCTTTTCGTGTGCATCTGTATCTTCGTGGTGAAGTAAATCTTCTTGATCTCCGTTTTTCTCGTTGCTGAATGAAGAAACAGCTCTGGCAACCTCTGGTCCTCCAAATATCCATTTCATTAGTGATGCATGGTTATCAAGTATTCCAACTGCTCCAACATCTATCTTGATTAACTTATTATTTTGTTCGTGCACCTGATCTTCAGATATAGCTAAGAACACACAGCTTGTCTTTTTAAACATGAACTTCCCTCGGATGAATTCCCTATGAACTCCAGGGAGCTTGACTTTTAGGTATTGCAAATCTTTGATGTAGATTGGCAACCATTGGAAGTAGTGCTTGTTGTCAAGGCAAAACAACCACGGAGCAATTTCATTAAGGGCACTTTGGAACATTTTGAAGTTTGAGTCTCTTATTGCTTCTACAAGTAACAGTAGAAGTGACTCCAGCTTTATTTTGGTGAATCAATAATAAAATTGCACTGATTCCAAGATCCTTTGTAATACCCTATCTGCGAAGGGAACGTCTCCGCCGTTTCTCTCGTACGCCTCCGTGAGGAGTATATGCAGACCGGAGATTGTTATCTGATGGGCATTTCTTGATCTTTTGACATGGCTACCTGTCAGAAACGCCTCTGCTCTACTGGGTGAGTTGACTTCTGCGTTGGACACGATTTCAACCCGTCCACTACCCTCCAGCCAATCACCAATTGCATTCAATAGCACCATTTCAATGTGAAGTGCTCCCATCATCATCACGAGTTCGTCCTCCCCATATATATTTGGATACATCACTGTATCTGCTTGCCAAATGCATACACGGGTTGTTCTGCGGTCATTACTGGACACTGAGTCGGGTTAATCTTTAACAGAATCTTCATGACAATGTCCATCGTATGACGAGCCATGGAAGTGGAATTGACGCTATCATGCAGTAGTGGTAGTAATGTTGACAGGGGTTTTACTGGCATCACAACTGAACGTTTGGAGTGATAACCGGACCAAGAAATACGACTTCAATGTTCTTGAATTTTCTTGTTTCATCCAATGTCTTCACGCCATTCAGCCACAAACTCGCTTCACGTTCTGCATCAAAATGATTATTTTCGTAAGTGTTCACAGATTGAAGTGAATATTCGGATTGAATAGCTTTTGTTGATGGCAGTGTTGTGTAACTCTAAGGCAGCTCAAGCTTTATGTTTTTCACTTCAATATTTGGTTTCAGTTCCAAATTACCACATTAATTGGTAATTGAAAGTCACAATCAGTTTATAGGCTGCAGGTAACTCCAAGCCCTTTCCAGCTCCAGCATCATATCTGCTTCCAATGAACTTTGTCTCTATTTCTCCATATTCCTTTAAAAAGTTGCAAAGAACCTTTGAAAGTTCAATTGGGACATGACCAACTATTTTGCCACTTTCCTTCCTCACAGACACTGCATGTTCATCATACTCGTTGTCTTCTAGTTCACAAATCATGACTTCACCAATAAACAACTCTTCCTCTTTATAAGCATGATACTCACGACTACTCGACTCTCATACACATGATGGAACGCCATTTCAAGATTATTTTTAAAATGAAAACAGCTGAACTGAGTGTTTCGTCATGCTGATGTGGTTTGCAGTTTTCCCGTGCTGAGGTAACCAAGATGCATTGCGTTCTCCATCACTGCCATACCATCTTCTCTTCAACATCAACTTAATTCAGTATTTAGAAAGATCAAATTAAATAAGTTTCACTGGATCATTCACGCAAAAGCTAGAACCTGAATAAAACACTGTTCAGTTGTGGCATCAAGAAGCAAGTAGAAACAAGAACCGGTCGGAAATATGATGTAGCATCAAGCCAGGAACAGAATGCGAAACTCAAAACAAGGAATAGTCCTTGTAAATTCTGCCCAGCAATTTTTACCGCTGAGCAGTACCTCAACACACACATTCAATTTCAACACAAGTTTAAAACAAGTGATGTCATCCCAACAATGCTGCCAATTTAGGTAGCATTTAAAGACCAAGAAAAAACTAGGAATGGTACTAATTTAGTTAGAGATGATCCTTGTGTTGAATTTGAAAGTGATCCTGCTGGTATTGAAAAGAGTTTTGAGAAAGTTGCCTCAACTAAGATCAGTAGCAGGAGGAGTAAGAATCAAAGGAAGTCTTACACCATTGGATTCAAAGTACAAACACTTAAGTTACTGGATGCTCTAACTGATTAGAAGGTAAAAAGCAAGTGACAGAAATGAGCAATGGAGCAAGGTATTCCTAACAAGTCAATGATGATAAAGTGGAACAAGGAACGGAGCAAAATCTTTGCTGAGGCATCACCTAATAGACAATGGTAAAACAGTGGTAACATAAAGGTATCAAGACAACGAAAAAGGTTGCCATACAAGAGGCCAACCAGGAATGAACATTTTCCACTAGCAGCAAGATCAGTCGTTGCAAAATTTAAGCTGAGAAGAGCAAGAGGTGCCAAGGTATCAAAACTTTGGTTCTGTAAAACAATGAAGTCAAATGTTAACCAAATGTATGGTGAAGAGGAAGGCAGGAGCTTTAAAGCAAGTGGAAACTGGCTCCAAAGATTTTAGCAGCGCCATGAGATTTCTCTAAGAAGGAGAAGTAATAGAATGAAGAATTCCGCTGATGAAGGGAGAAGTGCTACCTAGTCATTTCATAGGAACCTAAGAAAAGTTGACATTTTCGGCACCTTTGTTTTCTTTTGAAGACCAGTGTTCAGCATTACTTTTTTAATAGGATCGTAAAAGTCCACTGTTCCTTTCACTAACCGTTCTGCAACAAATTCCTTGTTTTTTGTCTCCTATCTTTGGTGAATCAAGTTGTCTCCGATAACTCTGCCATCCATTTCCTCCCCCTGTGGTGATGTTTCTTGCTGGTCCTGGAGCAAAAGGATCCATATTGTAGGACTTTAGTTTTTGTTTTAAATCATGACCATGACTTACGTGCGAACGAATGCTCCTGTAGTAGTGGTTTCCCTCTGCAGCTTTATCTGCCGATCCCGATGCAATGACTTCAGCATTGATCCACTATGATTTATAGCCCAAACAACCATGTCTCTTGTAAAGTATACGCTGTCGCATAAAGTATACGCTCAACTGTTGAAATGGAAACTTCCACAGGATATGGGCAAGGCGAGCATAGACCTGTTCCTCAGAGTCTGGAAATATGTGATCGACTTCTTATTCTTATTATTCTTCACTTTTTTTATTTGAAAGTGTGTAAGACAATCACCAAATTTGGTCTTGTCTAAACCAGAAGTAAGTTATTCCAAGAAAAAAGTTACCATCATAAGAAATACAAAAAGCAGGTATTTAAAGCTCAAAATAGATCCACAAATGTAGAAAATTCACTACTTTTGTCTTTACGTTCTCTGCAAGCGAGTCAAAAATTGAATTTAAGAAAGTGGTGATGTCATCAAAAATATGGTGACGTCAGCAAAATTAGGAATTTGATATACTAAATGAAAGGCAATCATACACTGACCATTTATTGACTATTTTCATTGTCATAAGCAAAGTATATCAAAAGTTATGGCTGTTTATATGAGAGATTCTAAGCAATTTTTGACGTCATCGGTCACGTGACTTCCTGGAAACTTTTTTTTGTGCCCATCTCGGAAAATAAATCAGTCATCAATATACAAACATATTTTAGGCCCCGTTCACACGGGAACGCAATCGTTCCGTTCCATATCGCTCCGTTCCGAAAACTGGAACGCTCAGGGGTTGCGTTCACACGGGAACGCTCCAAATAACATCGTTCCGTTCCAAAAAGGGGAACGATAAAAAAAGTTATACAAAAAATGGAACGATACGCAATGGTTCCGTTCTGTTCCCGTGTGAACAGGCAGAACTGGGCCGAAAAACGGAACGATAAGATTTTCGCCCTAAGCGCATGCGTGTGTATTGTTGTTGAGGGAAGAACGTAATAAACACAAGAAACAAGATGGAGGATTTCAAAAGTGCCGTCGTTCTTCTTGTTGCTTTACTTGCTTCACTTACAGCATTGCTGAAGCTCAATATGGCGATTATTTCTTTGACCAAGCTTGCTTATCGACGTAGAAGAAACCTATTAGTAAATACGATGGAAAGGCTGAAAAGACGTAGTGTTTTCAGAAGTCAAACACTTCTTGCTACAAAAATAGGAGAGGCCGGCGAAGCATGTGGGAAAGACCTGGCCGAAGTAAGATTTGGTGGAACAACTTTTTAAATGGGATAGTGGTTGCAAATGAGTGGCGAGAAAACTTTAGGATGACAAGGGACACTTTTATGACTCTAACTGAAGAGCTGAGACCTTTCCTTGAGAAGACAACGACCGTAATGAGAGAGCCTATTTCTGTGGAAACACAACTGGCAATAACACTCTACTATTTAGCCGATGAAGGCTGCTTCAGAAAAGTAGCGAATTCCTTTGGTGTGGGAAAGTCAACTGTATCCATGATCGTAAGAGAAGTGTGTCAAGTAATAACAAAGTACCTTGGCCCAACATATATAAGGCTACCTCAAACAGTGGAAGAAGTAGAATACCTTTCCAGCTCATTTTTAAAAGTACATGACTTCCCACAGTGTATTGGTGCTATTGATGGTACACACATACCAATAAAACAGCCAAGTGAGAATGGTTCTGATTACATCAACAGAAAGGATTTTCATTCCCTGAATGTGCAAACAGTGTGTGATTTCTCCACCAAAGTTATTGATGCTGTTGTTCAATGGCCTGGCAGTGTCCATGATGCAAGGATATTTTCCAATTCAATGGTATTCAAGAAGTTAAAGAATGGTACAATCCTACAAAATCCTAAAGTCATCAAAGATGGGAAGGATCCAGTTCCAATATGTTTACTTGGTGATCCTGCTTACCCTTTGCTGCCTTTCCTAATGAAAGAGTTTGCAAGTGGCAGAATGACAAGAGAGGAGCAATTCTTTGGATGGAAATTATCATCAGCAAGGATGGTTATTGAATGCTCCTTTGGAAGGCTCAAGGCAAGATGGGGATGCTTGAGACGTCCAGTTGATATAAATATGAAGGACCTCCCTAATGTCATCTATGCATGCTTTGTGCTGCATAATATATGTGAAACATACAAGGAGCCCATTGCAAGAGAAAAAGAAACTGCAGCCAGACAACATGACAACAGCATACAACCTAATTGTCAACCAAATGGAAACACTGCTTCAGCTAATGACGTCAGTGCAAAAAGAATAAGACAGATATTCAAGTCCTATTTTGAGTGAAATCTCTGCTATGATTCAGATATACCTTTTTGTGTTTAAATCTGATACCAACAACAGTTAACCTACACATTTCTAGGCAGTAGGGAAAACGGATTGTTGAAGTACTCTCTGGTCTCTAAAAGACGGGGGGGTTGGAATAGTAGGGGGGGTCGGAAAAAATCGAAAAAATTAATAGCTGGAGGGGTGGGAATAATAGGGGGGTTGGAAAAATTTTTTAAAATCAATAGCTGTGGGGGGGGGTTGAAAAATTAATTTTCGAAACTTTCGTTTTGGCAATGGAAGCTTTAACAATAACATAACACAACAACGATAGCACAAGAACTTTTCTTTTTAAGTTTTGCTTCTACATGTCCTCTAACATATCAAAAATGTTATGTTCATCTTCATTAGCAACTACTAAATGACTGTAATTGTCTTCACTCGAATTAATATTATCATCATCTTGCCTGGTTTTCGTCTTTCAAATTGTGCCTTCCTTCAAAAATGTATTGTCTGGTTTGGAACTTGTTGCCAGAATTAATTAGCGGGGAGGTTGGAATAAGAATGTCCTGGGTGGAATCTTTTCCAAAAATCAATAAGCGGGGGGGGGACGTCTATTAGAGACCAGAGAGTATGCATGTCAACACAAATTGTTTGTTTTATGATAGTAATATAGTTAAATGTAACTGAAAGACTATTGTGTTTTTTAAGAAAATTACATAAGTTGTTGAAGTTTTTTTGAATAGTTTGTATTTATATTCTTAAAATTGTTCTTCAAAAATGTCTTCACTCTCTGGGGAAGTAGCCATTCTTCTTTGCAATGTAGCAAAGCTATTTGGTGTTGAAGCACTTGGATTATATCCTGGATAAGGCTGCTGCATGTGAGATGATCCCTGGAAGTGCATATTTTGGGGTGCTGACCATGATGGTTGATATTGGCTTGCTTGTAGTGCCTGTTGGAGTAACTGGGACAGAGTGGCAAATCCTGCAGAAATGGAATTGCCAAGGGTTTCCATTGTTGTTGTCAATCTCAGCATATGATTGCTATATTCCTTGTCCATTTTTTCAATATGGGCAAACATTTTATTGCTGGCAGCATTCTCTTCTTTAGCAAGATCAAGTAACTGTGCACCTATGTCTCCTCTGCCTCTCTTTCTTGCTAGTCTTTTGTCCTTTTGCTCTTTCAACATGCTATTTATCAGTTCTCTCCTGTTGTTGGGCTTTTCCTTTTTCTCCATTTGCTTTATCTTTTGAAACCCTCACTGTATCTGGCATGTTATTTCCGGCATCTGATTCTAGCTCATCATCAATATTCAAAGCATCATTTAACGATAAGTTTGTTGTCACATTTTCATCATGCATATTGGATATGTCCTTTAAACCACTTGGACTACTTGATTCTTTTTGCCTGGGAGCATCAACATCAATAGCAGATGAGTCTATACCATCTTCGAGGCTAATTATAGATGGACATCCACCCCAAATGTCATTGCAAATGTCGTAAAACGTCATCACTACTCTACCACCACCACTCTTTCTCTTTGCATCAACGGCCTTCTTGTACCCTGCTTGTATCTTCTTCAGCCTTGCAGCCACCCTTTCCCTTGCCATTTCCTCCTTTGCGTGTGGATACTCTTCTAAACAAGTCACCGGATATTCCTCTCTCATCTTAGCAGCAATTTGGTCATATCTGCTTCTTATTTTCTTCCAGTCCAAGTTATTTTGAGATTGGATGGACTGGTAGTCTTTCACCACCTCGAGTAGCAGCTGAATTTCGTCGTCAGTCCATTTAAAAGTCTCCACATCGCTCTGACAATTTTGGATTTCCTTCCTTTTAGGTTTGCTTTTTGTGTTGCCTTGACCTTGCTCTTTTTGACAGGCTGTTGCACTATTCATTTCGAAATGAGAATCCATTTTGTATTTGCTTATTACCAACTGAGCACAGAAATAACTTTGAGAAATCAATCCCCCATTATGGACATGCTAAAAATCCCTTTGTTCATTTTGGCGCGCAAATTGCAGAACAGAACGATTGCGTTCCCGTCTGAACAAAAACAAAAATCGATACGCAATCATTCTGTTCCAGTGTGAACAGTCTACTTTTCCGTTCCAGAAACTGGAACGAAGATGGAACGGAACGATGGCGTTCCCGTGTGAACGGGGCCCTAAAGTCAGATTTGGTATTAGGCACATGCTTAGTTTGTCAGAATAATTTCCCTGTCTAATACCTACAAAGCTCAACACATAGATGCAGGTTTTGGCAAGACATTGAAGGCAAAGGTTGGAGAAAGTATGGAGAGATGGGTAGAGGAGGGTGATAACCAAGACAAATGCCATTGCAAAATTATTGTCTAGGATAGGAGGGTGCTGATGACAAAATGGGTGGGTGGGAGAGACATGGGAAGAGTTAAAGTCAAGAGAACATTTTATCTTTAAGTTGTTTCAGAAAACAGGCTGTCTCATGACGGCATACAAGTCAGAAGATGAACAAAGCAAACCTTTTGTTTTCAACTTCAACCCAAATTACCTCAAAATCAGTGCTATCCTTGCTTAAATCAGGTCTAGGAATCAATGTGAGACCTGTTTTTAAGTAAAGTGCAACACCACCATTTTGACTGTGTGACTGACATGAAAATATCTGTAACCTGCGATCTCAACATTGATTTGTATAGAATTCTCAAAAGAGTTCCAAGTTTCTGACAGACCAATAACACAGAAATTTATCTTTAAAGTGGCAAGAGTTGAAAGAAGCTTATCTGAATGAAGAGAAAGACTTCCGATATTTAAATGAACCAAGGAAAGATCACTTTCTGAGGTATTAAGGGTAGTTAAGTCCTGGAGAGTATGATAACTAGAGTTAACATTTGAAGGTATGTGTTGATCAATATCGTAGTCATCTAAATTAGGCAAGTTCATAAGACTAGATGTTATCTCAAAAGATGGAGCGGAATCAACAAAGGATGGAAAATTTAAACTATTTAGATTTATTAATTCCTCATTCTAAATTGAGCCAAAGGGAAACATTAGTTCTGTGCATTTTAAAGAGCCACTCCAGTGAACTTTTTTTATTTGATGACTATATCAATTCTGACCTGAAACGAACGAATCCGCAATCATGTTTTGTATATCTCTTACCGTTTTCTCGCAATAAGCATTTGTATAACTCTTATTGAATTGAATTGTTTTTGAAAAAGTTTTCGGTGCTTTTCGGATTGACGTCACACGGATTTTGGACACTAGAGAATTTTTCTCGTTGTCAAATCCTGCCCCTGTCGTTTTTAATGTGCGAAAGTGAACAGCTCTGACCGCTACTAAACTTCATCACTCCAAACATGCAAAATGGAGTTGCAGCGAGAACAGATCATCTAGTTCGGGAAGGTTGGCTTCAATCTTCAAACAATGTTCACATTGGAATGTCTGCATACTTTGCTGAGTCAATTCTTAACTTCTAGTACAAATAAACTGTAAACAGTTTATTGTGGACTTGAGATCAAGAAGGGAGGATAGAGTTGAATGGTTAAGGTCATTGCCGGGGGTCAAGCGTGACAGGCCATGGAGCAGCAAACAGCAAACCATCAGAAGGAAAGAGAAACTGAGGATTTTTTACAGACTCAAGACAATGACAATCAGAGATGTGCAATGGTTAGTTCTTGTAAAGTGTATTTCACTGAATGTATAATGTAGTCTATCATAGAGATTTTGCATAGACTTAAACAAACAATACCATTTTCCACATGAACTGGCAGGACATACAGCAGGCAGAGAGCTAGGGTGCTCAGCCTCAATCTATTTCCATAGTAAAAGTTTTATTTTGAATTGATAGTTTACTAGCATATTCAAGTACATAGGGGCCGCCCCAAGATTTTGCGAAAAAATATTGTTGTTACTTTACTTACAGAAATGGCTCATGGTGCTTTAGGAATAAAGTACCTTTGAAGTGTTGTACCCCCCCCCCCCAAAAAAAAATTGAGATGCTTTCTAATTTCTCTGAGCTTACTAATTTAATTCAATTGAAAGTCTATGCCTTGCCCATTTTAGACTTGGATACTTGGATTGAAGCATTTTGCAGAAAAACATTTGTCTGTAGAAGATTTATGTGATAATATTTTTGCCACCCTGCTTGAGGGGTTGTCAAGGGAGTGACCAGATTCCAGGTCTTTTATTAGGATTGGCAAGAGAGACAACATGCTTTTATATTCTCATAAATTCTTTTTTTTAAATAAATACTTCTTATAATTCTCCTTTTTAGGTTTTCATGCAGTCAATACAAGATAATGATGCCAGAGGAAGTAGTTTTGATTTCATGATGTACTTCAAACAAATATGAACAAGAGTTGGTAGAATTCTGGATGATTGTAGCCACTGGATTAAAGTTTATTTTTGTTGTTGACTTTATCCCCTAAAATAAATTTATACATGTTATCTATTGAGCAACATTACAATAAATATTGCATCTGTTTATTGTTTCCTGGTGTTTTTAAATAGTTTAGAAAACCATAAACAAGTAATTGAGGTGTATTGACTTCATTCTGCAAGATTTTCTATGCAAACACAAGCAAGGGAAAATATGGCAAGAAGGGAAAAGCTTAACAACAGTCAATAACACCAAATCAGATTCATCTTCCCCAAGGAGTACAAAATGGAGGGGGGTAATTAACCAGGTTGGGGTTTCAGTTGGCACCCTTAGGTATTACAATGCTGAATTCATGAAAATAAAGAAAGGTCTCCCTCGCTGCAGTGCCATAAGCACCAAGCCCCAAACTTTCCAGCCAGAAATTATACCCCTGTCACATGTCTTAGAAATTTTGTTACTTTTCTTTTTGGATGTCTGATTTCTCGCTAAATTCTTGTTGAATAGAGGCCATGAGAGCCAAGGTCGCTGCTTTTAAGTCTAAAACTCTCCTTAAAATTTTGAATTTTGACCCCTGCATGTAAAAGCTTCCTTTAAAAGATGTCCCTTTTTCTTATGCTCCTCCATTTTTAACACGCCCCTTGCCCTCACTTTCGGGTAATTTCTAAGTGGGGAATTACATTTAAGTCAACATAATGAAACTAGACAAACTTAGGCCTACTCACCCATCTCTCAATTCCGAATGTGTCTCGGCTGTGAATGGCTCGATCAAACAACGCGAGTGTAAGCCAAATCTTGTAGCTTGTAAATCATTTGCAACCAAACCAGTTTACATTCTTTGATTTTGATGCCGGGAAGATTATTTTCAGGTAGATTTTGGCGCATCTGAAGATCATAGGGGGGCAGACTGGCGCATCTGAAGTTTGGGAAGACTGACCGGCCAAAATGGATAAAAGACATAGGGGAACGAGGGGGAAAGTAATGACAATGACGGACCAGAAAATCTGTCTATAAATAACACTCACCCGATCTACGTTTTGTTAGAAAAATTCTAATATGTCTAAAAAATTAGAGCATTTTTTAACAATATACTTTACCAATAACAAATTTAACAATATCAACTTAGAATTCACTTCTAAACCATAACTCGATGCAATAATCTGTTGTGTAAGCAAAAAGCGAGCTCCTGTCAAAAACTACAGCATGTTATCTAAAACAAAGAAACTTGAAACTACACAGATACAAATGGTTACAAATTGAATGCTACACTATCAAGTTCATTAAGTCAAAATTTTTACTAATGAAAATAGAGTTTCAATGTGAATTTCAAATTTATCGTTTAGAAAGGATTCATATTGACGTAGACTTATCCTGATTAAGAGTATAATGTAAAGTTAATTTTTTAAATGACCTAATTGAAAGATAAAAGAAAATTAAAACCTGATATGCTATATTCCAATAATAGTAAATAAAGATTCAATATTGCCGAGCTTTGTTCGAACATATTTTCGACCAATTCAAAGTATAGAATAGTTATTACTGCTCACTTTTTGAATCTTAATAAACAAAGTTTTAAACAGTTGATATTTCACGAATTAAAGTAAGAATGATAAAGGTGCCTCTTTGTCTGCATGTCTCTTTATAAGTTTAGACATTCCCTTATTGTAAAGTTTCACAGATCTCGAGTCTTTATATACGGGCATTTGATGCTTTTTCAAGCCAAGATCTCTATCACCTTTCAAATATAGCTTTGCAATTTCTTTAACTGGGCGTGCACATTGAACCTTGGCAGGAAAGCAGCTATCTACTCTTGATCTCATGCTGTACGAGTACTCAACAGTTGTCAACCATCTTTCTCTTGATTTTCAACTACTTGGTAGTGTGATTCTGCGGGTGCCTCTGTTCCTGTGTTTGCATAGAGAATATCGAAAACTATGCAAAATTCTTGCCCAACTGACTCATAAAAGGTTGTATACAAAGCAGCAATGATTGCATTTTCTTGAAGGACAACTTCATATGCAGATTTGTCGGACAATACAACGTGGTATCTAGCACTGAGATCAAACTTGTGGTCTTGAACTCTTTGCAGGGAAGTTACTGCTACTCCTTTTTTCAAGCACACGTTAAGCAGCTTTGACTCTTGATCCACAACCTTTTTAAAAAACTCAGGAAACAGGAGTTGAAAATGTTTTCCCTAAATAACCTCAATAAGAGTGCTTTTGAGGCGTCAGTAGATCTGGTCGGCAAAGGCAGTCCAAAGCTCTAAATCTTTCCATAACTGCCATGTTGACGTGCGGTAAGCTGGACACATATCCGATGCAGTGCCGAAATGAGGACTGTCCAGGCTTCCATATAGATTTCGGTTCACTGGGCACCGATCCTCGTATTTCTCTCGACAAAGACCATCAAAGAGTATGGCAAAGTCGAGGCAACAAGAAAGATGCTTATTTATCCCAGGCATGCTCTTACATCTGCTTTTAAAGGTAGTTACCAATCCAATAGCAAACTCTGAAAGATCCAACTTGCAGTCTTTCACCTGTCTCATTTTCCACTCAAAGTTTGGCACCTCCGGCTGTATCTCCTCATCTGAATCTTCCCCATCCGAGTCTTCACGATCTGAGTCGTCTTCTGAATGTACAGAAGCCATGTTGTCATCACTTGCAATCCTTTCCTGGTTGTTTTCATCATAATCTAAACTATCGTCCTCGTTTTTGTTACTTTCAATTACATTTGTAGCTCTTCCAACCAACAGCCATCCATCTTCTAATTAGGCTTTGCCAAACGTTTTCTTTTTTATCTGCTTTCCCCGCTTTGATACAAATGGGCAGATGGTCATTGAAGGAGTCGGTTTTCTTATCTCCTGGCTAAATTTTTCCAGATGTTGAATCGCAAGAGCTGTCCAGCTAAAGAACTTCCACCCAGGGCACATGAGAGCTTGGCCTTTCAGTTGCAGCAAGACAAGAGGTTGAAGAAGATCAATGACTCCCATCCAGTCATACAAGAAATCTTGTCCTGCGATCTGGTAAAGTACATCAGGGGTGTTGTTGTGATTTTTAAACGTCTCGATATAAACTTCAATAGATTGCTCCAACTTCAAGAATTGATGATAGCTGCTGCTGAGGAAGCGTTGCTGGGCGAACGGTACAGTTACTCTAGAAGGTAATTGCAGCTCTTCAGCTGTGGCTTTCGCTAACGAGTGCATCTTCCCATGGCCAAAAATGCTATGAACTAAATTTGTTCTTTGAATCAGCCTTCTGATGAATTCGTCGTTTTTGTGCTTTTTGAAGATGAGATCAATAAGATGTGGAAGATCCCACTGCACAGGCCACCACATATCACTGCAGAACTTCTTTTCTGGTATCAAGTCAAAGAACGGCTTATTAATGGCATCAATGAACGGTTTGCATAGATACTGTCCATCAAAAACTCTCCCCTGCACTTGTAAAATTCTTTCTGTGTTTCTTTTTATTCCGGTGTGCTCCTAGAGATCTTCAAAAATCTTTTCTGCTAGCTGGGCAGCATTCCCACCAGTTCCTGTGGTGTCATTATAGACCTGCTTAAGAGAAAATGGGATGGCTCTTCTCTGCCCATCTACTACTACTAATAGTCCAGTGGATATGTGTTAAAAAACATCAAAACTGTTCACTTTATGTTAAAAGTATGAAACTTGGTGTCAAGGTACTATGAGTCATGCTGATCATTTTAAGATATGGAGCCACTTCTAAAAATAGATTTGTGACGTCATAATGACGTTATAAATGCCAAATTTGATTTTCGCATTTAAACGGCAGAATAGTTACCTGTATCGAAGTTTAGGTTTGTCATAGCATTGCCGGCACATTGATGAGGCCTATCTCAAAAAATTACACCAATAAATGTCGCAATTTTACTGCGCATGCGTCAATTTTTACTAACCATGTTAGTTATAAAATGCTGTAAAATATCAAAATTGTAGTATTTAATATTTCATTATGGTATCTTATTAGAATATTCTGTGTTGTGCAAGCCTTGCAATTTATCTGAGTGGTCGAGAGCGTTTGAAACGACTTCAAACTAGCAGTTGCCGTGGGAACAAAATAGTAGATGACCAAGGCACCAGTAGAAAAATATTTAAGTGGCAACTCAGATTCGAACAGCATCCCGTGGATTCATTGATTTGTAATGGCTTCATTGATAGCTTTGTCAATTTAGTAAAAGAGTGTTGTCACTTGTCAATGAAACTGAAGGCCCTACAATTTACAGATTCAGCACAAACAATGAAAGATTAGACGATAGGAAGTAGACGGAAGTCATGATGAGTCATCGACTCAATTCTGTTAGCACTGGAAGATAACAACGATGAAAAACCAGCGACGAAAATGGGTTGAGGAAAATTTGCTGAATTATGGAGTTGCAGCCTTTCGATTTAAGTCGAATTAATTGGACATTGTGTGTTATTTGTCAAGAAACAACCAAAGAGAAACTTCAATGCCCCGCTAAAGAGTCTCATCGTCGCTTCGATATTGGAAGTGGGTATGCTACACTAGCAAAAAACCTGCAGGCTTTTAGTGAAATTGGGGTTAAGACTGCTCTAACAAGAATTTATCAAGAAGAAAATCTCGAGGAACTGCTATCATCAGGAGAAGGGAAATGGCATAAATCGTGCCAGCTGCGCTACAATGCAACAAAGCTGGATAGAGCTCGCAAAAGAATACGAGAAGATAGCGCTCAAGATGACGAAGCAGAAACAAGGAGAAAGTCCACCATAGCAAATTCAAACCCCTTATCGAGTGAGGCAAGGAGAGAAATTGCCAAGGCCCACTGTTTCTTTTGCGAAAAAAGCGCTCAGTTAAAAGAGCCCTTGCATGGGGTAACTATGCTTCAAGTTGACCACCGGGTGAGGCGCATTGCTACAGACACGCAAGATACACGCATTTTGGCAAAACTGAGCGAGGGTGACATGATTGCCATCGATGCTGTTTATCATTCAATATGCCTTAGCTCTTATTATAACAAAGAACGCTGCTCTAATAAATCTGATGGCTCAAATTCTGATAGCGTTCTTAAAGGAGTAGCACTTGCGGAAGTTGTATCCTATATAGAGGAAGAAATAGCAGAAAAAAGAAATACCGTATTCAAGATGACAGATTTAATCAGGTTGTACGCTAATCGTCTTGAACAGCTGGGCATCATCGTAGATACTCGTGTCAACAGCACGCATTTAAAGGAACGAATCCTTGCTCTTTCACCAGACCTGATAGCTGAAATGAAAGGACGTGATACCTACATAAGCTGTCGGGGAAAGGTCGGTGAAATGCTCCAAATGGCTTATTCAGAGTGCGGTGATGACGAGGGAACATATCTCGCAAAGGCAGCAAATATCGTACGGAGAGATATTTTCACCACAACAAGCAAATTTGATGGTACATTCAGCAAAGACGCTCAAAGGGACTCTGTTCCTAAAACGTTACTTACGCTGATAAGTATGATTTTAAATGGATCTGATCTTACAGCAAAGAATGAGCATGATCTGTTATCTCAAAATCAAGCATGCCTCTCTGTTTCACAGATGATGGTATTCAACTCATTTAAGCGTCGACGGGATCTGAATAATATGGTGTGTGATCGTCACAGCAAAGACCAAGAACCACCACTTCCTGTACACCTCGGCCTGAGGATTTATTCACAAACTCGTCAATCAAAGCTAGTTGATGAGATGTTTCGACTTGGCCTCTCAGTTTCCTATGACCGAGTTCTCGAAATTGAAAATACAATGGTCCGTTCATTATGCACGAAATTCGATGAGGAAGGGGTTGTCTGCCCTCCAAACCTTGCAAAGTCTCTGTTTACCACGTCAGCGTATGACAATCTGGACCATGATCCAAGTTCTACGACTGCAAAGGAAGCTTTCCATGGAACAGGAATTTCCATTTTCCAGCATCCTGATGATCGTAATGCTGGTCAAATTCGTGATAGTACGTATTACAAAGATGATGGTTTGAGAAAACAAAAGGCCAATTTGCCAGAGGAATACTCGACGATCAAACCAATGATGATGAAAAACAAGAATCCTCCTATTCCCGAGAATGGTTCTTGGAAACTAACAGAAGTTGGCTCTCTGAGTGAAGTTATGAAATATGGAACGACGTGGCTTGAATATATAAGGCAAGGAATGATGGATTCCCCTCCTGCCATGCCATCTTGGTCAGCCTACCATGCCATGCAACACAATGACCTAGCAGTGCTAAAATCCATTTCATCTATGCTTCCTCTTTTCAAAGAAGACTCCCATTCCGTGGCCTTGATGTGCCATAGCATGAAGTTAGTGCAAAAAGTGACAGCTTTCCTCAACCCAGGACAGACACCTGTCATGACTTTCGATCAACCCCTCTATGCCATCGCAAAGACAATCCAATGGACATGGCCTGAGAAATTTGGAGAGGATAAGCTGCTAATAATGTTGGGTGGGCTACATATTGAAATGGCTTTTATTGGCCTGATCGGATCCTGGCTTAAAGACAGTGGATGGATCCAAGCTTTAGAAGAAGCCGGGGTTACGACAAGTGGAAGAGCTGCTGCAATACTGCAATGCAGCCATGTAAAGAGAAGTCGCTATGCACATGAAGTTAGTGCTGCCGCGCTATATGCACTACTGAAAGATGCCCATTCCCTTCAGAAAGATATAGATCTTGAAGTCTTCTACCAGCAGTCTAAGGACATTCCTCAGTTCCGATATTGGTCTACTACTTTGGAATTGGAAATATTGCTGCTCACATTTGTGCGATCTCTCAGAGAGGGGAATTTCCAGCTGTATGTCGATACACTCTGCCGAATGGGACCTTGGTTTTTTGCAATGGACAAGGTCAACTATTCTCGGTGGCTTCCTGTTCACCTGAGAGACATGCTCAGTCTAAATGAACAGAATCCTGATGTTTATCAAAATTTTCTAGACGGGAAATTTGTTGTGCACAACTCAGAGAGAAGGTTCTCAGGAATATCGATTGATCACGCCCACGAACAAAACAATAAGAAAGTGAAAGGCCAAGGTGGGATTATTGGCATCACTACCAATGATAATGCCCTGCATCGCTGGCTCATCTCAGGTCCCCAAATATCTGCTCTGACAGAGGCATTTAACGATAGCATTTCTAAACCATTGGACCGTGACGATGCAAAGAAGCACCACGAAGAAACAACATCATTCCAGAAAAGATATTCTGCAGATGTCTGTAGCTTGCAAAGCACATTAACTGAATTTGGAAACCCTTTTTTAGAGGAGTCGACAGATTCATTGATTGTTCTTCACATGGGGAAAATACGTCAAGGCCTTGTGGTAACAAATCTTGAAAGAATCGAAGAAGCTGGTCGAAAGCAGTTTGAAGGATACGTCGCTCAAAGGCTACATGAGAGGAAGGTTTCGCTGTCAGAGACTATCACAAGAAACAAATTGAGCATCTTCAACTCAGCGAAAGTGCAAACGAAGCAGCAAAAGCGTGTGACATCTTTGAAGAATGATGTTGCCCTCTTTTCGCGTCTCTTTATTGCATGCCAGAATAGGGATGGCAACATTGAAGAGTTTTTCCGGCATGAGAACCAGAGTTCGCCACCATCACTCTCGCAAAATAATGAATTGAGATCAGGAAACAAAGCAGAGCTGCTAAAACAGCTTGAGAGCATGGATGACTCGATTTCCAGCTGTGAATCCCCTGAAATAGAAGTGACAGTTCTTGATGGAGCAGCACTAATCAATGGATTGAAGCCAGAATCCAATACGACGTTTGAAGATTATGCCTCCAAGTCCGTTCTCCCACAATTAAGAAAGCTATCAGCCAATGCACTGAGAATCGATGTAGTCTTCGATGTCTACCTTGAGAGGTCACTAAAGAATTCAGCCAGAGTTCACCGTGGTCAGGGATCTCGTCGACGCGTGAAAAGCAATTTACAAGTCCCCACGGATTGGAAGTCTTTTCTGCGCCACAGTGACAATAAGACCGAACTCTTTTCGTACCTCGCGCAGTTCATACACGCAAATCTAAGACCCGAAAGGAAGACCGTCATAGTGACAACTGGACAGAATGTTTTATGCTGGCCTCCACGAGACACATCCCTGATCAATCCATGCAACCACGAGGAGGCCGATACCAGGATTTTTGTACACGTAAAGGATGCTCAGCAAGGGCAGGGGATGAATCGCGCAATCATTCACACAGTCGATACCAATGTCGTAGTTCTCGGAGTCGCTGCTGTAGTAAGACTGAAGGACTTACAGCTGACGATTGCATTTGGATCACGGCAATACTTTAGATACATCAATGTCAACAAGATAGCTGTGCTTTTAGGTGAGGAAAAGGCCCTCGCATTACCTATGTTTCATGCATTCACTGGCTGTGATACAGTTTCCTTTTTTGCGGGCAAAGGAAAGAGATCTGCGATGAAAACTTGGGAAATTACTCCGACTGTCACACAGTCTTTTCTTTCAGTTGAGCAAAATCCCTCGGTCGTAGCTGATGAAGATATGGCTATTATCGAGCAATTTGTTGTAAATCTATACCATCCCACAAGTGAATCATCATCTGTAAATGCAGTTCGACTAGAGCTTTTCGCGAAAAAGAACCGAGCCATTGAAAACATTCCGCCAACGCATGCCTCACTGCTTCATCACGTTCATAGAGCTGCCTTGCAAGCCAATTGTTGGGAACAAATGTTTGCCCCTGTTCAGTCATTAGTTAGCCCCGAGCAATGCGGATGGACTTGCGATGAAGGTGAATGGCAGCCGAGATGGACCGATTTACCAGAAGTGGCCGATGCTCTTCGCATCTTAGTTAAGTGCGGTTGTAAAAAAGGTTGCAAAAATGCTTGCAAGTGCAGAAAAGCAGGACTAGAATGTACAGCACTTTGCTTCTGCAGTGGAGACTGTAATTAGGATTCGCGACTTCACAATACTGACATGCTAGTGACTACCAAAATAATTTAGTTTAGTTACAAAATACAATCGTGTATTCACTTCAAATCGATGCTCCACGTTAGTCGAACTGATCGTCAGATACTGACTGGAGAGCTTTACTTTCTTAGCGTTTCGAACAGACCAGGCTGATTGCCTCTTTTGGTACACTATTCTTAGTCATTCAAATGCAGTAGTGTCCCGCATATAAGAAAAGCAAATTTAAGAAACACAGACCCTTATTTCAAAAAAATACCCCATTTTACAAGAAACTGGTACAGGTCTGAAAAAAGCTTGTTCCTTATTAACCTGCTTCTTATGCAAACTAAGCAAAAGACACCTTACTGGAATAATTGTAGCATCTCCTGGAAATGAAAATTTACAAATACAAATCAAAATAATCTGTTTTGTATCACAATCAAAGAGCTCGTGTGTGAGTAGTCCGTCGATAGTACATGATTTTTCTAATAAGAAACTTTACCCTGATTTAAAGTTTATATCCCATTTTATAGAAAACGAGTCAGACCTGAACTTGAAAAAGTTGTTTTTTATATGCGGGACACTACTATATGTACATTTACATTCGTTCAGTTTCAGTTCGAGGACTTTAAAGGCACGTAATTGATACGGTTGGAAATTATGTTGAACTCATTGTTACTATGCATTCTTTCATAAGGAAGATTCTTCTTCATCGCCTAATTTCTGTTCTCTTAGCGTGCTTTTGTGCAGATAATCAGCTCAATTAGAGTGTGCCCTTAAATCAGTTGTTATTACAAGTAAATGTTCGGCTGTTTTTATCGTTACGAAATTGATCTGATGACAAAATAAATGAAGCTATGACGTCATCAGCTGGTTCTATGATAGCATTCCCCAAGATCAGATTATCATTTAGCCCTCTAGTTGTCACTTTTGCATGCGTGTAGGATGTTTTTGACACAAAAATGAGTCAGTCTTGGCTTTGAGAGTGCTTAGATCTTCGGAAAATTTTTTTATAATTGTGACGTCATAATGACGTCATTAAGGCGTTTCCGGAAGTGGCTCCAAATCTTAAAATGATCAGCACACAAAACTGTATGGGTCTGCCAAGTTTCATGCTTTTAACACAAACTGAACAATTTCAGCACATATCCACTGGACTATAATGCCACGGTCACTTGATTCTGGATACGGTTGTTTGTGCTTTTATCGGCTGTTATCAATACATGTGATGGCATTCCAGTGCTTTCTAATAGAGATGTCAAGTATTGCTCCACTTCTTTGTCAATGTAGCGATTTGCAACTTTCAAAATATCGTTAAATAAATTTCGGCTGTGACAATAATCTCCAACATCGGCTCCTGCAGTAAAATGCCAATCTGACTTCAAACTGTAAAGCTGCAGATTTGCTTTTCACCACACCAAGAGCTGTACGAATCAGATTTTCTGTCACTGTGGTTTGCCGTTTTCTTACTGCCTTTGTATGCCGCCACCAAACTATTGCATCTAAATGGAGTTTGTTCTCATTCGAGTACAAATGTTGCAAAACCCTGTGCTTGAGTCGGAACAAAATTTCGTTGTGTCCGCTTTTGTAGGCAGCACAGTCATCCTTGAGTCTGAGCCCTTTACTCAAAGAGCCACCGTCACCTTTTGCTGAACTTCCACACATACCAGGAGATGAACTAAGGTAGTCGCTGCAAATTCTGCAACGTATCAAGGTAGTTTTACCTTCATCCACAAGTTCTAAATCTTTTTCAAGCTGCAAGAACTCTTGGATATTTGATGCTTTTGATCCAGCAGCATTCATTACATCACAAGATTTTGTGCTAGTTGGAGGTTTTGTCTTTTTTACGCCATGTTCACTATTTTGCATCGTTTTTCCTACCTTTTCAGCAATCAATGTTGCAAGTGTTTGAATTTCCCCTCTGCCTAATCCTTGAAGTGATGGGATTGCGTCATCTTGCTTTGATAGGTCATAAAGAGAGACTTGCCTCTTAGTTCCTGAACTTGAAGGGATGTTGTCCATCGTCAACTCCCTATATCAACGTTTCCCGCTTCATCATCTGGTTGTTGTTCTGGTTGTTCTAATGCACAGTCTGCATCATTTGCTGTTTTATCTGGCTACTTGTTGCGGATTTCTAACGCCGGATCGTTGTTCTTTTTTTCTCTGGTTGTTTTTTCATTTATGTTTTCAGCAGGCCTCTTCGGCTTCTTAGAAACATTTTTATTGATGTTGTCAGCTGAAGACGAAGGTGCTTTTGGATCTGACTCGCTAAAAACCCATTTGTTTTCTTTCACATCACATTATAGTGAGTGGCAAATCACTTCATTATAATTTGCTCACACTGACGTCAGCCCCTTTTCAAATGCATAATCTCCTCAAGATCAAATCCCAGAGCGTTCATTGCTTTTAGCAACGCACGAAAAAGATTTGATATGTGTGAGAGCCTCCAGGGTAATGCACGCTCTGGGAGTTGGTCTCGAGAAGAATTATGCATTTGAATTGAGCTAACGTCAGTGTGAACACACACTATTGTACGACTGTTACTTTTTGTAATGTTTGATTTGTAATTGTGTGTATAAATTTTCTGTGACTTCAATGAAGCTATGCAAAAAGGCAAGAGTGGATATGCAACTCGACAGTCAGAAGTCAGAAGCAATTTTTCAAGATTTTCAAAGATCAGAATTGAATTTCTTAAACTAAATTTCTTAAAATGTCCCTGCGTTATCAACACTTAAATCTTGGAGCCTCCACGGTACGTCCCTACCAAATGGTAGTCTCTACGGGAATCATATAAATTTGCAATTAACTAACAAACCCGCACTCTCTTGCACATTTCAAACAAATACTATTCCCAGAAACAAAGAATGTTAATGAATATCTCAAACCTTTGTATCTTATTGTAGAGCTTGAAGGCATCTCCAGCACGAGGGTTGTCTTCAATATATAAATCTACTGTCAGACCTTTGTGTCCTTGATCGATGTGTAATTTTACTGTTGAAGGATTAAACCTGGAGAGCCAGAATTTTTTTTTACTTTTTGGGGTTTAATTGGCAAAGCAGGACCTGCAGAATGCTATCTTTGTTCTGTCGTGGCCACCTTTTGTTCTCGTGCGCTTAGCTGGCTTTAAACTGGCGCCATCTTCATTTGAGGATCATTTTTTCGAAAGCTGTAAAATAATAATTTTTTACAACTACCTAATTTATCTAATGTTTACAACAATGCGATCGGAAACATTTTAAGATGAGTATCGTACCAAATTCATTTTTCCTAAATATGCTCTGCAGTCCGTGGCCATTTAATTGAAAAACAGCATAATCGGTAAGGCCCCGTACAGTAAGGCCCCACATTTAAGAAACCACATATAAGAAACTTTTAGGCTCATTCACTTACAAGAACAATAGGAGAACAATAGAAATTCTTTGTAAACAATGGGGCTCAATCCGAAATAACTGATTCTTAAATGCGGGACCTTACTGTAATATTGGGACAATGCTTGGCCAATATTTTATGGTGCGAAGACAGTTTTTTGGTGCTGAACAATATCAATAAGTTTAAATCTTAGTGGTCATATCGTGGGTTCGAGTCCTTTTATCTGTATTCTCTCACTGCTAATTTCTCTGCTGGTTGGTGTAATACAGTACGTTTCACGTCTGCACTTCGTTTAGTCTCGCTTGCAGTTAGCATGATTATTAGCTAGATAGCATTGTCAGTTAGCCTCGTTTCCTTGCCTATTTTAAATGTTAAAACTTCTGTTTACAGGAAACCAACTTTTAGCGGCCTATATACACGTTGGGATTCCTTTTGTGCCAAACAAATCAAAATTAATTTGATTAACACCTTGGTTCACCGGGCACTTATGATCTGTTCCGAACCAAAACTCAATTTAGAATTGGCAGAAATAAAATCTACCCTCATCAACAATGGTTATCCAGAAGACCTCATTTCGGCTTGCTTTCGTAATAAAATCGCAGGTTTCTCGGCAGACAAAAAGATTGGTCCACAAAAGTGCCCTGTTTATCTAAAACTGCCTTACATTAGCAACGTCTCTTTGCGATTCGAAAGACAAATTAAAACAGCCATAACCAAGTGCTACGCTACGGTCAGCCCCCGTCTCGTCTTTTCCTCTAAGAAGATAATCCCATCCATCCGCAAAGATAGTGTGCCTACCACACAAAACAGCCTAGTAGTTTACGAATACTCGTGCCGGTGTGATGCCAGGTACGTAGGTCGCACATCTCAGCGGTTATGTGATAGGGTTAAACAACACGTGCCGTCTAGCATACGCAACAAAACTGTTCCTCAACGAGAACAACCATCTCGCACCTCTAAACCAAAAAGTTCACTAAAACATGACTCTGCTATAGGTCAACATTTGCTCGACAACCCAGAGTGTGCCAAAGCCTACAGTGAGAATTGCTTTCGAATAATTGGCAGAGCAAGATCTACCTTTCACTTAGCCATTTTGGAATCTGTCTACATAAAAACCAGGAATCCCCTATTGTGTAGACAGAAGGAGTTCGTTTTCGCCTTAGGACTCTTGAAATAATCTTATTGGTCAGCTCACTGCATCGTGGGTGTTGATTGGTTTTCCCACACCATACCAATCATTCACCTCTTTTCTGATTGGCCTATTTCGATCCACATCTGGGTATATAATCAGTTAGGTTTCTATTTCATTCTCTTTCTGACGTATTACTCTGTTGAGTGTCAGACGAAAAGCTTAAGTAGTATCTATGTGTTCGTTTCATTATGGTTCCGATTTTTCTGGCTATACTAAAACTTCTCTATTTGTAAAATAGTTAAGTCGCTGTTTTCTCAATTTCACTAATTAATATTTTTCTGGCACAGTTCTCGTTGTGTTAATCTTCATTAACAATGTAGCTTTATTAATGTTATTTTGATGGGGTTTAATACTGGCTCGTCTGGAGCATAGACCGTCTAGCATTTATCCATATACGTCATAGTATTTTGTTTTGCACACACTTTTTTCTATAAGAAGAATTTTTATAAGAATATTGAGGCTTGAAATTGCCAAAGAACAATGGAAATTTAAGAATAAAAATGGAAAAGTCCAAGCCTTGGCAAAAATTAAGATATTCTTATATAAAAAAAGTGTGTATAGACGACAGGCGTCATGTGTGTGCGTCGACTTTTTCCTGCTCTGACCTTTATTTTGGGAACATCGTATGTCAGATTACGCTAACGCCCGCCCAGACTCATGCTTACACTATATAGGGTGGAAAATTGATTCTTAAAATCGAGCATACCCATGATGCTTGCAGAAGATCTACTGATTGTATCTTACTTCTGCAATTCGAATTTAGATGTATAGTATATCCAAAAATTCAGCTGAACTACAATTTTATTATTGAAGCATATACGAAAGACACTAGACTGCGTTTGAGTTCCAGTGACCAGAAATTCAGTCAAGAAATGACAAATATTACAGGGGCGGATCTAGCAACTGAAATAAGAGGGCCCGAAGGCCAACTTTGTGAACACCCAAAGTGGGTAGCCCTTACAGGGGTTGGGGGTCTCCGTCTGAAAAATTTTAAATTGTAGATGCGATCAGATGCGACTTCCAAGTAATTTTTTTGTTGGTAGTCAAAAGATAGGGGGGCTTGGGCCCCTCTCTAAATCCGCGCCTGTATTAAAATCAGTAATAGGAGCATAAACACGAATTAGTCATACAGCAAACTAAACTACAGTTCAACCTCGATATCTTGAACCTTGAAGGGAAATGTAAAATAGTTGGAGATATCGAGGAGTTCGAGCTATCCGGAGTAGCGCTAGTACTGAATATTATCCAAGGGAATTGAAAATTAGTTCTAGATATCGAGGGGTTCGAGTTAACCGTGTTCGCGATATCGAGGTTCAATTGTAAATAATTAACAGCGGGAAAACAGCGGCTTTCGCACAAAGGCACGAGAGGAGGTATTTTTCTTTCAATAGAATGGTTTCTCTATAACTTTACAAGTTATTTAATTACTTGATAATCAACCTACAAAACAGCGAAATCCCCGTAAAAACTTTTAAACTGTAAAGTTAAGAATTTTATCACTGTACAAACTAGAGTAATTTTTATATAAGAATAACGAGGCTCAAAATTGGCGAAATTCAAGAAAAGATTAAGAAAAATATTGCAGGGCTCAAGATGGGAAACTTTTATTTGTGGAGAAATCGGAAGTCGATCGAGGGCCTCTGCCTGGTGCAAATATCCAGTAAGAACCCAGATCTGTACCAACCGTACATATGTCTAGCACGTTATTAATTATTTTAAAAATAAATGAAGGTCTTATCTTTCTCATTTATACAGTTATTGCAAATCAGCATACCGCCATAACCCTCTTCTTCTTCATATCCTTTTCCACAGATTGTATGCACAAACTTCTTACAATTTTTACATTTATGAGCCCCACTTGATTCACCGTGACAAACACAGCATTCAAAAACATCTTTCTCCATACCGAATCGCTTCTCTTTCTTATCTATTACTTTTTCTTACAGTATTCGCTTTTTTCTTTCTTCGTTTCTCTGGTACTCGTACTGATTGGAGAGACTGACCGGGCCGGGAGCCAGGATCTTTCTAGTTGCTCACGTCAGATTAAATTCGATCAAACAAAAAGATGACGTGAGCTTCAACTTGAAACGCGCGCATGGTGGGCGCAAATTTTGATGACTAATCAAAGGATTAAAGGATTTGTGTGAATAAGGGTAGGTTTCCTGAATTTTTATATTATGAACCGCCCTTGACCTCGGCCCTTGACGACAACATTGCGTGTGAATTAAAAGATATTTGCTCTGGCTGAAAATAATGTAGTAATTATGAACACCAGCATAGCTCGACTTCAAACTACTAAATTTTGCAACTTTTACAGCGATACTGACGGACACGAAGAAAAGAGTTAATCTGTTTATCGCTTCCACTGCTTCTTCGACTCGCAAAATCAAAACCTTGTGCAAGTTCTGCCAAACACCGAATCAAAAAACGAAAAAAGTCGTTCTCCTCGAAGCTGCCGAACCATGGAAAAATGGGCGAGTTTTACGGCGAGAGTTCATCCTCAATTTGCCATACAAAATATGGGGTCCGTGTGACGTCACATGGACCCCATCTAAGGAAAACTTTTTTTCGTTTTTTTTGGCGAGTTTCAACTTTGGAGGCTTATTGTGAGAAAATGGTTAGAGATACCAAAAAAAATAATTGAAAATTCGTTCGTTTCAGGTCAGAATTAGTCTATTCATCAAATAAAAATATTTCACTGGAGTGGCTCTTTAAGAAAAACCAGGGAATATGTTCAGGCTCTCTTTGTAGTTCTTTGTATTCCTGGACAGATGAGTGATTGCATCTTATCCAAACCAAAAGTTTGCAATAGTCACAGAAAACAGATTTATGGTTATCAGGAATATTTAACATAATAAACCGAGCACCTAGAAATAATTCATTCAAGGGGAAAGAAGACCCAGATGCCAAATTTTGAAATCGAAATGAACTGATGGAAAAAGTTATCACTGTTAAAAACGCAATAGTCAAACAGATTTATTTAATAGGTGGACATCTCTATTAAATGATACTTCCTCATCTGATGTATGCTGTTCAGTGGATTGATCAAGTGTTTTGTCTCTAATGATTAAGCAGCAAAATGAGCGATTTTCCCTTCTTTACATGCATTGAAAAGTTTTGACTGCTGTGCAAATCTTTTATCAAGAGTTCTCTTGCTGTAATAATCTAGGAACTTAACTCAATCAGGCCGCAATTTTCTGGCAGCATTGGTGACCTTTTCCTTTTGTTTCCAATTTTGGATTTTCGCTAAAATATGTCTAGGGTTGGATTTTGTGCCATCTCTTCTTGTGAAGAACTTCCTCTTATGACCAACTCTATGGGCACGTTCAATTTCAAGATCTTCTGGAATTTTTAAAGCATCTTTCACCTGAGCCTTGAAGATTTCTTCAGATTCCTATTATGTCTCACCATCAGCGTTTTCATGGACTCCAATAAGCTTAACATTGATTCAACGACTCATGTTTTCCAAATATTCCACATTAACTTCACAAGCAACCAAGTTATCTTGCATTTCATTTAGGGATGAATCACAAAAAGATGTTTTTGCTTCCACCTTCTGGAACGACTTCATTGTTGTTTCGAGCTGACCCTGCGAGAATGACAGACTTTCTTTCAGATCCAAGATGTCTTTCTTAAAATTTCTAATTTCTTCTTTCACTTCATCAAACATAATCTTAAATGATTCTTTAAATGCGTTTGCTTGCACATATAGCAAAGATTTCATGTCCAAAGTAACGAATTTTTCACCATGATAAATTTTCAACCAAAAGCGTGTGCAGCGATGGCCTAGGCAGGCTTGAAAGACTTCCTCTTCTTCGACTTCATCTCCAAATATTGACCAGACAAGAATATATAAATTTATTTTACCAAAATATGGACTGAACTTATTTCAAACAGAACAGACAAACAGACAAGATGTTTTCATAAGGATAGCATGCAGAACAGGAAATTAGACATAACAATCACATCATCTACTAACAACACACCCATCTTGCTCGCCATGTGTGTGTGACTGAACGTAACTGAACTGAACTTAAAGGGGACCTGCGAAGGTAAAAAAAGTTTTGCTATTAACAAGCTATTATGGTCAATTCACATACGGGGAGTCCGAATTCGGCATTAAAAATGCAATATTTGGAATAGTTTTTTAGTTATGACAGCTGAAAGTTGACGATTTTGCATGTTGGACGCCATTTTGTTTTGAGGACGGGTTGCCCGCGTTTTCTCTCTGACGTAAGAGGTGAATAATGAAATTAGACGCTCAATGGATCACACTGGAATAGGTATTGAAACACGCTTGATATAAAGTTGATTTTCGTCGCTTTTTCGTTAAAGAAAATGGAATACAGCGATGAAGGATTAGCACATGGAGCCATAGAAAACCATGAGATAAATATTCAGCCGTATTTGTTCTAACCGTTGCCTAAAAACAGATGAGAAGAACGGTCCTCGAATACCGATGTGAGCAGCGCCAGCGAAGACAAGATAGAAGAAGATGTAAATATTTAAAGAATTGTCAACGTTTATAGGTATGTTTTTTAGTAAAATTGTTTCCATTACAACTTATACAAAACTTATATGACCAAATCTTTATCTAAAACTCAAAAAATGGGTGAATTAATAATATGTTTATTTATTTAATATATAAGACGGAGTATTTAGGCCCAATTTAGGCCATCCACTCAAAACGTTCAAGTTTTTTGCTCTTTATCAAAATCCTATTTGTTTAAATTGTTTACTGATTTTAATTGTTTAGGTGTACTTGTGGTAAATGCTAGGAGGAATGATAAGAGGAATTGAAAGCCTTTGCTAAAAAGAAGTGCAAAGGACCTCGACCAAAGCAAAGGAATCAAACTGCGAGTGCATTACGGAAGTTAATGACTTTGCTCCAGTTTGTCTGAAACCAGACGTCGTTGAAACAAGCTATATATCATTTTTTTTCAAGAGCAGAGTTTGAGTTAAGAAAATATGTATGCTAAAAGTATGTATAAAAAATGAAAAAAGAGGTTAAACAAGGAAAAGATAAAATTATAAAAAAGATGAAAATATATTTATATAAGGAGAGAGAGTAGTCCCAACCAGCCAGCCCTGTCATTGTCCCCTCTACAGCCCCCCAGCCAATACCAACTCAGCAATGCCATAGTAGTAAGGATTTAGTATTTCAGTATTCTAGTATTTTGGAACAAGATTGCAGTTACCATTTAGACTTTCATTTTTTATTTTTCTTTAACTGATTATAGAGTTTCTTAGGAAGAGAGTGGTTATCTTTGCATTTCCAACCTGTCAAATAGTATAATTGCCATTAATCCTGGGTTCTTAAAGATGCAAATAATCAGCCGATACCCTAACACAGACATTTCGAGGTATTTCAATCAGAATGTCTTGTTGTGTTAGGTGCCCTAGCAGACCCGCAACCGGGACCACCTTTGCATCTTTGTTATGTTTATTGCTATTTTTTATTTATGGGTTTATCTAGTGAATCTAGAATGAACTAGTACATCCTTGAAGTTTTTATGCTTTTTAAGTGCCAGGAAAGGAGGAGTAGCCCAAATGTATTTTAGAGTTTCATCATTGGTTATCAGATGCCAATGTTGCTTCAATATTGCTCCAATTTGAATGGTTGTGTTATCAAATGGTAGAATAAAGGGGGGGAGTCTAGGTGTCTCATTAGTTAGTTTTTTATCCTTGAATATTAATTCATGTTGAGTGTGCTGGATAGCTTTGCTGAATTGATTCTGAATATTGGACAGGTTGTAACTCCTCCAAAGAGGGTTATCCCTCAGTCTGTTTAGTTCTTCTGTCATTTTTTCATTGTTTGTGATGATTCTTCTAAAGGACCATTTTTTAGGACTGAGTGGAGAGCTGAGGGACAGTTATGTTTTGCCTTGAATTTCTTCTAACCCTTCACATGCCTTTTTCTTTTTGGTGACCCTCTGTCAAAAATAATCTTCCAAATGTAATCTCTCATTAAGCCTAAAGACTTCAAATATTTTGGGCCACGATGATAACTTTCTTCTGTAAAATGGTCTTGGCAAAGACGTGAGTATGGTTGCAGAACCAATTTGCTAGCCTCATGTTCCGTATCCATATATTTTGGAGGGCTGCATTCTTTGAGAACTTTTGAAAAGTCAGTTTCTTTTTCAGTAAATTGTGTTGATTTTTTGTTTTATTACTTAACTTATTGAAACCTTGTAAGCGGTGCAACCCACATTGCAAACACAAACTATCAATTTCAGTCATCTAGATACCTTGTATTGATGCATAGACGTGAGGAATCATGTGGGGTAGGGAAGTAAGAACATGATTACTGTTTTGGGTTATAAACAGCGGTATTCGGATGTTGTTATCTATGATATTGTAATAACAGGGTGGAAAATGTTTTCCGAGTGAGTGAGTGAGTGAGTGAATGAGTAGTTTTGTAATCTTGTATAAATAACTTAATGTTGATCATTTTCCTTTTTTACGCTAATACTCTTAGAGGATCAAAAATAACCAGAACTAAAACTTGATAAAAAAGTGAGATATTGTCAACTAAGGTCATGCATATAAGCTTAAGCAACTACTCATTTTACCCCGTGTTACCCATTTTACCCCAGTAGACCCCAATAAGTACAAATAAAATTAGAAATAAAAAGAAAAAAAAATGAAAAATTGATATTAATAAAACATAAATAAAGTCTAATTAATTAAGTAATTGTAAACAGAAATTAGTCAGTAAAATTATGGGAATTAGATGTTAACATTATTTACATTTGAACTTTTAGGCCTTCTTCATAGTTCAACTTCTTTGGAGCAAAGCTTACCCCCTACTCTCTACAATCCCACATACAACCCCTAACCAGCCTTCTTACCATTGAATTTTTGTAATACACTCTTATAGCAATTCCTATATCGATATTGAAACAAGCAAGTTTCTACCTTGTAATATTGTATCTTCATGAATAGGCAAAGCAAAAATATTTCGCCCGGCTGTGAGTTTTCTTTGAGTCGAATCCACGCACACCACAACACTTTTAGATGAGCTTTGAAATTTGTCCTATTACATAAATACTCACAACGATATCTTTTTTGAATCGCAATTTTATCCTAAATTTGATATTTTGGCTTTAAAACGGATTTTTGTTGTTTTTAAAGCACTTTTGCACCGTAACCCGAGCAAAGATTACTGTTACTTCTGTATGGAAATTACTTAGGCCCAAATTTCATTATTCACCTCTGACGTCAGAATCGAAAATGAGACTAAAATGAAAAAGCTGTCCCGCGCGTCAGAAAATGCACTTTAAATCGCTCCTTACGGACAAACAGGGCTTCAATTTCAAAAAAATATTTTCATTTTCATACTCTGGACGTCAAGGGGTTTCGATTAAACACAACTTGTTTTACCTTTGCAGGTCCCCATTAACTGAACTGTTAATATTGGTAAAATTGTCCAGTTTCTCGGCATATCAATATGTTTACAATATTTGGAAAAGCACAAAAAAAGAGTCTCTACACCTCCTTGGAAGAAGAAGGAGCTGATAGTGTCATTAAATTCATTCACAAAACGATCTTTAATGGAAAGCCGAACGACGACCTCGCTACAATAAGAATAAAGCAGTATGATAAGTTACAAGTCTACCATAAATCTTAATCACACAGTATTTCAAAGAGAACTTTGTTCCGAGATGCAATTCAAATGAACAGATTTAATTGCAGAAATAGTCTTGTCCTAAGTAAACCTGTAATATGAGGTTTTTATTTGTTAGCAGTTACTCAGCCTTTGAGGGAGCAATCATGCATTGCTATTCACAATCGAAAAAACATTTACATTCAATATACTTTTGTGAGTATCTAGTTTGATTTTCAATCATCAATCCTAGATATATGGGCCTGAGGTCATACAGCCACCCTTGCCCCAACCTCAAAATATGCGATTTTGACATGCAACCATAGAAAGAGGACAAAATTTGTTGAAAAGCCTTTCAATTTGACTATTATTAGCCACTTTAAAGTCATTTAGCCTTAGAAAAGTGCGAGTGACGTAATATGACCATGCCCTGGCACACCCACCATAATAACCGAATGGTGACAAGCATATTCTGAAAGAGCATTAAATTTCACATAGGAAAAACATTGCCACATATATTTGTTTTGGTTGTTGGCTTTTGGCATGATAAATATCTCCTAAAATTAAATTCTTTTTGATATAAGTATTTTATCTAAATACTTAAAGTGCGCCTGACACAAAATTTTTTATTGGCGAAATAGAATGAAAAATGGCAAGGATTTCAAAAGTCACATTTTTAAATTGATTAAAGTGAGGCTTCCTTCTCATTTGGGGGTTCAAAGCCCAAACTTTTAGCATTAACCCTATTACTACCGGGCTTTTCGGACTTTTTCTATATTTTAACATATTTTTATCATTTTTTTCATAAATATTTGGGTCGCTAAAGTTTACAATGAAGAAAAATAAGATAAAATCACCATTCAGATTAAAAAACAGATTTTTTTCTAGTTACCCTTGAAAAAAATACTTGTCTTTTTTAATGATTATTCAATGTTTATGACGTCATAGATTTTAAATTTTACTTACGTCAGCAAATACTGATACATCATATATCACTTGAAAGCCCTTATCAAAACAAAGCCAATGGTGCTTTAAACAAGTCTCTACTTTGTATAGTTGCAGAAATATTGGTCTTAAAACATTTTTACACCTGACTGCTCGTTGACAAAAGCGGTTTGTGCCCCCTATCGTCATAGGGTTGAAAATGGCAAGAGGTCTGGGGAAGAGATTGAAGTGAAGAGTCAGAGTTGATTTTTGACAACAACAAAAGCTCATGTTATTTTGGGCCTTTTTTATGCGAAAGACTTTCGCAAGACTACTAAAAGTTTCTTAATTTTTCACCAGTTTCTAGTACTAAAAGTTTCTTAAAAGTTTCTTATTTCTAGATACGCACTTAAAATCAAGTTTTGCACTGTCCCTCGCCTATTTCTTGTATTAAAGTGAAACCCACCTACTAATACAAGTAGACTCAACTTCCTGTGCTCCTCTAAATAAAAACATGTAGCAAACTTAAATCAAGCAAAAATATATTGTTGACGTATTACTTTCCGGCTCAGAAAGTCCTCTTATTTTGTTTCGGAGTTTCTTGAAGATATTGATGTACTTCTAAAAGTTCTTAAATTTGGGGGCACTAGTAGTAGGTTTCATATAAACCCGTTTCTTCTTAAAAAACGTGTATTGCAATTCTACCAATGTACTTTCTAACAACCTTGACCTATCAACTGAGATATACACTCTTTTTTTATATAAGAACAATTCTATAAGAACACGAGCCTCGGACTTTGCGAAATCTTAATAACAATTTAAGAACAAACCAAGGCTGACCATTTCACGGTCAATAAAATAATTATACAAGACAACCATGAGACTGACATAGAATTGCAAAACAAGCAGATTGACAGCACAGAGGTATATCAGATGGTCAAGGAAGTTTACATTTGAACCAATTAAGACAACTGATAGCGAAAACAGGCTTCCAAATCATTATAAAGTAAGAATAATTTATGAACATTTCAGGTTAAAAATAGAGGAATATTAAAGAACAGCCAGTTTCAAACCAAATTTACTGGTTCTTATAAAAAACGTGTGTAGTTAGTTGAGCCTTGGGCGGCTGTGTCTTCTGGTGATCAGCTAAATTTTTAACTACTGTGTAGTTGAATTCAGTTCTACGTCAAAGTGGTGGTTTAGATATCCCTTTGTATCTCACTTTGATAAATTCAAAATAATCAGCACCAAGAAGGTGCTGGTTTAGATATCCTTTTGTGTCTCACTTTGATAAATTCAAAATCATCTGCACCAAGAAGTGAGAATTTCTCACGGAGAGAAATCTCTAACCTTGATGCAAATATCCTTCTCGGAATCATTTTCATTGCATCTTATGATGCCATCTGATATCACGGTGTCCCATTTTAAGTGCTTGTCATTTTTGTTTCTTCAAATAATGGTGCTTCAATCAAAGCCAAGTCCATTGCAATATCAGGCTTCTTCTTTACAGTCTTAGCTTGAGTAGGCAAGGGTCTTGAAGAAGACGATATGCTTGCCCTGAGTCTTTCGTTTCTATTAAGTCTCGTATAAACCCCAGCAGGTGAACTGGTATGCAGTTTTTCCTTGCCCTGTTGACAGTCGTACTGAGAATGTTTGGTAAAGCAGATGATGTTGGTACACGTGTACTACTGCTGCTGGTGCTGGGCTGTGTTCTTGTAGATGTGGAAGCTGGCGGTCTTGACTGTGAAGCAGTTAGGCGTGAACATGCTTCCCAGGAAGTTTAAATACAAATGTAAAAGTTTAAATAAAAATGTAAAAGATTGAATATAAGTGTTTGAAAGTTTAAATATAAAAGTTTAAATATAAATTGACCAAGTTTAAATATAAGTGTGCAAGTTTAAATATAAATGTGCAATTTGAAATGTAAATATGTAAGGTTTAAATATTGCTACATATAGGCAGCCATAGCGTCCTCAATAGCCTCATTAAAAGGTATGAATGGTTAAAAGTAATCAATAACAGCCTCTAAACATATTTCCAAATTGATAAATACCTATAAAATTAAGGGCCATAAAAAGAGAGGTGACACTCAATCAGTTTGCTCTGAAGCTGAAAAACGGCACGGCCTAAACAAAGCATCGATTCTCCAAGCCTAAATAACCTATTCACATCAGGAAAGCTAAAAAACAACAACTCGGGGTAGAGAATCCTTCGAAATTAAAAGCTGTACCAATGAAGAAGACACTAATAAGATTGATTTAACAGATACAGCAAGAGATAATAAACAAGCTGAATGCCTCCCCGCTGCTGAGGGAAAGGACGACGAGGAACCACCTCCGCGCAATACCAATAATGGGCCTAGGCATGATAATTCTTTTCTGGCTTTCCCTAGATAGCTTCGAAACTCCAACGAAAAATTATCAGGAACCTTCATCTTCGAAAATTTAACACCATTCCATCGTCGATCATCTTGACTTGAAATCCAACCTCACAAAGAGGACAAGTCACTGCAATAATAGTTTGAGGACTGGAGGTCGTCAGCACTTAGGTTACAAAAAAGGCATGGCAATTACCTCCCTGAATGTCAATGGTCTATCTACATAGTCACCTAGATGATGTCCAGCTACTGGTTTATGACCTACGGATACATATTATTGCCTTAAATGAGACTAAGATTGACCCTAAGATCGACCCTATTCTTGTTCTTGCCTGGTGCAGACCACCTAGTGCACCAATTGCAACTTTTGCAAAGTTAGAGAGAGTTTTTTCTTTCTTAGACAAAGAAGGGAAAGAAATAATTCTCTTAGGCAATACAAGTTGTGACTTTACCCAAAATGAAGCTGATCAGTCTCTGGACAATGCTTGATCTCTATGAGTTATTCGGCTTCAAACAACTTATTAAGCAGCCAACTAGGGTAACTTTAACTACTTCTTCCATCCTTGATCATGTTGCTACAACATGTGCTAGAAACATTATTGAATCAGGAGTGCATGAAATTTCGTTAAGTGATCATTATATGATCTACTGCATTTGCAAGTTTAATGGTGGAATAGAAAAAGACCATAAAATGATCCAAACTCTCAAAATGAAGAATTTCAATGAAGATGCATTCCTGGCTGACATTTCTTGCATACGTTGGGATCAAATAGCCACACAATCTGATGATATCAATCATATTGTCAATAATTGGTCAAATTTGTTTTCGTTGACCATCAATTAACACGCACCTTTAACCGAAATGCGTGTTTCAGAGAAATATTGCCCCTGGATAAATAAAGACCTGAAGAAACTAATGCGAACTAGGGACAAATTAAAAAAAGCTGCTTCTAAAAGCAAATCTTCATTACTTGGAGATTCCTATAGGCAGGTTAAAAACAAGGTCTATTCTATGAACATAAAGTTGAAAAAGCAATATTTCACAAACAAGATATCTGCATGTCAATATCTGCATGTCATGGCAATATGAAGGACTCTTGAAAGGCGAAACAATGAGGAAATTTGTATTTGCCATGCACAGAAAAAACACAGGGTATCAAAGCAAAATTATAAACAAGACTTGAAGGAAATGATCGCCACTAGGTTTCCATGAGAATGCAACAAGGCAACGTATCGCCATTAGTGACGCGGGGGGAACAGGTCTCATGTCTATTTGTTTACCTTTGAATTCTCTTCCTAATTATGTAAATTAAACATTTATTTAGGCACTGCCAAAAAAAATTGAAGTTTAAGGAAGGTATTAATAACCTATTTCATGTTAAAGAGCATGAGAATGATTCAAAAATATGTTTGTCCTACATCTCTAGCATGTCAGGAAAGAAAGTTATGTAATTTTTTTCAGAACCAATTTTCGCAAAACAAGACAGTAACAATTTGTGACCTTGTGAATCACAAGTATCATAACTATCAAAAGTGTTTTTTGCAATAACACTAATAAGGCACTACTTACAGTCACAGAAATTGGTGTGACCATTGCTTGTAACAAGGCGGTGCTTTTTTGAAAATTTCAAATTGATCACATGATCTATGATGTCATCATGACGTCATCATGACATAATGATGTCAAACGGATGATATCAGAATAGTGAGATCAAGGCATTGCAAATTCAGAAATAGTTTTGTTTGTGTTGTACAGAACTTGTTGGTGCTTTCTTTTGCAATTCTGATGTATCAATATGTCAATGGCATCATCAGAATAAATGATGGTTACCAGTGGATCTGAAAATAAGGATCCAGCTCATCTTGTCTATGAGTCCTCTATAAATAATGTCCAAGGACCATTCTCAATGGGCTAATAAGTAGGATTGTATAATATGCTGCTGCGCATCGTATCAAGTGAGTTATATTATATCCAGGAATGCTGGAGAGGGGGGCATGGGGGCGGACAACCACCCCTTCCACCCTCTTGAAAATGGCTTAAATATGTTATTTTCCTATTGTTTTGCTCTCAAATTTGCAGTTTTGCCCCCGTAAAAATATGCCCTGTCCAGCGTCCCTGGTTATGTCTATTTGGAAGGCCGGATTATGGTTTAAAAAATAAAGCAGATACCAATACGTCACAAGGGTACTCCCATCATAGGTACACAGGCTGTTTCATAGAGTAAACATTATAAAATTCCATATATGAGAAAGGCAATCAGATGAAGGCTACGTTACTTTTCCTTAATTTTTTAGTGCAGTACAAAGTGATATACCTGGAGCCTTATGCATGAGAGTACCCCTGATACTGTGATTTTGTTGTGACTCAGTTCATTCCGATACTATCAGGCAAAGGAAAGTTGGTAACAAATTCGAAATGGAGAATTTATATTATTTACCTACTATTCTAAAGAGGTTAACTAGTTACCTTTGTGTTGATGGTTTGATTGTAGGTTTGGTTGGCAAGGCACTGCAAAAACTTCTATATACACCATGGCTGACATCTTGAAAAGCATTTTGTAACACACTTAAGGATCATCAGAGAGAAATGAAAGTTAGATCTCCGAAAAGAAGATCAGTAATAAATTCTTTTGTATTCAAGTTGTATGAATTATCCATTTCTTCTTCCATCACGTATTCAACAGTAAGGGACTTCCCCCCACGACTGACCTTTATAATCTCTCCAAGGTAATGAACATCTGTTCCCATTTCAGTATCGAATCAAAGATGATCAACCGTTTTTCCTTTAAAACTGATTGGGCTATTCATAAACTTGAATGCTAAGTCCAATTGTTCTTCCCTTATGTCTTTATGGATATCTCTTCGGATGCTTTCCTTTGAAAAATTAGATTGTGACATTATCACTTTGAGCTTCCTTTGTACTTGATTCCTTTCTTTTGACTCCTTCTTTTGATATCTTTCTTTCATTCGCTTTATTTTTGTTTCCTCAACTAGCTTATCTTGCACTTTCCTCTTCTTGATTGCTTCCCTACCCTTACCAACTGCATAAGCAACAATGGAGTCACTATCCTTTTCTCTTTCAAGCCAATCCATTGAATGATTAAGCTTAACCATATCAAGCCTAGGGTATTTGAAGCTGTAGGAAGCCTAGGGGGGGCTGATTCGGCCCCCCCTCTTTTATTCCTTTCTTACACACCCGGTAGACTTGAAACTTTGCATGGCTATAGCCCATAGCAAGATGCAAAAAACTGACCAATTTTTTTTTAGAAAAGTCACGTGATATCTTGATGACGTCATCATATTTTCCTTTTGTTTTGAAATTTTTAATATTTGATTGTATGAATTCCTGGAAGGAATCTGAAACACAATTTTTTCTTCAATATGGATGCAGACAGGCTTTATAAGTACTTGTAGATAATTTATGTGAATATTACACCAAATTTTGATGGAATTAGGTATATTTCTTTGCGTCATGTCTAAGCGCGCTCTTATCCCCAGAAAAATGAATCGCTCTTATTTCATATATTTGAGTTGTTTTACCTGTACATGCAGTTTTGTTGAGTAGAATACATGTGCAGGGTCCGAAAATGTAATTGTGAATATATTTTCTATAGCATGAGGGTCAAGTAAAAATGCTGACGTCAGCATAAAATGTGGGAGAAAAAATTGCGCATGCGCAGTGAAATTGCTCAAAATGTTGTTCATCAGGAAGAGCATAAAAAATAGCCTATTGCAATAGTCCAATATGCATTTTCTATGTCTTGTGTAACTTTTATAACGACGCGTTTGAATTTTGATGCTTACTGTTTTTCAAAATGACCTGTGTTGACCCCCTGGAACGAATTCAATTTTTTCAAAATATCACTTTTTAATTATTAGGAAGAAAAAAACTAAAAGTCAGAAAGTTTGAAAGTCCCAGATGCCATTGATAAAAAAACACAGCAGTCAGCCCCCCCCCCCCCCCCTAGGCTTGATAGGGTTAAATCTAGCTTTGCTACTGATGAAATCTGTTTTTGCATTAGGAGCTCTCCTTAACTGTGAATCTGCCATTGCAAGCACCCTTTCTGCATGAATGTTGTGGTTTGGGGCAGACCTAGTTTCATTTAGCATTTTTTCTGTGGGCTCTGACAATCGTCCTGTAAGGTATGGCTCCAGCTGCCTTTCTAAAACTTCTATGCTAGCATCTAGAATAACAGACATGATGCTTAAACGAAGAGGCATATCTATTGATCCCTGCCTTAAAGACTTAAGAACATCATCATTTTCAACTTCAAGGTCTTTCCCAAAAGTATCCCTTTTGGTTGTCAACACTTTCTCTGGCTCTTCCCTAAATTCCTTCAGCATGCTGATTACAGATTTGAACTGGGAACTCATCTCTAAATGGGAGACATTTTCTTTATACCCATAAACATTTGTCATCCATGGTCCTGTTAGCAACTTTCCCAGTATACCAAGTGCCTGAAGTTGAACCTGTCCCTCTTTGCTTTGTAGATCTTGTTGCAGAGCAGTTACTAGTGTTGAAGAACATGGGCACCATTTTTCAAGATACTCAAGTATATACTCCCTGAGATAAAATATTGAGCCAGCTAACTTAAATAGGATATGAAACCTATTTCCAACAAACCGAGGAAGAAGTTCAGGAGAAATATTGTTCATCTTCACGTAGACATTAAAAGAACTGGGATCACCCGTGCCTTGTTTATGCTTCATCTTTGAAAAAGCATGAACAATGTTGATGCCTAGAGGCTCTTTTCCAAATAACTTTCCATTGATCTTTTTGTCCTGTTCTCGTTTTCTTAAGAACTTTTTCACATTATTTGAGATGCCATCTAGGGGATGTACGTTACAGTTTAGTTCATTGATTGGCTTGTTGAAATCCTTTTCAAGTTCCCTCACAACACAGTGGTTAACTGCTACCCTGTCTGTCAATGTATTGCTGATGTTACCCTTTGCCTGTCTTATCATCTCTTTTTCATCAACCTTTTCAAAACTTGAATAATTCTCCATGAGGTTGCTAAGTGTCTGCAAAATATCTTTGGAATAATCTTCTGTCTTCTCCCCTGGGAGGTTGGACACACCAAGAACAACATTCTCTTTCTCAGTTGAAACATGGATCTCATTCAGATGAGTTCCTTTGAGGCTTGTCCTATCCCAACTCAAGGTAGAATTTGTAGATGACAACAGAGCTTGCCCTCCTTGAATATCAGAGATAACCCCAAGTTCTCTCGCCGTGATCTCTCTTTGTTTCAATTATTGGAGTTTCTTCGCCATCTATTTCTATGAGGGATTCTTCCAGTTCTTCATTTCGTGATCTTAGTGTTGATATATCTTTTTCTAACCTTTTTACTTTAACCCTTAACTTCCCAGTAAGTAAGCACTTCTTTTTCCAGAAACTGTCATTCGAAATTTGTTGATTTTTGACTCGCTTCAGTTCTTCTCCTACATGTTTAGCTTGTTTGCTTTTCAATTCTTTCAATGACTTACTAAGTGATGCAATAGTTTTGTTTTTTCTGTTCAGGGTTTGATTTATCCGTTTAGGGCAATAGGCAATAACTTTTGATCTTAAGACCTTATTCTCGCTACTCAAGCTTTTTTCTACTGTCTTTAGTTCTAAATTTTCATTTGCAAGATCCTTATTTGTTTCTCTTAAGACTTTGCAACTTTCACAACTATCTGCCTTGGCAAGATGTGGCTCTTCATTTTTCTTTAAAGGGAGTTTTATCTCACTCTCATAAAATTCTTCTAATTTATCTTTGTCTCTTTTACTTTTCTTCAGTTTCTTTTTCACGGCCTTAAGTCTGTCTATCATTCTCCTCAAAGACATTTCATTCACATCGGGATGTTCACTTACAATGGATTGGATAGTGCTAATCATGGTTCAATTTTCGGAAAGATCAAGAATTTCTTTCTTTTTCATTTTTATGCAGCTGTTTCAAGAAGGAATATATTTATAATGAGAAAATATCTTATTTGCATGGATTAACTTGTAAGATCTTATAAAGTTGATGTACCAATTGATTTCAATTTGTAAAATTGATGTACTGTCAGCCAAAATATATTTGTCACCTTTCTTAGTTTCTCACCTTCCTTGTATGAATTTGATCCCTTATTTGATTCCCACATAAATCCAAAAGTCTTCTAGCTTCAAAATGCTATCAAAATATTATTTTCGTGTTCACTTGCATGTGAAAAAACTGGCAAATGGGCTTATGATAATATGCTACCAACCAAACCTACCCTGGACCATCCCCTATTTGTTATCTTGGAACCATCCCCTAAATATCTTAGCTATCAAAGTAACAACAAGTAAAACAATACGAGGCCAATCAGGAAAGATCACTGAAGGAGGAGAGAAATAAAAATTTTGAGGTAGGCCGAAAAATGCCTAAATGTTTTTTGAGTTTTTCTCGACGTGCGCTCATCAAAAACAAAGCAAAAATAGCATCATTCAAATCAGCAGACATGAAACTAATAATATATCTTTAAAAATTACTGCAAACATCTACTTTCCTACAAAATTGTTGCTTCAAAAACTTGAAAAGATCACAAAATTGGGAATACTTACTTGAATTCAAAATTTCTTTCACCGGCAATTCCCGCAACTTTTGTTGGCGCCAAAAGTTCTTAAATGACATAGGAGACATGAAACAGAGGCTAAAAAACAGCGCCGCAAGAGAGGCACTTTGCGCGAGGACCGAGTCACAACAATTCACTGGGTGCGCGGTCACGCAAGAAATTCACGGTAAGTTCCGCTTGTGGTAGTACCTAATTTATTAATAAAAAGTCAAGAATCATAATGATGAAAATAAACGTATCCTTGTGCATATTTGTCGTTTTTACGCTGTTGCCGTTATTTAAATGCGGGAGTGTTTTTCACAATAAAGACGGCTGCTCTTCTTGCGGAAGAAAGACCCGAAACCAAAGAGACTTTGCAACAACAGAAAATGTGGAAGAGTCAACATTGGCACAATGTTTTGGAAAAAATGATATCAAAATACTTTGCGAAACATGCGCGAGAGCCTTAAGTCATTGGAAGCGAAGTAGCGAAATATCTACGGTATGTAATTACATAGGAAAAGCTAGCTAAAAAGCTAAACGAACTAAATAGACTGTTTAATCTTAAAACTAGCTGCATTTGAAAAAATTCTTATTTCTATCCACATAGTATACAATCCTATTGAATCCTATTGAATAGCTTTCTAAGAAATAATTCTTAAGGATTTGCAGTGTGTGCCAGTCCTATAGTAGAAAATTTTATCATGTCAATGATTGAGTTTGTAACAAAAATTTATTTCAAAAACTATTCTCAACCATTTTTAAATTGGTGGAACAATTATTTTTACTAAGTCTGAGTGACATAGTTTTTCAATTCAATTTTCATATTCAGACTAAAAGTTCTTCGAGCAGAAAAGGCCGTGGAAAAAAGAGAGGGAAACATATAGGTCGTTACATACAATTGTTCAAGTTAATGGAAAACAGCTCGGTTCAGTCCTGTGGCTACAAATTAGACAAAAACAAGGAAAACAAGGATCCTTCGCAAGCAAGACGCAAACTTTTTTCTGAAGAGAGGGCAGCTAGCACCAAAATGTAAACCTGGTCCAAACAGATGACAAGGTTTGACGTAGCTTTTATCAATTATCATATTATATGAAATATAAAAGTTATTCGAATGATCTCACTTTTAATTCCTAACTCTTTTATATTTCTAATCTTCCATGTAATTCTACGTTTTTCAGGTTTGGCCTTGTAAACAAAAGCCCCGCGGGAATGGTATTAATGAATTCTGAAACTCTTAATAGAATGTTGAATGCAGCAGAAAAAAACTCGAAACGTACGTAAAAAATTCTACCTAGTCTAGATAATTCTGTCCTTTTCATTATCAAAACCAGTTATTTATGATCCTTGGCAGTTTCGTCAATTTTGTCAGGAGAATGGCGTTTATACAATTTTTGACAATTTGTGCGATTCCATGTCAGATGCAAGGCATTCAGAAGAGCGTACCGAGAAAAACATGTATGTTGCAATGACAGTTCTTTATGAACTTTGTTATGGCAAAAGCCAGCGTTGCAACTACATGCAAAAAGATCACGCATTGTATCTAAAAATGAGCCATATCACACAAGAAGCGATCGATACCAAAAAGAGGATCGGTAACACTGTATGCAGTCGAACTGTTGAAAACGAAATCAGAAGGTTGGCTGATAAAAATTCCTGAGCCGTCGATAATGCGATCGCACTTGCTGCAGAGCGTGGGTGGTTGGTAATTTGTATTATTGATGATTATACGACCATTCACGTCAAACGTCGCCCTACAAATAGCACAACGTTGCAGGTAGACTCGATGTGCACCATCATCTGCCGAATATTCCCGAAAATTCCTGCTATTCCATTAAAATCCCTTAAACAGCTCCAAAACCCAGCGGGTATTGATGTATCGGTGTTGGTGGAAGAGCTGTCATGTCCCAATGCTATGCATTACCTTTCTAGCAGTTACACTGATGCCATACCTGAATGGTTTGCACAGCAGTTCTTCAACCCAGATGCTGAACGCCATTGACTTTAAGCTCATATGTACCGTGAGTCTGATAATGTAAGGCAGATGAGATGCCTCGACAATGCCCATTTGGTTGACTTTTTAAACACCCCTTTGAAAAGCACAGAGAATTTCAAGTCTGCGCTCGAAAGGATAACCAACTCCGAAATAAGAAACTACATGAAAAAGTATGTTGTTCTGTTCCCTGGTCACTGGCCAGCACAGTTCCATATTCGGAAGGCAGTAAGTATATGAAAAATGTAAATTTGAAAAGCCCCACCCTCAACCAAATGCAAAAAGAATAGATAAACCCAACGTCTTTAACAATCCTTCATCCCTTTAAAGCTGTCACCTGCATGCATTGGCTCAACCGCCTTCTTCCAAGTCGATACCTCCTGGATGCAATCAGTTTGACGATCCATTGCAGTCAGATGTGCCTTTGATTGGTCCACTGCATATTTCTTTAAATTTAAGAGAAGACGTCATGCAGAATTTCCATCCTTTATTTAAATATTTGTACGAGCTCTTGTTCCCTAAGCAAAAAATGACAGAGAAACCGATACTGTGGCGAAAGTCCTTGTTGCTGGAAATTGTTTATGGTGCATGGACTTTAATACGGTCATCTGTGAAGGGAACCTTTCTTAAATGCAAACATCCTCTTTATTCTATTCTTTGTAAACGCCTTGATACATATCTCCCTTTAGTGCTTTCTATCTATAGTGTGGTTTTTCGGCTTAACTCTTTCCAGATCTACTATTCCTCCATGATTTGCATATGGGTATTATTCTATTGTTTTCGAAGGCATCATTATAACAAGGCACCATTGGTTTGGCTTTCTAATATTCTTTTCTGGAAAAAAAACCATCCAGAGTTGTATCAGTTTCTTCAAAAGAACATCACTACCACCGACGAGTATCCAGTGGAAAACACTCGCTCCATAATAAGAGCCCAAACGTTGAATGTCGATTCACCATTAATGCTACAGAAAAAGGCCAGAGCTGTTTTTCAGGCAAAACAAACACAACATAATTTCCGCTCCCACTTCACCCCTCCAGAGAATTACACTTTTAGCCAAAACCAATTAAAAAGTCTGAAGGTCAATTGCTCTAGGCATCTGGTTGAAATATTCAGCCATATTGCTACTTTGACTCCGGATACTCGACATGGGGGTTCTCCACTCAATTTAATGCTTGACACCATTCTGCAAGATAAAAACTGTCTCCCTCTTGGATACCATACTGATCACCCGCCAAATCCTCTAATCTGTTGTGATATGACTGGCTGTACTCTCCTTCGTTCAGATGCTGAAAAATATTAGATGGTTGTTGCCATTTGTTTCACATCCGATGCATAAAGGATGCTACATACTGCCCTATCTCTAGGAAACATATCCAGACGACAGTCGAAAATTTGGCCCAAACTGCACAGAGAGCCATGTTTAAGAACCACGAAGAAGGAAACGATGCATCAGCTCATTATGACGATGAAGTGGAAGACGCAAGCAACGAATTGTTTTGTAGCAAAATCACAGAGGAGCACGCTTCAGAAAAATAAGAGGACTTGACGAAAGAAATCTTATCCTTGAAGCCATATCAACCAACCGAAGTATTTTGTCTCTTGTTTTTCCTTTTTTCCAATATGATTCTAGATAAGCCTTTATTTCTTTGCAGTTTTATGGTCTCTGACAGGAGGAAAAGAAAAATTGATGCACACATTACAACATTCACAATCATTTAATGGTTTCTAGCACTTTCTTATATTTGATGAGGTCTTGTGTAACTTTCAAGGAATGATTTTCCAAATGCAAGTTGTAAATTACCTTCAAATTTAGTCAATATATTCAATTCTGAATATCATAAACTGAAATCATTGAATCATATTTGAATATCAAATTACGGAAATATATTATTTCACCTTTAGATAAAATCAAGGCCATACAACAATATGCCAGCCTCAGAAAACTCTTTCCTAGCCAAGAAGCCACCTCATTGCAAACAATGCGGACATCCAGTAAAAGGGCACAAGAAAAATAAGTCATCTTAAAAATGCCAATTATGTCCTAGTAAATTATGTGCCACAACATCCGAGAAAATGATTTGCAAATGTGCCTGGCACAAAAAACAAGCATTGGCAATTGAAAGAGCAGCCCAGAGTTCTCTCCTTGATGAGCCAATGGTCCAAAAATTGGTCCCGTTGAAGAAATCCTCCTCCCTTGGAGATACAGCCAGACTGGAGTGGTAGGTTTTGGAGCAGATATTCATTCCTGGACAGTCATAGGGACCATGATCTGCTTTATTGTGTTAAGAGGTGCTGTCACCCTGCCAAAAGATGTCGATGATTCCAAATCACTGATTGACTCCTTCGTCGAAATTAGAAAGAATGGCAATGCCTTTTACGATATTGTTAGTGCCAGCGCTATCAATATTGACCTCCCAGTTGAAGAGGTAATAGAGCACTCAGAGCTGCAGTTAATAATGCTACCCGGTATTATCGCCATAGATGATGCCCAAAATTTAGAAACACATTTATACCAGCTATCGGAGACACAAAAGAGCTTTGCATGCGTCCTCATCATCTACCCGAATCTATCCATTGCAATAACTGCTAGAAATGGTATCATCAGTGCCTTTGACAGTCATTGCCGCTTCATGAAAGGAGCCACAATCGCAATCTGTAAAGACACAATGTTGCCTGAACTTTGCATTTATTTAGAAAAATTCTGCAACAAGTATTACAATAGCACACTATGTGCCAGTAATCTAATAACCGTTTCATTATTTCTTTGAATAAGATTCAGTTAGCTACCCCCATGCCCTTAGTGGTCTTCGTTTTTGCACACCGTGATTTGGTGCATGCAGTTAGCTAGCCCCCGTGCCATTAGTGGTCTTCGTTTTTGCACACCGTGATTTGGCACATGCAGTTAGCTATGCTGTATTTTTGTCTATTTCAATCGATTTTTGACTAGTTATGATCACTTTCTTGGTTGAAAAGAGACAGTTCTAAGATGCAATAATATTAAATCCTAAAACTTTACCAATTTGCATTATTTTGTGTTTCTTCTATAGTTTTTTTGCAAAAAAACTGGGTAATTCTCAAAAATACTCAAATTTGAATCTTTTGTACAAAAAAAACATAAAAAAACCCAGACATAACATATATATCATAAGAAAGACCAGATTTTCTTCTACAAGGCAGTATTAATATAGTTGTGCGGCAAAAACAATTTTCACTGATAAACTAATTTGAATAACCTCAACAGAGAGAGCTGTGGATAGCCTTTTAGCAAAAAACTGGGTAACTCTCAAAAATACTCAAATTTGAATCTTTTGTACAAAAAACTAATTTGAATAGCCTTGACAACGGGGCGGAGATCTTTTGTAAAAAAACGTAAAGATGGCCGGACAGAAACAAACCAGCTATAGAAGGAAGAAATTTTCAATACTTATTCTTAAGTATAGGATCAATATAAATCTCAGATCGCGAAAATTAAGAAACTCCAGTACTGGGAAAATACAAGTTGAGAAAATATTTATTTCATAAATGGATTCCTTAACATATTTTTACTTTGTTTTCACTTTTTTCCTGTATCATATTACTCGCAATGTACTTGAAAATTCCTAAACATTGCAAAGAATTCAAAAACATTGTTCTAAAATGTTGAGGGGGGAGCAGGTAGTGAGCACGAAGACTGTTAAGGAACCTTTAAGAAACTCGTAAGAAACTCCGAGCATTGAAAATCTGATAATTTTAAGAAACTTTCAGTACTGGCCGAAATTCTTAGTTTCTTATAAAAAAATTCGTGTTTCTACGTCATCTTTATCTCTCTGTATATTTTTGAAAAAGCTTTCTTGGGAAAAATCCTGCATAATTGCAAAACGGAGTAAATCTAATTTCCTTCAACATGTCTAACATGTTCACTCCTTTAAGGGAAGAAACTTTCGCGAGAAGAAACTTTCGCGTTTTTCGCGTTTTTGGCCGAAGTTCGCGAGAGTTTATTCCGCGAAATTCCTTACATAAAGGAGCAAATATTTATGTAATAAGGTATTGATATTCCTCTTTTTTAACAACAACCCTTTCGAACTATGCTACACCAAGGGCATTATGGACGATTCGGAAGAGTCATTGAAGACCTGAGATACATTGGAGACATCATAAAAATTTGAAAAGACACCTAATTCTGAAATTCTCGAAAGTTTATTGCCGCGAAATTTCTCGTTTTGGTCCATTCGCGAAAGTTAATTCAAAAAATTTCGCGTTTTTTTGAGCTCGCGAAAGTTTCTTCCCGTGAAAGTTTCTTCCCTTAAAGTATCAAACAATATACTTGAGTGGCCGTGAAACATAGGGATTGTGTTTTTTACTCACCCGGTAGATTCTGTTTACATTACAATTTAAGAAAGTACCTGTTATCAATCACGCCAGGCCTACCCAAGAGAGTGTCAAACTGGCATTTGAGCATTAAGTCACTTATCATATCAGGTCTTTGCACAATTACGAATAACGAGAAGAACCATTGAAGAACTTACCTTCCTTTTCAAGCCATGTGCTAAAGCATTGCATTGTCTCTTCGTTTTTGAGTCTGATGAGATTCAACAGCAGCAGAAGTAGAATGTTAAAGTGTTTGCTGTGAATGGAATGTCTAGGCGGGGGAAGTGAATTCTAAAAGGAAAAGCAGCATCTAGGAACCAAACTTTGCGTTGTAATGGGTACAAACGATTGTACCTTCACTGCCAACAATCATTTTACCTGATTCAATTGCTTTCAAGTAATAAAACAGGGTATTCTGATGCTGACCGATGATGCTTATATTTTTATTTTACCCTTTCTTCAAGTTCAGATTGTATCTTTCCCCTGCCAATTCATTCTTAAATCACCCCCTCCGTCCCCCCGGTCATTGATTGACCTGGTTTTCCAGGGGAATCTGGGCACTAGCAACCAGCCTTCCAAACTCTGCGCGTTGAAGCATGCTTTCTTTCCTTGGAGGAGAAGCTGCGAAGTTGAGCAAGCTGCACAAGATAGTCAGATAAGTCCACGCTGAATCAGACCAAATCATGTTACCAAGAAGAATTGGATCGACAAGAACCATGAGGTAAGTACTGCATTTTTTACGTTCAAAGAAAGTAAATGCATAGCGCATGCATCTGCTCTTAAAAGCAATTGCTGGCCTGCTTTAAGTTTTGGCGCTTAAAAAGAAAACTTGCTCAATTTAGGCATAGCTCAAATTTGACCAGACAAGACTAAGCATTTGATGTTTAGATTTAGTTGTAAATCTGGGATTGAAGAATTATCGAGAAATGTGTCACTAGAGTAACATTCAATAGTGCTTATTATGCTTCGGATCTTCCAAATGTGCTTGCAGTTAAGATTTTGGATTTGTGGTGTGATAAAAAGACTGCCTGACCTGCACTCTTGAGACTCTCGGCCTCAGTGTGTGAAGCAGTTGTGCGTCCTTAATGCATGAACTGTACAAGGGGTGGGCAGCAAGATTTATCACGCTCACAAAGAATCTGCAAGGATTCCTGCAGAATTTAATTGAACACTGACTGATTGAACTGATACAAAATGTTTGTGTTTGTGCAATTTACAGTTGTGGCTATCTTTCAAAGATGCCTAGATAGAGGCATCTAATACAGTCTAGTTTGTTTGAAAATCTTGCTTGCATATGTCCTTTGATATGAAGTTCTTCATTTCAATTTATTTAGTGTTGTTGTACCCAACCTTGCTAACTACTAACTACTACAACTTTTTTGTTTCATGCATATATCATAAAGTTCGGATGAAGACAGTGCCAGTCATCGTGTTGGCCAAACTATTGAGGGCCAAAGATTCAGAAGGAAAGAGAAGCCAAAGAAGCCAAAGACACAACAAATTTCTCAAACACAGAAGTGAGAGTTCACTAGGTTTGCAAACTTAGCAGTCAGTATACTAGAAATAACATCAGTCAGTGTGTGCGGCGTTTTGGGCATTAAAAACCAACCCGAACCAACAGAAAAACTTGATAATAGGCCTTACTTGATCTGTTGGAGTTAGTTTTGTTTACATCAGAAAATAGCTGCATGTCTCCCCCATCTCATTCAGCCCTACGGTCATGATTGTTCATCTGGAATTGACAATTTGAATAACCTATGAAAGCCGTTTTGTGACGACAATTGAAATCAGACAAATTGACATTTGTCCGGAAAACAAGAGACAGGCTTTGTTACAACTGCTTTGACATTCCATGATTGCTTGAGCACAATATACAAATAAACCCCGCTGTAGCCTTGCTATGGGCAAGTTGACCCACTTGCAGCTCAGATATAGTTCAGCTCTGGCTTGCCTGTAATCGAGATTACATGGGAAGGGTTGACCCACTTGTGGCTCGTCTCTGGCCCTGAGCCAACCTGGCTAAAACCAAAGTGAAGCTTTGTTTGATAACTGCCGGTCAAAACGCATGCACATACAACAAGTCAGCCTAGTGTTGATTCGGTTGCTGCAATTACATGGGAAAGTAAACCCAGTATTGACTCAGCTGCTGCAATTACATGGGAAAGGGCAGCTTGTTTGGCTGGGTTGACCCGCTTTTGAGAAACTAGCCGCCAACCCAGCAAGGAGGATTGGCTTGCTTGAGGTAATTGCAAAATGTTTTTATGAAGATTTTGACTGAAGCAGCGGGACAACTCACTGAGCTGTAAGTGAGCTACAAGCGGGTCAACCCGCCAATGTAATCAGGCCCTAAGAAGCCATTTTTTGACTCCATTCAGTAATGTGGAATGATGTTTTGGCCAAATATGCAAAGTGATTTTAAATGGACCCTGTTTAATCTTCTTCAACCAAATAAACTTTCCACAGGAACAGTGTTCAGCCTGTTAAATGTTTTTATATATAGGCCATTTGTCATCATTTTGCCTGCCGAGTTATATAGTTGATTTTGAATAATGTCACCACTTCTGAGATAAGAATTTTCATGAAAATATTTGGAAGTTTAAGTTGACGCTTCAAGATTTTGTAAATTTTTATTACAAGATTCTTAGATATTTGGCACCAGCACAGGAGCATGATTTAAATGGCAGTTTCTCTGATGCACCCAGTATAGTTTGAATATTGCTCTCTGTTTTATATGTTTAAATGTCAATACTAGAATTTTTAGTTTTGGTCAGTATGTGTCTGGCTGCATGGAAATTCTGAAAGTTATCTTTCATCTAGGACAAATAAAATGCAGCATCTCAGAAGTGGAAAGGCCCTAACCAGGAAAAATAGGAGACAAAAGTTAAAAAAGAGAAAGATCCAGGCACAAGAGAAGGGATTAATGGCCATTGCTACTAAGAATAAGATGATTAATGTACTAAGCAAAGAGCTACGTGCTGAGAAAGAAAAGAAAATTTCCCAGAAAAAAAGGATCGCAGCAGTAAGACGAAGTGGCCTCATGAACCCACCCATAACCACATCAGTTATGAATAAACAGTTTTGCAAGGCCTCTTCCATTGTAGTTGGAAAGAAGACCACTGGTTGTACTGATGCCATTCTTAATCAGTCACCTGTTATACCTAAATTGGAAGATGATGTTGTTGTTGTTTCTGTGGATGAAATAGGAAGAGGAAGGTTTGGGGTGATAAAGTTAGGCAGAATAAAGAAATTTGATTTAGTTGTTGCCGCTAAAGTCTTAGATACTAGTGTTTGTTCAAAGAAAAATATATTGGCTGAAGCAGTTATAGGAATGGCTCTTGCTGGTCATGCTAACTTTCCATACTTCTTTTGGATTTTCAGTGATAATGTCCTAGTAATGGAATATCTGAAGAACCCATCTGGTACATGCCCCTCTCTCTACCAGCAGTTGAAAATTGGGTTTCGTCAGCATTTTTTGAAGAATCTTTGTTGTGAGTTAATAAATGCTTTCATATTCATGCATTCAAAAAATATTCTGCACAATGATATAAAGTCAGACAACATCATTTTAGCAGAAACGCTAAGAGTTATTGATTTTGGCAAGGCAACTATGATCTCAAGTCCTGTAATTTACTACATTGCACCAGGATCAAAGGAGCAGGATGTTTACAACACAAATCATCTTGCACATGAGTTACGGAACATCCCAGGAAGCAAGCAGTCAATTCTAACAGACACATATTAAATTGGGCATACAATTAAGCATGCAGCAGGTTGCATCAAATGCAACCCCTTGGTACAGCTAGGAAGATCCATGAAGACTGTAGAACCAGAGATGAGCATTTCATTGGCTTATGCACTGGAACAAATTAGATCTATCAATGTTTAGAAAGGATGTGATTTATTTTGTATATATATTGGTAGACAGCATGAAGAATAGAAATGTGAACCTGAACAGAAAAAACAAACACTGTTATTTCCCACTAGTTCTGTGTATACTTGTATACGTATCTCAACTTATACTCCAGGCAATTGATCACTGTCAAAGATGATATAAAGATGCAATGCCAACAATGAAAAATTAGTTGATAATCTGAATACATGTCTCAAAGCCATCGAAGGAAGGCTGGAAGCTCTTGAGAATTACTTTAAGGAGAGCATCGACAAAAAGAGAAAAGTACCTAAAGAGCTTGCTGTAAGTATTGCATACTATTTATTAAAAGGGAATCAAATATAGTTAAATGCTGGCCCAGAGCAAGTTAGAAATATAGTCTTTTGTATTTGACAACTTTGACACATGTTGTTTCATTGTGTAGCAAAGTAGACAATGGGTGTGTGGGAGTTTCTTTGGCCTGTTTTGCAGCTACCTCAAAAAGCTATGCCAATTCCCTTGAAGTTAGTTGTAACCAAATACAGGGTGTTGCAAAAAGGTACCTTCATTTCCACCACTACACAGGACATCTACAGGTATCATCAGCATTATCTTTAGATAATTCATTTGACACCCACCCACCAAAAATTGGCTGAGAATTCACAGTGTTATTATCATTTCAATTTAATGGTTTGTCTTAATCAATGACTGTCCATATTGCAGCAAGAAGCAAATTCCCAGATTGTTTAGAAGGTAAATTAGAAGTTTAGCTGGGATTTTCAAAAAGATTTACATTGCTGTCCCATCCAGTTTTAAAAGATTAAAGTGACTTAAGTCACATGTAAGGAATCACTATCTCCACCAAGAGAAAATGCATTCAGAAAATGTAAGTAATTGACACAAACCAAAGCATCATTCAGAGTTTTTCAGTGCAATTTTCCCCCCTTGTCACTTGCTAAAGCCAGATGTTTTGACCTCTCACTATTTATCATGTTTTTCTTTTCAAAGTATGTCAATCTAACATGAATTCTCTTCCAGAGAACTGTCAAAATTCTGTACAAACACCTGCATGAACGAGAACAATATGATCTGGATGAGGTGTAAGTAACTTATTAACATAATAACTTGTTAGATATTAACATAACGTTGCTGCCACTATTGATAGTTTATTCTATTAGCTATTTTAAGGAAAATGTATTAGCAAACAATTGTAACAATTGTTTGCTGAATATGCATCTTGTCAGAAATTATGCTTCAAAGAAGCTTCACTTTCAGTAGTAGTTATCTTCTAGGATTTTTTAATGTAATAGACCACTTAACATGCCAGAAAAGAGTTTTAGATCAAGGTTTATATTATTGCATTGAATTTTGTTCATAATATTTCATCATTTCACCTTTAAGCTGTTTGCAGAAAAAGTTAGAATTGTCTTTAAAGAAGATGAAAGTTTGTTTGATAATATGGCACCTTTATTTTGGAAAGTTTTATCACCCCATGCTTTGTATATTCAGTAGATTTGATAGTCTTTTAAATTGCCTAGCGTTATATTTATGCTTTTTTTTGTTTGACAGAAACTAGATTGTGAATATTTCAGGGATAGATTGTTTTAAGTGATGTATGCGATGATGAATAAGTTTAAGAATAATGTTTTCATCCTGCTTTATGTATGCATTTTTGCATGCCTCCCATCTTTGAAAAGTAACATCTGGAGTATCCTGCTCTGTAAAAACTGAAGAGGTTTCAAGTTCAAGTAGCGACAAGCTCAAATGCTTCAAAAACATAGCAAAGTTTTGAGAGGACTGGTGAAATTGTACAAATTTTGGAGGCATTTATTTACCAGTCTAATGCAGTTTTTCTGAAATGAAATAAAATGCAGTTTTGCTGTTCATTTCATAGGTATTTGTTAAAACAAGTTTATTAAGTTCAAGCGCATGGGGTACTTGACTAGGGAAGTGATGGGGGTGTGTGGAAAGCCTCTTGACACCCTGCACCCTGTTGTATAAAAATGCTCCAAAAGTATACCCTGTTGCATAGAAAGTTTGCCAAAAGTATGCATGATCAATTGTTCAAAGAGAGCTCTAACAATTTGCCTTTCTTTATGATATCCTCCTGTCCGATAATTTTCTTATCAATGACAATACCCTGTCCCATACTTTTTGTCAGAAAAGGACACCCTGTTGCATAATTTTTACCACAAAAGGACACCCTGTTGAGTGACACATCTTGTCAGGTCAAGTATATGAGTACCCCCTCTAGGAGTTCAAGTAATTTTGACTAGTGTTTATGTAAGATAAATTAGGTGCCCTGGTTGTTAAACTGTATATTATTTCTTAACAGGTTTACTTCTGCTGAAAATGAAGCTGTAACAGCACAATTTTCCAGGGACATTCACACAAATATTAGACAGAAATTTAGTCTGGAGTTGATTCGAAGTAAGTTAGTTACTTTAAATTGGACTATCTTTGTGAATTTCAGCTTTATAATCAAAGAGAAAGTGACATCTCTTTTAGTTTACTACATCAGTTGAGCACATTTCACTTCAAAATAAGATTGTCTTTGTTGCCAGAGGTGGAGAAAGTGCATGAAGCCACAAAGCAGCTTTGCAGGAAGTTTGTTTGTCTGAAAGGAAGGAAGAAAAGGGGAGGAAGGAAAGAAAGTGGAATAGAAGGGAGGAAAATAAATGAAACAATGAAAGGTGGAAAAAAGAAGTGAAAGGAAAAAGAGAGAAAAATAAGAGGAAGAATGAAAGATAGAATTATAAAGAGGAAGGGAAGGAATAAAAAAAGAGACAGAATAAACAGAGGAAAGCAATATTTTGATTTTGCTCTTTTCATTTACAGTTGGGTCATCAAAGGAAGCTATCAAGATTTATTCCAGTTCTTAATGGATTATCATCTACACTGTACGCAATGTTGCAGTTCATATTAGCAAATCAATTGTGGTAATTGATTGTCTGTGGAAAGATTAAATGGTGGTATCTTGTAAAACGTTAAGCCTGATAAAATTGAAGGCAATAAACTTGTTAGCGTTCTGAAACATGATTATAACAGAAAACCATGCCAAATGACTCTAAACATGTCTAAGAAATTGAAATGTATGTTGTGCAAGAGTTCAACTTAAATCTGACACAAGAGAAAAATTGATAAACCATGGAAGGAAGAATTTTAGTGTTACATAGCTTTGCAGGAAGATAAATACCTTTTCCACTGCTGTTTGTTGCTAAAACTTTTGAGTTGGCAGCCTGGAACTGGGAATGCTTGGTTTGTTTTTCTCCTTTAGTTTCAGTCAATTTGATGGATTTCTTTATATTTCCCTTTGATATATCTTTCATGCATACCACGACACCATGGCTTCACTTTTCTTTCAGGTGCATGCCACACATATTTCAGCTCTCTTAGGAAGGAACACTTGAAAAGTCTTGGTGACCCAGAAAAGAACAGGGAATGTGCCATTCAGAAGAAAATACGATCTCGAAGACAAAGGGTATGTTTGCATTCATTGCTTCCCATTGAAATGCATCCCTAGTATGCTGTCTAGGGCCAAAGGTTTGCGTATACCTTCCATAGGTTATAAACTAGTATCATGAACAGGTAACATTTTAGAAGAAGTCCTCTACTCCTCTAGTTGTTTACTTTTCATTGTTCTGAAACAGAAAATTCACACCAACAATATTGCTGTCCATGACCAAATCACATTATGACAAAATTGCCCACAACTATTGGAAGGTATGACTGATTTCAGCACACTAAATATTAGAGACAAGATGGGAATCAAATTTTTCCCCGATTTTGGTCCATGGCCAAAAAGCTTCAAAGCTTCATTTTCATGGACCAATCAGACGTTGAATAAGCAAAGGAAACTATAGAAATCCAAGATGATCTTGCTAAATTTTACCTTCCTTCATAAAATGCAGCCAGGCCAAAAAACTACTTCAAATTTCCTTAATTTTTTAAGGAAATCTACTCTTTAGATGGTGGGTTATACTTGTTTAAATGCCCGTTGAAATATCTCACAATTTCGAGGAGTTATGGCATCTCCAATTCACACACAAAAGGATGAGGCACTGAATCTTGAAAATTAGAAATTCTAGCCGAGAGATGATAGTAATAACAATAGTGATCGTTGTAAGAGCGACCCCAAAACGCCAAAAATCTGCGTTTTCAATTGTTCTTGCTATTATCTTTCAACCACAGTTTCTATTGTTCAAGATTTGTTGCCCCTGTGGTTTGTGTGTGAATTGAAAAAATTGACTAAAGTTTATTAACCCATTCTGTTTGCTTTCATGGCACAAGTTTGCATGGTGCGAAATATGTTGGAGAATTCAAAAGAGGTTTATCAGAGATTGATCGCCCAACTTGAAATGGCATTAGCAAGCCTTAGCTGATTTGTGATTTTGTCTATTGAAGAGGCCATAACTCGTCCAAACCTGGAGATATTGTAACCGGCATCCTAACTTGTATACCCAAACATCTGGAGAGTAGATTTCTTTGAAAAATTCAAGAAATTTCAAGCAGTTAGTTGGTCCTGGTTTCGTGTTGTGGAAGGAAGGAAATATTTAGCAAGATCTTCTTTGTCTTCTTCCCTTATTGTCCGTCTGATTGGTCCATGGAAATGAGGCTTTGGATGTTTTCGGCCATAGACCACGAGCCAAAATCTGCAAAGACATTTGATTCCCACCTTATTTGAGAAGGTTTTCTGTTTTTTATGTTAGTGCATGCAGTACTTCTAATATTAATGTATTTTTACATTAATTTATTTACTACGACTTCAAGGAAAGGGAACATAAAGTTATTGTAAGAAGTAATAACTAGAATGATTTTGGTCGTATGCACAACAGCATTCAAGGAACTGCTTTTGGATGAGATAGCAAGACGATGGACATTTCTCATTTTAGGAGAGCATCTTACGACAGAGCAGCTTTTCAGCTCAATAATGGAAGATTGATTCTGGTACTAATTCAGTTAATTGAGTAACCCTTTAGTTCAGTTTGTAGAAAATTTTCTTTCAGTTTTATACCAACGAATATGTATTTTTAGGTTCTACATATCTTTGCCATGAATTTGTTTTATATTCTAAATCGACAATGTTTACCGTTAGAGGCTGCTTGTTGCTTCTATGTCTTTCCTGCGGCATATGGTAAAAACCAGACCCTAGGACCCATAGGACCCGGACCGGACCCAGACCGGACCCGAACCGGACCTTGGTCATGCCCCTGTGAATTTCCTGGTATATACCCATACTGCTGTGCGATCTGTTTGCACATGGCAATAGGTATTGAACTTTCAAGGGGGTAACTCCTTTTGGGGGTATGGTATATTTGCCCAAGGGGGTCAGTCGGAGCTGCTAGAAAAATAGATGTTAATAAGTAATCACAGGTGGCATCAAATATTAAAGAACTTGTAAAAACATCGCTTACTCACGTTGTATTTCTCGTTGTTTTTCTGTTGTATTCTTTCCCTGACCATGCTCGAATGTTGTTTTGAAAAAATAGGCCCATTGGTCCCAGTCCCCTGCACCGATGGGCATATTTTTTCAAAACAACGTTTGAGCATGGTCAGGGAAAGAATACAACAGCAAATATTTTGCAATTTCTTTAATATATGATGCCTCCTGTGAAGTAATAAGTTAATAAATGCATAGTTAATAGAAAAATCCTTCTTTTATTTTTCTATGAACTATGTGCTATGTTCCCTATTATTCATGTTGACTGTTAGAGACGGAGAGAAGAAGACACGTCTTGTTGCTTATGCATCACAACCAAACACAACATTAAGAATCGATTACAATGAATACTAAACAATAGATCTTATTTTTGAAGCACTAAAGTGGTCCTCAATCTTAAAAACCAAAAATTTCAAATAATCTCAGCAAAAGGTGGTCAAAAATCCAAAACAACCCCAACATACTCATGAAAAGTGGATAATTCATTTGATATAAGAGGGCATTCTAAAAATAAAACTCATTTTGGCTTTGGTGATTCACGTAACGCTTGAAATGATTTTTTAACAAGATATACTCACAAAACAGTACAAATGAACGGTAAATAACAGTACGAATGTACATATGCAAAAGCATACAAATAAACAGAGATAAGAGCTGCATTCGGTTACAGTTTTTAATGAGAGGTAATCGCACAAATTTAATTTTAATCTAATTTTGAAAGTTCACCCATTTTTAAAATTCAGAATCGGCCAGAGAGTCCTTCCTCTAAATTTCAACTCGACAACACATTTTTCTGGAAAATACTTTTTGCTATGAAACAATGAAATGTTTATTAAATAAAATTCAAATGCTTGCGTTTTTTGTATGTTCCATGCATAGTTTTTTTTTCAGCGAAGTTTCATTATCACAACATCAACATATAGCCCATATTTTTGCTGTACTGAAAACCTTGTGCTAAATAGGGTTACGTTATTTAACCTTTAGTACATGGGTTTAGGTTTGTAATCCTACTTCACCTGGGAACATCAGTAAAACAACGTGCATCTAATGACATAATAAAATATAACAGGATAGTACCAATTGGGTGTTTTGCAGTTGATCCCTCTTGCAGTATGGGTATTTGCTGAAGACGTGACAAATTTAATACCATCAAAACTTTTAAACTTCCATAGACCTTGAACAACAAATGAAACTAAATAACAAAACAACGTTCGAGATATGATGTGGACACAATGTACGTTAGTTTTACAACTTTATGCCTCCTTGCCTCAGCAGGACTTTGTGGCATTCAAGCAAGTGAATTGTAACATCCGATTGCACTTGAGCAAGAACTGGAATGAAAAATTTGTTCTTTCTCTTTATGCAGTCAGTGTGGAAATGAAAATACACATTCCCCAGAGAACCTTCTTGTATCATTCCAAACTAATTTCTATACTCTTGAATGCCTTTGCATACGACAACCAAGTCCTGGGGAGCTGGCCTGATAGCTCCATTTTTGTCCTTAAGGCTTCTACCACATCCAAAGCATTTTGATGTCTTGGCATGGCAAAACTTCAGCAAAGTGATCTCATACGTTCCAGGCATTGGATTAGGCATTGATGCAGTTGGAATCTTTGCTGCAGCTTGACAGCCAGTAGCAGCAGCCCCTGCCATTGTTCCTGAATAGTTCTGCACATCTCCAGCATTTGGGGTTTTTGACCTGTCGTCATAAGCATGGACAGGAGTCTTTTTTCTGTTAGCCTGGCCTTTTCTTCTTTGAGTTGCCTTCGTAGCTTTTTTTCCAGCTGAAGAGCTATGCCCAATAGCAGCAACTGATGACACGTTCGAACGGCTGGTCTTGGTGTACCAAGCGATGAAGTCTGCAAGCTTTCCTTATTTCCCTGCAACTGAAAGTATATGGTGGCAAATTCTATATGTAGTGTAACGAAAGCATCGGTCTTTCACACAACTGATGATGTTTGCTTTAATGGATACAACAAATGGCTCTGTAGGCTTCAACTCATTCATGACGATGTTTGTAGATCCAGCAGCACCTGGTGCGTCAACAATGTTATTGTCACTGTTTAACAGCACAGCTGCATCAGAGAACATTTCTTCGATGATTGAAATTGGAGGAAAAGTAATCCCACTTTCAATTACAGAAATTGATAGACTACTCAGTGTGATAGGTCTTTCAGTATGCAATTGGGGATCAGCAGCCTGACATTGCCATCTTTGGTTCTCCTCATGAACAGCAGCAGCTAGTTCATCCACCATGACATCTTCGACTAATGGGGCTCTTCTAAACCTTTGTATGGCCAAACCACGTTGCCTTGCATCCATGCTATAAAACCTTTCCTGTGGAATGGACAAATCTGCATATGGCTCTGCAACTTTCCATTTACCAAGCCCAATCACGGCAAGTCTGGCAAATGTTACCTGCTGACATACACAGCCTTCAATCAACTTTGCAGCTTCTCTCAATGAAAGCTTTCTGCCACTGCATTGTCTCTTGATGACGCTATTCACACATTCATTAGCATTCTGGGTGTAAACCTTGGGTGGGTAACCAAGGCCTGAAGCTGTGCGTATCTGTGCATTCAAGCAATTCTTTACCAGCTGCAGTTTGTTATTCTCAAAATACTTTGCAAAGTTATCTCCTTTGTCATGGAGGGTACACCATTTACCCTTAAGGGTTAAAAACATCTCATCAACTTCCTCGCATCCCCAACAATCAACGAGTCCCTTTGTTTGTACCCCACCCTTGTTGACTCCAAATATATCCAGCAGCATTTCTTTCTTTTCTCTTCCTGCAATACAAAGCTCAGTCATCTTCTTCTCTATGTTGTCTCGGAAATGAATGTCACACAACAAATGATTTGCCTTTGTGAATACTGACTTCAATGCATCTGACACATTAACTTCACCATCCGTGCCATCACACTGGATATCAGCAAGCCTCTTGTTGTAGCGTAGCATATTTGATGGCAACTGAAAGTAAGAGTCAAAGTCCTTGTTAAAATGCAGCAATACAGGCCCAATCATTACAGGATGAACATTGTCACTGGCGAGGAACATCAGATGGCGATATGTTGACACAGAAACATAGAAGTGGCCAATGTTATAAGTAGGATCTACACCAAGGACTGAAAAAACGTTCTTATTCGTGCAAAATTTTTCAACGTCTTTCAACTGTCTGTCATTGGCTAGAAAGACAGTTTTCTCAGGAGAACATCCAACATTTCGAACAAAAGCCCCATCATTCTGTTGGCCTTGTTGCTTGCATAAATCCAAAATCTCTGACAATTCATCTTTCTGTGGCTCTTTTCTTGCATTATAAATCTGCTGAATATTACGAGAATGCTCTCCAGCTGACTTCACCTTTCCAAATCCTCCTGCATCCTCAAGAATATCAATGAATACCTTGGAGACTGGACCTTTACTGCTCTTTACTTTCTACAACACTGAAGCTCTGGTTTTTTGAAATGGCACACCATTCTTTTCCTTTAAGTTTCCATGTGAAAGGGTAACAGACACAGGGTGTTCTTTAGAATCAAAGTAATACTGAAGATACACGAGGGGCAATATCTGATGCTTCCAGTCTTCAACTGAAACAAAGACGCGGTGAAAATCTTTAGATTCTCGATGAAGATATATGAATCTACGTGTTAAAAATGTATCTTCCTGGCCAAAGTCCTGTTCAGCAACAGAAGTGATCTCATTTGAGCTTTGGAGTTTGAAATAGGATTTCTTTGTTCGTATATGAACCCAGTGGCCCAGCATGTCTGCAAGAGGATCCTTCCAGTGTCCAACGTTTTTCCAGCTAATGAGGAAAGAAGAATTTGATTCCACCCGCAAGGGATTTCTAGTACAAATCAACGCCTGCTCCTGCTCTCCTTTGATGATCAGCTTTGCAATCTTGGCAGTCATGCATGGCACATTTTCACGTGAATAAACTGGAATTCTGGCATCACCATTCAAGGTCTCTATCTCCTGCATCTCCTCCCTGTTTACAGGAAAGAATGAAATATATCAATATTGGAAGAGAACATTGATTCACTTGGACTTAGTAGTTATTGAAGGCTTCTAAACCTAAAATTTACAGAAGAAGTTTTTTGCAAACATATAATTCAGCACTGAAAAAACACCCAGCACACAAGGAGATATTCCTCTCTTGTTTATGCCAAGGACATCAAAGCTCTGCAAAGATTTGAAACTAATCACCATGAAAGTACTCCCTGCACCAAAAGACAGCCAAATAAAAAATATGAAATTTTAACTGTCTGAAAGGTTCATATGAAAATTTATACTAATACACAACTAAAACATAAGATAAATGATCAGAATTGGTCTAAAAGTTTCTCATATGATCTGAATTTCATCTGTAATAGAACAATATGAGGGCATATTTACCTATTATCTGAGTCACTTGTGTCTGACAATGAGGAGTAGGGATTAATCTTTGGTGGTGGCGTTATCAAGCTTGCACTGCAATAAAGATTTAAAAGATGTTAAATCATTGACCCCCATTACATATTTAAGAACAGAACTCTGTGCTCATCTGCAGGAAAAGATGCACTACATATGAGCAGTGGCGGCGCCATGGGGGGATGGGGGGGGGGACACGTCCCAGTTACCAAAAGTCGGCAAAAATTGTCAAAGAAAACTGACATAAAATTTGCTGGGTATACCTTTAGGCTGAAAAATTACGTCAGAATCCCCCCCACATCTTTTGAATTTTTTAGAGCTGGCGCCGCCACTGCATATGAGAACAAACAGTCAAGTTCTATTCATAGCATATCCAGCTAAAGGCCCTTATAATATGCTAAATATAATTCTTAATACACAAAATATAGCAGACATGTTGAATATGTTAGAAAATTTATTTCACTTTTAGCAAAAGTTGCCATCAGAGTAACCCATAAAACATTGAAAAGATTAAAGTTCCTTATTTCCTGTACTCAGATTTGGAAACTTCGATGTAAATAATGTCTTACTTTTAATGTTTTGTGTTTTTAGAAGTTGTAACTGTTTCTAGCAGGGCAAATGTCTGAACTTCAATATATTTGAAGAACAAACTTTGCACAAAGAGAGAAATACACCATAGCTCAATTAAGTACCTGAGATCTGAATCACTGCTGGCTGATCTTGTCATTGGAGGTGTTACAACGGGGCTGAAATTGAATAAAACTTAGTTCAAAAAAGGCTTCTAGAAACAAAGTTGATACCTAGTATATACAAATTCCCAGGGATTTTATTTTCCCCTCAGAAATTCAATGATAACCTGCAAGATAAAGGTGCTCCACCCAATGTATAAGGCATAACATGCACTCTAGGCATCTGCTTTACTGCAATGTCAACATCCTCAAACTGTAATCCCACTTTAACTCATGCATGCAGTTTTCTCTTAGCATATCAGACTTTCATTTCACTTCTTTATGTGCATGATCTATTTCAATGAATCTTTCATATCACAAGCAGTTGACTCATTGTTTATATGAAAAACAAAACCAACAAAAAGTCTGTGTCAGGAATGCATAAATTTTGAACACATGCAATCCTCTACAATTATAAAGACCTCCTTTCCTCATCAATTGGGATATCAGTCATATTTGGCACTGTTAAGGTACATAACATTTGAAAGGAGCAGAACAATTTTAGCAAATGTTATCACCTTGTAAACACATTTTCTTGATAAACAACTGGTATAGTATTTCTAAGTACTATAACTCAGTATTAGTATTTCCGGGAACTTGTGATAGATTTTTGTTCTTTTTTCTGATAAAAAGACTTTCAAAAATTTGGCTGAAATTGTAATTTAAAAATGCAATAAAAATGTCTGGGTATACCTTTATACCTCATGTCTGAAAATATTTTGAATTTACCCCTCACTATTTTTTGTCCGGCACTGTCACTGGTGTACCTAGAAATTGAATAGCTGTGTGTGTCAACAAACCTTGGTATCACTTCACTAACAATGTCTTCTTCCTCATCATCTATAAGAATGACTTCCTTCTCTTCCTTGACAGGTGTTGATGTAAATAATAGCCTTTTACGTTTTGGTCTGCATGACTCATCACCTGACCAGTCAGCCATATCAGTGCTCTGAACTCTCTGAAACAAAACAATATATACTGTATATAAGTGAAAAATATAACAGTAAATAAGATTAAATATTCTTCCATTTTGTTGCCTACAAAACTGATGTGAGGAAATTGAGGCATCACTTGGGCTATTGATTTAGACATTTTTGGGTTGGGCTTATTTGAAAGGGCTTATTAGGCTTGTCTTGTTAAATTGTTTAGTGGTTTTGTTGAAATGTACATTTTCTTGAAATGTACGATAGCTTGAGTAAAGCTCCATGAGAGGGTGGGAGCTTATATTCAAGCATGGGAGGCAAGGCAGGGCTTATGAAGGTGTTGTGGCTTACCATATGGCGCATGAAATCCTCTGACTTTAAAGCCAGAACAGTCAGGTGGACAGGGTTCAATACCAGGCAGAGCCTCGCCACTTGAGCGTAGTAGGCCTGCTATCAATGCAGTATCCAAAGCATTTCGTTAAAACATACATGAAGTTTCTTCTTTTCTTCTGTACTTTCCTTCCTACTAACAATACAAATACTTGTGTATGTGAGGCCAATCAATAAGGCACATCATACACGATGCTGAAAGGCCAATTTTAGGCCCATTATTAAAGGCCTCAAGCTATCTGAGTTACTTTAGTTAGGCGCTAAAATTGGCACTCTAAAATTTTTAAATAGTTAAAACTTACCGTGATTTCGCTTTAGTCGGTGACTCAAGGCTGCTCAGCTTCTCTGCAAGCTGAGGAATGTCGCTTCTACAGTGATCATCTTCTCTTTCGTCCGCCATCATGACTAAAGTCATACCACTCACTTGCATGCAATGCTTTATCAAGGTCCGGTCCGGGTCCGGTCTGGGTCCGGTCCGGGTCATATGGGTCCTAGGGTCTGGTTTTTACCATATGCCCTTTCCAGCCGCGTGTTTACCTTGCCGTAGGGAATGATGTGACCATTTGCCCGCCGAAGAGAAGAAAAAGCAAACATTCTTACTTAGGATATCGAGAAAGTTCAGCATTTGTAATGCTAAAGAGGTTACCAATCAGTGGCTCGAACCATGCACGCTGTTTCCTATATTGCAGGCTTTTTTCTGGCAAAACATACGGTTTTCTGCTTTTCCTTTCCTTAAAAGTGAATGTCAAGTGTAGATATGGATACTTTTACTGATATTTTTAAGATCTTTGTGTGCCAGAATTCCTTGAAAATCGCAGAGAAATTTTGCATTTATTCAAGTGTCACCGATCAAACACTATAAGAACAGTTACATATACCACATGTGAAAGCTGGAAGTTTCTAATGCAGGGAAAGTTAGCTTCGGGAAACTATGGTGAAACTCTAAATCTTACATATGGATCACTGAATTACACCCTTCATTTCTTCCTAATTTCCCTGGAGAACACCACTGGAAAATTTTATAGAACACGTGGGGAAAACGAGATTTCCGTTTACCAATAATTTCCCATTAGGATACTTGAAGGTAAATTCCAAATTTCAGCGAAGTTTTTTTTCGGAAACCAATGGAAACTTTCCGTTTCCAGATGTTTCACCCATCATATAAAACTACAGGAAAACTTTGCCTTTTTTCCCCGTGAGGTTCTGGGCTGTAACTACTTCGGTATCTATCACTTACTATGATACTGAAAACATTATCAGCTTGCAATTGATACTGATTCAACTTCCCTTTAGAAGCTCCTGCTTGCAAATCCAGGCAATTAATTGGCTCTTCAACTCTAAAACCAAATCTTCTGTGCACCGTTGGTTTGATGCTTTGGGTAAGGATGAAGTTGGCAGGTGTTCCCGTGGTGGGTTTTTTCTTTTTTTCTTTGCTAAGACGACAGAATGGTCAACAGCCTGAACATTGCTTGGCAGCATAGCAGCAACAGTAACAACAAATTTTTCAAGGATCGGCTAAATCACAAAAGAGGAAAAATGCATTATTTAGGGTTTATATATTTAATTTTTTCAGTGTGTGAATCAACTGACCCTTAATACAATTAGGAATTGTTATGAATTGATTGCATAACTATCAGAGCAGTTTTGGAAAAAATAAAATCCCTTAATTCTTTGAAACAAGAATGCATACAATGCAATTAATATCTCTGGACCTCTTCATTAGAGATTTAATATTTTAACAAAATACTTCTATCTCACTTCTATTGAAGATTATTTTATTGACCTACCCCATAACAAAATAGGTCTTGGTGCATGTGGATGATGGCTGCACATTTTTCATCTTACAAAAAACTGGCTGAAGCACTATTATTACAAGTTTCTAAAGTTTTCTATTGATTTCTATTGAAAGAGTTTTCTATTTAAAGAAAACGATAGAACATTGTAATGTGTTGTTTGATTCATGAAATCCTATTACCAGTTACTTGTAAAAACTGTACTCAAGAATAAGATAGTACACAGTTCATTAAACATTTTTTCAAAGTAAATGATGATATTTTTTGGATTATGTGCTTTAAATGGATCTGGGTGATCTACTAGATGAATCCATTACACACAATCTGCACCGTGATACAAAATGTCAGCTGCAGTGTTGATCAAAGCAAAATAATTAAAGTTTTAATACCTTGGTGAGAAGTACTAACCTCAAGACCAGGAAGCAATACAGGCTTTTCTGGATTCTTCAAAAAAATTCCCAGCATCTCATTCTTATCCTCGACTAAGTCAATGACTGACTTAATGAAGGCAAAAACTCTATAAATCTCTTCTTTATCTTTGAGCTTCATTATGGCTGTTCTGGACTCGTAGCCGCAGAATTTCCAAATATTCTATACATATTTTCCTTGTGATGGAAAAATGTTCCAAAGATTTGCAGGTATACAATCATGCTCATGGTCATTGTTGAGAAAAGTTCCCTGTGTAATAAAGATGAAATGGTGTTAATCAAGGTAGCTGGCATTGCAACGAGAGACATAACACAGCAATACAGAGATATTAGGGATAAAAAAAAGTCCCATTACAGTTGAGGCAATCAATGTACCTTGAACCATTTTTAACTGCTACTTTAAGTTGTCTGATTTTACCTCTTTATGACCTTTGGGCCAGCTTTGCGCTTTGTCTCATTGTGGATTGCAGATTTGGCAGATTTCTGCATAGGTTTGCCGCTTGTAAGACGGCGTTGTCTATAATAGCAGCCCCCAACTTGCAGGGATGATCGAGTGATTACACTCAAATCTTGATCACACCCTTATCATGTCACATAACATTTTCCAAAAATAAGCATAATCTATTGTTTTATGGTATTCAATATTAATTTTGATACCCTGTGGCATAATTTTTGCCTTAAATGAATTCTCTAGGCCTAGTCTTGCTCTGGTTGGCCTTTATAAAAATTACTTGGAAGAAAAATGCTCATCATTGTTGACTTTGCTCACCTGATTTGAGATAGGAGGCCTAGGCCTTGACCTATCATTCTGTTTTGTCGCAAGTTTGTATTCTTCCCGGTATTTTTCCTTCTCCTTCTTCTTGCCCAGCTCGCGGCTATTCAGATTCTCATCCTCCAAGTTTTGATCTAAAATCGAGTCGAAATTGGTGTAAGAAACAGCCCAGCAGACTCATTCAATTAATAATTTCTATGAAAATAAAGGTTAACAAATCACAATAGACAGACAGATTGGAACAATGACTTGCTTACCTTGCAGTTCATTTGCAGGGTCCATCTTTGCCTGGCCACGTGTGCTTGACAAGGAAGACGGAAAATCAGATTTGTTATGACCTTCTTGATCTTGGCCTTTACTTCGATACTCTCAAGGTTTTTCGCGGGAAACCATAGCCTCACTCCTGCGTAGCCTCATTCCTGGCACTGAGCTCTTGATTGATTGATAGCTCTTCACCTCTCCTGACAACTTCACTTGTCTGCGTGGTGCAAACGTCGGGATGCTTGAGATTTCAAGATTTTCACTTAATTTCAAGATTTCACCCAAGTTTTCGAGATTTTTTTCGGGATTCTAAGATTTTTTTGAGATTTCAGGATTTCTCATCCTTCAAATAGGAAACAGTATCAAAATTTCCAGGTTTAATGCTTATTATACTTTTAATGCCATTCCACAGTATCTTAATGTTATCTCTATTTTCATCAAAATACTGATGATAATATGCCTTCTTACTCTCCTGTAATTCATTCATAATGTGATTTCGAAATTGTTTGTAGGCTTATAGATCATTTACTAATTTAGTTGACTTAATAACCTAAATAAATTGTCTCTAATTTTCATCATTCTTCGTATTTTCACGTAAATCCATGGTCTATTCCTAAGCTTAAAGTGCTAATAAACCCTAGACCTTTTTTTTTGATTTTTCAAAGCTTTATCATGTATACACTAATAAGAATTAAAAGAAAAATGTTAAATTTTGTTTACAAGTGTCTTAAATCGACGGTTGAAAAACGCATTTTTTGTGAAAAACCGCTGAAAAAGAAGGCTGGGTCGAGTTTCCTGATGACGTAGATTCCGGCATATGCTGGCTCGCGCCCTTTGCTTCAGTACTGAATTTTACGTGTTTTCAACTAGATTTTTCGTATCGAAAAGTTTTACCTTCAGCATGGAATTTCATCTCATTCTGTTCAGCATCCTTTGCTTAAAATACTGTTTGGATCTGAAATCTCGATATCATTGGAAACATACTCTGAGGATGATTTTTCTACAAGCAGTAGCAGTGGCGCGGATCACTCAGATTACGAAGCCGTGTACGAGGACGACGACGTTGACATTGAAAGTGCAGTAGGCCGTGCCACTGCTGAAAACGGAAACGTAGGGCAAATTACTGATTCTGTTTGGGATGATGAAAGTTAGCCTTAGCAGGACGATCCCTTGGCTGAAGCTGATTGAATATCAGCATATAGAGCAAGAAGGCAACGAGTTAGAGAAGTAAACGAAAGAATGAAACGTTGACTTGCCGGGAATGAGCCAAATGAGACTTTGTGAGTTAAAATCAAAATTGATTTCACCAACCCATCCAAGCATTAATCAATTAAGATAAATCTTGCTTCATCTATTCCTAATATTGTGTTGCTTTTTTAAGAAATCTAGGTCTACTCTTTTTTAAACATTTTGAGAGTTTTGTTTTGGCTAAACTCACTGTTTATATCTAGGCCCCTTTATAAAGTTTAGGCCAACTTACTTCCATGATTTTTGACAATGGCTCAACACAGCTTGTATTCTCCCTAGTTTACGAACTTTTTTTAAGAATTGTTATTAGTTCTGAAATAAGAACTGATATACTATGTCCTCCGGGATTAATTATAGGTTCTGTAAAAAAAGATAAATATGTAGTTGGTATACTCATCAACTTAAATTTTCATTGTCGGATGTATGTATTCCAAAATTTTGGAGAAATATATATACATCAGTGTGATGCCTTCTTGGTTTTACTGATTAATATGTAGATGTACTTGACCTGGAAGTTTCGGAAATAAAATTTGGAAATTTGTCTATTCAAGTTTTGCACAGGTTGCACCCCTCTCCTTAATTAATCACGCTTGTCTGTGACAATATCCCCAAAATCATTTGAGGCTGTGATTTCTTATTTTTTCTACAGATTTCTTATCTATGAGCTGTTGGTTACAGAGAGTTCACAAGGTTGGTCTATGGCTGTCTAGTGAGAGAACAAATTCCTCTTCCAGCATATGCATATAACGCTATTAGAAGAAAATTTGCAACAGATACATTGCAGATAAATTGGCAGGATTTTGTGAAGAAGAAAATTAAACAAAGCATTGTAGATGAGATTTATTAAAATCTTCAGTTATTTACAATTTTCATTATATTCAACTCTTAATTTGTCTCAACTTTGAATTTTTGATTTTTTGAGCAATTTAAAAATATTTTGCCCTTTTTGGGGATATCTGGTGCTGCTCTTTTCTTGGATGTTTATCAACTTTTTATGGTGCTTTGCTTTCATCTGCAAAATATAAACATGAATATAACAGATGAGAAAGAAATTTTGTCAAAGCATAGAATAAAAATTTTGTATAAATTTACAACTAGCAAATAGAAATTTCAGTTTGTTTTTATGTTTGAAACAAGCTGATCCAAAGAATAGTCTGTATTTCATAAGGGGTCGTCCAAAAATCTACTTGTGATCAGTTATTGGCATTGGGCTGGTAATGGGGGAGGGGGTTTTATCAAAATCAGTTGAGTGATCATTTTTGGTGGAACTTTAAGAATTTCATGTGTTGTGGAACACATTTTGAAAATTTCTTCAATGAGGATCAACCCCAGGCCAAACTTCATGTATTGAATCGCACATCAGACAGCAAGATGGCCCTAATGTTGTTATTTTTTTTCAATAGCAAAAACATTAGTGAAAGAAATGTTTGTGCATATTGAGGTTTTTTTATGCGACACAAGTTGTCGATTTCATTTGCCCTTCTTCAGTCTTAATTCTCTACACCAGGAGGTGGATTAATGTTTTTGACATGAGATTGAAGTCATCTCTCAAATTCTCTTTATGAAAAGTTTCACAGGATAAGTCTCTTACAAGCAATATAAGAAACTTTCACCACTACATAATAGAATAGCCTATCAGACAGTTCTAATGAGGAGGAATGGCTACTCTTCCCAAAGCTGATTCTTGAGTATCACTAAATTTGACAAGAAACTTGATTTGGACATTGCCTTAGTTGGAAAAGTCTCGATTACACCCTATCCCCCAGATTTTGGAGGCTTTCTTAGGCCTATTCCACTGGTGGCCATATCTGAAGCGGACCCCTTACAAACAAGAAAAATATAAACACTTCTGATGATATGCTTTTCATTTTATAAGAAACTGTAAGTCAGTCACTAAGAAAAAAGGAGAAAAATTAAATTCTTACTAGAAGATGCTCTCTCGCTGTACGAGTTGTCTTCTATAGGCCTAGGTCTTGCATACTCGCTGCTACTTTGTGAGCTGGTTTGGCTTTCCAGCCTTCACAAAGCACCGCAATCCACAGTTAGACAGTTGGAAAAACAGAAATTCCAACCTCAATCTCTTTATCGATAAATTTCCTGCCTATTATAGCAAATTTCAGTAGTAATTTTTCATGCTAAAGAATAGCGTGACTTCCCGGCATTTCTTTTCCTTTACGGCGCTCAACTCAACTCGACCATGCTTGATGACGTACATTCCGGCATCCAACTCCTCTCCCCAGACCTTGAAAGTCCGCGGTTTTGTTTCAGAAAACAGCTGATTTTGGCTACTTTGAACCCTCATAGCATTGCAAATAAACACGATAGAGCAAAAAACTTTTCGACAAACCTCTTAAGTCGGCAATTTCTATCGAATTTCAAAAAAAAACGTTTTGGGTTTATTAACACTTTAAGTGACTTTTTTTTTAATTTTTGATGGGACAATTTTTTCTTATGAGGATGTTAATATTAGATAGAAAATTATCAAATTTATTCTTAATGTCCAAACTGACATCTTCAAGGAAAGAAGGTTCAATTTCTTTTTAATTAGCTAGAAATTTAGTGCTGTCGAAGTTCCTACAATCATAAACAAAATAAGAAGAATTTTTGTAGTCAGGTGCATTCTCACTCAAGATAGCAAATTGTGGCAGGTGATCTGAGATTAGAGATAGAATGTTACCTGCAAAAATGTTGCTTTCAGTTGCATTGTTAACATTGTTTACAATTCTCTTCAACTATCTTATCAATAATATTGAAGAGAATTCAGTAATACGAGTTGGATGAAGTATGGATGGCTGGAAATGGTAAGAAAACATCATATTGAGAAAATCATTGGTAGGGGTATTAGTATCATAGTTGAGCAAATTAATGTTAAAATCACCCATAATAGCAATCAGTTTATTTTCCTTTGCCATGTTCTTGAGTGTTTCTTGACAACAGTTGGTAGATTTAGAAATTTCAGAATTAGGATGTCTTTAGGCACAACAGAAAAGGATATTTTGGGCTTTTGGATTTTCAACCTCAATCCATATAGTTTTAAAAATCCCCAATACAGATATCATCTCTTTTGTTAGCTGTGAGAATTTACTTGACATAAATTCCAACACCACCAGCAGAACTGTGAGAGGGAGTTTCGTGAAATTTAAGACAAGATAGCAGAGCATTAAGTTCATCACATTAAAGAGAAAGGCTTTTTATATTCATATGAAAGAGAGAAATATCTGAATCTGGCACTGGCATAGCTTCAAGTTCATCAACAGTGCAGTACTTTGAGCTAATATTACTACTCAAATTTTCATCTGAGTCATAATAAGACAGGTAAGGAAGGTTAGTAAGTGTTGATGAGATTACAAAAGATGGCAAAGAGTCTACAAGAGAAGGTAGGCTGATGGTTATCTCATCGGCATTGGCTGTTGCCTGTGTTTCAGCTTTGCTTGCTGTCTGTCAAACCAATTCAACATCTGCTGTAAACGAGTCGATTTTCGCATTAATTTGAGTCACTATGTCAACTTTTTTTTAATTCTAGCAGCTTCTTTATATCTTCAAGAGCCGCAGCCTTTGGTCTTGTATCTTATTTTGCATTGCCTTTATCTGTGTTTGTGTTCGCACGTTTCAAAATCAACAAAAGGCCTAAGCAGACGGTTCTCAGGAAAAATGCCTAGTGGATTCGTTTAAATACATATTTGCAATGTAGTAGATGTTACTAAACATAGTATTAAATATAACTGTGATTCGATCTAGGTTGGTTTAAAGTCTTAGCATAACCAAAAAAAGTCTTTGAATTTTGTAAGCCGGAGCTCCGATTTAGGCCTCCATTTTCAACGCAACCTCGTTTCCCTGACGATAATTGCAGGAATGTAAGCCAGAATGTCTTGTTGTGTTGGGTGCCCCAGCATACGCACTAGCGTCCTTTTACACAATTGGACTGTGCTAAATGGTTTATCAATAAAGTCTATAAGGCAGTTTGCATTTAAGAAAACAGATGTGCAAAAAGGGCAGTCAAGAGAGAACGTACGCGCGAAGAGCAGAAGACGCAGAGCTTAGTGCAAGCAACCAAATATGTGAAATTTATCATTCTACATGAGTGCGAAAAATCTTTACTTTTTGCGAAAGTATATTTTCGTCGCGAGCAAAAAGAGAGGGTGTGGTTTTTTCCACTGTAAACCCCTTCCTTCGCCATTGTCGCAAGATGGCGCCTGGAAATAGAGCTCGTGGTTTTTTTGCGGATTGGAATAAGTGCTATTGGAAATTATTAAAATTTTAAAGCTTGTCGTATGGAGTTTTGCCCGGATGGTCTTCTGCAAAGAAATAATAGCTGTTGAAGTAATTGATGCTACAAGTGAAATAATAGTCATGTTATGTTGTGGAATCAGGTACACAGGTAGTTCGAGCCCTTTTGCACGTGATCCCAATTTCTCTACGTCACTGCCAATCATACGTCATACATTAATTGTTTGCATAATTGATTAGTACTTAACATGCATAAAGGAGAAGATGGTGGCAAGAAAAGCAATCCCGTGTGAAACTACAGCATATATAAAATATATAAAAAACACATCTGTCGATAAGCTTTGTAAGCAAACGGGAGTGTCCAGTATCTACAGATTGTGGAAAGAGCCAGTTGGCCTAAGCAAAGCACCAAGGAAAGCAGGAGGGCGACCTCGAAAGCTCTCAAAGTGGGATGAGAGAAGACTTTTAAGACTGATCAAAACGCTAAGAGTACAGCATTCAAACTGGACGATTCAAAGGCTGATGAACCAAGCAGACATAACAACAGTTTCTGTGCGCACAGTTTGACGACTGCTTAATCGAAGGGGGTACTACTATCTACAAGGGAGAAAAAAGGGGCTCTTGACAGCAAACGATAGAACCAAACGAGTCAGTTTTGCCAAGATGGTACTTCGGGACTATGAAAAGGATAACTGGAGCAAAGAAGTGGCATTTTATTTGGATGGAGTAGGTTTTGCCTACAAACGAAATCCAATGGATCAGGCTTTGGCCCCTCATGGTAGAGTTTGGTGACAGAAGAGTGAAGGATTTTCTCCTGGATGCACAGCAAAAGGAAGTGCTTGTGGCACAGGCAGGGAACTACGTTCATTTAATAGTGACGATCACGTATGGAAAGGGAGTTACTTTTATAGAGAGATACGAAAATATGAACGGTGACTACTTCGCAGACTTCTTAAGAAGGAATTTCCAAACAATCGTTGACAATTCTGGCAAGGAAACGTGTCTTTGGGTGCAAGATGGAGACCCCTCCCAGAATTCGAACAAGTCAAAGCAGGCTCAAGAAGAGGTGAACTCTCAGCTATTCCCAATAACAGCCATAAGTCCTGATCTCAAACCCATTGTTAATCTGTTCAAGATTACTAAAGACTTGTTTAGGGAAGAGGCAATCAGTGGAAATATTGTCTCAGAAGCTAAAGCTGAGTTTGAGGCGAGAATAAGACAAACGCCACTCTCGATACCAATAGAGACGATAGATAGAATTATTTTGTCAATGAACAAACGCTTACATAAGATCATAGCAAAAAAAAGGTAATCGACTAAAATATTAATAGAGACATGATGTAGATGTTGCGTGTCAAATAAATTCAACGTCTTTAAGTTACGTATCCATATAATTATTTTGTCATGTTTGTTTTCTATTCCTAAGAAGTAAATCGATCGTAAAAATTCCACGCTCTGCATAGTAAAATTAAAGCATTTCAGTGTAAACCCAAAGCAGCATTCATCAGACTTTTCCTAAAACCACGAGTGATGACATAAGATGTTCATACTAATTTGAGCTTCAATTATAGACCTTGTGTAATCAGCCCCTTCGATTGGTAGGGTAGATTACAGTTACATTTTGCTACGGTTCAACCCACGGTTAACCCTTATAATGAGATCAGTTGTATATGAATCTGATATGGAATCAACGGTTAACCACGATTAACCGTCTTTTTATAAAAGAATATATATATAATTTATTATAAAAAAAAGAGGGGTTAACTGTGAGAAGGCCTTTCTACACATGGATGTATATGGATAAACCTCGTCACGTGGGGGTTAACCATAGGGTTAAACGTACAGCTTACCCTCGTTTACTGTGATGCTGAATATATATCTATTTGAGAAATTTGAATACACGAATAAAGTAATTTAAGAAAGTGACATCAAGTCTAAATACGGTCTGAATATACAGTCAGTGCAGTCATATATCCTGGCCAAGAAGAACTAGCTCTGTAAAGCACTTTCCACAAGGATGTAATTCCTTTTGCTTCTCCTGTGGTATCTGATGAGTAAATGTGAACACCTTCCATCGAGCAGCCATCATTTCATTCTTCCTTTCATCAGAGGAATTATACTTGCCAGTGTACGTGACGGGCGATTTACTTGTGGCAAATATGGGTGTATCTCTTTGCAAATAAATATCCCTAGCATAGGATGTCTTCGGAGCAGGAAAATGAATTGGCTGACCTTCCAGTAAGAGAAGAAACTCTTTGCAAGCAATTACCTCGCTGCTCCAACGGAAATTGTTCAGTAGTATAACTTCTGCGTCTTCTACCCCTAACCAGGCGTAGCTGGTAATGGCAGGATTGGCAAAGGTTTGTAAAACAGATGTCAGGGGTGATAGCAAAAATGTCTTCCCACAATTAGCGGGTCCAACAATTATGATGCTGCAAAACTTTCCTCGCCCCTTGACCAAAAGCTCTCTAAGAGCAGCTGCAAATACGTAGGGATGCAAGCTGTTTTGTCTTAACACTTCTTTGGCACACGTCAGCCATTCTCCATCACACCCTTCAATGCAATTCCCTTCTCCCTCTCGCTTTATTGTTGCCATTCTTGGCTGCTTTTCTCTTTCGATCGAGGATTTGGCTTCATCCATTTTCCATGTTGTGGTTATGAGTTCTTGCAACCCTTTCTCGGACTTTCCTAATATGAATTCGGCGAGATCTTGTTTCCCCTCTGCTTTTTGCTCTTTTGCCAGAGCCAATAACTCCACGTCTCCCTTGATATTTTTCTTCAAAAGAACTTCGGAGACGTCTAGGTTACTTAGCCTTCTTGGTCGTTTCTTACTTTGGGGTGCTGCAAGAGTTGCCCCAAAGGTACTGGGTAATTCATTTGCATTAATGGACTTTCCTGACGTTTTGGATCTACGGCGATCCGTTCTACAGCTTTTGTGCATGCCTTTGTCTTGGGGGAACCAATTATTGCCAGGTCAGGGTGGTCTTCGCTGTGTAACGCTTCCTTGTTGGCTAAAAGTCACCAAGTACATGACCCTCACTGTACGATAATGCAATTCCTGGCTTTTCTCAGTAGAAATTTAGTAGAAACTCATTAGAAACTTTCCTCTTTTGTCACATACCTGTATGCTGTATAATAGTCATCATGAGAAGACGAGAAGTGAACAGAGATCCCATGTTTGTTCATCAGGTATTTTTTTATTTTTTGCAGACTTCCATCTTTTCTGTTGAGCGAGCTTTACCGCTATGTGATAGTGTGCGCCTCCGTCACTATGCTCCTCCGCACTACAGACCCAATGTTGTACCTTAGCCTTACTGTTACTTCCACTTTCAAAACTAGATTTTACTGCCTCTGCAAATGTTCTTCTTGTGGGAAACTAGTCCAAATCTGCTCGGCTATAAGTCACAAAGTACGTGACCCTCACTGTACGATAATGCAACTCCTGGCTTTTTTAAGTAGAATTCGCCATCATAAAATGCTAGCTCCTAACTTCACTCTTTCTAAGAACGTAAACTTGAAGTGTATGTACTATCTTACTCAGAATATTTGATCTATTGAACTGATTTAACGCTATTTATACTAGTACACAGCATATTGGAATTAGCAACACAATTGGTTATACTCTCATGTCAATGATGTGACGAAATTTGCGAATAGTCACGCCCACAGAACATTTCACAGCTATTCAACTGAAACTTGGAGACGATTTTTCAAAACAAACTTGTGGCAACACTCCCTAACGGAAATAAGCGCAGGAACAAGGTATTCATACATTTACTTTTCATTTTTAGAATAAGCACATGTTGTAACGTAAAAAAAAACATGGTATTGGTTCTCAGGCTAATTCAGAGCTGATATGACGATCTGGGACAGAACCCATGAGACAAACGTCTTGAATATGCTTCTCTGTTAAACAACCTCCCCTACCCCCCAATTCAATGTTTTTATGGTATTTTCAAGTGACTTGTAGAAGCAGCATGCCAGGTTGGTCGTAAAAAGCCAACATTGAATCAGGGGGTGAGTGGTTTTTTTGCGGATTTGAATAAGTGCTATTAGAAATTAGTAAAATTTTAAAGCTTGTCTTATGGAGTTTTGTCTAACCTCCCCCTACCCCCCTACAAACGTAAACTTTGGTTTTATGATCGAGCTAATATCCCAGTCATTAGAAGAGGCATCGAGCTTTATGATTGGCAGAAAAAATTTGCAGAGATTCAATGTCCAAATCTTCAAGTTGATAAATTAAACAAAGTGTTATGAAGCATATTCTCCAACTTTATCCCAAATAAGACTACAAAAATTCATCCTCGCCAGGCACCCTGGATAACATCAAAAATCCATCAAAAACATAATCCGTCAGAAAAATCGAGAGTATATAAACTCAAAGTTGGAAAAACCCTTGCGAATCCCGAAACAGGTCAGGAAATGTACTGGTCCCTGATCAATAAAGTCCTGAAAAAAAACAAAATACCTCTAATCCCCCTCTTTGGGAAAACAACGTCTTTTGGATTTTGAGTATGATATTTGAAAGCAAGTATTACTCAGTGGAATGCCATAAGTCACCAGTCATAAAAAGTCATACTTATCTATTATCCTACGTTATGTTTATCAGAGTGTTTTTCAAGAGAGGGTTATTGGGCAGAAAAATGTATTGCGCTTGAAAGGAAAATCATTGGCCGACATCCTCATTGAAAAGTTGGGTGTATTGCTAATACCATTGCAAAACATGATAGGGAAGGGCTTTGAAGGTGCAAGTAATATGTCTGGCAAGGACAATGGGGTCCAACAACATCTCACTAAGTCTGGGGCTACCCTTTAGTTGTACTTCCATTGTTTTGCCCTCCTTTTGTCCAAATTTAGTCCTTGGAAGACAGCAGAAACACTACCACTGGTCAAAGATTTGTTCGACACAATTGGCTCTATTTATAGAGTCATGGAAGGTTCTACACAACGCACAGCAGTCTTTGAAAAGTGGCTGAAAGAATTTGCCATAAATGAAGGACGCAGGGCCCTCTGATCAGTATTACACACCTGTTGGACTTCACGGGTGGACAACCTATCAGCCACTACAAATACATTGCAGGCTTTGCTTTGATTGCAGCATTAGGAGAGTTGAAGCCAAAAGGAGCTGCGTGTGCTGGTCTCTTAACACAACTTAACTTTTTTGAATTTATTCTCAAATTGAAGATTCTTAAAGAACTCTTTGAGATTTTAAAGTATGCATCAGAATATCTCCAAAGGGTCGACATGGATATGGTAACGGGAGTGGACGCTGTCCAGACCTTGATACGACAAATCACTTCTCTTGGAGACGACAAGCATTTTGATGAATTGGTCTGCAAAGCCAAACTTCATGCTTGAAAGTTTAACATTAATAATATCTTCAACGAAGCAAGTAATAGATTTATCAACCATTCGAAAGCAATTCGTTATCAAGCCTAGGAAACTGGCCTTATAATCAAGTATTGACAAAAACTACGAACGTAGAACATTGTTATTCATTGTTTTAAATTCTTGTTTTAGATTCATGATCCCTTTTTGTTTGACATTTCCCAATAAACAAGTTAAAATTAAAGTCTATATGTTGTGTTGCTCTAATAATATATGCAGAAAAATAAATCAAAGGATTCTAAGCTGTTTTGAGACCTCAGAAATGAGAAAATTCCGGGAGCCTCCGGGGGCTTTATCCCCTGGTCCTGTTGAGGGGATTACAGCGCCCCAAGACCTCAGCTGTTTTAGGCAACGGACTCTGGCCATTGCATGTGTGCATTCGAGACGCCATGTAAACACAGAATAGCAAAACACAACTTTTAACAAATTCTTGCCACCCCGGATAAAAATCCCCCTCTTTTTTGGAGATGGCGCCGCCACTGAATCCCTTGATCATTTCAATAGATGGTTGTGTTCATGAAATCAATATTAGAAAGAGATATTTCTGTTGTAAATTTTATTGTCTCTATTTCTCCCTGCTATTCTTCTATCTTCTTGAAAATATCCAAGTTTTTGTAGATTCGTTCTTTCCAATCATACAATCATTCATCATGCATTCTCTTCACCTTGATGTGCTAGTGTCGTCTGCATACATGTTAACTTGTGAGTGTTTTAGAGAAAGGAAGGTCATTTAAGTATAAGATAAAAAGAAGTGGCCCCAGGAATGACCCTTGTGGGACACCACACATAACTTTTTCATACGGGAGAGTTTTCCATTTACCTTACAGCATTGCATCCTTTTCGACAGGTGGGAATGAAACCAGTTAAGCTCTTTATTTCTCGGGCCACAGAGTTTGAGATTTTTCAGTAATATATCATGATTAAAGGTGTCAAAGGTTTTTTTAAGTCGATGAATGTCACCGACGTATATTGTCTACTGTCTATGTTTAGGTACCAGTCATTGGTGCATTTTAGCAAGCAAGTGAGCACTGAATTCTGTTTTCTCAAACTTTATTGTCGCGAAAACAACATTTCACCTAAAATTAAGGAATTATACAACTGGTCACAGACAAGTTTGTCAAACAGCCTAGGCAAAACTGGTAGGACTGAGATGGGGCGGTAATTTGACCGTTCAGCAGTTGAATCTGCTTTATGGATAGGTGCTATTCTAGCAATTTTCCACGTATGTGGCAACACTCCGGTAGAAAGGGACGAGTAAAAGACCTCTGCCAAGACGGGCATTCTGCCTTCAAAAAGAAACTGGAAATTTTGTCCGGGCCTTGTCCCTGAGAGGTCTTAAACTTGCTCATTGATGTGACAACGTGTTCAGATTCTATAGGTGTATACAAAAAGGTTGTCTTGAATGTATGGAAATAGGAACTTACCAATGAAGACATCGAAGACTTCAGTTTTCAAGGTATGAAGGTCCTGGAAGTTTGGATCATAATGGATCAAAAAACAAGCCCCAAGAAGTGTTTGGTTCTAAGCGTAGGAGAAAGGAGATCGTCTTTGAATGGAAAGCTTGCACTCCTAATGATTGCCTTGACAGCCTAGTTTCGCTGTGCCAAGAAATGCTTGCAGGGCTTAGTGAGAGGTAGGAGGACATCCTACCAAACACCATAAAGAATCTTGGTGAAATGTTTGATTTAGAATCAGAATTCGGCACTTTTTGCTCTTTCTGGCACGAGGATGGCAAACTGAAAATCGACAGAGATAGCAGAAGCATGAGGAAGAAGAATTTGCTCATTTCTTCGAGCATGTATGCATGATTCCCCATGTCAAGAGCCTCATTGAAGTGGAAAATGAGCCCACGCTAAATCTTTTAACATGCAGTTGCAGCATTGTGTACCGAAAATACAAGATGACGCTGATGGCTATGGTTTGGCAAAATTTAGTGGGTTGCACTTCAAAGATGTTCATTGATGAGAATTTCCAGCCAGTGTCTGAATTTGAAGCAGACCAACTTGTTTCAATACGATATAAAGATGAAGCAACCATTGACCGGTGGTTCATGTTTCGCTTTGCCAAGGGAAGAGTAATAAAAGCCCATATAAATGAAAACTTCATCACATCTTCATTCTGTTAATAAGGAAGTTATTGAGTCATCTGGCAGTGGCTTCAAAGCAGTAGTTGAAGGCTTTTACAGTGTTGTTGGCATCCACTAAAGAGTGGGGGGATACCAAACAAAGTCCTAATGCAAAGAGCAATTGTTGATTAGAGTGTCCCTTATCCAATACATTGTTCAGCTACGATGAAGGCAATAGCGACCTCATATACTGAAGGAGATGCGGCACACGGACTCCCTAGGCATAAACTACCAGTTTTTAATGATGAGAAGGGTAGAGCACAGCAAAGATTCGACATTTTAGAAAAAATATCTCCGGTGTGTACTTGCCATACTCTGCAGCCTGGTTACTAGTGCTTTGAAAAGCATCATAATGTCTCTATTCAAATATGTAAATGATCTGCGTATCAATAGTGTATGTGCGGGTGACGTCAGCTAGTTTTGAAAACGAGGCAGGCAGCCATGTTGGAGGAGTGAGAGAATTCAGCATGGCGACTAATTCTGTGCACAAAACGTCGATTTTGCTCTCTGATTACGCGGACAAGCTTATTGGAGATGTGAAAAACGATACGAGGACAAGATAAGCGAGATTGCAGTCGATCCTTTGTTAGTACCACAATCAAAATTTGGATCTGAATGTCTACCTCCGGTAGAATCCGTGGATCTTTTACCGTATCTTGTTTTAGATACAAGTTACTACACCAATGCACAATTCAAGGCTTTTTGGAGTTTGCAAGCTTATAACCAAATGGTTTCTGGGTTTTTATGCAGTGTCCTTGGCTACGTTATCAAAAAAGGTACGTTGTGAAGGCCAAAGTAAGACACTCACAGCGAATGAACGATGACCTTGTGAATTTATGGATAATAACAAACCAGGAAGGAACTGTCATTTCAGCCCACTGCACGTGCATGGCAGGACTAGGAGAATGCTGTTGCCACATAGCAAGTGTCCTTTTCTACACTTAAGTATGGACAAGACTTAATGGTAAACTTGCTTGCACCCAAGTGAAGTGCACATGGATACTACCATCCTTTGTTAAGCAAATTGACTATGCTGAAGTTAAAGGCATTAAATACAAATCAGCAAAAACGCTTAAAGCTGTAATGGATAAAACTGTTGATGGTCGTTGTTTAAGAAAAGAGGAAGGCAATATGTGGAAGAGAAATGAAATTTCAAAGCTGAATCAAGCTGGATGAATTTTACAGCTCCCTAAATGAATCCAATGTAAAACCAGCTGTCCTATGTTTGATCGACCCATATCAGAAGGATTTTGTTTCAAAGAGGGTTAAAAACCATAAGGGAATTATTTGACAAGAAATACCTGAAGATGGATTACACGTTTTCTATTTTGTAAGTCGATGGAAGATATCCTCATTGAGAAAGGCTTAAGATGGCTAGGCTACGTTCAAATGATGGAAAACAACAGGCTCCCAAGGCAATTGCTGTATTCTCAGCTATCCGAAGGCTCGAGAAACTGAGGTAGACCTAAGCTACGTTTCAAGGATGCCATGAAAAGAAACATGAAAGCAAGGAACATTGAACCATGTTCATGGCAACAAATAGCAGAAGACCGACCAATATGGACATCAAGGATCAAGGCTCCCCAAGAAACAGTCATAGTCGCACGCGACTGACCGCAGATGATGAATTTTGTAAGTAACCTAGCTTGGGTCCTAGTACTAAAAGTTTCTTCTTTTTAGATACGCACTTAACATCAAATTTTGCACTATCCCTCGCATATTTCTTGTATTAATGTGAAACCCAGCAACTGAAACAAGTAGACTCAACATCCTGTGTTCCTCTAAATAAAAACATGTAGCAAACTTAAATCAAGCAAAAATGTATTGTTGACATATTACTTTCCGGAAGTCCTCTTATTTTTTCGGAGTTTCTTAAAGATGTTGTAGTTCTAAAAGTTTCTTAAATTCTGGGGGCTCTAGTACTATGTTTCTTATACACCGGTTTCTTATAAAAAAACGTGTAGGGGGATCTTTTAAAGGAGTGCCTAAATGTGAAACTTGATGTTACAGAAGAGCATGCAAACCTAATTGAAAAAGAGATATTAACGCATACAAAGGGAAGTGCCTTTTATCAACATAGGGCAGGCAGAATCGGGGCATCAAAAGCATCTCCAATTGAACTGTCATGTATCTGTCAAAGAGGATAACTGTGTATCCAGAATTTGAATGAATTCTTTGCGATAAAATTCATTAACATTGAACATTGCACATCAATCCGAATTAGTGGTCTTTGTGGTCTGTGGTTTTTTTGGAATTCTGATCGCACATCAATTCTGAAATTTTCTCTCCAGCACCTTGGAGTCATTGCAATGTGGCAATGGTAGCTTATGCTGCTTCTAAAGGGTTGAGAATATTGATTTTGATGCTCTGAATCTCTTGGGTAAGGATCTTTGTTTTCACCATAGCATTCTTCAGGAGCACGAGCATCAATATAATCTCAAAAGATTTGTCTCTCGAGAAGAGCCTGAGCTGTGAGCTTTTTTTGGGATATTTGGACTCTATGAGCTCTTCAAGTGCACCAAGCACACCCTCAAAACCTATCTATACTGACAAGTAGAAAGTATTTGATAAAGAAATACCGGCAGTTTCAAGAAATAACATCTTAGCTCTAGTTGTAGAAAAATCTGCTTTAGTATCAGAAAAGAAACTTTGTAGAAAATCAAATTCAGCACTCAAAAGAGAAAACCAAGAATTCGCAATTGAGATTGGCATTCTCGGATTTACAAAGGAGGGGACTTCCAAAGGAAAAGAAAACCCTCAAAGAAGAGAGAGGTGGAAGTGTCCCGAATAACAATTTCATCTCATGTAACGGAGAACAGTTACTTCACAGAAAATTAAACGTGGTCAGAGAGAATAACGACCAACTCAAAGATGAGAATTCATTGCTAGAAAAAACGAATATTGATTTCAGCTCAAAGTGATCTTCAGTTCATCTTAAGGTTGACTGCGCATTAGGAAAGATTAAAAGCTCAGAGACTGCACGAATCTGGCTACAATATTAATTAACATTACCAAGCTTGAGAATTCCAAGCTAAAGGAAGAGAAAGAACTAAAGACATTATAGATTCTAGAGAAGGAAACTTCCCTTATTCAGAAAGAAAGTAAGCTTGCAGTAAAAAAAATTGTACTAGAAACTCTGATGTCAAATCTAGGTGAATGGAAAAGACACTTGAGCAACAGCAATATGAGATTGAACATTTGCGACAAGAAGAATCAGAGTTTGAACCCCTTGGCATAAATACTGGCAAGGCAACAAGCATGCGCCACGATCCAAGACAGAGTTATTTGAAGGACTCTTCTGTAGTTATAGATATAGTTAGACATTTTTCCATTAGGCTCATACAGAGGCGACTCCAGCACAAACGATAGGTGCGAAGAAAAAATTTTTGAATCAAAACAACCAACCACAAGCCTTCTTCTTTTACTCAAACAGACAACATTAATATGTTATGACTAAATTTATGTGTCGCTGTTTATTGTTAAAATGCGCTAGGGTCTGTAGAAAATATTTTGTCTTGTAACCAGAGAGCAAGACTCCCCATGCCACTGCAAAGCTATTTTAAGGAAATATACGCCAATGATGATAACAAGCTTGCAAGTGCAGTTCAAGAAATTATTGACATTTCAGAGAATCAAGAGAATCTGCAAACAATCTTGCCAAGCTGCACAAAATTACCCTCTTTAAAATTGGGATTTGAACTGAGAAGGATGTTTTGAGGGACTGTGGGCTTTTCAAATCTCAAGAGCACTACTCTCCAAAAATTGAAGAGTGTGGAATTAAGTTGTGCCCTGACCACCCATACATTTGTACCTCGCCTGATGGTATATTTAGTTGTGGCTGCCACTATGAAGTCAGAACAACAGAAAATAAATGTCCCTATGCTTTACGAGACACAAGGAGTATAGAAGAGAAGCGGGTTGACTGCCTTGATGTTGGAAAGCAACTTTTTCATAGTCATAGTTACTTTGCACAAGTGCAACTGCTTGTGCAAATGCAGCAAAAAGTTACACTTGCACTTGCCGAAGTGTTTATAATGATAAAGATGGCAAAATTTGGATTGGATGTGATTCAAAGGACTGCAATACAAAATGGTTCCATCTTACATGCATAGGGTTGAAACGAGTTCCTAAAAAGGAATGGTATTGTAAAGACTGCAAAAAAAGTAAAAATTCAAAAAAGAAACAGTAATTTTGTATTTTGAATATTATCTCTAAACATATCTCACATTAATTCAGCGCGCTAACCACTGTCTTATGAATTATATAAATATGCCTTATGAATTAATGTTAATATTACATGGCTCTGAAGAAGGATTTGATCCGAAACACGAATGAATGCCCCACCGTGGATAAGCCTGGAGTTGTGAAGACATCAAGGTTACTGTGCTAACTTACTGTCCTGGTTTAGGACAGTGGTTAGCGCGCTCGCCTGTGTCCGATCAAACCCGGGTTCGAGACCCGGTGGAGGCATATGTCAATTGCAATAGCCTGCTCTGGTACATATCTCACATTAACTATCTACATTAATAATTGTTTATTTTTTTTCATTGTAAATAATATTCACGAAGATTAACCTAACTACAGCATGTTGTAAAAATTTTGTCAATGCCTGAAACATCACTTGCACTGGCTTCTTCTGATAGGGACTTTACCATTTGGATTTCGAGTGGTCCTTCTATAATTTTTTATCTATTTTGTACAAGTCCAATTATTCTTTCAATATGTAATCTAATTGAAGAAATTTGTCTTGTTTTCTACATCTCCTTTACGCTGAGTTGATTTTTCCCCTTTGTGAATTCAGGAATGATGAGTTTGGTGCTGCAAGATGAAGCAAATTCATCAACAAGAGTGAACCCACGATCTGCAAGGATTTGATCACCTGGGAAGTGGTGTTTTGGGTTCAGTAGGTCACTATTCTTAACCAGCTCTACATCAGACACTCTCCCTCATGCTTTTGATACAAAAGAAATAGAGCCATGAGGGGTACAAGCATTCAAAATTTTCACTGTAGAGAGCTTTTTATAATAAGAGTTCACTTGTGCCCTTGCTTTTGGCTTTTTTTGCCGTCGAATAAAAATTTCAGTGCAGTCCATGATTCCAGTAAGCCTCGAAAACAATGCTTGAAGACAGGGGGAATGGTCCTCAAACTTCCTTCATGGTCAGGCCATCGAGTAACAAATTAGAAGTGGTTATGAATCAAATCTACCCACATTCTGAAGATTTCACCAATCAAATCAAAGAATGATGTCAACCAAAATTGCGTGTCGTTTATCATTCCTTCTATGACCAAGGTTGCCACTACAATAGAATTGAACTGATTGAGTTTGAACAGGAATCCTTCCTCATGGAATTGAGAAAGTACCAAAGGATTTTGAATAAGAAACATCTTGACTACAAGTAGCGAAACGTAAAGGTAAATGCTTGGAAAAAGTTATCAGTAGCCTTCAAAAAAGACGGTAAGTGGCTATCTATAGAAAATAATTAATGAATAAGTAAGCAAGGCCTTAATATAGCAAAACAACTTAGTCAAGTATGTCATCATCCATTCCCTGGAGGTAGAATCAAAAGTATCTGTAAGGGCAAATTAGAAATTTTTCATAGGTGTTTTCCTTTTGCATTTCTTTGAGGAATAATTAATCAATACTATGTTGATACTTAGAAATAACTGGTCTGAAGGGTAAGTGTCATGCTGGTATGCAGAGTATGCCACTTGCACACCAGAGTTCTCATTCAGCTATTCTAAAGAGGAGAAAAGGAATTCACAAGGCAATATTTCCATCATTATAACCTATCTCCATCTGTGACTTCAGTACAAAGATTTACTAGCTCTACCAACTTTGCTTTGCATGCAAACTCAAACGTTAACACATGTCTTTTATTTTGAAAGAAACTGATTTAAAAGAAACTAGTATTGAGGTAGCCAAAATTTTAAGAAACTGTAGTGCTACATCTGAGAAGCATTAGAAAACTTTTCTAAAATACATGAACATTATAGCAAATGTTTTGCCAGACCTTTATTCTTGAGCAATAGTAACTGACCGTTTGTATTGTCAACATAACAGTACACCTTTTATTCCTATATGATGATTTGTATTTTAAGAAACATATTTGCAGCTGTGTTAGCGACCACATTAATAATTCTGCATTCTAGACAAAAAAACCAATTAAGAAACTTTTAGTACTGAAATGGACAAAGTTTAATGCTAAATTTAGAAAATTTTAGTAATATGGCCTGATGCTAGTTTTTTACAAAATAGAAAATGTGTAGCCCCCACTGCAATGGCACTGCAATTAGGTGGGAAGGAAACATTTCTTTAGTAAAGAAATTAATATCAGTTTGTTCTCTTAAAATTTTAGTTGACTTCCTGCAAAAGTCATTAAAATATCTCAAAGATAATTCGAAGAAGTGCATGGATAGGAAAGGAGGGCTTATAAAATCTGGAGTAGCAGCCTTGTCATTAGCTACTTGTAATTACTATGAGCAAATGCTGTTTTTTGGTGAAGGAGGAGTTGGCAATGCACAAACAGAAAGTAACATTGAACATCTAGTTACAGAGAATCGAAACATCTGTGAAAATAACATAGAGGAACCAATGACACGGAATGATAATGCAGAAGTTTTCATTTGAACACCTACTACCAAAAAGCAAAAGATTTTGAATGAAAGGATTGGCAGTGAGATAGAAGCTTTCAGTACCACCCCTACTACAAAAAAGCTAAAGACACCAAACCAAAAGATTTTCAGTGATGTAAAAACTGAGATATTGAAGTAAATCGAAAGTGTCAATGATGCATTGAAAGAATAGGATAGAGATGAAGTTGTGCTATTTTGTCATGGCCTAGTCCCTCAACAGCGAATTTTACCAATAAAAAAATTTAGGCAACTTAAAAAAGACATCGAGCAACTGGTTTTTGACACAATTTATAAGGCAAGGAAATGCGATGAGTGAGATGTTCAATTTCCAAGATAATACAGGCAACTTATCAGTCCAGGATATTTTGAAGCAAGTACACTTCCTCATTAAAGATCCCGAACAACACAAAGGCATCATGTTAGTTGGAAAAGGAGAAGAAAAGAAATTATATTATTTTCATCTTGTCATATTTGAAATTAGCTCAATAAAAAGAAGTATATACACTACTTTGCTAAAGAGGTATAGTGTGGCATATAGGGTGTTTTCCAATGAAAAGTAATCTTAAAATCAAAAATTATTACCTCTGTGTTAAGAGATTTCTACTGATGTTGTTCTTCTTGTCTAGCAAAATTGCCTCATGAAATATTTTGACCTGGTGGAATTAGATTAACAGTTTTTTTTATCAGGGGTTAAAAGTTCTCGTTAGGGGACAAGTTCCATAGCTCAGCTTGTTAACAATGATTTAGTTCAATCATTCAATAATATTGTTCAAACAATGTCTTGATAATAATCTCTTAAACTTGAGCTTGATATCTTTCTAAAACCACACCCATATGGTGTTGAATTACAATTTACTCTTAACAGAAATTCTTAAAATGTGAATTGAACTTCACACAAAATTGCAGTAAATCGATTTTCTTGTTTTCTTCATCTTGCTGGTGCCATCAAAGTTATAAAATACCAAGCTCGCAGTTGAATTACCTGTCAGGTAAATTTCACTTTTGCCAGTATAAAATGAGTAAGGACTTATCCTCCCTTCTGTCACATTAACTATATCTTCTACAAAAAGCAAATAAAAATGTGGTAAAGACCATAGACTCAAACTATTAACAAATATTTAATGCAATTTAGTTTTTATTTCAATCTGTTCAATATTTTTGCGTTTAATATTTACTGATGCACATTTATAGAAAAATCTTCATAAAAATTGGGATGAAATTATTGGGATTAAATTATAGCTTACCGTTTCTTTCGAAATTGTATTTGATTCCATATATAACAGTCTTTGGGTGGTACAAAACTTCAAAATAGCCAGGAAAATCGGGAGCATAGCGAAACGAAAACATAGATTACTTAAAGAGCCACTCCAGTGAAATATTTTCATTTGATGAATAGACCAATTCTGACCTGAAACGAACGAATTCCCAATTTTTTTTTGATATCTCTAACCTTTTTCTAACAATAAGCCTCCAAAGTTGAAACTCGCCGAAAAAAAACGAAAAAAAGTTTTCGTTAGATAGGGTCCGTGTGACGTCACACGAACCCCATTTTTTGTATGGCAAATTGAGATTGAACTCTCGCCGTAAAACTCGCCGTTTTTCCATGGTTCGGCAGTTTTGAGGAGAACGACTTTTTTGGTTTTGTGATTCGGTGTTTGGAAGAACTTGCACCAGGTTTTGATTTGCGAAACGAAGAAGCAGTGGAAGCGACAAACAGATTAACTCTTTTCTTAGTGTCCGTTAGTATCGCTGTAAAAGTTGCAGAATTTAGTAGTTTGAAGTCGAGCTATGCTGGTGTTCACAATTACTGCAATACTTTGGTTGCGAATGATTTAAAAGCTACAAGATTTGGCTTAAAGTCGCGTTGTTTGATCGAGCCATTCACAGCAGAGACACATTCGGCATTTCGAGATGGGTGAGTAGGCCTAAGTTTGTCTAATTTCATTCTTTTGACTTTGATGTAATGCCCCACTTAGAAATTACCCGAAAGTGAGGGCCAGGGGCGCGTGTTAAAAATGGAGGAGCATAAGAAGGGACATCTTTTAAAGGAAGCTTTTAAATGCAGGGGTCAAAATTAATAATTGTAAGGAGGGTTTCAGACTTAAAAGCAGCTACCTTGGCTCTCATGGTCTCTATTCAACAAGAGTTTAGCGAAATATCAGACATCCAAAAAGTAAAGTAGCAAAATTTCTAAGACATGTTACAGGGGCATAATTTCTAGCTTGAAAGTTGGGGGCTTGGTGCTTATGCCACTGCAGTGAGGGAGACCTTTCTATATTTTCACGAATTCAGCATTGTAATACCAAAGGGTGCCAACTGAAACTCTAACCTGGTTAATTGCCCCCTCCATTTTGTACTTCTGGGGGAAGGTAAATCTAATCTGGTGTTAAGCTGTTTCTCTCTTGCCATATTTTCCCTTGCTTATTTTCCTATGCTTTGTTTGAATAGGAAATCTTGCACAATGAAGTCAATACACCTCAATTACTTGTTTATGGTTTTCTAAGCTATTTAAAAACACCAGGAAACAATTAACAGATGCAGTATTTATTAAAATGGGTGATAGCATAGTATTTAATGTAATGCTCAATAGATAAAATATTTCTATTTCTTTTAGGGGATAAGGTCATGTTGTCTCTCTTGCCCATCTTAATAAAAGGGCTGGAATCTGGTCACTCCCCTGACAACCCCTCAAGGAGGGAGGCAAAAATATTATCACATAAATCTTCTACAGACAGATGTTTTTCTGCAAGATGCGTCCATCCAAGTCTAAAATAGGCAATGCATAGACTTTCAATTGAATTAAATTGGTAAGCTCAGAGAAATTAGAAAGCATCTCAAATTATTTTTTCTGGGGGGGGGGGGGGTACAACACTTCAAAGGTACTTTATTCATAAAGCACCAGGGGCCATTTCTGTAAGTAAATTAACAACATCAAATCTTTTTTTCGCAAGATCTTGGGGTGGCCCGTACGTCCATGAATATGCTACTAAACTATCAATTCAAAATAAAACTTTTATTATGGAATTGGAAATAGATGGAGGCTGAACCCCCTAGCCCTCTGCCTGCTGTATGTCCTGTCAGTTCATGTGGAGAATGATATTGCTTGTTTAAAGTCTATGCAAAATCTTTATTATAGACTACATTTTTCAGTGAAATACACTTTACAAGAACTAACCATTGCACATCTCTGATTTTCATTGTCTTGCGTCTGTAAAAAAATCCTCAGTTTCTCTTTCCTTCTGATGGTTTGCTGCTTGCTGCTCCATAGCCTGTCACGCTTGGCCCCTGGCAATGGCCTACACCATTCAACTCTATCCTCCCTTCTTTATCTCATGTCCACAATAAGCTGTTTGCAGTTTATTTGTACCAGAAGTCAAGAGTTGACTCAGCATAGTATGCAGACATTCCAATGTGAACATTGTTTGAAGATTGAAGCCAATCTTCCCGAATTTAGATGATCTGTTCTCGCTGCAACTCTCATTTCGCATTTGTTGGGGTGATGAAGTTTAGTAGCGGTCAGAGCTGTTCACTTTCGCATTTAAAAAACGACAGAACCAAGAGTTGAGAACGAGAAATTTACAGAGTGTCGAAAATCCGTGTGACATCAATCCGAAAAGCACCGAAAACTTTTTCAAAAACAATTCAATTCAATAAGAGTTATACAAATGCTTATTGCGAGAAAACAGTAAGAGATATACAAAAAATAATTGCCGATTCGTTCGTTTCAGGCCAGAATTGGTCTATTCATCAAATAAAAAAAGTTCACTGGAGTGGCTCTTTAAGCTTTTCGTCTAACACTCAACAGAGTAATGATTCTGACGTATTACTCTGTTGAGTGTCAGACAAAAAGCTTAAGTAATCTATGTTTGTGTTTCGTTATGCTCCCGATTTTCCTGGGGATTCCATATATAAATGGATTTATGAAAGCTGAATCGCATGTTTGAAAATACATATAGATATATATCTATAAGAACTAAGAAGAAAGAAAGACTATTCCACACAACATTGAGTCTCATGTTTTCACAATCATCAGGTGTACAAAAATAACTATCTACGATAGCAATCAAGATAACGATCGCGACAACCAACTATGCGAAACATCCAATGGAAATTGGATTCAGCGAACAATTCTTTGCAACGATTGTTCTAAAATATCAATTAATCTCTGAATTCCTAATTACAAGCTTGTTTTGATGCCTAAATTTACGAACAAATTCAGATCTAGTGTTTAACAAGTCTTTGTCCCCTATAGATCAATTGATATAGAACTCCTCGGTTAAACACAATTTACTGTAGTTGCTTCTAGGTTTGCTATTTACTTTCTTGATTATTCTCCAGTTTATTTTCGGATTTTTTCCTTCATCCTTCAACATCCAAAATAATTCGACAACGTAGTGCTTTTCCTATATTTATCTTGCTTGAAATATTTGCAGTGATTCGCAAAACGAGCCTTAAAAGTGCCCTCAGTGAGACCAATGTATCATTTTTTCTCAGCGTCGACAGTATTACTAATAGTGCTTCGTAAATCAGGCTTGAGGTGAAATATTTATTGTAGAGCAAGCAGTTCTCTTTTTCTTGGAAGTTACACCCACTTTCCTTACATCCTATTGGATTAATAATAGCTTTATTGTGTAAGGCTATTATCGAACCAATGTTTTTCATGCAGCTATAGCTCAGTTTTGCAGTATTTTTGTTGAACACCTTGTGGAGCTGATGGTCTTTCGGGAAATGTTTGTTTACCAGTTTCGGGAATATTTTTCTGATATTTGTTTTGACGGTTAAACGTCAAGTTTGAACCAAGGTTAATAACCCGGGTACGCTATTGTTGATTGCCATTGTGAGGGAGTACATGCTTGCTGTTTCAACAATGGTCAGCAGTTGGGGTTCGTAGGCACATAAGCACAAGGCGTTGCCCTGAATCAGACCACTCTACAAGCTTGCAGACTAGCAGCATGGTCGCAACCTGTCGAAATACCCGCTCTCCCTATCCTGGGAATAGCCGTTAGATAGATAATAAATAGGAGCTCTGTTTAGCTAGTTAGTCAATCTTGCCTAACCTTTCTTGTTTTTTATTTCCTCCTGGTAACATTTTTGCTGTCCCCTCAGTTCTCACCGCATTTCATTTCCGCGGTGGGACGTGTGCATGGTCACCAACCTTAAAAACTCGTTTTGGTCAGGCAGTAATGGGCAGCATGGCTTGAGAGCCGGGGACCTGGGGTATTCCCTAATTTGTGGTGGTTATAGGGGGCTGGAAATCCCTTTTCCTTTCTCCAGGCACTGGCCTTTGTCCTCGGGAGGTATAAGCTCTGTCCAGGTCCTTGGAGGCTGCTCAGGGTGGCTATTGCACAAAGCCCAACTTCCTGATAGGATCATGGGATAGGGATTAATTGACGTTCTTTGAATAACGTGGATTGAACCAGATTATTTTTCTTTTTCTTTTCTTTTGATTTTCATTGTTGCTTTAATTGATTTCTTCGGGGATGTATAAGAAAACAATTCCGGTTCAATCCACCTTATTCAAAGAACGTGCAATATGCATCATTGACTGCACCGAAATTTATATTGAGAGACCCAAATCTTTGGATAAACAAGCAGCATCATGGTTTATAGCATTATAAAAACATAAAACTTTGTAATTCTTAGTTTGTGTTTCTCCAAATGGCTTAATGTACTTGTCGGATTGTTCTGGGGGCAGGACATCTGATTGGCATATTTGCCAGGATAGCAACTTTTATAAATTTTTGGAGGACGGTGGCAAAGTTTTGGCAGATCGAGGCTTCCAGATCAATAAGCATCTTTTGCTGTACTACTGCAAATTGTTTGTACCACCAAGAGCAAGAGCCAAAGCACAGATGTCTGCTACTGGATGCAAAAAAACAAAAGAAATTGACAATGGGAGAATACATGTAGAACACGCAATAAATAGGTTGAACAATTTCAATATTTTGAAGACTGTTATGCCCAATTGATCAATGTCAATCTGCTGCTGGATATTGCCAAGAGCTGTCCAAACAAAAGAATAGCTTTTAGTAACTTTGGCAACAACTATTGGTATTTGACATTGGGTATAATATTTATGAGTTTTTTTAAGTGTGAAAACATTGCTTTCCTTGTTCATGTAAGAAAGACTGGCTTCTGGATGATGTGGTGCTAAATGGCGCATTTAAAAAGGACATTTGATATCCTAACATGCCTTTACGCAGCAATCACATTCTACTATTCTGTCTGGACTCTCACCAACAAATAGTATCTCTCCACACAGAAAAAGCCCACACTCTCGTACTTTCACGTTTCTGTGTGTTTTTTTAAAAATCTCCTCAAATCAATTGGAAGCATCGCCTTCCATTGACCTACCATACTTTAATACTGGCAACTCTGATGGAACATGTGATGTGCCAGCAATTTTTGCAAATAATGGCTCAAGGTCAATTTTTCTCCTGACAATCTTCTCAATGTTGCAAGACGTGCTTTTACATCATGCCCCTTTGCAGCAGTTATAACATGCGTTCTGTGTGAAAACTATCAGGATTTTCAATTTGCCCTAATGTCTTCTTCTCGATATCTACAATTTCTTTGCTGGAGATGTTTTGTATTATGTGCAAATATTAATTTGGATCTTTTACCTCCATCAAGACTCACTGTAGAACTTGACAATTTTCTGTCTGGAATTCACTATTGGGCATGCAGATTTTGGAAATGCATAAAACAATATGCGATCTTTTTCTGCACAAATCGGCCTTATTGCAGTTGCAATATCATCAAGACACAGATCAAAATCACCACACTCACTTAAAGGGTAATATCTTTTCCTTGGTGATGGATTTAGGTCTTTTTTAGCCTTTCCCCTTTTTCCAAAGTCATTCCTAGACAATTTCATATCCTTGATCTTCATTGGTGCGGCTTTTCTGTTCGATGGCAACCAGTCGCATGATTTTGATGTGCAGGATGGATTTATTAGGCCTAATCAACATGAAGCACCCAAACGGATCAAAGCTGCGGCAACATGATAGCAGGTTTGAGCCATCCTGGGGGAGAATTACATTTTAGGGGGGAACGGAATCTTTTCAGGGGAATTTAAAAAAAAATATTTCCTTTGCAAATTTTTTTGTAATATTCGCTCGATACAACTCTTACATCACTTTTAGCCTGTAATAAACACATTTGGTGTAGGAAGATTAAAATATTTTTGATGACTGATACCATGCTGGCAAAGAAGCGTGTCCTGGGTGTATTAGTAAATTATTAGTTGTGTAACTTTTTATTAGCAGAAAAAACATGAACAACAAGATAGTTTTGTTTTTGATAAGATACAAGTTTCATGTTTATCTGGTGTGGTATTCGAGGAAATAGTTCCTGTTGCTTTTCAAGCAAAGGCATATTGCACATTTGCTGCAAAATATGGATGAATAGCCACTTTTGCAATTTCTGCATCTTCCTCTCTTCTCTTTTTCAGGCACAGGCCAATGACCACATTGGTCATATCGGGATGCTGCTAGTGGCTCTGGCTGTACTGGTCTCCTAACTCTCTTATCTTCTGTGGCTAACTCATTTATTTTTCTTTTAGGGCGTCTTCCTGGGGTAGCTTTATCTGGCTTATTACCCTTGATCAGGCCTTCTGCAATTTCTATCGAGAACTTTAATAAGCTCAGCTGTTTTCTTTTTGGTATTGTAAATTTCCAATGCATCTGAGGGGCGTCGATACAAGAGCCAAGCATTGACCTTGCAGATGTCAATACAATGCCAGAATAAATTCAGGTACCTGCGTCGCGTTTTCACCTCAATTCTGTACAGTGCTATCAACATGTCTGACAAATCCATGCCACCCATGCCCCTGTTGTAAACTTTTACAATTTTATGGCACTGAATAGCTTTCCTGCATTTTTCTGATGCAATCATCTTCCCACTGAATCCATTGGTTCCACACCAATGTAATTGGAAGCCAGGTGGACAGCATTGTTGTCCATCCATTCGGTGAAAATGACTCCCGAGTTTAGATCGGTCATAAAATCCACAGATTCTCTTCCAGCTTTACCTAGTTCTTTATTTGTCTTCAAAGAACTGCCCTGTAAGCGATTTGCACGCACAGTGCCACATGCTGAAATTCCTATCACCATAAATTCCTATCACCATAAATTCAAATAAATGAAGAGTTCAACTGTAGAAAACCAGTTGTCAAAAAATAGCTTGTGGCCGGAATGATGAGGCAAGAATTTGCACAATCTTGGCACAACCCGAGCTGACTTCTGCAGGTTTTTGAACTCGTCTGACTGCAAGGTATCAGTGTTCTTGGCTCCATAGATATAGAAATCGTATATGATTCCTGATGCACCTGCTCTGACGAGATTCTTGAAGCCCCATTTGTTGGGTTTCTTTGGGTTGTACTGGCGGATTTTCCTGTATCGTGTTTTCAAAGGGATGATCTGTTCATTAACAGAATGGCACTCTTCTGCTGAAATTAGCAGGCATTGCTCTCGTACTTTTTAAAGTACGGGCTTTATTTTGAAAAGTTTATCAGCAATGCCTTCCTGGCTGACTGTGTTATCAACAAAATGTATGAATTTTTTGAGTTTCTGAAATCTTTTCAGAGGCATAACATCAGCAACAGGGAAGTATCGCATTCCTGTTGACCAATATAAGACATAAGTTGGAAGCTTAACGATTCCCATCTTTAGATGCATCCCAAAAAATTTCTCCATTTCGTCTTTACTGGTATTTATATTAGCACCAGACTGCTGAACGCTGTACAAATTTGCCTGTTCTACTACAAGGTTTGTCAGTTAATCAGTCCAGAAATCTTTAAAATATTCAAAAGGTTCTTTGATATCTGTAAGTTGCTCATTTGAGTAAAAATTAGAAACTTATTCTGCAAGTACACTAGGGCATATTTAAAATAGCAATGAGCAGCATCAAGCACTTTATTAAAATCTGACTCTGAAATGTCACCATTATGAAGGAGAGCAGTCAGATTGGCCTTTGACATCCCACCAAGAAATATTTGCTCAGTTGGCTTGAAAATAGCATCATCATCCAGGTCAATGTCTACAACTTAAGTATCTCTTAAGATGATTGGCAAAACAATGCGAGATGCTAACTTTTTGCCTAAATTATTAATTGCATCTTGCAAGATATGGATGGTTGGCTCTTCTCTTTGTAGTAATTTATTAAAATTTGTGAACAGCTGGATAGAGGCACTATGGAATTGCAACACTGTCTCAAACAGCGGGTTGGAAAAAGCATTATGCAATCTCCGAAAGCGTTCATCAGCAAAATGTTCAGACTGAAAGTAGGATTTCAGGCTTTGCAGCTTCTTTAGAACTCTGTCAACACATCTGTCCAATGATAGCCATCGAACAGAAATGTGCTTCAAGACCTTTTGGTAGTCCTGGTAACAAAATTCAAAGTATTCAGACAGTTTACCTTTGCGCTTTGAGCTTTTATCAATCCAATAAAATAAATCAATCATAATATTTTCAATTTTTATACCAAAGAGTTCAGTGAAAGCATCGTTTGCTTCACTAGCAACAAAATGGGCAAGGTGACAAGGACAACCAGCAATAAAAATGCTTGGATTATGATCTTTGCAGCTAGAAGCAATTGCATTTCTCATACCAATCTTTGCATTTGTGTTATCCACATTAAGACTCACAGCGTGGGACCAAGGAATCAAATCAGCATCAAATTTTGATTTGATGACATCAAAAATAGCATAAGCTTTACTGCAATCTTCACCTGAGGTAGTGCAAATGTCATAGAAATGACTGGTGACTGTCTTATATCTTTTAACATCAAAGATACGGATTGTAACAGGGTTCATTTTGAGCAGTTCTGTGTCATTTGATCCATCAGTGCCCAAGGAAAAAGGATGAGACTGACAGTGTTGTACAAGAGCTGAGTGACAAAAAGGACCCATAGCAACATTCAAAATCGTAGAAGTTTTGGTCCTTGCTGAAGAATATTTTGAAGCAATTTTGCTATCAGGAAATATTGATCTAAACAATGGACCCAGATGATCAGCAGTCGCAATTGGTAGGTTGTGTTGTACAAGAAAGTTTAAACCTCAGCTTTCAAAGTTTTCTTCTCGAGTGATGACTCTCCAGTGCTTCATACCTTTAACATTGTTTTCATGCACTTCTCTTTCACAGTGGTCCTTGACATCTTTTACACCCTGGTGACTGCAAGATATATCTTTCTTGCAAGGAATACAGCGGAACTTTCCCTTGTCATTGGCTGCTGTAAGAGGATCAACAATCGCCCTTCAAAGAATAACTTCCTCTCTTTCTTTGCTTGTAAGATGGTTTCAAGACTCTTAGACCTTTTTCGACTAAGGAATGCATTTAGACAATCATTATGAATCTTTGTAGACTCGTGCTCTTCTATTCTTTGATGAACATGTGTAAATACTTTCAGGTCATTCGCAAACGCATTAGAAGAATCGCTGTACACAAGACAAAGGCTGCAATTAAGACTCGTTGTTGTAGCACTAAATGTCAACCATTTCCTCTGAATTTCAGTGCCAGTGGCAGTTTTTCTATAAAACGCTTGCCTAACTTAAAATGAAACGTGTATTTCTGGAATCTGAGGATGATGGTTGACAAACTTATCCAGGCCAGATGGAAGAAGGAATCAGTTGTTTTTGTCAGTAGCTTAAATTCAGGTCTTTATAGTTATATTTCTTTATCGAAAAGGAAAAGCATCTTTTAGTGACAAAGAATCCATAGAATCAGCAGTGCTACTGTCTAAGACCAGTGTTTTCTTCAATGGCATTTTAAGCGATGGAGTTTTCTGAGTCTTCTTCTTGACATCTTAAATTTTAGATGACATACATTATGATTGCTTCTTCTACAACTTACATTAGAAACAAAAAGCTCGTATTCTTATATATTTCTCAACTAGTGAAAAGATCATCATACATTCTTTGTTCAAGTTTTCTTGTTGCAAACTGCTGTCAATTCCTCCATGCGAGCCGTCTTGAGAATCGCCGACCATAGGCTGTCCAATTTCATGGCTGAACATTTTCTGGAAAAAACGTTGCAAATAAGCTTAAGCCCTGTTTCCACTACAGCCTTTAAGCTGGGTTAAAGTCAACTCGGGTTCAACCCACTTGCGTTTACACTGTCCGGACAACAAATTACAGTGTAAACGCAAATGAACCTGGGTTAGCGTTTTGGCTCATGCGCAGGCCCGCTAATTTCAGCTACTGTACTTTCCAAATGGCGCCTAACAACGACAAGAATTTCCATTGAGGAGTAACATTTTCAAGGCAAGTGTTTCTTTTTAAGATGAGTATGCAGAACGAAGACAGCGACGCGAGAGTTAAGAGGATTGAATTGTATTCGAGGTGGAGAGCAAGAAGGAACCAGAGAATGTTTCAGGGCCTTATTGAGGAGTTATCTCGACCAAGAACAGTTGCGAGATCAGTATGGAGAAGGCAGAGCAGTGGAAGCTGGTGGGATATCATCGTCGAGGGAGGCTTTGAGGGGAAACAACTGGGTATGTAAATTTCGAGTCAGAGAACCTTTGATTTCTATGTCAAGAGCTTGAGCCATATTTGGCCGGAGAAGACGCACAATTTCTACAATCTATACAAAAAGAGTTGCAGTTGCTTTGTGGGGGTTTGAGAGAGATCTTTAGTATGATTGGTGTAACTCAAGTGAAAAACCAAACGTGGCAAGAATGGCATTATTGATTTATGCTGGCACTGATGTGGAAGATTCGCCCTGTTGAGCCTGAAGGAATGACCTCTTTTTGAATTAATGAAAATGAAACCAGAACCTTCAGAAAGTATTACAAACTATGCAACAAGGTTAAGGAGAGCAGCAGATAAATGTGATTTCACGGACTGGTCTGCTGAGAAAATGATTAAAAGCTTGATTACAAGTAATATGTAAGATGAGGATTTGAGGTTGAAATTTTTGCAGAAAGATAGAACACTTGACCAAATTTTGGACATAGCAAGAAGGAAAGAAGACGCAGTGGCACGAAGTAAGGTTATAGACAATGAGCCAAGGTTTCCAGCAGTCAGGAAAATTCGAACAGGTCGGAATTTTAATGGACCTAGAAAATTTGAACCTAGAATTGAAGGGAAATGTAATAAATGTGGACACGAGAAACATTTTCCTTCCACAGAACTTCCAGCAGCTTCAAGAACATGTAGTTATTGCAAAAAGAAAGGACATTATGCTTTTGTATGTTTCAAGAAACAAAATATTAAAGTTTTGGATGATTTTTAGGGAAAATCAGTGATTCTGAATAAGGATACGGATACCAATGAATGTGATGTATCAATGATTGATGTCCTTAGTCTTAGAAGCAAACCCGCTTTAATGAGAATTCAAACAGATGGTCAGGAAGTAATATGGCAGCCGGACACTGGTACCCAAAGGAATGTTTGGGATGAAGTGCAGTTTCGCACGTTTCAGCGACAGTGCAAGAAAGCAATACCTCTTCGAACAACGGATATAAAGCTATTTGCATATGGTAGTAAGGTTCCATTGTCTGTTGTAGGATGTTTTGATGCTGTCCTGAAAGCAGGTGATTGTGAAACCAGAACAGAGATATATGTAACGAAAGAGTCCTCAACGCACCCTCTATTATCGGAGTTGTCCGCTAAATCGCTCGGATTGATAAAGTACAATGAGAACTTTCTTGTCAAGCAGTTACAATTACAGGAAGCAAGTGAACCGTGTAAGAAAATGTTACAAGATGTTAAACGTCAGAAGATTGAGGACATCATTTTCGCCCATAAGGAAGTTTTTACCGGTAAAATAGGGAAGTCTAACGCAGGTGAAGTTACATTAATGACTGATGACTCTGTTGCACCAGTTATGCATAAGTCAAGACGCGTGCCATTTAATTTAGCCGAGAAAGCAGAGAACAAGATTAAAGACCTGCTTAGTCAAGATATTATTGAATGCGTACCAGACAATGAAGTACGTACGTGGGTTAGCCCAACGGTGATTGCTCCAAAACAAGAATCGGATGATATACGTTTGTGTGTGGCCATGCGCATGGCTAATAATGCCATTAAACGGCCATATGTGCAGATTCCTACAATGTCTGACATTGTGAACAAGCTTCGTGGGGCAGAACGTGTCACAAAGCTAGATTTAAAAGAGGCATACCATCAAATTGTATTGAGCGAGTCATCAAGATACATTACAACATTTTATGGCCCAGATGGCCTCTATTGTTATAAAAGACTGAACTATGGTATTAAATCTGCACAAGACATTTTACAAATACAAATGCAGATGATGTTATCAGGAATCCCTCATCAGGTCAACATTTCAGACGACATACTTATAGGAGGAACGGTTGACGAGCATGACTTAGCTCTAGAGCAGGTGCTATCTGTATTAAAGAACAGAGGAATTACTTTGAATCGCACAAAGTGTATGTTCGATAAAGATGAGGCACGATTTGTCGGATTGGTGTTTAACAAGGAAGGCACCAAACCAGATCCAAAGAATGTAAAAAACTTGCAGTAAGCATCTTGACCGACAAGTAATGCTGAACTACGCTCTTTCCTAGGTATGGCAGGATTTAGTGAGCGCTTCATTCCAGACTTTGCGGGTATAGCACATCCATTACGATGTTTGGTAAAAGCAACACGCTGGGAGTAAAATGAAGCTTGTCATGCAGCATTTGAGGAAATAAACTCGTCACTTAGTGAATATTCATTATTGTTTCACTATGTTACTGGTCAAGATACTGAACTGGTTGTAGATGCCGGTGTGATGGGACTTGGAGCTGTCTTAGTACAAAGGGCATCTAAAGCTGAACCCTTTTGCCCAGTTATGTATAAGTCGCGAGGATTGAAAGATGAGGAGACTAGGTACTCATCTACAGAAATGGAGGCATTAGCTATTCGCTGGGCACCAAAGAAATTCCGGAATTATTTACTTGGAGCACCAACATTCCGTATCGTTACTGACCACCGACCATTAACTTACATGTTCAATAAAGTTAATGGAGATTTGCCTCCGAGAGTAGAGAAATTTGCTATGGATATACAGGAATTGGAGTATGAGGTGGTGTACAGGGCAGGTAAAACTTGCATAGCTGATTATCTATCACGTCATCACAGTAGCCGCAAAGGCTCAATTCCTGCTGAAGAGGTGGAGATTGCTGTCAAAAGTAAAATGGAAGTCAATTGTTGTCACGTTGTGAATGAGTTCAGTGCAGTTACAATTGAAGATATTCGAGGAGAGGCTGAAAAATGTGAAGTCTACAAACGATTACGCGAAGCTATTCAGTCAGGGGAAGAGGTACATAGCAACGAGGTAAAGGCCTATATGATTCCTGAAGTCAAGCATGAGCTATGTGTTATCGATGGTGTTGTATGCAGAGGATCACGAGTTGTTGTTCCTTTGACCTTACAAAAGTGTGTTGTTGAACTGAGCCATAAGGCACATCAAGGAATGAGTAAGGCAAAGAGTTTGCTACGTGCATTTTGTTGGTTCCCTGGTATGGATATAGCTGTTGAAAGCCAAGTAAGGAAGTGTTTACCATGTCAGGTCGTTCAACCAGCTAGTAACGAACAGCCATTAAAGCCTTCAGACCTTCCAGAAGGCCCATGGCAGTATGTTGAAATGGACTTCCAAGGCCCTTATCCGAATGGAGAGAATATATTCATAATGATGGATAGGTATAGCCGTTGGCCAGAGATGGCATTCTTTAGGAGTGCACCCAAGGCAAACAATACTATAACCGCTATGGAGGCTATATTTGCAAACAAAGGGGTTCCTAATACTTGTCAGTCTGACAATGGTCCCCCTTTTCAGTCCGAAGAGTGGAAATATTTTGCAAAACGCTGTGGTTCTTTTCACCATCGTGTCACACCAGAATGGCCACGGGCAAACGGAATGGTCAAGCAATTTAATCGTAGCATGAAAGAAGCAGTACAAGCAGCAGCAATAGAAGGGGAATCTTCACGAAGAGCAGCTCTAAGGTTCATACAAGTGTATAGAGCAACGCCTCACAGTGCTACAGGTGTAAGCCCTCATTTTGCTCTGTATGGCGGCCGAGAGATGCAAACTGTAATTGCTCTTGTAAAAGCATTGGATGATGTCATAGATCGTTCTCGTGATCGACACTACAAGGCAAAAATGTTAAATGGGAAGTTACCACACAGGTTTCATGTGGGTGATGCAGTTATCGTAAAACAGAAGAAAATCAACAAATTGACACCAGCTTTCACCCGCTTCCTCGGAAGATTACTAGTATAAAAGGATCTATGATAACAGCATGTGCAGTAGATAACTCATGGTCAATTACAAGAGATGCATTGTACTTCAGAAAAATACAGTGTGATATTCGCACGGATGACGAGGAAGATGATGAAAATGATATTTGTAATGATAGTGACTCCGGTTCCATCCTAGAGAATCCGTCTGGAAGCACACCCTTTGTTGACAACAGTGGGCCGAAAATTAACCAGCCTGAACCTACGCCACAACAACTTGCGGTTCCACTACGAAGGTCCCAGCGTGATACTCGCAAACCGGACTATCTGAAGAACTATGTCTGTTTAGGGAATGGAAATTCGAGTTTAAGCAGGGGATAGATGTTGTATAGACGTTGCCATGTTGCAGGGAGCCTCGCTCCCATGTGGTTAAATTAAGTCCCAGCCTCCTCGGGAGGGACACCAACAGTTTTCATAATGCTGGACTTAAAAGCCGAACGTTTGTTTTGTTGTGTTAAAGCTATGTTATGATTTGATAATTAATGGAGTTATAATACTACTTCAAGAACATTAATGGTCAAATACTATATATCTTATTAGCGTGTTACTTTTTCATGTGAAACGACAAACGCATTATCTTTGACAGGCTTTATAAAATCCTAAATTAAGTGGATTGTAAAGATTCAGATTTTTGTGGTGCAATTAGTTGCATAATAAGTAGTTTAAATCTCACTGAGCTTCCCCAGAGAGAAAGATGTATAATCATGGCCCTGGTCCATTTTAGTGTTGAATTCTATTATCTTCAATTTTTCGTTTCTTGGTTTCTTGCAAAGAATCAGAAAAGATTCTGTCAATTATTAACCTATTCTGTAGTGAATAACTGTTAATATTTGTTACCGACCTAAATACTGAATTTTATATAGCACGTCAAAGATAATGCATTTGTTGGTGCCTTCTATTTCTAAAACATAAGGCATATACCATTTTGCTTTATAGATTGAGTTATTATTGCCCAAAGTAATTGCTGAAACATCTTTCATTGGACGAGTGTAAACAGGGGCGTCATGGGACCTCAATTTTAGGGTAGGCCAAACAAAAATTTCCGAAAAGTGAGAACGCTGAAATTTTTCCGAAAACATGGTAAAATAGCAAAACTATCTGAAAAATTTGACAGGTTGGCAGTGGCCCCCCTGCCACGACGCCCCAGAGTGTAAAACTTCAATGACAGGTATTTTAAACAGGTCAAAAAACAGGGCTTGAGTGTTATCAGAACGAAATAATTAGGAGTAAATGATGCACTTTCTTATAAGAACAACCTTTATAAGAAAACCAGGCTGAAATTTGGGTCAGAATTTTTCATCTAACTACTTTAGCCAAAAAACAAGTTCACCAGCATAAAATCTCCTTAAAAACAATTGTAAACACATTTTTGAGTTGGCAGGGGTGATAAGGTGGTAAAAATGAATTCAAAAATAAGATATAGACAGGCTGAAATCAAAGTCTAGTATTCTCATAAAAAAGCACAAATACCTTTGATCACTTTAGTTTGGATAGTTATAAGTCAGTTTTTAATTTATTTTTACTTCGTTACACTTTTTTCAATAAGCAACTGGTCTCTGATCGAGCTCTCAAGTTGTATGAAAAAATTTGACTTTCAGTACTGAAAATTGCTAAAATGTTGCTTTAATTTTGAAATGTAATAACATGTACGTACTGTAACACAAGTGAAAACTTGATTATGGGAAGGATCAGATGTTTCAAAATTTAAGCAACTTAAGTAGCTTTGAGGGCAAAAAACTTAAAATATTTATCTTGAATAACCAACTTGAAGGCTGGACCGAATTCCAGTTGCTTTGCCTGGTCCAAAGAGAGGCGATTTAAAATGCGAGTTTGCGTGAACCTCTATAGTTCCTCTCATAAGCCTTTGTGACTGCAAAATTATTCATTGGATAGTTAAAATTACATCTACTGTTTTGTATAGTAGTTTGATGAGATATTGCTTGGTCCCACTTCTTGCATTGTTCCAAGGTAAATTAAGGCTTTCTTCGGGCTCTTCAGAATTTAAAGCCATGTTAAAAATGCCATTAAATGGCTGCTGGGGCACATGGGGCTGGCTGGGTTGGTATGCATGGCCTTGCTGCATCCCACTATAACTGGCTGCTACTGCTGCTGGTTCTTGAAAATTTGATGAAACTTTACCAAGCATATCAGCAATCATCTTTATGATCATCATCTCATGCTTTCTTTCTTCTTTTCTTCTTTTTTCTTCCCTTTCAACTTCTCTGTTCTGGCGTTCTTCCTCCATCCTGAAAAAGCGATCATCAGCTGCTTCTTGCTGTTTCTGAATTGTTTTGCAAATGTTTGTGAGGAATAATTCATTCCTGCTCCTCTTCTTACTTTTCCCTCGTCTTGCAGACAAAATTCTTGGGGACAAAGTTTAACCAGCAATTTTTGCAGGCAGGTGTGCCGGTTCTGTTTTCCCCTTCACTCAAATCCAGTTTGTCATTATGACCACTTCAAGGACTGATATATTTTTGTGTTTCTGGTCCAGTTAAAGGGGGGCTATCTGGTGAGGTATCTGGTCCTGCCACAGGGGGACTGTCTGTTGTGGAATTTGAATGTGAATCCTCATCTAACCCCAGGCCTAAGAAATCAGTTTCACACAACAAATTGTCTTCCTGTTCATACGCAGCAGTGCTAGGCCAACTGGTACTTTCAAGAATGTCCCCAGGTCTTGTGATATCCCAAATTTCTATCAATCCTATCTCCCGAAATTCTATCAATACTGTCAAAGTGCTTGAAGGTTTTTCGGTTTAGCCCGTATTTATTGTTCTTGTATTTTATTCCCTTGTATGTCTGTGTGAGTTGCTTGATTTTTTCTCTCACTTGAATATAAGTATGCATGTACCCTTCTTCCTCCAGTCTTCTTGCAATTTTTTCGAAGATTGGCCTTTTTCTTGTACAGGAACCGAGTTGTTACTGGATCCCTTTGTCTCCCCAAATTTCAATAAGAGCTTGAACTTCCTGCTCACAGCATCCCTCTCTCTGCCTTTGCTTTGCTTGCCATGATAAAATAAATAAAATTCGTTCTCGTTCCAAATTTTCCTTCCTCGAATTAACACATCAAAGAAAACTTGTGTTGGTCTTGTTCTGCGATGTGATTTTGGCGCCTATTTGGATGCACAACCTGTGCGACACAAAGTACCAATGCGTAATTAAAATCGCTAACCTGGGTTCAACCGGTGTTCGCGTTTCACTACATTTTCTGAAACCTTACCCAGGTGCAACTCATCTCCAGAGTAGGGTTGGCTTAACCCAGGTTCAATCCATGTTTGCTACGTTTAAACTACAAAATCTTAACCCGGGTTAGAACTTAACCCAGGTTGAATCTGGGTTAACCCTATTACTACCGGGCTTTTTGGACCCTTGTACTACCGGGGGGGGCACATTGCCCCCTATAATTCTTGTTAGGAACGCGATAAAAGCTTGAAATTTGGTAGAACTATAGAACTTTAATTGCTCTATCGATTGATGGTGTTTTTAAAACCATAATGACTACCAATGACGTCACAGTGACGTCATAAGTCTGAAAAACCATGATAACTACTTATAGGCATTTAGCTTGTTATTGAAGCTATTCTCATTGTATTTTTGCCTCTCAAATGGTCTATTTATGAACAAAAAGCATTTTCAAATCATAATCTATGAATTTTTTGGACATTATTATATATTTTTTTATATTTTTACCATTTTTTTCATAAATGTTCAAGTCGATGAGTTTTACAATTAAGAAAGATAAGATAAAATAGCTATTCAGATTGAAAAATAGAATTTTTTCTAGTTTATCTCTATTCAGGAACACCAAAAAAGGAATTTTGAATGAAAAAAATAATTGTCTATTATAGATATGACGTCATAAACATTGATGACGTCATAGATTTTTAATTTTGCTTACGTCAGTAAATACTAATAAATTATATATCATTCAAAAGCCCATGTCAAAACGAAGCCAATGGTGCTTCAAGCAAGTCTCTATGTGTTATAGTTGCAGAGATATAGGCCATAAAACATTTTAACACCTGACCACTTGTTGACAAAAGAGGTGTCACGTGATCAGCAAAGGTGTGATAGTAACAACAATAATTTTTTCAGGCTCTCTGATAAATTTGAGGAAAAGTCGAACAGGTTCCAGTAGAATATTACGTGTTTTCTGGGAGATACAGCATTTTTAATTTGCCGCGGACACTTTGTGCCCCCCCCCCCCGGCCTTTATAGGGTTAAAAGTTGTAGTGTAAACAGGGCTTTATACCGTGGCTGATTTGGACAACTTAGTCCTTATCCAAGACTGGCTGTAAGACTGGCGGTCGCTTATCAAGACAGGCGGCCGCCTATTTCAAGATGGGCAACGGCCTGTTTTAAGATAAGCGGCCGCTTGTTTAAGATAGGCAGCCGCTTGTTTAAAGAGCCACTCCAGTGAACTTTTTTTATTTGATGAATAGACCAATTCTGGCCTGAAACGAACGAATCCGCAATCATTTTTTGTATATCTCTTACCGTTTTCTCGCAATAAGCATTTGTAAAACTCTTATTGAATTGAACTGTTTTTGAAAAAGTTTTCGGTGCCTTTCGGATTGACCTCACACGGATTTTCGACACTTGAGAAATTTCTTGTTGTCAACTCTCGCCTTTTTCATGCGCGAAAGTGAACAGCTCTGACCGCTACTAAACTTTATCACCTCAAAAATGCAAAATGAGAGTTGCAGCGAGAACAGATCATCCAATTCGGGGAAGGTTGTCTTCAATCTTCAAACAATGTTCACATTGGAATGTCTGCATACTATGCTGAGTCAACTCTCAACTTCTGGTAAAAACAAATCGCAAACGGCTTATTGTGGACTTGAGATCAAGAAGGAGGATAGAGTAGAATGGTTTAGACAATGCCAGGGGCCAAGCGTGACAAGCCATGGAGCCAAGCGTGACAGGCCATGGAGCAGCAAGCATCAAACCATCAAAAGGAAAGAGAAACTGAGGATTTTTTTACAGACGCAAGACAATGACAATCAGAGATGTGCAATGGTTAGTTCTTGTAAAGTGTATTTCACTGAAAAATGTAGTCTACAATAAAGATTTTGCATAGACTTTCAACAAGCAATACCATTTTCCACATGAACTGGCAGGACATACAGCAGGCAGAGAGCTAGGGGGTTCAGCCTCCATCTATTTCCATTATAAAAGTCTTATTTTGAATTAATAGTTTAGTAGCATATTCAACGACGTAGGGGCCAACCCGAGATTTTGCGAAAAAAGATTTGATGTTGTTAATTTACTTAGAGAAATGGCCCCTGGTGCTTTATGAATAAAGTACCTTTGAAGTCTTGTACCCCCCCCCAAAAAAAATTTGAGATGCTTTCTAATTTCTCTGAGCTTACTATATTAATTCAATTGAAAGTCTATGCCTTGCCTATTTTAGACTTGGATGGACGCATCTTGCAGGAAAACATCTGTCCGTAGAAGATTTATGTGATGGTATTTTTGCCACCCTGCTTGAGGGGTTGTCAGGGGATTGACCAGAATCCAGCCCTCTTGTTAGGATGGGCAAGAGAGACAACATGCATATTCTCATCACTTCTATTTTATTTTGAAATATATAACTCTTACAATTCTCCTTTTTAGGTTTTCATACAGTCAATACAAGATAATGATGCTAGAGAAAGTAGATTTGATTTCATGATGTACTTCAAAAAAATATGAACTAGAGTTGGTAGAATTCCGGATGATTTTAGCCACTGGATTCATGTTTTTCCTTTTTTTGACTTTATCCCCTAAAAGAAATTGAAATATTTCATCTATTGAGCACCATTACAATAAATATTGCATCTGTTAATTGTTTCCTGGTGTTTCTAAATAGTTTAGAAAACCATAAACAAGTAATTGAGGTGTATTGACTTTATTGTCAGGGCCTTTTTTAACACTAATACTGGGGGTGGGGGCAAATGCTCTCCCATTCTTTAACTTTGCCCCTCCAGTCATGGCGTTTTTGACCCCATTATATTATCCCTTTTCGTACTGATAAGTTTGAAAAAGTCTACTTTGACCTTATTTCTTTCCAATCACGAAGGTGTGGTCAATAAGTTTTTGGTATTCAGCCACTTATATCAGCTACTTATACAGTGGCGTTTCTGGGGTCTACTAACAAATGCAGCAAGAGAAACTTAAGGATCCTAAGCCATTTTGAGACCTCAAAATGACAAAATGTCAAGAGCTTCCAGGGGCGTCGCCCCCTGGACCCCTACTAGGGTCCTGCCCTTGACAGGCTGGGGGGCTTACACCACCCCAGTCCCCCAGCTTTATTTCACCTTTCCAGCTCTATTGCTTACGTATCTTCGGCAAATCATGACAAAACCCAAATTCACATTATACCTTTTTTCAATTTGCCCCCCCCATTAACAATTTCTTCAAAAAGGCTCTGTTCATTGAGCAAGATTTTCTATGCAAACAAGGCAAAGGAAAATAAGCAAGGGAAAATATGGCAAGAGGGAAACAGCTTGACACCAGATTAGATTTACCTTCCCTCAGAAGTACAAAATGGAGGGGGCAATTAACCAGGTTTGGGTTTCAGTTGGCACCCTTTGGTATTACAATGCTGAATTCATGAAAATATAGAAAGGTCTCCCTCACTGCAATGGCATAAGCACCAAGCCCCCAACTTTCAAGCCAGAAATTATGTCTTAGAAATTTTGCTACTTTTCTTTTTGGATATCTGATTTCTTGCTAAATTCTTGTTGAATAGAGGCCATGAGAGCCAAGGTAGCTGCTTTAAAGTCTAAAACCCTCCTTGAAATTGTAAATTTTGACCCCTGTATATAAAAGCTTCCTTTATAAGGTGTCCCTTTTTCTTATGCTCCTCCATTTTGAATACATCCCTGGTGGAGTCCTCTATGGTTTCTTTCAATTGAGTTTCACATGATCGCTTTGCTCGAAAGCCGTGTTGGTTATCAAGTATAATGTTGTATTGCTTGCAGTGATCCATTATATGCTTGTAAATTACATGCTCTAGTGTCTTGCATGGAACAGAAGTCAGTGAAATGGGCCTATAATTAGCTGCATGGTCTTTTCTTCCTTTCCCCTTGTACACAGCAATGATATTACCTTTCCTCCAGGAAGATGGCACGGCCCCAGTTGAGATAGTCTTATTGATAGTACCCGAGTAGGAATCTTGTCTGGACCACAGGCCTTTGATGGGTCTAATGGATCTAGGAGCTTTTGCACACCTTTACACTGGATGGTAAGATCTTGGATATTTGGAATTACGTTTTCATTTTCACTCATGGGTAGCTCAGTTTCTACTTCTTGCGTGAATACTGATTTATACTGACTACTCAGGATTTCTGCCTTGCTTTTTGCATCAGTATATTCAATGCCATTGTCTCGTAAATTTGGTATACCTGTAGCATCTCTCCTCTTTGCCCTGATAAATGACCAAAATGTTTTTGATGTTGAGTATTTTGAAGGACCATCCTCGTTACACTTCGATACATCCAGTAGATCAATTACATAATCATTGTGTGACGCAATGAGCTGTTTTTTTATCAACCGCCTCGTGTCTTTGAATGCCTTCCAGTCTTGCTCTCTTTTTGTTTGTTTGGCCTTTTTATATAGTCTTTGCTTTTTCTTATCATTCTCCTTTTTTCACTAGTGATCCAAGGTAAATTCCATCTTTCTGAAATGTTCTTCTGGGGTATGTTTTTATTAATAGACACTTTGAGGCTGTTGGAGAAAGCTTCCCACATTTCTTCTGCAGACATTTCATCAGTATTTGGATAAATTACTTCAGCATAAAAAGTTTTCACTTCATCTTTGATAACTGACATGTTTCCCAACTTATATATATATATGTACACCTTCCTTGGCCTTTTTTTTCTTAGCTTCATTTTCATGTTGACCTCTGTAATAATATTGTCGTGAACACTCATTCCAGTTTCTACCCTAACCTCACTAACCAAGTCTAGGTTTGTTGTAAAAACCAAGTCTAACATTGCATTTTATCTTGTAGGACTCTTATTCACCTTAGTCAGATCATGGTCGTTTATGATATTCACTAAACACTTGTTGAATGCATATCCATATTCAGGATTTGGTTGTATTGACACTACTTCCCATTCTATGCTAGGAGCATTGAAGTCACCAGTTAACAGCACATTTGGCAGACTGTTGTTATATTTTGGTTAAGCATTTAGAGATTTTCCAAGTTCCAATAAAGGGTCAACATTGCTGTTTGGCTGCCTATAAAAGCATCCTATAAAGATGGGCTTGGAGCCACTCAAAGCTATTTTGATCCACTTAGTCTCACACTGGGTGTCAAGAGAAGATTCTTCTGTGGATAAGATTCTCTGATGTGTTGCAACAAATACTCCTCCACCTTCTTCAACTCTGTCCTTTCTTGCTATACTATAGATTTCAGGAAACACCTCAGCAGAGGTGTATTTGTTGTCAAGGTGGGATTCTGTGGCACAAATCACATCTGGATTGTGCTCTGCTATCAGTTCCAGCAATTGATTTTGTTTTTGTGTTGACCTAATACTTCTGCAATTAACTGTCATGATTTTTATGCTACTCTTTTTTACAGATGCCATTTTCCCATTTGAAAACGAAGGCTTCGGAGAGGAGTGAGCTCTGGGTATATCGGGCACTTGTGTAGGTGTTTCACTTTCATCAAAGCCTGGATAACTCTGCGATGGGGAAAGATTTTCAAATCCATTTGTGGACTCCAATATTGCTTCATTAAATAATGTGGAAGAAAAATTGGGCAAACCACAGTTGCAACAAATCCACTCCACGCTGGTGTTTGCTAGTGCCTCGTAAACCTCAGTTGAAATTTTCAAGCATTTAATGTGATACCATTTCATACAGTTATCACATGAGATACCTCTTTGCTTCCATTGCACTGCTTTCTCACATATAGGGCAGGGATATTTCACTTGTCTTGTGCCTGGATTTAGGCTGACATCTCCACTGAGTAATATCATGAACAGCAAAAATTTTCGGCGAGCAGAGGCATTAGCCTTAGGCCCAAAGATGGCGTCTTGTTTGCCTGTTCTCAGGATGTGAAAGAATGCCACTTCTGCCTTCACTAGTTCGCTGTCTGTGAAGCTGATGTTGTATCGATATTCTCTGTTCACATCCTCATAATTGTGAAGCTTTTTATTGTGTAAGCTGTGCAAAAGGCTGTACAAGCTAGAAATAATGGAGCAAGAAATTGCATGACCGCCATTTAAATAAAACATAGAAATGCTATGCTGCCTTTCCATTGTCCTTAACAATGGTTGCCCCCTCCCCAAAAATTATCCTGGCTACGTGACTGCAATATCACCCTTTCCAAAAACCATTACGTTATTATTGTCGTGTAAACTTTTTTCCACAGATTTTTTTGCATCTTAATTTCGCCAGTTTTTGCCCAGTTCACAAAAGTAGACATTTTGAAAAATTCTAAGATGTACGGTTAGGGAAAGATAATTCCCATCCTGTATGGTTGTTCTAAGAAGCTTCTTGTATCCTCTGCGAAATTATATTTAAAGTGCCTCTTCACCTTTTCTTTTTCTTTGCGTAATATGATAGAGCTTGATGCGCTGATTCTGAAGCAAAAAAAATTTTTACGATCAGAGTTGTGGTTGCTGAGTTATGATCTCTCAAAGTCGTGAAATTTGGGGTTTTTCGTAAAAAACGATGTTACATATAGGCGTTGGCCGAGGGCGGGGCGTGACGTCATAGTAGGAACCCAATTTTTTTTTCCCATACTGAAGGCTTATAATAAAAAAATAGTTTAAAAATAGTAAAAATAGAGATATATGCATGAAAATTTGTTTCCATGGACAGTTTGATGCGCGCAAGACGACAGGGTACTTTTCATTCTCAAATGTGCCCCCATTCTATTTTTAGAATGGGGTGCAATGCTCTATTGTTCTATATCTCTAAAGTTCTCAATGCAATTAACTTTGCTCAGCTTATCAACACAACAATGAAACTTGGTTTTTATACGCAATGCGATGCGCAGAAAAAGATGAACTGTCAGCCTTCTTCAAGCTGTGCCCCCTATTGCTATTTTTAGAATGGGGTACTAGTCCCCAGGTCCCTGAAGTAATGACTCTGTTACTATGCTTAGCAATGAGATAGAGCAATGAAACTTGGTATATATACGCAATGCGATGCGCAGAAAAAGATGAACTGTCAGCCTTCTTTAAGCTGTGCCCCCTATTGCTATTTTTAGAATGGGGTACTAGTTCCAAGGTCCCTGAAGTAATGAATCTATAACTATGCTTAGCAATGAGATAGAGCAATGAAACTTGGTATTTATACGCAATGCAATGCTCAGAAAGATGAACTGTCAGCCTTCTTCAAGCTGTGCCCCCTATTGCTATTCTTAGAATGGGGTACTAGTTCCCAGGTCCCTGAAGTAATGACTCTGTAACTTAGCTTAGCAATGAGATACAGCAATGAAACTTGGTATTTATACGCAATGCAATGCGCAGAAAAAGATGAACTGTCAGCCTTCTTCAAGCTGTGCCCCCTATTGCTATTCTTAGAATGGGGTACTAGTTCCCAGGTCCCTGAAGTAATGACTCTGTAACTTTGCTTAGCAATGAGATACAGCAATGAAACTTGGTATCTATGCGCAACACAATGCCCAGAAAAAGATGAACTCTCTGCCCTCTTCAAGCTGTGCCCCCTATTGCTATTTTTAGAATGGGGTACTACTAGTTTCCAGGTCCCTGAAGTAATGATATTGTAACTTTGCTTAGCAATGAGATACAGCAATGAAACTTGGTATTTAGATGCAACGTCATGCCCAGAAAAAGATGAACTCTCAGCCCTCTTCAAGCTGTGCCCCCTATTGCTATTTTTAGAATGGGGTACTAGTTCCCAGGTCCCTGAAGTAATGACTATAACTTTGCTTAGCAATGAGATACAGCAATGAAACTTGGTATTTATAAGCAATAGAAGACAACTGAATAGTTATAGATTGTCCAAAGAATAAATATAAGTAAAAATAAAGTCCTATAATACATTTATTACTACATATAAATAATACATTTAATCTGAGTCAATTGCTGCTTCCTTGATATAACCAGTCAGTTTGCCTGCTTCAACTGGAAGTGCTATTCAAATTGCTGTATATGCACAGGCAGATAGTGGGATCCTTTTATTCCTTCCCAAATATCCATGCATCAGGCGGATGAATTCACGATAGGATACACTTTGTAGAAATCTATAATGATAGATTGATATTTGATAAACTAGTGCAGTGAATTTAAAATACATATTGCTTGCCCTAGAAAAAAAGAGGTAAAAGTTTATTTGGAAAATCAAAAAATGGTAACAAGTTAGCAAAAGATTCCTGAAACTTATAGAAGACAGGCCCGGCGCAGGGGCTCCGTTGATTGGTCCGGTTCAAGCTAAACCTCTTGTGCCCGGGGCCATACCCTGTGAATATTCCGAAAGCTACCGTAAAAATCTAATGTTCTAAAAACCAATATCATTTTTGACAAAACGGATGTTTTGGCCAAAAAGTTGGTAGAGCCAACAGCACACCAACCGGACCGATTCTGCTAGGCCTGGAAGAGGCAGATGAACATAAATTTTATGATTGATACTAGCCTGAAGACAATTCTAAATTTGAAATTCAAGAATGTATGATAATGGCAGTTAAATGATTATGTTAGGCTAGGGTGATGGTTGGTACTTACTGTCTTTCATGACGTTTTAAACAAAAAAAACATATAGAGAGGTTGCAGAGAAGATAGGTGGTTCTAAAAAGTGCTTCTTAACTCCAGTTTGATCACTGAAGCTCCTTCAAAAGCTTCGAATTCTAATTTGTATACCTGCCTTACACTTTCTTATCTCTACCTACTTAGTTGATGAATTGTTTATAGGTGAAGACATTAATTATATCAGAAACAAAGAAAAAAGACTGGCCTATTAAAAGGCCTTAGCCTACTTACCAAGACGCCACAGGCTATATCTCCTCAAATTGCCTGTTCAATTCATTGTCTTTTTCTAACTCTTTCTCCACTTCCCTTTCGTAATTGACGATGGAGTGCTCGTCTGCGATAAGGTCGAACAGATGTAGGCCATCATCATCGGCACTACTACTGCTTACAACAGCGCTCTTGGTTGAATTATTATCGCAAAGAAACTCTCTTCCTTCTTCGTACGCTTCTACAGCATATTCTGAGTTGCTCGAATCCTAAAAGTTGTTTTCTTCAGAGGAAGACATCGCGAAAAACAATAGGCCTAGTAGTTGACAGACCTGATAATCGTCGAAAGAGAGTGAAAACATTGCGGGGCAGCGCCTGCGTGACAGTTGATCATGTGATTGTGGTCGGCATGCGCCTTACCACTATGACATCAGAGATTCGCTCGTTCCCAGACTGCTCGTGTAACACCACGATGGGGCACAAAACTGCCCCTAGCTCAACAAATACACCTCTGATTGCAAAAATTTTTTCATTCTCGAAATCAGCGCATTTAGATCTATCGAATGACGTGAAGTCAAAAAAAAGGTGAAGAGGCACTTTAAATGCTGCTCGCTGTTTATGTAGCTGCAATGGATGAGTACATGTTGGAGTGGGGTGACCGTCAATAGTTACATACAATCGTAGCATTTAATTCTTGGCAAAGAAAGCTTCAATTTGTGATGAAAATAAGGTTTCCCTCTCCCCTGTTGTTGACTTGGAAGAGATAAACCGTAACCGTCACCGAGACGTTTCTGAACCATCAAGCATCATCAGTAACGTGGAGGGCCATCTTGTAGTACTGTTCATAAGTTGCGTATGCAAGGGGAGATGGGGGTCCGAATCCCCCCCCATAATAGCCAGAACGATAGCTTTCATCATAAAAACATGACGTCATATACTGATTTGTGCAAAATTTATTTGTGCAAGACTAGTGAAAAATTATACCTTGTATGACCCCCAAATTCTCTGATTTACTTTTTGCATTTCGAGAGAATCACAGATTGCACACGCGCTTTTGAGGCTTGTAGAACAGTGCCAAAAATTCTGGATAAGAAGGGAATAGTTGGAATGGTTCTCATGGACCTTCCCAAAGCATTTGATTGCCTACCCCATGACCTCCTTATGGGCTCCTTATAGCAAAGCTTGAGTCATATGGCTTTAGCATTAACAGTCTTTTTTGACTTCCTAACATTTCAGAAACAGTATGCCAGGATCAACTCTACTTATAGCTCTTGACTTGAAATCATATCAGGTGTACCACATGGATCAGTCCTTGGTCCTTTTCTGTTTGATATATATCAACAATCTCACATTTTTCATAGAGGACTCTCATCTATGCAACTTCGCTGATGATAATACTCTGTATTCGACTGATATCAAGCTAGAAAATTCATTTCAGGCTTAGAAAACGACATGCAACATACCCTAGCTTGGTTTGAAACAAATATTATGGTTGCGAAACCATTCAAATTTTAGTTTTATGGGCTTGGGGCAAGACTTTAAACTTTGCATGGAGATAGATGACATGGTAATCGAACAAGTCAAATTACTTGGAGTTAATATTGACTCAAAACTGAAATTTGATCACAATGTTACATGTCTATGTCTTAAAGCTAACAGAAATGTTAGTGTCCTCTCCAGGGCTGCGAATGTTATTGACCCACTTAAATGTAAATTGCTTCATAACTCTTTTGTCATGTCCATTTATAGGTATTGCCCCTTATTTGGATGTTCTGTGGAAAGAATGTAAATAAAGAAATTAACCGGGTTCATAAACAAGCACTTCGTATATTATTGAATGACTATAATGCTTCCTTCAACGATCTGCTTATTAGATAGGATGAAAAAACTGTTCCCGTCCAGAGCCTGCAGAAACTCATGATTGAAGTATATAAATCACTCAATCATGAAAACGGTTCTTTCTTATGGGATTTTTTCTCAAGGAAAAAAGTTCACTACGACATAAGAATTTCAGACATTCTCAAACTTCCCAGAGCATTGACAACATAATTTGGTACAAATTCGATAACGTTTATGCAGAGTTGCAAGAAGTTGTTGCCCTTCCTCCAAACCTGGAATTCATGTTCCCAACACTCCTCATTTCAACACAATGTATAATTAACAATATAATTAATATAATTAATATCACCTCTTTTGTATCATTTGTGCCATACCATACACTTGTAGCATTAGGTTCGTTATTTCAGTATTCAAGTTAGGCTTTTGTGAACTTATTATGACTATTAGTAATCCAGACTCTGCACACATAATCAAAAAAATATGGAATTAAGAATTTTTTTGTAAATTTGGCGATGAAATTTAGACAATTATTTGGCACTTGCGGCCGTAGATCTTTTTCTCGAACACCAAGAGCAATGTGTGTCTTAATGTAGCTAAGATATAAACTCCGATGCGAATATTTTATTAATCCGAAATCTTAAATAGTTCTCTATTAGTAATGAAGGATTAAGGGTTATAATTTCCAATATGAAGATGTTGCATGTTCTTTTATTATGTTTACTATAAATAATGGGCTAGATGTTTAGATATGATTATAAATAATTAGCAGTCAGTCGTTCTGTTAAGTCCGTTGGGTGTCAGAGTGTTGGCCAAGTCAATGAAATGCTGTTCTTTGGCTCGTTTAACACTCTCTCATCCGGTGTGCAGTTTGTGTATTGGTATAATCTGTAAGTCCCGTAAATTTAGAAATATCTGAGGAAACTCCAAGAACTCCCATTGGTGAGTCATCAGCATTTGGGATTTAGGAAGGATATGCCTATTGCATATCCTTGAATGCAAATGGTCTACCTACTCACCTGGATGAAATTCAACTGATGATGAAGAGGTTAGGGGTTCACAATCTTGCACTAAACAAAACAACGCTGGATAGTTCAATTCCTGCGGAATTGAAAAATATCTCAGGCTATCAACAGTCACGTTCAGATGGAACTTGCCATGGCGGGAGAATTTCAATTTATGTCAAGGACACAGTTAATTTCAAGTCCCAGGATGATATTCCATTTAAGAGTCTTGAACACATCTGCATAGAGATTGAACCTCCTAAAAGCATGTCGTTTCTCATTCTTGCTTGATACAGGCCACCTGACAGTCCTGTTCGCTCTTTGATAAGCTGGAAAATGTTTTTGTCTACCTGGATAGGGAAGGAAAGGAAATAATTCTCCTAGGTGATGCAAAGTGTACCGTCAGCTTACCGTCAGCTTTGCCTAAAATGTGTTCCTCATAATAAAACATGCACATATGTTTTGCATAAATGGCATGTGCCAGAAGAAGCAACCAATGACCAACCTGTGATGTTTTCTGACCTCTAATTCGTCAAAGAGGATATTAGAAAAGATGTAAATGGTTGTAGCAGGAGATCGAAAATTTTGTGTAACCCCCATGCTCATGAAGCCAGCAGAGAAAAGCTGCAAGAACTTGGCAACAGTTTTAGAAGTTTTAGGTCAGTTGAATGCAAGTGCTGTGGTTTCCAACCTAAATGAAAAACAGCAAGCTTTGGTAAATTCCCATCTACAGTTGGCAAATTCTAATGTAGCTGAATTAGAAAAGAAAACCTTGTTACAGTCCCTTTCAGCTGCTTGGTATGAAGAAAGAAAGAAAAGGCTGATTGCATCAAATTTTGGGTAAGTAGTAAAGCGAAGTCAAGGTATCTACCCAAAACTATTACTACTACTACTAAAAGCTATTTTGCAGAAATTGCAAAATAAGAAGTCTGCAGCCTGTGAGTGGGGTAAGGATAATGAGGACAGAGCAATTAAGAAGTATGAATGTGTCACTTCAGCATCTTCAACTGTTGAAAAAGCTGGACTGATAGTCATCCCAAAGTGGCCTGGGCTTGGGGCAAGTCCTGATGGTATTTTAAAGAAGGATGGAAAAATTTTAGCCATTGAAGTGGAATGCTCATTTTCAAAGATAAATATGTCCATAATAGAAGCATGCGCAAAAAAAGAGTTTACTAATTTTCCAATTTACTAATATCCAGGGGCGGTTTTAGACACTGCGGGGCCCGGGGCCAAAGACCTCTAGAGGCCCTTGATGTGACCATATTTGACGTTATCTATACTGTATTTGGCATTTTTGTCTCTTTTGCGGGGCCCTTTTTGGTCAAAAAAAGCGCGAGGCCTGGGGCCATGGCCCCCTTGGCCCCCACCTAAAACCGCTACTGCTAATATCAAGGCAAAGTTGAAGCTAAACCACAATTACTATTACCTATGCCAGGGAATTATGGCTACTACAGAGGTTGACGAAATTGACTTTGCAGTTTTTACCTTATTCGACATCAGAATAGAAACAATACATTTTCAGAAAGAATTGAAAATTACATTTAAATACAAAACAAGCTTTTATTTTGAATACATGCAAGAGAGAATTTATTTATCAGAGGAGCCAAATTAATGAAACATTGTATAGCAATGAACGCTTACACTTCTTTAGAATGTTTACATTTACTTTATCTTTACTTTGTTACCAACTGTGGCAAAAAGTTAACAAGATAACAGCATGTTATTCATATTTTATTCAGTTCCAGTGCCATTGATAACTTAAATATAGTCTGTAGAATTTTGTAGTTCTTCACTCTCTCAATAGCTCTTTCCACATGGACTCTAACAGAGGCAATACACCTCGTCTGAATTTCATCTGTAAGATCAAGCTGTTCCCTCCAATAAAGAAAAGGTGGAATCATCCTCCAACTCGAAGCCCCTGTATGCAATTATCGAGTCACCTTCTTCAAGAAAATCATATATGCCGCTGTGTGCTGTAATTTTTGATCTAAAAATCTTCCTGCATAAAGATTTGAAACAAATGTAACAGCACCACTTGGGGCGATTCCAATAAGCCCCTTAGCAGCGTTATGATGTTTATAATTGTAAAATGTTGCTGACTGACTTGGGTGCGAGGTTGGCATCTCAATAAAAATTTCTGTACAGTCCAGAATCACTCTTGTTTCTGGGTACAACTTCTGAAAACATTCTGGCATTGTGTCCAGAACTATTTGTTTTGCTGCGGAGATAACAGCTGTCTAAACAGTGCATTCAAGAAATCAATCCAAGTTATCAAAATTCTGCTGATGTAGATATCCCAAATCTAATACTTTGATCTTCTAAGGGGAATGTATTCCTTAACCTTCCAAGGAACTAGAAAAATTCTTCTTCTGTAGTCAGACGTCGCTGGGGCACCTTTTTAAGGGGCACCTGTTTGTGTTTGAACCCTAGTAATTTAAAGAGCTTGCTGCAGGTTCTAAAAAATCCAAAACTGCTCTGAACAAGTCGTACTAGTCAAAACCTGTGTAAAACGTAAATTGTGCTTGATTGTGTTTAAACCAGTCAATGCTAATTTGATTGTCATTCACCACTTGCTCTAGTCTGCTGACTTGATCTTGCAGTTGTTTTTCTTTATTTTCACATTCAATTGTCAGTTTATCATTTCATTTATGAGCTGTTCCACCCTGGACTTAAGCTACTGTTCCACAGAAACCTGTGCGATTTCACCTTCAACAATAATTTTGTTTGTCCATTCCATTAGGATCTCTTAAATCACCATTGCTGTTGCGGGTGCTTCTGGGCTTGTTCCTTTTGGGCCTTATTGTCTTTGGAACGACCGTTGGGATATTCTTCATATAGGTCTTCTTTCCACCCTCGAAATGAGCAGAGCAGACTCTTTGAGACGTGGACAGAACAAAGTTCTTACTGCTTATCATCGCTAACCATTTTCTCCTCAGTACAGCATCTTTGGGAATGACAAAAATTGCAGTTTCTCTTAGAGTTGTTGTAGCAAAGCAGAACACAACATGTAACTCCACCCCCGCTTTTTTTACCGCTGGTTTCCATAAAATCTCGGCAGGATGAAGCTTCTTTGGGCAATCCAGCTTCACCTGGAGTTTCTGTTTAGAATTTATCTTCATTTTGATTTGGCCCTTGTGGTTGAAGTTCTCCAACTCTTCTTTCTTTCTCTGCAGAACCTTGACGGTCTTTACTTAACTATTTTTAGGTGAATCAGGCCTAGGCCTAGGCCTTTTATTATCATTAGGCCAATCATCACTCTGCTCAAAATCTTCTCTTCGTCATTTTCCACAGAAATAACAAGTTCTGAACTTTCTTTCTCAAGAGTGTTGAAAGTGCTTTCGAAGCTTTGTAAAAAGTTATTTGATTAAGTATTCATTTTTTCCGTGCTAGCCATATTCGAATGTCTGTTATGCAATGCGATGAATACAACTCCCAGAATGCATTGCGGACTTTCTTAAGAGGGAACGGGTAATTTACGACCCGGTCAAATTCCGTCAATTCTGTGCTGATGCTGGCGCTCCAAACCTCTTCCAGGGGATGTCATAAAATAACATATTATTATTATTGTTATAAATATTCGCCTACTAATCTCATAGTGGAACAGAGGTTGGTTTCCAGACTGTCCGCCATTTTGAAATGAGGGAGGCGAGTCATCAGTTGAGTTTTGTCGCTTTGTAGGCTTGTAGTAGATGCTGAATTAATGTTGAATAAAGCCTATATATTTCAGAAAGCCATGTCTCAGTTCATTCTTGAAAGATACTACTACTACTACAATTTATTCAACATTAATAACTAAACTATGGATAAATACTTACGACCAAGCAGATTTGAAACAGACACGAACGCAACTGGGGCCGATAAACAATGGAGTCATTGGTTCAGAGCATTTTCTAATTTTCTTAATGCTATAGCCGAACATCAACCTGATAAGCTGGTGACATTAACAAACTACGTAGCTCCTAATGTCTATGAATACATAGCTGAATGCACAACATATGAAACTGCAATAGAAACTCTCGAAGCTTTATACTTGAAACCAACAAATGAAATTTATGCAAGGCATGTGTTAGCTACTCAACGTCAGGAAGCAGGGGAATCACTTGATCAATACTTACAAATTTTGAAAAGACTCAGCAAGGATTGTAACTTTAAATCAGTTTCAGCTGAGCAAAACAGAGAGGATTTCATCAGAGATTCCTTTATAAATGGTTTACAATCAAAAGGAATTCGTCAGCGTTTACTAGAGAACAAAACTTTGGATCTTAAGACTGCATTTGACCAAGCACGAGCTTTGGAAATGGCACAAAAGAACTCTGAGTCATACTATATGCCTAATGCTAATTTATCTATGAGTGCAAGTGCTAACCTTGAGAACCAGTTTCCAAGAGATACCCAAACCCAGGAAGAATCCTTAGCTTCAGTTGCCGCAGTAAATACAAATACAAAGTGTTTCTTTTGTGGACTTAATAAACATGTGAGAAGTAGATGTCTAGCAAAAGATTCTGTGTGTAATAATTGTGGGAAAACTGGGCATTTGGCCCGAGTATGTAAATCAATGGCATGATCCTCTGGTTCTAAAGGAACATCTGCAGCTATGTCGCATCCCACTTTAGCAGCAGTTACAGCTTCTTCTGGTTGTAATCTCAAAGCAATTACTGATGTAATTGTTAATGGTCATCAAGCTAAAGCTTTGATAGACTCTGGAAGCTCTCTGAGTTGTATAGATCCTTCATTGGTACAAAAGCTTAAGCTTTCAGTTCATCCAGAATCAAAAGAGGTATCCATGGCTTCTTTTGAACATCGATCAAAAATTGAAGGCAGTTGTTTAGTAAAACTTGGTATACAGGATCAGAAATACACTGATGTTCATTTATTCATTATGAATAAACTATGCACAGATATAATCTTAGGTCAAGATTTTATCAAGCAGTACAAGAGTGTTGAGATAAAGTTTTGTGGATCAGAACCAACTCTACATGTGTGTGCATTAAAAGCTATGAATGTACATCCACCTTCATTATTTCAAAATTTAACACCTGACTGTAAACCTGTGGCCATTAAGTCCAGAAGATATACTGCTGACGACACTAAATTTATTGAAGCAGAAACAAAGAAGCTCCTTGCAGATAGGATAATTGAGCCAAGTATTTCACCATGGAGGGCACAGGTATTAGTGACTACTAATGAAAATCATAAGAAAAGAATGGTGATTGATTACAGTCAAACAATAAATCGTTTTACACAGCTGGATGCTTATCCTCTTCCTAATATCAATGATATGGTTCAGAAAATTGCTCAGTATTCAGTATTTAGCACAATAGACTTAAGGAGTGCATACCATCAAATACCTCTGAAGGAGGAAGACAAACCTTACACAGCTTTTGAAGCATCAGGCGGATTATACCAGTTTAATCGTATGCCATTCGGTGTCACAAATGGTGTAGCTGGTTTTCAACGTTCAATCGATGGTGTTATTACTAAAGAGAACATTAAAGATACATTCGCATATGTAGACAATGTTACAATATGTGGCAAAACTTAGAAGGAACATGATGAGAACCTGGAGAAGTTTCTCGAAGCTGGGAAGAATTACAATATGATATTTAACAAAGAAAAGAGCACATTTTCTACCGATACGCTTATCTTGTTTGGAAGTATTATTTCTAAAGGCACCATTAAACCTGACCCGGAGCGTCTTCGTCCACTGAAGGAATTGCCACCACCACAGAATATCGCAGCACAACGCCGTGTAATTGGCATGTTTTCTTACTATGGTAAGTGGATACCGAAGTTTTCTGAGAAAATAAGGCCTTTAATTCAAAACAAGCAGTTTCCTATGTCTGGTCCTGCTTTACAAACTTTTGAGCAATTGAAATTGGACATTGAGAACTCAATGATATATGCCATTGATGATTCTATACCCTTTGAGGTAGAAACCGATGCGTCAGATTATGCTATAGCTGCAACTCTTAATCAAGCCGGAAGGCCAGTCGCTTTCTTCTCTCGAACTTTGGATCCAAGTGAGCAGAACCATTCTCCAGTAGAGAAGGAAGCTTATGCTATAGTTGAGTCGCTCAAATGTTGGAGGCACTTCCTTTTAGGGAGGCATTTCAAGCTAATTACTGACCAGCGATCAGTTACTTTTATGTATAATAACAAACGTGCTAGTAAAATTAAAAATGACGAAATCATGAGGTGGCCTGTAGAGCTGTCCTGCTTCAAATACGATATTGTGTACCGTCCAGGTAGAGACAACAAAGGGCCTGATACCTTCACCAGGATGTTTTGTGCAAGTGTCAATGACAGTTCACTACAAGAGCTACATAATTTTCTATGTCATCCAGGGGTGACACGAATGTCTCACTTTGTTAGATGCCGCAACTTACCTTATTCGGTTGAGGAAATTAAGAGAATGATATCAACTTGTTCTATTTGTGCTGAGCTAAAGCCGCGTTTTCATCGATCAACTGGAACACTTGTTAAAGCTACTCAGTCATTTGAACGTTTGAATATTGACTTCAAGGGGCCATTGCCGACCTCGAGCAAGAATAAATATATGCTTACTATAGTTGACGAATTCAGTCCCTTTCCCTTTGTTTTTCCATGTCAGGATATTAACTCGTCCACAGTAATTAAATGCCTTTTCCAATTATTCGCTATATATGGAATGCCTTCGTACGTGCATTCTGATAGGGGATCAAGTCTAATATCAGAAGAACTAAAACAATTTTTTAATGTACGAGGAATTGCGACAAGTCGGACGAGTAGATATAATCCTCAGGGCAATGGACAATGTGAACGCTATAACGGAATTGTTTGGAAGGCAGTAACTCTTGCACTGAAAACACGTTCACTTAGTATTTCACAGTGGGAGGAAGTGTTGCCGGATGCTCTTCACTCGATACGCTCACTTTTATCTACAGCTACAAATTGTACCCCTCACGAGCGCATGTTTACTTATCAACGGCGATCATCAAGTGGGAACTCTGTACCTACCTGGCTAATGACTCCTGGAACTGTACTCATGAAACGTCATGTTCGTAATAGCAAATATGATCCCTTGGTGGAAGAAGTTGAGTTGATCGAGTCAAACCCAGAATATGCATATGTAAGACATCCTGACGGAAGGGAGAGTACTGTTTCACTGAGACACTTAGCACCCTGTGGACAACCTGCATTGAATCAGTCGAACACTCCTGCAAACGATAATACCATTGAGCAGAGAACTCTAGCTCCTGAGCCAGCTGAAGCTCCAGTATCACTAGGTGAAACGATTGGAGAACGAATGCCTACGCAAGAGCTCCGGGATGAACCTGTTACAGAAAGATCACCTGAACCAGAACGAGTTCTCAGGCGATCAGAGCGTATACGAAGACCCCCTGATAGACTAAAAATGTGATGAATCACAAACTCGAGTATAACTTGAATTACTTCAGCTGGGGAGACTGTCATAAAATAACATATTATTATTATTGTTATAAATATTCGCCTACTACTCTCATAGTGGAACAGAGGCTGGTTTCCAGACTGTCCGCCATTTTGAAATGAGGGAGGCGAGTCATCAGTTGAGTTTTGTCGCTTTGTAGGCTTGTAGTAGATGCTGAATTAATGTTGAATAAGGCCTATATATTTCAGAAAGCCATGTCTCAGTTCATTCTTGAAAGATACTACTACTACTACAGGGGATTAACGATTTGACCAAGAAGACAAGATTGAAGACAAAATCAGATTGAACAGCTTACTACCAACATCATTTATACTCTGTGTTTTAGTCTGAGCCAAAAATGTAATTATCTGCAAAAAGATATTAGCACATTTTTAATTTCTGAATATCTTAATAGGCCAGCCCTTAACACAATAAGAAAAGTTGGGGTAGCATGTTCTAGTTACACAGGTCTCATGAAGCAAAACTTGTTGCCGGCTAGGCATGTGAAGTTGATGAAGTAATTAATTATGCAATAAGTAATGCTCAACCTGTGTAACCTCCCTTTCTTGCCACGTAATTCAATCGCACACCACACCAAGACTCCAGAAACACTGCAAGAAATCAACAAAGGTTTCCGTGTGTGATATGGTTCGCTTTGATAGAAACTATCAAGTTAAATAACAACTAAGCAATTAGCAAAAGTTAACGATGAAATAAACCTACAAAGTCAAACGAATAAACCGATAAATCATTCAACTAAGCAAAAATAGATAGCACTATTAAATAAGTAAATGGAATTAATATCAAGCAACTTTAAATAAATACAAACTGACTTACAATCTATATGTTCTTGCAGCAAAACTTTAAAGAAAGGAAAAGTGGTCTAAAAACCCAAAGCTAGATTAGGCCATATGCCTAGGCCACTTGCCTAGGCCAAGTGGCTGAGCCAAAGTAAACCCATGTACTTGCTGACTTGTAACATCAACTGACGACTAAGAGTGAGAGAAATTTGCATGCAAGGCTATATATACTGCACGAATGCACACGCCGTGAAATAATCAAACCAAGAAACAGAAAAGGAATGAAACATGCTTGATTATTTCATGGAATGTGCCCCTATAGAAACTTAAGAAAACGTCAACAGGCAAAGACAAAAGAAACAAAAGTCTGTTATGTGCATAACAACCTGTTATTGCAATTATTGATGATTTCACAACAAGGTGAAATCCATGTGCACAATTGTCATACGGGTTTTTAAGGATTTTCCAGCTATAGCTCTTCAGCAAGGTAATACTGATATTGACCCAAACATTGTTCTTCCAGGTGCTTTGGCAACGGAGTTGACTTCAGATAAGTATTTTTATACTCTTTCTTTTACATTTGCTTCATTCATGTCTGATGCCATTATTACTGAGTTCTTTCAGCCTATGCCATCGCTAAGAAACTCACCAGTACAAAGAGTCTGACAATGTTAGAGAAATGAGGCAACTGAATAATCTGATGGTAGTTAACTTTCAAGAATGCCAGCTAAAATCATGCTTACTACAAAAAGGCGCTTGGACTGCTATTTGCCACCAAGGTAAGGGAATATGCCCTAAAATATGCATTGCCTCTCTCGGGAGACTGGCCGACACAAGAAAATTTTGTACAACCAGTTATCTCAACAGGGGTCTTTTAACAAGCATGAATCACAACTGTTTAAACATGCAGATTTTCCATCTTCTGATCACACACATGGCATTGACATCAAATCTTTATGTTCATCTCATTCAACAAATACTGCTAATCGTCTGTCATCTGCTGATTTCCCAACTTCAGCATCAAATCACTCATATGAAAAAATTAGCACATCTGATCCAGTTTGCTTGTTAATACCAATGCTTGGAGGCCTCCATGTCTCACTGAATGCACAGGAAAATGTTTTTAATATATATACCATTCATTCCATGAAGTATAGATATGGAAGCATTTTTCGAAATATCAAGCTGGCTGAAAGACCTAAGCCCTGGAGGAAGACTCTGCTTTTGGAAATCATTTATGGAGGATGCACTCTTATACGTTCTGCAGTCATTTTCGCTTATGGGAACTGCAGAGATCCAGAATATGGAGTTCTTTTGAACTTGCTGGACAACTACATTCCCCTTTCTTATCCATTTACACCATCTTTTTCAAATCCAACAAATTCATTGACTATTTCAATTCAATAATTAGAGTATGGGTAATGTTTTACTGTTTTCACAGGCGTCATTATGACAAAGCTCGTTTGTTGTGGTTAGTACCCATTATTTATTGACAGAAACACAGGCCTGATATTTGGATCTTGTCAGAAGCAACATAACATTGTTTGATGAGTATGCAATGGAAAATACACATTTCATCTAGAGTGCACATACTAGAGCCTACTATAAAGTTGAGCAGCTTATTCAGGCCAGCATTACTTCACGAGTGTGCACAGCCCTCCAATGTATTATTCTTTTGCAGCAAATCAGTTAAACACATTAAGGCAAGTAAACTATCAGCAGAAGACACAAGCATTGATGTTTGAATCTGTGGCCCAGAAAATATATAGATTTATCTTTGTTTTCGAAAATATTGGAATATGCTTGAAATAGCTCTCTCGTGGGAGCTACGTATTGTTGTCCTGCATTCCAAGCAGGAATGCGAGGACTGAGAATATCAAAAGAGTAAACATAAACAAGTTTCCCATCTTGGTCAACATCATTACTCAGCCAGGTTAGAGCGATCGGGAAAAAGAAGAGAAGTAGAAAAGAAATCGAGTCGAGCACTGGAAGTTCTTCGAAGAGTAATTCAAATAAAGTTTCGGAATACAGCAGTTCAAGTTCCGCAGTCTTGCACCTTAAAAACAACCAATACCAAAGCCAAAAGAAATAGATACGAACAGAGACCTCGCCCAGTTTGGGTTTTTGGCAGTCCTTAATTGACCTTCAAAGCTACATCGACAATAAATTGACCGAAAACGTTGAAAAAGAAGAGGCCCTTGATTCAGAGGATGATAAGAAGATTCGAAGGGCAGAAAAAAGAGCTCTGCAGAAGAGAAAGGAGCGAAGAAGCAGAAGAACGACCATACAGCCTCGATACTTCTTGGTAATCAGCGTACTGGCCTCGCTGGCAATAACTCTTTTTGTCCCTTTCGCCCGTACAACGTATCATTCCTGCTCCAGGTTACACCACTCACATGACCTCCCCGTTTCCCGACGTTAGCTCAAACTTCAACGGTTTCCAAAGCTCCTCAGGGCAAAGATATGACAGAACTTCCAGTATCTCATGTGGACAACAAGGCCATTGGAGGAATTCCTGCCTTGTTGCTGCGTGCACATTTCAGGTCCGGAATTCAAGCGATTGCTTCAAAATTTTCACCAACAGTCGGAATTTTGGGAGCTGGCCCATAGTCAATAGAATGTGGAGTTAGAAGCTAAGTGTACCAACGGTAATTTCATAGATCATGATAGGTTATATGAATTTGAGCAAGGATCTCCAAATAAATTGAAAAAGGGGTCACTTCGTTTGAAGCTGAACTACTGGAAAGAAATTGAAGTGAGTGATTTCATTGTAGACGTAATAGAGAACCGACATAGGCTACCCTTCCTATCCGTTCCCAGGCAAAGTGCGACTAAAAGTAAGAAGTCGGCTTTATGTCACTTGGATTTCCTGGAGTCGTTTATCTCGGAGCTGTTAGAGAGTGGTAGGGTTGTTGAATGGCATTCCAGGCCTTATGTGGTCAACCCCCTTTCTGTTTCTTCAAATAAAGATAAAAAACGGTTAATTTTAGATCTTAGATACGTGAGCGTGCATTTGGAGAAACAGAGGGTGAGATTCGAGGATTGGAAAGTTTTTCAAAATTACTTGATCAAAAACGGTTTTCTTTATTCAAGTTTGACCTTAAGAGCGGTTACATCACGTCGAAATACACCGTAAATTCCAGACTTACCTGGGGTTTTCTTGGGTTATAAATGTTAGGGTTAGATATTTCACCTTTCAGGATTCCTTAACACTTTGCCATCAAAATAGGGAAGAAACATATTAAAAGAGTAAGGTTTGTTAAGTTCTTAGGTCTCCTGCTTGATGAGCATCTAAGTTGGAAATATCATCTTAGTGAACTCTCTAAAAAATTAGCCAGAACATATGGAACGTTTTTTAAAATAGGGAATTTTCTCCCTCTCGATGTGTTACTCTGTGCAATGCTCTGTTTCTGTCTTTTTTACAGTATGGTATTATTGTTTTGAGTCAAACGTCTGCATCATACACGGATCCAGTTTTTAAATTACAGAAGAAAGCTGTCAGAGCTATTTCATTTCAGCCTCACATGTCTCCCTCTGCTCCAATATTCACTGATTTTAAACTCCTTAGACTTTCTGAAATCTTCGAGCTACGGCTCTTAACTTTTGTTTTTGACTCATGAAATTTCATCTAGCTGCATTCATAACTTCTTATTCAATTCATCTGTTCATCAGTATTCCACAAGACAGGCTAGTCGGGGTAATTTATTTATGTCCCGAGAAAACTGTTCTTTATGGTTTAAAGTCGATCAAATACCTTGGTGCTAAACTTTGTAATACCTTACCTATTGAAATACGTAATGCTACAACAAGAATATCTTTCAAAACAAAACCAAAGACTTATCAATCAAAAAGGTCAATAGACGACTATTGATAATTTTGATAATGTCATAACTTCAATTGATCTCTATACATTAATGAAAATGAAAATTCATAACCATTTCACTCCACCTACTCTGAATTAAATTGATTAATTCAAATGAGAATTGAAATGTATTCGAAAGTATTCAAAATATCAATTGATAACAATTTAGGATAGGGGGGCTCTCTCCTCGATTAGCCTACTTATTGAGAGAGCTCCTCCTTTAAAGTAATTCCCTGCATGCAATTTATATAGCTATATTTGTATATTGTATTATGTATTTCTTCTTTTGTATCTTTACTTCAATTTCCATGTTGTAATATTACCTTGTATTGTTGTAAGTTTTATATTTTTTTGTATCTTTAAAGCTTATATTTTGTATTCAGCGGAATTTAAATGATATGAAACTGAAACTGAAAAATGTTTTGAATGATTTAAAACTGATATTCAGGATAGATGAACACTTAAGAAATGATAGAAAAAAATCTTTTAGAGCAAATAGAGAAAATGTGTAATTTTGCTTTTTTAATTAATCCCAACATAAAATAAATTGAAGACTCTACAAGCCCATGGGGTTTGCTGTATTTCATTTTGAACCTTTTTTTTCAGGTCACTCATCAGGGAGGGGCCTTTTAGAGTAGGAGACTAAATAGATGCAGGGAAATTCATATTATTCAGTTTTTTATTGGTCGACACCAATACTTAAGAGTAAGACATTAAAACTGAACCTTTGAAGAAAGGTTTAACCTTAGACTAAATTCGGAAACCTCGATTGTATACCTAAGATATTCTAAAATATTACGCAATAGTGAACTAAATATCAGCTTAGAGCGAGAAAAATCGAAACGATCTAAAAAAGCAATAAACTCTTTTTTTTATAAGAACCAGTAAAATTGATTTGAAGCTGGCTGTCCTTAAATATTGCTCTATTTTCAGCAATAAAAGTTCTTAGATTGTTCTTACTTTCTTAATGCTTTAGAAGCTTGTTTTTGATATCAGTTGTGGTAATTATGCAAATTATGACTTCCTTGACCTTTTGATATATCAGTGTGGTGCCAATCTGCTTATCTTGTGAATAATCAGCAGTCTTAAGATTATTTCTTAAAATTTGTATATTGGACAAAATATGGTCAGCTTGTTCTTAAGTTTTGGAAAAATTTGAAGCTCGTGTTCTTATAAAATTGTTCTTATAAAAAAGAGTGTAATACCCAAACTTTAATTGGCATTCTAAACTCATGTTTCCGCTTTTCAAATGAGGTGGTGGCCGGTAGGTCTTATGGATGAAATTTCCCAAACATTTTACACACTCAAATATAATAAAAGACATTGTAGCAGAACAGAAATGCAAATTCAAAGGGAACAAGAGAACGCAACGTAAATAGTAACACAAAGTACAAAAATATCATTCACATGCCACACAGAGTCAGTCCATCTTCTCAATCTCGGCTCTCTTCGAGAATGCGTTACTTGGCTTTTTTTTTGGATCTTTGTTTTTTTGGATTTCTTTGGGCATTTTCTCGATTTTCTTGATTCTTTGGAAGATTTTTAATATCATTTTCTTTTCCTGCACTTTCTTTTTCTGGTGTTTTATCTCTTTCACTAACTATTTCCCGCGTCTTTCTACATCCTTCCCTTCCAAAACTTTTAGTGCCCCATCGGATGTCATGTGCCTTGGCAGGTTCATCTTTTTTCTGCCTTTCTTCTCATTTTCTCGATGGATACATTAAAATGCTGTTTATTATGGGGCAAAGATCTTCATTGAGACTGGACTGTGAAATTGAGGACACATTTGATTCTGTTTCCATTTCTTCCTTTTTCATCTTTAAAACTTTTCCATGCATTAAACATTCATTTTCTTCTAGGTCGTATTTCTCCTCATATCTTTTCCTAGACAAGCAAACCCGCAACTTCCCTAGGATCTTCTCCATTTCTTTCAACGACTTTAAAACTGGATGGCCTTCATCTTTCTCATCACGTTTTGGAGTTGACATGCCTGGGACCAGGGGCTTCTTACATCATTCCAGCAAAACTTTCAGCACTTTTTTCAGGGATGTCTTCATTTCGCGTCTTCTGTTCCACTGTTCTTGTTGAAAACACCTTTGCTGGTGCAAAAGCTGCTGCATCCTCAGCATATCTATTTACAGGCTAGATTCCTGCACATTTGAAAGAAGACCTGGCAACTTCTGGTCGGTTTGTTCCATTGAAAGCCTCCATGAAGTAGCCTGTGTTCCAGACCCCATACGAAAATGTAAGTGGTCTGTGTAACGGAGCAAATTTTCTTGTACGTGCATTGAAGTGCATTGTTTGCATAATTATAACTTTTCTTTGATGATTCATCAATGTGCTTGGCAAAGAAAAGATGGCGGCAAAGAAGTGGAATGTCTCAGCGACATCGATGTTCATTTTCCGTTGATTGCTTATTTGCTCAACATAAAATAACTTTATCCAGAACAAAAAGCTGCTTTAAAGGAATTCTTTTCTGGCAAGAACTTATATTTTAGCGCCGCCACTGGATCAGGGAAATCATCGATTTTTCAGTGCATTCCAGTATTAATTGATTGACCAAAGACCAAGCAATTGGGACAAGTACTGCCCTTGTTATATCGCCATTGAATGCTCTTATGCTGGATCAAATTGAAAAACTGAAGAAGACCGCCATCTCCGGTGCAGCTATCTATGCCAATCAATCAAAAGATGTCTTGTTGGACATAAAACAAGGTGAATACTCGTTGGTTTACACCTCAGCAGAATCCATGCTTGCTTCCGACCGCTGGCAAATGATACTAAGTTCAGAACATTACCGGGAAAATTGTGAAGTTGTGATTATTGATGAAGCCCATTGCATCGTTCATTGGTAAGCATCTAGCATCGTTTGTATACTGATTGACAGAGTAGTGCCTACCCGTCCTTAAAGGTAATATTGGCCACAATCTTCATGTTTACCTCCTGAACATTTCAAAACAAGGTTTTATAAAGCCAATCCAATATTTAAACATGAAAATACAGTAAAAATAAGTGAAGGATTTCCATCAAAGTAAATAGTTTCTTCAGTTGCATTTTCACAGTACTGGAGTTTCATTAATTTGATTGTGATCTGTGTGAGTTGAGTTTCTCATAGAGTCTCTAACTGTACACAGCAGTAGATGAAAGGAAAATCAATCCACCTTTTCAGGATAAGAGGTGCGAAATGCGGCAGTCTATGTTTGAGATTTTGCATTTTAGAAATTAAAATCTTGTTCTGCGTGTTTCATAATTATGGCAATTTTAAGAATTTAAATTCATAAGGGCTTTGACCGTGAAATCAAAGTTAATACAAATTTTTGTAACTTATTTATAACTAAATTCTTCAGATTACCATAATTTGGAAATGAAGACAGATAAGAATGTAAACATTTGGCTTCTTAGTAAACTTTGGACGTAGAACAAGATTTTAGCCTCAGATCCTGTATGCAAAATCTTAAACAACAATAGACTTCTGCTTTTGCACCTCCTACCTTGAAATGGGGATTTCAGTGATAGATATCCTTTTTAAAGAAAAATAGTCATAGATATACATTAATTTTTGAATTGATGACTTATTGACACCTTCGTGTGTTGTCTCTCTCTCAGGGGTATATCAAATGGCTCATCCAATGATGTTCCTTTTGATACCCGCTCAGTCGTTGTTTCATCAAGCAAAACTGCAAAGTCATCCAGCTTTTTGTGTAGGCACGGATGAGACACTGTTAGTTTGACTGCACAAAGTCTTGCCATAGCAGCCTTGAAAATAAAATTTTGGTACACACTCAAATTATGTCAACACAAGCAGCAAAAGTACAAGTAATTTTCTAGTGTTGATTGCATGTTCTTTGAAATTGTCATCCTGCTGTTTCATGGAAGCCACAAAATGAAAACATCTACTAGAGGTGTCCAACGTGAATTAGTAAGGATTGAAGGGCTTTCCAAGAGTGTTGTTGCAAATCTCAGATAACATCTGATACAGACAGAAATTAATTGAATGGGCAGAGCAGATAAAGCTCAGATATCAAAAGTCAGCATAGTTTTAACAAACTCTTGTAGTTGTAGTGCACTTGTATGTTTAGAAGAAACAAGAAACGGTACATCTGCATTAACAAAGCAGAGAAACATTTGCAATTTGCACCTTTAATCTTCCTAGGTCACTTAAAAAATTTTTGACACTGTACAGTAATAGTCAACTTTTTGACATTGTTTTGAGTGCAAATCACAGTCTTATTATTTGTTTCAGATCTCACAATAACGTAATTTAGAAGACCCTCTAACAAAAATAACTTTCAAAATCTGACATTAAAGCCATAAGAAACTCAACTAGAAACTTTTAGCAGTAAAAGTGTCCTTAAATTAAGGAAACTAACTAGCCTGGCCCTTTGTTTCATATAAAAGATTAGTGTATTTATTGATCCAATGTTGCACAAATGCGTGCTTCAATCATTCCTACTTACAGTAAAGCTGCAGTGCTGCAAAATTATTGATATCATCAACTGAAGTGCAGTCAAATGTGATGATCGTGTCTTGGCACAAACTGCAGCTGCCATGCACAATGGCTGCAGCCATTTGCTGCTCGCCTCCAATCTTTCTGCCTTTTCAGCCTCATCCTTTTTGCACACTGTCGCTTTCTTGAGACATGCAGTTAAGAGTGTTGCATGGAACAGTGGACATTTTCTCTCAAGTTCCGAGTTCAAGTCAATGAAACTAAATTTCACGATGTCATGATTTTCACAAGACGGAGAAGGCTAGGAGACTTTCGTGTACATAATGATGTTAACTCCTTGTTGATTTTTTTAAGGACTTCAGCAACAAGATTAGGTATTAAGTCCTTGCATTTCCATGCTGCTGATGCAATTTGCTTGAAAGTGCCTCTCAGAAAGTGTCTCTCTTTCCCAAGGATTGAAGGGCTGGGGATAGATCTCTTTTTCTTGTTTGACTAGGCCAAGCGACTTCAACCGAAACTTTCGTCTTTGAAGGTTTATCATGTTCGTTGACATTGTCCCTCTGTCCAGTTTCCACGGAATGCTCAACTCTCGATGTTGCCTGCGACTCTTCTCTGCTTCTCATCTAGTTGGTCGATCCATCGGGCAAGTTACCTAGCCGAATTTTTGAAGGGTGGCGTTGCTGACATTATTCGAATATCTGCAGGTCTTCGCCTGCTCTCTTGTATAGACGAATATTGCTTTTGTAGATCACTGTAAACTCTTTCAATTTAGAACGAAGCGCGTTTCGTTTCTTCAACAAGTTGAGGCAGTGCTTGCAGATGTAGGGTGACGATGATAGCACGACGAAAGGCAGGTCATTTATCTCTGTTACAGCCTTAAAAATGCCTTAACCTTCGACCAAATTCCTGTCATTTGGCTTCTCCAATGATTTATTACAAAGGTTAAAACCATAAATGGATTACATGCAGCTGCAGGATTCATTTCATCGCAAAAGATAATTCGTCAGTCTCATTGCAGGTCACAGAAAAAGAATGGCCTAATGGTTGCCAGCAAAACTTAATTAATTTATGCAAAATTACGTGCCTCGCATTGGTAATTTTCCCCGAAAGTCGGGGAATTGCTCGTACAAGAAAACAGTCTCTGTTGCACAGACTACATAATTGATTTTTCTGGAGTCTGGTACACAGGCTACCATAAAGACTTTAGAGGATGTGCTCTCTGTGACCACAATGCCTAGATTTTCAAAAAAGAATTTCGAGCATGCTTTCCTCCACTCTCCCTTGAACACGCTAAAAAACCTTGATCAGCAGGCTTTATCGCGTGGGATGTATGTGGCGGCAGTCGAAACAGGAGCATATCGCTTTCTTTGAAGAACATTGACGTGCTGTAATCTATATGTGACACATGCCCATCAATTAGCAATGCCACTGGACAAATCGGAGGGATGCGCTGCAGAAAATTGTTTCCGATCCAAGCATAAAAATGATATGTCTCCATGCAACCAGAGTCTGAAAACCCCAGGAACACATTTTTACGGAACCCTAAGCAATACTCTTGGTTTAAAGACTAGCCGTTTAAAGGAAAATAAACGGCGGAAGGGACAACATATCCGCTTGCAGAGATGCACTGTAAAGTCGTAATCAACGTTTTTGTAGCGCTTGAAATATGAAATGCTCGTTTCATAACCAGACCTTTTTCTTTGAGCATGTTTGCAGTGGAAAACCTGACTCATCACAGTTATATATACGATAAGGACTCCTTACTTATGTTTACCTATGTTATTTCAGAAAGTTCTTAAATGCATCAAACCATTTGAAATCAATCTCTTCCGTGCATGCAGTTGCCCTTGAAATTTCTAAAGGTGGCAACATGTGGAGGTCTGGGTGCAGTCGAAGAAACCCAGTAAAGGCATTCATTTTACGGCCTGCTCTATTCAATACTTGCCTTGCTGCTTCACAAACCTGGTCTGAATTTTTCCCAAAACCCCGTCTTCCATTTTGTTTCACCCAATCTGATATAACGTATTCCCTCTTTGTCAAAATCAGCCTTATTGCAGTTGCGATATCACCAAGACACAGATTAAAATCACCACACTCACTCAAAGGGTCATATCTTTTCTTTGGTGATGGATTTAGGTCTCTTTTAGCCTTTCCCCTTTTCCAAAGTCATTCCTGGACAATTTCATATCTGTTGTCCCCTCTTGACAATGATTACTGGTGTAGTGGTACTCTTCGTAAAGGCATGGAGATCAGAGTAGTGCGAGTCAAACCAAAATTGAATTCAGTAACATTAGCTTTGCCAATTTTCGTGTTTGACAAAGAAAAAATATCTGCGAATTCGGTTAATAAGGCCTTGGCTTCTTTAAACTGCAGGGGGGTAAATGATCCATCTGTGAGGTTGGAAGAGTCACAGGATCAGAGTCTCTAGCATATAAGGGTAGTTGCTTTGCATTATTGTTTCTTGAGGAAGTGGAGAGAATTCGTCAAAATTATAGGTTCCCAGGGCAACCTTGGTGCCCTTACCAATGGTCTTCGAGACATCAGAATTATTTACGAGGGTCGTTAGTACGGAGGAATTTTGATGAGTCAATTCGCTTAATGATGGGACCACCTTAACATGAAGTCTTTCCTCAAAGGGTACATGTCCATCTACTAGGGCAACTGGTTCTGAAACTGGACGTAAAGCATCAAGAGAAGACCCATTAGCAACTGTTTTAATACATAAAGACTGTCCAGGTGGAATAGTGTACTTAGCAGTTGTCAATAAAGCAAGGTTATCATTGAGAGAAGGCTCAGAGGAAAGCGGGACTATGGAGTGTTCCAGATTGAGAATCTGCTTTGAATTATCAACACCCCATCGGCTGAACTTGTTCAGAAAACTCAAACCAATAATACATGAGTAAGGCAACGCATCAATTATTACAAATTCAACAGTGTGAGATACAGCAGGTTGCCCTACAACAAGGTGTACTTTAATTGTACCACAAGGTTTCATGACTTGCCCATTGGCATCAAAGAGTCCTAGGCCTGAATAAGGCTGTAATGTCAAGTTTTGTAAACATCGACTTGCAGTAAAACATCTCTTAGCTAGGCAGCAAACTGTAGCGCCAGAATCAAGAAGCAAAGGTTGTTGCTGTCCATTTAATGTACCAGTCAACCAAAGTAATTTTGGGTCTTCTGACATGCAGGATGGAGATTCGTTGTTTTGGGGGGTCTGTGTAGAGACTTCAGCCTTCCCAGTATGACCCATTACTGAGAGCCCAGAAGTTTTCCGACTAATTAGGAACATTTTGTTGTTGCTTATAAGCCAGACAGTCTCTCTGCATGTGGTTTAAACCATTACAAAAATAACAGCGAATAGGCCGTTGCTCCCCTGCCCTTGCATTTCCTTGTGGAAAACTCCCGCCAAAATTACGTTGCAAGGAGCATTGCGTGAGTACCTGTGGTTTCTCTGCGGGGCAGTAATGGCTTGAACGTTTTGTGGTCGATGTTGTACGGGCCTAAGCTGCTGGTTTATGGCATTGATTTTCCGCTTTCTGCTCGTCCAATTTTTGCATGGCAAGCTGGCTCTGGTTCTCAAATTTGCTAGATAAAGCAAGGATAGCATCTATAGTCCAGTCAATCTGTGGATTAAGTTCAAACTAATTGCAACAAAAGCTTTTTCAGCGAAATATGAAGCATCTAGATGAGCTTTTTAACATATCAAAAGTTCCAAAAAATTCCATGGTCGGAACACCTTGAAATTCGGAATTATTTATTTTTGCTATTTTACCACAGGGTTCCCGCGTATAGCAATATAGAAAAAACGCATAAATTGAACAATTTAAAGTTATTTCTTTGTGTAACTAAACCTAGCAGCGCTGATTTCACTTAGATTTTTTTCGGGATAAAATTAATGGCTATTGTGTAGATTTTTAGTTGATAATTTTACTATTGTAGACTAACCACAGGGAGCCCAATTCTAGAAATGATAAAATACTGAAAATTCTTACTGTTGTTTCATATAATACTTATGGTTAGAACAAAAAAATGGTTACAAGTATGGTGAGCTTTATTCTCTTTAAATGTCGGATGTCCTGGTTCATCAAAGCTTCGCGCTATTTAGCTAAATATTCATCAAAACAGGTCAAAGATTATACTTCGATAGTTTCTAAGCTACATAAGCCTCGCTCAGATCAGACTCTGGTGTGTTTGTGCAGTTAACTCCTTTACACCCGCTACATGCTGCAGAGCACTTCAAGTTGTTCTTCCGACAAGAGCATCTGTTGTTCCTGCAGTCACCTTTGCAGCCACAACGAATCATCTCCAGTATAGAGGCGTGTGCTGGAGGCAAACTGGTGCGCTCAGGGATGAATTTCCCATTTTTCAGCTGCCAGCCCCATTCGAGAGGTGGCAAATCTATGCCTTTCCATTGTTGGACTTGGAGGAACACTCGCTGGCTGTGGTTACTGGCAGCAGCTGATGTTGGTGGAAGGTTTTCTGGCTGCAAAACAGCATTGCCTGTTGAAACTTTCTGGCAAAATCGCGAATAACGTAGAGTATTTAAGCTTTCATCTTTTTTTCCGCTGTACAGACACACCAGTGCCCTTTCTCCTGCTGCAATCACGTCCTCTTTGCTGACAGCATTTGCATCCCCAGAGAAAAATCTTGCCTGCTCTTTGAAATACGCACTTTCCTTGAACTTCTTCAGTCCAGTCGCCTTTCCAAGACCATGAATGCGCGATGTTGTGTATGGTGGGTCTGCGCAGAAGGGGTCTCTTTGGGTAAAGAAACCAACAATCTTCTGAAGGTCGCTGTGGTCGCGTTCCATTCTTGCGCGGGTAGCTTCCTTATGAGGCACACTACTGGTATGTTGGTCGCTTGTATGGAAAGAGCTTCCGGTAAGATTTTGCATTGACTGATTTATATCTGCACATGCTGGCATTGACATGACCCAAGTCAAACGTTGAGTTTGACTCATTCCTCTTCCTCTTGTAAGACCACCACTTGTCTTCAAACTCCTCTAGAAGGGTTACAAAACTATAACAGTAGCATAATTTGTTAACATTATAATGTCTTATACTTTAAAATATTATATATTACCTTACCTGTTCGATAATCAAGTCGGTTGATAAACCTCCCCAGAAACGATCACTTCGACGCACAACGTGCAGGCCATCCAAGAACTTCTTGTATACAGATGGATGTGAGGTTTCGAGGTTCTGCATGGTTTGAAGGTAGACATAAGCCGATTTGGCGTATTGGTTATGTCCCGCTGCTGCAAAATATGGTAGCATTTCATATACAGCCTGGAGGTGCATTTTCCAGTTCCCGGTTCTTTCTCCCTTGATGAACTTCCTCAAAATGTCGACCATCTTCATGTACTCTAGCCATAAAACAGCAGTGCGCTTTCCCGACAAAGATGCTTTCGTTTCCTCGATCTTCATTTTTGTCGAGTCAAGGCAACTGGAAGAAGTACCCTGGCCAGATGTTTGAGGGGTTTCCAAAGACTTTTTACACAGCTGCTTCAGGAGTTCTAGATCGATGTCCGTTGCTGGCTGTTGCGGTGGGTGCGCTTCTTCGTCATCTTGATCTGTCCTTTCAAATGGTGCAGGTATACCGAGTGCTTTGCAGGCTAACAATGAATTCAGTGCTTCATCCACCAGTGAATGTCCTCTAATGGCTCGTGCTATGGCCTTCCCGCTGAGCATATGAATGGTAGTATTCTTTGCGTAGACCAACTCTAAAATATCTTCAATTCCTGAACCCGCCATAATATAGCCAATGCATCCAAGAAAGCTCATCTGTGTGTGTAGACCCCCTAACATCAGAACAACAGACTTCAACTTGCTATCTTCTGCCTCCTGCTGTGTTATTGTGAGGGCTTTCCAATAGAGGGGCTGGTCAAATGTGACTATTGCTGAGACATTGTAGCGGGATGCTTGATTGCAGATAAAGGAAAGTGTGGAGTATATGCAAGTTATATCTGTGGGGTCCATGTCAATCATTGGAAGGAACATGATTGTAGATTGTCCAGGATGCGTTCCAATACATATGTTCTGCATCATACCGTTCCAACCAGGCTTAGGATTGCGTAGAAGTGACAGTGTCAGCTTCCATAACAGATCGAGATTTTCAGTGCTATCCTTTACATTTAAATCCTTTAACTCCTTGAAACACAACCTGGAAGCATCTTCACATGGCCCATTATACACGCGTATAGCTACACGCCCAGTTCTAGCTATTTCTTCTGATGTCACCTCTTTGCGCGGAATCAAAGTGCTGGTCTTCGTTCCTGGGGTTATTGAAGCAATTATACCCATCCCATGAAAGGTTCCCTCACCTTCGGGGGTTCTGATGTTGTGGTCTACGTTGTCGGCGGAATATTGCATAAAACTACCCGGGACCCATCCTGGTATATCTATTCCTTGGGCCACTGCTGCACTTCGTCCATACTTTTGTACAGTGTTGTACGAACAACAAAATCCATGTGAATTTAAGGAGTCAATCAAAAACTTTGAGCCAAATTGGTGGTGCATCTGTACTCCAAGTCCAAGCTGAAGCGGGGCTATCAGGGCTCTAGGCCGTGCGGCTTGCATAAGTGCTTGACCAAGAGACGCAATTTTTAACTGTATATCCTTTCCGGTCACCAATACCTCGAGAATTGCCTGGAGCAACGCGGGGAGAAAATCTAATGCTTTTTCAACTGACGACATTTCAGAGCTAGTTGGGAAATGCTTGCTTGAACAATCCACTCTCTTGATTTCATTCTTTACTAACTTAGCTGCCGCCTCTACAATTTTAGACCTTTCAACATTGGGATCTTCGCTTCTTGGTTTCTCATAAAAATCATTCACTATTGAAGCAACGTTCTGATAAAAAGTGACAACATTTGGCCTTTGTCGAATAGTTGTGATTAATATTCTCTCTCCAAAATGTTCTTCTAGTTTTTTTTCATGTATACTGAACTGTATGCTTGATCCTCTTCACCTTCAAGAAACTCCTCCATCTTTCCGACAAGATCGTCAATAGTGGGCTGTTCACCGTCGTTTTCCTCTAGAAATGCTATTACTTTAGAAAAAGCAGTGCTCTTTACCGTGTCTACAGGTCGTCCATGGGTCTTAGCTTTCTTTGAGCTACTTCCTGCTCCAATGTTATGCTGTAAGGGAATATTTCTTCCTGTTCGGAAATTGCTGCTACATAGCTGGTGGTAGACAGCATCAGCAGCGTGAAGATCTCGCATATATTCCAGACGACCCCGCACGGCTATCGCCCAATCGTTGTTCCGTTCCTTACACAGTTTACCAATGGATTCTTGAAACTCTATTGTTCTCACGCTTATCATGACATCGAGCCCTTTCTTCTTGCCATCGTACTTTGCAGGCTGACCGCAAAATAAACAATCCTCTGAAGAGCTGAAGGAAAGTTGGGTTGAGCGCCGCTTGACTGGGCTTGCATTTTCTTCGTATTTCGTATCAGATGATTTCCCACGCGGTCTCAGCAGATCGAGCCGGCATTTCTTGTGAACTTTTAGGCCAGGCTTTGCATTAACTGCAGGATTGATTCCATTAATTTTTAGGCATCCCTTCTCAGTTAGCTTGGAAAACAAGATATCATCCTTCCCCACGTCTTTACCACAGATGCAGCAGCTGGATTCCATTCCTAAACGGGAAAACTTCGAAACTTCAACTACAAAAAGTGTGGCAGTGTAGTAAATCTGCTACAAATAAAACAAATAGTCATTATTTTTCAGCCTCGTTTTCAAATCAAATTTCGACCACCATGCATTGCTATTTGTGACTTTAAGGAAAAGAGTAAAGAGTTTACAGGACAGTACAAAACAATGTTTTCAACATGATAAAAACTATTTCTGTTTCCACGTAATAAAAGAAATCCAATATTTGTTTTTTCTACGATGCGTGGGTACCCTGTGGTACACGAAAGCAAAATAAACGCCTTTTTAACCTTGTTCCGACACGAGAATTTTATGGAACTTTTAGTATGATGTTTATAAAGGTTAAAGTAAGCCAAAACCGCCTTAAAAGCTTTTGTTGCAATTTGTTTGAACTTGGGCTACAAAAATTCATAGATTGACTGGACTACTAAAGCTTTGTCTGATATAGCTGTTGGGCTGGCAGCAACGAGAACAGCATCAAAGGAGCTAGGAAGAGCTGCACCAGCACTTTCAACAGAGGTTGATGGTAAGGAAAGATGAAGGGATGCAGCACGGGTAGCTTTGAGCAGATCTTGATGAGACACTTTTTCATCGTATGGGTTGGTGCAAAAGATGAATATATTTCTGCGCAGTGCATCAGAAATGCCCTGAAGAAACTTGCGTTTTACCGGATGGTTAATTACTTCACCTTTTGCACTGGGATTGGCAGCTCTGAAAAATCGCAAAAGGTGAGTCATGTACTCTTCCTCACTTTCGTCGAGTTTCTGAATGCAACGTTCAAAGGCTGTCATATGAGCTTCGCGGTCGGTCTCCGAGTCTAAAATAACAGTAAGGTGTTTCTTAAGCACACTGTACTTTTGAGGACAGCCTGCTTCCTGTTCAAATTGATCTAGGATGGCTTTAGCACGGCCATCAACACAAAGCATGAGAATTTGACCAACTACCAGGTCGTCGGACTTTTCTGCAATGATGCAGCATCTGTCAAAACTTCTTAGCCATTGATGTAAGTCAAGGTTCCCGTCGCCGGTGAACTTCTCGAGTTTAGAAAAAATAACATTGAAAGAAGACATGCTGAAAGGCTTGGGTTCCGAACACACTCCTGTCACCAGTGTAATGTATCAGATAAAACAAGGAGAACAGATTTTTACAGACAGATCTTCAGCATACACAAACAAGAATGGCCTAATTTACAACGCATGTCAAGTATGAAAACGAGGTTAATTAATTTTAATTTATGTTCTTATGTTATCATTGTGAAGAGGGGACAACATATCCTTGATCTTCATTGGTGCGACTTTTCTGTTGGATGGCAACCAGTCGCATGCTTTTGATGTGCAGGAAGGATTTGTTATGCCTAATCGACATGAAGCTTCCAAACAGACACAAGCATCGGCAACATGGTTGCATGTTTGAACCATCCTTACCATACATGTGCAGGGGGATGAAACTATTTTTCCACTTTGCTTCACAATGCAAACCCACAGCTTGTGAAACCCACAGCTTGAGCTTTACCGCTATGTGATAGTGTGCGCCTCCGTCACTATGCTCCTCCGCACTAAGTCACCAAGTACGTGACCCTCACTGTACGATTATGCAACTCCTGGCTTTTCTCAGTAGAATTCGCCATCATAAAATGCTAGCCCTAACTTAACTCTTTCTAAGAATGCAAACTTGAAGTGTACGTACTCTCTTACTCAGAATATTTGATCTATTGCACTGATTTAACGCTATTTATACTAGTACACAGCATATTGGAATTAACAACACAATTGGTTGTACTTTCATGTTGAGGATGCGACGAAATTTGCGCATAGTCACGCCCACAGAACATTTAACAGCTATTCAACTGAAACTTGAAGACGATTTTTCAAAACAAACTTGTCCCTAACGGAAATAAGCGCACGAACAAGGTATTTGTCGCTCATACATTTACTTTTCATTATTAGAATAAGCACATGTTGTAACGTAAAAAAACATGGTACAGGTTCTCAGGCTAATCCAGAGCTGATATGTTGATCCGGGACGAAACTCATGAGACAAACGTCTTAAGTATGCTTCTCTGTTAAACAACGTCCCCCCTACCCCCAAATTGTAGAAGCAGCTTGCCAGGTTTGTCGCAAAAAGCCAACATTGAATTAGGGGGTAGGGGTTGAGTGGTTTTTTTCCGGATTGGATTAAGTGCTATTGGAAATTAGTAAAATTTTAAAGCTTGTCTCATGGAGTTTTGTCCCGGATTGTAGCTCCACTCCCCTACATTCGTAAACTTTGGTATTATGACCGAGCTAATATCCCAGCCATTAGAAGAAGCATCAAACTTTATGATTGGCAGAAAAAATTTGAAGAGATTCAATGTCGAAATCTTCAAGTTGATGAATTAAACGAAGTGTTATTAAACATATTCTCCAACTTTATCCCAAATAAGACTACAAAAATTCGTTGTCGTCAGGTACCCTGGATTACATCAGAAATCCATCAAAAACATAATCAGTCAGAAAAATCCAGAGTATAAAAATTTTGTTAGGAACGGAAGACCCAATGACAAACAACTAAATATGCAAGACATGATAACTCAAAATTGGAAAAACCCTTGCGAATCCCGAAACAGGTCAGGAAATGTACTGGTCCCTGATCAATAAAGTCCTAAAAAAAACAAAAATATCTCTAATCCCCCCTCTTTTGGAAAACAGCGTCTTTTGGATTTTGAGTCAGATATTAGAAAGCAAGTATTATTCAGTGGAATGCGATAAGTCACCAGTCATAAAAATTATACATATCTATTATCGTACGTTATGTTTATCAGAATTTTATTCAAGAGAGGGTTATTGGGCTGAAAAATGTATTGCGCTTGAAAGGAAAATCATTGGCCGATATCATCATTGAAAAGTTTGGTGTATTGCAAATACCATTGCAAAACATAATAGGGAAGGGCTTTGAAGGTGCAAGTAATATGTCTGGCAAGGACAATGGGGTCCAACAACATCTCAGTGAGTCTGGGGCTACTCTTTTGTTGTGCTTCCATTGTTTTGCCCTCTGTCCAAATTCAGTCCTTGGGAAGACAGCAGAAACACTACCACTGGTCAAAGATGTGTTCAACACAATTGGCTCTATTTATAGAGTCATGGAAGGTTCTCCAAAACGCACAGCAGTCTTTGAAAAGTGGCTGAAAGAATTTTCCATAAATGAAGGACGCAGAGCCCTCCGATCAGTATTACACACCCGTTGGACTGCACGGGTGGACAACCTATCAGCCACTACAAATACATTGCAAGCTTTTCTTTGATTGCAGCATTAGGAGAGTTGGAGCCAAAAGAAGCTGCGTGTGCTGGTCTCTTAACAAAACTTATCTTTTTTGAATTTGTGCTCAAATTGAAGATTCTTAAAGAACTCTTTGACATTTCTAAGTATGCATCAGAATATCTTTAAAGGGTCGACATGGATATGGTAACGGCAGTGGACGCTGTCCAGACCTTGATACGACAAATCACTTCTCTTGGAGACGACAAGCATTTTGATGAATTGATCTGAATGTCCCCAAAGGGTCGACATGGATATGGTAACGGCAGTGGACGCTGTCCAGACCTTGTTACGACAAATCACTTCTCTTGGAGACGACAAGCATTTTGATGAATTAGTCTGCAAAGCCGAACTTCATGCTTCAAAGTGTAACATCAATAATATCTTCAACGAAGGTAGTAAACGACACCGCAAACTACCAGAACGCCTAGGAGATGTTCAAACTTTCCTTGACGCGACATTCAGCCACAGCATTGCAACTTCTTCAGATTCGAGTCAGTCAGTTACAGCAGTACACAATTTTTGTCATGTCTTCAACTACCCCTTCTTGGATTTGATACTGAACTAGCTTGGGAAGAGGTTCTCTGTTGAGTTATGTGCAGTGATGATGGAATTATCAGCTTTCAATCCACTTCACTGGAATCCTGGTAACCAGGGAAAAGTTTGCAAATTTGCGAGCCGTTATGGTATTCCTACACAGCCGACCTGTCAAGAATAAATGCTATTGAGAGAATCGCGATTCTTCGCCAATGCTGTTAGAAATGGACAAACAGAAAAAGAAAGGCTGGAAGAATCCCTGTTTACTATTAATTCTGAAGATATTCCAGCAGAGTGACCTTGAGAGCCTTTCTCCAAATCTACATTTGGTAATCAGAATTGCCTTGTGCATCCCCGTTTCTATAGCGTCTTGCGAGCGATGTCATATCAAACTGAAGCTAATTAACACTTATCTTCGGGCTACATTGACAGAAGATCGTCTGGAAGATCTTGTCCTGATAAGCAGCAAGAGGGATATTTCGAAAGAAATAGATTTATCAACCATTCGAAAGCAATTTGCTATCAAGCCAAGAAAACTGGCCTTATAATCAAGTTGTATTGAAAAAAACTACGAACGTAGAACATTGTTATTCATTGTTTTAAATTCTTGTTTTAGATTCATGATCCCTTTTTTGTTTGACACTTCCCAATAAACAAGTTGAAATTTAAGTCTATATGTTGTGTTGCTCTAATAATTTATGCAGAAAGATAAATCAAAGGATCTTAAGCCATTTTGAGACCTCAGAAATGAGAAAATTCCGGGAGCCTCCGGGGGCTTGGACCCCTGGACCCCTACCAAGGCACTGCCCTGGACCTGTTGAGGGGCTTCTTACAGCGCCCCAAGACCTCAGCTGTTTTAAGCAACGGCCTCTGGCCATTGCATGTGTGCATTCGAGACGCCATATAAACACAGAGTAGCAAAACACAACTTTTAAAAAATTCTTGTCACCCCGGATAAAAATCCCCCCTCTTTTTTGGAGCTGGCGCCGGCGCCGCCACTGAATCCCTTGGTCACTTCAATAGATGGTTGTGTTCATGAAATCAATATTAGAAAGAGATATGTCTGTTATAAATTTTATTGTCTCTATTTCTCCCTGCTATTCTTCTATCTTCTTGAAAATATCCAAGTTTTGTAGATTTTTTCTTTCCAATCATACAATCATTCATCATGCATTCTCTTCACCTAGATGTGCTAGTGTCGTCTGCATACATGTTAACTTGTGAGTGTTTTAGGGAAAGGAAGGTCATTTATGTATAAGATAAAAAGAAGTGGCCCCAGGAATGACCCTTGTGGGACACCACACATAACTTTTTCGTTTAATAACGTTTTGCAAATACGAAACTGTCTCAAAAACCCATCCCACTAAAAGAACGTTTTTTAAACTTTTTCCCGCATATTTTAAAGTACAAAAACAGCGTGGTGCCTGATAATTTCCTGGTGTACATCCCAAAATTCCCCATTGAGTTTTACTTCTTTTTTAAACGGTTCAAAAGATCTGTCAATAAATACATTCCTTCTTTTTTTAATTTTGTTTCTTATTTATAATTGTACTGCAGAATATTTTTTCATTTGTTATAGATCATTATGGTGAAAAACTAGGCTTTTCTGCCATTATTGATATTTGAAAAAGAGTTTTCCTCCTCCGCAGAGGAAAAACACTTTGATCTCTGATCATTAAACCCCCTTCGATTTCTGATTATTAACCTATTTACTGCCATTTTCCTAAAGTCTGGAGTGTCTGGGAATATGAAAATCATAGTTAGAATTTCTCCGCCCTTGTATAATTATTTCGTTGCTAGCCCCGTTACGATGCGCATGTAATTATTGATCAGGTTTACAAAATTTCTATTATATACATTAGAATTTTAAAGCCATGCAGCTTGCTATGTCTAGGCAAGTAAATAGTATCATGAACGAATTTTCTTGGAATAACTGCAATGTTGGTTCATTGAATGTCGTTACTCAATGTAATATTTCTTCCTTTGAGGTGTGCACGCAGATGGACAGTACCAAGCAAGGACATTTCAGCGCCGGTTCCTAGATTTTTTAGCATGTACAGCAAGACCAGATCCAAATTTCTTCCTTCCAGGGGATGTTTCACACTGGATGGACCTTGTGACGGTCAACCTTCGAGAAAGGTCAGCATCTTCTGATTTCCTCAAACTCTTGATCAAGCAGTCGAATCATTTCAACAGTATGTTTGGTAAATGTCGTGGTCAAGTGGAGTATGTATGGCTAGCAAAGCATCTGGGCTTAAAAGTGATGGAGACAGTGAACTATGCCACTACACGGTTTTCCAGTTTATCTTTTGAGCAATGGGACAAGATTTACTCCAGCTACCAAGCCCTTATTGTAGCTTTTATAGAGAATAGAGAAGATGTTGGTGATGATTATGAAGGAACAAAATATCAAGCTCGTGGTCAAGACTATGCGATTTATCTGTGTGGTGTCCTTGACGTGATGAAGCTTGTAATTACGCTGATGATCAAGATGCAAGCCCCACTGGGAGGAACTTACCAATGAAGACATCAAAGACTGCAGTTTTTAAGGTATGAAGGTCCTGGAAGTTTGGATCGTAATGGATCAAGAAACAAGCTGCAAGAAGTGTTTGGTTCTAAGCGTAGGAGAAAGGAGATTGTCTTTGAATTGAAAGCTTGCACTCCTAATGATTGCCTTGACAGCCTAGTTTCGCTGTGCCAAGAAATGCTTGCAGGGCTTAGTGAGAGGTACGAGAACATCAACAAGACACCATAAAGAATCTTGGTGAAATGTTTGATTTACAATCAGAATTCGCCACTTTTTGCTCTTTCTGGCACGAGGATGGCAAACTGAAAATCGACAGAGATAGCAGAAGCATGGGGAAGAAGAATTTGCTCATTTCTTCGAGCAAATATGCATGATTCCCCATGTCAAGAGCGTCATTGAAGTGGAAAATGAGCCCACGCTAAATCTTTTACCACACAGTAGCAGCATTGTGTACCGAAAATACAAGATGACGCTGATGGCAATGGTGTGGCAAAATCTAGGTTCATTGATGAGAATTTCCAGCCAGTGTCTGAATTTGAAGCAGACCAACTTGTTTCAATGCGATACAAGCAACCATAGACCGGTAGTTCATGTTTCGCTTTGCCAAGGGAAGAGTAGTAAAAGCCCATATAAATGAAAACTTCATCACATCTTCATTCTATGTTAATTAGGAAGTTATGGAGTCACTTGGCCAGGAATTTTGCAAAGCACTGGATGTTGCTCTGGCTGGCAGTGGCTTCGAAGCAGTAGTTTAAGGGTTTTACAGTGTTGTTGGCATCCACAAAAAAGATGGGGGATACCAAACAAAGTCCTAATGCAAAGAGCAATCGTTGATTAGAGTGTCCCTCATCCAATACGTTGTTCAGCTACGATGAAGGCAATAGCGACCTTATCTACTGAAGGAGTTGCGGCACACGGACTCCCTAGGCATTGCCTACCAGTTTTTAATGATGAAGAGGGGTAGAGCACAGCAAAGATTCGACATTTTAGAAAAAATATCTTGGGTATTTACTTGCCATACTCTAAAGCCTGGTTACTAGTGCTTTGAAAAGTTGCATCATAATGTCTCTATTCAAATATGTAAATGATCTGCGTATCAATAGTGTATGTGTGGGTGACGTCAGCTAGATTTGAAAACGAGGCAGGGGGCCGTGTTGGAGGAGTGAGAGAAGTCAGCATGGCGACTAATTCTGTGCACAAAACCTCGATTTTGCTCTTTGAATACGCAGACAAGCTTGTTGGAGATATGAAAAAAACGATACGAGAACAAGATATGCGAGATTGCAGTCGATCCTTCGTTAGTACCACAATTAAAATTTGGATCTGAATGTCTACCTCCGGTAGAATCCGTGGATCCTTTACCGTATCTTGTTTTAGATACAAGTTACTACACCAAAGCACAATTCAAGGCTTTTCAGAGTTTGCAAGCTTATAACCAAATGGTTTCTGAGTTTATATGCAGTGTCCTTGGCTACATTATCAAAAAAGGTACGTTGTGAGGGCCAAAGTAAGACACTCACAGCGAATGAACGATCCCCTTGTGAATTTCTGGATAATAACAAACCAGAAAGGAACTGTTATTTCAGCCCACTGCACGTGCATAGCAGAACTAGGAGAATGCCGTTCCCACATAGCAAGTGTCCTTTTCTAAACTTAAGTATGGACCAAACTTAATGGTAAACTTGCTTGCACCCAAGTGAAGTGCACATGGATACTAGCATCCTTTGTAAAGTAAAACCAGCAGTCCTATGTTTGATCGAGCCATATCAGAAGGATTTTGTTTCAAAAACAAGAGGGTTAAAAACCATAAGGGAATTATTTGAAAAGAAATACCTGAAGATGGACTACACGTTTTCTATTTCATAAGTAACCTAGTTTGGGTCCTAGTACTAAAAGTTTCTTCTTTTTAGATAAAAACTTAACATCAAATTTTGCACTATCCCTCACATATTTCCTTTATTAATGTGAAACCCACCTACTGAAACAAGTAGACTCAACATCCTGTGTTCCTGTAAATAAAAACATGTAGCAAAATTAAATCAAGCAAAAATGTATTGTTAACTTTACTTTCCGGAAGTCCTCAGATTTTTTCGGAGTTTCTTAAAGATGTTGTTGTAGCTCTAAAAGTTTCTTAAATTCTGGGGGCTCTAGTACTATGCTTATTATAAACCGGTTTCTTATAAAACAACGTGTATGGGGATCTTTTAAAGGAGTGCCTAAATGTCAAACTTGATGTTACAGAAGAGCTTGCGAACCTAATTGAAAAAGGGAAAATAACGCAAACAAAGGAAAGTGCCTTTTATCAACATAGGGCAGGCAGAATTGGGGCATCAAAATGTTATGCAGCATGTCACACCGACCCAGCACTGCCATCACAGTCTCTTATTAAACTGTGTGCTATCCTGATTTATTTTGTTTCAGCAGTGCAGCAACCAGGCATGGCTTTGAACATGAAGACAAAGCCATCTAAGAAAATGAAAACAAATGAAAATAAAACATGAAAATTGCAAGGCTATTTATTGGGGGGAGGGGGGCGAATAAAACACGGGGGTCTGGAAAATTTTTACGACCACGCCCTTCAAACTCTAGGAAAACATGGGCAACGCCTTTCTTGATGTATTTGTTATATGTCTTAGTTAGATAATTTTGCTCATCGCACGTAGCTACATTACAATGGAGTGTACTGGATCTGCAAATATGTATTGTTTTAAAAAGAACTACTTGTAACAGATTCAACTCTCAGATCGTTAAACATTAAGAAACACCAGCACTGGGAAATCATAACTTTAGAAACTAACTATTTTGATAAGGAAAGGAAATCCTTGACTATTTTTAGTTTGTTTTGACTCATCTATTCTGTATCATATTACTCGTAGGTTAAAAAATTCGAAACGCTTCAAGATATTTCACAATGTGTTGGGACAATGTTCACAAGGGCACTGACAGTTGACATAAAGATTGTCATGGATCCTTTACGGAATTCGTAAGAAATTCTAAATATCCAAAATATGACAATTTTGAGAAATTGTAACCCTACTGACCCGAACTCTTAGTTTCAGGTAAAAGATACGTGTATACGTAGGTTTAGCAGGGCAAAGACAACTTTTTCTTTTGAAGTAAAGATCAGGAACACCCCAAAACGACAAAAACTACTGCGAGTACGTAAGATGATAATATTGAATATAAAAAATTGCCAAAAAGTATCCTTTTCCTGTTTTCGGCAGCACAATTCACAAGCTGTCTATTTTTAATGAACACATGTATTGCAGATCGAACAGCGGCTTTTATGTGATATTTGAGCTTTTTGAATTGTTCAGTCAATTCATTCAGTATTCATATCATCCTTTGAAACCAACAACTGCGATAATGACGAGATGACAACATAATGACTGCGTACTGACGGCTCGAAATCCCATTGAGGTGACTCATTCTATCGTCAAAATTCCTTCAGAAGAAATATGGATTTGTGAAAAGAAACAAAGGTGTACGTCAATGGTCAATGGATGTTATGACGCAAAAATGTATTGTAGGCAGGAGAAAACGCCGATTGTAGCTACACATGATTCAAGTGACGTAAAATGGTGTAATCCCTTGAAATAACTTTTTGAAAAGTTACATTTATAAGACGGAATGAAACCTGCATTTCAGCAGAGATTTTCAAGTTATCAAAGTCGTCAGAACGCCGAAAGACACAGATTCATGGCCGAATTTCACCAGAGGAAAACAAACCACCAACAGTCGATCTATAACATCGTTTTTTCCCAAACGCGTGCATCGAGAGGTGAGTCAACAAGTTTTAATCTTAGGCTGTTCATAATTCCTAGATAACTGAATTTGAATTTTCGGTATTGTCTGGAGAAGAATATTGTATGCTATTATACGTTTTTTTCTTGTAAGAAACTGGTTTATAAGAAACAAGCACTACGATGGCCAAAATTTTGAGAAACAGTTTACTAACTATATCTGAGAAGCAATAAGAAACTTGTGCGAGTTAAATGTAGGAATTAAAAACATATGTACATAGACAAAATTTTAAAAATTATTATATGCATAAGCTTTTCGGAATATCTCCATCTTCAGTGCTATATATAGGCCATGGGCAGTGCAGCTCTATCGGTTCAAGTCGTTGGACCCAACCTGGAGACTACTTTCTGACAACAGAAATAGAAAGGAAATACCTTTCTCATCACGTTTTCACTTGTTTGCGGTTGCACAGACCCGCAGTTTTTTCAAAAACCATGAAATTATTTCCATGTTTTTCCGCTAGAAAATTTTCCACCGAGCGCCATTTTGTTGTGTTTTCCAGTTCGATTTCACGGTATGAAAAAGAGGCTAACTGTATATTCTATATTGACTCGAGATAGAGGCTGATTTCGGCGGGGTCGTGGTGGTCATGCTTGCGTATTTATGTATACTACAAATTTTCAATTTAGCCCCCAGAAGATAGGTTATTTATACTAAAGGGGGTCAGATTGAAATTTCCGTGCACAGTACTTGTATTCCTCAAATTTTAAGGGGTGTTCAATCGTGAGAGGAGCTTTAAAAACTGGGTCGATTGAAAAGTGTTATAAAAAAGATACCCTAAATGTGGCATAAGCCCCAATCACCATGTACTGGAGTAACTCCACAGGAAAAAAGCATTTCTTTTTTGTGACTAAAACAAAATATAATTTGAATAGAAAATGAGAACAAGGAAATATCTTTATCTCTCCCGATAAGCTGTTTATGTCATTTTATCATTACATCATCGTTAGCCTCGTCATCTTCGTCATCTTCGTCATCTTCTTCATCTTCACCCTCACCTTCTCAACCAGTATTCTCGCAATTTCTACATTGACAAAGGTGTGTGCACCTTAACGAATTCTTTTGACATGAACACCTATTCAACAAACATTTTCCTTTGCAGCCACAGTACACAAAATCTTAATAACGTTGATGGCGCAGGTTCTTGATCCCTCCAGTCGATCACAAGTAAGGTCTTGGGTACACAGGACTTGGGCATATCGATTATCGCTTGAAAGCACTGTTTCTTTAAGATTTATACCTCTCCAATACTAATATCTCACAATGTCTCTCTTCGTAAGAGTAAACATAGGTGCACGATGCGTGAATATCTCGAAAGACAAAACAACATACCCCTAACAAGTACTTCTGGAAAAAGACCTCTCCTTTCTTCCCACCCCTCTCCTTTCTCCCCACCCCTAACACCATATCCTTCCAAGCACCCCATAACTCATTCCACTTCAAATGTAGAATGAATATACAATATCACTTGACAACAATAATGACACTGTCCCCATTTTCAGACTCAGGTCGAGATGGGAACCCTCTGATACATGCAAAATCGCAAATTATACGCAACACCTTACACTTCGTCATATCCTATGATACTTGTACAGCTCCCTTGATATCCACACTCAAGGGACACTACAGAGCCCTTCCCCGGCCCAGAAGGAGACTCTAACCTAAAATCTGCACCTACCCATACCTCACACGAGGTTACCAAGCCCTCACAAAAGCAATTTAACAAAATTGCTTACCTATCACAGAATGTCCTTTAAAAGGTCAAGATTACAACACATATTTAACTACATCGCAACTTAATGTTGTAAGTCACATCAGAATTTGGAACACCAACAACAACACCAATAATAATACAGGTGATAGTTCACACTATCATACACAAGATTCATACCTCTGGAATACTAATATCTCACCATCTCAATAAGACTTAATACCCTACCCTGCATTATACCATATGATACACGCACAGTTTACACAAATTCCATACTCAAGGGACACTTGAGAACCCTATCTTGTAAAGAGACTCCAACCAAAATCTGTACCCCATCCTCCAGCCTTAGCACTTAAAAGCCACAAAGACATTGGTAATCATATTACCTACACAAATAATTCTTAATATCTATATTATGATGTTAGATCGGAACATTACCCTCTCCATAGGGTAATGGGGCGCCCATGAATAACACAGCATATCAAAAAAAATGCCCGAAAGGCTTCATGGGTATTTGACTGAAGAGTTTCTTAAATCTACATCATAAACACCCTTTGTTACACATACACACAATGCTCCAAGCCGGCAATTGCACGCAAAACTGCGCCCCACATTGGTGATCTCATTTCACACTAATTTTTCTTATTTGCTTGTGCTCAGGTACAATTCTATTTATTTTAACAACCAAACAACAAAACAATCTACTTTGGTCTTTACAGGTACACTAATTTTTATAAGAAACTATGCAAAATAATTTGACCATATTATCATTGTTTTTACGCTAACAATTTTCTTAAGTTTTAGAAATATAGCCTTGCAGTTTTTTAGCGCAATTGAATTATCGCATTACAAAAAACCAAGTCACTTCAACTTACAGTACACTAGAAATGTTGAAGAAAATAGAATAATAAGATTTTCCGAAAAATTCCGCACTTTGCATGGAAAGGGGTAGAATGTCCCATATTACCCCCAGTCATACAACCACTGGTTTAAGTACTGACGACATGGATGGGGAGGAATCTGAAAAAGATCAGCCTCTATCTCGAATCAATATAGGATATACAGGCAGCCTCTTTTTCATGCCGGGAAATCGAACTGGAAAACACAACAAAATGGCGCTCGATGGAAAATTTTGGAGCGGAAAAACATCTTTAATTTAGGATGGTATCTCTTTGACAATGGGCTTAAGATAAATTTCTAGGTATGGAGATAGGGCCCGTGTTGGTGGCTGGCAGCCAGAGATGATTGATGGGCCATGAAAATTTGGTTTGTGAATTTTTGGTAGCATATAAAAAGTAGAAGTACTGTATTGGAAGAAGGAGAGAGGAACTTATGACAGTCACTATCAATAAAGCCTCTTGTCTCAAGGTGTGTTAACAATTTTTCAATTTGCATTGCCAGCCTAGGAGTGGGATTAGTCTCTATCTGTTCATAGCGGAGTTGATTACCTGATTTGATGCAGGCTTCCACTACAAAGGATTGAGTTGGTAAGAGAAAACTATTTTGCCCCCCTTGTCAGCAGGTTTGATAAGGAACACTTTAATGTTCTTGAGGGAGGGCAGAGCTGTTTGTCCCTCTTGGCTAAGGTTTCTTAAATACTCCCTTGGGTTCGGCATTGTCGCAAGAATGCCTTTTTTGATTACTGATAAGAAATTCTGTATAGATACTTGATTTTGATTGAGTGGTTGCCAGTTGGATTTCTTACGGAATTTCTTAGGATGATAGTTGGTTGGGTTGATATAAAAGTGATAGTGGAGTAGCATACGTCTTCTGTAGTCAGAATAGGTCTTTGAAATATCCGAAACTGGAAATTGTCTTTATAAAGCTAGGTCTATGATTGTAGGTATCAATTTCATGGCCAGATATCAAAAAATTACCCATGTTGTATATTTTGTCAGCAACAGCCTTTTGTTTGAGGCATTCTTCCATTTTTGCACATCTATCTTCTGTTTTTAAGACGTTTCGTCATTTTATTGCAAAGTCGTGATCATTTTGTTTCAAAGACACAACATATGTAGAAAGGGAAAACAAACATACATATGTAGAAAGAGAAATGAAAGGATTCTTAACCATTTTGAGGCCTCAGAAATTACAAAATCTAGGAAGTTTCCAGGGGCTTTGACCTTAGCAGTTTTTGGCCTCTCTCTCTGCAGCCATGCATTTTGTAAATGTTCCAGCTTGATAGCTCATTGCCGGAGCAAATGTTTAAATCCGTCTCTGTAAAATTAAGACTCGGGGCTACAAATCAATGGCTAGAAGCCCTTTTTGAGAAACTTAATCAATAAAGTTATTAACTTGATCTTGTTAGATTTTTTAGCTGTTTGAAATTAATTGCACATTATCAATAGTTTTACTAATTTTTCAAATTTTCTTTGCAGGGAAGACCCAAAATTTTGATATCGTTGTTTAACCTGCAAATACAGATATTCTGAAACTGCTGTTTTTGTTGGTGTAGCAAGACTTTTCTTGAATGTTTAGATGAATCTTTGTAAGAATTTGCTTATATTCATAAAAGCTTTGAAATATCTTTCATTATTGTATCCAAATTCATTTTAATCTCCTTTCTATTCATCTCAAATTTCATCCCATGAAATATTTTGCTGCTGGTGACTTAAATAGTCAGTCTCTCTTACACTTTCAAATTTGACTTCAAATACATCAATCAGAGATGTTTTAATAGTTTTTTTTGTTTTAAGGATTACAGTACACATTTTTTTATTCTTAAGAGCATAGATAATGAATATTTAGATACTAGTTTAAAATACCAGACAGACAAAATGGCCTAAACAAAGCTTGGTTTATCTTATAGGACTGGTTCTAAGTGAAATATAACCAAAGCTCTATATATTTTTATTTCTAGTAAATGAACACAGAAAAGGTCTCTTATTCTGCTGCTGGCAGTTTCATGCCATGCTTGAAAGAATTCTCTGGCAATTAAAAAGATATGTTTCATTACCATCTTGGAATTTAAACTTTTTCAATGGTTCTCTTTCCAAAATTGATATCAATTTCTATTTTTCTAAGCAAAGCAGGAGTTGAAATCTTTTTTCATTCCAACATTATTATAGGCATTAAGGAAGAACATAGTTTAATAGTTGTTTGTTGGAAGTAAGTGAATTGCATGTTGCTCACTATATTTAAGAAAAAAGTTTTCATACATGATTAATTGAAATTCCTTTAATGGTGTTTGAAATAATTCAGAAGTCAACATAAGCTTTGCTATCAATAGTCACATTGATAACTGCTGTGAAGGGGATTCCTGACAATAGGGTTACCTAGTTGTTGATCCCTAGTATTGAAACCAGGTAAAATGAGATGGGGTCGAGTTTTGCCAAACTTCTAAGTCAATTGAACAGTTCCATCATTGTTGTCGTTTTTATTAGAGACTAATGGTTAAATTTGAATATCGAGCTGATTTCATTTTACATTTTTCATTTTGTCATTTTTATATTTGAAGTTTTCAGTATTCTCGTACTTACTTTAAATTGTGTATCTTCACATTTATCATATTCTTGATATGAATACTATTTTGTTACTTGTATAATAGCCTTGATAGGGATCTTATTTTAATCCTTTTCTTCAGTTATCTTAGATATGTTTTTAATGATTTTTCTCCATTTTGTTTTGTATTGGCTATTTATTTCTATCTTTACTTATGGAGTGTATTGGATGAATTTACAGATCTTATCTCCAAGTTTGCTTGTATGTATTTCATTTGAGTGGTTTATCTTCATACTTGTGTGTGTGGTGTTGGATAGTGATGATATCTGTCGAGTTTGTTTTTCTTCACATCACTTTAAATCTTGCTTATATCAAACAAATTTTGACATTAACTAGAATTTTTTTTTCTATCAAGAATTGATGATTTGATTGCTCTGTAAATTATCAATTTATTTTTGTAAATCAACAATTTACCACTGACTCTTTCTTTTTTTTAGTTGAACAAGCAACTGCAATGCTGTGGAGTCTTTTGGTTGATGACTGGCTCACTCATTCTGATCTGGCTGGACTCTGCCTATTCAAGTTACATGCAAAATTTAATATTCGGACCAAATTGAGTGAAATGGCTGAAGGAAGTCAGAAGAGGAACCTTGGAATTCACAGATTTTCTGGCAATTGAAAAAACACCGTAAAGGCCAAACTATATTTTACAACCCTTTTGATATTAAATGTACTTTTTTTATAGCAACTATTGACTTAAGAAGCATTTTCTCTTGGCTAAGAATGCCTCCAAGTATGTTGGATAGAATGTGGTTTTTAAAAAAAACATCTAGTTTTCGCTATTTTATGATCTAGGGGTAAGAAAAAACCATGCTTAACTTGCCCTTCGCTCACTAAAATCTATTGACTACAGCTAGAATTGTACGAAATAATGTCACCGAACACTCATTTTGGAAAAGTTTACATTCAAATATTCAAAAATTACATTCTAAAACATTATGTTTGACAGTAAGGCGATGCAGCCATCTTCACATCGTCTTGCTTTACAACAATTCGATTATTTCACTCTGTAGAGGCAAAATGTACTTCTTTTCACTACTTTTTCAAGCTACTTGGCTATCTTTTTTAAGCCTTCCTGTCAAAATGTGTAAAAGGGAGTATTGAAAATTGGTTGCGGTTCATTTTACGAACATATCACCTTCCCCATATCATATTGATATTGATTATAAGTCGAGCTCCCTTGCCCAGATAAGTGAAGACTTTCTTCTCATAAATCTGCGAAGTACTCAAACTGATCATAATATCCTCTCGCCCATTTTTTACACTGATTAGATTCCCAAATGACCTTTTTGCCAAAATCTTTAAATGCCTAATGATAAACCTGATACAAGAAGTATTAAGGTTAACAATTTGTAAAACTCATTTTTTGAACCAATCTCCTTATTCGAAATTAAGATTATTTGTTAGGTACTGAAAAGTTGTTATTTGTACGTTATATTTTCGTTGAAGCATACGATATGATATTAGATATAACACAATACATAAACGAAACAATTGTCTGTTACTTTCTCGTTATCTTTAAAATACTTTTTAGTTGAGGAACTGCAAAATGACTTCTTAATACCTGACTATTTCTTAATCGCCTTCTATTGTGGCCTTGTTTCTATACCAACTTTAGCAAGAGAGTAATTGCGACTTGCTTTACTAACCTATCTTGCTGGTCTAGTTCTCTTGCTTGATTTTTGCAAAAGATAATTGACTCATCTTTGCTCCTCTTCAGCTTTAAAAGAGTTTTCCGTGATTAGTCTTTAGATTTGTTTTGGATTTGGTGCTCCGCTACAAAGTAATTACTCTGACAAAGTTACACAGGGTAAACTTTACTACCCTTGAATCTCGGACATATTGGGACGTGTATGTGGAACTTTGTCATTCACCAAAATAATGTCGGTGAATAATGCCAAAGAATAGGGATTCAACCCTGAAGCAATATGATGTTCGAAAATTCAAATCGTTGGTAACTTATAGAGAGAAGATGGCCATAGAGCTAGGGTTCATTTCCTGAAAATGTGCAAACCTTGTCAACTAATTTCAAGTATAAAAGGTAATGTAAATGCAAGAAAATTTCTATTATTGAAATTCATATTATGATTAAATAGGGCCAAATAATATATGATAAGTGTGGTAGGGAATATAAAGGCCACATAAAGATGGGTGATGTATTGAAAAATTTTGAAATGTCTATGAACCACTCAAATGTCAAGATACTGGCTTACCACCATGGTTTCTCAGAGCATCCTGGGAAAATAATTGGGGTTATCTTGAAAATCTGCAAAAACTATAGCATCAGTAGAGAACTTTTAGATCAGTCGAAAAATAATGATCCCATGGTAACATGATCAAAATCAAGTTACTTTCTATATCCAACAGGCTAGCAAGTTATCCATGAAAATCACCGTTACATACAAGGGGTACCTACATTTTATAATAGAGGGCTATAATCTAGAAATACGTGATAACAATAGAATATCTTTTTCTAAGAAAATAACAGAGATATGGGAAAATGATTATTATTTCTGATTATTACGCATAGAAATTGGTAAATTTTGAATAAGACAACGATTTAGAAATTTTCGGTCACAAACAAGGGGTATTTGCAATTACATAAGTGAGGGCTATATTTTGAAAAATGCGTAAAGCTAATAGAATAATTATCATAATAGGAAAATAGCATAGATAAAATAAAATGATGGTTATGTCTGAGCTTTTTGTTTGAAAATTAGTAAATATTCAATATTCCGAGGATTTAGAAGTTTTCTGGTCACATACAAGGGGTACATGGATAACATAACTAAGGGCTATATTTGAGAAAATGCGTAAAGCCAATAAAATATCATTTACTTAGAAAATTACATAAATAAAAGAAAATAATGGTTAATTCTAGGGCAATACCCTTGAAAATTCGTAAATTTTGAATATTGCGAGGATTTAGAAGTTTTTCGGGTACATACAAGGGGTACATGCATGCCATAACTGAGGGCTATACTTGAGAAAATGTGTAAAGCCAAAACAACATCATTTACTAAGAAAATAGCATAGAAAAAATTAAATGATGGTTATGTCTGAGCTTTCAGTTTGAAAACTGGTAAATATTCAATATTGCGAGGATTTAGAAGTTTTCTGGTCACATTCAAGGGGTACATGAATAATGTTAGAAATACTAACAAAGAAACACATATCTGTCGACGTCACGTTTAAGTAGTTACTTTCCCTGTTGTTGCTGTCTCAGAAAATGAATGAACGATAGAGGAAAATCAGATTTACTTCCGTTGAAGTACTAACTTTTGATTTGACAAATAGCGTATACGTCTCTTTATATCATTGGTAGTTTTAGTTTCCTGCTTAACCTTATTTAGTAATGTTTAGTTTTTGGGCGCTGTTTCCCCTAGGTCTATAAGCTGTCCCCCTTCCGTAGGCAAGTTAGTTTTAGGACGTTTGAAAGTCGTGTAGGTTGCCGTTTTTTTGGACTCTTTAGTTAGGCGTTTGGTGTTCCAATTCGAACCCAGTTGAAGCCTTAGGTAATTTAAGTTTTGAAGACAAATCCGTGGAAGACGCTGTTGCCGATTGAGAACAGACCCAAAGTGAACGATAAAGATAAAGACCCAGAGCTAAGTCGTTCTAATTTCATATATATACCGTTGTTTTTTGTTATGTTAAAATAGATTTGTGCCCGTTCGATACTTGATCTTGAAGAGAACCGAATTTGAAGGTGAAAGTAAAGATTTAAGACAGACCTTTCCAGTGCCCGTTTTTGTACATTTAAAAGATCCAGTTGTGTCAAAGTCCATATATCCTCGTGTTTTTATATATTCATATTTAGCCGTAATCAGAGTAAGCCGATATTTTATTCTCAATTGTGTTGAAGAGTTGAAGAACTTTGTGCCCTTTTTCTGAGTTTCCTCGGTGATTTATACTAAACTCACACAACAGTTATTTCACAAGAACGGTGATTTAACAATAACATAGCTAAGGGCTATATTTGAGAAAATGCGTAAAGCCAATAAAATATCATTTACTTAGAAAGTTACATAAATAAAAGAAAATAATGATTAATTCTTGGGCATTACCCTTGAAAATTCGTAAGTTTAGAATATTGCGAGGATTTAGAAGTTTTTCGGTTACATACAAGGGGTACATGCATGCCATACTAACTGAGGGCTATACTTGAGAAAATGTGTAAAGCCAAAAAAAAATCATTTACTAAGAAAATAGCATGGAAAAAATTAAATGATGGTTATGCCTGAGCGTTCAGTTTGAAAAACTGGTAAATTTTGAATATTGCAAGGATTTAGAAGCTTTTCGGTCATATGCAAGAAGTACATGCATAACATAACTGAGGGCTATATTTGAGAAAATGTGTAGAACCAGTATATTATTATTACCCTAAGAAACTAATACTAATACTAATGGAAAGAGTCTTTTATCATGTTTAACGCTTGAAAATTAGAAAATTTTGAATATCCCAAGTATTTTGGGGCTTCATCCTCCATTGAAAGTAACGTTGACGATCATAATTTGAATTGGCCTACTAAAACGTAGCCAGCAGCCTTACCAGAACGGCTTATCCTCCACAGCACCACAAATCTTTTCGCCAATGCTACCCCCTGGCTAAAAAACAAAGGCTTTCAGACGTCACGGAAAACGGAGCCAGCCATTGGCCCTTTTGTACTGTTACATAGGAGTAAAGCTGCCACGGGCAGCTCCCTTTGCCACGCTAGAGACACAGATGGCATTCTTGATGCTGCCAAATCACTCTGCTCATCTGTTGGAATACCAACCACTTTCGAGGATCCTATCCACATACAAAGAGCAACCACAGAAGACCATACCAGCCAAATCCAGTTTTGCGAAGATCTCAAGGAGCGCTCAATTCCATTAATTCTTGAAGAGCTTGAAAGACGTTTCAGCAATGAAAATGTCGAAGTTTTGGCTGCAATGGACACACTAGATGCTTCAAAAGAACTATATTTAGATTATCAAACTGTGTGCCCTCTACTTTCACGATTGATGATTGCCTAAACGTAGATGGCGGATTATTAAATTCTGAATGTGAACGAACATAAATTGTGATAAAAACTGGAAAAGGGATAGACATGAATTTGTACAGTAATTTGGAAAAGCTTATCAAAGTATCGAAAACACTTCCTGCTGGTACTGCAACAGTTGAGCGCAGCTTCAGTGCAATGAATCGTGTGCTGAGCTGGAGTCGAAACAGCCTGGACTTTTCCATGGCAAGTGACTTCATGGTACTGTCATTGGACAAAGACCTTCTAAAATCATTAAATTTAGATAAAGTGGCAGACCAGTGGATTCATCGAAAGGACAGAGTTGTACCATTTAATTAAACTTGCAATGTATAAATTTAAATAGTTAATTTGAAACTTAGCGTTTGTGATTTTGCTGTAGACTCTTAATATTCTGTTGAATATATTGATGCCATGATTATTAGGCTTTCCAACTTTACATTTGTGCATTTTTTAAGGAAATGCTTGAAATTTGAAATTAAAGTTGCACTTTTCTTGAAAATTCGTAGGTGGCGGCCGCCCCCCCCCCCCCTCACCCCCCAAGTGTCCGCCACTGTTTTGGTAAGTGTAATATCAAAGGCATTACATACCTAGCGAATACATATTGTTTTTGTTTCCAGATACTGTGAGTCAGATCAGTAAAAGTTTCCTAAAAAGTAAATTGACATTTTATTCAATTCGATGATTATTTGCATAATTCAAAGACAAGTTACAGTTTTCATACATTACAATTGTTAAGTTAATAACAACCTACTTAAAAAATAGTTATGTTAGTAATTATAATCAGGCATGTTCTACAATGTAGTTCCAATGCTTCTTTCCAACGATTTGAATTTTCCCTATTAAGCTGGGATAGCACATTGTTGAAGTAATTTTGATAATTCTTAGTAGCTTCAGAAGTTGTGCATATCAGTTTTGCCTCTTTGATTTTATCATTCAAAACCAGATGCAACTGATCCTTGGCATCAAACTTTTCTGGGAGGAAATATAACTCGTCTGGCTTGCCTGCTAGAGTATCATGCCTTGACCTACGTATATAATGTGTATTCCAGTATAAACGAACAAAGTCTAGTTCTGTTTAAATTATATCTGCAAAACAGAACCAAAGTGCCTCTCCATAAAGGATATTATTCTGTAGAAGTGATCCCCAGTCTTTAAGATCCTGAAAGGCAATATACGGAGTTAAAAGGTTTCTTTAGTCCAGGAGTCTGGGCAACCCATAAATAGCAGGATTTGGTTTTGTGTTTTTCAACACTGGTTGGTGTTTTCGAATATTGATTCGTGTTTTCAATGATGTTTTTGTGTTTTGCAATATTGATTTATGTTTTGCGATATTAGTTTGTGTATGACCTGTTTTGGCCACCGTTTAGAAAGGTTAGTTTAAAATATTTAGGCCAATTAGAAGGCCCAATCTTTATGACGATACTTGATTACCATTACATGGTATTCTCTATACATTCAATAGACTTATGGAGTTTTAATACTCTTAAGAATAACAAATTTACAGAAATTCAATTTCCTTTTGCAGGCATTGGAGTCGGTGTTAGATGAGCATGATTGTGCAGCAGAAGTAGGTCCATCAGCTGCTGATACAACTGGAGACAATTGTGCCTATTTTCAAAAGAATGAAACAGGCCTTGCAGATCCTACAAAAAAAATGATTGCCAAAACTGCAAAAAAATTGAAAGAAATCATTCAAAGCCAACAAAGGAAGCTTTGGTAGTGGAGAAATAAATTTAGAAAAGAGGAGCAAGTGAAAATACCATACCAAGTAAGTATTTTCAAATCCTTCCCTTGACTTGATGCAAAAAGGGATACACTTTTGTGCGCATTTGATTCATTTTTCAAATATGATTTACAGGAAATCATTGTTGACACCCCTGATGATATCATGTTGCCTAATAAAGAATACAGTCCTGAGCACCTTAGACATTGACTACCTTGGATGATAATACGTGTGGGCAAGAAGATACAGACTGGACATGATGTTATTATAGATTGTACTGATGTTATTATGGATTGTAACACTGACACTGCACTTAGGTAAATGCATGTTCCAAATTGAAGGAAAAACATTGGGCTTCATTTTCTGTTTGGTTGCTTGTTATTATTGGATTGATTTTTGCACCATCTGAATGTCCCATTACCTATAAAACTTGTTAAAAGTAGATTTTGGATGGATGCCAAGTAAGGTGTTTACACGATGTTTTGCAATTCAATATCAAAATTGATTCATTTCGAATTACTGCAGGAAACTTACATACTTTTCCTACATAGTTGGTAAAATATACATGGGGTTATTACAGGAGTCCCAGTTATCAGAGCAATTTATTTCAGTTACTCTATGCCAGAAGGCTGCTCAAACTAGTATTCATAGCCTACCAAAACAAACTAAGGGGACCAAAGAAATTGCAGCTTGTCATTTGATGTATTATTACTGTCTTATTAACGTTTGCAGCCTTTCATCAAAACGTTTGAATTTGAAAGGAAAGTTTAAGTAAAAAACTGGAAAATGTAGGTCTCAGTGATGGTAAGTTTGCATTGTTCTTGTTTCAGGTTTTACGAGTAGAAAGTAAGACCTGTGTAATCATTCTCAATATATTTTTCATCCATATATATATAGTATTCAGTAGGGAGGGGCTATCGGTTCTGGTCATGATTGTAGAGTATTGCATTTGTGTAACATTCTAACTTGTCTATTTTCAAGGCTTATGAGTCAGGCAGCAGTAAACCTATGGAGGTTGATGGATGTAAACTTGCCTTGGCTTACCTAAAAATGCTGGACTTCAAATATCCTCATTTATGAGCCACAGACAAAAGAGTATTGCGAAATGGATCAGGGAAACTCGACCTGAAGCAAAGCATTTCTCTGACTTATGGCATGTGAGTATTGCAAAAAGACTCCTGGTTGCAGGTAAAGAAATGGCTGTGAAATCATCCAACGCTGGAGCAAAGGAGTCGGAAATCATCTTTTCTGGTCTGCATAATCAAAAAAACAAGGTTTCAGAGATCTCATCGTTGCTAAATGGACATCCATAATACTTCCTATTACTGATAAACATGAAGGCCATCCGAATTAAATATTCCCAAAATGGGCTCATGGTGAACTTGAACAATGAGAATATATAAAGGTTGGTAAAGGAATTCGCATTAGGACTTAGGACGTCAGTTTTTTGCCTCTGAGTATGGTTGGTATCAAAACTAATAAAAACTCCTTGCCCTCTTTAGAAATTCATGCGTATGACAGGATTTATTCTATTGTGATGAAGACAAGAACTCTAAAATGTATCAAACAATTGTCATCAAATCCTCAAACCAGCTGCCTTGAATGTTTCCATTCTACTCTAAACCACTGGCATCGGAAAATGACCTATTTCTCTTGGCTTGGTACATGTTGCAGTTTTTTTGACGACTGATATCTTGAATTTTTCCTTTGCTAATCTAACATTTTTAATTATCACATAATCATTTAGACATGTAGTCCGCTGAAAATAAGAGCTCAATGCTATTAAAGCAAATAAATTCATGCTGTAATTACAAGTCCAACGCTTTATGCAATATTCAGAAGGCAAAGGAAATTGAGACATGTGTAGTAATCCTACATTGCTGCTCTAAATCATACAAGACAAGTTATTGCTACCTTGAGACTGCATAAAGCATGAAACTAGTAATTACAACATAAAACCTTCCTTTTGCTTTATATTCTGATCGTCTCCCTTTTTTCTTTTTCCTGTTGTGAGGCATGTGTTAGCCATCCTCCATTTTAACGAGAAAGAATCACGGGAAGCTGCCGATGGCACTCTGTATTGTAATGTCACCAATCAAAAATAGAAATTTTGAGAATAAGTGGTTCTTGAAATACCAGTTGCACCCACGTATTGTATATTTTTTAACTTCTTTTAATCTTCATCAGTTTGAGTTGACCGTAGTTTGATTTATTGCCCAAATTTATAACTATATATGTTGTTCATTATTCATTTTCTAGATTATATCTAAAACATCAAGAAGGAACTGATCACAAATTCGATGAGCAGTTGCAAAATATTTCAGAGCAGTATGCATCTCTTCAGCCAAAGCCAATGAATACACAATTCGATTTTAAAGTCCCAAAGACTGATTCAATCCAGCGGTATCAACAGAAGCAGCAAGGTGTCACACACAAGTATCCTGAAGGTATAAGAAAACTTTATTTATATCTCCGCGTCAATACTTATTAAGATATATGAGATTTGCTGTTGAAAAATTCATACAAAGTTTTTCATTCTTCACCTTTTCAGAACAGCAACAAGAATTTCTTCAGGCCCCCTGAACCAGAAGCACAACATCCAACCATATCTGAAAAATAACAAAGATATTATCGCTCTTGCAATAGGTCAATGAAAGGGCATCCTCGAGGAAGGTGCAACAATGAATTGTAAATATGACACAATCTTTGTTTAGCACTCATCGTCAATTAGAAACATTATTGCTTTCATTTCATTTTCATTTCATTTCATATATTGAATTCAAACTTTTAATTACAAACTACAGTGATAAAATTTTAAAAGATAGGATAAGTTTAGGACACTTGAAAAGAACTCAGAGGAGCTATCGAGCCAAGTGCCCTTTACTCAGATTAATGACAATTTGCAATATATTTGAAACGAATTACACATTTTCCATATAAAAGAAACCTTACCCAGGCTCAACTAGTAATCAGCAGCTAAGTCAATCTAAAAAATCGTATGAAATATCATAGAAATTAAAAAAATAATTTACAGATTAATAGAGCCTCAGTGGTTTCTTTTAAAAGAAAACGTGTATAACAAGAACAGAACAAGAATAACTAAAAAATACAAAGTAAAATTATTGAAGAATTGTTTTAAGTTAAGCAATATTAATTACTCAAATTATTCAATATTTGAAGTTCAACAATAAGATCGAAATAAAAACTTAAGATAAAGAAATTAAAGAAATTAAATAAGAGCATAGTCAATAGCAAAACAGTGTTTATTTATTGACTATGATAAAGAGACCAAAATACGAATGTTCAATAAGGTAATATTGGAAATGGACCAGCTTTTACGACTAAGAATATCAACTAATCAAGCACTGTTTTTTAGAAGCCATGCTTTATAATGTTTTGAAAAAGTGTGTTTATTTTTGAATTGCCTTATGTCAAAAGGTATACTGTTCCAGATTTTAACTCCACTGTTTATAATACTTTGATGTTTGATGTTAGTTCTTGTTGCAGGCTGAACAAATAAGTCTGAAGTGGCCTGTCTCGTTAAAATATCATGTCTATTTTTCGTTAGTAGAAAGAGGCTACAAAAGTTATCATCTAGATTTTTATTTTTAATGTCATGCATAAATTTCGCACATTCTAACTTATAGCAGTCATTAAAACATAGAAGTTTCAAATCGTTAAAGAGAGGTTGACTGTGAGTTGACCTCGACTGAAATGTAATTAACCTTACAGCACGTTTCATGCTTTTTCTTAATGGATCTAAAGTGGTTTTGTATGACCCTCCCCAGTTTATAATTCCATAATTTATATGTGGCTGTATAAAAGCGTTATATATATTAACAAGTATATTTTTAGGGGCATGATGCCTGATGCGAGCTAGAACGCCAATGCTTTTGCATATTTTTAAATTAGTCTGCTGAATATGCTCTTTCCACGACAATCTATTATCAATTAAAACACCTAAGTATTTGACAGACTGTGCTTCAGTTAGTTTTTCGCCATTAATGAAAATATCCAGATTTCGATATGGTGTCTTGCAGGAATAGTCAGAAAATTAGATTTTCTTGTATTCAAAGATAGCTTATTGGCAATTAGCCAATCGGAGATTTTGATTAACTCGGTATTAGCTTTGGATTCAAGAGTTTCTAAGCTCTTATCTGACATAAAGAGGCTTGTATCATCAGCAAAGAGATGAAAATCGAAACCTTGGGTTGATTTTGGTATATCATTAATGTATATAAGAAAAGAAGAGGGCCTAAAACACTACCTTGAGGTACACCATAAGTTAAATTTAAACTATCTGAAAGTTCACCCCCTACAAAAACTCTTTGAGTTCTGTCTTTGAGATATGAGCGAAACCAGTCCAGGGCAATTCCCCTTATGCCATAATAATCTAATTTCTTAAGAAGAATTTCATGATCAACGGTATCAAAAGCTTTTGCGAAATCAAGAAAAATGCAACATGAATATTTTTTTGCATCAACTGCTTCAACAAGTTTTGCATACACATCTAAAATTGCAAGGGATGTTGATTTATTTCTTTGAAAACCAAATTGGTGATTAAAGATTATTTTATATGATTCTAAGAAATTACTAACTCGTACGTACATAAGTTTTTCCATTAATTTGTTAAAAATTGGGAGAAGTGATATCGGGCGGTAATTTGTAACCTCAAAGGGAGAGTTAGCTTTAAAAATTGGAATAACTTTTGCATACTTCATAATTCGAGGACAATTGCCAGAAGTAAAAGATTCGTTAATTAATAGAGTTAATGGACCTATAATAGCATGTTTTAACATTGACTAATTTAATAGGGATACCATAAGCATCAGATGACTTTTTAGCATCTAGATTACTTATTACGTCACAAACTTCAAACTCTGTTACAGGTTTTAAAAAGAGGCTGTTTGGTTGCGGATCGTTTAGATAATCAGTGTATTTCATTGAGGTAGTACCTAATTTATTCACTAGATTTTGAGCTATCCCAGTGAAAAATTCATTGAAATTATTAGCGACTGTTTTTTGATTATCTATGATACTGTTACCTATTTTAATTGAAATTCCAGATGAATTTTTCTTGGATGTTTTTCCTAATAAATCATTGATACCTTTCCAGGTTTTCTTGGCATTATTTCTGCAATTTTCAAAATAATCCTTGTAGTAATTACTTTTACTTTTGCTACTGATCTTAAAATAATATTTTTCATTTCAGAACTACTCAAGATGAGAGATATATCAAAATATGTTTCTATGTAAGTAATTTAAGGATCCAACTGGGCGAACTAAAATCTAAGTAAAAATTCAGTATTTACCTATGCTCTATCTTGTTTTCTACATCTTAATCACAAACTTAAAAGTTGAAACCACACTCAACAATAGTTCTGAAGACAGGCTCAACAATACTTCGTGAACTCAACAACAAAAGTTTCCCAAACTCTGCGTAACAGTTTTCAAAACCTACGGCAAAAGTTTGAAAAAGCCACGGCAAAAGTTTCAAAACATCACGGCACAAGTTTGAAAAAGCCACGGTAAAATTTTCAAAACACCATGGCAAAAGTTTGGAAAAGCCACACCACGGCAAAAGTTTGTAAAAGCCACGGCAAAAGTTTCAAAACACCACGGCACAAGTTTGTAAAAGCCACGGCGAAAATTATTTGAATCTCACAGCGGAAGTGTGGTCAACTCGATGGCTATCTGTCTATCTAAGACTGACATGGCTCACTCATGATGGCCGACTACTTCGAATATGATGATTCTGAAGTGCAAGATGAAAAGAAAGACGAAAAAGATTGGAGATGATGAAGATGAACTTCTGATATACTTTTTTTATCATGGCTTCAAACATTGGAACATAATTCAATTTCTATCTAAATTTCCATGCCATAACAGTGAGCCACATTGAATTGAAGAGACGTCTGAAAGCTCTTGGTCTGAAAAGGCGTAGACCTGAATGTGACATTGTCGAAATAAGGAACGGAGTTCGCCGACTGTTAGATTGACCTGATTGTTGTCGTGGGTACCAGTCAATCTGGAATACCCTTCAATTAAATGGTCTGCATATACCGAGAATCATTGTGCAACAAGTAATGAAAGAGCTAGGCCCAGATGGAGTTAGAGAAAGGTAGGCCCACAGACTGAAACGTAGAGTGTATCACAATTTAGGACCATACAATGCATGCCATTGCCAGGGTTATGAGAAAATAAAGCCTTTTCGGCTTTCCAATCCATGGTGGCATTGATGGGTGGAGTTGCAAAATCCTGTGGCTTTTTGTTTCTAGCTCGAATAACTTACCTGATAAAATTGCCATGTATTATCTTGAAGCTGTTGATGAAATGAATTCTACTGAATCTTATAACCAACCGAGGGACAGAGAACGTTAAAAATACCTTGTCGGCCCTTTTTACGCAGGCCTCAATTTAACGCCGGCCCTTTTTACGCTGGCCCTAATTCTGCCACCCCAAGAATCTGCTTTAACGCCATTTAGGGCCGCGTTTTACGCTGGACAAAGACCAAGGAAAGAAAAAATCCAAAACTATATTTTACAGACGTGTTTTATCCTTTGAAAAAGATAAGAAAGTAGCTACTATCATGAAAAAATTAGTCAATTATTAACGTCTCTTTCTCGGTGCATTCTATATCTACTTTTTCGTCCGACTGCACTTCGATGGCGTCTTCTTCCACCTCATATTCACACTGCTCCTCCCTAGTCTCATCTCTCAAATCATTGAAATGTGCAAACACTTAAAGAAATCTAAAGAGCTCATTCTTTCCGGCTTTAGGAAGGGACACATTACTGAGGCAGTTACCCAAACCTCAAACCTATCCCATTTGTGCTGAAACAAATTTCAGGACATAGACACATGATTTAGTAACTCTTAAACTAAATAACACTAATTTTGCTAATCTATAGTAGTTTACTTTCTGTTTTGCTGCTGTTTCTCTTCTAATTTTCGTTAAATATACATTACTTTATCCAAATAAAACCTAAAATAAGGTGCATGTCAGCAAAAAATATAATGAAAAATTAACGCCGCTTTTTTAGAATATTTGTAAAATTTTGGCCCTTTTAACGCCGGCCCTTTTTACGCCGGCCCTTATTCCGCCGCAGGACCAAAACTAACGCCATTTAGGGCCGGCGTAAAAAGGGCCGATAAGATAGCAGGAATACATTTTTTTCCGAAATGACCCCAGCAGTCACCGATATGTTCCTTCATCTCCCAATCAGAGAATCGAAGGCTGGTGGCCTTTCTTTTGAAAGAGTCATACAGATTGTGGGTGTACATGGGGTCAACAAATTAACCTCTCCTCCCCTCCTTGCATTTAACGCCATCGGGACTCCTTGCAAATACGTTTTTCTTCAATTTTGTCATCCTCGCATTACAAAATTTACAAATTTGACTCCTGACTCCTCGTTATTACAACAAACCTAACCAAGCAAATCAAGGACCACCCAGGGTAATCTCTGTGCAGTACAGTGGTGGAAGATGAGAAGATTCAAAAATAAGAGTTTTGACTGTGCTTTTGATTAGATCCTAAATAAATTTCCTGCTAGACTTGCCTCAAGTCTGTTTCATCATCTGTAATACGTTTCATGAAATTGAAAATGAATTTGACTTTGGGCACGCCTTGTTCCCAACCAACATGTAAATTTTGTGTTAGTCAACATGGGTTTCCATACTGGAATTTGTGGGGAAAGAAATTTTCGTCCCATGTAAGTAAATTTAATTTTCTTTCGGTATCATGAAACAACCCAAGGTCAATCTAGGAAGTCTAATGTCACTTTGAGAGTTTTGTTTCTGCAAAGCACGATGAGCAATTTGGAATTGTTTTTAGGAATCTGAACTTGTTGATGTTTAGAGACTCTTCATAGCCCTGATAAGAAATGGATCAAAATATCGACCATCGTGCATGTCGCAGAAATTGTAAATTCAAAATAACATAGAAAAACAATCGAGATAGTTTGTGAGAATGAAAATGACCCAGGTAGGACTCGAAGCCACAACCTAGATTTGTACTCTAGAACGCTACTACTGGGCAACCGGGGCTACGAGAAACTCAGGCTATTTTATTCACACAAATTGTTGCCCCACCACTCACCAAATGTAGAGACGAACCTATCCGGGCTCTTTGACACTTCACTGGACCTGCCGAGGGGGACGACTTTCTTGCACCAGGGAGACCATCGCAGTCCCATCACTGGATAGAGTTGCAGGAAGTAAACTTGAGGAGAAGCAGGATTTGGAAAATCAATCAAGACAATTTGTGAGAATGAAAATGACCCAAGTAGGACTCGAACCCACGACCTAGATTTGTACTCTAGAACGCTACCACTGCGCAACCGGGCCTACGAGAAACTCGGGCTATTTCATTCACACAAATTGTTGCACCACCACTCACCAAATGTAGAGACGAACCTATCCGGGCTCTTTGACACTACACTGGACCTGCCGAAGGGCGACAACTTTTTCGCACCAGGGAGACCATCGCAGTCCCATCACTGCATAGAGTTGCAGGAAGTAAACTTGAGGAGAAGCAGGATTTGGAAAATCAATCGAGACAATTTGTGAGAATGAAAATGACCCAAGTAGGACTCGAACCCACGACCTAAGACCACCACCCACGATCCACCACCTATTCTAAACATTCTATGTTTGGAGACTTTTCATAGCCCTGATAAGAAATGGATCAAATATCGACCATCGTGCATGTCGCAGAAATTGTAAATTCAAAATAACATAGAAAAACAATCGAGATAATATGTGTGAATGAAATAGCCTGAGTTTCTAGTAGCCCCGGTTGCACAGTGGTAGCGTTCTAGAGTACAAATCTACAGGTCGTCGGTTCAAGTCCTACTTGGGTCATTTTCATTCTCACAAATTGTCTCGATTGATTTTCCAAATCCTGCTTCTCCTCAAACATAGAAAAAGCATAACTTCACCGAAGTCGAACAGCACGGCTTGGAGAACAATGAAAAATAAAAGAATCTGACTTACTTCATGTTTTAAAGTGAAAAGGAATATTGATTCTTCTGCCCTTTTTAGAAATTCCAGTCTTTAGAGTGCTGACATGATCGTCTTCATCGTCGTCATCAAGGTCGATTTTGTTAATGGCTGTCAGAATCTCTTCATACTTGCCTTCCTGGAGCATAGTCTTCTAGTCTTTTATGCAAACATCTGACGTTACTCGTCAATCTGTTTATCGGAATGTTGCATATAGTAAGCATATTGTATTGTATGCAGTATGCCGGATCTTCCACGAATAGTTGACATTGAATCGATTTTGCATTAGCACTTAAATCCTCTTCTGTTTTCAATAGCACAAATGGTCCAGTGAGGTGAATCTTCACTGCAATGCATAAATCTGCGGTTAGTGCGCAGAATAAAGATTTCTTAACGATGGTACTGCTGGAAAGAAACTGTCCTACGGATATTGTGGACAACTGTGGACGGTGTGCACCATAGGCACTGATTGGGAGTGTTCCAGGGTTGTCCTTCGTTGAACGGTATCGGACCGTTAGCATGCTATTTGGCTCTCCGAAGTCTTTTACAAAGCGATTCATTTTGTGCATGTTGTGCCGAGACATGGTCTTGCTGTCTGGTTTCTTCATCTTTGGGAACGAGCTGAATGAAGCACTAGTTGATGGAGCTTTATAGAGAGCACAGTTTCTGCTTGTAAAGTACCTGAAATCGGTCTCCGTAGATCTTTTCACTGACTCTTCGATGACTGGAACTAATGCTTGACAATACTGAAGTTGGGTCGGCATTGGATAGCTTGTAGGTGTTGAAGCATGTAAGTGTTCATTCGGCATTGTTGTCAGTGACTTCGGTTTCATACTTGCAATGTATGAGGGATTAATGCTCTTCACATTTGATTTCAGCTTTTCCAAACCCTTAAGTAATTCTTTAAGAGTAGAGACTGTTTATAAAGAAGGCACACCATTAGGACCTTGGAGAGATTCTACGGTTGTGTGATCTCTTAGGCTCGCTTTCTGCAGCTGACTTTCTAAATATGTAACTGTTTTCTGTACCCTTGAAATCCCTTCTCTAAGTCCCTTTTCATTTTCCAGTGGATGTTGAATGCCTTCATTAAACCATTAACGTGGGAGAGAAATTTAACATGAGCCCCCAGGTTGCTTATGATTTTTACTGAGGAAACTCCTATGTCGCAGACATAAAGGGTACTACCCTCAGCAGCTAAGCCTACCGGTTGCACAAACGATGCGGTGTTCTCGTACCCATCATTACTTATGAGCTGAGCAGAAGAGATACCGCAAACATGCTCAACCCGTTCTTCACTATCGCCATCATCTACTTTCAAAGTGGCCTTCAAGACCTTACGATCCACTGGATCGGTGAAAACTATTTCCTTGCTGTCATTCATGACAACGCTATGAACAGATCAAAAACCATGTTCTAGTGAGTTTGCAACACATTTTATGGTGGAAATACTCTTGTCACTAACAAATCTTTGCACAAAAATTGAAGACTTCTCACTGTTATCAGCATATACTAATAATTCTTCTCGAAAGATTAGAGAGGTGCAACAAACATGCTGTGCTATCCTGTCTTCAAGCACTTTTCCAACCAGCTTTGCACCATCCGAATGAACAGAAACTTCAAAGATGCACTTGTTTGTTGGGCTACTAATAATCAAATGCCATGGTTTCTCGTTGGAATGATAAAAGCCATCAATTGCCACTGGTTTGTCAATGCTTCTGTCTAGTGCAAGCTCGAAGAAAACACTATTCGACGAACCTGGACTAGGTTTCAGTGATTGTAGGTGGATTTCAACATCCTTCCTCAGTTCGATAACTGATTTCTTGATACTTGTCCTGCCCTTCTCTGCAAGTACAGAGATAAGCTCATCCTTTTTCATCTTATTTGGCCGCAGACATGTTTTATGTGACAAATCATAATATATTATACGGTTTTTACCACGTTCACATACAAAAACGACATCCTCCACTATGCATACTCCAAAGGGCTGGATAAGGTTACTTTCAAGCTCAGAGATATCAACTGGATAATGAAGACGTGCTTTAAATATCTTCCCAGCTCCTATATCAGTAATATACATACTTCCAGCTGTTCCAATAGCAACATCGACTGGGTGCTTTAGAACCCCAACCTTATTGCTCTCGGAAAATCTAAATGGCTCTGGAATAATAGTTTGCACAACCATTCTAACTTTAGAAAGCACCTTTCTGACCTGCTTTGCTGAGCAATCAAATACATGCTGTGTAGACATACGATCTTTTCTGCGAAGTGCACAGTCACTGATAACATCTCTGAGCTCAGAGCTGATGGACAAATCACTGACTCGCAGGGTCCTGATGAATGATCGATTGAATCTTGAACGTACTTACTAAAACGTGGAACCAGCCAAAACGACCCAAAACCAGCCAAAACGAGCCAAAACGACCCAAAACCAGCCAAAACCAGCCAAAACGACCCACAACCAGCCAAAACGACCCAAAACCAGCCAAAATCACAGACATAGGATAAATCGTTGTTCAATAAGAATATAAATACTTGCCTTCTACTATCAATTTGTTCTTTACTTGTTTTCTTTCTGCTTGGTAAATAAATGTGCACAAACAATCGGTTTTAGTTCAACGTCAACACGTAAAAGTTCACCACAGCTCCTCCATTTTTCGAAAATCTAGCGAATTTTAGGCCATGGGTGATGACCTAGCCTCGATTTCGGTCTGTTCCCATTTTTCGCACCAGGCGATTCACAACCCTTTGTTCATCTTAGCCAATGAAAAGCAAGAGCTAAAGTGCTTGTAAATTGAGCGGGAAAATATTTTGCTCGTCACAACTTTGAGGTTTCTGAACTGAACCTGGGGGGGGGGTACTTAGGGTACTGGGGACGTGCCGCCCAGATGGGTATACTTTTTCGCGATACTAGTATAAATATGGGTATACGTTTTTGCGAATTTGATATAAAAATGGGTCTCAAATTTTCAAAAACTGGTATAAATATAGGTTTGGGTATTCATTTTTGAGATTTGGTGGAAATTTGGCTATTTCGGAAATTTGGTATAAAGATGGGTTTACATTCATCGGCGTAGGGGAAGTTAAAATTGGGGGGCTGCCCGACAAAAAGCCCATTGTTTACTAACGTTTTTGCCCAACTAAGAGCAAATTTTGCCCGAACGGGCCTCATTTTCGAAAAAATTTTCAAAGTTGGGGGGGGCTGACGCCCCCCCTGCCCCCTGTCTCCTACGCCTATGTTTACATTTTGCTTCTTGGGCGGCACGTCCCTATCCAAAACTGGGTCAAGTACCTCCCCCAGGACCTGAGCACATTATTTTGAGCATATTTTTGGGATCTAGACATTCAAAAAATTTCGACAACGTCGCCCATTTTGTCCTTGTTTTGACATTCAGCTTCATGGAGTTGGGAGGTCTGTTACTCTCGAGTCCCGAATAGACGTGGAGTCGGGAGGGAATAAGCATGGTGGTTGGAATTTTAGTACATTATGAATTGGCGTGGTGCCTGGAATTGGCGCGGTGGTTGGAAAATCAGGTGAATATTAATAAGCGTGGTGGCTGGAATTGTCATGATGGCCAGAAAATACGAAACAATTACACACTCTGGAGCAGATAACCCACTGCCACAATAAGTACAGTCCACTGGTATCTTGTTCAGCATGGCATCAGTAGGAAATGCAGTATACGAAGAAAAAAGAATGCGTGGTCCAAAGAGGGCAATTTTTGTTATTTTGCAATAGTGTTTGAGTGTTGGAAGAGCGCTTGGGCGAGTGGGATTAAATCAGGCATGGGGCTTGAATAGGCGTGGTGGTGAGACATGCCAACCAGATTTTAATAAACGTGGAGGCTGGAAAAACAACGTGGTGGATGGAAAAAAATCAAAAAATTATTTACCGTGCATGCACGTCTATTCGGGACTCAAGAGTACGTACTATTGGGATGGTTGATGGTTGAAGGACACTTGCACTTGGATCTCTTTCCGTACCCTTTACAATCATGTTTAAAATGGGTTTTTGGCCAAGGGCTTTACGCTGGTGAACGTTTATTGTGCTTATCTCAACCAGTTTTTGAGATAGCAACAAATTAACCCAAATTTCAGCCTCGTGTCGTAAGAAAATGTTAACATTGAGATTCATCCAGACAAACAAGTAAACGCACTTGAGAATGGTAAAAAACTCATCTTGTAAACACCAACAGAACAAATACACTGATAATAATACAAGCAAATATGGTAAAAGTCTAAAAGCTCATGTTCAATTGTAAAAACGGCAAGCAGTGGCAGATCCAGAAAAATATTGAGCTGGGTTAAAGTTTTCCTCCGACTGGGAAAGGGTAGCCTGTGTTCCAGACCCGTATCACTTACTTCACGTTTAGGGGTCTGGAACACAGGCTAGGAAAGGGTTGAAAAGGTATGCCCAGACATTTTAATTACATTTCTCAATTATAATTTTGGCCCCGTTTTTGGAAGTGGGCGTATTTAAACACTCAAACCTTCCCCTGGCTCCGCCACTGACAGTAAGCATCCAACATAGAAACAATTTTAAATGAAACATAACATACACATACTTGTCTCCACAAGAAAGCGCTTACATACCCTAGGTTCCAGAGCCTCAAGCAAGGGAGGGGGAACGAAAAGAGAGTGAGGTCGAAATGAGAGTGAGGAAAATAGAGGTTCCCTGTTTCCTTGTTTTGATAACCACTCGCGCTGTGCGCTCGGTGCGCCTTCAGCGCGTTAACAAAGCCACCATTTCTTTTCAGGCTCTGGAACCCATGGTACCAGTACCACTACTACTACTAGGAAAAAGTTATCTTACTGTCAGTTATTATGAAGAATACCTTGAGCATTTTGTCTTTACTTCAGTTTTTACTTGTTTCCTGTCACACATTACATACTCAAAAGGTACGTGAGTAATGTCTAAGCACCGGGAAGGCTTCAAAAGCTTTGTTTTGGATGTTCACAACTCACGAGGGCACATGTAACGAGCATGAAAACTGTAATAAAATCTAGAGAAACTCCTAAGAAACTCTATTGAAAATCTAATAAGCTTAAAAAACTAAAAGACAATAGGCCATGGCATATACTGAGCCATATTTGGGTAAATACTGGAACTACTGATAATTGAAAGGCTAGAATTTGAGCAGAAGTGCCTTGAGCAACTTTTATATGCTTAGACTCCCTTCAAGGTATATCCCATAGAGCTACATTTCTAATGTCCTGAATTTTGGACAATTTTGTCCTGGAATTTCTTATGGAACATGTTCACGAATCTGACACAAAATGCAGGCCAGTTATACTTCTCAGTTTCTTATAGTGGCTCTATGGAAAAATATTGAGGCCAAATTCTAAGTTTCTTACAAAAGTGCAAGTACGGATGCAGATGAGCTGTTATCACAACAATCTCTGGCGATTAACACCAGAGGAAGTTGCCATGCAATTCCAGAACAAAACGTAAGCACTTGATATTGTAAGCCAAAACTCCTTCGATCTAGGTACGTATGACCCTTTGATGAAAATGGATGTGCAAAGACACTAGGCCTAGAGAGAAGCCGAACCATATTTGGGTATTACTCATCTATGTCAACAGGAAAGGTTTATTTTAAACTGCAATTTTGTAACAAAACAAGAGATACTGTTAGTGATCAATATAATGGTAACTGTTTTTGCAAATACACATGTCTACACCAGAGTAAGACCCTTTGTCCGGAGACTTTCAAGGGCACGTGCAGGCAGCAGTTCCTGTGTCTTCTTCGGTACGTTCACTTTGACGAACTCGAATTTTTGGTCATACGACTTCAGACATTTTGTCAGATAATGCAAGTATATGTTTCCCGTATACCTCTTTTGCTTTCCATCCTTATCCGTTATCTCACGCACACCAGTTGTTTTGATGAGAACAACATCGGATGACTGAAACGCAATACGGCATTGTTGACATCTTGACACGCTTTTGGGGCATGATTTCGTGTCCTCCCTGTGTACAAGTTGGTATTCTCCAATTTGCTGTCTTTCTGGATCAAGGAAGGCAGGCAATTCCTGGCGCTGGTTGCTAATCTACAATAAAGTAGTTATACGCTTTACTTTAGGATTTGAGTATTCCTCGCATAAGAGGTAGACAAGACAAAAAGGGCACTTATTTCAATGCTCGCCGTTTTTAAGCCGTTTGTGTGAGAAAGAGGAAATATGATTATGTAGCAAAAGTTTTGGTTTGAACTGTGCAACAGGAAGAACTTGCCTGTTAACAAAGGTGGTGAAAGCGTACGATTTCTTTTGCAACTTCCTTCTGGCGTTTTAATGGATTCAAGTTTGAAATTCCATAGCTCTAAATTATTCTTTTTTTCTATCAAATTCTCTATCAGTGTTTGCCTTGTCAGTCAGCTCGACTAATTCATAAAACATGCATCTACTGTTACATTCATAAAAATGAATTATGATAAGTCTATAAGATATCATAAAGAGAAAATATAGCGAGAGCTCACATAGCCTCGCAGCTTAACTCATTTAATATTTTTTGCTCTGCTAAATACGAACGCTTTCTGCCTATACTAGTTTCCATAAAAAGGACTAGAAAGTCTGTTTAGGAATTTCTTAGGCAAATATTATTGGTAGAATTTATGATAAACAAGTGTGAGGGACCACAATAGACCTTTTAGCTATTCTAAAAAGGAATCTAAATCAAATAATATTTTATGCATTTTGTGAATTTTCTAAGGTGCACAGTAGCGATAGAAGCTTTAACACCGCTCAGTCGAGCCTCCTGTAAAAAAATATATAAAAATATCGATCGATCCAGACTCTTTTGGAGAATTGCTAAAAGGTATAATATTGTAACAATGTTGCAGGTTCCGGCTCATGTAAAATACAGTATGCTTGGGGTTTTTTCAAGGCAAAATATTCTAAATAAAAAATGTTGCGCTGAATCCTGACGGTGAAGTTAAGAACATGCATTGAAAGCTAAAATGTTTGGATGAAGAAAGAATTCATCACAGTATTAGAGACGTTTCCTTTTTTCCAAAACTTTGCTTTAGAATGTGATAGGAAAATGTCATACCTGCCATGTGTCTTCTGATTTGTCCGACTTTCTTTTCTTCTCTAGTTTCAAGGGAGTTACAACTTGACCTTGCGGAACATTATCATCATCATCAGCTTCATCGATAACCGGGACTCTCTCATGAAACAGCTCTGGCTCCGGAAGTCGGGCTCGTCTCTTCTGAGATCCTGTTGCAGAAGCTTTTAGCCCAGCACTTTTAGGCTTCCGGTACTGATTGTATGACCTTGGCACGAAGTCATAAAATGCATTGAGGTGCTGCTCTTGTCGATTGATTGACCATATGTTCCACTGGACAGGATCAACATTAAACTGGTCATAATCTGGTGCCAGTCTGTATTTGCCAAGACCACGTATTGCTCGGGTGCATTCAGCAAAAAAGTGCTCCTCTGCCCACTCCTTCAGACTTTGACTAACTGCTGCAACTTCTTTTGGGACTTCATTGTCTGACAACTTTTTCTTTTGCAGCTTGTGTTTTAACTCCAATCCATTGCTAGTGAATCGACCATTGATCCCAAGCTCTCGCCTTGCTGATTGTATCAGGCACTCTTTGAAGACTGAGCTCCTTCTTTTCTGAAACCAAGTGCTGAAGCCTGGCGCACTTTCTTCCCAAATTGTTTTCAAGCTATCCAATTTCACCTCAAAGTCTTCTTCATCCTCTGCATCAGCTAAGCCATTCTCCAACAGCACCTCGTTTTGCGTGCCATAGATGTCTGACATTATCCGTGAGATCACCCGTTGATTGCATCCCAATGCTCGCAACTTCTCGACATCCCTGTTCTCAAGGTGCTGCGTACACCAAAGACTTCTAGCACTCCTGAAAATATCCTTGAAACCTGAAAAAATAGAACACACACATATTACGATCTCAGAAAACGATAAGTTGTTATGTTATTAAAACAGCTATAAATCATAAATCATTTCTGTTAACCAAAACACGCAAAAGTTTACAAATGAAATATATTGGAAATTAACAGCAAATGATATTTTGTTCAGTTAGCCGCTAGCTAGAGAGGATGCAGTAATCATGTTCTGGCCTTCTGGTGGTCCTGTACAACCTCATCGGAAGATTGGGTGGATCCATCGCGAAGGCGAACAATGATTGCTCAGTTAAGCCAGATCTCCATTAGGTGCACAAATGTTGCAGCGGGTGACATTTCATGCGACAACTTTCTGCAGTTGAAAGAAAAATATGATCTCAACTTAAATTTTGCCTTGCTTGTTTTTAACATTTCTCCAGTTTGGTAGGCCCCCAAAAAGAACAAACTAAAGACGTACACGTCATCTGCTAAATATTCAACCATCTTGTTTCTCCGTGTGGTGTTGTTATCGTTGATTTCATCAAAAAGTTAACGATCGAAATAGGCCACATTCCAGCAGAAAATGTCGAGCCGCGAGAAGGAGGATCTAGTTCTACTTTTCGATCCTTGACATTTTCTGCCGCTACAATTTAGATTCGACAATCAGATCACAGCCATTTATTCCGCCTCGAAATTTTCTGCATAGTAGAGATCTGGCTTTAGCAATGGCTTGTTTATGGAAAATGTAAAGAACAAAGTAGCACTTCGCCGCATATTGTGTGACAGTCAATTAGTATATAATAAAAAGTTAGTTCCGGAGCTAACAGAAGGTTTCTTGAATGTTGGACAATTTTGCTACTAAAAACTTCTCATGGACTTCAATTGCTGATTATTTAAATGTGGAGCCTCGTTCTCAGAGAGTTATTATGTCATACTCTGATAACAAAGCCGAGTGGACACCCTGATACGCTTTGCGTAAATCTGTCAAAAAGTGGACAGATTAGTAGTCATTATGGATTTACACTTGACAAGGTAACGCTGATTATGCGACCTCGAATCCAAACACAATGCAACATTGTAATGGTTGTTGCTTAGTGACAAGACTCATTGTTGTTATCAAAAAAAAATTAGGAGATTTCCCAGAAATAATTTATGTTTGCAATTCTTTCAGAACGAACAACCAATCAAATCTCAGAGTGGCTTCTTGTAAGAGGAATCGATCTACTTTAGTTAGTCCAATACCTGGTAAAGTTGATCTCAGAAAATGAGAGCTGCAAACTACAAATGCTTCTCACTCTTTCTCAAATCCACGTTGCAAGCATCATGGTTTTTTGATAGGAAGCCAATGAAACATAATTGGTTTGATATAAAGAATGCATATAATTGTAAAGAAAGATAAAAAAATAGCTATACCTTGAGCTAAAGCCTTGTCCAAGTCGTGACCAATCTTTTTAATTTCTGCTAACTCAGGAGCATGTATAACAATTTCCCCTGCAAATCTCCGATAACTTTCTCTGTTTTTCTTGAAATGCCAGAAGGATGGACCAGGAAATTCAGGATTCTTTCCACGGCTGTCCAGTAACGCCAGGTTTGAATACGTTGTGTCTGTTAGCCAAAGCCCATCACAAATTTCAAAAGTTGTGTCTATGGTAAGAATAGAATCTCCTAAGACGCAAAATCGGTGCATGTCTTGCAGCATTTTAGGGGTGAAATTTGTTGTTGAGTATTCACGAGGCCCAAAACTAACTGATTTGATGAGACTTCCCTCTGTTTTTAACGATCTCAAGATGCTTTCTGCCTCAGAAAATTCTGTCTTAGTTGTTGCCGATGCTGAGTTTGTAAATTTTCTGTTTGCAATTACTTTGGGGCACTTTACTGTCTCACTAACTGTGGTTGGTGCTTTGTTAGCTAAATCTGTATAAATCTTGTCAGTTGACAGTCCTTTATCCAGCATGCCATCGATTTCTTTTAAAACGTCGGGATCCTGGCGGTAGTAAGGACAAGTTTCTGGCTTTGTAGCATTTCCGTGCCGTGGCATTTTGAAATTGGAGGAATGATCTATTCCGTCAGACCACTTGTATGTAACGAGATAGTAAGGCAATATCTCTTCCTCTGTCTTCTTCCTTGCAGTAGCTATTGTCTGGCTGAATGCAGGATTACTTTTATTTTGTCGATAGCATCGTACGACCTCGTAAACATCTTTCTCAGGAACGAACTGCGCCTTATACCCACGTGCTGCTCTTACGTTGTGGTAGTAGCTACCATTGCTACTTTGATGGACAATCTTACATTCTAGAACATTGACATCATTGTTATAATAATAATGTTTCCTCACAGTTCCCTTGGTTAGATACGCACCATTGTCATCGGACTTTGCAGAAGCTATAGGTATGACTCGTTTGTTTAAAGTAAAGACTAGATTTCTGCGTATTCCAGATGGCTTGTGTTGTAGTTCTAGTTCCTCTGGGTTGTTGAGCAGGATACTGAGTATAGCATCTCCACTTTCACTTTCATTGCATTTATTACTGCTTGTAGATGGGATTCGATCTTTTTTGCTGCAAAAAAGATAGAACCTAGCAATTAGCATTTATAACCTAACTTTCTTGTGTACAAGCGTGTAATCATCCCTTAAGCGAAACTGCTTTAGGGCATTGAAACCCAGGGTGGGGGGGGGTGTGTACTCCCATCATGGCCTAACAGCAGGTCCAGTCAGTTTGAGGGTACCAGAACACTTTCGAATCAGCAAAGGGGGGCAATTGCCTCAGTTGCCCCCTTGAATCCACTACTGCCCCCGGGCTAGCTTTGGCTCAAGAAAAATCCAACCAAAATCCGCAAAAATCATTTTGTTCTGAAAAAATCTTGCATGTTTTTTTGCGAATGATTGAAGTTGGCTCTGATATTAATTTTTTACTTGCTTTTTATCTTATTGAGTAATTAGTTGGACACCCTTCTAACAAAAATAGATTAACTCTTTACTTACAAGAAACTTGAACGAGAGCAACAGTCCTTTCTGTCCATTTGAAATGAGCTTCAAATCATAGGACATAAAAAAACTATATGCATAAGATATGCACGATTGACTGCCGGGTAAACAGGGTTTTAAAATTGGTGACTGGCAGCAGGTCAAATTACTTTGTGAAACAAAACAAGACTTGTCAATGGTTTTCATTTTTCTTGGATTTATCTTTGAAATAAAGTGTTTTATTTGGTTACTGTAGTTCTGCCATTAGCTGTAAAAATGCAATAGGCCTATACATTGTAATTAGGCTTTTGATAAATATAACAAATTCAAATTCGAAAAATAATTTGAATTCACTATTCTTTACGCACTTTGTATGGGCTTTCTGATTTGCCACAATCACATTTGAGAGACTTTTTTGTTGCAACGGTTTCCTCAAACTACATACTCCTGTATACTTCAAGGCATTGAAAAAATAATCCCGCCTCTCCAATAAACCCGCCTCTCTAATAATCCCGCCTGTATTTATTAGGTTGAAATGCTAATCCCGCAGCGGGAATAATAGAGTAAATACGGTAAGTTTTGTTCTTGATAATGGTTCGCATTACGTTATTTCCCTTCAAAAGCCTTTTTATTAAATAAGTACTTACAAGAAACTGGAGAGAAATTCAGGCTGACTAGGTTCTTATATATTGGTACATAACTTCTTAAGAAAGTCAGCCTGCAGAAGTTAATATAATGCGGGTTTTTACTGTAACAGAAGATTATAGAAACTTACCAGACTGGAGACTTTGCATGGGTGGTACTTGGGCCTTGATCATCATCATCGACACCAAGCAATTCATCGTCATCATCTGATAGCTATACAAGAGAAACATACACAGCCTAGGCCATGACCAGGTCGTAACCCTGACTGTAACGTTAAAATATAGACCTCAGATGGCAAAAATGTTCCCATTTTTCAATGACCGTTTTGGGGAGGGGGTAGGGGGTTGAAAACAAAACGGCCATTTGCCGTTTTGCGTGACAAGGGTGGGAAAGGACGTCATCCCTAAGCAGAAGAAAGTGGTTGCAGATGAAAAAATATGTCCGCAGACAGACTGGAGGTGCTTACCCTAACCCTAAAAGCCAAGTTTTCCCAAAATATTTGATATCTCAATTGAATTGGTAAAAAAATCCAAAAAGCTATTTTTCTGCACCATTATTTCACCCCACCTCACCCTTAGTATTATCGACTTAAACCAGGCCCGTTGGAAGCGGGGGGGGGCTGGGGGGGTTTCAGCCCCCCCAATAATTGCCAGAAAAATGGTTTTACGTCACAAAAAATGACGTCACATAGTACTTTTTTAATAGGCAGCCCCCCCAATCCAAGATTCCTTCCAACGGGCCTGCTTAAACTTTCCAATCTGGTATAGGCCTACCAAGTTTAATTAGGTCTATCAACTTAACAATAATAATATAACTCCTGCGCTACACGGAAGTGTCACCACATGCTGATATAGTCTATACATAAATACTGTCAAATAAGACTAAGTAAGTATAGGCCTTATAGGCCTACTATACTTAGGCGCCAGGGCCTTAATAATAGCCTATGACAGAAAAATAAAAGATGTCCTTTGAAATGCTTTATTTAATATTTAATCAAATATCAAAACTCAACACTCACCATTATCGGTTCATCGCCGTTCTCTTCCATCATGATATGTCTGCGAAGCCAGAAGCAGAAGATGAACCAAAACTTAGCACCGCATGCCGCATCTCATGTGCCATGTGCAAGGTGGACGAACTTCGGCCTGGTCGCAGATTCACATTCCATGCGCAGTTTCATGGAGTTTCATAGGGGCACGCCCCCCCCCCCCCCCAAACGAAAAAACTTTGATTGGTTGTGGGTTGTTTCACCGTCTCGGTTCTCTCAGCGTCCTAAGCAACTTTCTTATATTACCTTGATTTTTGTAAATAAAATAGTAGATATCCTATAAAGTATCAGTAATTAATCTGTAATTTTGTTGCTGAATTATATGAATTTGAATTTGAATTTGAATTTGTTTAAAAAAGTCTACCCATCTGGGCGGCACGTCCCCAGTACCCTATAGTAAGTACCCCCCCCCCCCCGGGTTCAGTTCAGAAGCCTCAAAGTTGTGACGAGCAAAATATTTTCCCGCTCAATTTACAAGCACTTTAGCTCTTGCTTTTCATTGGCTAAGATGAACAAAGGGTTGTGAATCGCCTGGTGCGAAAAATGGGAACAGACCGAAATCGAGGCTAGGTCATCACCCATGGCCTAAAATTCGCTAGATTTTCGAAATGGAGGAGCTGTGGTGAACTTTTACGTGTTGACGTTGAACTAAAACCGATTGTTTGTGCACATTTATTTACCAAGCAGAAAGAAAACAAGTAAAGAACAAATTGATAGTAGAAGGCAAGTATTTATATTCTTATTGAACAACGATTTATCCTATGTCTGTGATTTTGGCTGGTTTTGGGTCGTTTTGGCTGGTTGTGGGTCGTTTTGGCTGGTTTTGGCTGGTTTTGGGTCGTTTTGGCTCGTTTTGGCTGGTTTTGGGTCGTTTTGGCTGGTTCCGCGTTTTAGTAAGTACGGAATCTTGAACCATCTAAGAAAAGAAACCAGTTAGCTGAGCTTTGATCCAGTGTCTTTGCACGGTGAGGTGGATCTGGTAATCCAACAGTTATAGAGGTAGGGTCAGCATTTATCTTTTTTAAGGCCTGATAATTATTTTCTTCACAATTCAGTAGCAATAGTTTTGTGCATTTTTCTCCTTTCCGTATGCATGAATCACAAGGTCTACATTCTCTTCGCCAGTGAGTGTAGCCTTCCTTACAACAGCCACTGCATACCTCTTGATCAGCTAAACAGACTTCGCAAACAGAAGTAACACATTGGTTGTTTAGAGACACCGAACTGTCCTTGGAAGAACGAGATTCTAGGCAGGTTTTACATGACTGGATGTGGTCAGCTCTTTTCATGAAATTAGTACATCATTGCTATTCTCTCCAACTGCTATATAGTCAGCACCAACGCCTGAACACATGCAATAGTCACATGTTGCAGGCACCATGTTTCAGCTTCGGTATTGAAGAAATCTCTGTATCTTGTTGGATCACTTGTTTGAAATTTATCGACATGCTCCAAATCAATGATTTCTTTTCCCCCGACTATAATTTTTGCCTCCTATCAAAAGCAAAGCCAGGCTTAATAGCCATGCCATCTCTACCTGATGACACTGGAAACAATTTGATGAGTTTATTGTCAATGATTGGTTTGATTTTATCTTTGGAACTTTCACAGCATCGAGCTATAAATGTCCTCAGAAATGGATTAAAGATGCCACTTTGCACAGAGTAACCAGCATCATCCTGAACTGTGGGGCTAGGAAAATTTCAATCTTCCCACTCAAAATCATAGTTGCCACCAAATTTCTGTCCCATGAATCCAGGGCCCCTGAGCCAATTTGCCGTTCTAGAACCACCCACTCTTTTAATCGTCTTAAAGAAAGATCTCACCGATTTGTCCCATTGAAAATTAGTTCCCTTTTTGCAAAACGCAATGCATCATAGATGTACTTGTAGAAAATGTGATCCCTGGACAGGGCACCAGATTCAACCTCGCTGTTCAAAAGCAATACACAAGGGTCAGCTTCACACAGGATTTCACTTTCAGTACTCATATCATCGTTGGGGTCATTGAAAGATGATGGAAGACTAGACTCTTCACGCGATGATAGGTCACTAAGAAGATGAAATGAAATAAGCTTTGTTGTTTCTGTAGTTTAAATGTAAGAAAAAAGGAAATCTATAGCTGACGCTGTCAATAGTAAACGTTGTGCTCCGTTCCTTCTGTCTGTAAACAAAATTACCCCACAGCAATGGATAAAGGGCAATGGTTCTTGTTCAGGCCTTCCTTTCCATTTAACAACTTTTCCATTTAACAACAGCAAAGTTCATTTCTGTTAAAAACTCTTGCCCAGATCGGAGAAGATACCATCACAAAGAAAACGATATAACTTTGATACAAACTAAAACTTTCATTCCTATAAAATCCTTACGAGTGCTCATAAAGAATTTATTATTTCAGTTCTGTACTTCGATCGTCTCAGTATACCAGATGTGCCAAAATAAACTATGCAATTTGACAGGCCACGATAAGTCTTTTATAAACGTGGCAGATTTTGAAGTTTCATAAGTTAATCTTCAGCTAAGATACTCAATTAAATGCTAGTATTTTTCGCATACTTTTTAGTCTTCTATTTGTAGAGCTATAATCAAGTTTTTTGAAATGCTCAATTTCGAAAACACTGAAAATGACCCAAAAAATTTTGATCAAAGTTTCTAACGACGCAATGGGAACAAACGAACAGTAAACGTTTTCGTTTCATCTGACTTCCTGTCCAGTGAGAAGATCTTGTTGTTGGGTGGCAAAAGATGGACAGAGCAACAAAAAATTTTCCGTATCCTCAATACCATCGCTTGACAGGCACATTGGGTTTATAATATCCCTAAAATTGTGCCTGAATTTGTGAAAGTTCAATATACAAAGACCAATCCTAAATTGTGTAAGAGACGTTAATCCTCTGGGTCATGAACACCAAATATTGATTTTGGAAGGGGGCAGATTTTGGAGGGCAGTGAAAATTTTAATAGAAAGCTAGAACCTTTTCTTTGAAAACTTACTTTATTTTGACATTGCTGTAGAACAAAAGAAGGGCTGTTTTTTGAAGCAACCACTTCTTTTGACTTTTCTGTATCATAAATCAGCAACAAGGTCTCAAATTCTAAGTTAAAGCCTGACCTATGCAACTATGTAAAAACCGAGATACTTGAATTTACAGCTCCTCCACACTAACACCATAAACGGGGCAAAATTATTTTGGGACACCTTGTAAATCAAGCCAAAAATTTTAATCAAGGAGATATTTACACAGAATAAAAAACTCCAACAGTATTCCCAAATTTTTAAACAAACACAACATAAGAAATTGTTTGTTAGGAACAAGAAATTAATTGATATTATTTTTGTGGAATGATTGAAACTGGCAGCATACAGTTTGCAAAATGTTCAAATATGTAAATGCTTACTTCTTTTCCCAAAGACTTGTCAGTTTCAATTGACTTGGGCTTCTTTTTCGTGCTTGGATTTCTCCTTGGCACTGGCTTGTCTTCTTTCACATTCACCCTTTCCCCAGTGATCTTGGAAGGAAATTTGGCTCTATTAAATAACTTGAACATTGCAAAATATTTACATATATTCATAGTGCACAGCTGGAAATGATATACTGTAATAAATTGATTAAACCCTTCCTCTCAAATATGCCCTCCACTCGAAAAAGCCCCCCATTTCAACATGAATTTTTGAATAAGCCCCCCTCTCGAATAGAAAATATATGTATTAAATTTATGTATTATCAAAAAATTAACAACAAAGATGTAGACATGGAAGATATTAAGCTGCAGATTTAGAAGGACGAAACTAAAGGTGGTTAAGAAGATTAGTAGACAAGTAGTGATTTTTAAACTTTCAAAAATAGTTTTGGTTGTCCATTCTTGTCATTTTTGAATAGCCTCCTCTCTAAAATTCGCCCCCCCCCTCCGAAATCAGCACCCTCTTCAAAGCCAAGTGTTTTGAATAAGCCCCCAGTGGCTTAATCAAATTATTACGATATTCTCTTACTGGATATTTCTGCAACCATAAAAAAAATAATCGTTGGAAAAAACCAGTGGAACATGTACAGCTTAATCCAAAATTAATTGCCTTCAACCTTTAATAAAAGGACAGTAGCAGCAACGAAATGGATGCAATAAGGCAAGCTACTCGCAGATAACTTTTACGTCCATACCTAATGCTCATTACATTTGGCAAACTGCCTTGAGACTGCAATGCAGCCTGTCTAAAGATAATTCAAATTCATACCAAGAGCCATTTTAGCAAATATTACAATGCATCAAAATAAGCACCACAAAATTTCTTGTGAGGGAAGAATCTTCCCTCACAAGAATCTTCCTGGAAGATAGCAACAAACTTATACCAGGAGTTGAATGACAAGTGCAGTATGCTAAACAAAAAGATTTCGCACTTACATTTTGAAATATAATCTTCATAATAAATCCTGTTCAGGCAGACTTCGGTGTTGCATATAAGGCATCTAATGTGGCACTCATCAACAAAAGTGGCAGTATCATTGAACTTGGCTGCTACTCCTAGAATTTATATATACAAGGTTCAGTTTTTAAGACACCATTGTTTTAAAAATATGTAGAATTCCCACGTGTAACATTTCATCTGCAATTCAACAATTATTTTCACACATCGTTCGCCACCTAGAAGCTTATCACAGCAGTTTCATCATCTTCAAGGAAGGGCTTGAAGGATCTTTCAGGGGAAGGAAATGTAAGGGGTTGTTCTGAATTGCTTGTAATAGCCAGCTAATTTAAACTGAGAAGCCAGTAAAGAGGTCAGTTTTGCCAGAGACGTAGGAACCGGGGGACACTGGGGGCACGTGCCGAGTGCCCCCCCCCAAGATCTTGCGAAAAAAGAAAAAGTGCCCTTTTGGCCATAGGAATTTTGCACCATTTTCGCAAAATTAATGTATTCGAAAGTGCCCTTCTAGCCGCAAAAGTGCCCTTTAAGTGCCGTGCGCCCCCAAGTTTGAGATGCTTCCTACGTCCCTGAGTTTTGCTTTTGTATCAGAAAGCATGGACACACATTAGAATAGCAAATACTCAAACAAAGAAGTGACTGGAGGACATTGAGGTTGAGTCTTTTAACAGGCCTAGTAAGCTATAATGCATCTTTCTTGGGTAGGCCTAAGCTATAATGCATCTTTCTTAGCTATAAATGCATCCTATCCATCATCATGGCCCTTGACCTTGATTGATGACGGAATTTATACATACCACTTGATTCTCTACTTTTCTTCTTTTTTTCTTCTTTGGAAGATGGCAGTCATCTTCAGCTGGTTTCTCTTTCTTTCTTTTCTCTCCAGACTCCATCTTGATTGGCAGACAAGGGCAAAGCGCGATTCACAAAATCACAAGTAGAGAGAGTAATATGAATCTGATCTGATCTATGCAGCTTTGGCGCGCATATGGTCAGCCTCAGCTTCAGTCCTGTTGTCATAGAAATATTACTGCGCAGCGCCGCAGTATAGTGCGCAACGCAGCATCAGCGTCAGACTGATTTCTGGCTGCAAATTTCTGAAAGCATAAACTTCCAGACCGTCCCAACCGTTCTCCTGATATGAGGTTGTAGATATGACGAAGGAATTGCAAAAAGAATGCCTTTGGTTTTTTTTTCTGGTACAATACTAGACAGTCTAAACCAAGTGAAAGAACACTGGAATACACATTATCATATCACGAAACCCGCAACTCATTTGCTCTTTTACGATCGGCAGCCATGTGCATCAGAGGGTCCTGCAAGTGGAACAAAGCTGCACCTGTTGCTGCAGACCAAGTTGAGTTATGTGGCAAGATTTAGAGCGAAGACAAAAATGCAATGAAGAACTATTTGTATTTACATTGACTATTAACTCTCGAAACTCAAACAAAAACAGTAGCTTGCAAATGTTTCATTGTTTATTTGTAATGATGATTTGGAATACTCATTATATAGAATATATGGTCGACCAGATTCTCTCTATTACCTTCCAGAGTTGAATGGTGGTCAAAACAATTTGCTAATTCCAGTCCTGAGTGAAGATCTGCGCTATGCGAAGAATCATCTAATTAAAAGTAACAATCAAAACCATTACCACTAGTATTTTTCTTATGTGATGAGAGTAGAGGAAATCTCAAGCCCCCAAAACTGGAGACAGTTCAATATTGCAATTGTGGTGCCTTGTCATGCTTGTTTATTCTTAGAAAGTGCGGTCACCTCACAAAACAACAATTGAATGATTTCTGTGAAATATTCAACAATGGCTTTGCAAAAGTTGTTGTGATGACGTTTTTCCTTTCAATAGGATTAAAAATCACGAGATGCTACCAGACACTTTAAACTAAAATGAATATGTGTGTGTAATGACACAACGGATTTGTCAAATTACGACTGTCTGGATACTATACACAAACTTTAATTTGACGTCATAGCTCTTACAGAAACTTGGCTGACTAAAAAAAACGAATCAACTATTGATAATCTGTCTTTTTCGGGATATCAAAAGTATCATGGAGCATTAGGAAAAAGCGTTAAAGGAGGGTGTGATTTTTTTGTCTGAGAAGATATCTATTTCAACCCTAGGACAGACCTAGACATTTCTCATTCCAACAATGACAGTGAGCTTGAAGCAAACTTGATAGAGATACAATATAAAAACAATAAAAGTTATCTTTATGCAGTGGTCTACCGCCACCCTAGAAAGAAAAATGATAATAAATTTCTAGAATACCTTAACAATATAATTTCAAGGAAAATACAAAAAAAATAAAAATCGTTTTCATAGTAGGGGATTTTAATATTAAACTATTAAATATCGACTGAGATGAGAATACAGAAAGTTTCTACAACCTAGCAAAATAGTGAGTCACAGTAAACCAGCAATCATTGACAACATATTTTTAAATTCTATTGACCATGACACTTCCAGTGGTAATCTTGTGTCTAAAATATCTGATCACATGCCTAACTTTATATTTTGTTAGAACATGAAATCAAAATCCTGCCTTGTATATGCGTGATTTGAGGAAGCAAAATTTACAGTTATCTGTAAACTCAACTCAAGGAGCAAATGAACAATATAACTCATTTCATAACGATTTGCTGAAGAAATATTAATATACATGTTCCCTTAAAACCAGTAACAAAGAGAAATTACAAACAAAGGTTAAAACCCTGGATCACTAAAGGAATTTTAAAATCTATTGCAATTAAGAAAAAGCTCTATAAGAAATTTTCAAAAACAAAAAATGTAAACATTTATAGAAAATATAAATGTTATCGAGACCTAATTAATCATCTGATAAGAAAGAGTAAAAAGACTACTATTCCTCATATTTTGATAAGTTATTTGAAAAGGTTGCAAACATAACACAAACAGTAGGCTGCGCCTATGACAAGAGTCAAACATCACCTTACTGCTACATGTTTACAATAATTTCACTGTCATCCGCACTGTCACCAGATATTGGCCAGGATGCAGCTTGTTCATATGGTGGTGAAGATGCCTCATGGCTATAATGACTGGGGGATCCAATTCCTGGTCCAAATCATCTAGTAGACACTTCCTCTTTCACAACAAGTTTGTCCAGGAAAAAGTATGCAACCTTTCCTTGTCTCCTTGGCTGAGATCAGGGACAAACTTTATGCCATCTGGCTTCACTGGCCTCCCTCAAGACAGACTCCTTTTGTTTTCATGACTTAAACTTTGCTACAATGGGCCTAGGCCTACCTTGACCTTTGACTGATGGGGCCGTGCAAAGAAAGCTTTCGGTTTGCCAACTGGATGGGCTCTTTCAATTTGGAGTTCCTCTGAAATTCCAAGAAGGGTGTTGATTTTATCTTTGACGATTTGTACACTCTCCTCCCATAGGCAGGTCCATGGCTGTAAAAATCTGATTTCAAGCCTAACCGAGATGTTTTCAATGGTTTCCTATACTTTCGAGCATGGATATTCAGAATCCAAGATGGGACCAAAAAAATTTTGCCTGGTCACGTGATTGATGACGTCAGCAAAAAACCCAAAAACTGCACTAAATTGATTATAACTTCAGCTATAGCCATGCAATTTTGCTGTTTTTAGGCTTATGTGAAAGCACGTTTTCTAAGCTTTCGAATGATGTATTCAATCACCATTTTTGCTGATGTCAGCATTTTTCGTGACATCACAGCTTTTTTTACATTTCGTTATCATTGTGGTTCTAGATATGCCCAAAATATCTCTTAAGATGTATTTAGTCATGATTGATATGACTTGAATAGTATTAAACATATACAAAACAAACAAACAAACAAACAAATAAACAAACAAACAAATAAACAAACAAACCAATAATACCGAACAAAAGTTAAGGGATCCAATCAAGCCCGTCATCATCTTCATCACTGTCGTCACTGCTGGCATCGCCGAAATAAATGAATTCTAGCTCCTGGTCGGCATTAAAGCATTCAGCTCCAGTATTTGTGTCATCACTCTCGCTATTTTCCCTGTCCTCGTCTCCTTCTCTCCTTGGCTTTTTACTTTCAGGCTGGGTAAGGTTTGTCCTTCTACTTCGTTTTGGATGAAATGATGGTGGCAATTGTTCACCTTGACAATCAAAATTATGAATTGCCATTATAATCAAAGTAACCATATTGGTTTCATTAAGAAAATGATCAATTTAAGATTCCGATAGGGTTCTGATCAACATTTTTGAAACATGATATGCATTCACTGAGAGTTTCTAATCTTATAACAGAAAAGAATAGATAGAAAAGTTGCTCCAAAATAATAACATTTATATTTTTCTGTCTTTATTGAATTAAGACTTCGAATGAGCTAAGCAACGCAATGTTTGAGTTGACAAGCATTCATACTATTTCTGACATTATGGAGATTGTCTTTTAAAGGTTCATCTAATTAGTGAGAACATTTCTAAAATGTGAAGCTCTTTGTATGAGCGATGTATAGAAATAATCGTATACCTGTAAACCATACTGGTAGCACTCTGCCCTCAGCATTGACGTACCATCCGTTTTTCTCCATATCAGTATCTCCCATTTGTAATTCTTGACATTGAAGCCAGTAGTATGACTGCAAATGCACTCGAATGATCGCTTGTGTTAGGGAGTCTGGGTTGGGAGGTAAAGCTTCCGAGCTTTTCGTTTTCGATCCTTTGTACAACCGAATCCGTGTTTCAACTAAGGATCCATCAATCTTCCCGTTATACATGATCGTTTGTACGAATCGGATGGCGTCTGCTATTCCTTTCTGGCTTAAATGCTCTGCTTTTCCTATTTCATTTAGAAAAAGAAGAGATTTATCGTCCTTGTTCAGTTTTTTTAGAACTTTTCACCTTCCCAACTCCATAGAATATGAAGTCGTATCACATTGTTATCTCTCACAGAAGATTCACATATGATTCACGGATTTTCTAGTTTGATCTAAATAGTGCATTTTCAGCCCTACAAGTTGCATAAGTTGCTTCTATCTTGATTTGTAAGCAGAGCAGGGCTGGAGCCAAGAAGGGGTTATTAAGGGGCAACAACGTTTGCAGAGAATCAAGAATCAGTTGTGGATTATTAGGTTCTTCATTTTGTATTATTTTTTACATATCTAGAACCACAATGATAACGAAATTTAAAAAAAGCTTTGACTGTACAAAATACTGACGTCAACAAGAATGATGGTTAAGAAATACAAATACTGGAGCTGAATGCTTTGATACCATTCAGGAGCTAGAATCAGTTTATTTCGGTAATACCAGCAGTGACGACAATGAAGAAGACGATGATGGGCTTGACTGGATCCCTTAACTTGTGTTCGGTATTGTTTTGTTTGTTTGTTTATTTGTTAGTTTGTTCATTTGTCTGTTTGTTTGTTTGTTTGTTTTGTATATGTTTAATACTATTCGAGTCATATCAATCATGACTAAATACATCTTAAGAGATATTTTGGGCATATCTAGAACCACAGTGATAACGAAATGTAAAAAAAAGCTGTGACGTCACGAAAAATGCTAACATCAGCAAAAATGGTGATTGAATGCATCATTCGAAAGCTTAGAAAACGTGCTTTCACATAAGCCTAAGAACAGCAAAATTGCATGGCCATAGCTGAAGTTATAATCAATTTAGTGCAATTTTTGGGTTTTTTGCTGACGTCATCAATCACGTGACAACCAGGCAAAATTTTTTTGGTCCCATCTTGGATTCTGAATCTCCATGCTCGAAAGTATAGGAAACCATTGAAAACATCTCGGTTAGGCTTGAAATCAGATTTTTACAGCCATGGACCTGCCTACCATGACTCCTTAAATTGAGCAGCTTAAGGCACTCCAACAATTCATATGTTTTTTTGGCCGCTTTATGTAAATAAGCTTCATGTTATTTCGGCTTAAAATTTTCACATGATTTTAATGGCAATTCAAGACAGTCAGCAAGCTTGCAGTTCTGCATGGATATCATCTCAATTATGTCATCCTTTTTGTAGTTATGAACGTTTTGACTCTGGGTCAAAAACTTAGCTTGAAGCCAGTCTAACATGACTTGAACTTATGATTTGGAGATGGTGCTGAGATTTTTTGCAAGAGATCTTGAAGTAAAGAATTATTTGCTGGCTTTTTATCCTGGTCATCTGGTCCTGAAGAATCACTTGCTTTTACATTTTGAAACTCTTCACAAGTAAAGTTGCCATGTGTGCCACCTTTGTTTGACAATCAGATGATTGACGATGGTTGGTATAAACATTGTGGTAATCATCTATAAAGGCACCATGTATTCATCATTAACAACATCTTCAAAGAACTTTTTAACTGTTTCGAGATGCTTTGAAGAAATTTCCTTGCAAGTTGGAGCAACATGTTTCTTACAGTGTTAATAAACCCTAAACCTTTTTTTTTGATTTTTCGAAGCTTTATCATGTATCCACACATAAGAATTTAAAAAAAATATAAAATTTTGTTTGCAAGTACCTTAAATCGACGGTCAAAAAACGCATTTTTTTTGAAAAAACCGCTAAAAAAGAAGGCTGGGTCGAGTTTCATGATGACGTAGATTCCGGCATTTGCCGGCTCGCCCCCTTGGCTTCAGTACTGAATTTCACGTGTTTTTAACTAGATTTTTCGCATCGAAAAGTTTTACCTTCAGCATGGAGTTTCATCTCATTCTGTTCATCATCCTTTGCTTAAAATACTGTTTGGATCTGAAATCTCGTTATCATCCGAAACTTACTCTGGGGATGATTTTTCTACAAGCAGTTGCAGTGGCGCAGATCACTCAGATTACGAAGCCGTGTACGAGGACGACGACGTTGACATTGAAAGTGCAGTAGGCTGTGCCACTGCTGGAAACGGAAACATAGGGCAAATTACTGATTCTGTTTGGAATGATGAAAACTAGCCTCAGCAGAACGAACTCTTGGCTGATGCTGAGTGAATATCAGTATATAGAGAAAGAAGGCAACGAGTTAGAGAAGTAAACGAAAGAATGGAACGTCGTCTCGCCGGGAATGAGCCAAAAGACACTTAGTGCTTAGTAAGTAAAAATCAAAATTGATTTCAGCAACTCATCCAAGCATCAATCAATAAAGATAAATCTTGCTTCATATATTCCTAATATTGTGTTGCTCTTTTAAGAAGTCTAGGTCTACTCTTTTTTTAATCATTTTGAGAGTTTTTTTGGCTAAAATCAGTGTTTATATTTAGGCCCCTTTATAAAGTTTAGGCATACTTTCTTCCATGATTTTTGTTAGTGGCTCAACACAGCTTGAATTCTTCCTAGTTTACGAAATTTTTTAAGAAAAGTTACTAGTTCTGAAATAAGAACTGATATATTATATCTTCCAGGTGTAATTGTGGGTTCTGTAGAAAAGATGAATATGCAGGTAGTATACTCATCAACTTAAATTTTCACGGTCGGATCTATTCCAAAATTTTGGAGAAATATATACTTAACCTGGAAGTTTCGGAAATAAAATTTGGAAATTTGTCTTTTCAAGTCTGCACAGATTGTACCCCACTCAATTAATCATGCTTGTCTATGACAATATCCCCAAAATCATTTGAGGCTGTGATTTCTTATTTTTTCTACAGATTTCTATCTATGAGCTGTTGCTTACAGAGAGTAATCAAGGTTGGTCCATGGCTATCTAGCGAGAGAACAAATTCCTCTTCCAGCATGTGCATATAACACAATTAGAAGAAAATTTGCATCAGATACATTGCAGATAAATTGGCAGAATTTTATGAAGAAGACAATTACACAAAGCATTGTAGATGAGATTTATTAAAATCTTCAGTTATTTACAATGTTCATTATATTCAACTCTTAATTTGTCTTCACTTGAAATTTTTGATTTTTTGAGCAAAAATATTTTGCCCTTTTCGTGGATTGCTGGTGCTGCTCTTTTCTTGGATGTTTATCCACTGTTTTTGGTGCATTGCTTTCATCTGCAAAAATATAAACATGAATATAACAGAATATTTGACACGATAGTCACCACTTATCATGACAAGCCTTTGATATTTAGCGGGGCAACGTTTCGGGAGAGATCCGTCTCCCATCATCGGGCAATGAGAAATGTGGTTTCATCCCTATTTAAGCAAAGGTCGGATCGAGAGGTGTGAACTCTGAGTGAACCTCAAAGGAGGTTTCTGAGAAATTGGCGCCAAATCATTTGTGGCGCCAAAATTGCGCTCGGTGCTCTTGACATTGTTTAACCAGATTTCTGGGATTGTGTACGATATCTGATTGATACACGGGGTAGATAGAACGGAATGGATGCTCTCTTTCACTAGTCTGTTCTTCCAGTTCTTATCTTCATCAATTACTGAGATATTGTCCCAATCCATCTGGTGATTTTCCGTCCAACAATGATGGGCAAGATCACTTTTGTCATAACGGCCATGGGTCACATTCGCCTTATGTTCTTTGAGCCTGGTTCCTGTTTCTCTTTTCGATTGTCCTATATAAGATTTGGGACAATCTTTGCATGGTATTTTGTATACGACATTAGATTTTTCTAGATCGTCGACTTTGTCTTTTGGTCTTGAAAGTGACTTTTTCAGTGTATGAAGGGAATAAAAAGTGCACCTTATATTTTGTTTAGACAAAGAACGACGGATCTTCTCACTTGTCCCTCTGATGTATGGTAGGTTCATCGAACATGTAGGCTCCTCTTTGTCTACCTCAGTATTTTGTCTGGGTTTTGACATTCTCTTAGTGACTTTACGAATGTGATCTTGTTTATATTCATTGGCTTGAAGAACACTTGAGATCCTTTTGTATTCTCTATCTAGATCTTCAAGACTGCTCGTGATAGATTTCGCTCTGTTGAAAAGGGAAGATACGACACTGTTCTTGACACTGTCTAAGTGATGCGAGCCAGCATTTAGATATTGGTTAGTGTGAGTGGGCTTCCTATACACTGATACACTGAGACTTTTATCAGCTTTCCGCTGGACTTCGGTGTCAAGAAAGGCTAGTTTACCGTCTTTCTCTACCTCCGTGGTAAATTTCAATTTCACATGGAGGGAGTTGATGTGATTGTAAAAGTCTTCCATCTTTTCCTTCTTTATTATCACGAACACGTCGTCAACATATCTTTCCCACACTTTTGGTTTCTCAATGTATGAATCAAGGGCAAGAGATTCTTTCTCTTGCATGAAAATCTCAGCGACTACAGAGGAGGCAGGTTTTCCCATTGCGACTCCATCTGTTTGTGAGACAAATTTTCCATTGAATTTGAACCAAGTCGTAGTCAAGTCGAACTCAATCAGCTCGATCAACTTATCTACGGGTATGGGAGTTTTTTCGCTTAGATCTTTATCTTTTTGGAGTAAATCACTTATGATCTTCAAGGAATCCTTTATTGGCACGTTGGTATACAGTGAGGTGACATTGAAGGATATCATCATTTCATCGTCTTCTATCTCAATATCTCGGATGAATTCTGAGAATTCTTTACAGTTCTTTGCATGTCCCCTTTTTTTGATGTATTGTTTTAAGACTCCTGCAATATACTTGGAGAGGTTCTCTAGTGGTGTACCACTACATGACACTATCGGCCTGATAGGAAAACCCTCTTTATCTACGATCGACGATCTAGAAAAATCTAATGTCGTATACAAAATACCATGCAAAGATTGTCCCAAATCTTATATAGGACAATCGAAAAGAGAAACAGGAACCAGGCTCAAAGAACATAAGGCGAATGTGACCCATGGCCGTTATGACAAAAGTGATCTTGCCCATCATTGTTGGACGGAAAATCACCAGATGGATTGGGACAATATCTCAGTAATTGATGAAGATAAGAACTGGAAGAACAGACTAGTGAAAGAGAACATCCATTCCGTTCTATCTACCCCGTGTATCAATCAGATATCGTACACAATCCCAGAAATCTGGTTAAACAATGTCAAGAGCACCAAGCGCAATTTTGGCGCCACTAATTATAGAAATTAAGCGCCAATTTCTCAGAAACCTCCTTTGAGGTTCACTCAGAGTTCACACCTCTCGATCCGACCTTTGCTTAAATAGGGATGAAACCACATTTCTCATTGCCCGATGATGGGAGACGGATCTCTCCCGAAACGTTGCCCCACTAAATATCAAAGGCTTGTCATGATAAGTGGTGACTATCATGTCAAATATTGTGTCAGAAACAGCCTTGATAAGACCAAATGTATTTACTCAATGAATATAACAGATGAGAAAGAAATTTTGTAAAAGCACAGAATAAAAATTTTGTATAAATTTACAACTAGCAAATAGAAAATTTAGTTTGTTTTTATGTTTGAAACAAGCTGATCTAAAAAATAGAGTGTATTATTTCATAAGGGGTCTTCCCAAAATCAACTTGTGATCAGTTATTGGCATTGGGCTGGTACTGGGGGAGGGGGTTTATCAAAATCAGTTAAGTGATCACTGTTGGTGAACTTTAGGAATTTCATGTGTTGCGGAACACATTTTGACAATTTCTTCAATGAGGATCAACTCCAGGCCAAACTTCATGTATTGAATCACACACCAGACAGCAAGATGGCCTAATGTTATTATTTTTTGCAATAGCAAAAACATTAGTGAAAGAAATGTTTGTGCATATTAAGGTTCTTTTTATGCGACACAAGTTGTCGATTTCATTTGCCCTTCTTCAGTCTTCAGCATCTACACCAGGAGGTGGATTAATGTTTTTGACATCAGTTTGAATTCATCTCTCAGATTCTCTTTAAGAAAAGTGTCACAGGATAAGTCTCTTACAAGTAATATAAGAAACTTTCACCACTAATAGAATAGCCTATCAGACAGTATTGATGAGGAGGAATTGGCTATTCTTCACAAAGCTGATTCTTGAGTCTCACTAAATTTGACAAGAAACTTGATTTGAACATTGCCTTAGTTGGAAAAGTCTTGATTACACCCTTTCTTAGGCCTAACTTCCACTGGTGGCCATTTCTGAAGCGGACCCCTTAGAAACAAGAAAAATATAAACACTTCTGGTGATATGCTTTTCATTTTAAAAGAAACTGTAAGTCAGTCACTAAGAGAAAAGGAGAAAAATTAAATGCTTACTAGAAGATGCTCTCTCGCTGTACGAGTTGTCTTCTTTGGGCCTAGGTCTTGCATACTCGCTGCTACTTTGTGAGCTGGCTTGGCTTTCCAACCTCCACAAAGCACCACAATCCAGTTAAACAGTTGGAAAAACAGAAATTCCAACCTCAATCTCTTTATGAATAAATATCCTGCCTATTATTGCAAATTTCAGTAGTAATCTTTCATCCTAAAAGATGACGTGACTCTTCCCGGCATTTCTTTCCTCTACGGCGCTCAACTCAACTCGACCATGCTTGATGACGTACATTCCGGCATCCAACTCCTCTCCCCAGACCTTTAAAGTCCGCGGTTTTGTTTCAGAAAACAGCTCATTTTGGCTACTTTGAACCCTCATAGTATTGCAAATAAACACGATAGAGCAAAAAACTTTTCGACAAACCTCTTAAATTGGCAATTTCTATTGAATTTTTTAAAAAAACGTTTTGGGTTTATTAACACTTTAATGTTTCTACAACCCTACTTGTGAGACCTAGCTCCTTCAAGGTTCTAGTTGTTGCAATTTGGAACCAGTTTGCAGCTAGAGATTGACCATAAAGCATAACATAAATTATCGAGAGAGCACGTTTCTCATTTAAGCTCTTTCGTTGTTCAGAATGATGCTCTGATGACATAGCATCCAAAATAACATCAACAATTTTGAAGGCTTTAAGTTTGCGAAATTGACTAGGCTCAGTGATTGGATTACCATGCTTTCCGAACCTCCTATTGCATTCAATTTTTATTTTTTCCAGCTCATATTTGAAATCACAACTGTTTCTTGCATTTTTTAAAAGTATCTCAAACATGCTTTTCTCCATAACAATATTTTCATTTTCATCAACAAGTATTTTCTCCCATAGCTCTTCACAAAAAATCCTCGACTTAAGCTTATTTACTCCAGGGGAAACCAATTCACTCTCTTGGGAACTCACCCAGCATTTTCTACTTGGAGAACTTAGCGTTATTGTAGCCTCTAAATCAGCAATATTGATGTCTCCTCAACTTCATCATCATTGTCATCATCATCATCGTTGTCATCATTTTCAATTGTGTCCATTGATAGAGTCTGAAACTTTGGCTACTAAAACTCTAACATTTTCACCCTAAGCAAATAATTTAATTGCCTTCATGTGATAATTATTTGTTAACTTGCAGCATCAACCAAATACTATTCCGTTTTTTTATAAAATCCCAGCTTCCCAAGAAATATTATTCACAACTTTTCATTATGCACATGGTGTAATAAAAGAGAAAAAATTTATGTGACACATATGACAACTCTAGGTCAATTGAGACTTAATCCACTTTGTTACTCAAGTATTGCATAAATGACTTTGCCAACTGAAACGTTATGCCTTGAAAAGGTACCAAAAAATAAGATTTGTCGAGTAGTGGATGGTAGTACTTTGGCTTAAAGGGTCAAACAACAAGTGCTACTGTGTTGTGTTGTTAGAACATAGGGTTGACTGCATCTATTTACGGGTGCCGTATTTCTTCGCCTATTAACATATATTTATGGGTGGATTGTACCACAAGGAGGGCTTATAATCGAAGAAATATGGTATTCAGTTGAAAGTGTATTAGAAAAATTAGAATCCACAGCATAAATGATGGCCAATCTTTAGCATTTCCATCAGGCCTTTGTGTATATCCTCAATTTTATAGTCCTAAACTGGGGGAACCTACTCACAATTTTCCCGCCAAAATGTTCCACAAACAATGAGAATATTCACTAACCTTGGCTCTACTGGGTAACCCGAACCTAAAAAGATTTATATAGTAAAATAAAAAACACTCCCTGTCCTGTCCTGTCCTGTCCATGCCATGCAGAGAAGACGAAGAGAGGTCCATGCTAAATAGAGAAAACCCTTCAAGTCTTGAATAAAATGGTGTGATGAATTGAATTCTGAATCCTCTCTCTCATGTATTTCCTTGCTTCACTTCCAGCAAGCCTCCCAAGCTTTTTGGCGGGTTTTTCAAAAAAAAAGTTTTTTGACGCAGACAAAAAATATTTCAAAGCAAAAAATGTCAAAGTTGAGCAAATCTTTCAAAATTCTGTGCAAACAGAAGCATAAATTGCCGAAGATGATAGGTTTTGGTTGTTTCGGAGTTAATTGGCCTAGGCATCCAAGAAAAGTTGGGGTAAGGGTCTTTTTCAAACACTAATTTTTTATCATTTTTCGCGTCGGATTGCTTAGGTCTCCGGTAGAATCTTTGAAAATTTATCAGTCATGATGTACAAAAATTGCATGGACTTTGAAAAATGTAAATTTTCGTGGCAGGGTAAAAAGTAAGGGCAGGTATTTCTCCACAGCTAGGGGTGGCTCCTTCAAAAATCGAAAAAATCGATGGTAAAATGGAGCTTGCTGATTGTTGGCTGAAAATATGTAAACGAAGAGCCTGATTGGTCAATAACAAAATTTGCTTATGTTGGTAGGAGTAACACCTGGTGGTAAAAGTTGCAAAACGGGGAAGCGTTCGAAAGTAGGTGACATGAGAACTTCAGACCGACAAGAGAAAGTTTTTACCAATTATGTGATCAGGTAAGGCTGTGGATCTCGTCACAATCCACCAACACGAGAAAGCCTCTGTCTGTTAAAACTTAACTGGCTCTGAAATTATATCATTTGTCAGATGGTGGGAGCATGCAGAAGACAGTGAATGCCTTTAGATGTGGACTCCCAATCGTCTTAATATAGTAAGTGAGGTAGAAAGAGCAATCGGCACTGGTCTTCCTCCAATTTACATAAAGGCTCCAAAAACTGAAGAAGCAGTAAATTATTTAGCTGCTAAATTTTTCGGGACTCATGGTTTTCCCAGGTGCTGTTGATGGCACTGATATTCCTTTTAGGAGACCAGTAAAAAACTCAACGGACTATATAAATAGAAAAGGATTCTTTAGTATAAATGTGCAGGAATTTGTTGATCATTGCTATTGCTTCACTGATGTTAACATCAAATGGCCTGGAAGTGTGCATGATGCACGGTTATTTGCAAATTCCCAGTTGAACCAAATGCTTAGTGATGGAACTATTCCATGTTGCAAGAGAAAAATTGTACAAGTGAAGATGTTGTACCCATTTATATTCTTGGGGACCCTGCATATCCTCTACTACCAGTCTTGATGGAGGAATTTGGTAAATGTGGAAGTACAGATCTAGAGCAATTTTTTGGATACAGGCGTTCTTTTGCAAGGATGGTAGCGGTGTGTGAATTAAGAAAGCTAAAGGCTAGATTTGGGATCTTGCAAAATCGTTGACAATTTGTCGAGGCTTGAAGGTGAGAATATTTGAATTGAGAAGGAAACAGCTGCCAGACAGTATGAGAGAGAGTTTGAGCAGATTCAAAACCCTGTCATGCACAATAATTAGAGTGGTGGGGAAAAGATCAGCACCATATTCATGGGATATTTTAAATTACATTTAAGTTATCAAATTTTTCATTTTATTCTGTTTTGATGATCCATTGAAGACAGAAATGATTCCCCTTTCTTTAGTAATTGCTTCTGAGGGGCTCCGCATTTTTTGTTTCAGAGAGCCTCTCCTTCTCAGTCTTTTAGAACACTTTCTCTTCAACTCAAGGTCATCATGCATGCATTTCAGCTGCTGTGCCTCTATAGAAACCCTTGGAGTCATTTTCTTTTCAAGCTCATCCTGAAAGAACTGTGTAATCTTTTGTCTTCTGTCATGGGCCACTGTAGACAGGATAAAATGATGATTCTGTAATGGATTCATCATAGCTGATATTACTTTATGTACCAGAACTGAGTTCAACTCTACCTGCGGGGCTTGGAGAATCAGAAAATTCTAGAAAGGTTGTACTTGACTCAATTCCACCTGCAAACAGAGAATAATCTCCTGGTTTAGTTTAGTGTAATACAGTATAACATAATACACTCATTTATCTTTATAAGAGACTATACTAAATCTTCATAACTGAGTTTCTGAGCTGCCACCCTAATTATAGTATGAAAATTTTCTTAGGAAGTTTCTTAACATAAAATCCTACTTTTCCTCCATATACCAGAAATGACATTTAAAATCAAGTCTAGGCCATTCACCTCCATATTAAAAAGCTGAGGTCTGAACATAATAAATCTGTGAGTGATTTGGCATTCATATAGCACCTAAATCAAGTGATCAAAAAGTGTGATCATCTCTTCAACATGCAAGATATTGTTGGTAGCATAGAGCTTTGGAGAAACACTCATGCAAATAATGTGTATCTAGCATTAAGTGGGGTATTTGGGGACATGGAAGATCTTGACTGTTCATTGTTGCTGTCAGAGGAAGATTTTGAAGACATGGAGGTTGTAGAAGAGGACTGGGAAGAAATACGGGATGACAGTTCAAGGGCAGAGTTGTTTGATGAGTCCAGATTTGAAGGAATTTCAAGAATGACCGAAGAGAACAGCAGCAATGAAAGTAAAGAAAGTGACACCAGAAATGTTAGTGATATCATCGATCCAATGACAGGTAACATGACCAGCAACAGACAATAATTTAACCAAATTTGTCCACGAGAACCGTTGTGTGAACATGCTTCAACATAGGCTGTACTTTTCACAAATCAGATAATATATTATGTTTGAATAAACCATGAAAGCTCTATAAAGCTCCCAAGGTGTTCCATTGATTTTTGGTCTAATGGTGTAAGTGGGGCACACAAATTGGACATGGGTATCAACTGATGTACAGAATAACAGCATAGGTTGCAAGTCTTTAAATCGATGTAAAGGTGGGTGTGTAACATTCTATGAACCAGTTCTTTTAACAGAAGGCCTTGAAAGAAATTTTAGCTATACATGGTTCTACCATTGCATTTTTCAGATATTTCCTGAAATTACAGCAGGTTTCTTGGATTCTTAAACATGAAGAAAAACTATAATTCTGAACATTTTGGAAGATCTCAGATAAGTAAAATGGTAGAATTATATGTAGCAAATAGCTAAAGTTTCTTTGAAGCCATATTCAGTCAAAGAAATAGAACATGGAATTTTACACCAACTCTTTAAAGATTCGGAACCTATGGACTAACATGTCACCATGGGGCAGCTTGAAAAGTATTGCTTGGCTTGAAGCAAATGAATTTATGAAATCACACGTGAACCTGAAACAAAATTATGGCAAATTGGAAGCATAATGAGTTTTACTCAAGTAACACAATAAGCACCACACATTTAAATGCAAGTAAATTGATTTGGGACAAAATGAGTAAGTTGCAGTTACCTCTTAATTCACTATCATAGTTGGGGCTTATTTAAGGGGTTCTATTTGGGGTGGGAGCCCAAGAGAGCTTTCATGGTAATTCATCAGCAAAACTAATTATCTTATTCTATCGTCCACACTTTTTAAAGAGTACCTTCCTCTTGTGGTCTTTTATCCACTTATAGAATGCAGTAGCATCAAGATTTGCCAGCAGACTGTCTTTCATTCCATAGAAATGGTTGTAGCTTCTCCCATCCACACACTGTAAAGCCTTCTCTTGCACCAGTTCCTTGACAATTCTTCGAAGATCTTCATTTACAGATCAACTGAAATGTTTTCCAGACCTTCTTGTGACGCTACACATGCTGTCAAAATTTTCTAAGAGTTCTTTATTCAATGGGAGTGATTTGCAGCACCTATAAATAGCACTTTTGTTCAGTCCATTTGGTCCAAGATTTCTCATCAAAACTTTGATCAGTCTATTGTAGTGTTCAAGTGCCAAGTCTAGTGGAATATTTCCACCAGGGCCATGTTTTGACTTGTAAAACCTGTTCCAAATTAACCTATGGGTAGCTTGTGGAGTGAGAAGGCTGTTGACCTGTGCAAGGAGATAAAATGCCTCAAGGGTATATTTTCAACTACCTGCACCATCTTCTTTCAAATAGGGGAGCATAAATTTCCAGCATCTGATGACTCTCAAACCATCTCCTTCTGTGACTGCATCATAGAAATTCCTAAGAAGAAGACCAACTCCCATGAAAGATGACTGATAATTGAAGACATCATCTTTTGTAGTGCCAGGTATTCCTGTGGTAACAACCTCATTTGATGCCATCCCTTCATGTGTCATTTCATGGGCACGTCTCCTTTTCCCATCATATCAGAAAGACTTTTGGCAGGAAGGAAACCTTCATATATACCTATCACTAACAGGTTTTTCCAACTCCTCAGCAGCATTCCTCATTTTGTCAAGGACTGCTTGAACTTTTTCATCCTTCAGAACATACTTATCAACCACTTTGGCAGCTAACGCATTCAACCATTCTACCTTCTGTTGTTTTGAGGATTTGCTTATGCTGTCTGGTAGGCCGTCTGGGCTTGGGTTTATCGATTTATTAGATTGCGATCACTGTATAGTGTAGACTTGTCATGAGAGGCAGTTGGGTAGTAGAAGTAACTGAAGATCAGCTGAAATAATAAAAGAAGTTTGTTAGGTATTCTATATATACTGTAGTTTATAAGTTATAGTATCTCCACTTGTAATGCTTACAGTACCGGCCTTGTCCACGTTAAAATTTTTTCAAAATGTCTTCTATCATATGGCCCAAAAATTCTTATCAGAATGTGAAGAAGTCTTGAAAATCCTCCAGAATTTTTGATAATTCTGGTCATGTTAGCATACTGTAAGTTCTAAATCTCTAAAAAGTTTGGTGTAAAATTTAACTGCCAACTTCTTTGAACTGGTTTTTTTTTTTTTTTTTTTTTTTTTTTTTTTTATAAGCAATAAAATCTACAAATACAGACAAGAGATAAACTAATATAACATAATTGTGCTATTCATGGCAGGAATAGACACGTGGTCATCGAGTTCCCTCCATGAATAACACTCACAATAAATATTAATTAAAGATAGTTTATCAAAAAGAAATGGTACAAATAATAACATTACAATAAATACACTACAAACACTACAAAGACTACAAAGGGGCTGCGACAATTGAAAAACAATGATAACCTGGAACATCTTAAAGGGGCTTAAAGTTTGCTCCCGGAGCCTTTAAAACAGGTGCCCAAGGAAACAATCCTCAGCCCATCAGGATAATCAACAAATACAAAGCCACTTCAACAAAATCTCTTTGTTGTTTTAATATAATCAATTGTTGCTTCCAATATAATGCGATTTGTTACGACACATAGATTTGGGCTTCCGTATAGCAACAGTTCACATAATGATTCTGTATTGAATGATGTGATATTAATTCCAGGGATGTCAGAAAGTTGACCAAGGAGATTTCTGCGCATAGGCTCATAAAGAGGGCAGTGCAGGAGAAAGTGTTTATCATCCTCTATCGCTTCACCGCAGGCACATGACGGACTTATACAATCAAATTTGTGTCTAAATTTATGTTCGTTGAGAGCACTAAATTTCAATCGAATTCGAGACAAGTGTCTAACTCCATTAATATCGGAGATATTGTAAGTGGAATGCCTCACTGGCCTTATGATCTCTAGGACTCTTCTCTTAAATTCAGAAATTGATTTGGAATTTTTAATCTCGTCATCAAGTAAGTTCCACTCGTGGATTGCGTTATTGAAGTATGTGTTAGAAAAGCGAACAGTTCTTGAAATGATATCATCATAAACCCGCGGATTTCTAAGATTGTACACTACTTGGCGCTCAGGGGGGATTTCGGAAAACAAATATTCGGGTGAGCGAGACTTTATAAGCTTAAAGAAATGACACAAACGTCTATACCATCGTCTATGGTAGAGGGTCTCCCAGCCTAGTTCATCATAGAGTCTATTTTTACTTGTGCCTCTCCATGCCCCGGTCACAGCTAGCGCAGCCGAGTATTGTGTCTGTTCGAGTCTTTGGCTAAAGTTCAAGTGCATTTGAGGGTCATCTCTATGATAAATAATGTCACCATAGTCCAAGTGGGGTCTAACATACAATTTATATATCTGATCCAACACATCTCTAGAGACATATTTAGAAAGATATCTAATCATACCAATCCCTCGCCTTGCCTTGACAATGGCCTCTTTAATATGACTCTCAAAATTTAACTTAGAATCGAGAATCATCCCAAGATGTTTGTGCTCCGTTTTTACATTTACCTCGTCATTTCCTAAGAAAAGGGGAGGGTGAGTGGGGCGAACTCTTTTGGAAGAGAAAACAACCTGTTCAGTTTTGTCAGCATTGAATTTCATCTTCCATTGCCAAGCCCAAACTTGAACCCTTTCAAGATCTGTATTCAGTTTATCAGCAGTTTCGTCAATATCAGTTACAACAGAGAAAAGAGAGGTATCGTCTGCAAAAATTTTAACATCGCAGTGTAAATTATCCACTATGTCATTAATGTATACAAGGAAAAACAAAGGGCCTAGGACAGATCCTTGAGGAACTCCAGCAGATACGCTTGCCCATTCAGAGCTTTTACCATTCAATACAACGCGTTGTAGACGATTGTTTAAAAAGTTGAACTGGTTGACTTGAAGAAAACTTTTTTGCAATAATCCTACGGTTGGACTTTTCTGAAATCTTCAATATTTTCATAATTAGAGTATTTTTCTCCTTTTTCAAGAATTCCAGAAAAATTTTAAAAAAACTTAAGACCATCATAATTTCTAAACTGTTTAACACAACATGAAATAATTTTCAAGAAAACAATAGTTTATGAAGGTCTACAATATTATGATTTAGAAATTTGATGATGTCACGTCCTGAAATTAAACATAATATGAAATAATTTTAAAAATATCGATTCGGGCAACCAATTTGATTATGAATAATATCACCAGAAGCTTCATGTTCATTCAGGAAAAGACGATGTTAAAATTTTTTCCAATACTATATATTCGGCCGTACAAACAAACGACCATCTTCAGAGTGAAGTTAACATACAATAATACAAGTTAAAAGCTAGAAATATTAACGAAACAATAGAATGCTAGCGACGATAATTAAAAGAATGATTAATCCGAAAAAAAGAACGTCAATTAAAAAGTTGCAGAGGAGTCGATTTCTCTTGGCAATTGAGCACCGGTTTTTCCTTTTTAATCGTCAAAGATTCTGCTATAGTCCGAATAAAATAAGTACTTAATTTTTTGTGTTTACTTATTATTGTGAAATCTTCCATTCCTGGTGCCTTGTGACCTGTTTCCAAATGGTGCATGAAAACGTGCGACTTAGAATCTCTCCTGCAATGATCCTTTATTCGTTCTGAGAAGCGTGTTGCTGTTTCACCTATGTAGGTTGCTCCGCAGTCTTCTTCTTCGCATTTGTACTTGTAAACGATGTCGTGTTCATGTTCTTTTGCTTGTTTATCTTTAACATTGATACACTTACTTCACTTCGTACCGGTGTAAACGATCTTTGTCACACGATTATTCTCTACTTTCTCGATAACTTTAACCAAGGACTTAATCAAATTTTCACCCTTGTCTCTGTGGTATGAAACTACAAGTGTGGTTTCCATGTTCGTGTTACCGTTTGGCAAGATATTTTCTCGTACTGGACCCTCTTCACTTCGTTGCTCGTGCAGAATCTTAAGATTTTCTTGATCAAAAATCCAATGTGGATATCCATTAATTTCGGTGAAAACATGTCGAAGGTGTGCAATCTCTTTGCCCAAATAATCATTACTTGAACAGTTGCTGTAGGCGCGTAACAGGAGTGTACGTAGTGTTCACCTTTTCCATTTAAGTGGAGCAAACGACTTCCAGTTAAGATAGATATCAGTGTCCGTCTTTTTACGAAAAACTGTCGATTCAACACGACCATCAGCACTTCTAATCAGTAAAACGTCTAGAAATGAAATTCTGCTTTCTTTCTCCAGTTCGTAGGTAAACTTAATGTTCTCATTCATTGGCAAAATACACGTAAACAAGTTAGAATGCTGGAAGATGTGCTTACACGTATAGTGAAGATCGATACTGATTTCTTTTATGAAAACGTGCAAACGAGAAGAACTGATACCTACTTTTTGCAAAGTCAATCTTTCTATACAAAGAGGGAGTAAGAAGTTGAAGAAGAAGATTTCACGATTGGTAATTGAAACAGAGTTACAAAATAAACACGAAGAAAAACGTAAACTTAAAAAACAAGCTAAAGAAATGCAACAATCACTTGCCGATAACCTTAGTTCTATTATGTACCACGCGATGTTATACAAACTCCGTTCAGCAATTCGAGTACGAAGGTCGGCGATAGCCAAGAGACAAGACAAGAAACTCAACAAACTCCGCCATTCACAAAAGGAAGAAACAAACATTAAGGAAGAGAATTATTTGCAGCACACTGTCAAAAATTTTTCAAGTTACCAACTGACAGAAATTGAACGGAAGGCCCTTTCTTATGGCTTAGATCAACATATACCAAAGCAAGCAAACCAAACAGTTCTTGAATCCGAATTCGAGTTGTTTTATCAGAATCTACAACGAAAACTTAAACACGTACCCGATCAACAGCTCTCAAAACTTAAAACCAAACTCAGATCAACTTGCGAAAAATATTATCAAATTCGATTGCCTTATAAATACCAACAAGCTATTAAAAGTCTTAGTCGAAATCCTGATATTGTTATTCTTAAACAAGATAAAGGCAGAGGTGTCGTTATTCTTGATAAAAATGTATACAACGAAAAATGCTTAGCATTATTGAATAACAAACAATTCAAGGTTACTGGTAAAGATCCTACACCCACCGTAGAAGGAAACTTCAAAGAGTACTCCGAAAAATTAAATCGAAACTGAGCACAGATGAATACCGACACATTTATCCGACAGGGTCTACTCCTGGAAAACTCTATGGTACGGCTAAAGTACACAAAATGAAGAGTGATGACGTCAATGACTTGCCACTCCGACCAATAATATCTAATATTGGAACTGCTTCATACCATCTGGCAAAGTATCTCGCTAAGCTGCTGGCACCTTTAGCACAATCAGAATACACCGTCATGTCTACCAAACAGTTTATTCAGGAATTCACAACGATTAACATCCCGGAAAACTACAAACTGATTTCATTTGATGTGACATCGCTGTTCACGAATGGTCCCTTGGAGTATAGCATCGACGTTATTTTGAAGCGAATATACGATCAAATTGAGATCCGGACTAACATCAATCGTGCAGAAATGAAAGAACTTTTATTACTCTGTACAAGAAACGTACATTTCTCATTCGATGGTCAAATATATGTGCAAGTAGATGGCGTTGCAATGGGGTCACCACTTGGCCCAGTACTGGCAAACATTTTTATGATTGAACTTGAAAGATCGATTCTTCCTGAGGTTGCGGAATGTATGTTGCCGTGGAAAAGATACGTAGACGACACGTTGTCTTGGATAGAGGAAAACAGTGTAAATCGTGTGGTCGAGAAGCTAGAAAGTTTTCATGAGAACATTAAGTTTACCTACGAACTGGAGAAAGAAAGCAGAATTTCATTTCTAGACGTTTTTACATAAGTCGCACGTTTTCATGCACCATTTGGAAACAGGTCACAAGGCACCAGCAATGGAAGATTTCACAATAATAAATAAACACAAAAAATTAAGTACTTATTTTATTCGGACTATAGCAGAATCTTTGACGATTAAGAAGGAAAAACCGGTGCTCAATTGCCAAGAGAAATCGACTCCTCTGCAACTTTTTAATTTACGTTCTTTTTTTGGATTAATCGTTCTTTTAATTATCGTCGCTAGCATTCTATTATTTCGTTAATATTTCTAGCTTTTAACTTGTATTATTGTATGTTAACTTCACTCTGAAGATGGTCGTTTGTTTGTACAGCCGAATATATAGTATTGGAAAAAATTTTAACATCGTCTTTTCCTGAATGAACATGAAGCTTCTGGTGATATTATTCATAATCAATACGAAATAAGCTGTAATTTAGAGAATATTCAAGGTTTTTGTAAACTCCAATGGTATAATTATAGAAAAGTAGCTAAAGTTTCTTTCAAGCCATTCAATTTGAAGAAAAAGGTCACTGAATTTTACACCCACTGTTTTACACTGATTTAAAGATTTGAAACCTATGCTGGTCATGTTAAAGGTGGGCAAGGCCTGTACACTGAACATTACTCCATAGACTCCAGAACATTTCCAAAGTTGAATTAGATTATCTTTACTTCCCGCCTTTCAATTTTTTGTATCTAAAACATACTGTAGCACATTTGATATAAAATGTATATATACCTCAAGAAATGTCATGCCAACATGGAAATCTGCAATTTCAAAGTGTATTCCTTCATGTCTTTCTGCAGCAGTGAACCCATTGGAAACTTCAAACAGACCATTTACTCCCCTTTCAACTTTTAACTGGTCTCCTATAATGCCTTGCTCCAAATGTTGGATTCTTCCATTGTCCTAAAATTTTGGCACATACTCTTGAAGGTTGTTTAATATCTTCTGCATGCCGTTTGCATCATTTTCACTTTCAAAGATAATACCAATGAAAGTCTACAAGAAAAATTAGTTCTTCTTTATTGTTGTGCTAAACTTTAAAACTACTGTATGAAGGAAAATAAAAATAAAAAAGAGAACGTGTCTGCAAAGAAGATCATTGGTGTCACATAAAGTAAACCAAATTGAAATTTTTCTGTGAGAAATGAATGGCTCAAATGTGATTTTGATTGGGTTAAAGTATAGCTCCTCCCATACACAAGAAAACTAAAGAACTGTTTTTGTTGAGGACACTTACAAAACTTTGATCAGAATTTTTCCAAAAGTGGTTTCATTAGTAAGGGTGGTACCCTGGTTTGTTAATTATATAATCTTTATTTGTTATTAACTGATGATCCTGAATGGACATTCTTGCTTGACATGGACACCTGTGTTTACATCCAATTGGACATTTTACTGTACATTAAATGTGCATGAACTTGCTGTAATTGTGCTATTTTGTACAGTACAGGTCTTGGGCACATTACCATAATTTCATGCCAAAGAATTCCTGTTCAGAACAAAGCTACTGTCTTTAATATGGCTCAAAAATTCTTACAATAATGTAAACAATTCTTGTCATGTTAATGTGAGCATGGTTTTCTTATAATATTGAAAGAAACAAATAGAGGATTACGTTAAAGATGATGGCAAGGAACTTATCACCAAGATGCATTGCATTCTATATTCAAATTTTTATAAAATCAGTAAAGGTTCGTTATTAGAACGCAGTGCATCTTGGTAAAAAGTTCCTTGCCGCCATCTTTAGCGTAATCGTCTATTGACATTCAATAGAAATTCCCAACTCACATTGTCTGTTGGCTGTTTCATTTAATCTGAATACTGATGAGGAATATGTGTCATGGCAACATCTTTTAAACTCTCCAAACAAGGAATATATTCTGCAACAGTTCTGGCAACCAAATGGATGTAGTTCTGCTGCTGCTTTTTATGTTCCTATTAGTTTGGGAAAAACGATCAATTTTCTAACTCATCAAGTAAACAAACTTGCCTATCATTTGAAAGGTGGTTTCTAGTGACCTGATTTTCTAAAGAAAGTAGGCTGCAGTAATTCGCATCTAGGTTCTGATGATCTTCAGTCATGTCATGGGTTTCTGGGTGAATGTCAATGGTGTCAAGAATGAGCTTCCTTCCTTTGTCAGGTGGGAACATTGCAAATGCTTTAATATCTGCAATTGACATGGATGCTTTGACGTCACATATTTCAACTTCACTCTGATGAGAATTGCATATCTCTTCCATCTGAGTTTCTGCTTGAAGCTGTCTTCTCTTATGAAAGATTGAGACTGTATCTGCATTCATTGTTTCCCTGGCTGTTCCAAGATCATTGAATGAGCTTATTATTCTCTTTCCTATATTCTTGTTTTCATTGTCTTGCACAGGAGTCTTAGGTCCCTGCAACAGAGAAAAGAAAAAATAACCTACTGTGTGAAAGTAAAATACAGTTCTTCAGGGAAAGATAATGAAGACTTTCACCAGGATCTGGCTAAGACTTCTGGAAGGAAATGATGGCACTGAAATCCTTGTGAAATATTGACATTCTTTTTCGGTTGAAGGTTCAATCAGGCAAGATTCAAAGTCTCAGCTGAAAGGAGATTATGTTAAAATGGTTGAAACATATACTGTATTTGCATCTGATCAGCATGATATTCTGCAGAGGACCAAGAAAGATTTCAATTTCCAACAGCATGTGTAAACTTCTACATAATACAAAAGAGAACAGTGGCAGACACTTTGCAAAATATTGGGGGGCAAAGCTTTTCTCTTAGTTTTAAGTGTTTATTTCTATTGGTTTCAAGCAAAAGATGTTTGTTCTTGTCAACATTGGTGCACCCCCTTGCCCCGCTAAGTATCCACCACTGAAAGAGAAGTTTTCGGAAAATTTTGCCTTCAATGGCTTGTCAAAAATTACCAACCTTTGGTTGATTTTTAGAAGCAGGAATTTCTGCTCCATCAGCATCAAGCGCTTTTAATTTTGCAACTGGAGTTCTCCTTTTCCCTTCATTGTCTACCATATCAAGAATATCTTTATTGTGGTCTTTTCCAAACTCATTAAGCTTTTTTAAAAGTATGTGTGTGATGGCATTAACCTCAAAGCTTGCGTACGAGCCATTCCAACCTGAAAAAATGAATTCATTGTCATGATTCATCATTAAAATCTCTCTTTGGAAGCACTTTTACTGAAAGTTCATTGTAGCCAATGCTTACTTGTTCCTGAGATGAAATATATACAGTACTTTCGTTCTCTGTTTATTTTGTTCTCATATAAACTTAGTAGATTGATAAATATCATTCCTGTTTGTATCAAAAGTAACTGTCATCCTGTTTGTTTGTAAAGACATCTGCGTATTTCAATGCAATCTTGGGCAGGCAACTTTTTAAAAACCAACTTTTTATCTGCAACACACTTGGACTATACTTGCTGATTTGAGTGTTTTCTAACTGACCTGATTGTTTCAACCAAATATAATTTCCATTGAGATTGATAACATACATACTGTACATTCATTCATTCATTCATTCATTCATATCTAATCCAGGGATAAAATAAAGTTTCTATATTTACCATAAATCCTGAATGAAGATTGATAAGTGCAAGGATCAGTTGGAGGGAAATCTTATTTCTTGATCTATTGCAGAGGCAAGTTGCTGCTGCAATACTAACTGCTGGGATCCATCTTTCTTCATCATCATTCACCCGTAAAGCTGCAGTTTTGAGGACCAGAAGAAGAAATGGTGCCCTTTCTTCCAGCTCTGCAACCAAATTATCAAATTTGAAATCGATGATACTCTTCTTGTAAGTTTTGCAAAGACAGCTATCCTTTCTTCTTTTTGTCTCTCTCTCTATTCCTCTGACACACATGGCAACACATTCTTTATGGATCTGCTTTGCAACTTCTACATACAGATGTGCTCTTAACTCATCACAGTGCCATGCTGCTCTGGAAATTTATTTTTTCCGTCCACGGCAAAGCATTTTCCCAAGGGAACTCAGCTCATCAGGCAATACTTTTTGTTTCACCCTGGAAGCTAACTCAATGGACACTGTGACTGGGCATTCAGCTGGCATCTTCTTTTCTTTTATAATGTCATTGCTGCTGAGAGGTGATAATGAAACAACTTGATTCAAGTACAATCCTTTTCGTGCTGGTGTTGACGTAGGATATTGGGCATCTCGGAAGTGCCTGTTTTCATTTGAGGGGCTAAAAAGAAAAACCAAGAAACAACTTAAGCTAGGAACATGGACCCAATGTTTTGAGGGGCAAATACCTGCTATTGAATGTACCAAGTACCCTCTCCCCCAGCCTGGGCATGGGGCTTGTCTTAATCAGTAAAAATAAAAGTATTGTTAGACATACCTGCTGAATATATAATGTTGATTCTGCTCCACCTCGCATTGATGAAGGGCTGAAAGGTGTTTGGCAATGGGATGCTCTGTATTATTACCTCGTTCCCCTGAAGCCTGTTGCTTTGACTGAAGGAGGTAGAGTCGTTCTGTGAAAACTTCGATTTCTTTGCAGATGCATGAACTGGTACCTGTTTGATCTTAATGGCAAGACCAGCATCACTACACTTTGTGCGATACAATGCTTCTAAGCTTTCGTTTATTTCTGTAACTTTATTTTTTAACCATCTTTGATCACAGTCAAACATCGCTTGCGGATATAAGGAGATGTGTGCTTCACAACCAACGGCAGATCATCCAGTTCTTGGTAAACCTTGTTGTTTCCATCGATGAAATTGCGATCCGTTGGTTTCGATAACAACTCAAAACACAGAACACAAACGTCGCCATTCACACCACATTACACACCACACAGCAAAGTTGGTCACAGCGACGCCATTACTTGATGGTCGTGCGGACATGGGGAGCTGGGTTGTAGTAATTTTAAACGAAAAAGTGCATAAGTTAAGCAAATCACTGAATAAATTATAAGCGTGTGTAGCAAGCTTTTGGTCGTTGTTGCGCAGACCCTTTCTTCCTCGGAATATTGGGTCTGCGGTGCGCAGGCTTAAGCCTGGTTCTCATATGTCGCAGACCTAGTCGCAGACAGTCGGCGACCGTCGGCGATCATCGCCGATACAAGTGTTCACATGTGCTGCTTGTTTGCGATGACCTGCCATCCTCCCTTCTCTAAATTAGTGTCTAACGATAAGCCTCGTTTTGATAGCAGAATTTGCGCCAATGATATAGAAGCAATTCATTGTTGCGCGCCAATTTTTGTAGTAAAGTAGACCCAACATGGCTGCAGCACTGAATCAACGAATGGTACTAATCATGCAGTTGAAGTTGCTTCTCTTACTGTTGCAAAAGCGAGGATCATCATAAACAACATGAAAAAGTCAAAACCGAGAAGATTGTGGGTCAGAGATATGCTAAAGAGAAGGCAGCAGTATAGCCAATATCACAGTTTAGTGAAAGAACTGGAATTATTTGATAGGGAATATTTCTTTAAATACCTACGAATGAGTCCTGAAAGATTTGAGCATCTAGTTAAAATCGTATCGCAATATATAAAGAAAAAAAGAATGCAGAAGCAGGAAGCCACTTTCTCCAGCAGAAAGATTGGTCATAACTTTAAGGTTCTTAGCAACAGGAGATTCTCAAGTGTCACAGGCTTTTGATTTCAGAGTTTTTCGAAGCACTGTATGCAATGTAATCAAGGAAACTTGTGGCGGAATATGGCTTGCTATGAATCAGAAATATCTAAAAGCAGCAACTTGTGCAGATGAGTGGAAACAAATTGCTGATGGTATGTTTCAAGACTTGGATTTCCCCAACTGTATTGGTGCCCTAGATGGCAAGCACATTGCCATTGAATGTCCTTATAACAGTGGATCAAACTATTACAACTACAAGAAGTTTTATAGCTTAGTTTTGATTCAAGGTACTGTTATACCTTAGTGGACATTGGAAATTTTGGCAGAGATAATGATGCTCTTAATCTTAACAATTCTATGATGGGAAAAGCTTTTCTTAATGATGAACTCAATGTGCCATCTCCAAGAGAGGTTGATGGTTATCAACTGCCTTTTGTCATTGTCTCAGATGAAATCTTTGCATTGAAACCTTGGCTCATGAAACCATATGGTGGCTATATTCTATTGAAAATAGTTTTGGAATTCTCACAGCAAGAGGGCGAATTTTCGGTCGACCTTTCAAAGCAAAGCCAGAGACAGTTGACTAAATCACAAAGGCATGCCTTTGCCTCCATAATTACTTAAGGCTCACATCAAATGCACAGTATGTTCCATCAGGATTTGTGGATAGCGAAGACAGCAGACTTTTCCATCAGAGAGTTTCATACTTTTGTTAGCATTTTTTTGTCAGCGTAGTTTTGATCCAGCACGATTCTGGATATGTCCTTACGACCTTCTTGAAGGAAGAAGAGTCTCCATCCCCTATATATTTTGTGTATTGCAAATCATGGATAGGCTCTGATCTTGAAAATGTGCAAGTCGCATCAACTGACTCCATAGATGAAGCACTGCCTTTGTGGTCAATCTTGCACACATGCTTCAGCTTCCATTCTATGTAGGCATCTGACTCCTTATCCTTTGTCTCCCAGGCAGAACATGCTTTGTAAATATTTGAAAGTATTTCCATATCAAGGCATTTTCTAGTGTCAACTGAAATGCAGCTAGCAATGCCATGGTGGCTAGCATAGCCACGCTTTTGCCATGTGCCATCTAACAAGACAGCACAACCATCTTTGGTTGGTGACTGGGTTTTTACGTCTTTTAGCTGTTTAGCAGCATCAGCCATGCTTTTATAAGCTACATCTTTAGTGGCAAGATTGAGTCTTTTGAACGTTTTCCTGTAATTTTTCCTGGTCATTGACGAAGGTGAGTCAAGGAAGAGGCTGGAGTTCTTTAGCGCACCATATCCCCTGTCAAGTCTTTCACATCTGTACATCATTCTTGAGTTGACTTCACGTGTATCTACACCACGATCATTTTTTTTATCTGCCTGGATGTTGCGAATTTCTCTTCCAAATTGCAAGACTGGCATACCAAGGAAATCTGGTGTGAAAATCCACTTTTAGCAGAATAAGCAGAATAAATCCCTCAGTTGAAAAGAAGCCTTCTTCTTTTCACGGATCGATGTTGGTAACTTTTCGCCTTGATGAATTATCTGGTGTACTAACAGGCTCTGCGATAGGATCAGCAACTGCCTCAGTCAAACACGTTTTGATTAAGGCCCATCATCTTCTTGACTCTTCTTAGCTTTCCTGGATCTTTTGCAGCCTTTTGCTCGGCTTTTATTCTCGTCTCCCATAATTACTTAGGATAATATATACAAAATTAGAGATATAAACAGAAGAACTTTATATTTGATGGCAGAAAAACTCTCAACACGTCTAAGATTGTAAAATTGTATTTTGGCTGCACATCAAAATAAAGCGAAGAATCAGTGCATGATATCTCATAATAGCTCCAGAGAAACCCAGGATGCTGATTGGTTGTTTGAAAATACAGGTAGCACAAACATATAACTGATTGGGGAAATTTGGCTGTCTTTTAGGGAGGTTTGGGTGGGAAATATTGTCGGTAAGGCCATTGCTAAGGTGACTTTTTACCTGACTTGGTCTCGGAAATTCATTATTTCTGATATTTTTGGTTCATTTATACAAATTCTGTTGAAAGGTTCAGATTCTCTAATAATGAATTGACCTAAAAGACTCAAAAACGAATATATACACATCTATATTATTTATTTTAACAATTCCTTGCCTTCCTGCCTTCTGGAATTGCTTTAATTTGCTGTTGCCATCCACATGCACAGAATATAGCTACAATATTTCCATTCTTTGAAGGCTCTTGCAAATGTTGATCAATTTACTGAAGATACCTTAAAATTAAAACATCTTAAGAGATTGATAGAGAGATGTGTCTGAGCAATTAAAGTACTGTATTTGAAGTTACAAATGGTCTCTATGACTAAAATGATGTAACTGAACAATAACAAAAAATTTTATCTTGTGAATAACCCATGGTAATGCCCTTTTTGCTTGCAAATGAACAAATACTGATATGAAGCAAAACTCAGATCACATTTGAAGTATAGAGCGGTGTACCACTTTTGGAAAACTTAACACATGCATCCGTATTGTTGTTCACTTAAGCATCATTCACAAGGATCGTAATCATCATTATCAGAATTTCAAACATACCTCAGATCAGTCTATTTAAGTCACCTTATATTTAATAACAATTACCCCATTTCGATTTGAAATTGGCGCTTAAATGCTATACGAGTGACAACAACCACACTACGTCATTAGTTGTTGTTGTCCTTACCTTAATCAATATCATTATTCTTATTTCTACTTTCAAAAACATCAACTTAGTCATTGGTATGTTATGATTATTATCAATATTGTAATCAATATCTTTTTCTCCTATTAGAACCAGGTGCAGCATTGCACTAGCGTGAATAAAGGTCTTAGAGTGAGCAAACATGAGCCATGCTAGTGAGCATACTAGTTCATCCTTGCTCACTGTTTAAAGCTGTTATTCATGGTTGTACATTGCTGCTCGTGGTTCTAAGGGAGATATTATATTTTTCATTAACATATCACCTGAGATCTGGTAACCAGATTTTAAATTTCGCCAATTGGCGCTGAAATGCTTTACCTGTGACAACAACCACATTACGCCATTAGTTGTTTTTTTCCTGACCTCGATCAATATCATTATTGAATAAAGTTCTTTAAAGCGTGAATAAAGGTCTTTAAGAGTGAGCAAACATGAGCAAGAATATTTCCATATTGAAGCCAGTCTCATTATGAAGCATACTAGTTCATCGTTGCTCACTGTTAAAGGCTGTTATTCATGGTTGTACATTGCTGCTAGTGGTTCTGGGGAAGATAATATATTTCTCATTAACATATCACCTGAGATCTGGTAACTATATTGCAAGATTGGAAACTGGCGCTAAAGTGCTATATGAATAACAGCATAAACCACATAACGTCTTTTCCTTCTTAGTCAGAGGTTAAACATTATCATTAACATCATTCTTGTTGATATATTTTCCTCCAATTAAAACCAGGTTATTATGTAAGATTTGAAACTGGCGCTTAAATGCAATATGAATAACAGCATCAACCACATTAGAATATATTTCCAATCATTGTGTTTATCACTTAAGGTCTGGTAACTACCTATGTTGTAAAATTTGAAACTGGCGCTGAAACGCAAACGAGAAATACATATGAATGACGAATTTCATTATTCATTTCGTTGATAATGATGATAATGACTTGCAAACCATGTGTGGAATTTCTAGTGAAACAGGGCATCCAGAACGAACTAATGCAAGGAACCAAAGAGAGAACTCGTACGCCCAGGACACACACACTCTATAATCTTCATTATGAAGGGTGCAGTGTTTTCATTATGAGATGCCTTTATCTTCCAGCTATAGCGCGATCTAGCATAACGAACAATGAGATCACTCTAAAGAAGCATCTGCGTTCATCAATGAGGATGCCAGCATCAGTGCGAGTATCATTGTCTCCTGTTCACTCCCTTTCAGGCGCAGGCAGTAACCTATTCAACTTTTTCACGCTTTTAGACCATATGAGCAAAGTATGCATACTATGAATTTATATTTATTCACCTATTTAAATTCCCCTATATATGCATATCATTTTGCGAGCACATACACCAGTGAACGGCACTTCAACTTATGTATCACTTCGTGCGAACGTTCACTAGTACCGATCAATATGGATGTCCACTGACCGGCAAGAAGACTTGGTTCCTAGACCATATTGCAAGCCTTGGAAAAATTCATCGTTCCACTCATTGCAAGTATATGCAGTGTGATCAGCTTTCGCGTTCTGTGGAATACTCTCGGAAGAAACTGATAGCAGTGAAGAGGCGACAGCTGGAACTGCTATTGCGCAAACACGCCAACACGTGGATAATTTGGTCGTGAGTCGGCGGCATTGATGTGAAACGTAGTGAACAAAGAAGAGAAAGACCTGTAAGCCAAAATTAAGGGGAGCAGAGCGAAGTAGATGGGAAGGCGGACGAATTTGATATCAAACCCGGCATCAGCTTCTGGATTGTGGTTGATGTACCCAAACAGAAAATAAAACATCTGGAGAATGAATTCGCCAAAGTCATGCTGTAATACGGATTGGTTATTGAGAATTTCAAACCAATCAAGGTAAGAAATAAAGATGACATGACCGCCTATTATGCCGCTACTCTCTGCCAAGCCAACAAGTATTGGAATTCTTCGTATCCCCAGAGACTTGCTGATGATGGTACGCAAGAATATACGTCCTCCTGTATCCATGCTAGAACAGGTAATAACACCCTTAATATTTCGTCGTGATATCGCCGAACCACTTCATAAGGCCGATAATTTCTAATCCTCATAAGGCGTTGTTCTTTGTTTCAGGCTTGCAAGTACAGAACTATGGTGTGCCTACAAATCCAGAGTTCGGCGTAAACACGATCAGGATAACAATTACGCAGCACTGCAAAAACAACCTCGTTACCAGGTTCTCGTCCGCACTGAACCAGATGCGATACAAAAATCTGGAGTACGACTTTGTCCGTCTGCGTGTACGGATGGGAAATGAAGTTTCAGCTTCCAGTAGTACTGCCCACGAGAAGCCAACCAACAAGATCTGTGCTGCTATTGATTTGGTCAAACGAGCAATGGAGAAATTAAATGCGAGGCTGCATCGTGGATACATATACAAAAAGGTACGGAACGGTGAGTGTAGACTACTTTAAATGTCATAAACTTTTCTAATACTGTACTGATACTCTTTTAACCATGAGAAACGTCTTGTAAACCAGTGGTTTTTTGCATTGTTTCAGGAAAATACGTCTTCGTGAAGTCGACCAGTGTCACGCAATTCATCAACTCGTTGTTGAGCGATTCTGCGCTTGGCAATGTGATGGCCCCCGTCATAAACCAGGTGATCAACATCATGGCTTACAAAGGCTGCACCATTGTCAGACAAATTGTGATAAATTACAATCTGATCAAGGTAAAGCCTTTCGGGTTGTGCTTCTAGTTCAAAAAAGGCCTTCGTTATGGATGGAATCGCTGTTGGCGACATTGGTAAGTCGTCGATTTAGCACTATTTTTCCACATGAATGTTTCTTGCTGTTAAACGATCCCATTGTAGCTGTAAAGCAACGAGAAGTCCTTCATGACTTGGAAGCTTCCATCACTTCATAAATTCGAGGGCAGAATTACGTAAAATTGATAAAAAAACAGGATAGCCTGGGCTTTTCGCACTGGTATATTCTGGAAGATAGCACATAACAAACAAGTAATTCGTATCTCGTTTATTGAAGGATTTCTTTGATTAAACTTGTCATTTCTGTATTCCAGGTAAAATAACACCTCTCACCTACGTCAGCTACACATACCGAGCGGATGTCATTCTACTACCGCAGATTTCTGGCGTTGAAGGACCAATTCCCGCAAAAGACCAAAAAACTTTGTTGCGTCGGGCAAGCTGACTCCGGCAAAACCAGTTGGTTTTCGCCCTTCAAAGGCATCATCTTGCAGGAAAAGCTAGCGTCTGTAACCCCGGACAGCCATTTCTCAGCCGGTATGCTGACAGAGGACACTGAATGTCTGTTTGTGGACAAATAACAGCCAGATGCTCTATCGCCTGACGATACTAAAAGGGTTTTGCAAGGAGGGTGTATGGCGATTCCCCAAAAGCACAAAGAAGCTGCCCACATATATATTGGTAAATGATTTCCTATATATTTTTCGACAATGCATTGTGTTTTTTGTTATTGTCAATAGTTCACAGGGTGGAGAGGGGTATTACCACCCGAGCAGGGACTCTTCCGGACAGCATCTTTATAGATCACTTTTTTGCGCTGATTACGAGCCTAGGTGTTGATCGACGATTTTGGGGGGCCTTTTTGAGATTTTGGGGGGTTATGTTAAAATTCCGGGATTTTTACAAATGGGAAGTATATATAGAGAAGCTTGATGCTGTTGCCTGTTTAGAAGCAAATGATATACCAAATATACATATATTTTACTAAAGAAGGCATGTGGGGGGCTTGGGGCCTTTGGGGGGCGTGTGCTAAAATTTAAAAATGAGTATTTGAAGCGAGTATTTGAAACACCTTGTGCATCCAACTAGCGTTTTTTATGAAAATATTTAAAAATCAAACATCAAAGGTGCATTTCATTGTCAGAGCACCATTTAGTCCTGAGAAAAACAGTTGTTATCCATTCCATTCATCAAATTATTTACAGTGCTGAGAATAATCTTGTCTTCTACATCCTGCTGTGCATTCATTTTGTCATATCCTTTACAATTCATCAAGGAATTCTTTCACTATTATTATAAAACAGCTTGACACGTTGACCCTGAATGACCTCTATTTTTCTTACAAATATTTCATTCAATAGATGTATCCCACGTGTAGGCCTATTCACAATCAAAAGTACCTTCCAAGTGATGTTATGTTTACACGATACTTTTGATCATCGCAATCTTTTGGGTTTATTTAGTTAGTTCTTTGAAGTTATATAGTATAAATAATAGATTTCACGATTTCTAAGCGCTGTTTTGCTTCACAAAGAGGCTGGATCTGTTCTTTTATCACTGGCTGTTGCAAGGTATGATATGATTATTTTCACATTATTTTCATCGGCAATTTTAATCAAATGTAATGAACTTAAACTTTTACTGACTGCAATATTTCTCATGCGCAAATTCTTAAAGAATATCAATTTTTTGCAGGAATGTTCATTTTATGGATTTCTAACTGGCCAAAAACCTGAAAGGAACTCTTGGGTGCATAATTCATTACGATCATCTATCAATTGAAAACCCAGTTCTTAGTCCATTACCGAACGAGACTTTTGCCCGCTTAGTCCAAAGTAAAAATGCCAGAGTTGAATTGGGTGGATCGAATCTTCAGGAGACGCAAGCGAATTGTATTCCCGCAACTTTTACAGAGGGGGGAGATAACGTTCATTGTCAATGTTACCAGAAATTTACAAAAGCCATTTCAGTCCTCGCAGAGAGGTGATCTAGGCCAAGACATCCAGGAAGCAAAGGGCGATCATCACCATTGAAGAGGAAGAAGCGATCAACAGAAAGTGTGCGTGTTTTGTTTCCAAACAGATGCATGAAGTGTACTTCCTCGCGCCCCCTGAAAGTGAAAGGTAAAAAACAAGATCTCAGGGTGCTGCAAACATTTTCTGCATGTTGGATGGTGAAGCGTGCAGCGGAATAACAGAAAGATGAAGAAATGCTGCTAGCAATAAAAGATCAAGACTTGATTGCTCGAGAGTTTAAAATGCATCCACAGTGTTATAAAGAGTACACGAGGGTTTACAGCAAACAAAGCTCCAGTTCAGATTCACCAGAGGCTACAAATGAAAAAGACAATCAGACCACTGCCTCTCAGAAAAATGTCACTGATTTTAAATCTTTGTGCACGTTTGTTGAAGAACATGTTGTCAATGGAAGCCAATCCGTTTCCTTGAAAGTTCTCACTGCTATGTACGGATTTGATAAAGAAGACAGTAGGCTGCGTGCTAAAGTGAAGAACAGACTGGAACAAGAATTTGGTGAAAATATCGTTTTCGTTCGTGTTGCTTATCATGAGTCAGAAATTGTTGTTAGTAAAGGAACGCTGATGGCAAAAACATTGACTACTTTTATTAAGGACAGTAGAGCCTTCGTTTTAAAAGAAGCTGCCACAATTATTAGATCTGAAATTTTAGAAATGATAAATACAGTGTTTACGAGAGAGAGAAATGGTAAAGTCGGAAGGCAGAGTACAACAAATCGTCGCAGTTCTAAAGGATGACTTAATAAATCCATTTAGTGAGGTCATCAGTCCAAGCCAATTATTCAATCTCGCATCAGGCAGGCTGCTTCGACTAGAAATATTGAATGAAATACTGAGCAGTGAAATCTGAGGAAAAGCAATGCACTCCGATTTCACCAAACGACTTGATGCCAGTGAAGAAGAGCAGTTAGAATTTTTCGACCCAATTAAAAGAGCACCATGGCAAGGGTTCAAGAAAATTGACAAAAAAGTCGGCGTGAGTGCCAAGGGAAAGACAAGAGATCTCGCAGTCCAAAGAGACATTCTTGGATTATTGATGGAAGAGTCATACAAAGAGAAGGCGTCAATAGATATCGACAAAGCTCTCTGCTACTCTCTTGCACCAGTATCCCTTGCGATAGCAACAAGCGACAGAATAAGAAGGAAGACTGTAAAAAGTAAAGTATTAGATGCAGCATTGAGCTCAGTAATATCCGAAGATTATGGCTTTGAGAACCTTAGTTGCTATGTGATTGATTTGGTTGCAGCAATAAGATGCATCAATAAAATCCCTAACACCTTCCGGGAGCTTGCTGTCATGTTACACCAGGAACTTCCGAGGAAATACAGCACATTTTATGTAGCCTGCGACTGCTATCATGAAAGATCAATTGAAGGCTGCAAAAGGCAACTCAGGGGGCAATCCGAAAAGTTTGTCATAATAAATCAAAATATACGCACTCCGCCAGATTTCAAGAACTTCCTAAACAACGGAGTCAATAAGGAGAGACTTTTCGAATTGATTGAAGAAGTCTTGTCAGAGAATGCAAGAGATCTCTGTGAAAAGGTAATCTTTTTTGCGAGGAAGGATGGTTGCGTAAAGATGAGCAGAGAAGGTACACAAAGAATACATGGGACATTCCATGCCAAGTGTAACCAGACCAAAAACATCATTTTCCTCAATTCTAATGAAACTTTGTAGGGTTGTTAGTATCAATGGGAGGAATTATTTCCCAAAATTTTTTTATTCTATCTCAACTCGTTAGCGAGTTATCGCTAATTAAAATTTTGGGTTTCTTTACTAATCGAGGAAGCATAAAAATCTGAAATTTATCACAGGTATCTCTGATGAGGTTGAACTTGGTGTCAAATGAAAGCTTTTGAGCTGCTGAATCCATTTATGGACTTCAAAAAGCTACCACTGTTATCTGTCAAGGTTAAAAAATTGATTCAAATATTTGAAATGACCCCCCGTCCAGGATGCAATTTTGAATTTTTTCAAATTTTATACAAAAGCAGGTCTATATATGGTCCTTCAAATAGCAAAGTTTCAGAGTGGGGTAGAAATGGGTTCCAGCTCATTTTTACCCTTAAGTGTGGAGGGGTATGACATGGGCCACACTATTTTCGCGAAAAATCTCAATTAATCAAATCAATATGTTCATACATTTTGAAAATAATAAAATTTACATTTGCTATTCTGATAAACCTCTATAATGCCCTCTATGTTCCATGCAAAAAAACATAGAAATGAAATTAAGATTGAGTTAAATGACTTCTCTACTTTTCCAAGTATATGCTTGTAAGTAATGTCTAGCTTATTCTGAATGTGTATGCTCTTCTGGTGGTAGTAGTTGGTTCCACTTTCATTATTACATTTGCTGCCCGCCGTGGGCATCTAACCAGACATGAATCAGTACAAAAATCAAAAGTTTGTATACATGTTTGACTATACATATTCAAAAAGCAAAGTTTCAGAATGGGATAGAAATGGGTTCTAGTTCATTTTAACGAACATGTCTTGAGGTGTATGACTTATTGCAATTGATTGACTGGCTGCAATTGATTTTCCAGCCATATGTATTTTTGCAATGAAATTGCTAAGGAACACTTTAGCAATTCATAGTAAAATTCATAGTAAAATTCAAAATTCATATCAAATTTTAAAATCACCAGTTCGTTTGATAACTAGGAGTATTTCAAATTCAGCTCTATGAATTAATTAATAACTTTTTTGGGTGGAACTTCCATCATCTGCCTATGAATAGTTGTTAATTCCCTCCCTTTCCGATAGTGGGGATAAGTAAAGCAACGGCAAGAGGCAAGATTTTAGTGCAAGTATTTCATAAAAATTTAAATAATGGTTAGTAAAACAAGCAGATGCAAAAAAAGATTTGGGTAATGATAGAACATTATTGGAAGGAAAGGTTTTATTCTTGAAGACTAAAAGTAAGGAAACAAAAGCTGCAATTTTTTGTGTCCATAACAAACTATATGTTCTCGAGTGAATGAGTTGGTTAGTTAGAGCAAACAAGTGAGCGAGTGAGTTTATGTTTAACTTGCCAGTATACGACGGCCATAAGAGGCCTTCATTCCAGAGGGGGTACAGTAGCATGCATTGCATATAGTAATAAATCAGAATGAGGCTAGTATGTTGAATAATCAAATTTCTGCTTATGAGGTTCATATCAAAATGCTAGTGTCCACTAGACTACCCCTGACATTCAAACTAACAATAGTTTCAAAACTAACCCTCCATGCTAAGAGTCGAACCTCATGTTATCTTAAGATTCTTTCTGGTTGGATTGAGCAAATGTAATAATGAAAGTGGAACCAACTACTGAAACCAAAAGAGCATGAACATTCAGAATATGCTAGACGTTGCTTACAAGCATATACTTGGAAAAGTAGAGAAGTCATTTAACTCAATTCTAATTCTATTTCTTTTTTATTTGCATGGAACATAGAGGGCATTATAGAGGTTTATCAGAATAGCAAATGTAAATTTGATTATTTTCAAAATGTATGAACATATTGATTTGATTAATTGAGATTTTTCGCAAAAATAGTGTGGCCCATGTCATACCCCTCCACACTTAAGGGTAAAAATGAACTGGAACCCATTTCTACCCCACTCTGAAACTTTGCTATTTGAAGGACCATATATAGACCGGCTTTTGTATAAAATTTGAAAAAATTCAAAATTGCATCCTGGGCGGGGGGTCATTTCAAATATTTGAATCAATTTTTTAACCTTGACAGATAACAGTGGTAGCTTTTTGAAGTTCATAAATGGATTCAGCAGCTCAAAAGCTTTCATTTGACACCAAGATCAACCTCATCAGAGATACCTGTGATAAATTTCAGATTTTTATGCTTCCGCGATTAGCGACCAACCCCAAAATTTTAATTAGCGATAACTCGCTAACAAGTTGAGATAGAATAGAAAAATTTTGGGAAATAATTCCTCCCATTGATACTAACAACCCTACAAAGTTTCATTAGAATTGAGGAAAATGATGTTTTTGGTCTGGTTACACTTGGCATGGAATGTCCCACATGAATTGCAGATGAATCATAAAGAAGCTGATACCAAGGTATGCTGTCTCTTGTATTATGCACACCAGCAAAACGAAAATGAGGAAACCGTTGGAATTTTACAGTCAAATTCTGGAGACATTGACATTCCCGTCATACTGCTTTCCAACGAAATACCAAACTTGCGTATCTTTATAGACAACGGCGCTGGTAAACACAGAAAGATACTCGATCTGGCATCTTGTGACCTATCCCGTAATCAAAAACAAGCACTCCTTGGTGTACACGCATTTTCTGGCAACCATTACGTCTCGTCATTCATGAGGGAAGGAAAGAAAGTATGCTGGAATTTAGTGAAAGAAAATTAAGAGTTTTTGACAGCGTTCAGCGAGCTATGCGCAGCGGTTGGCAGGAAGATCTCAGTTACAGTTCCTTTCCCAGAAGATGTTACAGAATTGTTGGTAGATATGTCGGACAAAGACTTCAAAATTGGAGTCGCTGAGGCCAACAAAGCAGACTTTTCCGACGATGATAAAAACATTTAATTTATATGCGTAAACCTCGATACATTGAATTGGTTCAAATAATCATTTTAAATTCTTAGTACCCACCCCCCCCCCCGCTCCGAAAAAAGTTACCCGCCCCCTAAACTCCCAATTGGTAAATATATATTTATTTGACATAGGACTATGCTGTTTGGCACTGAACAGGCATGAGCGTCAACCTTCTTTATACCATATACGCCCCATTTGTAAAAATCCCAGGACTTTCGGCATAAGCCCCGTAAAATCTCAAAAAGGCCCCCCAAAATCGTCGATCAACACCCAGATTCGTAATCAGCGCAAAAAAGTGATCTATAAAAATGCTGTCCCGAAAAGTCCCTGCTCGGGTGGTAATACACCCCCTCCACCCTCTGGACTATGAATATTTCCAACTGCTGCATCGGTACATCATGCAAGGTATGATTTTCATTTGTGAAATTGTTTGTAGGTCTGGAATATACATTACGTGCAATGAAATTCTGCCCTTTTCACTGACTGACGTACCCGCGATAAAGGCACGCCTCAAGATATTTTAGACGAGATCGTTGAAAAAGAAGAATCCAAATGTGCTTTCATTGGGCTGCAGAGAAGTTGAAAGGCGTGCCCTTGTGGTCCCAGGAAGAGATAGCTGCGGAGGAGGAAGACCTTGGTGCACTATTCAATGATTTTATGAGGAATGCTGCAGCTCAACTAATTGACCTTGAGGAAATTGCTGGTTTGCAACTCTTGCAAGATTGCAGTTCTATTGTAGATAGGCTGGAAGCCCGCCTAGGGATATCGTACCTGCTGTCGCCATAGAGTGAGCACTCATCCAGCACAAAAACGATAATCCAGAAGAATGGGCTAGGGAAGAAAACAAGCTTTGCCTAGCTTAAGAAAACTTGTAAGGTAATCATCAATGTTGCTTGTTTGGTCTTCGTTGTAAACGTTGTTCATTAATAGCAGGAAACGTTGGTATTTGCGAAAAACTTTTGAGAGGCACGTAGATGTTTAGATTGTTTTCTGACACCAGATGTATTTGGCATTGACAGGCTACACATGCGTTACACGATGTGCTTATGGCCTTCTTGCTTGAAAATGATGAATTTTTATACATCTGTTCACAGGTATCGGGAGATGTGAACGCATTGATTGCCATCTGGCGGTGTTTCTCGTCATTATGTCAACAAAACACTGGGAAGACCTAAACCCGACTGAAGACGACATGGAATGCTTCGTGAGAAGTCGAAACCATGGTTGGGAGAAGCCCCACTCTATGTACGAGGCATGGCTTCTCATAGAGGGCACACCGAGGGAAGTTTTTGATATGGATGCCTTCAGAAAACATTTTCCTTGCTGGGATCGTCTAATGCTGCGAAAGTTTGGCATTGAGGAGTTTAACTCTGGTGGCGAGGAAAACGATACCTCTGTGTCTAATCCAAGGAAGAGAGGCCCCAGAACAATACTGGTAAGCAGGGAGCCAAAAACGCCACGGTTATCTCTGCAGGAATAGAATAATGATGATGATGACGATGAAGAAGAGGATGATAATGAGTTAATTTTGACAATTGCCAGGGAGATCGAAAATTTGTTGCACTCAAACAAATAGGAGCTATGCAACAATGTATAGTTCTTTTGAGTTGTAATGTTCATATTAGTGTTATATAATTTCAAATTTGTTCCATTAAACTTTCATGATGATACTGTGTAATAAAAAGCATAGCTGTCTCACTCTATGACTTATTGCTCTGACATTTAATAATATTTTCTCCAACTGGAATCGTGAGTAACACAGCACTGGCATGAATAGAGTTCTGTAACAGGAAGCAAAGATGAGCAAAGAAATTCCAAATAGTGGCTTAAGCGATCTGCAAAACTTTAAGAATTTATCACTCGTGTTCCGTTCTGCATTGCCTGTACCTCTGACATACCCCTTCCATAAATAGCACACAGCCACTCCATGCATCTTTTTCCAATGCCATTGGTAATAGATTAATGTGGTATTTTTGATGTATCAGCACGTTTTCTCAAACTGTCTCTTGCTAGGATTTTCATCGAAATAGTAGCTTCTTATCTGAATGCTTTCTGCATCCTCTTTTGCTAAAACATAGTCGGTTCTCACAGTGCTTCACTGGACACACATAGGTCCTGTCTTTGGACTCTCGTAGAATCATCACTCTTTTATGTTGTCTTGCACCTTCGATCTTCGACCAGGCCATCTTCTTTCTTCCAATGCCCGTGTGTTTAACAAGACGAATGCTTCACTATTTATGCAAAACGGAGCCTTGCACGCGCACGGAAGAATGCAACATTCATATAGAACGAATAAAACCTGGGAATAAAAAAGCGCCTATCGCAGAACTCTAGGGACACAGGGCATTAAGATAACGTGAAAGAACACTTTAGAACGACGCATGCAGGCTGAACAACAAGCGGAATTCTGTAGATACTGGACATTTTAAAAATAAAAAATATTTAGTATACGGAGAGAGTAATGTTATGGATTTTCATTTAGAAAGTAAGATCAGACTTTTAAAAAAGCTTGCAATGCAGTTTGAATGCCTTGATGTCAAGCTGTAACAAGAATTTGTTGATAGGTCCACCTAAGAATGTGGAATTAATTCTACTGTTATTTGATTTAACGATGAACACATGCAATTTCAAATGTTTTTGAAGTCATATGTCCTCAAAGTGACCTTGTAGATCATTTGGTAAGGTCCTTTCAATGTCAAAGGCTGTACGTCACTCATGATGTTGTTATCGGACACTTTTACAATGAATACATTGGTCCATACAAAATGACTTATGTGTTCAAATCCTTCTCTCAAACATCTTTCAGCCTTATTTGATGTCACAATATTGCTTTAGTTATTATTTTCAACCATTTCCTTTTTTAGCCTTTGACAGTTGTCATCAGAGCTGCAAAGAACGCTGATAGCAGAGCTTTGTCTTTAAGAGAGGTTGTGAAGGTAATAAATCGTTTTATGGTTCACTAATGTCATCATTGCAATCCTTCTCTCAATGATCTTCAGCCTTCGTTGTTGTGACCTTATTGCTTTAGTTGTTATTTTCGACCATTTCCTTTTTTAGCCTTTGACAGTTGTCATCAGAGCTGGAAAGAACGCTGATAGCAGAGCTTTGTTTTTCAGAGAGGTTGTGAAGATAATAAATTGTTTTATGGTTCATTAGTCTCATCATTTCAATCCTTCTCTCAATCATCTTCAGTCTTCCTTGTTGTCACCATATTGTTTTAGTTGTTATTTTCTACCATTTCCTTTTTTAGCCTTTGACAGTTGCCATCAGAGCTGAAAAGAACGCTGATAGCAGAGCTTTGTCTTTCAGAGATGTTGTGAAGGTAATAAATCGTTTTATGGTTCACTAATGTCATCATTTCAATCCTTCTCTCAATGATCTTCAACCTTCGTTGTTGTGACCTTATTGCTTTAGTTGTTATTTTCTACCAGTTCCTTTTTTAGCCGTTGACAGTTGTCATCAGAGCTGCAAAGAACGCTGATAGCAGAGCTTTGTCTTTCAGAGACGTTGTGAAGGTAATAAATTGTTTTACGGTTCATTAATCTCATCTTTCCAATCCTTCTCTCAATCATCTTCAGTCTTCCTTGTTGTCACCATATTGCTTTAGTTGTTATTTTCTATCATTTCCTTTTGTATTCTTTGACAGTTGTCATCAGAGCTGCAAAGAACGCTGATAGCAGAGCTTTGTCTTTCAGAGACGTTGTGAAGGTAATAAATTGTTTTACGGTTCATTAATCTCATCTTTCCAATCCTTCTCTCAATCATCTTCAGTCTTCCTTGTTGTCACCATATTGCTTTAGTTGTTATTTTCTATCATTTCCTTTTGTATTCTTTGACAGTTGTCATCAGAGCTGCAAAGAACGTTGATAGCAGAGCTTTGTCTTTGGCTACAAAAGGAAATGGTCGCTGATAGCAGAGCTTTGTCTTTGAGAGGGGTTGTGAAGGTAATAAATCTCACTGCTCATGAAAGAAATGCCTTGATTCAATTACGTAACCGGGACGACATCGTCATGAAACCAGCAGATAAAGGGGGCCGAATCGTTGTTTGGAGTAAAGATCTGTATCTTCAGCAGAGATATTCTCAACTCCAGACTACCAATCCTTCTCTCAATCATCTTCAGTCTTCCTTGTTGTCACCATATTGCTTTAGTTGTTATTTTCTATCATTTCCTTTTGTATTCTTTGACAGTTGTCATCAGAGCTGCAAAGAACGTTGATAGCAGAGCTTTGTCTTTGGCTACAAAAGGAAATGGTCGCTGATAGCAGAGCTTTGTCTTTGAGAGGGGTTGTGAAGGTAATAAATCTCACTGCTCATGAAAGAAATGCCTTGATTCAATTACGTAACCGGGACGACATCGTCATGAAACCAGCAGATAAAGGGGGCCGAATCGTTGTTTGGAGTAAAGATCTGTATCTTCAGCAGAGATATTCTCAACTCCAGACTACCAATCCTTCTCTCAATCATCTTCAGTCTTCCTTATTGTCACCATACTGCTTTAGTTGTTATTTTCTATCATTTCCTTTTGTATTCTTTGACAGTTGTCATCAGAGCTGCAAAGAACGTTGATAGCAGAGCTTTGTCTTTCAGAGAGGTTTTGAAGGTAATAAATCGTTTTATGTTTCACTAATTTCATCATTTCAATCCTTCTCTCAATCATCTTCAGCCTACTTTGTTGTCACTATATTGTTTTAGTTGTTATTTTCTACCATTTCTTTTTGTAGTCTTTGACAGTTGTCTTCAGAGCTGTAAAGAACGCTGATAGCAGAGCTTTGTCTTTCAGAGAGGTTGTGGAGGTAATAAATGGTTTTATGGTAACTAATTTCATCATTTCAATCCTTCTCTCAATCATCTTCAGCCTTCCTTGTTGTCACAATATTGCTTTAGTTGTTATTTTCTACCATTTCCTTTTGTATTCTTTGACAGTTGTCATCAGAGCTACAAAGAACGCTGATAGCAGAGCTTTGTCTTTCAAAGACATTGTGAAGGTAATAAATCGTTTTATGGTTAACTAATTTCATCATTTCAATCCTTCTCTCAATCATCTTCAGCCTACTTTGTTGTCACTATATTGCTTTAGTTGTTATTTTCTACCATTTCTTTTTGTAGTCTTTGACAGTGGTCTTCAGAGCTGTAAAGAACGCTGATAGCAGAGCTTTGTCTTTCAGAGAGGTTGTGTAGGTAATAAATGGTTTTATGGTTAACTAATTTCATCATTTCAATCCTTCTCTCAATCATCTTCAGCCTTCCTTGTTGTCACCATATTGCTTTAGTTGTTATTTTCTACCATTTCCTTTTTTATTCTTTGACAGTTGTCATCAGAGCTGCAAAGAACGCTGATAGCAGAGTTTTGTCTTTCAGAGACGTTGGGCAGGTAATAAATCGTTTTATGGTTAACTAATTTTATCATTTCAATCCTTCTCTCAATCATCTTCAGCCTACTTTGTTGTCACCATATTGCTTCAGTTGTTATTTTCTACCATTTCTTTTTGTAGTCTTTGACAGTTGTCTTCAGAGCTGCAAAGAACGCTGATAGCAGAGCTTTGTCTTTCAGAGAGGTTGTGGAGGTAATAAATTGTTTTATGGCTCACTAATTTCATCATTTCAATACTTCTCTCAATCATCTCCAGCCTTCCTTGTTGTCACCATATTGCTTTAGTTGTTATTTTCTACCATTTCCTTTTGTATTCTTTGACAGTTGTCACCAGAGCTGCAAAGAACGCTGATAGCAGAGCTTTGTCTTTCAGAGATGTTGTGAAGGTAATAAATCGTTTTATGGTTCACTAATGTCATCATTTCAATCCTTCTCTCAATGATCTTCAACCTTCGTTGTTGTGACCTTATTGCTTTAGTTGTTATTTTCTACCAGTTCCTTTTTTAGCCATTGACAGTTGTCATCAGAGCTGCAAAGAACGCTGATAGCAGAACTTTTTTCTTTCAGAGACGTTGTGAAGGTAATAAATTGTTTTACGGTTCATTAATCTCATCTTTTCAATCCTTCTCTCAATCATCTTCAGTCTTCCTTGTTGTCACCATATTGCTTTAGTTGTTATTTTCTATCATTTCCTTTTGTATTCTTTGACAGTTGTCATCAGAGCTGCAAAGAACGTTGATAGCAGAGCTTTGTCTTTGGCTACAAAAGGAAATGGTCGCAGATAGCAGAATTTTGTCTTTGAGAGGGGTTGTGAAGGTAATAAATCTCACTGCTCATGAAAGAAATGCCTTGATTCAATTACGTAACCGGGACGACATCGTCATGAAACCAGCAGATAAAGGGGGCCGAATCGTTGTTTGGAGTAAAGATCTGTATCTTCAGCAGAGATATTCTCAACTCCAGACTACCAATCCTTCTCTCAATCATCTTCAGTCTTCCTTGTTGTCACCATATTGCTTTAGTTGTTATTTTCTATCATTTCCTTTTGTATTCTTTGACAGTTGTCATCAGAGCTGCAAAGAACGTTGATAGCAGAGCTTTGTCTCTGGCTACAAAAGGAAATGGTCGCTGATAGCAGAGCTTTGTCTTTGAGAGAGGTTGTGAAGGTAATAAATCGTTTTATGGTTCACTAATGTCATCATTTCAATCCTTCTCTCAATGATCTTCAGCCTTCGTTGTTGTGACCTTATTGCTTTAGTTGTTATTTCCGACCATTTCCTTTTTTAGCCTTTGACAGTTCTCATCAGAGCTGGAAAGAACGCTGATAGCAGAGCTTTGTTTTTCAGAGAGGTTGTGAAGATAATAAATTGTTTTATGGTTCATTAATCTCATCATTTCAATCCTTCTCTCAATCATCTTCAGTCTTCCTTGTTGTCACCATATTGTTTTAGTTGTTATTTTCTACCATTTCCTTTTTTAGCCTTTGACAGTTGTCATCAGAGCTGAAAAGAACGCTGATAGCAGAGCTTTGTCTTTCAGAGATGTTGTGAAGGTAATAAATCGTTTTATGGTTCACTAATGTCATCATTTCAATCCTTCTCTCAATGATCTTCAACCTTCGTTGTTGTGACCTTATTGCTTTAGTTGTTATTTTCTACCAGTTCCTTTTTTAGCCATTGACAGTTGTCATCAGAGCTGCAAAGAACGCTGATAGCAGAACTTTTTTCTTTCAGAGACGTTGTGAAGGTAATAAATTGTTTTACGGTTCATTAATCTCATCTTTTCAATCCTTCTCTCAATCATCTTCAGTCTTCCTTGTTGTCACCATATTGCTTTAGTTGTTATTTTCTATCATTTCCTTTTGTATTCTTTGACAGTTGTCATCAGAGCTGCAAAGAACGTTGATAGCAGAGCTTTGTCTTTGGCTACAAAAGGAAATGGTCGCAGATAGCAGAATTTTGTCTTTGAGAGACGTTGAAGGTAATAAATCTCACTGCTCATGAAAGAAATGCCTTGATTCAATTACGTAACCGGGACGACATCGTCATGAAACCAGCAGATAAAGGGGGCCGAATCGTTGTTTGGAGTAAAGATCTGTATCTTCAGCAGAGATATTCTCAACTCCAGACTACCAATCCTTCTCTCAATCATCTTCAGTCTTCCTTGTTGTCACCATATTGCTTTAGTTGTTATTTTCTATCATTTCCTTTTGTATTCTTTGACAGTTGTCATCAGAGCTGCAAAGAACGTTGATAGCAGAGCTTTGTCTCTGGCTACAAAAGGAAATGGTCGCTGATAGCAGAGCTTTGTCTTTGAGAGAGGTTGTGAAGGTAATAAATCGTTTTATGGTTCACTAATGTCATCATTTCAATCCTTCTCTCAATGATCTTCAGCCTTCGTTGTTGTGACCTTATTGCTTTAGTTGTTATTTCCGACCATTTCCTTTTTTAGCCTTTGACAGTTCTCATCAGAGCTGGAAAGAACGCTGATAGCAGAGCTTTGTTTTTCAGAGAGGTTGTGAAGATAATAAATTGTTTTATGGTTCATTAATCTCATCATTTCAATCCTTCTCTCAATCATCTTCAGTCTTCCTTGTTGTCACCATATTGTTTTAGTTGTTATTTTCTACCATTTCCTTTTTTAGCCTTTGACAGTTGTCATCAGAGCTGAAAAGAACGCTGATAGCAGAGCTTTGTCTTTCAGAGATGTTGTGAAGGTAATAAATCGTTTTATGGTTCACTAATGTCATCATTTCAATCCTTCTCTCAATGATCTTCAACCTTCGTTGTTGTGACCTTATTGCTTTAGTTGTTATTTTCTACCAGTTCCTTTTTTAGCCATTGACAGTTGTCATCAGAGCTGCAAAGAACGCTGATAGCAGAGCTTTGTCTTTCAGAGACGTTGTGAAGGTAATAAATTGTTTTACGGTTCATTAATCTCATCTTTTCAATCCTTCTCTCAATCATCTTCAGTCTTCCTTGTTGTCACCATATTGCTTTAGTTGTTATTTTCTATCATTTCCTTTTGTATTCTTTGACAGTTGTCATCAGAGCTGCAAAGAACGTTGATAGCAGAGCTTTGTCTTTGGCTAAAAAGGAAATGGTCGCTGATAGCAGAGCTTTGTCTTTGAGAGACGTTGTGAAGGTAATAAACCTCACTGCTCATGAAAGAATTGCCTTGATTCAATTACGTAACCAGGACGACATCGTCATGAAACCAGCAGATAAAGGGGGCCGAATCGTTGTTTGGAGTAAAGATCTGTATCTTCAGGAGGGATATTCTCAACTTCAGACTACTTCATATCGAGCACTTGACAAAAATCCCACCAAATCCTTTAATAAAATAATCATAAATTTTGTCAAAGAAGAAATCAACAATGAAAATCTCCCTAACAACTGCTCTGCACTTTATTGTCAACACCCTCGTACTTCTGTTTTCTACATACTACCCAAAGATTCACAAGCCCAATAATCCTGGTCGTCCCATTGTGTCAGCTGTTTCCTGTCCCACCTCTCAAATTGCAGCCTACCTGGACTCTATCTTCACCCCCATCGTCAAAGACCTACCTACGTACGTCAAGGATTCCTCCCATGCCCTCCGTATCTTCAAAGATTTCTCATTCACAGGACCGCACATGTACCTTTTCACTATGGATGTCAAGTTACTATACACGTGTATTCCCCATAACGACGGTCTGCAAGCACTCAAATTCTTCCTTGACAAACGAAACCAACCATATCCACCTACCACGACCCTCCTCCGCCTTGCTGAATTGGTCCTCACTACCAATGTGTTCACTTATCTTCATCTTCAAATATCTGGTGCTGCCATGGGCAGTAAGCTTGGCCCGAGTTATTCTTGCCTTTTTGTTGGCCATCAAGAGCAGCTTATCACTCAATCATATGACGGTCCTTTACCTTACCTCATCAAAAGATATATCGATGACATCGTTGGAGCAACCTCTCTTCCTCTTGCTGATCTTCCATGCTTTATCAACTAAACCAACAGCTTCCACCCAGCCTTGCAGTTCACCAACACTATCACCGAACAAAGCGTACCATTTCTTGACATCCTCCTCACCATTTCAGACGATAGAATATCTACATCCATCTACTACAGACCTACAGATGCCTATTGTCTCCTAAACTACGAATCCTCACATCCTAAGAAATGCAAAGAATCGATTCCCTACTCCCAACCCCGCCGCCTTCGCCGTATTTGTTCAGATGAGGAAAATTTTACCACCAAAGCAGAGGAAATGTCTTCCTTTTTTGAACAAAACAACTATCCTGAACGAATCACCAAAGCAGCTTTAGAGAAAGTTAAGGACCTCTTACAAGATGACGCTCTTCTTCCATCCGACAACGCCACCAGCAACAACCGCATCCCTTTAGTCCTAACATACCACCCATTCAACAAAAACGTCAAAGACATCATTTACAAGAACTTCAACATACTCAACACTGACACTGACACCCAAAATATCTTTGATACGCCTCATCTCAGCTTTTCGAAGAGACAAGAGCCTGAAGGACTCCCTCGTCAGAAGCAACCTCACTACATCCCAACAGCCCGGATCTTCTCCATGTCAACATCCCCTCTGTCAGAGCTGCACCCACATCAACGAATCCACCACTATCATCAACCAGAACCGTACTTTCAACATCAGATCCCATTTCACCTGTTCTTCATTCTGTGTCATTTACTACATCATCTGTACCAAATAACAATCTTTTTACATCGGCGAGACCTCCCGACAAATTAACCACCGTTTCGGTGAACACACACGCAACGTCAGAAATAAATTCCATCTTCAAGCAAGCCACAAAAAATATCCTGACAGCAATATCTCCAAACACTTCAATTCATCTGATAACTCTACTGCTGATATGTCCATTCTTGGCTTACTGCATGCACCCCAAGACACAACTAAACGCAAGACACTGGAAAAACGTTTAATCTTTAATTTAAAAACTCTTAACAAACAATTAACATACTCGCAATATGCTTTTCTCCCTCTTGTCCTTCCTCTTCTATTATCCAGCTACGTCACTTCGCATCACACATTCTCTTCTATCTTTCGAATCTTATCTTCTCTTTGCTTTGCTCGATTCATAACGAATCACTTGATAACGGGTATAATCCCGAAACGTTGTAAGAAATTTAATACTTTTTCAACTCGGTACTTAACTCTATAATTTTGTCGTTTTATTACACACTTAAAGCACCACACGCAGTAATATCTTTTTATTGAACTATGAAAAAGATCACTTCCATTAGGTAGGCAACTTAAAATGAAATTTCAGTAGGGAAAATGCAAAAAGGTAGATTATCAAATACATGAACAAATGTTGACTACCTGAATACTCTACAATAAGCTGCCCTTCGCTGGATTTCGTAAGGGTCAGAGCAACCGTTGGAGTGTTGGTTCTTTCGTACCATTTTTCAGCTAAAGTGAAAATGTTTAGTAATAAAAAAATACGAAATATATAACAATCAAATTGAAAATAAAACGTTGAAAAATATAGTACCAAATGCTGATAAGTGCCAAACAAAATGAAGCCACAAATAATAATTCATATGGCAACAATATTTTGTGAGAAAACAACCAATAAAAAATTCATTAAACATCGCCATTTAATCCAAGGAATCAATTTTTGACTTGTCCAACTTATTTCTAGTCTTTTTGCAAGTTTCAAATATTCGACCTTTTCTCTACCCCCTTGTGTTGATGATATCCTAAATAATGAGGCTAGAATGAGAAGATAGGCCTACTACTCTAGGCCGTTACTCCATCATGTGCTTGTATTACATATTACTTGGTTGGGATTGTACATGTCTTGGCCTAAGAAAAATAATGCAAATGAAAAAAGTGGAATTAAATAGGAAGATCTTACCAGTATTTGCTTGAAGAGCAGCTGTAATTCTCTCACTCCATTCGCATTCCAGCAGTAAAGGAAATACCACATAAGTTCGAAGACGAAGACATGTGACCGCACATTTGTTGAATGAATAACCAAACATCAGTTTCCATTCGTTGTTGTTGTTGTCGGTGTTCAGGGGACACCGGGGGTTTCATATTCAAATAATCATTTAAAACCTCTACAAGCCTCATTCCTAAAGCTCCCAAATATTCATATCTCAACAAAAGGGAATCAACACTGAGATTAGCAAAAGAAATAAATGGAGAATATAGGTCATTTTGCAGACAGCTTCAGCTAAGTTTTCTGAGGTTCGGTGAAGTTTGGCAAATTTTCTGTGGTAAAGCTGGCAGAGCAGGCTTTCAGTTTAAATCACAGTGGCAATCATATTTAGTAATCATATACATCCCAAAACAAGGGCAGATTTGAGGGGCCAAAGCCCCCTTTATATAGTTCCTAAACCGCTCTGCTTTTAATAAAACTTGTATTCAATTACAATTTGGAAAAGTGCCACGATCTTTAAGTTTCTTAGGCCCTTTTTAGTTAGGTACCCCTTAGCTCATTCATTGCTAGGTTTTTCTCCCCTTTGTTTCCTTATGCATTCAGATAGCTGTTGCACAACAGTAGATTTTTTCAAGATTTTTTTTCAAGATTTTTATTTTCAAACAATAGCCTAGTACATGTTATAATGTATACTTTAAACAGCTACTGAATGAAACAAACAAGAACAATAAATTTATTAACAAAACAACAACGACAATACTAACTCATAAAATGTTATATACATGATAAAAAGTCAATCAACAATAACAACAGTCGAATCATGTTGTACTATACATACAATGTCATGACTGAGTTTCATTTGATATCTCCTTATTTTTGTATGTGTTTGATAAAAATTGGTCTATAAAGTCATAAATTAGTTGGTTACCATTACGTTCTGATGTTTTCATAATGAAGATAAATCTTTTTTTAACATCCATATGTTGAAAAGTAGGATATCGTTTGATAATCTCCTGAAAGAATTGAAATCTAAAACTTTCGTTCAAATTGCATGTCATCAGACAATGTATCTCATCCTCAGTGATGTTACATATGTGACATACTCGTTCTCCCGGTTTCCTTTTTGGTCTATGATATCTTCCAATATCTATTTCTAGTTTGTGATCAGACAGTCTAAATTTTGTTATCGCTACTCGTTTCTTAATGCACTTAACTTCCGATAAGTATTTTTTCATGCCAACCGTGTTTTTAAAAAGGCAATTTAGGTAAGATCGCATTTTAGGTTGGCTCTGTAAAGTCGCCAATGTCTTTTGAATATTGCAATCAATTATTCGCTGGTATATGATAGCTGTCAGTTGACTCCTTGACGAGGTACTGTTATCCCTCGTATACCAAAGGTTTCCTAGCCCATGTTTTTTCAATATATCTCTCAACAGTGATGTCCATAACGAGACCAAGTCCGTACTCTTAATGTGTTCATACGTAGATTTTAAAATTGGGTTACTAGCATCAAACTCAAGTCGTAACCAATTTTTAATAGGAGCTTTAAACCCAGTTATAAAGAGTTGTTGTCTACCCAGTTCACATCTACATCCAACATTTGAAGTCCTTCTTTTTCCTCGTAACAAATCCTTACATAGCTTCATATTCAATTTTTCGATTGGGTTTGTCTCATTGAAACCGAGTTTTAAGCACCCCCAGAAATTAGCTCCATACAATAGAATAGGTTTTACCAAACAGTCGAAGAGTTTTAATGTTAGTTTTATATCTTTACTAAATACGTCACCAAATGAATTTCGTAATTCTGCGTGATCTCAATCGAGAAATAATCCGACAGCATCTCGGCCTTATTCTTCAACAACTCAACAACATACTGTGCCAGCTGCTCCATAGGTCCGTCCGACTGTGTCCAGCCACTTTCCTCCGTCTCCAAAGCACGCATGGCCAAGTCATACAGTGGTGCACGGTTCTTCAACCTCATATACCAGAAATTTCCGAAGTTGAAGATGATGATCTGCCGGAACAGTATTTTGGTTAAGTTTCTTGTGTTGGCAAGGTAGAGGTTTTTGCTGTGTTGGATAAGGGCTGACGTCCAGTCAATGGTTCCAACGAATTTATGGTCTTCAAGGAGGGTTTTCATTTCAGAGTGCTCCTGCTCGTCGATTGCTCGTTGCAGATTCTTCACACTTTTCAAATTGACTTCTCTTCTAGGAATTGACTGATCAATGGTATCAGTTCGTCTTCTCTTCGCTAGAAAAATAAAGAATATCAAAGCGATAATTGGGTGAGTTAGAATGGATAATAAAATGACTAATAAATAAAATGGATGATTATGGTCTTCCATGAGGGTTTTCACCATACAAATGATTGCATTTGTATGGTGAAAAGTTTGTTAGATATTACAAAATAAATCATGATTTGATGGGAAAAATTTTGTAATATTGAAATCGACCTAACTGTTAGGAGTAGTTACGAGATCTGTTGGGCTGGTATTTCTAACATCATCTGTATTCCAGTTTTATTTTGTCAATCCTACGTAAGTCACACGGGTTTTTGGGGATAGACGCAAAACTTCCAGAGTTCTACTCTAGCGCCCTTCCACAAAGGTAGGGGGCTATACTGGTCACTCAATCACAAATGCCCAATATCTAAGTGATAGAGTAAATTCAAAAATAAACTATGCTAGTGTTTAACTTTTCGATATACATCTTCATCAGTAACTGAACGAGCTACTGATGAAGATGCAAATCGAAACGTTAAAAACAAGCATAGTTTATTTTTGAATTTACTCTATCTATTAGAATTTTATAAACTTAGATAGTTAGGCTCTCGTATAATTATTCAGTGATAGAGTGCTATAGTTCAAATATAGAAGCGGTGGGTTCGAGTTCAAATAAAGAGGCAGTTAGTTCAATTTATGCATGTTTTATTGTGATTCACACCAATCATCCTTATTGATTTTCCAAATCATTCTTCCTCTCAAATAAGTAAAATAACAGTCTTTGGTCGGCCAAGGGGAGGTGTGGGGGCCAAGGGGAGGTATTTGACGAGATCTCGTGTGTGCACAAGAGAAATATCAAGTGTGCAGTGTGCAACACTGAAAAATTGTGCACTTTGTGTGTGCAAGTGCAAAATATTTTAATATCAAAACATGATTTTTGTGCATTTTCCAGCGGTCTGAGAGCATCAAACTTTGAAAAATTTCCCCTTCAGCAGCAACCGTGGTGCCGCCTCAAGTAGCCCCTGTCATTTCAATTTTTGGTTCTCGTTCAAGTGTACAAATGTCAACATATAATGAAAACAAAAAGATAAAGATCAATTTAATTTGCTAAAAGTAGGAAGGCAACAAATAGGATAGCTTTTGCATAAAGGTCATGCCCATTTATGCCCTTACAATGGGTGGCCACACCCATTCTCAAGTGTGCAACAAAAACTCGTGGGAAAAATCTCGTGTGTGCATGTGACATACTTTCCATACTGGCCAGTATACCTTTTTGCCCCTCCAGTTTGAAAATTTTGGGCTTTTGCTCCCTCACTATTTTTTGTCAGGCCACGTCAGTGCCTGCTATGTTTAAAGGGGGCAAAAAAACCTGATAGCCTGATTAGATACCAGCATTGGTTTTAATTTTAGTGTCAACAAACAAAAGTTGACTTCGACAATAATAATTTGAAGTGAACAAATTCTTACCATTTTGGAATACAATGTGCTTCATCTGCAACAAACAGCAATACTCTTTCTTGGTATACATCTGAATGAGGCATTTCGTTCCACGTTTCGTTTTTGATCAAAGCTTCTGGGCTTCCAAAGATAACATTAAAACGACAATTTAAAATGTCACTCTGGGTTACGTTTTCGTCGTGTAGGCAACATGCTCTGATAACAGCGGCATTCAGTGTAATCTTCTGCACATCCATGATTGAAAGTAAGGGTGAAATTACAATAACTACATCTCTACTGTTGAAAATGGCGAAGTCGTCGGAAGGGCCTAGCGCAACCAGTTTTTTTGCTACAGATGGAGCAATTTGTTAAGGCAAAGTTTTCCGTGTCCAGTAGGCAGTATGGCGAATGTATCCTTCCGATCAATTAATAACGATATCATGATTTAAAATTGCTGAGGCGTGAGTGATGTTATGTGAGGAAAATGTTCTTTTAAAGCTTCATCCACGGCGATTTTCAACAGGTCGTCCATTTTGAAATTGAGTTGCTTTGCTGTTTCTGCTAACAAAAAGGCCGTGGCACAGAAGCCTTTATTCGTGATCATCAAACATGATTAGATGATTTGATTACTGATTGGTCATGTGACATCATAATTGACCAATCCCACTGAGGTTTCCGATTTCGGGATCCTCGCATATGATTGGTTTAGAAGTTGCACCAGAACGAGATCGCCAATTGATGGATCCAGAGCCTCAATCTTGCCCCACTCTCATTTCGACCGCACTCTCCTCTCGTTCCCCCTCCTTACTCGAGGCTCTGGTACCCAGGGTACAATATTTAAAGTGGGGGTTTCGTGATTTTTTTAAATTTGATATTTGAAAGATAAAGTAATTCTAAGACTACTGCAAAAAACCCTAAAACGATATTTCATTTCGTTCTCGAGATATTTGGAAAATAGTGTGCCAATTTGGAGGCTAAAAAACCACGTGACACGAAACGCTTCGTTTTTCTCCATTTTGTCCCTGTGACGTCAGTTGTTGTGATTCAAGTTTGACAACATGGACGAACAGTATGGAGGAGGAAGGACGTCCGTCACTTCAGACGATTTAAACATCACTTGTTGGTCGTAAACATTCTGAGAAAGTGATTTAGAAGAAAGTTGAGTTCCTCCTGAAGTTATACAATATCAATTGAGCCTAATCGAAGCAATGCAAAGAAAGAAAACGATTTTCTGGACCGAGAAAGAAGCGAAATTGAAGATGGGCTCAAGTTGTCAAATGAAAATGCGAGCGATGAAGCCTCTAATTGTTTATTATCTCGTGACTGAAAGGTTCAGGGCTCAAAAAAGGCAATTACGAGTATGAAATTAATTTTTGAATTAATTCTTATCTATTAATTGACTTTCGTGGAAAGGAATAAAGACTGTTTTATTTCTGGTTCTATGAAAAAGGCACTTCCGCCTTCGCATATACGCCATACGGGCGGCCTAAACAAAACAAACTCTAGTCAAGTTGTTCATGTTGGGCAGTCATACCATCAAGGCAAAATGAAGCCTCCGGGATGCTTATTTGAATTTAACAATTCTGAAAATTGATTTGCCTTGTGTCATGAAAAATCTCTTAGACATTCTTGTACTTAACTGGTAACAACTAATGCAATAAGGATAGTATCAGCTGTGTTACCTGAATTTAGTCAACTTCAAAACCCCAATTTTTCGGATATCACTCAAGTTTAGAGGGAAGGCAAGACTTATTAGATATTTTTTATTACGTCTCACCTCTGATAATTAATTAATTCAAGGTGTATCTATTTCGTTCCAGTTTGCGTTATCATGACAATGATGGGTGGTTGATAGTTCTGAAGAATTTCAAAGGTGATGGGGTCAGGAAAATATACATATTTTTTAAAAGAAATATGTAACCCAGGGCTTTCAAAACGGAAACAATTCTAAGAAACTTTTCTGATTTTTTGAGATAAGAGCCTAGGGGGAAAGGAGCATAGCATAAAGTTGTAGGTACATGCCACTCATATATTAAAAGTTTTCCAAACATAGGTACGATTTTTCTCTCAAATTGCATATTAATGGGTATGAAACTATGAAATAGCTTTTTATAAAGGTTGGTCAAAATGTTTTCCCTAAATGATGAACATTCACAAGAAATAGGGTACCTTTTCACCGTCTCATTCATAATGTTCATTTACCATAAAATGGCTACCATAAGTTGGTAAAAAGTTGTGTATTCATGGTAATTATAATAATAATAAGTTGGTATGCTTTTTAGATCTCAGCAGTAAACCCTAGTGGCCTTTCCAGCTGTAGGTCATTAAGCCTCTCCCCTGTAGCTTACAATCAAATAACACTAAGCAAGAGCAAATTCATAGATGACTTGCAATTTGGCCAAAGAGTCTTATCTATGATTTTGGGGAGGAAGGTATCCAACTAGGATATCTAGAAAGGATTCTACACGATTTTCTTATAAGAAACCTAGCTTGGGTCCTAGTACTAAAAGTTTCTTAATTTTCCACCAGTTTCTAGTACTAAAAGTTTCTTAGAAGTTTCTTATTTTTAGATACATCAAATTTTGCACTTTCCCTCGCATATTTCTTGTTATTAATGTGAAACCCACCTACTAATATAAGTAGACTCATCATCCTGTGTTCCTCTGAATAAAAACGCGTAGCAAACTTAAATGAAGCAAAAATGTATTCTTGACATATTACTTTCCGGCTCAGAAAGTCCTCTTATTTTTTTGGAGTTTCTTAAAGATATTGATGTAGTTCTGAATGTTTCTTAAATTTTTGTTGCTCCAGAACTAGGTTTCTTATACACCGGTTTCTTATAGAAAAAACGTGTATTGTTACTGGAATGTTCCATAAGGAATACAAATACTTTTTCAAAACCATAGGCCTAAGAAATTTGGCAGAAGCATCCCCCTCCAAATGTTTTCTAAATTCAAATGATTAATTTAGTTTTCATGAGTGAATTTTCACTTCCGGTTTCTTATAAAAAATGAGTGTATTTACATTTAAATGTTTGTATTTTTGCGTTATTCAAAGGTAACTAAGGCTGGTAATATGACTCTTGAGTTTATAGAAAATCGATGGGTATAACCGCATTTTCTAGAATTAAATATTATGAAACAGCCAGAAAAGCTAGGTAATTCCCCTCGAAATTAGGTTAAAAATTCGGAATACTCAAAGCCAAAAGCTAAGTTTCCTTTTAAAAAAACGTGTAAACAAGATTCTTAGGATTTATTTGTTCAAGTAGAAGAAAGTTAAAAATCTTTCAAAGGAATTTCTAAGATGCAAAAAACGTCTACTTGAGCCACTTTTTCAAGGAAGGACAACATTACCTTTCCTTATGTTTCCTCTTTTGCTTTCCGCTTACTTGGGCCCTTTCTATCTTTCTAATCTGTAAACTTTCTTCTCAATGAAGAAATAAACCGACCTTTCTAGTATTTTAGGACGTGGAATGAAAATTATATGTCATAAAACTCCATCTTTCTATAAATTGTCGAAACAATACACCATATATAAATAGTTTTCCTTTTTACAGATCGAGATCTGGAAGCACTTCCTACTTTGATGGTCTATGCAAACGAAATACACTCGTAGTTTGTACCATCGCTTTGGGATGATAATTCGGATTGAATAGTTTCTGAAATAAGATATTTCTATTAAAGAATATCTGAAATTATCATAACCCTTTTATTTACACTAAAGTACCTATAGAAGAGGTATAATGACCGCGCGAAGTAAGTTGTTCCGAAGCCACTCCATAGGGATTTCTATGTGTTTTGAGAATCAGCTGAGTTTGGTCACAACAACTGACGTCACGCGGCGCGTTGGACGAAAACGAACTGTTTTGGGCGGGGAGTGTTTGGGCCAATCACTTTTTCGTCCATAACTCAGAAACGAAAACTCAGATTTGACTCGGGTTTTTTGCTTCCTTAGTTAGTTTACCATAGCAAGCTACTGTGAAATTTAAAAAAATCACGACACCCCCACTTTAATGCAAGTTTGTTACAGTCCAACCACGATTTTACTTTATTTAGTTCTTTATTGACTGGTTTGATAAGCCTTGTCAGATCATCAGACTCAAAATAAATATTAGTATCATCAGCAAATTAGAAGAAAGATAACAGTTTAGAAGCGTTAGGTAAGTCATTCATATAAATAAGAAATAATAAAGGGCCAAGAACTGACCCCTGACGAACACCAGAAGTTATGTCACACATTGAAGAGGATTGGCCATTTACTTAGACAAATTGTTTGCGATTGCTTAAGTATGATTCAAACCAATTTAGAGCAACTTCTCTGACCCCATAATGTTCTAGCTTACTTAAAAGGATATCATGGTTTACAGTATCAAAAGCTTTTTGAAGATCAATAAATATTCCACATCCAAACCTATTATTATCTAAAGAAGACTTTATATTCTCTGTTAAACTGACAAGTGCATGTTCAGTGGAATGACTACTTCTGCATGATGAACAATAATTCAAACGATTCAAGAAAATTATATAGACGTTTATGCATTATTTTTTCAAATAATTTAATGAAAATTGGAAGAAAGGAAATTGGTCTATAATTTGATGTTAATGTAGCAAGACCTTTCTTAAATACTGGGATAACTTTGGCTAATTTAAGCTTGTCAGGGAAAATACCTGTTTCAAAAGATTCATTGATTAAAGTAGATAAAGTAATTGAAATGTGTGAGTCTGAGATCTTCAACAACTTAATTGGAATACTATTAGGACCATATGATTTCCCATTCTTCAGAGACTGGATGACAGTTGATACTTCTTCAGGAGAACATGGAGAGATGAAAAAAGATTCCGGGTTCGGGTTACGCAGCTTAGATAATGGTGATTTGGGAGTTCTTGGGATTTTCTTTGTAATTCCACTGGCAATATTTGTGAAAAATTGATTAATTTCATTTGCAATTTTACCTGGATCCGTAATTTGGAAACCGTTTATGTCAGTTATGTGTTGAATCGTGTCAAGGTTTTTCGGCTTAAGATTGACAATATTTTTTATGCCTTTCCAAAGCATCTTCATGTTGTTCTTGTTTTCATCAAAGTATTTGTGATAGTATTTTTTTTACTTTCTTTCAGTTCATTCACTACACGATTACGGAATAGTTTAAATGCCTGGGAAGTGGTTACAGAGTTGTCGGCTTTAAACTGCTGAAATGAATTATCTTTGATACTTATCATTTTTGAAATACGCCTGCTAATCCAAGGATTATTTCTTAATTTTAACTTCCTTTTATTCAGCATATTTTGGGGACAGTGTGCATCAACAAGGCAGTTAAGACTGCACAGGAAATTTTCAAATTTCACATTCAGATCACTATTTGGATCAGTAAGAAACGAGGTATCGATGTCAGCGTAATCAGAAAGAAACCTATCAGCATCAAATTTACTATAATCATATTTCGAGTCTATCACATGTTTCCCTCTGGATAATCAAACGTATGCTTGGGGGTAGTATTGGTGAGGGGTTGCAGATAATTTTTTATGTTAAGGGCGCAGCAAGAAGATCATTAAACCATGAACAAGGTCTCCGTTTGATAAATGACAGGCAACCTTGCCTTTCAGTAAGATATAATAACAAAACTTAACAAATTTACAATTTTAATTCATGGGAATCAATATTGTTGTGAAATTGTTAGAAATAAAGTATCATGAGTATGAGTATAAGAATTCAAGGCAAATTCATTAATTTTTTGGTTGTTTGAACAAAGTTGATGTGATAAACGGGAATATTTGCCTCTCAGAGCCCCTGTCCAAGTTCTAGTATTCAAAACGAAATTTCAGTACACCAATTGCACGACTGCGGTCTTGATTTCAGGCGGGGGTCTAGAACTAGTTTTTGGGTGAACAATATTTTCACCCTCTGCATGGAAGATAGCTTTCACACCGGTTTGCTTAAGTTTTGCTCTCATCTTGTTCGTATTTTACACGTTTAAATCTTCTTGGCGTAGTCTATAATCCTTGGAACAAAGAATGGTCTCCAGGCCAAAGTGACATAGTATGTTCAATAGCTACACTTTGTTGATGGTAGGCCCGATTTGGAAAACCCTAACCCTACATTAGATTTGGGTTATGATAAGCCTGCCAAGCGACTGCGTCAACGACAACTGATGCAGTGACAGAGCCAGCAGCAGCAGATCATTTTTATGTTTTGCCAACTACATCTAAAGAGGCCTCTGATTTTAGCAGCCCTGAAGCTCTGAGCAAATATGAGTGTGGTAAATGTATAAAGATGGGCTCCCTTGCACAAGAACTTGAGTCGATAAAAAAAGAAAGGGATGATTTGAAGGATAAAGTTGCCAAGTTATCACAGGAACTTGAATCCTTGAAACTGAAACACGAGGTTCCTAAAAAACCACAAAGAATGTCAGCTTCGCTTATCAAGTCAGATGAGAGAATAAAATTCTACACTGGCATTCAGTCACTTGTTGTTTTCAATGTGATTTTTGGCATGTTGAAGCCATATTTGCCAAATTTGGTATTTTTGAGAGGTTGAAAAACCATCATCTCAACAAAAGCAAAGCCTACTGGATGCAAAGGAATGACAATGGCCTCACAAAAATTTGGTGGCAAGGATCAATTTTTGCTTGTATTGATGCAGCTACGACTCGGCTTATTACTTGACAACCTTGCATACAGATTCCAAGTATCGCCATCTACTTGCTCAAGAATATTTGCATCATGGATCAGGTTTTTAAGCAAAATTCTTGGTTCTGCTTTATTAGTTTGGCTGGACAAAGGTGTTATCTCATCCAATTTGCCAGAAGTTTTTAAGGGGCCTTACAGAAAAAGCCGGTGTAAAATTGACTGCACTGAAATTATGATTGAAAGACCCAAGTCACTCAGCGATCAAGCTACAAAAAAAGAAATACCATCAAGTTTTTGATTGGCATCGCTCATTCTGGCTTCATAACTTTCGTCTCTGATTGCTATGGTGGAAGAACCACTGATCAGTATATATGCCAGAATAGTGGATTTTACTCCCTCCTTGAATATGGAGATATGATTATGGCTGATCGTGGGTTCCAAATAAGGAAAGACCTACTCCATCATTATTGCACCCTTTACTTCCCACCTGGAGCTAGAGTCAAGTCTCAAATGACAGTGGTGGAGTGCAAGAAAACAAAAGCAATTGCGAATTTGCGAATCCCTGTGGAGCAAATGTATTAAGTTTCTCAATGGGATTTGTCTTTAATGTAATGATGTAACTGGAATTGTCGTAACGATGTAACTGGAATTGTCTATTAAATTATGAAGTGTCGCTTATCATGTTTATCGTCGCAGTCTTGGCTCTTCGTTTTCTTATCAAAATACGTTTTCCTGCCAACATACCTATATCTACAATATATGTAACATAATTTAATTTTAATTTATAACATACTTAGCTATATGAATGAATAAAATAGTATTAAATAAGATATTATCTAAATATAAATTACTTTGTTAAAATGTAAAGCTACAGTATATTTATATACTATATTACAAATATTAACTTTATATTATCAGACTTTAAAATAATATTAATTAGTTATGACACATAATTTTATATACATTTACATTATATTTAATTTGACTTAATTCTAATTTCAAAGTTAGAGCATAACATAGCTAACAGTAATAATATTATATATTAATTATAACGGCTGAGATATAATAATATATTATTTTTACATATATATTACTTGTTTAGTTATTATTATCATTATAATCAAGCATAATCTACACTAATTTAATCTACTTTATAAAACATTAATGTTAATATTTACATTAATTTACTTTATTCATTTATAAATTAATAAAAATGTGTATATATATTCATAATATCTATAAAATATTCATAATATTTTATGGATATATGAGTCTTAATTCTCAATTTTTGACTTTATAAAATGGAATCATGATGGGAAATGGGAGATTCATCTCCTAAATCATCACGAGAATCATCAAGCACTACATGCGGTTTTTCCATTGGCCAGCCACCATAAAATCAGTGATTTTTTTTGATAATTGTTAAATGCTGTCAGGTATTTTCAACAATATTCCATTTTCTAAGTTGGTATTTTCTTGGACTTTTGGGTCAAATTGTTTGTAAGCAATTTAGCGCCTTTCTTACGATGACATCCCAAATGTATTTACTTTTGCTTGGGACACACGGTAATACAACAAAATTAACTGTATTTTGTTGAAAATATGTGCAGAATGTATAAAACTTCTTGAATTTGTCCTTTGCATTGTCCCAAAACTTTTACCAAATTGAATTTTTTCGGTGAATGAGCCATGGGAGGTTCAAACAAAAAAGAAACAACATTTTGATTACGTAACTGCCATTCAAACTTGACACTGTGTGAAGTACTTGTGATTCTTATTCAAATGGAGTAATTCAGATGCAGGATCAATTCTCAAGTATGGTAGTTTCACACTTGTGTCATTGGGGGCGGTATGAGCTATAGAGAATGGGCATTTTACTTCAAGGCAGGATTCTTCACAACAATCACAGCAAACAATTCTGTCTGGGCTGCCACCAATAAATGGAGATTCTTTGCATAAAAATAAACCGCACTCTTTCAGTTTAGCATTTTTGTGCTCTTTGGCAAAGTTCTAAAAAAAGTTTGCAACCTCTTCTTTCATTGCAATTCCATATTTAAGGAGAGACAGATTAGGGTTTGTTGGCTTTTCTCCAGAAATTCTTGCAAAAAGTGCTGTAAAATCAGTGGCTGCTGCTCCTTTACACTCATACGTAGACATCCTTGTCTTAACATCATAGGCTTTGGATGCTGCAATTAAATGTTTCCTAATGGAAAACCAAAGATCGTTACTACTTTTGCCTCTTTTAGCCATTTCAATTTCAGAAACATTTTCAGAAAGGTATGAGAGTTTTTCAAGAAATTCCTCTGCACATGCTGTTGAGTCAAGCAAGTCAGATGGCGTTAATATTTGTGCAGTTTTGTTCCCCTCTACCTCCAAGTCCACACTTTTCATATCTTTTTCTTGAGCAGAAAAAATGATGGAGTCCTCCTCGTTACAAACTGATTGAAGGCCTGCAGCAACATCATTCAAAGTCAATGATCCATCATCATCAAGAATAATAGTTGGGTCGTATTTCTTTTTCGGAGATGAATTTAATGTTTTTTTGTTTTTCCCCCTTCTTCCAAGGTCTCCACGAACAAGTTTCAGGTCCTTGACTTTGACAGGTTGCACATTTTTATTGTTTGGCAACCATTCGTTTGGTTTTGAGGTGCATGAAAGATTTGACTATCCCATTTGCACTGCTGCTTCAATCCTGAAAAGAGCTGCAGCTACATGGTTACATGTCTATGAAAGTCCTGCCATACATGAGCAATGGGCAGCCATCATTCGTCCAGTTGTCTTCACTAAACCAACCCACAGCTTGTGAGGCACATCAGATATTCTTTGTGAAGGTCTGCACGTTGTACGAAGCAAACATAATTGGCTTTTTGATGATATTTCATTAAAATCAATTGGCTTCAACCATCTATCCTGGTAATAACTGTACCCCTTTGAGGTTTTATAATCAGAAAGATCTTTACTTGCCAATTCATTTGGGTGGAATGCCAAAAAGTTGAAAATATCTGGGTACATTGTAGAAGGCCAGAGTTTGACTCCATCCTTTTCAGAAACCCATCCTTCTATGAGCTTGAATGGATCTGGAATTTCTTCGCTTCCAGCTTCGTCTGAAATAAAAACTTTCAGCTTTGCACTATATTGACAGGCAAGTGCTTCCTCCACTTCTTCAGCTGCTCGGATGATTGGAACATTGTTTTCCATAGCTACGAAAGCTCTGGCAACCAGTTCTTCCTTCCGACCACTCACTTTCAATCCTCTGAGGCGCAGGTAGGCCTTCAGCTCCTCCACTTTCATCGAAGAAAGCAACTGAATATCCATCCTTTGCGTAGCCTGTAAGAGCTAAGTACTTACAAAAGCTTTAAAGAAAGCTGTTCCAGAGATTACAGACTACCCTAAGAAGATTTGAACGTGTAAAATACAAACAAGATGACAGCAAAATTTTAGCCATCCGGTGTGAAAGCTATCGTCGATGCAGAGACTGAAAATATTTTTCACCCAAAACTAGTTCCAGACCCCTGCGCGAAATCGAGGCCCGAGGTCGTGCAATTGGTGTTTACTACAAATTTCTTACGGCTTCCAAGGGCAAATAGCTGCCAAGACGGGATTCACTATCAGCCCTAACCCTAATTGATTGATAGGAAGCCTGCAGACGACAAAACATTATTTTTTCATGCAGATTTATAAGAAAGCTTTTTCTTTCATGAGCCGAGTAGAGTAAAAAAATAAGCTGTAAGTATGTATACTAATAGAAAAAGGAGGATAAACAAGGAAAAGATAAAATGATAAAAAAATGAAAATATATGTACATAAGGAGAGAGGTAATCCCAACAACCAAGCCTAGCCATTGATCCCCCCACAGACCCCCCCAGCCCCAACCAACTCAGCAATGTCATGGTATTAAAGAATTAGTCTTTCAGATGATTTGAACAGGATAGTGTTTACCATTTAAACTTTTATTATTTCTTTAACTGATTATAGAGTTTCTTAGGGAGAGGGTGGTTATGTTGACATTTACAAATTTATCTTAGAGAATATATATAATTGCCATTAATCCTAGGGTTTTATGGATGCAAATCATCAGCCGATACCCTAACACAGACATTTCAGGGCATTTAAATCAGAATGTCTTGTTGTGTTAGGTGCCCCAGCAGACCCGCGTCCGGGACCACCTTTGCATCTTTGTTATGTCTATTGCTATTCTTTATTCATGGGTTTATCTGGTGAATCTGGAATGAACCAGGACGTCCTTGAAATTCTTATGCCTTTTAAGTGCCAGAAAAGGAGGTGTGGTCAAATTGTCTTTTAGATTCTCATCCTTGGTTATCAGATGCCAATGTTTCTTCAATATTGCTCCAATCTGGATGGTTGTGTTATCATATGGTACAATGAAGGGGAGAAGTCTGGGTGTTGCATTATTTGAAATAATGAAATATTCATATAAATATATAAATATGCATGAGTATTCCAAACTCACTAACACGTTGTAGTTTTTATAATAATTGAATATCCGTTTTTAATAATTATAGTATCATAATTCTATCATCGATAGAAAAAAGCTTTGTAGTTCGTAATCTTTATCAAATTATTTGTGATCATCATGTAGAGACCCCAAGAGGCCAAACCTATTGGACCACTTTAAATCGACCACCACAGGCAAATTGGTCTAAAATTTGGCTCTCGGCAGTAACTAGTTTATCAACAGGCTACGAAAACGAAGTTTCACATAAAATCACACACAGGGTAATACAGTCTTTAGAATATCTTAAGATTTGGCGCATAAAGACTGATGGGAAATGTAAAAGATGTAGAACTTCAAAAGAAACGATAGAGCATATATTTCTAGATTGTCCCGTGGCAATAGAAACCTGTATTAGCTTCAAAAAGATACTCCTATAATTAGGCTCTCCCTCATTTGATGTCAGGGCTGATACAGTGTTACCAAGGATACTCCCACAGTCAACCCCTATTTGTTACAGCTCACTCCTGTCATACATCATTAAGCTAATTTGTTACAACATTTTGATTTATAGATGTCAATATCTCTATGACAAAATCCAAGTGGAAAGTAAAAATATCATATTAGCTATAAAGAAGGAAATCAAGACTCACTGCTTAGTTGCCTTACACACCCAACACATCGACGAAGGTAAATCCCTTTGGAGTTTTTCAATTGAAGAAATTTTATTTAAAATTGAGAAGGAAAAATTAATCTTCAAATTCTAATTGAGTTTAACTATAGCCGTTTCTGGCAAATTACCCATTTGCCAGGCACCCTATATAATCGCGTTTCTTTGTAAGAAGTTTGCTGCTGCAACATACTCATCAATATTTTACATTTCCTTAGACCTGAACCTCTAGGAACCTTTCTGAAAATCTTTTCATTCGGAATATGTAGCAGCAAACCTTTATTTGGTAAATACTATCGTCTGAGCCATTAGGCTTTTAAAATGATTATATGTTGTTGTTTCATATGAAAGTGAAGGGTGTCTCACTGTTTATCAGAAGGCATCCTGACGGATGGCGCTCGCGCAAATAAAAAAAAGTATCTGTTCTTATCAGCTTAATATCTGATATGCACCCAAGGGTGCTCAAATACCAAACTCATTTTTGGAAATGGTCCGTGGGTCTAAAGCTTGCTTCACTCCTGGCACGCGTTGTCCTGGTATTGCAGTACCGCCATGGATGGTTCATCCCCTTCCAGTAATCAATTGAAACTTGTCTAGAATTTTACAAAGTCTCATTTTCTTGCAGGCTTGCACAACTACTCAGGACTTTCTCAAATCATCATGGTTTGTGTCATATGCATTCAGTTGAGTCGTTTTCAATCTCAAAAATACATGCAAATGCTCAGGCTTCCTAGATCCTATTTGGCTTTTTATTATCCACTAGATTCTATTTTCAATTCTCTTAATATCGTGATTTTATTTTGCAGGCCGGTTTCACATGCTTGGTGTCATATGTATCTTCTCATATTTATCTATCTGGCCTGTTTCAGAACATGGAAAGCTTCTTCATTCTCAAAATTGTGAATTACTTTCGAGTCCTAACAAATCTATCTAACTACAGGCCTTCTTTCTTTAGTTTCTTATAAAATTAGAATCTTACTCACACCAGCTTTATTGCCTTGTACCCTCCAAAAATTGAGGTATTCACATTTTATTCAGCATCGATTTCGAAATAAAGCTGGCTTCTATAAGAATATAAGAAATGCCTAGCTAAGATTTTCTGTGTCTGGGAGCAATTTCTCCTTGTTTTTTTAAAAACTATTCAAATTGAGCAAAGACTACCCTGGTTGCTTAGAAAATAGTTCCAGCATTCTTACAAAAAACTGGCACACAATAGTTTCTTAAAAATGATTGTCACGAGTAGCAACCCTCTTGGGAACCCCTCATTTCATGTTTCTCGTCGATAAGATGTATTTTTGCTGCAAAATCCGTGCTTTCTGCATCCTCCCACAATCATCATGTTCTCCTCTGAGAGCCGGGCTCAAAATCACAACACTGTATACTTCATACTTACCTGACGGGGAAGACAACTTGATCAGCAAGCAGTTACTCAAGGGTGAGGCCCTTCCATTGCAGACCAGTTGGGCTGACCCCTGCGATTACCACAATTGTTGGTAACTCGACCATACAATTTCTGGTAGTGGGGACCTCCGTTCGCGCTAGTCCCCTGCTTAATCAACTAATTCAACTCCACTCATCTCTTGATTAACTGACGTCGGATTAATCCAGCTCTTGGCCAATCACTAGCGATGTCACATCAATCCAGCCTCCTAACCTAGCCAATCAAGGAAAAATCCAATTGGCAAAAGAATAGAATATTCTCCACCAATTTGATGTCATGATCAAATGAACTGAATCAAATCTTCCTTCATAACGTAAAAAGCTTTCGCCTGTTTGTGCCTGAGGGAGAAGTATTAGGCACTTGAAGGAAGAAGCCGTGGAGAAAGAAGGAAGCACGCATCAGAAGATCAACGACTCAAGCATTCAAGGAACAATGGCCAATGGAAAATCAGGAATCTGGGCAGTCTTCACCGAAGAAGCCGCTAAGAAGACATCGACAGCACCAACAGCAAAGAAGACGTATGCTTCACAAGCTCATGAGTTTTTCACTGCAGAAGTAGCGTACAGAGGAATTCGCTTCAATACTCCAAGGACCACACCTGCAACAAGTATCATCAAGCTACTGCTGCAGGCACTTGAAGACGACCACTTGGTGCAGCATCTTCAACAAATGTCATCAGGTCCAGACGTACAGCATTGGGACGCCATCTTAACGAAACAAAAGTACGTTGATGACCTTATCTCCATACAACTTCTGCCACTTCCGGACACAGAATACATCTTGAAAATCGTACCGGTTCGGAAAAAGCCATCGACTATCACAATTCCCTTTGCAGCACCCAACATTTCGAACGAAGATATTGCGCAAGAGCTATCATATGAGGGTCACGTAATCAGCCACCGTTCCCTTACATATGAGGAATTTCCGTGTATATCCACTGGTAAGCGCATATTTATGTTCTTACTAGAGTATCCAACTAACGTCCCACAAAACATACCAACTTTCTCAGCAGTATAAGCTCAATTTTAAAGGGAGGAATTCCTACAATACTTTGAGGGGATTTTAAATGCATTGAAGATGTTTACTTAAGGCTGAAATACACGATCAGTTTTTCTCGTCAGTTTTTTCTGTTGAGTTGAAATTTGAAACGTTTTCTGACGTTTTTTACTGATCAGTTTTTTCGAAAGAAGGACGTGTTAAACTTCCAGTCAGAAAACTTCACGAAACGTCTCAAATTTAGACTGAAGAGGAAAAACTGACGAAAAAACTGACGAAAAAACTGATCGTGTATTTCAGCCTTTAGACAAAAAAGGAGGTGATTCTGATCTAGCAGTCACAGCTTAAGATCATTACAAAATCTAGCAAACATTTGGTCTGCTTGATGTCTTTCGGGATTTCCATCCCTTTGCCAAGTTGTATACATGGAGCAGTGCAGATAGATCCATCTCTTGCCGTCTTGATAAGATTATGTGTCTGTGATTTTGTATTTAAAACCTACTTCAATATCTCCCTACTTCAATATGAAGAATATTTAGGAAAAATATCTGGGTTCTGGGCCTATCGGCAATTACGAAAAATGAGCTTTCAGGATTTAAACGTCTGGTGGGACATAGGAAAACGCAAAATAAAGTATCTCTCGGTAAAATTTGCTAAAAAGCAATCAAGAGAGAAAAGACCTAAAGGTTTTGCACTCGAGGACTGAACCGATAGATAAGCACAAATTTTCTAATGAAAACAAGGTAGCTATAGAAGAATGTAAATCTACGTTAGCTAATTTAGATTGTGCAGCTATTACTTGCCCTAAAATCAGATCAAAAGATCTGATTCACACAGAATTCGAAAAACCATCCAAATACTTCTTCGAACTCGAGAATTCTTGGCAAAGAAATAAAGTAATTGCCGCATTGAAAACATCAGAGACTACAATTACTTCACGGAGAGATATACTAGATAAAACTGCTATCTTTTATAAAAAGTTATATTTCCACGAACCGGTTGATGAAGAGTGCCAAGAGCATCTTCTTTCATGAATCAATGTTTCTAAAAGAAAACAAACGTGATTCCCTTAATCGCGAACTTGATACAGACTCTTGTTTTTAGGCTCTTTCATCAATGAAAAAATTGAGAGCCCCTGGCTCTGACGGACTCCCAGCTTAGTTTTACACAACTATTCTCTGCATAATTGTCCTCTATAAGAATCAATGAATCTTGCCTTGATCACACTCCTTTTTTAAGAAGAAGGGTGATTGACTGGACCTTAAAACTGGGGACCTATTTCTTTGCTTAATGTTGATTATAGAATTGGCACTAAGTCCTTAGTTAATCGTCTAAAATCGCTTTGCCGCCAGTGTTAAACAAAGACCAAACTTGTGGTGTGTGGGCGATTGTTGAATAGAATAGAAATGAGTAGGCAAAAAGAATGGTGCAAGAAAATTTATTTAGATAAAACAGGCTCACAGATCAAATATGCAAAGGAACTGTTTGCCATTTATTCTGTTATTGTCATTAGGTCTGTCATAAACTATCAATGCCAAAACTGCTGCTAGTAGCTTTTAGAACTCTAGATAAAGATATGCTGATAATTTGAGGTGCTTCTATCACTTATCTTTGCAGCCACATTTTCATAATTTCCTGACCTGACTAGATTCAAAAACGTAATAAATGTATACTGTATATCTCTCCCAAAGGCTGACAGAATATTTTACATTGTGGTGCAAATAGTCATTGATGCACTTTATTGTGCATATTAGAATAACGTTATGGCAGTTGTGTCAACCAGAGGGAAATCTTTCATCAGAATTTTCATATGAAAACATGTTAGTGTTTTTTAGAGGGAGACAGTCATTCAAGACTTTGCATTTATAGAAAGAAATGTGGCACAAGGTACAAAACTTAGGAATTTTGTTTGTAATTTTGCATATTCATAGATACTATACAGATTTTGTGTTTGTCATTCTTGTGGTTCTCTAACTTTTGATTATTGTTCAAATTTCAGGGTGTCAGCATATAAAGAAAGTTCAGTTTCGCAGATGCTAATCAAACGCAGAGGCTCTTGTTTCTATTGGATACTGGCCTGGAACATTAGAAAGACCAGGCATTGCTTTTGCTATGGAGCTTCTTAGCCCTTTCAGTGAACTACTGTTTGAGTATTATTGCTCTTTTGACAAGCTTTGTTCAATATTTTCCTTTTTGAAACATCTGCTGTTGCCAATTCATGTAAGTTTGTCTTTTTAGATGCATAAAGAGATTTATAATTTACCGTGTTGTGCTCTCAAGCAAAAGTCTTTTACAGTATTTTACACTGGAATATGCCGAAAGTATCATAAAAGACGTAGCCTTCACTGCTAAAGAGATTAAATTTGAAAACTGATATTGTATTCATTTATCTGGCATAAAAACTTTTATAGCCTGCTGCACAGTCTGAAAGTGTTAGGTTTGTTATGTTGTTTGATAAGTTTCTTTGTAATGTTATGCAAATATATAGATCCATTTGTTATTGCTAATTATCATTGAAAATGCCAGCAAATTTTTTATGAAGCTGAAATGATCATGTTCAATGTAAGATCAACATTTACTTTAAATATACAATAACGTATTAAAAGTACTCGAATGAGGACGAGAAAATGGCGGTTTATTGTCTCCCCCTCCCTTAGGCCCAAAAGTTAGTTGACAGATTTTATCCCTTCCCCAGTCTCCTCGTTCAAAATTTTTTGCGCCAAAGTAAAAATAATGGCTCGCGTCATCTGAAGTGGTCAAGTTTAGTTTGCTGTGAGAGTTTTGAAAAGTTTTACAGGTTTAGAAAGATTATTAGGCCAGTAACAAAAATTTCAAATAGAAAATCTATGTTCATTTAGATTTCAGTCATAAACTGTAGATTCTACTACGTAATTGGTCTACGTCACGGAGAGGTCACGTGAGAACGCATGCGCAAGTTCCAAGCTTCAGTTGCGTGCAGAGAACCCAAGCTCAAGACGTGTTGTGGAAGCAAGCCGAAAGTGGAAAACAACAACGAAGACGAAGACCTTCTTGGAGACGACATAACGGATAAAACAGCAGCACAAGGTGAAGGAGACTTAACAATGATATTGAAAACGATGAATAGAAACATGGTAATGCTCGGTGAATCAATAAAACGCTTGCATGAACCTGAACCAGGGTCATCAGCAGGCCAAGGCGTGGCAGAATCTGCCAACAAACGACAGAAACTGTCAAAGGAAATTATCCAAACCACAGGTCCTGAATCAGGACATGGCTCCGATAGTGAAACACTGCTAGGAGCGAGAACAAGTTCAGATGAAAAATCTGAAAAGGATGAATTTTTGGATAATTTGTCAAAATCTTTCGAGGACAAGGAAGAAACCTCGGAAGCTGTGCAGGACAAGCTCGAGTCCATCATCACAAAGCGATGGCATCAGAAGCTAACCGAGAAACAGTTGAAGGAAAAACCAGACAAATATGCGAGGCCTGAAAATTGCAAAAACCCTGGTTGCTCCACGTGTTAATAAAGAGATTTGGACAAAATTAGAGCGAAAGATTCGAGGAGAGGATTTAAAATTTTCGCAACCTCAGAAGGTTCTGGCAAGTTATCTGGAAATTATGCGTTGATCACAATGTTTGGGTAACTACCGTTCATATTCCAGGAAAATTGAACATTGAAGCTGACATACAGTCAAGAATCAAATCTAGAGAAACCGAATGGTCTCTAAATACCCAGATATATTGTCAGGCTGTTGCTATTTTTGGAATATCACCATCTATAGATTTATTTGCATCAAGGTTAAATTATAAGAATGAAACATATGTTTCATTTAAGCCAGATCCTGGATCCATAGCAGTTAATGCATTTCATATGTCCTGGACTCCCCACCTATTTTATGCATTTCCTCCTTTTTGCATGATTCAAAAAACACTGGCAAAAATACAACAAGACAAGGCAACGGGCTTGTTAGTTGTACCAGTCTGGCCAACGCAAACTTGGTGGCCTTACTTTACAGCTATGTTAATTGCATCACCAATTCTCTTACCTAGGAAAGAGGACACTCTGTATCTGCCAGAAGACCCAACAGCAGTCCATCCACTTCAGAAGCAGTTGCAGCTACTATTATGCCATATATCAGGGGAATATTGGAAACAAAAGGAATATCAAAGACTGAAGCCCACATTGTTGAAGAGTCATGGCGATGTGGCACTCAAAAACAGTACAGTGTATACCTCAAAAAATGGGAAAGGTATTGCCGTGAGAGGAAAGTGGATCCAATTTCAAGTAATGTGACTGTGAGTATAAATTTTTTAGCAGAATTATATGATGATGGACTGTCATACAGTTCAATCAATACTGCGAGATCTGCTCTCTCAACCCTTATGCAACTTCAAGATGGAGAAAATTTTGGTAGTAACACATTAGTATCACGATTTATGAGAGGATTGTTTGTAAAAAGACCTGCACTTCCAAGGTACAAAGAAATCTGGGATGTCTCTATTGTTCTTAGACATATAGAGAAGTGGCATCCATTGAAGGATTTGGACTTGAAATGCCTTACATTGAAAACTGTCATGCTCATGGCACTTACCTCTGGTCAAAGATGTCAAACAATTAATGCATTAAATATCAGTAACATGCAGTTAACAGAAAACAGGTGCAGATTGAAATCAAAGAACTTCTGAAAACTACTCGACCTAATAGCCATTTTGGAGTTGTAGAATTTGTTGCATATATCGAAGAGCCATTGTGCGTTCGTGCTTGTTTGAGAGAATACATTAATGGAACAAAAGAATTGCGTGGTAATAATACAAAACTATTGATAAGTTTTCCGTAAGCCGCACAATGCAGTTACAACCTCAACTGTGAGTAGATGGCTAAAAGAAACCCTCAGACTGTCAGGCATTGACATTACAGTATATAAATCCCATAGTGTTCGAGCTGCTGCTACTTCAGCTGCACAGTTGTTGAATGTGACTATTGAAGACATTTTGTCTGCTGGAGGTTGGGCTGGTGCTGAGACTTTCAGGAAATTTTATAATAAACCTTTACTTAAATCAGATAACTTCGCAAATACATTACTCGCTAAACAGTAAGATATGTTTGATATTTAAACATATGTTGTGTTACATCATGATCAAAATTTGGCATTATATTCTGTATTCTTGCTCACCACCAAAATCTTTGAAATCTCACGTGACTGCTCCGTTTCTCCGTGACGTAGACCAATTAAGTAGTAGAATAAATAAATTGAACGAGACTTACCTGAAAGGGGAGTTGAAGTTCGATTATAATTCTACGAGTAATTGGTCAGGAACGGAGAAGTCACCCACCCTCTTACCATTCAAAATGGATATAAGAAAAATCAGTATTCACTGTCTCCCAACCCATTGGGGTTTTGGTTTTTTGGTGCTTCGCAAAATTTAAAGACTGAAGCTTGGGAACTTGCGCATGCGTTCTCACATGACTTCTCCGTTCCTGACCAATTACTCGTAGAATTATAATCGAACTCTAACTCCCCTTTCAGGTAAGTCTCGTTCAATTTATTTATTTTTTAGAAGAAATCTTGAAAAAGGATGGCTTAAATGAATGCTGGTGCGTTTGCAATTCAGAATTTTAATTCAAAGTTCGGGAATCCTTCGTAAAGTCGAGGGATGAAAGAAATTAACTCGGGGCCGTTGAAGATGAATGCAAAATTTTAAACTTTTATTTTTGATCCAAGAAATAAAATTGTATTGATTTGGTTAATGTCTGATTCAATGCAGACCAAAATGTTATGACCAAAGGTCCGTTTCCTTTGCTTTAAATCTACAATTAAGTTTCCAGAAATTCTGTTGTACAACTGATTTATTCTAACTTTTTCGTAATTTTATTCAAAATCTAAATAAATTTTTTGAGGCCTCTCATCCGTTTTCATAGGTTTGCTCAGGTTTTTACTCGGCATCTTAATGCTCAAATTATTATGAAATAGCATCATTTCGAAACTTATTTCTTACTGCATATGATGAATTGCAAATAAAAACAAAAATGCCCGAGATTCCCTTCAAATTTGAAACTTTTTATTCATGTACCCCCTTTCCTATTCTAGTCTTTCAATTTATCAACGGTCGATGAAAATGTAGGCCTGAAATGAATTAAAGACTTGATAAACTCATTTAAAGTGCCTGTGACATGAATTTTTTTAATATCTTGTATTACACATATTAGACTGTAGTTACAGACTTTGATATTTAAACTAAAAAAACTGCGCGTTTTAGTTGCTTATGCGACATTCAAAGTGCGGCCTATCAGAAATTTTTTGTTGCTCGCCATGTTCCTTGTGACGTAAGCGAGTGAATAGCATGTGATTTGAAGGATTATTCTCTCCCGGCAACGCTGGCAAAACAACCGGGGAAACAGCTGATCAGAATCGGATCGCAGAAAGAGAAAAGTAATCATGCCTAAGAGATGTGTTGTTGGAAAGTGTGGAGCTGTAAATAAAGATGGTTTGTCTCTTCACAAATTTCCAAAAGATGAGAGAATAAGGAAATCTTGGGTTGAATTTGTGGAATGGACTTGTCGCGATTTTAATCATCTGTCGCCATACAGTTATGTCTGCAGTTTGCACTTCGAGCCAGACGGCTACGAAAAGAATGAACTTGCCAAATCTCTAGGTTTTGGTACAAGGTTAGTTTTCGAATTTTCAAAATATTTCCCAAAATACTTTAAATCACTTTATTTCTCAAAATACTTTAAAAATTCAATACAATTCGAAATTCACGACTGTCTTCCTAAGGCCTAATGTTGACAGGCTATGACGAGTTATATTTTCCTGCATATTATTTACAGAAATCCTGAGCTTAGAGAAGGTTCAATACCAACCATAAGAGCTGGCTTATTGAAAAATAAGTCTGTTGCTGGGCCTAGCAGTGTTGCTGATGCTGCAGTAATGATGCCAGCTGATCCAGTATCCGTGGACGAAAGTTTGCCTCTAGTATCTAGCAGTGCATCTACACAATATCAACAAGAGGATACTAGGGTACGTCTTAAATTTCTATTATACACAAAATGGACATAACAGCTCATTTCATCTTAATAAAGGTCTAAATATTTGAACTCATGTTTTAATTTCTAGACAATCCACATGGTTTGTGATGTTCCTCCTACCTTGACAGAATCACGACCCAAAAACAAGTCAACAAGGTCTTGTAAAATACAGGCTCATGTCAAAGGAAAGAGTGAAGGTGAATATTCACTGTTTTTTTCATCTTACAAACAGATTACAGGATCTTGAATAACTGGCAACAGAAGTTTATTATTATTTTCTTAGTGTTCTCTAACAATATATTTTTTTCAGCATCCCAAGTCTCAGTGGCCATGATTGACAAAAGTGTCCAATGTGATTTGCTAAAACCATACTTCACAACTTCCACACCAGTAAATAGTGAAAGGGATGATGATGATGTGTGTGATGATCAAGATTTCTCCTACCGTCCAGGAGAAAGTACTATTGATGATGATAGTTACAATCTGAGTTCGAATTCTCAGTAAGTACTTCCTTAGTGCAACGGTTATGTTAGCAAAAATAGATATATGGTATATTCCAATTTTTTAATATTTAAAATGATAAATATTCCATATTTTAAGTAGGTAACTGGAGTGCTCTCTCAATAATTTCTACTATAAATTTTGCAGAACGTCATCTCTAATTTTCCATTTTCTTTTCAGTAACAGAGCAGATAAAGATCGATATGGAGACGGGGAGAGGAAATTCATTGTGTATGAGAGAAATTTGCTCCAACTATTTATGTTGTGCAGTGCATGTTTTTCTTCAGGTTGCGAAGTCTTCATTTCCACTATTATTGGCACTTTTATTGCCATTGAGCAGGTTTGTCGTAAATGTGGAGAGAGGAAACGATGGCTTAGTGGCCCATATATCGGCAGCATTCCAGCTGGAAATATAATGCTGTCTGGAGCAATAATGTTCTCTGGATGTCTCCCAGGAAAAGTTTTAAGATGTCTGAAGTTTCTTGGTGTATCTGTTTTTAGGTATGTCTCAATGTTTATTCTGGTGGATATTAATGTGAGCACCATTTTCCACAACTTCATTATTAAAAGGAAAACTTGATCATATACTCTGCAACAGACCTGTCATTTGCAAAATAAATAAATTGCAGTAACTTGCTTAATTTTTCAGTGCCAGAACTTATTACAGACATCAGCAAACCTACATCTGTCAATCCATTACCACTGTTTGGAAAAGGGATAAAGAATTACTTTTAAAATCGATATTGGACAGTGGCACGAAGATCGTTGTTGGTGGTGATGCAAGGTGTGACTCCATGGGCCATTGCGCAAAGTATGGCAGTTACACCTTTGTAGAACTGAATATGAACAAAGTCTTGGACACAGAACTTGTTCAGGTAGCTGCCTTTTATTCTGTTGTTTACTTTACTTTTTTAATCAATCATTTGAGAGAAATTACTCACATGAATTAATATTTTTACAGTCTAATGAGGTTGGTGGAAGCTACCATATGGAGCTAGAGGGATTGAAACGCATCATGTCGCGAATGGAAGAAGATAGCCTTCCAATTACAGCTATCGTTACAAATGGACATAGGTCGATCCAGAAATGGCTAAGAGGAAATTTCAAAAATATTAACCATTTTCTTGATGTTTTGCATGTTGCCAAAGGTATTATACATTTTTTATACATGTTGTTGTTGACAAACTCATTCTAATTTGATGCTGTGACCTTACTCTTTTGAAAACCTCTCATCTTCGATTTATTGTTCTTTATAAGGCTTGTCTAAAAAGATTGACGCATTATCAAAACGCCCTAAGTGCACAGATGCTGGAAAATGGACACGTAGCATAGTCAATCATATTTACTGGTGTGCTTCATCATCAAATGGTGACCCAGACATGCTACTGGCCAAATGGGACTCTGTTGTCAACCATATTTGCAACAAACATGAAGGTCACTCAAATCTTTTCCCTAATTGCCTTCATGGACCACTGGACAGTGAAGATGAAGCTCCAAGAGACTGGCTGCGTCCAGGTTAGTAAAAACTTTTAAAATGTTACACCATAATTGACTTGACATTTAAGTAAAAGCTGAATCTATACACAACCATATCTTCTAGAGCTAAAGAAATATTTTGTATCATCCATACATATAGGTACTCCAGCATATGAGCAACTTAGCAGACTTCTTCAAAGCACATATTTAAGAGGCAGCATAAAAAAATTATCCCCTCGTGGTCAGACTTCAGCAGTGGAGGGATATCACAGCCTTGTGAACCACTATGCACCAAAGATGATTCACTTTTCTTTTCAAAGCATTGCTGCTGTTGTATCTATCCATATGTTAGAAGAAGAATAGGAAGCAGAAATCAGGACGTTCATGTAGGGTGACTTCGTTGTAGCACGAGGCATGATAAAATGTAACTAAAAATTCAAGATGGCGAGCTAAACCATAAATGAGGTTCTAAACTCAAAACGAGGTTGAACAGTTATGCAACATCTCCCTTACGAGATATGTGTCCTTTAACAACAACTAATTCTAAAAATTATAAATTGTCTTTCTTCTTTAGTTATTCTTTGAATTTAAGTTCTTCAAATTCAAAAAGGTTAATAACTTCAACTATAACGCAGTGGTTTTCGAATAACTCTTCCACGACGTGTAACTTGCAATGGCTCTGAATGTTCATTCGGATGTGGAACTGAAGGTGTTGAGGAGGTGGGTTGGTTGGATGTTTCGGGGGGCAGGATTGGCTGTGCAGGCGGTGCAGGCGGTGCTGGCAGTGGAGGAACTGTCTCTGGACGCTGCTCTAAAAGTTGTGGCTGATGTTCTATGATGGGGGCATGTGGATATATGGCATCTGGCAGATGACGAGGTTCGATTGGATCGTAGTCATGTATGTTGAATCTGTCATGACATGGAATAAGATGGCGTCGATTGCGTTGAACTATATTGCCTTTCTCATTCAGGACGCGATATGATCAGGGTTCTGTGGATTTCTCTATGACTTTACCTTTCTTTCTCCAATCCTTGTCTCCGTTGACGCGCATTCTAACTACTGAACCTGGTCTGATGGATGGTAGGTCCTTTGTGTTTCTGTTGTTAAGACGTTCTGCTCTTTTCGAAGAAACTGCTGGTGGAGGGTGTTGTAACAAGGATGGTAACGTTGTTCGTGGATGGCGGTTGAATAAGCGCATGGCTGGAGATATTCCGTCTGAACCTGGTATTGTGTTTAAAATTAGGAGTGCGAGGTAGGGATCTTCTTCGGCATCTCTTGCCTTTTTGAGCGCACGTTTCACTGTTTGGATAGATCTTTCTACTAGACCATTTGATTGTGCAAAGTATGGGCTAGAAGTGGTATGTTTAAAATCCCATTCCTTTGAAAAACATGTAAACTCGTTGGACATTTATTCTGGACCATTGTCAGAAAATAACTCTTGTGGTATACCATGGCGTGCAAAGATCTTCTTTAATTTGCTGATAACAGACTGGCTTGTTGTGTCTGAAATTCGTTCAATTTCTATGTATCCCGAGTAGTAATCTGTAACGATAACGTAATGATGTCCAAACAGGTGAAAAACATCTGATGCTACCTTTATCCAGGGCGAATTCGGTATTTCATGATCAATCAAATGTTCACTTTGCTGTCTGTTTCTGTATGTCAGGCAATAGGAACATCTGGCAACTAATTCTTCAATTTCGGCGTTCATTCCTGGCCAGTACAACGACTGCCGGGCACGGCTTTTGCATCTCTCCATTCCATTATGACCTTGATGGACGATCTTTTTCATGGTGCTGCGTAGCGAGGATGGAACTATGATCCGTTGACCCTTGAGGAGGAGTCCTTCATGAAGAACAATTTCACTGCGAATACTGTAGTACGGTTTTACGACATGTGGAATATTGTGCTTGGCAGGCCATCCATGTAGGGTGAAGTTAACTAATTGCTGTAGTACTTCATCTGAGGCAGTCTCCTCTTGTAGTTGTGCAAGGCAGGTTTTGCTGATGGGGAGGAGCTGAAATGTTGAGTTAATTTGATGAATAAGATCAGGCTCTTGAATCTCTGTTGTCTGACTATTCAAATACGCTCTGCTTAGGGCATCTGAAACAACCATTGTTCTTCCAGGTGAATATTCAAGGTTGAAATCATATTTCTGGAGCTTGAGGAAGAATCGTTGTATGCGTGGTGGACAATCGATGATGGATTTGCTGAAAATCGATTTCAATGGTTGATGGTCATTGTAAACGGTGAAATGGGGTCCGTATAGGTACTCATGGAAGCGTTCTACTCCAAATACAACTGAAAGGACTTCTTTTTCGATCTGAGCATATCTTGTCTCATAAGGTTGAAGGGCTCTAGATGCATACGCAATGGGATGCCACTTTTCTTCATGTTCTGATCCATGATTTTGTTCCAGTAGTGCTCCAAGACCTTGTGAACTAGCATCAGGTTTGAGTCGTGTTGGTAAGTTTGGATCAAAGAACTTGAGTCATGGTGAAGTAGTGATGAGGCGTTTGAGCTCTGTGATGGCATCAAATTGTGGTTTTTGCAGACAGAATTGTATGTCTTTCTTCAGCAAATCGCGCAGGGGGGCTGTTATCTGTGACAGGTTGGGCACAAAATTTGCAAGGTAGTTGATCATTCCAAGAAAACGTTGAAGATCAGTTTTAGTTTTGGGAATAGGCATGTCAATGATGGCATTGATTTTGGTAGGATCTGGCTTTAAACCATCAGCTGAAACGGTATGTCCAAGGAATGTTAGTGACTTGGAAGCAAAAATACACTTGCCTTGATTCAGCTTTAAACCGCTTTTACGAATACGGGTGAGGCATGCACGTACGCGTTGGTCCTGTTCTTGTTTTGATGCGCCCCAGACAATGATGTCATCTTGTGAATTAGCACATCCTTCAATACCGGCAATGATGTTGGCAACTTCAACTTGAAACACTTCACTTGCAGAATGAACTCCAAAAGGTAAACGTTTGAAACGATAGCGCCCGAATGGAGTGCCAAATGTCAGCAAATCTGCACTTTCGTCATCAACTTTGATTTGCCAGTAGCCATTTGAGGCATCAAGTTTGGTGAAAAACTGTGCACCAGACATTTCAGAAATGATTTCTTCTGCTGTCGGCAATTTGTGATGCTGCCGTTTAATTGCCTTGTTGAGAGGACGAGGATCAAGACAAATCCTCAACTTGCCATTCGGCTTTGAAACAACAACTAGAGCATTGACCCAGTCAGTAGGCTTTTCTACAGGCTCAATAACATCAAGCTTGATCATCCGGTCTAACTCTTCTTTGAGCTTGGATTTGAGAGCTAGTGGAATTTTTCTTATGGGAGAAATGACTGGTTTCACGTCTTCTTTGACTTCAATGTGATGGGTGCGTTCCAGGCAACCAATTTTACCAAAACAATCAGAAAATTCCTTTTCAAAGGGGACATCAGCTTGAGAAGTACCATTGATTGTGTAGATCCTTTTTATCAAATTCAATTTCTCAGATGTATTCAAGCCAAGAATAGGGACTGAGTCAGTTTCAACGACAATAAAGAAAACATTCACAGTTTTACTCTTGTGTCTGATCGAAGTACTGGTATCTCGGTACCATTATACGCTGAGAGCTTTACGGTTGCTGGCTTAAGTTTGGGGCGAGGAGATAGCTTCTTGAGGAGATTCCTTGGGAAAACATTACATTGAGCACCAGTATCAATTTTGAATAGTGTATTATTTCCATTCATTTCTAGTGCAACTGACCAATCAGATTTACCATCATCTACAGACGAAATTTTCTTGGAATTGGCGGAATTGGCTGAATTGGAGGGATTTTCTTCACTTATTGAATCAATGAAAAATTCATCATTGGAGGATGAAACTTTTGAGCATGAGTCGTCATCATAAAAATCATCAAATTTTTCTGCAACAGCTTTCACTTCACTGTGAGGACAGCAAATCTCAAAGTGGTTTTTTCTCTTGCAAGATCTACATTTTTTCCCATATGCGGGGCATTTCCCACGAGGATGAGTGGAGTTGCAAAATTTGCATTTCTTGATGAAATCATTCTCATATTTGCTCTGTCTATCTTTATCATATTTCCTTTGTTCCTTTCTCATTCGACGATTGACATTATGAACATCTATATTATCTTGATAAGACCTTAATTCTTTGGCATGACGTCTGGTTTCTTCTGCAGCATGGCCTGCAGCAACAGCTTTTTCTAGAGTAAGCTCTGCATCTCTAAGTAACCTTTCACGCAGGGGAAGGGTCAGCTACGCCACAAACTATCATGTCTCTAATCAATGAATCTTGAAGTGTAGCAAATTCACATTCAGAACTACGTCTTTTAAGCTCAGTAACAAATTCATTTAAGGACTGACCTTCTTGCTGCCTATATGTGAAGAATTGGTGACGAATGATAGTAATATTCTTACGAGGATTGCAGTATTCAGTGAATTTTTCGAGAACTGGTTTGAGTTTGAGGTTGTCTCCTTCAGTACTAAACTGAAATGTTTCATAAATGTCTCTACCTTTAGGCCCAATGCACGACAGAAGTATCGAAGTTTTAACTTTATCAGGCTTTCCATCTGATTCGGTGGCTGTTAAAAAAAAATCGAAGTGCTTGCTCCATTTCGTCCATCCATGAGAAACATTTCCATCGAATGAAAACGGCCAGGGCGGCTCCAGTTTATCCATGCTTCAAACGGTCGAAGCTTCTATTCCAAATAGAACTGCTCTTTTATGAGAATAAGACTTAAACACCTGACACCATGTTGTATCTATCCATATGTTAGAAGAAGAATAGGAAGCAGAAATCAGGACGTTCGTGTAGGGTGACTTCGTTGTAGCACGAGGCATGATAAAATGTAACTAAAAATTCAAGATGGCGAGCTAAACCATAAGTGAGGCTCTAAACTCAAAACGAGGTTGAACAGTTATGCAACAGCTGCAAGGCAATTATTTTTTGTTTGTTGCATGCAGCTCAAGTTCCCTAAATTAGCAATTGTGCAGCAGTATAATGTATTGAAGTTTTTATAGGCTTCTAATTGCTGCTCTCCACTTCAACGAAAATGCTGGGCGTGACCAAGCCAAAAACACTCGTGGAGTGTTGGAATATAAAATTGTGTTCCCGAAATACAAAAAAGGCAGCTATGTAATCAGAAAAATAACAACAAGTTGTACCTATGATATGTTTAGATATCTGCATACAACAATCAAAAGACATATGTTCCACTTTTTTCTCATTATTTCACAATGATAAGTTGGATGAACTCATTCACATTGGCAACAGCCATTTTTATGATTTGTTTCTAGATATATTTACCTTTAGTTACACTGAATTTAAAACATATGTTACTGATATTGGAATACAAAGAATTATCTTGCATGCATTTTCATCTTAAAGATTATTCAAAGAACTTTTTTTTATATATATCAATAGATAAAAAATTACATTATACAATACAGAAATTACATTACAAAGACGATACCCTGGGAAGCAAAGATCGTGACTATCCCAGGGCCATTACATATAAGAAATGATACGAAATAACCTGCAAAAAATAACCAATTATTCGAAGAGCTTGTAAATAGAACAGAGGGTGGCATTACCGAAGCTCAACAACCTACACCAAAGCCCAACAACCTACACCAAAGCCACTCAGCAGTATTTATGAGCGTCCAGACAAAGATGACGCTTTGAAGATGATGGTCTCTCGCTTCAAGCATGATGCTTAAATTGCACATTTTTCTTTTGGATATTAAATTTCATGTAAATAATCAGGTAAACAAGCTATATAACTTATAACATTACTGCTAAATTTAATCCTAACAAACAAAACCCATTTTAAATATCAGGAAGCCGAAATCCCTGGAATACATGCTGATCCTCATCCCCTGGAGGAGGAAAATAAGCACGTATACACGAAACAGCACAGCTGGGAAGAATTACTCTTACATGCCTGCCCAGGTAATGCCAAATCCACTGCACAAATTGTCTATAGGCAACATGCCTCAGCTTTTTGTGCCTTGGCACCTTAAATGGGTTGTCATATTGCTGTTTGTACTGATGCCAGGCAGTTTCCAGAGACCACGCATTTGTATAAACAGCAATAAAACCAGGATGATCTGTTATGCATGAGATCGGCTCATCTTCTGCTTCATCAAGCTTCTCAGCAACTGCAGGAATTGCTTGACAACAAAGGTTTTCCCCTGCTGCTGTTTGCTGCTGACAATGTTGGCATGTACACCTATTTTGATAAAGGAAAAAAGTGCTGTTTAGAAATCCTATTGGGAAATCCTGACTAGCAGCAATCAAAAATTTTAAATTCATGAATTTCTATGTTATAACTGATTAGGCCTATTATTCTATTCTATTATACATTACTCAATGAAGTTTGATTTTTCTCCCATTACATTCAGTCACATATGTTTTTATGGTAGTAAACTATCTCGATAAAAACCCTGAATAGAGTAATTACCATTGATTCCCGGCACCTTCATCGTTTGGATTACTTTTTGCCTCGTCTTCGCTGCCTGCTTCCCCCGTACCTTCTTCTGATTCATTGCCAGGCCTAACAGGCTCAATACAGCATGTAGGACTCAATACAGCGCTCTTCAACTGCACTTTCATCGTCAGCTCCATCATTCGCATCAAACTCCAAAAACACATCGCTGTCGCTGCCACTAAATCCACTCAAACTGTCTCCCTCACTTTCACTATTCTCTGAAACAATTATTTCCCGCCAACAGCCAGCCATTTTTGTTGGTACCTTCCTGTCGCCGATTTTGTTGCTATGTTGTCTGTTGCGTTCACCCGCTGACGTCACAGGTCCTCGTTGTTTGACAACTCATTTTTCAAACAGTTGGTCAAAAAAAGTTGTTAATGTCGATAATACCAGATCAAATTAAAGTAAAAAGCACATCATTGGATGCAGCATGTCGTAATGCATATTTCAACATATTTAAATCAAAAAATTAAATTTTATGTCACAGGCCCTTTTAATTGTTGTCGAAAGAAAGCTTAGGTCCATGGCTGTCATTTTATCCAAAAAATATCACTCCTGTATCATGTAAAATGATCATAAATTGCTTTGTAAATCTGGGCCTAATTTGAGTTCAGGACGTTTCGGTAGCCATTTCAACCTCCTCGTTGGAGTGCTTTTAATAAGTAAGTGTAGTACAAAGCCACATGGTATTTCTTGCACAAGTTTCCATATTTCTCAATTCAAATTCATTTTTAGGTTTTTCAAGGACTCTTTAGGTATCCAAGTTGATGGATGTGCTTTGTGTCATGAGGTAAGTACGGAAATTGGTAAATGCTTTCATTTTGCCCCTCCACATTATTCATTATACAATAAAGGGGATGAAAATAAAATGTAAAGGCAAGTTTCAATTTCAGTTGCATCATCAATCATTTCTAAATACAAAAGTACAATTCTACGCTACAGCTACACATATAAATACAATGTTACAGAAAAGTCAAACTACAAAAAGAAAAAAGGACATTAAAGATTTTATAAAGAACTGAATGAATATGGAGGAGCCATCTAAGTAGGTAAAAACTAATTGAGAGAATAGTTCTTCATCCGATTCAGATAGTTTAATTGAAGGAAGCTCATGGTGAATCAGCATAAAACACAGATGCTGCTAAAGATCTATATATATTTTATATTAATTTTAATTTTATCATAGAATAACCGATTACATATCGAATCATGCCTGATTTTTCTAATGAAAACAAGGTAGCTATAGAGGAATCTAATCTACGTTAGCTGATTTAGATTATGCTATTATTGCTGGCGCTAAAATCACATCAAAAGAACTGTTTCACACAGAATTCGAAAAACCATCCAAATACTTCTTCAAACTTGAGAACTCTCGGCAAAGAAATTAAGTAATTGCCGCATTGAAAACATCAGAGACTACAATTACTTCACGAGATATTCTAAATTAAACTGCTATCTTTTATGAAAAGTTATCTGCCCACGAACAGGTTGATGAAGAGTGCCAGGAGCATCTTCTTTCATCAATCAATATGTTTTTAACAGAGAAGGAACTTGATTCCCTTGAGCGTGATTTCCTTGACCGCGAACTTGATACAGACTCTTGTTTTTAGGCTCTTTTATCAATAAAAAATTTAGATCTCGATAATTTTTCAACTGATTTTCAACTTTTTATAGTGCTCTGGTAATGAACTCATCACAAGGAAAATCGTCTTGCAAGACTGGTCCCATGATGGACTTGCTGTAACAGATATTGCTGCAAAAATTATCGCTCTCCATTTCAAAAAAATGAAATTTAGGGTATATTTTTTTTGTTATTATGTTGGCCGATCGCTAGCCAAACATCAACCTTCGTTGGTGTTTCTAAGCAGTAACACACGTCCTGATTTGTTTTACAGACCTTCATACCACGATTTCCTGCTATTGAGTCTCGATGGTTTATGCACACAGTTCTCTATAATATCGATCACAAACTCTACCGTCACAAGTATATTTGTCAAGATCAAAGCCTCTTCAAGAGCCCTGTCAACCAGCCTGGATAACAGAGCTGACAAAAACATCAACTGGAGGAATGTGTGGCCAGGTGACTTCTCCACACTTGCTACAGGTTTCGAAAACGATGTGTCTTGGAAAGTAAAACAAAGAGTCCTCAAAACAGCTTGTTATCTGAAAAGCTGGGACTTAAATATCAATCCAAACTGTGAAGTCTGCGTTGAAATAGAAGACATCAACAATATATTCCTGAAATGTAAGATTGCTAGACAAGTCTAGAAACAGGTCATGCCGTCAATGAAACAAAGAGCCAAAACAGAATTGATCTCTTCCAAAATTGTTCTTCTAAATCAATGCCAAAGTCAAACAACAAAACTTGATAAGGGTGCCATAATATGTCTTATCAGCTTAACAAAGTACCATATCTGGTCAATTCATAGCAAACGCCGCCTGAAGGCTAATCTCTATCATCAGCTCAAATATGTAAAGTAGTACAACATAAATATGTGGAACGTATCTGGTTAGCATCAACTTCAGCTGATCTGAAATGGTAGGTTAGATTTCTCAAATACTAAGACGCTCTTGTGTTTTAAAAATGATACAAACTGATTTCTAATATAATCAGTGTATGAACAGTTTAGATTCTCCGTCCCTTTTATTGTAAATATATTGTTTTTACAAAAAAAATTGGGGTGACCCACTGCTTATCAGTGGCATCTCTGAGGATTTGCGCTTGCGCAGCCAGGAAAAAGGAAAAAAGTATCTGTTCTTATCAGCTTAATATCTGATATGCACCCAAGGGTGCTCAAATATTAAACCTATTTTTGGAAATGGTCCGTGGATCTAAAGCTTACTTCACCCCGGGCATGGGTTGTCCTGGTATTGCAGTACTGCCATGAATGGCCCACTACCTTTCAGTATCCAATAGAAACTTGTCTAGAATTGTGCAAAGTCTCATTGTCTTGCAGGCTTGCTGTTTTGTTCAGGACTTTCTCAAATCATCATGGTTTGTGTCATATGCATTTAGTTGAGTCGTTTTCAATCTCAAGGATACTTGTAAATTCTCGGGCTTACTAGATTCTATTTTTCTTTTTATTATCCTCTACATTCTATTTTCAATTTTCTTATTATCGTGATTTTGTTTTGCAGAACGGTTTTGCATGCTTGGTCTCATATTTATCTGTCTTGCCTGTTTCAAAACATGGTAAGCTGTTTCATTCTCAAAATAGTGAATTACTTTTAAGTCCTAACAAGTCTATCTAACTACAGGCTTTCTTTCTTTAGTTTCTTATAAAATTAGAATCTTACTCACATAGGCCTTAAATACCGGTTCTTGTCTGATAACCGCAGTCAAGCACGGTCCAACCAGGTCAGTACCTGGATTGGTGACCGCCAAGGAACACCTGGTGTTGTATGCTTCACTTTATTCTATTATTTTTGTGTACGCAAAGCCACCCACGTAATTTTACTCGGAGTGCTAAGAAGACGCAGCAAACTCATGAACACGAAAGATTTATCGCTTCTCTAACTTTTGGCTTAGGCTGGAAAGTGAGAAGACTTTCACGATCATCAAGAGATTTGTTTGAAATATATTTTCTGCTAATCTACGTCTATTGCCGTCAACATGAATTTTTCTGGTGCTGTAACGAATAATTTTAATAACGCCCCTGTTAGTCTTCATTGATCTGTTTAGAATGCCGGATATTTTAAAAGACCCAGATTTCTTTCAATCAGCAAGCTAGGACGACCGCAGACGGTAAGAATCAACACTCCAAAGAATTTTCTACCGGATGTAAATGAAATTTACGCAGCTATACACCATCAAATCATAGCAGGGCCAGTTTCAATAGCAAGAAACCAATACCGAGATGTCTTTGTAACCCTATCATGCAAGAGGAAGAAGGATGTATTACTAACAATCAGCTACGTTGAGATGCAAGGCGAAAAGTTTGAAGTTTTAGATCCTGTGGACCCAATAACCAACGTTGTTGTTCTTGGGGCTTCCCAGGAGCTGTCTGAGAAGCTTAGACAATACAGGGACATCGTTGGAATAAGAAGAGGCCAACATCCAGGAATGCCTACGGTTGAGAATGGGATTAGAAACTACAGGATCAAGCTTCAAACGAATATTCCAAGCTACATCCATTTTGGTAGTGAGTCCCTCCAAATGAGATATTCCAACCAACCTCCGACTTGCAGACAGTGATTCCCCTGACCACATTGCAAATTTCTGTAGGGTTCACCGATGCTTCAATTGCAATGAGAAGGATCACTTGCTCCCTGCTTGCCAAAACCCACTGCAGTAAGCCATCTGTAGTAGCACGGATCATTTTGCTGACATGTGTGGTTACTGGCAGGTCATTGATTCTGACGACGCTTACGACTCTTTCGATTTAGATGAAGAGACCCTAGAGAGTTCCGTAAGCAAACTGATTGAAGACGAGATGAATGTCAGGTTAAATAACACATCCCCCAGGTTTTCTCCACACTGATACTGCAGGACTTCCAACTGCCAGGCGTTCCACCATCTCCTCAAAATTCCCCAGCATTGCCCAAGGCCACTACCGTAGAAAAGACAACAACTCAGTAAACTGAATATCTGGCAACACTGTCACCTGTTGAAAAGAAGCAAAAAAGACGTCCTAGGCAGATGACGCTGAGGAAAAAGAAAGCAGAACTATGGGAACAAAAAGAGCTTTATGGGAGGACTCCTCTTCATCCAGCAGCCAAACTGAAAAGGAAATCGGGAACAGCAAGCTCTAGAAAGTGCAAAACAAGAAGTAAGATTGTTTCATTACCACAGATCTCGAATTAGGCACATAAAACTTAAATAACATGAAATTAGAATGTTTAGCAATAAATTTTAATGGTCTTCGATCTTCCTCTAAGCGTCTCCATAACATGCCATGGCTAAAGTAGCAGAGGACAGATGTAATCTATTTACAGGAAACTCATCTACAGGTAGCTGATAAATCTTCGATCCAAGAGCAATGGGATTGACTTGTATATCGTAGTGCTGGAGAATTTCATAGTGCAGGTGTCATTTCACTCTTCAATAAAAAGATAAACCCAACTTTAGTCTCAAAATACATAGACCCTTTCGGCAGACTAATTAATACCGTTCTTCATGTAAACGATAAAAATTACAATTTTGTAATTTTTTTGCCACAAACCATGTCACAAACCGTACCAACTTTTTCAGCAGTTTAAGCTCCATTTCAAAAGGAGGAATTCCTACAATACTTGGAGGGGATTTTGACTGCATTGAAGATGTTAATTAAGACATAATAGGAGCTGATTTTGCTCTAGCAGTCACAGCTTTAAGATCATTACAAGGTGATCAGTTTTTGATAATCTAAGACTTGTTCGAGATTCAATTAGCTATGTACAACAGAAAGGTGATCCTTTGGCTATAATCAAAATTGATCAGGAAAAGGCTAATGACCGCATTAACTGGAAGTTTCTACAACATATTTTTAAACAGATGAATTTTGGCCCAATTTTTCGAAAGTTTGTACAGGTTCTTTAAACTGACGTGTCTTCTATAGTTTTCAACAACGGATATGAATCACGATCCTTCTATTTACAACGAGGTGTCAGGCAGGATTGTCCTCTCTGTCCTGTACTATATTCATAAATCGCAGAAACCCTAGGCAACCTCATTCCAAATAATAACGAAATTGTCGGTCTTCCTATTCCAGGATCTCAGAAAGTTGTAAAAATATAAAAATATTCAGATGATACAACAGTTCTTGTAACCTCTGAATACTCTTTTAAAGTGACTTTTAATTCCTTGTGTACATCTCAACAAGGTTCCGGCTCTAAAATTAACCTAGACCCCAACGAATCGGAAGCGACAGGATTCGGAAAATTTCATGGGTGTAGCAGCTCGATCGTCCCTTCACTAAACTGGATTGTCACTGAAATAGCAATCTTAGGCCTTCACTTCGGAACAGACAAGTCTATCTACTCTTCGTTTTCTAGAAGAGTTGACAAACTCAAAAGAACGGATATCAGCTTGGTCTAGCCGTTCGTTGTCGCCAAAGGGCAAAGTTATGATTATCAATACTATAGGCCTCTCAGGTTTGATATGTCTGTCTACTATTTTCCACTCGTTCCCAGTGCCTGACTACGGATCCCCATGAGATTTCAAAGCCCACTGTGATATTGACAAGGCAAGACAAATGATAATGATACAAGACATTTCTTGGAACTCAACATTATATCTCTATTTCACAGTGATTATACACTTTCTTGTAAACAATGGCCTAAATTAACAGGTGAACAAATTTCTTTATTATAATGTTTTGCAAATGTTTTGGAATTACTCCAACCTGCTGCTTTTGTTATTGCGGACACTGGGAGTCCTTTAGCTTTTGCAAGCGAGGAAGATGCTGATCTTGTTGAATGTGCAGTAAAAACTGTGATGTCAATTCCTGCAGCAGCTAAAGTTGATTTTATCCACTTGGATATTGTGCATGTTAAAACCGCTTTATGCGGGGCTTTTACCGATATGAATAATTTTGTACACTCCCCACGTGTTAACTTTGTTCTATCCAAGTAAGTGTTCAAAGTTTGCACCACGCAGATATTTTCATCTTGGGGAAAGGACCTGAATTCGAGAGGTTCAAGGTGAAATGAAGGCCTTGAGGTCTTTGTGAGTTCATTGATATAAAATATATATTTATCTTTGTCCTTGTGCATGAAATTGAGATCTAGTATGTGCAGTGTTTGTGCTCTCTGTGCGCTTAAGAGGGCCATCGAAGTGGCAAGCTTCCATGTAAGTTCCTGGATGCTCAAGTCACAATTAACTGGTCTTGAGGAAAGATACTTTATAACTTGAGATGCATCATATGTGACGGTATATTTCGGTAATGCTGGTTTGGTTTTAAAAATCCCTTTCATAACCCTCTTAATAAGAGGGGGATTGTCAACTGTCTGTCCATTTATTGGTTCAATAATAGCAAATAGGGCTGATCTTGCAGTGTTCATGGCTGAATATTCAATATTTGAAGTTTGAAATAAATGTGAAAGGAAATCTGCAACCTCTGTGATCTTTGGAGAAGTTGAATTAATATGCGTTGCCTTGCAATGGTCTAACCACTTTTTAATATATGTTGAATATTGTTTTCTTGTCCCCAAATTCCATGAGGTCATAACCAGTTCAATTGAGTTTTGTGAAAAACTTTCATTATTTATCAATGAACCAGAACAGCCAGTAATTCTAGGCTCTTGTATAAAGGGTGCTGTATTGATGGCTGATTTGGTAGGTATGTTTGTTTCTTTCTAGAAGAAATAATAAATGGTTCACCTTTATCTAAATCATAAAGCATTGAAAACCAACTTTGGCTTGGCCAATTTGGCACAATGATAATGCAATCTGCTTTGTCTGTATATATTTTGTTTAGCATTTTCCCAACACATGCAAATGGTGGAAAAGCATAAAATTTGATTTTGTTCCAATCTAATGAAAATGCATTTACTGCAAAAGCATCTGGATCTGGCTGATAAGAAACAAATTTCTCTACCTGCTTATTTATTCTGGAAGCAATAAATCAATCTCAGGCTCCAATTGAAAATGGGAAATGACCTGAGTATAAATATTTTCTGATAGTTTCCATTCCATGCCCTTATCATTTTTGCGGGACTGGTAATCTGCCTCAGTGTTGAAAACACCGGGTATGTAGCTGGCTGTAAGCTAGGTATTATGGGTGATCGCCCAGTCCCAAATGCTTTTGGTATTTTCATTGCATTTAATTGAATTTAGTGTACCCATGTTGTTAATATAGTAAACTGTGGTTGTATTGTCTGATAATATCTCTATATGGGGCTCTTTTGACTGAACAAGCAGAGAAGTAAGTCCAAAGAAAACTGCTTTCTGTTCAAGGACGTTTATATGATCTATGGCCTCTGTGGAACTCCATAATCCGGAGGTTGAATCCTTACCTACAACCAACCTGATTTAGAGGCATCTGTACAAATAGTGACAGATGGGTTACCGTGATAGATTTCCTTAAATGCAGTATCTACATGTGTCCACCACCACTTTATGTTTTGTAGGGCACTGGAGGTGAGGGTTATTGGTTTATCACAATCCCCATTAGTAGATCTCAATGCAGATATTTTATTTCGTTCTAAGTCACGGTAGTGAAGTGGTCCATACTTGACTCCTGGAAAGCAACTAGTAAATGTGCCTAAAAGTTGCGCAACCTGCCTGATGGTCGGATTTTTCAAACTGGAAACAGTTTTGCACAGTTCAATAACTTTTGCTTTCCTTTTGCTTGTTAAATATATAATCATTTGCCTGGAGTCAATGATAAAGCCCAAGTATTCCATACTTTGTGACGGTGTAAAAATTGATTTTTCAGGGTGTATAACAAACTCGAGAGAGTCAAACAATGATGTAGCAATGTTTGTAGATTTTGTTTCTTCAAAGTATATATTCGTTAAAAGCAGGTCATCAATGTAGGCCCCTATATTGATTCTTTGTTTACGTAACACTGACAGTGGGGGCTTTAGCAATTTAGTAAATTTTCTGGGCCCCGGGGAAAGGCAATTTGGAAGGGAACAAAAATTATAAAGTTTCCCATTGTGCCTAAATTTTAAAAACTTTCTGTCCTCTGCTTTTATGGGTATAGAGTAATATGCATCTTTGATATCAAGTTTTGTCATAAAAAAGTCCTGTTTTATCAGGTTTAAAATGGTGTAAATTGTGTCCATTTTGAAATGTATTTTAGGCTGTAGCTCATTAAACTTTTTTAAATTCAAAATGAGACGGAAAGTGCCATCACTTTTGGGTCTTAAAAATATAGGGTGAAATATATTGTCCAGGGACATTCTGGGATTCCACAATGACTTTTTTCTCCATAAGTTTCTTAATTTCTTCATCCATAATGGGTATTTCAGAGGAACTAAAATTATTTTGTGGTACATGTTGCTGCTGTGGTGCAGCAATGCTATCAAATTCAATAGGAAACCCTTTTACAGTAGACAATATTTCTGGGTCAGAGGTGAGATTTACCCAATTATTAAAATGTTTGCAGATACAACCTGCTTGAAATGTTTCAACCCTATTTTTCAGGTAGGGAATAAACTCATTGGAGCTTACTTTAAGAATTGGAAAGTTTATTTCCTGGCGTTGAAGTTCCGCCGGCCTCTGATTGCTCGCCGGCCTCGGTCCAAAAAAGACTGTTGTGAGCCATTTTTATTTCCAAATCCATAATTCTGGTTTGGTCTTACATAGGTAGATGTTGGGGGGTAAAATGTTTTCATTTTTACTTGCAATTTTTTGCCCAGTCCAGAGGAAAGGCGGTGCATTTCCTTAGATTCTTTGATGCTTTTTGAGACATCATCCCCAAACAGAAACAGGGTTGGTTTCTTGTCAAGACTACAAATATGCCTTGTGTCTTCTGCCAGGATACCCCTGACATTAATTTTTCTGGCATTATTGAGCAAAGATTGTGCTTGGCCAAGAAATATGACTCCATCTAATGCAGAGCGAATTAGTTTTTTGGAATCTGCCATTTTACCCCCTTGGTCAGCCACCAGGACCATATCAGCCATTTGTGTGATGGCTGCAGTTGCTCGCATTATATTGGCTTGTATATTATAATCGCGGTGTTCTGCTGGACAAATGGACTCAAAATTTTTTATTTCTTTGATCATTGCATTCATGGCTGGTACAGATATCTCAGCACAGTTTTCAGGCAGGTTATTTCGGTTCAACATTTCCTTAGAAATGTAGTTTGGGTCCAGTTGAAATTGTGAAACAACCCGTTTTGCAAGATTTTCTAGAATCTTCTCGCCGAAACTTTCAATAGAAAGCATTTCCTCCTCTACCTGAGCAAAAATATCTTCAGCAACATCCAGTTGCTGTTCTACTCCCTTTTTTGAGGCAGTGCCATGGCTTGAAGATTTTTGTGGAAACAAATCTGACATGTTGTCAGTTGTTGCCTGGGTGACAGCCACAAAGGAAGCCTCCTTCGGTACACTGCTGTCATTATAGTGGCCATCTTCCCTAACAAGGGGACCACTTGATTCAGCGTACAGCGATATAGAATCTGAGGGGTCCATTTCAGGGGGGTGTGGCCTTTTCGTGTCTGGTTGTGCCCCTCCAGTTGCCGCATTATTGGCATTTTGTTGTTGGCCTAAAATATTACCCAAGTATTGTGGAACGGTTTGTGGGTTTTATGCCTGCAAAACTTCTTTTACTATAGAATTCTTACGGGCAAGAAGTTCTGTTTCGTGAGTCGAGGTGTTTTCGGGGTCCTCCTCCTGAGGGCCGACTGCTTCCCCTTGTTTGTTTGAACCATGAGCGGCGTTATCGCTCGTGCTTTCGGCCATAACTACAAATGGTTATATTATGCGGTTGCCACGTTAATGTGAGTGACAATAAATGAAAGATTATTAATTTCACTTAGCTGGATCGGTCGATGCCGATTGATTTTCTTTAGATTTTTTGCACCACGTAAAATTTCGTTCCGAAGGATGCCCGGGTTTTGAAGGTCAGAGGATGATCCTGGGGGTCTGGGGTCTATCTCATGGGGATCTGTAGTCAGGGACTGGGAACGAGTGGGAAATAATTAGTCATAGAGCACTCAAAACTTTAGACTATGTTAAGTCCTGGGGCTGTAAGACAGATGGAAGCTCCGAATTATGCAAAAATACACCAGAAACAAGCATACTTTTGTAGAATGCCCAATTGCTATAGAAACGTGGTCTAATTTTAAGCAGACCTTTCTTTCTTTAGGATCAGTGCCTTTCAAGGTTGATCCAGAAACAGTACTTTTTGTAACCTTTTTTCCAAAAAAATGCCGTCCTGTTTTAACTTACCTCATGGAAGTTATATGTTATTTTATATGGAAATAACGTTGTGGTCATATTTACAAAAAGAAAATCAAAGGATGTAAACAAATTATTTCTGAAATCCGTCGTGAAGTACATGACTGCTGTGCATTGCTTTTAACACTATTAGACGTGATTTTGGCTGAGCCTAAAGCTACTTATAGCGAACAAATGTCCTTGCAAAGGTCAATAACGGAGTTCTAGTACTAAACATCTAATCAAAACACATCCGAGAACAATAAGAATATTTCAAATTTGTATATAGTTGTATGTTAAATGTATTCTCGTTGTTGTAAGATAAAGAAGAGACTAATGGACTGATAAACAGTTGATTTTTGTATAAAATAGCTTATGCTTTATTGATTTAGAATTCACTTTTGTATTTAACCTAAAAGTATCATTACTAATTTTGCGTTGTAATTTAGAGCCCTTTCAATGTCTATGGAGGGAAGGAGGTGTACCTAGTGCTTAACAGGGGGCACCTCCGCTAAATAAAAATTAAAACAGAAAAAAAAGTATCTCTTCTTATCAGCTTAATATCTGATATGCACCAATTGGTGCTCAAATGTTAAAATGATTTTTGGAAATTTACATGGAACAGTGCAGATTGTTCTGTTTCTTGTTGCTTGGATGGATTTTATATTTCTGAAAATATTTTAGAAAAGAGTAACTCATGCTGCATCACACATTTCCCCTATTCCCATCATGATGTAGTGCAGATGTCTTTCCAGACTCAAGACTCCTTTGATAGGGGGCCTGGCAACTCAACCCTGCTTGAAAATAAAGAACACATGTTGAAAGTAGCTTCTTCCTCGAAACATTGGCAAAAAATAAAAGGTGATTTTCCAAACCTTAATGTGTGGTGGGATATAGGTAAAAAGAAACTGAAACACATCTTGATACGATTCTCAAAATCAACTTGCAGTAAACAACATCTCCCCGTTGAAACTTCGATTCCTGCCTCAAAAGATTAATAGCTAGCAATGTAGATAATAGCAACAAAAAAGAAGTCGAGCAAGTGAGACAAGATGTTCGAAATATTGACAATATAATGGTTTGTGGAGCAAAAATCCGCTAAAAAGACCTATTTTACAATAAGTTCGAGAAACCATCACATTAATTTTCTAACCTTGAAAACTCTTGACAGGCATCAAAAGCCATTAGGGCTGTAAAACAGATTCGGGAACAGTTACTGCATCTTCAAAAATCTTAGAGGAGGCAGGATCTTTCCATAACCTCTTGTATACTAGTGAAAAACCAGATTCAGCAGAACAAGAAAAACTTTTATCTTCCATCAAACGATAACTCGATGAGGATGAGCGGGATAGTTGAGAGGGAGACATTAGTCTCGACTCTGGCTACGCCACCTTTTCAGAGATGAAATGAAGGAAAAGTCCAGGTTCTGATGGTTTCCCGGCTGAATTCTACAAGTATTTCTGGAACATAATTGGTAAAGACCTAGTAGATGTTCTAAATAAAAGCTTTCTCTCGGGCCTTCTTCCAGAATCTATGAGACTAGCTCTTATTACTCTTTTGTGCAAAAAGGGCGATAGAGGAGATCCCAAGAATTGGCGTCCAATATCCCTATTAAACGTAGACTACAAGATCGGTACTAAAGTGTTAGCAAATTGGCTCTAATTAGTTTTCCCGTCCATTTTGTTTTAGTGTCTTGTCTACTTTTATTCGACTCTTCTGAGTATAAGTTTGATCAGCAATCTTCAAGTCTCGATGAGTTTATTGCTGTTTTAGCTTTCTTCTGCTTAGGCCTATCAGGCCCACTTTCGAGATAGCAGGAAGTTTTTCCTAAGTTGCAGAAGATCAATGGAAAAGAGGCAAAATCCTCAAGCCCTCGCAAATCTAGGGGGTCCTTTTGGAACAATTAGCAAGTTGCCCTGTCCCAAGTCAGTCTGTATCAGTATTCCTCCAGGAGGGCAAAATCGACCGAAGAGCATTTTATGCAGCATTATCTAGAGCCTGCAAAGCAAAGCCTATTGCCATATGCCGTAACTGGCTACTAAATGATATAATTGTTACCTCTAAAACTGTAGAGGAGAGTCAAAGTCTATTAAAGCTTCCTTCCATTTGTCTCGAGGAAAATGGAACGAAATTTTGGATTTTTGATCCAGTTTCTCCCATTGTGTACGTGCAAATCAACAACATCCCGTACAAGCTCAGTGACATTGCGATTGCACGTAAACTTCCTTCATACAGAGAAGTGCTCAGCTGTCGACACGGTCACCATTTAGACATACTAACAATTGAGAATGGAGTTTGTCACTTCTGTATAAAGCTCTCTTCCCCTTTACCAAGTTTCATTCATTTCGGGAGTGAGACATTTCCGGTTAGATATCCTGGCATGGAAAGAACATGCAGAGGTTGCTATGCCGTAGACCATCAAGCTCGAAAGTGCAGACGCATCCGATGCTTTAACTGTAGCCAACTAGATCATTCTAGCAGGGAGTGTCCGGAAGACCCAATTCGCCAGATTTGCACGGACACCAATCATAAAGTATGTGATTGCCCGGTATGGGGAATAGATCTTGCCGATCCACAATCTGAGGATGATGACACATCGGGTGATGACAGTTCAGATGAAGAGGACGTGGAGGGTAGCCCTGAAATTGAGATTGCTTCTGACAGAGAAGAACCTGCATCGCAGACCCAAGGCTCCCAATCAAGCCCTGAGTTATTTCCTGCAACACAAGCATCGCAGCCGCAACACTCCTAATCAAAAGCCAAGAATTAATCCCTGCAAAAGAAGACCTCTCTCAGAGATTTCAAGAAGACTCGAATTTAAAGAAACTCATCCAAATACGGAAAGTCTCACCTCCTCAATAGCCCCACCTCTTCCTGGGGAAGCCCCTGTATTTCAGAAGAAGGAAGTAAAAAAAGTCCGGTGGAGCTTCAGAAACAATTCCGCCAGCAGCAGTCTCTTCAAAATCAACAACGGCGTCTGCGGGTGATGACGAAAAGGAAGAGGGGGAATTGACCGATACAACAGTTTCTTCGAAGAGATCCCGGGAAGACGTAGAATCCTCTTGCTCATCAACAAAGTCAGAGAATGAATCTACTGGGAAACATCAATCTGGAAGTGATTGCTCGAAGAAAAAGGGCAAGAAAAAGAAGAGTAAATAAGAGACGCATTTAGCACAGGGGGACAAGAACACTCTTAAGCCTCTCTGGGATCGCCCTTTTTTATAGCACCTGGAGGTACATTGTTCTAGTGTGGTGCCTCTTTTCTCCAAACGTTTGAATTTGAAAGAACGTTTGATTTCTAATTCTATTGACCCGTCTGGACGGTACCTCAATAGTATTGTAAAGATAGATGACGGACGAGTTCAATTTTGTAATATTTATGCTCCTAACCAGGTTTCTCACCGTTAAATGTTCTTTGAAAATTTAGCCTCAATAGTGACGCGCGCAATCACTAAAAATAGAAATGACATTAGCAGACTCCCCGCGAGACTCGGACAAACATTGACGTTCGTCTTCAGACATTTTCATAGGATCAGCTTCCAACGTGGTCAATATTCGATTGTTATTCTTAAACTTTTAGATTAATAACCTAGTAGAAACTTAGTAAACTGTAAAGATGGTTGGTACCAAGCACTGTTGTTGGGGTGAATGCAAGAGTGATTCACGATATCCAGATAAACTGCCAAAACAGCTTCACGAGATGATTTCAGATGGACGCAAGGCATTCATACCGTTTCCAGAGCCAAGTCAAGGTCTTGAAAAATTTCAGAGATGGATTCAAGCTTGTTCAAGAGAGAACTTTACTGTCGAAAACATTAATAGAAGTACTTATATATGTGCACTTCATTGGCCTGGAGGAAAAGGGCCAACGCAAGAATTTCCAGATCCACTAAAGGCAAATTTTTCAAAAAGAGAGATCGAGAAGGCCACGTCTGCAAAACGCTGAAAACCAAGATGGAGGACCGCGGACACAGTTGGCTTTGAACCGCAAAGGAACCGAAAACTTTACGATGAAACTGACGGTATGGACTGTGACTCCCTCAGTAGTGCACTCTGTCAAGAAGCAGAAGCTGAAGGACTATGTGTTGGAGTTGATATGCAAGGGAATACTTGTGCGAAGCCTGGTCATACAGATACTGCAACTCAAACAGAATATTCAAAATACTTGCTGTTAGCTAAAATAGATACCATGTTGCTGAAAAATGAAGTTGCCCTCTTGAAGGCTGGTCAAACGATGTCTACAGTTGTAAGCAGCATATCATTTGAAGCAATATCGAATAATTCAGAACTTATGAAACACTTTGTTGGTTTGACAGCCCCTCAGTTTGAGGCACTGCGCAATTTTCTTGATAGTGTTTGCCCACTGGATTCACTTGTATATTGGAACTGTAATAAAGGGCAAATAACTGAAAACGGATCCGGCAAAAGTGGGAAAGTTTTCTACCAGGGAAAAGCTTTTTATATGTCTTCTCAGATTTAAAAGAGGATTTACTGTGAAGACCATGGCAGTATTGCTCAGTTTAGATGATAGAACTGTGAAGTAAACAACCATCAGGAAATTCTTCACCACATACATACATGTGATGTATAAAATATTCAGGGACGTGGGAACTATTATGTTTCCAACAAGAGATCAGATGAGAGGTTCTTTACCTAAAGTATTTAAGACCCTGAAAAATATTCGTTGTATTGTGGACTGCACAGAGTTTCGTGTCGAAATGTCATGTGATTTCGCCCAACAAGGGAACACATTTTCTTCGTGTAAGCACACAAACACATTCAAATGCTTGATTGGTGTAACACCACATGGTGGTGCTTGTTTTGTCTCCGATCTATTTGAAGGAGACATTGATGATGTCAAAATATTTGAAGGTAGTGGCATAATGAAGCATATAAGGCCAAATGACTTGATACTGGCAGATCGAGGATTCACTGTACAAAATTTACTAAATCAATTACAGGCTACGGTGAAAATCCCATCATTTCTGAAAGAAAGAGAACATTTGACTGTGGTGGAGGAACTGTCAATGAGAAAAATTGCTAAGTCCAGAATACATGTTGAACGTTTTAATCAGCGGCTCAAACAGTTTGCACTTGTGGGAAGGAAGATTCCTCTTTCCTTGTCGTCACTTGCAGCACAGATTGTTGTTGTTGCTTATGGTCTTCTTAATTTTCAAAGTGACCTTTGTACATAAATGAGTTTTTAAGGGCTCATATCCAGGTACTCCATGTTTCGAAAGATTAAAGCAGGAATTGTTGCCTGTCTGAAATCGCTGCATTTCTTAAATCTTAAAAAATACAGTCAGCTATAATTTTGTATGTTCTTCTATCTCAGTTTCTTGTAAGAAACATAAGGTTGAGCTTCAGTACTTAAAGTTTTTAAACTTTCTCTTCTGTTCTCAATTTTAATGAGAATAATGGCCTATTTTTCCCATTGTTGTTTGGCAGAAAGTTCAGTACAAGTTTAAGTGATCTTACAGTCAGTAGTGGAGTCTTGAAACTTGACAAAGAAAAACTGGCTTAATGTAAGGTCTATTTTCTTGAATATTTTCTTACACATTTTCGAATCTGACAAATTTTCTGAATATCGTCTTCATAAAAACATCTGATTTTCAGCTATTTCATTTATTCTCTATGAATTTTATTTATTCATTGGTTGATTCTGAAAAAGTGTTGAAAAAGGGCCTGCACACTCACCTGGAAAACCTGGAATTATCAGGGAATTCTGACAAGCTCTGAAAGTCAGGAATTTTGACTGAGTAATGGAATTTTCATTTTATAGTGGATATTGTGTTTTTACACTGCTGTCCAGGCTTGGAGATAGGACCTACCAGTATTTCATATACATGGTTTCACCCCAAAGTTCATGTAACTTTGAGAAAACTGGTCCAATGCCAACATTAACTTCACATATTAGCTTATTAAAAGACCTTGCTACTGGAATTGTTTTGTCAAACTTCAAAGCTGCAGACATCAAATTTTGTTTAGTGACCTGGAAGAGCCATTTCAGCAAAACTTAGAAATAAATAGCAAAATTTGATGCAAAATAGTGTCATTTCCGAAAAAGTTGAAGCACTTATTTATCCTTACCTTAGTATATTACTGGGATAACAGTTACTCAACTAATGTAGTAAACTAGTTTACTAAATTGATATTGGCCATCTGAATCTGATAATGAATCCTCCTGCCTAAGCACAGGTGCGCTATTGTCTGTTGTGGTCATCTTTTCTTTCACATTTAATCTAATTAGAGTTAAGAAATAGAGTGTTGCAAATTAGTGGGATAAGAGTAAACTAATAACAAATTAACACAATAAAATAGATTATTATTTGAAGGTTAGTAATCACATATTGAGGTATCTGATCAATAGATTGTTTATCATACAGTTGTTAATAAGTTGTTTTTTTTCATTACAGGAAACTAAGCACCTCTGAGCAGATATTTGCAATCCCTCTGCCCTGAGATCCACTGTTATGTTCTGCTATATTCAAATGCAGTAAATCAGATGATTCAAATAGTATCCTGGGGGCTCTTTAAATTTGGTATGTGAATACCAAACACCAGATCCTTTTCTATTGTACTCTTTGAGTCCATCATACATGAGCCAATAGGAACCAGTGTTAAACATACAAATATAATGTGAACCATTCCAAAGTGTTACACCAAAAAGAGCAAAATCTTTCAAAGTCCATATACTGAAATAGTAGATGGTGTATTATCCATGCACAACAGGAATGGTGAATTGTTTGATCCATTGTCATTTCATCTACTCAGCAAAGCAACTGAAATAATTAAAAAGTTTTTCAAGTTGAACAATACTCTGGGAGAATAAGTTCGCCGACCTGAGCAGTGCCATGTCATCTCAATCTCACAATCAACATTTATTGTTGCATTCATGAAGTGCTGAGCATATTGTGGAGGCTGATGCTGAAATTTTCTCGCACATTTAGATGCACTTGGGTGGAGCCAATCACGAAGAGCTCTCATCAGAATATTGTCATGATCTATGGTATCAGTTGTTGGACACCCTAGGGTTATGTTTGAGGAAGTAAGCATATCAACACTCTGGGGACAGTTTTCTGAACTGCATAATGTTCTTGATCTGCTCTTCATGAAAGACTGCAAATGTTTAAGGAATAATATGTTCTAGGCTGTAATATGTTCTAGGCTGTTTCCATGGACAGAACTGTTGTAATTCATTTGTTTACACCGTTTTAGAGCAAAGGGAATCGTTTTATTCCATGCGAAAAGCCTACTTTATAAGAAAAGTGAGGTAAACTCTTATTGCGGGGCTAAGTTTTCACTAAGCTTCACAGGGAACTATAAGAAACCCTCGGTGTAATAAGATCAAGGCTGTTCCCACGGACAGACTGTTGTAATACGTATGTTTACACCGTTTTAGAGCAAACGGAATAGTTTTATTCAATGCGAAAGGCGTAAATTATAAGAAAGTGAGGTGAACTCCTATCGCGGGGCTAAGTTTTCACTAAGTTTCACAGGGAACTATAAAAAACCCTCGGTGTAATAAGTTTTAGGCTGTTCCCATGGACAGAACTGTTGTAATACGTATGTTTACACCGTTTTATGGCAAACTGAATCGTTTTATTCCATGCGAAAGGCGTACTTTATAAGAAAGTGAGGTGAACTCTTATTTTTGGGCTAAGTTCTCACTAAGTTTTACGGGGAACTATAAGAAACCCTCAATGAAATAAGCTCTAGGCTGTTCCCATTGACAGAACTGTTGTAATACGTATGTTTACACCGTTTTAGAGCAAAGGGAATCGTTTTATTCCATGCAAAAAGCTTACTTTAAAAGAAAAGTGAGGTGAACTCTCATTGCAGGGCTAAGTTTCCACTAAGTGTCACGTGGAATATAAGAAACCTTCGGTGTAATAAGTTCTATGCTGTTCCCATGGATAGAACTGTTGTAATACGTATGTTTACAACGTTTTAGAGCAAACGGAATCATTTTATCCCATGCGAAAGGCGTAGTTTATAAGAAATTAATGTGAACTCTTATGGCGGGGCTAATTTATAACTAAGTTTTACGGGGAACTATAAAAAACCCTCGGTGTAATAAGTTATAGGCTGTTGCCTTGGACAGAACTGTTGTAATACGTAGGTTTACAACGTTTTAGAGCAAACAGAATCATTTTATCCCATGCGAAAGGCGTAAATTATAAGAAAGTGAGGTGAACTCTTATTGCGGGGCTAAAGTTTCACTAAGTTTCATAGGGAACTATAGAAAACCCTCGGTGTAATAAGTTCTAGGCTGTTCCCACGGACAGACTGTTGTAATACGTATGTTTACACCGTTTTAGAGCAAACGGAATAGTTTTATTCAATGCGAAAGGCGTAAATTATAAGAAAGTGAGGTGAACTCCTATCGCGGGGCTAAGTTTTCACTAAGTTTCACAGGGAACTATAAAAAACCCTCGGTGTAATAAGTTTTAGGCTGTTCCCATGGACAGAACTGTTGTAATACGTATGTTTACACCGTTTTATGGCAAACTGAATCGTTTTATTCCATGCGAAAGGCGTACTTTATAAGAAAGTGAGGTGAACTCTTATTTTTGGGCTAAGTTCTCACTAAGTTTTACGGGGAACTATAAGAAACCCTCAATGAAATAAGCTCTAGGCTGTTCCCATTGACAGAACTGTTGTAATACGTATGTTTACACCGTTTTAGAGCAAAGGGAATCGTTTTATTCCATGCAAAAAGCTTACTTTAAAAGAAAAGTGAGGTGAACTCTCATTGCAGGGCTAAGTTTCCACTAAGTGTCACGTGGAATATAAGAAACCTTCGGTGTAATAAGTTCTATGCTGTTCCCATGGATAGAACTGTTGTAATACGTATGTTTACAACGTTTTAGAGCAAACGGAATCATTTTATCCCATGCGAAAGGCGTAGTTTATAAGAAATTAATGTGAACTCTTATGGCGGGGCTAATTTATAACTAAGTTTTACGGGGAACTATAAAAAACCCTCGGTGTAATAAGTTATAGGCTGTTGCCTTGGACAGAACTGTTGTAATACGTAGGTTTACAACGTTTTAGAGCAAACAGAATCATTTTATCCCATGCGAAAGGCGTAAATTATAAGAAAGTGAGGTGAACTCTTATTGCGGGGCTAAAGTTTCACTAAGTTTCATAGGGAACTATAGAAAACCCTCGGTGTAATAAGTTCTAGGCTGTTCCCATGGACAGATGTGAGGCCCTCTGCGGAGGCCCCCAGATTTCATTGCGAGCCGGAGATCAGACACGTGGAGAGACTTTTGGAAGAGAAAGGAGAACAGGACGTTAAATAGACTCAGGTTTATTGTTTTCAGTTTGGTAATCATTTTGTTAAGTTATAAGAATAATAGTGTTCGGACTGAACCTTCGTTTGATTTCTGTTTGGTGTTCTTTCTGGAGCTATTATTCAGGTAACAATTCTAGTGACCTCGACGTGACTTGAAACGAAACTGTAAGTAAGATTTTGCAATTTTATTATTATTCAGGCGGTATTCTGAAGAAGACGAAAACAAGAAGAAATAAGAAGACTCGTTATAATATCATTCAAAGTCGTATTTTGAAAAGATGCAAACAAGGAGAAAAAGGAAGATCGTGGTGTAGTGTAAATATTGTAAATAAAAGAACTTAACTAGTAACATTTGTTTACCACAGAAGTTTTTAGAAACTTGCTTCATTGGTTTTGTCTTCTCTCTCGCTGTTTGCACGCAGAGGGGAAGCGCGTTTTATTGTTTACATTTCGCAAAATATCAAATTTCAAAATGACTGAAGAAATACAAGATTTGCAACTCGAAATTCAAGGACTTTTATCCTGTCTGGATAGGGACGAAATGTACAGTGTGTGTGAAAAGTTACAGATCGAAAAAATCGAATTCGAGGGGAAGTCCCGTTCGTCCACGCTGGAAATTTTGATGAATGAAATTCAGAAACAATTAGATAAGTTACAAACAACAGAAAAAGCTGCATTTTTGAAACAAATTATTGAAATAATAAACCCAAAAAAATGAGGAAACCCAAACTGCAAGAGCTCGTTCTGATATTGACTATGAAGAAAGACGCAGGGTAGACAGGGAATCTGAAGAAGCCCTAGGGAAACAATACGGGGATTCCGGGGCGACTGGAGTGCGCTTGGATAATAAAACAGGGAAGATGGGTGATGAGAAAGAAAACCTAGAACCAGGCCTGAATACCCTAAAATCAATTCTGAAAAGAGATTTTCGCATTTTGGGAACGATTGGATCTCAGGGATCAAGAGATCAATTATCATTTATAAGCCTAAGCAGACAGATCGAAACTGGGAAGGAAAAGGGCTATGCGGATAAAGAGATTATTGAGGCTATCATTAAATGCATTGCCCCAGGCCTACCTTTGAAAGACTACCTGGACGCAATGAGGGAAACAGGTCTCCCCACTGTTATTAAAATTATATGGGCACACTACCAAGAAAAAAATGCAAGTGAACTTTGCGCAAGACTTTCAAATTTAATACAAAAACCAAATGAAGAGCCACAAAATTTCCTCCTTCGAGCTTTAAACCTTAGAGAGAAAATTCTTTTTGCATCTAAACAAGAGGGCACTAAGTTAAAGTATGATGCTACCCAATGTCAGTCAATATTTCTGCATGCTTTAGAAACTGGACTCCTAAACAATAATTTGAGATCAAGAATGAGGGTATTTATTCAGCAACCGGATATCACAGATGCAGAACTTATAGCCCAATTAAATCTTGCAGAAGCCGAAGAATCAGAAAGGAACGCTAAATTGGGTATTGGACAAAAGGGAAAAGCCAAAATCTCTCAAATCCACGAAGAGGCATTAGAAAATTCAGCTGAAAGGGAAAACTTACAGAGCCCTGAAAATAGAGTAGCAGCCCCCCAAAAAAACAAACAACAAAAAGTCCCTTTTCATGAACAAGTTCTTTCGGAAATTAAGGCGCTTAAGGCAGATGTGACGTCATTAAGACAAGAAATGAACCGCAGCACAACGAAAAATCAGCAGGGGCACGGGAGGAAAATTCCCCACGACCCCAAGGGAGAAACAGAGGCCCAAGGAAAAACAGAAGAGGGTGCAAGGAATGTTTCAAAAACGGACGAGGTGAAATGTGTTCCCATTGTTGGAAGTGCGGAAGTGCAGACCATTTCGCCTACCAATCTACTGGGAAACATCAATCTGGAAGTGATTGCTCGAAGAAAAAGGGCAAGAAAAAGAAGAGTAAATAAGAGACGCATTTAGCACAGGGGGACAAGAACACTCTTAAGCCTCTCTGGGATCGCCCTTTTTTATAGCACCTGGAGGTACATTGTTCTAGTGTGGTGCCTCTTTTCTCCAAACGTTTGAATTTGAAAGAACGTTTGATTTCTAATTCTATTGACCCGTCTGGACGGTACCTCAATAGTATTGTAAAGATAGATGACGGACGAGTTCAATTTTGTAATATTTATGCTCCTAACCAGGTTTCTCACCGTTAAATGTTCTTTGAAAATTTAGCCTCAATAGTGACGCGCGCAATCACTAAAAATAGAAATGACATTAGCAGACTCCCCGCGAGACTCGGACAAACATTGACGTTCGTCTTCAGACATTTTCATAGGATCAGCTTCCAACGTGGTCAATATTCGATTGTTATTCTTAAACTTTTAGATTAATAACCTAGTAGAAACTTAGTAAACTGTAAAGATGGTTGGTACCAAGCACTGTTGTTGGGGTGAATGCAAGAGTGATTCACGATATCCAGATAAACTGCCAAAACAGCTTCACGAGATGATTTCAGATGGACGCAAGGCATTCATACCGTTTCCAGAGCCAAGTCAAGGTCTTGAAAAATTTCAGAGATGGATTCAAGCTTGTTCAAGAGAGAACTTTACTGTCGAAAACATTAATAGAAGTACTTATATATGTGCACTTCATTGGCCTGGAGGAAAAGGGCCAACGCAAGAATTTCCAGATCCACTAAAGGCAAATTTTTCAAAAAGAGAGATCGAGAAGGCCACGTCTGCAAAACGCTGAAAACCAAGATGGAGGACCGCGGACACAGTTGGCTTTGAACCGCAAAGGAACCGAAAACTTTACGATGAAACTGACGGTATGGACTGTGACTCCCTCAGTAGTGCACTCTGTCAAGAAGCAGAAGCTGAAGGACTATGTGTTGGAGTTGATATGCAAGGGAATACTTGTGCGAAGCCTGGTCATACAGATACTGCAACTCAAACAGAATATTCAAAATACTTGCTGTTAGCTAAAATAGATACCATGTTGCTGAAAAATGAAGTTGCCCTCTTGAAGGCTGGTCAAACGATGTCTACAGTTGTAAGCAGCATATCATTTGAAGCAATATCGAATAATTCAGAACTTATGAAACACTTTGTTGGTTTGACAGCCCCTCAGTTTGAGGCACTGCGCAATTTTCTTGATAGTGTTTGCCCACTGGATTCACTTGTATATTGGAACTGTAATAAAGGGCAAATAACTGAAAACGGATCCGGCAAAAGTGGGAAAGTTTTCTACCAGGGAAAAGCTTTTTATATGTCTTCTCAGATTTAAAAGAGGATTTACTGTGAAGACCATGGCAGTATTGCTCAGTTTAGATGATAGAACTGTGAAGTAAACAACCATCAGGAAATTCTTCACCACATACATACATGTGATGTATAAAATATTCAGGGACGTGGGAACTATTATGTTTCCAACAAGAGATCAGATGAGAGGTTCTTTACCTAAAGTATTTAAGACCCTGAAAAGTATTCGTTGTATTGTGGACTGCACAGAGTTTCGTGTCGAAATGTCATGTGATTTCGCCCAACAAGGGAACACATTTTCTTCGTGTAAGCACACAAACACATTCAAATGCTTGATTGGTGTAACACCACATGGTGGTGCTTGTTTTGTCTCCGATCTATTTGAAGGAGACATTGATGATGTCAAAATATTTGAAGGTAGTGGCATAATGAAGCATATAAGGCCAAATGACTTGATACTGGCAGATCGAGGATTCACTGTACAAAATTTACTAAATCAATTACAGGCTACGGTGAAAATCCCATCATTTCTGAAAGAAAGAGAACATTTGACTGTGGTGGAGGAACTGTCAATGAGAAAAATTGCTAAGTCCAGAATACATGTTGAACGTTTTAATCAGCGGCTCAAACAGTTTGCACTTGTGGGAAGGAAGATTCCTCTTTCCTTGTCGTCACTTGCAGCACAGATTGTTGTTGTTGCTTATGGTCTTCTTAATTTTCAAAGTGACCTTTGTACATAAATGAGTTTTTAAGGGCTCATATCCAGGTACTCCATGTTTCGAAAGATTAAAGCAGGAATTGTTGCCTGTCTGAAATCGCTGCATTTCTTAAATCTTAAAAAATACAGTCAGCTATAATTTTGTATGTTCTTCTATCTCAGTTTCTTGTAAGAAACATAAGGTTGAGCTTCAGTACTTAAAGTTTTTAAACTTTCTCTTCTGTTCTCAATTTTAATGAGAATAATGGCCTATTTTTCCCATTGTTGTTTGGCAGAAAGTTCAGTACAAGTTTAAGTGATCTTACAGTCAGTAGTGGAGTCTTGAAACTTGACAAAGAAAAACTGGCTTAATGTAAGGTCTATTTTCTTGAATATTTTCTTACACATTTTCGAATCTGACAAATTTTCTGAATATCGTCTTCATAAAAACATCTGATTTTCAGCTATTTCATTTATTCTCTATGAATTTTATTTATTCATTGGTTGATTCTGAAAAAGTGTTGAAAAAAGGGCCTGCACACTCACCTGGAAAACCTGGAATTATCAGGGAATTCTGACAAGCTCTGAAAGTCAGGAATTTTGACTGAGTAATGGAATTTTCATTTTATAGTGGATATTGTGTTTTTACACTGCTGTCCAGGCTTGGAGATAGGACCTACCAGTATTTCATATACATGGTTTCACCCCAAAGTTCATGTAACTTTGAGAAAACTGGTCCAATGCCAACATTAACTTCACATATTAGCTTATTAAAAGACCTTGCTACTGGAATTGTTTTGTCAAACTTCAAAGCTGCAGACATCAAATTTTGTTTAGTGACCTGGAAGAGCCATTTCAGCAAAACTTAGAAATAAATAGCAAAATTTGATGCAAAATAGTGTCATTTCCGAAAAAGTTGAAGCACTTATTTATCCTTACCTTAGTATATTACTGGGATAACAGTTACTCAACTAATGTAGTAAACTAGTTTACTAAATTGATATTGGCCATCTGAATCTGATAATGAATCCTCCTGCCTAAGCACAGGTGCGCTATTGTCTGTTGTGGTCATCTTTTCTTTCACATTTAATCTAATTAGAGTTAAGAAATAGAGTGTTGCAAATTAGTGGGATAAGAGTAAACTAATAACAAATTAACACAATAAAATAGATTATTATTTGAAGGTTAGTAATCACATATTGAGGTATCTGATCAATAGATTGTTTATCATACAGTTGTTAATAAGTTGTTTTTTTTCATTACAGGAAACTAAGCACCTCTGAGCAGATATTTGCAATCCCTCTGCCCTGAGATCCACTGTTATGTTCTGCTATATTCAAATGCAGTAAATCAGATGATTCAAATAGTATCCTGGGGGCTCTTTAAATTTGGTATGTGAATACCAAACACCAGATCCTTTTCTATTGTACTCTTTGAGTCCATCATACATGAGCCAATAGGAACCAGTGTTAAACATACAAATATAATGTGAACCATTCCAAAGTGTTACACCAAAAAGAGCAAAATCTTTCAAAGTCCATATACTGAAATAGTAGATGGTGTATTATCCATGCACAACAGGAATGGTGAATTGTTTGATCCATTGTCATTTCATCTACTCAGCAAAGCAACTGAAATAATTAAAAAGTTTTTCAAGTTGAACAATACTCTGGGAGAATAAGTTCGCCGACCTGAGCAGTGCCATGTCATCTCAATCTCACAATCAACATTTATTGTTGCATTCATGAAGTGCTGAGCATATTGTGGAGGCTGATGCTGAAATTTTCTCGCACATTTAGATGCACTTGGGTGGAGCCAATCACGAAGAGCTCTCATCAGAATATTGTCATGATCTATGGTATCAGTTGTTGGACACCCTAGGGTTATGTTTGAGGAAGTAAGCATATCAACACTCTGGGGACAGTTTTCTGAACTGCATAATGTTCTTGATCTGCTCTTCATGAAAGACTGCAAATGTTTAAGGAATAATATGTTCTAGGCTGTAATATGTTCTAGGCTGTTTCCATGGACAGAACTGTTGTAATTCATTTGTTTACACCGTTTTAGAGCAAAGGGAATCGTTTTATTCCATGCGAAAAGCCTACTTTATAAGAAAAGTGAGGTAAACTCTTATTGCGGGGCTAAGTTTTCACTAAGCTTCACAGGGAACTATAAGAAACCCTCGGTGTAATAAGATCAAGGCTGTTCCCACGGACAGACTGTTGTAATACGTATGTTTACACCGTTTTAGAGCAAACGGAATAGTTTTATTCAATGCGAAAGGCGTAAATTATAAGAAAGTGAGGTGAACTCCTATCGCGGGGCTAAGTTTTCACTAAGTTTCACAGGGAACTATAAAAAACCCTCGGTGTAATAAGTTTTAGGCTGTTCCCATGGACAGAACTGTTGTAATACGTATGTTTACACCGTTTTATGGCAAACTGAATCGTTTTATTCCATGCGAAAGGCGTACTTTATAAGAAAGTGAGGTGAACTCTTATTTTTGGGCTAAGTTCTCACTAAGTTTTACGGGGAACTATAAGAAACCCTCAATGAAATAAGCTCTAGGCTGTTCCCATTGACAGAACTGTTGTAATACGTATGTTTACACCGTTTTAGAGCAAAGGGAATCGTTTTATTCCATGCAAAAAGCTTACTTTAAAAGAAAAGTGAGGTGCACTCTCATTGCAGGGCTAAGTTTCCACTAAGTGTCACGTGGAATATAAGAAACCTTCGGTGTAATAAGTTCTATGCTGTTCCCATGGATAGAACTGTTGTAATACGTATGTTTACAACGTTTTAGAGCAAACGGAATCATTTTATCCCATGCGAAAGGCGTAGTTTATAAGAAATTAATGTGAACTCTTATGGCGGGGCTAATTTATAACTAAGTTTTACGGGGAACTATAAAAAACCCTCGGTGTAATAAGTTATAGGCTGTTGCCTTGGACAGAACTGTTGTAATACGTAGGTTTACAACGTTTTAGAGCAAACAGAATCATTTTATCCCATGCGAAAGGCGTAAATTATAAGAAAGTGAGGTGAACTCTTATTGCGGGGCTAAAGTTTCACTAAGTTTCATAGGGAACTATAGAAAACCCTCGGTGTAATAAGTTCTAGGCTGTTCCCACGGACAGACTGTTGTAATACGTATGTTTACACCGTTTTAGAGCAAACGGAATAGTTTTATTCAATGCGAAAGGCGTAAATTATAAGAAAGTGAGGTGAACTCCTATCGCGGGGCTAAGTTTTCACTAAGTTTCACAGGGAACTATAAAAAACCCTCGGTGTAATAAGTTTTAGGCTGTTCCCATGGACAGAACTGTTGTAATACGTATGTTTACACCGTTTTATGGCAAACTGAATCGTTTTATTCCATGCGAAAGGCGTACTTTATAAGAAAGTGAGGTGAACTCTTATTTTTGGGCTAAGTTCTCACTAAGTTTTACGGGGAACTATAAGAAACCCTCAATGAAATAAGCTCTAGGCTGTTCCCATTGACAGAACTGTTGTAATACGTATGTTTACACCGTTTTAGAGCAAAGGGAATCGTTTTATTCCATGCAAAAAGCTTACTTTAAAAGAAAAGTGAGGTGAACTCTCATTGCAGGGCTAAGTTTCCACTAAGTGTCACGTGGAATATAAGAAACCTTCGGTGTAATAAGTTCTATGCTGTTCCCATGGATAGAACTGTTGTAATACGTATGTTTACAACGTTTTAGAGCAAACGGAATCATTTTATCCCATGCGAAAGGCGTAGTTTATAAGAAATTAATGTGAACTCTTATGGCGGGGCTAATTTATAACTAAGTTTTACGGGGAACTATAAAAAACCCTCGGTGTAATAAGTTATAGGCTGTTGCCTTGGACAGAACTGTTGTAATACGTAGGTTTACAACGTTTTAGAGCAAACAGAATCATTTTATCCCATGCGAAAGGCGTAAATTATAAGAAAGTGAGGTGAACTCTTATTGCGGGGCTAAAGTTTCACTAAGTTTCATAGGGAACTATAGAAAACCCTCGGTGTAATAAGTTCTAGGCTGTTCCCATGGACAGATGTGAGGCCCTCTGCGGAGGCCCCCAGATTTCATTGCGAGCCGGAGATCAGACACGTGGAGAGACTTTTGGAAGAGAAAGGAGAACAGGACGTTAAATAGACTCAGGTTTATTGTTTTCAGTTTGGTAATCATTTTGTTAAGTTATAAGAATAATAGTGTTCGGACTGAACCTTCGTTTGATTTCTGTTTGGTGTTCTTTCTGGAGCTATTATTCAGGTAACAATTCTAGTGACCTCGACGTGACTTGAAACGAAACTGTAAGTAAGATTTTGCAATTTTATTATTATTCACGCGGTATTCTGAAGAAGACGAAAACAAGAAGAAATAAGAAGACTCGTTATAATATCATTCAAAGTCGTATTTTGAAAAGATGCAAACAAGGAGAAAAAGGAAGATCGTGGTGTAGTGTAAATATTGTAAATAAAAGAACTTAACTAGTAACATTTGTTTACCACAGAAGTTTTTAGAAACTTGCTTCATTGGTTTTGTCTTCTCTCTCGCTGTTTGCACGCAGAGGGGAAGCGCGTTTTATTGTTTACATTTCGCAAAATATCAAATTTCAAAATGACTGAAGAAATACAAGATTTGCAACTCGAAATTCAAGGACTTTTATCCTGTCTGGATAGGGACGAAATGTACAGTGTGTGTGAAAAGTTACAGATCGAAAAAATCGAATTCGAGGGGAAGTCCCGTTCGTCCACGCTGGAAATTTTGATGAATGAAATTCAGAAACAATTAGATAAGTTACAAACAACAGAAAAAGCTGCATTTTTGAAACAAATTATTGAAATAATAAACCCAAAAAAATGAGGAAACCCAAACTGCAAGAGCTCGTTCTGATATTGACTATGAAGAAAGACGCAGGGTAGACAGGGAATCTGAAGAAGCCCTAGGGAAACAATACGGGGATTCCGGGGCGACTGGAGTGCGCTTGGATAATAAAACAGGGAAGATGGGTGATGAGAAAGAAAACCTAGAACCAGGCCTGAATACCCTAAAATCAATTCTGAAAAGAGATTTTCGCATTTTGGGAACGATTGGATCTCAGGGATCAAGAGATCAATTATCATTTATAAGCCTAAGCAGACAGATCGAAACTGGGAAGGAAAAGGGCTATGCGGATAAAGAGATTATTGAGGCTATCATTAAATGCATTGCCCCAGGCCTACCTTTGAAAGACTACCTGGACGCAATGAGGGAAACAGGTCTCCCCACTGTTATTAAAATTATATGGGCACACTACCAAGAAAAAAATGCAAGTGAACTTTGCGCAAGACTTTCAAATTTAATACAAAAACCAAATGAAGAGCCACAAAATTTCCTCCTTCGAGCTTTAAACCTTAGAGAGAAAATTCTTTTTGCATCTAAACAAGAGGGCACTAAGTTAAAGTATGATGCTACCCAATGTCAGTCAATATTTCTGCATGCTTTAGAAACTGGACTCCTAAACAATAATTTGAGATCAAGAATGAGGGTATTTATTCAGCAACCGGATATCACAGATGCAGAACTTATAGCCCAATTAAATCTTGCAGAAGCCGAAGAATCAGAAAGGAACGCTAAATTGGGTATTGGACAAAAGGGAAAAGCCAAAATCTCTCAAATCCACGAAGAGGCATTAGAAAATTCAGCTGAAAGGGAAAACTTACAGAGCCCTGAAAATAGAGTAGCAGCCCCCCAAAAAAACAAACAACAAAAAGTCCCTTTTCATGAACAAGTTCTTTCGGAAATTAAGGCGCTTAAGGCAGATGTGACGTCATTAAGACAAGAAATGAACCGCAGCACAACGAAAAATCAGCAGGGGCACGGGAGGAAAATTCCCCACGACCCCAAGGGAGAAACAGAGGCCCAAGGAAAAACAGAAGAGGGTGCAAGGAATGTTTCAAAAACGGACGAGGTGAAATGTGTTCCCATTGTTGGAAGTGCGGAAGTGCAGACCATTTCGCCTACCAATGCTCACAGGGTCAGGGAAACTACCCTCAGCTATTGCAACGGGACACCCAGTAGCTGGCAACATGAGACAGGAGTCCCACGTTTGTAACATTTGCGGTATAATTAAAGATGATATATTTACTTGTGGTGGATGCCTAAGCACCAAATATTGTAGTAAAAATTGTCAACGGAATGACTGGTCATATCATAAACCCCTCTGCGAAGCAATGCAACAACATAAACAGTTGTATACCTCAGAAAGTTTGGGACTAGGTGACAGTAACGATCAAGGGGTTTATGTCAGTCATATTACACCTAAAGACAAGGGGAAAATTTCCAAACTAGTCGGAGCTAAATGTACGATAAGTGCTGTCATGAATGATAGTAAGGTGGAAATACTGTTTGACACGGGTGCGCAAGTATCTGTTATCAGTGTAGAGCAACTTGCAAAATATCTTCCTAGGATTATGATTAGAGATGTAAAAACTTTACTTGGAGACGACATAGACCTTGAATTATTGACTGCAAACGGATCAAAACTTCCATACAAAGGATGGGTAAAAGTGGATTTTCGACTTTCTCAATCGGACAAGAGCTCAATAGAAGTTCCAATATTAGTTACAGATCATAACCTGGAACACCCGATAATTGGATACAACGTAATAGAGAGAGTCATTAGAGAGAAAGGAGTAACAACAGATCTCGAAGGACTAGTATCCTTGTTGTTAGGCAGTTTCAAGCAAACATCACGTCAAGACCTCGGTACATTAGTAAATCTGATTAATGCATCCTTAGAGGAAACTCCAAATATCTTGAAAACTGAAAAGGGTGATATCACTGTGAGTAAACGCGAGGCTGTAAGGCTTCCATGTCGCTGTAACATCAGTTTAGTGGAAAGACAGACTCCTGTGCTTTTTGAACCTGATATAGATGCTCAAGTACCTTCAGGACTAGAAATTTGTCCCTCTACTGAAATGTTAAAAAGAGGAAGTTGTAATAAAATATATGTGATATATATTTCACTCGCCAAGCATGTGCTAACATTTGGACACGTATCGTAAACCCGCTTTGCTCAACATCGTGGTTACATTTGTTCATCGACATCTTGAAAGAGTAATTTTATCTGGAAACTTAAGCTTAAGCGAAGAATATTCACTAGTTTTCAACTGAAACCAAAGGCAAAACAGTGCAAGAGCGAGGAAAGTTTCTCAGGCCTTTTTAGGCCCATCTCGATTTAGGCCATTTTAGGCCCATCGATGTTTAAGGTGAAAAGCCTTACTCGGAAAAGAAAAACAAATGGCGGCGAAGTACGTTCCAGAACCCGACAAAGCTGAAGAGCTTATCTTAGAGACTATTAGAAAAATTACATCCTTGAAGTCAAAACAACGTGCTTCTTCGGGAAAAATTTGCTCAGAGCTGTCGAAAAGCCATGGTCTAGACAAGGACACGGCCATGCTCCAAATCACTATGATGCTGGCTACCAATAAAATTGAGAACAAAGGGAAAAATGGTTCTGAATCTCTAAAAATTGTAGATATCGTTTCTGAATATCCAAAAAAGCAAAAGAAGTTGTCGCAAGATGAGGACAGGCTTGTAACATGTCAACAAGAGTTGCAGGCTGTTGCGAATGCCGAGAGTGACAGTAAAACTCAAGCGACCGGAGAAGCTGATGATAGTTCCGAAACTTCAGAAAAAGACCAACATGATGTTGACTGTGAAGCAGAGAGTCAAATCAGCGAATCAAGCACCGAAGCTAGTGCGTTCATGCCTCCAGATGAAATGACGATACAAAGAATTCTGAACCTAGAGAAAAAAGTAGAAGGAATTTTACAACAGCTCGCAGAAAAAAACAAGGAAAGAACGAGCATAGATAGGAGCCAAAGCGAGAAATATCATGAAATGCAAACAAAAATATCATCATTGGAAAAAGTAAATAAAGCTCTGTCTGATGAAAACGTTTCGCTGCGACTAGAAAACTTGGAAATAAAAATGTCAAAAATGGTTGAAAAAAAATTTGTAAACAGAGAAGATGGTCATCTAGGCCCTTCCTTTGTATTTAATTCTGAAAATAAAATTTATAATGAAACTCAAAAAAATAATCCTTTGGGTGTCTCTACTGACGAATTTCACCTATTTCCAAGATCTGGAGGAAATGCAATTAGTTTAAATGACAATACTTGGGAATTCCCAAAGCAAACAGTCAAAACAAGATCACAACAGCTAAGAGATCCTATGCAAGAACAATACAAGAATAGATACAGCGCACTTGCTCAAAGAAGTAACTTGCAGGCATGGAATAAATTTGAAGAAGGTGGTCCCAAGCGAGATCAAACTCAACCAAGCAATACTTTTAGCGGATATTCCCAGATACAAGCGTCAAATGAAGGATCCATTGAAAAACGCCCGCCAAATGTTTACCAAGGAGAGGCAAGTTATGCTGATGCATTGCGAAAAAAACCTGCACTCAAGGAAAAACAATTTCAACAACGAAAACAAATCCAAAATCAACAACAACCAGCAGAAAGATGGCAAGGGTCAAATTTTCCTGAGAGCGATGGTCAAACTAGAAATCAAAATGCAAGAATTGGTCATCCAAAACCGAGTGTTACCGTAATCGGGGACTCTATGCTAAGAAATGTAAAGATAAAAGATATAAATGACGAGGCAAAGAACGTGAGATGTTATGTTAAATCATTTCCAGGAGCAAAAGTTGAAGACATGAAATCATACTTGCAACCAACAATCAATTTAAAACCTGATGGAATTATTATGATGTTTGGGACTAACAATCTTAGAACTGATGACCCTAAAGAAATTGCAGGAAACATAATTGAATTGGCAAAGAGTACAGCACGTCAAATTGAACATGTTGCAGTGGGAGGTATAGTGACGAGGGCAGATTCATTTCATCTTGACAACAAAAGGAAAGAGGTAAATCTTATACTAGAGGAGCATCTAGCACAAGTTGGAATCCCATACATTAGCCAGGATAATATAAAACATAGTCACTTAGATCACTGGGGATTGCATCCTAATTTTGCAGGTACACACATTTTAACAGGTAATATTATTAATTATTTAAATAATTCAAATTCATGACCACTAGGTGATTCCAGGAATATTAACATTGACTCTAATTTTAGAACTGTATTTGAAGATAGTGGCAAGGAAAGTCTGGCTATAAGTAGAGATTCAGAATCTCAAAGCATGACCCAATGTTTAAGAGAAACAACCTTACCAACAATTAATCAAATAAATCCATCACCCTCTCCTCCATTTCAACCACCAAGAAACTTGCCCGAGACCCCTGCCAATGATTCAGTTCAGGATTTCTCAGACTCCTCCGTTTCCTGTGATATTGATGCTCTCTTTTCTTTAAGAACAACATTCCAAAATAATCCTCTTATTGGTTTCCTTAATATAAACAGCCTGAGAAACAAAATAATAGATCTGAGAGTGATCGTAGAAAGATGTCTGCCAGATATACTGGTAATTGAAGAGACGAAGCTCAGTTCCGATTTCAAAACTGAAAACTTTTTGATCTCTAACTACAAAAAACCACTAAGAAAAGATAGAAATGAGAATGGTGGTGGTCTAATGCAATTTGTTAGAAAGGGTATGGTCTGTAATAGAATTCCCTCTTTAGAGCCCCAGTCTCTTGAAATTATATGCTCAGAACTTGTAGTGAATAAAACGAAATGGATAATTTATAGTTTATATCGTCCTCCAGAGATCTCAAACATTGATCTCTTCTTTGAGAATTTGTCAACTTCATTAAACAAGGCATGGGATAAATATGATAACGTCTTTCTATTGGGCGATATAAACATTGACACTTCCAGTGATCAAGATCTCAGAAGTAGAAAACTTGTTTCTTTTTGTGATGTTTTTGGACTTTCTAATCTGGTAACTCAAAAAACATGTTTCACGAAAACGAATAGTTCTTCCATAGACGTGATTCTCACGAACAAACCAAGGTGTTTTAAAAAAACTTCTGCTTTCGAAACTGGTCTTAGTGATTACCATGGTCTTGTACTGACAGTAATTAAATGTCAAGCCCCAAGGTTAAAAACGAAAAAAATCTGTTATCGAAGTTACAAGAAATTTGACTAACTGTTTAGAGAAGATGTGAAAAACGCAAATTTTGCACTTTCCAACAATCCAGAAGAATCTTACAAAAATTTGACATCCACTTTTCAAGATATAGTGGAAAAACACGCTCCATCAAAATCTAAACTCCTCCGTGGAAATACTGCACCTTTCATGACCCCAGATTTGAGGAAAGCCATTTACACAAGATCAAGATTAAAAATAGGTTTAACAAAAATCCCACCAAAGAAAACGAAGCAAGCTACAAAAAGCAACGAAATAAATGTGTTTCCTTAAGAAAGAAAGCGATAAAAATTCTTTTCAAAAAAGCAACAAAATACGGAATAATGGACAGCCAGGCCTTTTGGAAACTTGTAAAACCGTTCCTCTCAAATAAAGGGGGCCTAGAGGGGAGCGATATTTCACTGATAAAAAATGATAGGATTATCACGAATTACGAAGAACTTGCCAATATCTTCAACGATCATTACATTAATATTGTAGAAAAATCTAGCGAAAAAAAGCCTTGTGGAATCTCAGATACTGTCCCAATAAATGATGATCGCCAAATCGTTAGATTGATACTTGAGAAATATCAAAACCATCCCAGTGTTCTTGCTATTATCCAAAACCCAGAAACCACCTTCACCTCTTTTGCTTTTAAGGAAGTAAGACAATCTGAAGTTTTGGATTTGCTTCAGTCATTAGACATAAAAAAATCAATAGGAGTAGATAATATACCCCCCAAACTTGTAAAAATTGCCGCAAATGAAATTGCAATGCATTTAACTAACGCAATCAATACTAGCATACGTAGCAGTAGTTTCCCCGATAAAGCAAAACAAGCTGCTGTTTGCCCTTTAGACAAAGGAGAATCAATCCGAACAACTGAGAAAAACTACCGTCCTGTAAGTATTCTTAACACATTCTCTAAAATATATGAGAAGATCATGAAAAAACAACTTTATCATCATCTAGAAAATACCCTGTCAGTTTTTATAGCTGCCTATAGAAAATCCTATAGCACGCAACACGTTTTAATCAAATTATTAGAAGACTGGAAAGAAAAGCTAGATAAAGACCATATTGTTGGTGCTGTTCTTATGGACCTATCCAAAGCATTTGACTGTATTCCACATGATATACTAATGGCAAAACTTCACGCCTATGGTTTGGATGAAAATTCTCTAGTATTCATTTATTCGTATCTCAAACGCAGAGAACAAGCAATCCGAATAAATTATACATATAGTTCTTTTGAGACTATTTTGTCGGGAGTTCCACAAGGCTCAGTACTAGGACCTATTTTGTTTAATTTTTATATTAATGACCTTTTTTATTTTATAACACAAGCTACACTTTACAATTATGCTGACGATAACACCATATCGTATTTCTCCAAGACCATACCGGACCTTGTAAATGTTTTGGAAAAAGAATCAAATACTGCATTAAATTGGCTAGAGAACAATCATATGATAGCCAATCCAGAAAAATTTCATGCTTTGATAGTTAAGAAAAACCAAGAAAATACCAGTGGACAACTTCTTAATATTAAGGATAAACAAATCAAAACTGAAGAACAAGTGAAATTATTGGGAGTAAATATTGATTTTAAGCTAAATTTTGATCTTCATATCTCTAAACTCTGCAAACAAGCTGCAACTCAACTGAATGTTTTGAAGCGTTTGAAAACATTTCTAGGCTATAAGGAGAAAAAAGTACTTGTGGAAAGTTTTGTACTCTCGAATTTTAATTACTGCCCCTTGGTTTGGCATTTTTCATTATGTAAATCTTCGAACAAAATAGAAAAAATACAACAGCGGGCTCTAAGGTTCCTTTTCAATGATCAAACAAGCTCATACGATGATTTGTTAATCAAGTCAGATAGATGCACCATGCACGTTGGCCGATTAAGGTCATTATGCATAGAAATCTTCAAAACATTGGATAACTTGAATCCCTCCTTTATGGAAAATATCTTTCAAACCAAACAAGTTAGCTATTCAACTCGTAATTCAAAAAACCTCCAACACTACAGACCAAATCAGGTAACATTTGGATCAAAAAGTTTACAATCCCTTGCATCTGGAACGACCTACCCAAAGACATAAAAGAGGCAAATAATTTGAATACTTTTAAAAACTTAATCAAAACATGGACTGGACCTAATTGCCAATGTAGCTTGTGCTCTAACTTTTGTAATTAATTCGCTTTGTTACAATTAGCTTTTTCGTAATTTTTCATTCAATCGATTTAGATTAGTTTACATATTGTAAACTATATGTACACATAGTCTTTTTAAGAATGTATATGTGTATGTAGTAAAAATTGATTTTAAATAAAATGAACAACAACAACAATCTTGAACCGCGGATTTATTACAAAATCAAGATCACCGTATAGCAGTTGCTGTGTCATCGTAAGAAAAAAGGATGGCTCGATGAGATTTTGTATTGACTATCGAGAGCTGAACAACAAAACATATGCAGACTCCCACCCAAATCCCTAGGATTCAAGATACACTGGACAGCCTCTCAGGACAAAAATGGTTCTCCACCATCGACCTTGGCAAAGCATACCATCAGGGGTACATGGATGATCTATAACTCATCACTAAAGAATGCTGTCTTCCCGGATATCTGGAAGAAAGCCAGGGTCAACCCAATTTTCAAAGCTGGTTTAAAAACAAATGTAAACAGTTATAGACCCATCTCAGTCATTTCTGTGTTTTCAAGGATGTTAGAGAGGCTTTCGCACGATCTGCTGTTTGACTTTCTCTCAATGAATAAGCAATTAACGAGCAATCAAGCAGCTTTTCGCAAACTATACTCTACAGTGACTTCACTAATAAGCAGCACTGATTACTGGTATGAAAACATAGATAACAGTCAAGTTAACCTCGCCATATTTCTCGACCTGAAAAAAGCGTTCGATACAGTTGATCACAGTATCCTCGTAAAAAAGCTACGCTCATATGGGATCAGAGATAAAGTTGGGGATTGGTTTGAATCTTATCTGCAAAATAGAGAGCAGTTTTGCTCTCTGAACGGTAAGAATTCAAAAACCAGGAAAGTCACATGTGGAATTCCACAGGGATCATGCTTAGGCCCCCTTCTTTTCATCATCTACCTGAATGATTTTGAAAAATGCCTGAAATTCTCTAAGGCTAGCATCTATGCAGATGATACAAGTGTAACAATTACTGCAAAAAATGTTTCGAATTTGGTCGAGAAGGCACATCAAGAATTATCAAACATCGCTGAATGGTTGAGTTGAGACTAAACAAACTCAGTCCTAATCCTCAAAAAACTGAATTTATGGTAATAGGACATCCACGCAAAACTAGCAATCCCGATCTCCCAGAGACCCTAAATCTAAACAACTCAGATATAAAAAGGGTCAATAAAGCTAAATCTTTGGGGATCACAGTTGATGAAAACTTAGCCTGGGACGAACAGTTTAAGCGTACTAAGAGCAAAATAAGTGCCGGTCTTTCAGCCCTAAAACGGCTGAAAAATATCATGTCACAAACACAGCTTTGCTGTGTGTATTATACTCTAGTTGAGAGTCATCTACGATATGGCGATGTCATATGGGGTAGCTTATCAAAAACAAAGATTACTGCTCTTCAACGCCTTCAGAATCGAGCTTGCGCAATAATCAAGAATGCAAAGATTAAAGATAATTGGTCTTGTTCCTGGATGAGTGTAGAAAATATTATCCGCTACGATAGGAGCATTATGACCTACAAGATTATGAACAAGCTCTGTCCTGAAAACCTCTTTGATAAGTATTCTCCAAGATCTACGATTTCTTCTTATAATACCAGAAATCTTAAAGATCTCGAGATCCCTAAATATAGGTTAGAATATCCAAAAAAAGGTTTTCACTATGCGGCTCTGAAGGCGTGGAATGAAATACCTCTTGCAATACGTGAGTCACCGACTTTAAATCGTTTTAAAAAACAAATAAAAACGCATTTAAAGAGCTAGACTCAAGCCAACAACACGAACCCCTGTAAGATCAGCGCTCCACAATCCATAGGGCTTAGGCTTTTATCGTCAAAGTTTCAAATCCTTAGAGTTTTACTTATTTTTAAATTGTATTACATTTTTAGCTGAAGGTGGTTATATCGTGTATAAATAAATTAAATGAAAAAAAAATGAAATGATCCAGAAAGTCGTCCGTTGACCGCATTTGTAACACCATGGGGGCTCTATGAATGGATGCGCATCCCCATGGGATTAAAGAATGCACCAGCAGAATTTCAACGATTCATGGAAGACGTCCTGGATGAATATCGAGACAAGATCTGTGCCCCATATTTAGATGACGTAATAGTCTATTCGGCATCGTTCGATGAGCATGTAGAGCATGTACGTCTCGTTTTAAAGAGATTAAAAGAGAACTGAATAAAACTCAAAGCTAAAAAGTGTAATCTGTTCAAACGAGAAGTAGTATACCTAGGTCGAATAGTATCTGAGGAAGGGTATCGGATCGACTTGGAGAATATAAAACCAATTTTATAGCTAAAAGATACGATACCTAGGACAGTCGGAGAAGTAAGACATTTAACAGGACTACTGGGATACTATCGGCGCTACATAGAAAATTTCTCCCGTATTGCCAAGCCGATCTATGATCTGCTGAAAAACAACACCGAAACAAAAACGCAGATGGTGAATCGAGGAAAATTTCATCAGCCAAAGAAGAAAACAAACCAAGTCAGTTCGAAATGTCCCATTGTGTGGCAAGACACACACAGAGAAGCACTGACATCTATCATCAGTCAGTTAACAAGTCCACCAGTGATGGCCTATCCGGACTATACACAGCCTTTTGTCCTGCATACGGATCTTCGCAGGATGGCTTAGGAGCTGTTCTTTATCAGAGACAGTCAGGAAAAATGCACGTCATTGGTTTCGCCTCTCGAACACTAACGCCAGCAAAAAAGAAGTATCATTTACACTCGGGCAAGGTAGAATTCTTGGCTCTAAAGTGGGCCATCACAGAACAATTTCGAGACTATCTATTCTACGCCAAACACTTCACTGTCTATAAATACAATAATCCTCTGACGTATGTACTAACGACCGCAAAGCTAAATGCTACAGGTCACAGATGGGTTGCATCGCTGTCTGATTTCAACTTTACCTTGAAATATCGGCCAGACCATGCAAATACAGATGCGGACTTTTTGTCTCGGATGCCAACAGACATTGACAAATTAATTCAGGAGTGCAGTGAGGAAGTGAAGGAAGGTGATGTTAAGTTGACAGTGGATACTGTTAATGTCGTTGAAAAGAAGGACTTGAGCTGGGTAACTGCTGTTGCTACAAATGCTGACGTACTAACACTGTTGGATGCACCTTCAAAGGGCCAATATACACCTATGCCCCTTGAAAACATCAGAAAAGCACAAGAGAGCGACCCAGTAATAGCACCTGTGCTAAAGCATAAGCTTAGTGGTGAGCGTCCAAGTATTCGCGAGCGAGCAGGAGAGTCAAATATGACAAAGTTGCTTATGCATGAGTGGAACAATTTGATAATTAAGGACCAAACCCTTTACAGGAAAACTACCCAGAGACAACAACTCGTCCTTCCTTCTCGATACCATAAGCTGGTCTTAAAACATTTGCATGACAATATGGGCCACCTAGGCACAGAAAGAGTTACGGAGCTAACGAGAGAGCGATTTTACTGGCCTCACATGGCTGCTGACATCGAACATTACGTGACAAAAGTTTGTGCCTGTTTGAAACGGAAGAAACCTCATTTGCCACCAAGAGCTCCAGCGCGTAGTATTGAAACAAGTCAGCCTCTCGCATTGATCTCGATCGACTTTGTTCATCTTGAAAGAAGTGTTGGGGGATACGAGTATATTCTAACTGTAATCGATCACTTTACTAGGCGATCAGCTTACCCTATCAACAAACAAATCCGCCAGGACAGCAGCAGAAAAGGTGTTTAATGACTTTATCTTGAGATTCGGGTGTCCTAGTCGGATTCATCATGATCAGGGTCCAGGGTTTGAAAACCAACTTTTTCATAACCTGGAACAGCTTACGGGAATCAACAGGAGTCGTACAATACCATACCATCCGATGGGCAACGCCCAGTGTGAGCGATTCAATCAAACTCTACTGTCCATGTTAAGAAGCATGTCTGACGGTCAGAAATCTTGATGGAAGGAACATGTCAACCAAATGTGTTTTGCCTACAACTGTACTCGAAACGACAGTACTGGATTCTCCCCATTCGAGTTACTATTCGGTCGAAAACCTCGCTTACCAATCGATATCATCTTTGGTCAAACAAATATATCTACCTGCAAATCATATCCTGAGTATATAAAGCATTATAAGGAGGCAATAAAAGAAGCCTATGATATTGCAGCAGAGAAAGCAGGAATAGTTACCGCTGCAGGGAGAGACGTGTAAAATAAGAAAGTGCGTACTTCTGATCTCAAACCAGGTGACCGAGTGCTCGTCAAGAACGTATTAGGGAGAGGAGAACCAGGAAAACTTCGTTCATTTTGGGAGGACAAGATCTACGTCGTTCTGAATCGCAAGGATCCTTTGAATGCTGTTTACGAGGTACGGCCAGAGTCGCAACCCGGTAGAACACGAGTTCTACATCGCAATCTGTTGCTCCCATGTCCCCTCTTGCCTTGTGAAGAAGATCTTGGTAGACAGTCGATCAAAGCAAGGAAGACTCAGAACAACCACACAGCTACGAATGAAGTACAACCGTCCGTGACAGCGAATGAGTGTACTGTAGAGGACTCGGATGACCTACCGTCTTTCTCACCCCAACAACTTCAACAAGCGGGACAACATTTCACGCCCAGGGTTGATGTTGAATCAGAAACAACAGCAGAATCATCAGCATCGCCTGTCGACGACGGAAACGAATCTACTCAGCCAGAAACGGATCTACCTTTTGACGAAGATCAGCATGACATTACTCAGCCAGAAACGGACCTACCTATCACACCTTCGCTGGAAAATTCTCCTCCTAGACCTACTTACCCACATCGACAACGTCATCAACCAACGAGATTCGCCTATTACGATTTCGGTAGACCGTTTGATAGTCAACCAGAACTAAATCACGTACATATCCGACTGCAATCATTTGCTGCGAATGGCTTCCCTCCCGGAACTGGACCGCGTCCTTCCTTCCCGAGTCAAATCTCGCCATATCAAGGATACATTGGACAATATTTTCCGTATTTCGTTAGGCCAGGACCTTTTGTATATAGCCATTAGACCTCTGAATACTTTTCAAACTCTTTTTTTACTCGCCAACATATAAATTTACAAAAAAAATCTTCAGTACCGAACCATACGGAGATGCAGAATCTTCAATTAAATAGCATTGCATATTAATTCAGTTACCTCAAGAATCGAATCAGAGAAAGCTGCGCAGCTGAGTTAGCACGTCGAGAGATTATTGTGACAGTGATACATTTATGGAATTTAACTCGGCGCCTTTAGTTCCATCTTGTAGTCATTGGCAGAGAAATATTTGGTAACTGTTTACGTTTTCCAGGAGAATTATCGTCGGATAACCGAAATCGAACTGAAATGTCAAGAGTGACATTTAACTTTGTAGGGGGAGAGTGTAAGGCCCTCTGCGGAGGCACCCCCCAGAATTCATTGCGAGCCGGAGATCGGACACGAGGAGAGACTTATGGAAGAGAAACGAGAACAGGACGTTAAATAGACTCAGGTTTATTGTTTTCAGTTTGGTAATCATTTTGTTAAGTTATAAGAATAATAGTGTTCGGACTGAACCTTCGTGTGATTTCTGTTTGGTGTTCTTTCTGGAGCTATTATGCAGGTAAAACAGAACTGTTGTAATACGAATGTTTACACCGTTTTAGAGCAAACGGAATCATTTTATTCCATGCAAAAGGCGTTCTTTATAAGAAAGTGAGGTAAACTCTAATTGCGGGGCTAAGTTTTTACTAAGCTTCACGGGGAATCATAAGAAACCCTCGGTGTAATAAGTTCGCCGCTGTTCCCATGGACAGAACTGTTGTAATACGTTTGTTTACACCGTTTTAGAGCAAACGGAATAGTTTTATTCAATGCGAAAGGCGTAAATCATAAGAAAGTGAGGTGAACTCCTATCGCGGGGCTAAGTTTTCACCAAGTTTCACAGGGAACTATAAAAAACCCTCGGTGTAATAAGTTCTAGGCTATTCCCATGGACAGAACTGTTGTAATAAGTATGTTTACACCGTTTTAGAGCAAACTGAATCGTTTTATTCCATGCGAAAGGCGTACTTTATAAGAAAGTAAGGTGAAATCTTATAGCGGGGCTAATTTATAACTAAGTTTTACGGGGAACTATAAGAAACCTTTGCTGTAATAAGTTCTACGCTGTTCCTATAGGCAAAACTTTTGTAATACGTATGTTTATACCGTTTTAGAGCAAAGGAATCGTTTTATTCCATGCGAAAGGCATACTCTATAAGAAAGTGAGGGGAACTCTTATTGCGGGGCTAAGTTTTCACTCAGTTTCACGGGGAACTATAAAACTGCCTGGGTATAATATGTTCTAGGCTGTTCCAATGGACAGAACTGTTGTAAAACGTATGGTTACACCGTTATAGAGCAAAGGGAATCGTTTTATTTCATGCAAAAAGCGTACTTTAAATGAAAAGTGAGGTGAACTCTCATTGCGGGGCTAAGTTTTTACTAAGCTTCACGGGGAATAAAAGAAACCTTCGGTGTAATAAGTTCTATGCTGTTCCCATGGACAGAACTGTTATACTACGTATGTTTACAACATTCTAGAGCAAACGGAATCATTTTATCTCATGCAAAAGGCGTACTTTATAAGAAATTAAGGTGAACTTTTATGGCGGTGCTAATTTATAACTAAGTTCTACGGGCAATTATAAAAAAACCCTCGGTGTAATAAGTTCTACGCTGTTCCCATGGACAGAACGGTTTTAATACATATGTTTACACCGTTTCAGAGCAAACGGAATCGTTTTATTCAATGCGAAAGGCGTAAATTATAAGTAAGTGAGAAGAACTCTAATTGTGGGGCTAAGGTTTCACTTAGTTTCACAGGGAACTTTAGAAAACCCTTTGTGTAATAAGTTCTAGGCTGTACCCATGGACAGAACTGTTTTAATACGTATGTTTACATCGTTTTAGAGCAAACGGAAGCATTTTATTCCATGCGAAAGGCGTTCTCTATAAGAAAGTTAGGTGAACTATTATTGCGGGGCTAAGTTTTCTCTAAGTTTTACGGGGAACTATAAGAAAGCCTCGGTGTAATAAATTCTAGGATGTTCCCATGGACAGAACGGTTTTAATACATATATTTACACGGTTTTAGAGAAAACGGAATCGTTTTATTCAATGCGAAAGGCGTAAATTATAAGAAAGTGAGAAGAACTCTAATTGTGGGGCTAAGGTTTCACTAAGTTCACAGGGAACTATAGAAAACCCTCGGTGTAATAAGTTCTAGGCTGTTCCCATGGACAGAACTGTTGTAAAACGTAAGTTTACACCGTTTTAGAGCAAACGGAATCATGTTATTCCATGCGAAAGGCGTTCTTTATAAGAAAGTGAGGCAAACTCTTATTGCGGGGCTAAGTTTTTACTAAGCTTCACGGGGAATTATAAGAAACCCTTGGTGTAATAAGTTTTACGCTGTTCCCATGGACAGAACTGTTGTAATACGTATGTTTACACCGTTTTAGAGAAAACGGAGTCGTTTATTTCAATGCGAAAGGCATAAATTATAAGAAAGTGAGAAGAACTCTTATTATGGGGCTAAGGTCTCACTAAGTTTCACGAGGAACTATAAGATACCCTCGGTGTAATAAGTTGTAGGCTGTTGCCGTGGACAGAACTGTTGTAATACGTATGTTTACACCGTTTTAGAGCAAACAGAATCATTTTATTCCATGCAAAAGGCGTACTTTATAAGAAAGTGAGGTGAACTCATTGTGGGACTAAGTTTTCACTAAATTTCATGGGGAACTATAAGAGATCCTCGGTGTAATAAGTTCTAGGCTCTTCCAATTGACAGAACTGTTGTAAAACGTATGTTTACACCGTTTGAGAGCAAACGGAATCGTTTTATTCAATGCGAAAGACGTACTTTATAAGAAAGTGTGGTGAATTCTTATTGCGTGGCTTAGTTTTCATTAAGTTACACGGGGAACTATAAGAAACCCTTGGTGTTATATGTTCTATGCTGTTCCCATAGACAGAACTGTTGTAATGCGTATTTTAACTACGTTTTAGAGCAAACGGAATCAATTTATTCCATGCGAAAGGCAAAGTTTATAAGAAAGTAAGGTGAACTCTTATGGTGGGGCTAAGTTTTCATTAAGTTTCATTGGGATCTATAAGAAACCCTCGGTGTTATAAGTTTTAGGCTGTTCCCATGGACAGAACTGTTGTATTACGTATTTTTACAACCTTTTAGAGCAAACGGAATCGTGTTATTCCAATTGAAAGGCATACTTTATAAGAAAGTGAGGTGAAATCTTGTTTTTGGGCTAAGTTTTCACTAAGTTTCAAGGAGAACTATAAGATACCCTCGGTGTAATAGGTTCTAGGCTGTTCCCACGGACAGAACTTTTATAATACGTATGTTTAAACCATTTTAGAGCAAACGGAATCATTTTATTCCATTCGAAAGGCGTACTTGATAAGAAAGTGAGGTGAACTCTTATTGTGGGGCTAAGAATTCACTAAGTTTCACAGGGAACTATAGAAAACCCTCGGTGTAATAAGTTCTAGGCTGTTCCCATGGACAGAACTTTTATAATACGTATATTTACACCGTTTTAGAGCAAACAGAATCATTTTATTCCATGCGAAAGGCGTACTTTATAAGAAAGTGAGGTGAACTCTTATTGCAGGGCTAAGTTTTCACTAAGTTTAATGGGGAACTATAAGAAACCCTCAGAAAAATAAGCTGTAGGCTGTTCCCATGGACAAAACCGTTGTAATACGTATGTTTACACCGTTTTAGAGCAAAGAGAAGCGTTTTATTCCATGCGAAAGGCATACTTTATAAGAAAGTGATGGGAACTCTTATTGCGGGGCTAAGTATTCACTAAGTTTCAAGGGGAACTATAAAACTGCCTCGGTGTAATATGTTCTAGGCTGTTCCCATGGACAGAACTGTTGTAATACGTATGGTTAAACTGTTTTAGAGCAAAGGGAATCGTTTTATTCCATGCGAAAGGCATACTTTATAAGAAAGTGAGGGGAACTCTTATTGCGGGGCTAAGTTTTCTCTAAGTTTTACGGGGAACTATAATAAAGCCTTGGTGTTATAAGTTCTAGGCTGTTCCAATGGACAGAACTGTTGTAAAACGTATGGTTACACCGTTATAGAGCAAAGGGAATCGTTTTATTTCATGCAAAAAGCGTACTTTAAATGAAAAGTGTGGTGAACTCTCATCGCGGGGCTAAGTTTTTACTAAGCTTCACGGGGAATATAAGAAACCTTCGGTGTAATAAGTTCTATGCTGTTCCCATGGACAGAACTGTTATACTACCTATGTTTACAACATTCTAGAGCAAACGGAATCATTTTATCTCATGCAAAAGGCGTACTTTATAAGAAATTAAGGTGAACTTTTATGGCGGTGCTAATTTATAACTAAGTTCTACGGGCAATTATAAAAAAACCCTCGGTGTAATAAGTTCTACGCTGTTCCCATGGACAGAACGGTTTTAATACATATGTTTACACCGTTTCAGAGCAAACGGAATCGTTTTATTCAATGCGAAAGGCGTAAATTATAAGTAAGTGAGATGAACTCTAATTGTGGGGCTAAGGTTTCCCTTAGTTTCACAGGGAACTTTAGAAAACCCTTGGTGTAATAAGTTCTAGGCTGTACCCATGGACAGAACTGTTTTAATACGTATGTTTACATCGTTTTAGAGCAAACGGAAGCATTTTATTCCATGCGAAAGGCGTTCTCTATAAGAAAGGGAGGTGAACTCTTATTGCGGGGCTAAGTTTTCTCTAAGTTTTAGGGGGAACTATAAGAAAGCCTCGTTGTAATAAGTTCTAGGATGTTCCCATGGACAGAACGGTTTTTATACATATATTTACACGGTTTTAGAGAAAACGGAATCGTTTTATTCAATGCGAAAGGCATAAATTATAAGAAAGTGAGAAGAACTCTAATTGTGGGGCTAAGGTTTCACTAAGTTCACAGGGAACTATAGAAAACCCTCGGTGTAATAAGTTCTAGGCTGTTCCCATGGACAGAACTGTTGTAAAACGTAAGTTTACACCGTTTTAGAGCAAACAGAATCATTTTATTCCATGCAAAAGGCGTACTTTATAAGAAAGTGAGGTGAACTCATTGTGGGACTAAGTTTTCACTAAATTTCATGGGGAACTATAAGAGATCCTCGGTGTAATAAGTTCTAGGCTCTTCCAATTGACAGAACTGTTGTAAAACGTATGTTTACACCGTTTGAGAGCAAACGGAATCGTTTTATTCCATGCGAAAGACGTACTTTATAAGAAAGTGTGGTGAATTCTTATTGCGTGGCTTAGTTTTCATTAAGTTACACGGGGAACTATAAGAAACCCTTGGTGTTATATGTTCTATGCTGTTCCCATAGACAGAACTGTTGTAATGCGTATTTTAACTACGTTTTAGAGCAAACGGAATCAATTTATTCCATGCGAAAGGCAAAGTTTATAAGAAAGTAAGGTGAACTCTTATGGTGGGGCTAAGTTTTCATTAAGTTTCATTGGGATCTATAAGAAACCCTCGGTGTTATAAGTTTTAGGCTGTTCCCATGGACAGAACTGTTGTATTACGTATTTTTACAACCTTTTAGAGCAAACGGAATCGTGTTATTCCAATTGAAAGGCATACTTTATAAGAAAGTGAGGTGAAATCTTGTTTTTGGGCTAAGTTTTCACTAAGTTTCAAGGAGAACTATAAGATACCCTCGGTGTAATAGGTTCTAGGCTGTTCCCACGGACAGAACTTTTATAATACGTATGTTTAAACCATTTTAGAGCAAACGGAATCATTTTATTCCATTCGAAAGGCGTATTTGATAAGAAAGTGAGGTGAACTCTTATTGTGGGGCTAAGAATTCACTAAGTTTCACAGGGAACTATAGAAAACCCTCGGTGTAATAAGTTCTAGGCTGTTCCCATGGACAGAACTTTTATAATACGTATATTTACACCGTTTTAGAGCAAACAGAATCATTTTATTCCATGCGAAAGGCGTACTTTATAAGAAAGTGAGGTGAACTCTTATTGCAGGGCTAAGTTTTCACTAAGTTTAATGGGGAACTATAAGAAACCCTCAGAAAAATAAGCTGTAGGCTGTTCCCATGGACAAAACCGTTGTAATACGTATGTTTACACCGTTTTAGAGCAAAGAGAAGCGTTTTATTCCATGCGAAAGGCATACTTTATAAGAAAGTGATGGGAACTCTTATTGCGGGGCTAAGTATTCACTAAGTTTCAAGGGGAACTATAAAACTGCCTCGGTGTAATATGTTCTAGGCTGTTCCCATGGACAGAACTGTTGTAATACGTATGGTTAAACTGTTTTAGAGCAAAGGGAATCGTTTTATTCCATGCGAAAGGCATACTTTATAAGAAAGTGAGGGGAACTCTTATTGCGGGGCTAAGTTTTCTCTAAGTTTTACGGGGAACTATAATAAAGCCTTGGTGTTATAAGTTCTAGGCTGTTCCAATGGACAGAACTGTTGTAAAACGTATGGTTACACCGTTATAGAGCAAAGGGAATCGTTTTATTTCATGCAAAAAGCGTACTTTAAATGAAAAGTGTGGTGAACTCTCATCGCGGGGCTAAGTTTTTACTAAGCTTCACGGGGAATATAAGAAACCTTCGGTGTAATAAGTTCTATGCTGTTCCCATGGACAGAACTGTTATACTACGTATGTTTACAACATTCTAGAGCAAACGGAATCATTTTATCTCATGCAAAAGGCGTACTTTATAAGAAATAAAGGTGAACTTTTATGGCGGTGCTAATTTATAACTAAGTTCTACGGGCAATTATAAAAAAACCCTTGGTGTAATAAGTTCTACGCTGTTCCCATGGACAGAACGGTTTTAATACATATGTTTACACCGTTTCAGAGCAAACGGAATCGTTTTATTCAATGCGAAAGGCGTAAATTATAAGTAAGTGAGAAGAACTCTAATTGTGGGGCTAAGGTTTCCCTTAGTTTCACAGGGAACTTTAGAAAACCCTTGGTGTAATAAGTTCTAGGCTGAACCCATGGACAGAACTGTTTTAATACGTATGTTTACATCGTTTTAGAGCAAACGGAAGCATTTTATTCCATGCGAAAGGCGTTCTCTATAAGAAAGGGAGGTGAACTCTTATTGCGGGGCTAAGTTTTCTCTAAGTTTTAGGGGGAACTATAAGAAAGCCTCGTTGTAATAAGTTCTAGGATGTTCCCATGGACAGAACGGTTTTTATACATATATTTACACGGTTTTAGAGAAAACGGAATCGTTTTATTCAATGCGAAAGGCGTAAATTATAAGAAAGTGAGAAGAACTCTAATTGTGGGGCTAAGGTTTCACTAAGTTCACAGGGAACTATAGAAAACCCTCGGTGTAATAAGTTCTAGGCTGTTCCCATGGACAGAACTGTTGTAAAACGTAAGTTTACACCGTTTTAGAGCAAACGGAATCATTTTATTCCATGCGAAAGGCGTTCTTTATAAGAAAGTGAGGCAAACTCTTATTGCGGGGCTAAGTTTTTACTAAGCTTCACGGGGAATTATAAGAAACCCTTGGTGTAATAAGTTTTACGCTGTTCCCATGGACAGAACTGTTGTAATACGTATGTTTACACCGTTTTAGAGAAAACGGAGTCGTTTATTCCAATGCGAAAGGCATAAATTAAAAGAAAGTAAGAAGAACTCTTATTGTGGGGCTAAGGTCTCACTAAGTTTCATGAGGAACTATAAGATACCCTCGGTGTAATAAGTTGTAGGCTGTTGCCGTGGACAGAACTGTTGTAATACGTATGTTTACACCGTTTTAGAGCAAACAGAATCATTTTATTCCATGCAAAAGGCGTACTTTATAAGAAAGTGAGGTGAATTCTTATTGCGTGGCTAAGTTTTCACTAAGTTTTATGGGGAACTATAAGAAACCCTCAGAAAAATAAGCTGTAGGCTGTTCCCATGGACAAAACCGTTGTAATACGTATGTTTACACCGTTTTAGAGAAAACGGAGTCGTTTATTCCAATGCGAAAGGCATAAATTAAAAGAAAGTAAGAAGAACTCTTATTGTGGGGCTAAGGTCTCACTAAGTTTCATGAGGAACTATAAGATACCCTCGGTGTAATAAGTTGTAGGCTGTTGCCGTGGACAGAACTGTTGTAATACGTATGTTTACACCGTTTTAGAGCAAACAGAATCATTTTATTCCATGCAAAAGGCGTACTTTATAAGAAAGTGAGGTGAATTCTTATTGCGTGGCTTAGTTTTCATTAAGTTACACGGGGAACTATAAGAAACCCTTGGTGTTATATGTTCTATGCTGTTCCCATAGACAGAACTGTTGTAATGCGTATGTTTACATCGTTTTAGAGCAAACGGAAGCATTTTATTCCATGCGAAAGGCGTTCTCTATAAGAAAGTGAGGTGAACTCTTATTGCGGGGCTAAGTTTTCTCTAAGTTTTACGGGGAACTATAAGAAAGCCTCGTTGTAATAAGTTCTAGGATGTTCCCATGGACAGAACGGTTTTAATACATATATTTACACGGTTTTAGAGAAAACGGAATCGTTTTATTCAATGCGAAGGCGTAAATTATAAGAAAGTGAGAAGAGCTCTAATTGTGGGGCTAAGGTTTCACTAAGTTCACAGGGAACTATAGAAAACCCTCGGTGTAATAAGTTCTAGGCTGTTCCCATGGACAGAACTGTTGTAAAACGTAAGTTTACACCGTTTTAGAGCAAACGGAATCATGTTATTCCATGCGAAAGGCGTTCTTTATAAGGAAGTGAGGCAAACACTTATTGCGGGGCTAAGTTTTTACTGAGCTTCACGGGGAATTATAAGAAACCCTTGGTGTAATAAGTTTTACGCGGTTCCCATGGACAGAACTGTTGTAATACGTATGTTTACACCGTTTTAGAGAAAACGGAGTCGTTTATTTCAATGCGAAAGGCATAAATTATAAGAAAGTGAGAAGAACTCTTATTATGGGGCTAAGTTTTCACTAAGTTTCACAGGGAACTATAGAAAACCCTCGGTGTAATAAGTTCTAGGCTGTTCCCATGGACAGAACTTTTATAATACGTATATTTACACCGTTTTAGAGCAAACAGAATCATTTTATTCCATGCGAAAGGCGTACTTTATAAGAAAGTGAGGTTAACTCTTATTGCAGGGCTAAGTTTTCACTAAGTTTTATGGGGAACTATAAGAAACCCTCAGAAAAATAAGCTGTAGGCTGTTCCCATGGACAAAACCGTTGTAATACGTATGTTTACACCGTTTTAGAGCAAAGAGAAGCGTTTTATTCCATGCGAAAGGCGTAAATTATAAGAAAGTGAGAAGAGCTCTAATTGTGGGGCTAAGGTTTCACTAAGTTCACAGGGAACTATAGAAAACCCTCGGTGTAATAAGTTCTAGGCTGTTCCCATGGACAGAACTGTTGTAAAACGTAAGTTTACACCGTTTTAGAGCAAACGGAATCATGTTATTCCATGCGAAAGGCGTTCTTTATAAGGAAGTGAGGCAAACACTTATTGCGGGGCTAAGTTTTTACTGAGCTTCACGGGGAACTATAAGAAACCCTTGGTGTAATAAGTTTTACGCGGTTCCCATGGACAGAACTGTTGTAATACGTATGTTTACACCGTTTTAGAGAAAACGGAGTCGTTTATTTCAATGCGAAAGGCATAAATTATAAGAAAGTGAGAAGAACTCTTATTATGGGGCTAAGTTTTCACTAAGTTTCACAGGGAACTATAGAAAACCCTCGGTGTAATAAGTTCTAGGCTGTTCCCATGGACAGAACTTTTATAATACGTATATTTACACCGTTTTAGAGCAAACAGAATCATTTTATTCCATGCGAAAGGCGTACTTTATAAGAAAGTGAGGTTAACTCTTATTGCAGGGCTAAGTTTTCACTAAGTTTTATGGGGAACTATAAGAAACCCTCAGAAAAATAAGCTGTAGGCTGTTCCCATGGACAAAACCGTTGTAATACGTATGTTTACACCGTTTTAGAGCAAAGAGAAGCGTTTTATTCCATGCGAAAGGCATACTTTATAAGAAAGTGAGGGGAACTCTTATTGCGGGGCTAAGTATTCACTAAGTTTCAAGGGGAACTATCAAACTGCCTCGGTGTAATATGTTCTAGGCTGTTCCCATGGACAGAACTGTTGTAATACGTATGGTTACACTGTTTTAGAGCAAAAGGAATCGTTTTATTCCATGCGAAAGGCATACTTTATAAGAAAGTGAGGGGAACTCTTATTGCGGGGCTAAGTTTTTTCTAAGTTTTACGGGGAACTATAATAAAGCCTTGGTGTTATAAGTTCTAGGCTGTTCCCATGGACAGAACTGTTGTAAAACGTATGGTTACACCGTTATAGAGCAAAGGGAATCGTTTTTTTTTATGCAAAAAGCCTACTTTAAATGAAAAGTGAGGTGAACTCTCATTGCGGGGCTAAGTTTTTACTAAGCTTCACGGGGAATATAAGAAACCTTCGGTGTAATAAGTTCTATGCTGTGCCCATGGACAAAACGGTTGTAATACGTATGTTTACACTGTTTTAGAGCAAAGAGAATCGTTTTATTCCATGCGAAAGGCATACTTTATAAGAAAGTGAGGGGAACTCTTATTGCGGGGCTAAGTATTCACTAAGTTTCAAGGGGAACTATAAAACTGCCTCGGTGTAATAAGTTTTAGGCTGTTCCCATTGACAAAACGGTTGTAATACGTATGTTTACACTGTTTTAGAGCAAACGGAATCGTGTTATTCCATGTGAAAGGCATACTTTGTAAGAAAGTGAGGTGAACTCTTTTTGCAGGGCTAAGTTTTCACTAAGTTTCACGGGGAAATTTTGGAAACCCTCGGTGTAATAAATTCTAGGCTCTTCCCTACGACAGAACGGTTGTAATACGTATGTTTACACCGTTTTAGAGCAAACTGAATCGTTTTATTTTATGCGAAAGGCGTACTTTATAAGAAAATGAGGTGAACTCTAAATGCGGGGCTAAGTTTTCACTAAGTTTTACGGGGAACTATAAGAAACCCTCGGTGAAATAAGCTCTGGGCTGTTCCCATGGACAAAACGGTTGTAATACGTATGTTTACACTGTTTTAGAGCAAAGGGAATCGTTTTAATCCACGCGAAAGGCATTCTTTTTAAGAAAGTGAGGTGAAGTCTTATTGCGGGGCTAAGTTTTCACTAAGCTTCACGGGGAATTAGAAACCCTCGGTGTAATAAGTTCGCCGCTGTTCCCATGGACAGAACTGTTGTAATACGTATGTTTACACCGTATTAGAGCAAACGGAATAGTTTTATTCAATGCGAAAGGCGTAAATTATAAGAAAGTGAGGTGAACTCCTATCGCGGGGCTAAGTTTTCACCAAGTTTCACAGGGAACTATAAAAAACCCTCGGTGTAATAAATTCTAGGCTATTCCCATGGACAGAACTGTTGTAATATGTATGTTTATACCGTTTTAGAGCAGACGGAATTGTTTTATTCCATGCGAAAGGCATACTCTATAAGAAAGTGAGGGGAACTCTTATTGCGGGGCTAAGTTTTCACTCAGTTTCACGGGCAACTATAAAACTGCCTGGGTATAATATGTTCTAGGCTGTTCCGATGGACAGAACTGTTGTAAAACGTATGGTTACACCGTTATAGAGCAAAGGGAATCGTTTTATTTTATGCAAAAAGCGTACTTTAAATGAAAAGTGAGGTGAACTCTCATTGCGGGGCTAAGTTTTTACTAAGCTTCACGGGGAATATAAGAAACCTTCGGTGTAATAAGTTCTATGCTGTGCCCATGGACAAAACGGTTGTAATACGTATGTTTACACTGTTTTAGAGCAAAGAGAATCGTTTTATTCCATGCGAAAGGCATACTTTATAAGAAAGTGAGGGGAACTCTTATTGCGGGGCTAAGTATTCACTAAGTTTCAAGGGGAACTATAAAACTGCCTCGGTGTAATAAGTTTTAGGCTGTTTCCATTGACAAAACGGTTGTAATACGTATGTTTACACTGTTTTAGAGCAAAGGGAATCGTTTTAATCCATGCGAAAGGCATACTTTTTAAGAAAGTGAGGTGAAGTCTTATTGCGGGGCTTAGTTTTCACTAGGCTTCACGGGGAATTATAAGAAACCCTCGGTGTTATAAGTTTTAGGCTGTTCCCATGGACAGAACTGTTGTATTACATATTTTTACAACGTTTTAGAGCAAACGGAATCGTGTTATTCCATGTGAAAGGCATACTTTGTAAGAAAGTGAGGTGAACTCTTTTTGCAGGGCTAAGTTTTCACTAAGTTTCACGGGGAAATTTTGGAAACCCTCGGTGTAATAAATTCTAGGCTCTTCCCTACGACAGAACGGTTGTAATACGTATGTTTACACCGTTTTAGAGCAAACTGAATCGTTTTATTTTATGCGAAAGGTGAACTTTATAAGAAAGTGAGGTGAACTCTTATTTTTGGGCTAAGCTTTCACTAAGTTTCAAGGAGAACTATAAGATACCCTCGGTGTAATAGGTTCTAGGCTCTTCCCACGGACAGAACTTTTATAATACGTATGTTTAAACTATTTTAGAGCAAACGGAATCATTTTATTCCATGCGAAAGGCGTACTTGATAGGAAAGTGAGGTGAACTCTTATTGTGGCGCTAAGAATTCACTAAGTTTCACAGGGAACTATAGAAAACCCTCGGTGTAATAAGTTCTAGGCTGTTCCCATGGACAGAACTTTTATAATACGTATATTTACATCGTTTTAGAGCAAACGGAATCATTTTATTCCATGCGAAAGGCGTACTTTATAAGAAAGTGAGGTGAACTCTTATTGCAGGGCTAAGTTTTCACTAAGTTTTACGGCGAACTATAAGAAACCCTCGGTGAAATAAGCTCTAGGCTGTTCCCATGGACAAAACGGTTGTAATACGTATGTTTACACGGTTTTAGAGCAAACAGAATTGTTTTATTCCATGCGAAAGGCGTACTTTATAAGAAAATGAGGTGAACTCTAAATGCAGGGCTAAGTTTTCACTAAGTTTTACGGGGAACTATAAGAAACCCTCGGTGAAATAAGCTCTGGGCTGTTCCCATGGACAAAACGGTTGTAATACGTATGTTTACACTGTTTTAGAGCAAAGGGAATCGTTTTAATCCACGCGAAAGGCATTCTTTTTAAGAAAGTGAGGTGAAGTCTTATTGCGGGGCTAAGTTTTCACTAAGCTTCACGGGGAATTAGAAACCCTCGGTGTAATAAGTTCGCCGCTGTTCCCATGGACAGAACTGTTGTAATACGTATGTTTACACCGTATTAGAGCAAACGGAATAGTTTTATTCAATGCGAAAGGCGTAAATTATAAGAAAGTGAGGTGAACTCCTATCGCGGGGCTAAGTTTTCACCAAGTTTCACAGGGAACTATAAAAAACCCTCGGTGTAATAAGTTCTAGGCTATTCCCATGGACAGAACTGTTGTAATATGTATGTTTACACCGTTTTAGAGCAAACTGAATCGTTTTATTCCATGCGAAAGGCGTACTTTATAAGAAAGTAAGGTGAACTCTTATAGCGGGGCTAATTTATAACTAAGTTTTACGGGGAACTATAAGAAACCTTCGCTGTAATAAGTTCTACGCTGTTCCTATAGGCAAAACTGTTGTAATACTAATGTTTATACCGTTTTAGAGCAGACGGAATTGTTTTATTCCATGCGAAAGGCATACTCTATAAGAAAGTGAGGGGAACTCTTATTGCGGGGCTAAGTTTTCACTCAGTTTCACGGGCAACTATAAAACTGCCTGGGTATAATATGTTCTAGGCTGTTCCGATGGACAGAACTGTTGTAAAACGTATGGTTACACCGTTATAGAGCAAAGGGAATCGTTTTATTTCATGCAAAAAGCGTACTTTAAATGAAAAGTGAGGTGAACTTTCATTGCGGGGCTAAGTTTTTACTAAGCTTCACGGAGAATATAAGAACCCTTCGGTGTAATAAGTTCTATGCTGTTCCCATGGACAGAACTGTTATACTACGTATGTTTACAATGTTTTAGAGCAAACGGAATCATTTTATCTCATTCAAAAGGCGTACTTTATAAGAAATTAAGGTGAACTCTTATGGCGGTGCTAATTTATAACTAAGTTCTACGGGGAATTATAAAAAAACCCTCGGTGCAATAACTTCTACGCTGTTCCCATGGACAGAACGGTTTTAATACATATGTTTACACCGTTTTAGAGCAAACGGAATCGTTTTATTCAATGCGAAAGGCGTAAATTACAACAAAGTGAGAAGAACTCTTATTAGGCGGCTAAGTATTCACTAAGTTTCAAGGGGAACTATAAAACTGCCTCGGTGTAATATGTTCTAGACTGTTCCCATGGACAGAACTGTTGTAATACGTATGGTTACACCGTTTTAGAGCAAAGGGAATCGTTTTATTCCATGCGAAAGGCATACTTTATAAGAAAGTGAGGGGAACTCTTATTGCAGGGCTAAGTTTTCTCTAAGTTTTACGGGGAACTATAATAAAGCCTCGGTGTTATAAGTTCTAGGCTGTTCCCATGGACAGAACGGTTTTAATACGTATGTTTACACCGTTTTAGAGCAAACTGAATCGTTTTTTTCCAGGCAAAAGGCGTACTTTATAAGAAAGTTTGGTGAACTCTTATTGCGTGGCTTAGTTTTCATTAAGTTACACGGGGAACTATACAAAACCCTCAATGTTATAAGTTCTAGGCTATTCCCATGGATAGAACTGTTGTAATATGTATTTTTACTACGTTTTAGAGCAAACGGAATCAATTTATTCCATGCGAAAGGCATAGTTTATAGAAAGAAAGGTGAACTCTTATGGCGGGGCTAAGTTTTCATTATGTTTCATGGGGAACTATAAGAAACCCTCGGTGTTATAAGTTTTAGGCTGTTCCCATGGACAGAACTGTTGTAATATTTATTTTTACACCATTTTAGAGCAAACGGAATCGTGTTATTCCATGTGAAAGGCATACTTTGTAAGAAAGTGAGGTGAACTCTTATTGCAGGGCTAAGTTTTCACTAAGTTTCACGGGGAAATATTGAAACCCTCAGTGTAATAAGTTCTAGGCTCTTCCCATCGACAGAACGGTTGTAATACGTATGTTTACACGGTTTTAGAGCAAACAGAATCGTTTTATTCCATGCGAAAGGCGTACTTTATAAGAAAATGAGGTGAACTCTAATTGCGGGGCTAAGTTTTCCCTAAGTTTTACGGGGAACTATAAGAAACCCTCGGTAAAATAAGCTCTGGGCTGTTCCCATGGACAAAACGGTTGTAATACGTATGTTTACACTGTTTTAGAGCAAAGGGAATCGTTTTAATCCACGCGAAAGGCATTCTTTTTAAGAAAGTGAGGTGAAGTCTTATTACGGGGCTAAGTTTTCACTAAGCTTCACGGGGAATTATAAGAAACCCTCGGTGTAATAAGTTCGCCGCTGTTCCCATGGACAGAACTGTTGTAATACGTATGTTTACACCGTATTAGAGGAAACGGAATAGTTTTATTCAATGCGAAAGGCGTAAATTATAAGAAAGTGAGGTGAACTCCTATCGCGGGGCTAAGTTTTCACCAAGTTTCACAGGGAACTATAAAAAACCCTCGGTGTAATAAGTTCTAGGCTATTCCCATGGACAGAACTGTTGTAATAAGTATGTTTTCACCGTTTTAGAGCAAACTGAATCGTTTTATTCCATGCGAAAGGCGTACTTTATAAGAAATAAAGGTGAACTCTTATAGCGGGGCTAATTTATAACTAAGTTTTACGGGGAACTATAAGAAACCTTCGCTGTAATAAGTTCTACGCTGTTCCTATAGGCAAAACTGTTGTAATACTAATGTTTATACCGTTTTAGAGCAGACGGAATTGTTTTATTCCATGCGAAAGGCATACTCTATAAGAAAGTGAGGGGAACTCTTATTGCGGGGCTAAGTTTTCACTCAGTTTCACGGGCAACTATAAAACTGCCTGTGTATAATATGTTCTAGGCTGTTCCGATGGACAGAACTGTTGTAAAACGTATGGTTACACCGTTATAGAGCAAAGGGAATCGTTTTATTTCATGCAAAAGGCGTACTTTAAATGAAAAGTGAGGTGAACTTTCATTGCGGGGCTAACTTTTTACTTAGCTTCACGGAGAATATAAGAACCCTTCGATGTAATAAGTTCTATGCTGTTCCCATGGACAGAACTGTTATACTACGTATGTTTACAATGTTTTAGAGCAAACGGAATCATTTTATCTCATGCAAAAGGCGTACTTTATAAGAAATTAAGGTGAACTCTTATGGCGGTGCTAATTTATAACTAAGTTCTACGGGGAATTATAAAAAAACCCTCGGTGTAATAACTTCTACGCTGTTCCCATGGACAGAACGGTTTTAATACATATGTTTACACCGTTTTAGAGCAAACGGAATCGTTTTATTCAATGCGAAAGGCGTAAATTACAAGAAAGTGAGAAGAACTCTTATTAGGCGGCTAAGTATTCACTAAGTTTCAAGGGGAACTATAAAACTGCCTCGGTGTAATATGTTCTAGGCTGTTCCCATGCACAGAACTGTTGTAATACGTATGGTTACACCGTTTTAGAGCAAAGGGAATCGTTTTATTCCATGCGAAAGGCATACTTTATAAGAAAGTGAGGGGAACTCTTATTGCGGGGCTAAGTTTTCTCTAAGTTTTACGGGGAACTATAATAAAGCCTCGGTGTTATAAGTTCTAGGCTGTTCCCATGGACAGAACGGTTTTAATATGTATGTTTACACCGTTTTAGAGCAAACTGAATCGTTTTTTTCCAGGCAAAAGGCGTATTTTATAAGAAAGTTTGGTGAACTCTTATTGCGTGGCTTAGTTTTCATTAAGTTACACGGGGAACTATAAGAAACCCTCAGTGTTATAAGTTCTAGGCTATTCCCATGGACAGAACTGTTGTAATATGTATTTTTAAACGTTTTAGAGCAAACGGAATCAATTTATTCCAGGCGAAAGGCATAGTTTATAGAAAGAAAGGTGAACTCTTATGGCGGGGCTTAGTTTTCATTATGTTTCATGGGGAACTATAAGAAACCCTCGGTGTTATAAGTTTTAGGCTATTCCCATGGACAACACTGTTGTAATATGTATTTTTACACCATTTTAGAGCAAACGGAATCGTGTTATTCCATGTGAAAGGCATACTTTGTAAGAAGGTGAGGTGAACTCTTATTGCAGGGCTAAGTTTTCACTAAGTTTCACGGGGAAATATTGAAACCCTCGGTGTAATAAGTTCTAGGCTCTTCCAATTGACAGAACTGTTGTAAAACGTATGTTTACACCGTTTTAGAGCAAACGGAATCGTTTTATTCCATGCGAAAGGCGTACTTTATAAGAAAGTGTGGTGAACTCTTATTGCGAAGCAAAGTTTTCACTAAGTTTTACGGGGAACTATAAGAAACCCTCAATGAAATAAGCTCTATGCTGTTCCCATTGACAGAACTGTTGTAATACGTATGTTTACAACGTTTTAGAGCAAACGGAATCATTTTATCTCATGCAAAAGGCGTACTTTATAAGAAATGAAGGTTAACTCTTATGGCGGTGCTAATTTATAACTAAGTTCTACGGGGAATTATAAAAAACCCTCGGTGTAATAACTTCTACGCTGTTCCCATGGACAGAACGGTTTTAATACATATGTTTACACCGTTTTAGAGCAAACGGAATCGTTTTATTTAATGCGAAAGGCGTAAATTATAAGAAAGTGAGAAGAACTCTAATTGTGGGCCTAAGGTTTCACTAAGTTCACAGGGAACTATAGAAAACCCTCGGTGTAATAAGTTCTAGGCTGTTCCCATGGACAGAACTGTTGTAAAACGTAAGTTTACATCGTTTTAGAGCAAACGGAATCATTTTATTCCATGCAAAAGTCGTTCTTTATAAGAAAGTGAGGCAAACTCTTATTGCGGGGCTAAGTTTTTACTGAGCTTCACGGGGAATTATAAGAAACCCTCGGTGTAATAAGTTTTACGCTGTTCCCATGGACAGAACTGTTGTAATACGCGGTGGGGCATTAATTCGTGTTTCGGATTAAATCCTTCTTCAGAGCCATGTAATATTAACATTAATTCATAAGGCATGGTCTAACACGGGCAATTAAATTGTACCAGAGCAGGCTACTGCAATTGACATATGCCTCCACCGGGTCTCGAACCCGGGTTTGATCGGACACAGGCGGGCGTGCTAACCACTGTCATAAACCAGGACAATAAGTTAGCACAGTAACCTTGATGTCTTCACAACTCCAGGGTTATCCACGGTGGGGCATTAATTCGTGTTTCGGATTGAATCCTTCTTCAGAGCCATGTAATATTAACATTAATTCATAAGGCATGGTCTAACACGGGCAATTAAATTGTACCAGAGCAGGCTACTGTTTTAATTGCCCGTGTTAGACCATGCCTTATGAATTAATGTTAATATTACATGGCTCTGAAGAAGGATTTAATCCGAAACACGAATTAATGCCCCACCGTGGATAAGCCTGGAGTTGTGAAGACATCAAGGTTACTGTGCATACTTATTGTCCCGGTTTAGGACAGTGGTTAGCACGCCCGCCTGTGTCCGATCAAACCCGGGTTCGAGACCCGGTGGAGAAATATGTCAATTGCAGTAGCCTGCTCTGGTACAATTTAATTGCCCGTGTTAGACCATGCCTTATGAATTAATGTTAATATTACATGGCTCTGAAGAAGGATTTAATCCGAAACACAAATTAATGCCCCACCGTGGATAAGCCTGGAGTTGTGAAGACATCAAGGTTACTGTGCTAACTTATTGTCCTGGTTTAGGACAGTGGTTAGCACGCCCGCCTGTGTCCGATCAAACCCGGGTTCGAGACCCGGTGGAGGCATATGTCAATTGTAGTAGCCTGCTCTGGTACAATTTAATTCTGTTGTAATACGTATGTTTACACCGTTTTAGAGAAAAAGGAATCGTTTATTTCAATGCGAAAGGCGTAAATTATAAGAAAGTGAGAAGAACTCTTATTGTGGGGCTAAGGTCTCACTAAGTTTCACGGGGAACTATAAGATACCCTCGGTGTAATAAGTTCTAGGCTGTTGCCGTGGACAGAAATGTTGTAATACGTATGTTTACACCGTTTTAGAGCAAACAGAATCATTTTATTCCATGCAAAAGGAGTACTTTATAAGAAAGTGAGGTGAACTCATTGTGGGGCTAAGTTTTCACTAAATTTCATTGGGAACTATAAGAGATCCTCGGTGTTATATGTTCTAGGCTGTTCCCATAGACAGAACTGTTGTAATACGTATTTTTACTACGTTTTAGAGCAAACGGAATCAATTTATTCCAGGCGAAAGGCATAGTTTATAAGAAAGTAAGGTTAACTCTTATGGTGGGGCTAAGTTTTCATTAAGTTTCATTGGGATCTATAAGAAACCCTCGGTGTTATGAGTCTTAGGCTGTTCCCATGGACAGAACTGTTGTATTACGTATTTTTACAACGTTTTAGAGCAAACGGAATCGTGTTATTCCATGTGAAAGCCATACTTTGTAAGAAAGTGAGGTGAACTCTTTTTGCAGGGCTAAGTTTTCACTAAGTTTCACGGGGAAATTTTGGAAACCCTCGGTGTAATAAATTCTAGGCTCTTCCCTACGACAGAACGGTTGTAATACGTATGTTTACACCGTTTTAGAGCAAACTGAATCGTTTTATTCCATGCCAAAGGTGTACTTTATAAGAAAGTGAGGTGAACTCTTATTTTTGGGCTAAGTTTTCACTAAGTTTCAAGGAGAACTATAAGATACCCTCGGTGTAATAGGTTCTAGGCTGTTCCCACGGACAGAACTTTTATAATACGTATGTTTTAACCATTTTAGAGCAAACGGAATCATTTTATTCCATGCGAAAGGCGTACTTGATAGGAAAGTGAGGTGAACTCTTATTGTGGGGCTAAGAATTCACTAAATTTCACAGAGAACTATAGAAAATCCTCGGTGTAATAAGTTCTAGGCTGTTCCCATGGACAGAACTTTTATAATACGTATATTTACACCGTTTTAGAGCAAACGGAATCATTTTATTCCATGCGAAAGGCGTACTTTATAAGAAAGTGAGGTGAACTTCTATTGCAGGGCTAAGTTTTCACTAAGTTTTACGGGGAACTATAAGAAACCCTCGGTGAAATAAGCTCTAGGCTATTCCCATGGACAAAACGGTTGTAATGCGGGGAACTATACGAAACCCTCAGTGTTATAAGTTCTAGGCTGTTCCCATGGACAGAACTGTTGTAATATGTATTTTTACTACGTTTTAGAGCAAACGGAATCAATTTATTCCATGCGAAAGGCATAGTTTAGTTAGAAAGAAAGGTGAACTCTTATGGCGGGGCTAAGTTTTCACTCAGTTTCACGGGGAACTATAAAACTGCCTGGGTATAATATGTTCTAGGCTGTTCCGATGGACAGAACTGTTGTAAAACGTATGGTTACACCGTTATAGAGCAAAGGGAATCGTTTTATTTCATGCAAAAAGCGTACTTTAAATGAAAAGTGAGGTGAACTTTCATTGCGGGGCTAAATTTTACTAAGCTTCACGGGGAATATAAGAAACCTTCGGTGTAATAAGTTCTATGCTGTTCCCATGGACAGAACTGTTATACTACGTATGTTTACAATGTTTTAGAGCAAACGGAATCATTTTATCTCATGCAAAAGGCGTACTTTATAAGAAATTAAGGTGAACTCTTATGGCGGTGCTAATTTATAACTAAGTTCTACGGGGAATTATAAAAAAACCCTCGGCGTAATAACTTCTACGCTGTTCCCATGGACAGAACGGTTTTAATACATATGTTTACCCCGTTTTAGAGCAAACGGAATCGTTTTATTCAATGCAAAAGGCGTAAATTACAAGAAAGTGAGAAGAACTCTTATTGCGCGGCTAAGTATTCACTAAGTTTCACGGGGAACTATAAAACTGCCTCGGTGTAATATGTTCTAGGCTGTTCCCATGGACAGAACTGTTGTAATACGTATTTTTACTACGTTTTAGAGCAAACGGAATCATTTTATTCCATGCAAAAGGCGTACTTGATAAGAAAGTGAGGTGAACTCTTGTTGTAGGGCTAAGAATTCACTAAGTTTCACAGGGAGCTAAAGAAAACCCTCGGTGTAATAAGTTCTAGGCTGTTCCCATGGACAGAACTTTTATAATACCTATATTTACACCGTTCTAGAGCAAACGGAATCATTTTATTCCATGGGAAAGGCGTACTTTATAAGAAAGTGAGGTGAACTCTTAATGCAGGGCTAAGTTTTCACTAAGTTTTACAGGGAATTATATGAAACCCTCGGTGAAATATGTTCTAGGCTGTTCCCATGGACAGAACTGTTGTAATACGTATGGTTACACCGTTTTAGAGCAAAGGGAATCGTTTTATTCCATGCGAAAGGCATACTTTATAAGAAAGTGAGGGGAACTCTTATTGCTGGGCTAAGTTTTCTCTAAGTTTTACGGGGAACTATAATAAAGCCTCGGTGTTATAAGTTCTAGGCTGTTCCCATGGACAGAACGGTTTTAATACGTATGTTTACACCGTTTTAGAGCAAACTGAATCGTTTTATTCCAGGCAAAAGGCGTACTTTATAAGAAAGTTTGGTGCACTCTTATTGCGTGGTTTAGTTTTCATTAAGTTACACGGGGAACTATATGAAACCCTCAGTGTTATAAGTTCTAGGCTGTTCCCATGGACAGAACTGTTGTAATATGTATTTTTACTACGTTTTAGAGCAAACGGAATCAATTTATTCCATGCGAAAGGCATAGTTTATAAGAAAGAAAGGTGAACTCTTATGGCGGGGCTAAGTTTTCATTAAGTTTCTTGGGGAACTATAAGAAACCCTCGGTGTTATAAGTTTTAGGCTGTTCCCATGGACAGAACTGTTGTAATATGTATTTTTACACCATTTTAGAGCAAACGGAATCGTGTTATTCCATGTGAAAGGCATACTTTGTAAGAAAGTGAGGTGAACTCTTATTGCAGGGCTAAGTTTTCACTAAGTTTTACGGCGAACTATAAGAAACCCTCGGTGAAATAAGCTCTAGGCTGTTCCCATGGACAAAACGGTTGTAATACGTATGTTTACACGGTTTTAGAGCAAACAGAATTGTTTTATTCCATGCGAAAGGCGTACTTTATAAGAAAATGAGGTGAACTCTAAATGCAGGGCTAAGTTTTCACTAAGTTTTACGGGGAACTATAAGAAACCCTCGGTGAAATAAGCTCTGGGCTGTTCCCATGGACAAAACGGTTGTAATACGTATGTTTACACTGTTTTAGAGCAAAGGGAATCGTTTTAATCCACGCGAAAGGCATTCTTTTTAAGAAAGTGAGGTGAAGTCTTATTGCGGGGCTAAGTTTTCACTAAGCTTCACGGGGAATTAGAAACCCTCGGTGTAATAAGTTCGCCGCTGCGCCCATGGACAGAACTGTTGTAATACGTATGTTTACATCGTTTTAGAGCAAACGGAATAGTTTTATTCAATGCTAAAGGCGTAAATTATAAGAAAGTGAGGTGAACTCCTTAGGCAGGACTAAGTTTTCAGCAAGTTTCACAGGGAACTATAAAAAACCCTCGGTGTAATAAGTTCTAGGCTATTCCCATGGACAGAACTGTTGTAATAAGTATGTTTACACCGTTTTAGAGCAAACTGAATCGTTTTATTCAATGCGAAAGGCGTACTTTATAAGAAAGTAAGGTGAACTCTTATAGCGGGGCTAATTTATAACTAAGTTTTACGAGGAACTATAAGAAACCTTCGCTGTAATAAGTTCTACGCTGTTCCTATAGGCAAAACTGTTGTAATACGTATGTTTATACCGTTTTAGAGCAAACGGAATTGTTTTATTCCATGCGAAAGGCATACTCTATAAGAAAGTGAGGGGAACTCTTATTGCGGGGCTAAGTTTTCACTCAGTTTCACGGGCAACTATAAAACTGCCTGGGTATAATATGTTCTAGGCTGTTCCGATGGACAAAACTGTTGTAAGACATATGGTTACACCGTTATAGAGCAAAGGGAATCGTTTTATTTCATGCAAAAAGCGTACTTTAAATGAAAAGTGAGGTGAACTCTCATTGCGGGGCTAAGTTTTTACTAAGCTTCACAGGGAATATAAGGAACCTTCGGTGTAATAAGTTCTATGCCGTTCCCATGGACAGAACTGTTATACTACGTATGTTTACAACGTTTTAGAGCAAACGGAATCATTTTATCTCATGCAAAAGGCGTTCTTTATAAGAAATTCAGGTGAACTCTTATGGCGGTGCTAATTTATAACTTAAGTTCTATGGGGAATTATAAAAAAATCCTCGGTGTAATAAGTTCTACGCTGTTCCAATGGACAGAACGGTTTTAATACATATGTTTACACCGTTTTAGAGCAAACGGAATCGTTTTATTCAATGCGAAAGCGTAAATTATAAGAAAGTGAGAAGAACTCTAAATGTGGGGCTAAGGTTTCACTTAAATTCACAGGGAACTATAGAAAACCCTCGGTGTAATAAGTTCTAGGCTGTTCCCATGGACAAAACTGCTGTAATACGTATGTTTACACCGTTTTAGAGCAAACAGAATCATTTTATTCCATGCAAAAGGCGTACTTTATAAGAAAGTGAGGTGAACTCATTGTGGGACTAAGTTTTCACTAAATTTTATGGGGAACTATAAGAGATCCTCGGTGTAATAAGTTCTAGGCTCTTCCAACTGACAGAACTGTTGTAAAACGTATGTTTACACCGTTTTAGAGCAAACGGAATCGTTTTATTCCATGCGAAAGGCGTACTTTATAAGAAAGTGTGGTAAATTCTTATTGCGTTGCTTAGTTTTCATTAAGGTACACGGGGAACTATAAGAAACCCTTGGTGTTATATGTCCTAGGCTGTTCCCATAGACAGAACTGTTGTAATACGTATTTTTACTACGTTTTAGAGCAAACGGAATCAATTTATTCCATGCGAAAGGCATAGTTTATAAGAAAGTAAGGTGAACTCTTATGGTGGGGCTAAGTTTTCATTAAGTTTCATTGGGATCTATAAGAAACCCTCGGTGTTATAAGTTTTAGGCTGTTCCCATGGACAGAACTGTTGTATTACGTATTTTTACAACGTTTTAGAGCAAACGGAATCGTGTTATCCCATATGAAAGGCATACTTTGTAAGAAAGTGAGGTAAACTCTTATTGCAGGGCTAAGTTTCCACTAAGTTTCACGGGGAAATTTTTGAAACCCTCGTTGTAATAAATTCTAGGCTCTTCCCATCGACTGAACGGTTGTAATACGTATGTTTACACCATTTTAGAGCAAACTGAATCGTTTTATTCCATGCAAAAGGCGTACTTTATAAGAAAGTGAGGGGAAGTCTTATTGCGGGGCTAAGTATTCACTAAGTTTCACAGGGAACTATAAAACTGCCTCGGTGTAATATGTTCTAGGCTGTTCCCATTGACAGAACTGTTGTAATACAAATGGTTACACCGTTTTAGAGCAAAGGGAATCGTTTTATTCCATGCGAAAGGCATACTTTATAAGAAAGTGAGGGGAACTCATATTGCAGGGCTAAGTTTTCTCTAAGTTTTACGGGGAACTATAATAAAGCCTCGGTGTTATAAGTTCTAGGCTGTTCCCATGGACAGAACGGTTTTAATATGTATGTTTACACCGTTTTAGAGCAAACTGAATCGTTTTATTCCAGGCAAAAGGCGTACTTTATAAGAAAGTTTGTTGAACTCTTATTGCGTGGCTTAGTTTTCCTCAAGTTACATGGGGAACTATAAGAAACCCTCAGTGTTATAAGTTCTAGGCTGTTCCCATGGACAGAACTGTTGTAATATGTTTTTTTACTACGTTTTAGAGCAAACGGAATCAATTTATTCCATGCGAAAGGCTTAGTTTATAAGAAAGAAAGGTGAACTCTTATAGCGGGGCTAAGTTTTCATTAAGTTTCATGGGGAACTATAAGAAACCCTCGGTGTTATAAGTTTTAGGCTGTTCCCATGGACAGAACTGTTGTAATATGTATTTTTACACCATTTTAGAGCAAACGGAATCGTGTTATTCCATGTGAAAGGCATTCTTTGTAAGAAAGTGAGGTGAACTCTTATTGCAGGGCTAAGTTTTCACTAAGTTTCACGAGGAAATATTGAAACCCTCGGTGTAATAAGTTCTAGGCTCTTCCCATCGACAGAACGGTTGTAATACGCATGTTTACACGGTTTTAGAGTAAACAGAATCGTTTTATTCCATGCGAAAGGCGTACTTTATAAGAAGGTAAGGTGAACTGTAATTGCGGGGCTAAGTTTTCACTAAGTTTTACGGGGAACTATAAGAAACCCTCGGTGAAATAAGCTCTAGGCTGTTCCCATGGACAAAACCGTTGTAATACGGATGTTTACACTGTTTTAGAGCAAAGGGAATTATTTCAATCCACGCGAAAGGCATACTTTTTAAGAAAGTGAGGTGAAGTCTTATTGCGGGGCTATGTTTTCTCTAAGTTTTACGGGGAACTATAAGAAAGCCTCGGTGTAATAAGTTCTAGGATGTTCCCATGGACAGAACGGTTTTAATACATATGTTTACACCGTTTTAGAGAAAAGTGAATCGTTTTATTCAATGTGAAAGGCGTAAATTATAAGAAAGTGAGAAGAACTCTAATTGTGGGGCTAAGGTTTCACTAATTTTGACAGGGAACTATAGAAAACCCTCGGTGTAATAAGTTCTAGGCTGTTCCCATGGACAGAACTGTTGTAAAACGTATGTTTACACCGTTTTAGAGCAAACGGAATCATTTTATTCCATGCGAAAGGCGTTCTTTATAAGAAAGTGAGGTAAACTCTTATTGGGGGGGCTAAGTTTTTACTGAGCTTCACGGGGAATTATAAGAAATCCTCGGTGTAATAAGTTCTACGATGTTCCCATGGACAGAACTGTTGTAATACGTATGTTTCCACCGTTTTACAGAAAACGGAATCGTTTAATTCAATGCGAAAGGCGTAAATTATAAGAAAGTGAGAAGAACTCTTATTGTGGGGCTAAGGTCTCACAAAGTTTCACGGGGAACAATAAGATACCCTCGGTGTATTAAGTTCTAGGCTGTTGCTGTGGACAGAACTGTTGTAATACGTATGTTTACACCGTTTTAGAGCAAACAGAATCATTTTATTCCATGCAAAAGGCGTACTTTATAAGAAAGTGAGGTGAACTCATTGTAGGGCTAAGTTTTCACTAAATTTCATGGGGAACTATAAGATACCCTCGGTGTAATAAGTTGTAGGCTGTTCCCATGGGCAGAACGGTTTTAATACGTATGTTTACACCGTTTTAGAGCAAACTGAATCGTTTTATTCCATGCAAAAGGCGTACTTTATAAGAAAGTGAGGTGAACTCATTGTGGGGCTAAGTTTTCACTAAATTTCATTGGGAACTATAAGAGATCCTCAGTGTAATAAGTTCTAGGCTCTTCCAATTGACAGAACTGTTGTAAAACGTATGTTTACATCGTTTCAGAGCAAACGGAATCGTTTTATTCCATGCAAAAGGCGTACTTTATAAGAAAGTGTGGTGAATTCTTATTGCGTGGCTTAGTTTTCATTAAGTTACACAGGGAACAATAAGAAACCTTTGGTGTTATATGTTCTAGGCTGTTCCCATAGACAGAACTGTTGTAAAACGTATGTTTACACCGTTTTAGAGCAAACGGAATCGTTTTATTCCATGCAAAAGGCGTACTTTATAAGAAAGTGAGGTGAACTCATTGTGGGGCTAAGTTTTCACTAATTTTCATGGGGAACTATAAGAGATCCTCGGTGTAATAAGTTCTAGGCTCTTCCAACTGACAGAACTGTTGTAATACGTATTTTTACTACGTTTTAGAGCAAACGGAATCAATTTATTCCATGCGAAAGGCATAGTTTATAAGAAAGTATGGTGAACTCTTATGGCGGGGCTAAGTTTTCATTAAGTTTCACGGGGAAAGATTGGAAACCATCGTTGTAATAAATTCTAGGCTCTTTCCATCGACAGAACGGTTGTAATACGTATGTTTACACCGTTTTAGAGGAGACTGAATCGTTTTATTCCATGCGAAAGGCGTACTTTATAAGAAAGTGAGGTGAACTCTTATTTTTGGGCTAAGTTTTCACTAAGTTTCAAGGAGAACTATAAGATACCCTCGGTGTAATAGGTTCTAGTATGTTCCCACGGACAGAACTTTTATAATACGTATGTTTACACCATTTTAGAGCAAACGGAATCATTTTATTCCATGCGAAAGGCGTACTTTATAAGAAAGTGAGGTGAACTCTTATTGCAGGGCTAAGTTTTCACTAAGTTTTACGGCGAACTATAAGAAACCCTCGGTGAAATAAGCTCTAGGCTGTTCCCATGGACAAAACGGTTGTAATACGGGGAACTATACGAAACTCTCAGTGTTATAAGTTCTAGGCTGTTCCCATGGACAGAACTGTTGTAATATGTATTTTTACTACGTTTTAGAGCAAACGGAATCAATTTATTCCATGCAAAAGGCATAGTTTATAAGAAAGTATGGTGAACTCTTATGGCGGGGCTAAGTTTTCATTAAGTTTCACGGGGAAAGATTGGAAACCATCGTTGTAATAAGTTCTAGGCTCTTTCCATCGACAGAACGGTTGTAATACGTATGTTTACACCGTTTTAGAGGAAACTGAATCGTTTTATTCCATGCGAAAGGCGTTCTCTATAAGAAAGGGAGGTGAACTCTTATTGCGGGGCTAAGTTTTCTCTAAGTTTTAGGGGGAACTATAAGAAAGCCTCGTTGTAATAAGTTCTAGGATGTTCCCATGGACAGAACGGTTTTTATACATATATTTACACGGTTTTAGAGAAAACGGAATCGTTTTATTCAATGCGAAAGGCCTAAATTATAAGAAAGTGAGAAGAACTCTAATTGTGGGGCTAAGGTTTCACTAAGTTCACAGGGAACTATAGAAAACCCTCGGTGTAATAAGTTCTAGGCTGTTCCCATGGACAGAACTGTTGTAAAACGTAAGTTTACACCGTTTTAGAGCAAACAGAATCATTTTATTCCATGCAAAAGGCGTACTTTATAAGAAAGTGAGGTGAACTCATTGTGGGACTAAGTTTTCACTAAATTTCATGGGGAACTATAAGAGATCCTCGGTGTAATAAGTTCTAGGCTCTTCCAATTGACAGAACTGTTGTAAAACGTATGTTTACACCGTTTGAGAGCAAACGGAATCGTTTTATTCCATGCGAAAGACGTACTTTATAAGAAAGTGTGGTGAATTCTTATTGCGTGGCTTAGTTTTCATTAAGTTACACGGGGAACTATAAGAAACCCTTGGTGTTATATGTTCTATGCTGTTCCCATAGACAGAACTGTTGTAATGCGTATTTTAACTACGTTTTAGAGCAAACGGAATCAATTTATTCCATGCGAAAGGCAAAGTTTATAAGAAAGTAAGGTGAACTCTTATGGTGGGGCTAAGTTTTCATTAAGTTTCATTGGGATCTATAAGAAACCCTCGGTGTTATAAGTTTTAGGCTGTTCCCATGGACAGAACTGTTGTATTACGTATTTTTACAACCTTTTAGAGCAAACGGAATCGTGTTATTCCAATTGAAAGGCATACTTTATAAGAAAGTGAGGTGAAATCTTGTTTTTGGGCTAAGTTTTCACTAAGTTTCAAGGAGAACTATAAGATACCCTCGGTGTAATAGGTTCTAGGCTGTTCCCACGGACAGAACTTTTATAATACGTATGTTTAAACCATTTTAGAGCAAACGGAATCATTTTATTCCATTCGAAAGGCGTATTTGATAAGAAAGTGAGGTGAACTCTTATTGTGGGGCTAAGAATTCACTAAGTTTCACAGGGAACTATAGAAAACCCTCGGTGTAATAAGTTCTAGGCTGTTCCCATGGACAGAACTTTTATAATACGTATATTTACACCGTTTTAGAGCAAACAGAATCATTTTATTCCATGCGAAAGGCGTACTTTATAAGAAAGTGAGGTGAACTCTTATTGCAGGGCTAAGTTTTCACTAAGTTTAATGGGGAACTATAAGAAACCCTCAGAAAAATAAGCTGTAGGCTGTTCCCATGGACAAAACCGTTGTAATACGTATGTTTACACCGTTTTAGAGCAAAGAGAAGCGTTTTATTCCATGCGAAAGGCATACTTTATAAGAAAGTGATGGGAACTCTTATTGCGGGGCTAAGTATTCACTAAGTTTCAAGGGGAACTATAAAACTGCCTCGGTGTAATATGTTCTAGGCTGTTCCCATGGACAGAACTGTTGTAATACGTATGGTTAAACTGTTTTAGAGCAAAGGGAATCGTTTTATTCCATGCGAAAGGCATACTTTATAAGAAAGTGAGGGGAACTCTTATTGCGGGGCTAAGTTTTCTCTAAGTTTTACGGGGAACTATAATAAAGCCTTGGTGTTATAAGTTCTAGGCTGTTCCAATGGACAGAACTGTTGTAAAACGTATGGTTACACCGTTATAGAGCAAAGGGAATCGTTTTATTTCATGCAAAAAGCGTACTTTAAATGAAAAGTGTGGTGAACTCTCATCGCGAGGCTAAGTTTTTACTAAGCTTCACGGGGAATATAAGAAACCTTCGGTGTAATAAGTTCTATGCTGTTCCCATGGACAGAACTGTTATACTACGTATGTTTACAACATTCTAGAGCAAACGGAATCATTTTATCTCATGCAAAAGGCGTACTTTATAAGAAATAAAGGTGAACTTTTATGGCGGTGCTAATTTATAACTAAGTTCTACGGGCAATTATAAAAAAACCCTCGGTGTAATAAGTTCTACGCTGTTCCCATGGACAGAACGGTTTTAATACATATGTTTACACCGTTTCAGAGCAAACGGAATCGTTTTATTCAATGCGAAAGGCGTAAATTATAAGTAAGTGAGAAGAACTCTAATTGTGGGGCTAAGGTTTCCCTTAGTTTCACAGGGAACTTTAGAAAACCCTTGGTGTAATAAGTTCTAGGCTGTACCCATGGACAGAACTGTTTTAATACGTATGTTTACATCGTTTTAGAGCAAACGGAAGCATTTTATTCCATGCGAAAGGCGTTCTCTATAAGAAAGGGAGGTGAACTCTTATTGCGGGGCTAAGTTTTCTCTAAGTTTTAGGGGGAACTATAAGAAAGCCTCGTTGTAATAAGTTCTAGGATGTTCCCATGGACAGAACGGTTTTTATACATATATTTACACGGTTTTAGAGAAAACGGAATCGTTTTATTCAATGCGAAAGGCGTAAATTATAAGAAAGTGAGAAGAACTCTAATTGTGGGGCTAAGGTTTCACTAAGTTCACAGGGAACTATAGAAAACCCTCGGTGTAATAAGTTCTAGGCTGTTCCCATGGACAGAACTGTTGTAAAACGTAAGTTTACACCGTTTTAGAGCAAACGGAATCATTTTATTCCATGCGAAAGGCGTTCTTTATAAGAAAGTGAGGCAAACTCTTATTGCGGGGCTAAGTTTTTACTAAGCTTCACGGGGAATTATAAGAAACCCTTGGTGTAATAAGTTTTACGCTGTTCCCATGGACAGAACTGTTGTAATACGTATGTTTACACCGTTTTAGAGAAAACGGAGTCGTTTATTCCAATGCGAAAGGCATAAATTAAAAGAAAGTAAGAAGAACTCTTATTGTGGGGCTAAGGTCTCACTAAGTTTCACGTGGAACTATAAGATACCCTCGGTTTAATAAGTTCTAGGCTGTTTCCGTGGACAGAACTGTTGTAATACGTATGTTTACACCGTTTTAGAGCAAACAGAATCATTTTATTCCATGCAAAAGGCGTACTTTTTAAGAAAGTGAGGTGAACTCATTGTGGGGCTAAGTTTTCACTAAATTTCATGGGGAACTATGAGAGATCCTCGGTGTAATAAGTTCTAGGCTCTTCCAATTGACAGAACTGTTGTAAAACGTATGTTTACACCGTTTGAGAGCAAACGGAATCGTTTTATTCCATGCGAAAGACGTACTTTATAAGAAAGTGTGGTGAATTCTTATTGCGTGGCTTAGTTTTCATTAAGTTACACGGGGAACTATAAGAAACCCTTGGTGTTATATGTTCTATGCTGTTCCCATAGACAGAACTGTTGTAATGCGTATGTTTACATCGTTTTAGAGCAAACGGAAGCATTTTATTCCATGCGAAAGGCGTTCTCTATAAGAAAGTGAGGTGAACTCTTATTGCGGGGCTAAGTTTTCTCTAAGTTTTACGGGGAACTATAAGAAAGCCTCGTTGTAATAAGTTCTAGGATGTTCCATGGACAGAACGGTTTTAATACATATATTTACACGGTTTTAGAGAAAACGGAATCGTTTTATTCAATGCGAAGGGGTAAATTATAAGAAAGTGAGAAGAGCTCTAATTGTGGGGCTAAGGTTTCACTAAGTTCACAGGGAACTATAGAAAACCCTCGGTGTAATAAGTTCTAGGCTGTTCCCATGGACAGAACTGTTGTAAAACGTAAGTTTACACCGATTTAGAGCAAACGGAATCATGTTATTCCATGCGAAAGGCGTTCTTTATAAGGAAGTGAGGCAAACACTTATTGCGGGGCTAAGTTTTTACTGAGCTTCACGGGGAATTATAAGAAACCCTTGATGTAATAAGTTTTACGCGGTTCCCATGGACAGAACTGTTGTAATACGTATGTTTACACCGTTTTAGAGAAAACGGAGTCGTTTATTTCAATGCGAAAGGCATAAATTATAAGAAAGTGAGAAGAACTCTTATTATGGGGCTAAGGTCTCACTAAGTTTCATGAGGAACTATAAGATACCCTCGGTGTAATAAGTTGTAGGCTGTTGCCGTGGACAGAACTGTTGTAATACGTATGTTTACACCGTTTTAGAGCAAACAGAATCATTTTATTCCATGCAAAAGGCGTACTTTATAAGAAAGTGAGGTGAATTCTTATTGCGTGGCTTAGTTTTCATTAAGTTACACGGGGAACTATAAGAAACCCTTGGTGTTATATGTTCTATGCTGTTCCCATAGACAGAACTGTTGTAATGCGTATGTTTACATCGTTTTAGAGCAAACGGAAGCATTTTATTCCATGCGAAAGGCGTTCTCTATAAGAAAGTGAGGTGAACTCTTATTGCGGGGCTAAGTTTTCTCTAAGTTTTACGGGGAACTATAAGAAAGCCTCGTTGTAATAAGTTCTAGGATGTTCCCATGGACAGAACGGTTTTAATACATATATTTACACGGTTTTAGAGAAAACGGAATCGTTTTATTCAATGCGAAGGCGTAAATTATAAGAAAGTGAGAAGAGCTCTAATTGTGGGGCTAAGGTTTCACTAAGTTCACAGGGAACTATAGAAAACCCTCGGTGTAATAAGTTCTAGGCTGTTCCCATGGACAGAACTGTTGTAAAACGTAAGTTTACACCGTTTTAGAGCAAACGGAATCATGTTATTCCATGCGAAAGGCGTTCTTTATAAGGAAGTGAGGCAAACACTTATTGCGGGGCTAAGTTTTTACTGAGCTTCGCGGGGAATTATAAGAAACCCTTGGTGTAATAAGTTTTACGCGGTTCCCATGGACAGAACTGTTGTAATACGTATGTTTACACCGTTTTAGAGAAAACGGAGTCGTTTATTTCAATGCGAAAGGCATAAATTATAAGAAAGTGAGAAGAACTCTTATTATGGGGCTAAGTTTTCACTAAGTTTCACAGGGAACTATAGAAAACCCTCGGTGTAATAAGTTCTAGGCTGTTCCCATGGACAGAACTTTTATAATACGTATATTTACACCGTTTTAGAGCAAACAGAATCATTTTATTCCATGCGAAAGGCGTACTTTATAAGAAAGTGAGGTTAACTCTTATTGCAGGGCTAAGTTTTCACTAAGTTTTATGGGGAACTATAAGAAACCCTCAGAAAAATAAGCTGTAGGCTGTTCCCATGGACAAAACCGTTGTAATACGTATGTTTACACCGTTTTAGAGCAAAGAGAAGCGTTTTATTCCATGCGAAAGGCATACTTTATAAGAAAGTGAGGGGAACTCTTATTGCGGGGCTAAGTATTCACTAAGTTTCAAGGGGAACTATCAAACTGCCTCGGTGTAATATGTTCTAGGCTGTTCCCATGGACAGAACTGTTGTAATACGTATGGTTACACTGTTTTAGAGCAAAAGGAATCGTTTTATTCCATGCGAAAGGCATACTTTATAAGAAAGTGAGGGGAACTCTTATTGCGGGGCTAAGTTTTTTCTAAGTTTTACGGGGAACTATAATAAAGCCTTGGTGTTATAAGTTCTAGGCTGTTCCCATGGACAGAACTGTTGTAAAACGTATGGTTACACCGTTATAGAGCAAAGGGAATCGTTTTTTTTTATGCAAAAAGCCTACTTTAAATGAAAAGTGAGGTGAACTCTCATTGCGGGGCTAAGTTTTTACTAAGCTTCACGGGGAATATAAGAAACCTTCGGTGTAATAAGTTCTATGCTGTGCCCATGGACAAAACGGTTGTAATACGTATGTTTACACTGTTTTAGAGCAAAGAGAATCGTTTTATTCCATGCGAAAGGCATACTTTATAAGAAAGTGAGGGGAACTCTTATTGCGGGGCTAAGTATTCACTAAGTTTCAAGGGGAACTATAAAACTGCCTCGGTGTAATAAGTTTTAGGCTGTTCCCATTGACAAAACGGTTGTAATACGTATGTTTACACTGTTTTAGAGCAAACGGAATCGTGTTATTCCATGTGAAAGGCATACTTTGTAAGAAAGTGAGGTGAACTCTTTTTGCAGGGCTAAGTTTTCACTAAGTTTCACGGGGAAATTTTGGAAACCCTCGGTGTAATAAATTCTAGGCTCTTCCCTACGACAGAACGGTTGTAATACGTATGTTTACACCGTTTTAGAGCAAACTGAATCGTTTTATTTTATGCGAAAGGCGTACTTTATAAGAAAATGAGGTGAACTCTAAATGCGGGGCTAAGTTTTCACTAAGTTTTACGGGGAACTATAAGAAACCCTCGGTGAAATAAGCTCTGGGCTGTTCCCATGGACAAAACGGTTGTAATACGTATGTTTACACTGTTTTAGAGCAAAGGGAATCGTTTTAATCCACGCGAAAGGCATTCTTTTTAAGAAAGTGAGGTGAAGTCTTATTGCGGGGCTAAGTTTTCACTAAGCTTCACGGGGAATTAGAAACCCTCGGTGTAATAAGTTCGCCGCTGTTCCCATGGACAGAACTGTTGTAATACGTATGTTTACACCGTATTAGAGCAAACGGAATAGTTTTATTCAATGCGAAAGGCGTAAATTATAAGAAAGTGAGGTGAACTCCTATCGCGGGGCTAAGTTTTCACCAAGTTTCACAGGGAACTATAAAAAACCCTCGGTGTAATAAATTCTAGGCTATTCCCATGGACAGAACTGTTGTAATATGTATGTTTATACCGTTTTAGAGCAGACGGAATTGTTTTATTCCATGCGAAAGGCATACTCTATAAGAAAGTGAGGGGAACTCTTATTGCGGGGCTAAGTTTTCACTCAGTTTCACGGGCAACTATAAAACTGCCTGGGTATAATATGTTCTAGGCTGTTCCGATGGACAGAACTGTTGTAAAACGTATGGTTACACCTTTATAGAGCAAAGGGAATCGTTTTATTTTATGCAAAAAGCGTACTTTAAATGAAAAGTGAGGTGAACTCTCATTGCGGGGCTAAGTTTTTACTAAGCTTCACGGGGAATATAAGAAACCTTCGGTGTAATAAGTTCTATGCTGTGCCCATGGACAAAACGGTTGTAATACGTATGTTTACACTGTTTTAGAGCAAAGAGAATCGTTTTATTCCATGCGAAAGGCATACTTTATAAGAAAGTGAGGGGAACTCTTATTGCGGGGCTAAGTATTCACTAAGTTTCAAGGGGAACTATAAAACTGCCTCGGTGTAATAAGTTTTAGGCTGTTTCCATTGACAAAACGGTTGTAATACGTATGTTTACACTGTTTTAGAGCAAAGGGAATCGTTTTAATCCATGCGAAAGGCATACTTTTTAAGAAAGTGAGGTGAAGTCTTATTGCGGGGCTTAGTTTTCACTAGGCTTCACGGGGAATTATAAGAAACCCTCGGTGTTATAAGTTTTAGGCTGTTCCCATGGACAGAACTGTTGTATTACATATTTTTACAACGTTTTAGAGCAAACGGAATCGTGTTATTCCATGTGAAAGGCATACTTTGTAAGAAAGTGAGGTGAACTTTTTTTGCAGGGCTAAGTTTTCACTAAGTTTCACGGGGAAATTTTGGAAACCCTCGGTGTAATAAATTCTAGGCTCTTCCCTACGACAGAACGGTTGTAATACGTATGTTTACACCGTTTTAGAGCAAACTGAATCGTTTTATTTTATGCGAAAGGTGAACTTTATAAGAAAGTGAGGTGAACTCTTATTTTTGGGCTAAGCTTTCACTAAGTTTCAAGGAGAACTATAAGATACCCTCGGTGTAATAGGTTCTAGGCTCTTCCCACGGACAGAACTTTTATAATACGTATGTTTAAACTATTTTAGAGCAAACGGAATCATTTTATTCCATGCGAAAGGCGTACTTGATAGGAAAGTGAGGTGAACTCTTATTGTGGCGCTAAGAATTCACTAAGTTTCACAGGGAACTATAGAAAACCCTCGGTGTAATAAGTTCTAGGCTGTTCCCATGGACAGAACTTTTATAATACGTATATTTACATCGTTTTAGAGCAAACGGAATCATTTTATTCCATGCGAAAGGCGTACTTTATAAGAAAGTGAGGTGAACTCTTATTGCAGGGCTAAGTTTTCACTAAGTTTTACGGCGAACTATAAGAAACCCTCGGTGAAATAAGCTCTAGGCTGTTCCCATGGACAAAACGGTTGTAATACGTATGTTTACACGGTTTTAGAGCAAACAGAATTGTTTTATTCCATGCGAAAGGCGTACTTTATAAGAAAATGAGGTGAACTCTAAATGCAGGGCTAAGTTTTCACTAAGTTTTACGGGGAACTATAAGAAACCCTCGGTGAAATAAGCTCTGGGCTGTTCCCATGGACAAAACGGTTGTAATACGTATGTTTACACTGTTTTAGAGCAAAGGGAATCGTTTTAATCCACGCGAAAGGCATTCTTTTTAAGAAAGTGAGGTGAAGTCTTATTGCGGGGCTAAGTTTTCACTAAGCTTCACGGGGAATTAGAAACCCTCGGTGTAATAAGTTCGCCGCTGTTCCCATGGACAGAACTGTTGTAATACGTATGTTTACACCGTATTAGAGCAAACGGAATAGTTTTATTCAATGCGAAAGGCGTAAATTATAAGAAAGTGAGGTGAACTCCTATCGCGGGGCTAAGTTTTCACCAAGTTTCACAGGGAACTATAAAAAACCCTCGGTGTAATAAGTTCTAGGCTATTCCCATGGACAGAACTGTTGTAATATGTATGTTTACACCGTTTTAGAGCAAACTGAATCGTTTTATTCCATGCGAAAGGCGTACTTTATAAGAAAGTAAGGTGAACTCTTATAGCGGGGCTAATTTATAACTAAGTTTTACGGGGAACTATAAGAAACCTTCGCTGTAATAAGTTCTACGCTGTTCCTATAGGCAAAACTGTTGTAATACTAATGTTTATACCGTTTTAGAGCAGACGGAATTGTTTTATTCCATGCGAAAGGCATACTCTATAAGAAAGTGAGGGGAACTCTTATTGCGGGGCTAAGTTTTCACTCAGTTTCACGGGCAACTATAAAACTGCCTGGGTATAATATGTTCTAGGCTGTTCCGATGGACAGAACTGTTGTAAAACGTATGGTTACACCGTTATAGAGCAAAGGGAATCGTTTTATTTCATGCAAAAAGCGTACTTTAAATGAAAAGTGAGGTGAACTTTCATTGCGGGGCTAAGTTTTTACTAAGCTTCACGGAGAATATAAGAACCCTTCGGTGTAATAAGTTCTATGCTGTTCCCATGGACAGAACTGTTATACTACGTATGTTTACAATGTTTTAGAGCAAACGGAATCATTTTATCTCATTCAAAAGGCGTACTTTATAAGAAATTAAGGTGAACTCTTATGGCGGTGCTAATTTATAACTAAGTTCTACGGGGAATTATAAAAAAACCCTCGGTGCAATAACTTCTACGCTGTTCCCATGGACAGAACGGTTTTAATACATATGTTTACACCGTTTTAGAGCAAACGGAATCGTTTTATTCAATGCGAAAGGCGTAAATTACAACAAAGTGAGAAGAACTCTTATTAGGCGGCTAAGTATTCACTAAGTTTCAAGGGGAACTATAAAACTGCCTCGGTGTAATATGTTCTAGGCTGTTCCCATGGACAGAACTGTTGTAATACGTATGGTTACACCGTTTTACAGCAAAGGGAATCGTTTTATTCCATGCGAAAGGCATACTTTATAAGAAAGTGAGGGGAACTCTTATTGCAGGGCTAAGTTTTCTCTAAGTTTTACGGGGAACTATAATAAAGCCTCGGTGTTATAAGTTCTAGGCTGTTCCCATGGACAGAACGGTTTTAATACGTATGTTTACACCGTTTTAGAGCAAACTGAATCGTTTTTTTCCAGGCAAAAGGCGTACTTTATAAGAAAGTTTGGTGAACTCTTATTGCGTGGCTTAGTTTTCATTAAGTTACACGGGGAACTATACAAAACCCTCAATGTTATAAGTTCTAGGCTATTCCCATGGATAGAACTGTTGTAATATGTATTTTTACTACGTTTTAGAGCAAACGGAATCAATTTATTCCATCCGAAAGGCATAGTTTATAGAAAGAAAGGTGAACTCTTATGGCGGGGCTAAGTTTTCATTATGTTTCATGGGGAACTATAAGAAACCCTCGGTGTTATAAGTTTTAGGCTGTTCCCATGGACAGAACTGTTGTAATATTTATTTTTACACCATTTTAGAGCAAACGGAATCGTGTTATTCCATGTGAAAGGCATACTTTGTAAGAAAGTGAGGTGAACTCTTATTGCAGGGCTAAGTTTTCACTAAGTTTCACGGGGAAATATTGAAACCCTCAGTGTAATAAGTTCTAGGCTCTTCCCATCGACAGAACGGTTGTAATACGTATGTTTACACGGTTTTAGAGCAAACAGAATCGTTTTATTCCATGCGAAAGGCGTACTTTATAAGAAAATGAGGTGAACTCTAATTGCGGGGCTAAGTTTTCCCTAAGTTTTACGGGGAACTATAAGAAACCCTCGGTAAAATAAGCTCTGGGCTGTTCCCATGGACAAAACGGTTGTAATACGTATGTTTACACTGTTTTAGAGCAAAGGGAATCGTTTTAATCCACGCGAAAGGCATTCTTTTTAAGAAAGTGAGGTGAAGTCTTATTACGGGGCTAAGTTTTCACTAAGCTTCACGGGGAATTATAAGAAACCCTCGGTGTAATAAGTTCGCCGCTGTTCCCATGGACAGAACTGTTGTAATACGTATGTTTACACCGTATTAGAGGAAACGGAATAGTTTTATTCAATGCGAAAGGCGTAAATTATAAGAAAGTGAGGTGAACTCCTATCGCGGGGCTAAGTTTTCACCAAGTTTCACAGGGAACTATAAAAAACCCTCGGTGTAATAAGTTCTAGGCTATTCCCATGGACAGAACTGTTGTAATAAGTATGTTTTCACCGTTTTAGAGCAAACTGAATCGTTTTATTCCATGCGAAAGGCGTACTTTATAAGAAATAAAGGTGAACTCTTATAGCGGGGCTAATTTATAACTAAGTTTTACGGGGAACTATAAGAAACCTTCGCTGTAATAAGTTCTACGCTGTTCCTATAGGCAAAACTGTTGTAATACTAATGTTTATACCGTTTTAGAGCAGACGGAATTGTTTTATTCCATGCGAAAGGCATACTCTATAAGAAAGTGAGGGGAACTCTTATTGCGGGGCTAAGTTTTCACTCAGTTTCACGGGCAACTATAAAACTGCCTGTGTATAATATGTTCTAGGCTGTTCCGATGGACAGAACTGTTGTAAAACGTATGGTTACACCGTTATAGAGCAAAGGGAATCGTTTTATTTCATGCAAAAGGCGTACTTTAAATGAAAAGTGAGGTGAACTTTCATTGCGGGGCTAACTTTTTACTTAGCTTCACGGAGAATATAAGAACCCTTCGGTGTAATAAGTTCTATGCTGTTCCCATGGACAGAACTGTTATACTACGTATGTTTACAATGTTTTAGAGCAAACGGAATCATTTTATCTCATGCAAAAGGCGTACTTTATAAGAAATTAAGGTGAACTCTTATGGCGGTGCTAATTTATAACTAAGTTCTAGGGGGAATTATAAAAAAACCCTCGGTGTAATAACTTCTACGCTGTTCCCATGGACAGAACGGTTTTAATACATATGTTTACACCGTTTTAGAGCAAACGGAATCGTTTTATTCAATGCGAAAGGCGTAAATTACAAGAAAGTGAGAAGAACTCTTATTAGGCGGCTAAGTATTCACTAAGTTTCAAGGGGAACTATAAAACTGCCTCGGTGTAATATGTTCTAGGCTGTTCCCATGCACAGAACTGTTGTAATACGTATGGTTACACCGTTTTAGAGCAAAGGGAATCGTTTTATTCCATGCGAAAGGCATACTTTATAAGAAAGTGAGGGGAACTCTTATTGCGGGGCTAAGTTTTCTCTAAGTTTTACGGGGAACTATAATAAAGCCTCGGTGTTATAAGTTCTAGGCTGTTCCCATGGACAGAACGGTTTTAATATGTATGTTTACACCGTTTTAGAGCAAACTGAATCGTTTTTTTCCAGGCAAAAGGCGTATTTTATAAGAAAGTTTGGTGAACTCTTATTGCGTGGCTTAGTTTTCATTAAGTTACACGGGGAACTATAAGAAACCCTCAGTGTTATAAGTTCTAGGCTATTCCCATGGACAGAACTGTTGTAATATGTATTTTTAAACGTTTTAGAGCAAACGGAATCAATTTATTCCAGGCGAAAGGCATAGTTTATAGAAAGAAAGGTGAACTCTTATGGCGGGGCTAAGTTTTCATTATGTTTCATGGGGAACTATAAGAAACCCTCGGTGTTATAAGTTTTAGGCTATTCCCATGGACAACACTGTTGTAATATGTATTTTTACACCATTTTAGAGCAAACGGAATCGTGTTATTCCATGTGAAAGGCATACTTTGTAAGAAGGTGAGGTGAACTCTTATTGCAGGGCTAAGTTTTCACTAAGTTTCACGGGGAAATATTGAAACCCTCGGTGTAATAAGTTCTAGGCTCTTCCAATTGACAGAACTGTTGTAAAACGTATGTTTACACCGTTTTAGAGCAAACGGAATCGTTTTATTCCATGCGAAAGGCGTACTTTATAAGAAAGTGTGGTGAACTCTTATTGCGAAGCAAAGTTTTCACTAAGTTTTACGGGGAACTATAAGAAACCCTCAATGAAATAAGCTCTATGCTGTTCCCATTGACAGAACTGTTGTAATACGTATGTTTACAACGTTTTAGAGCAAACGGAATCATTTTATCTCATGCAAAAGGCGTACTTTATAAGAAATGAAGGTTAACTCTTATGGCGGTGCTAATTTATAACTAAGTTCTACGGGGAATTATAAAAAACCCTCGGTGTAATAACTTCTACGCTGTTCCCATGGACAGAACGGTTTTAATACATATGTTTACACCGTTTTAGAGCAAACGGAATCGTTTTATTTAATGCGAAAGGCGTAAATTATAAGAAAGTGAGAAGAACTCTAATTGTGGGCCTAAGGTTTCACTAAGTTCACAGGGAACTATAGAAAACCCTCGGTGTAATAAGTTCTAGGCTGTTCCCATGGACAGAACTGTTGTAAAACGTAAGTTTACATCGTTTTAGAGCAAACGGAATCATTTTATTCCATGCAAAAGTCGTTCTTTATAAGAAAGTGAGGCAAACTCTTATTGCGGGGCTAAGTTTTTACTGAGCTTCACGGGGAATTATAAGAAACCCTCGGTGTAATAAGTTTTACGCTGTTCCCATGGACAGAACTGTTGTAATACGCGGTGGGGCATTAATTCGTGTTTCGGATTAAATCCTTCTTCAGAGCCATGTAATATTAACATTAATTCATAAGGCATGGTCTAACACGGGCAATTAAATTGTACCAGAGCAGGCTACTGCAATTGACATATGCCTCCACCGGGTCTCGAACCCGGGTTTGATCGGACACAGGCGGGCGTGCTAACCACTGTCATAAACCAGGACAATAAGTTAGCACAGTAACCTTGATGTCTTCACAACTCCAGGGTTATCCACGGTGGGGCATTAATTCGTGTTTCGGATTGAATCCTTCTTCAGAGCCATGTAATATTAACATTAATTCATAAGGCATGGTCTAACACGGGCAATTAAATTGTACCAGAGCAGGCTACTGTTTTAATTGCCCGTGTTAGACCATGCCTTATGAATTAATGTTAATATTACATGGCTCTGAAGAAGGATTTAATCCGAAACACGAATTAATGCCCCACCGTGGATAAGCCTGGAGTTGTGAAGACATCAAGGTTACTGTGCATACTTATTGTCCCGGTTTAGGACAGTGGTTAGCACGCCCGCCTGTGTCCGATCAAACCCGGGTTCGAGACCCGGTGGAGAAATATGTCAATTGCAGTAGCCTGCTCTGGTACAATTTAATTGCCCGTGTTAGACCATGCCTTATGAATTAATGTTAATATTACATGGCTCTGAAGAAGGATTTAATCCGAAACACAAATTAATGCCCCACCGTGGATAAGCCTGGAGTTGTGAAGACATCAAGGTTACTGTGCTAACTTATTGTCCTGGTTTAGGACAGTGGTTAGCACGCCCGCCTGTGTCCGATCAAACCCGGGTTCGAGACCCGGTGGAGGCATATGTCAATTGTAGTAGCCTGCTCTGGTACAATTTAATTCTGTTGTAATACGTATGTTTACACCGTTTTAGAGAAAAAGGAATCGTTTATTTCAATGCGAAAGGCGTAAATTATAAGAAAGTGAGAAGAACTCTTATTGTGGGGCTAAGGTCCCACTAAGTTTCACGGGGAACTATAAGATACCCTCGGTGTAATAAGTTCTAGGCTGTTGCCGTGGACAGAAATGTTGTAATACGTATGTTTACACCGTTTTAGAGCAAACAGAATCATTTTATTCCATGCAAAAGGAGTACTTTATAAGAAAGTGAGGTGAACTCATTGTGGGGCTAAGTTTTCACTAAATTTCATTGGGAACTATAAGAGATCCTCGGTGTTATATGTTCTAGGCTGTTCCCATAGACAGAACTGTTGTAATACGTATTTTTACTACGTTTTAGAGCAAACGGAATCAATTTATTCCAGGCGAAAGGCATAGTTTATAAGAAAGTAAGGTTAACTCTTATGGTGGGGCTAAGTTTTCATTAAGTTTCATTGGGATCTATAAGAAACCCTCGGTGTTATGAGTCTTAGGCTGTTCCCATGGACAGAACTGTTGTATTACGTATTTTTACAACGTTTTAGAGCAAACGGAATCGTGTTATTCCATGTGAAAGCCATACTTTGTAAGAAAGTGAGGTGAACTCTTTTTGCAGGGCTAAGTTTTCACTAAGTTTCACGGGGAAATTTTGGAAACCCTCGGTGTAATAAATTCTAGGCTCTTCCCTACGACAGAACGGTTGTAATACGTATGTTTACACCGTTTTAGAGCAAACTGAATCGTTTTATTCCATGCCAAAGGTGTACTTTATAAGAAAGTGAGGTGAACTCTTATTTTTGGGCTAAGTTTTCACTAAGTTTCAAGGAGAACTATAAGATACCCTCGGTGTAATAGGTTCTAGGCTGTTCCCACGGACAGAACTTTTATAATACGTATGTTTTAACCATTTTAGAGCAAACGGAATCATTTTATTCCATGCGAAAGGCGTACTTGATAGGAAAGTGAGGTGAACTCTTATTGTGGGGCTAAGAATTCACTAAATTTCACAGAGAACTATAGAAAATCCTCGGTGTAATAAGTTCTAGGCTGTTCCCATGGACAGAACTTTTATAATACGTATATTTACACCGTTTTAGAGCAAACGGAATCATTTTATTCCATGCGAAAGGCGTACTTTATAAGAAAGTGAGGTGAACTTCTATTGCAGGGCTAAGTTTTCACTAAGTTTTACGGGGAACTATAAGAAACCCTCGGTGAAATAAGCTCTAGGCTATTCCCATGGACAAAACGGTTGTAATGCGGGGAACTATACGAAACCCTCAGTGTTATAAGTTCTAGGCTGTTCCCATGGACAGAACTGTTGTAATATGTATTTTTACTACGTTTTAGAGCAAACGGAATCAATTTATTCCATGCGAAAGGCATAGTTTAGTTAGAAAGAAAGGTGAACTCTTATGGCGGGGCTAAGTTTTCACTCAGTTTCACGGGGAACTATAAAACTGCCTGGGTATAATATGTTCTAGGCTGTTCCGATGGACAGAACTGTTGTAAAACGTATGGTTACACCGTTATAGAGCAAAGGGAATCGTTTTATTTCATGCAAAAAGCGTACTTTAAATGAAAAGTGAGGTGAACTTTCATTGCGGGGCTAAATTTTACTAAGCTTCACGGGGAATATAAGAAACCTTCGGTGTAATAAGTTCTATGCTGTTCCCATGGACAGAACTGTTATACTACGTATGTTTACAATGTTTTAGAGCAAACGGAATCATTTTATCTCATGCAAAAGGCGTACTTTATAAGAAATTAAGGTGAACTCTTATGGCGGTGCTAATTTATAACTAAGTTCTACGGGGAATTATAAAAAAACCCTCGGTGTAATAACTTCTACGCTGTTCCCATGGACAGAACGGTTTTAATACATATGTTTACCCCGTTTTAGAGCAAACGGAATCGTTTTATTCAATGCAAAAGGCGTAAATTACAAGAAAGTGAGAAGAACTCTTATTGCGCGGCTAAATATTCACTAAGTTTCACGGGGAACTATAAAACTGCCTCGGTGTAATATGTTCTAGGCTGTTCCCATGGACAGAACTGTTGTAATACGTATTTTTACTACGTTTTAGAGCAAACGGAATCATTTTATTCCATGCAAAAGGCGTACTTGATAAGAAAGTGAGGTGAACTCTTGTTGTAGGGCTAAGAATTCACTAAGTTTCACAGGGAGCTAAAGAAAACCCTCGGTGTAATAAGTTCTAGGCTGTTCCCATGGACAGAACTTTTATAATACCTATATTTACACCGTTCTAGAGCAAACGGAATCATTTTATTCCATGGGAAAGGCGTACTTTATAAGAAAGTGAGGTGAACTCTTAATGCAGGGCTAAGTTTTCACTAAGTTTTACAGGGAATTATATGAAACCCTCGGTGAAATATGTTCTAGGCTGTTCCCATGGACAGAACTGTTGTAATACGTATGGTTACACCGTTTTAGAGCAAAGGGAATCGTTTTATTCCATGCGAAAGGCATACTTTATAAGAAAGTGAGGGGAACTCTTATTGCTGGGCTAAGTTTTCTCTAAGTTTTACGGGGAACTATAATAAAGCCTCGGTGTTATAAGTTCTAGGCTGTTCCCATGGACAGAACGGTTTTAATACGTATGTTTACACCGTTTTAGAGCAAACTGAATCGTTTTATTCCAGGCAAAAGGCGTACTTTATAAGAAAGTTTGGTGCACTCTTATTGCGTGGTTTAGTTTTCATTAAGTTACACGGGGAACTATATGAAACCCTCAGTGTTATAAGTTCTAGGCTGTTCCCATGGACAGAACTGTTGTAATATGTATTTTTACTACGTTTTAGAGCAAACGGAATCAATTTATTCCATGCGAAAGGCATAGTTTATAAGAAAGAAAGGTGAACTCTTATGGCGGGGCTAAGTTTTCATTAAGTTTCTTGGGGAACTATAAGAAACCCTCGGTGTTATAAGTTTTAGGCTGTTCCCATGGACAGAACTGTTGTAATATGTATTTTTACACCATTTTAGAGCAAACGGAATCGTGTTATTCCATGTGAAAGGCATACTTTGTAAGAAAGTGAGGTTAACTCTTATTGTAGGGCTAAGTTTTCACTAAGTTTCAAGGGGAAATATTGAAACGCTTGGTGTAATAAGGCCTAGGCTCTTCCAATCGACAGAACGGTTGTAATACGTATGTTTACACAGTTTTAGAGCAAACAGAATCGTTTTATTCCATGCGAAAGGCGTACTTTATAAGAAAGTGAGGTGAATTGTAATTGCGGGGCTAAGTTTTCACTAAGTTCTACGGGGAACTATAAGAAACCCTCGGTGAAATAAGCTCTGGGCTGTTCCCATGGACAAAACGGTTGTAATACGTATGTTTACACTGTTTTAGAGCAAAGGGAATCGTTTTAATCCACGCGAAAGGCATACTTTTTAAGAAAGTGAGGTGAAGTCTTATTGCAGGGCTAAGTTTTCACTATGCTTCACGGGGAATTATAAGAAACCCTCGGTGTAATAAGTTCGCCGCTGTTCCCATGGACAGAACTGTTGTAATACGTATGTTTACATCGTTTTAGAGCAAACGGAATAGTTTTATTCAATGCTAAAGGCGTAAATTATAAGAAAGTGAGGTGAACTCCTTAGGCAGGACTAAGTTTTCAGCAAGTTTCACAGGGAACTATAAAAAACCCTCGGTGTAATAAGTTCTAGGCTATTCCCATGGACAGAACTGTTGTAATAAGTATGTTTACACCGTTTTAGAGCAAACTGAATCGTTTTATTCAATGCGAAAGGCGTACTTTATAAGAAAGTAAGGTGAACTCTTATAGCGGGGCTAATTTATAACTAAGTTTTACGGGGAACTATAAGAAACCCTCGGTGAAATAAGCTCTAGGCTGTTCCCATGGACAAAACCGTTGTAATACGGATGTTTACACTGTTTTAGAGCAAAGGGAATTATTTCAATCCACGCGAAAGGCATACTTTTTAAGAAAGTGAGGTGAAGTCTTATTGCGGGGCTATGTTTTCTCTAAGTTTTACGGGGAACTATAAGAAAGCCTCGGTGTAATAAGTTCTAGGATGTTCCCATGGACAGAACGGTTTTAATACATATGTTTACACCGTTTTAGAGAAAAGTGAATCGTTTTATTCAATGTGAAAGGCGTAAATTATAAGAAAGTGAGAAGAACTCTAATTGTGGGGCTAAGGTTTCACTAATTTTGACAGGGAACTATAGAAAACCCTCGGTGTAATAAGTTCTAGGCTGTTCCCATGGACAGAACTGTTGTAAAACGTATGTTTACACCGTTTTAGAGCAAACGGAATCATTTTATTCCATGCGAAAGGCGTTCTTTATAAGAAAGTGAGGTAAACTCTTATTGGGGGGGCTAAGTTTTTACTGAGCTTCACGGGGAATTATAAGAAATCCTCGGTGTAATAAGTTCTACGATGTTCCCATGGACAGAACTGTTGTAATACGTATGTTTCCACCGTTTTACAGAAAACGGAATCGTTTAATTCAATGCGAAAGGCGTAAATTATAAGAAAGTGAGAAGAACTCTTATTGTGGGGCTAAGGTCTCACAAAGTTTCACGGGGAACAATAAGATACCCTCGGTGTATTAAGTTCTAGGCTGTTGCCGTGGACAGAACTGTTGTAATACGTATGTTTACACCGTTTTAGAGCAAACAGAATCATTTTATTCCATGCAAAAGGCATACTTTATAAGAAAGTGAGGTGAACTCATTGTAGGGCTAAGTTTTCACTAAATTTCATGGGGAACTATAAGATACCCTCGGTGTAATAAGTTGTAGGCTGTTCCCATGGGCAGAACGGTTTTAATACGTATGTTTACACCGTTTTAGAGCAAACTGAATCGTTTTATTCCATGCAAAAGGCGTACTTTATAAGAAAGTGAGGTGAACTCATTGTGGGGCTAAGTTTTCACTAAATTTCATTGGGAACTATAAGAGATCCTCAGTGTAATAAGTTCTAGGCTCTTCCAATTGACAGAACTGTTGTAAAACGTATGTTTACATCGTTTCAGAGCAAACGGAATCGTTTTATTCCATGCAAAAGGCGTACTTTATAAGAAAGTGTGGTGAATTCTTATTGCGTGGCTTAGTTTTCATTAAGTTACACAGGGAACAATAAGAAACCTTTGGTGTTATATGTTCTAGGCTCTTTCCATCGACAGAACGGTTGTAATACGTATGTTTACACCGTTTTAGAGCAAACTGAATCGTTTTATTCCATGCGAAAGGCGTACTTTATAAGAAAGTGAGGTGAACTCTTATTTTTGGGCTAAGTTTTCACTAAGTTTCAAGGAGAACTATAAGATACCCTCGGTGTAATAGGTTCTAGGCTGTTCCCACGGACAGAACTTTTATAATACATATGTTTACACCATTTTAGAGCAAACGGAATCATTTTATTCCATGCGAAAGGCGTACTTGATAAGAAAGTGAGGTGAACTCTTATTGTGGGGCTAAGGTCTCACTAAGTTTCACAGGGAACTATAGAAAACCCTCTGTGTAATAAGTTCTAGGCTGTTCCAATAGAAAGAACTTTTATAATACGTATATTTACACCGTTTTAGAGCAAACGGAATCATTTTATTCCATGCAAAAGGCGTACTTTATAAGAAAGTGGGGTGAACTCTTATTGCAGGGCTAAGTTTTCACTAAGTTTTACGGGGAACTATAAGAAACCCTCGGTGAAATAAGCTCTAGGCTGTTCCCATGGACAAAACGGTTGTAATACGTATGTTTACACCGTTTTAGAGCAAAGGGAATCGTTTTATTCCATGCGAAAGGCATACTTTATAAGAAAGTGAGGGGAACTCTTATTGCGGGGCTAAGTATTCACTAAGTTTCACGGGGAATTATAAAACTGCCTCGGTGTAATATGTTCTAGGCTGTTCCCATGGAGAGAACTGTTGTAATACGTATGTTTACACTGTTTTAGAGCAAAGGGGATCGTTTTATTCCATGCGAAAGGCATACTTTATAAGAAAGTGAGGGGAACTCTTATTGCGGGGCTAAGTATTCACTAAGTTTCACGGGGAACTATAAAACTGCCTCGGTGTATTAAGTTCTAGGCTGTTGCCGTGGACAGAACTGTTTTAACACGTATGTTTACACCGTTTTAGAGCAAACAGAATCATTTTATTCCATGCAAAAGGCGTACTTTATAAGAAAGTGAGGTGAACTCATTGTTGGGCTAAGTTTTCACTAAATTTCATGGGGAACTATAAGAGATCCTCGGTGTAATAAGTTCTAGGCTGTTCCCATGGACAGAACGGTTTTAATACGTATGTTTACACCGTTTTAGTGCAAACTGAAAAACTGAATCGTTTTATTCCATGCAAAAGGCGTACTTTATAAGAAAGTGAGGTGAACTCATTGTGGAGCTAAGTTTTCACTAAATTTCATGGGGAACTATAAGAGATCCTCGGTGTAATAAGTTCTAGGCTCTTCCAATTGACAGAACTGTTGTAAAACGTATGTTTACACCGTTTTAGAGCAAACAGAATCGTTTTATTCCATGCAAAAGGCGTACTTTATAAGAAAGTGTTGTGAATTCTTATTGCGTGGCTTAGTTTTCATTAAGTTACACGGGGAACTATAAGAAACCCTTGGTGTTATATGTTCAAGGCTGTTCTCATAGACAGAACTGTTGTAATACGTATTTTTACTACGTTTTAGAGCAAACAGAATCAATTTATTCCATGCGAAAGGCATAGTTTATTAAAAAGTAAGGTCAACTCTTATGGCGGGGCTAAGTTTTCATTAAGTTTCACGGGGATATATTGGAAACCATCGGTGTTATAAGTTTTAGGCTGTTCCCATGGACAGAACTGTTGTATTACGTATTTTTACAACGTTTTAGAGCAAACGGAATCGTGTTATCCCATATGAAAGGCATACTTTGTAAGAAAGTGAGGTAAACTCTTATTGAAGGGCTAAGTTTTCACTAAGTTTCACGAGGAAATATTGAAACCCTCGGTGTAATAAGTTCTAGGCTCTTCCCATCGACAGAACGGTTGTAATACGCATGTTTACACGGTTTTAGAGTAAACAGAATCGTTTTATTCCATGCGAAAGGCGTACTTTATAAGAAGGTAAGGTGAACTGTAATTGCGGGGCTAAGTTTTCACTAAGTTTTACGGGGAACTATTAGAAACCCTCGGTGAAATAAGCTCTAGGCTGTTCCCATGGACAAAACCGTTGTAATACGGATGTTTACACTGTTTTAGAGCAAAGGGAATTATTTCAATCCACGCAAAAGGCATACTTTTTAAGAAAGTGAGGTGAAGTCTTATTGCGGGGCTAAGTTTTCTCTAAGTTTTACGGGGAACTATAAGAAAGCCTCGGTGTAATAAGTTCTAGGATGTTCCCATGGACAGAACGGTTTTAATACATATGTTTACACCGTTTTAGAGAAAAGTGAATCGTTTTATTCAATGTGAAAGGCGTAAATTATAAGAAAGTGAGAAGAACTCTAATTGTGGGGCTAAGGTTTCACTAATTTTGACAGGGAACTATAGAAAACCCTCGGTGTAATAAGTTCTAGGCTGTTCCCATGGACAGAACTGTTGTAAAACGTATGTTTACACCGTTTTAGAGCAAACGGAATCATTTTATTCCATGCGAAAGGCGTTCTTTATAAGAAAGTGAGTTAAACTCTTATTGGGGGGGCTAAGTTTTTACTGAGCTTCACGGGGAATTATAAGAAACCCTCGGTGTAATAAGTTCTACGATGTTCCCATGGACAGAACTGTTGTGATACGTATGTTTCCACCGTTTTACAGAAAACGGAATCGTTTAATTCAATGCGAAAGGCGTAAATTATAAGAAAGTGAGAAGAACTCTTATTGTGGGGCTAAGGTCTCACAAAGTTTCACGGGGAACAATAAGATACCCTCGGTGTATTAAGTTCTAGGCTGTTGCCGTGGACAGAACTGTTGTAATATGTATGTTTACACCGTTTTAGAGCAAACAGAATCATTTTATTCCATGCAAAAGGCGTACTTTATAAGAAAGTGAGGTGAACTCATTGTAGGGCTAAGTTTTCACTACATTTCATGGGGAACTATAAGATACCCTCGGTGTAATAAGTTCTAGGCTGTTCCCATGGACAGAACGGTTTTAATACGTATGTTTACACCGTTTTAGAGCAAACTGAATCGTTTTATTCCATGCAAAAGGCATACTTTATAAGAAAGTGAGGTGAACTCATTGTGGGGCTAAGTTTTCACTAAATTTCATTGGGAACTATAAGAGATCCTCGGTGTAATAAGTTCTAGGCTCTTCCAATTGACAGAACTGTTGTAAAACGTATGTTTACATCGTTTCAGAGCAAACGGAATCGTTTTATTCCCTGCAAAAGGCGTACTTTATAAGAAAGTGTGGTGAATTCTTATTGCGTGGCTTAGTTTTCATTAAGTTACACAGGGAACAATAAGAAACCTTTGGTGTTATATGTTCTAGGCTGTTACCATAGACAGAACTGTTGTAAAACGTATGTTTACACCGTTTTAGAGCAAACGGAATCGTTTTATTCCATGCAAAAGGCGTACTTTATAAGAAAGTGAGGTGAACTCATTGTGGGGCTAAGTTTTCACTAATTTTCATGGGGAACTATAAGAGATCCTCGGTGTAATAAGTTCTAGGCTCTTCCAACTGACAGAACTGTTGTAATACGTATTTTTACTACGTTTTAGAGCAAACGGAATCAATTTATTCCATGCGAAAGGCATAGTTTATAAAAAAGTATGGTGAACTCTTATGGCGGGGCTAAGTTTTCATTAAGTTTCACGGGGAAAGATTGGAAACCATCGTTGTAATAAATTCTAGGCTCTTTCCATCGACAGAACGGTTGTAATACGTATGTTTACACCGTTTTAGAGGAAACTGAATCGTTTTATTCCATGCGAAAGGCGTACTTTATAAGAAAGTGAGGTGAACTCTTATTTTTGGGCTAAGTTTTCACTAAGTTTCAAGGAGAACTATAAGATACCCTCGGTGTAATAGGTTCTAGGCTGTTCCCACGGACAGAACTTTTATAATACGTATGTTTACACCATTTTAGAGCAAACGGAATCATTTTATTCCATGGGAAAGGCGTACTTGATAAGAAAGTGAGGTGAACTCTTATTGCAGGGCTAAGTTTTCACTAAGTTTCACAGGGAACTATAGAAAACCCTCGGTGTAATAAGTTCTAGGCTGTTCCAATAGAAAGAACTTTTATAATACGTATATTTACACCGTTTTAGAGCAAACGGAATCATTTTATTCCATGCAAAAGGCGTACTTTATAAGAAAGTGGGGTGAACTCTTATTGCAGGGCTAAGTTTTCACTAAGTTTTACGGGGAACTATAAGAAACCCTCGGTGAAATAAGCTCTAGGCTGTTCCCATGGACAAAACGGTTGTAATACGTATGTTTACACCGTTTTAGAGCAAAGGGAATCGTTTTATTCCATGCGAAAGGCATACTTTATAAGAAAGTGAGGGGAACTCATTGTGGGGCTAAGTTTTCACTAAATTTCATGGGGAACTATAAGATACCCTCGGTGTAATAAGTTCTAGGCTGTTCCCATGGACAGAACGGTTTTAATACGTATGTTTACACCGTTTTAGAGCAAACTGAATCGTTTTATTCCATGCAAAAGGCGTACTTTATAAGAAAGTGAGGTGAACTCATTGTGGGGCTAAGTTTTCACTAAATTTCATGGGGAACTATAAGAGATCCTCGGTGTAATAAGTTCTAGGCTCTTCCAATTGACAGAACTGTTGTAAAACGTATGTTTACATCGTTTCAGAGTAAATGGAATCGTTTTATTCCATGCAAAAGGCGTACTTTATAAGAAAGTGTGGTGAATTCTTATTGCGTGGCTTAGTTTTCATTAAGTTACACAGGGAACAATAAGAAACCCTTGGTGTGATATGTTCTAGGCTGTTCCCATAGACAGAACTGTTGTAAAACGTATGTTTACACCGTTTTAGAGCAAACGGAATCGTTTTATTCCATGCAAAAGGCGTACTTTATAAGAAATTGAGGTGAACTCATTGTGGGGCTAAGTTTTCACTAATTTTCATGGGGAACTATAAGAGATCCTCGGTGTAATAAGTTCTAGGCTCTTCCAACTGACAGAACTGTTGTAATACGTATTTTTACTATGTTTTAGAGCAAACGGAATCAATTTATTCCATGCGAAAGGCATAGTTTATAAGAAAGTATGGTGAACTCTTATGGCGGGGCTAAGTTTTCATTAAGTTTCACGGGGAAAGATTCGAAACCATCGGTGTAATAAATTCTAGGCTCTTTCCATCGACAGAACGGTTGTAATACGTATGTTTACACCGTTTTAGAGCAAACTGAATCGTTTTATTCCATGCGAAAGGCGTACTTTATAAGAAAGTGAGGTGAACTCTTATTTTTGGGCTAAGTTTTCACTAAGTTTCAAGGAGAACTATAAGATACCCTCGGTGTAATAGGTTCTAGGCTGTTCCCACGGACAGAACTTTTATAATACGTATGTTTACACCATTTTAGAGCAAACGGAATCATTTTATTCCATGCGAAAGGCGTACTTGATAAGAAAGTGAGGTGAACTCTTATTGTGGGGCTAAGGTCTCACTAAGTTTCACAGGGAACTATAGAAAAGACTCGGTGTAATAAGTTCTAGGCTGTTCCAATAGAAAGAACTTTTATAATACGTATATTTACACCGTTTTAGAGCAAACGGAATCATTTTATTCTATGCAAAAGGCGTACTTTATAAGAAAGTGGGGTGAACTCTTATTGCAGGGCTAAGTTTTCACTAAGTTTTACGGGGAACTATAAGAAACCCTCGGTGAAATAAGCTCTAGGCTGTTCCCATGGACAAAACGGTTGTAATACGTATGTTTACACCGTTTTAGAGCAAAGGGAATCGTTTTATTCCATGCGAAAGGCATACTTTATAAGAAAGTGAGGGGAACTCTTATTGCGGGGCTAAGTATTCACTAAGTTTCACGGGGAATTATAAAACTGCCTCGGTGTAATATGTTCTAGGCTGTTCCCATGGAGAGAACTGTTGTAATACGTATGTTCACACTGTTTTAGAGCAAAGGGGATCGTTTTATTCCATGCGAAAGGCATACTTTATAAGAAAGTGAGGGGAACTCTTATTGCGGGGCTAAGTATTCACTAAGTTTCACGGGGAACTATAAAACTGCCTCGGTGTATTAAGTTCTAGGCTGTTGCCGTGGACAGAACTGTTTTAATACGTATGTTTACACCGTTTTAGAGCAAACAGAATCATTTTATTCCATGCAAAAGGCGTACTTTATAAGAAAGTGAGGTGAACTCATTGTTGGGCTAAGTTTTCACTAAATTTCATGGGGAACTATAAGAGATCCTCGGTGTAATAAGTTCTAGGCTGTTCCCATGGACAGAACGGTTTTAATACGTATGTTTACACCGTTTTAGTGCAAACTGTATCGTTTTATTCCATGCAAAAGGCGTACTTTATAAGAAAGTGAGGTGAACTCATTGTGGGGCTAAGTTTTCACTAAATTTCATGGGGAACTATAAGAGATCCTCGGTGTAATAAGTTCTAGGCTCTTCCAATTGACAGAACTGTTGTAAAACGTATATTTACACCGTTTTAGAGCAAACAGAATCGTTCTATTCCATGCAAAAGGCGTACTTTATAAGAAAGTGTTGTGAATTGTTATTGCGTGGCTTAGTTTTCATTAAGTTACACGGGGAACTATAAGAAACCCTTGGTGTTATATGTTCAAGGCTGTTCTCATAGACAGAACTGTTGTAATACGTATTTTTACTACGTTTTAGAGCAAACAGAATCAATTTATTCCATGCGAAAGGCATAGTTTATTAAAAAGTAAGGTCAACTCTTATGGCGGGGCTAAGTTTTCATTAAGTTTCACGGGGATATATTGGAAACCATCGGTGTAATAAATTCTAGCTCTTTCCATCGACAGAACGGTTGTAATACGTATGTTTACACGGTTTTAGAGCAAACTGAATCGTTTTATTCCATGCAAAAGACGTACTTTATAAGAAAGTGAGGTGAAGTCTTATTTTTGGGCTAAGTTTTCACTAAGTTTCAAGGAGAACTATAAGATACCCTCGGTGTAATAGGTTCTAGGCTGTTCCCCTGGACAGAACTTTTATAATACGTATGTTTACACCATTTTAGAGCAAACGGAATCATTTTATTCCATGCGAAAGGCGTACTTGATAAGAAATTGAGGTGAACTCTTATTGTGGGTCTAAGGTCTCACTAAGTTTCACAGGGAACTATAGAAAACCCTCGGTGTAATACGTTCTAGGCTGTTCCCATGGAAAGAACTTTTATAATACGTATATTTACACCGTTTTAGAGCAAACGGAATCATTTTATTCCATGCAAAAGGCGTACTTTATAAGAAAGTGAGATGAACTCTTATTGCAGGGCTAAGTTTTCACTAAGTTTTACGGGGAACTATAAGAAACTCTCGGTGAAATAAGCTCTAGGCTGATCCCATAGACAAAACGGTTGTAATACGGATGTTTACACCGTTTTAGAGCAAAGGGAATCGTTTTATTCCATGCGAAAGGCATACTTTATAAGAAAGTGAGGGGAACTCTTATTGCGGGGCTAAGTATTCACTAAGTTTCACGGGGAACTATAAAACTGCCTCGGTGTAATATATTCTAGGCTATTCCCATGGAGAGAACTGTTGTAATACGTATGTTTACACCGTTTTAGAGCAAAGGGGATCGTTTTATTCCATTCGAAAGGCATACTTTATAAGAAAGTGAGGGGAACTCTTATTGCGGGGCTAAGTATTCTCTAAGTTTTATGGGGAACTATAATAAAGCCTCGGTGTTATAAGTTCTAGGCTGTTCCCATGGACAGAACGGTTTTAATACGTATGTTTACACCGTTTTAGAGCAAACAGAATCGTTTTATTCCATTCGAAAGGCATACTTTATAAGAAAGTGAGGGGAACTCTTATTGCGGGGCTAAGTATTCACTAAGTTTCACGGGGAACTATAAAACTGCCTCGGTGTAATATGTTCTAGGCTGTTCCAATGGATAGAACTGTTGTAATACGTATGGTTACACCGTTTTAGAGCAAAGGGAATCGTTTTATTCCATGCGAAAGGCATACTTTATAAGAAAGTGAGGGGAACTCTTATTGCGGGGCTAAGTTTTCTCTAAGTTTTACGGGGAACTATAATAAAGCCTCGGTGTTATAAGCTCTACGATGTTCCCATGGACAGAACTGTTGTAATACGTATGTTTACAACGTTTTACAGAAAACGGAATCGTTTAATTCAATGCGAAAGGCGTAAATTATAGGAAAGTGAGAAGAACTCTTATTGTGGGGCTAAGGTCTCACTAAGTTTCACGGGGAACTATAAGATACCCTCGGTGTATTAAGTTCTAGGCTGTTGCCGTGGACAGAACTGTTTTAATACGTATGTTTACACCGTTTTAGAGCAAACAGAATCATTTTATTCCATGCAAAAGGCGTACTTTATAAGAAAGTGAGGTGAACTCATTGCGGGGCTACGTTTTCACTAAATTTCATGGGGAACTATAAGAGATCCTTGGGGTAATAAGTTCTAGGCTGTTCCCATGGACAGAACGGTTTTAATACGTATGTTTACACCGTTTTAGAGCAAACTGAATCGTTTTATTCCATGCAAAAGGCGTACTTTATAAGAAAGTGAGGTGAACTCATTGTGGGGCTAAGTTTTCACTAAATTTCATGGGGAACTATAAGAGATCCTCGGTGTAATAAGTTCTAGGCTCTTCCAATTGACAGAACTGTTGTAAAACGTATGTTTACACCGTTTTAGAGCAAACGGCATCGTTTTATTCTATGCAAAAGGCGTACTTTATAAGAAAGTGTTGTGAATTCTTATTGCGTGGCTTAGTTTTCATTAAGTTACACGGGGAACTATAAGAAACCCTTGGTGTTATATGTTCAAGGCTGTTCTCATAGACAGAACTGTTGTAATACGTATTTTTACTACGTTTTAGAGCAAACAGAATCAATTTATTCCAAGCGAAAGGCATAGTTTATTAAAAAGTAAGGTCAACTCTTATGGCGGGGCTAAGTTTTCATTAAGTTTCACAGGGAAATATTGGAAACCATCGGTGTAATAAATTCTAGCTCTTTCCATCGACAGAACGGTTGTAATACGTATGTTTACACGGTTTTAGAGCAAACTGAATCGTTTTATTCCATGCAAAAGGCGTACTTCATAAGAAAGTGAGGTGAAGTCTTATTTTTGGGCTAAGTTTTCACTAAGTTTCAAGGAGAACTATAAGATACCCTCGGTGTAATAGGTTCCAGGCTGTTCCCACGGACAGAACTTTTATAATACGTATGTTTACACCATTTTAGATCAAACGGAATCATTTTATTCCATGCGAAAGGCGTACTTGATAACAAATTGAGGTGAACTCTTATTGTGGGTCTAAGGTCTCACTAAGTTTCACAGAGAACTATAGAAAACCCTCGGTGTAATACGTTCTAGGCTGTTCCCATGGAAAGAACTTTTATAATACGTATATTTACACCGTTTTAGAGCAAACGGAATCATTTTATTCCATGCAAAAGGCGTACTTTATAAGAAAGTGAGGTGAACTCTTATTGCAGAGCTAAGTTTTCACTAAGTTTTACGGGGAACTATAAGAAACTCTCGGTGAAATAAGCTCTAGGCTGTTCCCATAGACAAAACGGTTGTAATACGGATGTTTACACCGTTTTAGAGCAAAGGGAATCGTTTTATTCCATGCGAAAGGCATACTTTATAAGAAAGTGAGGGGAACTCTTATTGCGGGGCTAAGTATTCACTAAGTTTCACGGGGAACTATAAAACTGCCTCGGTGTAATATGTTCTAGGCTATTCCCATGGAGAGAACTGTTGTAATACGTATGTTTACACCGTTTTAGAGCAAAGGGGATCGTTTTATTCCATGCGAAAGGCATACTTTATAAGAAATTGAGGGGAACTCTTATTGTGGGGCTAAGTATTCACTAAGTTTCACGGGGAACTATAAAACTGCCTCGGTGTAATATGTTCTAGGCTGTTCCAATGGATAGAACTGTTGTAATACGTATGGTTACACTGTTTTAGAGCAAAGGGAATCGTTTTATTCCATGCGAAAGGCATACTTTATAAGAAAGTGAGGGGAACTCTTATTGCGGGGCTAAGTTTTCTCTAAGTTTTATGGGGAACTATAATAAAGCCTCGGTGTTATAAGTTCTAGGCTGTTCCCATGGACAGAACGGTTTTAATACGTATGTTTACACCGTTTTAGAGCAAACTGAATCGTTTTATTCCAGGCAAAAGGCGTACTTTATAAGAAAGTGTGGTGAACTCTTATTGCGTGGCTTAGTTTTCATTCAGTTACACGGGGAACTATAAGAAACCCTCAGTGTTATAAGTTCTACGCTGTTACCATGGACAGAACTGTTGAAATACGTATGTTTACACCGTTTTAGGGCAAACTGAATCGTTTTATTCCGTGCGAAAGGCGTACTTCATAAGAAAGTGAGGTGAAGTCTTATTTTTGGGCTAAGTTTTCACTAAGTTTCAAGGAGAACTATAAGATACCCTCGGTGTAATAGGTTCCAGGCTGTTCCCACGGACAGAACTTTTATAATACGTATGTTTACACCATTTTAGATCAAACGGAATCATTTTATTCCATGCGAAAGGCGTACTTGATAACAAATTGAGGTGAACTCTTATTGTGGGTCTAAGGTCTCACTAAGTTTCACAGGGAACTATAGAAAACCCTCGGTGTAATACGTTCTAGGCTGTTCCCATGGAAAGAACTTTTATAATACGTATATTTACACCGTTTTAGAGCAAACGGAATCATTTTATTCCATGCAAAAGGCGTACTTTATAAGAATGTGAGGTGAACTCTTATTGCAGAGCTAAGTTTTCACTAAGTTTTACGGGGAACTATAAGAAACTCTCGGTGAAATAAGCTCTAGGCTGTTCCCATAGACAAAACGGTTGTAATACGGATGTTTACACCGTTTTAGAGCAAAGGGAATCGTTTTATTCCATGCGAAAGGCATACTTTATAAGAAAGTGAGGGGAACTCTTATTGCGGGGCTAAGTATTCACTAAGTTTCACGGGGAACTATAAAACTGCCTCGGTGTAATATGTTCTAGGCTATTCCCATGGAGAGAACTGTTGTAATACGTATGTTTACACCGTTTTAGAGCAAAGGGGATCGTTTTATTCCATGCGAAAGGCATACTTTATAAGAAATTGAGGGGAACTCTTATTGTGGGGCTAAGTATTCACTAAGTTTCACGGGGAACTATAAAACTGCCTCGGTGTAATATGTTCTAGGCTGTTCCAATGGATAGAACTGTTGTAATACGTATGGTTACACTGTTTTAGAGCAAAGGGAATCGTTTTATTCCATGCGAAAGGCATACTTTATAAGAAAGTGAGGGGAACTCTTATTGCGGGGCTAAGTTTTCTCTAAGTTTTATGGGGAACTATAATAAAGCCTCGGTGTTATAAGTTCTAGGCTGTTCCCATGGACAGAACGGTTTTAATACGTATGTTTACACCGTTTTAGAGCAAACTGAATCGTTTTATTCCAGGCAAAAGGCGTACTTTATAAGAAAGTGTGGTGAACTCTTATTGCGTGGCTTAGTTTTCATTCAGTTACACGGGGAACTATAAGAAACCCTCAGTGTTATAAGTTCTACGCTGTTACCATGGACAGAACTGTTGAAATACGTATGTTTACACCGTTTTAGGGCAAACTGAATCGTTTTATTCCGTGCGAAAGGCGTACTTTATAAGAATATGAAGTGAACTGTTATTGTGGGGCTAAGGTTTCACTAAATTTCACGGGGAACTGTAAGAGATCCTCGGTGTAATAAGTTGTAGGCTCTGCTCATTGACAGAACTGTTGTAATACGTATGTTTACACCGTTTTAGAGCAAATGGAATCGTTTTATTCAATGCAAAAGGCGTAAATTATAAGAAAGTGAGGTGAACTCTTATTGTGGGGCTAAGGTTTCACTAACTTTCACGGGGAAATATAAGACACCCTCGGTGTAATAAGTTCTAGGCTGTTACCATGGACAAAACTGTTGAAATACGTATGTTTACAACGTTTTAGAGCAAACTGAATCGTTTTATTCCGTGCGAAAGGCGTACTTTATAAGATAGTAAGGTGAACTCTTATTGTGAGCATACAGGAACGAAGGCCGAGTGGTCTAAGGTGCTAGTTTAAGGCACCATTAATTTCTGTAGCGTGTGTTCGAGTCCCACTACTGTCTTTTTGTTGACATTTCTATACAAAGTATTGTTTCCTTTATTTTGAACACCTGTACATGGTATCTTGTACCACAATTCATGCTATTCACTACAATCCATACAGACAGGATGGCCGAGTTGCATGAGCTGCTGGTTTAAGGCATCAGTCACTTCCATGGCGTTGAGTCGAGTCCTACTCCTGTCATTTTGTTGACATCCCTAAAGAAAATTTTATTTCATTAATTTTTAACACCTGCACATGGTGTCATCTACCATTATCCATGCTATTGACAGGAAAACATACAGGCAAGATGGCCGAGTGGTCTTAGGTGTGGTTTAAGGGACGTGTCACTTCGGTGGCGTGGGTTTGAGTCCCACTCCTGACATTTTGTCGACGTTGCAATACAAAGTATCGTATCCTACATATTGAACATCTGCAAATTGTATCTTTTACCATCATCAATGCTATTGAACACAAAACAAAAAGGCAGGATGGCCGAGTGGTATGAGCCACTGGTTTAAGGCACCATTCACTTATGTTGCATGGGTTCCAGACCCACCCCAGTCATTTTGTTGACATTCCTATACGAAGTATTGTTTCATTTATTTTGAAAACCTGTACATGGTATCTTGTACCATAATTCATGCTTTTCATTATAATCCATACAGGTAGGATGGCTGAGTTGCATGAGGCGCTGGTTTAAGGCACCAGTCACTTCGGTGGCGTGGGTTCGAGTCCCTCTCCTGTCATTTATTTTACATTTCTATATAAAAGAATTGTTTCATGTATTTTGAACATCTGCACATGGTATCTTCTACCATCATGAATTCTATTGACCCAACAACTTACAGGCAGGATGGCTGAGTGGTGTAGGGCGATGGTTCAAGGCACCATTCTCTTTGGTGACGTATGTTCAAGTCCCACTCCTGTCATTTTGTTGACATTTCTACACAAAGTATTAGCAGCAGTCACTTCGATAGCGAGGGTTCGAGTCCTACTCCTGTCATTTTATTGACATTCCTAATGAAAGTTTTATTTCCTTTATTTTGAACGCCTGCACATGATTTCCTTTACCATCATCTATGCTTTTGACAACAAAACATACAGGCAAGATGGCCGTGTGGTCTAAGGTGCTGGTTTAGGGCACTAGTCACTTCGGTGGCGTGGATTTGGTTCCCACGCCTGATATTTTGTTGACATTGCTATACAAAGCATTGTATTCTTTATATTGAACATCTTCAATTGGTTTCTTTTACCATCATCAATGCTATTGAACACAAAACAAAAAGGCAGGATGACCGATTGGTATGAGGCACTGTTTACAGCACCAGTCTATTGAATTCTATTGACCCAACAACATACAGGCAGGATGGCTGAGTGGTGTAGGGCGATGGTTCAAGGCACCATTCTCTTCGGTGACGTATGTTCAAGTCCCACTCCTGTCATTTTGTTGACATTTCTACACAAAGTATTGTTTTCTTTACTTTGAACACCTGCTAATGGTATCTTCTACCATCATCCATGCTATTGACCACAAAACATACAGGCAGGTTGGCCGGAAGGTCTAAGGCTTAATTCACTTCCGTGGAGGGATTCAAGTCCCAATCCTGTCATTTTGTTGATATTCCTATAAGAAAATTTTGTTTCCTGTATTTTGAACACCAACACATGGTATCTACTACCATCATGAATGCTATTGACCACACTATACAGGAACGATTGTCGAAAAGTTTAAGCAGCTGGTTTAAGGCACCATTCACTTCGGTGGATTGGTTCCAGTCATTTTAGGGACATTCCTATACAAAGTATTGTTTCCTCTATTTTGAACACCTGCACATAGTATCTTCTACCACCATCTATGCTATTGACCTCAAACATTCAGGCAGGATGGCCGGGTTGTATGAGGTGCTGGTTAACAGCAGCAGTCACTGCGGTGGCGTAGGTTCGAGTCCCAACCTTGTCATTTTTTTGACATTTCTATACAAAGTATTTTTTCCTTTATTTTGAACACCTGCACATGGTATCTTCTACCATTATCCATGCTATTGACCACAAAACATACAGGCAAGATGGCGGAGTGGTCTAAGGTGCCGGTTTTAGGCACCAGTCACTTGGGGGTGTGGGTTCGAGTCCCAGTCCTGTCATTTTGTTGACATTACTATACAAAGTATTGTTTCCTGTATTTTGAACAACTGCAAATGGTATCTACTACCATCATGAATGCTATTGATCGCACAACATATAGGCAGGATGGCCGAGTGGTCTAGGGCGCTGGTTTAAGGCAGCATTCACTTCCATGAAGTGGGCTCGAGTCCAACTCCAGTCATTTTTTTGACAATCCTATACAAAGTATTGTTTCTTTTATTTTGAACACCTGCACACAGTATCGTCTACCTTCATCCATTCTATTGACCACAAAACATACAGGCAGGATGGTCGAGTTGTATGAGGCGCTGGTTTAAGCCACAAGTCACTTCAGTGGCGTAAGTTCGAGTCCCATTCTTGTCATTTTGTTGACATTCCTATACAAAGTATTGTTTTCTTTTTTTTGAACACCTGCACATGGTAACTTCTACCATCATCCATGCTATAAATCACACAACATACAGGCAGGATGACTGATTGGTCTAAGGCGCTGGTTTAAGGCAGCAGTCACTTAAGTGGCGAGGGTTCGAGACCTACTCCTGTCATTTTGTTGACATTCCTAAAGAAAGTATTGATTCCTTTATTTTGAACACCTGCACATGGTATCTACTACCATCATGAATGCTATTGACCACACAACATACAGGCAGGATGACTGAGTGGTCTAAGGCGCTGGAATAAGGCACCATTCATTGCGATGGAGTCGGTTCGAGTCCCACTCAAGTCATTTTGTTGACATTCCTATACAAAGTATTGTTTCCTTCATTTTGAACACCAGCACATAGTATTTTCTTCCATCAGCCATGCTATTGATCACAAAAGACCAGGCTTAATGGCAAGATGGACTACACGCTGGTTTAAGGCACCAGTCACGTTGGTTAGGTGGGTCTGAGTCCAACTCATGTCACTTTGTTGACATTTCTATAAAAAGTATTGTTCCCGGTATTTTGAACACCTGCACATGGTATCTTCTACCATTATCCATGCTATTGTCCACATAACATAAAGGCAGGATGGCCGAGTGGTTTAAGGCGCTGGTTCCCTCTTCGAGTTCCACTCCTGTCATTTTATTGACATTCCTAAAGAAAGAATTGTTTCCTTTATTTTGAACACCTGCACATGGTATCTCCTAGCATCATCCATGCTATTGACCAAACAACATACAGAAAGGATGGCCAAGTAGTTTAAGGCACCAGTCATTTTGTTGGCATGGCCTGAAGTCCCACATCTGTCATTTTGTTGACATTCCTAAAGAAAGTATTGTTTCCTGTATTTTGAACTCTTTAACATTGTATCTTCTACCATCATCTATGCTATTGACATCCAACATTCAGGCAGGATGGCCGGGTTGTATGAGGTGCTGGTTTACGGCAGCAGTCACTTCGATGGCGTGGGTTTGAGTCCTACTCCTGTCATTTTGTTGACATTCCTAATGAAAGTTTTATTTTCTTTATTTTGAACACCTGCACATGATTTCATCTACCATTATCCTGCTATCGACAACAAAACATACAGGCAAGATGGCCATGTGGTCTAAGGTGCTGGTTTAAGGCACGAGTCACTTCGATGGCGTGTATTTGGTTCCCACGCCTGACATTTTGTTTACATTGCTATACAAAGCATTGTATCCTTTATATTGAACACCTGCACATGTTATCTTCTACAATCATCCAGGCTATTGACCAAAAAACATACAGGCAGGATGGCCGAGTGGTATGAGGCACTGGTTTAAGGCACCAGCCTTTTCGGTGGCGTGGGTTCAAGTCCCACTCCCGTCAATTTCTTGACATTCCTATACAAAATATTGTTTCCTGTATTTTAAAAACCTGCACATGGTAGATTTTACCATTACCCAGGCTACTGACCACAAAACATACAGGCAGGAAGGCCAAGTGGTCTAAGGCCCTGGTTTAAGGCACCAGGCACTTAAGTGGCGTGAATTTGAGTCCCTCTCCTGTCATTTTGTTTACATCCCTCTGAAAAGTATTGTTTCATGTATTTTCAACACCTGCACATGGTTTCTTGTACCATCATGAATGCTATTGACCCAAATTAATACAGGCAGGATGGCCAAGTGGTCTAAGGTGCTTTTTTAAGGCACCATTAACTTCGTTGGCGTATGTTCGATTCCCACTCCTGTCATTTTGTTGACATTCCAATACAAAGTATTGTTTCCTTTATTTTGAACACCTGCACATGGTATATTCTACCATTATCCATGCTATTGACCACTAAACATACAGGCAGGATGGCAAAGTGGCCTAAGGCGCTGGTTTAAGGCACAAGCCTCTTAGGTGGAGTGGCTTCGAGTCCCACTTCTATCATTCTGTTGACATTCCTATACAAAGTGTAGTTTCCTACATTTTGAACACCTGCACATTGTATCTTGTACCATCATCCATGCTATTGACCACAATAACATACCAGCAGGATGGCCAAGTGGTCTAAGATGCTGGTTTAAGGCACAATCCATTTCAATGGAGTGGTTTCGAGTCCCACTCTTGTCATTTTGTTGACATTCCTATACAAAGTATTGTTTCCTTTATTTTGAACACCTGCACATGGTATCTTCTACCATCATCCATGCTATTGCCCAAAATACATACAGGCGGGATGGCAAAGTGGTCTAAGAGGCTGGTTTATGGCATCAAAGTCGCTATACAAAGTATTGTATCCTATATATTGAACATCTGCAAATGGTATCTTTTAACATCATCAATCCTTTTGACCACAAAACAAAAGGGCAGGATGGCAGAGTGGTATGAGGCACTGGGTTCAGGCTTCAATAACTTTTGTGGCATGGGTTCTAGACCAACCCCAGTCATTTTTTTGACATTCCTATACAAAGTATTGTTTCCTTTATTTTGAACAGCTGCACATGGTATCTTCTACTATCATCGATGCTATTGACCACAAAACAAACAGGCAGGATGGCTGAAAGGTCTAAGGCGCTGGTTTAAGGCACCAGTCACTTCGGTGGCATAGGTTCGAGTCCCAACCCTGTCATTTTTGTTGACTTTCCTAAAGAAAGTTTTAATACTAGTTAAATGCATAATTTAAGTAAAGTTAAAATATACCGGACGTTGGTTCGTTACAATGGAATCTTAAGATGCAAATAGGTTCCAATTTACGGTACAGCAAATATGGCATTCAAATACCTTTTTGGTTGAACAATAGTCGGAATAGTGTCTTGTGTATCAGGCCACGCTTTGTAAGTCAAAAAGGTTATGGCTGGTACAATGCTAAAGATTCGTATGAGTTCACAATGTAATCCTTTGTTTAGAGCTTTGCATGGTAAGTCACATAGGGATTTGGTCACATAGGAATACCTATCTCAAACGATGACTTTATAAAGTGAAAATTAGGGATGGGCAGTTTCTTGCAATCTCGCTACACACAACAGACGTTCTGATCTCTGCATCAGTGCCTTGCTTAAATGTTGTTCTTGGAATCACTTGCTGTCGGTTATAATTACACTGGCTACCAGAAATCTTGGTTGGTTCTTTGGACTGGTCTCATTGGATTCTTGCAGTAGCGTGTACTGCAATTCTGTGCATCCTAAATCGTGGGTTTTAGTCCTAAGAGAAGATTCCGAAAAGGATATCATCTACCAAGACAAGCGGTGACAAGTTTCTTAACTATTCTGTATTACTTGCTAATATCAATACACTCTTTTTTCTTTATAAGAATAAATTGAGGCTCAAAATCGCCAAAGGACAATGAAAATTTAGGAATAAACAATGAAAAAAAAGATGACAGTAAAAACATTAGCCATTTTAAAAGAATTAAAAACATATGTACATAGATAAAATTTTAAAAATTATTATATGCATAGGCTTCTCGGAATATCTCCATCTTCAGTGCTATATATAAAAAAAAGAAAAGATGAGGCTCAGGAAAATTTTATACATTTTTATCAAAGAAAAAGAGTGTAGTTTGTGATACATTTTGTTTTGCCATTTTGTCATGTGCAGGACAAAGAGCACTGTGCGGGACAATTCCCAAATATACACGTAGATTAAAGGCAGGAGGAAACGAGGATACAAATTCCTTAGCTGGCTAAAAATTTAGTAATATCGACTACTTAATTAAAGAAGTAGACGAAGTAGGCCAAATAGCGACTCAAGTAGTCAGGGCATTACCTCCTGGTAGTAGGAAAATATTGGTTGCTTGGTTGTTGCATTGAATTAAAACTCAAAGCTCGTGAGGATGATTATTAGCTCAATTGGTGTCGTACTGTGCTGAAACAATTGTTTTATCGAGGGATATAGAAATACTATCCTTTAAATGAAACATCGGTAATCTGCACAAAACATACAGGCAGGATGGCCAAGTGGTCTAAGACGCTGGTTTAAGGCACCAGCCTCTTCGGTGGAGTTGGTTCGAGTCCCACTCCTATCATTTTGTTGACATTCCTATACAAAGTATTGTTTCCTTTATTTTGAACAGCTGCACATGGTATCTTCTACCAACATCCATGCTATTGACCACAAAACAAACAGGCAGGATGGCTGAGTGGTCTAAGGCGCTGGATTTAGGCACCAGTCACTTCGATGACATAGGTTCGAATCTCAACCCTGTCATTTTTGTTGACTTTCCTAAAGAAAGTCTTAATATCAGTTAAATGCATAATTTAAGTTAAGTTAAAATATACCGGACGTTGGTTGGTTACACTGTAATCTTAAGACAAAAATAGGTTCCAATTTACGGTACAGCAACTATGGCATTCAAATACGTTTTTGGTTGAACAATGGTCGGAATGGTGTCTTGTGTATCAGGCCACGCTTTGTAAGTCAAAAAGGTTATGGCTGGTACAATGCTAAAGATTCGTATGAGTTGACAATGTAATACTCTATTTAGAGCTTTGCATGGTTGGTCACATAGGGATTTGGTCACATAGGAATACCTATCTCAAACGATGCCTTTATAAAGTGAAAATTAGGGATGGGCAGTTTCTTGCAACCTCGATACACACAACAGACGTTCTGATCTCTGCATCAGTGCCTGGCTTAACTGTTATTCTTGGAATCACTTGCCATTGGTTATAGTTACACTGGCTACCAGATATCTTGGTTGGTTCTTTGGACTGGCCTCATTGAAGTCTTGCTGTAGCGTGTACTGCGATTCTGTGTATCCTAGATCTCGGGTTTTAGTCCTGGGAGAAGATTACGGAAAGGATATCATCTACCAAGACGAGCGGTTAGAAGTTTGTTAACTATTCTGTATTACTTTCTAATATCAATACACTCTTTTTTCTTTATAAGAATAAATTGAGGCTCAAAATCGCCAAATAACAATGGAAATTTAAGAATAAACAATGAAGAAAAGATGACACTAAAAACATTAGCCATTTTATAAGAATTAAAAACATATGTACATAGATAAAATTTAGTTCTAAGAAGCTGGTTTATGGCACCAAAGTCGCTATACAATGTATTGTATCCTATATATTGAACATCTGCAAATGGTATCTTTTACCATCATCAATCCTATTGACCACAAAACGAAAGGGCAGGATGGCAGAGTGGTATGAGGCACTGGGTTCAGGCTTCAATAACTTTTGTGGCATGGGTTCTAGACCAACCCCAGTCATTTTTTTGACATTCCTATACAAAGTATTGTTTCCTTGTTTTGAACCACCTGCATATGGTATCTTGTACCATTATCCATGCTATTAACCACACAACAAAGGGGCAGGATGGCCAAGTGGTGTAGACGCTGGCTTAAGGCACCAGTCACTTCGATGACGTGGGTTCGATTCCCACTCCTGTCATTTTGTTGACATTCTTATACAAAGTATTGTTTCCTTTATTTTGAACAGCTGCACATGGTATCTTCTACTATCATCCATGCTATTGACCACAAAAAACAGGCAGGATTGCTGAGTGGTCTAAGGCGCTGGTTTAAGGCACCAGTCACTTCGGTGGCATAGGTTCGAGTCCCAACCCTGTCATTTTTGTTGACTTTCCTAAAGAAAGTTTTAATACTAGTTAAATGCATAATTTAAGTAAAGTTAAAATATACCGGACGTTGGTTCGTTACAATGGAATCTTAAGATGCAAATAGGTTCCAATTTACGGTACAGCAAATATGGCATTCAAATACCTTTTTGGTTGAACAATGGTCGGAATAGTGTCTTGTGTATCAGGCCACGCTTTGTAAGTCAAAAAGGTTATGGCTGGTACAATGCTAAAGATTCGTATGAGTTCACAATGTAATCCTTTGTTTAGAGCTTTGCATGGGTGGTCACATAGGGATTTGGTCACATAGGAATACCTATCTCAAACGATGACTTTATAAAGTGAAAATTAGGGATGGGCAGTTTCGTGCAATCTCGCTACACACAACAGACGTTCTGATCTCTGCATCAGTGCCTTGCTTAAATGTTGTTCTTGGAATCACTTGCCGTCGGTTATAATTACACTGGCTACCAGATATCTTGGTTGGTTCTTTGGACTGGCCTCATTGAAGTCTTGCAGTAGCGTGTACTGCGATTCTGTGCATCCTAAATCTCGGGTTTTAGTCCTGGGAGAAGATTACGGAAAGGATATCATTTACCAAGACGAGCGGTTAGAAGTTTCTTAACTATTCTGTATTACTTGCTAATATCAATACACTCTTTTTTCTTTATAAGAATAAATTGAGGCTCAAAATCGCCAAATAACAATGAAAATTTAAGAATAAACAATGAAGAAAAGATGACAGTAAAAACATTAGCCATTTTATAAGAATTAAAAACATAGGTACATAGATAAAATTTTAAAAATTATTATATGCATAAGCTTTTCGGAATATCTCCATCTTCAGTGCTGTATACAAAAAAAAGAAAAGATGAGGCTCAGGAAAATTTTATATATTCTTATAAAAGAAAAAGAGTGTAGTTTGTGAGACATTTTGTTTTGCCATTTTGTCATGTGCAGGACAAAGAGCGCTGTGCAGAACAATTCCCAAATATACACGTAGATTAAAGGCAGGAGGAAACGAGGATACAAATTCCTTAGCTGGCTAACAATTTAGTAATATCGACTACTTAATTAAAGAATTAAACGAAGTAGGCCAAATAGCGACTCAAGTAGTAAGGGCATTACCTCCTGGTAGTAAGAAAATATTGGTTGCTTGGTTGTTCCATTGAATTAAAACTCAAAGCTCGTGAGGATGATTATTAGCTCAATTGGTGTCGTACTGTGCTGAAACAATTGTTTTATCGAGGGATATAGAAATACTATCCTTTAAATGAAACATCGGTAATCTGCACAAAACATACAGGCAGGATGGCCAAGTGGTCTAAGACGCTGGTTTAAGGCACCAGCCTCTTCGGTGGCGTTGGTTCGAGTCCCACTCCTATCATTTTGTTGACATTCCTATACAAAGTATTGTTTCCTTTATTTTGAACAGCTGCACATGGTATCTTCTACCATCATCCATGCTATTGACCACAAAAAAAACAGGCAGGATGGCTGAGTGGTCTAAGGCGCTGGTTTTAGGCACCAGTCCCTTCGATGGCATAGCATCGAGTCCCAACCTTGTCATTTTTGTTGACTTTCCTAAAGAAAGTTTTAATACCAGTTAAATGCATAATTTAGGCGAAGTTAAAATATACCGGACGTTGGTTGGTTACAATGGAATCTTAAGATACAAATAGGTTCCAATTTACGGTACAGCAAATATGGCATTCAAATACGTTTTTGGTTGAACAATGGTCGGAATGGTGTCTTGTGTATCAGGCCACGCTTTGTAAGTCAAAAAGGTTATGGCTGGTACAATGCTAAAGATTCGTATGAGTTCACAATGTAATCCTTTGTTTAGAGCTTTGCATGGGTGGTCACATAGGGATTTGGTCACATAAGAATACCTATCTCAAACGAAGCCTTTATAAAGTGAAAATTAGGGATGGGCAGTTTCTTGCAACCTCGATACACACAACAGACGTTCTGATCTCTGCATCAGTGCCTGGCTTAACTGTTATTCTTGGAATCACTTGCCATTGGTTATAGTTACACTGGCTACCAGATATCTTGGTTGGTTCTTTGGACTGGCCTCATTGGAGTCTTGCTGTAGCGTGTACTGCGATTCTGTGCATCCTAAATCTCGGGTTTTAGTCCTGGGAGAAGATTACGGAAAGGATATCATTTACCAAGACGAGCGGTTAGAAGTTTCTTAACTATTCTGTATTACTTGCTAATATCAATACACTCTTTTTTCTTTATAAGAATAAATTGAGGCTCAAAATCGCCAAATAACAATGAAAATTTAAGAATAAACAATGAAGAAAAGATGACAGTAAAAACATTAGCCATTTTATAAGAATTAAAAACATATGTACATAGATAAAATTTTAAAAATTATTTTATGCATAAGCTTTTTGGAATATCTCCATCTTCAGTGCTATATACAAAAAAAAGAAAAGATGAGGCTCAGGAAAATTTTATATATTCTTATAAAAGAAAAAGAGTGTAGTTTGTGATACATTTTGTTTTGCCATTTTGTCATGTGCAGGACAAAGAGCACTGTGCGGGACAATTCCCAAATATACGCGTAGATTAAAGGCAGGAGGAAACGAGGATACAAATTCCTTAGCTGGCTAAAAATTTAGTAATATCGACTACTTAATTAAAGAAGTAGACGAAGTAGGCCAAATAGCGACTCAAGTAGTCAGGGTATTACTCCCTGGTAGTAGGAAAATAATGGTTGCTTAATTCTTGCATTGAATTAAAATTCAAAGCTCGCGAGGTTGATTATTAGCTCAATTGGTGTCGTACTGTGCCGAAACAATTGTTTTATCGAGGGATATAGAAATACTATCCTTTAAATGAAACATCGGTAATCTGCACAAAACATACAGGCAGGATGGCCAAGTGGTCTAAGGCGCTGGTTTAAGGCACCAGCCTTTTCGGTGGCGTTGGTTTGAGTCCCACTCCTTTCATTTTGTTGACATTCCTATACAAAGTATTGTTTCCTTTATTTTGAACAGCTGCACATGGTATCTTCTACCATCATCCATGCTATTGACCACAAAAAAAACAGGCAGGATGGCTGAGTGGTCTAAGGCGCTGGTTTTAGGCACCAGTCCCTTCGATGGCATAGCATCGAGTCCCAACCTTGTCATTTTTGTTGACTTTCCTAAAGAAAGTTTTAATACCAGTTAAATGCATAATTTAGGCGAAGTTAAAATATACCGGACGATGGTTGGTTACAATGGAATCTTGAGATACAAATAGGTTCCAATTTACGGTACAGCAAATATGGCATTCAAATACGTTTTTGGTTGAACAATGGTCGGAATGGTGTCTTGTGTATCAGGCCACGCTTTGTAAGTCAAAAAGGTTATGGCTGGTACAATGCTAAAGATTCGTATGAGTTCACAATGTAATCCTTTGTTTAGAGCTTTGCATGGGTGGTCACATAGGGATTTGGTCACATAAGAATACCTATCTCAAACGATGCCTTTATAAAGTGAAAATTAGGGATGGGCAGTTTCTTGCAACCTCGATACACACAACAGACGTTCTGATCTCTGCATCAGTGCCTGGCTTAACTGTTATTCTTGGAATCACTTGCCATTGGTTATAGTTACACTGGCTACCAGATATCTTGGTTGGTTCTTTGGACTGGCCTCATTGAAGTCTTGCAGTAGCGTGTACTGCGATTCTGTGCATCCTAAATCTCGGGTTTTAGTCCTGGGAGAAGATTACGGAAAGGATATCATTTACCAAGACGAGCGGTTAGAAGTTTCTTAACTATTCTGTATTACTTGCTAATATCAATACACTCTTTTTTCTTTATAAGAATAAATTGAGGCTCAAAATCGCCAAATAACAATGAAAATTTAAGAATAAACAATGAAGAAAAGATGACAGTAAAAACATTAGCCATTTTATAAGAATTAAAAACATAGGTACATAGATAAAATTTTAAAAATTATTATATGCATAAGCTTTTCGGAATATCTCCATCTTCAGTGCTGTATACAAAAAAAAGAAAAGATGAGGCTCAGGAAAATTTTATATATTCTTATAAAAGAAAAAGAGTGTAGTTTGTGATACATTTTGTTTTGCCATTTTGTCATGTGCAGGACAAAGAGCGCTGTGCGGAACAATTCCCAAATATACACGTAGATTAAAGGCAGGAGGAAACGAGGATACAAATTCCTTAGCTGGCTAACAATTTAGTAATATCGACTACTTAATTAAAGAATTAAACAAAGTAGGCCAAATAGCGACTCAAGTAGTAAGGGCATTACCTCCTGGTAGTAAGAAAATATTGGTTGCTTGGTTGTTGCATTGAATTAAAACTCAAAGCTCGGAGGATGATTATTAGCTCAATTGGTGTCGTACTGTGCTGAAACAATTGTTTTATCGAGGGATATAGAAATACTATCCTTTAAATGAAACATCGGTTATCTGCACAAAACATACAGGCAGGATGGCCAAGTGGTCTAAGACGCTGGTTTAAGGCACCAGCCTCTTCGGTGGCGTTGGTTCGAGTCCCACTCCTATCATTTTGTTGACATTCCTATACAAAGTATTGTTTCCTTTATTTTGAACTGCTGCACATGGTATCTTCTACCATCATCCATGCTATTGACCACAAAAAAAACAGGCAGGATGGCTGAGTGGTCTAAGGCGCTGGTTTTAGGCACCAGTCCCTTCGGTGGCATAGCATCGAGTCCCAACCTTGTCATTTTTGTTGACTTTCCTAAAGAAAGTTTTAATACCAGTTAAATGCATAATTTAGGCGAAGTTAAAATATACCGGACGTTGGTTGGTTACAATGGAATCTTAAGATACAAATAGGTTCCAATTTACGGTACAGCAAATATGGCATTCAAATACGTTTTTGGTTGAACAATGGTCGGAATGGTGTCTTGTGTATCAGGCCACGCTTTGTAAGTCAAAAAGGTTATGGCTGGTACAATGCTAAAGATTCGTATGAGTTCACAGTGTAATCCTTTGTTTAGAGCTTTGCATGGGTGGTCACATAGGGATTTGGTCACATAAGAATACCTATCTCAAACGATGCCTTTATAAAGTGAAAATTAGGGATGGGCAGTTTCTTGCAACCTCGATACACACAACAGACGTTCTGATCTCTGCATCAGTGCCTGGCTTAACTGTTATTCTTGGAATCACTTGCCATTGGTTATAGTTACACTGGCTACCAGATATCTTGGTTGGTTCTTTGGACTGGCCTCATTGAAGTCTTGCAGTAGCGTGTACTGCGATTCTGTGCATCCTAAATCTCGGGTTTTAGTCCTGGGAGAAGATTACGGAAAGGATATCATTTACCAAGACGAGCGGTTAGAAGTTTCTTAACTATTCTGTATTACTTGCTAATATCAATACACTCTTTTTTCTTTATAAGAATAAATTGAGGCTCAAAATCGCCAAATAACAATGAAAATTTAAAAATAAACAATGAAGAAAAGATGACAGTAAAAACATTAGCCATTTTATAAGAATTAAAAACATAGGTACATAGATAAAATTTTAAAAATTATTATATGCATAAGCTTTTCGGAATATCTCCATCTTCAGTGCTATATACAAAAAAAAGAAAAGATGAGGCTCAGGAAAATTTTATATATTCTTATAAAAGAAAAAGAGTGTAGTTTGTGAGACATTTTGTTTTGCCATTTTGTCATGTGCAGGACAAAGAGCGCTGTGCGGAACAATTCCCAAATATACACGTAGATTAAAGGCAGGAGGAAACGAGGATACAAATTCCTTAGCTGGCTAACAATTTAGTAATATCGACTACTTAATTAAAGAATTAAACGAAGTAGGCCAAATAGCGACTCAAGTAGTAAGGGCATTACCTCCTGGTAGTAAGAAAATATTGGTTGCTTGGTTGTTGCATTGAATTAAAACTCAAAGCTCGTGAGGATGATTATTAGCTCAATTGGTGTCGTACTGTGCTGAAACAATTGTTTTCTCGAGGGATATAGAAATACTATCCTTTAAATGAAACATCGGTAAGGTTAACATACCTTTATGGTTAGAAAGTGTTTCACTTTGCAGTCAAGGGATTTGTTATCATGTTGCAAAGATGGGCCATTAGAGGTTCAGCCTGGGTATTTTGGAACCAGTGCGAGAAGGTAGACAGGGTCAAAGGGGTGTTTGCATTGCATTTGCTGTTTATTCCTGCAAAGGGTGAATGTAACGCTACATTGAGCCTTAAAATAACCACTTAGCCTATGACTGGAATGGAGGGTTAAGCAGACCCCATTGGAGTTTCTTAACAAAGTCCAGTAAGAAAGAAAAAAGTTATGTTCTTGTTTGCCTTAATAAGCATATCATTTTGACGTAACGCCTGTGGTTGTTGAACAAAAATAGTCAATCGAACTTAGGCGGTATGTAAACTATGGGTAACGAACCGCAGTGACCGCCCTTCTTCAGTTGAAGGGGAAGATAATAAGCCTTAATAAGGTAAATGTGGTGTCGTGATTACAGCGTAGACATCTTCGAATTGCAACACTGCCAGAGGATCAGCTTCCCTGTGTACTCAAGTTGGAAATCTTGCAAGGCCGCAACAGAGAATTAATGGGCGTAGTACCCTTCAATAGTGAATCTGTCGCAAATTACTTGTCGTGGGAAAATCAGCAGGCTATGCAAAAAAAAGCACCTCTAGGGTATGCCGTGTTGAACTTCTGCCAAGAAAAAACCATAAAAAGATTTCTGTGTGAGCACCTTTATTCCTCTGGGTGTACTGTTAAATCCATGCTGGTCATACTCGTTTTGCTATCGATTCTTTGCAAATACATTTGATAGAGTTGGAAACAGAGAGCAGGAGAGGAGACTCGCAATCTGGAGAGCTAAGCGTAAGACAACGAAAGTAGGGATGAAGTCAAGTAGAAATGTTGCTCCATTTAGGATGTCATAGGACGAAGAACGTATTGTATTCGCATATCAGTAAACTGCTAGCTGAGATACTTGCTTATGGTAAGGTCGGTTTAACCACACCCTTAAAATAAGGACATTATGAACACTGTACCAATGTGCTTGAAGAATTTCAGTTAGGTCCACTTTCCTATACCATTTTAAAGTTTGGTCAATCATTAATGTAAGCTACTGACAGCAAAGCATAGAAAAACTTCCACTGAAACGTTTTTTAGTATAGGATATGTGGCAAACTAGCACAGAAGATAAAGCATTAGACTAATAAATCTAACAGTTAAATGGAAAGCGGTGTTATCAGCCGACAGAGACAGAGTACTTGAGCGAAGACAAAGGGTTCCATAATCCTTAGGTGGTAGTTCTATTGTGATATCAAGGTTATTTGACTACAATCAAGTAGCTAATGTAGACAAAAAGCCTTTGGTGCTTTGAAACTTAGTTTCACTAATGGTAATCTCAATCTCATCCTACGGACAGTTTTGTGCGTATCGAGCGTTCCTATGCAAAGTAGCAAGTTGCTTGGGTTCCAAGCTTGAGCGTGTAAGATTTATGTTGTTTCAGTAGGGGAATCTACAGTAGAGATTTTATTGTCCTATCATCGGATCAGGAAGAAGACACTCCCGGGACGTTCTATTGATGATCTGTATTAAGCAGGCCTTAGAGAGCTATTACTTGACCATGTCGAGGCTGTAGCCATTTTGATACCAAACTTACTCAGTGATTATAATCATTCAGTAAAGCAAGGAGGCCGTAGAATTAGAAGCTACGCCGATAGCGTTGTTACACAAAGGAAGAAACTACAGCGAGTACAGCAAGTTCTATAATGTTCCCATGCATGGACTTCTTAAAATACGTCCTGCATTTGCCCTGGTTTAGATCTAACACAAATGTTAAATGTCATGGAAACGTGTAACTTTAAAGCAAGTACTGTAAGGTTTCATTGCAAGATAGGTCTTCACTTGGTTTCACGAAGGGCGAGGAGAGACACTAACTGCAGCGAGTTCTACGGGGTGCTCCCTTGCTGGGGCGCTTGAGGTGCTTGCCTTGGTGCGGTTTTCGGCCAACGCTAACGTTCAGTTCCATAGGAATTGTGTGGTTTCTAAGAAAGTGATGCAAACTTTCATTGCAGATAAAGGTTTCACGCAGTCTTACAGAGAGTCACAAGAAACACTTACTGCAGCGAGTTCTGAGGTGTGGCCATAAACTAAGCGCTGGTGGTGGGCTTTGTGCTGCTTTTAAATCAAACGCAAACGCTTATCTCCATGGGAAAAAAATTTAGTTTTTAAGAAGAAGAACGTAGTGTGGGCTCTTGTTGCAGGGGTCTTCACCCGGTTTGACGGGGGCGTCCAGAATCACTACTGCAGCAATTTTTGCGGTGTGCCCCTGGAGGTAATTCTTTGGGGGCATGCCTCAGCGCTGTTTTAAATCAAATGCGAACGTTTGTGGCAAACAGATAGTTTTTAAGAAAGTAAGATGGACTTTCACTGCAAGAGCGAGTTTCCACTTAGTTTAAAGTACATATCTCATAAACCTGATTGATTCATTCAATAAAATCCCCTCTATTGTTGATTACAAAGCACAGGATTGAGGCTGAATTTCCGTTGCAATGAAAATTCATGAAGCAGAAATGAAAGGCCATAAAACAATGGAATTCCATATCACGCTTCTCTGTTATTAACCAATAGCTAATGTTACATATGTCCTTTAACATAAGGGGATGAGAAACAATTAGGGGAGTGAGTTTGCAGTGTGTACGTGGCAGAGATCATTTGGTGCGTGCCTTGGCACTGTGTTCAATCAAACGCGAACGGTTATTTCCACGGTGAACGTGTAGTATCTAAGAAAGTAATGCGGGTTGCATTGCAGGTGCGAGTTACGATTTAATTTCACAGAAAGTAATGGGAGGCACTTGGTGCAGCTGGATCGACGATGTTCTCATGGGTGGGGCTTGAGTAATGCGTAATTCTATGGATCAAATGCGAACGTTTATTTATAATCATGTAGTGTTAGGAAAGTGATACACACTTTCATTGTGGGTGAAGGTATTTTCACTCGGTTTCGCAATATTTAGCGAAAGACGCTTGGAGCATAGGGCTCCGCACTATTCCCTTGGATCCTGCGGTACGTGCCTTTGCACTTTGCTAGATCAACTGCGAGCGTTTACTGCCATGGAAACATGTAGTTTTTGGCTCAATCCCGTTTCTCGTGGGGCAATATTGCCCCAAGGGTTGAAGAACATCTATGTGGCACCCAGTGTAAAGGGGAAAGGGCCTGGATTTAATCAATCATTTTCCTGGTTCTTGCTGTGTGCTCTGTTCTTTTCACAGATGCTGTTTCAGGGTATCAAGTGGTAAATTTCGATGAAATCCCAGACCTGACTTATTGAGATGGATAAGCGGTTGTTTCGGTCAGCAAGATCGGCTACAGTCTACAAGCTGGCATATGGTGTTTAACATCCCAAGCACCGTGGTGGCAGAGCATAAACTCAAGATAGAGCACATGCAGTGGTGGCAAAGCATAGTCTCGTGGTAGAGCACATGCAGTGGTGGCAAAGCATAGTCTCGTGGTAGAGCACATGCGACGGTGGCAAAGCATAGACTCAAGATCGAGCACATGCTTAGGTGGCAAAGCATAGACTCATGATCGAGGGTCAGGGTCAGGGTCAGTGAAAATACGCAAATTGTTGTTACCTTTTTGGGGTTGACGCCCCTAAGCTTTCGTTTATGATTTTTGGGCCATGGTTTTTGATGTTTAGCATATGTACTCATGCGCTAGCTCATTGTTTCCTGCTCTGCTTATGGCGTATAATTTTATCCTGCTAATTACAGTTTTCTTGGGCCGGGAGATATCGTAATTAAATTTTTTGTAGAAGCTCTATTTATTTTCCTAATTTCCTTCTACTTATACAGTTGGTTATTGTGGGGGTAAACACTTTGTGTTTCTGTGGCGGAAATTTGGCTATTTCGGGTTCAATCACCGACCGTAAAAGCGTAGATTACTGTAGTGCAGGCAAAACAGGGCCGGTGTACAACACGCCCAACTTTTCCTACAAGACATTGTAGTAAATAGTTGCAGTTCAGTTTTAACTTATTAGGTATGTAATGTATTTAATGTATTTAATGTATTTAATATATTTAATGTATTTAATGTATTCAAGCAGTTGATTAAGTAAAGATGTTATACTATTATCAAGATGAGGAAAGCCCTTATTCTTAGGTGTTTGCAAGCCTAATTACCAGGATCTTATTTGGTCTATGAATAGGTGCTTTGTTTGGTTCAGGATGAATTTTAATTTCCTTTATTTTGAACACCTGCACATGGTGTCATCTACCATTATCCATGCTATTGACACAAAAACATACAGGCAAGATGGTTGTGTGGTCTAAGGTGCTGGTTTAAGGGACGAGTCACTTCGGTGGCGTGGGTTTGAGTCCAATTCCTGATATTTTGTCGACGTTGCTATACAAAGTATTGTATCCTATATATTGAACATCTGCAAATGGTATCTTTTATCATCATCAATGCTATTGACCACAAAACAAAAAGGCAGGATGACTAAGTGGTATGAGGCACTGGCTTCAGGCACTAATCACTTCTGTGGCATTGGTTCCAGACCCACCCCAGTCATTTTTTGACATTCCTATACAAAGTAATGTTTCCTTTAAATTGAACACCTGCACATGGTATGTTCTACCATCATCCATGCTATTAACCACACAACAGACAGGCAGGATAGCCAAGTGGTCTAGCAATGGTTTAAGGCACCAGTCACTTCGGTGGCGTGGGTTCCAGTCCCACTGCTATCATTTTGTTGACATTCCTTTACAAAGTATTGTTTCATGTATTTTTAACACCTGCACATGGTATCTTGTATCATCATGAATGCTATTGAACCAACAACATACAGGCAGGAGGGCCGAGTGGTCTAAGGCGCTGGTTTTCAGGCACCATTAACTTCGGTGGCGTATGTTCAAGTCCCACTTCTGTCATTTTCTTGACATTCCTATACAAAGTATTTTTTCTTTTATTTTGAACACCTTCACATGGTATCTTTCACCAGCATCCAGGTTATTTACTACAAAACATACAGGCAGGATGGCCGAGTGGTCTAAGGCGCTGGTTTTCAGGCACAATTAACTTCGGTGGCGTATATTCAAGTCCCACTCCTGTCATTTTCTTGACATTCCTATACAAAGTATTTTTTCTTTTATTTTGAACACCTGCACATGTTATCTTTCACCAGCATCCAGGTTATTGACCACAAAACGTACAGGCAGGATGGCCGAATGGTCTAAGGCTCTTGTTTAAGACACCAGTCACTTTGGTGGCCTGGGTTCGAGTCCAAGTCTTGTCATATAGTTTACATTCCTATACAAAGTCTTGTTTCCTTTATTTTGAACGGCTGCACATGGTATCTTATACCATCATCCATGCTATTAACCACAAAACAAACAGGCAGGATTGCTGAGTGGTCTAAGGCGCTGGTTTAAGGCACAAGTCACTTTGGTGGCGTGGGTTCAAGTCCAACTCCTGTCATTTTCTTGACATTCCTATATAAAATATTGTGTCCTGTATTTTGAACACCTGCACATGGTATCTACTACCATTATGAATGCTATTCACCACACATTATACAGGAACGATGGCCAAGTGGTATAAGGAGCTGGTTTAAGGCACCACTTACTTAAGTGGCATATGTTCGAATCCCACTCCTGTCATTTTGTTGACATTCCTATACAAAGTATTGTTTCCTTTATTTTGAACACCTGCCTATGGTATCTTTTACCATTATCCAGGTTATTGCCCACAAAACATACAGGCAGGTTGGCCGAGTGGTCTAAGGCTCTAGTAAAAGACACCAGTCACTTCGGTGGCGTGGGTTCGAGTCCCACTCTTGTCATTTAGTTTACATTCCTATACAAAGTCTTGTTTCCTTTATTTTGAACGGCTGCACATGGTATCTTATACCATCATCCATGCTATTGACCACAAAACATACATGCAGGATGGCTGAGTGGTCTAAGGCGCTGGTTTAAGGCACAAGTCAATTCGGTGGCGTGGGTTCAAGTCCAACTCCTGTCGTTTTCTTGACATTCCTATACAAAATATTGTGTCCTGAATTTTGAACACCTGCACATGGTATCTACTACAATTATGAATGCTATTCACCACACATTATACAGGAACGATGGCCAAGTGGTATAAGGAGCTGGTTTAAGGCACCATTCACTTAATTGGCGTATGTTCGAATCCTACTCCTGTCATTTTGCTGTCATTCCTTTACAAAGTATTGTTTCCTTTATTTGGAACACCTGCACATGGTATCTTCCACCATAATCCATGCTATTGGCCACATCAGATACAGGTAGGATGGCCAAGTGGTCTAAGGTGCTGGTTTAAGGCACCAGCTTTTTCGAGGCGTGAGTTCGAGTCCCACTCCTATCCTTTTGTTGACATTCCTATACAAAGTATTGTTTCCTATGTTTTGAACACCTTCAGAAGATATCTTTTACCATCATCCTTGCTATTGACCAAAAAATATACAGGCGGGATGGCAAAGTGGTCTAAGGCGTTGGTTTAAGGAACAATTCATTTCGATGGAGTGGGTTGAGTCAAACTCTTGTCATTTTGTTTACATTCCTATACAAAGTTTTGTTTCCTTTACTTTGAACACCTGCACATGGTATCTACTACCATTATGAATGCTATTCACCACACAATATACAGGAACGATGGCCAAGTGGTATAAGGAGCTGGTTTAAGGCACCACTTACTTAAGTGGCGTATGTTCGAATCCCACTCCTATCATTTCGCTGACATTCCTCTACAAAGTATTGTTTCCTTTATTTGGAACACCTGCGCATGGTATCTTCTACCATAATCCATGCTATTGACCACAACACATACAGGCAGGATGGCCAAGTGGTCTAAGGCGCTGGTTTAATGCACCAGCCTTTTCGGTGGCGTGAGTTCGAGTCCCACTCCTTTCCTTTTATTGACTTTCCTCTACAAAGTATTGTTTCCTATATTTGAACACCTGCACATGGTATCTTCTACCATCATCCATGCTATTGACAAAAAAACATACACGCAGGATGGCCGAGTGGTCTAAGGTGCTGGTTTAAGGCACCATTAACTTTGGTGGCGTATGTTCCAGTCCCACTCCTGTCATTTTGCTGACATTCCTATGCAAAGTATTGTTTCCTTTATTGTGAACACCTGCACATAGTTTCTTCTACCATAATCCATGCTATTGGCCACATCACATACAGGCAGGATGGCCAACTGGTCTAAGGCGCTGGTTTAAGGCGCCAGCCTTTTCGGTGGCGTGAGTTCGAGTCCCACTCCTATCCTTTTGTTGACATTCCTATACAAAGTATTGTTTTCTTTATTTTGAACGGCTGCACATGGTATCTTCTACCATAATCCATGCTATTGACCCCAAAACATACATGCAGGATGGCTGAGTGGTCTAAGGCGCTGGCTTAAGGCACAAGTCAATTCGGTGGCGTTGGTTCAAGTCCAACTCCTGTCGTTTTCTTGACATTCCTATATAAAATATTGTGTCCTGTATTTTGAACACCTCCACATGGTATCTTTTACCATCATCCATGCTATTGACCACAAACATACAGGCAGGATGGCCGAGTGGTCTAAGGAGCTGGTTTAAGGCACCATTCCCTTCTGTAGCGTGTGTTCGAGTCCCACTACTCTCATTTTGTTGACATTCCTATACAAAGTTTTGTTTCCTTTATTTTGAAGACCTGCACATGGTGTCATCTACCTTTATCCATGCTATTGACCACAACACATACAGGCAGGATGGCGAAGTGGTCTAAGGCGCTGGTTTAAGGCACCAGCCTTTTCGGTGGCGTGAGTTGGAGTCCCATTCCTATCCTTTTATTGACATTCCTATACAAAGTATTATTTCCTATATTTTGAACACCTGCACATAGTATCTTTTACGATTATCCAGGTTATTGACCAAAAAAACAGACAGGCAGGATGGCCGAGTCGTGTAAGGCCCTGGTTTCCGACAACAGTCACTTTGGTGGCGTGGCTTCGAGTCCCTCTCCCGTAATTTTGTCTACATTCCTATACAAAGTATTGTTTAATGTATTTCTAAAACCTGCACATGGCTTCTTGTACCATTATGAATGTTATTGACCCCACAACATACAGGCGGGATGGCAAAGTGGTCTAAGGCGCTGGTTTAAGGAACAATTCATTTCGATGGAGTGGGTCGAGTCCCACTCTTGTCATTTTGTTTACATTCCTATACAAAGTTTTGTTTCCTTTATTTTGAACACCTGTACATGATATCTTCTACCATCATCCATGCTATTGACCTCAAAAATACAGGCTGGATGAATGAGTGATCTAAGGCGCTGGTTTAAGGCACCAGTCAGTTCGGTGGTGTGGTTTCAAGTCCCACTCCTGTAATTTTCTTGACATTCCTATACAAAGTATTGTTTCCTTTATTTTGAACACCTGCATATGGTATCTTTTACCATTATCCAGGTTATTGACCACAAAACATACGGGCAGGATGGCCGAGTCGTCTAAGGCCCTGGTTTAAGACACCAGTCACTTCGGTTGCGTGGGTTCGAGTCCTTCTCCTGTAATTTTGTTTACATTCCTATACAAAGTATTGTTTCATGTATTTTAAACACCTGCACATGGCTTCTTGTACCATTATGAATACTATTGACCCCACAACATACAGACAGGATGGCCGAGTGGTCTAAGGTATTGGTTTTCAGGCACCATTAACTTCGGTGGCGTATGTTCAAAGCCCACTCCTGTCATTTTCTTGACCTTCCTATACAAAGTATTTCTTCCTTTATTTTGAACGGCTCGTGGCACGTGGCACGTGGTATCTTTTACGATTTCCCAGGTTATTGATTACAAAACATACAGGCAGGATGGCCAAGTGGTCTAAGGCTCTGGTTTAAGACACCAGTCACTTCGGTGGCATGGGTTCGAATCCCACTCTTGTCATTTTGTTTACATTCCTATACAAAGTCTTGTTTGCACCAGTCAGTTCGGTGGCGTGGTTTCAAGTCCCACTCCTGTAATTTTCTTGACATTCCTATACAAAGTATTGTTTCCTTTATTCGGAACACCTGCACATGGTATCTTCTACCATCATCCATGCTATTGGCCACATCACATACAGGCAGGATGGCCAACTGGTCTAAGGCACTGGTTTAAAGCACCAGCCTTTTCGGTGGCGTGAGTTCGAGTCCCACTCCTATCCTTTTGTTGACATTGCTATACAAAGTATTTTTTCCTCTGTTTTGAACACCTGCACATGGTAGCTTCTACCATCATCCTTGCTATTGACCAAACTACATACAGGCGGGATGGCAAAGTGGTCTAAGGCGCTGGTTTAAGGCACCAGTCAGTTCGGTGGCGTGGGTTCAAGTCCCGGTCCTGTCTTTTTCTTGACATTCCTATACAAAATATTGTTTCCTTTATTTTGAACACCTGCACATTGTATCTTTTACCATTATCCAGGTTATTGACCACAAAACATACCGGCAGGATGGCTGAGTGGTCTAAGGCCCTGATTTAAGACACCAGTCACTTCGGTGGCGTGGGTTCGAGTCCCTCTCCTTTAATTTTGTTTACATTCCTATAGAAAGTATTGTTTCATGTATTTCAAACACTGCACATGGCTTCTTGTACCATCATGAATGCTATTGACCCCACAACATACAGGCAGGATGGCTGGTGGTCTAAGGCGCTGGTTTTTGGGCACCATTAACTTCGGTGGCGTATGTTCCAGTCCCACTCCTGTCATTTTGCTGACATTCCTATGCAAAGTATTGTTTCCTTTATTGTGAACACCTGCACATAGTGTCTTCTACCATAATCCATGCTATTGACTACAAAACATACAAGCAGGATGGCAAAGTAATCTAAGGCGCTGGTTTAAGGTACCAGTCACTTCGGTGGTGTGGGGTCGAGTCCCACTCTTGTCATTTTGTTGCCATTCCTATACAAAGTATTGTTTTCTTTATTTTGAACGGCTAAACATGGTATCTTCTACCATAATCAATGCTATTGACCACAAAACATACATGCAGGATGGCTGAGTGGTCTAAGGCGCTGGCTTAAGGCACCATTCCCTTCTGTAGCGTGTGTTCGAGTCCCACTACTCTCATTTTGTTGACATTCCTATACAAAGTTTTGTTTCCTTTATTTTGAACACCTGCACATGGTGTCATCTACCTTTATCCATGCATTGACCACAACACATACAGGCAGGATGGCGAAGTGGTCTAAGGCGCTGGTTTAAGGCACCAGCCTTTTCGGTGGCGTGAGTTGGAGTCCCACTCCTATCCTTTTACTGACATTCCTATACAAAGTATTGTTTCCTATATTATGAACATCGCACATGGTATCTTCTACCATTATCCATGCTATTGACCAATATACATACAGGCGGGATGGCACAGTGGTCTAAGGCGCTGGTTTGAGGAACAATTCATTTTGATTGAGTGGGTTGGAGTCCCACTCTTGTCATTTTATTTACATTCCTATACAAAGTTTTGTTTCCTTTATTTTGAACACCTGCACATGGTACCTTCTACCATCATATATGCTATTGACCAAAAAACATACACGCAGGATGGCCGAGTGGTCTAAGGCGCTTGTTTAAGGCACCAGTCAGATCGGTTGCTTGGGTTCAAGTCCAACTCTTGTCAATTTCTTGACATTCCTATACAAACTATTTTGTTCGGTATTTTGAACACCTGCAGGAATCTACTACCATTATGAATGCTATTCACCAGACATTATACAGGAACGATGGCCAAGTGGTATAAGAAGCTGGTTTAAGGCACCATTCACTTAAGTGGCGTATGTTCGAATCCCACTCCTGTCATTGTGTTGACATTCCTATGAAAAGTATTTTTTTCTTTATTTTGAAGACCTGCACTTGGTATTTTGTACCATAATCCATGCTATTGATTACAAGCCGTACAGGCAGGATGGCCGAGTTGCATGGGGTGCTGGTTTAAGGCAACAATCAAGTCAGTGGCGTTGGTTCGAGTCCTACTCTTGTCATTTTGTTGACATTCCCAAAGAAAGTTTTATTTCCTTTATTTTGAACACTTGCACATGGTGTCATCTACCATTATCCATGCTATTGACAACAAAACATACAGGCAAGATAGCCGTGTGGTCTAAGGTGGTGGTTTAAGGGACGAGTCACTTCGGTGGCGTGGGTTTGAGTCTTTCTGCTGACATTTTGTCGACATTGCTATACAAAGTATTGTATCCTACATATTGAACATCTGCAAATGGTATCTTTTACCATCATTAATGCTATTCACCAGAAAATAAAAAGGCAGGATGGCCGAGTGGTATGAGGCACTGGTTTCAGGCATCAATCACTTCTGTGGCATGGGTTCCAGTCGCACTCCTGTCATTTTGTTGACATTCCTATACAAAGTATTGTTTAGTTATTGGTTATTGTTTAGTTATTGTTTAGTTATTAGTTATTGTTATTTCCTTTATTTTGAACACTTGCACATGGTGTCATCTACCATTATCCATGCTATTGACAACAAAACATATAGGCAAGATAGCCGTGTGGTCTAAGGTGGTGGTTTAAGGAACGAGTCACTTCGGTGGCGTGGGTTCAAGTCCAACTCTTGTCATTTTCTTGACATTCCTATACAAAATATTGTGCTCGGTATTTTGAACACCTGCACATGGTATCTACTACCATTATGAATGCTATTCACCACACATTATACAGGAACGATGGCCAAGTGGTATAAGGAGCTGGATTATGGCACCACTTGCTTAAGTGGCGTATGTTCGAATCCCACTCCTATCATTTTGCTGACATTCCTTTACAAAGTATTGTTTCCTTTATTTGGAACACCTGCACATGGTATCTTCTACCATAATCCATGCTATTGGCCACATCACATACAGGCAGGATGGCCAAGTGGTCTAAGGTGCTGGTCAAAGGCACCAGCTTTTTCGGTGGCGTGAGTTCGAGTCGAACTCCTATCCTTTTGTTGACATTCCTATACAAAGTATTGTTTCCTATGTTTTGAACACCTGCACATGATATCCTCTACCATCATCCTTGATATTGAGCGAAAAACATACAGGCGGGATGGCAAAGTGGTCTAAGGCGCTGGTTTAAGGAATAATTCATTTCGATGGAGTGGGTTCGATTCCCACTATTGTCATTTTTTTACATTCCTATACAATGTTTTGTTTCCTTTATTTTAAACACCTGCACATGGTATCTTCTACCATCATCAATGCTTTTGACCACAAAACATACAGGAAGGATGGCCGAGTGGTCTAAGGCGCTGGTTTAAGGCACCAGTCAGTTCGGTTGCGTGGGTTCAAGATCCACTCCTGTCATTTTTTTTACATTTCTATACAATGTTTAGTTCCTTTATTTTGAACACCTGCACATGGTATCTTTTACCATTATCCAGGTTATTGACCACAAAACATACAGGCAGGATGGGCGAGTGGTTTAAGGCCCTGGCTTAAGACACCAGTCACTTCGGTGGCGTGGGTGCGAGTCCCTCTCCTGCAATTTTGTTTACATTCCTATACGAAGTATTGTTTGTATGTATTTTGAACACTGCACATGGCTTCTTGTACCATCATGAATGCTATTGACCACACAACATTCAGGCATGATGGCCGAGTGGTCTAAGGCGCTGGTTTTCAGGCACCATTAACTTCGATGGCGTATGTTCCAGTCCCACTCTTGTCATTTTGTTGACATTCCTATGCAAAGTATTGTTTTCTTTATTTTGAAGACCTGCACATGGTATCTTTTACCATAATCCATGCTATTGATTACAAGCCCTACAGGCAGGATGGCCGAGTTGCATGGGGTGCTGGTTTAAGGCAACAGTCAAGTCAGTGGCGTTGGTTCGAGTCCTACTCTTGTCATTTTGTTGACATTCCCAAAGAAAGTTTTATTTCCTTTATTTTGAACACTTGCACATGGTGTCATCTACCATTATCCATGCTATTGACAACAAAACATACAGGCAAGATAGCCGTGTGGTCTACGGTGGTGGTTTAAGGGACGAGTCACTTCGGTGGCGTGGGTTTGAGTCTTTCTCCTGACATTTTGTCGACATTGCTATACAAAGTATTGTATCCTACATATTGAACATCTGCGAATGGTATCTTTTACCATCATTAATGCTATTGACCACAAAACAAAAAGGCAGGATGGCCGAGTGGTACGAGGCACTGGTTTAAGGAACCAATCACTTCTGTGGCATGGGTTCCAGTCGCACTCCTGTCATTTTGTTGACATTCCTATACAAAGTATTGTTTCCTTTATTTTGAACACCTGCGCATGGTATCTTCTACGATAATCCATGCTATTGACCACAACACATACAGGCAGGATGGCCAAGTGGTCTAAGGCGCTGGTTTAATGCACCAGCCTTTTCGCTGGCGTGAGTTCGAGTCCCACTCCATTCCTTTTATTGACTTTCCTCTACAAAGTATTGTTTCCTATATTTTAACACCTGCACATGGTATCTTCTACCATCATCCATGCTATTGACCAATATACATACAGGCGGGATGGCAAAGTGGTCTAAGGCGCTGGTTTAAGGAACAATTCATTTCGATGGAGTGGCTTCGAGTCCCACTCTTGTCATTTTATTTACATTCCTATACAAAGTTTTGTTTCCTTTATTTTGAACACCTGCACATGATACCTTTTACCATCATATATGCTATTGACCAAAAAACATACATGCAGGATGGCCGAGTGGTCTAAGGTGCTGGTTTAAGGCACCAGTCAGTTCGGTTGCGTGGGTTCAAGTCCCACTCCTGTCATTTTCTTGACATTCCTATACAAAATATTGTTTCCTGTATTTTGAACACCTGCACATAGTATCTTTTACGATTATCCAGGTTATTGACCAAAAAAAACAGACAGGCAGGATGGCCGAGTTGTGTAAGGCCCTGGTTTCCGACAACAGTCACTTTGGTTTCGTGGCTTCGAGTCCCTCTCCTTTAATTTTGTCTACATTCCTATACAAAGTATTGTTTCATGTATTTCTAAAACCTGCACATGGCTTCTTGTACCAATATGAATGTTATTGACCCCACAACATACAGGCGGGATGGCAAAGTGGTCTAAGGCGCTGGTTTAAGGAACAATTCATTTCGATAGAGTGGGTTTGAGTCCCACTCTTGTCATTTTGTTTACATTCCTATACAAAGTTTTGTTTCCTTTATTTTGAACACCTGTACATGATATCTTCTACCATCATCCATGCTTTTGACCTCAAAAATACAGGCAGGATGGCTGAGTGGTCTAAGGCGATGGTTAAAGGCACCAGTCAGTTTGGTGGTGTGGTTTCAAGTCCTACTTTTGTAATTTTCTTGACATTCCTATACAAAGTATTGTTTCCTTTATTTTGAACACCTGCATATGGTATATTTTACCATTATCCAGGTTATTGACCACAAAACATACAGGCAGGATGGCCGAGTCGTCTAAGTTCCTGGTTTAAGACACCAGTCACTTCGGTGGCGTTGGTTCGAGTCCTTCTCCTGTAATTTTGTTTACATTCCTATACAAAGTATTGTTTCATGTATTTTAAACACCTGCACATGGCTTCTTGTACCATTATGAATACTATTGACCCCACAACATACAGACAGGATGGCCGAGTGGTCTAAGGTGATGGTTTTCAGGCACCATTAACTTCGGTGGCGTATGTTCAAAGCCCACTCCTGTCATTTTCTTGACCTTCCTATACAAAGTATTTCTTCCTTTATTTTGAACACCTGCACATGGTATCTTTTACGATTTCCTAGGTTATTGACCACAAGACATACAGGCAGGATGGCCGAGTGGTCTAAGGCTCTGGTTTAAGACACCAGTCACTTCGGTGGCGTGGGTTCGAATCCCACTCTTGTAATTTTTTTTACATTCCTATACAAAGTCTTGTTTCCTTTATTTTGAACGGCTGCACATAGTAGCTTATACCATCATCCATGCTATTGACCACGAAACATACAGGCAGGATTGCTGAGTGGTCTAAGGCGCTGGATTAAGAAACAAGTTACTTCGGTGGCATGGGTTCAAGTCCAACTCCTGTCATTTTCTTGACATTTCTATACAAAATATTGTGTCCTGTATTTTGAACACCTACACATGGTATCTACTACCATCATGAATACTATTCACCACACATTATACAGGAACGATGGCCGAGTTGTATAAAGAGCTGGTTTAAGGCACAAGTCAGTTCGGTGGCGTGGTTTCAAGTCCCACTCCTGTAATCTTCTTGACATTCCTATACAAAGTATTGTTTCCTTTATTTGGAACACCTGCACATGGTATCTTCTACCATAATCCATGCTATTGGCCACATCACATACAGGCAGGATGGCCAAGTGGTCTAACGCGCTGGTTCAAGGCACCAGCCTTTTCGGTGGCGTGAGTTCGAGTCCCACTCCTATCCTTTTGTTGACATTCCTATACAAAGTATTGTTTCCTATGTTTTGAACACCTGCACATGGTAGCTTCTACCATCGTCCTTGCTATTGACCAAACTACATACAGGCGGGATGGCAAAGTGGTCTTAGGCGCTGGTTTAAGGAACAATTCATTTCGATGCAGTGGGTTCGAGTCCGACTCTTGTCATATTTTTACATTCCTATACAAAGTTTCGTTTTCTTTATTTTGAACACCTGCACATGTTATCTTCTACCATCATCCATGCTATTGACCACAAAACATACCGGCAGGATAGCTGAGTGGTCTAAGGCCCTGATTTAAGACACCAGTCACTTCGGTGGCATGGGTTCGAGTCCCTCTCCTGTAATTTTGTTTACATTCCTATAGAAAGTATTGTTTCATGTATTTTAAACACTGCACATGGCTTCTTGTACCATCATGAATGCTATTGACCTCAAAACATACAGGCAGGATGGCTGGTGGTCTAAGGCGCTGGTTTTCGGGCATCATTAACTTCGGTGGCGTATGTTCCAGTCCCACTCCTGTCATTTTGCTGACATTCCTATGCAAAGTATTGTTTCCTTTATTGTGAACACCTGCACATAGTGTCTTCTACCATAATCCATGCTATTGATTACAAAACATACAAGCAGGATAGCAAAGTAATCTAAGGCGCTGGTTTAAGGTACCAGTCACTTCGGTGGTGTGGGTTTTAGTCCCACTCTTGTCATTTTGTTGCCATTCCTATACAAAGTATTGTTTCCTTTATTTTGAACGGCTGCACATGGTATCTTCTACCATAATCCATGCTATTGACCACAAAACATACAGGCAGGATGGCTGAGTGGTCTAAGGCGCTGGTTTGAGGCACAAGTCACATCGGTGGCGTTGGTTCAAGTGCCACTCCTGTCATTTTCTTGACATTCCTATACAAAATATTTTGTGCTGTATTTTGAACAACTGCACATGGTATCTACTACCATAATGAATGCTATTGACCACACAACATACAGGAACGGTGGCGGAGTGGGCTAAGGAGCTGATTTAAGGCACCATTCCCTTCTGTAGCGTGTGTTCGAGTCCCACTACTGTCATTTTGTTGACATTCCTATACAAAGTTTCATTTCCTTTATTTTGAACACCTGCACATGGTGTCCTCTACCATTATCCATGCTATTGACAACAAAACATATAGGCAGGATGACCAAGTGGTCTAAGGTGCTGGTTTAAGGCAACAGCCACTGTTGTAACGATCGTTCGAGTCCCTCTCCTGTCATTTTGTTTACATTCCTATACAATGTTTTGTTTCCTTTATTTTGAACACCTGCACATGGTATCTTCTACCATCATCAATGCTTTTGACCACAAAACATACAGGCAGGATGGCCGAGTGGTCTAAGGCGTTGGTTTAAGGCAGCAGTCAGTTCGGTTGCGTGGGTTCAAGATCCACTCCTGTCATTTTTTTTACTTTCCTATACAATGTTTAGTTTTCTTTATTTTGAACACCTGCACATGGTATCTTTTACCATTATCCAGGTTATTGACCACAAAACATACAGGCAGGATGGCCGAGTGGTTTAAGGCCCTGGTTTAAGACACCAGTCACTTCGGTGGCGTGGGTTCGAGTCCTTCTCCTGTAATTTTGTTTACATTCCTATACGAAGTATTGTTTCATGTATTTTGAACACTGCACATGGCTTCTTGTACCATCATGAATGCTATTGACCCCAAAACATACAGGCAGGATGGCCGAGTGGTCTAAGGCGCTGGTTTTCAAGTACCATTAGCTTCGGTGGCGTATGTTCCAGTCCCACTCCTGTCATTTTGTTGACATTCCTATGCAAAGTATTGTTTTCTTTATTTTGAAGACCTGCACATGGTATCTTGTACCATAATCCATGCTATTGATTACAAGCCCTACAGGCAGGATGGCCGAGTTGCATGGGGTGCTGGTTTAAGGCAACAGTCAAGTCATTGGCGTTGGTTCGAGTCCTACTCTTGTCATTTTGTTGACATTCCCAAAGAAAGTTTTATTTCCTTTATTTTGAACACTTGCACATGGTGTCATTTACCATTATCCATGCTATTGACAACAAAACATACAGGCAAGTTAGCCGTGTGGTCTATGGTGGTGGTTTAAGGGACGAGTCACGTCGGTGGCGTGGGTTTCAGTCTTTCTCCTGACATTTTGTCGACATTGCTATACAAAGTATTCTATCCTACATATTAAACATCTGCGGATGGTATCTTTTACCATCATTAATGCTATTGACCACAAAACAAAAAGGCAGGATGGCCGAGTGGTATGAGGCACTGGTTCAAGGCACCAATCACTTCTGTGGCATGGGTTCCAGTCACACACCTGTCATTTTGTTGACATTCCTATACAAAGTATTGTTTCCATTATTTTGAACACCTGCGCATGGTATCTTCTACCATAATCCATGCTATGTACCACAACTCATACAGGCAGGATGGCCAAGTGGTCTAAGGCGCTGGTTTAATGCAGCAGCCTTTTCGGTGGCGTGAGTTCGAGTCCCACTCCTTTCCTTTTATTGACTTTCCTCTACAAAGTATTGTTTCCTATATTTGAACACCTGCACATGGTATCTTTTACCATAATCCATGCTATTGACCAATATACATACAGGCGGGATGGCAAAGTGGTCTAAGGCGCTGGTTAAAGGAACAATCATTTCGATGGAGTGGGTTCGAGTCCCACTCTTGTCATTTTATTTACATTCCTATACAAAGTTTTGTTTCCTTTATTTTGAACACCTGCACGTGGTACCTTCTACCATCATATATGCTATTGACCAAAAAACATACACGCAAGATGGCCGAGTGGTCTAAGGTGCTGGTTTAAGGTACCAGTCAGTTCTGTTGCGTATGTTCAAGTCCCACTCCTGTCATTTTCTTGACATTCCTATACAAATTATTGTTTCTTTTATTTTGAACACCTGCACATGGTATCTTTTACCGTTATCCAGGTTATAGACCACAAACATACCGGCAGGATGGCTGAGTGGTCTAAGGCCCTGATTTAAGACACCAGTCACTTCGGTGGCGTGAGTTCGAGTCCCACTCCTTTCCTTTTATTGACTTTCCTCTACAAAGTATTGTTTCCTATATTTGAACACCTGCACATGGTATCTTTTACCATAATCCATGCTATTGACCAATATACATACAGGCGGGATGGCAAAGTGGTCTAAGGCGCTGGTTAAAGGAACAATTCATTTCGATGGAGTGGGTTAGAGTCCCACTCTTGTCATTTTATTTACATTCCTATACAAAGTTTTGTTTCCTATGTTTTGAACACCTGCACATGGTAGCTTCTACCATTATCCTTGCTATTGACCAAATTACATACAGGCGGGATGGCAAAGTGGTCTAAGGCGCTGGTTTAAGGCACCAGTCAGTTCGGTGGCGTGGGTTCAAGTCCCGGTCCTGTCTTTTTCTTGACATTCCTATACAAATTATTGTTTCTTTTATTTTGAACACCTGCACATGGTATCTTTTACCGTTATCCAGGTTTTAGACCACAAAACATACCGGCAGGATGGCTGAGTGGTCTAAATCCCTGATTTAAGACACCAGTCACTTTGGTGGCGTGGGTTCGAGTCCGTCTCCTGTAATTTTGTTTACATTCCTATAGAAAGTATTGTTTCATGTATTTTAAACACTGCACATGGCTTTTTGTACCATCATGAATGCTATTGACCCCACAACATACAGGCAGGATGGATGGTGGTCTAAGGCGCTGGTTTTCGGGCACCATTAACTTCGGTGGCGTATGTTCCAGTCCCACTCCTGTCATTTTGCTGACATTCCTATGAAAAGTATTGTTTCCTTTATTGTGAACACCTGCACATAGTGTCTTTTACCATAATCCATGCTATTGACTACAAAACATACAAGCAGGATGGCAAAGTAATCTAAGGCGCTGGTTTAAGGTACCAGTCACTTCGGTGGTGTGGGTTTTTGTCCCACTCTTGTCATTTTGTTGCCATTCCTATACAAAGTATTGTTTCCTTTATTTTGAACGGCTGCACATGGTATCTTCTACCATAATCCATGCTATTGACCACAAAACTTACCGGCAAGATGGCTGAGTGGTCTAAGGCGCTGGTTTAAGGCACAAGTCACTTCGATGGCGTTGGTTCAAGTGCCACTCCTGTCATTTTCTTGACATTCCTATACAGAATATTTTGTGCTGTATTTTGAACAACTGCACATGGTATCTACTACCATCATCCATGCTATTGACCACAAAACATACAGGCAGGATGGCCGAGTGGTCTAAGGAGCTGGTTTAAGGCAGCATTCCCTTCTGTAGCGTGTGTTCGAGTCCCACTACTCTCATTTTGTTGACATTCCTATACAAAGTTTTGTTTCCTTTATTTTGAAGACCTGCACATGGTGTCATCTACCTTTATCCATGCTATTGACCACAACACATACAGGCAGGATGGCCAAGTGGTCTAAGGCGCTGGTTTAAGGCACCAGCCTTTTCGGTGGCGTGAGTTGGAGTCCCACTCCTATCCTTTTATTGACATTCCTATACAAAGTATTGTTTCCTATATTTTGAACACCTGCACATGGTATCTTCTACCATTATCCATGCTATTGACCAATATACATACAGGCGGGTTGGCACAGTGGTCTAAGGCCCTGGTTTGAGGAACAATTCATTTTGATTGAGTGGGTTGGAGTCCCACTCTTGTTATTTCATGTACATTCCTATACAAAGTTTTGTTTCCTTTATTTTGAACACCTGCACATGGTACCTTCTACCATCATATATGCTATTGACCAAAAAACATACACGCAGGATGGCCGAGTGGTCTAAAGCGCTTGTTTAAGGCACCAGTAAGATCGGTTGCGTGGGTTCAAGTCCAACTCTTGTCATTTTCTTGACATTCCTATACAAACTATTTTGTTCGATATTTTGAACACCTGCAGGAATCTACTACCATTATGAATGCTATTCACCAGACATTATACAGGAACGATGGCCAAGTGGTATAAGAAGCTGGTTTAAGGCACCATTCACTTAAGTGGCGTATGTTCGAATCCCACTCCTGTCATTGTGTTGACATTCCTCTGAAAAGTATTGTTTTCTTTATTTTGAAGACCTGCACTTGGTATTTTGTACCATAATCCATGCTATTGATTACAAGCCCTACAGGCAGGATGGCCGAGTTGCATGGGGTGCTGGTTTAAGGCAACAGTCAAGTCAGTGGCGTTGGTTCGAGTCCTACTCTTGTCATTTTGTTGACATTCCCAAAGAAAGTTTTATTTCCTTTATTTTGAACACTTGCACATGGTGTCATCTACCATTATCCATGCTATTGACAACAAAACATATAGGCAAGATAGCCGTGTGGTCTAAGGTGGTGGTTTAAGGAACGAGTCACTTTGGTGGCGTGGGTTCAAGTCCAACTCTTGTCATTTTCTTGACATTGCTATACAAAGTATTGTATCCTACATATTGAACATCTGCGAATGGTATCTTTTACCATCATTAATGCTATTGACCACAAAACAAAAAGGCAGGATTGCCGAGTGGTATGAGGCACTAGTTTAAGGCACCAATCACTTCTGTGGCATAGGTTCCAGTCGCACTCCTGTCATTTTGTTGACATCATATACAAAGTATTGTTTCCTTTATTTTCAAAACCTGCGCATGGTATCTTCTACCATAATCCATGCTATTGACCACAACACATACAGGCAGGGTGGCCAAGTGGTCTAAGGCGCTGGTTTAATGCACCAGCCTTTTGGGCGGCGTGAGTTCGAGTCCCACTCCTTTCCTTTTATTGACTTTCCTCTACAAAGTATTGTTTCCTATATTTGAACACCTGCACATGGTATCTTCTATCATCATCCATGCTATTGACCAAAAAACATACACGCAGGATGGCCGAGTGGTCTAAGGTGCTGGTTTAAGGCACCAGTCAGTTCGGTTGCGTGGGTTCAAGTCCCACTCCTGTCAGTTTCTTTACATTCCTATACAAAATATTGTTTCCTGTATTTTGAACACCTGCACATAGTATCTTTTACGATTATCCAGGTTATTGACCAAAAAAAACAGACAGGCAGGATGGCCGAGGCGTGTAAGGCCCTGGTTTCCGACAACAGTCACTTTGGTGTCGTGGCTTCGAGTCCCTCTCCTGTAATTTTGTCTACATTCCTATACAAAGTATTGTTTCATGTATTTTGAAAACCTGCACATGGCTTCTTGTACCATTATGAATGTTATTGACCCCACAACAAACAGGCGGGATGGCAAAGTGGTTTAAGGCGCTGGTTTAAGGAACAATTCATTTCGATGGAGTGGGTTCGAGTCCCACTCTTGTCATTTTGTTTACATTCCTATACAAAGTTTTGTTTCCTTTATTTTGAACACCTCTACATGATATCTTCTATCATCATCCATGCTATTGACCTCAAAAATACAGGCTGGATGAATGAGTGATCTAAGGCGCTGGTTTAAGGCACCAGTCAGTTCGGTGGTGTGGTTTCAAGTCCCACTCCTGTAATTTTCTTGACATTCCTATACAAAGTATTATTTCCTTTATTTTGAACACCTGCACATGGTATCTTTTACCATAATCCATGCTATTGACCAATATACATACAGGCGGGATGGCAAAGTGGTCTAAGGCGCTGGTTAAAGGAACAATCATTTCGATGGAGTGGGTTCGAGTCCCACTCTTGTCATTTTATTTACATTCCTATACAAAGTTTTGTTTCCTTTATTTTGAACACCTGCACGTGGTACCTTCTACCATCATATATGCTATTGACCAAAAAACATACACGCAAGATGGCCGAGTGGTCTAAGGTGCTGGTTTAAGGTACCAGTCAGTTCTGTTGCGTATGTTCAAGTCCCACTCCTGTCATTTTCTTGACATTCCTATACAAATTATTGTTTCTTTTATTTTGAACACCTGCACATGGTATCTTTTACCGTTATCCAGGTTATAGACCACAAACATACCGGCAGGATGGCTGAGTGGTCTAAGGCCCTGATTTAAGACACCAGTCACTTCGGTGGCGTGAGTTCGAGTCCCACTCCTTTCCTTTTATTGACTTTCCTCTACAAAGTATTGTTTCCTATATTTGAACACCTGCACATGGTATCTTTTACCATAATCCATGCTATTGACCAATATACATACAGGCGGGATGGCAAAGTGGTCTAAGGCGCTGGTTAAAGGAACAATTCATTTCGATGGAGTGGGTTAGAGTCCCACTCTTGTCATTTTATTTACATTCCTATACAAAGTTTTGTTTCCTATGTTTTGAACACCTGCACATGGTAGCTTCTACCATTATCCTTGCTATTGACCAAATTACATACAGGCGGGATGGCAAAGTGGTCTAAGGCGCTGGTTTAAGGCACCAGTCAGTTCGGTGGCGTGGGTTCAAGTCCCGGTCCTGTCTTTTTCTTGACATTCCTATACAAATTATTGTTTCTTTTATTTTGAACACCTGCACATGGTATCTTTTACCGTTATCCAGGTTTTAGACCACAAAACATACCGGCAGGATGGCTGAGTGGTCTAAATCCCTGATTTAAGACACCAGTCACTTTGGTGGCGTGGGTTCGAGTCCGTCTCCTGTAATTTTGTTTACATTCCTATAGAAAGTATTGTTTCATGTATTTTAAACACTGCACATGGCTTTTTGTACCATCATGAATGCTATTGACCCCACAACATACAGGCAGGATGGATGGTGGTCTAAGGCGCTGGTTTTCGGGCACCATTAACTTCGGTGGCGTATGTTCCAGTCCCACTCCTGTCATTTTGCTGACATTCCTATGAAAAGTATTGTTTCCTTTATTGTGAACACCTGCACATAGTGTCTTTTACCATAATCCATGCTATTGACTACAAAACATACAAGCAGGATGGCAAAGTAATCTAAGGCGCTGGTTTAAGGTACCAGTCACTTCGGTGGTGTGGGTTTTTGTCCCACTCTTGTCATTTTGTTGCCATTCCTATACAAAGTATTGTTTCCTTTATTTTGAACGGCTGCACATGGTATCTTCTACCATAATCCATGCTATTGACCACAAAACTTACCGGCAAGATGGCTGAGTGGTCTAAGGCGCTGGTTTAAGGCACAAGTCACTTCGATGGCGTTGGTTCAAGTGCCACTCCTGTCATTTTCTTGACATTCCTATACAGAATATTTTGTGCTGTATTTTGAACAACTGCACATGGTATCTACTACCATCATCCATGCTATTGACCACAAAACATACAGGCAGGATGGCCGAGTGGTCTAAGGAGCTGGTTTAAGGCAGCATTCCCTTCTGTAGCGTGTGTTCGAGTCCCACTACTCTCATTTTGTTGACATTCCTATACAAAGTTTTGTTTCCTTTATTTTGAAGACCTGCACATGGTGTCATCTACCTTTATCCATGCTATTGACCACAACACATACAGGCAGGATGGCCAAGTGGTCTAAGGCGCTGGTTTAAGGCACCAGCCTTTTCGGTGGCGTGAGTTGGAGTCCCACTCCTATCCTTTTATTGACATTCCTATACAAAGTATTGTTTCCTATATTTTGAACACCTGCACATGGTATCTTCTACCATTATCCATGCTATTGACCAATATACATACAGGCGGGTTGGCACAGTGGTCTAAGGCCCTGGTTTGAGGAACAATTCATTTTGATTGAGTGGGTTGGAGTCCCACTCTTGTTATTTCATGTACATTCCTATACAAAGTTTTGTTTCCTTTATTTTGAACACCTGCACATGGTACCTTCTACCATCATATATGCTATTGACCAAAAAACATACACGCAGGATGGCCGAGTGGTCTAAAGCGCTTGTTTAAGGCACCAGTAAGATCGGTTGCGTGGGTTCAAGTCCAACTCTTGTCATTTTCTTGACATTCCTATACAAACTATTTTGTTCGATATTTTGAACACCTGCAGGAATCTACTACCATTATGAATGCTATTCACCAGACATTATACAGGAACGATGGCCAAGTGGTATAAGAAGCTGGTTTAAGGCACCATTCACTTAAGTGGCGTATGTTCGAATCCCACTCCTGTCATTGTGTTGACATTCCTCTGAAAAGTATTGTTTTCTTTATTTTGAAGACCTGCACTTGGTATTTTGTACCATAATCCATGCTATTGATTACAAGCCCTACAGGCAGGATGGCCGAGTTGCATGGGGTGCTGGTTTAAGGCAACAGTCAAGTCAGTGGCGTTGGTTCGAGTCCTACTCTTGTCATTTTGTTGACATTCCCAAAGAAAGTTTTATTTCCTTTATTTTGAACACTTGCACATGGTGTCATCTACCATTATCCATGCTATTGACAACAAAACATATAGGCAAGATAGCCGTGTGGTCTAAGGTGGTGGTTTAAGGAACGAGTCACTTTGGTGGCGTGGGTTCAAGTCCAACTCTTGTCATTTTCTTGACATTGCTATACAAAGTATTGTATCCTACATATTGAACATCTGCGAATGGTATCTTTTACCATCATTAATGCTATTGACCACAAAACAAAAAGGCAGGATTGCCGAGTGGTATGAGGCACTAGTTTAAGGCACCAATCACTTCTGTGGCATAGGTTCCAGTCGCACTCCTGTCATTTTGTTGACATCATATACAAAGTATTGTTTCCTTTATTTTCAAAACCTGCGCATGGTATCTTCTACCATAATCCATGCTATTGACCACAACACATACAGGCAGGGTGGCCAAGTGGTCTAAGGCGCTGGTTTAATGCACCAGCCTTTTGGGCGGCGTGAGTTCGAGTCCCACTCCTTTCCTTTTATTGACTTTCCTCTACAAAGTATTGTTTCCTATATTTGAACACCTGCACATGGTATCTTCTATCATCATCCATGCTATTGACCAAAAAACATACACGCAGGATGGCCGAGTGGTCTAAGGTGCTGGTTTAAGGCACCAGTCAGTTCGGTTGCGTGGGTTCAAGTCCCACTCCTGTCAGTTTCTTTACATTCCTATACAAAATATTGTTTCCTGTATTTTGAACACCTGCACATAGTATCTTTTACGATTATCCAGGTTATTGACCAAAAAAAACAGACAGGCAGGATGGCCGAGGCGTGTAAGGCCCTGGTTTCCGACAACAGTCACTTTGGTGTCGTGGCTTCGAGTCCCTCTCCTGTAATTTTGTCTACATTCCTATACAAAGTATTGTTTCATGTATTTTGAAAACCTGCACATGGCTTCTTGTACCATTATGAATGTTATTGACCCCACAACAAACAGGCGGGATGGCAAAGTGGTTTAAGGCGCTGGTTTAAGGAACAATTCATTTCGATGGAGTGGGTTCGAGTCCCACTCTTGTCATTTTGTTTACATTCCTATACAAAGTTTTGTTTCCTTTATTTTGAACACCTCTACATGATATCTTCTATCATCATCCATGCTATTGACCTCAAAAATACAGGCTGGATGAATGAGTGATCTAAGGCGCTGGTTTAAGGCACCAGTCAGTTCGGTGGTGTGGTTTCAAGTCCCACTCCTGTAATTTTCTTGACATTCCTATACAAAGTATTATTTCCTTTATTTTGAACACCTGCATATGGTATCTTTTGCCATTATCCAGGTTATTGACCACAAAACATACGGGCAGGATGGCCGAGTCGTCTAAGGCCCTGGTTTAAGACACCAGTCACTTCCGTGGCGTGGGTTCGAGTCCTGTAATTTTGTTTACATTCCTATACAAAGTATTGTTTCATGTATTTTAAACACCTGCACATGGCTTCTTGTACCATTTAGAATACTATTGACCCCACAACATACAGACAGGATGGCCGAGTGGTCTAAGGTATTGGTTTTCAGGCACCATTAACTTCGGTGGCGTATGTTCAAAGCCCACTCCTGTCATTTTCTTGACCTTCCTATACAAAGTATTTCTTCCTTTATTTTGAACGGCACGTGGCCCGTGGCACGTGGTATCTTTTACGATTTCCCAGGTTATTGACCACAAAACATACAGGCAGGATGGCCAAGTGGTCTAAGGCTCTGGTTTAAGACACCAGTCACTTCGGTGGCGTGGGTTCGAATCCCACTCTTGTCATTTTGTTTACATTCCTATACAAAGTCTTGTTTGCACCAGTCAGTTCGGTGGCGTGGTTTCAAGTCCCACTCCTGTAATTTTCTTGACATTCCTATACAAAGTATTGTTTCCTTTATTCGGAACACCTGCACATGGTATCTCCTACCATAATCCATGCTATTGGCCACATCACATACAGGCAGGATGGCCAACTGGTCTAAGGCGCTGGTTTAAGGCACCAGCCTTTTCGGTGCGTGAGTTCGAGTCCCACTCCTATCCTTTTGTTGACATTCCTATATAAAGTATTGTTTCCTATGTTTTGAACACCTGCACATGGTAGCTTCTACCATCATATTGCTATCGACCAAACTACATATAGGCGGGATTGCAAAGTGGTCTAAGGCGCTGGTTTAAGGCACCAGTCAGTTCGGTGGCGTGGGTTCAAGTCCCGGTCCTGTCTTTTTCTTGACATTCCTATACAAAGTATTGTATCCTTTATTTTGAACACCTGCATATGGTATCTTTTGCCATTATCCAGGTTATTGACCACAAAACATACGGGCAGGATGGCCGAGTCCTCTAAGGCCCTGGTTTAAGACACCAGTCACTTCGGTGGCGTGGGTTCGAGTCCTTCTCCTGTAATTTTGTTTACATTCCTATACAAAGTATTGTTTCATGTATTTTAAACACCTGCACATGGCTTCTTGTACCATTATGAATACTATTGACCCCACAACATACAGACAGGATGGCCGAGTGGTCTAAGGTATTGATTTTCAGGCACCATTAACTTCGGTGGCGTATGTTCAAAGCCCACTCCTGTCATTTTCTTGACCTTCCTATACAAAGTATTTCTTCCTTTGTTTTGAACGGCACGTGGCACGTGGCACGTGGTATCTTTTACGATTTCCCAGGTTATTGACCACAAAACATACAGGCAGGATGGCCAAGTGGTCTAAGGCTCTGGTTTAAGACACCAGTCACTTCGGTGGCGTGGGTTCGAATCCCACTCTTGTCATTTTGTTTACATTCCTATACAAAGTCTTGTTTGCACCAGTCAGTTCGTTGGCGTGGTTTCAAGTCCCACTCCTGTAATTTTCTTGACATTCCTATACAAAGTATTGTTTCCTTTATTCGGAACACCTGCACATGGTATCTCCTACCATAATCCATGCTATTGGCCACATCACATACAGGCAGGATGGCCAACTGGTCTAAGGCGCTGGTTTAAGGCACCAGCCTTTTCGGTGGCGTGAGTTCGAGTCCCACTCATATCCTTTTGTTGACATTCCTATACAAAGTATTGTTTCCTATGTTTTGAACACCTGCACATGGTAGCTTCTACCATCATCCTTGCTATTGACCAAACTACATATAGGCGGGATGGCAAAGTGGTCTAAGGCGCTGGTTTAAGGCACCAGTCAGTTCGGTGGCGTGGGTTCAAGTCCCGGTCCTGTCTTTTTCTTTACATTCCTATACAAATTATTGTTTCCTTTATTATGAACACCTGCACATTGTATCTTTTACCATTATCCAGGTTATTGACCACAAAACATACCGGCAGGATGGCTGAGTGGTCTAAGGCCCTGATTTAAGACACCAGTCACTTCGGTGGCGTGGGTTCGAGTCCCTCTCCTGTAATTTTGTTTACATTCCTATAGAAATTATTGTTTCATGTATTTCAAACACTGCACATGGCTTCTTGTACCATCATGAATGCTATTGACCCCACAACATACAGGCAGCATGGCTGGTGGTCTAAGGCGCTGGTTTTTGGGCACCATTAACTTCGGTGGCGTATGTTCCAGTCCCACTCCTGTCATTTTGTTTACATTCCTATACAAAGTAATGTTTCATGTATTTTAAACACCTGCACATGGCTTCTTGTACCATTATGAATACTATTGACCCCACAACATACAGACAGGATGGCCGAGTGGTCTAAGGTATTGGCTTTCAGGCACCATTAACTTCGGTGGCGTATGTTCAAAGCCCACTCCTGTCATTTTCTTGACCTTCCTATACAAAGTATTTCTTCCTTTATTTTGAATGGCACGTGGCACGTGGCACGTGGTATCTTTTACGATTTCCCAGGTTATTGACCACAAAACATACAGGCAGGATGGCCAAGTGGTCTAAGGCTCTGGTTTAAGACACCAGTCACTTCGGTGGCGTGGGTTCGAATCCCTCTCTTGTCATTTTGTTTACATTCCTATACAAAGTCTTGTTTGCACCAGTCAGTTCGGTGGCGTGGTTTCAAGTCCCACTCCTGTAATTTTCTTGACATTCCTATACAAAGTATTGTTTCCTTTATTCGGAACACCTGCATTTGGTATCTTCTACCATAGTCATGCCATAGGCCACATCACATACAGGCAGGATGGCCAACTGGTCTAAGGTGCTGGTTTAAGGCACCAGCCTTTTCGGTGGCGTGAGTTCGAGTCCCACTCCTATCCTTTTGTTGACATTCCTATACAAAGTATTGGTTCCTATGTTTTGAACACCTGCACATGGTAGCTTCTACCATCATCCTTGCTATTGACCAAACTACATATAGGCGGGATGGCAAAGTGGTCTAAGGCGCTGGTTTAAAGCACCAGTCAGTTCGGTGGCGTGGGTTCAAGTCCCGGTCCTGTCTTTTTCTTTACATTCCTATACAAATTATTGTTTCCTTTATTTTGAACACCTGCACATTGTATCTTTTACCATTATCCAGGTTATTGACCACAAAACATACCGTCAGGATGGCTGAGTGGTCTAAGGCCGTGCTTTAAGACACCAGTCACTTCGATGGCGTGGGTTCGAGTCCCTCTCCTGTAATTTTGTTTACATTCCTATAGAAAGTATTGTTTCATGTATTTCAAACACTGCACATTGCTTCTTGTACCATTATGAATGCTATTGACCCCACAACATACAGGCAGGATGGCTGGTGGTCTAAGGCGCTGGTTTTCGGGCACCATTAACTTCGGTGGCGTATGTTCCAGTCCCACTCCTGTCATTTTGCTGACATTCCTATGCAAAGTATTGTTTCCTTTATTGTGAACACCTGCACATAGTGTCTTTTACCATAATTCATGCTATTGACTACATAACATACAAGCAGGATGGCAAAGTAATCTAAGGCGCTGGTTTAAGGTACCAGTCACTTCGGTGGTGTGGGTTTTTGTCCCACTCTTGTCATTTTGTTGCCATTCCTATACAAAGTATTGTTTCCTTTATTTTGAACGGCTGCACATGGTATCTTCTACCATAATCCATGCTATTGACCACAAAACATACAGGCAGGATGGCTGAGTGGTCTAAGGCGCTGGTTTAAGGCACAAGTCACTTCGATGGCGTTGGTTCAAGTGCCACTCCTGTCATTTTCTTGACATTCCTATACAGAATATTTTGTGCTGTATTTTGAACAACTGCACATGGTATCTACTACCATTATGAATGCTATTCATCACACATTATACAGGAACGATGGCCAAGTGGTATAAGGAGCTGGTTTAAGGCACCACTTATTTAAGTGGCGTATGTTCGAATCCCACTCCTATCATTTTGCTGACATTCCTTTACAAAGTATTGTTTCCTTTATTTGGAACACCTGCACATTGTATCTTCTACCATAATCCATGCTATTGGTCACATCACATACAGGCAGGATGGCCAAGTGGTCTAAAGTGCTTGTTTAAGGCACCAGCTTTTTCGGTGGCGTGAGTTCGAGTCCCACTCCTATCCTTTTGTTGACATTCCTATACAAAGCATTCTTTCCTATGTTTTGAACACCTCCACATGATATCCTCTACCATCATCCTTGATATTGACCTAAAAACATACAGGTGGGATGGCAAAGTGGTCTAAGGCGCTGGTTTAAGGAACAATCCATTTCGATGGAGTTGGTTCGACTCCCACTATTGTCATTTTTTTTACATTCCTATACAAAGTTTTGTTTCCTTTACTTTGAACACCTGCACATGGTATCTACTACCATTATCCAGGTTATTGACCACAAAACATACAGGCAGGATGGCCGAGTGGTTTAAGGCCCTGGTTTAAGACACCAGTCAGTTCGGTTGCGTGGGTTCAAGATCCACTCCTGTCATTTTTTTTACATTTCTATACAATGTTTTGTTTCCTTTATTTTGAACACCTGCACATGGTATCTTTTACCATTATCCAGGTTATTGACCACAAAACATACAGGCAAGATGGGCGAGTGGTTTAAGGCCCTGGCTTAAGACACCAGTCACTTCGGTGGCGTGGGTTCGAGTCCCTCTCCTGCAATTTTGTTTACATTCCTATACGAAGTATTGTTTCATGTATTTTGAACACTGCATATGGCTTCTTGTACCATCATGAATGCTATTGACCACACAACATTCAGGGAGGATGGCCGAGTGGTCTAAGGCGCCGGTTTTCAGGCACCATTAACTTCGATGGCGTATGTTCCAGTCCCAATCCTGTCATTTTGTTGACATTCCTATGCAAAGTATTGTTTTCTTTATTTTGAAGACCTGCACATGGTATCTTTTACCATAATCCATGCTATTGACTACAAAACATACAAGCAGGATGGCAAAGTAATCTAAGGCGCTGGTTTAAGGTACCAGTCACTTCGGTGGTGTGGGTTCGAGTTCCACTCTTGTCATTTCGTTGCCATTCCTACATATTGAACATCTGCGAATGGTATCTTTTACCATCATTAATGCTATTGACCAAAAAACAAAAAGGCAGGATTGCCGAGTGGTATGAGGCACTAGTTTAAGGCACCAATCACTTCTGTGGCATAGGTTCCAGTCGCACTCCTGTCATTTTGTTGACATCATATACAAAGTATTGTTTCCTTTATTTTCAACACCTAAGCATGGTATCTTCTACCATAATCCATGCTATTGACCACAACACATACAGGCAGGATGGCCAAGTGGTCTAAGGCGCTGGTTTAATGCACCAGCCTTTTGGGTGGCGTGAGTTCGAGTCCCACTCCTTTCCTTTTATTGAATTTCCTCTACAAAGTATTGTTTCCTATATTTGAACACCTGCACATGGTATCTTCTATCATCATCCATGCTATTGACCAAAAAACATACACGCAGGATGGCCGAGTGGTCTAAGGTGCTGGTTTAAGGCACCAGTCAGTTCGGTTGCGTGGGTTCAAGTCCCACTCCTGTCAGTTTCTTTACATTCCTATACAAAATATTGTTTCCTGTATTTTGAACACCTGCACATAGTATCTTTTACGATTATCCAGGTTATTGACCAAAAATAACAGACAGGCAGGATGGCCGAGTCGTGTAAGGCCCTGGTTTCCGACAACAGTCACTTTGGTGTCGTGGCTTCGAGTCCCTCTCCTGTAATTTTGTCTACATTCCTATACAAAGTATTGTTTCATGTATTTTGAAAACCTGCACATGGCTTCTTGTACCATTATGAATGTTATTGACCCCACAACATACAGGCGGGATGGCAAAGTGGTCTAAGGCGCTGGTTTAAGGAACAATTCATTTCGATGGAGTGGGTTCGAGTCCCACTCTTGTCATTTTGTTTACATTCCTATACAAAGTTTTGTTTCCTTTATTTTGAACACCTGTACATGATATCTTCTATCATCATCCATGCTATTGACCTCAAAAATACAGGCTGGATGAATGAGTGATCTAAGGCGCTGGTTTAAGGCACCAGTCAGTTCGGTGGTGTGGTTTCAAGTCCCACTCCTGTAATTTTCTTGACATTCCTATACAAAGTATTGTTTCCTTTATTTTGAACACCTGCATATGGTATCTTTTGCCATTATCAAGGTTATTGACCACAAAACATACGGGCAGGATGGCCGAGTCGTCTAAGGCCCTGGTTTAAGACACCAGTCACTTCCGTGGCGTGGGTTCGAGTCCTTCTCCTGTAATTTTGTTTACATTCCTATACAAAGTATTGTTTCATGTATTTTAAACACCTGCACATGGCTTCTTGTACCATTATGAATACTATTGACCCCACAACATACAGACAGGATGGCCGAGTGGTCTAAGGTATTGGTTTTCAGGCACCATTAACTTCGGTGGCGTATGTTCAAAGCCCACTCCTGTCATTTTCTTGACCTTCCTATACAAAGTATTTCTTCCTTTATTTTGAACGGCACGTGGCACGTGGCACGTGGTATCTTTTACCATTTCCCAGGTTATTGACCACAAAACATACAGGCAGGATGGCCAAGTGGTGTAAGGCTCTGGTTTAAGACACCAGTCACTTCGGTGGCGTGGGTTCGAATCCCACTCTTGTCATTTTGTTTACATTCCTATACAAAGTCTTGTTTGCACCAGTCAGTTCGGTGGCGTGGTTTCAAGTCCCACTCCTGTAATTTTCTTGACATTCCTATACAAAATATTGTTTCCTTTATTCGGAACACCTGCACATGGTATCTCCTACCATAATCCATGCTATTGGCCACATCACATACAGGCAGGATGGCCAACTGGTCTAAGGCGCTGGTTTAAGGCACCAGCCTTTTCGGTGCGTGAGTTCGAGTCCCACTCCTATCCTTTTGTTGACATTCCTATATAAAGTATTGTTTCCTATGTTTTGAACACCTGCACATGGTAGCTTCTACCATCATATTGCTATTGACCAAACTACATATAGGCGGGATTGCAAAGTGGTCTAAGGCGCTGGTTTAAGGCACCAGTCAGTTCGGTGGCGTGGGTTCAAGTCCCGGTCCTGTCTTTTTCTTGACATTCCTATACAAAGTATTGTATCCTTTATTTTGAACACCTGCATATGGTATCTTTTGCCATTATCCAGGTTATTGACCACAAAACATACGGGCAGGATGGCCGAGTCGTCTAAGGCCCTGGTTTAAGACACCAGTCACTTCGGTGGCGTGGGTTCGAGTCCTTCTCCTGTAATTTTGTTTACATTCTTATACAAAGTATTGTTTCATGTATTTTAAACACCTGCACATGGCTTCTTGTACCATTATGAATACTATTGACCCCACAACATACAGACAGGATGGCCGAGTGGTCTAAGGTATTGGTTTTCAGGCACCATTAACTTCGGTGGCGTATGTTCAAAGCCCACTCCTGTCATTTTCTTGACCTTCCTATACAAAGTATTTCTTCCTTTGTTTTGAACGGCACGTGGCAAGTGGCACGTGGTATCTTTTACGATTTCCCAGGTTATTGACCACAAAACATACAGGCAGGATGGCCAAGTGGTCTAAGGCTCTGGTTTAAGACACCAGTCACTTCGGTGGCGTGGGTTCGAATCCCACTCTTGCCATTTTGTTTACATTCCTATACAAAGTCTTGTTTGCACCAGTCAGTTCGGTGGCGTGGTTTCAAGTCCCACTCCTGTAATTTTCTTGACATTCCTATACAAAGTATTGTTTCCTTTATTCGGAACACCTGCACATGGTATCTCCTACCATAATCCATGCTATTGGCCACATCACATACAGGCAGGATGGCCAACTGGTCTAAGGCGCTGGTTTAAGGCACCAGCCTTTTCGGTGGCGTGAGTTCGAGTCCCACTCATATCCTTTTGTTGACATTCCTATACAAAGTATTGTTTCCTATGTTTTGAACACCTGCACATGGTAGCTTCTACCATCATCCTTGCTATTGACCAAACTACATATAGGCGGGATGGCAAAGTGGTCTAAGGCGCTGGTTTAAGGCACCAGTCAGTTCGGTGGCGTGGGTTCAAGTCCCGGTCCTGTCTTTTTCTTTACATTCCTATACAAATTATTGTTTCCTTTATTATGAACACCTGCACATTGTATCTTTTACCATTATCCAGGTTATTGACCACAAAACATACCGGCAGGATGGCTGAGTGGTCTAAGGCCCTGATTTAAGACACCAGTCACTTCGGTGGCGTGGGTTCGAGTCCCTCTCCTGTAATTTTGTTTACATTCCTATAGAAAGTATTGTTTCATGTATTTCAAACACTGCACATGGCTTCTTGTACCATCATGAATGCTATTGACCCCACAACATACAGGCAGCATGACTGGTGGTCTAAGGCGCTGGTTTTTGGGCACCATTAACTTCGGTGGCGTATGTTCCAGTCCCACTCCTGTCATTTTGTTTACATTCCTATACAAAGTAATGTTTCATGTATTTTAAACACCTGCACATGGCTTCTTGTACCATTATGAATACTATTGACCCCACAACATACAGACAGGATGGCCGAGTGGTCTAGGGTATTGGCTTTCAGGCACCATTAACTTCGGTGGCGTATGTTCAAAGCCCACTCCTGTCATTTTCTTGACCTTCCTATACAAAGTATTTCTTCCTTTATTTTGAATGGCACGTGGCACGTGGCACGTGGTATCTTTTACGATTTCCCAGGTTATTTACCACAAAACATACAGGCAGGATGGCCAAGTGGTCTAAGGCTCTGGTTTAAGACACCAGTCACTTCGGTGGCGTGGGTTGGAATCCTTCTCTTGTCATTTTGTTTACATTCCTATACAAACTCTTGTTTGCACCAGTCAGTTCGGTGGCATGGTTTCAAGTCCCACTCCTGTAATTTTCTTGACATTCGTATACAAAGTATTGTTTCCTTTATTCGGAACACCTGCATATGGTATCTTCTACCATAATCCATGCCATAGGCCACATCACATACAGGCAGGATGGCCAACTGGTCTAAGGCGCTGGTTTAAGGCACCAACCTTTTCGGTGGCGTGAATTCGAGTCCCACTCCTATCCTTTTGTTGACATTCCTATACAAAGTATTTGTTCCTATATTTTGAACACCTGCACATGGTATCTTCTACCATCATCAATGCTTTTGACCACAAAACATACAGGAAGGATGGCTGAGTGGTCTAAGGCGCTGGTTTAAGGCACCAGTCAGTTAGGTGGCGTGGGTTCAAGATCCACTCCTGTCATTTTGCTGACATTCCTATGCAAAGTATTGTTTCCTTTATTGTGAACACCTGACCATAGTGTCTTCTACCATAATCCATGCTATTGACAACAAAACATACAAACAGGATGGCAAAGTAATCTAAGGCGCTGGTTTAAGGAAACAGTCACTTCGGTGGTGTGGGTTCGAGTCCCACTCTTGTCATTTTGTTGCCATTCCTATACAAAGTATTGTTTTCTTTATTTTGAACGGCTGCACATGGTATCTTCTACCATAATCCATGCTATTGACCACAAAACATACATGCAGGATGGCTGAGTGGTCTAAGGCGCTGGCTTAAGGCACCATTCCCTTCTGTAGCGTGTGTTCGAGTCCCACTACTCTCATTTTGTTGACATTCCTATGCAAAGTTTTGTTTCCTTTATTTTGAACACCTGCACATGGTGTCATCTACCTTTATCCATGCTATTGACCACAACACATACAGGCAGGATGGCCAAGTGGTCTAAGGCGCTGGTTTAAGGCACCAGCCTTTTCGGTGGCGTGAATTGGAGTCCCACTCCTATCCTTTTACCGACATTCCTATACAAAGTATTGTTTCCTATATTTTGAACACCTGCACATGGTATCTTCTACAATTATCCATGCTATTGACCAATGTACATACAGGCGGGATGGCACAGTGGTCTAAGGCGCTGGTTTGAGGAACAATTCATTTTGATTGAGTGGGTTGGAGTCCCACTCTTGTCATTTTATTTACATTCCTATACAAAGTTTTGTTTCCTTTATTTTGAACACCTGCACATGGTACCTTCTACAATCATATATGCTATTGACCAAAAAACATACACGCAGGATGGCCGAGTGGTCTAAGGCGCTTGTTTAAGGCATCAGTCAGATCGGTTGCGTGGGTTCAAGTCCAACTCTTGTCATTTTCTTGACATTCCTATACAAACTATTTTGTTCGGTATTTTGAACACCTGCAGGAATCTTCTACCATTATGAATGCTATTCACCAGACATTATACAGGAACGATGGCCAAGTGGTATAAGAAGCTGGTTTAAGGCACCATTCACTTAAGTGGCGTATGTTCGAATCCCACTCCTGTCATTGTGTTGACATTCCTATGAAAAGTATTTTTTTCTTTATTTTGAAGACCTGCACTTGGTATTTTGTACCATAATCCATGCTATTGATTACAAGCCCTACAGGCAGGATGGCCGAGTTGCATGGGGTGCTGGTTTAAGGCAACAATCAAGTCATTGGCGTTGGTTCGAGTCCTACTCTTGTCATTTTGTTGACATTCCCAAAGAAAGTTTTATTTCCTTTATTTTGAACACTTGCACATGGTGTCATCTACCATTATCCATGCTATTGACAACAAAACATACAGGCAAGATAGCCGTGTGGTCTACGGTGGTGGTTTAAGGGACGAGTCACTTCGGTGGCGTGGGTTTGAGTCTTTCTGCTGACATTTTGTCGACATTGCTATACAAAGTATTGTATCCTACATATTGAACATCTGCGAATGGTATCTTTTACCATCATTAATGCTATTCACCAGAAAATAAAAAGGCAGGATGGCCGAGTGGTATGAGGCACTGGTTTCAGGCATCAATCACTTCTGTGGCATGGGTTCCAGTCGCACTCCTTTCATTTTGTTGACATTCCTATACAAAGTATTGTTTAGTTATTGGTTATTGTTTAGTTGTTGTTTAGTTATTAGTTATTGTTATTTCCTTTATTTTGAACACTTGCACATGGTGTCATCTACCATTATTCATGCTATTGACAACAAAACATATAGGCAAGATAGCCGTGTGGTCTAAGGTGGTGGTTTAAGGAACGAGTCACTTCGGTGGCCTGGGTTCAAGTCCAACTCTTGTCATTTTCTTGACATTCCTATACAAAAGTTTGTGTTCGGTATTTTGAACACCTGCACATGGTATCTACTACCATTATGAATGCTATTCACCACACATTATACAGGAACGATGGCCAAGTGGTATAAGGAGCTGGTTTAAGGCACCATTTGCTTAAGTGGCGTATGTTCGAATCCCACTCCTATCATTTTGCTGACATTCCTTTACAAAGTATTGTTTCCTTTATTTGGAACACCTACACATGGTATCTTCTACCATAATCTATGCTATTGGCCACATCACATACAGGCAGGATGGCCAAGTGGTCTAAGGTGCTGGTCAAAGGCACCAGCTTTTTCGGTGGCGTGAGTTCGAGTCGAACTCCTATCCTTTTGTTGACATTCCTATACAAAGTATTGTTTCCTATGTTTTGAACACCTGCACATGATATCCTCTACCATCATCCTTGATATTGAGCGAAAAACATACAGGCGGGATGGCAAAGTGGTCTAAGGCGCTGGTTTAAGGAACAATTCATTTCGATGGAGTGGGTTCGATTCCCACTATTGTCATTTTTTTTACATTCCTATACAATGTTTTGTTTCCTTTATTTTGAACACCTGCACATGGTATCTTCTACCATCATCAATGCTTTTGATCACAAAACATACAGGAAGGATGGCTGAGTGGTCTAAGGCGCTGGTTTAAGGCACCAGTCAGTTCGGTTGCGTGGGTTCAAGATCCACTCCTGTCATTTTTTTTACATTTCTATACAATGTTTTGTTTCCTTTATTTTGAACACCTGCACATGGTATCTTTTACCATTATCCAGGTTATTGACCACAAAACATACAGGCAGGATGGGCGAGTGGTTTAAGGCCCTGATTTAAGACACCAGTCACTTCGGTGGCGTGGGTTCGAGTCCCTCTCCTGCAATTTTGTTTACATTCCTATAGAAAGTATTGTGTCATGTATTTTAAACACCTGCACATGGCTTCTTGTACCATCATGAATGCTTGTGGTGTGAGTGGGACTCGAACTCACGCCACCGAAAAGGCTGGTGCCTTAAACCAGCGCCTTAGACAAGTTGGCCATCCTGCCTGTATGTGATGTGGCCAATAGCATGGATTATGGTAGAAGATACCATGTGCAGGTGTTCCGAATAAAGGAAACAATACTTTGTATAGGAATGTCAAGAAAATTACAGGAGTGGGACTTGAAACCACGCCACCGAACTGCCTTGTGTCTTAAACCAGCTCTTTATACCACTCGGCCATCGTTCCTGTATAATGTGTGGTGAATAGTATTCATGATGGTAGTAGATACCATGTGCAGGTGTTCAAAATACAGGACACAATATTTTGTATAGGAATGTCAAGAAAATGACAGGAGTTGGACTTGAACATACGCCACCGAAGTTAATGGTGCCTGAAAACCAGCACCTTAGACCACTCGGCCATCCTGCCTGTATGTTGTGGGGTCGATAGTATTCATCATGGTACAAGAAGCCATGTGCAGGTGTTTAAAATACATGAAACAATACTTTGTATAGGAATGTAAACAAAATTACAGGAGAAGGACTTGAACCGACGCCACCGAAGTGACTGGTGTCTTAAACCAGGGCCTTAGACGACTCGGCCATCCTGCCTGTATGTTTTTAGTCAATAACCTGGATAATGGTAAAAGATACCATATGCAGGTGTTCAAAATAAAGAAAACAATACTTTGTATAGGAATGTTAAGAAAATTGCAGGAGTGGGACTTGAAACCACACCACCGAACTGACTGGTTCCTTAAACCAGCGCCTTAGACCACTCAGCCATCCTGCCTGTATTTTTGAGGTCAATAGCATGGATGATGGTAGAAGATATCATGTACAGGTGTTCAAAATAAAGGAAACAAAACTTTGTATAGGAATGTAAACAAAATGACAAGAGTGGGGCTCGAACCCACTCCATCGAAATGAATTGTTCCTTAAACCAGCACCTTCAACCACTTTGCCATCCTGCCTGTATGTTGTGGGGTCAATAACATTCATAATGGTACAAGAAGCCATGTGCAGGTTTTCAAAATACATGAAACAATACTTTGTATAGGAAGGTAGACAAAATTACAGGAGAGGGACTCGAAGCCACGCCACCAAAGTCACTGTTTTCGGAAACCAGGGCCTTACACGACTCGGCCATCCTGCCTGTCTGTTTTTTTTGGTCAATAACCTGGATAATCGTAAAAGATACTATGTGCAGGTGTTCAAAATACAGGAAACAATATTTTGTATAGGAATGTCAAGAAAATTACAGGAGTGGGACTTGAACATACGCAACCGAACTGACTGGTGCCTTAAACCAGCACCTTAGACCACTCGGCCATCCTGCGTGTATGTTTTTTGGTCAATAGCATATATGATGGTAGAAGGTACCACGTGCAGGTGTTCAAAATAAAGGAAACAAAACTTTGTATAGGAATGTAAATAAAATGACAAGAGTGGGACTCGAACCCACTCCATCGAAATGAATTGTTCCTTTAACCAGCGCCTTAGACCACTTTGCCATTCCGCCTGTATGTATATTGGTCAATAGCATGGATTATGGTAAAAGATACCATGTTCAGGTGTTCAAATATAGGAAACAATACTTTGTAGAGGAAAGTAAATAAAAGGAAAGGAGTGGGACTCGAACTCACGCCACCGAAAAGGCTGGTGCATTAAACCAGCGCCTTAGACCACTTGGCCATCCTGCCTGTATGTGTTGTGGTCAATAGCATGGATTATGGAAGAAGATACCATGCGCAGGTGTTCAAAATAAAGGAAACAATACTTTTTATAGGAATGTCAACAAAATTACAGGAGTGTGACTGGAACCCATGCCACAGAAGTGATTGGTGCCTTAAACCAGTGCCTCATACCACTCGGCCATGCTGCCTTTTTGTTTTGTGGTCAATAGCATTAATGATGGTAAAAGATACCATCCGCAGATGTTCAATATGTAGGATACAATACTTTGTATAGCAATGTCGACAAATTGTCAGGAGAAAGACTGAAACCCACGCCACCGAAGTGACTCGTCCCTTAAACCACCACCGTAGACCACACGGCTAACTTGCCTGTATGTGTTGTTGTCAATAGCATGGATAATGGTAGATGACACCATGTTCAAGTGTTCAAAATAAAGGAAATAAAACTTTCTTTGGGAATGTCAACAAAATGACAAGAGTAGGACTCGAACCAACGCCACTGACTTGACTGTTGCCTTAAACCAGCACCCCATGCAACTCGGCCATCCTGCCTGTAGGGCTTGTAATCAATAGCATGGATTATGGTACAAGATACCATGTGCAGGTCTTCAAAATAAAGAAAACAATACTTTGCATAGGAATGTCAACAAAATGACAGGAGTGGGACTGGAACATACGCCACCGAAGCTAAGGGTACTTGAAAACCAGCGCCTTAGACCACTCGGCCATCCTGCCTGAATGTTGTGGGGTCAATAGCATTCATGATGGTACAAGAAGCCATGTGCAGTGTTCAAAATACATCAAACAATACTTCGTATAGGAATGTAAACAAAATTACAGGAGAGGGACTCGAACCCACGCCACCGATGTGACTGGTGTCTTAAACCAGGGCCATAAACCACTCGGCCATCCTGCCTGTATGTTTTGTGGTCAATAACCTGGATAATGGTAAAAGATACCATGTGCAGGTGTTCAAAATAAAGAAAACTAAACATTGTATAGGAAAGTAAAAAAAATGACAGGAGTGGATCTTGAACCCACGCAACCGAACTGACTGGTGCCTTAAACCAACGCCTTAGACCACTCGGCCATCCTGCCTGTATGTTTTGTGGTCAAAAGCATTGATGATGGTAGAAGATACCATGTGCAGGTGTTCAAAATAAAGGAAACAAAACATTGTATAGGAATGTCTAAAAAATGAACGGAATGGAACTCGAAGTGGGAACAAGCTGTTAAGAATTGTTGACCAGAGCTCATGTTAACCTGTTAGAAATTGTTGAGGAGGACTCATGTTGAAAAAGATGCAAGCTTCGTATTTTGCTCAATCCAACGTATCATTTTTCAACAACTGAAAACTAAAAACTTGAGGATCTTTTATTGACTAATTTATTCAACGAGTAAAGTTGCTCACTATTCAAATATAAACAAAAGAGTTTTATTTCAAATTGTTCACCGTGAAATTCTAACACAAAGCATTTTACGCATCAAATGCTAGTAAAGTTTTCATTGTTCTGGATGACTTGAGATTGTATTCTCAACACGCCCCCTCGATCTTAAGTCCCTTTAAAACATGATAATGTTGTAATCTGCAAAGTGCCTTCGTGAAAATATCTGCTATGTTATCTCTGGTACTGACGTACTTGAACACAACTTCAGCTTGCTCTCTAACAAAATGATATGTAACATCAATATGTTTGGTGCGTTGATGTTGTTTCGATCTTTCAGATGTGAGACTCAAGGCTCCTTGGTTGTCACAAAACATAATTGAAGATTCAAGTTGTTTTATTTTCATGGCAACGCATAGTGATCGAAGATAAATGAGTTCCTTTGTAGGTTCAGCAAGAGCGATGTATTCAGCTTCACATGACGATAATGCAACAGTTGGTTGTTTTTTAGATTTCCACGAAATCGGTCCACTTCCAAGAGTAACAACGAATCCTGAGATGGAACGACGACTTTCAGTGTCATTCGCCCAGTCTGAATCAGTGTATGATACCAATTGTCCATCCGTGGGTGAAAATTTAATGCAAAATGACGCAGTTCCTTTAATGTAACGAAAAACTCTCTTAACTGCTACTATATGAGATGTCGATGGTTTCTCCAGGTGTTGTGATAGTTTAGATACTATCCAGCTGAGATCTGGTCTGGTTGCAGTGGCTAGATATACAAGGCTTCCGATCGCTTGACGGTAAGGAAAATCTGGCGGTTCCTCATTTTCAGTTCTTGGCAAAAGGGTAAGATCTTTCTCAGCAGGTGCACTTGCTGGCTTACAGTCAGTCATTTTGAAGCGATTCAAAATAGCCTCACAATATCTTTGCTGATTCATTGTATAGCTTCCATTTTCTAATTGGCTGAAATCTATACCAAGAAACCATTTCAATGGTCCACGATCGTCCATGTGGAACTCTGCATGTAACAGATCTTTTGTATTTGAAATTAATTCTATCTTACTGCTGCAAATGATGATGTCATCAACCCAGAATAAGACGATGATCTGCTCATCGTTGATTACATGTGTGTAGATACAAGGATCGGTTTTGCTTGGTATGAAACCTTAAACTTCAAGAAATCGGTTAGAGTGGTGTGCCAATTTCTACCACTTTGCTTAAGAGCGTAAAGTGACTTTCGTAGATGACATGTTAGCCTGTTTCCACTATTATCACTCTGTTCGTACCCTGGTGGTTGTTGTACATATATATCTTTATCAATTGGTGCATTGAGATACGCCCCCTTAACGTCCATTTGATGTAAATTCATTCCTTCGTTCGACGCTTTTTGCAGTAGCATATGAACTGATGTAAACCTCGTAGTGGGTGAAAACGTCTCGTCATAATCAATGCCGTGAATTTGGGTAAATCCTCGCGCTACATATCTTGCTTTGTATTGTACCTCTCCAGGTTTCTTTCCTTGTTTCAAAGTATAAACCCATCTTCCTTTTGTTTCTGTTCTCGATTCAGGTAAAGGTGTAATGTCCCATGTATGGTTGTCATTGAGGGTCTCGATCTCTTTATCCATAGCAGCTTTCCATTTTTCTGCTTCTTGGGAACTGATCGCTTCTTAGTATGTGTTAGGTATTAACAAAACTAGGGAATATGCGTAATCCACATTTGCAGAGAGTTGATAATCAGATAAGTACTTGGGTGGTCGTATTGTCCGTTTTGGTCTGCTTTCTTTCTCTGCAGGTTCCTCTCTTTTCTCAACGCTGTCGTTAGTACTTTCTTCCGTACTCTCATCTGTTAGAGACGGCTTATCTGCATTTTCGTTCTGTGAATCTTCAGACGATTCAGGCTTAATGATTGGAAAGTAGACTTCATCAAACCTTTGCTGATGAATGTAGACATTGCGTGATGTGATTATTCTTCCAGTTGCTTCATTAAGAACGTAGTAGCCTTTATTTAAAGGATTGATACCGAGATAGATTCCTTCTTTGCCGCGAACATCCAATTTCTGCTTGTGTCCTTTAATGTAGAATATACAAGGCGCTCCGAATGGATGTAAATTTCTCATATCTGGTTTGTACGTAGTGAATAGTTCATAGGCTGTAGTATTCGTGCGTCTTTGAAAACTTCTATTTCTTAGATATTGAGCGTGTCGTGCTGCATAAGGCCATAGTAATTTAGAAACATCTGCCTCTGCTCTTAAGCATCTTGCCATTTCCATAAGACTTCTCCAGCTTCTTTCTGATTTGCCGTTTTGATAAGGTGAGTATGGCGCTGTAGTACTCTGTTTAATACCGTTGTCGAGAAGCACTTGCTGAAAAGCTTGGCTCAGATACTCTGGACCATTATCACTGTGGAATTCTTTGACTCGTCCAATAGGGGCTACATCTGCTATGAAATTCTTTAGAGCTGTAGGTGTTTCTTCCTTCGATCGTAGGAAATAAATGAATAGCATGCTGGAGTATTCGTCGACAAAATTGATTATGTATTTATATCCTTCTCTCGACGTTGGATGAATAGGCCCACAGATATCTGAATGAACACGTTCCAGTGGCTTTGTAGCGAGAACTGATTTCTCATCAAAAGATCTTGGTAACTTTGTCATTTTATTTTCTTTGCAGGTTGAACATGACCTTTTTGTACTCGCTTGCGTAATGTTCATACCTTTAGTAGCTGACTTTAAATTGACTATGTCGTCGTAATTCATGTGACCAAGTGTTTGATGCCATTCTTCAAGTGCTTTCGTAGTACTGGCTGTTGTATCATCATTCGGTAAAAAATACAATTTTCCACTTCTTTCTAGATTAAAGGTCGTGTTTCCAGCAATTAACTTGGCACTTCCTTGCGTAAAAAGTACGTTTGCTCCATTGTCAGTTGCTGCACGAACTGAAAAAAGACTTGAAGGAAATTTTGGGGCAAGTAAGGCATTCTTCAACGTTATGCTTCGTGACTGTCCATTTGAGTCTACGATGTCGAACTTTGCGTTCCCCTTCGCAATTGCCAGTTTGTTGCTTCTTCTTCCATCCGCCAACTCGATAAAATGCTTTTCTGGCTGAAAAGTATCGTCGTAAGATACAAAATATTTCTCATCATTGATTATATGACAAGTGGCTCCACAGTCGACGAGAAGTTTAGGCTTTGTTCTGTTAATTGCATCTGCGTATGAAGTGACAAACGAGAAATCGTTAGGACTTGATGAAGCAAGAGCAGAAGACTTCTTTTTACCAAAGCATACACTCTCCACGTGACCTTGTTTACTGCAATATTGACATTTCAATTTCGATTTTGAACGGCAATCTCTTGATTTGTGCCCAATTTTACCACACGATAAACATTGTATATCTTCTTGCTTATTCTTGGTGGGTGTGAATCTAGTTGGTTTTCTCGTTTTATTGACCATTGCTGTTGAGTGAGATGGCGATCGAATTGCTTCTGTATTTGCGTAGTTATTCAACGCTGCTTTGAATTCTGATAGTGTTTTATACTTATCAAGCTGTGTATGCACCACTACAAAGGGCTTGTATGAATCTGGCAATCCTTTTAAAATCATTGCGATAACTAAATTATCCGTAATAGTTTCGCCAGCCAGTCGCAATCCAGTTGCTGCTCGTTCTGCTCGAATAATGTAATCTGTTATGTCTTCCTCTACGGCCATGTATAACGTTGTCAATTGTTCGTACAGTGTAAGAACTCGCGGTTTTTCGGTGCTTGCATAATGCTCTTTAAGAATCTCAAATGCTGCTCGGCCATCATTTCGTGTATCGTTCATTATTAATTGCAGTGAACGTTCGTCAAGAACTTGAACCAGTTCAGCATATGCTCGCCTGTTTTTCTCCTCAAAATCTTCCCCTGCTTCGCCACCCGTCATGGCGTTGTATACACCTTTATCTAACGTGTATAGGAAATTTGTAAATCGTGTTTCCCATATTTGATTCTCCATATCTGATTCTCCATTGAAGTAATGCGGGCTCTGGGCCCATAACCTGTTAAGAATTGTTGACCAGAGCTCATGTTAACCTGTTAGAAATTGTTGAGGAGAACACATGTTGAAAAAGATGCAAGCTTCGTATTTTGCTCAATCCAACGTATCATTTTTACAACAACTGAAAACTAAAAACTTGAGGATCTTTTATTGACTAATTTATTCAACGATTAAAGTTGCTCACTATTCAAATATAAACAAAAGAGTTTTATTTCAAATTGTTCACCGTGAAATTCTAACACAAAGCATTTTACGCATCAAATGCTAGTAAAGTCTTCATTGTTCTGGATGACTTGAGATTGTATTCTCAACACAAGCGCCTTAAAGTGCTAATGCAGCCAAATTTTACATATCGATTTTATTGCCTCATTCTATAGTTTTCAACCTCCTAATTAACATGGTGTAAACAGAATCTCCCAATTCTTTGTAGTTTTTTCGCTATGGCTTGTCAAAGTCGGGCTTTTGAGCATTTTTGACTAGACAATTTAGGACAAGTTGTGACATCACATTGATGCGCAATCCCTGTAGGCTTTGCGGCCCGCAAAATCGCTGATTGAATGACACTTCGAAAAGCATTGTTACATATTCAAAATGACGATTGAATTCAAAAGAAAAAAATCGCGTGGCCGCTCTTGCGTAGCAGGGACATACAATGGAGAGTGCGAACAACCATAAACTGCAAACAGTATTTCCCTGTGGAACGGCAAAAGAACAATAAGGCGCATCAGTGTGACGTCACGCCTGGTGAAGAGTTGCTAATTTTCAACGATTAATTTCCAGCTCAAAACGGAATAAAAAAATTACGAAAAAATATTGGTATTGTGGAGAAAAGATTTGCGCTTTGGCTGCTGTATTCATAATCGAAATCGGTCGACCTGAACAAGAGCTATGAAAAAAAATGTAACGCGTGCTCGTCATTTCCTATACAAAATCTTATAGACAGCAAAAGGGGAGTCATCAATGTGACGTCACAAATGAGGAGCTGTGTCTAGCGAAGTGCGTGTTTTTAAATATTCATATTAAATCGATCGCTCGTCAGAAAACAGTGAAAATTGTACCAAACTAATCAGAAAAGATGAAATTTTTATATGAAGTAAAAAAAACCGTATGTCAAATTTGGCTGCATTAGCACTTTAAACCTCTCGGCCATCCTGCCTTTATGTTATTTCGTCAATAGCATGGATTATGGTAGAAGATTCCATGTGCAGGTGTTCAAAATACAGGGGAAAATACTTTCTATAGAAATGTCAACGAAATGACAGGAGTGGAACTCAAACATACGCCACAGAAGTTAATGGTACCTTAAACCAGCGCCTTAGACCACTCGGCCATCCTGCCTGTATGTTGTGGGGTTAATAGCATTCATTATGGTACAAGAAACCATGTGCAGGTGTTCAAAATACATCAAACAATACTTTGTATAGGAATGTAAACAAAATGACATGAGAGGGACTCGAACCCATGCAACCGAAGTGACTGGTAAGTAAAACCAGGGCCTTAGACCACTCGGCCATACTGCCTGTATGTTTTGTGGTCCATAGCCTGGATAATGGTAAAAGATACCATGTGCAGGTGTTCAAAATACAGGAAACAATATTTTGAATAGGAATGTAAACAAAATGACAGGAGAGGGACTCGAACGATCGTTACAACAGTGGCTGATGCCTTAAACCAGCACCTTAGACCACTTGGTCATCCTGCCTGTATGTGTTGTGGTCTATAGCCTTGATGATGGTAGATGACACCATGTGCAGGTGTTCAAAATAAAGTAAAAACTACTTTGTATAGGAATTTCAACAAAATGACAGGAATGGGACTGAAACCCATGCCAAAGAAGTGATTGGTGCCTTAAACCAGTGCCTCATACCACTCAGCCATCCTGCCTTTTTGTTTTGTGGTCAATATCATTGATGATGGTAAAAGATACCATTTGCAGATGTTCAATATGTAGGATACAATACTTTGTATAGCAATGTCGACAAAATGTCAGGAGAAAGACTCAAACCCATGCCACCGAAGTGACTCGTCCCTTAAACCACCACCGTAGACCACACGGCTATCTTGCCTGTATGTTTTGTTGTCAATAGCATGGATAATGGTAGATGACACCATGTGCAAGTGTTCAAAATAAAGGAAATAAAACTTTCTTTGGGAATGTCAACAAAATGACAAGAGTAGGACTCGAACCAACGCCACTGACTTGACTGTTGCCTTAAACCAGCACCCCATGCAACTCGGCCATCCTGCCTGTAGGGCTTGTAATCAATAGCATGGATTATGGTAAAAGATACCATGTGCAGGTCTTCAAAATAAAGAAAACAATACTTTGCATAGGAATGTCAACAAAATGACAGGAGTGGGACTGGAACATACGCCATCGAAGTTAATGGTGCCTGAAAACCAGCGCCTTAGACCACTCGGCCATCCTGCCTGAATATTGTGTGGTCAATAGCATTCATAATGGTACAAGAAGCCATGTGCAGTGTTCAAAATACATGAAACAATACTTCGTATAGGAATGTTAACAAAATTGCAGGAGAGGGACTCGCACCCACGCCACCGAAGTGACTGGTGTCTTAAGCCAGGGCCTTAAACCACTCGCCCATCCTGCCTGTATGTTTTGTGGTCAATAACCTGGATAATGGTAAAAGATACCATGTGCAGGTGTTCAAAATAAAGGAAACTAAACATTGTACAGGAAAGTAAAAAAAATGACAGGAGTGGATCTAGAACCCACGCAGCCGAACTGACTGTTGCCTTAAACCAACGCCTTTGACCACTCGGCCATCCTGCCTGTATGTTTTGTGGTCAAAAGCATTGATGATGGTAGAAGATACCATGTGCAGGTGTTCAAAATAAAGGAAACAAAACATTGTATAGGAATTTAAACAAAATGACAGGAGAGGGACTCGAACGATCGTTACAACAGTGGCTGTTGCCTTAAACCAGCACCTTAGACCACATGGTCATCCTGCCTGTATGTTTTGTTGTCAATAGCATGGATAATGGTAGAGGACACCATGTGCAGGTGTTCAAAATAAAGGAAATAAAACTTTGTATAGGAATGTCAACAAAATGACAGTAGTGGGACTCGAACACACGCTACAGAAGGGAATGGTGCCTTAAACCAGCTCCTTAGCCCACTCGGCCACCGTTCCTGTATGTTGTATGGTCAATAGCATTCATTATGGTAGTAGATACCATGTGCAGCCGTTCAAAATAAAGGAAACAATACTTTGTATAGGAATGGCAACAAAATGACAAGAGTTGGACTAAAACCCACACCACCGAAGTGACTGGTACCTTAAACCAGCGCCTTAGATTACTTTGCCATCCTGCTTGTATGTTTTGTAGTCAATAGCATGGATTATGGTAGAAGACACTATGTGCAGGTGTTCACAATAAAGGAAACAAAACTTTGCATAGGAATGTCAGCAAAATGACAGGAGTGGGACTGGAACATACGCCACCGAAGTTATTGGTGCCCAAAAACCAGCGCCTTTGACCACCAGCCATCCTGCCTGTATGTTGTGAGATCAATAGCATTCATGATGGTACAAGAAGCCATGTGCAGTGTTTAAAATACATGAAACAATACTTTCTATAGGAATGTAAACAAAATTACAGGAGAAGGACTCGAACCCAAGCCACCGAAGTGACTGGTGTCTTAAATCAGGGCCTTAGACCACTCAGCTATCCTGCCGGTATATTTTGTGGTCAATAGCATGGATGATGGTAGAAGATAACATGTGCAGGTGTTCAAAATAAAGGAAACGAAACTTTGTATAGGAATGTAAAAATATGACAAGAGTCGGACTCGAACTCACTGCATCGAAATGAATTGTTCCTTAAACCAGCGCCTTAGACCACTTTGCCATCCCGCCTGTATGTAGTTTGGTCAATAGCAAGGACGATGGTAGAAGCTACCATGTGCAGGTGTTCAAAACATACGAAACAATACTTTGTATAGGAATGTCAACAAAAGGATAGGAGTGGGACTCGAACTCACGCCACCGAAAAGGCTGGTGCCTTGAACCAGCGCGTTAGACAACTTGGCCATCCTGCCTGTATGTGATGTGGCCAATAGCATGGATTATGGTAGAAGATACCATGTGCAGGTGTTCCAAATAAAGGAAACAATACTTTGTATAGGAATGTCAAGAAGATTACAGGAGTGGGACTTGAAACCACGCCACCGAACTGACTGGTGCCTTAAACCAGCTCTTTATACAACTCGGCCATCGTTCCTGTATAATGTGTGGTGAATAGTATTCATGATGGTAGTAGATACCATGTGTAGGTGTTCAAAATACAGGACACAATATTTTGTATAGAAATGTCAAGAAAATGACAGGAGTTGGACTTGAACCCACGCCACCGAAGTAACTTGTTCCTTAATCCAGCGCCTTAGACCACTCAGCAATCCTGCCTGTATGTTTCGTGGTCAATAGCATGGATGATGGTATAAGCTACTATGTGCAGCCATTCAAAATAAAGGAAACAAGACTTTGTATAGGAATGTAAACAAAATGACAAGAGTGGGATTCGAACCCACGCCACCGAAGTGACTGGTGTCTTAAACCAGAGCCTTAGACCACTCGGCCATCCTGCCTGTATGTTTTGTGGTCAATAACCTAGGAAATCGTAAAAGATACCATGTGCAGGTGTTCAAAATAAAGGAAGAAATACTTTGTATAGGAAGGTCAAGAAAATGACAGGAGTTGGCTTTGAACATACGCCACCGAAGTTAATGGTGCCTGAAAACCATCACCTTAGACCACTCGGCCATCCTGTCTGTATGTTGTGGGGTCAATAGTATTCATAATGGTACAAGAAGCCATGTGCAGGTGTTTAAAATACATGAAACAATACTTTGTATAGGAATGTAAACAAAATTACAGGAGAAGGACTCGAACCAACGCCACCGAAGTGACTGGTGTCTTAAACCAGGAACTTAGACGACTCGGCCATCCTGCCTGTATGTTTTGTGGTCAATAACCTGGATAATGGTAAAATATACCATATGCAGGTGTTCAAAATAAAGGAAACAATACTTTGTATAGGAATGTCAAGAAAATTACAGGAGTAGGACTTGAAACCACACCACCCAACTGACTGGTGCCTTTAACCATCGCCTTAGACCACTCAGCCATCCTGCCTGTATTTTTGAGGTCAATAGCATAGATGATGTTAGAAGATATCATGTACAGGTGTTCAAACTAAAGGAAACAAAACTTTGTATAGGAATGTAAACAAAATGACAAGAGGGGGACTCGAACCCACTCCATCGAAATGAATTGTTCCTTAAACCAGCGCCTTAGACCACTTTGCCATCCCGCCTATATGTTGTGGGGTCAATAACATTCATATTGGTACAAGAAGCCATGTGCAGGTTTTAAAAATACATGAAACAATACTTTGTATAGGAATAAAGACAAAATTACAGGAGACGGACTCGAAGCCACGCAACCAAAGTGACTGTTGTCGGAAACCAGGGCCTAACACAACTCGGCCATCCCGCCTGTCTGTTTTTTTTGGTCAATAACCTGGATAATCGTAAAAGATACTATGTGCAGGTGTTCAAAACACAGGAAACAATATTTTGTATAGGAATGTCAACAAAATGACAGTAGTGGGACTCGAACACACGCTACAGAAGGGAATGGTGCCTTAGACCAGCTCCTTAGCCCACTCCGCCACCGTTCCTGTATGTTGTGTGGTCAATAGCATTCATTATGGTAGTAGATACCATGTGCAGTTGTTCAAAATACAGCACAAAATATTTTGTATAGGAATGTCAAGAAAATGACAGGAGTGGCACTTGAACCAACGCCACCGATGTGACTTGTGCCTCAAACCAGCGCCTTAGACCACTCAGCCATCCTGCCTGTATGTTTTGTGGTCAATAGTATGGATTATGGTAGTAGATACCATGTGCAGCCGTTCAAAATAAAGGAAACAATACTTTGTATAGGAATGGCAACAAAATGACAAGAGTGGGACTAAAACCCACACCACCGAAGTGACTGGTACCTTAAACCAGCGCCTTAGATTACTTTGCCATCCTGCTTGTATGTTTTGTAGTCAATAGCATGGATTATGGTAGAAGACACTATGTGCAGGTGTTCACAATAAAGGAAACAAAACTTTGCATAGGAATGTCAGCAAAATGACAGGAGTGGGACTGGAACATACGCCACCGAAGTTAATGGTGCCCAAAAACCAGCGCCTTAGACCACCAGCCATCCTGCCTGTATGTTGTGAGGTCAATAGCATTCATGATGGTACAAGAAGCCATGTGCAGTGTTTAAAATACATGAAACAATACTTTCTATAGGAATGTAAACAAAATTACAGGAGAAGGACTCGAACCCAAGCCACCGAAGTGACTGGTGTCTTAAATCAGGGCCTTAGACCACTCAGCTATCCTGCCGGTATATTTTGTGGTCAATAGCATGGATGATGGTAGAAGATAACATGTGCAGGTGTTCAAAATAAAGGAAACGAAACTTTGTATAGGAATGTAAAAATATGACAAGAGTCGGACTCGAACTCACTGCATCGAAATGAATTGTTCCTTAAACCAGCGCCTTAGACCACTTTGCCATCCCGCCTGTATGTAGTTTGGTCAATAGCAAGGACGATGGTAGAAGCTACCATGTGCAGGTGTTCAAAACATAGGAAACAATACTTTGTATAGGAATGTCAACAAAAGGATAGGAGTGGGACTCGAACTCACGCCACCGAAAAGGCTGGTGCCTTGAACCAGCGCGTTAGACAACTTGGCCATCCTGCCTGTATGTGATGTGGCCAATAGCATGGATTATGGTAGAAGATACCATGTGCAGGTGTTCCAAATAAAGGAAACAATACTTTGTATAGGAATGTCAAGAAGATTACAGGAGTGGGACTTGAAACCACGCCACCGAACTGACTGGTGCCTTAAACCAGCTCTTTATACAACTCCGCCATCGTTCCTGTATAATGTGTGGTGAATAGTATTCATGATGGTAGTAGATACCATGTGTAGGTGTTCAAAATACAGGACACAATATTTTGTATAGAAATGTCAAGAAAATGACAGGAGTTGGACTTGAACCCACGCCACCGAAGTAACTTGTTCCTTAATCCAGCGCCTTAGACCACTCAGCAATCCTGCCTGTATGTTTCGTGGTCAATAGCATGGATGATGGTATAAGCTACTATGTGCAGCCATTCAAAATAAAGGAAACAAGACTTTGTATAGGAATGTAAACAAAATGACAAGAGTGGGATTCGAACCCACGCCACCGAAGTGACTGGTGTCTTAAACCAGAGCTTTAGACCACTCGGCCATCCTGCCTGTATGTTTTGTGGTCAATAACCTAGGAAATCGTAAAAGATACCATGTGCAGGTGTTCAAAATAAAGGAAGAAATACTTTGTATAGGAAGGTCAAGAAAATGACAGGAGTTGGCTTTGAACATACGCCACCGAAGTTAATGGTGCCTGAAAACCATCACCTTAGACCACTCGGCCATCCTGTCTGTATGTTGTGGGGTCAATAGTATTCATAATGGTACAAGAAGCCATGTGCAGGTGTTTAAAATACATGAAACAATACTTTGTATAGGAATGTAAACAAAATTACAGGAGAAGGACTCGAACCAACGCCACCGAAGTGACTGGTGTCTTAAACCAGGAACTTAGACGACTCGGCCATCCTGCCTGTATGTTTTGTGGTCAATAACCTGGATAATGGTAAAATATACCATATGCAGGTGTTCAAAATAAAGGAAACAATACTTTGTATAGGAATGTCAAGAAAATTACAGGAGTAGGACTTGAAACCACACCACCCAACTGACTGGTGCCTTTAACCATCGCCTTAGACCACTCAGCCATCCTGCCTGTATTTTTGAGGTCAATAGCATGGATGATGTTAGAAGATATCATGTACAGGTGTTCAAACTAAAGGAAACAAAACTTTGTATAGGAATGTAAACAAAATGACAAGAGGGGGACTCGAACCCACTCCATCGAAATGAATTGTTCCTTAAACCAGCGCCTTAGACCACTTTGCCATCCCGCCTATATGTTGTGGGGTCAATAACATTCATATTGGTACAAGAAGCCATGTGCAGGTTTTAAAAATACATGAAACAATACTTTGTATAGGAATAAAGACAAAATTACAGGAGACGGACTCGAAGCCACGCAACCAAAGTGACTGTTGTCGGAAACCAGGGCCTAACACAACTCGGCCATCCCGCCTGTCTGTTTTTTTGGTCAATAACCTGGATAATCGTAAAAGATACTATGTGCAGGTGTTCAAAACACAGGAAACAATATTTTGTATAGGAATGTCAACAAAATGACAGTAGTGGGACTCGAACACACGCTACAGAAGGGAATGGTGCCTTAGACCAGCTCCTTAGCCCACTCCGCCACCGTTCCTGTATGTTGTGTGGTCAATAGCATTCATTATGGTAGTAGATACCATGTGCAGTTGTTCAAAATACAGCACAAAATATTTTGTATAGGAATGTCAAGAAAATGACAGGAGTGGCACTTGAACCAACGCCACCGATGTGACTTGTGCCTCAAACCAGCGCCTTAGACCACTCAGCCATCCTGCCTGTATGTTTTGTGGTCAATAGTATGGATTATGGTAGAAGATACCATGTGCAGCCGTTCAAAATAAAGGAAACAATACTTTGTATAGGAATGGCAACAAAATGACAAGAGTGGGACTAAAACCCACTCCACCGAAGTGACTGGTACCTTAAACCAGCGCCTTCGATTACTTTGCCATCCTGCTTGTATGTTTTGTAGTCAATAGCATGGATTATGGTAAAAGACACTATGTGCAGGTGTTCACAATAAAGGAAACAATACTTTGCATAGGAATGTCAGCAAAATGACAGGAGTGGGACTGTAACATACGCCACCGAAGTTAATGGTGCCCAAAAACCAGCGCCTTAGACCACCAGCCATCCTGCCTGTATGTTGTGAGGTCAATAGCATTCATGATGGTACAAGAAGCCATGTGCAGTGTTTAAAATACATGAAACAATACTTTCTATAGGAATGTAAACAAAATTATAGGAGAGGGACTCGAACCCAAGCCACCGAAGTGACTGGTGTCTTAAATCAGGGCCTTAGACCACTCAGCTATTCTGCCGGTATGTTTTGTGGTCAATAGCATGGATGATAGTAGAAGATAACATGTGCAGGTGTTCAAAATAAAGGAAACGAAACTTTGTATAGGAATGTAAAAATATGACAAGAGTCGGACTCGAACCCACTGCATCGAAATGAATTGTTCCTTAAACCAGCGCCTTAGACCACTTTGCCATCCCGCCTGTATGTAGTTTGGTCAATAGCAAGGACGATGGTAGAAGCTACCATGTGCAGGTGTTCAAAACATAGGAAACAATACTTTGTATAGGAATGTCAACAAAAGGATAGGAGTGGGACTCCAACTCACGCCACCGAAGAGGCTGGTGCCTTGAACCAGCGCGTTAGACCACTTGGCCATCCTGCCTGTATGTGATGTGGCCAATAGCATGGATTATGGTAGAAGATACCATGTGCAGGTGTTCCAAATAAAGGAAACAATACTTTGTATAGGAATGTCAAGAAGATTACAGGAGTGGGACTTGAAACCACGCCACCGAACTGACTGGTGCCTTAAACCAGCTCTTTATACAACTCCGCCATCGTTCCTGTATAATGTGTGGTGAATAGTATTCATGATGGTAGTAGATACCATGTGTAGGTGTTCAAAATACAGGACACAATATTTTGTATAAAAATGTCAAGAAAATGACAGGAGTTGGACTTGAACCCACGCCACCGAAGTAACTTGTTCCTTAATCCAGCGCCTTAGACCACTCAGCAATCCTGCCTGTATGTTTCGTGGTCAATAGCATGGATGATGGTATAAGCTACTATGTGCAGCCGTTCAAAATAAAGGAAACAAGACTTTGTATAGGAATGTTAACAAAATGACAAGAGTGGGATTCGAACCCACGCCACCGAAGTGACTGGTGTCTTAAACCAGAGCCTTAGACCACTCGGCCATCCTGCCTGTATGTTTTGTGCTCAATAACCTAGGAAATCGTAAAAGATACCATGTGCAGGTGTTCAAAATAAAGGAAGAAATACTTTGTATAGGAAGGTCAAGAAAATGACAGGAGTTGGCTTTGAACATACGCCACCGAAGTTAATGGTGCCTGAAAACCATCACCTTAGACCACTCGGCCATCCTGTCTGTATGTTGTGGGGTCAATAGTATTCATAATGGTACAAGAAGCCATGTGCAGGTGTTTAAAATACATGAAACAATACTTTGTATAGGAATGTAAACAAAATTACAGGAGAAGGACTCGAACCAACGCCACCGAAGTGACTGGTGTCTTAAACCAGGAACTTAGACGACTCAGCCATCCTGCCTGTATTTTTGAGGTCAATAGCATGGATGATGGTAGAAGATATCATGTACAGGTGTTCAAAATAAAGGAAACAAAACTTTGTATAGGAATTTAAACAAAATGACAAGAGGGGGACTCGAACCCATTCCATCGAAATGAATTGTTCCTTAAACCAGCGCCTTAGACCACTTTGCCATCCCGCCTGTATGTTGTGGGGTCAATAACATTCATATTGGTACAAGAAGCCATGTGCAGGTTTTAAAAATACATGAAACAATACTTTTTATAGGAATGTAGACAAAATTACAGGAGAGGGACTCGAAGCCACGCAACCAAAGTGACTGTTGTCGGAAACCAGGGCCTTACACAACTCGGCCATCCTGCCTGTCTGTTTTTTTTGTCAATAACCTGGATAATCGTAAAAGATACTATGTGCAGGTGTTCAAAATACAGGAAACAATATTTTGTATAGGAATGTCAAGAAAATGACAGGAGTGGGACTTGAACCCACGCAACCGAACTGACTGGTGCCTTAAACAAGCACCTTAGGCCCCATTCACATGATCCCGGATTCGTTTCGTATCGGATTCCTAGCAGAATCCGATATGAAAATATGTCCTGTTCACTTGATAGCGGATTCAAGTTTGAGCTCTGTTCACACGGCTCCGCTCCGCTTCAAATTACGTCACTAAGCCTATTGTGTAAGAAAGCGTTTCATAGCAACCTTCACAGCTTGAAATTTTGCTATTCTGTATTTTGGCGCGAAAGTTCTGGGCCTATTCCATCGATTTTGTCGTGTTTGAGCTTTAGTAAGTGTTGTAAACTTTTGCGATGGAGAAAGACAACTTCAACTGGACTGATAGTGAAATAGAACTTTTATTGGAATGTGTGGAGATTTTTGCTTCTAACTGCATGGATGAAGGCAAAGATTGGGAGGGAATCAAGTCTAAGTACGATAAAGTTCGAGAGATTTTTATTGAACGCTACCCTTCTGGCAGTCCTGATAGTGACAACAAAAACAATGAAGAAGTGGACAGTGAGGACTTTCCAAAGAGTTCTTCACTCAATTCATTTACAAAAGAACGAGTAGCAGCGAAAGTGAAGAATGTAAGAAAGAACTTCAAGAAGGCCGTTGATTTGGGAAGAAGAAGTGGAGGGGGAAAGATCGTCATGACATTCTATGATCTCTCTTGTGATATTTGGGCAGGTGCACCAGCAACCAAAAGCATCGAAGGTTTGTATCTCGCATTTGTTAAATAACGATTTTAAATTTTTCATTTAGAAACTCGTTGTTTACCACTTAAGGCCCTCTGTTTGTTCAAAAACCACATGTGGTCCTTGGTTTTTTAACTAGTACTAGTACATAGGCCTACCCCCAAGTACCTACCAAGTACTTGATTTTTTTTACTTTGATGTTAAGTCCCCCGTCCCCCCAGTGAGTGAGACCACAAGAGATATGTGACTAAAAATCAAAAAATTAAATTCTGGCAATCTCTTTGAAATATATTGTTTTGAGGACATGGAGCGAATGAAGAGATTGACAAGAATACATGGCTATTAGAAATTCTATAACCTTGCCATTAGTCTAAAATGAGAGTACTGAAGTTGATCAGTGGTGTGGCCATGGGTCAACTTGTCAACTTTTACCTTCCCACTATCTTTTGTCTGGCCACAACCCTGTTTTTAACTGCTAATGAAACTTTTTACCTCCAAAACCATTCTTGTTATCTTCGTAGTTTAAAATATTTAGGAGACTTTTTGCATGAAGAAGGCTTTATTAGAGAATTTTTTATAGGTGGATTGGACTCAAGCACACTTGGAGAGCAACCAAGTATAGCTTCAACAAGCTCCTCAAATGACATAGTTGTAGAGACGGGTGAGATTTTCGAAGACAACATCCAGGTATCACAGGCCTCAAAACCAAGTGAACAGCAATCAGACCCTAATGATAGACGAGCGAAAATTGCAAAATTTTTGAAAGATGAGCGTGAGAAAAGAATGACTCCCAAAGTCTCCTTTGAATCCCAACAGCTAAAGTACTTGAAAGATGACATTGAAATAAAGAGAAAACTTGCTGAAAAAGATGATGAAGCAGAGAAAGAGTTGTTGATAGAAGCAAAAAGAATGAGATCGACAATGGAAGACATGTCCAAAGCAATGACAAATTGCTTCCAAATGATGACTAATATATTGCAAGGGCAAATGAAGCCACAAGTATATCATCAGCCCGAGCCACAGGTCTATCATCAGCCCGAGCCACAGGTCTATCATCAGCCCTACTCTGCAGGAGTGGGGATGCATGCACATGTCTTTCATGGAAACCAGAGAAAAGTGTCAGAGTCAATTCCTCATATCAACAATACCAGAGAAGAGTTGCCAAATGAAGAACACGAATCACTCTTAAGCTTTATTAACAGAAAATAAACTTTAAAAATGATGTGCTATATGGTTATACTGAACATATTGATAAGATAAAGCTGCCAGTTCTGTTTTTTTGTTGTTACATAAAGAATTACTCAAAATATTTCAAGAAAATCTTTCGTACTTTCTTCCCCCCACTCTCATTGTTGTACCTCTGATGATAGGCTGACTGAGGAAACTGGGCATTATAGTTTTGTCTTGCTCTTTCCAAAGTATCATTAACCAATTCACCTTCCATTTCACAGAAGTTGTGAAGAATAAAACAACTGAGAATGGTATGAGGAATGTTGTTCATGCTTAAATCAATTGGCTTCCGCAAAATTCCAAATCTAGCTTTTAGTCGCCCGAATCCACACTCTACTACCATCCTTGCTGAAGAAAGCCTATAGCCAAAAAACTGCTCTGATGATGTACTACCGTCTTTTGCGAACTCCTTCATCAGATATGGTAGCAAAGGGTAAGCCGGGTCACCGAGTATACATATTGGTACAGGATCTTCACTTGGGACGACTTTCTTTGGAGAGCTTGGAATTATGCCAGCCATCAGCATTTTATTTAATGAAGAATTCGCAAACACCCTTGCATCATGTACACTTCCAGGCCACTTTATATCCACATTGATAAAACAATAACGGTAGTCGACACAACCTTGCACATTAAGACTGTGGAAGCCTTTCCTGTTAACGTAATCCATTGGATTTTCATTGGGCCTTCTTATAGGGATGTGGGTGCCATCAACAGCACCAAGACATTGAGGGAATCCATGGGCTGCATAAAATCTTGCAGCCAACTCTTCAACTTCCTTTTCAGTTTTTGGTGTCTGGATGTATGCGGATGCAAGATTGATACTTATAGCTTTTGTAACCTTTCTAACAATGAATGAAACAGTGAAGATCCCACAGCCAAAAGCATTTGCTGTTTTGCGCATTCTCCCACCATCAGACAAATAGTATAAGGTTAATGCAACTTGCGTTTCCACAGACAGGGGTTGCCTCATATTGGTGCATTGTGAAACTACATAAGGATACAGTTGAGTACACAGTCTATAAAAACTCTGCCTTGTCATTCTGAAGTTATCCTTCCATTCATCTTCATGTGCTTCTTGTTTTCGCAAATTTTGCCACCATGTGTTTGACCTTCCTGGCCTAATCCAAAACTTTCTGCATGTCTGCTTTCGTTTCTTTTTTCGAAGAAAGAGGCTTCCTGTAACCAACCTTGATCGCTGTTTTCTTTTCAATCTCAAGAACCTCACTATAATCTTTAAGAAATTTTGTTGCATATGCAACATCATTGTCGAAACAACAACCATCGTCGAAAGAATCATTTTTAGCACACTCTCGACGTCCATCGTGAATTATTTTGTTCTGCTGCACCAAAAATTATGGCGCCAAAACTAGGCCGAAAGCCGAAAACGAAGCTGCTTGGATGATATAGAGGTACCGGAGCGATGACGTATCGGGTTCATGTATCCACACGAGTCGAAAAGTGATCCGGTATGGTAAGTGATCCGATACGTACCACTTCCACAGCGGAGCGATTTCACTCCGCAAAAACGATACGGAGCGTATCGGATTCGACCAGTGCCGTGTGTACAGAAGGCCTATCTGCTACAGAAAGTAATCCAATACGAGGTGAATCCGGTATCGTGTGAATGGGGCCTTAGACCACTCGGCCATCCTGCGTGTATGTTTTTTGGTCAATAGCATATATGATGGTAAAAGGTACCATGTGCAGGTGTTCAAAATAAAGGAAACAAAACTTTGTATAGGAATGTAAATAAAATGACAAGAGTGGGACTCGAAGCCACTCCATCGAAATGAATTGTTCCTTAAACCAGCGCCTTAGACCACTTTGCCATCCCGCCTGTATGTATATTGGTCAATAGCATGGATGATGGTAGAAGATACCATGTGCAGGTGTTAAAATATAGGAAACAATACTTTGTAGAGGAAAGTCAATAAAAGGAAAGGAGTGGGACTCGAACTCACGCCAGCGAAAAGGCTGGTGCATTAAACCAGTGCCTTAGACCACTTGGCCATCCTGCCTGTATGTGTTGTGGTCAATAGCATTGATTATCGTAGAAGATACCATGCGCAGGTGTTCAAAATAAAGGAAACAATACTTTGTATAGGAATGTCAACAAAATGACAGGAGTGCGACTGGAACCCATGCCACAGAAGTGATTGGTGCCTTAAACCAGTGCTTCGTACCACTCGGCCATCCTGCCTTTTAGTTTTGTGGTCAATAGCATTAATGATGGTAAAAGATACCATTCGCAGATGTTCAATATGTAGGATACAATACTTTGTATAGCAATGTCGACAAAATGCCAGGAGAAAGACTCAAACCCACGCCACCGAATTGACTCGTCCCTTAAACCACCACCGTAGACCACACGGCTATCTTGCCTGTATGTTTTGTTGTCAATAGCATGGATAATGGTAGATGACACCATGTGCAAGTGTTCAAAATAAAGGAAATAAAACTTTCTTTGGGAATGTCAACAAAATGACAAGAGTAGGACTCGAACCAACGCCACTGACTTGACTGTTGCCTTAAACTAGCACCCCATGCAACTCGGCCATCCTGCCTGTAGGGCTTGTAATCAATAGCATGGATTATGGTAAAACAGTCTTTGGATGGTACAGAACTTTAGTATAGCCAGAAAAATCGGAACCATAATGAAACGAACACATAGATACTACTTAAGCTTTTCGTCTGACACTCAACAGAGTAATACGTCAGAAAGAGAACGAAATAGAAACCTAACTGATTTATATACCCAGATGTGGATCGAAATAGGCCAATCAGAAAAGAGGTGAATGATTGGTATGGTGTGGGAAAACCAATCAACACCCACGATACAGTGAGCTGACCAATAAGATTATTTCAAGAGTCCTAAGGCGAAAACGAACTCCTTCTGTCTACACAATAGGGGATCCCTGGTTTTTATGTAGACAGATTCCAAAATAGCTAAGTGAAAGGTAGATCTTGCTCTGCCAATTATTCGAAAGCAATTCTCACTGTAGGCTTTAGCACACTCTGGGTTGTCGAGCAAATGTTGACCTATAGCAGAGTCATGTTTTAGTGAACTTTTTGGTTTAGAGGCGCGAGATGGTTGTTCTCGTTGAGGAACAGTTTTGTTGCGTATGCTAGACGGCACGTGTTGTTTAACCCTATCACATAACCGCTGAGATGTGCGACCTACGTACCTGGCATCACACCGGCACGAGTATTCGTAAACTACTAGGCTGTTTTGTGTGGTAGGCACACTATCTTTGCGGATGGATGGGATTATCTTCTTAGAGGAAAAGACGAGACGGGGGCTGACCGTAGCGTAGCACTTGGTTATGGCTGTTTTAATTTGTCTTTCGAATCGCAAAGAGACGTTGCCAATGTAAGGCAGTTTTAGATAAACAGGGCACTTTTGTGGACCAATCTTTTTGTCAGCCGAGAAACCTGCGATTTTATTACGAAAGCAAGCCGAAATGAGGTCTTTTGGATAACCATTGTTGATGAGGGTAGATTTTATTTCTGCCAATTCTAAATTGAGTTTTGGTTCGGAACAGATCATAAGTGCCCGGTGAACCAAGGTGTTAATCAAATTAATTTTGATTTGTTTGGCACAAAAGGAATCCCAACGTGTATATAGGCCGCTAAAAGTTGGTTTCCTGTAAACACTGGTAAGAAAACCAGGTTCAGTTTTCTCCACAGAAACGTCAAGAAATGGCAAGGAGTTGTTTTCCTCCTTTTCAAAGGTGAATTTTAGAGACTGATGCAATGAGTTGAGTTTGGCAAGAAAAATATCACATTCAGACTCTTTTTCAAAAACCGCAAAAGTGTCATCAACATAGCGAAAGTAAACAAGGGGCTTTTGATGGCAGTTGAAGAGTTGATGCTCATGGAAGCCGACAAATATGTTCGCTAGCGCTGGTCCCAAAGGGCTGCCCATGGCGACACCGTCCTTTTGGCGGTACATCTCATTGTTGAAACTGAACTCCACAGAGCTAGTTGCAGATTTCATCAATTCAATGAAAACCTCCTCAGGGAACGACGGCCTTTCAAGCTCACTTCGGTACAACGCGTTGGCGCAAATCTTTATCGTTTCATCCAGAGGGACATTGGTAAACAAACTGCTGACGTCGAAAGAGCACATAAAAGTTTTAGTGGGGTTGAGCTCTAAGTTTTGGATAAATTTGGCGAAAGTGAACGAGTCCGAAATGCAATTTTCAGAGTACAAATGGAGAACTGGTTCCAAAACCTCTGATAGCCATTTCGCAAGTTGATGTTGAGCCGAGCCAACCATGGATAAAATAGGCCTTAGTGGGATACTCTGTTTGTGAGTTTTGGGGAGACCATACATTCGTGGACGCTGCGAGCCAGTGGGTCGAATCCTGTCATAAATTCCCCGAGCCAACTGTTTTTTGTTGACTAACTCTAGAAGGCGTTTTTGGAGTTTCTGCTCTAGTCTAGCCGTTTTGTCAAACTGTTCGACGTCGCCAAGTTTTTCAAATTTATTAGTGTCGCTAAGGACATCACCCATTTTGGTAATGTAGTCTTTTTGATTCAAAATCGGAACGTTTTGTTGTCAATAGCATGGATAATGGTAGATGACACCATGTGCAAGTGTTCAAAATAAAGGAAATAACAATAACTAATAACTAAACAATAACTAAACAATAACCAATAACTAAACTGCACATGGCTTCTTGTACCAATATGAATGTTATTGACCCCACAACATACAGGCGGGATGGCAAAGTGGTCTAAGGCGCTGGTTTAAGGAACAATTCTTTTCGGTGGTGTGGTTTCAAGTCCCACTCCTGTAATTTTCTTGACATTCCTTTACAAAGTATTGTTTCCTTTATTTTGAACACCTGCATATGGTATATTTTACCATTATCCAGGTTATTGACCACAAAACATACAGGCAGGATGGCCGAGTTGTCTAAGTTCCTGGTTTAAGACACCAGTCACTTCGGTGGCGTGTGTTCGAGTCCTTCTCCTGTAATTTTGCTTACATTCCTATACAAAGTATTGTTTCATGTATCTTAAACACCTGCAAATGGCTTCTTGTACCATTATGAATACTATTGACACCACAACATACAGACAGGATGGCCGAGTGGTCTAAGGTGCTGGTTTTCAGGCACCATTAACTTCGGTGGCGTATGTTCAAAGCCCACTCCTGTCAATTTCTTGACCTTCCTATACAAAGTATTTCTTCCTTTATTTTGAACACCTGCACATGGTATCTTTTACGATTTCCCAGGTTATTGACCACAAAACATACAGGCAGGATGGCCTATTGGTCTAAGGCTCTGGTTTAAGACACCAGTCTTAAGTTTAAGTCCAACTCCTGTCATTTTCTTGACATTTCTATACAAAATATTGTGTCCTGTATTTTGAACACCTACACATGGTATCTACTACCATCATGAATACTATTCACCACACATTATACAGGAACGATGGCCGAGTGGTATAAAGAGCTGGTTTAAGGCACCAGTCAGTTCGGTGGCGTGGTTTCAAGTCCCACTCCTGTAATTTTCTTGACATTCCTATACAAAGTATTGTTTCCTTTATTTGGAACACGTGCACATGGTATCTTCTACCATAATCCATGCTATTGGCCACATCACATACAGGCAGGATGGCCAAGTGGTCTAACACGCTGGTTTAAGGCACCAGCCTTTTCGGTTGCGTGAGTTCGAGTCCCACTCCTATCCTTTTGTTGACATTCCTATACAAAGTATTGTTTCCTATGTTTTGAACACCTGCACATGGTAGCTTCTACCATCGTCCTTGCTATTGACCAAACTACATACAAGCGGGATGGCAAAGTGGTCTAAGGCGCTGGTTTAAGGAACAATTCATTTCGATGCAGTGGGTTCGAGTCCGACTCTTGTCATATTTTTACATTCCTATACAAAGTTTCGTTTCCTTTATTTTGAACACCTGCACATGGTATCTTCTACCATCATCCATGCTATTGACCACAAAACATACCGGCAGGATAGGTGAGTGGTCTAAGGCCCTGATTTAAGACACCAGTCACTTCGGGTGGCGTGGGTTCGAGTCCCTCTCCTGTAATTTTGTTTACATTCCTATAGCAAGTATTGTTTCATGTATTTTAAACACTGCACATGGCCTCTTGTACCATCATGAATGCTATTGACCTCACAACATACAGGCAGGATGGCTGGTGGTCTAAGGCGCTGGTTTTCGGGCACCATTAACTTCGCTGGCGTATGTTCCAGTCCCACTCCTGTCATTTTGCTGACATTCCTATGCAAAGTATTGTTTCCTTTATTGTGAACACCTGCACATAGTGTCTTCTACCATAATCCATGCTATTGACTACAAAACATACAAGCAGGATGGCAAAGTAATCTAAGGCGCTGGTTTAAGGTACCAGTCACTTCGGTGGTGTGGGTTTTAGTTCCACTCTTGTCATTTTTTTGTCATTCCTATACAAAGTATTGTTTCCTTTATTTTGACAGCTGCACATGGTATCTTCTACCATAATCCATGCTATTGACCACAAAACATACAGGCAGGATGGCTGAGTGGTCTAAGGCGCTGGTTTAAGGCACAAGTCACTTTGGTGGCGTTGGTTCAAGTGCCACTCCTGTCATTTTCTTGACATTCCTATACAAAATATTTTGTGCTGTATTTTGAACAACTGCACATGGTATCTACTACCATAAAGAATGCTATTGACCACACAACATACAGGAACGGTGGCCGAGTGGGCTAAGGAGCTGGTTTAAGGCACCATTCCCTTCTGTAGCGTGTGTTCCAGTCCCACTACTGTCATTTTGTTGACATTCCTATACAAAGTTTTATTTCCTTTATTTTGAACACCTGCACATGGTGTCCTCTACCATTATCCATGCTATTGACAACAAAACATACAGGCAAGATAGCCGTGTGGTCTAAGGTGGTGGTTTAAGAGAGGATTCACTTTGCTGGCGTGGGTTTGAGTCCCATTCCTGACATTCTGCGATTTTGCTATACAAAGTATTGTATCCTACATATTGAACATCTGAAAATGGTATCTTTTACCATCATCAATGATATTGACCACAAAACAAAAAGGCAGGATGGCTGAGTGGTATGAGGCACTGGTTTAAGGCACCACTCACTTCTGTGGCATGGGTTTCAGTCCCATTCCTGTCATTTTGTTGAAATTCCAATACAAAGTAGTTTTTACTTTTTTTTGAACACCTGCACATGGTATCTTCTACCATCATCAAGGCTATAGACCACAACACATACAGGCAGGATGACCAAGTGGTCTAAGGTGCTGGTTTGAGGCAACAGCCACTGTTGTAACGATCGTTTGAGTCCCTCTCCTGTCATTTTGTTTACATTCCTATACAAAATATTGTTTCCTGTATTTTGAACACCTGCACATGGTATCTTTTACCATTATCCAGGCTATGGACCACAAAACATACAGGCAGTATGGCCGAGTGGTCTAAGGCCCTGGTTTTACTTACCAGTCACTTCGGTTGCATGGGTTCGAGTCCCTCTCATGTCATTTTGTTTACATTCCTATACAAAATATTGTTTGATGTATTTTGAACACCTGCACATGGTTTCTTGTACCATAATGAATGCTATTAACCCCACAACATACAGGCAGGATGGCCGAGTGGTCTAAGGCGCTGGTTTAAGGTACCATTAACTTCTGTGGCGTATGTTTGAGTTCCACTCCTGTCATTTCGTTGACATTTCTATAGAAAGTATTTTTCCCTGTATTTTGAACACCTGCACATGGAATCTTCTACCATAATCCATGCTTTTGACGAAATAACATAAAGGCAGGATGGCCGAGAGGTTTAAGGCGCTTGTGTTGAGAATACAATCTCAAGTCATCCAGAACAATGAAAACTTTACTAGCGTTTGATGCGTAAAATGCTTTGTGTTAGAATTTCACGGTGAACAATTTGAAATAAAACTTTTTTGTTTATATTTGAATAGTGAGCAACTTTAATCGTTGAATAAATTAGTCAATAAAAGATCCTCAAGTTTTTAGTTCTCAGTTGTTGTAAAAATGATACGTTGGATTGAGCAAAATACGAAGCTTGCATCTTTTTCAACATGTGTTCTCCTCAACAATTTCTAACAGGTTAACATTAGCTCTGGTCAACAATTCTTAACAGGTTATGGGCCCAGAGCCCGCATTACTTTCAACGGAGAATCAGAATCTTTTCAAATATGGGAAACACGATTTACAAATTTCCTATACACGTTAGATAAAGGTGTATACAACGCCATGACGGGCGGCGAAGCAGGGGAAGATTTTGAGGAGAAAAACAGGCGAGCATATGCTGAACTGGTTCAAGTTCTTGACGAACGTTCACTGCAATTAATAATGAACGATACACGAAATGATGGCCGAGCAGCATTTGAGATTCTTAAAGAGCATTATGCAAGCACCGAAAAACCGCGAGTTCTTACACTGTACGAATAATTGACAACGTTTTACATGGCCGTAGAGGAAGACATAACAGATTACATTATTCGAGCAGAACGAGCAGCAACTGGATTGCGACTGGCTGGCGAAACTATTACGGATAATTTAGTTATCGCAATGATTTTAAAAGGATTGCCAGATTCATACAAGCCCTTTGTAGTGCTGCATACACAGCTTGATAAGTATAAAACACTATCAGAATTCAAAGCAGCGTTGAATAACTACGCAAATACAGAAGCAATTCGATCGCCATCTCACTCAACAGCAATGGTCAATAAAACGAGAAAACCAACTAGATTCACACCCACCAAGAATAAGCAAGAAGATATACAATGTTTATCGTGTGATAAAATTGGGCACAAATCAAGAGATTGCCGTTCAAAATCGAAATTGAAATGTCAATATTGCAGTAAACAAGGTCACGTGGAGAGTGTATGCTTTGGTAAAAAGAAGTCTTCTGCTCTTGCTTCATCAAGTCCTAACGATTTCTCGTTTGTCACTTCATACGCAGATGCAATTAACAGAACAAAGCCTAAACTTCTCGTCGACTGTGGAGCCACTTGTCATATAATCAATGATGAGAAATATTTTGTATCTTACGACGATACTTTTCAGCCAGAAAAGCATTTTATCGAGTTGGCGGATGGAAGAAGAAGCAACAAACTGGCAATTGCGAAGGGGAACGCAAAGTTCGACATCGTAGACTCAAATGGACAGTCACGAAGCATAACGTTGAAGAATGCCTTACTTGCCCCAAAATTTCCTTCAAGTCTTTTTTCAGTTCGTGCAGCAACTGAAAATGGAGCAAACGTACTTTTTACGCAAGGAAGTGCCAAGTTAATTGCTGGAAACACGACCTTTAATCTAGAAAGAAGTGGAAAATTGTATTTTTTACCGAATGATGATACAACAGCCAGTACTACGAAAGCACTTGAAGAATGGCATCAAACACTTGGTCACATGAATTACGACGACATAGTCAATTTAAAGTCAGCTACTAAAGGTATGAACATTACGCAACCGAGTACAAAAAGGTCATGTTCAACCTGCAAAGAAAATAAAATGACAAAGTTACCAAAATCTTTTGATGAGAAATCAGTTCTCGCTACAAAGCCACTGGAACGTGTTCATTCAGTTATCTGTGGGCCTATTCATCCAACGTCGAGAGAAGGATACAAATACATAATCAATTTTGTCGACGAATACTCCAGCATGCTATTCATTTATTTCCTACGATCGAAGGAAGAAACACCTACAGCTCTAAAGAATTTCATAGCAGATGTAGCCCCTATTGGACGAGTCAAAGAATTCCACAGTGATAATGGTCCAGAGTATCTGAGCCAAGCTTTTCAGCAAGTGCTTCTCGACAACGGTATTAAACAGAGTACTACAGCACCATACTCACCTTATCAAAACGGCAAATCAGAAAGAAGCTGGAGAAGTCTTATGGAAATGGTAAGATGCTTAAGAGCAGAGGCAGATGTTTCTAAATTACTATGGCCTTATGCAGCACGACACGCTCAATATCTAAGAAATAGAAGTTTTCAAAGACGCACGAATACTACAGCCTATGAACTATTCACTACGTACAAACCAGATATGAGAAATTTACATCCATTCGGAGCGCCTTGTATATTCTACATAGAAGGACACAAGCAGAAATTGGATGTTCGCGGCAAAAAAGGAATCTATCTCGGTATCAATCCTTTAAATAAAGGCTACTACGTTCTTAATGAAGCAACTGGAAGAATAATCACATCACGCAATGTCTACATTCATCAGCAAAGGTTTGATGAAGTCTACTTTCCAATCATTAAGCCTGAATTGTCTGAAGATTCACAGAACGAAAATGCAGATAAGCCGTCTCTAACAGATGAGAGTACGGAAGAAAGTACTAACGACAGCGTTGAGAAAAGAGAGGAACCAGCAGAGAAAGAAAGCAGACCAAAACGGACAATACGACCACCCAAGTACTTATCTGATTATCAACTCTCTGCAAATGTGGATTACGCATATTTCCTAGTTTTGTCAATACCTAACACATACGAAGAAGCGATCAGTTCCCAAGAAGCAGAAAAATGGAAAGCTGGCATGGATAAAGAGATCGAGACCCTCAATGACAACCATACATGGGACATTACACCTTTACCTGAATCGAGAACAGAAACAAAAGGAAGATGGGTTTATACTTTGAAACAAGGAAAGAAACCTGGAGAGGTACAATACAAAGCAAGATATGTAGCGCGAGGATTTACCCAAAATCACGGCATTGATTATGACGAGAAGTTTTCACCCACTACGAGGTTTACATCAGTTCGTATGCTACTGCAAAAAGCGTCGAACGAAGGAATGAATTTACATCAAATGGACGTTAAGGGGGCGTATCTCAATGCACCAATTGATAAAGATATATATGTACAACAACCACCAGGGTACGAACAGAGTGATAATAGTGGAAACAGGCTAACATGTCATCTACGAAAGTCACTTTACGCTCTTAAGCAAAGTGGTAGAAATTGGCACACCACTCTAACCGATTTCTTGAAGTTTAAGGTTTCATACCAAGCAAACCGATCCTTGTATCTACACACATGTAATCAACGATGAGCAGATCATCGTCTTATTCTGGGTTGATGACATCATCATTTGCAGCAGTAAGATAGAATTAATTTCAAATACAAAAGATCTGTTACATGCAGAGTTCCACATGGACGATCGTGGACCATTGAAATGGTTTCTTGGTATAGATTTCAGCCAATTAGAAAATGGAAGCTATACAATGAATCAGCAAAGATATTGTGAGGCTATTTTGAATCGCTTCAAAATGACTGACTGTAAGCCAGCAAGTGCACCTGCTGAGAAAGATCTTACCCTTTTGCCAAGAACTGAAAATGAGGAACCGCCAGATTTTCCTTACCGTCAAGCGATCGGAAGCCTTGTAAATCTAGCCACTGCAACCAGACCAGATCTCAGCTGGATAGTATCTAAACTATCACAACACCTGGAGAAACCATCGACATCTCATATCGTAGCAGTTAAGAGAGTTTTTCGTTACATTAAAGGAACTGCGTCATTTTGCATTAAATTTTCACCCACGGATGGACAATTGGTATCATACACTGATTCAGACTGGGCGAATGACACTGAAAGTCGTCGTTCCACCTCAGGATTCGTTGTTACTCTTGCAAGTGGACCGATTTCGTGGAAATCTAAAAAACAACCAACTGTTGGATTATCGTCATGTGAAGCTGAATACATCGCTCTTGCTGAACCTACAAAGGAACTCATTTATCTTCGATCACTATGCGTTGCCATGAAAATAAAACAACTTGAATCTTCAATTATGTTTTGTGACAACCAAGGAGCCTTGAGTCTCACATCTGAAAGATCGAAACAACATCAACGCACCAAACATATTGATGTTACATATCATTTTGTTAGAGAGCAAGCTGAAGTTGTGTTCAAGTACGTCAGTACCAAAGATAACATAGCAGACATTTTCACGAAGGCACTTTGCAGATTACAACATTATCATGTTATAAAGGGACTTAAGATCGAGGGGGCGTGTTGAGAATACAATCTCAAGTCATCCAGAACAATGAAAACTTTACTAGCATTTGATGCGTAAAATGCTTTGTGTTAGAATTTCACGGTGAACAATTTGAAATAAAACTCTTTTGTTTATATTTGAATAGTGAGCAACTTTAATCGTTGAATAAATTAGTCAATAAAAGATCCTCAAGTTTTAAGTTTTCAGTTGTTGTAAAAATGATACGTCGGATTGAGCAAAATACGAAGTTTGCATCTTTTTCAACATGAGTTCTCCTCAACAATTTCTAACAGGTTAACATGAGCTCTGGTCAACAATTCTTAACAGCTTGTTCCCACTTCGAGTTCCATTCCGTTCATTTTGTAGACATTCCTATACAATGTTTTGTTTCCTTTATTTTGAACACCTGCACATGGTATCTTCTACCATCATCAATGCTTTTGACCACAAAACATACAGGCAGGATGGCCGAGTGGTCTAAGGCGTTGGTTTAAGGCACCAGTCAGTTCGGTTGCGTGGGTTCAAGATCCACTCCTGTCATTTTTTTTACATTCCTATACAATGTTTCGTTTTCTTTATTTTGAACACCTGCACATGGTATCTTTTAACATTATCCAGGTTATTGACCACAAAACATACAGGCAGGATGGCCGAGTGGTTTAAGGCCCTGGTTTGAGACACCAGTCACTTCGGTGGCGTGGGCTCGAGTCCCTCTCCTGTAATTTTGTTTACATTCCTATACGAAGTATTGTTTCATGTATTTTGAACACTGCACATGGCTTCTTGTACCATCATGATTGCTATTCTCACTGGGGAGATTACCCCAGATAACAAAGGAAAGAGATTCCCTAACTCCCAGGAGACCAAGTATAAAAGCACAAGCATGCCAGGTTTCATTCTTCTAGCAACGAGCTCTCCGGCAAGATACTTTACGATTTTTGGCCTAAGCTTTCGCATCTCCAGCCTGCTCGCCTCTCTGCTTCTACCCGATTGCCTTTTTAAATTGTTAAGGCCTAAGCCACAGAATCTGCTGATAGAGATACAATACAACCCGAACTGGCTCCTGTTAAGATTTATTGCAAGAGAATTGCACCGAAAAACCAAACGCACATCAGCACGTGTCGAGCAACGCCGATATCGCAAGCTTCGTTCTCCTTCGCCCACAACACAATTTACACAATTATCAGGTTTTTTACAAATTATTTTCCCCTGCCTTATTGACATTATCTCCCTATTTTGCATGCAATTCACGTGTTCCTTAACCACGACAAAATGTCTCCAGCCAATAAAAAAAATGCATATTCCAAGTGTCGAAGGCCAGAACCCTTTTTGAATTTCTTTTTCCTATATCCCTCCCCCCCCCCCCCACCAGCAATGAGCAACGGTAACAACAGTATTGAAAAAAATTGAGAATTATTATGAAGCATGCAGTAGCAGTAATGAAATGAATTGAAATATTATGAAGCATGCAGTACCAGTAATGAAATGAATTGAAATATTATCAAGCATGCAGTAGCAGTAATGAAATGAATTGAAATATTATGAAGCATGCAATAGCAGTAATGAAATGAATTGAAATATTATGAAGCATGCAGTAGCAGTAATGAAATGAATTGAAACATTATGAAGCATGCAATAGCAGTAATGAAATGAATTGAAATATTATGAAGCATGCAGTAGCAGTAATGAAATGAATTGAAATATTATGAAGCATGCAGTAGCAGTAATGAAATGAATTGAAATATTATAAGCATGCAATAGCAGTAATGAAATGAATTGAAATATTATGAAGCATGCAGTAGCAGTAATGAAATGAATTGAAATATTATGAAGCATGCAGTACCAGTAATGAAATGAATTGAAATATTATCAAGCATGCAGTAGCAGTAATGAAATGAATTGAAATATTATGAAGCATGCAATAGCAGTAATGAAATGAATTGAAATATTATGAAGCATGCAGTAGCAGTAATGAAATGAATTGAAACATTATGAAGCATGCAATAGCAGTAATGAAATGAATTGAAATATTATGAAGCATGCAGTAGCAGTAATGAAATGAATTGAAATATTATGAAGCATGCAGTAGCAGTAATGAAATGAATTGAAATATTATAAGCATGCAATAGCAGTAATGAAATGAATTGAAATATTATGAAGCATGCAGTAGCAGTAATGAAATGAATTGAAATATTATGAAGCATGCAGTACCAGTAATGAAATGAATTGAAATATTATCAAGCATGCAGTAGCAGTAATGAAATGAATTGAAATATTATGAAGCATGCAATAGCAGTAATGAAATGAATTGAAATATTATGAAGCATGCAGTAGCAGTAATGAAATGAATTGAAACATTATGAAGCATGCAATAGCAGTAATGAAATGAATTGAAATATTATGAAGCATGCAGTAGCAGTAATGAAATGAATTGAAATATTATGAAGCATGCACTAGCAGTAATGAAATGAATTGAAATGTTATAAGCATGCAATAGCAGTAATGAAATGAATTGAAATATTATAAGCATGCAATAGCAGTAATGTAATGAATTGAAATATTATGAAGCATGCAATAGCAGTAATGAAATGAATTGAAATATTATGAAGCATGCAGTACCAGTAATGAAATGAATTGAAATATTATCAAGCATGCAGTAGCAGTAATGAAATGAATTGAAATATTATGAAGCATGCAATAGCAGTAATGAAATGAATTGAAATATTATGAAGCATGCAGTAGCAGTAATGAAATGAATTGAAATATTATGAAGCATGCACTAGCAGTAATGAAATGAATTGAAATATTATGAAGCATGCAGTACCAGTAATGAAATGAATTGAAATATTATCAAGCATGCAGTAGCAGTAGTGAAATGAATTGAAATATTATGAAGCATGCAATAGCAGTAATGAAATGAATTGAAATATTATGAAACATGCAGTAGCAGTAATGAAATGAATTGAAACATTATGAAGCATGCACTAGCAGTAATGAAATGAATTGAAATATTATAAGCATGCAATAGCAGTAATGAAAGAATTGAAATATTATGAAGCATGCAATAGCAGTAATGAAATGAATTGAAATATTATGAAGCATGCAGTAGCAGTAATGAAATGAATTGAAATATTATGAAGCATGCAATAGCAGTAATGAAATGAATTGAAATATTATGAAGCATGCACTAGCAGTAATGAAATGAATTGAAATATTATAAGCATGCAATAGCAGTAATGGAATGAATTGAAATATTATGAAGCATGCAATAGCAGTAATGAAATGAATTGAAATATTATGAAGCATTCAATAGCAGAACCCTTTTCAAATTTATTTCTCCTATACCTCTCCCCCAAAACCAGCATTGAGCAACAGTAACAACAGTATTGAAATGATTTGGAGATATTATAAACATACAGCAGCAGTATTGAAATGAATTGAGAAATATTATAAAGCATACAATAGCAGTAATAAAATGAATTGAGAAATATTATAAGCATGCAATAGCACTAATGAAATGAATTGAAATATTATGAAGCATGCAATAGCAGTGATGAAATGAATTGAAATATCATGAAGCATGCAGTAGCAGTAATGAAATGAATTGAAAAACATGAAATGAAGTATGAATTGAAATGAAATATTATAAACCAAACAGTAGCAGTAATAAGATGAATTGAAATATTATGAAGCATGCAGTAGTAGTAATGAAATGAATTGAAAAACATGAAATGAAGTATGAATTGAAATGAAATGAAATATTATGAAGCATGCAGTAGCAGTAATGAAATGAATTGAAAAACATGAAATGAAGTATAAATTTAAATTAAATGAAATGAATTAAAAACATGAAATGAAGTATGAATTGAAATGAAATGAAATGAAATGAATTGAAATGAATTGAAATGAATTGAAAAACATGAAATGAAGCATGCAGTAGCAGTAATGAAATGAATTGATATATTATGAAGCATGCAGTAGCAGTAATGAAATGAATTGAAATATTATGAAGCATGCAGTAGCAGTAATGATATGAATTGAAATATTATGAAGCATGCAATAGCAGTAATAAAATGAATTGAAATATTATGAAGCATGCAGTAGCAGTAATGAAATGAATTGAAATATTATGAAGCATGTAGTAGCAGTAATGAAATGAATTGAAATATTATGAAGCATGCAATAGCAGTAATAAAATGAATTGAAATATTATGAAGCATGCAGTAGCAGTAATAAAATGAATTGATATATTATGAAGCATGCAGTAGCAGTAATGAAATGAATTGAAATATTATGAAGCATGTAGTAGCAGTAATGAAATGAATTAAAATATTATGAAGCATGCAGTAGCAGTAATGAAATGAATTGAAAAACATGAAATGAAGTATGAATTGAAATGAAATGAAATATTATGAAGCATGTAGTAGCAGTAATGAAATGAATTGAAATATTATGAAGCATGCAGTAGCAGTAATGAAATGAATTGAAATATTATGAAGCATGTAGTAGGAGTAATGAAATGAATTAAAATATTATGAAGCATGCAGTAGCAGTAATGAAATGAATTGAAATATTATGAAGCATGTAGTAGCAGTAATGAAATGAATTAAAATATTATAAGCATGCAGTAGCAGTAATGAAATGAATTGAAAAACATGAAATGAAGTATGAATTGAAATGAAATGAAATATTATGAAGCATGTAGTAGCAGTAATGAAATGAATTGAAATATTATGAAGCATGTAGTAGGAGTAATGAAATGAATTGAAAAACATGAAATAAAGTATGAATTGAAATGAAATGAAATGAAATATTATGAAGCATGTAGTAGCAGTAATGAAATGAATTGAAATATTATGAAGCATGCAGTAGCAGTAATGAAATGAATTGAAATGAAATGAAGTATGAAATGAAATGAAATGAAGTATGAATTGAAATGAAATGAAATGAATGAATTGAAGTGAATTGAAAAACATGAAATGAAGCATGCAGTAGCAGTAATGAAATGAATCGAAATATTATGAAGCATGCAATAGCAGTAATGAAATGAATTAAGAAATATCATTAAGCATGCAATAGCAGCAATGAAATGAACCAAACACGAGGCAAGCAAATAAGGCTCCACGCAATTTCAGAAAATCTTTATTTGTCCCGCAAAATGGACTAAAATCCTCCAAATAGTAACTTTTATACATTAAACGGCTTTTTCTGCCTAGCCACTTGGGGGTTCTTCTCATAACCTGCATCCGATCCGTGGGATTGGGTTCCGGGTGGCTAGGTGGGAGGGCCTCCTCCCCTTTAATGCTTATTTACACCCTCCAGGTGATTATTTTCATCTTTAGCCCTAATTATTACCTTACAGGCAAAACACTAGCTTTTGGAAATTTACAAGGATGAAACATGAAGACATATTTAAAAAAGGAGTAACTGGGAGGGGGTCTCCCCCTTGCCATCCCGGAATTCCCCTTGCAGAACCTTATTTCGCATAACTTGGATATCCTAAGAAGACTCTCATGCACATAGGTGACAGCAAAAAACACTAACAATATAGTTTTGATTCTACACTACCCCCTTACTTCAAATACTCTGAAATCTGGCGTTGCAGCACACAGTCATATGTAAAATATTCTTTCTCATGCCCATCTTTGACCCATATTATATCAGTTTCAAGTTTGAAACAATTTTAATTGGAACCTTGTTAACAATATAAAGAATATATGAAATGTGAAGGTTATATGATCTACTTGCCCTGTTATACCCAAAATACCAAGCTTCTACTTGAGCAATGGAGAGGTCATCCATCATATATAATTTTATGCCACCACCCGATTGCCTTTTTCCTATGTTCTCCCACATTCTCAATCAGATATCGCAATATCTTCGAAGCACCCCATATCTTTCCGGATTGGAAGGAGGGGTGGCAAATCCAGTGAAAATAGGGAACTATTCTCACTGGGGAGATTACCCCAGATAACAAAGGAAAGAGATTCCCTAACTCCCAGGAGACCAAGTATAAAAGCACAAGCATGCCAGGTTTCATTCTTCTAGCAACGAGCTCTCCGGCAAGATACTTCACGATCCCTCCCTCCTCCCCAGTTTCGGCTCGCAGGCCCAGGCCAGATCCCTCGTCCACCTCTACTACGCTAAAGTCATATTCTCACTGTACTTGGTGTTGTCTTTAATTTATGTTTTAGGTAACTGGTTATCACAGACGAGTGATCTGTCCTGCAAATTGTCACTCTCTCCTTCCAATAGCGAAATCTTCTTCGCACCCCATATCTTTCCGGATTGGAAGGAGGGGTGGCAAATCCAGTGAAAATAGGGAACTATTGACCCCACAACATTCAGGCAGGATGGCCGAGTGGTCTAAGGCACTGGTTTTCAGGTACCATTAACTTCGGTGGCGTATGTTCCAGTCCTACTCCTGTCATTTTGTTGACATTCCTATGCAAAGTATTGTTTTCTTTATTTTGAAGACCTGCACATGCTATCTTGTACCATAATCCATGCTATTGATTACAAGCCCTACAGGCAGGATGGCCGAGTTGCATGGGGTGCTGGTTTAAGGCAACAGTCAACTCAGTGGCGTTGGTTCGAGTCCTACTCTTGTCATTTTGTTGACATTCCCAAAGAAAGTTTTATTTCCTTTATTTTGAACACTTGCACATGGTGTCATCTACCATTATCCATGCTATTGACAACAAAACATACAGACAAGATAGCCGTGTGGTCTACGGTGGTGGTTTAAGGGACGAGTCACTTCGGTGGCGTGGGTTTGAATCTTTCTCCTGACATTTTGTCGACATTGCTATACAAAGTAATGTATCCTACATATTGAACATCTGCGGATGGTATCTTTTACCATCATTAATGCTATTGACCACAAAACAAAAAGGCAGGATGGTTGAGTGGTATGAGGCACTGGTTTAAGGCACCAATCACCTCTGTGGCATGGGTTCCAGTCACACTCCTGTCATTTTGTTGACATTCCTATACAAAGTATTGTTTCCTTTATTTTGAACACCTGCGCATGGTATCTTCTACCATAATCCATGCTATTGACCACAACACATACAGGCAGGATGGCCAAGTGGTCTAAGGCGCTGGTTTAATGCACCAGCCTTTTCGGTGGCGTGAGTTCGAGTCCCACTCCTTTCCTTTTATTGACTTTCCTCTACAAAGTATTGTTTCCTATATTTGAACACCTGCACATGGAATCTTTTACCATAATCCATGCTATTGACCAATATACATACAGGCGGGATGGCAAAGTGGTCTAAGGCGCTGGTTAAAGGAACAATTCATTTCGATGGAGTGGGTTCGAGTCCCACTCTTGTCATTTTATTTACATTCCTATACAAAGTTTTGTTTCCTTTATTTTGAACACCTGCAAGTGGTTCCTTTTACCATCATATATGCTATTGACCAAAAAACATACACGCAGGATGGCCGAGTGGTCTAAGGTGCTGGTTTAAGGCACCAGTCAGATCGGTTGCGTATGTTCAAGTCCCACTCCTGTCATTTTCTTGACATTCCTATACAAAATATTGTTTCCTGTATTTTGAACACCTGCACATAGTATCTTTTACGATTATGCAGGTTATTGACCAAAAAAAACAGACAGGCAGGATGGCCGAGTCGTGTAAGGCCCTGGTTTCCGAAAACAGTGACTTTGGTGTTGTGGCTTCGAGTCCCTCTCCTGTAATTTTGTCTACATTCCTATACAAAGTATTGTTTCATGTATTTTGAAAACCTGCACATGGCTTCTTGTACCATTATGAATGTTATTGACCCCACAACATACAGGCGGGATGGCAAAGTGGTCTAAGGCGCTGGTTTAAGGAACAATTCATTTAAATGGAGTGGGTTCGAGTCCCACTCTTGTCATTTTGTTTACATTCCTATACAAAGTTTTGTTTCCTGTACTTTGAACATAGACGGGAAAAATTGACCAGCCATCTAACCAAGTGCCTAACTAGGTGATTCTTAGCAATTTGAGCAAACGTACCATTCCAGGAAATGTTTCATTATCACGTGAGAGATAACGTCATAAAATGGGCCTAAATGTGTATAAAAACTGCTGTTTCTTTTGACAAACTCAATACATACACATGATATTTGCATATTTGAAAACAGAATTCAAAGAGCTTTCGAATGGTATATAACATATTGCGAAATGTTGACATAAGGATTTTGACTGATGACGTCATCAAAATATTTTCCGTTGTTTTTGATCTTTTTTCTTTGGGCAATTTGTGGATTGGATATCAAGTTAAGTCATAGAGATAACGTCAGAGAGACTGACAATTTTCAGTGGTGCGCTGTTAGCTAGCCAAGGTTGAACAATACTGCGCATGTGTGAATACCGCATGTAAGCAAAAAGGACTTTCTGCCTTCTTTCCTATTGCTTTTAGCCATTTGTAGACTTTTAATCATTTGTAGATTTGTCGAATTTATTCTTTGCTGTTGCTGCCTTTGACCGACTCCATGTGCTTTTTTATCATATGCATCGTCAACTGGTCTCCAGTGAACCACGCAGAGGCCAGGAAAGTAATCAACCTTTTCTGCATCAAAAGTTCAACAACTGCAACTTTCCTATAATTTTGATTTCTTCAAGTGTTTTCAAACAAGGAACAGAACTAGTCAATCCGCCAAAGCTAGGTGAATATGCATCAAATACTGCTTGAAACGTCCATTCCAGAAATTAAGAAGAAATGTTTGAAATATAAACACTTTGTGAGACGTCAAGTATGAATCACGGGTACGAAAGATTTAGACCGTAACTCTTGCCGTTTCTTCATCTTTTTATGAAAACTTAAACATTTATTTGTCAATCAAGCTTACAAAGGAAGACATTCCTGGAGAAAATTAGTTCGTAGATTATTAAGATACAATTAAAACGGCCACAACTAAAGTTTCATAACTGTGCTACAGTGCAAGTTTATACTGCAGCCGAGCCGTCAGTATTTGTAGCTATGCGTTGCTAAGGAGCATATTCCTATCATGAACTTCGTCAAATGAGATCTACCATCTTATTGAGAGCATTATAATGTTTGATTTGCCTTATTCCAGTCAATGACTATACCAACGTTTACTTTGAACCAAATTACGACTACTACATCTTGCTTATCGTACCACTTTAATTCATTATTGGAAAATTGTATCATTTTGGAATTGATTTTAGTGGATCTCAGCCCGATGAAAACTTGATAGTTTGCTTGTTTCATCACTTGCAGTATCCAACTGAGATCTAACAAAAGACTCAGTAAAGACTATACCGTCATTTCTTGATACAGGCAGATGGCCCACTTTTTCAAAATATATCTCTCCTTCCGTTCAAGTGTTGCTACCAGTGCATATAACTTGTTTTGCTTTCTTTGCAGTTAACGGACTAACCAAAGCATGTTGTCCGAGGTCTCCAAGCCAATCGGTTTTTTGGTTGCTTCTGATTAGCTTCGTTAACACATTCATTTCCCTACCCTAAATAGGTAGGATGTTGTATTGCGCTGGTCAGGGTTTATACTACTGCTAGAGCTATAATTTTGATTTCTTCAAGTGTTTTCAAACAAGGAACAGAACTAGTCAATCCGCCAAAGCTAGGTGAAAATGCATCAAATACTGCTTGAAACGTCCATTCCAGAAATTAAGAAGAAATGTTTGAAATATAAACACTTTGTGAGACGTCAAGTATGAATCACGGGTACGAAAGATTTAGACCGTAACTCTTGCCGTTTCTTCATCTTTTTATGAAAACTTAAACATTTATTTGTCAATCAAGCTTACAAAGGAAGACATTCCTGGAGAAAATTAGTTCGTAGATTATTAAGATACAATTAAAACAGCAACAACTAAAGTTTCATAACTGTGCTACAGTGCAAGTTTATACTGCAGCCGAGCCGTCAGTATTTGTAGCTATGCGTTGCTAAGGAGCATATTCCTATCATGAAATTCGTCAAATGAGATCTACCATCTTATTGAGAGCATTATAATGTTTGATTTGCCTTATTCCAGTCAATGACTATACCAACGTTTACTTTGAACCAAATTACGACTACTACATCTTGCTTATCGTACCACTTTAATTCATTATTGGAAAATTGTATCATTTTGGAATTGATTTTAGTGGATCTCAGCCCGATGAAAACTTGATAGTTTGCTTGTTTCATCACTTGCAGTATCCAACTGAGATCTAACAAAAGACTCAGTAAAGACTATACCGTCATTTCTTGATACAGGCAGATGGCCCACTTTTTCAAAATATATCTCTCCTTCCGTTCAAGTGTTGCTACCAGTGCATATAACTTGTTTTGCTTTCTTTGCAGTTAACGGACTAACCAAAGTATGTTGTCCGAGGTCTCCAAGCCAATCGGTTTTTTGGTTGCTTCTGATTAGCTTCGTTAACACATTCATTTCCCTACCCTAAATAGGTAGGATGTTGTATTGCGCTGGTCAGGGTTTATACTACTGCTAGAGCCCTGCATATGTTTGAGCTAAAAAATTTGCAGATTTCACTTATGTCACTTATATATGTCACTTATTTCACTTATATCAGTATATTTGGGCATATTTTTTAAACGATTCTTTCTGACCATTGGCCCATGTCAGAGGATGTGGACATCGGAGTATTTTATGATCACCAATTTTCAGTACCTACTTGTTAAGTATGCATGGCAAGGCATGTATCAGCAGGATGCTCTAGGTGAACCATACCTTGTTCGTTACCGAAGTACTTCACGAGACGTCACTTCTTTTTTGTCTCCATTCTTTTGGAACTCTTACCATTTGTTGCCCTGCAGCATAAGCTGATTGAGACCATTTACCTTCTATTTTTATTTCATATTCACGTCTATAGGCGTCCTTTTTCAGTCTCGTTTGAATTACTTCCGTAATTTTGGTGGCTTCTGAAACCAGATAAAACTATTTAGCCGTGCATGGTATGTCTCTTTACAGCTACCAACCCAACAATAAACCCAAATTTTTTCGCGGTTCTTTGGAGACAGAATTACATTCATTCATCAAGAGGTTTCTGAGAGAAGCTTCGTAAAACTGCATTAGCTCTATGGTGGCCACTGCTGATTGAACTGATGTAATTGTCTACTTGAATGTTCTATAAGGTAAAATTTCCCAACCATAAAACGCAACAAAATAATTTGCACGAATTTTTGGTGAATTATCGTTGAAACAAATCTTCCAAAGACATTCATACTGATTAAGAATAGAACATGACGATCATTGTGAAGTTCTGTACCGACCAAAGACTTTTTATTGATGGTCAATGCTGAATTCATACTTATTTAGACTCGTCGTGGGGCAAATATCTCAAATAATATTGCAAGCCTCTAAAAAGGTACCAAGAACCTGTTTATAAACAAAGTTGCATACAACTAGTATTTACGCATGCGCATTGTACTATTTTGGCTAGCTAACAGCAGCTCATTAGAAATTGGCACTATCTCTCTCTCTGAGATTGTTCAATGGCTAGAGTTGATATCACATTCACAAATTGCCCAAAGAAAAAAGATCAAAAACAACGGAAAATATTTTGATGACGTCATCAGTCAAAATCCTTATGTCAACATTCCGCAATATGTTATATACGATTCGAAAGCTCCTTGAATTCTGTTTTCAAATATGCAAATATCATGTGTATATATTGAGTTTGTCAAAAGTAACAGCAGTTTTTATACACATTTAGGCCCATTTTATGACGTCATCTCTCACGTGATAATGAAACATTTCCTGGAATGGTACGTTTGCTCAAATTGCTAAGAATCACCTATTATAGCGATATAAACCTTAAAAAGTTAAGTTACGCACTTGGTTAGATGGTTGGGCTATTTTCCCCGTCTAACACTATAACATGGTATCTTCCACAATCATCCATGCTATTTATTACACAACATACAGGCAGCATGGCCGGTTGGTCTTATTTGCTGGTTTAAGGCACAAGTCACTTCGGTGGCGTGGGTTCGAGTACTACTCCTGTTATTTTGTTGATATTCCTGAAGAAAGTATTGTTTCCTTTATTTTGAACACCAGAACATGGTGTCATCTACCACTATCCATGCTATTGACCACAAAACATACAGCCAAGATGGCCGAGTGGTCTAAGATGCTGGTTTAAGGCACCAGTGACTTCAGTGGTGTGGGTTCGAGTCCCTCCCCTGTAATTTTGTTGACATTCCTATACGAAGTATTGTTTCCTGTATTTTGAAAACTTTAACATGGTATCTTCAACAATCATCCATGCTATTTATTACACAACATACAAGCAGGATGGCCGGTTGGTCTTATTTGCTGGTTTAATGCACAAGTCACTTCGGTGGCGTTGGTTCGAGTACTACTTCTGTTATTTTGTTGACATTCCTGAAGAAAGTATTGTTTCCTTTATTTCGAACACCTGGACATGGTAACATCTACCACTATCCATGCTATTGACCTAAAAACATACAGCCAAGATGGCCGAGTGGTCTAAGGTGCTGGTTTAAGGCACCAGTCACTTCGGTGGCGTGGGTTTCAGTCCCATTCCTGTCATTTTGTTGACATTCCTATACAAGATATTGTTTCCTGTATTTTGAACACCTGCAGATGGTATCTTTAACCATTATTCCGACTATTGACCACAAAACATACAGGCAGGATGGCCGAGTGGTCTAAGGCCCTGATGTAAGACCCCAGTCACTTTGGTAACGTGGGTTCGAGTCCCTCTCCTGTAATATTGTTTACATTCCTATACAAAGTATTGTTTCATGTATTTTGAACACCTGCACATGGCTTCTAGTACCATCATGAATGCTATTGACCCCACAACATCCCGGCAGGATGGCCGAGTGGTCTAAAGCGCAGGTTTTCAGGCACCACTAACTTCGGTGGCGTATGTTCGAGTCCCACTGCTGTCAGTTTGTTGACATTCCTATGCAAAGTATTGTTTCCTTTATTTTGAACACCTGCACATGGTATCTTCTACCATAATCCATGCTATTGACCACAAAACATACAGGCAGGATGGCCAAGGGGTCTAAGGCGCTGGTTTAAGGCACCAGTCACTTCGATGGTGTGGTGAGTCCCACCTCAGTAATTTTGTTGACATTCCTATACCAAGTATTGTTTCCTTTATTTTGAACACCTGCACATGGTATCTTGTACCATAATCCATGCTATTGGTTACAAGCCATACAGGCAGGATGGCCGAGTTGCATGGGCTGCTGGTTTAAGGCAACAGTCAAGTCAGTGGCGTTGGTTCGAGTCCTACTCTTGTCATTTTGTTGACATTCCCAAAGAAAGTTTGATTTCCTTTATTTTGAACACTTGCACATGGTGTCATCTACCATTATCCATGTTATTGACAACAAAACATACAGGCAAGATAGCCGTGTGGTCTAAGGTGGTGGTTTAAGAGACGAGTGCTCTAAGGCGCTGGTTTAAGGCACCAGTTAGCTCGGTGGCGTGGGTTCAAGTCCCAGTCCTGTCTTTTTCTTGACATTCCTATACAAATTATTGTTTCCTTTATTTTGAAGACCTGCACATGGTATCTTTTACCATTATCAAGGTTATTGACAACAAAACATACAGGCAGGATGGCCGAGTCGTCTAAGGCCCTGGTTTAAGACACCAGTCACTTCGGTGGCGTTGGTTCGAGTCCTTCTCCTGTAATTTTGTTTACATTCCTATACAAAGTATTGTTTCATGTATTTTAAACACCTGCACATGGCTTCTTGTACCATTATGAATGCTATTGACTCCACAACATACAGGCAGGATGGCCGAGTGGTCTAAGGTGCTAGTTTTCAGGCACCATTAACTTCAGTGGCGTATTTTCAAGTCCCACTCCTGTCATTTTTTTGACCTGCCTATACAAAGTATTTTTTTGTTTATTTTGAACACCTGCACATGGTATTCTTTACGATTTCCCAGGTTATTGACCACACAACATACAGGCAGGATGGCCGAGTGGTCTAAGGCTCTGGCTTAAGACACCAGTCACTTCGGTGGCGTGGGTTCGAATCCCACCCTTGTCATTTTGTTTACATTCCTATACAAAGTCTTGTTTCCTTTATTTTGAACGGCTGCACATGGTAGCTTATACCATCATCCATGCTATTGACCACGAAACATACAGGCAGGATGGCTGAGTGGTCTAAGGCGCTGGATTAAGGAACAAGTTACTTCGGTGGCGTGGGTTCAAGTCCAACTCCTGTCATTTTCTTGACATTTCTATACAAAATATTGTGTCCTGTATTTTGAACACCTACACATGGTATCTACAACCATCATGAATACTATTCACCACATATTATACAGGAACGATGACCGAGTGGTATAAAGAGCTGGTTTAAGGCACCAGTCAGTTCGGTGGCGTGGTTTCAAGTCCCTGTAATTTTCTTGACATTCCTATACAAAGTATTGTTTCCTTTATTTGGAACACCTGCACATGGTATCTTCTACCATAATCCATGCTATTTGACACATCACATACAGGCAGGATGGCCAAGTGGTCTAAGGCGCTGGTTTAAGGAACAATTCATTTCGATGCAGTGGGTTCGAGTCCCACTCTTGTCATATTTTTACATTCCTATACAAAGTTTTGTTTCCTTTATTTTGAACACCTGGACATGGTATCTTCTACCATCATCCATGCTATTGACCACAAAACATACAGGCAGGATGGCCGAGTGCTCTAAGCCGCTGGGTTAAGGCACCAGTCAGCTCGGTGGCGTGGGTTCAAGTCCCAGTCCTGTCTTTTTCTTGACATTCCTATACAAATTATTGTTTCCTTTATTTTGAACACCTGCACATGGTATCTTTTACCATTATCAAGGTTATTGACCACAAAACATACAGGCAGGATGGCCGAGTCGTCTAAGGCCCTGGTTTAAGACACCAATCACTTCGGTGGCGTTGGTTCGAGTCTTTCTCCTGTAATTTTGTTTACATTCCTATACAAAGTATTGTTTCATGTATTTTAAACACCTGCACATGGCTTCTTGTACCATCATGAATGCTATTGACTCCACAACATACAGGCGGGATGGCCGAGTGGTCTAAGGTGATAGTTTTCAGGCACCATTAACTTCGGTGGCGTATTTTCAAGTCCCACTCCTGTCATTTTTTTGACCTGCCTATACAAAGTATTTTTTTGTTTATTTTGAACACCTGCACATGGTATCCTTTACGATTTCCCAGGTTATTGACCTCAAAACATACAGGCAGGATGGCCGAGTGGTCTAAGGCTCTGGTTTAAGACACCAGTCACTTCGGTGGCGTGGGTTCGAATCCCACTCTTGTCATTTTGTTTACATTCCTGTACAAAGTCTTGTTTCCTTTATTTTGAACGGCTGCACATGGTAGCTTATACCATCATCCATGCTATTGACCACGAAACATACAGGCAGGATGGCTGAGTGGTCTAAGGCGCTGGATTAAGGAACAAGTTACTTCGGTGGCCTGGGTTCAAGTCCAACTCCTGTCATTTTCTTGACATTTCTATACAAAATATTGTGTCCTGTATTTTGATCACCTACACATGGTATCTACAACCATCATGAATACTATTCACCACATATTATACAGGAACGATGGCCGAGTGGTATAAAGAGCTGGTTTAAGGCACCAGTCAGTTCGGTGGCGTGGTTTCAAGTCCCTGTAATTTTCTTGACATTCCTATACAAAGTATTGTTTCCTTTATTTGGAACACCTGCACATGGTATCTTCTACCATAATCCATGCTATTAGACACATCACATACAGGCAGGATGGCCAAGTGGTCTAAGGCGCTGGTTTAAGGAACAATTCATTTCGATGCAGTGGGTTCGAGTCCCACTCTTGTCATATTTTTACATTCCTATACAAAGTTTTGTTTCCTTTATTTTGAACACCTGGACATGGTATCTTCTACCATCATCCATGCTATTGACCACAAAACATACAGGCAGGATGGCCGAGGGCTCTAAGCCGCTGGTTTAAGGCACCAGTCAGCTCGGTGGCGTGGGTTCAAGTCCCAATCCTGTCTTTTTCTTGACATTCCTATACAAATTATTGTTTCCTTTATTTTGAACACCTGCACATGGTATCTTTTACCATTATCAAGGTTATTGACCACAAAACATACAGGCAGGATGGCCGAGTCGTCTAAGGCCCTGGTTTAAGACACCAGTCACTTCGGTGGCGTTGGTTCGAGTCCTTCTCCTGTAATTTTGTTTACATTCCTATGATATACAAATATACATCCTATAATATACAAAGTATTGTTTCATGTATTTTAAACACCTGCACATGGCTTCTTGTACCATCATGAATGCTATTGACTCCACAACATACAGGCGGGATGGCGGAGTGGTCTAAGGTGCTAGTTTTCAGGCACCATTAACTTCGGTGGCGTATTTTCAAGTCCAACTCCTGTCCTTTTTTTGACCTGCCTATACAAAGTATTTTTTTTGTTTATTTTGAACACCTGCACATGGTATCCTTTACGACTTCCCAGGTTATTGACCACAAAATATACAGGCAGGATGGCCGAGTGGTCTAAGGCTCTGGTTTAAGACACCAGTCACTTCGGTGGCGTGGGTTCGAATCCCACTCTTGTCATTTTGTTTACATTCCTGTACAAAGTCTTGTTTCCTTTATTTTGAACGGCTGCACATGGTAGCTTATACCATCATCCATGCTATTGACCACGAAACATTTAGGCAGGATGGCTGAGTGGTCTAAGGCGCTGGATTAAGGAACAAGTTACTTCGGTGGCGTGGGTTCAAGTCCAACTCCTGTCATTTTCTTGACATTTCTATACAAAATATTGTGTCCTGTATTTTGAACACCTACACATGGTATCTACTACCATCATGAATACTATTCACCACATATTATACAGGAACGATGGCCGAGTGGTGTAAAGAGCTGGTTTGAGGCACCAGTCAGTTCGGTGGCGTGGTTTCAAGTCCCTGTAATTTTCTTGACATTCCTATACAAAGTATTGTTTCCTTTATTTGGAACACCTGCACATGGTATCTTCTACCATAATCCATGCTATTGGCCACATCACATACAGGCAGGATGGCCAAGTGGTCTAAGGCGCTGGTTTAAGGAACAATTCATTTCGATGCAGTGGGTTCGAGTCCCACTCTTGTCATATTTTTACATTCCTATACAAAGTTTTGTTTCCTTTATTTTGAACACCTGGACATGGTATCTTCTACCATCATCCATGCTATTGACCACAAAACATACAGGCAGGATGGCCGAGTGCTCTAAGCCGCTGGTTTAAGGCACCAGTCAGCTCGGTGGCGTGGGTTCAAGTCCCAGTCCTGTCTTTTTCTTGACATTCCTATACAAATTATTGTTTCCTTTATTTTGAACACCTGCACATGGTATCTTTTACCATTATCAAGGTTATTGACCACAAAACATACAGGCAGGATGGCCGAGTCGTCTAAGGCCCTGGTTTAAGACACCAGTCACTTCGGTGGCGTTGGTTCGAGTCTTTCTCCTGTAATTTTGTTTACATTCCTATACAAAGTATTGTTTCATGTATTTTAAACACCTGCACATGGCTTCTTGTACCATCATGAATGCTATTGACTCCACAACATACAGGCGGGATGGCCAAGTGGTCTAAGGTGCTAGTTTTCAGGCACCATTAACTTCGGTGGCGTATTTTCAAGTCCCACTCCTGTCATTTTTTTGACCTGCCTATACAAAGTATTTTTTTGTTTATTTTGAACACCTGCACATGGTATCCTTTACGATTTCCCAGGTTATTGACCACAAAACATACAGGCAGGATGGCCGAGTGGTCTAAGGCTCTGGTTTAAGACACCAGTCTTTTCGGTGGCGTGGGTTCGAATCCCACTCTTGTCATTTTGTTTACATTCCTGTACAAAGTCTTGTTTCCTTTATTTTGAACGGCTGCACATAGTAGCTTATACCATCATCCATGCTATTGACCACGAAACATACAGGCAGGATGGCTGAGTGGTCTAAGGCGCTGGATTAAGGAACAAGTTACTTCGGTGGCGTGGGTTCAAGTCCAACTCCTGTCATTTTCTTGACATTTCTATACAAAATATTGTGTCCTGTATTTTGATCACCTACACATGGTATCTACTACCATCATGAATACTATTCACCACATATTATACAGGAACGATGGCCGAGTGGTATAAAGAGCTGGTTTAAGGCACCAGTCAGTTCGGTGGCGTGGTTTCAAGTCCCTGTAATTTTCTTGACATTCCTATACAAAGTATTGTTTCCTTTATTTGGAACACCTGCACATGGTATCTTCTACCATAATCCATGCTATTGGCCACATCACATACAGGCAGGATGGCCAAGTGGTCTAAGGCGCTGGTTTAAGGAACAATTCATTTCGATGCAGTGGGTTCGAGTCCCACTCTTGTCATATTTTTACATTCCTATACAAAGTTTTGTTTCCTTTATTTTGAACACCTGGACATGGTATCTTCTACCATCATCCATGCTATTGACCACAAAACATACAGGCAGGATGGCCGAGTGCTCTAAGCCGCTGGTTTAAGGCACCAGTCAGCTCGGTGGCGTGGGTTCAAGTCCCAGTCCTGTCTTTTTCTTGACATTCCTATACAATATATTGTTTCCTTTATTTTGAACACCTGCACATGGTATCTTTTACCATTATCCAGGTTATTGACCACCAAACATACCGGCAGGATGGCTGAGTGGTCTAAGGCCCTGATTTAAGACACCAGTCACTTCGGTGGCGTGGGTTCGAGTCCCTCTCCTGTAATTTTGTTTACATTCCTATAGAAAGTATTGTTTCATGTATTTTAAACACTGCACATGGCTTCTCGTACCATCATGAATGCTATTGACCCCACAACATACAGGCAGGATGGCTGGTGGTCTAAGGCGCTGGTTTTCGGGCACCATTAACTTCGGTGGCGTATGTTCCAGTTCCACTCCTGTCATTTTGCTGACATTCCTATGCAAAGTATTGTTTCCTTTATTATGAACACCTGCACATAGTGTCTTCTACCATAATCCATGCTATTGACTACAAAACATACAAGCAGGATGGCAAAGTAATCTAAGGCGCTGGTTTAAGGTACCAGTCACTTCGGTGGTGTGGGTTTTAGTCCCACTCTTGTCATTTTGTTGCCATTCCTATGCAAAGTATTGTTTCCTTTATTTTGAACGGCTGCACATGGTATCTTCTACCATAATCCATGCTATTGACCACAAAACATACAGGCAGGATGGCTGAGTGGTCTAAGACGCTGGTTTAAGGCAAAAGTCACATGGTATCTTCTACCAACATCGAGGCTATAGACCACAACACATACAGGCAGGATGACCAAGTGGTCTAAGGTGCTGGTTTAAGGCAACAGCCACTGTTGTAACGATCGTTCGAGTCCCTCTCCTGTCATTTTGTTTACATTCCTATACAAAATATTGTTTCATGTATTTTGAACACCTGCACATGGTATCTTTTACCATTATCCAGGCTATGGACCTCAAAACATGCAGGCAGTATGGCCGAGTGGTCTAAGGCCCTGGTTTTACTTACCAGTCACTTCGGTTGCATGGGTTCGAGTCCCTCTCATGTCATTTTATTTACATTCCTATACAAAGTATTGTTTGATGTATTTTGAACACCTGCACATGGTTTCTTGTACCATAATGAATACTATTAACCCCACAACATACAGGCAGGATGGCCGAGTGGTCTAAGGCGCTGGTTTAAGGTACCATTAACTTCTGTGGCGTATGTTTGAGTTTCACTCCTGTCATTTCGTTGACATTTCTATAGAAAGTTTTTTCCCCTGTATTTTGAACACCTGCACATGGAATCTTCTACCATAATCCATGCTATTGACGACATAACATAAAGGCAGGATTGCCGAGAGGTTTAAGGCGCTTGTTCCCACTTCGAGTTCCATTCCGTTCATTTTGTAGACATTCCTAAAGAAAGAATTGTTTCCTTTATTTTGAACACCTGTACATGGTATCTTATAGCATCATCAATGCTTTTGACCAAACAACATACAGGCAAGATGGCCGAGTAGTTTAAGGCACCAGTCATTTTGATGGCATGGCCTCGAGTCCCACATCAGTCATTTTGTTGACATTCCTAAAGAAAGTATTGATTCCTGTACTTTGAACATAGACGGGGAAAATTGCCCAGCCATCTAACCAAGTGCCTAACTTAACTTTTTAAGGTTTATATCGCTAGAATAGGTGATTCTTAGCAATTTGAGCAAACGTACCATTCCAGGAATTGTGTCATTATCACGTGAGAGATAACGTCATAAAATGGGCCTAAATGTGTATAAAAACTGCTGTTTCTTTTGACAAACTCAATACATACACATGATATTTGCATATTTGAAAACAGAATTCAAAGAGCTTTCGAATGGTATATAACATATTGCGAAATGTTGACATAAGGATTTTGACTGATGACGTCATCAAAATATTTTCCGGTGTTTTTGATCTTTTTTCTTTGGGCAATTTGTGGATTGGATATCAAGTTAAGTCATAGAGATAACGTCAGAGAGACTGACAATTTTCAGTGGTGCGCTGTTAGCTAGCCAAGGTTGAACAATACTGTGCATGCGTGAATACCGCATGTAAGCAAAAAGGACTTTCTGCCTTCTTTCCTATTGCTTTCAGCCATTTGTAGACTTTTAATCATTTGTAGATTTGTCGAATTTATTCTTTGCTGTTGCTGCCTTTGACCGACTCCATGTGCTTTTTTATCATATGCATCGTCAACTGGTCTCCAGTGAACCACGCAGAGGCCAGGAAAGTAATCAACCTTTTCTGCATCAAAAGTTCAACAACTGCAACTTTCCTATAATTTTGATTTCTTCAAGTGTTTTCAAACAAGGAACAGAACTAGTCAATCCGCCAAAGCTAGGTGAAAATGCATCAAATACTGCTTGAAACGTCCATTCCAGAAATTAAGAAGAAATGTTTGAAATATAAACACTTTGTGGGACGTCAAGTATGAATCACGGGTACGAAAGATTTAGACCGTAACTCTTGCCGTTTCTTCATCTTTTTATGAAAACTTAAACATTTATTTGTCAATCAAGCTTACAAAGGAAGACATTCCTGGAGAAAATTAGTTCGTAGATTATTAAGATACAATTAAAACGGCCACAACTAAAGTTTCATAACTGTGCTACAGTGCAAGTTTATACTGCAGCCGAGCCGTCAGTATTTGTAGCTATGCGTTGCTAAGGAGCATATTCCTATCATGAACTTCGTCAAATGAGATCTACCATCTTATTGAGAGCATTATAATGTTTGATTTGCCTTATTCCAGTCAATGACTATACCAACGTTTACTTTGAACCAAATTACGACTACTACATCTTGCTTATCGTACCACTTTAATTCATTATTGGAAAATTGTATCATTTTGGAATTGATTTTAGTGGATCTCAGCCCGATGAAAACTTGATAGTTTGCTTGTTTCATCACTTGCAGTATCCAACTGAGATCTAACAAAAGACTCAGTAAAGACTATACCGTCATTTCTTGATACAGGCAGATGGCCCACTTTTTCAAAATATATCTCTCCTTCCGTTCAAGTGTTGCTACCAGTGCATATAACTTGTTTTGCTTTCTTTGCAGTTAACGGACTAACCAAAGTATGTTGTCCGAGGTCTCCAAGCCAATCGGTTTTTTGGTTGCTTCTGATTAGCTTCGTTAACACATTCATTTCCCTACCCTAAATAGGTAGGATGTTGTATTGCGCTGGTCAGGGTTTATACTACTGCTAGAGCCCTGCATATGTTTGAGCTAAAAAATTTGCAGATTTCACTTATGTCACTTATATATGTCACTTATTTCACTTATATCAGTATATTTGGGCATATTTTTTAAACGATTCTTTCTGACCATTGGCCCATGTCAGAGGATGTGGACATCGGAGTATTTTATGATCACCAATTTTCAGTACCTACTTGTTAAGTATGCATGGCAAGGCATGTATCAGCAGGATGCTCTAGGTGAACCATACCTTGTTCGTTACCGAAGTACTTCACGAGACGTCACTTCTTTTTTGTCTCCATTCTTTTGGAACTCTTACCATTTGTTGCCCTGCAGCATAAGCTGATTGAGACCATTTACCTTCTATTTTTATTTCATATTCACGTCTATAGGCGTCCTTTTTCAGTCTCGTTTGAATTACTTCCGTAATTTTGGTGGCTTCTGAAACCAGATAAAACTATTTAGCCGTGCATGGTATGTCTCTTTACAGCTACCAACCCAACAATAAACCCAAATTTTTTCGCGGTTCTTTGGAGACAGAATTACATTCATTCATCAAGAGGTTTCTGAGAGAAGCTTCGTAAAACTGCATTAGCTCTATGGTGGCCACTGCTGATTGAACTGAGGTAATTGTCTACTTGAATGTTCTATAAGGTAAAATTTCCCTACCATAAAACGCAACAAAATAATTTGCACGAATTTTGGGTGAATTATCGTTGAAACAAATCTTCCAAAGACATTCATACTGATTAAGAATAGAACATGACGATCATTGTGAAGTTCTGTACCGACCAAAGACTTTTTATTGATGGTCAATGCTGAATTCATACTTATTTAGACTCGTCGTGGGGCAAATATCTTAAATAATATTGCAAGCCTCTAAAAAGGTACCAAGAACCTGTTTATAAACAAAGTTGCATACAACTAGTATTTACGCATGCGCATTGTACTATTTTGGCTAGCTAACAGCAGGTCATTAGAAATTGGCACTATCTCTCTCTCTGAGATTGTTCAATGGCTAGAGTTGATATCACATTCACAAATTGCCCAAAGAAAAAAGATCAAAAACAACGGAAAATATTTTGATGACGTCATCAGTCAAAATCCTTATGTCAACATTCCGCAATATGTTATATACCATTCGAAAGCTCCTTGAATTCTGTTTTCGAATATGCAAATATCATTTGTATATATTGAGTTTGTCAAAAGTAACAGCAGTTTTTATACACTTTTAGGCCCATTTTATGACGTCATCTCTCACGTGATAATGAAACATTTCCTGGAATGGTACGTTTGCTCAAATTGCTAAGAATCACCTATTCTAGCGATATAAACCTTAAAAAGTTAAGTTAGGCACTTGGTTAGATGGTTGGGCTATTTTCCCCGTCTAACACTTTAACATGGTATCTTCCACAATCATCCATGCTATTTATTACACAACATACAGGCAGCATGGCCGGTTGGTCTTATTTGCTGGTTTAAGGCACAAGTCACTTCGGTTGCGTGGGTTCGAGTACTACTCCTGTTATTTTGTTGATATTCCTGAAGAAAGTATTGTTTCCTTTATTTTGAACACCAGAACATGGTGTCATCTACCACTATCCATGCTATTGGCCACAAAACATACAGCCAAGATGGCCGAGTGGTCTAAGATGCTGGTTTAAGGCACCAGTGACTTCAGTGGTGTGGGTTCGAGTCCGTCCCCTGTAATTTTGTTGACATTCCTATACGAAGTATTGTTTCCTGTATTTTGAAAACTTTAACATGGTATCTTCAACAATCATCCATGCTATTTATTACACAACATACAGGCAGGATGGCCGGTTGGTCTTATTTGCTGGTTTAAGGCACAAGTCACTTCGGTGGCGTTGGTTCGAGTACTACTTCTGTTATTTTGTTGACATTCCTGAAGAAAGTATTGTTTCCTTTATTTTGAACACCTGGACATGGTAACATCTACCACTATCCATGCTATTGACCACAAAACATACAGCCAAGATGGCCGAGTGGTCTAAGGTGCTGGTTTAAGGCACCAGTCACTTCGGTGGCGTGGGTTTCAGTCCCATTCCTGTCATCTTGTTGACATTCCTATACAAGATATTGTTTCCTGTATTTTGAACACCTGCAGATGGTATCTTTAACCATTATTCCGACTATTGACCACAAAACATACAGGCAGGATGGCCGAGTGGTCTAAGGCCCTGATTTAAGACCCCAGTCACTTTCGAGTCCCTCTCCTGTAATATTGTTTACATTCCTATACAAAATATTGTTTCATGTATTTTGAACACCTGGACATGGCTTCTAGTACCATCATGAATGCTATTGACCTCACAACATCCCGGCAGGATGGCCGAGTGGTCTAAAGCGCAGGTTTTCAGGCACCACTAACTTCGGTGGCGTATGTTCGAGTCCCACTGCTGTCATTTTGTTGACATTCCTATGCAAAGTATTGTTTCCTTTATTTTGAACACCTGCACATGGTATCTTCTACCATAATCCATGCTATTGACCACAATACATACAGGCAGGATGGCCAAGTGGTCTAAGGCGCTGGTTTAAGGCACCAGTCACTTCGATGGTTTGGTGAGTCCCACCTCAGTAATTTTGTTGACATTCCTATACAAAGTATTGTTTCCTTTATTTTGAACACCTGCACATGGTATCTTGTAACATAATCCATGCTATTGATTACAAGCCATACAGGCAGGATGGCTAAGTTGCATGAGGTGCTGGTTTAAGTTAACAGTCACGTCGCTGGCGTTGGTTTGAGTACTGCTCATGTCATTTTGTTGATATTCCTAAAGAAAGTTTTATTTCCTTTATTTTGAACACCTGCACATGGTGTCATCTACTATTATCCATGCTATTGACAACAAAACATACAGGCAAGATGGCCGTGTGGATTAAGGTACATACATACATACATACATACATTAATTATTTGGTAACGCAGGTTTACCTAAAGGCAGCTAATGCTGATGACCTGCAACTACAAAAATATACGTAACTAAATTTTCTAAAAATGAAAGTAAGTTAAGGTGTTAAAATGAGCCTATTTAAAAATAGTTAAAATCCGTGTTCTTGTTATTATTTAGGCAAGCTTCTTTTTCGAACGAATATTGATTGATCCTGTTTTTAAAAGTTTTATGTTTTTTTAAGTATTGTTATATTTTCTTGATTCTAAAGTTTAATGTTCATCGAGTTCCTCTATACTTTAACGAATCTCGACCAATTTCTTTCTTATATCTGTCCACTTCAATTTGAAGAGGATTTCGCACATTTGTTTTTCGATTCGTAAATTTTCCATAGATTTGCTCGGGACATGCTCTATAGTAGATTTTATGCATCTATATAAGTATCCTCTTTTTATATATGTAGCCTGTGCACAGAATATAACACTTTCAGAAGTGTATAGTCTGTGAATCGGAGAGCAAAAGCTTGTACTGCCACGTTTTCAGAATTATGCCCTTTTGTTTGGCTGGGTCTCTGTTTTGTTTTTATATTCTCTTTTGACCAATAGAGTCGTCTGCCAATTTTTTGGTAGACAGCTCAGAATATGATTGGCTCCAACAGACAATAGCTTGCAACTGCTTGCTAAATATCGCGCGATGAACGTAGAAGCGGTTGGTCTCTGTTCGATAATTCATTCTTTGTCATCTCACTCATAATGGCGACTTCAACAGCACATGGTTCGAGAGTACTCACGTGGAATGAAGATCTGTTTGAACAAAGAGTAAACTACGTGAAGCACCTATGCAAAGTCGATTATTTCTACGAAGAACAACTGAAAGCACTCAGGGGGTTTTTTAAAGGCAAGCACCTTTATTTCAGTGCTCCAACTGGTTATGGGAAGTCATTGATTTTTCAATCCATCCCATCTTGCTGACCATGTCCTGGACATTGCAATTGGGACCCGTTCTGTCTTGGTTGTGTCGCCACTGCAGTCACTCATGTTAGACCAAGTTAAGAGTCTAGAAGAGATGGGAATCACGGCACGGCAATTTTCTCTGGTCAGTCAGAGGATGTATTGAAGGAGATCGAAGAGGGGGCAATCTACAGTGTCGTTCTCATTTCACCGGAATCAATGTTGGCAACGAATCGTTGGAGGAAATGCATCCATTCAGAGATATTTGCAGAAAACTTTGTCGGCGTTATATTTGATGAGGCACATTGCATTGCCCAATGGTGAGTTTGATTTATCATTATTTTTACCTGTGCGACTGTTTCATTGAGGAAAGAGACGTCAACAAAGCAGGTTAGGGTAGGCCTAGTTCATATTTGTCCCAACCTTCTCAAAATTTTCTTGATCAATAAAGTAAAGTAGGTCTTTAAGGTATTAATGAAACTCTATTTTAGACAGACATAATATATATGCCATGGACTCTGTTTGGGTTTGAAGTAATGCAAGCAATCATAGTCAAAGTTTATGAAAGTCAGGCTGAAAAATTTGGATCTTACATCCCAAGAAAATCATTTTTTATCTTATGTCTTATAGTTCAAGCATGTTATTGATCTTCCAATGTTTCTGTTACTGTGATCTTACAGGTAATTGATTTCAGACATCTGGTTGATAAATTGTTTGGTTTTTCAGGGGTACCAGTACAATGCAAGGTACACCATTCCGGAAATGGTATGGCCAGGTTGGAGAGATAAGGTCTCTTCTTGATGAAAAAGTGAAACTTGGAGTATTTATAGCAACTGCATCCAAGTATACCAAATCTGTTATATTTGGCTTGCTTAAGCTGTCTTCCCACACCACTTACATGATTGAGAAAAGTCCAATGAAAACAAACTTGCTTTTCCACTGTGTGTACATTGGTAACGAAAATAAAATGAATGCCATATTTGGTAACCTGATCGATGAAATTAGAAGTAAAGGGAAAAAAACTGACAGGACAATCATATTCTGTCAGACAAGAAATCAATGTGCTTTGATATGGAAGACGTTGGAGGTGAGGCTTGGGAAGTATTTCTATGCTGATGAGGCCATGGAGCCAACCTCAAGGCTGGTCCAGATGTATCATGCTGGCTCATCCCTGTCTGTAAAAAATCATGTGCTGGAGGAGATCAGAAAAGTTGGAAGTTGTTTGAGGATTGTAGTTGTAACCAGTGCATTTGGTATGGGAATAGACTGCAAAAACTTGAATCGGGTGATTCATTTCGGCCCATCCAAAACACTAGAGTCATATCTGCAAGAGTGTGGACGTGCAGGTCGCAATAATGAACTGAGTAACTGCTACCTCTTGTACAATGGATTGCTCAACAGCCATAGCCATATAGATATGAAAAAGTATGTGAACAGTGAAATATGCCGAAGGCAGTTAATCCAGGAGAATTTTCCAGGGAGTCATCCTGAAAGTATAACCGAATGCATCTGCTGTGACTTCTGTTTGAAACAACTGTTTTCTATCAATTGATATACATATATCAATGTATGTTTGTGTATATTAAATAACTAGTTATGATTTTTTTGCCACCCAGAACTCAAATTTTGCTATAAAGATTTGAGGGGAAAAGGTGAGCCTATTCTTTATATTTCAAAAATCCGTAACAATATTGTTTCCGAAATTCCAATTTAAAATGGATTCAAATAAAAACTTAGGCTTTGTACTGGTAAAGGAATGTTTGAATATTCTTCAAAGATTTTGGTATGAATACGGGTATACATTTTGCTTCTCTGGTGGCACGTCCAAAATTTTCCCAAAGTATTTGGTTTTAAAAACATATCTTCTCTTGTTCAACATACTACTAAAATAAATTAACATGAACATACATTCCATGGACAACCAAGGGACATTCAAGTTTTCTGACTCCCCATTTTACCCAAAATAAGAAAAGGAACCCAATGAAAAATATTTTTGATATAATGAATTTGCTTCACTTTCATATCATTGTAGCTTAGTGGTACACTCTGCTTGACGCCCGCGATGCGGGCAAGTATAGTATCAGATTAGCCTTGGCAAGACCAGATTCTTTTTCCCTACATTTTGTCTGTGACACTGCAGCCGCGTGACTTCTACTGTGTGGGGTCATATGAAGCCCCTCATAATTTATTTAGAGGTCTCAAAGTTGATAAGCGGTTAAAAACTTTCTGAAATTTCCCTAGAGTCCGGGGAGGGTTTTTGGAATACTATAGAAGACTAACCTCCCCGGACCCTAGCAAAATTTCAGTAAGTTTTTAGCCGCTTATCAATTTTGAGACCTCTGCATAAATTATGAGGGACTTCATATGACCCCACACAGTAGAAGTCACGCGGCTGCAGTGTAACAGACAAAATGTAGGGAAAAAGAATCTTGTCTTGCCAAGGCTAATCTGATACTATACTTGCCCGCATCGCGGGCGTCAAGCAGAGCTAGTCTTGTTAAATTGAGAAATATATTTTTCAAGCCGAAAATGTATATATGGCTACCAATAAAATCAATTAAGAAATGCAAGTGAATGGAGAAGAAGTACAATCTATATAAAGCACAGCTGCAGTTGCTTATGTTATTAAGGAGGTAGGTGAAAGAGATCATGATCGAGATCCCGGAGAGCCAGGGGATTCTCTTCCGTTTCTTATGCTTAGCCTCAATATGTATGATAATAGATTTAAGAACAAATAATACTAATGAAGCAATAATATGATGTTAGGAGATTACTAAAAGATTGAAGCAACAATAATATGATTGTTGTTTTATATATATATCATCGCTTAAGTCTCTTATCATTCGTATTCAGGTCGTAATTGTTTAGCATAAAAAACAGAACAGAATATATGGGCTTTCCAGAAATTCAATCATGATATCTTTCATCTATTGACTAAGCGAGTACATCACGGTATACGATATTGTTTGTGAGGCTTCCTTGCAATGAAAAAAAACCTTGAGACCATTGAACGATTGGGATATCGACATTCCTACATAGAGCTGTCCATGACTGAAAACTGGTTGGGGAAGGTTAACACATACATCACCCAACAACTGGCCTTGTGCCTTGTTAACCATAAAGCCGGCAAAGAACTGTCTCTTCAACGTAAAATTTCAAATGATAAAGAAAAAAAGAAATAATGTATACTATTTGGATATTCGAAATGTGTTCCAGCGAGCTTTGTAGAAAACTCGGTTGAATCTTTACTATATTTTATGAAGGCTACATTTACAATAAAACACATTACACAAATGGTGTTTATGGTGTAATGGTTAGCACGCTGAACTTTGATCCGAGCTCGAATACCGGAAACACCTTTAATCTATAAAAATGTAGGTGGTTTCTTTTATCTTTATTATATTTTAAGGAGATTGAATAGCTCATTAAAACATAGTTTATAACCGGTCTTATGGTGTAGCTAATGGTTAGCACGCTGAACTTTGAATCCAGCTACCCGAGTTCGAATCCCTGTAGCATCAATTTATTTATAAAAGTGTAGGTGGTTTCTTTATTTTTTCTTATATTTTATGGGGATGAAATTGTACATTGAAATTTAAAGTTATTAACCAGTCTTATGGTGCAATGATTAAAAATTTTATATGAAAATTCACGAATACAAACGACTGAGAGAAAATAAAATTCACAAAACAACACAAAGGCAGAACAGAAGAGTCACAGACAGTGCAGGGAAAGAAACAGTAGATGGCCGCAAGCGAAACGAAACTTTTTCGAGCCGAGAGAAAATTGAAATTTTAACCAACTTATAGGTTTCAAAACGCTTAGCTAAATCTTTAAACAGTGTCCGGCAAGAAACTGAATCGATTAAAAAAAGAAGCGCATCTCTAGGTGGTCCAGGAAAAGAGCCTTTCTTGTGTAATCGAACAATGGGACACAACAATGGGGCAACCTAATTTGCATATAGGAATATTAGTAATATAGATGAAATGTTTGATTGGTGGCAATATACAAACAAAAATTATTTTAATACTCTTTAACTGATTCATAATTGTGAACAAAAAGTACAAAAAATAAGAATATATTAGCAAATCAGTATCATCAAAGTGTTGGGCAAGCCTGTAAAAATGATACTTCAGTCAATTGAACAATTTAATAGGATGAAAATGGACGTATGTTCAATAATAGTTGCTAAAGTATTCTTACTTTAAGTACTGATTAACTATTATTGTTCATTTACCTATAATGTCCATTATATACATTTTCTGAATAAAAAACTGCAATTAAAATTGAACAATATTCAATTAATGTAAACTTGATGGAAAATCAGCTGAAAAATATCTGCAAAGTCCTACCCTGTAATTCAAAAGAGAGTAGGCTATCCAGTTTAGCAAAGTTTCTGCAGTAACTACTCTACATCCCTCCCACCCTAAACCCCTTCCCCTTCCCTCCCCCTTTTTCCTTCCTACCCAGCCCTGCCTAGCAATGTAGCCCTTATCAAATTGCGATAAAGTGAAGGTAAATAAAAAATTGAAATTTAAATGCAAAATTGTTAGAAAGTTGCAAGAGAAGATTTAACCATTATCCACTGTGAAGTTTTTTGTGAGAGGGTTGACAAAGGACTTTCCCTATATTTTTAACAGAAAGCTCAAGCTAATAAGCACAATGTGACAATACTAGCCCAATATGCAAATACTTTTCATCACGTTCATTTCTTTTCATGGGTTCATGAAATAATTTCGGACAGAACTGTTACTGCTATTTCAAAATAGAGCATGATCATATAAATGAAGACAAAAGATAAGAAATCCAAAAGAAAATAAACAAAACAAATAAATAAGGAAAAGTGAGTACCAACAGAAAAAAAACAATTGTAACTTAACCTGCCTGCTTTGTGGTATTTTATGGCCTCTTTGTGCTCCTGGAACCATTTGTAAATTGCATGGATGTCAAAGCCTGTCAGCAAACTTGGTTGCATCCCTCGAAATGACTCGTATTTCCTACCAGGAGTAACATTTAAGGCTTTCTAGCTTAGCAACTCATGAAGGATTTTCTTCAGATCATTTGTGACATTTGCTTCAACATGCTTTCCAGATCTTCTGATTACTTTGCAGCATGCATCAAAGTTCTGAATAAGCTCTTTATTCACTGCAAGAGCCTTGCAGTAGCGATCAATCACTTTCGGGTTTGTTGGATTTGGCCCAAGTTTTTTCACAACATTCTTCAAAAGATTGTTGTAGTGTTCAAGGGCCAAATCCAGTGGTATGTTACCTCCATGACCAGACTTGTTCTTGGAGAATCTGTTCCAGATGAGACGATGAGCATGTCTTGGAGACAGAATTGCATACACTTGGCACAAGAGATAGAGCGCTTCTAATGCATATTTTCTGCTACTGGCTCCATCATGTTTGAGGTATGGCAGCATGTACTTCCAGCAGCGAACAACTCTCATACCATCTCCTTCAGAAATTGCATCATAGAAGTTCTTGATGATCAAACCCAGATCCAGCATAGAGCATTGATAATTGAACATATCATCTTCTACCTTTGGAGAGGATGATGAAATTTCATCATGGAGACCATGGGACTTCTCATGAAGATGCCTGCGTTTTCCATTAAATTTGAAGGTACGCCCACATCCCGGGTGTCTGCAAATGTACAAATTATCAGCGTTTCTTTTGTTGGTCGCCAATAACTAGTCTTGGTAAGCTTGTTGTGCAATTATATCATCGCTCTCACTTTCTCTGATTATAAAGGTATCGATGAACTTTGCAGACAGGCTGGCTAGAATATCTTCTCTTTCTTTTCTTGAAGCACTGCTAACCTGCTGTAGCAAGACATGGTTTGACGAGGGTTCATCCAAAGATGAAACTTTTAGGATTTCACAAAATCCTGCAATGATTCTTGCATCCACTTCCAACAAGAAGAACTTCTTACAGCCATCAATTTTACGACTCACATCAGTATTAATATTCCGTCAGTTTACAAGAACCTTATCTGCGTACATAGTACACTTGTCAGATGTGGCATTAGGCTTGTAAAAATTGTCGTACCCAAGCTAAAAAGAAAATATAAATAAATAAACAAAGTCTTGAACAAATTACATTTCGTGTTTGGAATATTCATTATGGTGACAGATCAACAGACCATTTATATGTTTGGAATATTCATAATGGTGACGGATCAACAGACGATATATGTGTTTGGAATATTCATAATGGTGTCAGATCAACAGACCATTGTTTTAGATAGAAGACTTGGTTTTCTTTGGAGGATTGGCAAAAGATAATCTCAGCATATTTTCAAAAAAACAAAAAAGTACTTACCTGTAGAAATTTCATTCCAGCGTGGAAGTCAGCAATCTCCATATGCAAGCCATCCAGTCTTTCCTCTGCAGTAAAACCGTGCTCCATCTGAAGGAGAGTACTGATACCTCGCTCGACAGTAAGCTGATCTCCAACAACACCTTGTTTTCCAAAGGTACGTTGTTCTTCTTCCCCTGCATTAGGAACAAACTCGTTAAATCGAGTCATCACTGCCTGCATTCCACCACTTTCATTTTCATTTTCATAAATCATCTCAGCAAATAGCTAAAACAAATAAAACAACAGCTTAGTATACTATGTTATTACTGACTGTTTGAAGATATTTTCCTGCTGACTGCTTAAATATATCACACTTTTTTAAAGTGAATATTTATATGAAAGAATTTTTACATAGCAGTTCCTACTTGGTCCAATTTTGAGATATCTTATCAGTCAATTCAACATAAAATCAATCCTATTGCATTTCTGATTTATGTTGTGTATTGCTTTCTACTGTTATATAGATCATCCATTTTACATGTAATTTTATATCATTGGACTTCATCTATTTTGAACTTTAACAAATACATACACTTTTTTAGAATTTTTCAAGTAAAAACAAATTAATCAAGTGGGAAAATTACGGGCTTCGATGGTTTTGCCATTTCAGATGAATATCTGTGCGGTTGGTGCTGCACCGCAGCATTCTTAAGAGGTTCCAAGCATTTGAAATACTTGACAGCAAGCCGTGCACATAGTACGATATAATCGCTCCGCTGATTAGCTCGTTCGATTTTGCTTGGAAGAAGCAGGCAACTCTCCATGGATATCAAGTTTTCTGGGCTTGGCTTGATCATACCCAGACCTTGACCAGAAACTCTATTCTCCACCACCATCAGACCAACCCAATTTACAACTTTGTTTTGGTGATCTTCTGTCATCTCATGTGGCTGAGAAGAATAGTTGAAATTATCAATCACCAATTTGCGGCCCATGTCCTTACAAAGTGGACTGTTTATGTTTGGGGTACTGGAATCTTGTAAGATCTTTCCCTCTGCTTGTATTTTGCAGTGCATGTCCTGCAGGTGGTTCCTTCCAAATTCATCCATCTTCTTGTATAAAAACGTATGGGAAATAGCAACTCGTACAGATCCAAGTCTTGTAAGTGTAGCCTGTGAAACAGAATTAGATTATAAAAATGCTATATACAGATAAGGATTTATCTAGATTTTTTGCTTTTCTTACTAAGTGCTTCTCAGGGCAGCTTTCAATTGCTTTCCTCAAAAGGCATCAAGCAGTCACAGCCACTGCTTTTAACCGCTAAGGATCTAGGTGTCTTCTGAAATCAAGATTAAAAAGATTAGAAATGTATCTATTTACCGAAAATCCTGAGTGCTGTATCATGACACTGAGGATCAGCTGCACAGCAGTCATGTAATTTGACCGATTTTTTAGGCAAACTGCAGCCGCCATTCCAACTGCAGGCATGAAGAAAAAATCCTCTCTCCCTTTGCTTCTTTTCCTGCTCATGGCTATAAGTGCTGCTCGCATTAGTGGAGCTCTCTCCTGCAGTTCTCTGTCCAGCATCTCCATAGAAAACTTCTTGATGTCCTCCTTATTGGTTAGACGCAGACAGCAAGCAGAAAATTCTTGAGGATCACCTCTCTTCTTCTTCTCAGGGCTGTTTGCTAGTATTTTCGAATAACACTTGGAGGTCTCTGATTTGGAAGCTCTCTGCGTCTTACACAAATCACAGCACTCTTTGTCCACCTCCTTGAGAAAGATCTCTACGATAAGAGATCTCAGTTTGCTATGCTTCCAAACAGAAGAAGCAATTTGTTTGTAGGTACCACGACAGAGCATAGTACCTAGAGATCGGAGATCTTTTGGCAATACTTTCTCCTTAGTTTGTGAGCTCCACTCCACCCAAGCGACTACATTTGTCTCACCATTACCAGTTGGTGTTGGATCCATTTTCAATTTCATCCGCTTGGCACCAACTTGATCCTTGGTAGAGGGTTTACTAGCAACCAAAACAAATGATGCTGAGGCACTGGAGCCTAAAGCTCCTTCACTTCTCACAGGAGAGACGGGCGGAAACTGTGCCGGAAACACGCTGCTTAAGGTCGAAGCTCCGTGAGGTAGAGAATGGCTAGGCCCTTCTTCTTCAACAGGATCAATGCGGAAGCTCTCTTCAATCACGGGAAGCTGTGTATCAAACAGAGATCTTCTAGACGAACTCTCAACCATCCTGATTCCATGCTTTTCTGCCCCGATCTTGTTCTTCCATCTGGCTTCCTTTTCCATCGCATCAACACGTTTTCGAGACGCATCGATCTTCAATAAGTGTCTGAGGCACGACCTACAGATGTATTTCAAAGTCGACAAGGAGCGTACTTCCAACTTACGCAACGCCTCTCGAATGTTGAGTTTTAGTTTTCCCTCGACCAGATTATAATCCCAAGATTTGCTTGAAGAAAGCTCAGCAAAGCAAAGAATACAATACATGACTGAAAAATCCGGAAATGAAGCGGAGCGAGGAACATAACGTTTGCTCAAGCCTCAGCCGCAGTAATAAATCGCATCTCAACCACGCAGTTACTAAAATACGCGCGAACATCGCGGTGCCGCCTAGTATGAAATCGAGGTTTTAGTTTGCTGACTCAGCAGTACATGGTTTTGCTCTCCGTTGCACAGACACTACAGTTTTTTAAAGTACAGTGTCTGTGACACAGGCTATATATATGTAGCTCATTGGCTCCCATCTGGCCAAGTTTAGAATTTGTTCCGTAGATCTGTTATGGTTTATATTATGAATCATTTTTGCAGCTCTGGCGTGTAAAGTATCTATAGCCTTTAAAACTGTAGGTGATGATGTACCCCATACAGCTATACAGTATGTGACCGCACTAATGACCGTTTTGAAATAAATTTCTTCCTGAATTTTGGTAGGCAGGTAACGGAGTCGTTTTAATTCCTTTAATTTCCCATTGAAACTGTTCGTAACTTTGGTTAATTGCTTTTCCCATCAAAGTTTGTCGTCAATGATTATTCCTAAGCTTTTGCTGTGTTTAACATAGTTGATGATTGATGTGCCATACAGAATGGGTCGTAAAGGGCCAATAAATTGCTTTGGAGATAAAATCATTGCTTTATTCTTACCTGCATGAACTGTTAATTGATGTTTATTGCACCATTGAAAGAGTTCTTTTGCACTTGCATTTAGGTTATCTATTACTCTTTCAATATTATCACCTGTACAAAATATTGTTGTGTCATCAGCAAACATAACTAATTCCCCATTTGTTATTGAGTCAGGTAAGTCGTTTACATGAATTGAAAATAAACGTGGACCCAGTAAAGAGCCCTGGGGTACTCCGAATTCGATCTTCCTGATTGATGATAGTTTCCATTTACATCTGGATATTGCATCTGGTTACTGCGATAGTCACACATCCAGTCATATAGAGCACCACAAAACCCAGCCGCTTGTAGCTTTATTTTCAATATTTCTCTGTTTACACTGTGGAATGCTTTTTTGAAGTCTACGAATAATATTTTAACATACTGACCATTGTCCAAGGCTTCCTTCCACTGTTCTGTTATATAGATATATAGCAATACTTCCGTACTTCGCCCCTGATCAAAACCCAATTGATTTTCATTTCCGATTCCTGCTATCCCCAAGGTGGTGGTTTAAGGGACCAGTCACTTCGGTGCAGTGGGTTTGAGTCCCGCTCCTGACATTTTGTCGACATTGCTATACAAAGTATTGTATCCTACATATTGAACATCTTCAAATGGTATCTTTTACCATCATCAGTGCTTTTGACCACGAAACAAAAAGGCAGGATCACCGAGTGGTATGAGGCACTGGTTTAAGGCACCAATCACTTCTGTGGCATGGGTTCCAGACCTATCCCGGTCATTTTTTGATATTCCTATACAAAGTATTTTTCCCTTTTTTTGAACACTTCCACATAGTATCTTTTACCATCATCCATGCTATTGACCACACAACATACAGGCAAGATGGCCGAGTGGTCTAAGGCGCTGGTTTAAGGGAAGAGTCACTTTGGTGGCGTGGGTTTGAGTCCCGCTCCTATCATTTTGTTGACATTCCTATACAAAGTATTGTTTCCTCTATTCTGAACACCTGCACATGGTATTATTTACCATTATCCATGTTATTAACCAAAAAATATACAGGCAAGATGGGCGATTGGTCTAAGGTGCTAGCTTTACGGCACCATTCCTTTCGTTGGTGTGGGTTTGAGTCCCACTTAAGCTATTTTGTTGACATTCCTATACAGAGTATTGTTTCCTGTATTTTGAACACCTGCACATGGTATCTTTCACCATTATCCATGTTATTGACCAAACAATATACAGGCAAGATGGCCGAATGGTCTTAGATGCAGGTTTAAGGCACCAGCCACTACGTTGGCGTAGGTTTGAGTCCCACTCCTGTCATTTTGTCGACATTGCTATAAAAAGCTTTGTATCTTTTATATTGAACACCTGCAATTGGTATCTTCTACAATCATCCATGCTATTGACCACAAAACGTACAGACAGGATGGCCGAGTGGTATAAGGCGCTGGATAAGGGCACCAGTTACTTCGGTGGCGTGGGTTTGAGTCTCACTCCTGTCATTTTGTTGACATTCCTATACAATTTATTGCTTCTTTTATTTTGAACACCTGCACATGGTATCTTCTACCATCATCCATGCTATTGACCACAAAACATACAGGCAGGATGGTCGAATGGTATGAGGTGCTGGTTTAGGGCACCAGTTACTTCAGTGGCGTAGGTTTGAGTCCAACTCCTGTCATTTTGTTGACATTCCTACACAAACTATTGCTTCCTTTATTTTGAACACGTGCACATAGTATCTTCTACCATCATCCATGCTATTGACCACACAACATACAGGCAGGATGGTCAAGTGGTTTAAGGCACTTTTTTAAGGCACAATTTATTTCCATGGAGTGGGTTCGAGTCCCACTCTTGTCATTTTGTTGACATTCCTAGACAAAGTATTGTTTCCTTTATTTTAAACGGCTGCAAATGGTATCTTTTACGATAATCAATGTTATTGACCATAAAACAAAAAGGCCGGATGGCTGAGTGGTATGAGGCACTGGTTTAAAGCACCAATCACTTCTATGGCATGGGTTCCAGACCCACCCCAGTCATTTTTTTGACATTCCTATAGAAAGTATTGTTTCCTTTATTTTGAACACCTGCACATAGTATCTTCTACCATCATCCATTCTATCGACTAAAATACATATAGGCGGGATGGCAAGGCGGTGTAAGGCGCCGGTTTAAGGAACAATTCATTTCGATGGAGTGGGTTCGAGTTCCACTCTCGTCATTTCGTTTACAAAGTATTCCTATACAAAGTATTATTTTCTTTATTTTGAACACCTGCACATGGTATCTTCTACTATCATCCATGCTATTGACCACAAAACATACAGGCAGGATTGCCAAGGGTCTAATGCGCTGGTTTAAGGCACCAGTCAGCTCAGTAGCGTAGTTTAAAGGTCCAACTCCTGTCATTTTCTTGACATTCCTATACAAAATATTGTTTCCTGTATTTTGAACACCTGCACATGGTATCTTTTACCATTATCCAGGCTATTGACCAAATAAACATACAGGCAGGATGACCAAGTGGTCTAAGGCCCTGGTCTAAGACACCAGTCACTTTGGTGACGTGGGTAAGAGTCCCTCTCCTGTCATTTTGTTTACATTCCTATACAAAGTATTGTTTCATGTATTTTGAACACCTGCACATGATTTCTTTTACCATCATGAATGCTTATGACCCCACAACATACAGGCAGGATGGCCGAGGGGTGTAAGGCGCTGGATAAGGCAACAGCCTCTTCGCTGGCGTGGGTTCGAGTCCTACTCCTATCATTTTGTTGACATTCCTATACAAAGCGTTATTTCCTATATTTTGAACACCCGAACATGGTATCTTGTACCATCATCCATGCTATTGACCACAATACATACAGGCAGGATGGCCAAATGGTCTAAGTCGCTGGTTTAAGGCACAATTCATTTCAATGTTGTGTGTTCGAGTCCCACTCTTGTCATTTTGTTGTTTTTCCTATACAAAGTATTTTTTCCTTTATTTTGAACACCTGCACATGGTATCTTCTACCATAATCCATGCTATTGATTACATTCCATTCAGGCAGAATGGCCGACTTGCATGAGGTGCTGGTTTAAGTCACCAGTCACGTCAGTGGCGTTGGTTCTAGTCCTACTCCTGTCATATTGTTGACATTCCTAAAGAAAGTTTTATTTCCTTTATTTTGAACACCAGCACATGGTGTCATCTACCATTATCCATGCTATTGACAACAAAACATAGAGGCAAGATGGCCGTGTGGTCTAAGGTTGTGGTTTAAGGAACAAGTCACTTCGGTGGCGTGGGTTTGAGTCCCACTCCTGACATTTTGTCGACGTTGCTATACAAAGAATTGTATCCTATATATTGAACATCTGCAAATGGTATCTTTTACCATCATCCATGCTATTGACCACACAACATACCGGCAGGATGGCCGAGTGGTCTAAGGCGCTGGTTTAAGGCACCTGCCACTTCGGTTGCTTTTGTTCGAGATCAAAGCTTAAAATTTTGTCGACATTCCTATACAAAGTATTGTTTCCGTTATTTTGAACACCTGCACATGGTATCTTCTACCATAATCCATGCTTTTGACCACAAAACATACATGCAGGATGGCGGAATGGTCTAAGGTGCCAGTTTGAGGGACGAGTCAGTTTGGTGGCGTGGGTTTTAGTCTTACTCCTGTCATTTTGTTAACATTTCATTACAAAGTATTGTTTCCTCTATTTTGAACACCTGCACATGGTATTATTTACCATTATCCATGTTAGTGACTACTAACTATACAAGCAAGATGGTCGAGTGGTCTAAGGTGCTAGTTTAAGGCACCAGTCACTTTGGTGGTGTGGGCTCGAGTCCCAGTTCAGTCGTTTTGTTGACATTCCTATACAAAGTTATGTTCCTGTATTTTGAACACCTGCAGATGGTATCTTTTACCATTATCCATGTTATGGACAAAAAAATATACAGGCAAGATGGCCGAGTGGTCTAAGGTGGTGGTTTAAGGGATGAGTCACTTCGGTGGCGTGGATTTGAGTCCCACTCCTGACATTTTGTCGACGTTGCTATACAAAGTATTGTATCCTGTAAATTGAACATCTGCAAATGGTATCTTTTGCCATCATCAATGCTATGGACCAAATAACAAAAAGGCAGGATTTTCGATTGGTATGAGACACTGGTTTAAGGCACCAACCACTTCTGTGGCATGGGTTCCAGACAAACCCCAGTCATTTTTTGATATTCCTATACAAAGTATTGTTTCCTTTTTTTTGAATACTTGCATATAGTATTTTAAACCATCATCCATGCTATTGACCACACAACATACAGGCAGGATGGCCGAGTGGTCTAAGGCGCTGGTCAAAGACACCAGCCACTTCGATTGCGTTGGTTCGAGTTCAAATTCTGTCATTTTGTTGACATTCCTATACAAAGTATTGTTTCCGTTATTTTGAACACCTGCACATGGTATCTTCTAACATTATCCATGTTATTGACCACTAAATATGCAGGTAAGATGGTCCAGTGGTCTAATGTGCTAGTTTAAGGCACCAGTCACTTCGGTGGTGTGGGTTCGAGTCCCACTTCAGTCGTTTTGTTGACATTCCTATACCAAGTATTGTTTCCTCTATTTGGAACACCTGCACATGGTATTATTTACCATTATCCATGTTATTGACCAAAAAATATACAGGCAAGCTGGCCGATTGGTCTAAGGTGCTAATTTAAGGCACCAGTCACTTTGGTGGTGTGGGTTCGAGTCCCACTTCAGTCGTTTTGTTGACATTCCTATAAAATGTATTGTTTCCTCTATTTTGAACACCTGCACATGGTATTATTCCATTATCCATGTTATTGACCAAAAAATATGCAGGCAAGATGGCTGATTGGTCTAAGATGCAGGTTTAAGGCACCAGTCACTTAGGTGGCGTAGGTTTGAGTCCAACTCCTGTCATTTTGTCGACATTGCTATAAAAAGGATTGTATCTTATATATTGAACACCTGCAAATGGTATCTTCTACAATCATGAATGCTATTGACTTTAAAAAATACAGGCAGGATGGCCAGGTGGTAAGAGGCACTGGCTTAAGGCACCAGTCACTTCGGTAGGGCTGGTTCGAGTCCAACTCCTGTCATTTTGTTGACATTACTATACAAAATATTGTTTCCTCTATTTTGAACACCTGCACATGGTGTCATCTACCATTATCCATGCTATTGACAACAAATCATAAAGGCAAGATGGCCGGTGGTCTAAGGTGGTGGTTTAAGGGACGAGTCAATTCGGTGGCGTGGGTTTGAGTCCCACACTTCACATTTTTTCAATGTTGCTATACAAAGTATTGTATTCTATAAATTGAACATCTGCAAATGGTGTCTTTTACCATCATCAATGCAATTTACCACAAAACAAAAAGGCAGGATGGCCGAGTGGTATGAGGCACTGGTTTAAGGCACCAACAACTTCTGTGGCATGGGTTCCAGACCCAACCCAGTCATTTTTTGATATTCCTATACATAGTATTGATTCCTTTTTTTTTTAACACTTGCACATAGTATCTTCTATCATCATCCATGCTATTGACCACACAACATACCGGCACGATGGCCGAGTGGTCTAAGGGGCTGGTTTAAGGCACCAGGCACTTCGGTGGCGTTGGTTCGAGTTCAAATCCTGTCATTTTGTCGATATTCCTATACAAAGTATTGTTTCCGTTATTTTGAAAACCTGCACATGGTATCTTCTACCATAATCCATGCTTTTGACCACAAAACATACATGCAGGATGGCGGAGTCGTCTAAGGCGCTGCTTTAAGGGACGAGTTACTTTGGTGGCGTAAGATTGAGTCCCACTCCTGTAAATTTGTTGACATTTCTATACAAAGTATTGTTTCCTCTATTTTGATCACCTGCACATGGTATTATTTACCATTATCCATGTTATTGATTACTAAATATACAGGCAAGATGGTCGAGTGGTCTAAGGTGCTAATTTAAGGCACATTCAGTCACTTCGGTGGTGTTGGTTCGAGTCCCACTTCAGTGTTTTGTCAACATTCCTATAAAAGGTATTGTATCTTTTATATTGAACACCTGCAATTGGTATCTTCAACCATCATCCATGCTATTGACCACAAAACATACAGGCGAGATGGCCGTGTGGTCTAAGGTGGTGGTTTAAGGGACGAGTCACTTCGGTGGCGTGGGTTTGAGTCCCACTCCTGACATTTTGTCGACATTGCTATACAAAGTATTGTATCCTTTATATGGCCGAGTGGTCTAGGGCGCTGATTTAAGGCACCAGGCACTTCGGTTGCGTTAGTTCGAGTTCAAATCATGTCATTTTGTCGACATTCCTATACAAAGTATTGTTTCCGTTATTTGGAACACCTGCACATGGTATCTTCTACAATCTTCCATGTTATTGACCACTAAATATACAGGCAAGATGGTCGTGTGGTCTAGGGTGCTAGTTTAAGGCACCAGTCACTTCGATGGTGTTGGTTCGAGTCCCACTTCAGTCGTTTTGTTGACATTCCTTTACAAGGTATTGTTTCCTCTATTTTGAACACCTGCACATGGTATTATTTACCATTATCAATGTCATTGACTTAAATATTTACAGGCAGGATGGCCGAGGGGTGTAAGGCGCTGGATAAGGCAACAGCCTCTTCGCTGGCGTGGGTTCGAGTCCTACTCCTATCATTTTGTTGACATTCCTATACAAAGCGTTATTTCCTATATTTTGAACACCCGAACATGGTATCTTGTACCATCATCCATGCTATTGACCACAATACATACAGGCAGGATGGCCAAATGGTCTAAGTCGCTGGTTTAAGGCACAATTCATTTCAATGTTGTGTGTTCGAGTCCCACTTCTGTCATTTTGTTGTTTTTCCTATACAAAGTATTTTTTCCCTTATTTTGAACACCTGCACATGGTATCTTCTACCATAATCCATGCTATTGATTACATTCCATTCAGGCAGGATGGCCGACTTGCATGAGGTGCTGGTTTAAGTCACCAGTCACGTCAGTGGCGTTGGTTCTAGTCCTACTCCTGTCATATTGTTGACATTCCTAAAGAAAGTTTTATTTCCTTTATTTTGAACACCAGCACATGGTGTCATCTACCATTATCCATGCTATTGACAACAAAACATAGAGGCAAGATGGCCGTGTGGTCTAAGGTTGTGGTTTCAGGAACAAGTCACTTCGGTGGCGTGGGTTTGAGTCCCACTCCTGACATTTTGTCGACGTTGCTATACAAATAATTGTATCCTATATATTGAACATCTGCAAATGGTATCTTTTACCATCATCCATGCTATTGACCACACAACATACCGGCAGGATGGCCGAGTGGTCTAAGGCGCTGGTTTAAGGCACCTGCCACTTCGGTGGCTTTTGTTCGAGATCAAAGCTTAAAATTTTGTCGACATTCCTATACAAAGTATTGTTTCCGTTATTTTGAACACCTGCACATGGTATCTTCTACCATAATCCATGCTTTTGACCACAAAACATACATGCAGGATGGCGGAATGGTCTAAGGTGCCGGTTTGAGGGACGAGTCAGTTTGGTGGCGTGGGTTTTAGTCTTACTCCTGTCATTTTGTTAACATTTCATTACAAAGTATTGTTTCCTCTATTTTGAACACCTGCACATGGTATTATTTACCATTATCCATGTTAGTGACTACTAACTATACAAGCAAGATGGTCGAGTGGTCTAAGGTGCTAGTTTAAGGCACCAGTCACTTTGGTGGTGTGGGCTCGAGTCCCAGTTCAGTCGTTTTGTTGACATTCCTATACAAAGTTATGTTCCTGTATTTTGAACACCTGCAGATGGTATCTTTTACCATTATCCATGTTATGGACAAAAAAATATACAGGCAAGATGGCCGAGTGGTCTAAGGTGGTGGTTTAAGGGATGAGTCACTTCGGTGGCGTGGATTTGAGTCCCACTCCTGACATTTTGTCGACGTTGCTATACAAAGTATTGTATCCTGTAAATTGAACATCTGCAAATGGTATCTTTTGCCATCATCAATGCTATGGACCAAATAACAAAAAGGCAGGATTTTCGATTGGTATGAGACACTGGTTTAAGGCACCAACCACTTCTGTGGCATGGGTTCCAGACAAACCCCAGTCATTTTTTGATATTCCTATACAAAGTATTGTTTCCTTTTTTTTGAATACTTGCATATAGTATTTTAAACCATCATCCATGCTATTGACCACACAACATACAGGCAGGATGGCCGAGTGGTCTAAGGCGCTGGTCAAAGACACCAGGCACTTCGATTGCGTTGGTTCGAGTTCAAATTCTGTCATTTTGTTGACATTCCTATACAAAGTATTGTTTCCGTTATTTTGAACACCTGCACATGGTATCTTCTAACATTATCCATGTTATTGACCACTAAATATGCAGGTAAGATGGTCCAGTGGTCTAATGTGCTAGTTTAACCCTATTACTACCGGGCTTTTTGGACCCTTGTACTACCGGGGGGGGGGCACATTGTGCCCGCCCCCTATAATTCTTGTTAGGAACGCGATAAAAGCTTGAAACTTGGTAGAACTATAGAACGTTACTTGTTCTATCGATTGATGGTGATTTCAAAACCATAATGGCTACCAATGACGTCAGAGTGACGTCATAAGTCTGAAAAACCATGATAACTACTTATAGGCATTTAGCTTGTTATTGAAGCTATCCTTATTGTATTTTTGCCTCTCAAATGGTCTATTTATGAACATAAAGTATTTTAAAATCATAATCTATGAATTTTTTGACATTATTTTATATTTTTTTTATATTTTTACCATTTTTTTCATAAATGTTCAAGTCGATGAATTTTACAAAGAAGAAAAATAAGATAAAATAGCTATTCATATTAAAAAATAGAATTTTTTCTAGTTTATCTCCATTCAGGAACGTCAAAAAAGGAATTTCAGATGAAAAAAATAATTGTCTTTTATAGATATGACGTCATAATAATTGATGACGTCATAGATTTTTAATTTTGCTTACGTCAGCAAATACTAATAAATTATATGTCATTCAAAAGCCCTTGTCAAAACAAAGCCAATGGTGCTTCAAACAAGTCTCTATCTATTATAGTTACAGAATTATGGGCCCTTAAACATTTTAACACCTGACCGCTTGTTGACAAAAGAGGTGTCACGTGATCAGCGAGGGTGTGATAGTAACAAAAATAATTTTTTCAGGTTCTCTGATAAATTTGAGGAAAAGTCGCACAGGTTTTAGTAGAATATTACGTGTTTCTTTAGAGATACAGCATTTTTAATTTGCCGCGGGCACTTTGTGCCCCCCCCCCGGCCATAATAGGGTTAAGGCACCAGTCACTTCGGTGGTGTGGGTTCGAGTCCCACTTCAGTCGTTTTGTTGACATTCCTATACCAAGTATTGTTTCCTCTATTTGGAACACCTGCACATGGTATTATTTACCATTATCCATGTTATTGACCAAAAAATATACAGGCAAGCTGGCCGATTGGTCTAAGGTGCTAATTTAAGGCACCCGTCACTTTGGTGGTGTGGGTTCGAGTCCCACTTCAGTCGTTTTGTTGACATTCCTATAAAATGTATTGTTTCCTCTATTTTGAACACCTGCACATGGTATTATTCCTTTATCCATGTTATTGACCAAAAAATATGCAGGCAAGATGGCTGATTGGTCTAAGATGCAGGTTTAAGGCACCAGTCACTTAGGTGGCGTAGGTTTGAGTCCAACTCCTGTCATTTTGTCGACATTGCTATAAAAAGGATTGTATCTTATATATTGAACACCTGCAAATGGTATCTTCTACAATCATGAATGCTATTGACTTTAAAAAATACAGGCAGGATGGCCAGGTGGTAAGAGGCACTGGCTTAAGGCACCAGTCACTTCGGTAGGGCTGGTTCGAGTCCAACTCCTGTCATTTTGTTGACATTACTATACAAAATATTGTTTCCTCTATTTTGAACACCTGCACATGGTGTCATCTACCATTATCCATGCTATTGACAACAAATCATAAAGGCAAGATGGCCGGTGGTCTAAGGTGGTGGTTTAAGGGACGAGTCAATTCGATGGCGTGGGTTTGAGTCCCACACTTCACATTTTTTCAATGTTGCTATACAAAGTATTGTATTCTATAAATTGAACATCTGCAAATGGTGTCTTTTACCATCATCAATGCAATTTACCACAAAACAAAAAGGCAGGATGGCCGAGTGGTATGAGGCACTGGTTTAAGGCACCAACAACTTCTGTGGCATGGGTTCCAGACCCAACCCAGTCATTTTTTGATATTCCTATACATAGTATTGATTCCTTTTTTTTTTAACACTTGCACATAGTATCTTCTATCATCATCCATGCTATTGACCACACAACATACCGGCACGATGGCCGAGTGGTCTAAGGGGCTGGTTTAAGGCACCAGGCACTTCGGTGGCGTTGGTTCGAGTTCAAATTCTGTCATTTTGTCGATATTCCTATACAAAGTATTGTTTCCGTTATTTTGAAAACCTGCACATGGTATCTTCTACCATAATCCATGCTTTTGACCACAAAACATACATGCAGGATGGCGGAGTCGTCTAAGGCGCTGCTTTAAGGGACGAGTTACTTTGGTGGCGTAAGATTGAGTCCCACTCCTGTAAATTTGTTGACATTTCTATACAAAGTATTGTTTCCTCTATTTTGATCACCTGCACATGGTATTATTTACCATTATCCATGTTATTGACTACTAAATATACAGGCAAGATGGTCGAGTGGTCTAAGGTGCTAATTTAAGGCACATTCAGTCACTTCGGTGGTGTTGGTTCGAGTCCCACTTCAGTGTTTTGTCAACATTCCTATAAAAGGTATTGTATCTTTTATATTGAACACCTGCAATTGGTATCTTCAACCATCATCCATGCTATTGACCACAAAACATACAGGCGAGATGGCCGTGTGGTCTAAGGTGGTGGTTTAAGGGACGAGTCACTTCGGTGGCGTGGGTTTGAGTCCCACTCCTGACATTTTGTCGACATTGCTATTCAAAGTATTGTATCCTTTATATGGCCGAGTGGTCTAGGGCGCTGATTTAAGGCACCAGGCACTTCGGTTGCGTTAGTTCGAGTTCAAATCATGTCATTTTGTCGACATTCCTATACAAAGTATTGTTTCCGTTATTTGGAACACCTGCACGTGGTATCTTCTACCATCTTCCATGTTATTGACCACTAAATATACAGGCAAGATGGTCGTGTGGTCTAGGGTGCTAGTTTAAGGCACCAGTCACTTCGATGGTGTTGGTTCGAGTCCCACTTCAGTCGTTTTGTTGACATTCCTTTACAAGGTATTGTTTCCTCTATTTTGAACACCTGCACATGGTATTATTTACCATTATCAATGTCATTGACTTAAATATTTACAGGCAAGATGGTCGAGTGGTCTAAAATACAGGTTTAAGGCACCAGTCACTTCGGTGGCGTAGGTTTGAGTCCCACTCCTGTCATTTTGTCGACATTGCTATAAAAAGTATTGTTTCCTGTATTTTGAACACTTTAACATGGTATCTTCCACCATCATCCATGCTATTTATTACAGAACATACAGGGAGGATGGCCGGGTTGTCTTATTTGCTGGTTTAAGGCACAAGTAACTTCTATGGCGTGGGTTCGAAAATTTCTCCTGTTATTTTGTTGACATTCCTGAAGAAAGTATTGTTTCCGTTATTTTGAACACCTGCACATGGTATCTTCTACCATAATCCATGCTTTTAACGACAAAACATACATGCAGGATGGCGGAGTGGTCTAAGGTAATGCTTTAAAGGACGAGTTACTTTGGTGGCGTAAGATTGAGTCCCACTCCTGTCATTTTGTTGACATTTCTATAAAAAGTATTGTTTCCTCTATTTTGATCACCTGTACATGGTATTATTTACCATTATCCATGTTATTGACTACTAAATATACAGGCAAGATGGTCGAGTGGTCTAAGGTGCTAAATTAAGACACCAGTCACTTCGGTTGTGTAGGTTCGAGTCCCACACTTGACATTGTTTCAACGTTGCTATACAAAGTATTGTATCCTATATATTGAACATCTGCAAATGGTGTCTTTTACCATCATCAATGCAATTGACCACAGAACAAAAAGGCAGGATGGCCTAGTGGTATGAGGCACTGGTTTAAGGCACCAACAACTTCTGTGGCATGGGTTCCAGACCCATACCAATTATTTTTTGATATTCCTATACATAGTATTGATTCCTTTTTTGAACACTTGCACATAGTATCTTCTACCATCATCCATGCTATTGACCACACAACATACAGGCACGATAGCCGAGTGGTCTAAGGGGCTGGTTTAAGGCACCAGGCACTTCGGTGGCGTTGGTTCGAGTCCCTCTCCTGTCATTTTGTCGACATTGCTATAAAAAGTATTGTTTCCTGTATTTTGAACACTTTAACATGGTATCTTTCACCATCATCCATGCTATTTATTACAGAACATACAGGGAGGATGGCTGGGTTGTCTTATTTGCTGGTTAAAGGCACAAGTAACTTCTATGGCGTGGGTTCGAAAATTTCTCCTGTTATTTTGTTGACATTCCCGAAGAAAGTATTGTTTCCGTTATTTTGAACACCTGCACATGGTATCTTCTACCATAATCCATGCTTTTGACGACAAAACATACATGCAGGATGGCGGAGTGGTCTAAGGTAATGCTTTAAAGGACGAGTTACTTTGGTGCCGTAAGATTGAGTCCTACTCCTGTCATTTTGTTGACATTTCTATAAAAAGTATTGTTTCCTCTATTTTGATCACCTGTACATGGTATTATTTACCATTATCCATGTTATTGACTACTAAATATACAGGCAAGATGGTCGAGTGGTCTAAGGTGCTAAATTAAGACACCAGTCACTTCGGTTGTGTGGGTTCGAGTCCCACACTTGACATTGTTTCAACGTTGCTATACAAAGTATTGTATCCTATATATTGAACATCTGCAAATGTTGTCTTTTACTATCATCAATGCAATTGACCACAAAACAAAAAGGCAGGATGGCCGAGTGGTATGAGGCACTGGTTTAAGGCACCAACAACTTCTGTGGCATGGGTTCCAGAACAACCCAGTCATTTTTTGATATTCCTATACATAGTATTGATTCCTTTTTTTGAACACTTGCACATAGTATCTTCTACCATCATCCATGCTATTGACCACACAACATACAGGCACGATAGCCGAGTGGTCTAAGGGGCTGGTTTAAGGCACCAGGCACTTTGGTGGCGTTGGTTCGAGTTCAAATCCTGTCCCTTTGTCGATATTCCTATACAAAGTATTGTTTCCGTTATTTTGAAAACCTGCACATGGTATCTTCTATCATAATCAATGCTTTTGACCACAAAACATACATGCAGGATGGCGGAGTCGTCTAAGGCGCTGCTTTAAGGGACGAGTTACTTTGGTGGCCTAAGATTGAGTCCCACTCCTGTCATTTTGTTGAAATTTCTATACAAAGTATTGTTTCCTCTATTTTGATCACCTGCACATGGTATTATTTACTATTATCCATGTTATTGACTACTAAATATACAGGCAAGATGATCGAGTTGTCTAAGGTGCTAATTTAAGGCACATTCAGTCACTTCGGTGGTGTTGGTTCGAGTCCCACTTCAGTCGTTTTGTCAACATTCCTATAAAAAGTATTGTATCTTTTATATTGAACACCTGCAATTGGTATCTTCAACCATCATCCATGCTATTGACCATAAAACATACAGGCAAGATGGCTGTGTGGTCTAAGGTGGTGGTTTCAGGGACGAGTCACTTCGGTGGCGTGGGTTTGAGTCCCACTCCTGACATTTTGTCGACGTTGCTATACAAAGTATTGTATCCTATATATGGCAGTGGTCTAAGGCGCTGGTTTAAGGCACCAGGCATTTCGGTGGCGTTAGTTCGAGTTCAAATCATGTCATTTTTTTGACATTCCTATACAAAGTATTGTTTCCGTTATTTTGAACACCTGCACATGGTATCTTCTACAATCTTCCATGTTATTGACCACTAAATATACAGGCAAGATGGTCGTGTGGTCTAGGGTGCTAGTTTAAGGCACCAGTCACTACGATGGTGTTGGTTCGAGTCCAGCTTCAGTCGTTTTGTTGACATTCCTATACAAGGTATTGTTTCCTCTATTTTGAACACCTGCACATGGTTTTATTTACCATTATCCATGTCATTGACCAAAATATTTACAGGCAAGATGGTCGAGTGGTCTAAGATACAGGTTAAAGGCACCAGTCACTTCGGTGGCGTAGGTTTGAGTCCCACTCCTGTCATTCTGTCGACATTGCTATAAAAAGTATTGTAATTTTTATATTGAACACCTGCAATTGGTATCTTCTACCATCATCCATGCTATTGACCACAAAACATACCGGCAGGATGGCCAAGTGGTATGAGGCGCTCGTTTAGGGCACCAGTTACTTCGCTGAGATGGGTTTGAGTCCTACTCTTGTCATTTTGTTGACATTCCTATAGAAAGTATTGTTTTCTTTATTTTGAACACCTCCACATGGTATCTTCTACCATCATCCATGCTATAGACCACACAACATACAGACAGGAAAGCCGAGTGGTCTAAGGTGCTGTTTTAAGGCAGCAGTCACTTCGGTAGCGAGGTTTCGAGTCCTACTCCTGTCATTTTGTTGACATTCCAAAAGAAAGTATTGTTTCCTTTATTATGAGGACCTGCACATGGTATCTACTATCATCATGAATGCTATTGACCACACAATATATAGGCAGGATGGCCGAGTGTACTAAGGCGCTGGTTTAAGGCACCATTTCCTTCAATTCATTGGTTCGAGTCCCACGCCAGTCATTTTGTTGACATTCCCATACAAACTATTGTTTCCTTCATTTTGAACAGCAGCACATGGAATCTTCTACCTTCAGCCATGCTATTGACCACACAACACACAGGCAAGTCTTGACGCTGGTTTAAGGCACCAGTCACTTTGGTGAGGTGGGTCCAAGTTCAACTCATGTTATTTTGTTGACATTTCTATAAAAAGTATTTTTCCCTGTATCTGAAACACCTGCACATGGTATCTTCTAGCATCATGAATGTTATTTACCCGACAACATACAGGTAGGATGGCCGAGTGGTCTAAGGCACCATTCACTTCGATGGCGTATGTTCGAGTCCTACTCCTGTTATTGTTTTTTATATTCCTATACAAAGTATTGTTTCTTTATTTTGAACACCTGCACATGGTATCTTCTACCATCATCCATGCTATTGACCAAATAACATAAAGGCAGGTTGGCCGAGTGTTTAAAGGCGCTGGTTCCTACTTCGAGTTCCATTCTTATCATTTTTTTGATATTCCTATACAAAGTATTGTTTCCTTTTTTTTGAACACATGCACATGGTCCATGCTATTGACCAAATATCATACAGGCAGGATGACCGAGTAGTTTAAGGCACCAGTGACTTTGTTGGCGTGGCCTCGAGTCCCACCTCTGTCATTTTGTTGACATTCCTCAAGAAAGTATTGTTTCCTTTATTTTGAACACTTGCACATGGTGTCAGCTACCATTATCCATGCTATTGACCACAAAACATACAGCCAAGATGGCCGAGTTGTCTAAGGTGCTTGTTTAAGGCATCAGTCACTTCGATGGCGTGAGTTTCAGTCCCAGTACTGTTATTTTTTTGACATTACTATACAAAGTATTGTTTCCTTTATTTTGAACACCTGCACATGGTATCTTCTACCATCATCTATGCTATTAACCACAAGACATACAGGCAGGATGGCCGAGTGGTCTAAAGCCCTGGTTTAAGGCACAATACTTTTCAATGTAGTGGATTCGAGTCCCACTCTTGTCATTTTGTTGTCTTTCCTATACAAAGTATTGTTTCCTTTATTTTGAACAGCTGCACATGGTATCTTCTACCATCATCCATGCTATTGACCACACATCATACAGGAACGATGGCGGAGTGGTCTAAGGAGCTGGTTTAAGGCACCATTCATTTCTGTAGCGTGTGTTCGAGTCCAACTACCGTCATTTTGTTGGCATTCCTATACAAAGTATTGTTTCCGTTATTTTGAACACCTGCACATGGTATCTTCTACCATAATCCATTCTATTGACCACAGAACATACAGGCACGATGGCCGAGTGGTCTAAGGGGCTGATTTAAGGCACCAGGCACTTTGGTGGCGTTGGTTCGAGTTCAAATCCTGTCATTTTGTCACTTCGGTAGCGAGGGTTCGAGTCCTACTCCTGTCATTTTGTTGACATTCCAAAAAAAAGTAGTGTTTCCTTTATTATGAGGACCTGCACATGGTATCTACTATCATCATGAATGCTATTGACCGCACAACATATAGGCAGGATGGCCGAGTGGTATAAGGCGCTGGTTTAAGGCACCATTCCCTTCGATTGAGTGGGTTCGAGTCCCAGTCATTTTGTTGACATTCCCATACAAAGTATTGTTTCCTTCATTTTGAACACCAGCACATGGTATCTTCTACCATCAGCCATGCTATTGACCACACAACACACAGGCAAGTCTAGACGCTGGTTTAAGGCACCAGTCACTTTGGTGAGATGGGTCCAAGTCCAACTCATGTTTTTTTGTTGACATTTCTATAAAAAGTATTTTTCCCTGTATTTGAAACACCTGCATATGATATCTTTTACTATCATGAATGTTATTTTCCCCATAACATTCAGGCACGATGGCCGAGTTGTCTAAGGCGCTGGTTTAAGGCACCATTCATTTCGATGGCGTATGTTCGAGTCCCACTCCTGTAATTTTTTCTGATATTCCTATACTAAGTATTGTTTCCTTTATTTTGAACACCTGCTTGGGTATCTTCTACCATCATCCATGCTATTGACCAAATAACAAAGAGGCAGGTTGGCCTAGTGTTTTAAGGCGCTGGTTCCTACTTCGAGTTCAACTCTTGTCATTTTGTGGACATTCCTATACAAAGTATTGTTTCCTTTATTTTGAACACCTGCACATGGTATCTTCTACCATCATCCATGCTATTAACCATAAAACATACAGGGAGGATGGCCAAGCGGCCAAGTAGAATAAAACGATTCCGTTTGCTCTAAAACGTTGTAAACATACGTATTACAACAGTTCTGCCCATTGGAACAGCTTAGAACTTATTACTTCGAGGGCTCCTTATAGTTCTTCATGAAACTTAGTGAAAACTTAGCCCTGCAATAAGAGTTCACCTCGATTTCTTATAAAGTACGCATTTCCCATGGAATAAAACGATTCCGTTTGCTCTAAAACATTGTAAACATACGTATTACAACAGTTCTGTCCATTGGAACACCTTAGAACTTATTACTGTGAGGAATTCTTATAGTTCCCCATGAAACTTAGTGAAAACTTAGCCCGCAATTAGAGTTCACCTCAATTTCTTATAAAGTACGCATTTCCCATGGAATTAAAACGATTCCGTTTATTCTAAAACTTTGTAAACATACGTATTACAACAGTTCTGTCCTTGGGAACAGCTTAGAACTTACTTCGAGGGTTTCTTAGAGTTCCCCATGACACTTAGTGAAAACTTAGACCCGCAATAAGAGTTCACCTCAAATTCTTATAAAGTACGCATTTCCCACGGAATAAAACGATTCCGTTTGCTCTAAAACGTTGTAAACTTACCTATTACAACAGTTCTGTCCATGGGAACAGCTTAGAACTTATTACTTCGTATTTTTCTTAAAGTTCCCCATGAAACTTAGTGAAAACTTAGCCCCGCAATAATAGTTCACCTCAATTTCTTATAAAGTACCCATTTCCAATGAAATAAAACAATTCTGTTTGCTCCAAAACGTTGTAAACTTACGTATTACAACAGTTCTGTCCATGGGAACAGCTTAGAACTTATTACTTCGATGGTTTCTTATAGTTCCCCAAGAAACTTAGTGAAAACTTAGCCCCGCAATAATAGTTCACCTCAATTTCTTATAAAGTACGCATTTCCCATGGAATAAAACGATTCCATTTGCTCTAAAAAATTGTAAACTTATGTTTTACAACAGATCTGTCCATGGGAACAGCTTAGAACTTATTACTTCGATGGTTTCTTATAGTTCCCCAAGAAACTTAGTGAAAACTTAGCCCCGCAATAATAGTTCACCTCAATTTCTTATAAAGTACGCATTTTCCATGGAATAAAACGAATCCGTTTGCTCAAAAACGTTGTAAACTATGTATTACAACAGTTCTGTCCATGAGAACAGCTTAGAACTTATTACTTCGATGGTTTCTTATACTTTCCCATGAAACTTAGTGAAAACTCAGCCCCGCAATAAGAGTTCACCTCAATTTCTTATAAAGTACGCATTTCCCATGGAATAAAACGATTCCGTTTGCTCTAAAACGTTGTAAACTTACGTATTACAACAGTTCTGTCCATGAGAACATCTTAGAACTTATTACTTCGATGGTTTCTTATAGTTCTCTATGAAACTTAGTGAAAACTTAGCCCAACAATAATAGTTCACCTCAATTTCTTATAAAGTACGCATTGTCCATGAAATAAAATGATTCCGTTTGCTCTAAAACGTTGTAAACTTACGTATTACAACAGTTCTGTCCATGGGAACAGCTTAGAACTTATTACTTCGATGGTTTCTTATAGTTTCCCATGAAACTTAGTGAAAACTTAGCCCCGAAACAATAGTTCACCTCAATTTCTTATAAAGTATGCATTTCCCATGGAATAAAACGATTCCGTTTGCTCTAAAACGTTGTAAACTTACGTATTACAACAGTTCTGTCCATGGGAACAGCTTAGAACTTATTACTTCGATGATTTCTTATAGTTCCCTATGAAACTTGGTGAAAACTTAGCCCCGCAATAATAGTTCACCTCAATTTCTTATAAAGTACGCATTTCCCATGGAATAAAACGATTCCGTTTGCTCTAAAACGTTGTAAACATACGTATTACAACAGTTCTGTCCATGGGAACATCTTAGAACTTATTACTTTGAGGGTTTCTTATAGTTCCCCATGAAACTGAGTGAAAACTTAGCCCGCAACAAGAGTTCACCTCAATTTCTTATAAAGTATGCATTTCCCATGGAATAAAACGTTTCCGTTTGCTCTAAAACTTTGTAAACATACGTATTACAACAGTTCTGTCCATGGGAACAGCTTAGAACTTATCACTTCGATGGTTTCTTATAGTTCCTCATGAAACTTATTGAAAACTTAGCCCTGCAATAATAGTTCACCTCAATTTCTGATTTGGACCCAATACCCACGGAATAAAACGATTCTGTTTGCTTTAAAACGTTGTAAACTTTCGTATTACAACAGTTCTGTCCATGGGAACAGCTTAGAACTTATTACTTCGATGGTTTCTTATAGTTCCCCAAGAAACTTAGTAAAAACTTAGCCCCGCAATAATAGTTCACATCAATTTCTTATAAAGTACGCATTTCCCATGGAATAAAACGATTCCATTTGCTCTAAAACATTGTAAACTTACGTATTATAACAGCTCTGTCCATGTGAACAGCTTAGAAATTATTACTTCGATGGTTTCTTATAGTTCCAAATGAAACTTAGTGGAAACGTAGCCCCGCAATAATAGTTCACCTCAATTTCTTATAAAGTACGCATTTCCCATGAAATAAAACGATTCCGTTTGCTCTAAAACGTTGTAAACTTACGTATTATAACAGTTCTGTCCATGGGAACAGATTAGAACTTATTATTTCGAGAGTTTCTTATAGTTTCCCTTGAAACTTAGTGAAAACTTAGCCCAGCAATAAGAGTTCACCTCAAATTCTTATAAAGTACGCCTTTCGCATGGAATAAAACGATTCCGTTTGCTCTAAAACGTTGTAAACATACGTATTTCAACAGTTCTGTCCATTGGAACTGCTTAGAGCTTATTACTTCGAGGGTTTCTTATACTTCCCCATGAAACTTAACGGAAACTTAGCCCTTCAATAAGAGTTCACCTCAATTTCTTATAAAGTACGCATTTCCTAGGAATAAATCGGTTACGTTTGCTCTAAAATGTTATAAACATGCGTATTACAACAGTTTTGTCCCTGGGTACAGCTTAGAACTTATTACTTTGAGGGTTTCTTATAGTTCCCCATGAAACTTAGTGAAACCTAAGCCCCGCAAAAAGAGATCACCTCAATTTATTATAAAGTACGCATTTCCCATGAAATTTAACGATTCTGTTTGGTCTTAAACGTTGTAAACATATGTATTACAACAGTTCTGTCCATGGGAATTGCTAAGAACTTATTACTCCAAGGGTTTCTTATAGTTCCCCATGAAACTTAGTGAAAACTTAGCCCCGCAATAAAAGTTCACCTCAAGTTCTAATAAAGTACGCATTTCCCATGGATTTAAACGATTCTGTTTGCTCTAAAACGTTGTAAACATAGATATTACAACAGTTCTGTCCATGGGAACAACTTAGAATTTATTACTTCGAGGTTTTTAGATAGTTCCCCATGAAACTTAGTGAAAATTCAGCCCCGCAATAAGAGTTCACCTCAATTTCTTATAAAGTACGCATTTCCCATGAAATAAAACGATTCTGTTTGCTCTAAAACGTTGTAAACATACGTATTACAACAGTTCTGTCCATGGGTACAGCTTAGAACTTATTACTTTCAAGGTTTCTTATAGTTCCCAATGAAACTTAGTGAAACCTAAGCCCCGCAAAAAGAGATCACCTCAATTTATTGTAAAGTACGCATTTCCCATGAAATTTAACGATTCTGTTTGCCCTTAAACGTTGTAAACATATGTATTACAACAGTTCTGTCCATGGGAATGGCTAAGAACTTATTACTCCAAGGGTTTCTTATACTTCCCCATGAAACTTAACGGAAACTTAGCCCCGCAATAAGAGTTCACCTCAATGTCTTATAAAGTACGCATTTCCTAGGAATAAATCGGTTACGTTTGCTCTAAAATGTTATAAACATGCGTATTACAACAGTTTTGTCCCTGGGTACAGCTTAGAACTTATTACTTCGATGGTTTCTTATAGTTCCTCATGAAACTTATTGAAAACTTAGCCCTGCAATAATAGTTCACCTCAATTTCTGATTTTGACCCATTACCCACGGAATAAAACGATTCTGTTTGCTTTAAAACGTTGTAAACTTTTGTATTACAACAGTTCTGTCCATGGGAACAGCTTAGAAATTATTACTTCGATGGTTTCTTATAGTTCCCCAAGAAACTTAGTAAAAACTTAGCCCCGCAATAATAGTTCACCTCAATTTCTTATAAAGTACGCATTTCCCATGGAATAAAACGATTCCATTTGCTCTAAAACATTGTAAACTTACGTATTATAACAGCTCTGTCCATGTGAACAGCTTAGAAATTATTACTTCGATGGTTTCTTATAGTTCCCAATGAAACTTAGTGGAAACGTAGCCCCGCAATAATAGTTCACCTCAATTTCTTATAAAGTACGCATTTCCCATGGAATAAAACGATTCCGTTTGCTCTAAAACGTTGTAAACTTACGTATTATAACAGTTCTGTCCATGGGAACAGATTAGAACTTATTATTTCGAGAGTTTCTTATAGTTTCCCTTGAAACTTAATGAAAACTTAGCCCAGCAATAAGAGTTCACCTCAAATTCTTATAAAGTACGCCTTTCGCATGGAATAAAACGATTCCGTTTGCTCTAAAACGTTGTAAACATACGTATTTCAACAGTTCTGTCCATTGGAACTGCTTAGAGCTTTTTACTTCGAGGGTTTCTTATACTTCCCCATGAAACTTAACGGAAACTTAGCCCCGCAATAAGAGTTCACCTCAATTTCTTATAAAGTACGCATTTCCTAGGAATAAATCGGTTACGTTTGCTCTAAAATGTTATAAACATGCGTATTTCAACAGTTTTGTCCCTGGGTACAGCTTAGAACTTATTACTTTGAGGGTTTCTTACAGTTCCCCATGAAACTTAGTGAAACCTAAGCCCCGCAAAAAGAGATCACCTCAATTTATTATAAAGTACGCATTTCCCATGAAATTTAACGATTCTGTTTGGTCTTAAACGTTGTAAACATATGTATTACAATAGTTCTGTCCATTGGAATAGCTAAGAACTTATTACTCCAAGGGTTTCTTATAGTTCCCCATGAAACTTAGTGAAAACTTAGCCCAGCAATAAGAGTTCACCTCAAATTCTTATAAAGTACGCCTTTCGCATGGAATAAAACGATTCTGTTTGCTCTAAAACATTGTAAACATACGTATTTCAACAGTTCTGTCCATTGGAACTGCTTAGAGCTTATTACTTCGAGGGTTTCTTAAACTTCCCCATGAAACTTAACGGAAACTTAGCCCCGCAGTAAGAGTTCACCTCAATTTCTTATAAAGTACGCACACCCTTGGAATAAAACGATTCTGTTTGCTCTAAAACATTGTAAACACACGTATTACAACAGTTCTGTCCATCGGAACCGCTCAGAGCATATTACCTCGAGGGTTTCTTATAGTTCCGCAAGAAACTTAGTGAAAACTTAGCCCCGCAATAAGAGTTCACCTCAATTGATTATAAAGTACGCATTTCCCATGGAATAAAACGGTTCCGTTTGCTCTAAAACATTTTAAACATACGTATAACAACAGTTCTGTCCATGGGTACAGCTTAAAACTTATTACTTTGAAGGTTTCTTATAGTTCCCAATGAAACTTAGTGAAACCTAAGCCCCGCAAAAAGAGATCACCTCAATTTATTATAAAGTACGCATTTTCCATGAAATTTTACGATTCTGTTTGCCCTTAAACGTTGTAAACATATGTATTACAACAGTTCTGTCCATGGGAATAGCTAAGAACTTATTACTCTAAGGGTTTCTTATAGTTCCCCATGAAACTTAGTGAAAACTTAGCCCCGCAATAAAGGTTCACCACAAGTTCTCATAAAAAACGCAATTCCATGGATTTAAAATATTCTGTTTGCTCTAAAACGTTGTAAACATACATATTACAACAGTTTTGTCTATGGGAACAACTTAGAATTTATTACTTCGAAGTTTTCTGATAGTTCCCCATGAAACTTAGTGAAAACTCAACCCCGCAATAAGAGTTCAACTCAATTTCTTATAAAGTACCCATTTCCCATGGAATAAAACGATTCTGTTTGCTCTAAAACGTTGTAAACATACGTATTACAACAGTTCTGTCCATGGGAACAGCTTAGAACTTATTACTTCGAGGATTTCTTATAGTTCCCCATGAAACTTAGTGAAAACTTAGCCCCGCAATAACAGTTCACCTCAATTTCTTATAAAGTACGCACACCCTTGGAATAAAACGATTCTGTTTGCTCTAAAATGTTGTAAACATACGTATTACAACAGTTCTGTCCATGGGAACAGCTTAGAACTTATAACTTCGAGGGTTCCTTATAGTTTCCCATGAAACTCAGTGAAAACTTAGCCCCGCAATAAGAGTTCACCTCAATTTCTTATAAAGTACGCATTTCCCATGGAATAAAACGATTCTGTTTTCTCTAAAACGTTGTAAACATACATCTTACAACATTTTTGTCCATGGGTACAGCTTAGAATTTATTACTTCGAGGTTTTCTTATAGTTCCCCATGAAACTTAGTGAAAACTTAGCCCCGCAATAAGAGTTCACCACAATTTCTTATAAAGTACGCACACCCTTGGAATAAAACGATTCTGTTTGCTCTAAAACGTTGTAAACTTACGTATTACAACAGTTTTGTCCATGGGAACAGCTTAGAACTTATTACTTCGAGTGTTTCTTATAGTTCCCCGTGAAACTTAGTGACAACTTAGCCCCGAAATAAGAGTTCACATCAATTTCTTATAAAGTACGCATTTCCCATGGAATAAAACGATTCCGTTTGCTCTAAAACGTTGTAAACATACATAATACAACAGTTCTGTCCATGGGAACATTTTAGAACTTATTACTTCGAGGGTTTCATATAGTACCCCATGAAACTTAGTGAAAACTTAAGCCCGCAATAAGAGTTCACCTCAATTTCTCCTAAAGTACCCATTTCCCATGGAATAAAACGGTTCCGTTTGCTCTAAAACGTTGTAAACATACGTATTACAAGAGTTCTGTCCATGGGTACAGCTTAGAACTTATTTCTTTGAGGGTTTCTTATAGTTCCCCTTGAAACTTAGTGAAATCTTAGCCCCGCAATAAGAGTTCACCTCAATTTCTTATAAAGTACGCATTTCCCATGGATTAAAAGATTCCGGTTGCTCTAAAACTTTGTAAACATACGTATGACAACAGTTCTGTCCATGGGAAAAGCTTAGAACTTATTACTCCGATGGTTTCTCATAGTTCCCCATGACACTTAGTGAAAACTTAGACCTGCAATAAGAGTTCAGCCCAATTTCTTATAAAGTACGCATTTCCCATGGAATAAAACGATTCCGTTTGCTCTAAAACGTTAAAAACATACGTATTACAACAGTTCTGCCCATGACAACACCTTAGAACTTATTACTTTGAGGGTTTCTTATTGTTCCCCATGAAACATAGTGAAAACTTTGCCAACAATAAGAGTTCACCTCAATTTCTTATAAAGTACGCATTTCCCATGGAATAAAACGATTCCGTTTGCTCTAAAACGTTCTAAACATACGTATAACAACAGTTCTGTCCATGGTAACACCTTAGAACTTATTACTTTGAGGGTTTCTTATAGTTCCCCATGAAACTTACTGAAAACTTAGCCCGCAATAAGAGTTCACCTCAATTTCTTATAAAGTACGCATTTTCCATGGAATAAAACGATTCCGTTTGCTCTAAAACTTTGTAAACATACGTATTACAACAGTTCTGTCCATGGGAACAGCTTAGAACTTATTACTTCGATGGTTTCTTATAGTTCCTCATGAAACTTATTGAAAACTTAGCCCTGCAATAATAGTTCACCTCAATTTCTGATTTGGACCCAATACCCACGGAATAAAACGATTCTGTTTGCTTTAAAACGTTGTAAACTTTCGTATTACAACAGTTCTGTCCATGGGAACAGCTTAGAACTTATTACTTCGATGGTTTCTTATAGTTCCCCAAGAAACTTAGTAAAAACTTAGCCCCGCAATAATAGTTCACCTCAATTTCTTATAAAGTACGCATTTCCCATGGAATAAAACGATTCCATTTGCTCTAAAACATTGTAAACTTACGTATTATAACAGCTCTGTCCATGTGAACAGCTTAGAAATTATTACTTCGATGGTTTCTTATAGTTCCCAATGAAACTTAGTGGAAACGTAGCCCCGCAATAATAGTTCACCTCAATTTCTTATAAAGTACGCATTTCCCATGGAATAAAACGATTCCGTTTGCTCTAAAACGTTGTAAACTTACGTATTATAACAGTTCTGTCCATGGGAACAGATTAGAACTTATTATTTCGAGAGTTTCTTATAGTTTCCCTTGAAACTTAGTGAAAACTTAGCCCAGCAATAAGAGTTCACCTCAAATTCTTATAAAGTACGCCTTTCGCATGGAATAAAACGATTCCGTTTGCTCTAAAACGTTGTAAACATACGTATTTCAAAAGTTCTGTCCATTGGAACTGCTTAGAGCTTATTACTTCGAGGGTTTCTTATACTTCCCCATGAAACTTAACGGAAACTTAGCTCTTCAATAAGAGTTCACCTCAATTTCTTATAAAGTACGCATTTCCTAGGAATAAATCGGTTACGTTTGCTCTAAAATGTTATAAACATGCGTATTACAACAGTTTTGTCCCTGGGTACAGCTTAGAACTTATTACTTTGAGGGTTTCTTATAGTTCCCCATGAAACTTAGTGAAACCTTAGCCCCGCAAAAAGAGATCACCTCAATTTATTATAAAGTACGCATTTCCCAAGAAATTTAACAATTCTGTTTGGTCTTAAACGTTGTAAACATATGTATTACAACAGTTCTGTCCATGGGAATAGCTAAGAACTTATTACTCCAAGGGTTTCTTATAGTTCCCCATGAAACTTAGTGAAAACTTAGCCCCGCAATAAGAGTTAACCTCAATTTCTTATAAAATACGCATTTCCGATGGAATAAAACGGTTCCGTTTGCTCTAAAACGTTGTAAACATACGTATTACAACAGTTCTGTCCATGGGTACAGCTTAGAACTTATTACTTTCAAGGTTTCTTATAGTTCCCAATGAAACTTATTGAAACCTAAGCCCCGCAAAAAGAGATCACCTCAATTTATTATAAAGTACGCATTTCCCATGAAATTTAACGATTCTGTTTGCCCTTAAACGTTGTAAACATATGTATTACAACAGTTCTGTCCATGGGAATGGCTAAGAACTTATTACTCTAAGGGTTTCTTATAGTTCCCCATGAAACTTAGTGGAAACTTAGCCCTGCAATAAGAGGTCACCTCAATTTCTTATAAAGTAGGCATTTTCCATTGAATAAAACGATTCCGTTTGCTCGAAAACGTTGTAAACATACATATTACAACAGTTTTGTCCATGGGAACAGCTTAGAACTTATTATTTCGAGAGTTTCTTATAGTTTCCCTTGAAACTTAATGAAAACTTAGCCCAGCAATAAGAGTTCACCTCAAATTCTTATAAAGTACGCCTTTCGCATGGAATAAAACGATTCCGTTTGCTCTAAAACGTTGTAAACATACGTATTTCAACAGTTCTGTCCATTGGAACTGCTTAGAGCTTATTACTTCGAGGGTTTCTTATACTTCCCCATGAAACTTAACGGAAGCTTAGCCCCGCAATAAGAGTTCACCTCAATTTCTTATAAAGTACGCATTTCCTAGGAATAAAACGGTTACGTTTGCTCTAAAACGTTATAAACATACGTATTACAACAGTTTTGTCCCTGGGTACAGCTTAGAACTTATTACTTTGAGGGTTTCTTATAGTTCCCCATGAAACTTAGTGAAACCTAAGCCCCGCAAAAAGAGATCACCTCAATTTATTATAAAGTACGCATTTCCCATGAAATTTAACGATTCTGTTTGGTCTTAAACGTTGTAAACATATGTATTACAACAGTTCTGTCCATGGGAATAGCTAAGAACTTATTACTCCAAGGGTTTCTTATACCTCCCCATGAAACTTAACGGAAACTTAGCCCCGCAATAAGAGTTCACCTCAATTTCTTATAAAGTACGCATTTCCTAGGAATAAATCGGTTACGTTTGCTCTAAAACGTTATAAACATGCGTATTACAACAGTTTTGTCCCTGGGTACAGCTTAGAACTTATTACTTCGATGGTTTCTTATAGTTCCTCATGAAACTTATTGAAAACTTAGCCCTGCAATAATAGTTCACCTCAATTTCTGATTTGGACCCATTACCCACGGAATAAAACGATTCTGTTTGCTTTAAAACGTTGTAAACTTTCGTATTACAACAGTTCTGTCCATGGGAACAGCTTAGAACTTATTACTTCGATGGTTTCTTATAGTTCCCCAAGAAACTTAGTAAAAACTTAGCCCCGCAATAATAGTTCACCTCAATTTCTTATAAAGTACGCATTTCCCATGGAATAAAACGATTCAATTTGCTCTAAAACATTGTAAACTTACGTATTATAACAGCTCTGTCCATGTGAACAGCTTAGAAATTATTACTTCGATGGTTTCTTATAGTTCCCAATGAAACTTAGTGGAAACGTAGCCCCGCAATAATAGTTCACCTCAATTTCTTATAAAGTACGCATTTCCCATGGAATAAAACGATTCCGTTTGCTCTAAAACGTTGTAAACTTACGTATTATAACAGTTCTGTCCATGGGAACAGATTAGAACTTATTATTTCGAGAGTTTCTTATAGTTTCCCTTGAAACTTAGTGAAAACTTAGCCCAGCAATAAGAGTTCACCTCAAATTCTTATAAAATACGCCTTTCGCATGGAATAAAACGATTCCGTTTGCTCTAAAACGTTGTAAACATACGTATTTCAACAGTTCTGTCCATTGGAACTGCTTAGAGCTTTTTACTTCGAGGGTTTCTTATACTTCCCCATGAAACTTAACGAAAACTTAGCCCCGCAATAAGAGTTCACCTCAATTTCTTATAAAGTACGCATTTCCTAGGAATAAATCGGTTACGTTTGCTCTAAAATGTTATAAACATGCGTATTACAACAGTTTTGTCCCTGGGTACAGCTTAGAACTTATTACTTTGAGGGTTTCTTATAGTTCCCCATGAAACTTAGTGAAACCTAAGCCCCGCAAAAAGAGATCACCTCAATTTATTATAAAGTACGCATTTCCCATGAAATTTAACGATTCTGTTTGGTCTTAAACGTTGTAAACATATGTATTACAACAGTTCTGTCCATGGGAATAGCTAAGAACTTATTACTCCAAGGGTTTCTTATAGTTCCCCATGAAACTTAGTGAAAACTTAGCCCCGCAATAAAAGTTCACCTCAAGTTCTCATAAAGTACGCATTTCCCATGGATTTAAACGATTCTGTTTGCTCTAAAACGTTGTAAACATAGATATTACAACAGTTCTGTCCATGGGAACAACTTAGAATTTATTACTTCGAGGTTTTCTGATAGTTCCCCATGAAACTTAGTGAAAACTCAGCCCCGCAATAAGAGTTCACCTCAATTTCTTATAAAGTACGCATTTCCCATGGAATAAAACGGTTCCGTTTGCTCTAAAACGTTGTAAACATACGTATAACAACAGTTCTGTCCATGGGTACAGCTTAGAACTTATTACTTTGAAGGTTTCTTATAGTTCCCAATGAAACTTAGTGAAACCTAAGCCCCGCAAAAAGAGATCACCTCAATTTATTATAAAGTACGCATTTTCCATGAAATTTTACGATTCTGTTTGCCCTTAAACGTTGTAAACATATGTATTACAACAGTTCTGTCCATGGGAACAGCTTAGAACTTATTACTTCGAGGATTTCTTATAGTTCCCCATGAAACTTAGTGAAAACTTAGCCCCGCAATAACAGTTCACCTCAATTTCTTATAAAGTACGCACACCCTTGGAATAAAACGATTCTGTTTGCTCTAAAATGTTGTAAACATACGTATTACAACAGTTCTGTCCATGGGAACAGCTTAGAACTTATAACTTCGAGGGTTCCTTATAGTTTCCCATGAAACTCAGTGAAAACTTAGCCCCGCAATAAGAGTTCACCTCAATTTCTTATAAAGTACGCATTTCCCATGGAATAAAACGATTCTGTTTTCTCTAAAACGTTGTAAACATACATCTTACAACATTTTTGTCCATGGGTACAGCTTAGAATTTATTTCTTCGAGGTTTTCTTATAGTTCCCCATGAAACTTAGTGAAAACTTAGCCCCGCAATAAGAGTTCACCTCAATTTCTTATAAAGTACGCACACCCTTGGAATAAAACGATTCTGTTTGCTCTAAAACTTTGAAAACATAGGTACTATAACAGTTCTGTTCATGGAAACAGCTTAGAACTATTACTTCGAGTGTTTCTTATAGTTCCCCGTGAAACTTAGTGACAACTTAGCCCCGAAATAAGAGTTCACATCAATTTCTTATAAAGTACGCATTTCCCATGGAATAAAACGATTCCGTTTGCTCTAAAACGTTGTAAACATACATAATACAACAGTTCTGTCCATGGGAACATTTTAGAACTTATTACTTCGAGGGTTTCATATAGTACCCCATGAAACTTAGTGAAAACTTAAGCCCGCAATAAGAGTTCACCTCAATTTCTCCTAAAGTACGCATTTCCCATGGAATAAAACGGTTCCGTTTGCTCTAAAACGTTGTAAACATACGTATTACAAGAGTTCTGTCCATGGGTACAGCTTAGAACTTATTTCTTTGAGGGTTTCTTATAGTTCCCCTTGAAACTTAGTGAAATCTTAGCCCCGCAATAAGAGTTCACCTCAATTTCTTATAAAGTACGCATTTCCCATGGATTAAAAGATTCCGTTTGCTCTAAAACTTTGTAAACATACGTATGACAACAGTTCTGTCCATGGGAAAAGCTTAGAACTTATTACTCCGATGGTTTCTCATATTTCCCCATGACACTTAGTGAAAACTTAAACCTGCAATAAGAGTTCAGCCCAATTTCTTATAAAGTACGCATTTCCCATGGAATAAAACGATTCCGTTTGCTCTAAAACGTTAAAAACATACGTATTACAACAGTTCTGCCCATGACAACACCTTAGAACTTATTACTTTGAGGGTTTCTTATTGTTCCCCATGAAACATAGTGAAAACTTTGCCCACAATAAGAGTTCACCTCAATTTCTTATAAAGTACGCATTCCCCATGGAATAAAACGATTCCGTTTGCTCTAAAACGTTCTAAACATACGTATAACAACAGTTCTGTCCATGGTAACACCTTAGAACTTATTACTTTGAGGGTTTCTTATAGTTCCCAATGAAACTTAGTGAAAACTTAGCCCGCAATAAGAGTTCACCTCAATTTCTTATAAAGTACGCATTTTCCATGGAATAAAACGATTCCGTTTGCTCTAAAACTTTGTAAACATACGTATTACAACAGTTCTGTCCATGGGAACAGCTTAGAACTTATTACTCCTAGGGTTTCTTAGAGTTCCCCATGACACTTAGTGAAAACTTAGACCCGCAATAAGAGTTCATCTCAAATTCTTATAAAGTACGCTTTTCCCATGGAATAAAACGATTCCGTTTGCTCTAAGACGCCATAAACATACGTATTACAACAGTTCTGTCCATGGGAATAGCTTAGAACTTATTACTTCGATGGTTTCTTATAGTTCCTCATGAAACTTAGTGAAAACTTAGCCCCGCAATAATAGTTCACCTCAATTTCTTATAAAGTACGCATTTCCCACGGAATAAAACGATTCTTTTTGCTTTAAAACGTTGTAAACTTACGTATTACAACAGTTCTGTCCATGGGAACAGCTTAGAACTTATTACTTTGAGGGTTTCTTATAGTTCCCCATGAAACTTAGTGAAACCTAAGCCCCGCAAAAAGAGATCACCTCAATTTATTATAAAGTACGCATTTCCCATGAAATTTAACGATTCTGTTTGGTCTTAAACGTTGTAAACATATGTATTACAACAGTTCTGTCCATGGGAATAGCTAAGAACTTATTACTCCAAGGGTTTCTTATACCTCCCCATGAAACTTAACGGAAACTTAGCCCCGCAATAAGAGTTCACCTCAATTTCTTATAAAGTACGCATTTCCTAGGAATAAATCGGTTACGTTTGCTCTAAAACGTTATAAACATGCGTATTACAACAGTTTTGTCCCTGGGTACAGCTTAGAACTTATTACTTCGATGGTTTCTTATAGTTCCTCATGAAACTTATTGAAAACTTAGCCCTGCAATAATAGTTCACCTCAATTTCTGATTTGGACCCATTACCCATGGAATAAAACGATTCCGTTTGCTCCAAAACGTTGTAAACTTACGTATTACAACAGTTCTGTCCATGGCAACAGCTTAGAACTTATTACTTCGATGGTTTCTTATAGTTCCCCATGAAACTTAGTGAAAACTTAGCCCCGCAATAATAGTTCACCTCATTTTCTTATAAAGTACGCATTTCCCATGGAATAAAACGATTCCGTTTGCTCTAAAACGTTGTAAACTTACGTATTACAACAGTTCTGTCCATAGGAACAGCTTAGAACTGATAACTTCGAAGGTTTTTTATAGTTCCCCATAAAACTTAGTGAAAACTTAGCCCCGAAATAATAGTTCACCTCAAATTCTTATAAAGTACGCATTTCCCATGGAATAAAATGATTCTCATTGCTATAAAACGTTGTAAACGTACGTATTACAACACTTCTGTCCATGGGAATGGCTTAGAACTTATTACTTCGATGGTTCCGTATAGTTCCCCATGAAACTTAGTGAAAACTTAGCCCCGCAATAATAGTTCACCTCAATTTCTTATAAAGTACGCATTTCCCATGGACTAAAACGATTCCGTTTGCTCCAAAACGTTGTAAACTTACATATTACAACAGTTCTGTCCATGGGAACAGCTTAGAACATATTACTTCGATGGTTTCTTATAGTTCCCCATGAAACTTATTGAAAAATTAGCCCCGCAATAATAGTTCACCTCAAATTCTTATAAAGTACGCATTTCCCATGGAATAAAACGGTTCCATTGCTCTAAAACTTTGTAAACTTACGTATTACAACAGTTCTGTCCATGGGAATAGCTTAGAACATATTACTTCGATGGTTTCTTATAGTTCCCCATAAAACTTAGTGAAAACTTAGCCCCGCAATAATAGTTCACCTCAATTACTTATAAAGTACGCATTTCCCATGGAATAAAACGATTCCATTTGCTCTAAAACATTGTAAACTTACGTATTACAACAGTTCTGTCCATGGGAACAGCTTAGAAGGTATTACTTCGATGGTTTCTTATAGTTCCCCATGAAATTTAGTAAAAACTTAGCCCAGCAATAATAGCTCACCTCAATTTCTTATAAAGTACGCATTTCCCATGGAATAAAACGATTCCGTTTTCTCTTAAACGTTGTAAATTTATGTATTACAACAGTTCTGTCCATGGGAACAGCTTTGAACTTATTACTTCGATGATTTCTCAAAGTTCCCCATGAAACTTAGTGAAAACTTAGCCCCACAATAATAGTTCACCTCAATTTCTTATAAAGTACGCATATCCCATGGAATAAAACGATTCTGTTTGCTCCAAAACGTTGTAAACTTACGTATTACAACAGTTCTGTCCATGGCAACAGCTTAGAACTTATTACTTCGATGGTTTCTTATAGTTCCCCATGAAAGTTAGTGAAAACTTATCCCGCAATAATAGTTCAGCTCAATTTCTTATAAAGTATGCATTTCCCATGGAATAAAACGATTCCGTTTGCTCTAAAACGTTGTAAACTTACGCATTACAACAGTTCTGTCCATGGGAACAGCTTAGAACTTATTACTTCGATGGTTTCTTATAGTTCCCCATGAAACTTAGTGAAAACTTAGCCCTGCAATAATAGTTCCCCTCAATTTCTTATAAAGTACGCAGTTCCCATGGAATAAAACGATTCCGTTTGCTCTAAAACGTTGTAAACTTACGTATTACAACAGTTCTGTCCATGGGAATAGCTTAGAACTTATTACTTCGATGGTTTCTTATAGTTCCCCATAAAACTTAGTGAAAACTTAGCCCCGCAATAATAGTTCACCTCAATTTCTTATAAAGTACGCATTTCCCATTGAATAAATCGATTCCGTTTGCTCTAAAACGTTGTAAACTTACGTACTACAACAGTTCTGTCCATGGCAACAGCTTAGAACTTATTACTTTGATGGTTTCTGATAGTTCCCTATGAAACTTAGTGAAAACTTAGCCCCGCAATAATAGTTCAGCTCAATTTCTTATAAAATACGCATTTCCCATGGAATAAAACGATTCCATTTGCTCTAAAACGTTGTAAACTTACATATTACAACAGTTCTGTCCATTGGAACAGCTTACAACTTATTACTTCGATGGTTTCTAAAGCTTGGTTTCCACTAGGCGTTAAATCGCGTTATTTCATCGCGTTAGATCGCGTCTATTTTTTAACTCTAATGGAAACGCGCTAAAAGACTTAACGCGAAAAATTTGACGCAGTTTATCGCGATTTAACGCTCGGTCTTGGAATCAAAACTTTTTGATTTCAAAACCCAGTTTAGCGCTGCGATAATTTTACATCAAAGTAAGCCGACAGAACCTCGTTTGCAAGATCTCCCTGCAAGGTCCAAGATGGCGGTATCCTTGCAACAAGAGGAGCTGCTTGCCAGCAAAAATTTAACTGATTTGTTGATATGTAAAGCACATATTGGCCTACCCGAAAAAGCTCTCTCTGTCATCATTGCGCAATTCTTGTACCAGGCGACTGTACTCTCCAAGCTCTTGCCATCTTTTCAATACTGATCTTACCCAGAAACAGTGCTTTACCCTTTTCTGTACTTTCTCAAATCTTCTCTTCCTCGTTCTACGCATAAGAACAAGAAGAAGAAGGATTTCTTCTTCAACTGTTTCATCCATAATCCTCAAATTTAACGGGTCTCAACATCACGTCGCGCTAATTTATATTTTAAGTGGAAACTGGGACGCAGTAAAATTTAGCGCATCATCAGAGTTTAACGTGCTGAAATAACACGATTTAACGCCTAGTGGAAACCAAGCTTAATAGTTCCCCATGAAACTTAGTGAAAATTTAGCCCTGCAATAATAGTTCACCTCAATTTCTTATAAAGTACGCATTTCCCATGGAATAAAACGATTCCATTTGCTCTAAAACATTGTAAACTTACGTATTACAACAGTTCTGTCCATGGCAACAGCTTAAAACCTTATTACTTTGATGGTTTTTTATAGTTCCCCATGAAACTTAGTGAAAACTTAGCCCTGCAATAATAGTTCACCTCAATTTCTTATAAAGTACGCATTTCCCATGGAATAAAACGATTCCGTTTGCTCTAAAACGTTGTAAACGTACGTATTACAACAGTTCTGTCCATGGGAACAGCTTAGAACTTATTACTTGGATGGTTTCTTATAGTTCCCCATGAAACTTAGTTAAAACTTAGCCCCGCAATAATAGTTCACCTCAATTTCTTATAAAGTACGCATTTCCCATGGAATAAAACGATTCCGTTTGCTCTAAAACGTTGTAAACTTACGTATTACAACAGTTCTGTCCATGGGAACAGCTTAGAACTTATTACTTCGATGGTTTCTTATAGTTCCCTATGAAATTTGGTGAAAACTTAGCCCTGCAATAATAGTTCACCTAAATTTCCTATAAAGTACGCATTTCCCATGGAATAAAACGATTCCGTTTGCTCTAAGACGTTGTAAACTTACATATTACAACAGTTTTGTCCATGGGAACAGCTTAGAACTTATTACTTCGATGGTTTCTTATAGTTCCCCATGAAACTTAGTGAAAACTTAGCCCTGCAATAATAGTTCACCTCAATTTCTTATAAAGTACGCATTTCCCATGGAATAAAACGATTCCGTTTGCTCTAAAACGTTGTAAACTTACGTATTACAACAGTTCTGTCCATTGGAACAGCTTAGAACTTATTACTTCGATGGTTTCTTATAGTTCCCTATAAAACTTAGTGAAAACTTAGCCCCGCAATAAGGGTTCACCTCAATTTCTTATAAAGTACCCATTTCCCTTGGAATTAAACGAATCCGTTTGCTCTAAAACGTTGTAAACTTACGTATTACAACAGTTCTGTCTATGGGAATAGCTTAGAACTTATTACTTCGATGGTTTCTTATAGTTCCCTATGAAACTTGGTGAAAACTTAGCCCTGAAATAATAGTTCACCTAAATTTCCTATAAAGTACGCATTTCCCATGGAATAAAACGATTCCGTGTGCTCTAAGACGTTGTAAACTTACGTATTACAACAGTTTTGTCCATGGGAACAGCTTAGAACTTATTACTTTGAGGGTTTCTTATAGTTCCCCATGAAACTTAGTGAAAACTTAGCCCTGCAATAATAGTTCACCTCAATTTCTTATAAAGTACGCATTTCCCATGGAATAAAACGATTCCGTTTGCTCTAAAACGTTGTAAACTTACGTATTACAACAGTTCTGTCCATGGGAACAGCTTAGAACTTATTACTTCGATGGTTTCTTTTAGTTCCCCATGAAACTTAGTGAAAACTTAGCCCTGCAATAATAGTTCACCTCAATTTCTTATAGAGTACGCATTTCCCATGGAATAAAACGATTCCGTTTGCTCTTAAACGTTGTAAACTTACGTATTACAACAGTTCTGTCCATGGGAACAGCTTAGAACTTATTACTTCGATGGTTTCTTCTAGTTCCCTATAAAACTTAGTAAAAACTTAGCCCTGCAATAAGGGTTCACCTCAATTTCTTATAAAGTACCCATTTCCCTTGGAATTAAACGATTCCGTTTGCTCTAAAACGTTGTAAACTTATGTATTACAACAGTTTTGTCCATGGAAACAGCTTACAACTTATTACTTCGATGGTTTCTTATAGTTCCCCATGAAACTAAGTGAAAACTTAGCCCTGCAATAATAGTTCACATCAATTTCTTATAAAGTACGCATTTCCCATGGAATAAAACGATTCCGTTTGCTCTAAAACGTTGTAAACTTACGTATTACAACAGTTCTGTCCATGGGAACAGCTTAGAACTTATTACTTCGATGGTTTCTTTTAGTTCCCCATGAAACTTAGTGAAAACTTAGCCCTGCAATAATAGTTCACCTCAATTTCTTATAAAGTACGCATTTCCCATGGAATAAAACGATTCCGTTTGCTCTTAAACGTTGTAAACTTACGTATTACAACAGTTCTGTCCATGGGAACAGCTTAGAACTTATTACTTCGATGGTTTCTTCTAGTTCCCTATAAAACTTAGTAAAAACTTAGCCCCGCAATAAGGGTTCACCTCAATTTCTTATAAAGTACCCATTTCCCTTGGAATTAAACGATTCCGTTTGCTCTAAAACGTTGTAAACTTATGTATTACAACAGTTTTGTCCATGGAAACAGCTTACAACTTATTACTTCGATGGTTTCTTATAGTTCCCCATGAAACTAAGTGAAAAATTAGCCCTGCAATAATAGTTCACATCAATTTCTTATAAAGTACGCATTTCCCATGGAATAAAACGATTCCGTTTGCTCTAAAACATTGTAAACTTACGTATTACAACAGTTCTGTCCATGGCAACAGCTTAAAACCTTATTACTTTGATGGTTTTTTATAGTTCCCCATGAAACTTAGTGAAAACTTAGCCCTGCAATAATAGTTCACCTCAATTTCTTATAAAGTACGCATTTCCCATGGAATAAAACGATTCCGTTTGCTCTAAAACGTTGTAAACTTACGTATTACAACAGTTCTGTCCATGGGAACAGCTTAGAACTTATTACTTCGATGGTTTCTTATAGTTCCCCATGAAACTCAGTTAAAACTTAGCCCCGCAATAATAGTTCACCTCAATTTCTTATAAAGTACGCATTTCCCATGGAATAAAACGATTCCGTTTGCTCTAAAACGTTGTAAACTTACGTATTACAACAGTTCTGTCCATGGGAACAGCTTAGAACTTATTACTTCGATGGTTTCTTTTAGTTCCCCATGAAACTTAGTGAAAACTTAGCCCTGCAATAATAGTTCACCTCAATTTCTTATAAAGTACGCATTTCCCATGGAATAAAACGATTCCGTTTTTCTCTAAAACGTTGTAAACTTACGTATTACAACAGTTCTGTCCATGGGAAGAGCTTAGAACTTATTACTTCGATGGTTTCTTATAGTTCCCTATAAAACTTAGTGAAAACTTAGCCCCGCAATAAGGGTTCACCTCAATTTCTTATAAAGTACCCATTTCCCTTGGAATTAAACGATTCCATTTGCTCTAAAACGTTGTAAACTTACGTATTACAACAGTTTTGTCCATGGGAACAGCTTACAACTTATTACTTCGATGGTTTCTTATAGTTCCCCATGAAACTAAGTGAGAACTTAGCCCCGCAATAATAGTTCACCTCAATTTCTTATAAAGTACGCATTTCCCATGGAATAAAACGATTCTGTTTGCTCTAAAACGTTGTAAACTTACGTATTACAACAGTTTTGTCCATGGGAACAGCTTAGAACTTATTACTTCGATGTTTTCTTATAGTTCCCCATGAAACTTAGTGAAAACTTAGCCCCGCAATAATAGTTCACCTCAATTTCTTATAAAGTACGCATTTCCCATGGAATAAAACGATTCCATTTGCTCTAAAACATCGTAAACTTACGTATTACAACAGTTCTGTTCATGGCAACAGCTTAAAACCTTATTACTTTGATGGTTTTTTATAGTTCCCCATGAAACTTAGTGAAAACTTAGCCCCACAATAAGAGTTCACCTCAATTTCTTATAAAGTACGCATTTGCCATGGAATAAAACGATTCCGTTTGCTCTAAAACGTTGTAAACGTACGTATTACAGCAGTTCTGTCCATGGGAACAGCTTAGAACTTATTACTTCGATGGTTTCTTATAGTTCCCCATGAAACTTAGTGAAAACTTAGCCCCGCAATAAGGGTTCACCTCAATTTCTTATAAAGTACCCATTTCCCTTGGAATTAAACGATTCCGTTTGCTCTAAAACGTTGTAAATTTATGTATTACAACAGTTTTGTCCATGGAAACAGCTTACAACTTATTACTTCGATGGTTTCTTATAGTTCCCCATGAAACTCAGTTAAAACTTAGCCCCGCAATAATAGTTCACCTCAATTTCTTATAAAGTACGCATTTGCCATGGAATAAAACGATACCGTTTGCTCTAAAACTTTGTAAACTTACGTATTACAACAGTTCTGTCCATGGGAACAACTTAGAACTTATTACTTCGATGGTTTCTTATAGTTCCCCATGAAACTTAGTGAAAACTTAGCCCCACAATAATAGTTCACCTCAATTTCTTATAAAGTACGCATTTCCCATGGAATAAAACGATTCCGTTTGCTCTAAAACGTTGTAAACTTACGTATTACAACAGTTCTGTCCATGGGAACAGCTTTGAACTTATTACTTCGATTGTTTCTTATAGTTCTTCATGAAACTTAGTGAAAACTTAGCCCCGCAATAATAGTTCACCTCAATTTCTTATAAAGTACGCATTTCCCATGGAAAAAAACGATTCCGTTTGCTCTAAATTGTTGTAAACGTACGTATTACAACAGTTCTGTCCATGGGAACAGCTTAGAACTTTTTACTTCGATGGTTTCTTATAGTTCCCCATGAAACTTAGTGAAAACTTAGCCCCGAAATAATAGTTCCCCTCAATTTCTTATCAAGTACGCATTTCCCATGGAATAAAACGATTCCGTTTGCTCTAAAACGTTGTAAACTTACGTATTACAACAGTTCTCTCCATGGGAATAGCTTAGAACTTGTTACTTCGATGGTTTCTTATAGTTCCCCATGAAACTTAGTGAAAACATAGCCCTGCAATAATAGTTCACTTCAATTTCTTATAAAGTATGCATTCACCATGGAATAAAACGATTCCGTTTGCTCTAAAACGTTGTAAACTTACGTATTATAACAGTTCTGTCCATGGGAACAGATTAGAACTTATTTTTTCGATGGTTTCTTATAGTTCCCCATGAAACTCAGTTAAAACTTAGCCCCGCAATAATAGTTCACCTCAATTTCTTATAAAGTACGCATTTCCCATGGAATAAAACGATTCGTTTGCTCTAAAACGTTGTAAACTTACGTATTACAACAGTTCTGTCCATGGGAACAGCTTAGAACTTATTACTTCGATGGTTTCTTATTATTCCCTATGAAACTTGGTGAAAACTTAGCCCTGCAATAATAGTTCACCTAAATTTCCTATAAAGTACGCATTTCCCATGGAATAAAACGATTCCGTTTGCTCTAAAACGTTGTAAACTTACGTATTACAACAGTTCTGTCCATGGGAACAGCTTAGAACTTATTACTTCAATGGTTTCTTATAGTTCCCCATGAAACTTAGTGAAAACTTAGCCCCACAATAATAGTTCACCTCAATTTCTTATAAAGTACGCATTTCCCATGGAATAAAACGATTCCGTTTGCTCTAAAACGTTGTAAACTCACATATTACAACAGTTCTGTCCATGGGAACAGCTTAGAACTTATTACTTCGATGGTTTCTTATAGTTCCCCATGAAACTTAGTGAAAACTTAGCCCTGCAATAATAGTTCACTTCAATTTCTTATAAAGTATGCATTTACCATGGAATAAAACGATTCTGTTTGCTCTAAAACGTTGTAAACTTACGTATTACAACAGTTCTGTCCATGGGAAGAGCTTTGAACTTATTACTTCGATTGTTTCTTATAGTTCTTCATGAAACTTAGTGAAAACTTAGCCCCGCAATAATAGTTCACCTCAATTTCTTATAAAGTACGCATTTCCCATGGAAAAAAACGATTCCGTTTGCTCTAAATTGTTGTAAACGTACGTATTACAACAGTTCTGTCCATGGGAACAGCTTGGAACTTTTTACTTCGATGGTTTCTTATAGTTCCCCATGAAACTTAGTGAAAACTTAGCCCCGCAATAATAGTTCACCTCAATTTCTTATAAAGTACGCATTTCCCATTGAATAAAGCGATTCCGTTTGCTCTAAAACGTTTTAAACTTACGTTTTACAACAGTTCTGTCCAAGGGAACAGATTAGAACTTATTTTTTCGATGGTTTCTTATAGTTCCCCATGAAACTTAGTGAAAACTTAGCCCCGCAATAATAGTTCACCTCAATTTCTTAAAAAGCACGCATTTCCCATGGAATAAAACGATTCCGTTTGCTCTAAAACGTTGTAAACTTACGTATTACAACAGTTCTGTCCATGGGAACAGCTTTGAACTTATTACTTCGATTGTTTCTTATAGTTCCCCATACAACTAAGTGAAAACTTAGCCCCGCAATAATAGTTCACCTCAATCTCTATAAAGTACGCATTTCCCATTGAATAAAACCATTCCGTTTGCTCTAAAACGTTGTAAACTTACGTATTACAACAGTTCTGTCCATGGGAATAGCTTAGAACTTAATACTTCGATGGTTCCTTATAGTTCCCCATGAAACTTAGTGAAAACTTATCCCCGCAATAATAGTTCACCTCAATTTCTTATAAAGTACGCATTTCCCATGGAATAAAACGATTCCGTTTGCTCTAAAACGTTGTAAACTTATATATTACAACAGTTCTGTCTATGGGAACAGCTTAGAACTTATTACTTCGATGATTTCTTATAGTTCCCCAAGACACTTAGTGAAAACTAAGCCGCGCAATAATAGTTCACCTCAATTTCTTATAAAGTACGCATTTCCCATGGAATAAAACGGTTCCGTTTGGTCTAAAACATTGTAAACTAACGTATTACAACAGTTCTGTCCATGGGAACAGCTTAGAACTTATTACTTTGATGGTTTCTTATAGTTCCCCATGAAACTTAGTAATAACTAAGCCCCGCAATAATAGTTCACCTCAATTTCTTATAAAGTACGCATTTCCCATGGATTAAAATGATTGTGTTTGCTCTAAAACGTTGTAAACTTACGTATTACAACAGTTCTGTTAATGGGAACAGCTTAGAACTTATTACTTCGATGGTTTCTTATAGTTCCCCATGAAACTTAGTAATAACTAAGCCCCGCAATAATAGTTCACCTCAATTTCTTATAAAGTACGCATTTGCCATGGAATAAAACGATTCCGTTTGCTCTAAAACGTTGTAAACTACGTATTACAACAGTTCTGTCCATGGGAACAGCTTAGAATTTATTACTTCGATGGTTCCTTATAGTTCTTCATGAAACTTAGTGAAAACTTAGCCCCGCAATAATAGTTCACCTCAATTTCTTATAAAGTACGCATTTCCCATGGAATAAAACGATTCCGTTTGCTCTAAAACGTTGTAAACTTACATATTACAACAGTTCTGTCCATGGGAACAGCTTAGAACTTATTACTTCGATGGTTTCTTATAGTTTCCAATGAAACTTAGTGAAAACTTAGCCCCACAATTATAGTTCACCTCAATTTCTTATAAAGTAGGCATTTCCCATGAAATAGAATGATTCCGTTTGCTCTAAAAAGTTGTAAACTTACGTATTACAACAGTTCTGTCCATGGGAACAGCTTCGAATTTATTACTTTGATGGTTCCTTATAGTTCTTCATGAAACTTAGTGAAAACTTAGCCCTGCAATAATAGTTCACCTTAATTTCTTATAAAGTACGCATTTCTCATGGAATAAAACGATTCCGTTTGCTCTAAAACGTTGTAAACTTACATATTACAACAGTTCTGTCCATGGGAACAGCTTAGAACTTATTACTTCGATGGTTTCTTATAGTTTCCCATGAAACTTAGTGAAAACTTAGCCCCACAATAAGAGTTCACCTCAATTTCTTATAAAGTACGCATTTCCCATGGAATAAAACGATTCCGTTTGCTCCAAAACGTTGTAAACTTACATATCACAACAGTTCTGTCCATGGGAACAGCTTAAAACCTTATTACTTCGATGGTTTTTTATAGTTCCCCATGAAACTTAGTGAAAACTTAGCCCTGCAATAATAGTTCACCTCAATTTCTTATAAAGTACGCATTTGCTATGGAATAAAACGATTCCGTTTGCTCTAAAACTTTGTAAACTCACGTATTACAACAGTTCTGTCCATGGGAACAGCTTAGAACTTATTACTTCGATGGTTTCTTATAGTTCCCCATGAAACTTAGTGAAAACTTAGCCCAACAATAATAGTTCACCTCAATTTCTTATAAAGTACGCATTTCCCATGGAATAAAACGATTCCGTTTGCTCTAAAACGTTGTAAACTTACATATTACAACAGTTCTGTCTATGGGAACAGCTTAGAACTTATTACTTCGATGGTTTCTTATAGTTTCTCATGAAACCTAGTGAAAACTTAGCCCCGCAATAAGAGTTCACCTCAATTTGTGATAAAGTACGCATTTCCCATGGAATAAAAAGATTCCGTTTGCTCTAAAACGTTGTAAACTTACGTATTACAACAGTTCTGTCCGTGGGAACAGCTTAGAATTTATTACTTCGATGGTTCCTTATAGTTCTTCATGAAACTTAGTGAAAACTTAGCCCCGCAATAATAGTTCACCTCAATTTCTTATAAAGTACGCATTTCCCATGGAATAAAACGATTCCGTTTGCTCTAAATTGTTGTAAACGTACATATTACAACAGTTCTGTCCATGGGAACAGCTTAGAACTTTTTACTTCGATGGTTTCTTATAGTTTCCCATGAAACTTAGTGAAAACTTAGCCCCGCAATAATAGTTCCCCTCAATTTCTTATAAAGTACGCATTTCCCATGGAATGAAATGATTCCGTTTGCTCTTAAACGTTGTAAACTTACGTATTACAACAGTTCTCTCCATGGGAATAGCTTAGAACTTATTACTTCGATGGTTTCTTATAGTTCCCCATGAAACTTAGTGAAAACTTAGCCCCACAATAATAGTTCACCTCAATTTCTTATAAAGTACGCATTTCCCATGGAATAAAACGATTCCGTTTGCTCTAAAACGTTGTAAACTTACATATTACAACAGTTCTGTCTATGGGAACAGCTTAGAACTTATTACTTCGATGGTTTCTTATAGTTCCCCATGAAACTTAGTGAAAACTTAGCCCCGCAATAATAGTTCACCTCATTTTCTTATAAAGTACGCATTTCCCATGGAATAAAACGATTCCGTTTGCTCTAAAACGTTGTAAACTTACGTATTACAACAGTTCTGTTAATGGGAACAGCTTAGAACTTATTACTTCGAATGTTTTTTATAGTTCCCCATAAAACTTAGTTAAAACTTAACCCCGAAATAATAGTTCACCTCAATTCCTTATAAAGTACGCATTTACCATGGAATAAAACGATTCCGTTTGCTCTAAAACGTTGTAAACTTACGTATTATAACAGTTCTGTCCATGGGAACAGATTAGAACTTATTACTTCGATGGTTTTTTATAGTTCCCCATGAAACTTAGTGAAAACTTAGCCCCGCCATAATAGTTCACCTCAATTTCTTATAAAGCACGCATTTCCCATGGAATAAAACGATTCGTTTGCTCTAAAACGTTGTAAACTTACGTATTACAACAGTTCTGTCCATGGGAACAGCTTTGAACTTATTACTTCGAATGTTTTTTATAGTTCCCCATAAAACTTAGTTAAAACTTAACCCCGAAATAATAGTTCACCTCAATTCCTTATAAAGTACGCATTTACCATGGAATAAAACGATTCCGTTTGCTCTAAAACGTTGTAAACTTACGTATTATAACAGTTCTGTCCATGGGAACAGATTAGAACTTATTACTTCGATGGTTTTTTATAGTTCCCCATGAAACTTAGTGAAAACTTAGCCCCGCAATAATAGTTCACCTCATTTTCTTATAAAGTACGCATTTCCCATGGAATAAAACGATTCCGTTTGCTCTAAAACGTTGTAAACTTACGTATTACAACAGTTCTGTTAATGGGAACAGCTTAGAACTTATTACTTCGAATGTTTTTTATAGTTCCCCATAAAACTTAGTTAAAACTTAACCCCGAAATAATAGTTCACCTCTATTCCTTATAAAGTACGCATTTACCATGGAATAAAACGATTCCGTTTGCTCTAAAACGTTGTAAACTTACGTATTATAACAGTTCTGTCCATGGGAACAGATTAGAACTTATTACTTCGATGGTTTTTTATAGTTCCCCATGAAACTTAGTGAAAACTTAGCCCCGCCATAATAGTTCACCTCAATTTCTTATAAAGCACGCATTTCCCATGGAATAAAACGATTCGTTTGCTCTAAAACGTTGTAAACTTACGTATTACAACAGTTCTGTCCATGGGAACAGCTTTGAACTTATTACTTCGATTGTTTCTTATAGTTCCCCATACAACTAAGTGAAAACTTAGCCCCGCAATAATAGTTCACCTCAATTTCTTATAAAATACGCATTTCCCATGGAATAAAACGATTCCGTTTGCTCTAAAACGTTGTAAACTTACGTATTACAACAGTTCTGTCCATGGGAACAGCTTGGGACTTATTACTTCGATGGTTTCTTATAGTTCCCCATGAAACTTAGTGAAAACTTAGCCCCGCAATAATAGTTCACTTCAAATTCTTATAAAGTACGCATTTCCCATGGAATAAAACGATTCCGTTTGCTCTGAAACGTTGTAAACTTACGTATTACAACAGTTCTTTCCATGGGAACAGCTTAGAACTTATTACTTCGATGGTTTCTTATAGTTCCCCATTAAACTAAGTAAAAACTTAGCCCCGCAATAATAGTTCACCTCAATTTCTTATAAAGTACGCATTTCCCATGGAATAAAACGATTCCGTTTGCTCTAAAACGTTGTAAACTTACGTATTACAACAGTTCTGTCCATGAGAACAGCTTGGAACTTATTACTTCGATGGTTTCTTATAGTTCCCCATCAAACTTAGTGAAAACTTAGCCCCGCAATGATAGTTCACCTCAATTTCTTATAAAGTACGCATTTCCCATGGAATAAAACGGTTTTGTTTGCTCTAAAACATTGTAAACGTACGTATTACAACAGTTCTGTCCATGGGAACAGCTTAGAACTTATTACTTCGATGGTTTCTTATAGTTCCCCAAGAAACTTTGTGAAAACTTAGCCCCGCAATAATAGTTCACCTCAATTTCTAATAAAGTACGCATTTCCCATGGAATAAAACGATTCCGTTTGCTCTAAAACATTGTAAACTTACGTATTACAACAGTTCTGTCCATGGCAACAGCTTAGAACTTATTACTTCGATGGTTTCTTATAGTTCCCCATGAAACTTAGTGAAAACTTAGCCCCGCAATAATAGTTCAGCTCAATTTCTTATAAAATACGCATTTCCCATGGAATAAAACGATTCCATTTGCTCTAAAACGTTGTAAACTTACATATTACAAAAGTTCTGTCCATGGGAACAGCTTAGAACTTATTACTTCGATGGTTTCTAATAGTTTCCCATGAAACTTAGTGAAAACTTAGCCCCGCAATAAGAGTTCACCTCAATTTCTTATAAAGTACGCATTTTCCATGGAATAAAACGATTCCGTTTGCTCTAAAACTTTGTAAACTTACGTATTACAACAGTTCTGTCCATGGGAACAGCTTAGAACTTATTACTTCGATGGTTTCGTATAGTTCCCCATGAGACTTAGTGAAAACTTAGCCCCACAATAATAGTTCACCTCAATTTCTTATAAAGTACGCATTTCCCATGGAATAAAACGATTCCGTTTGCTCTAAAACGTTGTAAACTTACGTATTACAACAGTTCTGTCCATGGGAACAGCTTAGAACTTATTACTTCGATGGTTTCTTATATTTCCCCATGAAACTTAGTGAAAACTTAGCCCTGCAATAATAGTTCACCTCAATTTCTTATAAAGTACGCATTTCCCATGGAATAAAACGATTCCGTATGCTCTAAAACGTTGTAAACTTACGTATTACAACAGTTCTGTCCATGGGAACAGCTTAAAACTTATTACTTCGATGGTTTCTTATAGTTTCCCATGAAACTTAGTGAAAACTTAGCCCCGCAATAATAGTTCACCTCAATTTCTTATAAAGTACGCATTTCCCATGGAATAAAACGATTCCGTTTGCTCTAAAACGTTGTAAAGTTACGTATTACAGCAGTTCTGTCCATGGGAACAGCTTAGAACTTATTACTTCGATGGCTCCCCATGAAACTTGATGAAGACTTAGCCCCGCAATAATAGTTCACCTCAATTTCTTATAAAGTACGCATTTCCCATGGAATAAAACGATTCCGTTTGCTCTAAAACGTTGTAAACTTACATATTACAACAGTTCTGTCTATGGGAACAGCTTAGAACTTATTACTTCGATGGTTTCTTATAGTTTCTCATGAAACTTAGTGAAAACTTAGCCCCGCAATAAGAGTTCACCTCAATTTGTGATAAAGTACGCATTTCCCATGGAATAAAAAGATTCCGTTTGCTCTAAAACGTTGTAGACTTACGTATTACAACAGTTCTGTCCGTGGGAACAGCTTAGAATTTATTACTTCGATGGTTCCTTATAGTTCTTCATGAAACTTAGTGAAAACTTAGCCCCGCAATAATAGTTCACCTCAATTTCTTATAAAGTACGCATTTCCCATGGAATAAAACGATTCCGTTTGCTCTAAATTGTTGTAAACGTACATATTACAACAGTTCTGTCCATGGGAACAGCTTAGAACTTTTTACTTCGATGGTTTCTTATAGTTTCCCATGAAACTTAGTGAAAACTTAGCCCCGCAATAATAGTTCCCCTCAATTTCTTATAAAGTACGCATTTCCCATGGAATAAAATGATTCCGTTTGCTCTTAAACGTTGTAAACTTACGTATTACAACAGTTCTCTCAATGGGAATAGCTTAGAACTTATTACTTCGATGGTTTCTTATAGTTCCCCATGAAACTTAGTGAAAACTTAGCCCCACAATAATAGTTCACCTCAATTTCTTATAAAGTACGCATTTCCCATGGAATAAAACGATTCCGTTTGCTCTAAATTGTTGTAAACGTACATATTACAACAGTTCTGTCCATGGGAACAGCTTAGAACTTTTTACTTCGATGGTTTCTTATAGTTTCCCATGAAACTTAGTGAAAACTTAGCCCCGCAATAATAGTTCCCCTCAATTTCTTATAAAGTACGCATTTCCCATGGAATAAAATGATTCCGTTTGCTCTAAAACGTTGTAAACTTACGTATTACAACAGTTCTCTCCATGGGAATAGCTTAGAACTTATTACTTCGATGGTTTCTTATAGTTCCCCATGAAACTTAGTGAAAACTTAGCCCCACAATAATAGTTCACCTCAATTTCTTATAAAGTACGCATTTCCCATGGAATAAAACGATTCCGTTTGCTCCAAAACGTTGTAAACTTACATATTACAACAGTTCTGTCTATGGGAACAGCTTAGAACTTATTACTTCGAATGTTTTTATAGTTCCCCATTAAACTAAGTAAAAACTTAGCCCCGCAATAATAGTTCACCTCAATTTCTTATAAAGTACGCATTTCCCATGGAATAAAACGATTCCGTTTGCTCTAAAACGTTGTAAACTTACGTATTACAACAGTTCTGTCCATGAGAACAGCTTGGAACTTATTACTTCGATGGTTTCTTATAGTTCCCCATGAAACTTAGTGAAAACTTAGCCCCGCAATAATAGTTCACCTCAATTTCTTATAAAGTACGCATTTCCCATGGAATAAAACGGTTTTGTTTGCTCTAAAACATTGTAAACGTACGTATTACAACAGTTCTGTCCATGGGAACAGCTTAGAACTTATTACTTCGATGGTTTCTTATAGTTCCCCAAGAAACTTTGTGAAAACTTAGCCCCGCAATAATAGTTCACCTCAATTTCTAATAAAGTACGCATTTCCCATGGAATAAAACGATTCCGTTTGCTCTAAAACATTGTAAACTTACGTATTACAACAGTTCTGTCCATGGCAACAGCTTAGAACTTATTACTTCGATGGTTTCTTATAGTTCCCCATGAAACTTAGTGAAAACTTAGCCCCGCAATAATAGTTCAGCTCAATTTCTTATAAAATACGCATATCCCATGGAATAAAACGTTTCCATTTGCTCTAAAACGTTGTAAACTTACATATTACAAAAGTTCTGTCCATGGGAACAGCTTAGAACTTATTACTTCGATGGTTTCTAATAGTTTCCCATGAAACTTAGTGAAAACTTAGCCCCGCAATAAGAGTTCACCTCAATTTCTTATAAAGCACGCATTTTCCATGGAATAAAACGATTCCGTTTGCTCTAAAACTTTGTAAACTTACGTATTACAACAGTTCTGTCCATGGGAACAGCTTAGAACTTATTACTTCGATGGTTTCGTATAGTTCCCCATGAAACTTAGTGAAAACTTAGCCCCACAATAATAGTTCACCTCAATTTCTTATAAAGTATGCATTTCCCATGGAATAAAACGATTCCGTTTGCTCTAAAACGTTGTAAACTTACGTATTACAACAGTTCTGTCCATGGGAACAGCTTAGAACTTATTACTTCGATGGTTTCTTATATTTCCCCATGAAACTTAGTGAAAACTTAGCCCTGCAATAATAGTTCACCTCAATTTCTTATAAAGTACGCATTTCCCATGGAATAAAACGATTCCGTATGCTCTAAAACGTTGTAAACTTACGTATTACAACAGTTCTGTCCATGGGAACAGCTTAAAACTTATTACTTCGATGGTTTCTTATAGTTCCCGATAAAACTTAGTGAAAACTTAGCCCTGCAATAATAGTTCACCTCAATTTCTTATAAAGTACGCATTTCCCATGGAATAAAACGATTCCGTTTGCTCTAAAACGTTGTAAAGTTACGTATTACAACAGTTCTGTCCATGGGAACAGCTTAGAACTTATTACTTCGATGGCTCCCCATGAAACTTGGTGAAAACTTAGCCCCGCAATAATAGTTCACCTCAATTTCTTATAAAGTACGCATTTCCCATGGAATAAACGATTCCGTATGCTCTAAAATGTTGTAAACTTATGTATTACAACAGTTCTGTCCATGGGAACAGCTTAGAACTTATTACTTCGATGGTTTCTTATAGTTCCCCATGAAACTCAGTGAAAACTTAGCCCCGCAATAATAGTTCCCCTCAATTTCTTATAAAGTACGCATTTCCCATGGAATAAAACGATTCCGTTTGCTCTAGAAGGTTGTAAACTTACGTATTACAACAGTTCTCTCCATGGGAATAGCTTAGAACTTATAACTTCGATGGTTTTTTATAGTTCCCTGTGAAACTTAGTGAAAACTTAGCCCAACAATAATAGTTCACCTCAATTTCTTATAAAGTACGCATTTCCCGTAAAATAAAGGATTCCGTTTACTCTAAAACGTTGTAAACTTACGTATTACAACAGTTCTGTCCATGGGAACAGCTTAGAACTTTTTACTTCGATGGTTTCTTATAGTTCCCCATGAAACTCAGTGAAAACTTAGCCCCGCAATAATAGTTCACCTCAATTTCTTATAAAGTACGCATTTCCCATGGAATAAAACGATTCCGTTTGCTCTAAAACATTGTAAACTTACGTATTACAACAGTTCTGTCCATGGGAACAGCTTAGAACTTATTACTTCGATGGTTTCTTATAGTTCCCCATGAAACTCAGTGAAAACTTAGCCCCGCAATAATAGTTCACCTCAATTTCTTATAAAGTACGCATTTCCCATGGAATAAAACGATTCCGTTTGCTCTAAAACATTGTAAACTTACGTATTACAACAGTTCTGTCCATGGGAACAGCTTAGAACTTATTACTTCGATGGTTTCTTCTAGTTCCCCATGAAACTTCGTGAAAACTTAGCCCCGCAATAATAGTTCACTTCAATTTCTTATAAAGTACGCATTTCCCATGGAATAAAACGATTCCGTTTGCTTTAAAACGTTGTAAACTTTCGTATTACAACAGTTCTGTCGATGGGAACAGCTTAGCACTTATAACTTGGATGGTTTCTTATAGTTCCCCATGAAATTTAGTGAAAACTTAGCCCCGCAATAATAGTTCACCTCAATTTCTTATAAAGTACGCATTTCCCATGGAATAAAACGATTCCGTTTGCTCTAAAACGTTGTAAACTTACGTATTACAACAGTTCTGTCCATGGGAACAGCTTGGGACTTATTACTTCGATGGTTTCTTATAGTTCCCCATGAAACTTAGTGAAAACTTAGCCCCGCAATAATAGTTCACTTCAAATTCTTGTAAAGTACGCATTTCCCATGGAATAAAACGATTCCGTTTGCTCTAAAACGTTGTAAAGTACGTATTACAACAGTTCTGTACATGGGAACAGCTTAGAACTTATTACTTCGATAGTTTCTTATAGTTCCCCATGAAACTTGGTGAAAACTTAGCCCCGCAATAATAGTTCACCTCAATTTCTTATAAAGTACGCATTTCTCATGGAATAAAACGATTCCGTTTGCTCTAAAACGTTGTAAACTACGTATTACAACAGTTCTGTCCATGGGAACAGCTTAGAACTTATTACTTCGATGGTTTCTTATAGTTCGCCATGAAACTTAGTGAAAACTTAGCCCCGCAATAATAGTTCACTTCAATTTCTTATAAAGTGCGCATTTACCATGGAATAAAACGATTCCGTTTGCTCTAAAACGTTGTAAACTTACGTATTACAACAGTTCTGTTCATGGGAACAGCTTAGAACTTATTACTTCGATGGTTTCTTATAGTTCCCCATGAAACTTAATGAAAACATAGCCCCGCAATAATAGTTCACTTCAATTTCTTATAAAGTACGCATTTCCCATGGAATAAAACGATTCCGTTTGCTTTAAAACGTTGTAAACTTTCGTATTACAACAGTTCTGTCGATGGGAACAGCTTAGCACTTATTACTTGGATGGTTTCTTATAGTTCCCCATGAAATTTAGTGAAAACTTTGCCCCGCAATAATAGTTCACCTCAATTTCTTATAAAGTACGCATTTCCCATGGAATAAAACGATTCCGTTTGCTCTAAAACGTTGTAAACTTACGTATTACAACAGTTCTGTCCATGGGAACAGCTTGGGACTTATTACTTCGATGGTTTCTTATAGTTTCCCATGAAACTTAGTGAAAACTTAGCCCCGCAATAATAGTTCACTTCAAATTCTTGTAAAGTACGCATTTCCCATGGAATAAAACGATTCCGTTTGCTCTAAAACGTTGTAAAGTACGTATTACAACAGTTCTGTACATGGGAACAGCTTAGAACTTATTACTTCGATAGTTTCTTATAGTTCCCCATGAAACTTGGTGAAAACTTAGCCCCGCAATAATAGTTCACCTCAATTTCTTATAAAGTACGCATTTCTCATGGAATAAAACGATTCCGTTTGCTCTAAAACGTTGTAAACTACGTATTACAACAGTTCTGTCCATGGGAACAGCTTAGAACTTATTACTTCGATGGTTTCTTATAGTTCGCCATGAAACTTAGTGAAAACTTAGCCCCGCAATAATAGTTCACTTCAATTTCTTATAAAGTGCGCATTTACCATGGAATAAAACGATTCCGTTTGCTCTAAAACGTTGTAAACTTACGTATTACAGCAGTTCTGTTCATGGGAACAGCTTAGAACTTATTACTTCGATGGTTTCTTATAGTTCCCCATGAAACTTAATGAAAACATAGCCCCGCAATTATAGTTCACCTCAATTTCTTTAAAAATACGCATTTCCCATGGAATAAAACGATTACGTTTGCTCTAAAACGTTTTAAACTTACATATTACAACAGTTCTGTCCAAGGGAACAGCTTACAACTTATTACTTCGATGGTTTCTTATAGTTCCCCAAGAAACTTTGTGAAAACTTAGCCCCGCAATAATAGTTCACCTCAATTTCTAATAAAGTACGCATTTCCCATGGAATAAAACGATTTTGTTTGCTCTAAAACATTGTAAACTTACGTATTACAATAGTTCTGTCCATGGGAACAGCTTAGAACTTATTACTTCAATGGTTTCTTATAGTTCCCCATTAAACTTAGTAAAAACTTAGCCCCGCAATAATAGTTCACCTCAATTTCTTATAAAGTACGCATTTACCATGGAATAAAACGATTCCGTTTTCTCTAAAACGTTGTAAACTTACGTATTACAACAGTTCTGTCCATAGGAACAGCTTAGAACTTATTACTTTGATGGTTTCTTATAGTTCCCCATGAAACTCAGTGAAAACTTAGCCCCGCAATAATAGTTCACCTCAATTTCTTATAAAGCACGCATTTCTCATGGAATAAAACGATTCCGTTTGCTCTAAAACGTTGTAAACTACGCATTACAACAGTTCTGTCCATGGGAACAGCTTAGAACTTATTACTTCGATGGTTTCTTATAGTTCCCCATGAAACTTAGTGCAAACTTATCTCCGCAATAATAGTTCACCTCAATTTCTTATAAAGTACGCATTTCCCATGAAATTAAATGATTCCGTTTGCTCTAAAACGTTGTAAACTTACGTATTACAACAGTTCTGTCCATGGGAACTGCTTAGAACTTATTACTTCGATGGTTTCTTATAGTTCCCCATGAAACTTAGTGAAAACTTAGCCCCGCAATAATAATTCATCTCAATTTCTTATAAAGTACGCATTTCCCATGGAATAAAACGATTCTGTTTGCTCTAAAACGTTGTAAAGTACGTATTACAACAGTTCTGTACATGGGAACAGCTTAGAACTTATTACTTCGATAGTTTCTTATAGTTCCCGATGAAACTTGGTGAAAACTTAGCCCCGCAATAATAGTTCACCTCAATTTCTTATAAAGTACGCATTTCTCATGGAATAAAACGATTCCGTTTGCTCTAAAACGTTGTAAACTACGTATTACAACAGTTCTGTCCATGGGAACAGCTTAGAACTTATAACTTCGATGGTTTCTTATAGTTCGCCATGAAACTTAGTGAAAACTTAGCCCCGCAATAATAGTTCACTTCAATTTCTTATAAAGTGCGCATTTACCATGGAATAAAACGATTCCGTTTGCTCTAAAACGTTGTAAACTTACGTATTACAACAGTTCTGTTCATGGGAACAGCTTAGAACTTATTACTTCGATGGTTTCTTATAGTTCCCCATGAAACTTAATGAAAACATAGCCCCGCAATAATAGTTCACCTCAATTTCTTTAAAAATACGCATTTCCCATGGAATAAAACGATTACGTTTGCTCTAAAACGTTTTAAACTTACATATTACAACAGTTCTGTCCAAGGGAACAGCTTACAACTTATTACTTCGATGGTTTCTTATAGCTCCCCAAGAAACTTTGTGAAAACTTAGCCCCGCAATAATAGTTCACCTCAATTTCTAATAAAGTACGCATTTCCCATGGAATAAAACGATTTTGTTTGCTCTAAAACATTGTAAACTTACGTATTACAATAGTTCTGTCCATGGGAACAGCTTAGAACTTATTACTTCAATGGTTTCTTATAGTTCCCCATTAAACTTAGTAAAAACTTAGCCCCGCAATAATAGTTCACCTCAATTTCTTATAAAGTACGCATTTCCCATGGAATAAAACGATTCCGTTTGCTCTTAAACGTTGTAAACTTACGTATTACAACAGTTCTGTCCATGGGAACAGCTTAGAACTTATTACTTCGATGGTTTTTTATAGTTCCCCATGATACTTAGTGAAAACTGAGCCCTGCAATAATAGTTCACTTCAATTTCTTATAAAGTACGCATTTACCACGGAATAAAACGATTCCGTTTTCTCTAAAACGTTGTAAACTTACGTATTACAACAGTTCTGTCCATAGGAACAGCTTAGAACTTATTACTTTGATGGTTTCTTATAGTTCCCCATGAAACTCAGTGAAAACTTAGCCCCGCAATAATAGTTCACCTCAATTTCTTATAAAGTACGCATTTCTCATGGAATAAAACGATTCCGTTTGCTCTAAAACGTTGTAAACTACGCATTACAACAGTTCTGTCCATGGGAACAGCTTAGAACTTATTACTTCGATGGTTTCTTATAGTTCCCCATGAAACTTAGTGCAAACTTATCTCCGCAATAATAGTTCACCTCAATTTCTTATAAAGTACGCATTTCCCATGAAATTAAATGATTCCGTTTGCTCTAAAACGTTGTAAACTTACGTATTACAACAGTTCTGTCCATGGGAACTGCTTCGAACTTATTACTTCGATGGTTTCTTATAGTTCCCCATGAAACTTAGTGAAAACTTAGCCCCGCAATAATAGTTCATCTCAATTTCTTATAAAGTACGCATTTCCCATGAAATTAAATGATTCCGTTTGCTCTAAAACGTTGTAAACTTACGTATTACAACAGTTCTGTCCATGGGAACTGCTTAGAACTTATCACTTCGATGGTTTCTTATAGTTCCCCATGAAACTTAGTGAAAACTTAGCCCCGCAATAATAATTCATCTCAATTTCTTATAAAGTACGCATTTCCCATGGAATAAAACGATTCTGTTTGCTCTAAAACGTTGTAAAGTACGTATTACAACAGTTCTGTCCATGGGAACAGCTTAGAACTTATAACTTCGATGGTTTCTTATAGTTCGCCATGAAACTTAGTGAAAACTTAGCCCCGCAATAATAGTTCACTTCAATTTCTTATAAAGTGCGCATTTACCATGGAATAAAACGATTCCGTTTGCTCTAAAACGTTGTAAACTTACGTATTACAACAGTTCTGTTCATGGGAACAGCTTAGAACTTATTACTTCGATGGTTTCTTATAGTTCCCCATGAAACTTAATGAAAACATAGCCCCGCAATAATAGTTCACCTCAATTTCTTTAAAAATACGCATTTCCCATGGAATAAAACGATTACGTTTGCTCTAAAACGTTTTAAACTTACATATTACAACAGTTCTGTCCAAGGGAACAGCTTACAACTTATTACTTCGATGGTTTCTTATAGTTCCCCAAGAAACTTTGTGAAAACTTAGCCCCGCAATAATAGTTCACCTCAATTTCTAATAAAGTACGCATTTCCCATGGAATAAAACGATTTTGTTTGCTCTAAAACATTGTAAACTTACGTATTACAATAGTTCTGTCCATGGGAACAGCTTAGAACTTATTACTTCAATGGTTTCTTATAGTTCCCCATTAAACTTAGTAAAAACTTAGCCCCGCAATAATAGTTCACCTCAATTTCTTATAAAGTACGCATTTCCCATGGAATAAAACGATTCCGTTTGCTCTTAAACGTTGTAAACTTACGTATTACAACAGTTCTGTCCATGGGAACAGCTTAGAACTTATTACTTCGATGGTTTTTTATAGTTCCCCATGATACTTAGTGAAAACTGAGCCCTGCAATAATAGTTCACTTCAATTTCTTATAAAGTACGCATTTACCACGGAATAAAACGATTCCGTTTTCTCTAAAACGTTGTAAACTTACGTATTACAACAGTTCTGTCCATAGGAACAGCTTAGAACTTATTACTTTGATGGTTTCTTATAGTTCCCCATGAAACTCAGTGAAAACTTAGCCCCGCAATAATAGTTCACCTCAATTTCTTATAAAGTACGCATTTCTCATGGAATAAAACGATTCCGTTTGCTCTAAAACGTTGTAAACTACGTATTACAACAGTTCTGTCCATGGGAACAGCTTAGAACTTATAACTTCGATGGTTTCTTATAGTTCGCCATGAAACCTAGTGAAAACTTAGCCCCGCAATAATAGTTCACTTCAATTTCTTATAAAGTGCGCATTTACCATGGAATAAAACGATTCCGTTTGCTCTAAAACGTTGTAAACTTACGTATTACAACAGTTCTGTTCATGGGAACAGCTTAGAACTTATTACTTCGATGGTTTCTTATAGTTCCCTATGAAACTTAATGAAAACATAGCCCCGCAATAATAGTTCACCTCAATTTCTTTAAAAATACGCATTTCCCATGGAATAAAACGATTACGTTTGCTCTAAAACGTTTTAAACTTACATATTACAACAGTTCTGTCCAAGGGAACAGCTTACAACTTATTACTTTGATGGTTTCTTATAGTTCCCCAAGAAACTTTGTGAAAACTTAGCCCCGCAATAATAGTTCACCTCAATTTCTAATAAAGTACGCATTTCCCATGGAATAAAACGATTTTGTTTGCTCTAAAACATTGTAAACTTACTTATTACAATAGTTCTGTCCATGGGAACAGCTTAGAACTTATTACTTCAATGGTTTCTTATAGTTCCCCATTAAACTTAGTAAAAACTTAGCCCCGCAATAATAGTTCACCTCAATTTCTTATAAAGTACGCATTTCCCATGGAATAAAACGATTCCGTTTGCTCTTAAACGTTGTAAACTTACGTATTACAACAGTTCTGTCCATGGGAACAGCTTAGAACTTATTACTTCGATGGTTTTTTATAGTTCCCCATGATACTTAGTGAAAACTGAGCCCTGCAATAATAGTTCACTTCAATTTCTTATAAAGTACGCATTTACCACGGAATAAAACGATTCCGTTTTCTCTAAAACGTTGTAAACTTACGTATTACAACAGTTCTGTCCATAGGAACAGCTTAGAACTTATTACTTTGATGGTTTCTTATAGTTCCCCATGAAACTCAGTGAAAACTTAGCCCCGCAATAATAGTTCACCTCAATTTCTTATAAAGTACGCATTTCTCATGGAATAAAACGATTCCGTTTGCTCTAAAACGTTGTAAACTACGCATTACAACAGTTCTGTCCATGGGAACAGCTTAGAACTTATTACTTCGATGGTTTCTTATAGTTCCCCATGAAACTTAGTGCAAACTTATCTCGGCAATAATAGTTCACCTCAATTTCTTATAAAGTACGCATTTCCCATGAAATTAAATGATTCCGTTTGCTCTAAAACGTTGTAAACTTACGTATTACAACAGTTCTGTCCATGGGAACTGCTTCGAACTTATTACTTCGATGGTTTCTTATAGTTCCCCATGAAACTTAGTGAAAACTTAGCCCCGCAATAATAGTTCATCTCAATTTCTTATAAAGTACGCATTTCCCATGGAATAAAACGATTCTGTTTGCTCTAAAATGTTGTTAACTTACGTATTACAACAGTTCTGTCCATTGGAACAGCTTAGAACTTATTACTTCGATTTTTTCATATAGTTCCCTATGAAACTTAGTGAAAACTTAGCCCCGCAATAATAGTTCACCTCAATTTCTTATAAAATACGCATTTCCCATGGAATAAAACGATTCCGTTTGCTCTAAAACGTTGTGAACTTACGTATTACAACAGTTCTGTTCATGGGAACAGCTTAAAACTTATTACTTCGATGGTTTCTTATAGTTCCCCATGAAACTCAGTGAAAACTTAGCCCCGCAATAATAGTTCACCTAAATTTCTTATAAAGTACGCATTTCCCATGGAATAAAACGATTCCGTTTGCTCTAAAACATTGTAAACTTACGTATTACAACAGTTCTGTCCATGGGAACAGCTTAGAACTTATTACTTCGATGGTTTCTTCTAGTTCCCCATGAAACTTCGTGAAAACTTAGCCCCGCAATAATAGTTCCCTTCAATTTCTTATAAAGTACGCATTTCCCATGGAATAAAACGATTCCGTTTGCTTTAAAACGTTGTAAACTTTCGTATTACAACAGTTCTGTCGATGGGAACAGCTTAGCACTTATTACTTGGATGGTTTCTTATAGTTCCCCATGAAATTTAGTGAAAACTTAGCCCCGCAATAATAGTTCACCTCAATTTCTTATAAAGTACGCATTTCCCATGGAATAAAACGATTCCGTTTGCTCTAAAACGTTGTAAACTTACGTATTACAACAGTTCTGTCCATGGGAACAGCTTGGGACTTATTACTTCGATGGTTTCTTATAGTTCCCCATGAAATTTAGTGAAAACTTAGCCCCGCAATAATAGTTCACTTCAAATTCTTGTAAAGTACGCATTTCCCATGGAATAAAACGATTCCGTTTGCTCTAAAACGTTGTAAAGTACGTATTACAACAGTTCTGTACATGGGAACAGCTTAGAACTTATTACTTCGATAGTTTCTTATAGTTCCCCATGAAACTTGGTGAAAACTTAGCCCCGCAATAATAGTTCACCTCAATTTCTTATAAAGTACGCATTTCTCATGGAATAAAACGATTCCGTTTGCTCTAAAACGTTGTAAACTACGTATTACAACAGTTCTGTCCATGGGAACAGCTTAGAACTTATTACTTCGATGGTTTCTTATAGTTCGCCATGAAACTTAGTGAAAACTTAGCCTCGCAATAATAGTTCACTTCAATTTCTTATAAAGTGCGCATTTACCATGGAATAAAACGATTCCGTTTGCTCTAAAACGTTGTAAACTTACGTATTACAACAGTTCTGTTCATGGGAACAGCTTAGAACTTATTACTTCGATGGTTTCTTATAGTTCCCCATGAAACTTAATGAAAACATAGCCCCGCAATAATAGTTCACCTCAATTTCTTTAAAAATACGCATTTCCCATGGAATAAAACGATTACGTTTGCTCTAAAACGTTTTAAACTTACATATTACAACAGTTCTGTCCAAGGGAACAGCTTACAACTTATTACTTCGATGGTTTCTTATAGTTCCCCAAGAAACTTTGTGAAAACTTAGCCCCGCAATAATAGTTCACCTCAATTTCTAATAAAGTACGCATTTCCCATGGAATAAAACGATTTTGTTTGCTCTAAAACATTGAAACTTACGTATTACAATAGTTCTGTCCATGGGAACAGCTTAGAACTTATTACTTCAATGGTTTCTTATAGTTCCCCATTAAACTTAGTAAAAACTTAGCCCCGCAATAATAGTTCACCTCAATTTCTTATAAAGTACGCATTTCCCATGGAATAAAACGATTCCGTTTGCTCTTAAACGTTGTAAACTTACGTATTACAACAGTTCTGTCCATGGGAACAGCTTAGAACTTATTACTTCGATGGTTTTTTATAGTTCCCCATGATACTTAGTGAAAACTGAGCCCCGCAATAATAGTTCACTTCAATTTCTTATAAAGTACGCATTTACCATGGAATAAAACGATTCCGTTTTCTCTAAAACGTTGTAAACTTACGTATTACAACAGTTCTGTCCATAGGAACAGCTTAGAACTTATTACTTTGATGGTTTCTTATAGTTCCCCATGAAACTCAGTGAAAACTTAGCCCCGCAATAATAGTTCACCTCAATTTCTTATAAAGTACGCATTTCCCATGGAATAAAACGATTCCGTTTGCTCTTAAACGTTGTAAACTTACGTATTACAACAGTTCTGTCCATGGGAACAGCTTAGAACTTATTACTTCGATGGTTTTTTATAGTTCCCCATGATACTTAGTGAAAACTGAGCCCCGCAATAATAGTTCACTTCAATTTCTTATAAAGTACGCATTTACCACGGAATAAAACGATTCCGTTTTCTCTAAAACGTTGTAAACTTACGTATTACAACAGTTCTGTCCATAGGAACAGCTTAGAACTTATTACTTTGATGGTTTCTTATAGTTCCCCATGAAACTCAGTGAAAACTTAGCCCCGCAATAATAGTTCACCTCAATTTCTTATAAAGTACGCATTTCTCATGGAATAAAACGATTCCGTTTGCTCTAAAACGTTGTAAACTACGCATTACAACAGTTCTGTCCATGGGAACAGCTTAGAACTTATTACTTCGATGGTTTCTTATAGTTCCCCATGAAACTTAGTGCAAACTTATCTCCGCAATAATAGTTCACCTCAATTTCTTATAAAGTACGCATTTCCCATGAAATTAAATGATTCCGTTTGCTCTAAAACGTTGTAAACTTACGTATTACGACAGTTCTGTCCATGGGAACTGCTTAGAACTTATTACTTCGATGGTTTCTTATAGTTCCCCATGAAACTTAGTGAAAACTTAGCCTCGCAATAATAGTTCATCTCAATTTCTTATAAAGTACGCATTTCCCATGGAATAAAACGATTCTGTTTGCTCTAAAATGTTGTTAACTTACGTATTACAACAGTTCTGTCCATGGGAACAGCTTAGAACTTATTACTTCGATTTTTTCATATAGTTCCCTATGAAACTTAGTGAAAACTTAGCCCCGCAATAATAGTTCACCTCAATTTCTTATAAAATACGCATTTCCCATGGAATAAAACGATTCCGTTTGCTCTAAAACGTTGGGAACTTACGTATTACAACAGTTCTGTTCATGGGAACAGCTTAAAACTTATTACTTCGATGGTTTCTTATAGTTCCCCATGAAACTTAGTGAAAACTTATCTCCGCAATAATAGTTCACCTCAATTTCTTATAAAGTACGCATTTCCCATGAAATTAAATGATTCCGTTTGCTCTAAAACGTTGTAAACTTACGTATTACAACAGTTCTGTCCATGGGAACTGCTTAGAACTTATTACTTCGATGGTTTCTTATAGTTCGCCATGAAACTTAGTGAAAACTTAGCCCCGCAATAATAGTTCATCTCAATTTCTTATAAAGTACGCATTTCCCATGGAATAAAACGATTCTGTTTGCTCTAAAATGTTGTTAACTTACGTATTACAACAGTTCTGTCCATGGGAACAGCTTAGAACTTATTACTTCGATTTTTTCATATAGTTCCCTATGAAACTTAGTGAAAACTTAGCCCCGCAATAATAGTTCACCTCAATTTCTTATAAAATACGCATTTCCCATGGAATAAAACGATTCCGTTTGCTCTAAAACGTTGTGAACTTACGTATTACAACAGTTCTGTTCATGGGAACAGCTTAAAACTTATTACTTCGATGGTTTCTTACAGTTCCCCATGAAACTTAGTGAAAACTTATCTCCGCAATAATAGTTCACCTCAATTTCTTATAAAGTACGCATTTCCCATGTAATGAAATGATTCCGTTTGCTCTAAAACGTTGTAAACTTACGTATTACAACAGTTCTGTCCATGGGAACAGCTTAGAACTTATTACTTCCATGGTTTCTTATAGTTCCCCATAAAACTTAGTGAAAACTTAGCCCTGCAATAAGAGTTCACCTCAATTTCTTATAAAGTACGCATTTCCCATGGAATAAAACGATTCCGTTTGCTCTAAAGCGTTGTAAACTTACGTATTACAACAGTTTTGTCAATGGGAACAGCTTAGAACTTACTACTTCGATGGTTTCTTAAAGTTCCCCATGAAACTTAGTGAAAACTTAGCCCCGCAATAATAGTTCACCTCAATTTCTTATAAAGTACGCATTTCCCATGGAATAAAAAGGATTCTGCTTGCTCTAAAACATTGTAAACTACGTATTACAACAGTTCTGTCCATGGGAACAGCTTAGAACTTATCACTTCGATGGTTTCTTATAGTTCCCTTTGAAACTTAGTGAGAACTTAGCCCCACAATAATAGTTCACCTCAATTTCTTATAAAGTACGCATTTCCCATGAAATAAAATGATTCTGTTTGCTCTAAAACGTTGTAAACTTACGTATTACAACAGTTTTGTCCATGGGAACTGCTTAGAACTTATTACTTCGATGGTTTCTTATAGTTCCCCATGAAACTTAGTGAAAACTTAGCCCCGCAATAATAGTTCACCTCAATTTCTTATAAAGTACGCATTTCCCATGGAATAAAACGATTCCGTTTGCTCTAAAATGTTGTTAACTTACGTATTACAACAGTTCTGTCCATGGGAACAGCTTAGAACTTATTACTTCGATTTTTTCTTATAGTTCCCTATGAAACTTGGTGAAAACTTAGCCCCGCAATAATAGTTCACCTCAATTTCTTATAAAATACGCATTTCCCATGGAAAAAAACGATTCCGTTTGCTCTAAAACGTTGTGAACTTACGTATTACAACAGTTCTGTCCATGGGAACAGCTTAAAACTTATTACTTCGATGGTTTCTTATAGTTCCCCATGAAACTTAGTGAAAACTTATCTCCGCAATAATAGTTCACCTCAATTTCTTATAAAGTACGCATTTCCCATGTAATAAAATGATTCCGTTTGCTCTAAAACGTTGTAAACTTACGTATTACAACAGTTCTGTCCATGGGAACAGCTTAGAACTGATTACTTCCATGGTTTCTTATAGTTCCCCATAAAACTTAGTGAAAACTTAGCCCTGCAATAAGAGTTCACCTCAATTTCTTATAAAGTACGCATTTCCCATGGAATAAAACGATTCCGTTTGCTCTAAAGCGTTGTAAACTTACGTATTACAACAGTTTTGTCCATGGGAACAGCTTAGAACTTACTAATTCGATGGTTTCTTATAGTTCCCCATGAAACTTAGTGAAAACTTAGCCCCGCAATAATAGTTCACCTCAATTTCTTAATAAATACGCATTTCCCATGGAATAAAACGATTCCGTTTGCTCTAAAACGTTGTGAACTTACGTATTACAACAGTTCTGTCCATGGGAACAGCTTAGAACTTATTACTTCGATGGTTTCTTATAGTTCCCCATGAAACTTAGTGAAAACTTATCTCCGCAATAATAGTTCACCTCAATTTTTTATAAAGTACGCATTTCCCATGTAATAAAATGATTCCGTTTGCTCTAAAATGTTGTAAACTTACGTATTACAACAGTTCTGTCCATGGGAACAGCTTAGAACTTATTACTTCCATGGTTTCTTATAGTTCCCCATAAAACTTAGTGAAAACTTAGCCCTGCAATAAGAGTTCACCTCAATTTCTTATAAAGTACGCATTTCCCATGGAATAAAACGATTCCGTTTGCTCTAAAGCGTTGTAAACTTACGTATTACAACAGTTTTGTCCATGGGAACAGCTCAGAACTTACTAATTCGATGGTTTCTTATAGTTCCCCATGAAACTTAGTGAAAACTTAGCCCCGCAATAATAGTTCACCTCAATTTCTTATAAAGTACGCATTTCCCATGGAATAAAACGATTCCGTTTGCTCTAAAACGTTGTAAACTACGTATTACAACAACTCTGTCCATGGGAACAGCTTAGAACTTATTACTTCGATAGTTTCTTGTAGTTCCCCATGAAACTTGGTGAAAACTTAGCCCTGCAATAATAGTTCACCTCAATTTCTTATAAAGAACGCATTTCCCATGGAATAAAACGATTCCGTTTGCTCTAAAACGTTGTAAACTACGTATTACAACAGATCTGTCCATGGAAACAGCTTAGAATTTATTACTTCGATGGTTTCTTATAGTTCCCCATGAAACTTAGTGAAAACTTAGCCCCGCAATAATAGTTCACCTCCATTTCTTATAAAGTACGCATTTCCCATGGAATAAAATTATTCTGTTTGCTCTAAAACGTTGTAAACTTACGTATTACAACAGTTCTGTCCATGGGAACAGCTTAGAACTTATTACTTTGATGGTTTCTTATAGTTCCCCATGAAACTTAGTGAAAACTTAGCCCGGCATTAATAGTTCACCACAATTTCTTATAAAGTACGCATTTCCCATGGAATAAAACGATTCCGTTTGCTCTAAAACGTTGTAAACTTACGTATTACAACAGTTCTCTCCATGGGAACAGCTTAGAGCTTATTACTTCGATGGTTTCTTATAGTTCCCCATGAAACTTAGTGAAAACTTATTTCTGCAATTATAGTTCACCTCAATTTCTTATAAAGTACCCATTTCCCATGGAATAAAACGATTCCGTTTGCTCTAAAACGTAGTAAACTTACGAATTACAACAGTTCTGTCCATGGGAACAGCTTAGAACTTATTACTCCGATGGTTTCTTCTAGTTCCCCATGAAACTTAGTGAAAACTTAGCCCCGCAATAATAGTTCACTTCAAATTCTTATAAAGTACGCATTTCCCATGGAATAAAACGATTCTGTTTGCTCTAAAACGTTGTAAACTTACGTATTACAACAGTTCTGTCCATGGGAACAGCTAAGCACTTATTACTTCGATGGTTTCTTATAGTTCCCCATGAAAATTAGTGAAAACTTAGCCCCGCAATAATAGTTCACCTCAATTTCTTAAAAAGTACGCATTTCCCATGGAATAAAACGATTCCGTTTGCTCTAAAACGTTGTAAACTTACGTATTACAACAGTTCTGTCCATGGGAACAGCTTGGAACATATTACTTCGATGGTTTCTTATAGATCCCCATGAAACTAAGTGAAAACTTAGCCCCGCAATAAGAGTTCACCTCAATTTCTTATAAAGTACGCATTTCCCATGGAATAAAACGATTCAATTTGCTCTAAAACGTTGTAAACTCATATTAGAACAGTTCTGTCCATGGGAACAGCTTAGAACTTATTACTTCGATGGTTTCTTATAGTTCCCCATGAAAATTGGTTAAAACTTAGCCCTGCAATAATAGTTAACCTCAATTTCTTATAAAGTACGCATTTCCCATCGAATAAACGTTTCCGTTTGCTCTAAAACGTTGTAAACCTACGTATTACAACAGTTCTGTCCATGGGAACAGCTTAGAACTTATTACTTCGATGGTTTCTTATAGTTCCCCATGAAACTTAGTGAAAACTTAGCCCGGCATTAATAGTTCACCACAATTTCTTATAAAGTACGCATTTCCCATGGAATAAAACGATTCCGTTTGCTCTAAAACGTTGTAAACTTACGTATTACAACAGTTCTCTCCATGGGAACAGCTTAGAGCTTATTACTTCGATGGTTTCTTATAGTTCCCCATGAAACTTAGTGAAAACTTATTCCTGCAATTATAGTTCACCTCAATTTCTTATAAAGTACCCATTTCCCATGGAATAAAACGATTCCGTTTGCTCTAAAACGTAGTAAACTTACGAATTACAACAGTTCTGTCCATGGGAACAGCTTAGAACTTATTACTCCGATGGTTTCTTCTAGTTCCCCATGAAACTTAGTGAAAACTTAGCCCCGCAATAATAGTTCACTTCAAATTCTTATAAAGTACGCATTTCCCATGGAATAAAACGATTCTGTTTGCTCTAAAACGTTGTAAACTTACGTATTACAACAGTTCTCTCCATGGGAACAGCTTAGAGCTTATTACTTCGATGGTTTCTTATAGTTCCCCATGAAACTTAGTGAAAACTTATTCCTGCAATTATAGTTCACCTCAATTTCTTATAAAGTACCCATTTCCCATGGAATAAAACGATTCCGTTTGCTCTAAAACGTAGTAAACTTACGAATTACAACAGTTCTGTCCATGGGAACAGCTTAGAACTTATTACTCCGATGGTTTCTTCTAGTTCCCCATGAAACTTAGTGAAAACTTAGCCCCGCAATAATAGTTCACTTCAAATTCTTATAAAGTACGCATTTCCCATGGAATAAAACGATTCTGTTTGCTCTAAAACGTTGTAAACTTACGTATTACAACAGTTCTGTCCATGGGAACAGCTAAGCACTTATTACTTCGATGGTTTCTTATAGTTCCCCATGAAAATTAGTGAAAACTTAGCCCCGCAATAATAGTTCACCTCAATTTCTTAAAAAGTACGCATTTCCCATGGAATAAAACGATTCCGTTTGCTCTAAAACGTTGTAAACTTACGTATTACAACAGTTCTGTCCATGGGAACAGCTTGGAACATATTACTTCGATGGTTTCTTATAGTTCCCCATGAAACTAAGTGAAAACTTAGCCCCGCAATAAGAGTTCACCTCAATTTCTTATAAAGTACGCATTTCCCACGGAATAAAACGATTCCGTTTGCTCTAAAACGTTGTAAACTTACGTATAACAACAGTTCTGTCCATGGGAACAGCTTACAATTTATTACTTCGATGGTTTCTTATAGTTCCCCATGAAACTTAGTGAAAACTTAGCCCCGCAATAATAGTTCACCTCAATTTCTTATAAAGTACGTATTTCCCATGGAATAAAATGATTCTGTTTGCTCTAAAACGTTGTAAACTTACGTATTACAACAGTTCTGTCCATGGGAACAGCTTCGAACTTATTACTTCGATGGTTTCTTATAGTTCCCCATGAAACTTAGTGAAAACTTAGCCCGGCATTAATAATTCACCGCAATTTCTTATAAAGTACGCATTTCCCATGGAATAAAACGATTCCGTTTGCTCTAAAACGTTGTAAACTTACGTATTACAACAGTTCTCTCCATGGGAACAGCTTAGAACTTATTACTTCGATGGTTTCTTATAGTTCCCCATGAAACTTAGTGAAAACTTATTCCTGCAATTATAGTTCACCTCAATTTCTTATAAAGTACCCATTTCCCATGGAATAAAACGATTCCGTTTGCTCTAAAACGTTGTAAACTTACGAATTACAACAGTTCTGTCCATGGGAACAGCTTAGAACTTATTACTCCGATGGTTTATTCTAGTTCCCCATGAAACTTAGTGAAAACTTAGCCCCGCAATAATAGTTCACTTCAAATTCTTATAAAGTACGCATTTCCCATGGAATAAAACGATTCTGTTTGCTCTAAAACGTTGTAAACTTACGTATTGCAACAGTTCTGTCCATGGGAACAGCTTAGCACTTATTACTTCGATGGTTTCTTATAGTTCCCCATGAAAATTAGTGAAAACTTAGCCCCGCAATAATAGTTCACCTCAATTTCTTAAAAAGTACGCATTTCCCATGGAATAAAACGATTCCATTTGCTCTAAAACGTTGTAAACTTACGTATTACAACAGTTCTGTCCATGGGAACAGCTTAGAACTTATTACTTCGATGGTTTCTTATAGTTCCCCATAACACTTAGTGAAAACTTAGCCCCGCAATAATAGTTCACTTCAATTTCTTATAAAGTACGCATTTACCTTGGAATAAAACGATTCCGTTTGCTCTAAAACGTTTTTAACTTACGTATTACAACAGTTCTGTCCATAGGAACAGCTTAGAACTTATTACTTCGATGGTTTCTGATAGTTCCCCATGAAACTCAGTAAAAACTTAGCCCCGCAATAATAGTTCACCTCAATTTCTTATAAAGTACGCATTTCTCATGGAATAAAACGATTCCGTTTGCTCTAAAACGTTGTAAACTACGCATTACAACAGTTCTGTCCATGGGAACAGCTTAGAACTTATTATTTCGATGGTTTTTTATAGTTCCCCATGAAACTTAGTGAAAACTTATCTCCGCAATAATAGTTCACCTCAATTTCTTATAAAGTACACATTTCCCATGAAATTAAATGACTCCGTTTGCTCTAAAACGTTGTAAACTTACGTATTACAACAGTTCTGTCCATGGGAACAGCTTAGAACTTATTACTTCGATAGTTTCTTATAGTTCCCCATGAAACTTAGTGAAAACTTAGCCCGGCATTAATAGTTCACCACAATTTCTTATAAAGTACGCATTTCCCATGGAATAAAACGATTCCGTTTGCTCTAAAACGTTGTAAACTTACGTATTACAACAGTTCTCTCCATGGGAACAGCTTAGAACTTATTACTTCGATGGTTTCTTATAGTTCCCCATGAAACTTGGTGAAAACTTAGCCCTGCAATAATAGTTCACCTCACTTTCTTATAAAGTACGCATTTCCCATGGAATAAAATGATTCCGTTTGCTCTAAAACGTTGTAAACTTACGTATAACAACAGTTCTGTCCATGGGAACAGCTTAGAATTTATTACTTCGATGGTTTCTTATAGTTCCCCATGAAACTTAGTGAAAACTTAGCCCCGCAATAATAGTTCACCTCAATTTCTTATAAAGTACGCATTTCCCATGGAATAAAATGATTCTGTTTGCTCTAAAACGTTGTAAACTTACGTATTACAACAGTTCTGTCCATGGGAACAGCTTAGAACTTATTACTTCGATGGTTTCTTATAGTTCCCCATGAAACTTAGTGAAAACTTAGCCCGGCATTAATAGTTCACCACAATTTCTTATAAAGTACGCATTTCCCATGGAATAAAACGATTCCGTTTGCTCTAAAACGTTGTAAACTTACGTATTACAACAGTTCTCTCCATGGGAACAGCTCAGAACTTATTACTTCGATGGTTTCTTATAGTTCCCCATGAAACTTAGTGAAAACTTATTCCTGCAATAATAGTTCACCTCAATTTCTTATAAAGTACCCATTTCCCATGGAATAAAACGATTCCGTTTGCTCTAAAACGTTGTAAACTTACGAATTACAACAGTTCTGTCCATGGGAACAGCTTAGAATTTATTACTTCGATGGTTTCTTATAGTTCCCCATGAAACTTAGTGAAAACTTAGCCCCGCAATAATAGTTCACCTCAATTTCTTATAAAGTACGCATTTCCCATGGAATAAAATGATTCTGTTTGCTCTAAAACGTTGTAAACTTACGTATTACAACAGTTCTGTCCATGGGAACAGCTTAGAACTTATTACTCCAATGGTTTCTTCTAGTTCCCCATGAAACTTAGTGAAAACTTAGCCCTGCAATAATAGTTCACTTCAAATTCTTATAAAGTACGCATTTCCCATGGAATAAAACGATTCTGTTTGCTCTAAAACGTTGTAAACTTACGTATTACAACAGTTCTGTTCATGGGAACAGCTTAGTGCTTATTACTTCGATGGTTTCTTATAGTTCCCCATGAAAATTAGTGAAAACTTAGCCCCGCAATAATAGTTCACCTCAATTTCTTATAAAGTACGCATTTCCCATGGAATAAAACGATTCCGTTTGCTCTAAAACGTTGTAAACTTACGTATTAGAACAGTTCTGTCCATGGGAACAGCTTGGAACATATTACTTCGATGGTTTCTTATAGTTCCCCATGAAAATTGGTTAAAACTTAGCCCTGCAATAATAGTTAACCTCAATTTCTTATAAAGTACGCATTTCCCATCGAATAAATGTTTCCGTTTGCTCTAAAACGTTGTAAACCTAAGTATTACAACAGTTCTGTCCATAAGAACAGCTTAGAACTTATTACTTCGATGGTTTTTTTTATAGTTCCCCATGAAAGTTAGTGAAAACTTAGCCCCGCGATAATAGTTCACCTCAATTTCTTATAAACTATGCATTTCCCATGGCATAAAACGATTCCGTTTGCTCTAAAACGTTGTAAACTTACTTATTACAACAGTTCTGTCCATGGGAACAGCTTACAACTTATTACTTCGATGGTTTCTTATAGTTCCCCATGAAAATTAGTGAAAACTTAGCCCCGCAATAATAGTTCACCTCAATTTCTTAAAAAGTACGCATTTCCCATGGAATAAAACGATTCCGTTTGCTCTAAAACGTTGTAAACTTACGTATTACAACAGTTCTGTCCATGGGAACAGCTTAGAACTTATTACTTCGATGGTTTCTTATAGTTCCCCATAACACTTAGTGAAAACTTAGCCCCGCAATAATAGTTCACTTCAATTTCTTATAAAGTACGCATTTACCTTGGAATAAAACGATTCCGTTTGCTCTAAAACGTTTTTAACTTACGTATTACAACAGTTCTGTCCATAGGAACAGCTTAGAACTTATTACTTCGATGGTTTCTGATAGTTCCCCATGAAACTCAGTAAAAACTTAGCCCCGCAATAATAGTTCACCTCAATTTCTTATAAAGTACGCATTTCTCATGGAATAAAACGATTCCGTTTGCTCTAAAACGTTGTAAACTACGCATTACAACAGTTCTGTCCATGGGAACAGCTTAGAACTTATTATTTCGATGGTTTTTTATAGTTCCCCATGAAACTTAGTGAAAACTTATCTCCGCAATAATAGTTCACCTCAATTTCTTATAAAGTACACATTTCCCATGAAATTAAATGACTCCGTTTGCTCTAAAACGTTGTAAACTTACGTATTACAACAGTTCTGTACATGGGAACAGCTTAGAACTTATTACTTCGATAGTTTCTTATAGTTCCCCATGAAACTTGGTGAAAACTTAGTCCTGCAATAATAGTTCACCTCAATTTCTTATAAAGTACGCATTTCCCATGGAATAAAACGATTCCGTTTGCTCTAAAACGTTGTAAACTTACGTATTACAACAGTTCTGTCCATGGGAACAACTTAGAACTTATTACTTCGATGGTTTCTTATAGTTCCCCATGAAACTTAGTGAAAACTTAGCCCGGCATTAATAGTTCACCACAATTTCTTATAAAGTACGCATTTCCCATGGAATAAAACGATTCCGTTTGCTCTAAAACGTTGTAAACTTACGTATTACAACAGTTCTCTCCATGGGAACAGCTTAGAACTTATTACTTCGATGGTTTCTTATAGTTCCCCATGAAACTTAGTGAAAACTTATTCCTGCAATTATAGTTCACCTCAATTTCTTATAAAGTACCCATTTCCCATGGAATAAAACGATTCCATTTGCTCTAAAACGTTGTAAACTTACGAATTACAACAGTTCTGTCCATGGGAACAGCTTAGAACTTATTACTCCGATGGTTTCTTCTAGTTCCCCATGAAACTTAGTGAAAACTTAGCCCCGCAATAATAGTTCACTTCAAATTCTTATAAAGTACGCATTTCCCATGGAATAAAACGATTCTGTTTGCTCTAAAACGTTGTAAACTTACGTATTGCAACAGTTCTGTCCATGGGAACAGCTTAGCACTTATTACTTCGATGGTTTCTTATAGTTCCCCATGAAAAGTAGTGAAAACTTAGCCCCGCAATAATAGTTCACCTCAATTTCTTAAAAAGTACGCATTTCCCATGGAATAAAACGATTCCGTTTGCTCTAAAACGTTGTAAACTTACGTATTACAACAGTTCTGTCCATGGGAACAGCTTGGAACATATTACTTCGATGGTTTCTTATAGTTCCCCATGAAACTAAGTGAAAACTTAGCCCGCAATAAGAGTTCACCTCAATTTCTTATAAAGTACGCATTTCCCATGGAATAAAACGATTCCATTTGCTCTAAAACGTTGTAAACTACGTATTAGAACAGTTCTGTCCATGGGAACAGCTTAGAACTTATTACTTCGATGGTTTCTTATAGTTCCCCATGAAAATTGGTTAAAACTTAGCCCTGCAATAATAGTTAGCCTCAATTTCTTATAAAGTACCCATTTCCCATCGAATAAACGTTTCCGTTTGCTCTAAAACGTTGTAAACCTACGTATTACAACAGTTCTGTCCATGGGAACAGCTTAGAACTTATTACTTCGATGGTTTCTTATAGTTCCCCATGAAACTTAGTGAAAACTTAGCCCGGCATTAATAGTTCACCACAATTTCTTATAAAGTACGCATTTCCCATGGAATAAAACGATTCCGTTTGCTCTAAAACGTTGTAAACTTACGTATTACAACAGTTCTCTCCATGGGAACAGCTTAGAACTTATTACTTCGATGGTTTCTTATAGTTCCCCATGAAACTTGGTGAAAACTTAGCCCTGCAATAATAGTTCACCTCACTTTCTTATAAAGTACGCATTTCCCATGGAATAAAACGATTCCGTTTGCTCTAAAACGTTGTAAACTTACGTATAACAACAGTTCTGTCCATGGGAACAGCTTAGAATTTATTACTTCGATGGTTTCTTATAGTTCCCCATGAAACTTAGTGAAAACTTAGCCCCGCAATAATAGTTCACCTCAATTTCTTATAAAGTACGCATTTCCCATGGAATAAAATGATTCTGTTTGCTCTAAAACGTTGTAAACTTACGTATTACAACAGTTCTGTCCATGGGAACAGCTTAGAACTTATTACTTCGATGGTTTCTTATAGTTCCCCATGAAACTTAGTGAAAACTTAGCCCGGCATTAATAGTTCACCACAATTTCTTATAAAGTACGCATTTCCCATGGAATAAAACGATTCCGTTTGCTCTAAAACGTTGTAAACTTACGTATTAGAACAGTTCTGTCCATGGGAACAGCTTGGAACATATTACTTCGATGGTTTCTTATAGTTCCCCATGAAAATTGGTTAAAACTTAGCCTTTCAATAATAGTTAACCTCAATTTCTTATAAAGTACGCATTTCCCATCGAATAAATGTTTCCGTTTGCTCTAAAACGTTGTAAACCTAAGTATTACAACAGTTCTGTCCATAAGAACAGCTTAGAACTTATTACTTCGATGGTTTTTTTATAGTTCCCCATGAAAGTTAGTGAAAACTTAGCCCCGCGATAATAGTTCACCTCAATTTCTTATAAACTATGCATTTCCCATGGCATAAAACGATTCCGTTTGCTCTAAAACGTTGTAAACTTACTTATTACAACAGTTCTGTCCATGGGAACAGCTTAGAACTTATTACTTCGATGGTTTCTTATAGTTCCCCATGAAAATTAGTGAAAACTTAGCCCCGCAATAATAGTTCACCTCAATTTCTTATAAAGTACGCATTTCCCATGGAATAAAGCGATTTTGTTGCTCTAAAACGTTGTAAACTTACGTATTACAACAGTTCTGTCCATGGGAACAGCTTAGAACTTATTACTTCGATGGTTTCTGATAGTTCCCCATGAAACTTAGTGAGAACTTAGCCCCGCAATAATAGTTCACCTCAATTTCTTATAAAGTACGCATTTGCCATGGAATAAAACGATTCCGTTTGCTCTAAAACGTTGTAAACTACGTATTACAACAGTTCTGTCCATGGGAACAGCTTAGAACTTATTACTTCGATAATTTCTTATAGTTCCCCATGAAACTTGGTGAAAACTTAGCCCCGCAATAATAGTTCACCTCAATTTCTTATAAAGTACGCATTTCCCATGGAATAAAACGATTTCGTTTACTCTAAAACGTTGTAAACTACGTATTACAACAGTTCTGTCCATGGGAACAGCTTAGAACTTATTACTTCGATGGTTTCTTATAGTTCCCCATGAAACTTGGTGAGAACTTAGCCCTGCAATAATAGTTCACCTCAATTTCTTATAAAGTACGCATTTCCCATTGAATAAAACGATTCCGTTTGCTCTAAAACGTTGTAAACTTACGTATTACAACAGTTCTGTCCATGGGAACAGCTTAGAACTTATTACTTCGATGGTTTCTGATAGTTCCCCATGAAACTTAGTGAGAACTTAGCCCCGCAATAATAGTTCACCTCAATTTCTTATAAAGTACGCATTTGCCATGGAATAAAACGATTCCGTTTGCTCTAAAACGTTGTAAACTACGTATTACAACAGTTCTGTCCATGGGAACAGCTTAGAACTTATTACTTCGATAATTTCTTATAGTTCCCCATGAAACTTGGTGAAAACTTAGCCCCGCAATAATAGTTCACCTCAATTTCTTATAAAGTACGCATTTCCCATGGAATAAAACGATTTCGTTTACTCTAAAACGTTGTAAACTACGTATTACAACAGTTCTGTCCATGGGAACAGCTTAGAACTTATTACTTCGATGGTTTCTTATAGTTCCCCATGAAACTTGGTGAGAACTTAGCCCTGCAATAATAGTTCACCTCAATTTCTTATAAAGTACGCATTTCCCATTGAATAAAACGATTCCGTTTGCTCTAAAACGTTGTAAACTTACGTATTACAACAGTTCTGTCCATGGGAACAGCGTAGAACTTATTACTTCGATGGTTTCTTATAGTTCCCCATGAAACTTGGTGAAAACTTAGCCCTGCAATAATAGTTAACCTCAATTTCTTATAAAGTACGCATTTCCCATCGAATAAACGTTTCCGTTTGCTCTTAAACGTTGTAAACTTCCGTATTACAACAGTTCTGTCCATGGGAACAGCTTAGAACTTATTACTTCGATGGTTTCTTATAGTTCCCCATGAAACTTGGTGAAAACTTAGCCCTGCAATAATAGTTCACCTCAATTTCTTATAAAGTACGCATTTCCCATGGAATAAAACGATTCCGTTTGCTCTAAAACGTTGTAAACTTACGTATTACAACAGTTCTGTCCATGGGAACAGCTTAGAACTTATTACTTCGATGGTTTCTTATAGTTCCCCATGAAACTTGGTCAAAACTTAGCCCTGCAATAAAAGCTAACCTCAATTTCTTATAAAGTACGCATTTCCCATCGAATAAACGTTTCCGTTTGCTCTTAAACGTTGTAAACCTACGTATTACAACAGTTCTGTCCATGGGAACAACTTATTACTTTGATGGTCTTTTTATAGTTCCCCATGAAAGTTAGTGAAAACTTAGCCCCGCAATGATAGTTCAGCTCAATTTCTTATAAACTATGCATTTCCCATGGCATAAAACGATTCCGTTTGCTCTAAAACGTTGTAAACTTACTTATTACAGCAGTTCTGTCCATGGGAACAGCTTAGAACTTATTACTGCGATGGTTTCTTATAGTTCCTTATGACAATTAGTTAAAACTTAGCCCCGCAATAATAGTTCACCTCAATTTCTTATAACGTACGCATTTCCCATGGAATAAAAAGGATTCCACTTGCTCTAAAACATTGTAAACTTACGTATTACAACAGTTCTGTCCATGGGAACAGCTTAGAACTTATTACTTCGATGCATTCTTATAGTTCCCCATGAAACTTGGTGAAATCTTAGCCCTGCAATAATAGTTCACCTCAATTTCTTATAAAGTACGCATTTCCCATGGAATAAAACGATTCCGTTTGCTCTAAAACGTTGTAAACTTACGTATTACAACAGTTCTGTCCATGGGAACAGCTTAGAACTTATTACTTCGATGCTTTCTTATAGTTCCCCATGAAACTTAGTGAGAACTTAGCCCCGCAATAATAGTTCACCTCAATTTTTTATAAAGTACGCATTTGCCATGGAATAAAACGATTCCGTTTACTCTAAAACGTTGTAAACTACGTATTACAACAGTTCTGTCCATGACAACAGCTTAGAACTTATTAATTCGATTGTTTCTTATAGTTCCCCATGAAACTTGGTGAAAACTTAGCCCTGCAATAATAGTTCACCTCAATTTCTTATAAAGTACGCATTTCCCATGGAATAAAACGATTCTGTTTGCTCTAAAACGTTGTAAACTTACGTATTACAACAGTTCTGTCCATGGGAACAGCTTAGAACTTATTACTTCGTTGGTTTCTTATAGTTCCCCATGAAACTTGGTGAAAACTTAGCCCTGCAATAAAAGTTAACCTCAATTTCTTATAAAGTACGCATTTCCCATCGAATAAACGTTTCCGTTTGCTCTTAAACGTTGTAAACCTACGTATTACAACAGTTCTGTCCATTGGAACAACTTATTACTTCGATGGTCTTTTTATAGTTCCCCATGAAAGTTAGTGAAAACTTAGCCCTGCAATGATAGTTTAGCTCAATTTCTTATAAACTATGCATTTCCCATGGCATAAAACGATTCCGTTTGCTCTAAAACGTTGTAAACTTACTTATTACAACAGTTCTGTCCATGGGAACAGCTTAGAACTTATTACTGCGATGGTTTCTTATAGTTCCTCATGAAAATTAGTGAAAACTTAGCCCCGCAATAATAGTTCACCTCAATTTCTTATAACGTACGCATTTCCCATGGAATAAAAGTTTTCGTTTGCTCTAAAACGTTGTAAACTTACGTATAACAACAGTTCTGTCCATCGGAACAGCTTAGAACTTATTACTTCGATGGTTCCTTATAGTTCCCCATGAAACTTAGTGAAAACTTAGCCCTGCAATAATAGTTCACCTCAATTTCTTATAAGGAACGCATTTCCCATGGAATAAAAAGGATTCCGCTTGCTCTAAAACATTGTAAACTTACGTATTACAACTGTTCTGTCCATGGGAACAGCTTAGAACTTATTATTTCGATGCATTCTTATAGTTCCCAATGAAACTTAGTGAAAACTTAGCCCCGCAATAATAGTTCACCTCAATTTCTTATAAAGTACGCATTACCCATGGAATAAAACGATTCCGTTTGCTCTAAAACGTTGTAAACTTACGTATTACAACAGTTCTGTCCATGGCAACAGCTTAGAACTTATTACTTTGATGGTTTCTTATAGTTCCTCATGAAAATTAGTGAAAACTTAGCCCCGCAATAATAGTTCACCTCAATTTCTTATAAAGTACGCATTTCCCATAGAATAAAACGATTCCGTTTGCTCTAAAACGTTGTAAACTACGTATTACAACAGTTCTGTCCATGGGAACAGCTTAGAAATTATTACTTCGATGGTTTCTTATAGTTCCCCATGAAACTTGGTGAAAACTTAGCCCTGCAATAATAGTTTACCTCAATTTCTTATAAAGTACGCATTTCCCATGGAATAAAACGATTCTGTTTGCTCTAAAACGTTGTAAACTTACGTATTACAACAGTTCTGTCCATGGGAACAGCTTAGAACTTATTACTTCGATGGTTTCTTATAGTTCCCCATGAAACTTAGTGAAAACTTAGCCCCGCAATAAGAGTTCACCTCAATTTCTTATCAAGTACGCATTTCCCATGGAATAAAACGATTCCGTTTGCTCTAAAACGTTGTAAACTTACGTATTACAACAGTTCTATCCATGGCAACAGCTTAGAACTTATTACTTCGATGGTTTCCTATAGTTCCCCATGAAACTTAGTGAAAACTTAGCCCCGAAATAATAGTTCACCTCAATTTCTTATAAAGTACGCATTTCCCATGGAATAAAACGATTCCGTTTGCTCTAAAACGTTGTAAACTTACGTATTACAACAGTTCTGTCCATGGGAACAGCTAGAACTTATTACTTCGATGCATTCTTATAGTTCCTCATGAAAATTAGTGAAAACTTAGCCCCGCAATAATAGTTCAGCTCAATTTTTTATAAAGTACGCATTTCCCATGGAATTAAACGATTCCGTTTGCTCTAAAACGTTGTAAACTACGTATTACAACAGTTCTGTCCACGGGAACAGCTTAGAACTTATTACTTCGATGGTTTCTTATAGTTCCCCATGAAACTCAGTGAAAACTTAGCCCCGCAATAATAGTTCACCTCAATTTCTTATCAAGTACGCATTTCCCATGGATTAAAACGATTCCGTTTGCTCTAAAACGTTGTAAACTTACGTATTACAACAGTTCTATCCATGGCAACAGCTTAGAACTTATTACTTCGATGGTTTCCTATAGTTCCCCATGAAACTTAGTGAAAACTTAGCCCCGCAATAATAGTTCACCTCAATTTCTTATAAAGTACGCATTTCCCATGGAATAAAACGATTCCGTTTGCTCTAAAACGTTGTAAACTTACGTATTACAACAGTTCTGTCCATGGGAACAGCTAGAACTTATTACTTCGATGCATTCTTATAGTTCCTCATGAAAATTAGTGAAAACTTATTCCCGCAATAATAGTTCAGCTCAATTTTTTATAAAGTACGCATTTCCCATGGAATAAAACGATTCCGTTTGCTCTAAAACGTTGTAAACTACGTATTACAACAGTTCTGTCCACGGGAACAGCTTAGAACTTATTACTTCGATGGTTTCTTATAGTTCCCCATGAAACTTGGTGAAAACTTAGCCCTGCAATAATAGTTAACCTCAATTTCTTATAAAGTACGCATTTCCCATTGAATAAACGTTTCCGTTTGCTCTAAAACGTTGTAAACCTACGTATTACAACAGTTCTGTCCATGGGAACAGCTTAGAACTTATTACTTCGATGGTTTTTTTATAGTTCCCCATGAAAGTTAGTGAAAACTTAGCCCCGCAATAATAGATCACCTCAATTTCTTATAAACTATGCATTTCCCATGGCATAAAACGATTCCGTTTGCTCTAAAACGTTGTAAACTTACTTATTACAACAGTTCTGTCCATGGGAACAGCTTAGAACTTATTACTTCGATGGTTTCTTATAGTTCCTCATGAAAATTAGTGATAACTTAGCCCCGCAATAATAGTTCACCTCAAATTCTTATAAAGTACGCATTTCCCATAGAATAAAACGATTCCGTTTGCTCTAAAACGTTGTAAACTACGTATTACAACAGTTCTGTCCATGGGAACAGCTTAGAAATTATTACTTCGATGGTTTCTTATAGTTCCCCATGAAACTTGGTGAAAACTTAGCCCTGCAATAATAGTTTACCTCAATTTCTTATAAAGTACGCATTTCCCATGGAATAAAACGATTCTGTTTGCTCTAAAACGTTGTAAACTTACGTATTACAACAGTTCTGTCCATGGGAACAGCTTAGAACTTATTACTTCGATGGCTTCTTATAGTTCCCCATGAAACTTAGTGAAAACTTAGCCCCGCAATAAGAGTTCACCTCAATTTCTTATCAAGTACGCATTTCCCATGGAATAAAACGATTCCGTTTGCTCTAAAACGTTGTAAACTTACGTATTACAACAGTTCTATCCATGGCAACAGCTTAGAACTTTTTACTTCGATGGTTTCTTATAGTTCCCCATGAAACTTGGTTAAAACTTAGACCTGCAATAATAGTTAACCTCAATTTCTTATAAAGTACGCATTTCCCATGGAATAAAACGATTCTGTTTGCTCTAAAACGTTGTAAACTTACGTATTACAACAGTTCTGTCCATGGGAACAGCTTAGAACTTATTACTTCGATGGTTTCTTATAGTTCCTCGTGAAAATTAGTGAAAACTTAGCCCCGCAATAATAGTTCAGCTCAATTTCTTATAAAGTACGCATTTTCCATGGAATAAAACGATTCCATTTGCTCTAAAACGTTGTAAACTACGTATTAGAACAGTTCTGTCCAAGGGAACAGCTTAGAACTTTTTACTTCGATGGTTTCTTATAGTTCCCCATGAAACTTGGTTAAAACTTAGACCTGCAATAATAGTTAACCTCAATTACTTATAAAGTACGCATTTCCCATCGAATAAACGTTTCCGTTTGCTCTAAAACGTTGTAAACCTATGTATTACAACAGTTCTGTCCATGGGAACAGCTTAGAAATTATTACTTCGATGGTTTTTTTATAGTTCCCCATGAACGTTAGTGAAAACTTAGCCCCGCAATAATAGTTCACCTCAATTTCTTATAAACTAGGGATTTCCCATGGCATAAAACGATTCCGTTTGCTCTAAAACGTTGTAAATTTACTTATTACAACAGTTCTGTCCATGGGAACAGCTTAGAACTTATTACTTCGATGGTTTCTTATAGTTCCCCATGAAAATTAGTGAAAACGTAGCCCCGCAATAATAGTTCACCTCAATTTCTTATAAAGTACGCATTTCCCATGGAATAAAACGATTTCGTTTGCTCTAAAACGTTGTAAACTTACGTATTACAACAGTTCTGTCCATGGGAACAGCTTAGAACTTATTACTTCGATGGTTTCTTATAGTTCCCCATGAAACTTAGTGAGAACTTAGCCCCGCAATAATAGTTCACCTCAATTTCTTATAAAGTACGCATTTCCCATGGAATAAAACGATTCCGTTTGCTCTAAAACGTTGTAAACTACGTATTACAACAGTTCTGTCCATGGGAACAGCTTAGAACTTATTTCTTCGATGGTTTCTTATAGTTCCCCATGAAACTTGGTGAAAACTTAGCCCCGCGATAATAGTTCACCTCAATTTCTTATAAAGTACGCATTTCCCATGGAATAAAACGATTCCATTTGCTCTAAAACGTTGTAAACTACGTATTAGAACTGTTCTGTCAATGGGAACAGCTTAAAACTTTTTACTTCGATGGTTTCTTATAGTTCCCCATGAAACTTGGTGAAAACTTAGCCCTGAAATAATAGTTAACCTCAATTTCTTATAAAGTACGCATTTCCCATCGAATAAACGTTTCCGTTTGCTCTAAAACGTTGTAAACCTACGTATTACAACAGTTCTGTCCATGGGAACAGCTTAGAACTTATTACTTCGATGGTTTCTTATAGTTCCCCATGAAACTTAGTGAAAACTTAGCCCCGCAATAATAGTTCACCTCAATTTCTTATAAAGTACGCATTTCCCATGGAATAAAACGATTCCGTTTGCTCTAAAACGTTTTAAACTTACGTATTACAACAGTTCTGTCCATGGGAACAGCTTAGAACTTATTACTTCGATGGTTTCTTATAGTTCCCCATGAAACTTAGTGAAAATTTAGCCCTGCAATAATAGTTCACCTCAATTTCTTATAAAGTACGCATTTCCCATGGAATAAAACGATTCCGTTTGCTCTAAAACGTTGTAAACTTACGTATTACAACAGTTCTGTCCATGGGAACAGCTTAGAACTTATTACTTCGATGGTTTCTTATAGTTCCCCATGAAACTTGGTGAAAACTTAGCCCCGCAATAATAGTTCACCTCAATTTCTTATAAAGTACGCATTTCCCATGGAATAAAACGATTCCGTTTGCTCTAAAACGTTGTAAACAACGTATTACAACAGTTCTGTCCATGGGAACAGCTTAGAACTTATTACTTCGATGGTTTCTTATAGTTCCCCATGAAACTTGGTGAAAACTTAGCCCCGCAATAATAGTTCACCTCAATTTCTTATAAAGTACGCATTTCCCATGGAATAAAACGATTCCATTTGATCTAAAACGTTGTAAACTACGTATTAGAACAGTTCTGTCCATGGGAGCAGCTTAGAACTTTTTACTTCGATGGTTTCTTATAGTTCCCCATGAAACTTGGTGAAAACTTAGCCCTGCAATAATAGTTAACCTCAATTTCTTATAAAGTACGCATTTCCCATCAAATAAACGTTTCCGTTTGCTCTAAAACGTTGTAAACCTACGTATTACAACAGTTCTGTCCATGGGAACAGCTTAGAACTTATTACTTCGATGGTTTCTTATAGTTCCCCATGAAACTTAGTGAAAACTTAGCCCCGCAATAATAGTTCACCTCAATTTCTTATAAAGTACGCATTTCCCATGGAATAAAACGATTTCGTTTGCTCTAAAACGTTGTAAACTTACGTATTACAACAGTTCTGTCCATGGGAACAGCTAAAACTTATCACTTCGATGGTTTCTTATAGTTCCCCATGAAACTTAGTGAAAACTTAGCCCTGCAATAATAGTTCACCTCAATTTCTTATAAAGTACGTATTTCCAATGGAATAAAACGATTCCGTTTGCTCTAAAACGTTGTAAACTTACGTATTACAACAGTTCTGTCCATGGGAACAGCTTAGAAGTTATTACTTCGATGGTTTCTTATAGTTCCCCATGAAACTTGGTGAAAACTTAGCCCCGCAATAATAGTTCACCTCACTTTCTTATAAAGTACGCATTTTTCATTGAATAAAACGATTCCGTTTGCTCTAAAACGTTGTAAACTTACGTATTACAACAGTTCTGTCCATGGGAACAGCTTAGAACTTATTACTTCGATGGTTTCTGATAGTTCCCCATGAAACTCAGTGAAAACTTATCCCCGCAATAATAGTTCACCTCAAATTCTTATAAAGTACGCATTTCTCATGGAATAAAACGATTCCGTTTGCTCTAAAACGTTGTAAACTACGCATTACAACAGTTCTGTCCATGGGAACAGCTTAGAACTTATTACTTCGATGGTTTCTTATAGTTCCCCATGAAACTTAGTGAAAACTTATTCCTGCAATAATAGTTCACCTCAATTTCTTATCAAGTACGCATTTCCCATGGAATAAAACGATTCCGTTTGCTCTAAAACGTTGTAAACTTACTTATTACAACAGTTCTGTCCATGGGAACAGCTTAGAACTTATTACTTCGATGGTTTCTTATAGTTCCCCATGAAACTTGGTGAAAACTTAGCCCCGCAATAATAGTTCACCTCAATTTCTTATAAAGTACGCATTTCCCATGGAATAAAACGATTCCGTTTGCTCTAAAACGTTGTAAACTACGTATTACAACAGTTCTGTCCATGGGAACAGCTTAGAACTTATTACTTCGATGGTTTCTTAAAGTTCCCCATGAAACTTGGTGAAAACGTAGCCCCGCAATAATAGTTCACCTCAATTTCTTATAAAGTACGCATTTCCCATGGAATAAAACGATTCCGTTTGCTCTAAAACGTTGTAAACTACGTATTACAACAGTTCTGTCCATGGGAACAGCTTAGAACTTATTACTTCGATGGTTTCTTATAGTTCCCCATGAAACTTGGTGAAAACTTAGCCCCGCAATAATAGTTCACCTCAATTTCTTATAAAGTACGCATTTCCCATGGAATAAAACGATTCCATTTGCTCTAAAACGTTGTAAACTACGTATTAGAACAGTTCTGTCCATGGGAACAGCTTAGAACTTTTTACTTCGATGGTTTCTTATAGTTCCCCATGAAACTTGGTGAAAACTTAGCCCTGCAATAATAGTTAACCTCAATTTCTTATAAAGTACGCATTTCCCATGGAATAAAACGATTCTGTTTGCTCTAAAACGTTGTAAACTTACGTATTACAACAGTTCTGTCCATGGGAACAGCTTAAAACTTATTAGTTCGATGGTTTCTTATAGTTCCCCATGAAACTTAGTGAAAACTTAGCCCCGCAATAAGAGTTCACCTCAATTTCTTATAAAGTACGCATTTCCCATGGAATAAAACGATTCCGTTTGCTCTAAAACGTTGTAAACTACGTATTACAACAGTTCTGTCCATGGGAACAGCTTAGAACTTATTACTTCGATGGTTTCTTATAGTTCCCCATGAAACTTGGTGAAAACTTAGCCCCGCAATAATAGTTCACCTCAATTTCTTATAAAGTACGCATTTCCCATGGAATAAAACGATTCCATTTGCTCTAAAACGTTGTAAACTACGTATTAGAACAGCTCTGTCCATGGGAACAGCTTAGAACTTATTACTTCGATGGTTTCTTATAGTTCCCCATGAAACTTGGTGAAAACTTAGCCCTGCAATAATAGTTAACCTCAATTTCTTATAAATTACGCATTTCCCATCGAATAAACGTTTCCGTTTGCTCTAAAACGTTGTAAACCTACGTATTACAACAGTTCTGTCCATGGAAACAGCTAAAACTTATCACTTCGATGGTTTCTTATAGTTCCCCATGAAACTTAGTGAAAACTTAGCCCTGCAATAATAGTTCACCTCAATTTCTTATAAAGTACGTATTTCCAATGGAATAACACGATTCCGTTTGCTCTAAAACGTTGTAAACTTACGTATTACAACAGTTCTGTCCATGGGAACAGCTTAGAAGTTATTACTTCGATGGTTTCTTATAGTTCCCCATGAAACTTGGTGAAAACTTAGCCCCGCAATAATAGTTCACCTCACTTTCTTAAAAAGTACGCATTTTTCATTGAATAAAACGATTCCGTTTGCTCTAAAACGTTGTAAACTTACGTATTACAACAGTTCTGTCCATGGGAACAGCTTAGAACTTATTACTTCGATGGTTTCTTATAGTTCCCCATGAAACTTAGTGAAAATTTAGCCCCGCAATAAGAGTTCACCTCAATTTCTTATCAAGTACGCATTTCCCATGGAATAAAACGATTCCGTTTGCTCTAAAACGTTGTAAACTTACGTATTACAACAGTTCTGTCCATGGGAACAGCTTAGAACTTATTAATTCGATGGTTTCTTATAGTTCCCCATGAAACTTGGTGAAAACTTAGCCCCGCAATAATAGTTCACCTCAATTTCTTATAAAGTACGCATTTCCCATGGAATAAAACGATTCCATTTGCTCTAAAACGTTGTAAACTACGTATTACAACAGTTCTGTCCATGGGAACAGCTTAGAACTTTTTACTTCGATGGTTTCTGATAGTTCCCCATGAAACTTGGTGAAAACTTAGCCCCGCAATAATAGTTCACCTCAATTTCTTATAAAGTACGCATTTCCCATGGAATAAAACGATTCCATTTGCTCTAAAACGTTGTAAACTACGTATTAGAACAGTTCTGTCCATGGGAACAGCTTAGAACTTTTTACTTCGATGGTTTCTTATAGTTCCCCATGAAACTTGGTGAAAACTTAGCCCTGCAATTATAGTTAACCTCAATTTCTTATAAAGTACGCATTTCCCATCGAATAAACGTTTCCGTTTGCTCTAAAACGTTGTAAACTACGTATTACAACAGTTCTGTCCATGGGAACAGCTTAGAAATTATTACTTCGATGGTTTCTTATAGTTCCCCATGAAACTTGGTGAAAACTTAGCCCTGCAATAATAGTTTACCTCAATTTCTTATAAAGTACGCATTTCCCATGGAATAAAACGATTCTGTTTGCTCTAAAACGTTGTAAACTTACGTATTACAACAGTTCTGTCCATGGGAACAGCTTAGAACTTATTACTTCGATGGTTTTTTATAGTTCCCCATGAAACTTAGTGAAAACTTAGCCCCGCAATAAGAGTTCACCTCAATTTTTTATCAAGTACGCATTTCCCATGGAATAAAACAATTCCGTTTGCTCTAAAACGTTGTAAACATACGTATTACAACAGTTCTATCCATGGCAACAGCTTAGAACTTATTACTTCGATGGTTTCTTATAGTTCCCCATGAAACTTAGTGAAAACTTAGCCCCGCAATAATAGTTCACCTCAATTTCTTATAAAGTACGCATTTCCCATGGAATAAAACGATTCCGTTTGCTCTAAAACGTTGTAAACTTACGTATTACAACAGTTCTGTCCATGGGAACAGCTAGAACTAATCACTTCGATGGTTTCTTATAGTTCCCCATGAAACTTAGTGAAAACTTAGCCCTGCAATAATAGTTCACCTCAATTTCTTATAAAGTACGCATTTCCAATGGAATAAAACGATTCCGTTTGCTCTAAAACGTTGTAAACTTACGTATTACAACAGTTCTGTCCATGGAAACAGCTTAGAAGTTATTACTTCGATGGTTTCTTATAGTTCCCCATGAAACGTGGTGAAAACTTAGCCCCGCAATAATAGTTCACCTCAATTTCTTATCAAGTACGCATTTCCCATGGAATAAAACGATTCCGTTTGCTCTAAAGCATTGTAAACTTACGTATTACAACAGTTCTGTCCATGGGAACAGCTTAGAACTTATTACTTCGATGGTTTCTTATAGCTCCCCATGAAACTTGGTGAAAACTTAGCCCCGCAATAATAGTTCACCTCAATTTCTTATAAAGTACGCATTTCCCATGGAATAAAACGATTCCGTTTGCTCTAAAACGTTGTAAACTACGTATTACAACAGTTCTGTCCATGGGAACAGCTTAGAACTTTTTACTTCGATGGTTTCTTATAGTTCCCCATGAAACTTGGTGAAAACTTAGCCCCGCAATAATAGTTCACCTCAATTTCTTATAAAGTACGCATTTCCCATGGAATAAAACGATTCCATTTGCTCTAAAACGTTGCAAACTACGTATTAGAACAGTTCTGTCCATGGGAACAGCTTAGAACTTTTTACTTCGATGGTTTCTTATAGTTCCCCATGAAACTTGGTGAAAACTTAGCCCTGCAATAATAGTTAACCTCAATTTCTTATAAAGTACGCATTTCCCATCGAATAAACGTTTCCGTTTGCTCTAAAACGTTGTAAACTACGTATTACAACAGTTCTGTCCATGGGAACAGCTTAGAAATTATTACTTCGATGGTTTCTTATAGTTCCCCATGAAACTTGGTGAAAACTTAGCCCTGCAATAATAGTTTACCTCAATTTCTTATAAAGTACGCATTTCCCATGGAATAAAACGATTCTGTTTGCTCTAAAACGTTGTAAACTTACGTATTACAACAGTTCTGTCCATGGGAACAGCTTAGAACTTATTACTTCGATGGTTTTTTATAGTTCCCCATGAAACTTAGTGAAAACTTAGCCCCGCAATAAGAGTTCACCTCAATTTCTTATCAAGTACGCATTTCCCATGGAATAAATCGATTCCGTTTGCTCTAAAACGTTGTAAACATACGTATTACAACAGTTCTATCCATGGCAACAGCTTAGAACTTATTACTTCGATGGTTTCTTATAGTTCCCCATGAAACTTAGTGAAAACTTAGCCCCGCAATAATAGTTCACCTCAATTTCTTATAAAGTACGCATTTCCCATGGAATAAAACGATTCCGTTTGCTCTAAAACGTTGTAAACTTACGTATTACAACAGTTCTGTCCATGGGAACAGCTTAGAACTTATTACTTCGATGGTTTTTTATAGTTCCCCATGAAACTTAGTGAAAACTTAGCCCCGCAATAAGAGTTCACCTCAATTTCTTATCAAGTACGCATTTCCCATGGAATAAAACGATTCCGTTTGCTCTAAAACGTTGTAAACATACGTATTACGACAGTTCTATCCATGGCAACAGCTTAGAACTTATTACTTCGATGGTTTCTTATAGTTCCCAATGAAACTTAGTGAAAACTTAGCCCCGCAATAATAGTTCACCTCAATTTCTTATAAAGTACGCATTTCCCATGGAATAAAACGATTCCGTTTGCTCTAAAACGTTGTAAACTTACGTATTACAACAGTTCTGTCCATGGGAACAGCTAGAACTTATCACTTCGATGGTTTCTTATAGTTCCCAATGAAACTTAGTGAAAACTTAGCCCTGCAATAATAGTTCACCTCAATTTCTTATAAAGTACGCATTTCCAATGGAATAAAACGATTCCGTTTGCTCTAAAACGTTGTAAACTTACGTATTACAACAGTTCTGTCCATGGAAACAGCTTAGAAGTTATTACTTCGATGGTTTCTTATAGTTCCCCATGAAACTTGGTGAAAACTTAGCCCCGCAATAATAGTTCACCTCAATTTCTTATAAAGTACGCATTTATCATGGAATAAAACCATTCCGTTTGCTCTAAAACGTTGTAAACTTACGTATTACAACAGTTCTGTCCATGGGAACAGCTTAGAACTTATTACTTCGATGGTTTCTTATAGTTCCCCATGAAACTTAGTGAAAATTTAGCCCCGCAATAAGAGTTCACCTCAATTTCTTATCAAGTACGCATTTCCCATGGAATAAAACGATTCCGTTTGCTCTAAAACGTTGTAAACTTACGTATTACAACAGTTCTGTCCATGGGAACAGCTTAGAACTTATTACTTCGATGGTTTCTTATAGTTCCCCATGAAACTTAGTGAAAATTTAGCCCCGCAATAAGGGTTCACCTCAATTTCTTATCAAGTACGCATTTCCCATGGAATAAAACGATTCCGTTTGCTCTAAAACGTTGTAAACTTACGTATTACAACAGTTCTGTCCATGGGAACAGCTTAGAACTTATTACTTCGATGGTTTCTTATAGTTCCCCATGAAACTTGGCGAAAACTTAGCCCCGCAATAATAGTTCACCTCAATTTCTTATAAAGTACACATTTCCCATGGAATAAAACGATTCCGTTTGCTCTAAAACGTTGTAAACTACGTATTACAACAGTTCTGTCCATGGGAACAGCTTAGAACTTTTTACTTCGATGGTTTCTTATAGTTCCCCATGAAACTTGGTGAAAACTTAGCCCCGCAATAATAGTTCACCTCAATTTCTTAAAAAGTACGCATTTCCCATGGAATAAAACGATTCCATTTGCTCTAAAACGTTGCAAACTACGTATTAGAACAGTTCTGTCCATGGGAACAGCTTAGAACTTTTTACTTCGATAGTTTCTTATAGTTCCCCATGAAACTTGGTGAAAACTTAGCCCTGCAATAATAGTTAACCTCAATTTCTTATAAAGTACGCATTTCCCATCGAATAAACGTTTCCGTTTGCTCTAAAACGTTGTAAACTACGTATTACAACAGTTCTGTCCATGGGAACAGCTTAGAAATTATTACTTCGATGGTTTCTTATAGTTCCCCATGAAACTTGGTGAAAACTTAGCCCTGCAATAATAGTTTACCTCAATTTCTTATAAAGTACGCATTTCCCATGGAATAAAACGATTCTGTTTGCTCTAAAACGTTGTAAACTTACGTATTACAACAGTTCTGTCCATGGGAACAGCTTAGAACTTATTACTTCGATGGTTTTTTATAGTTCCCCATGAAACTTAGTGAAAACTTAGCCCCGCAATAAGAGTTCACCTCAATTTCTTATCAAGTACGCATTTCCCATGGAATAAAACGATTCCGTTTGCTCTAAAACGTTGTAAACATACGTATTACAACAGTTCTATCCATGGCAACAGCTTAGAACTTATTACTTCGATGGTTTCTTATAGTTCCCCATGAAACTTAGTGAAAACTTAGCCCCGCATTAATAGTTCACCTCAATTTCTTATAAAGTACGCATTTCCCATGGAATAAAACGATTCCGTTTGCTCTAAAACGTTGTAAATTTACGTATTACAACAGTTCTGTCCATGGGAACAGCTAGAACTTATCACTTCGATGGTTTCTTATAGTTCCCCATGAAACTTAGTGAAAACTTAGCCCTGCAATAATAGTTCACCTCAATTTCTTATAAAGTACGCATTTCCAATGGAATAAAACGATTCCGTTTGCTCTAAAACGTTGTAAACTCACGTATTACAACAGTTCTGTCCATGGAAACAGCTTAGAAGTTATTACTTCGATGGTTTCTTATAGTTCCCCATGAAACTTGGTGAAAACTTAGCCCCGCAATAATAGTTCACCTCAATTTCTTATAAAGTACGCATTTATCATGGAATAAAACGATTCCGTTTGCTCTAAAACGTTGTAAACTGACGTATTACAACAGTTCTGTCCATGGGAACAGCTTAGAACTTATTACTTCGATGGTTTCTTATAGTTCCCCATGAAACTTAGTGAAAATTTAGCCCCGCAATAAGAGTTCACCTCAATTTCTTATCAAGTACGCATTTCCCATGGAATAAAACGATTCCGTTTGCTCTAAAACGTTGTAAACTTACGTATTACAACAGTTCTGTCCATGGGAGCAGCTTAGAACTTATTACTTCGATGGTTTCTTATAGTTCCCCATGAAACTTGGTGAAAACTTAGCCCTGCAATAATAGTTCACCTCAATTTCTTATAAAGTACGCATTTCCCATGGAATAAAACGATTCCGTTTGGTCTAAAACGTTGTAAACTTACGTATTACAACAGTTCTGTCCATGGGAACAGCTTAGAACTTATTGCTTCGATGGTTTCTTATAGTTCCCCATGAAACTTAGTGAAAATTTAGCCCCGCAATAAGAGTTCACCTCAATTTCTTATCAAGTACGCATTTCCCATGGAATAAAACGATTCCGTTTGCTCTAAATCGTTGTAAACTTACGTATTACAACAGTTCGGTCCATGGGAACAGCTTAGAACTTATTAATTCGATGGTTTCTTATAGTTCCCCATGAAACTTGGTGAAAACTTAGCCCCGCAATAATAGTTCACCTCAATTTCTTATAAAGTACGCATTTCCCATGGAATAAAACGATTCCGTTTGCTCTAAAACGTTGTAAACTACGTATTACAACAGTTTTGTCCATGGGAACAGCTTAGAACTTTTTACTTCGATGGTTTCTTTTAGTTCCCCATGAAACTTGGTGAAAACTTAGCCCCGCAATAATAGTTCACCTCAATTTCTTATAAAGTACGCATTTCCCATGGAATAAAACGATTCCATTTGCTCTAAAACGTTGTAAACTTCGTATTAGAACAGTTCTGTCCATGGGAACAGCTTAGAACTTTTTACTTCGATGGTTCCTTATAGTTCCCCATGAAACTTGGTGAAAACTTAGCCCTGCAATAATAGTTAACCTCAATTTCTTATAAAGTACGCGTTTCCCATCGAATAAACGTTTCCGTTTGCTCTAAAACGTTGTAAACTACGTATTACAACAGTTCTGTCCATGGGAACAGCTTAGAAATTATTACTTCGATGGTTTCTTATAGTTCCCCATGAAACTTGGTGAAAACTTAGCCCTGCAATAATAGTTTACCTCAATTTCTTATAAAGTACGCATTTCCCATGGAATAAAACGATTCTGTTTGCTCTAAAACGTTGTAAACCTACGTATTACAACAGTTCTGTCCATGGGAACAGCTTAGAACTTATTACTTCGATGGTTTTTTATAGTTCCCCATGAAACTTAGTGAAAACTTAGCCCCGCAATAAGAGTTCACCTCAATTTCTTATCAAGTACGCATTTCCCATGGAATAAAACGATTCCGTTTGCTCTAAAACGTTGTAAACATACGTATTACAACAGTTCTATCCATGGCAACAGCTTAGAACTTATTACTTCGATGGTTTCTTATAGTTCCCCATGAAACTTAGTGAAAACTTAGCCCCGCAATAATAGTTCACCTCAATTTCTTATAAAGTACGCATTTCCCATGGAATAAAACGATTCCGTTTGCTCTAAAACGTTGTAAACTTACGTATTACAACAGTTCTGTCCATGGGAACAGCTAGAACTTATCACTTCGATGGTTTCTTATAGTTCCCCATGAAACTTAGTGAAAACTTAGCCCTGCAATAATAGTTCACCTCAATTTCTTATAAAGTACGCATTTCCAATGGAATAAAACGATTCCGTTTGCTCTAAAACGTTGTAAACTTAGGTATTACAACAGTTCTGTCCATGGAAACAGCTTAGAAGTTATTACTTCGATGGTTTCTTATAGTTCCCCATGAAACTTGGTGAAAACTTAGCCCCGCAATAATAGTTCACCTCAATTTCTTATAAAGTACGCATTTATCATGGAATAAAACCATTCCGTTTGCTCTAAAACGATGTAAACTTACGTATTACAACAGTTCTGTCCATGGGAACAGCTTAGAACTTATTACTTCGATGGTTTCTTATAGTTCCCCATGAAACTTAGTGAAAATTTAGCCCCGCAATAAGAGTTCACCTCAATTTCTTATCAAGTACGCATTTCCCATGGAATAAAACGATTCCGTTTGCTCTAAAACGTTGTAAACTTACGTATTACAACAGTTCTGTCCATGGGAACAGCTTAGAACTTATTACTTCGATGGTTTCTTATAGTTCCCCATGAAACTTGGTGAAAACTTAGCCCCGCAATAATAGTTCACCTCAATTTCTTATAAAGTACGCATTTCCCATGGAATAAAACGATTCCGTTTGGTCTAAAACGTTGTAAACTTACGTATTACAACAGTTCTGTCCATGGGAACAGCTTAGAACTTATTACTTCGATGGTTTCTTATAGTTCCCCATGAAACTTAGTGAAAACTTAGCCCCGCAATAAGAGTTCACCTCAATTTCTTATCAAGTACGCATTTCCCATGGAGTAAAACGATTCCGTTTGCTCTAAAACGTTGTAAACTTTCGTATTACAACAGTTCTGTCCATGGGAACAGCTTAGAACTTATTACTTCGATGCATTCTTATTGTTCCCCATGAAATTTAGTGAAAACTTAGCCCCGCAATAATAGTTCACCTCAATTTCTTATAAAGTACGCATTTCCCATGGAATAAAACGATTCCGTTTGCTCTAAAACGTTGTAAACTACGTATTACAACAGTTCTGTCCATGGGAACAGCTTAGAACTTATTACCTCGATGGTTTCTTATAGTTCCCCATGAAACTTGGTGAAAACTCCCCGCAATAATAGTTCACCTCAATTTCTTATAAAGTACGCATTTCCCATGGAATAAAACGATTCCATTTGCTCTAAAACGTTGTAAACTACGTATTAGAACAGTTCTGTCCATGGGAACAGCTTAGAACTTTTTACTTCGATGGTTTCTTATAGTTCCCCATGAAACTTGGTTAAAACTTAGCCCTGCAACAATAGTTAACCTCAATTTCTTATAAAGTACGCATTTCCCATCGAATAAACGTTTCCCTTTGCTCTAAAAAGTTGTAAACCTACGTATTACAACTGTTCTGTCCATGGGAACAGCTTAGAACTTATTACTTCGATGGTTTTTTTATAGTTCCCCATGAACGTTAGTGAAAACTTAGCCCCGCAATTATAGTTCACCTCAATTTCTTATAAAGTACGCATTTCCCATGGAATAAAACGATTTCGTTTGCTCTAAAACGTTGTAAACTTACGTATTACAACAGTTCTGTCCATGGGAACAGCTTAGAACTTATTACTTCGATGGTTTCTTATAGTTCCTCATGAAACTTTGTGAGAACTTAGCCCCGCAATAATAGTTCACCTCAATTTCTTATAAAGTACGCATTTCCCATGGAATAAAACGATTCCGTTTGCTCTAAAACGTTGTAAACTTACGTATTACAACAGTTCAGTCCATGGCAACAGCTTAGAACTTATTACTTTGATGTTTTCTTATAGTTCTCCATGAAACTTAGTGAAAACTTAGCCCCGCAATAATAGTTCACCTCAATTTCTTATAAAGTACGCATTTCCCATGGAATAAAACGATTCTGTTTGCTCTAAAACGTTGTAAACTACGTATTACAACAGTTCTGTCCATGGGAACAGCTTAGAACTTATTACTTCTATGGTTTCTTATAGTTCCCCATGAAACTTGGTGAAAACTAAGCCCCGCAATAATAGTTCACCTCAATTTCTTATAATGTACGCATTTCCCATGGAATAAAACGATTCCATTTGCTCTAAAACGTTGTAAACTACGTATTAGAACAGTTCTGTCCATGGGAACAGCTTAGAACTTTTTACTTCGATGGTTTCTTATAGTTCCCCGTGAAACTTGGTTAAAACTTAGCCCTGCAATAATAGTTCACCTCAATTTCTTATAAAGTACGCATTTCCAATGGAATAAAACGATTCCGTTTGCTCTAAAACGTTGTAAACTTACGTATTACAACAGTTCTGTCCATGGAAACAGCTTAGAAGTTATTACTTCGATGGTTTCTTATAGTTCCCCATGAAACTTGGTGAAAACTTAGCCCCGCAATAATAGTTCACCTCAATTTTTTTATAAAGTACGCATTTATCATGGAATAAAACGATTCCGTTTGCTCTAAAACGTTGTAAACTTACGTATTACAACAGTTCTGTCCATGGGAACAGCTTAGAACTTATTACTTCGATGGTTTCTTATAGTTTCCCATGAAACTTAGTGAAAATTTAGCCCCGCAATAAGAGTTCACCTCAATTTCTTATCAAGTACGCATTTCCCATGGAATAAAACGATTCCGTTTGCTCTAAAACGTTGTAAACTTACGTATTACAACAGTTCTGTCCATGGGAACAGCTTAGAACTTATTACTTCGATGGTTTTTCTATAGTTCCCCATGAAACTTGGTGAAAACTTAGCCCCGCAATAATAGTTCACCTCAATTTCTTATAAAGTACGCATTTCCCATGGAATAAAACGATTCCGTTCGCTAAAAAGTTGTAAACTTACGTATTACAACAGTTCTGTCCATGGGAACAGCTTAGAACTTATTACTTCGATGGTTTCTTATAGTTCCCCATGAAACTTAGTGAAAATTTAGCCCCGCAATAAGAGTTCACCTCAATTTCTTATCAAGTACGCATTTCCCATGGAATAAAACGATTCCGTTTGCTCTAAAACGTTGTAAACTTACGTATTACAACAGTTCTGTCCATGGGAACAGCTTAGAACTTATTAATTCGATGGTTTCTTATAGTTCCCTTTGAAAGTTGGTGAAAACTTAGCCCCGCAATAATAGTTTACCTCAATTTCTTATAAAGTACGCATTTCCCATGGAATAAAACGATTCCGTTTGCTCTAAAACGTTGTAAACTACGTATTACAACAGTTCTGTCCATGGGAACAGCTTAGAACTTTTTACTTCGATGGTTTCTTATAGTTCCCCATGAAACTTGGTGAAAACTTAGCCCCGGAATAATAGTTCACCTCAATTTCTTATAAAGTACGCATTTCCCATGGAATAAAGCGATTCCATTTGCTCTAAAACGTTGTAAACTACGTATTAGAACAGTTCTGTCCATGGGAACAGCTTAGAACTTATTACTTCGATGGTTTTTTATAGTTCCCCATGAAACTTAGTGAAAACTTAGCCCCGCAATAAGAGTTCACCTCAATTTCTTATCTAGTACGCATTTCCCATGGAATAAAACGACTCCGTTTGCTCTAAAACGTTGTAAACATACGTATTACAACAGTTCTATCCATGGCAACAGCTTAGAACTTATTACTTCGATGGTTTCTTATAGTTCCCCATGAAACTTAGTGAAAACTTAGCCCCGCAATAATAGTTCACCTCAATTTCTTATAAAGTACGCATTTCCCATGGAATAAAACGATTCCGTTTGCTCTAAAACGTTGTAAACTTACGTATTACAACAGTTCTGTCCATGGGAACAGCTAGAACTTATCACTTCGATGGTTTCTTATAGTTCCCCATGAAACTTAGTGAAAACTTAGCCCTGCAATAATAGTTCACCTCAATTTCTTATAAAGTACGCATTTCCAATGGAATAAAACGATTCCGTTTGCTCTAAAACGTTGTAAACTTACGTATTACAACAGTTCTGTCCATGGAAACAGCTTAGAAGTTATTACTTCGATGGTTTCTTATAGTTCCCCATGAAACTTGGTGAAAACTTAGCCCCGCAATAATAGTTCACCTCAATTTCTTATAAAGTACGCATTTATCATGGAATAAAACCATTCCGTTTGCTCTAAAACGTTGTAAACTTACGTATTACAACAGTTCTGTCCATGGAAACAGCTAAGAAGTTATTACTTCGATGGTGTCTTATAGTTCCCCATGAAACTTAGTGAAAACTTAGCCCTGCAATAATAGTTCACCTCAATTTCTTATAAAGTACGCATTTCCAATGGAATAAAACGATTCCGTTTGCTCTATAACGTTGTAAACTTACGTATTACAACAGTTCTGTCCATGGAAACAGCTTAGAAGTTATTACTTCGATGGTTTCTTATAGTTCCCCATGAAACTTGGTGAAAACTTAGCCCCGCAATAATAGTTCACCTCAATTTCTTATAAAGTACGCATTTATCATGGAATAAAACCATTCCGTTTGCTCTAAAACGTTGTAAACTTACGTATTACAACAGTTCTGTCCATGGGAACAGCTTAGAACTTATTACTTCGATGGTTTCTTATAGTTCCCAATGAAACTTAGTGAAAATTTAGCCCCGCAATAAGAGTTCACCTCAATTTCTTATCAAGTACGCATTTCCCATGGAATAAAACGATTCCGTTTGCTCTAAAACGTTGTAAACTTACGTATTACAACAGTTCTGTCCATCGGAACAGCTTAGAACTTATTACTTCGATGGTTTCTTATAGTTCCCCATGAAACTTGGTGAAAACTTAGCCCCGCAATAATAGTTCACCTCAATTTCTTATAAAGTACGCATTTCCCATGGAATAAAACGATTCCGTTTGGTCTAAAACGTTGTAAACTTACGTATTACAACAGTTCTGTCCATGGGAACAGCTTAGAACTTATTACTTCGATGGTTTCTTATAGTTCCCCATGAAACTTAGTGAAAACTTAGCCCCGCAATAAGAGTTCACCTCAATTTCTTATCAAGTACGCATTTCCCATGGAGTAAAACGATTCCGTTTGCTCTAAAACGTTGTAAACTTACGTATTACAACAGTTTTGTCCATGGGAACAGCTTAGAACTTATTACTTCGATGCATTCTTATTGTTCCCCATGAAATTTAGTGAAAACTTAGCCCCAGAATAATAGTTCACCTCAATTTCTTATAAAGTACGCATTACCCATTGAATAAAACAATTCCGTTTGGTCTAAAACGTTGTAAACTTACGTATTACAACAGTTCAGTCCATGGCAACAGTTAGAACTTATTACTTTGATGTTTTCTTATAGTTCTCCATGAAACTTAGTGAAAACTTAGCCCCGCAATAATAGTTCACCTCAATTTCTTATAAAGTACGCATTTCCCATGGAATAAAACGATTCTGTTTGCTCTAAAACGTTGTAAACTACGTATTACAACAGTTCTGTCCATGGGAACAGCTTAGAACTTATTACTTCGATGGTTTCTTATAGTTCCCCATGAAACTTGGTGAAAACTAAGCCCCGCAATAATAGTTCACCTCAATTTCTTATAATGTACGCATTTCCCATGGAATAAAACGATTCCATTTGCTCTAAAACGTTGTAAACTACGTATTAGAACAGTTCTGTCCATGGGAACAGCTTAGAACTTTTTACTTCGATGGTTTCTTATAGTTCCCCGTGAAACTTGGTTAAAACTTAGCCCTGCAATAATAGTTAACCTCAATTTCTTATAATGTACGCATTTCCCATCGAATAAGCGTTTCCGTTTGCTCTAAAATGTTGTAAACCTATGTATTACAACAGTTCTGTCCATCGGAACAGCTTAGAACTTATTAATTCGATGGTTTTTTTATAGTTCCCCATGAACGTTAGTGAAAACATAGCCGCGCAATAATAGTTCACCTCAATTTCTTATAAACTATGCATTTCCCATGGCATAAAACGATTCCGTTTGCTCTAAAACGTTGTAAACTTACTTATTACAACAGTTCTGTCCATGGGAACAGCTTAGAACTTATTACTTCGATGGTTTCTCATAGTTCCCCATGAAAATTAGTGAAAACTTAGCCCCGCAATAATAGTTCACCTCAATTTCTTATAAATTACGCATTTCCCATGGAATAAAACGATTTCGTTTGCTCTAAAACGTTGTAAACTTACGTATTACAACAGTTCTTTCCATGGGAACAGCTTAGAACTTATTACTTCGATGGTTTCTTATAGTTCCCCATGAAACTTAGTGAGAACTTAGCCCAGCAATAATAGTTCCCCTCAATTTCTTATAAAGTACGCATTTCCCATTGAATAAAACAATTCCGTTTGGTCTAAAACGTTGTAAACTTACGTATTACAACAGTTCAGTCCATGGCAACAGTTAGAACTTATTACTTTGATGTTTTCTTATAGTTCTCCATGAAACTTAGTGAAAACTTAGCCCCGCAATAATAGTTCACCTCAATTTCTTATAAAGTACGCATTTCCCATGGAATAAAACGATTCTGTTTGCTCTAAAACGTTGTAAACTACGTATTACAACAGTTCTGTCCATGGGAACAGCTTAGAACTTATTACTTCGATGGTTTCTTATAGTTCCCCATGAAACTTGGTGAAAACTAAGCCCCGCAATAATAGTTCACCTCAATTTCTTATAATGTACGCATTTCCCATGGAATAAAACGATTCCATTTGCTCTAAAACGTTGTAAACTACGTATTAGAACAGTTCTGTCCATGGGAACAGCTTAGAACTTTTTACTTCGATGGTTTCTTATAGTTCCCCGTGAAACTTGGTTAAAACTTAGCCCTGCAATAATAGTTAACCTCAATTTCTTATAATGTACGCATTTCCCATCGAATAAACGTTTCCGTTTGCTCTAAAATGTTGTAAACCTATGTATTACAACAGTTCTGTCCATCGGAACAGCTTAGAACTTATTAATTCGATGGTTTTTTTATAGTTCCCCATGAACGTTAGTGAAAACATAGCCCCGCAATAATAGTTCACCTCAATTTCTTATAAACTATGCATTTCCCATAGCATAAAACGATTCCGTTTGCTCTAAAACGTTGTAAACTTACTTATTACAACAGTTCTGTCCATGGGAACAGCTTAGAACTTATTACTTCGATGGTTTCTCATAGTTCCCCATGAAAATTAGTGAAAACTTAGCCCCGCAATAATAGTTCACCTCAATTTCTTATAAATTACGCATTTCCCATGGAATAAAACGATTTCGTTTGCTCTAAAACGTTGTAAACTTACGTATTACAACAGTTCTTTCCATGGGAACAGCTTAGAACTTATTACTTCGATGGTTTCTTATAGTTCCCCATGAAACTTAGTGAGAACTTAGCCCAGCAATAATAGTTCCCCTCAATTTCTTATAAAGTACGCATTTCCCATGGAATAAAACGATTCCGTTTGCTCTAAAACGTTGTAAACTTACGTATTACAACAGTTCTGTCCATGGGAACAGCTTAGAACTTATTACTTCGATGGTTTCTTATAGTTCCCCATGAAACTTGGTGAAAACTTAGCCCTGCAATAATAGTTCACCTCAATTTCTTATAAAGTACGCATTTCCCATGGAATAAAACGATTCCATTTGCTCTAAAACGTTGTAAACTACGTATTAGAACAGTTCTGTCCATGGGAACAGCTTAGAACTTTTTACTTCGATGGTTTCTTATAGTTCCCCATGAAACTTGGTGAAAACTTAGCCCTGCAATAATAGTTAACCTCAATTTCTTATAAAGTACGCATTTCCCATCGAAAAAACGTTTCCGTTTGCTCTAAAACGTTGTAAACCTACGTATTACAACAGTTCTGTCCATGGGAACAGCTTAGAACTTTTTACTTCGATGGTTTTTTTATAGTTCCCCATGAAAGTTAGTGAGAACTTAGCCCCGCAATAATAGTTCACCTCAATTTTTTATAATCTATGCATTTCCCATGCCATAAAACGATTCCGTTTGCTCTAAAACGTTGTAAACTTACTTATTACAACAGTTCTGTCCATGGGAACAGCTTCGAACTTATTACTTCGATGGTTTCTTATAGTTCCTCATGAAAATTAGTGAAAACTTAGCCCCGCAATAATAGTTCACCTCAATTTCTTATAAAGTACGCATTTCCCATAGAATAAAACGATTCCGTTTGCTCTAAAACGTTGTAAACTACGTATTACAACAGTTCTGTCCATGGGAACAGCTTAGAAATTATTACTTCGATGGTTTCTTATAGTTCCCCATGAAACTTGGTGAAAACTTAGCCCTGCAATAATAGTTTACCTCAATTTCTTATAAAGTACGCATTTCCCATGGAGTAAAACGATTCTGTTTGCTCTAAAACGTTGTAAACTTACGTATTACAAAAGTTCTGTCCATGGGAACAGCTTAAAACTTATTACTTCGATGGTTTCTTATAGTTCCCCATGAAACTTAGTGAAAACTTAGCCCCGCAATAAGAGTTCACCTCAATTTCTTATCAAGTACGCATTTCCCATGGAATAAAACGATTCCGTTTGCTCTAAAACGTTGTAAACTTACGTATTACAACAGTTCTATCCATGGCAACAGCTTAGAACTTATTACTTCGATGGTTTCTTATAGTTCCCCATGAAACTTAGTGAAAACTTAGCCCCGCAATAATAGTTCACCTCAATTTCTTATAAAGTACGCATTTTTCATGGAATAAAACGATTCCGTTTGCTCTAAACGTTGTAAACTTACGTATTACAACAGTTCTGTCCATGGGAACAGCTTAGAACTTATTACTTCGATGGTTTCTTATAGTTCCCCATGAAACTTAGTGAAAATTTAGCCCCGCAAAAAGAGTTCACCTCAATTTCTTATCAAGTACGCATTTTCCATGGAATAAAACGATTCCGTTTGCTCTAAAACGTTGTAAACTTACGTATTACAACAGTTCTGTCCAGGAGAACAGCTTAGAACTTATTACTTCGATGGTTTCTTATAGTTCCCCATGAAACTTGGTGAAAACTTAGCCCCGCAATAATAGTTCACCTCAATTTCTTATAAAGTACGCATTTCCCATGGAATAAAACGATTCCGTTTGGTCTAAAATGTTGTAAACTTACGTATTACAACAGTTCTGTCCATGGGAACAGCTTAGAACTTATTACTTCGATGGTTTGTTATAGTTCCCCATGAAACTTAGTGAAAACTTAGCCCCGCAATAAGAGTTCACCTCAATTTCTTATCAAGTATGCATTTCCAAGGGAATAAAACGATTCCGTATGCTCTAAAACGTTGTAAACTTACGTATTACAACAGTTCTGTCCATGGGAACAGCTTAGAACTTATTACTTCGATGCATTCTTATTGTTCCCCATGAAATTTAGTGCAAACTTAGCCCCACAATAATAGTTCACCTCAATTTCTCATAAAGTACACATAACCCATGTAATAAAACGATTCCGTTTGCTCTAAAACGTTGTAAACTTACTTATTACAACAGTTCAGTCCATGGCAACAGCTTAGAACTTATTACTTCGAGGTTTTCTTATAGTTCCCCATGAAACTTAGTGAAAACTAAGCCCCGCAATAATAGTTCACCTCAATTTCTTATAAAGTACGCATTTCCCATGGAATAAAACGATTCCGTTTGCTCTAAAACGTTGTAAACTTACATTTTACAACAGTTCTGTCCATGGGAACAGCTTAGAACTGGTTACTTCGATGGTTTCTTATAGTTCCTCATGAAACTTAGTGAAAACTTAGCCCCGTAATAATAGTTCACCTCAATTTCTTATAAAGTACGCATTTCCCATGGAATAAAACGATTCCGTATGCTCTAAAACGTTGTAAACTTACGTATTACCACAGTTTTGTCAATGGGAACAGCTTAGAACTTATTACTTCGATGGTTTCTTATAGTTCCCGATGAAACTTAGTGAAAACTTAGCCCCGCAATAATAGTTCATCTCAATTTCTTATAAAGTACGCATTTCCCATGGAATAAAACGATTCCGTTTGCTCTAAAACGTTGTAAACTTACGTATTACAACAGTTCTGTCAATGGGAACAGCTTAAAACTTATTACTTCGATGGTTTCTTATAGTTCCCCATGAATCTTAGTGAAAACTAAGCCCCGCAATAATAGTTCCCCTCAATTTCTTATAAAGTACGCATTTCCCATGGAATAAAACGATTCCGTTTGCTCTAAAACGTTGTAAACTTACGTATTACAACAGTTCTGTCCATGGGAACAGTTTAGAACTTATTACTTCGATGGTTTCTTATAGTTCCCCATGAAACTTAGTGAAAACTTATCCCCGCAATAATAGTTCACCTCAATTTCTTATAAAGTACGTATTTCCCATTGAATAAAACGAGTCCGTTTGCTTTAAAACGTTGTAAACTTACGTATTACAACAGTTCTGTCCATGGGAACAGCTTAGAAGTTATTACTTCGATGGTTTCTTGTAGTTCCCCATGAAATTTGGTGAAAACTTAGCCCCCCAATAATAGTTCACCTCAATTTCTTATAAAGTACGCATTTTTCATGGAATAAAACGATTCCGTTTGCTCTAAAACGTTGTAAACTTACGTATTACAACAGTTCTGTCCATGGAAACAGCTTAGAACTTATTACTTCGATGGTTTCTTATAGTTCCCCATGAAACTTAGTGAAAATTTAGCCCCGCAATAAGAGTTCACCTCAATTTCTTATCAAGTACGCATTTCCCATGGAATAAAACGATTCCGTTTGCTCTAAAACGTTGTAAACTTACGTATTACAACAGTTCTGTCCATGGGAACAGCTTAGAACTTATTACTTCGATGGTTTCTTATAGTTCCCCATGAAACTTGGTGAAAACTTAGCCCCGCAATAATAGTTCACCTCAATTTCTTATAAAGTACGCATTTCCCATGGAATAAAACGATTCCGTATGCTCTAAAACGTTGTAAACTTACGTATTACCACAGTTTTGTCCATGGGAACAGCTTAGAACTTATTACTTCGATTGTTTCTTATAGTTCCCGACGAAACTTAGTGAAAACTTAGCCCCGCAATAATAGTTCACCTCAATTTCTTATAAAGTACGCATTTCCCATGGAATAAAACGATTCCGTATGCTCTAAAACGTTGTAAACTTACGTATTGCCACAGTTTTGTCCTTCGGAACAGCTTAGAACTTATTACTTCGATGGTTTCTTATAGTTCCCGATGAAACTTAGTGAAAACTTAGCCCCGCAATAATAGTTCATCTCAATTTCATATAAAGTACGCATTTCCCATGGAATAAAATGATTCCGTTTGCTCTAAAATGTTGTAAACTTACGTATTACAACAGTTCTGTCAATGGGAACAGCTTAAAACTTATTACTTCGATGGTTTCTTATAGTTCCCCATGAATCTTAGTGAAAACTAAGCCCTGCAATAATAGTTCCCCTCAATTTCTTATAAAGTACGCATTTCCCATGGAATAAAACGATTCCGTTTGCTCTAAAACGTTGTAAACTTACGTATTACAACAGTTCTGTCCATGGGAACAGTTTAGAACTTATTACTTCGATGGTTTCTTATAGTTCCCCATGAAACTTAGTGAAAACTTATCCCCGCAATAATAGTTCACCTCAATTTCTTATAAAGTACGTATTTCCCATTGAATAAAACGAGTCCGTTTGCTTTAAAACGTTGTAAACTTACGTATTACAACAGTTCTGTCCATGGGAACAGCTTAGAAGTTATTACTTCGATGGTTTCTTATAGTTCCCCATGAAACTTGGTGAAAACTTAGCCCCCCAATAATAGTTCACCTCAATTTCTTATAAAGTACGCATTTTTCATGGAGTAAAACGATTCCGTTTGCTCTAAAACGTTGTAAACTTACGTATTACAACAGTTCTGTCCATGGAAACAGCTTAGAACTTATTACTTCGATGGTTTCTTATAGTTCCCTATGAAACTTAGTGAAAATTTAGCCCCGCAATAAGAGTTCACCTCAATTTCTTATCAAGTACGCATTTCCCATGGAATAAAACGATTCCGTTTGCTCTAAAACGTTGTAAACTTACGTATTACAGCAGTTCTGTCCATGGGAACAGCTTAGAACTTATTACTTCGATGGTTTCTTATAGTTCCCCATGAAACTTGGTGAAAACTTAGCCCCGCAATAATAGTTCACCTCAATTTCTTATAAAGTACGCATTTCCCATGGAATAAAACGGTTCCGTTTGGTCTAAAACGTTGTAAACTTACGTATTACAACAGTTCTGTCCATGGGAACAGCTTAGAACTTATTACTTCGATGGTTTCTTATAGTTCCCCTAAACTTAGTGAAAACTTAGCCCCGCAATAAGAGTTCACCTCAATTTCTTATCAAGTACGCATTTCCAAGGGAATAAAACGATTCCGTATGCTCTAAAACGTTGTAAACTTACGTATTACAACAGTTCTGTCCATGGGAACAGCTTAGAACTTATTACTTCGATGCATTCTTATTGTTCCCCATGAAATTTAGTGAAAACTTAGCCCCACAATAATAGTTCACCTCAATTTCTTATAAAGTACACATAACCCATGTAATAAAACGATTCCGTTTGCTCTAAAACGTTGTAAACTTACTTATTACAACAGTTCAGTCCATGGCAACAGCTTAGAACTTATTACTTCGAGGTTTTCTTATAGTTCCCATGAAACTTAGTGAAAACTAAGCCCCGCAATAATAGTTCACCTCAATTTCTTATAAAGTACGCATTTCCCATGGAATAAAACGATTCCGTTTGCTCTAAAAAATTGTAAACTTACGTATTACAACAGTTCTGTCCATGGGAACAGCTTAGAACTTGTTACTTCGATGGTTTCTTATAGTTCCCCATGAAACTTAGTGAAAACTTAGCCCCGTAATAATAGTTCACCTCAATTTCTTATAAAGTACGCATTTCCCATGGAATAAAACGATTCCGTTTGCTCTAAAACGTTGTAAACTTACGTATTACAACAGTTCTGTCCATGGGAACAGTTTAGAACTTATTACTTCGATGGTTTCTCATAGTTCCCCATGAAACTTAGTGAAAACTTATCCCCGCAATAATAGTTCATCTCAATTTCTTATAAAGTACGTATTTCCCATTGAATAAAACGAGTCCGTTTGCTCTAAAACGTTGTAAACTTACGTGTTACAACAGTTCTGTCCATGGGAACAGCTTAAAACTTATTACTTCGATGGTTTCTTATAGTTCCCCATGAATCTTAGTGAAAACTAAGCCCCGCAATAATAGTTCACCTCAATTTCTTATAAAGTACGCATTTCCCATGGAATAAAACGATTCCGTTTGCTCTAAAACGTTGTAAACTTACGTATTACAACAGTTCTGTCCATGGGAACAGCTTAGAACTTATTACTTTGATGGTTTCTTATAGTTCCCCATGAAACTTGGTGAAAACTTAGCCCCGCTATAATAGTTCACCTCAATTTCTTATAAAGTACGCATTTCCCATGGAATAAAACGGTTCCGTTTGCTCTAAAACGTTGTAAACTTACGTATTACAACAGTTCTGTCCATGGAAACAGCTTAGAACTTATTACTTCGATGGTTTCTTATAGTTCCCTATGAAACTTAGTGAAAATTTAGCCCCGCAATAAGAGTTCACCTCAATTTCTTATCAAGTACGCATTTCCCATGGAATAAAACGATTCCGTTTGCTCTAAAACGTTGTAAACTTACGTATTACAACAGTTCTGTCCATGGGAACAGCTTAGAACTTATTACTTCGATGGTTTCTTATAGTTCCCGATGAAACTTAGTGAAAACTTAGCCCCGCAATAATAGTTCATCTCAATTTCTTATAAAGTACGCATTTCCCATGGAATAAAACGATTCCGTTTGCTCTAAAACGTTGTAAACTTACGTATTACAACAGTTCTGTCAATGGGAACAGCTTAAAACTTATTACTTCGATGGTTTCTTATAGTTCCCCATGAATCTTAGTGAAAACTAAGCCCCGCAATAATAGTTCCCCTCAATTTCTTATAAAGTACGCATTTCCCATGGAATAAAACGATTCCGTTTGCTCTAAAACGTTGTAAACTTACGTATTACAACAGTTCTGTCCATGGGAACAGTTTAGAAGTTATTACTTCGATGGTTTCTTATAGTTCCCCATGAAACTTAGTGAAAACTTATCCCCGCAATAATAGTTCACCTCAATTTCTTATAAAGTACGTATTTCCCATTGAATAAAACGAGTCCGTTTGCTTTAAAACGTTGTAAACTTACGTATTACAACAGTTCTGTCCATGGGAACAGCTTAGAAGTTATTACTTCGATGGTTTCTTGTAGTTCCCCATGAAATTTGGTGAAAACTTAGCCCCCCAATAATAGTTCATCTCAATTTCTTATAAAGTACGCATTTTTCATGGAATAAAACGATTCCGTTTGCTCTAAAACGTTGTAAACTTACGTATTACAACAGTTCTGTCCATGGAAACAGCTTAGAACTTATTACTTCGATGGTTTCTTATAGTTCCCCATGAAACTTAGTGAAAATTTAGCCCCGCAATAAGAGTTCACCTCAATTTCTTATCAAGTACGCATTTCCCATGGAATAAAACGATTCCGTTTGCTCTAAAACGTTGTAAACTTACGTATTACAACAGTTCTGTCCATGGGAACAGCTTAGAACTTATTACTTCGATGGTTTCTTATAGTTCCCCATGAAACTTGGTGAAAACTTAGCCCCGCAATAATAGTTCACCTCAATTTCTTATAAAGTACGCATTTCCCATGGAATAAAACGGTTCCGTTTGGTCTAAAACGTTGTAAACTTACGTATTACAACAGTTCTGTCCATGGGAACAGCTTAGAACTTATTACTTCGATGGTTTCTTATAGTTCCCCTAAACTTAGTGAAAACTTAGCCCCGCAATAAGAGTTCACCTCAATTTCTTATCAAGTACGCATTTCCAAGGGAATAAAACGATTCCGTATGCTCTAAAACGTTGTAAACTTACGTATTACAACAGTTCTGTCCATGGGAACAGCTTAGAACTTATTACTTCGATGCATTCTTATTGTTCCCCATGAAATTTAGTGAAAACTTAGCCCCACAATAATAGTTCACCTCAATTTCTTATAAAGTACACATAACCCATGTAATAAAACGATTCCGTTTGCTCTAAAACGTTGTAAACTTACTTATTACAACAGTTCAGTCCATGGCAACAGCTTAGAACTTATTACTTCGAGGTTTTCTTATAGTTCCCATGAAACTTAGTGAAAACTAAGCCCCGCAATAATAGTTCACCTCAATTTCTTATAAAGTACGCATTTCCCATGGAATAAAACGATTCCGTTTGCTCTAAAAAATTGTAAACTTACGTATTACAACAGTTCTGTCCATGGGAACAGCTTAGAACTTGTTACTTCGATGGTTTCTTATAGTTCCCCATGAAACTTAGTGAAAACTTAGCCCCGTAATAATAGTTCACCTCAATTTCTTATAAAGTACGCATTTCCCATGGAATAAAACGATTCCGTTTGCTCTAAAACGTTGTAAACTTACGTATTACAACAGTTCTGTCCATGGGAACAGTTTAGAACTTATTACTTCGATGGTTTCTCATAGTTCCCCATGAAACTTAGTGAAAACTTATCCCCGCAATAATAGTTCATCTCAATTTCTTATAAAGTACGTATTTCCCATTGAATAAAACGAGTCCGTTTGCTCTAAAACGTTGTAAACTTACGTGTTACAACAGTTCTGTCCATGGGAACAGCTTAAAACTTATTACTTCGATGGTTTCTTATAGTTCCCCATGAATCTTAGTGAAAACTAAGCCCCGCAATAATAGTTCACCTCAATTTCTTATAAAGTACGCATTTCCCATGGAATAAAACGATTCCGTTTGCTCTAAAACGTTGTAAACTTACGTATTACAACAGTTCTGTCCATGGGAACAGCTTAGAACTTATTACTTTGATGGTTTCTTATAGTTCCCCATGAAACTTGGTGAAAACTTAGCCCCGCAATAATAGTTCACCTCAATTTCTTATAAAGTACGCATTTCCCATGGAATAAAACGGTTCCGTTTGCTCTAAAACGTTGTAAACTTACGTATTACAACAGTTCTGTCCATGGAAACAGCTTAGAACTTATTACTTCGATGGTTTCTTATAGTTCCCTATGAAACTTAGTGAAAATTTAGCCCCGCAATAAGAGTTCACCTCAATTTCTTATCAAGTACGCATTTCCCATGGAATAAAACGATTCCGTTTGCTCTAAAACGTTGTAAACTTACGTATTACAACAGTTCTGTCCATGGGAACAGCTTAGAACTTATTACTTCGATGGTTTCTTATAGTTCCCCATGAAACTTGGTGAAAACTTAGCCCCGCAATAATAGTTCACCTCAATTTCTTATAAAGTACGCATTTCCCATGGAATAAAACGGTTCCGTTTGGTCTAAAACGTTGTAAACTTACGTATTACAACAGTTCTGTCCATGGGAACAGCTTAGAACTTATTACTTCGATGGTTTCTTATAGTTCCCCATGAAACTTAGTGAAAACTTAGCCCCGTAATAATAGTTCACCTCAATTTCTTATAAAGTACGCATTTCCCATGGAATAAAACGATTCCGTTTGCTCTAAAACGTTGTAAACTTACGTATTACAACAGTTCTGTCCATGGGAACAGTTTAGAACTTATTACTTCGATGGTTTCTCATAGTTCCCCATGAAACTTAGTGAAAACTTATCCCCGCAATAATAGTTCATCTCAATTTCTTATAAAGTACGTATTTCCCATTGAATAAAACGAGTCCGTTTGCTCTAAAACGTTGTAAACTTACGTGTTACAACAGTTCTGTCCATGGGAACAGCTTAAAACTTATTACTTCGATGGTTTCTTATAGTTCCCGACGAAACTTAGTGAAAACTTAGCCCCGCAATAATAGTTCACCTCAATTTCTTATAAAGTACGCATTTCCCATGGAATAAAACGATTCCGTATGCTCTAAAACGTTGTAAACTTACGTATTGCCACAGTTTTGTCCATGGGAACAGCTTAGAACTTATTACTTCGATGGTTTCTTATAGTTCCCGATGAAACTTAGTGAAAACTTAGCCCCGCAATAATAGTTCATCTCAATTTCTTATAAAGTACGCATTTCCCATGGAATAAAATGTTTCCGTTTGCTCTAAAACGTTGTAAACTTACGTATTACAACAGTTCTGTCCATGGAAACAGCTTAAAACTTATTACTTCGATGGTTTCTTATAGTTCCCCATGAATCTTAGTGAAAACTAAGCCCCGCAATAATAGTTCACCTCAATTTCTTATAAAGTACGCATTTCCCATGGAATAAAACGATTCCGTTTGCTCTAAAACGTTGTAAACTTACGTATTACAACAGTTCTGTCCATGGGAACAGCTTAGAACTTATTACTTCGATGGTTTCTTATAGTTCCCCATGAAACTTGGTGAAAACTTAGCCCCGCAATAATAGTTCACCTCAATTTCTTATAAAGTACGCATTTCCCATGGAATAAAACGGTTCCGTTTGCTCTAAAACGTTGTAAACTTACGTATTACAACAGTTCTGTCCATGGAAACAGCTTAGAACTTATTACTTCGATGGTTTCTTATAGTTCCCTATGAAACTTAGTGAAAATTTAGCCCCGCAATAAGAGTTCACCTCAATTTCTTATCAAGTACGCATTTCCCATGGAATAAAACGATTCCGTTTGCTCTAAAACGTTGTAAACTTACGTATTACAACAGTTCTGTCCATGGGAACAGCTTAGAACTTATTACTTCGATGGTTTCTTATAGTTCCCCATGAAACTTGGTGAAAACTTAGCCCCGCAATAATAGTTCACCTCAATTTCTTATAAACTACGCATTTCCCATGGAATAAAACGGTTCCGTTTGGTCTAAAACGTTGTAAACTTACGTATTACAACAGTTCTGTCCATGGGAACAGCTTAGAACTTATTACTTCGATGGTTTCTTATAGTTCCCCATGAAACTTAGTGAAAACTTAGCCCCGTAATAATAGTTCACCTCAATTTCTTATAAAGTACGCATTTCCCATGGAATAAAACGATTCCGTTTGCTCTAAAACGTTGTAAACTTACGTATTACAACAGTTCTGTCCATGGGAACAGTTTAGAACTTATTACTTCGATGGTTTCTCATAGTTCCCCATGAAACTTAGTGAAAACTTATCCCCGCAATAATAGTTCATCTCAATTTCTTATAAAGTACGTATTTCCCATTGAATAAAACGAGTCCGTTTGCTCTAAAACGTTGTAAACTTACGTGTTACAACAGTTCTGTCCATGGGAACAGCTTAAAACTTATTACTTCGATGGTTTCTTATAGTTCCCCATGAATCTTAGTGAAAACTTAGCCCCGCAATAATAGTTCACCTCAATTTCTTATAAAGTACGCATTTCCCATGGAATAAAACGATTCCGTTTGCTCTAAAACGTTGTAAACTTACGTATTACAACAGTTCTGTCCATGGGAACAGCTTAGAACTTATTACTTCGATGGTTTCTTATAGTTCCCCATGAAACTTGGTGAAAACTTAGCCTCGCAATAATAGTTCACCTCAATTTCTTATAAAGTACGCATTTCCCATGGAATAAAACGGTTCCGTTTGCTCTAAAACGTTGTAAACTTACGTATTACAACAGTTCTGTCCATGGAAACAGCTTAGAACTTATTACTTCGATGGTTTCTTATAGTTCCCTATGAAACTTAGTGAAAATTTAGCCCCGCAATAAGAGTTCACCTCAATTTCTTATCAAGTACGCATTTCCCATGGAATAAAACGATTCCGTTTGCTCTAAAACGTTGTAAACTTACGTATTACAACAGTTCTGTCCATGGGAACAGCTTAGAACTTATTACTTCGATGGTTTTTTATAGTTCCCCATGAAACTTGGTGAAAACTTAGCCCCGCAATAATAGTTCACCTCAATTTCTTATAAAGTACGCATTTCCCATGGAATAAAACGGTTCCGTTTGGTCTAAAACGTTGTAAACTTACGTATTACAACAGTTCTGTCCATGGGAACAGCTTAGAACTTATTACTTCGATGGTTTCTTATAGTTCCCCATGAAACTTAGTGAAAACTTAGCCCCGCAATAAGAGTTCACCTCTATTTCTTATCAAGTACGCATTTCCAAGGGAATAAAACGATTCCGTATGCTCTAAAACGTTGTAAACTTACGTATTACAACAGTTCTGTCCATGGGAACAGCTTAGAACTTATTACTTCGATGCATTCTTATTGTTCCCCATGAAATTTAGTGAAAACTAAGCCCCACAATAATAGTTCACCTCAATTTCTTATAAAGTACACATAACCCATGTAATAAAACGATTCCGTTTGCTCTAAAACGTTGTAAACTTACTTATTACAACAGTTCAGTCCATGGCAACAGCTTAGAACTTATTACTTCGAGGTTTTCTTATAGTTCCCCATGAAACTTAGTGAAAACTAAGCCCCGCAATAATAGTTCACCTCAATTTCTTATAAAGTACGCATTTCCCATGGAATAAAACGATTCCGTTTGCTCTAAAAAATTGTAAACTTACGTATTACAACAGTTCTGTCCATGGGAACAGCTTAGAACTTGTTACTTCGATGGTTTCTTATAGTTCCCCATGAAACTTAGTGAAAACTTAGCCCCGTAATAATAGTTCACCTCAATTTCTTATAAAGTACGCATTTCCCATGGAATAAAACGATTCCGTTTGCTCTAAAACGTTGTAAACTTACGTATTACAACAGTTCTGTCCATGGGAACAGTTTAGAACTTATTACTTCGATGGTTTCTCATAGTTCCCCATGAAACTTAGTGAAAACTTATCCCCGCAATAATAGTTCATCTCAATTTCTTATAAAGTACGTATTTCCCATTGAATAAAACGAGTCCGTTTGCTCTAAAACGTTGTAAACTTACGTGTTACAACAGTTCTGTCCATGGGAACAGCTTAAAACTTATTACTTCGATGGTTTCTTATAGTTCCCCATGAATCTTAGTGAAAACTAAGCCCCGCAATAATAGTTCACCTCAATTTCTTATAAAGTACGCATTTCCCATGGAATAAAACGATTCCGTTTGCTCTAAAACGTTGTAAACTTACGTATTACAACAGTTCTGTCCATGGGAACAGTTTAGAACTTATTACTTCGATGGTTTGTTATAGTTCCCCATGAAACTTGGTGAAAACTTAGCCCCGCAATAATAGTTCAACTCAATTTCTTATAAAGTACGTATTTCTCATTGAATAAAACGATTCCGTTTGCTCTAAAACGTTGTAAACTTACGTATTACAACAGTTCTGTCCATGGGAACAGTTTAGAACTTATTACTTCGATGGTTTCTTATAGTTCCCCATGAAACTTAGTGAAAACTTAGCCCCGCAATAATAGTTCACCTAAATTTCTTATAAAGTACACATTTCCCATGGAATAAAACGATTCCGTTTGCTCTAAAACGTTGTAAACTTACGTATTACGTATAACAGTTCTGTCCATGGGAACAGCTTAGAACTTATTATTTCGATGGTTTTTTTATAGTTCTCCATGAAAGTTAGTGAAAACTTAGCACCGCAATAATTGTTCACCTCAATATCTTATAAAGTACGCATTTCCCATGGAATAAAACGATTCCGTTTGCTCTAAAAAATTGTAAACTTACGTATTACAACAGTTCTGTCCATGGGAACAGCTTAGAACTTATTACTTCGATGAATTCTTATAGTTTCCCATGAAACTAAGTCAAAACTTAGCCCCGCAATAATAGTTCACCTCAATTTCTTATAAAGTACGCATTTCCCATGGAATAAAACGATTCCGTTTGCTCTAAAACGTTGTAAAGTTACGTATTACAACAGTTCTGTCCATGGGAACAGCTTAGAACTTATTACTTCGATGGCTCCCCATGAAACTTGGTGAAAACTTAACCCCGCAAAAATAGTTCACCTCAATTTCTTATAAAGTACGCATTTCCCATGGAATAAAACGATTCCGTTTGCTCTAAAACGTTGTAAACTTGCGTATTACAACAGTTCTGTCCATGGGAAAAGCTTAGAACTTATTACTTCAATGGTTTTTTATAGTTCCCCATGAAACTTGGTGAAAACTTAACGCCGCAATAATAGTTCACCTCAATTTCTTATAAAGTACGAATTTCCCATGGAATAAAACGATTCCGTTTGCTCTAAAACGTTGTAAACTTACGTATTACAACAGTTCTGTCCATGGGAACAGCTTAGAACCTATTACTTCGATGGTTTCTTATAGTTCCCCATGAAACTTAGTGAAAACTTAGCCCCGCAATAAGAGTTCACCTCAATTTCTTATAAAGTACGCATTTCCCATGGAATAAAACGATTCCGTTTGCTCTAAAACGTTGTAAACTTACGTATTACAACGGTTCTGTCCATGGGAACAGCTTAGAACTTATAACTTCAATGGTTTCTTATAGTTTCCCATGAAACTTGGTGAAAACTTAGCCCCGCAATAATAGTTCACCTCAATTACTTATAAAGTACGCATTTCCAATGGAATAAAACGATTCCGTTTGCTCTAAAACGTTGTAAACTTACGTATTACAACAGTTCTGTCCATGGGAACAGCTTAGAACTTATTACTTCGATGGTTTCTTATAGTTCCCCATGAAACTTAGTGAAAACTTAGCCCCGCAATAAGAGTTCACCTCATTTTCTTATCAAGTACGCATTTCTCATGGAATAAACGATTCCGTTTGCTCTAAAACGTTGTAAACTTGCGTATTACAACAGTTCTGTCCATGGGAACAGCTTAGAACTTATTACTTCGATGCATTCTTATAGTTCCCCATGAAACTTAGTGAAAACTTAGCCCCATAATAATAGTTCACCTCAATTTCTTATAAAGTACGCATTTCCCATGGAATAAAACGATTCCGTATGCTCTAAAACGTTGTAAACTTACGTATTACAACAGTTCTGTCCATGGGAACAGCTTAAAACTTATTACTTCGATGGTTTCTTATAGTTCCCGATAAAACTTAGTGAAAACTTAGCCCCGCAATAAAGGTTCACCTCAATTTCTTATAAAGTACGCATTTCCCATGGAATAAAGCGATTCCGTTTGTTCTAAAACGTTGTAAACTTACGTATTACAACAGTTCTGTCCATGGGAACAGCTTAAAACTTATTACTTCGATGGTTTCTTATAGTTCCCCATGAATCTTAGTGAAAACTAAGCCCCGCAATAATAGTTCACCTCAATTTCTTATAAAGTACGCATTTCCCATGGAATAAAACGATTCCGTTTGCTCTAAAACGTTGTAAACTTACGTATTACAACAGTTCTGTCCATGGGAACAGTTTAGAACTTATTACTTCGATGGTTTCTTATAGTTCCCCATGAAACTTAGTGAAAACTTATCCCCGCAATAATAGTTCACCTCAATTTCTTATAAAGTACGCATTTCCCATGGAATAAAACGATTCTGTTTGCTCTAAAACGTTTTAAACTTACGTATTACAACAGTTCTGTCCATGGGAACAGCTTAGAACTTATTACTTCGATGGTTTCTTATAGTTCCCGATGAAACTTATTGAAAACTTAGCCCCGCAATAATAGTTCACCTCAATTTCTTATAAAGTACGCATTTCCTATGGAATAAAACGATTCTGTTTGCTCTAAAACGTTTTAAACTTACGTATTACAACAGTTCTGTCCATGGGAACAGCTTAGAACTTATTACTTCGATGGTTTCTTATAGTTTCCCATGAAACTTAGTGAAAACTTAGCCCCGCAATAAGAGTTCACCTCAATTTCTTATCAAGTACGCATTTCCCATGGAATAAAACGATTCCGTTTGCTCTAAAACGTTGTAAACTTACGTATTACAACAGCTCTATCCATGAGAACAGCTTAGAACTTATTACTTCGATGGTTTTTTATAGTTCCCCATGAAACTTAGTGAAAACTTAGCCCCGCAATAATAGTTCACCTCAATTTCATATAAAGTACGCATTTCCCATGGAATAAAACGACTCCGTTTGCTCTAAAACGTTGTAAACTTACATATTACAACAGTTCTGTCCATGGGAACAGCTTAGAACTTATTACTTCGATGGTTTCTTATAGTTCCCCATGAAACTTAGTGAAAACTTAGCCTTGCAATAATAGTTCACCTCAATTTCTTATAAAGTACGCATTTCCCATGGAATAAAACGATTCCGTTTGCTCTAAAACGTTGTAAACTTACGTATAACAACAGTTCTGTCCATGGGAACAGTTTAGAACTTATTACTTCGATGGTTTCTTATAGTTCCCCATGAAACTTGGTGAAAACTTAGCCCTGCAATAATAGTTCACCTCAATTTCTTATAAAGTACGCATTTCCCATGGAATAAAACGATTCCGTTTGCTCTAAAACGTTGTAAACTTACGTATTACAACAGTTCTGTCCATGGGAACAGCTTAGAACTTATTACTTCGATGGTTTCTTATAGTTCCCCATGAAACTTAGTGAAAACTTAGGCCCGCAATAATAGTTCACCTCAATTTCTTATAAAGTACGCATTTCCCATGGAATAAAACGATTCTGTTTGCTCTAAAACGTTTTAAACTTACCTATTACAACAGTTCTGTCCATGGGAACAGCTTAGAACTTATTACTTCGATGGTTTCTTATAGTTCCCCATAAAACTTAGTGAAAACTTAGCCCCGCAATAAGAGTTCACCTCAATTTCTTATCAAGTACGCATTTCCCATGGAATAAAACGATTCCGTTTGCTCTAAAACGTTGTAAACTTACGTATTACAACAGTTCTATCCATGAGAACAGCTTAGAACTTATTACTTCGATGGTTTATTATAGTTCCCCATGAAACTTAGTGAAAACTTAGCCCCGCAATAATAGTTCACCTCAATTTCTTATAAAGTACGCATTTCCCATGGAATAAAACGACTCCGTTTGCTCTAAAACGTTGTAAACTTACGTATTACAACAGTTCTGTCCATGGGAACAGCTTAGAACTTATTACTTCGATGGTTTCTTGTAGTTCCCCATGAAACTTAGTGAAAACTTAGCCCCGCAATAATAGTTCACCTCAATTTCTTATAAAGTACGCATTTCCCATGGAATAAAACGATTTCGTTTGCTCTAAAACGTTGTAAACTTACGTATTACAACAGTTCTGGCCATTGGACAGCTTAGAACTTATTACTTCGATGGTTTCTTATAGTTCCCCGTGACACTTAGTGAAAACTTAGCCCCGCAATAATCGTTCACCTCAATTTCTTATAAAGTACGCATTTCCCATGGAATAAAACGATTCCGTTTGCTGTAAAACGTTGTAAACTTACGTATTACAACAGTTCTGTCCATGGGAACAGCTTAGAATTTATTACTTCGATGGTTTCTTATAGTTCCCCATGAAACTTAGTGAAAACTTAGCCCCAAAATAATAGTTCACCTCAATTTCTTATAAAGTACGCATTTCCCAGTGAATAAAACGATTCTGTTTGCTCTAAAACGTTGTAAACTTACGTATAACAACAGTTCTCTCCGTGGGAACAGCTTAGAACTTATTACTTCGATGGTTTCTTATAGTTCCCCATGAAACTTAGTGAAAACTTAGCCCCGCAATAAGAGTTAACCTCAATTTCTTATAAAGTACGCATTACCCATGGAATAAAACGATTCCGTTTGCTCTAAAACGTTGTAAACTTACGTATTACAACAGTTCTGTCCATCGGAACAGCTTAGAACTTATTACTTCCATGTTTTCTTATAGTTCCCCATGAAACTTAGTGAAAACTTAGCCCCGCAATAATAGTTCACCTCAATTTCTAATAAAGTACGCATTTCCCATGGAATAAAACGATTCCGTTTGCTCTAAAACGTTGTAAACTTACGTATTACAACAGTTCTGTCCATGGGAACAGCTTAGAACTTATTAGTTCGATGGTTTCTTTTAGTTCTTTACGAAACTTAGTGAAAACTTAGTCCCGTAATAATAGTGCACCTCAATTTCTTATGAAGTACGCATTTCCCATTGAATAAAACGATTCTGTTTGCTCTAAAACGTTGTAAACTTAGGTATTACCACTGTTCTGTCCATGGGAACAGCTTAGAACTTATTACTTCGATGGTTTCTTATAGTTCCCGATGAAACTTTGTGAAAACTTAGCCCCGCAATAACAGTTCACCTCAATTTCTTATAAAGTACGCATTTCCCATGGAATAAAACGATTCCGTTTGCTCTAAAACGTTGTAAACTTACGTATTACAACAGTTCTGTCCATGGGAACAGCTTAGAACTTATTAGTTCGATGGTTTCTTTTAGTTCTTTACGAAACTTAGTGAAAACTTAGCCCCGTAATAATAGTGCACCTCAATTTCTTATAAAGTACGCATTTCCCAGTGAATAAAACGATTCTGTTTGCTCTAAAACGTTGTAAACTTACGTATAACAACAGTTCTCTCCGTGGGAACAGCTTAGAACTTATTACTTCGATGGTTTTTTATAGTTCCCCATGAAACTTAGTGAAAACTTAGCCCCGCAATAAGAGTTAACCTCAATTTCTTATAAAGTACGCATTACCCATGGAATAAAACGATTCCGTTTGCTCTAAAACGTTGTAAACTTACGTATTACAACAGTTCTGTCCATCGGAACAGCTTAGAACTTATTACTTCCATGTTTTCTTATAGTTCCCCATGAAACTTAGTGAAAACTTAGCCCCGCAATAATAGTTCACCTCAATTTCTAATAAAGTACGCATTTCCCATGGAATAAAACGATTCCGTTTGCTCTAAAACGTTGTAAACTTACGTATTACAACAGTTCTGTCCATGGGAACAGCTTAGAACTTATTAGTTCGATGGTTTCTTTTAGTTCTTTACGAAACTTAGTGAAAACTTAGTCCCGTAATAATAGTGCACCTCAATTTCTTATGAAGTACGCATTTCCCATTGAATAAAACGATTCTGTTTGCTCTAAAACGTTGTAAACTTAGGTATTACCACTGTTCTGTCCATGGGAACAGCTTAGAACTTATTACTTCGATGGAATCTTATAGTTCCCGATGAAACTTAGTGAAAACTTAGCCCCGCAATAATAGTTCACCTCAATTTCTTATAAAGTACACATTTCTTATGGAATAAAACGATTCCGTTTGCTCTAAAACGTTTTAAACTTACGTATTACAACAGTTCTGTCCATGGGAATAGCTTAGAACTTATTACTTTGATGGTTTCTTATAGTTCCCGATGAAACTTAGTGAAAACTTAGCCCGGCAATAATAGTTCACCTCAATTTCTTATAAAGTACGCATTTCCCATGGAATAAAACGATTCCGATTGCTCTAAAACGTTGTAAACTTACGTATTACAACAGTTCTGTCCATGGGAACAGCTTAGAACTTATTAGTTCGATGGTTTCTTTTAGTTCTTTACGAAACTTAGTGAAAACTTAGCCCCGTAATAATAGTGCACCTCAATTTCTTATAAAGTACGCATTTCCCAGTGAATAAAACGATTCTGTTTGCTCTAAAACGTTGTAAACTTACGTATAACAACAGTTCTCTCCGTGGGAACAGCTTAGAACTTATTACTTCGATGGTTTCTTATAGTTCCCCATGAAACTTAGTGAAAACTTAGCCCCGCAATAAGAGTTAACCTCAATTTCTTATAAAGTACGCATTACCCATGGAATAAAACGATTCCGTTTGCTCTAAAACGTTGTAAACTTACGTATTACAACAGTTCTGTCCATCGGAACAGCTTAGAACTTATTACTTCCATGTTTTCTTATAGTTCCCCATGAAACTTAGTGAAAACTTAGCCCCGCAATAAGAGTTAACCTCAATTTCTTATAAAGTACACATTTCTTATGGAATAAAACGATTCCGTTTGCTCTAAAACGTTTTAAACTTACGTATTACAACAGTTCTGTCCATGGGAATAGCTTAGAACTTATTACTTTGATGGTTTCTTATAGTTCCCGATGAAACTTAGTGAAAACTTAGCCCGGCAATAATAGTTCACCTCAATTTCTTATAAAGTACGCATTTCCCATGGAATAAAACGATTCCGATTGCTCTAAAACGTTGTAAACTTACGTATTACAACAGTTCTGTCCATGGGAACAGCTTAGAACTTATTACTTCGATGGTTTCTTATAGTTCCCCCTGAAACTTAGTGAAAATTTAGCCCCGCAATAATAGTTCACCTGAATTTCTTATAAAGTACGCATTTCCCATGGAATAAAACGATTTCGTTTGCTCTAAAACGTTGTAAACTTACGTATTACAACAGTTCTGGCCATCGGACAGCTTAGAACTTATTACTTCTATGGTTTCTTATAGTTCCCCGTGAAACTTAGTGAAAACTTAGCCCCGCAATAATAGCTCACCTCAATTTCTTATAAAGTACGCATTTCCCATGGAATAAAACGATTCCGTTTGCTGTAAAACGTTGTAAACTTACGTATTACAACAGTTCTGTCCATGGGAACAGCTTAGAACTTATTACTTCGATGGTTTCTTATAGTTCCCCATGATACTTAGTGAAAACTTAGCCCCAAAATAATAGTTCACCTAAATTTCTTATAAAGTACGCATTTCCCATGGAATAAAACGATTTGGTTTGCTCTAAAACGTTGTAAACTTACGTATTACAACAGTTCTGGCCATTGGACAGCTTAGAACTTATTACTTCTATGGTTTCTTATAGTTCCCCGTGAAACTTAGTGAAAACTTAGCCCCGCAATAATAGTTCACCTGAATTTCTTATAAATTACGCATTTCCCATGGAATAAAACGATTTCGTTTGCTCTAAAACGTTGTAAACTAACGTATTACAACAGTTCTGGCCATTGGACAGCTTAGAACTTATTACTTCTATGGTTTCTTATAGTTCCCCGTGAAACTTAGTGAAAACTTAGCCCCGCAATAATAGTTCACCTCAATTTCTTATAAAGTACGCATTTCCCATGGAATAAAACGATTCCGTTTGCTGTAAAACGTTGTAAACTTACGTATTACAACAGTTCTGTCCATGGGAACAGCTTAGAACTTATTACTTCGATGGTTTCTTATAGTTCCCCATGATACTTAGTGAAAACTTAGCCCCAAAATAATAGTTCACCTAAATTTCTTATAAAGTACGCATTTCCCATGGAATAAAACGATTTGGTTTGCTCTAAAACGTTGTAAACTTACGTATTACAACAGTTCTGGCCATTGGACAGCTTAGAACTTATTACTTCTATGGTTTCTTATAGATCCCCGTGAAACTTAGTGAAAACTTAGCCCCGCAATAATAGTTCACCTCAATTTCTTATAAAGTACGCATTTCCCATGGAATAAAACGATTCCGTTTGCTGTAAAACGTTGTAAACTTACGTATTACAACAGTTCTGTCCATGGGAACAGCTTAGAACTTATTACTTCGATGGTTTCTTATAGTTCCCCATGAAACTTAGTGAAAACTTAGCCCCTAAATAATAGTTCACCTAAAATTCTTATAAAGTACGCATTTCCCATGGAATAAAACGATTGTGTTTGCTCTAAAACGTTGTAAACTTACGTATAACAACAGTTCTCTCCGTGGGAACAGCTTAGAACTTATTACTTCGATGGTTTCTTATAGTTCCCCATGAAACTTAGTGAAAACTTAGCCCCGCAATAAGAGTTAACCTCAATTTCTTATAAAGTACGCATTACCCATGGAATAAAATGATTCCATTTGCTCTAAAACGTTGTAAACTTACGTATTACAACAGTTCTGTCCATGGGAACAGCTTAGAACTTATTACTTCCATGTTTTCTTATAGTTCCCCATGAAACTTAGTGAAAACTTAGCCCAGCAATAATAGTTCACCTCAATTTCTTATAAAGTACGCATTTCCCATGGAATAAAACGATTCCGTTTGCTCTAAAACGTTGTAAACTTAGGTATTACCACTGTTCTTTCCATGGGAACAGCTTAGAACTTATTACTTTGATGGTTTCTTATAGTTCCCGATGAAACTTAGTGAAAACTTAGCCCCGCAATAATAGTTCACCTCAATTTCTTATAAAGTACGCAATTCCCATGGAATAAAACGATTCCGTTTGCTCTAAAACGTTGTAAACTTACGTATTACAACAGTTCTGTCCATGGGAACAGCTTAGAACTTATTACTTTGATGGTTTCTTATAGTTCCCCATGAAACTTAGTGAAAACTTAGCCCGGCAATAATAGTTCACCTCAATTTCTTATAAAGTACGCATTTCCCATGGAATAAAACGATTCCGATTGCTCTAAAACGTTGTAAACTTACGTATTACAACAGCTCTGTCCATGGGAACAGCTTAGAACTTATTACTTCGATGGTTTCTTATAGTTCCCCCTGAGACTTAGTGAAAATTTAGCCCCGCAATAAGAGTTCACCTCAATTTCTTATCAAGTACGCATCTCCCATGGAATAAAACGATTCCGTTTGCTCTAAAAAGGTGTAAACTTACGTATTACAACAGTTCTATCCATGGGAACAGCTTAGAACTTATTACCTCGATGGTTTCTTATAGTTCCCCATGAAACTTAGTGAAAACTTAGCCCCGCAATAATAGTTCACCTAATTTTCTTATAAAGTACGCATTTCCCATGGAATAAAACGATTCTGTTTGCTATAAATCGTTGTAAATTTACGTATTACAACAGTTCTGTCCATGGGAACAGCTTAGAACTTATTACTTCCATGGTTTCTTATAGTTCCCAATGAAACTTAGTGAAAACTTATCCAGCAATAATAGTTCACCTCAATTTCTTATAATGTACGCATTTCCCATGGAATAAAACTATTCCGTTTGCTCTAAAACGTTGTAAACTTACGTATTACAACAGTTCTGTCCATGGGAACAGCTTAGAACTTATTACTTCGATGGTTTCTTATAGTTCCCAATGAAACTAAGTGAAAACTTAGCCCTGCAATAATAGTTCACCTCAATTTCTTATAAAGTACGCATTTCCCATGGAATAAAACGATTCCGTTTGCTCTAAAACGTTGTAAATTTACGTATTACAACAGTTCTGTCCATGCGAACAGCTTAGAACTTATTACTTCGATAGTTTCTTATAGTTCCCAATGAAACTTAGTGAAAACTTATCCCTCAATAATATTTCACCTCAATTTCTTATAAAGTACGCATTTCCCATGGAATAAAACGATTCCGTTTGCTCTAAAACGTTGTAAATTTACGTATTACAACAGTTCTGTCCATGCGAACAGCTTGAAACTTATTACTTCGATAGTTTCTTATAGTTCCCAATGAAACTTAGTGAAAACTTATCCTGCAATAATATTTCACCTCAATTTCTTATAAAGTACACATTTCCCATTGAACAAAACGATTCCGTTTGCTCTAAAACGTTGTAAACTTACGTATTACAACAGTTCTGTCCATGGGAACAGCCTAGAATTTATTACTTCGATTGTTTCTTATAGTTCCCCATGAACCTTAGTGAAAACTTAGCCCCGCAATAATAGTTCACCTCAATTTCTTATAAAGTACGCATTTCCAATGGAATAAAACGATTCCGTTTACTATAAATCGTTGTAAATTTACGTATTACAACAGTTCTGTGCATGGGAACAGCTTAGAACTTATTACTTCCATGGTTTCTTATAGTTCCCCATGAAACTTAGTGAAAACTTATCCAGCAATAATAGTTCAACTCAATTTCTTATAATGTACGCATTTCCCATGGAATAAAACGATTCCGTTTGCTCTAAAACGTTGTAAACTTACGTATTACAACAGTTCTGTCCATGGGAACAGCTTAGAACTTATTACTTCGATGGCTTCTTATAGTTTCCCATGAAACTTAGTGAAAACTTATCCCGCAATAATATTTCACCTCAATTTCTTATAAAGTACGCATTTCCCATGGAATAAAACGATTCCGTTTGCTCTAAAACGTTGTAAACTTACGTATTACAACAGTTCTTTCCATGGGAACAACCTAGAACTTATTACTTCGATTGTTTCTTATAGTTCCCCTTGAACCTTAGTGAAAATTTAGCCCCGCAATAATAGTTCACCTCAATTTCTTATAAAATACGCATTTCCTATGGAATAAAACGATTCCGTTTGCAATAAATCGTTGTAAATTTACGTATTACAACAGTTCTGTCCATGGGAACAGCTTAGAACTTATTACTTCCATGATTTCTTATAGTTCCCAATGAAACTAAGTGAAAACTTAGCCCCGCAATAATATTTCACCTTAATTTCTTATAAATTAGGCATTTCCCATGGAATAAAACGATTCCGTTTGCTCTAAAACGTTGTAAACTTACGTATTACAACAGTTCTGTCCATGGGAACAGCCTAGAACTTATTACTTCGATTGTTTCTTATAATTCCCTATGAAACTTAGTGAAAACTTAGCTCCGCAATAATAGTTCACCTCAATTTCTTATAAAGTACGCATTTTGCATGGAATAAAACGATTCTGTTTGCTCTAAAACGTTTTAAACTTACCTATTACAACAGTTCTGTCCATGGGAACAGCTTAGAACTTATTACTTCGATGGTTTCTTATAGTTCCCCATAAAACTTAGTGAAAACTTAGCCCCGCAATAAGAGTTCACCTCAATTTCTTATCAAGTACGCATTTCCCATGGAATAAAACGATTCCGTTTGCTCTAAAACGTTGTAAACTTACGTATTACAACAGTTCTATCCATGAGAACAGCTTAGAACTTATTACTTCGATGGTTTATTATAGTTCCCCATGAAACTTAGTGAAAACTTAGCCCCGCAATAATAGTTCACCTCAATTTCTTATAAAGTACGCATTTCCCATGGAATAAAACGACTCCGTTTGCTCTAAAACGTTGTAAACTTACGTATTACAACAGTTCTGTCCATGGGAACAGCTTAGAACTTATTACTTCGATGGTTTCTTGTAGTTCCCCATGAAACTTAGTGAAAACTTAGCCCCGCAATAATAGTTCACCTCAATTTCTTATAAAGTACGCATTTCCCATGGAATAAAACGATTTCGTTTGCTCTAAAACGTTGTAAACTTACGTATTACAACAGTTCTGGCCATTGGACAGCTTAGAACTTATTACTTCGATGGTTTCTTATAGTTCCCCGTGACACTTAGTGAAAACTTAGCCCCGCAATAATCGTTCACCTCAATTTCTTATAAAGTACGCATTTCCCATGGAATAAAACGATTCCGTTTGCTGTAAAACGTTGTAAACTTACGTATTACAACAGTTCTGTCCATGGGAACAGCTTAGAATTTATTACTTCGATGGTTTCTTATAGTTCCCCATGAAACTTAGTGAAAACTTAGCCCCAAAATAATAGTTCACCTCAATTTCTTATAAAGTACGCATTTCCCAGTGAATAAAACGATTCTGTTTGCTCTAAAACGTTGTAAACTTACGTATAACAACAGTTCTCTCCGTGGGAACAGCTTAGAACTTATTACTTCGATGGTTTCTTATAGTTCCCCATGAAACTTAGTGAAAACTTAGCCCCGCAATAAGAGTTAACCTCAATTTCTTATAAAGTACGCATTACCCATGGAATAAAACGATTCCGTTTGCTCTAAAACGTTGTAAACTTACGTATTACAACAGTTCTGTCCATCGGAACAGCTTAGAACTTATTACTTCCATGTTTTCTTATAGTTCCCCATGAAACTTAGTGAAAACTTAGCCCCGCAATAATAGTTCACCTCAATTTCTAATAAAGTACGCATTTCCCATGGAATAAAACGATTCCGTTTGCTCTAAAACGTTGTAAACTTACGTATTACAACAGTTCTGTCCATGGGAACAGCTTAGAACTTATTAGTTCGATGGTTTCTTTTAGTTCTTTACGAAACTTAGTGAAAACTTAGTCCCGTAATAATAGTGCACCTCAATTTCTTATGAAGTACGCATTTCCCATTGAATAAAACGATTCTGTTTGCTCTAAAACGTTGTAAACTTAGGTATTACCACTGTTCTGTCCATGGGAACAGCTTAGAACTTATTACTTCGATGGTTTCTTATAGTTCCCGATGAAACTTTGTGAAAACTTAGCCCCGCAATAACAGTTCACCTCAATTTCTTATAAAGTACGCATTTCCCATGGAATAAAACGATTCCGTTTGCTCTAAAACGTTGTAAACTTACGTATTACAACAGTTCTGTCCATGGGAACAGCTTAGAACTTATTAGTTCGATGGTTTCTTTTAGTTCTTTACGAAACTTAGTGAAAACTTAGCCCCGTAATAATAGTGCACCTCAATTTCTTATAAAGTACGCATTTCCCAGTGAATAAAACGATTCTGTTTGCTCTAAAACGTTGTAAACTTACGTATAACAACAGTTCTCTCCGTGGGAACAGCTTAGAACTTATTACTTCGATGGTTTTTTATAGTTCCCCATGAAACTTAGTGAAAACTTAGCCCCGCAATAAGAGTTAACCTCAATTTCTTATAAAGTACGCATTACCCATGGAATAAAACGATTCCGTTTGCTCTAAAACGTTGTAAACTTACGTATTACAACAGTTCTGTCCATCGGAACAGCTTAGAACTTATTACTTCCATGTTTTCTTATAGTTCCCCATGAAACTTAGTGAAAACTTAGCCCCGCAATAATAGTTCACCTCAATTTCTAATAAAGTACGCATTTCCCATGGAATAAAACGATTCCGTTTGCTCTAAAACGTTGTAAACTTACGTATTACAACAGTTCTGTCCATGGGAACAGCTTAGAACTTATTAGTTCGATGGTTTCTTTTAGTTCTTTACGAAACTTAGTGAAAACTTAGTCCCGTAATAATAGTGCACCTCAATTTCTTATGAAGTACGCATTTCCCATTGAATAAAACGATTCTGTTTGCTCTAAAACGTTGTAAACTTAGGTATTACCACTGTTCTGTCCATGGGAACAGCTTAGAACTTATTACTTCGATGGAATCTTATAGTTCCCGATGAAACTTAGTGAAAACTTAGCCCCGCAATAATAGTTCACCTCAATTTCTTATAAAGTACACATTTCTTATGGAATAAAACGATTCCGTTTGCTCTAAAACGTTTTAAACTTACGTATTACAACAGTTCTGTCCATGGGAATAGCTTAGAACTTATTACTTTGATGGTTTCTTATAGTTCCCGATGAAACTTAGTGAAAACTTAGCCCGGCAATAATAGTTCACCTCAATTTCTTATAAAGTACGCATTTCCCATGGAATAAAACGATTCCGATTGCTCTAAAACGTTGTAAACTTACGTATTACAACAGTTCTGTCCATGGGAACAGCTTAGAACTTATTAGTTCGATGGTTTCTTTTAGTTCTTTACGAAACTTAGTGAAAACTTAGCCCCGTAATAATAGTGCACCTCAATTTCTTATAAAGTACGCATTTCCCAGTGAATAAAACGATTCTGTTTGCTCTAAAACGTTGTAAACTTACGTATAACAACAGTTCTCTCCGTGGGAACAGCTTAGAACTTATTACTTCGATGGTTTCTTATAGTTCCCCATGAAACTTAGTGAAAACTTAGCCCCGCAATAAGAGTTAACCTCAATTTCTTATAAAGTACGCATTACCCATGGAATAAAACGATTCCGTTTGCTCTAAAACGTTGTAAACTTACGTATTACAACAGTTCTGTCCATCGGAACAGCTTAGAACTTATTACTTCCATGTTTTCTTATAGTTCCCCATGAAACTTAGTGAAAACTTAGCCCCGCAATAATAGTTCACCTCAATTTCTAATAAAGTACGCATTTCCCATGGAATAAAACGATTCCGTTTGCTCTAAAACGTTGTAAACTTACGTATTACAACAGTTCTGTCCATGGGAACAGCTTAGAACTTATTAGTTCGATGGTTTCTTTTAGTTCTTTACGAAACTTAGTGAAAACTTAGTCCCGTAATAATAGTGCACCTCAATTTCTTATGAAGTACGCATTTCCCATTGAATAAAACGATTCTGTTTGCTCTAAAACGTTGTAAACTTAGGTATTACCACTGTTCTGTCCATGGGAACAGCTTAGAACTTATTACTTCGATGGAATCTTATAGTTCCCGATGAAACTTAGTGAAAACTTAGCCCCGCAATAATAGTTCACCTCAATTTCTTATAAAGTACACATTTCTTATGGAATAAAACGATTCCGTTTGCTCTAAAACGTTTTAAACTTACGTATTACAACAGTTCTGTCCATGGGAATAGCTTAGAACTTATTACTTTGATGGTTTCTTATAGTTCCCGATGAAACTTAGTGAAAACTTAGCCCGGCAATAATAGTTCACCTCAATTTCTTATAAAGTACGCATTTCCCATGGAATAAAACGATTCCGATTGCTCTAAAACGTTGTAAACTTACGTATTACAACAGTTCTGTCCATGGGAACAGCTTAGAACTTATTACTTCGATGGTTTCTTATAGTTCCCCCTGAAACTTAGTGAAAATTTAGCCCCGCAATAATAGTTCACCTGAATTTCTTATAAAGTACGCATTTCCCATGGAATAAAACGATTTCGTTTGCTCTAAAACGTTGTAAACTTACGTATTACAACAGTTCTGGCCATCGGACAGCTTAGAACTTATTACTTCTATGGTTTCTTATAGTTCCCCGTGAAACTTAGTGAAAACTTAGCCCCGCAATAATAGTTCACCTCAATTTCTTATAAAGTACGCATTTCCCATGGAATAAAACGATTCCGTTTGCTGTAAAACGTTGTAAACTTACGTATTACAACAGTTCTGTCCATGGGAACAGCTTAGAACTTATTACTTCGATGGTTTCTTATAGTTCCCCATGATACTTAGTGAAAACTTAGCCCCAAAATAATAGTTCACCTAAATTTCTTATAAAGTACGCATTTCCCATGGAATAAAACGATTTGGTTTGCTCTAAAACGTTGTAAACTTACGTATTACAACAGTTCTGGCCATTGGACAGCTTAGAACTTATTACTTCTATGGTTTCTTATAGTTCCCCGTGAAACTTAGTGAAAACTTAGCCCCGCAATAATAGTTCACCTGAATTTCTTATAAAGTACGCATTTCCCATGGAATAAAACGATTTCGTTTGCTCTAAAACGTTGTAAACTAACGTATTACAACAGTTCTGGCCATTGGACAGCTTAGAACTTATTACTTCTATGGTTTCTTATAGTTCCCCGTGAAACTTAGTGAAAACTTAGCCCCGCAATAATAGTTCACCTCAATTTCTTATAAAGTACGCATTTCCCATGGAATAAAACGATTCCGTTTGCTGTAAAACGTTGTAAACTTACGTATTACAACAGTTCTGTCCATGGGAACAGCTTAGAACTTATTACTTCGATGGTTTCTTATAGTTCCCCATGATACTTAGTGAAAACTTAGCCCCAAAATAATAGTTCACCTAAATTTCTTATAAAGTACGCATTTCCCATGGAATAAAACGATTTGGTTTGCTCTAAAACGTTGTAAACTTACGTATTACAACAGTTCTGGCCATTGGACAGCTTAGAACTTATTACTTCTATGGTTTCTTATAGATCCCCGTGAAACTTAGTGAAAACTTAGCCCCGCAATAATAGTTCACCTCAATTTCTTATAAAGTACGCATTTCCCATGGAATAAAACGATTCCGTTTGCTGTAAAACGTTGTAAACTTACGTATTACAACAGTTCTGTCCATGGGAACAGCTTAGAACTTATTACTTCGATGGTTTCTTATAGTTCCCCATGAAACTTAGTGAAAACTTAGCCCCTAAATAATAGTTCACCTAAAATTCTTATAAAGTACGCATTTCCCATGGAATAAAACGATTGTGTTTGCTCTAAAACGTTGTAAACTTACGTATAACAACAGTTCTCTCCGTGGGAACAGCTTAGAACTTATTACTTCGATGGTTTCTTATAGTTCCCCATGAAACTTAGTGAAAACTTAGCCCCGCAATAAGAGTTAACCTCAATTTCTTATAAAGTACGCATTACCCATGGAATAAAATGATTCCATTTGCTCTAAAACGTTGTAAACTTACGTATTACAACAGTTCTGTCCATGGGAACAGCTTAGAACTTATTACTTCCATGTTTTCTTATAGTTCCCCATGAAACTTAGTGAAAACTTAGCCCAGCAATAATAGTTCACCTCAATTTCTTATAAAGTACGCATTTCCCATGGAATAAAACGATTCCGTTTGCTCTAAAACGTTGTAAACTTAGGTATTACCACTGTTCTTTCCATGGGAACAGCTTAGAACTTATTACTTTGATGGTTTCTTATAGTTCCCGATGAAACTTAGTGAAAACTTAGCCCCGCAATAATAGTTCACCTCAATTTCTTATAAAGTACGCAATTCCCATGGAATAAAACGATTCCGTTTGCTCTAAAACGTTGTAAACTTACGTATTACAACAGTTCTGTCCATGGGAACAGCTTAGAACTTATTACTTTGATGGTTTCTTATAGTTCCCCATGAAACTTAGTGAAAACTTAGCCCGGCAATAATAGTTCACCTCAATTTCTTATAAAGTACGCATTTCCCATGGAATAAAACGATTCCGATTGCTCTAAAACGTTGTAAACTTACGTATTACAACAGCTCTGTCCATGGGAACAGCTTAGAACTTATTACTTCGATGGTTTCTTATAGTTCCCCCTGAGACTTAGTGAAAATTTAGCCCCGCAATAAGAGTTCACCTCAATTTCTTATCAAGTACGCATCTCCCATGGAATAAAACGATTCCGTTTGCTCTAAAAAGGTGTAAACTTACGTATTACAACAGTTCTATCCATGGGAACAGCTTAGAACTTATTACCTCGATGGTTTCTTATAGTTCCCCATGAAACTTAGTGAAAACTTAGCCCCGCAATAATAGTTCACCTAATTTTCTTATAAAGTACGCATTTCCCATGGAATAAAACGATTCTGTTTGCTATAAATCGTTGTAAATTTACGTATTACAACAGTTCTGTCCATGGGAACAGCTTAGAACTTATTACTTCCATGGTTTCTTATAGTTCCCAATGAAACTTAGTGAAAACTTATCCAGCAATAATAGTTCACCTCAATTTCTTATAATGTACGCATTTCCCATGGAATAAAACTATTCCGTTTGCTCTAAAACGTTGTAAACTTACGTATTACAACAGTTCTGTCCATGGGAACAGCTTAGAACTTATTACTTCGATGGTTTCTTATAGTTCCCAATGAAACTAAGTGAAAACTTAGCCCTGCAATAATAGTTCACCTCAATTTCTTATAAAGTACGCATTTCCCATGGAATAAAACGATTCCGTTTGCTCTAAAACGTTGTAAATTTACGTATTACAACAGTTCTGTCCATGCGAACAGCTTAGAACTTATTACTTCGATAGTTTCTTATAGTTCCCAATGAAACTTAGTGAAAACTTATCCCTCAATAATATTTCACCTCAATTTCTTATAAAGTACGCATTTCCCATGGAATAAAACGATTCCGTTTGCTCTAAAACGTTGTAAATTTACGTATTACAACAGTTCTGTCCATGCGAACAGCTTGAAACTTATTACTTCGATAGTTTCTTATAGTTCCCAATGAAACTTAGTGAAAACTTATCCTGCAATAATATTTCACCTCAATTTCTTATAAAGTACACATTTCCCATTGAACAAAACGATTCCGTTTGCTCTAAAACGTTGTAAACTTACGTATTACAACAGTTCTGTCCATGGGAACAGCCTAGAATTTATTACTTCGATTGTTTCTTATAGTTCCCCATGAACCTTAGTGAAAACTTAGCCCCGCAATAATAGTTCACCTCAATTTCTTATAAAGTACGCATTTCCAATGGAATAAAACGATTCCGTTTACTATAAATCGTTGTAAATTTACGTATTACAACAGTTCTGTGCATGGGAACAGCTTAGAACTTATTACTTCCATGGTTTCTTATAGTTCCCCATGAAACTTAGTGAAAACTTATCCAGCAATAATAGTTCAACTCAATTTCTTATAATGTACGCATTTCCCATGGAATAAAACGATTCCGTTTGCTCTAAAACGTTGTAAACTTACGTATTACAACAGTTCTGTCCATGGGAACAGCTTAGAACTTATTACTTCGATGGCTTCTTATAGTTTCCCATGAAACTTAGTGAAAACTTATCCCGCAATAATATTTCACCTCAATTTCTTATAAAGTACGCATTTCCCATGGAATAAAACGATTCCGTTTGCTCTAAAACGTTGTAAACTTACGTATTACAACAGTTCTTTCCATGGGAACAACCTAGAACTTATTACTTCGATTGTTTCTTATAGTTCCCCTTGAACCTTAGTGAAAATTTAGCCCCGCAATAATAGTTCACCTCAATTTCTTATAAAATACGCATTTCCTATGGAATAAAACGATTCCGTTTGCAATAAATCGTTGTAAATTTACGTATTACAACAGTTCTGTCCATGGGAACAGCTTAGAACTTATTACTTCCATGATTTCTTATAGTTCCCAATGAAACTAAGTGAAAACTTAGCCCCGCAATAATATTTCACCTTAATTTCTTATAAATTAGGCATTTCCCATGGAATAAAACGATTCCGTTTGCTCTAAAACGTTGTAAACTTACGTATTACAACAGTTCTGTCCATGGGAACAGCCTAGAACTTATTACTTCGATTGTTTCTTATAATTCCCTATGAAACTTAGTGAAAACTTAGCTCCGCAATAATAGTTCACCTCAATTTCTTATAAAGTACGCATTTTGCATGGAATAAAACGATTCCGTTTGCTCTAAAACGTTGTAAACTTACGTATTACAACAGTTCTGTCCATGGGAACAGCTTAGAACTTATTACTTTGATGGTTTCTTTTAGTTCCCAATGAAACTTAATGAAAACTTAGCCCCGCAATAATAGTTCACCTCAATTTCTTATAAAGTACGCATTTCCCATGGAATGAAATGATTCCGTTTGCTCTAAAACGTTGTAAACTTACGTTTTACAACAGTTCTGTCCATGGGAATAGCTTAGAACTTATTACTTTGATGGTTTCTTATAGTTCCCAATTAAACTTAATGAAAACTTAGCCCCGCAATAATAGTTCACCTCAATTTCTTATAAAGTACGCATTTCCCATGGAATGAAATGATTCCGTTTGCTCTAAAACGTTGTAAACTTACGTATTACAACAGTTCTGTCCATGCGAACAGCTTGAAACTTATTACTTCGATAGTTTCTTATAGTTCCCAATGAAACTTAGTGAAAACTTATCCTGCAATAATATTTCACCTCAATTTCTTATAAAGTACACATTTCCCATTGAACAAAACGATTCCGTTTGCTCTAAAACGTTGTAAACTTACGTATTACAACAGTTCTGTCCATGGGAACAGCCTAGAATTTATTACTTCGATTGTTTCTTATAGTTCCCCATGAACCTTAGTGAAAACTTAGCCCCGCAATAATAGTTCACCTCAATTTCTTATAAAGTACGCATTTCCAATGGAATAAAACGATTCCGTTTACTATAAATCGTTGTAAATTTACGTATTACAACAGTTCTGTGCATGGGAACAGCTTAGAACTTATTACTTCCATGGTTTCTTATAGTTCCCCATGAAACTTAGTGAAAACTTATCCAGCAATAATAGTTCAACTCAATTTCTTATAATGTACGCATTTCCCATGGAATAAAACGATTCCGTTTGCTCTAAAACGTTGTAAACTTACGTATTACAACAGTTCTGTCCATGGGAACAGCTTAGAACTTATTACTTCGATGGCTTCTTATAGTTTCCCATGAAACTTAGTGAAAACTTATCCCGCAATAATATTTCACCTCAATTTCTTATAAAGTACGCATTTCCCATGGAATAAAACGATTCCGTTTGCTCTAAAACGTTGTAAACTTACGTATTACAACAGTTCTTTCCATGGGAACAGCCTAGAACTTATTACTTCGATTGTTTCTTATAGTTCCCCTTGAACCTTAGTGAAAATTTAGCCCTGCAATAATAGTTCACCTCAATTTCTTATAAAATACGCATTTCCTATGGAATAAAACGATTCCGTTTGCAATAAATCGTTGTAAATTTACGTATTACAACAGTTCTGTCCATGGGAACAGCTTAGAACTTATTACTTCCATGATTTCTTATAGTTCCCAATGAAACTAAGTGAAAACTTAGCCCCGCAATAATAGTTCACCTCAATTTCTTATAAAGTACGCATTTCACATGGAATAAAACGATTCCGTTTGCTCTAAAACGTTGTAAACTTACGTATTACAACAGTTCTGTCCATGGGAACAGCTTAGAACTTATTACTTCGATGGTTTCTTATAGTTCCCCATGAAACTTAGTGAAAACTTATCCCGCAATAATATTTCACCTTAATTTCTTATAAATTACGCATTTCCCATGGAATAAAACGATTCCGTTTGCTCTAAAACGTTGTAAACTTACGTATTACAACAGTTCTGTCCATGGGAACAGCCTAGAACTTATTACTTCGATTGTTTCTTATAATTCCCTATGAAACTTAGTGAAAACTTAGCTCCGCAATAATAGTTCACCTCAATTTCTTATAAAGTACGCATTTTGCATGGAATAAAACGATTCCGTTTGCTCTAAAACGTTGTAAACTTACGTATTACAACAGTTCTGTCCATGGGAACAGCTTAGAACTTATTACTTTGATGGTTTCTTTTAGTTCCCAATGAAACTTAATGAAAACTTAGCCCCGCAATAATAGTTCACCTCAATTTCTTATAAAGTACCCATTCCCCATGGAATGAAATGATTCCGTTTGCTCTAAAACGTTGTAAACTTACGTTTTACAACAGTTCTGTCCATGGGAACAGCTTAGAACTTATTACTTTGATGGTTTCTTATAGTTCCCAATTAAACTTAATGAAAACTTAGCCCCGCAATAATAGTTCACCTCAATTTCTTATAAAGTACGCATTTCCCATGGAATGAAATGATTCCGTTTGCTCTAAAACGTTGTAAACTTACGTATTACAACAGTTCTGTCCATGGGAACAGCTTAAAACTTATAACTTCGATAGTTTCTTATAGTTCCCCATAACACTTAGTGAAAACTTAGCACCGCAATAAGAGTTCACCTCAATTTCTTATAAAGTAGGCATTTCCCATGGAATAAAACGATTCTGTTTGCTCTAAAACGTTGTAAACTTACGTATTACAACAGTTCTGTCCATGGGAATAACTTACAACATATTACTTCGATGGTTTCTTATAGTTCCCAATGAAACTTAGTGAAAAGTTAGCCCCGCACTTAGAGTTCACCTCGATTTCTTATAAAGTACGCATTTCCCATTGAATAAAACGATTCCGTTTGCTCTTAAACGTTGTAAACTTACGTATTACAACAGTTCTGTCCATGGGAACAGCTTAGAACTTATTACTTCGATGGTTTCTTATAGTTCCCCATGAAACTTAGGAAAAAGTTAGCCCCGCAAAAAGAGTTCACCTCAATTTCTTATAAAGTACGCATTTTCCATGAAATAAAACGATTCCGTTTGCTCTAAAACGCTGTAAACTTACGTATTACCACAGTTCTGTCCATGGAAAGAGCTTAGAACTTATTACTTCTATAGTTTCTTATAGTTCCCCATGAAACTTAGTGAAAACTTAGCCCCGCGATAAGAGTTCACCTCAATTTCTTATAAAGTAGGCATTTCCCATGGAATAAAACGATTCTGTTTGCTCTAAAACGTTGTAAACTTACGTATTACAACAGTTCTGTCCATGGGAACAGCTTAAAACTTATTACTTCGATGGTTCCTTATAGTTCCCCATAACACTTAGTGAAAACTTAGCCCCGCGATAAGAGTTCACCTCAATTTCTTATAAAGTACGCATTTCCCATGGAATAAGACGATTCTGTTTGCTCTAAAACGTTGTAAACTTACGTATTACAAAAGTTCTGTCCATGGGAACAGCTTAAAACTTATTACTTCGATGGTTTCTTATAGTTCCCAATAACACTTAGTGAAAACTTAGCACCACAATAAGAGTTCACCTCAATTTCTTATAAAGTACGAATTTCCCATGGAATAAAACGATTCCATTTGTTCTAAAACGTTGTAAACTTAGGTATTACCACAGTTCTGTCCATGGGAATAACTTACAACTTATTACTTCGATGGGTTCTTATAGTTCCCCATGAAACTTAGTGAAAAGTTAGCCCAGCAATAAGAGTTCACCTCGATTTCTTATAAAGTACGCATTTCCCATGGAATAAAACGATTCTGTTTGCTCTTAAACATTGTAAACTTATGTATTACAACAGTTCTGTCCATGGGAACAGCTTAGAACTTATTACTTCGATGGTTTCTTATAGTTCCCCATGAAACTTAGGGAAAAGTTAGCCCCGCAAAAAGAGTTCACCTCAATTTCTTATAAAGTACGCATTTCCCATGAAATAAAACGATTCCGTTTAATCTAAAACGTTGTAAACTTACGTATTACAACAGTTCTGTCCATTAGAATAGCTTAGAACTTATTACTTCGATGATTTCTTATAGTTCCCCATGAAACTTAGTGAAAACTTATCCCGCAATAAGAGTTTACCTCAATTTCTTAAAAAGTACGCATTTCCCATGGAATAAAACGGTTCCGTTTGCTCTAAAACATTGTAAACTTACGTATTACAACAGTTCTGTCCATGGGAACAGCTTAAAACTTATCACTTCGATGGTTTCTTATAGTTCCCCATAACACTCAGTAAAAACTTAGCACCGCAATAAGAGTTAACCTCAATTTCTTAAAAAGTACGCATTTCCCATGGAATAAAACGATTCCGTTTGTTCTAAAACGTTGTAAACTTAGGTATTACCACAGTTCTGTCTATGGGAACAGCTTAAAACTTATTACTTCGATGGTTTCTTATAGTTCCCCATGAAACCTAATGAAAAGTTAGCCCCGCAATAAGAGTTCACCTCGATTTCTTATAAAGTACGCATTTCCCATGGAATAAAACGATTCCGTTTGCTCTTAAACGTTGTAAACTTACGTATTACAACAGTTCTGTCCATGGGAACAGCTTAGAACTTATTACTTTGATGGTTTCTTATAGTTCCCCATGAAACTTAGTGAAAACTTCGCCCCGCAATAAGAGTTTACCTCAATTTCTTAAAAAGTACGCATTTCCCATGGAATAAAACGATTCCGTTTGCTATAAAACATTGTAAACTTACGTATAACAACAGTTCTGTCAATGGGAATAGCTTACAACTTATTACTTCGATGGTTTCTTATAGTTCCCCATGAAACTTAGTGAAAACTTAGCCCCACGATAAGAGTTCACCTCAATTTCTTATAAAGTACGCATTTCCCATGGAATAAAACGATTCTGTTTGCTCTAAAATGTTGTAAACTTAAGTATTACAACAGTTCTTTCCATGGGAATAACTTACAACTTATTACTTCGATGGTTTCTTATAGTTCCCCATGAAACTTAGTGAAAAGTTAGCCCCGCAATAAGAGTTCACCTCTATTTCTTATAAAGTACGCATTTCCCATGGAATAAAACGATTCCGTTTGCTCTTAAACGTTGTAAACTTACGTATTACAACAGTTCTGTCCATGGGAACAGCTTAGAACTTATTACTTCGATGGTTTCTTATAGTTCCCCATAACACTTAGTGAGAACTTAGCCCCGCAATAAGAGATCACCTCAATTTCTTATAAAGTACGCATTTCCCGTGGAATAAAACGATTCCGTTTGATCTTAAACGTTGTAATCTTACGTATTACAACAGTTCTGCCCATGGGAACAGCTTAGAACTTATTACTTCGATGGTTTCTTATAGTTCCCCATGAAACTTAGTGAGAACTTAGCACCACAATAAGAGTTCACCTCAATTTCTTATAAAGTACGAATTTCCCATGGAATAAAACGATTCCATTTGTTCTAAAACGTTGTAAACTTAGGTATTACCACAGTTCTGTCCATGGGAATAACTTACAACTTATTACTTCGATGGGTTCTTATAGTTCCCCATGAAACTTAGTGAAAAGTTAGCCCAGCAATAAGAGTTCACCTCGATTTCTTATAAAGTACGCATTTCCCATGGAATAAAACGATTCTGTTTGCTCTTAAACATTGTAAACTTATGTATTACAACAGTTCTGTCCATGGGAACAGCTTAGAACTTATTACTTCGATGGTTTCTTATAGTTCCCCATGAAACTTAGGGAAAAGTTAGCCCCGCAAAAAGAGTTCACCTCAATTTCTTATAAAGTACGCATTTCCCATGAAATAAAACGATTCCGTTTAATCTAAAACGTTGTAAACTTACGTATTACAACAGTTCTGTCCATTAGAATAGCTTAGAACTTATTACTTCGATGATTTCTTATAGTTCCCCATGAAACTTAGTGAAAACTTATCCCGCAATAAGAGTTTACCTCAATTTCTTAAAAAGTACGCATTTCCCATGGAATAAAACGGTTCCGTTTGCTCTAAAACATTGTAAACTTACGTATTACAACAGTTCTGTCCATGGGAACAGCTTAAAACTTATCACTTCGATGGTTTCTTATAGTTCCCCATAACACTCAGTAAAAACTTAGCACCGCAATAAGAGTTAACCTCAATTTCTTAAAAAGTACGCATTTCCCATGGAATAAAACGATTCCGTTTGTTCTAAAACGTTGTAAACTTAGGTATTACCACAGTTCTGTCTATGGGAACAGCTTAAAACTTATTACTTCGATGGTTTCTTATAGTTCCCCATGAAACCTAATGAAAAGTTAGCCCCGCAATAAGAGTTCACCTCGATTTCTTATAAAGTACGCATTTCCCATGGAATAAAACGATTCCGTTTGCTCTTAAACGTTGTAAACTTACGTATTACAACAGTTCTGTCCATGGGAACAGCTTAGAACTTATTACTTTGATGGTTTCTTATAGTTCCCCATGAAACTTAGTGAAAACTTCGCCCCGCAATAAGAGTTTACCTCAATTTCTTAAAAAGTACGCATTTCCCATGGAATAAAACGATTCCGTTTGCTATAAAACATTGTAAACTTACGTATAACAACAGTTCTGTCAATGGGAATAGCTTACAACTTATTACTTCGATGGTTTCTTATAGTTCCCCATGAAACTTAGTGAAAACTTAGCCCCACGATAAGAGTTCACCTCAATTTCTTATAAAGTACGCATTTCCCATGGAATAAAACGATTCTGTTTGCTCTAAAATGTTGTAAACTTAAGTATTACAACAGTTCTTTCCATGGGAATAACTTACAACTTATTACTTCGATGGTTTCTTATAGTTCCCCATGAAACTTAGTGAAAAGTTAGCCCCGCAATAAGAGTTCACCTCTATTTCTTATAAAGTACGCATTTCCCATGGAATAAAACGATTCCGTTTGCTCTTAAACGTTGTAAACTTACGTATTACAACAGTTCTGTCCATGGGAACAGCTTAGAACTTATTACTTCGATGGTTTCTTATAGTTCCCCATAACACTTAGTGAGAACTTAGCCCCGCAATAAGAGATCACCTCAATTTCTTATAAAGTACGCATTTCCCGTGGAATAAAACGATTCCGTTTGATCTTAAACGTTGTAATCTTACGTATTACAACAGTTCTGCCCATGGGAACAGCTTAGAACTTATTACTTCGATGGTTTCTTATAGTTCCCCATGAAACTTAGTGAGAACTTAGCCTCGCAATAAGAGTTCACCTCAATTTCTTATAAAGTATGCATTTCCCATGGAATGAAATGATTTCATTTGCTCTAAAACGTTGTACACTTACGTATTACAACAGTTCTGTCCATGGGAATGGCTTACAACTTATTACTTCGATGGTTTCTTATAGTTCCCTATGAAACTTAATGAAAACTTAGCCCCGCAATAAGAGTTCACCTCAATTTCTTATAAAGTACGCATTTCCCATGGAATAAAACGATTCTGTTTGCTCTAAAACGTTGTAAACTTACGTATTACAACAGTTCTGTCCATGGGAACAGCTTAGAACCTTTTACTCCGATGATTTCTTATACTTCCCGATGAAACTTAGTGAAAACCTAGCCCCGCAATAAGTGTTCACCTCAATTTCTTATAAATTACGCATTTCCCATGGAATAAAACGATTCTGTTGTCTCTAAAACGTTGTAAACTTACGTATTACAACAGTTCTGTTCATGGGAATTGCTTAGAACTTATTACTTCGATGGTTCCTTATACTTCCCCTTAACACTTAGTGAAAACTTAGCCCCACAATAAGAGTTCACCTCAATTTCTTATAAAGTACGCATTTCCCATGGAATAAAACGATTCCGTTTGCTCTAAAACAATGTAAACTTACGTATTACAACAGTTCTGCCAATTGGAATAGCTTACAACTTATTTTTCGATGGTTTTTTATAGTTCCCCATGAAACTTAGTGAAAACTTAGCCCCGCGATAAGAGTTCACTTCAATTTCTTATAAAGTACGCATTTCCCATGGAATAAAACGATTCTGTTTGCTCTAAAACGTTGTAAACTTACGTATTACAACAGTTCTGTCCATGGGAACAGCTTAGAACTTATTACTTCGATGGTTTCTTATAGTTCCCCATAACACTTAGTGAATACTTAGCACCGTAATAAGAGTTCACCTCAATTTCTTATAAAGTACGCATTTCCCATGGAATAAAACGATTTCATTTGTTCTAAAACGTTGTAAACTTACGTATTACAACAGTTCTGTTCATGGGAACAGCTTAGAACTTATTACTTCGATGGTTTCTTATAGTTCCCCATAACACTTAGTGAAAACTTAGCACCTTAATAAGAGTTCACCTCAATTTCTTATAAAGTACGCATTTCCCATGGAATAAAACGATTCCGTTTGTTCTTAAACGTTGTAAACTTACGTATTACAACAGTTCTGTTCATGGGAATAACTTACAACTTATTACTTCGATGGTTTCTTATAGATCCCAATGAAACTTAGTGAAAAGTTAGCCCCGCAATAAGAGTTCACCTCGATTTCTTATAAAGTACGCATTTCCCATGGAATTAAACGATTCCGTTTGCTCTTAAACGTCGTAAACTTACGTACTACAACAGTTCTGTCCATGGGAACAGCTTAGAACTTATTACTTCGATGGTTTCTTATAGTTCCCCATAACACTTAGTGAAAACTTAGCCCCGCAATAAGAGTTCACCTCAATTTCTTATAAAGTACGCATTTCCCGTGGAATAAAACGATTCCGTTTGATCTAAAACGTTGTAAACTTACATATTACAAAAGTTCTGTCCCTGGGAACAGCTTAGAACTTATTACTTCCATGGTTTCTTATAGTTCCCCATGAAACTTAGTGAGAACTTAGCCTCGCAATAAGAGTTTACCTCAATTTCTTATAAAGTACGCATTTCCCATGGAATAAAACGATTCCATTTGCTCTAAAACGTTGTTAACTTACGTATTACAACAGTTCTGTCCATGGGAATAACTTACAACTTATTACTTCGATGGTTTCTTATAGTTCCCCATAAAACTTAGTGAAAAGTTAGCCCTGCAATAAGAGTTCACCTCGATTTCCTATAAAGTACGCATTTCAAATGGAATAAAACGATTCCGTTTGCTCTTAAACGTTGTAAACTTACGTATTACAAGAGCTCTGTCCATGGGAACAGCTTAGAACTTATTACTTCGATGGTTTCTTATAGTTCCCCATGAAACTTAGTGAAAACTTAGCCCCGCAATTAGAGTTTACCTCAATGTTTTATAAAGTACGCATTTCCCATGGAATAAAACGATTCCGTTTGCTCTTAAACATTGTAAAATAACATATTACAACGGTTCTGTCCATGGGAACAGCTTAGAAGTTATTACTTCGATGGTGTCTTTTAGTTCCCCATGAAACTTAATGAAAACTTAGCCCCGCAATAAGAGATCACCTCAATTTTTTATAAAGTACGCATTTCCCATGGAATAAAACGATTCTGTTTGCTCTAAAACGTTGTAAACTTACGTATTACAACAGTTCTGTCCATGGGAATAGCTTACAAGTTATTACTTCGATGGTTTCTTATAGTTTCCCATGAAACTTAGTGAAAACTTAGCCCCGCAATTAGAGTTTACCTCAATGTTTTATAAAGTACGCATTTCCCATTGAATAAAACGATTCCGTTTGCTCTAAAACGTTGTAAACTTACGTATTACAACAGTTCTGTCCATGGGAATAGCTTACAAGTTATTACTTCGATGGTTTCTTATAGTTCCCCATGAAACTTAGTGAAAACTTAGCCCCGCAATTAGAGTTTACCTCAATGTTTTATAAAGTACGCATTTCCCATTGAATAAAACGATTCCGTTTGCTCTAAAACGTTGTAAACTTACGTATTACAACAGTTCTGTTCATGGGAATTGCTTAGAACTTATTACTTCGATGGTTCCTTATAGTTCCCCATGAAACTTAGTAAAAACTTAGCCCCGCGATAAGAGTTCACCTCAATTTCTTATAAACTACGCATTTCCCATGGAATAAAACGATTCTGTTTGCTCTAAAACGTTGTAAACTTACGTATTACAACAGTTCTTTCCATGGGAACAGCTTAGAACTTATTACTTCGATGGTTTCTTATAGTTCCCCATAACACTTAGTGAAAACTTAGCACCGTAATAAGAGTTCACCTCAATTTCTTATAAAGTACGCATTTCCCATGGAATAAAACGATTCCGTTTGTTCTAAAACGTTGTAAACTTACGTATTACAACAGTTCTGTCCATGGGAATAACTTACAGCTTATTACTTCGATGGTTTCTTATAGTTCCCCATAAAACTTAGTGAAAAGTTAGCCCCGCAATAAGAGTTCACCTCGATTTCCTATAAAGTACGCATTTTAAATTGAATAAAACGATTCCGTTTGCTCTTAAACGTTGTAAACTTACGTATTACAACAGCTCTGTCCATGGGAACAGCTTAGAACTTATTACTTCGATGGTTTCTTATAGTTCCCCATAACACTTAGTGAAAACTTAGCCCCGCAATAAGAGTTCACCTCAATTTCTTATAAAGTACGCATTTCCCATGGAATAAAACGATTCTGTTTGCTCTAAAACGTTGTAAACTTACGTATTACAACAGTTCTGTCCATGGGAACAGCTTAGAACTTATTACTTCGATGGTTTCTTATAGTTTCCCATAACACTTAGTGAATACTTAGCACCGTAATAAGAATTCATCTCAATTACTTATAAAGTACGCATTTCCCATGGAATAAAACGATTCCGTTTGTTCTAAAACGTTGTAAACTTACGTATTACAACAGTTCTGTCCATGGGAACAGCTTAGAACTTATTACTTCGATGGTTTCTTATAGTTCCCCATAACACTTACTGAAAACTTAGCACCTTAATAAGAGTTCATCTCAATTTCTTATAAAGTACGCATTTCCCATGGAATAAAACGATTCCGTTTGTTCTTAAACGTTGTAAACTTACGTATTACAACAGTTCTGTTCATGGGCATAACTTACAACTTATTACTTCGATGGTTTCTTATAGTTCCCCATAACACTTAGTGAAAACTTAGCCCCGCAATAAGAGTTCACCTCAATTTCTTATAAAGTACGCATTTCCCATGGAATAAAACGATTCCGTTTGTTCTTAAACGTTGTAAACTTACGTATTACAACAGTTCTGTTCATTGGAATAACTTACAACTTATTACTTCGATGGTTTCTTATAGTTCCCCATAACACTTAGTGAAAACTTAGCCCCGCAATAAGAGTTCACCTCAATTTCTTATAAAGTACGCATTTCCCATGGAATAAAACGATTCTGTTTGCTCTAAAACGTTGTAAACTTACGTATTACAACAGTTCTGTCCATGGGAACAGCTTAGAACTTATTACTTCGATGGTTTCTTATAGTTCCCCATAACACTTAGTGAATACTTAGCACCGTAATAAGAGTTCATCTCAATTACTTATAAAGTAAGCATTTCCCATGGAATAAAACGATTCCGTTTGTTCTAAAACGTTGTAAACTTACGTATTACAACAGTTCTGTCCATGGGAACAGCTTAGAACTTATTACTTCGATGGTTTCTTATAGTTCCCCATAACACTTACTGAAAACTTAGCACCTTAATAAGAGTTCATCTCAATTTCTTATAAAGTACGCATTTCCCATGGAATAAAACGATTCCGTTTGTTCTTAAACGTTGTAAACTTACGTATTACAACAGTTCTGTTCATGGGAATAACTTACAACTTATTACTTCGATGGTTTCTTATAGATCCCAATGAAACTTAGTGAAAAGTTAGCCCCGCAATAAGAGTTCACCTCGATTTCTTATAAAGTACGCATTTCCCATGGAATTAAACGATTCCGTTTGCTCTTAAACGTTGTAAACTTACGTATTACAACAGTTCTGTCCATGGGAACAGCTAAGAACTTATTACTTCGATGGTTTCTTATAGTTCCCCATAACAATTAGTGAAAACTTAGCCCCGCAATAAGAGTTCACCTCAATTTCTTATAAAGTACGCATTTCCCGTGGAATAAAACGATTCCGTTTGATCTAAAACGTTGTAAACTTACATATTACAACAGTTCTATCCATGGGAACAGCTTAGAACTTATTAATTCCATGGTTTCTTATAGTTCCCCATGAAACTTAGTGAGAACTTAGCCTCGCAATAAGAGTTCACCTCAATTTCTTATAAAGTACGCATTTCCCATGGAATAAAACAATTCCATTTGCTCTAAAACGTTGTAAACTTACGTATTACAACAGTTCTGTCCATGGGAATAGCTTACAACTTATTACTTCGATGGTTTCTTATAGTTCCCCATGAAACTTAATGAAAACTTAGCCCCGCAATAAGAGTTCACCTCAATTTCTTATAAAGTACGCATTTCCCATGGAATAAAACGATTCTGTTTGCTCTAAAACGTTGTAAACTTACGTATTATAACAGTTCTGTCCATGGGAATAGCTTACAACTTATTACTTCGATGGTTTCTTATAGTTCCCCATGAAACTTAGTGAAAACTTAGCCCCGCAATAAGAGATTACCTCAATTTTTTATAAAGTACGCAATTCCCATGGAATAAAACGATTCCGTGTGCTCTAAAACGTTGTAAACTTACGTATTACAACAGTTCTGTTCATGGGAAGGGCTTAGAACTTATTACTTCGATGGTTCCTTATAGTTCCCCATAACACTTAGTGAACACTTAGCCCCTCAATAAAAGTTCACCTAAATTTCTTATAAAGTACGCATTTCCCATGAAATAAAACGATTCCGTTTGCTCTAAAACGTTGTAAACTTACGTATTACAACAGTTCTGTCCATGGGAATAGCTTGCATTTTATTTCTTCGATGGTTTCTTATAGTTCCCCATGAAACTTAGTGAAAACTTAGCGCCGCGATAAGAGTTCACCTCAAAATCTTATAAAGTACGCATTTCCCATGGAATAAAACGATTCTGTTTGCTCTAAAACGTTGTAAACTTACGTATTACAACAGTTCCTTCCATGGGATCAGCTTAGAACTTATTTCTTCGATGGTGTCTTTTAGTTCCCCATGAAACTTAGTGAAAAATTAGCCCCGGTCTTAAGAGTTCACCTCAATTTCTTATAAAGTACGCATTTCCCGTGGAATAAAACGATTCTGTTTGATCTAAAACGTTGTAAACTTACGTATTACAACAGTTCTGTCCATGGGAATAACTTACAACTTATTACTTCGATGGTTTCTTATAGTTCCCCATAAAACTTAGTGAAAAGTTAGCCCCGCAATAAGAGTTCACCTCGATTTCCTATAAAGTACACATTTCAAATGGAATAAAACGATTCCGTTTGCTCTTAAACGTTGTAAACTTACGTATTACAACAGCCCTGTCCATGGGAACAGCTTAGAACTTATTACTTCGATGGTTTCTTATAGTTCCCCATAACACCTAGTGAAAACTTAGCCCCGCAATAATAGTTCACCTCAATTTCTTATAAAGTACGCATTTCCCATGGAATAAAACGATTCCGTTTGCTCTTAATCATTGTAAAATTACGTATTACAACGGTTCTGTCCATGGGAACAGCTTAGAACTTATTACTTCGATGGTGTCTTTTAGTTCCCCATGAAACTTAATGAAAACTTAGCCCCGCAATAAGAGATCACCTCAATTTCTTATAAAGTACGCATTTCCCATGGAATAAAACGATTCTGTTTGCTCTAAAACGTTGTAAACTTACGTATTACAACAGTTCTGTCCATGGGAATAGCTTACAAGTTATTACTTCGATGGTTTCTTATAGTTCCCCATGAAACTTAGTGAAAACTTAGCCCCGCAATTAGAGTTTACCTCAATGTTTTATAAAGTACGCATTTCCCATTGAATAAAACGATTCTGTTTGCTCTAAAACGTTGTAAACTTACGTATTACAACAGTTCTGTTCATGGGAATTGCTTAGAACTTATTACTTCGATGGTTCCTTATAGTTCCCCATAACACTTAGTGAAAACTTAGCCCCACAATAAGAGTTGACCTCAATTTCTTATAAAGTACGCATTTCCCATAGAATAAAACGATTCCGTTTGCTCTAAAACGTTGTAAACATACGTATTACAACAGTTCTGTCCACGGGAATAGCTTGCAACATATTTCTTCGATGAATTCTTATAGTTCCCCATGAAACTTAGTGAAAACTTAGCCCCGCGATAAGAGTTCACCTCAATTTCTTATAAACTACGCATTTCCCATGGAATAAAACGATTCTGTTTGCTCTAAAACGTTGTAAACTTACGTATTACAACAGTTCTTTCCATGGGAACAGCTTAGAACTTATTACTTCGATGGTTTCTTATAGTTCCCCATAACACTTAGTGATAACTTAGCACCGTAATAAGAGTTCACCTCAATTTCTTATAAAGTACGCATTTCCCATGGAATAAAACGATTCCGCTTGTTCTAAAACGTTGTAAACTTACCTATTACAACAGTTCTGTCCATGGGAACAGCTTAGAACTTATTACTTCGATGGTTTCTTATAGTTCCCCATAAAACTTAGTGAAAAGTTAGCCCCGCAATAAGAGTTCACCTCGATTTCCTATAAAGTACGCATTTCAAATGGAATAAAACGATTCCGTTTGCTCTTAAACGTTGTAAACTTACGTATTACAACAGCTCTGTCCATGGGAACAGCTTAGAACTTATTACTTCGATGGTTTCTTATAGTTCCCCATAACACTTAGTGAAAACTTAGCCCCGCTATAAGAGTTCACCTCAATTTCTTATAAAGTACGCATTTCCCATAGAATAAAACGATTCTGTTTGCTCTAAAACGTTGTAAACTTACGTATTACAACAGTTCTGTCCATGGGAACAGCTTAGAACTTATTACTTCGATGGTTTCTTATAGTTTCCCCTAACACTTAGTGAATACTTAGCACCGTAATAAGAATTCATCTCAATTACTTATAAAGTACGCATTTCCCATGGAATAAAACGATTCCGTTTGTTCTAAAACGTTGTAAACTTACGTATTACAACAGTTCTGTCCATGGGAACAGCTTAGAACTTATTACTTCGATGGTTTCTTATAGTTCCCCATAACACTTACTGAAAACTTAGCACCTTAATAAGAGTTCATCTCAATTTCTTATAAAGTACTCATTTCCCATGGAATAAAACGATTCCGTTTGTTCTTAAACGTTGTAAACTTACGTATTACAACAGTTCTGTTCATGAGAATAACTTACAACTTATTACTTCGATGGTTTCTTATAGTTCCCCATAACACTTAGTGAAAACTTAGCCCCGCAATAAGAGTTCACCTCAATTTCTTATAAAGTACGCATTTCCCATGGAATAAAACGATTCTGTTTGCTCTAAAACGTTGTAAACTTACGTATTACAACAGTTCTGTCCATGGGAACAGCTTAGAACTTATTACTTCGATGGTTTCTTATAGTTCCCCATAACACTTAGTGAATACTTAGCACCGTAATAAGAGTTCATCTCAATTACTTATAAAGTACGCATTTCCCATGGAATAAACCGATTCCGTTTGTTCTAAAACGTTGTAAACTTACGTATTACAACAGTTCTGTCCATGGGAACAGCTTAGAACTTATTACTTCGATGGTTTCTTATAGTTCCCCATAACACTTACTGAAAACTTAGCACCTTAATAAGAGTTCATCTCAATTTCTTATAAAGTACGCATTTCCCATGGAATAAAACGATTCCGTTTGTTCTTAAACGTTGTAAACTTACGTATTACAACAGTTCTGTTCATGGGAATAACTTACAACTTATTACTTCGATGGTTTCTTATAGATCCCAATGAAACTTAGTGAAAAGTTAGCCCCGCAATAAGAGTTCACCTCGATTTCTTATAAAGTACGCATTTCCCATGGAATTAAACGATTCCGTTTGCTCTTAAACGTTGTAAACTTACGTATTACAACAGTTCTGTCCATGGGAACAGCTAAGAACTTATTACTTCGATGGTTTCTTATAGTTCCCCATAACAATTAGTGAAAACTTAGCCCCGCAATAAGAGTTCACCTCAATTTCTTATAAAGTACGCATTTCCCGTGGAATAAAACGATTCCGTTTGATCTAAAACGTTGTAAACTTACATATTACAACAGTTCTATCCATGGGAACAGCGTAGAACTTATTAATTCCATGGTTTCTTATAGTTCCCCATGAAACTTAGTGAGAACTTAGCCTCGCAATAAGAGTTCACCTCAATTTCTTATAAAGTACGCATTTCCCATGGAATAAAACAATTCCATTTGCTCTAAAACGTTGTAAACTTACATATTACAACAGTTCTGTCCATGGGAATAGCTTACAACTTATTACTTCGATGGTTTCTTATAGTTCCCCATAACACTTACTGAAAACTTAGCACCTTAATAAGAGTTCATCTCAATTTCTTATAAAGTACGCATTTCCCATGGAATAAAACGATTCCGTTTGTTCTTAAACGTTGTAAACTTACGTATTACAACAGTTCTGTTCATGGGAATAACTTACAACTTATTACTTCGATGGTTTCTTATAGATCCCAATGAAACTTAGTGAAAAGTTAGCCCCGCAATAAGAGTTCACCTCGATTTCTTATAAAGTACGCATTTCCCATGGAATTAAACGATTCCGTTTGCTCTTAAACGTTGTAAACTTACGTATTACAACAGTTCTGTCCATGGGAACAGCTAAGAACTTATTACTTCGATGGTTTCTTATAGTTCCCCATAACAATTAGTGAAAACTTAGCCCCGCAATAAGAGTTCACCTCAATTTCTTATAAAGTACGCATTTCCCGTGGAATAAAACGATTCCGTTTGATCTAAAACGTTGTAAACTTACATATTACAACAGTTCTATCCATGGGAACAGCGTAGAACTTATTAATTCCATGGTTTCTTATAGTTCCCCATGAAACTTAGTGAGAACTTAGCCTCGCAATAAGAGTTCACCTCAATTTCTTATAAAGTACGCATTTCCCATGGAATAAAACAATTCCATTTGCTCTAAAACGTTGTAAACTTACATATTACAACAGTTCTGTCCATGGGAATAGCTTACAACTTATTACTTCGATGGTTTCTTATAGTTCCCCATGAACTTAATGAAAACTTAGCCCCGCAATAAGAGTTCACCTCAATTTCTTATAAAGTACGCATTTCCCATGGAATAAAACGATTCTGTTTGCTCTAAAACGTTGTAAACTTACGTATTACAACAGTTCTGTCCATGGGAATAGCTTGCAACTTATTTCTTCGATGGTTTCTTATAGTTCCCCATGAAACTTAGTGAAAACTTAGCGCCGCGATAAGAGTTCACCTCAAAATCTTATAAAGTACGCATTTCCCATGGAATAAAACGATTCTGTTTGCTCTAAAACGTTGTAAACCTATGTATTACAACAGTTCTTTCCATGGGAACAGCTTAGAACTTATTACTTCGATGGTGTCTTTTAGTTGCCCATGAAACTTAGTGAAAAATTAGCCCCGCAATAAGAGTTCACCTCAATTTCTTTTAAAGTACGCATTTCCCGTGGAATAAAACGATTCTGTTTGATCTAAAACGTTGTAAGCTTACGTATTACAACAGTTCTGTTCATGGGAATTGCTTGGAACTTATTACTTCGATGGTTCCTTATAGTTCCCCATAACACTTAGTGAACACTTAGCCCCACAATAAAAGTTCACCTCAATTTCTTATAAAGTACGCATTTCCCGTGGAATAAAACGATTCCGTTTGCTCTAAAACGTTGTAAACTTACGTATTACAACAGTTCTGTCCATGGGAATAGCTTGCAACTTATTTCTTCGATGGTTTCTTATAGTTCCCCATAACACTTACTGAAAACTTAGCACCTTAATAAGAGTTCATCTCAATTTCTTATAAAGTACGCATTTCCCATGGAATAAAACGATTCCGTTTGTTCTTAAACGTTGTAAACTTACGTATTACAACAGTTCTGTTCATGGGAATAACTTACAACTTATTACTTCGATGGTTTCTTATAGTTCCCCATAACACTTAGTGAAAACTTAGCCCCGCAATAAGAGTTCACCTCAATTTCTTATAAAGTACGCATTTCCCATGGAATAAAACGATTCTGTTTGCTCTAAAACGTTGTAAACTTACGTATTACAACAGTTCTGTCCATGGGAACAGCTTAGAACTTATTACTTCGATGGTTTCTTATAGTTCCCCATAACACTTAGTGAATACTTAGCACCGTAATAAGAGTTCATCTCAATTACTTATAAAGTACGCATTTCCCATGGAATAAACCGATTCCGTTTGTTCTAAAACGTTGTAAACTTACGTACTACAACAGTTCTGTCCATGGGAACAGCTTAGAACTTATTACTTCGATGGTTTCTTATAGTTCCCCATAACACTTACTGAAAACTTAGCACCTTAATAAGAGTTCATCTCAATTTCTTATAAAGTACGCATTTCCCATGGAATAAAACGATTCCGTTTGTTCTTAAACGTTGTAAACTTACGTATTACAACAGTTCTGTTCATGGGAATGACTTACAACTTATTACTTCGATGGTTTCTTATAGATCCCAATGAAACTTAGTGAAAAGTTAGCCCCGCAATAAGAGTTCACCTCGATTTCTTATAAAGTACGCATTTCCCATGGAATAAAACGATTCTGTTTGCTCTAAAACGTTGTAAACTTATGTATTACAACAGTTCTTTCCATGGGAACAGCTTAGAACTTATTACTTCGATGGTGTCTTTTAGTTCCCCATGAAACTTAGTGAAAAATTAGCCCCGCAATAAGAGTTCACCTCAATTTCTTATAAAGTACGCATTTCCCGTGGAATAAAACGATTCTGTTTGATCTAAAACGTTGTAAACTTACGTATTACAACAGTTCTGTCCATGGGAACAGCTTAGAACTTATTACTTCGATGGTTTCTTATAGTTCCCCATAACACTTACTGAAAACTTAGCACCTTAATAAGAGTTAATCTCAATTTCTTATAAAGTACGCATTTCCCATGGAATAAAACGATTCCGTTTGTTCTTAAACGTTGTAAACTTACGTATTACAACAGTTCTGTTCATGGGAATAACTTACAACTTATTACTTCGATGGTTTCTTATAGATCCCAATGAAACTTAGTAAAAAGTTAGCCCCGCAATAAGAGTTCACCTCGATTTCTTATAAAGTACGCATTTCCCATGGAATAAAACAATTCCATTTGCTCTAAAACGTTGTAAACTTACGTATTACAACAGTTCTGTCCATGGGAATAGCTTACAACTTATTACTTCGATGGTTTCTTATAGTTCCCCATGAAACTTAATGAAAACTTAGCCCCGCAATAAGAGTTCACCTCAATTTCTTATAAAGTACGCATTTCCTATGGAATAAAACGATTCTGTTTGCTCTAAAACGTTGTAAACTTACGTATTACAACAGTTCTGTCCATGGGAACAGCTTAGAACTTATTACTTCGATGGTTTCTTATAGTTCCCCATAACACTTACTGAAAACTTAGCACCTTAATAAGAGTTCATCTCAATTTCTTATAAAGTACGCATTTCCCATGGAATAAAACGATTCCGTTTGTTCTTAAACGTTGTAAACTTACGTATTACAACAGTTCTGTTCATGGGAATAACTTACAACTTATTACTTCGATGGTTTCTTATAGATCCCAATGAAACTTAGTAAAAAGTTAGCCCCGCAATAAGAGTTCACCTCGATTTCTTATAAAGTACGCATTTCCCATGGAATAAAACAATTCCATTTGCTCTAAAACGTTGTAAACTTACGTATTACAACAGTTCTGTCCATGGGAATAGCTTACAACTTATTACTTCGATGGTTTCTTATAGTTCCCCATGAAACTTAATGAAAACTTAGCCCCGCAATAAGAGTTCACCTCAATTTCTTATAAAGTACGCATTTCCCATGGAATAAAACGATTATGTTTGCTCTAAAACGTTGTAAACTTATGTATTACAACAGTTCTGTCCATGGGAATAGCTTACAACTTATTACTTCGATGGTTTCTTATAGTTCCCCATGAAACTTAGTGAAAACTTAGCCCCGCAATAAGAGTTTACCTCAATTTTTTATAAAGTACGCATTTCCCATGGAATAAAATGATTCCTTGTGCTCTAAAACGTTGTAAACTTACGTATTACAACAGTTCTGTTCATGGGAATTGCTTGGAACTTATTACTTCGATGGTTCCTTATAGTTCCCCATAACACTTAGTGAACACTTAGCCCCACAATAAAAGTTCACCTCAATTTCTTATAAAGTACGCATTTCCCATGGAATAAAACGATTCCGTTTGCTCTAAAACGTTGTAAACTTACGTATTACAACAGTTCTGTCCATGGGAATAGCTTGCAACTTATTTCTTCGATGGTTTCTTATAGTTCCCCATGAAACTTAGTGAAAAGTTAGCCCCGCAATAAGAGTTCACCTCAAAATCTTATAAAGGACGCATTTCCCATGGAATAAAACGATTCTGTTTGCTCTAAAACGTTGTAAACTTACGTATTACAACAGTTCTGTCCATGGGAACAGCTTAGAACTTATTACTTCCATAGTTTCTTATAGTTCCCCATGAAACTTAGTGAGAACTCAGCCTCGCAATAAGAGTTCACCTCAATTTCTTATAAAGTACGCATTTCCCATGGAATAAAACGATTCTGTTTGCTCTAAAACGTTGTAAACTTACGTATTACAACAGTTCTGTCCATGGGAACAGCTTAGAACTTATTACTTCCATGGTTTCTTATAGTTCCCCATGAAACTTAGTGAGAACTCAGCCTCGCAATAAGAGTTCACCGCAATTTCTTATAAAGTACGCATTTCCCATGGAATAAAACGATTCTGTTTGCTCTAAAACGTTGTAAACTTAAGTATTACAACAGTTCTGCCCATGGGAATAACTTACAACTTATTACTTCGATGGTTTCTTATAGTTCCCCATGAAACTTAGTGAAAAGTTAGCCCCGCAATAAGAGTTCACCTCGATTTCTTATAAAGTACGCATTTCCCATGGAATAAAAGGATTCCGTTTGCTCTTAAACGTTGTAAACTTACGTATTACAACAGTTCTGTCCATGGGAACAGCTTAGAACTTATTACTTCGATGGTTTCTTATAGTTCCCCATAACACTTAGTGAAAACTTTGCCCCGCAATAAGAGATCACCTCAATTTCTTATAAAGTACGCATTTCTCGTGGAATAAAACGATTCCGTTTGATCTTAAACGTTGTAAACTTACGTATTACAACAGTTCTGCCCATGGGAACAGCTTAGAACTTATTACTTCGATGGTGACTTATAGTTCCCCATGAAAATTAGTGAGAACTTAGCCTCGCAATAAGAGTTCACCTCAATTTCTTATAAAGTATGCATTTCCCATGGAATGAAATGATTTCATTTGCTCTAAAACGTTGTAAACTTACGTATTACAACAGTTCTGTCCATGGGAATGGCTTACAACTTATTACTTCGATGGTTTCTTATAGTTCCCTATGAAACTTAATGAAAACTTAGCCCCGCAATAAGAGTTCACCTCAATTTCTTATAAAGAACGCATTTCCCATGGAATAAAACGATTCTGTTTGCTCTAAAACGTTGTAAACTTACGTATTACAACAGTTCTGTCCATGGGAACAGCTTAGAACCTTTTACTCCGATGATTTCTTATACTTCCCAATGAAACTTAGTGAAAAACTAGCCCCGCAATAAGTGTTCACCTCAATTTCTTATAAAGTACGCATTTCCCATGGAATAAAACGATTCTGTTTGCTCTAAAACGTTGTAAACTTACGTATTACAACAGTTCTGTCCATGGGAATAACTTACAACTTATTACTTCGATGGTTTCTTATAGTTCCCCATAAAACTTAGTGAAAAGTTAGCCCCGCAATAAGAGTTCACCTCGATTTCCTATAAAGTACGCATTTTAAATGGAATAAAACGATTCCGTTTGCTCTTAAACGTTGTAAACTTACGTATTACAACAGCTCTGTCCATGGGAACAGCTTAGAACTTATTACTTCGATGGTTTCTTATAGTTCCCCATAACACTTAGTGAAAACTTAGCCCCGCAATAAGAGTTCACCTCAATTTCTTATAAAGTACGCATTTCCCATGGAATAAAACGATTCTGTTTGCTCTAAAACGTTGTAAACTTACGTATTACAACAGTTCTGTCCATGGGAACAGCTTAGAACTTATTACTTCGATGGTTTCTTATAGTTTCCCATAACACTTAGTAAATACTTAGCACCGTAATAAGAATTCATCTCAATTACTTATAAAGTACGCATTTCCCATGGAATAAAACGATTCCGTTTGTTCTAAAACGTTGTAAACTTACGTATTACAACAGTTCTGTCCATGGGAACAGCTTAGAACTTATTACTTCGATGGTTTCTTATAGTTCCCCATAACACTTACTGAAAACTTAGCACCTTAATAAGAGTTCATCTCAATTTCTTATAAAGTATGCATTTCCCATGGAATAAAACGATTCCGTTTGTTCTTAAACGTTGTAAACTTACGTATTACAACAGTTCTGTTCATGGGAATAACTTACAACTTATTACTTCGATGGTTTCTTATAGTTCCCCATAACACTTAGTGAAAACTTAGCCCCGCAATAAGAGTTCACCTCAATTTCTTATAAAGTACGCATTTCCCATGGAATAAAACGATTCCGTTTGTTCTTAAACGTTGTAAACTTACGTATTACAACAGTTCTGTTCATGGGAATAACTTACAACTTATTACTTCTATGGTTTCTTATAGTTCCCCATAACACTTAGTGAAAACTTAGCCCCGCAATAAGAGTTCACCTCAATTTCTTATAAAGTACGCATTTCCCATGGAATAAAACGATTCTGTTTGCTCTAAAACGTTGTAAACTTACGTATTACAACAGTTCTGTCCATGGGAACAGCTTAGAACTTATTACTTCGATGGTTTCTTATAGTTCCCCATAACACTTAGTGAATACTTAGCACCGTAATAAGAGTTCATCTCAATTACTTATAAAGTACGCATTTCCCATGGAATAAAACGATTCCGTTTGTTCTAAAACGTTGTAAACTTACGTATTACAACAGTTCTGTCCATGGGAACAGCTTAGAACTTATTACTTCGATGGTTTCTTATAGTTCCCCATAACACTTACTGAAAACTTAGCACCTTAATAAGAGTTCATCTCAAATTCTTATAAAGTACGCATTTCCCATGGAATAAAACGATTCCGTTTGTTCTTAAACGTTGTAAACTTACGTATTACAACAGTTCTGTTCATGGGAATAACTTACAACTTATTACTTCGATGGTTTCTTATAGATCCCAATGAAACTTAGTGAAAAGTTAGCCCCGCAATAAGAGTTCACCTCGATTTCTTATAAAGTACGCATTTCCCATGGAATTAAACGATTCCGTTTGCTCTTAAACGTTGTAAACTTACGTATTACAACAGTTCTGTCCATGGGAACAGCTAAGAACTTTTTACTTCGATGGTTTCTTATAGTTCCCCATAACAATTAGTGAAAACTTAGCCCCGCAATAAGAGTTCACCTCAATTTCTTATAAAGTACGCATTTCCCGTGGAATAAAACGATTCCGTTTGATCTAAAACGTTGTAAACTTACATATTACAACAGTTCTATCCATGGGAACAGCTTAGAACTTATTAATTCCATGGTTTCTTATAGTTCCCCATGAAACTTAGTGAGAACTTAGCCTCGCAATAAGAGTTCACCTCAATTTCTTATAAAGTACGCATTTCCCATGGAATAAAACAATTCCATTTGCTATAAAACGTTGTAAACTTACGTATTACAACAGTTCTGTCCATGGGAATAGCTTACAACCTATTACTTCGATGGTTTCTTATAGTTCCCCATGAAACTTAATGAAAACTTAGCCCCGCAATAAGAGTTCACCTCAATTTCTTATAAAGTACGCATTTCCCATGGAATAAAACGATTCTGTTTGCTCTAAAACGTTGTAAACTTACGTATTACAACAGTTCTGTCCATGGGAATAGCTTACAACTTATTACTTCGATGGTTTCTTATAGTTCCCCATGAAACTTAGTGAAAACTTAGCCCCGCAATAAGAGATTACCTCAATTTTTTATAAAGTACGCATTTCCCATGGAATAAAACGATTCCGTGTGCTCTAAAACGTTGTAAACTTACGTATTACAACAGTTCTGTTCATGGGAAGGGCTTAGAACTTATTACTTCGATGGTTCCTTATAGTTCCCCATAACACTTAGTGAACACTTAGCCCCACAATAAAAGTTCACCTCAATTTCTTATAAAGTACGCATTTCCCATGGAATAAAACGATTCCGTTTGCTCTAAAACGTTGTAAACTTACGTATTACAACAGTTCTGTCCATGGGAATAGCTTGCAACTTATTTCTTCGATGGTTTCTTATAGTTCCCCATGAAACTTAGTGAAAACTTAGCGCCGCGATAAGAGTTCACCTCAAAATCTTATAAAGTACGCATTTCCCATGGAATAAAACGATTCTGTTTGCTCTAAAACGTTGTAAACTTACGTATTACAACAGTTCTTTCCATGGGAACAGCTTAGAACTTATTTCTTCGATGGTGTCTTTTAGTTCCCCATGAAACTTAGTGAAAAATTAGCCCCGGACTTAAGAGTTCACCTCAATTTCTTATAAAGTACGCATTTCCCGTGGAATAAAACGATTCTGTTTGATCTAAAACGTTGTAAACTTACGTATTACAACAGTTCTGTCCATGGGAATAGCTTACAACTTATTACTTCGATGGTTTCTTATAGTTCCCCATGAAACTTAATGAAAACTTAGCCCCGCAAAAAGAGTTCACCTCAATTTCTTATAAAGTACGCATTTCCCATGAATAAAACGATTCTGTTTGCTCTAAAACGTTGTAAACTTACGTATTACAACAGTTCTGTCCATGGGAACAGCTTAGAACCTATTACTCCGATGGTTTCTTATACTTCCCAATGAAACTTAGTGAAAACTTAGCCCCGCAATAAGAGTTCACCTCAATTTCTTATAAAGTATGCATTTCCCATGGAATAAAACGATTCTGTTTGCTCTAAAACGTTGTAAACTTAAGTATTACAACAGTTCTGTCCATGGGAATAACTTAGAACTTATTACTTCGATGGTTTCTTATAGTTCCCCATGAAACTTAGTGAAAAGTTAGCCCCGCAATAAGAGTTCAACTCGATTTCTTATAAAGTACGCATTTCCCATGGAATAAAACGATTCCGTTTGCTCTTAAACGTTGTAAACTTACGTATTACAACAGTTCTGTCCATGGGAACAGCTTAGAACTTATTACTTCGATGGTTTCTTATAGTTCCCCATGAAACTTAATGAAAACTTAGCCCCGCAATAAGAGTTCACCTCAATTTCTTATAAAGTACGCATTTCCCATGGAATAAAACGATTCTGTTTGCTCTAAAACGTTGTAAACTTACGTATTACAACAGTTCTGTCCATGAGAATAGCTTACAACTTATTACTTCGATGGTTTCTTATAGTTCCCCATGAAACTTAGTGAAAACTTAGCCCCGCAATAAGAGTTTACCTCAATTTTTTATAAAGTACGCATTTCCCATGGAATAAAATGATTCCTTGTGCTCTAAAACGTTGTAAACTTACGTATTACAACAGTTCTGTTCATGGGAATTGCTTGGAACTTATTACTTCGATGGTTCCTTATAGTTCCCCATAACACTTAGTGAACACTTAGCCCCACAATAAAAGTTCACCTCAATTTCTTATAAAGTACGCATTTCCCATGGAATAAAACGATTCCGTTTGCTCTAAAACGTTGTAAACTTACGTATTACAACAGTTCTGTCCATGGGAATAGCTTGCAACTTATTTCTTCGATGGTTTCTTATAGTTCCCCATGAAACTTAGTGAAAACTTAGCGCCGCAAAAAGAGTTCACCTCGAAATCTTATAAAGGACGCATTTCCCATGGAATAAAACGATTCTGTTTGCTCTAAAACGTTGTAAACTTACGTATTACAACAGTTCTTTCCATTGGAACAGCTTAGAACTTATTACTTCGATGGTGTCTTTTACTTCCCTATGAAACTTAGTGAAAAATTAGCCCCGCAATAAGAGTTCACCTCAATTTCTTATAAAGTACGCATTTCCCGTGGAATAAAACGATTCTGTTTGATCTAAAACGTTGTAAACTTACGTATTACAACAGTTCTGTCCATGGGAACAGCTTAGAACTTATTACTTCCATGGTTTCTTAGAGTTCCCCATGAAACTTAGTGAGAACTCAGCCTCGCAATAAGAGTTCACCTCAATTTCTTATAAAGTACGCATTTCCCATGGAATAAAACGATTCTGTTTGCTCTAAAACGTTGTAAACTTAAGTATTACAACAGTTCTGCCCATGGGAATAACTTACAACTTATTACTTCGATGGTTTCTTATAGTTCCCCATGAAACTTAGTGAAAAGTTAGCCCCGCAATAAGAGTTCACCTCGATTTCTTATAAAGTACGCATTTCCCATGGAATAAAACGATTCCGTTTGCTCTTAAACGTTGTAAACTTACGTATTACAACAGTTCTGTCCATGGGAACAGCTTAGAACTTATTACTTCGATGGTTTCTTATAGTTCCCCATAACACTTAGTGAAAACTTTGCCCCGCAATAAGAGATCACCTCAATTTCTTATAAAGTACGCATTTCTCGTGGAATAAAACGATTCCGATTGATCTTAAACGTTGTAAACTTACGTATTACAACAGTTCTGCCCATGGGAACAGCTTAGAACTTATTACTTCGATGGTTTCTTATAGTTCCCCATGAAACTTAGTGAGAACTTAGCCTCGCAATAAGAGTTCACCTCAATTTCTTATAAAGTATGCATTTCCCATGGAATGAAATGATTTCATTTGCTCTAAAACGTTGTAAACTTACGTATTACAACAGTTCTGTCCATGGGAATGGCTTACAACTTATTACTTCGATGGTTTCTTATAGTTCCCTATGAAACTTAATGAAAACTTAGCCCCGCAATAAGAGTTCACCTCAATTTCTTATAAAGAACGCATTTCCCATGGAATAAAACGATTCTGTTTGCTCTAAAACGTTGTAAACTTACGTATTACAACAGTTCTGTCCATGGGAACAGCTTAGAACCTTTTACTCCGATGATTTCTTATACTTCCCAATGAAACTTAGTGAAAAACTAGCCCTGCAATAAGTGTTCACCTCAATTTCTTATAAAGTACGCATTTCCCATGGAATAAAACGATTCTGTTTGCTCTAAAACGTTGTAAACTTACGTATTACAACAGTTCTGTCCATGGGAATAGCTTACAACTTATTACTTCGATGGTTTCTTATAGTTCCCCATGAAACTTAGTGAAAACTTAGCCCCGCAATAAGAGTTTACCTCAATTTTTTATAAAGTACGCATTTCCCATGGAATAAAACGATTCTGTTGTCTCTAAAACGTTGTCAACTTACGTATTACAACAGTGCTGTCCATGGGAATAGCTTACAACTTATTACTTCGATGGTTTCTTATAGTTCCCCATGAAACTTAGTGAAAACTTAGCCCCCCAATAAGAGTTTACCTCAATTTTTTATAAAGTACGCATTTGGCATGGAATAAAACGATTCCGTGTGCTCTAAAACGTTGTAAACTTACGTATTACAACAGTTCTGTTCATGGGAATTGCTTGGAACTTATTACTTCGATGGTTCCTTATAGTTCCCCATAACACTTAGTGAACTCTTAGCCCCACAATAAAAGTTCACCTCAATTTCTTATAAAGTACGCATTTCCCATGGAATAAAACGATTCCGTTTGCTCTAAAACGTTGTAAACTTACGTATTACAACAGTTCTGTCCATGGGAATAGCTTGCAACTTATTTCTTCGATGGTTTCTTATAGTTCCCCATGAAACTTAGTGAAAACTTAGCGCCGCGATAAGAGTTCACCTCAAAATCTTATAAAGTATGCATTTCCCATGGAATAAAACGATTCTGTTTGCTCTAAAACGTTGTAAACTTACGTATTACAACAGTTCTTTCCATGGGAACAGCTTAGAACTTATTACTTCGATGGTGTCTTTTAGTTCCCCATGAAATTTAGTGAAAAATTAGCCCCGCAATAAGAGTTCACCTCAATTTCTTATAAAGTACGCATTTCCCGTGGAATAAAACGATTCTGTTTGATCTAAAACGTTGTAAACTTACGTATTACAACAGTTCTGTCCATGGGAACAGCTTAGAACTTATGACTTCCATGGTTTCTTATAGTTCCCCATGAAACTTAGTGAGAACTCAGCCTCGCAATAAGAGTTAACCTCAATTTCTTATAAAGTACGCATTTCCCATGGAATAAAACGATTCCATTTGCTCTAAAACGTTGTAAACCTACGTATTACAACAGTTCTGTCCATGGGAATAGCTTACAACTTATTACTTCGATGGTTTCTTATAGTTCCCCATGAAACTTAATGAAAACTTAGCCCCGCAATAATAGTTCACCTCAATTTCTTATAAAGTACGCATTTCCCATGGAATAAAACGATTCCGTTTGCTCTTAAACATTGTAAAATTACGTATTACAACGGTTCTGTCCATGGGAACAGCTTAGAACTTATTACTTCGATGGTGTCTTTTAGTTCCCCATGAAACTTAATGAAAACTTAGCCCCGCAATAAGAGATCACCTCAATTTCTTATAAAGTACGCATTTCCCATGGAATAAAACGATTCTGTTTGCTCTAAAACGTTGTAAACTTACGTATTACAACAGTTCTGTCCATGGGAATAGCTTACAAGTTATTACTTCGATGGTTTCTTATAGTTCCCCATGAAACTTAGTGAAAACTTAGCCCCGCAATTAGAGTTTACCTCAATGTTTTATAAAGTACGCATTTCCCATTGAATAAAACGATTCCGTTTGCTCTAAAACGTTGTAAACTTACGTATTACAACAGTTCTGTCCATTGGAATAGCTTACAAGTTATTACTTCGATGGTTTCTTATAGTTCCCCATGAAACTTAGTGAAAACTTAGCCCCGCAATAAGAGTTTACCTCAATGTTTTATAAAGTACGCATTTCCCATTGAATAAAACGATTCCGTTTGCTCTAAAACGTTGTAAACTTACGTATTACAACAGTTCTGTTCATGAGAATTGCTTAGAACTTATTACTTCGATGGTTCCTTATAGTTCCCCATGAAACTTAGTGAAAACTTAGCCCCGCGATAAGAGTTCACCTCAATTTCTTATAAACTACGCATTTCCCATGGAATAAAACGATTCTGTTTGCTCTAAAACGTTGTAAACTTACGTATTACAACAGTTCTTTCCATGGGAACAGCTTAGAACTTATTACTTCGATGGTTTCTTATAGTTCCCCATAACACTTAGTGAAAACTTAGCACCGTAATAAGAGTTCACCTCAATTTCTTATAAAGTACGCATTTCCCATGGAATAAAACGATTCCGTTTGTTCTAAAACGTTGTAAACTTACGTATTACAACAGTTCTGTCCATGGGAATAACTTACAACTTATTACTTCGATGGTTTCTTATAGTTCCCCATAAAACTTAGTGAAAAGTTAGCCCCGCAATAAGAGTTCACCTCGATTTCCTATAAAGTACGCATTTTAAATGGAATAAAACGATTCCGTTTGCTCTTAAACGTTGTAAACTTACGTATTACAACAGCTCTGTCCATGGGAACAGCTTAGAACTTATTACTTCGATGGTTTCTTATAGTTCCCCATAACACTTAGTGAAAACTTAGCCCCACAATAAGAGTTCACCTCAATTTCTTATAAAGTACGCATTTCCCATGGAATAAAACGATTCTGTTTGCTCTAAAACGTTGTAAACTTACGTATTACAACAGTTCTGTCCATGGGAACAGCTTAGAACTTATTACTTCGATGGTTTCTTATAGTTTCCCATAACACTTAGTGAATACTTAGCACCGTAATAAGAATTCATCTCAATTACTTATAAAGTACGCATTTCCCATGGAATAAAACGATTCCGTTTGTTCTAAAACGTTGTAAACTTACGTATTACAACAGTTCTGTCCATGGGAACAGCTTAGAACTTATTACTTCGATGGTTTCTTATAGTTCCCCATAACACTTACTGAAAACTTAGCACCTTAATAAGAGTTCATATCAATTTCTTATAAAGTACGCATTTCCCATGGAATAAAACGATTCCGTTTGTTCTTAAACGTTGTAAACTTACGTATTACAACAGTTCTGTTCATGGGAATAACTTACAACTTATTACTTCGATGGTTTCTTATAGTTCCCCATAACACTTAGTGAAAACTTAGCCCCGCAATAAGAGTTCACCTCAATTTCTTATAAAGTACGCATTTCCCATGGAATAAAACGATTCCGTTTGTTCTTAAACGTTGTAAACTTACGTATTACAACAGTTCTGTTCATGGGAATAACTTACAACTTATTACTTCGATGGTTTCTTATAGTTCCCCATATCACTTAGTGAAAACTTAGCCCCGCAATAAGAGTTCACCTCAATTTCTTATAAAGTACGCATTTCCCATGGAATAAAACGATTCTGTTTGCTCTAAAACGTTGTAAACTTACGTATTACAACAGTTCTGTCCATGGGAACAGCTTAGAACTTATTACTTCGATGGTTTCTTATAGTTCCCCATAACACTTAGTGAATACTTAGCACCGTAATAAGAGTTCATCTCAATTACTTATAAAGTACGCATTTCCCATGGAATAAAACGATTCCGTTTGTTCTAAAACGTTGTAAACTTACGTATTACAACAGTTCTGTCCATGGGAACAGCTTAGAACTTATTACTTCGATGGTTTCTTATAGTTCCCCATAACACTTACTGAAAACTTAGCACCTTAATAAGAGTTCATCTCAATTTCTTATAAAGTACGCATTTCCCATGGAATAAAACGATTCCGTTTGTTCTTAAACGTTGTAAACTTACGTATTACAACAGTTCTGTTCATGGGAATAACTTACAACTTATTACTTCGATGGTTTCTTATAGATCCCAATGAAACTTAGTGAAAAGTTAGCCCCGCAATAAGAGTTCACCTCGATTTCTTATAAAGTACGCATTTCCCATGGAATTAAACGATTCCGTTTGCTCTTAAACGTTGTAAACTTACGTATTACAACAGTTCTGTCCATGGGAACAGCTAAGAACTTATTACTTCGATGGTTTCTTATAGTTCCCCATAACAATTAGTGAAAACTTAGCCCCGCAATAAGAGTTCACCTCAATTTCTTATAAAGTACGCATTTCCCGTGGAATAAAACGATTCCGTTTGATCTAAAACGTTGTAAACTTATATATTACAACAGTTCTATCCATGGGAACAGCTTAGAACTTATTAATTCCATGGTTTCTTATAGTTCCCCATGAAACTTAGTGAGAACTTAGCCTCGCAATAAGAGTTCACCTCAATTTCTTATAAAGTACGCATTTCCCATGGAATAAAACAATTCCATTTGCTCTAAAACGTTGTAAACTTACGTATAACAACAGTTCTGTCCATGGGAATAGCTTACAACCTATTACTTCGATGGTTTCTTATAGTTCCCAATGAAACTTAATGAAAACTTAGCCCCGCAATAAGAGTTCACCTCAATTTCTTATAAAGTACGCATTTCCCATGGAATAAAACGATTCTGTTTGCTCTAAAACGTTGTAAACTTACGTATTACAACAGTTCTGTCCATGGGAATAGCTTACAACTTATTACTTCGATGGTTTCTTATAGTTCCCCATGAAACTTAGTGAAAACTTAGCCCCGCAATAAGAGATTACCTCAATTTTTTATAAAGTACGCATTTCCCATGGAATAAAACGATTCCGTGTGCTCTAAAACGTTGTAAACTTACGTATTACAACAGTTCTGTTCATGGGAAGGGCTTAGAACTTATTACTTCGATGGTTCCTTATAGTTCCCCATAACACTTAGTGAACACTTAGCCCCACAATAAAAGTTCACCTCAATTTCTTATAAAGTACGCATTTCCCATGGAATAAAACGATTCCGTTTGCTCTAAAACGTTGTAAACTTACGTATTACAACAGTTCTGTCCATGGGAATAGCTTGCAACTTATTTCTTCGATGGTTTCTTATAGTTCCCCATGAAACTTAGTGAAAACTTAGCGCCGCGATAAGAGTTCACCTCAAAATCTTATAAAGTACGCATTTCCCATGGAATAAAACGATTCTGTTTGCTCTAAAACGTTGTAAACTTACGTATTACAACAGTTCTTTCCATTGGAACAGCTTAGAACTTATTTCTTCGATGGTGTCTTTTAGTTCCCCATGAAACTTAGTGAAAAATTAGCCCCGGACTTAAGAGTTCACCTCAATTTCTTATAAAGTACGCATTTCCCGTGGAATAAAACGATTCTGTTTGATCTAAAACGTTGTAAACTTACGTATTACAACAGTTCTGTCCATGGGAATAGCTTACAACTTATTACTTCGATGCTTTCTTATAGTTCCCCATGAAACTTAATGAAAACTTAGCCCCGCAAAAAGAGTTCACCTCAATTTCTTATAAAGTACGCATTTCCCATGAATTCAACGATTCTGTTTGCTCTAAAACGTTGTAAACTTACGTATTACAACAGTTCTGTCCATGGGAACAGCTTAGAACCTATTACTCCGATGGTTTCTTATACTTCCCAATGAAACTTAGTGAAAACTTAGCCCCGCAATAAGAGTTCACCTCAATTTCTTATAAAGTATGCATTTCCCATGGAATAAAACGATTCTGTTTGCTCTAAAACGTTGTAAACTTAAGTATTACAACAGTTCTGTCCATGGGAATAACTTAGAACTTATTACTTCGATGGTTTCTTATAGTTCCCCATGAAACTTAGTGAAAAGTTAGCCCCGCAATAAGAGTTCAACTCGATTTCTTATAAAGTACGCATTTCCCATGGAATAAAACGATTCCGTTTGCTCTTAAACGTTGTAAACTTACGTATTACAACAGTTCTGTCCATGGGAACAGCTTAGAACTTATTACTTCGATGGTTTCTTATAGTTCCCCATAACACTTAGTGAAAACTTAGCCCCGCAATAAGAGATCACCTCAATTTCTTATAAAGTACGCATTTCCCGTGGAATAAAACGATTCCGTTTGATCTTAAACGTTGTAAACTTACGTATTACAACAGTTCTACCCATGGGAAAAGCTTAGAACTTATTACTTCGATGGTTTCATATAGTTCCCCATGAAACTTAGTGAGAACTTAGCCCCGCAATAAGAGTTCACCTCAATTTCTTATAAAGTACGCATTTCCCATGGAACAAAACGATTCTGTTTGCTCTAAAACGTTGTAAACTTACGAATTACAACAGTTCTGTCCATGGGAACAGCTTAGAACCTTTTACTCCGATGATTTCTTATACTTCCCAATGAAACTTAGTGAAAACCTAGCCCCGCAATAAGTGTTCACCTCAATTTCTTATAACGTACGCATTTCCCATGGAATAAAACGATTCTGTTTGCTCTAAAACGTTGTAAACTGACGTATTACAACAGTTCTGTCCATGGGAATAGCTTACAACTTATTACTTCGATGGTTTCTTATAGTTCCCCATGAAACTTAGTGAAAACTTAGCCCCGCAATAAGAGTTTACCTCAATTTTTTATAAAGTACGCATTTCTCATGGAATAAAACGATTCTGTTGTCTCTAAAACGTTGTCAACTTACGTATTACAACAGTTCTGTTCATGGGAATTGCTTAGAACTTATTACTTCGATGGTTCCTTATACTTCCCCATAAGACTTAGTGAAAACTTAGCCCCACAATAAGAGTTCACCTCAATTTCTTATAAAGTACGCATTTCCCATGGAATAAAACGATTCCGTTTGCTCTAAAACGTTGTAAACTTACGTATTACAACAGTTCTGTCAATGGGAATAGCTTACAACTTATTTCTTCGATGGTTTTTTATAGTTCCCCATGAAACTTAGTGAAAACTTAGCCCCGCGATAATAGTTCACTTCAATTTCTTATAAAGTACGCATTTCCCATGGAATAAAACGATTCTGTTTGCCCTAAAACGTTGTAAACTTACGTATTACAACAGTTCTGTCCATGGGAACAGCTTAGAACTTATTACTTCGATGGTTTCTTATAGTTCCCCATAACACTTAGTGAATACTAAGCACTGTAATAAGAGTTCACATCAATTTCTTATAAAGTACGCATTTCCCATGGAATAAAACGATTCCATTTGTTCTAAAACGTTGTAAACTTACGTATTACAACAGTTCTGTCCATGGGAACAGCTTAGAACTTATTACTTCGATGGTTTCTTATAGTTCCCCATAACACTTAGTTAAAACTTAGCACCGTAATAAGAGTTCACCTCAATTTCTTATAAAGTACGCATTTCCCATGGAATAAAACGATTCCGTTTGTTCTTAAACGTTGTAAACTTACGTATTACAACAGTTCTGTTCATGGGAATAACTTACAACTTATTACTTCGATGGTTTCTTATAGATCCCAATGAAATTAGTGAAAAGTCAGCCCCGCAATAAGAGTTCACCTCGATTTCTTATAAAGTACGCATTTCCCATGGAATTAAACGATTCCGTTTGCTCTTAAACGTTGTAAACTTACGTATTACAACAGTTCTGTCCATGGGAACAGCTTAGAACCTTTTACTCCGATGATTTCTTATACTTCCCAATGAAACTTAGTGAAAACCTAGCCCCGCAATAAGTGTTCACCTCAATTTCTTATAAAGTACGCATTTCCCATGGAATAAAACGATTCTGTTTGCTCTAAAACGTTGTAAACTTACGTATTACAACAGTTCTGTCCATGGGAACAGCTTAGAACTTATTACTTCGATGGTTTCTTATAGTTCCCCATAACACTTAGTGAATACTTAGCACTGTAATAAGAGTTCACATCAATTTCTTATAAAGTACGCATTTCCCATGGAATAAAACGATTCCATTTGTTCTAAAACGTTGTAAACTTACGTATTACAACAGTTCTGTCCATGGGAACAGCTTAGAACTTATTACTTCGATGGTTTCTTATAGTTCCCCATAACACTTAGTTAAAACTTAGCACCGTAATAAGAGTTCACCTCAATTTCTTATAAAGTACGCATTTCCCATGGAATAAAACGATTCCGTTTGTTCTTAAACGTTGTAAACTTACGTATTACAACAGTTCTGTTCATGGGAATAACTTACAACTTATTACTTCGATGGTTTCTTATAGATCCCAATGAAACTTAGTGAAAAGTCAGCCCCGCAATAAGAGTTCACCTCGATTTCTTATAAAGTACGCATTTCCCATGGAATTAAACGATTCCGTTTGCTCTTAAACGTTGTAAACTTACGTATTACAACAGTTCTGTCCATGGGAACAGCTTAGAACTTATTACTTCGATGGTTTCTTATAGTTCCCCATAACACTTAGTGAAAACTTAGCCCCGCAATAAGAGTTCAGCTCAATTTCTTATAAAGTACGCATTTCCCGTGGAATAAAACGATTCCGTTTGATCTAAAACGTTGTAAACTTACATATTACAAAAGTTCTCTCCATGGGAACAGCTTAGAACTTATTACTTCCATGGTTTCTTATAGTTCCCCATGAAACTTAGTGAGAACTTAGCCTCGCAATAAGAGTTTACCTCAATTTCTTATAAAGTACGCATTTCCCATGGAATAAAACGATTCCATTTGCTCTAAAACGTTGTAAACTTACGTATTACAACAGTTCTGTCCATGGGAATAACTTACAACTTATTACTTCGATGGTTTCTTATAGTTCCCAATAAAACTTAGTGAAAAGTTAGCCCCGCAATAAGAGTTCACCTCGATTTCCTATAAAGTAAGCATTTCAAATGGAATAAAACGATTCCGTTTGCTCTTAAACGTTGTAAACTTACGTATTACAACACCTCTGTCCATGGGAACAGCTTAGAACTTATTCCTTCGATGGTTTCTTATAGTTCCCCATAACACTTTGTGAAAACTTAGCCCCGCAATAATAGTTCACCTCAATTTCTAATAAAGTACGCATTTCCCATGGAATAAAACGATTCTGTTTGCTCTAAAACGTTGTAAACTTACGTATTACAACAGTTCTGTCCATTGGAATAGCTTACAACTTATTACTTCGATGGTTTCTTATAGTTCCCCATGAAACTTAGTGAAAACTTAGCCCCGCAATTAGAGTTTACCTCAATGTTTTATAAAGTACGCATTTCCCATTTAATAAAACGATTCCGTTTGCTCTAAAACGTTGTAAACTTACGTATTACAACAGTTCTGTTCATGGGAATTGCTTAGAACTTATTACTTCGATTGTTCCTTATAGTTCCCCATAACACTTAGTGAAAACTTAGCCCCACAATAAGATTTCACCTCAATTTCTTATAAAGTACGCATTTCCCATGGAATAAAACGATTCCGTTTGCTCTAAAACGTTGTAAACATACGTATTACAACAGTTCCGTCCATGGGAATAGCTTGCAACTTATTTCTTCGATGGTTTCTTATAGTTCCCCATGAAACTTAGTGAAAACTTAGCCCCGCGATAAGAGTTCACCTCAATTTCTTATAAACTACGCATTTCCCATGGAATAAAACGATTCTGTTTGCTCTAAAACGTTGTAAACTTACGTATTACAACAGTTCTTTCCATGGGAACAGCTTAGAACTTATTACTTCGATGGTTTCTTATAGTTCCCCATGAAACTTAGTGAAAACTTAGCCCTGCAATAAGAGATTACCTCAATTTTTTATAAAGTACGCATTTCCCATGGAATAAAACGATTCCGTGTGCTCTAAAACGTTGTAAACTTACGTATTACAACAGTTCTGTTCATGGGAAGGGCTTAGAACTTATTACTTCGATGGTTCCTTATAGTTCCCCATAACACTTAGTGAACACTTAGCCCCACAATAAAAGTTCACCTCAATTTCTTATAAAGTACGCATTTCCCATGGAATAAAACGATTCCGTTTGCTCTAAAACGTTGTAAACTTACGTATTACAACAGTTCTGTCCATGGGAATAGCTTGCAACTTATTTCTTCGATGGTTTCTTATAGTTCCCCATGAAACTTAGTGAAAACTTAGCGCCGCGATAAGAGTTCACCTCAAAATCTTATAAAGTACGCATTTCCCATGGAATAAAACGATTCTGTTTGCTCTAAAACGTTGTAAACTTACGTATTACAACAGTTCTTTCCATTGGAACAGCTTAGAACTTATTTCTTCGATGGTGTCTTTTAGTTCCCCATGAAACTTAGTGAAAAATTAGCCCCGGACTTAAGAGTTCACCTCAATTTCTTATAAAGTACGCATTTCCCGTGGAATAAAACGATTCTGTTTGATCTAAAACGTTGTAAACTTACGTATTACAACAGTTCTGTCCATGGGAATAGCTTACAACTTATTACTTCGATGCTTTCTTATAGTTCCCCATGAAACTTAATGAAAACTTAGCCCCGCAAAAAGAGTTCACCTCAATTTCTTATAAAGTACGCATTTCCCATGAATTCAACGATTCTGTTTGCTCTAAAACGTTGTAAACTTACGTATTACAACAGTTCTGTCCATGGGAACAGCTTAGAACCTATTACTCCGATGGTTTCTTATACTTCCCAATGAAACTTAGTGAAAACTTAGCCCCGCAATAAGAGTTCACCTCAATTTCTTATAAAGTATGCATTTCCCATGGAATAAAACGATTCTGTTTGCTCTAAAACGTTGTAAACTTAAGTATTACAACAGTTCTGTCCATGGGAATAACTTAGAACTTATTACTTCGATGGTTTCTTATAGTTCCCCATGAAACTTAGTGAAAAGTTAGCCCCGCAATAAGAGTTCAACTCGATTTCTTATAAAGTACGCATTTTCCATGGAATAAAACGATTCCGTTTGCTCTTAAACGTTGTAAACTTACGTATTACAACAGTTCTGTCCATGGGAACAGCTTAGAACTTATTACTTCGATGGTTTCTTATAGTTCCCCATAACACTTAGTGAAAACTTAGCCCCGCAATAAGAGATCACCTCAATTTCTTATAAAGTACGCATTTCCCGTGGAATAAAACGATTCCGTTTGATCTTAAACGTTGTAAACTTACGTATTACAACAGTTCTACCCATGGGAAAAGCTTAGAACTTATTACTTCGATGGTTTCATATAGTTCCCCATGAAACTTAGTGAGAACTTAGCCTCGCAATAAGAGTTCACCTCAATTTCTTATAAAGTATGCATTTCCCATGGAATGAAATGATTTCATTTGCTCTAAAACGTTGTAAACTTACGTATTACAACAGTTCTGTCCATGGGAATGGCTTACAACTTATTACATCGATGGTTTCTTATAGTTCCCTATGAAACTTAATGAAAACTTAGCCCCGCAATAAGAGTTCACCTCAATTTCTTATAAAGTACGCATTTCCCATGGAACAAAACGATTCTGTTTGCTCTAAAACGTTGTAAACTTACGAATTACAACAGTTCTGTCCATGGGAACAGCTTAGAACCTTTTACTCCGATGATTTCTTATACTTCCCAATGAAACTTAGTGAAAACCTAGCCCCGCAATAAGTGTTCACCTCAATTTCTTATAACGTACGCATTTCCCATGGAATAAAACGATTCTGTTTGCTCTAAAACGTTGTAAACTGACGTATTACAACAGTTCTGTCCATGGGAATAGCTTACAACTTATTACTTCGATGGTTTCTTATAGTTCCCCATGAAACTTAGTGAAAACTTAGCCCCGCAATAAGAGTTTACCTCAATTTTTTATAAAGTACGCATTTCTCATGGAATAAAACGATTCTGTTGTCTCTAAAACGTTGTCAACTTACGTATTACAACAGTTCTGTTCATGGGAATTGCTTAGAACTTATTACTTCGATGGTTCCTTATACTTCCCCATAAGACTTAGTGAAAACTTAGCCCCACAATAAGAGTTCACCTCAATTTCTTATAAAGTACGCATTTCCCATGGAATAAAACGATTCCGTTTGCTCTAAAACGTTGTAAACTTACGTATTACAACAGTTCTGTCAATGGGAATAGCTTACAACTTATTTCTTCGATGGTTTTTTATAGTTCCCCATGAAACTTAGTGAAAACTTAGCCCCGCGATAATAGTTCACTTCAATTTCTTATAAAGTACGCATTTCCCATGGAATAAAACGATTCTGTTTGCTCTAAAACGTTGTAAACTTACGTATAACAACAGTTCTGTCCATGGGAACAGCTTAGAACTTATTACTTCGATGGTTTCTTATAGTTCCCCATAACACTTAGTGAATACTAAGCACTGTAATAAGAGTTCACATCAATTTCTTATAAAGTACGCATTTCCCATGGAATAAAACGATTCCATTTGTTCTAAAACGTTGTAAACTTACGTATTACAACAGTTCTGTCCATGGGAACAGCTTAGAACTTATTACTTCGATGGTTTCTTATAGTTCCCCATAACACTTAGTTAAAACTTAGCACCGTAATAAGAGTTCACCTCAATTTCTTATAAAGTACGCATTTCCCATGGAATAAAACGATTCCGTTTGTTCTTAAACGTTGTAAACTTACGTATTACAACAGTTCTGTTCATGGGAATAACTTACAACTTATTACTTCGATGGTTTCTTATAGATCCCAATGAAACTTAGTGAAAAGTCAGCCCCGCAATAAGAGTTCACCTCGATTTCTTATAAAGTACGCATTTCCCATGGAATTAAACGATTCCGTTTGCTCTTAAACGTTGTAAACTTACGTATTACAACAGTTCTGTCCATGGGAACAGCTTAGAACCTTTTACTCCGATGATTTCTTATACTTCCCAATGCAACTTAGTGAAAACCTAGCCCCGCAATAAGTGTTCACCTCAATTTCTTATAAAGTACGCATTTCCCATGGAATAAAACGATTCTGTTTGCTCTAAAACGTTGTAAACTTACGTATTACAACAGTTCTGTCCATGGGAACAGCTTAGAACTTATTACTTCGATGGTTTCTTATAGTTCCCCATAACACTTAGTGAATACTTAGCACTGTAATAAGAGTTCACATCAATTTCTTATAAAGTACGCATTTCCCATGGAATAAAACGATTCCATTTGTTCTAAAACGTTGTAAACTTACGTATTACAACAGTTCTGTCCATGGGAACAGCTTAGAACTTATTACTTCGATGGTTTCTTATAGTTCCCCATAACACTTAGTTAAAACTTAGCACCGTAATAAGAGTTCACCTCAATTTCTTATAAAGTACGCATTTCCCATGGAATAAAACGATTCCGTTTGTTCTTAAACGTTGTAAACTTACGTATTACAACAGTTCTGTTCATGGGAATAACTTACAACTTATTACTTCGATGGTTTCTTATAGATCCCAATGAAACTTAGTGAAAAGTCAGCCCCGCAATAAGAGTTCACCTCGATTTCTTATAAAGTACGCATTTCCCATGGAATTAAACGATTCCGTTTGCTCTTAAACGTTGTAAACTTACGTATTACAACAGTTCTGTCCATGGGAACAGCTTAGAACTTATTACTTCGATGGTTTCTTATAGTTCCCCATAACACTTAGTGAAAACTTAGCCCCGCAATAAGAGTTCAGCTCAATTTCTTATAAAGTACGCATTTCCCGTGGAATAAAACGATTCCGTTTGATCTAAAACGTTGTAAACTTACATATTACAAAAGTTCTCTCCATGGGAACAGCTTAGAACTTATTACTTCCATGGTTTCTTATAGTTCCCCATGAAACTTAGTGAGAACTTAGCCTCGCAATAAGAGTTTACCTCAATTTCTTATAAAGTACGCATTTCCCATGGAATAAAACGATTCCATTTGCTCTAAAACGTTGTAAACTTACGTATTACAACAGTTCTGTCCATGGGAATAACTTACAACTTATTACTTCGATGGTTTCTTATAGTTCCCAATAAAACTTAGTGAAAAGTTAGCCCCGCAATAAGAGTTCACCTCGATTTCCTATAAAGTAAGCATTTCAAATGGAATAAAACGATTCCGTTTGCTCTTAAACGTTGTAAACTTACGTATTACAACACCTCTGTCCATGGGAACAGCTTAGAACTTATTCCTTCGATGGTTTCTTATAGTTCCCCATAACACTTTGTGAAAACTTAGCCCCGCAATAATAGTTCACCTCAATTTCTAATAAAGTACGCATTTCCCATGGAATAAAACGATTCTGTTTGCTCTAAAACGTTGTAAACTTACGTATTACAACAGTTCTGTCCATTGGAATAGCTTACAACTTATTACTTCGATGGTTTCTTATAGTTCCCCATGAAACTTAGTGAAAACTTAGCCCCGCAATTAGAGTTTACCTCAATGTTTTATAAAGTACGCATTTCCCATTGAATAAAACGATTCCGTTTGCTCTAAAACGTTGTAAACTTACGTATTACAACAGTTCTGTTCATGGGAATTGCTTAGAACTTATTACTTCGATTGTTCCTTATAGTTCCCCATAACACTTAGTGAAAACTTAGCCCCACAATAAGATTTCACCTCAATTTCTTATAAAGTACGCATTTCCCATGGAATAAAACGATTCCGTTTGCTCTAAAACGTTGTAAACATACGTATTACAACAGTTCCGTCCATGGGAATAGCTTGCAACTTATTTCTTCGATGGTTTCTTATAGTTCCCCATGAAACTTAGTGAAAACTTAGCCCCGCGATAAGAGTTCACCTCAATTTCTTATAAACTACGCATTTCCCATGGAATAAAACGATTCTGTTTGCTCTAAAACGTTGTAAACTTACGTATTACAACAGTTCTTTCCATGGGAACAGCTTAGAACTTATTACTTCGATGGTTTCTTATAGTTCCCCATAACACTTAGTGAAAACTTAGCACCGTAATAAGAGTTCACCTTAATTTCTTATAAAGTACGCATTTCCCATGGAATAAAACGATTCCGTTTGTTCTAAAACGTTGTAAACTTACGTATTACAACAGTTCTGTCCATGGGAATAACTTACAACTTATTACTTCGATGGTTTCTTATAGTTCCCCATAAAACTTAGTGAAAAGTTAGCCCCGCAATAAGAGTTCACCTCGATTTCCTATAAAGTACGCATTTCAAATGGAATAAAACGATTCCGTTTGCTCTTAAACGTTGTAAACTTACGTATTACAACAGCTCTGTCCATGGGAAGAGCTTAGAACTTATTACTTCGATTGTTTCTTATAGTTCCCCATAACACTTAGTGAAAACTTAGCCCCGCAATAAGAGTTCACCTCAATTTCTTATAAAGTACGCATTTCCCATGGAATAAAACGATTCTGTTTGCTCTAAAACGTTGTAAACTTACGTATTACAACAGTTCTGTCCATGGGAACAGCTTAGAACTTATTACTTCGATGGTTTCTTATAGTTCCCCATAACACTTAGTGAATACTTAGCACCGTAATAAGAGTTCATCTCAATTACTTATAAAGTACGCATTTCCCATGGAATAAAACGATTCCGTTTGTTCTAAAACGTTGTAAACTTACGTATTACAACAGTTCTGTCCATGGGAACAGCTTAGAACTTATTACTTCGATGGTTTCTTATAGTTCCCCATAACACTTACTGAAAACTTAGCACCTTAATAAGAGTTCATCTCAATTTCTTATAAAGTACGCATTTCCCATGGAATAAAACGATTCCGTTTGTTCTTAAACGTTGTTAACTTACGTATTACAACAGTTCTGTTCATGGGAATAACTTACAACTTATTACTTCGATGGTTTCTTATAGTTCCCCATAACACTTATTGAAAACTTAGCCCCGCAATAAGAATTCACCTCAATTTCTTATAAAGTACGCATTTCCCATGGAATAAAACGATTCTGTTTGCTCTAAAACGTTGTAAACTTACGTATTACAACAGTTCTGTCCATGGGAACAGCTTAGAACTTATTACTTCGATGGTTTCTTATAGTTCCCCATAACACTTAGTGAATACTTAGCACCGTAATAAGAGTTCATCTCAATTACTTATAAAGTACGTATTTCCCATGGAATAAAACGATTCCGTTTGTTCTAAAACGTTGTAAACTTACGTATTACAACAGTTCTGTCCATGGGAACAGCTTAGAACTTATTACTTCCATGGTTTCTTATAGTTCCCCATGAAACTTAGTGAGAACTTAGCCTCGCAATAAGAGTTTACCTCAATTTCTTATAAAGTACGCATTTCCCATGGAATAAAACGATTCCATTTGCTCTAAAACGTTGTAAACTTACGTATTACAACAGTTCTGTCCATGGGAATAACTTACAACTTATTACTTCGATGGTTTCTTATAGTTCCCAATAAAACTTAGTGAAAAGTTAGCCCCGCAATAAGAGTTCACCTCGATTTCCTATAAAGTAAGCATTTCAAATGGAATAAAACGATTCCGTTTGCTCTTAAACGTTGTAAACTTACGTATTACAACACCTCTGTCCATGGGAACAGCTTAGAACTTATTCCTTCGATGGTTTCTTATAGTTCCCCATAACACTTTGTGAAAACTTAGCCCCGCAATAATAGTTCACCTCAATTTCTAATAAAGTACGCATTTCCCATGGAATAAAACGATTCTGTTTGCTCTAAAACGTTGTAAACTTACGTATTACAACAGTTCTGTCCATGGGAATAGCTTACAACTTATTACTTCGATGGTTTCTTATAGTTCCCCATGAAACTTAGTGAAAACTTAGCCCCGCAATTAGAGTTTACCTCAATGTTTTATAAAGTACGCATTTCCCATTGAATAAAACGATTCCGTTTGCTCTAAAACGTTGTAAACTTACGTATTACAACAGTTCTGTTCATGGGAATTGCTTAGAACTTATTACTTCGATTGTTCCTTATAGTTCCCCATAACACTTAGTGAAAACTTAGCCCCACAATAAGATTTCACCTCAATTTCTTATAAAGTACGCATTTCCCATGGAATAAAACGATTCCGTTTGCTCTAAAACGTTGTAAACATACGTATTACAACAGTTCCGTCCATGGGAATAGCTTGCAACTTATTTCTTCGATGGTTTCTTATAGTTCCCCATGAAACTTAGTGAAAACTTAGCCCCGCGATAAGAGTTCACCTCAATTTCTTATAAACTACGCATTTCCCATGGAATAAAACGATTCTGTTTGCTCTAAAACGTTGTAAACTTACGTATTACAACAGTTCTTTCCATGGGAACAGCTTAGAACTTATTACTTCGATGGTTTCTTATAGTTCCCCATAACACTTAGTGAAAACTTAGCACCGTAATAAGAGTTCACCTTAATTTCTTATAAAGTACGCATTTCCCATGGAATAAAACGATTCCGTTTGTTCTAAAACGTTGTAAACTTACGTATTACAACAGTTCTGTCCATGGGAATAACTTACAACTTATTACTTCGATGGTTTCTTATAGTTCCCCATAAAACTTAGTGAAAAGTTAGCCCCGCAATAAGAGTTCACCTCGATTTCCTATAAAGTACGCATTTCAAATGGAATAAAACGATTCCGTTTGCTCTTAAACGTTGTAAACTTACGTATTACAACAGCTCTGTCCATGGGAAGAGCTTAGAACTTATTACTTCGATTGTTTCTTATAGTTCCCCATAACACTTAGTGAAAACTTAGCCCCGCAATAAGAGTTCACCTCAATTTCTTATAAAGTACGCATTTCCCATGGAATAAAACGATTCTGTTTGCTCTAAAACGTTGTAAACTTACGTATTACAACAGTTCTGTCCATGGGAACAGCTTAGAACTTATTACTTCGATGGTTTCTTATAGTTCCCCATAACACTTAGTGAATACTTAGCACCGTAATAAGAGTTCATCTCAATTACTTATAAAGTACGCATTTCCCATGGAATAAAACGATTCCGTTTGTTCTAAAACGTTGTAAACTTACGTATTACAACAGTTCTGTCCATGGGAACAGCTTAGAACTTATTACTTCGATGGTTTCTTATAGTTCCCCATAACAATTACTGAAAACTTAGCACCTTAATAAGAGTTCATCTCAATTTCTTATAAAGTACGCATTTCCCATGGAATAAAACGATTCCGTTTGTTCTTAAACGTTGTTAACTTACGTATTACAACAGTTCTGTTCATGGGAATAACTTACAACTTATTACTTCGATGGTTTCTTATAGATCCCAATGAAACTTAGTGAAAAGTTAGCCCCGCAATAAGAGTTCACCTCGATTTCTTATAAAGTACGCATTTCCCATGGAATTAAACGATTCCGTTTGCTCTTAAACGTTGTAAACTTACGTATTACAACAGTTCTGTCCATGGGAACAGCTAAGAACTTATTACTTCGATGGTTTCTTATAGTTCCCCATAACAATTAGTGAAAACTTAGCCCCGCAATAAGAGTTCACCTCAATTTCTTATAAAGTACGCATTTCCCGTGGAATAAAACGATTCCGTTTGATCTAAAACGTTGTAAACTTACATATTACAACAGTTCTATCCATGGGAACAGCTTAGAACTTATTAATTCCATGGTTTCTTATAGTTCCCCATGAAACTTAGTGAGAACTTAGCCTCGCAATAAGAGTTCACCTCAATTTCTTATAAAGTACGCATTTCCCATGGAATAAAACAATTCCATTTGCTCTAAAACGTTGTAAACTTACGTATTACAACAGTTCTGTCCATGGGAATAGCTTACAACCTATTACTTCGATGGTTTCTTATAGTTCCCCATGAAACTTAATGAAAACTTAGCCCCGCAATAAGAGTTCACCTCAATTTCTTATAAAGTACGCATTTCCCATGGAATAAAACGATTCTGTTTGCTCTAAAACGTTGTAAACTTACGTATTACAACAGTTCTGTCCATGGGAATAGCTTACAACTTATTACTTCGATGGTTTCTTATAGTTCCCCATGAAACTTAGTGAAAACTTAGCCCCGCAATAAGAGATTACCTCAATTTTTTATAAAGTACGCATTTCCCATGGAATAAAACGATTCCGTGTGCTCTAAAACGTTGTAAACTTACGTATTACAACAGCTCTGTTCATGGGAATTGCTTAGAACTTATTACTTCGATTGTTCCTTATAGTTCCCCATAACACTTAGTGAAAACTTAGCCCCACAATAAGATTTCACCTCAATTTCTTATAAAGTACGCATTTCCCATGGAATAAAACGATTCCGTTTGCTCTAAAACGTTGTAAACATACGTATTACAACAGTTCCGTCCATGGGAATAGCTTGCAACTTATTTCTTCGATGGTTTCTTATAGTTCCCCATGAAACTTAGTGAAAACTTAGCCCCGCGATAAGAGTTCACCTCAATTTCTTATAAACTACGCATTTCCCATGGAATAAAACGATTCTGTTTGCTCTAAAACGTTGTAAACTTACGTATTACAACAGTTCTTTCCATGGGAACAGCTTAGAACTTATTACTTCGATGGTTTCTTATAGTTCCCCATAACACTTAGTGAAAACTTAGCACCGTAATAAGAGTTCACCTTAATTTCTTATAAAGTACGCATTTCCCATGGAATAAAACGATTCCGTTTGTTCTAAAACGTTGTAAACTTACGTATTACAACAGTTCTGTCCATGGGAATAACTTACAACTTATTACTTCGATGGTTTCTTATAGTTCCCCATAAAACTTAGTGAAAAGTTAGCCCCGCAATAAGAGTTCACCTCGATTTCCTATAAAGTACGCATTTCAAATGGAATAAAACGATTCCGTTTGCTCTTAAACGTTGTAAACTTACGTATTACAACAGCTCTGTCCATGGGAAGAGCTTAGAACTTATTACTTCGATTGTTTCTTATAGTTCCCCATAACACTTAGTGAAAACTTAGCCCCGCAATAAGAGTTCACCTCAATTTCTTATAAAGTACGCATTTCCCATGGAATAAAACGATTCCGTTTGCTCTTAAACGTTGTAAACTTACGTATTACAACAGTTCTGTCCATGGGAACAGCTAAGAACTTATTACTTCGATGGTTTCTTATAGTTCCCCATAACAATTAGTGAAAACTTAGCCCCGCAATAAGAGTTCACCTCAATTTCTTATAAAGTACGCATTTCCCATGGAATAAAACGATTCCGTTTGTTCTAAAACGTTGTAAACTTACGTATTACAACAGTTCTGTCCATGGGAACAGCTTAGAACTTATTACTTCGATGGTTTCTTATAGTTCCCCATAACACTTACTGAAAACTTAGCACCTTAATAAGAGTTCATCTCAATTTCTTATAAAGTACGCATTTCCCATGGAATAAAACGATTCCGTTTGTTCTTAAACGTTGTTAACTTACGTATTACAACAGTTCTGTTCATGGGAATAACTTACAACTTATTACTTCGATGGTTTCTTATAGTTCCCCATAACACTTATTGAAAACTTAGCCCCGCAATAAGAATTCACCTCAATTTCTTATAAAGTACGCATTTCCCATGGAATAAAACGATTCTGTTTGCTCTAAAACGTTGTAAACTTACGTATTACAACAGTTCTGTCCATGGGAACAGCTTAGAACTTATTACTTCGATGGTTTCTTATAGTTCCCCATAACACTTAGTGAATACTTAGCACCGTAATAAGAGTTCATCTCAATTACTTATAAAGTACGTATTTCCCATGGAATAAAACGATTCCGTTTGTTCTAAAACGTTGTAAACTTACGTATTACAACAGTTCTGTCCATGGGAACAGCTTAGAACTTATTACTTCGATGGATTCTTATAGTTCCCCATAACACTTACTGAAAACTTAGCACCTTAATAAGAGTTCATCTCAATTTCTTATAAAGTACGCATTTCCCATGGAATAAAACGATTCCGTTTGTTCTTAAACGTTGTAAACTTACGTATTACAACAGTTCTGTTCATGGAAATAACTTACAACTTATTACTTCGATGGTTTCTTATAGATCCCAATGAAACTTAGTGAAAAGTTAGCCCCGCAATAAGAGTTCACCTCGATTTCTTATAAAGTACGCATTTCCCATGGAATTAAACGATTCCGTTTGCTCTTAAACGTTGTAAACTTACGTATTACAACAGTTCTGTCCATGGGAACAGCTAAGAACTTATTACTTCGATGGTTTCTTATAGTTCCCCATAACAATTAGTGAAAACTTAGCCCCGCAATAAGAGTTCACCTCAATTTCTTATAAAGTACGCATTTCCCGTGGAATAAAACGATTCCGTTTGATCTAAAACGTTGTAAACTTACATATTACAACAGTTCTATCCATGGGAACAGCTTAGAACTTATTAATTCCATGGTTTCTTATAGTTCCCCATGAAACTTAGTGAGAACTTAGCCTCGCAATAAGAGTTCACCTCAATTTCTTATAAAGTACGCATTTCCCATCGAATAAAACAATTCCATTTGCTCTAAAACGTTGTAAACTTACGTATTACAACAGCTCTGTCCATGGGAAGAGCTTAGAACTTATTACTTCGATTGTTTCTTATAGTTCCCCATAACACTTAGTGAAAACTTAGCCCCGCAATAAGAGTTCACCTCAATTTCTTATAAAGTACGCATTTCCCATGGAATAAAACGATTCTGTTTGCTCTAAAACGTTGTAAACTTACGTATTACAACAGTTCTGTCCATGGGAACAGCTTAGAACTTATTACTTCGATGGTTTCTTATAGTTCCCCATAACACTTAGTGAATACTTAGCACCGTAATAAGAGTTCATCTCAATTACTTATAAAGTACGCATTTCCCATGGAATAAAACGATTCCGTTTGTTCTAAAACGTTGTAAACTTACGTATTACAACAGTTCTGTCCATGGGAACAGCTTAGAACTTATTACTTCGATGGTTTCTTATAGTTCCCCATAACACTTACTGAAAACTTAGCACCTTAATAAGAGTTCATCTCAATTTCTTATAAAGTAAGCATTTCCCATGGAATAAAACGATTCCGTTTGTTCTTAAACGTTGTTAACTTACGTATTACAACAGTTCTGTTCATGGGAATAACTTACAACTTATTACTTCGATGGTTTCTTATAGTTCCCCATAACACTTATTGAAAACTTAGCCCCGCAATAAGAATTCACCTCAATTTCTTATAAAGTACGCATTTCCCATGGAATAAAACGATTCTGTTTGCTCTAAAACGTTGTAAACTTACGTATTACAACAGTTCTGTCCATGGGAACAGCTTAGAACTTATTACTTCGATGGTTTCTTATAGTTCCCCATAACACTTAGTGAATACTTAGCACCGTAATAAGAGTTCATCTCAATTACTTATAAAGTACGTATTTCCCATGGAATAAAACGATTCCGTTTGTTCTAAAACGTTGTAAACTTACGTATTACAACAGTTCTGTCCATGGGAACAGCTTAGAACTTATTACTTCGATGGATTCTTATAGTTCCCCATAACACTTACTGAAAACTTAGCACCTTAATAAGAGTTCATCTCAATTTCTTATAAAGTACGCATTTCCCATGGAATAAAACGATTCCGTTTGTTCTTAAACGTTGTAAACTTACGTATTACAACAGTTCTGTTCATGGAAATAACTTACAACTTATTACTTCGATGGTTTCTTATAGATCCCAATGAAACTTAGTGAAAAGTTAGCCCCGCAATAAGAGTTCACCTCGATTTCTTATAAAGTACGCATTTCCCATGGAATTAAACGATTCCGTTTGCTCTTAAACGTTGTAAACTTACGTATTACAACAGTTCTGTCCATGGGAACAGCTAAGAACTTATTACTTCGATGGTTTCTTATAGTTCCCCATAACAATTAGTGAAAACTTTGCCCCGCAATAAGAGTTCACCTCAATTTCTTATAAAGTACGCATTTCCCGTGGAATAAAACGATTCCGTTTGATCTAAAACGTTGTAAACTTACATATTACAACAGTTCTATCCATGGGAACAGCTTAGAACTTATTAATTCCATGGTTTCTTATAGTTCCCCATGAAACTTAGTGAGAACTTAGCCTCGCAATAAGAGTTCACCTCAATTTCTTATAAAGTACGCATTTCCCATCGAATAAAACAATTCCATTTGCTCTAAAACGTTGTAAACTTACGTATTACAACAGTTCTGTCCATGGGAATAGCTTACAACCTATTACTTCGATGGTTTCTTATAGTTCCCCATGAAACTTAATGAAAACTTAGCCCCGCAATAAGAGTTCACCTCAATTTCTTATAAAGTACGCATTTCCCATGGAATAAAACGATTCTGTTTGCTCTAAAACGTTGTAAACTTACGTATTACAACAGTTCTGTCCATGGGAATAGCTTACAACTTATTACTTCGATGGTTTCTTATAGTTCCCCATGAAACTTAGTGAAAACTTAGCCCCGCAATAAGAGATTACCTCAATTTTTTATAAAGTACGCATTTCCCATGGAATAAAACGATTCCGTGTGCTCTAAAACGTTGTAAACTTACGTATTACAACAGCTCTGTTCATGGGAAGGGCTTAGAACTTATTACTTCGATGGTTCCTTATAGTTCCCCATAACACTTAGTGAACACTTAGCCCCACAATAAAAGTTCACCTCAATTTCTTATAAAGTACGCATTTCCCATGGAATAAAACGATTCCGTTTGCTCTAAAACGTTGTAAACTTACGTATTACAACAGTTCTGTCCATGGGAATAGCTTGCAACTTATTTCTTCGATGGTTTCTTATAGTTCCCCATGAAACTTAGTGAAAACTTAGCGCCGCGATAAGAGTTCACCTCAAAATCTTATAAAGTACGCATTTCCCATGGAATAAAACGATTCTGTTTGCTCTAAAACGTTGTAAACTTACGTATTACAACAGTTCTTTCCATTGGAACAGCTTAGAACTTATTTCTTCGATGGTGTCTTTTAGTTCCCCATGAAACTTAGTGAAAAATTAGCCCCGGACTTAAGAGTTCACCTCAATTTCTTATAAAGTACGCATTTCCCGTGGAATAAAACGATTCTGTTTGATCTAAAACGTTGTAAACTTACGTATTACAACAGTTCTGTCCATGGGAATAGCTTACAACTTATTACTTCGATGGTTTCTTATAGTTCCCCATGAAACTTAATGAAAACTTAGCCCCGCAAAAAGAGTTCACCTCAATTTCTTATAAAGTACGCATTTCCCATGAATAAAACGATTCTGTTTGCTCTAAAACGTTGTAAACTTACGTATTACAACAGTTCTGTCCATGGGAACAGCTTAGAACCTATTACTCCGATGGTTTCTTATACTTCCCAATGAAACTTAGTGAAAACTTAGCCCCGCAATAAGAGTTCACCTCAATTTCTTATAAAGTATGCATTTCCCATGGAATAAAACGATTCTGTTTGCTCTAAAACGTTGTAAACTTAAGTATTACAACAGTTCTGTCCATGGGAATAACTTAGAACTTATTACTTCGATGGTTTCTTATAGTTCCCCATGAAACTTAGTGAAAAGTTAGCCCCGCAATAAGAGTTCAACTCGATTTCTTATAAAGTACGCATTTCCCATGGAATAAAACGATTCCGTTTGCTCTTAAACGTTGTAAACTTACGTATTACAACAGTTCTGTCCATGGGAACAGCTAAGAACTTATTACTTCGATGGTTTCTTATAGTTCCCCATAACAATTAGTGAAAACTTAGCCCCGCAATAAGAGTTCACCTCAATTTCTTATAAAGTACGCATTTCCCGTGGAATAAAACGATTCCGTTTGATCTAAAACGTTGTAAACTTACATATTACAACAGTTCTATCCATGGGAACAGCTTAGAACTTATTAATTCCATGGTTTCTTATAGTTCCCCATGAAACTTAGTGAGAACTTAGCCTCGCAATAAGAGTTCACCTCAATTTCTTATAAAGTACGCATTTCCCATGGAATAAAACAATTCCATTTGCTCTAAAACGTTGTAAACTTACGTATAACAACAGTTCTGTCCATGGGAATAGCTTACAACCTATTACTTCGATGGTTTCTTATAGTTCCCCATGAAACTTAATGAAAACTTAGCCCCGCAATAAGAGTTCACCTCAATTTCTTATAAAGTACGCATTTCCCATGGAATAAAACGATTCTGTTTGCTCTAAAACGTTGTAAACTTACGTATTACAACAGTTCTGTCCATGGGAATAGCTTACAACTTATTACTTCGATGGTTTCTTATAGTTCCCCATGAAACTTAGTGAAAACTTAGCCCCGCAATAAGAGATTACCTCAATTTTTTATAAAGTACGCATTTCCCATGGAATAAAACGATTCCGTGTGCTCTAAAACGTTGTAAACTTACGTATTACAACAGTTCTGTTCATGGGAAGGGCTTAGAACTTATTACTTCGATTGTTCCTTATAGTTCCCCATAACACTTAGTGAACACTTAGCCCCACAATAAAAGTTCACCTCAATTTCTTATAAAGTACGCATTTCCCATGGAATAAAACGATTCCGTTTGCTCTAAAACGTTGTAAACTTACGTATTACAACAGTTCTGTCCATGGGAATAGCTTGCAACTTATTTCTTCGATGGTTTCTTATAGTTCCCCATAAAACTTAGTGAAAACTTAGCGCCGCAATAAGAGTTCACCTCAAAGTCTTATAAAGTACGCATTTCCCATGGAATAAAACGATTCTGTTTGCTCTAAAACGTTGTAAACTTACGTATTACAACAGTTCTTTCCATTGGAACAGCTTAGAACTTATTTCTTCGATGGTGTCTTTTAGTTCCCCATGAAACTTAGTGAAAAATTAGCCCCGGACTTAAGAGTTCACCTCAATTTCTTATAAAGTACGCATTTCCCGTGGAATAAAACGATTCTGTTTGATCTAAAACGTTGTAAACTTACGTATTACAACAGTTCTGTCCATGGGAATAGCTTACAACTTATTACTTCGATGGTTTCTTATAGTTCCCCATGAAACTTAATGAAAACTTAGCCCCGCAAAAAGAGTTCACCTCAATTTCTTATAAAGTACGCATTTCCCATGAATAAAACGATTCTGTTTGCGCTAAAACGTTGTAAACTTACGTATTACAACAGTTCTGTCCATGGGAACAGCTTAGAACCTATTACTCCGATGGTTTCTTATACTTCCCAATGAAACTTAGTGAAAACTTAGCCCCGCAATAAGAGTTCACCTCAATTTCTTATAAAGTATGCATTTCCCATGGAATAAAACGATTCTGTTTGCTCTAAAACGTTGTAAACTTAAGTATTACAACAGTTCTGTCCATGGGAATAACTTAGAACTTATTACTTCGATGGTTTCTTATAGTTCCCCATGAAACTTAGTGAAAAGTTAGCCCCGCAATAAGAGTTCAACTCGATTTCTTATAAAGTACGCATTTCCCATGGAATAAAACGATTCCGTTTGCTCTTAAACGTTGTAAACTTACGTATTACAACAGTTCTGTCCATGGGAACAGCTTAGAACTTATTACTTTGATGGTTTCTTATAGTTCCCCATAACACTTAGTGAAAACTTAGCCCCGCAATAAGAGATCACCTCAATTTCTTATAAAGTACGCATTTCCCGTGGAATAAAACGATTCCGTTTGATCTTAAACGTTGTAAACTTACGTATTACAACAGTTCTACCCATGGGAAAAGCTTAGAACTTATTACTTCGATGGTTTCATATAGTTCCCCAAGAAACTTAGTGAGAACTTAGCCCCGCAATAAGAGTTCACCTCAATTTCTTATAAAGTATGCATTTCCCATGGAATGAAATGATTTCATTTGCTCTAAAACGTTGTAAACTTACGTATTACAACAGTTCTGTCCATGGGAATGGCTTACAACTTATTACATCGATGGTTTCTTATAGTTCCCTATGAAACTTAATGAAAACTTAGCCCCGCAATAAGAGTTCACCTCAATTTCTTATAAAGTACGCATTTCCCATGGAACAAAACGATTCTGTTTGCTCTAAAACGTTGTAAACTTACGAATTACAACAGTTCTGTCCATGGGAACAGCTTAGAACCTTTTACTCCGATGATTTCTTATACTTCCCAATGAAACTTAGTGAAAACCTAGCCCCGCAATAAGTGTTCACCTCAATTTCTTATAAAGTACGCATTTCCCATGGAATAAAACGATTCTGTTTGCTCTAAAACGTTGTAAACTGACGTATTACAACAGTTCTGTCCATGGGAATAGCTTACAACTTATTACTTCGATGGTTTCTTATAGTTCCCCATGAAACTTAGTGAAAACTTAGCCCCGCAATAAGAGTTTACCTCAATTTTTTATAAAGTACGCATTTCTCATGGAATAAAACGATTCTGTTGTCTCTAAAACGTTGTCAACTTACGTATTACAACAGTTCTGTTCATGGGAATTGCTTAGAACTTATTACTTCGATGGTTCCTTATACTTCCCCATAAGACTTAGTGAAAACTTAGCCCCACAATAAGAGTTCACCTCAATTTCTTATAAAGTACGCATTTCCCATGGAATAAAACGATTCCGTTTGCTCTAAAACGTTGTAAACTTACGTATTACAACAGTTCTGTCAATGGGAATAGCTTACAACTTATTTCTTCGATGGTTTTTTATAGTTCCCCATGAAACTTAGTGAAAACTTAGCCCCGCGATAATAGTTCACTTCAATTTCTTATAAAGTACGCATTTCCCATGGAATAAAACGATTCTGTTTGCTCTAAAACGTTGTAAACTTACGTATTACAACAGTTCTGTCCATGGGAACAGCTTAGAACTTATTACTTCGATGGTTTCTTATAGTTCCCCATAACACTTAGTGAATACTTAGCACTGTAATAAGAGTTCACATCAATTTCTTATAAAGTACGCATTTCAAATGGAATAAAACGATTCCATTTGTTCTAAAACGTTGTAAACTTACGTATTACAACAGTTCTGTCCATGGGAACAGCTTAGAACTTATTACTTCGATGGTTTCTTATAGTTCCCCATAACACTTAGTTAAAACTTAGCACCGTAATAAGAGTTCACCTCAATTTCTTATAAAGTACGCATTTCCCATGGAATAAAACGATTCCGTTTGTTCTTAAACGTTGTAAACTTACGTATTACAACAGTTCTGTTCATGGGAATAACTTACAACTTATTACTTCGATGGTTTCTTATAGATCCCAATGAAACTTAGTGAAAAGTCAGCCCCGCAATAAGAGTTCACCTCGATTTCTTATAAAGTACGCATTTCCCATGGAATTAAACGATTCCGTTTGCTCTTAAACGTTGTAAACTTACGTATTACAACAGTTCTGTCCATGGGAACAGCTTAGAACCTTTTACTCCGATGATTTCTTATACTTCCCAATGAAACTTAGTGAAAACCTAGCCCCGCAATAAGTGTTCACCTCAATTTCTTATAAAGTACGCATTTCCCATGGAATAAAACGATTCTGTTTGCTCTAAAACGTTGTAAACTTACGTATTACAACAGTTCTGTCCATGGGAACAGCTTAGAACTTATTACTTCGATGGTTTCTTATAGTTCCCCATAACACTTAGTGAATACTTAGCACTGTAATAAGAGTTCACATCAATTTCTTATAAAGTACGCATTTCCCATGGAATAAAACGATTCCATTTGTTCTAAAACGTTGTAAACTTACGTATTACAACAGTTCTGTCCATGGGAACAGCTTAGAACTTATTACTTCGATGGTTTCTTATAGTTCCCCATAACACTTAGTTAAAACTTAGCACCGTAATAAGAGTTCACCTCAATTTCTTATAAAGTACGCATTTCCCATGGAATAAAACGATTCCGTTTGTTCTTAAACGTTGTAAACTTACGTATTACAACAGTTCTGTTCATGGGAATAACTTACAACTTATTACTTCGATGGTTTCTTTTAGATCCCAATGAAACTTAGTGAAAAGTCAGCCCCGCAATAAGAGTTCACCTCGATTTCTTATAAAGTACGCATTTCCCATGGAATTAAACGATTCCGTTTGCTCTTAAACGTTGTAAACTTACGTATTACAACAGTTCTGTCCATGGGAACAGCTTAGAACTTATTACTTCGATGGTTTCTTATAGTTCCCCATAACACTTAGTGAAAACTTAGCCCCGCAATAAGAGTTCAGCTCAATTTCTTATAAAGTACGCATTTCCCGTGGAATAAAACGATTCCGTTTGATCTAAAACGTTGTAAACTTACATATTACAAAAGTTCTCTCCATGGGAACAGCTTAGAACTTATTACTTCCATGGTTTCTTATAGTTCCCCATGAAACTTAGTGAGAACTTAGCCTCGCAATAAGAGTTTACCTCAATTTCTTATAAAGTACGCATTTCCCATGGAATAAAACGATTCCATTTGCTCTAAAACGTTGTAAACTTACGTATTACAACAGTTCTGTCCATGGGAATAACTTACAACTTATTACTTCGATGGTTTCTTATAATTCCCAATAAAACTTAGTGAAAAGTTAGCCCCGCAATAAGAGTTCACCTCGATTTCCTATAAAGTAAGCATTTCAAATGGAATAAAACGATTCCGTTTGCTCTTAAACGTTGTAAACTTACGTATTACAACACCTCTGTCCATGGGAACAGCTTAGAACTTATTCCTTCGATGGTTTCTTATAGTTCCCCATAACACTTTGTGAAAACTTAGCCCCGCAATAATAGTTCACCTCAATTTCTTATAAAGTACGCATTTCCCATGGAATAAAACGATTCTGTTTGCTCTAAAACGTTGTAAACTTACGTATTACAACAGTTCTGTCCATGGGAATAGCTTACAACTTATTACTTCGATGGTTTCTTATAGTTCCCCATGAAACTTAGTGAAAACTTAGCCCCGCAATTAGAGTTTACCTCAATGTTTTATAAAGTACGCATTTCCCATTGAATAAAACGATTCCGTTTGCACTAAAACGTTGTAAACTTACGTATTACAACAGTTCTGTTCATGGGAATTGCTTAGAACTTATTACTTCGATTGTTCCTTATAGTTCCCCATAACACTTAGTGAAAACTTAGCCCCACAATAAGATTTCACCTCAATTTCTTATAAAGTACGCATTTCCCATGGAATAAAACGATTCCGTTTGCTCTAAAACGTTGTAAACATACCTATTACAACAGTTCCGTCCATGGGAATAGCTTGCAACTTATTTCTTCGATGGTTTCTTATAGTTCCCCATGAAACTTAGTGAAAACTTAGCCCCGCGATAAGAGTTCACCTCAATTTCTTATAAACTACGCATTTCCCATGGAATAAAACGATTCTGTTTGCTCTAAAACGTTGTAAACTTACGTATTACAACAGTTCTTTCCATGGGAACAGCTTAGAACTTATTACTTCGATGGTTTCTTATAGTTCCCCATAACACTTAGTGAAAACTTAGCACCGTAATAAGAGTTCACCTTAATTTCTTATAAAGTACGCATTTCCCATGGAATAAAACGATTCCGTTTGTTCTAAAACGTTGTAAACTTACGTATTACAACAGTTCTGTCCATGGGAATAACTTACAACTTATTACTTCGATGGTTTCTTATAGTTCCCCATAAAACTTAGTGAAAAGTTAGCCCCGCAATAAGAGTTCACCTCGATTTCCTATAAAGTACGCATTTCAAATGGAATAAAACGATTCCGTTTGCTCTTAAACGTTGTAAACTTACGTATTACAACAGCTCTGTCCATGGGAAGAGCTTAGAACTTATTACTTCGATTGTTTCTTATAGTTCCCCATAACACTTAGTGAAAACTTAGCCCCGCAATAAGAGTTCACCTCAATTTCTTATAAAGTACGCATTTCCCATGGAATAAAACGATTCTGTTTGCTCTAAAACGTTGTAAACTTACGTATTACAACAGTTCTGTCCATGGGAACAGCTTAGAACTTATTACTTCGATGGTTTCTTATAGTTCCCCATAACACTTAGTGAATACTTAGCACCGTAATAAGAGTTCATCTCAATTACTTATAAAGTACGCATTTCCCATGGAGTAAAACGATTCCGTTTGTTCTAAAACGTTGTAAACTTACGTATTACAACAGTTCTGTCCATGGGAACAGCTTAGAACTTATTACTTCGATGGTTTCTTATAGTTCCCCATAACACTTACTGAAAACTTAGCACCTTAATAAGAGTTCATCTCAATTTCTTATAAAGTACGCATTTCCCATGGAATAAAACGATTCCGTTTGTTCTTAAACGTTGTTAACTTACGTATTACAACAGTTCTGTTCATGGGAATAACTTACAACTTATTACTTCGATGGTTTCTTATAGTTCCCCATAACACTTATTGAAAACTTAGCCCCGCAATAAGAATTCACCTCAATTTCTTATAAAGTACGCATTTCCCATGGAATAAAACGATTCTGTTTGCTCTAAAACGTTGTAAACTTACGTATTACAACAGTTCTGTCCATGAGAACAGCTTAGAACTTATTACTTCGATGGTTTCTTATAGTTCCCCATAACACTTAGTGAATACTTAGCACCGTAATAAGAGTTCATCTCAATTACTTATAAAGTACGTATTTCCCATGGAATAAAACGATTCCGTTTGTTCTAAAACGTTGTAAACTTACGTATTACAACAGTTCTGTCCATGGGAACAGCTTAGAACTTATTACTTCGATGGATTCTTATAGTTCCCCATAACACTTACTGAAAACTTAGCACCTTAATAAGAGTTCATCTCAATTTCTTATAAAGTACGCATTTCCCATGGAATAAAACGATTCCGTTTGTTCTTAAGCGTTGTAAACTTACGTATTACAACAGTTCTGTTCATGGAAATAACTTACAACTTATTACTTCGATGGTTTCTTATAGATCCCAATGAAACTTAGTGAAAGGTTAGCCCCGCAATAAGAGTTCACCTCGATTTCTTATAAAGTACGCATTTCCCATGGAATAAAACGATTCCGTTTGCTCTTAAACGTTGTAAACTTACGTATTACAACAGTTCTGTCCATGGGAACAGCTTAGAACTTATTACTTCGATGGTTTCTTATAGTTCCCCATAACAATTAGTGAAAACTTAGCCCCGCAATAAGAGTTCACCTCAATTTCTTATAAAGTACGCATTTCCCGTGGAATAAAACGATTCCGTTTGATCTAAAACGTTGTAAACTTACATATTACAACAGTTCTATCCATGGGAACAGCTTAGAACTTATTAATTCCATGGTTTCTTATAGTTCCCCATGAAACTTAGTGAAAACTTAGCCTCGCAATAAGAGTTCACCTCAATTTCTTATAAAGTACGCATTTCCCATGGAATAAAACAATTCCATTTGCTCTAAAACGTTGTAAACTTACATATTACAACAGTTCTATCCATGGGAACAGCTTAGAACTTATTAATTCCATGGTTTCTTATAGTTCCCCATGAAACTTAGTGAAAACTTAGCCTCGCAATAAGAGTTCACCTCAATTTCTTATAAAGTACGCATTTCCCATGGAATAAAACAATTCCATTTGCTCTAAAACGTTGTAAACTTACGTATTACAACAGTTCTGTCCATGGGAATAGCTTACAACTTATTACTTCGATGGTTTCTTATAGTTCCCCATGAAACTTAATGAAAACTTAGCCCCGCAATAAGAGTTCACCTCAATTTCTTATAAAGTACGCATTTCCCATGGAATAAAACGATTCTGTTTGCTCTAAAACGTTGTAAACTTACGTATTACAACAGTTCTGTCCATGGGAATAGCTTACAACTTATTACTTCGATGGTTTCTTATACTTCCCCATGAAACTTAGTGAAAACTTAGCCCCGCAATAAGAGTTTACCTCAATTTTTTATAAAGTACGCATTTCCCATGGAATAAAACGATTCCGTGTGCTCTAAAACGTTGTAAACTTACGTATTACAACAGTTCTGTTCATGGGAATTGCTTAGAACTTATTACTTCGATGGTTCCTTATAGTTCCCCATAACACTTAGTGAACACTTAGCCCCACAATAAAAGTTCACCTCAATTTCTTATTAAGTACGCATTTCCCATGGAATAAAACGATTCCGTTTGCTCTAAAACGTTGTAAACTTACGTATTACAACAGTTCTGTCCATGGGAATAGCTTGCAACTTATTTCTTCGATGGTTTCTTATAGTTCCCCATGAAACTTAGTGAAAACTTAGCGCCGCGATAAGAGTTCACCTCAAAATCTTATAAAGTACGCATTTCCCATGGAATAAAACGATTCTGTTTGCTCTAAAACGTTGTAAACTTACGTATTACAACAGTTCTTTCCATGGGAACAGCTTAGAACTTATCACTTCGATGGTGTCTTTTAGTTCCCCATGAAACTTAGTGAAAAATTAGCCCCGCAATAAGAGTTCACCTCAATTTCTTATAAAGTACGCATTTCCCGTGGAATAAAACGATTCTGTTTGATCTAAAACGTTGTAAACTTACGTATTACAATAGTTCTGTCCATGGGAACAGCTTAGAACTTATTACTTCCATGGTTTCTTATAGTTCCCCATGAAACTTAGTGAGAACGCAGCCTCGCAATAAGAGTTCACCTCAATTTCTTATAAAGTACGCATTTCCCATGGAATAAAACGATTCCATTTGCTCTAAAACGTTGTAAACTTACGTATTACAACAGTTCTGTCCATGGGAACAGCTTAGAACTTATTACTTCGATGGTTTTTTATAGTTCCCCATGAAACTCAGTGAAAACTTAGCCCCGCAATAATAGTTTACCTCAATTTCTTATAAAGTACGCATTTCCCATGGAATAAAACGATTCTGTTTGCTCTAAAACGTTGTAAACTTACGTATTACAACAGTTCTTTCCATGGGAACAGCTTAGAACTTATTACTTCGATGGTTTCTTATAGTTCCCCATAACACTTAGTGAAAACTTAGCCCCGCAATAAGAGTTCACCTCAATTTCTTATAAAGTACGCATTTCCCATGGAATAAAACGATTCCGTTTCCTCTAAAACATTGTAAAATTACGTATTACAACAGTTCTGTCCATGGGAACAGCTTAGAACTTATTACTTCGATGGTGTCTTTTAGTTCCCCATGAAACTTAGTGAAAAATTAGCCCTGCAATAAGAGTTTACCTCAATTTCTTATAAAGTACGCATTCCCCTTGGAATAAAACGATTCCGTTTGCTCTTAAACTTTGTAAACTTACGTATTACAACAGTTTTGTCCAAGGCAACAGCTTAAAACCTTATTACTTCGATGGTTTTTTTATAGTTCCCCATGAAACTTAGTGAAAACTTAGCCCCCCAATAAGAGTTCACCTCAATTTCTTTTAAAGTACGCATTCCCCATGGAATAAAACGATTCCGTTTGCTCTAAAACGTTGTAAACTTAGGTATTACAACAGTTCTGTCCATGGGAACAGCTTAGAACTTATTACTTCGATGGTTTCTTATAGTTCCCCATGAATCTTAGTGAAAACTTAGCCTCGCAATAAGAGTTCACCTCAATTTCTTAAAAAGTATTCATTTCCCATGGAATAAAACGATTCCATTTGCTCTAAAACGTTGTAAACTTACGTTTTACAACAGTTATGTCCATGGGAATAGCTTACAACTTATTACTTCGATGTTTTCTTATAGTTTCCAATGAAACTTAGTGAAAACTTAGCCCCGCAATAAGAGTTCACCTCCATTTCTTATAAAGTACGCATTTCCCATGGAATAAAACGATTCCGTTTGCTCTAAAACGTTGTAAACTTACGTATTACAACAGTTCTGTTCATGGGAATTGCTTAGAACTTATTACTTCGATGGTTCCTTGTAGTTCCCCATAACACTTAGTGAAAACTTAGCCCCACAATAAGAGTTCACCTCAATTTCTTGTAAAGTACGCATTTCCCTTGGAATAAAACGATTCTGTTTCCTCTAAAACGTTGTAAACTTACGTATTACAACAGTTCTGTCCACGGGAATAGCTTGCAACTTATTTCTTCGATGGTTTCTTATAGTTCCCCATAACACTTAGTGAAAACTTAGCAGCGTAATAAGAGTTCACCTCAATTTCTTATAAAGTACGCATTTCCCATGGAATAAAACGATTCCGTTTGTTCTAAAACGTTGTAAACTTACGTTTTACAAAGTTCTGTCCATGGGAATAACTTACAACTTATTACTTCGATGGTTTCTAAAGCTTGGTTTCCACTAGGCGTTAAATCGTGTTATTTCAGCGCGTTAAATTCTGATGTTGCGCTAAATTTTACCATGTCCCAGTTTCCACTTAAAATATAAATTAGCGCAACGTAATGTTGAGACCCAATAAATTTGAGGATTATGGATGAAACAGTAAAAGAAGAAATCCCTCTTCTTCTTCTTCTTATGCGTAGAAGGCGGAAGAGAAGATTGGAGAAATTACAGAAAAGGGCGAAAGTCCGGTTCTAGGTAAGATCAGTATTGAAAAGACGACAAGATCTTGGAGGGTACAGTCGCCTTGTACAAGAATTGAGGAATGATGACAGAGAGAGCTTTTTCAGGTAGGCCAACATGTGCTTTACATATCAACAAATCAGTTACATCTTTACCTCCTTCTATTTTCATGACGTTTTGTGCACAGAGCAATAGCTGTCTTGTTCAACACGCAGACCCAAATGAGGTTCTGTCGGCTTCCTTTGATGTAAAATTATCGCGGCGCTAAACTGGGTTTTGAAATCAAAAAGTTTTGATTCCAAGACCGAGCATTAAATCGCGATAAACTGCGTCGAATTTTTCGCGTTAAATTTTTAAGCGCGTTTCCATTAGAGTTAAACAATAAACGCGATTTGGCGCGCTGAAATAACACGATTTAACGCTTAGTGGAAAACAAGCTTTATAGTTCCCCATAAAACTTAGTGAAAAGTTAGCCCCGCAATAAGAGTTCACCTCGATTTCCTATAAAGTACGCATTTCAAATGGAATAAAACGATTCCGTTTGCTCTTAAACGTTGTAATCTTACGTATTACAACAGCTCTCTCCATGGGAACAGCTTAGAACTTATTACTTCGATGGTTTCTTATAGTTCCCCATAATACTTAGTGAAAACTTAGCCCCGCAATAAGAGTTCACCTCAATTTCTTATAAAGTACGCATTTTCCATGGAATAAAACGATTCCATTTGCTCTAAAACGTTGTAAACTTACGTATTACAACAGTTCTGTCCATGGGAACAGCTTACAACTTATTACATCGATGGTTTCTTATAGTTCCCCATGAAATTTAGTGAAAACTTAGCCTCACAATAAGAGTTCACCTCAATTTCTTATAAAGTACGCATTTCCAATGGAATAAAACGATTTTGTTTGCTCTAAAACGTTGAAAACTTACGTATTACAACAGTTCTGTCCATGGGAACCGCTTAGAACTTATTACCTCGATGGTTTCTTATAGTTCCCCATGAAACTTAGGGAAAACTTTGCCCCGCAATAAGAGTTCACCTCAATTTCTTATAAAGTACGCATTTCCCATGGAATAAAACAATTCCGTTCTCTCTAAAACGTTGTTAACTTACGTATTACAACAGTTCTGTCCATGGGAACAGCTTAGAACTTATTACCTCGATGGTTTCTTATAGTTCCCCATAACACTTAGTGAAAACTTAGCACCGCAATAAGAGTTCACCTCAATTTCTTATAAAGTACGCATTTCCCATGGAATAAAACGATTCCGTTTGTTCTAAAACGTTGTAAACTTACGTATTACAACAGTTCTGTCCATGAAAATAAATTGCAACTTATTACTTCGATGGTTTCTTATAATTCCCCATGAAACTTAGTGAAAAGTTAGCCCCACAATAAGAGTTCATCTCGATTTCTTATAAAGTATGCATTTCCCATGGAATAAAACGATTCCGTTTGCTCTAAAACATTGTAAAATTACGTATTACAACAGTTCTGTCCATGTGAACAGCTTAGAACTTATTACTTCGATGGTGTCTTTTAGCTCCCTATGAAACTTAGTGCAAAATTAGCCCCGAAATAAGACTTTAACTCAATTTCTTATAAAGTACGCATTCCCCTTGGAATAAAACGATTCCGTTTGCTCTTAAATGTTGTAAACTTACGTATTACAACAGTTCTTTCCATGGGAACAGTTTAAAACCTTATTACTTCGATGGTTTTTTATAGTTCCCCATGAAACTTAGTGAAAACTTAGGCCTGCAATATTAGTTGACCTAAATTTCTGATAAAGTACGCATTTCCCATGGAATAAAACGATTCCGTTTGCTCTAAAACATTGTAAACTTACGTATTACAACAGTTCTGTCCATGGGAACAGCTTAGAACTTATTACTTCGATCGTTTCTTATAGTTCCCCATGAAACTTAGTGAAAACTTAGCCCCGCAATAAAAGTTCACCTCAATTTCTTATAAAGTACGCATTTCCCATGAAATAAGACGATTCCATTTGCTCTAAAACGTTGTAAACTTACGTATTACAACAGTTCTGTCCATGGGAACAGCTTAGAACTTATTACTTCGATGGTTTCTTATAGTTCCTCATGAAACTTAGTGAAAACTTAGCCTCCCAATAAGTGTTCACCTCAATTTCTTATAAAGTACGCATTTCCCATGAAATAAAACAATTCCATTTGCTCTAAAACGTTGTAAACTTACGTATTACAACAGTTCTGTCCATGGGAATAGCTTACAACTTATTACTTCGATGGTTTCTTATAGTTCCCCATGAAACTTAGGGAAAAGTTAGCCCCGCAAAATGAGTTCACCTCAATTTCTTATAAAGTACGCATTTCCCATGAAATAAAACGATTCCGTTTGCTCTAAAACGTTGTAAACTTACGTATTACAACAGTTCTGTCCATGGGAATAGCTTAGAACTTATTACTTCGATGGTTTCTTATAGTTCCTCATGAAACTTAGTGAAAACTTAGCCTCCCAATAAGTGTTCACCTCAATTTCTTATAAAGTACGCATTTCCCATGAAATAAAACAATTCCATTTGCTCTAAAACGTTGTAAACTTACGTATTACAACAGTTCTGTCCATGGGAATAGCTTAGAACTTATTACTTCGATGATTTCTTATAGTTCCCCATGAAACTTAGTGAAAACTTAGCTCCGCAATAAGAGTTTACCTCAATTTCTTAAAAAGTACGCATTTCCCATTGAATAAAACGATTCCGTTTGCTCTAAAACGTTGTAAACTTACGTATTACAACAGTTCTGTCAATAGGAATAGCTTAGAACTTATTACTTCGATGGTTTCTTATAGTTCCCCATGAAACTTAGTGAAAACTTAGCCCCGCGATAAGAGTTCACCTCAATTTCTTATAAAGTACGCATTTCCCATGGAATAAAACGATTCTGTTTGCTCTAAAACGTTGTAAACTTACGTATTTCAACAGTTCTGTCCATGGGAACAGGTTAAAACTTATTACTTCGATGGTTTCTTATAGTTCCCCATAACACTTAGTGAAAACTTAGCCCCGCAATAAGAGTTCACCTCAATTTCTTATAAAGTACGCATTTCCCATGGAATAAAACGATTGTGTTTGCTCTAAAACGTTGTTAACTTACGTATTACAACAGTTCTGTCCATGGGAACAGCTTAGAACTTATTACTTCGATGGTTTCTTATAGTTCCCCATAACACTTAGTGAAAACTTAGCACCGCAATAAGAGTTCACCTCAATTTCTTATAAAGTACGCATTTCCCATGGAATAAAACGATTCCGTTTGTTCTAAAACGTTGTAAACTTACGTATTACAACAGTTCTGTCCATGAAAATAAATTGCAACTTATTACTTCGATGGTTTCTTATAATTCCCCATGCAACTTAGTGAAAAGTTGGCCCCACAATAAGAGTTCATCTCGATTTCTTATAAAGTACGCATTTCCCATGAAATAAAACGATTCCGTTTGCTCTTAAACGTTGTAAACTTACGTATTACAACAGTTCTGTCCATGGGAACAGCTTAGAACTTATTACTTCGATGGTTTCTTATAGTTCCCCATAACACTTAGTGAAAACTTAGCCCTGCAATAAGAGTTCACCTCAATTTCTTATAAAGTATGCCCCGTGGAATAAAACGATTCCGTTTGCTCTAAAACATTGTAAAATTACGTATTACAACAGTTCTGTCCATGGGAACAGCTTAGAACTTATTACTTCGATGGTGTCTTTTAGCTTCCCATGAAACTTAGTGCAAAATTAGCCCCAAAAAAAAGACTTTACCTCAATTTCTTATAAAGTACGCATTCCCCTTGGAATAAAACGATTCCGTTTGCTCTTAAATGTTGTAAACTTACGTATTACAACAGTTCTGTCCATGGGAACAGTTTAAAACCTTATTACTTCGATGATTTTTTATAGTTCCCCATGAAACTTAGTGAAAACTTATGCCTGCAATATTAGTTGACCTCAATTTCTGATAAAGTACGCATTTCCCATGGAATAAAACGATTCCCTTTGCTCTAAAACGTTGTAAACTTACGTATTACAACAGTTCTGTCCATGAAAATAAATTGCAACTTATTACTTCGATGGTTTCTTATAATTCCCCATGCAACTTAGTGAAAAGTTGGCCCCACAATAAGAGTTCATCTCGATTTCTTATAAAGTACGCATTTCCCATGAAATAAAACGATTCCGTTTGCTCTTAAACGTTGTAAACTTACGTATTACAACAGTTCTGTCCATGGGAATAGCTTACAACTTATTACTTCGATGGTTTCTTATAGTTCCCCATGAAACTTAATGAAAACTTAGCCCCACAATAAGAGGTCACCTCAATTTCTTATAAAGTACGCATTTCCCATGGAATAAAACGATTCCGTTTGCTCTAAAACGTTGTAAACTTACGTATTACAACAGTTCTGTCCATGGGAACAGCTTAGAACTTATTACTTCGATGGTTTCTTATAGTTCCTCATGAAACTTAGTATAAACTTAGCCTTGCAATAAGAGTTCACCTCAATTTCTTATAAAGTACGCATTTCCTATGGAATAAAACAATTCCATTTGCTCTAAAACGTTGTAAACTTATGTTTTACTACAGTTCTGTCCATGGGAATAGCTTACAACTTATTACTTCGATGGTTTCTTATAGTTCCCCATGAAACTTAGTGAAAACTTATGCCTGCAATATTAGTTGACCTCAATTTCTGATAAAGTACGCATTTCCCATGGAATAAAACGATTCCCTTTGCTCTAAAACGTTGTAAACTTACGTATTACAACAGTTCTGTCCATGGGAACAGCTTAGAACTTATTACTTCGATCGTTTCTTATAGTTACCCATGAAACTTAGTGAAAACTTAGCCCCGCAATAAAAGTTAACCTCAATTTCTTATAAAGTACGCATTTCCCATGGAATAAAACGATTCCGTTTGTTCTAAAACGTTGTAAACTTACGTATTACAACAGTTCTGTCCATGAAAATAAATTGCAACTTATTACTTCGATGATTTTTTATAGTTCCCCATGAAACTTAGTGAAAACTTATGCCTGCAATATTAGTTGACCTCAATTTCTGATAAAGTACGCATTTCCCATGGAATAAAACGATTCCCTTTGCTCTAAAACGTTGTAAACTTACGTATTACAACAGTTCTGTCCATGGGAACAGCTTAGAACTTATTACTTCGATCGTTTCTTATAGTTACCCATGAAACTTAGTGAAAACTTAGCCCCGCAATAAAAGTTAACCTCAATTTCTTATAAAGTACGCATTTCCCATGGAATTAAACGATTCCGTTTGCTCTAAAACGTTGTAAACTTACGTATTACAACAGTTCTGTCCATGGGAACAGCTTAGAACTTATTACTTCGATGGTTTCTTATAGTTCCTCATGAAACTTAGTATAAACTTAGCCTTGCAATAAGAGTTCACCTCAATTTCTTATAAAGTACGCATTTCCTATGGAATAAAACAATTCCATTTGCTCTAAAACGTTGTAAACTTATGTTTTACAACAGTTCTGTCCATGGGAATAGCTTACAACTTATTACTTCGATGGTTTCTTATAGTTCCCCATGAAACTTAGGGAAAAGTTATCCCCGCAAAATGAGTTCACCTCAATTTCTTATAAAGTACGCATTTCCCATGAAATAAAACGATTCCATTTGCTCTAAAACGTTGTAAACTTACGTATTACAACAGTTCTGTCCATGGGAATAGCTTAGAACTTATTACTTCGATGATTTCTTATAGTTCCCCATGAAACTTAGTGAAAACTTAGAACCGCAATAAGAGTTTACCTCAATTTCTTAAAAAGTACGCATTTCCTATGGAATAAAACGATTTCGTTTGCTCTAAAACGTTGTAAACTTACGTATTACAACAGTTCTGTCCATGGGAATAAATTGCAACTTATTACTTCGATGGTTTCTTATAATTCCCCATAAAACTTAGTGAAAACTTAGCCCCGCAATAAGAGTTCACCTCAATTTCTTATAAAGTACGCATTTCCCATGGAATAAAACGATTCCGTTTGCTCTAAAACGTTGTAAACTTACGTATTACAACAGTTCTGTCCATGGGAACAGCTTAGAACTTATTACTTCGATGGTTTCTTATAGTTCCTCATGAAACTTAGTGAAAACTTAGCCTCGCAATAAGAGTTCACCTCAATTTCTTATAAAGTACGCATTTCCCATGGAATAAAACGATTCCGTATGCTCTAAAACGTTGTAAACTTACGTATTACAACAGTTCTGTTCATGGGAATAGCTTACAACTTATTACTTCGATGGTTTCTTATAGTTCCCCATGAAACTTAGGGAAAAGTTAGCCCCGCAAAATGAGTTCACCTCAATTTCTTTTTAAGTACGCATTTCCCATGAAATAAAACGATTCCGTTTGCTCTAAAACGTTGTAAACTTACGTATTACAACAGTTCTGTCCATGGGAATAGCTTAGAACTTATTACTTCGATGATTTCTTATAGTTCCCCATGAAACTCAGTGAAATTTAGCACCGCAATAAGAGTTTACCTCAATTTCTTGAAAAGTACGCATTTCCCATGGAATAAAACGATTCTGTTTGCTCTAAAACGTTGTAAACTTACGTATTACAACAGTTCTGTCAATGGGAATAGCTTACAACTTATTACTTCGATGGTTTCTTATAGTTCCCCATGAAACTTAGTGAAAACTTAGCCCCGCGATAAGAGTTCACCTCAATTTCTTATAAAGTACGCATTTCCCATGGAATAAAACGATTCTGTTTGCTCTAAAACGTTGTAAACTTACGTATTTCAACAGTTCTGTCCATGGGAACAGCTTAAAACTTATTACTTCGATGGTTTCTTATAGTTCCCCATAACACTTAGTGAAAACTTAGCCCCGCAATTATAGTTCACCTCAATTTCTTATAAAATACGCATTTCCCATGGAATAAAACGATTCCGTTTGCTCTAAAACGTTGTAATATTACGTTTTACAACAGTTCTGTCCATGAGAACAGCTTAGAACTTATTACTTCGATGGTGTCTTTTGGCTCCCCATGAAACTTAGTGAAAAATTAGCCCCGCAATAAGAGTTTACCTCAATTTCTTATAAAGTACGCATTCCCCTTGGAATAAAAAGAATCCGTTTGCTCTAAAACGTTGTAAACTTACGTATTACAACAGTTCTGTCCATGGGAACAGCTTAGAACTTATTACTTCGATGGTTTCTTATAGTTCCCCATGAATCTTAGTGAAAACTTAGCCTCGCAATAAGAGTTCACCTCAATTTCTTAAAAAGTATTCATTTCCCATGGAATAAAACGATTCCATTTGCTCTAAAACGTTGTAAACTTACGTTTTACAACAGTTCTGTCCATGGGAATTGCTTACAACTTATTACTTCGATGGTTTCTTATAGTTTCCCATTATACTTAGTGAAAACTTAGCCCCGCAATAAGAGTTCACCTCGATTTCTTATAAAGTACGCATTTCCCATGGAATAAAACGATTCCGTTTGCTCTAAAACGTTGTAAACTTACGTATTACAACAGTTCTGTTAATGGGAATTGCTTAGAACTTATTACTTCGATGGTTCCTTGTAGTTCCCTATAACACTTAGTGAAAACTTAGCCCCACAATAAGAGTTCACCTCAATTTCTTGTAAAGTACGCATTTCCCTTGGAAGAAAACGATTCTGTTTGCTCTAAAACGTTGTAAACTTACGTATTACAACAGCTATGTCCATGGGAACAGCTTAGAACTTATTACTTCGATGGTTCCTTGTAGTTCCCCATAACACTTAGTGAAAACTTAGCCCCACAATAAGAGTTCACCTCAATTTCTTGTAAAGTACGCATTTCCCTTGGAATAAAACGATTCTGTTTGCTCTAAAACGTTGTAAACTTACGTATTACAACAGTTCTGTCCACGGGAATAGCTTGCAACTTATTTCTTCGATGGTTTCTTATAGTTCCCCATAACACTTAGTGAAAACTTAGCACCGTAATAAGAGTTCACCTCAATTTCTTATAAAGTACGCATTTCCCATGGAATAAAACGATTCCGTTTGTTCTAAAACGTTGTAAACTTACGTTTTACAAAGTTCTGTCCATGGGAATAACTTACAACTTATTACTTCGATGGTTTCTAAAGCTTGGTTTCCACTAGGCGTTAAATCGTGTTATTTCAGCGCGTTAAATTCTGATGTTGCGCTAAATTTTACCGTGTCCCAGTTTCCACTTAAAATATAAATTAGCGCAACGTAATGTTGAGACCCAATAAATTTGAGGATTATGGATGAAACAGTAAAAGAAGAAATCCCTCTTCTTCTTCTTCTTATGCGTAGAAGGCGGAAGAGAAGATTGGAGAAATTACAGAAAAGGGCGAAAGTCCGGTTCTAGGTAAGATCAGTATTGAAAAGACGACAAGATCTTGGAGGGTACAGTCGCCTGGTACAAGAATTGAGGAATGATGACAGAGAGAGCTTTTTCAGGTAGGCCAACATGTGCTTTACATATCAACAAATCAGTTACATCTTTACCTCCTTCTATTTTCATGACGTTTTGTGCACAGAGCAATAGCTGTCTTGTTCAACACGCAGACGCAAATGAGGTTCTGTCGGCTTCCTTTGATGTAAAATTATCGCGGCGCTAAACTGGGTTTTGAAATCAAAAAGTTTTGATTCCAAGACCGAGCATTATATCGCGATAAACTGCGTCGAATTTTTCGCGTTAAATTTTTAAGCGCGTTTCCATTAGAGTTAAACAATAAACGCGATTTGGCGCGCTGAAATAACACGATTTAACGCTTAGTGGAAACCAAGCTTTATAGTTCCCCATAAAACTTAGTGAAAAGTTAGCCCCGCAATAAGAGTTCACCTCGATTTCCTATAAAGTACGCATTTCAAATGGAATAAAACGATTCCGTTTGCTCTTAAACGTTGTAAACTTACGTATTACAACAGCTCTGTCCATGGGAACAGCTTAGAACTTATTACTTCGATGGATTCTTATAGTTCCCCATAACACTTAGTGAAAACTTAGCCCCGCAATAAGAGTTCACCTCAATTTCTTATAAAGTACGCATTTTCCATGGAATAAAACGATTCCATTTGCTCTAAAACGTTGTAAACTTACGTATTACAACAGTTCTGTCCATGGGAACAGCTTACAACTTATTACATCGATGGTTTCTTATAGTTCCCCATGAAATTTAGTGAAAACTTAGCCTCACAATAAGAGTTCACCTCAATTTCTTATAAAGTACGCATTTCTAATGGAATAAAACGATTTTGTTTGCTCTAAAACGTTGAAAACTTACGTATTACAACAGTTCTGTCCATGGGAACCGCTTAGAACTTATTACCTCGATGGTTTCTTATAGTTCCCCATGAAACTTAGGGAAAACTTTGCCCCGCAATAAGAGTTCACCTCAATTTCTTTTAAAGTACGCATTTCCCATGGAATAAAACAATTCCGTTCTCTCTAAAACGTTGTTAACTTACGTATTACAACAGTTCTGTCCATGGGAACAGCTTAGAACTTATTACCTCGATGGTTTCTTATAGTTTCCCATAACACTTAGTGAAAACTTAGCACCGCAATAAGAGATCACCTCAATTTCTTATAAAGTACGCATTTCCCATGGAATAAAACGATTCCGTTTGTTCTAAAACGTTGTAAACTTACGTATTACAACAGTTCTGTCCATGAAAATAAATTGCAACTTATTACTTCGATGGTTTCTTATAATTCCCCATGAAACTTAGTGAAAAGTTAGCCCCACAATAAGAGTTATTATCGATTTCTTATAAAGTATGCATTTCCCATGGAATAAAACGATTCCGTTTGCTCTAAAACATTGTAAAATTACGTATTACAACAGTTCTGTCCATGGGAACAGCTTAGAACTTATTACTTCGATGGTGTCTTTTAGCTCCCTATGAAACTTAGTGCAAAATTAGCCCCGAAATAAGACTTTAACTCAATTTCTTATAAAGTACGCATTCCCCTTGGAATAAAACGATTCCGTTTGCTCTTAAATGTTGTAAACTTACGTATTACAACAGTTCTTTCCATGGGAACAGTTTAAAACCTTATTACTTCGATGATTTTTTATAGTTCCCCATGAAACTTAGTGAAAACTTAGGCCTGCAATATTAGTTGACCTAAATTTCTGATAAAGTACGCATTTCCCATGGAATAAAACGATTCCGTTTGCTCTAAAACGTTGTAAACTTACGTATTACAACAGTTCTGTCCATGGGAACAGCTTAGAACTTATTACTTCGATCATTTCTTATAGTTCCCCATGAAACTTAGTGAAAACTTAGCCCCGCAATAAAAGTTCACCTCAATTTCTTATAAAGTACGCATTTCCCATGAAATAAGACGATTCCATTTGCTCTAAAACGTTGTAAACTTACGTATTACAACAGTTCTGTCCATGGGAACAGCTTAGAACTTATTACTTCGATGGTTTCTTATAGTTCCTCATGAAACTTAGTGAAAACTTAGCCTCCCAATAAGTGTTCACCTCAATTTCTTATAAAGTACGCATTTCCCATGAAATAAAACAATTCAATTTGCTCTAAAACGTTGTAAACTTACGTATTACAACAGTTCTGTCCATGGGAATAGCTTACAACTTATTACTTCGATGGTTTCTTATAGTTCCCCATGAAACTTAGGGAAAAGTTAGCCCCGCAAAATGAGTTCACCTCAATTTCTTATAAAGTACGCATTTCCCATGAAATAAAACGATTCCGTTTGCTCTAAAACGTTGTAAACTTACGTATTACAACAGTTCTGTCCATGGGAATAGCTTAGAACTTATTACTTCGATGGTTTCTTATAGTTCCTCATGAAACTTAGTGAAAACTTAGCCTCCCAACAAGTGTTCACCTCAATTTCTTATAAAGTACGCATTTCCCATGAAATAAAACAATTCCATTTGCTCTAAAACGTTTTAAATTTACGTTTTACAACAGTTCTGTCCATGGGAATAGCTTACAACTTATTACTTCGATGGTTTCTTATAGTTCCCCATGAAACTTAGGGAAAGGTTAGCCCCGCAAAATGAGTTCACCTCAATTTCTTATAAAGTACGCATTTCCCATGAAATAAAACGATTCCGTTTGCTCTAAAACGTTGTAAACTTACGTATTACAACAGTTCTGTCCATGGGAATAGCTTAGAACTTATTACTTCGATGATTTCTTATAGTTCCCCATGAAACTTAGTGAAAACTTAGCTCCGCAATAAGAGTTTACCTCAATTTCTTAAAAAGTACGCATTTCCCATTGAATAAAACGATTCCGTTTGCTCTAAAACGTTGTAAACTTACGTATTACAACAGTTCTGTCAATAGGAATAGCTTAGAACTTATTACTTCGATGGTTTCTTATAGTTCCCCATGAAACTTAGTGAAAACTTAGCCCCGCGATAAGAGTTCACCTCAATTTCTTATAAAGTACGCATTTCCCATGGAATAAAACGATTCTGTTTGCTCTAAAACGTTGTAAACTTACGTATTTCAACAGTTCTGTCCATGGGAACAGGTTAAAACTTATTACTTCGATGGTTTCTTATAGTTCCCCATAACACTTAGTGAAAACTTAGCCCCGCAATAAGAGTTCACCTCAATTTCTTATAAAGTACGCATTTCCCATGGAATAAAACGATTGTGTTTGCTCTAAAACGTTGTTAACTTACGTATTACAACAGTTCTGTCCATGGGAACAGCTTAGAACTTATTACTTCGATGGTTTCTTATAGTTCCCCATAACACTTAGTGAAAACTTAGCACCGCAATAAGAGTTCACCTCAATTTCTTATAAAGTACGCATTTCCCATGGAATAAAACGATTCCGTTTGTTCTAAAACGTTGTAAACTTACGTATTACAACAGTTCTGTCCATGAAAATAAATTGCAACTTATTACTTCGATGGTTTCTTATAATTCCCCATGCAACTTAGTGAAAAGTTGGCCCCACAATAAGAGTTCATCTCGATTTCTTATAAAGTACGCATTTCCCATGAAATAAAACGATTCCGTTTGCTCTTAAACGTTGTAAACTTACGTATTACAACAGTTCTGTCCATGGGAACAGCTTAGAACTTATTACTTCGATGGTTTCTTATAGTTCCCCATAACACTTAGTGAAAACTTAGCCCTGCAATAAGAGTTCACCTCAATTTCTTATAAAGTATGCCCCATGGAATAAAACGATTCCGTTTGCTCTAAAACATTGTAAAATTACGTATTACAACAGTTCTGTCCATGGGAACAGCTTAGAACTTATTACTTCGATGGTGTCTTTTAGCTTCCCATGAAACTTAGTGAAAACTTAGCACCGCAATAAGAGTTCACCTCAATTTCTTATAAAGTACGCATTTCCCATGGAATTAAACGATTCCGTTTGTTCTAAAACGTTGTAAACTTACGTATTACAACAGTTCTGTCCATGAAAATAAATTGCTACTTATTACTTCGATGGTTTCTTATAATTCCCCATGCAACTTAGTGAAAAGTTGGCCCCACAAAAAGAGTTCATCTCGATTTCTTATAAAGTACGCATTTCCCATGAAATAAAACGATTCCGTTTGCTCTTAAACGTTGTAAACTTACGTATTACAACAGTTCTGTCCTTGGGAACAGCTTAGAACTTATTACTTCGATGGTTTCTTATAGTTCCCCATAACACTTAGTGAAAACTTAGCCCTGCAATAAGAGTTCGCCTCAATTTCTTATAAAGTATGCCCCATGGAATAAAACGATTCCGTTTGCTCTAAAACATTGTAAAATTACGTATTACAACAGTTCTGTCCATGGGAACAGCTTAGAACTTATTACTTCGATGGTGTCTTTTAGCTTCCCATGAAACTTAGTGCAAAATTAGCCCCAAAAAAAACTTTACCTCAATTTCTTATAAAGTACGCATTCCCCTTGGAATAAAACGATTCCGTTTGCTCTTAAATTTTGTAAACTTACGTATTACAACAGTTCTGTCCATGGAAACAGTTTAAAACCTTATTACTTCGATGGTTTTTTATAGTTCCCCATGAAACTTAGTGAAAACTTATGCCTGCAATATTAGTTGACCTCAATTTCTGATAAAGTACGCATTTCCCATGGAATAAAACGATTCCCTTTGCTCTAAAACGTTGTAAACTTACGTATTACAACAGTTCTGTCCATGGGAACAGCTTAGAACTTATTACTTCGATGGTTTCTTATAGTTCCTCATGAAACTTAGTATAAACTTAGCCTCGCAATAAGAGTTCACCTCAATTTCTTATAAAGTACGCATTTCCTATGGAATAAAACAATTCCATTTGCTCTAAAACGTTGTAAACTTATGTTTTACAACAGTTCTGTCCATGGGAATAGCGTACAACTTATTACTTCGATGGTTTCTTATAGTTCCCCATGAAACTTAGGGAAAAGTTATCCCCGCAAAATGAGTTCACCTCATTTTCTTATAAAGTACGCATTTCCCATGAAATAAAACGATTCCATTTGCTCTAAAACGTTGTAAACTTACGTATTACAACAGTTCTGTCCATGGGAATAGCTTAGAACTTATTACTTCGATGATTTCTTATAGTTCCCCATGAAACTTAGTGAAAACTTAGAACCGCAATAAGAGTTTACCTCAATTTCTTAAAAAGTACGCATTTCCTATGGAATAAAACGATTTCGTTTGCTCTAAAACGTTGCAAACTTACGTATTACAACAGTTCTGTCCATGGGAATAAATTGCAACTTATTACTTCGATGGTTTCTTATAATTCCCCATGAAACTTAGTGAAAACTTAGCCCCGCAATAAGAGTTCACCTCAATTTCTTATAAAGTACGCATTTCCCATGGAATAAAACGATTCCGTTTGCTCTAAAACGTTGTAAAGTTACGTATTACAACAGTTCTGTCCATGGGAACAGCTTAGAACTTATTACTTCGATGGTTTCTTATAGTTCCTCATGAAACTTAGTGAAAACTTAGCCTCGCAATAAGAGTTCACCTCAATTTCTTATAAAGTACGCATTTCCCATGGAATAAAACGATTCCGTATGCTCTAAAACGTTGTAAACTTACGTATTACAACACTTCTGTTCATGGGAATAGCTTACAACTTATTACTTCGATGGTTTCTTATAGTTCCCCATGAAACTTAGGGAAAAGTTAGCCCCGCAAAATGAGTTCACCTCAATTTCTTATAAAGTCCGCATTTCCCATGAAATAAAACGATTCCGTTTGCTCTAAAACGTTGTAAACTTACGTATTACAACAGTTCTGTCCATGGGAATAGCTTGGAACTTATTACTTCGATGATTTCTTATAGTTCCCCATGAAACTCAGTGAAATTTAGCACCGCAATAAGAGTTTACCTCAATTTCTTGAAAAGTACGCATTTCCCATGGAATAAAACGATTCTGTTTGCTCTAAAACGTTGTAAACTTATGTATTACAACAGTTCTGTCAATGGGAATAGCTTACAACTTATTACTTCGATGGTTTCTTATAGTTCCCCATGAAACTTAGTGAAAACTTAGCCCCGCGATAAGAGTTCACCTCAATTTCTTATAAAGTACGCATTTCCCATGGAATAAAACGATTCTGTTTGCTCTAAAACGTTGTAAACTTACGTATTACAACAGTTCAGTCCGTGGGAATAACTTACAAATTATTACTTCGATGGTTTCTTATAGTTCCCCATGAAACTTAATGAAAACTTAGCCCCGCGATAAGAGTTCACCTCAATTTCTTATAAAGTACGCATTTCCCATGGAATAAAACGATTCCGTTTGTTCTAAAACGTTGTAAACTTACGTATTTCAACAGTTCTGTCCATGGGAACAGCTTAAAACTTATTACTTCGATGTTTTCTTATAGTTCCCCATAACACTTAGTGAAAACTTAGCCCCGCAATAAGAGTTCACCTCAATTTCTTATAAAGTACGCATTTCCCATGGAATAAAACGATTCTGTTTCCTCTAAAACGTTGTAAACTTACGTATTACAACAGATATGTCCATGGGAACAGCTTAGAACTTATTACTCCGATGATTTCTTATAGTTCCCCATGAAACTTAGTGAAAACCTAGCACCGCAAAAAGAGTTTACCTCAATTTCTTAAAAAGTACGCATTTCCCATGGAATAAAACGATTCCGTTTGCTCTAAAACGTTGTAAACTTACGTATTACAACAGTTCTGTCAATGGGAATAGCTTACAACTTATTACTTCGATGGTTTCTTATAGTTCCCCATGAAACTTAGTGAAAACTTAGCCCCGCGATAAGAGTTCACCTCAATTTCTTATAAAGTACGCATTTCCCATGGAATAAAACGATTCTGTTTGCTCTAAAACGTTGTAAACTTACGTATTTCAACAGTTCTGTCCATGGGAACAGCTTAGAACTTATTACTTCGATGGTTTCTTATAGTTCCCCATAACCTTTAGTGAAAACTTAGCCCCGCAATAAGAGTTCACCTCAATTTCTTATAAAGTACGCATTTTCCATGGAATAAAACGATTCCGTTTGTTCTAAAACGTTGTAAACTTACGTATTACAACAGTTCAGTCCATGGGAATAACTTACAACTTATTATTTCGATGGTTTCTTGTAGTTCCCCATGAAACTTAATGAAAACTTAGCCCCGAAATAAGAGTTCACCTCAATTTCTTATAAAGTACGCATTTCCCATGGAATAAAACGATTCTGTTTCCTCTAAAACGTTGTAAACTTACGTATTACAACAGTTCTGTCCTTGGGAACAGCTAAGAACTTATTACTTCGATGTTTTCTTATAGTTCCCTTTGAAACTTAGTGAAAACTTAGCCCCGCAATAATAGTTCACCTCAATTTCTTATAAACTACGCATCTCCCATGGAATAAAACGATTCCGTTTGCTCTAAAACGTTGTAAACTTACGTATAACAACATTTCTGTCCATGGGAGCAGCTTAGAATTTATTACTTCGATGTTTTCTTATAGTTCCCCATGAAACTTAGCGAAAACTTAGCCCCGCAATAAGAGTTTACCTCAATTTCTTATAAAGTACGCATTCCCCTTGGAATAAAAAGAATCCGTTTGCTCTAAAACGTTGTAAACTTACGTATTACAACAGTTCTGTCAATGGGAACAGCTTAAAACTTATTACTTCGATGGTTTCTTATAGTTCCCCATAACACCTAGTGAAAAGTTAGCACCGCAATAAGAGTTTACCTGAATTTCTTAAAAAGTACGCATTTCCTATGGAATAAAACGATTCCGTTTGCTCTAAAACGTTGTAAACTAACGTATTACAACAGTTCTGTCCATGGGAATAAATTGCAACTTATTACTTCGATGGTTTCTTATAATTCCCCATGAAACTTAGTGAAAAGTTAGCCCCGCAATAAGAGTTCACCTCGATTTCTTATAAAGTACGCATTTCCGATGGAATAAAACGATTCCGTTTGCTCTAAAACGTTGTACACTTACATATTACAACGGTTCTGTCCATGGGAACAGCTTAGAACTTATTACTTCGATGGTTTCTTATAGTTCCTCATGAAACTTAAGGAAAACTTAGCCTCGCAATAAGAGTTCACCTCGATTTCTTATAAAGTACGCATTTCCCATGGAATAAAACAATTCCATTTGCTCTAAAACGTTGTAAACTTATGTATTACAACAGTTCTGTCCATGGGAATAGCTTACAACTTATTACTTCGATGGTTTCTTATAGTTCCCCATGAAACTTAGGGAAAAGTTAGCCCCGCAAAAAGAGTTCACCTCAATTTCTTATAAAGTATGCATTTCCCATGAAATAATACGATTCCGTTTGCTCTAAAACGTTGTAAACTTACGTATTACAACAGTTCTGTCCATGGGAACAGCTTAGAACTTATTACTCCGATGGTTTCTTATACTTCCCAATGAAACTTAGTGAAAACTTAGCCCCGCAATAATAGTTCACCTCAATTTCTTATAAAATACGCATTTCCCATGGAATAAAACGATTCCGTTTGCTCTAAAACGTTGTAATATTACGTTTTACAACAGTTCTGTCCATGGGAACAGCTTAGAACTTATTACTTCGATGGTGTCTTTTGGCTCCCCATGAAACTTAGTGAAAAATTAGCCCCGCAATAAGAGTTTACCTCAATTTCTTATAAAGTACGCATTCCCCTTGGAATAAAACGAATCCGTTTGCTCTAAAACGTTGTAATTTTACGTATTACAACAGTTCTGTCCATGGGAACAGCTTATAACTTATTACTTCGATCGTTTCTTATAGCTCCCCATGAAACTTAGTGAAAACTTAGCCTCGCAATAAGAGTTCACCTCAATTTCTTATAAAGTACGCATTTCCCATGGAATAAAACGATTCCATTTGCTCTAAAATGTTCTAAACTTACGTATTACAACAGTTCTGTCCATGGGAATAGCTTAAAACTTATTACTTCGATGGTTTCTTATAGTTCCCCATGAAACTTAGGGAAAAGTTAGCCCCGCAAAAAGAGTTCACCTCAATTTCTTATAAAGTACGCATTTCCCATGAAATAAAACGATTCCGTTTGCTCTAAAACGTTGTAAACTTACGTATTACAACAGCTCTGTCAATGGGAACAGCTTAAAACTTATTACTTCGATGGTTTCTTATAGTTCCCCATAACACTTAGTGAAAACTTAGCACCGCAATAAGAGTTTACCTCAATTTCTTAAAAAGTACGAATTTCCTATGGAATAAAACGATTCCGTTTGCTCTAAAACGTTGTACACTTACGTATTACAACGGTTCTGTCCATGGGAACAGCTTAGAACTTATTACTTCGATGGTTTCTTATAGTTCCTCATGAAACTTAGGGAAAACTTAGCCTTGCAATAAGAGTTCACCTCGATTTCTTATAAAGTACGCATTTCCCATGGAATAAAACAATTCCATTTGCTCTAAAACGTTGTAAACTTACGTATTACAACAGTTCTGTCCATGGGAATAGCTTACAACTTATTACTTCGATGGTTTCTTATAGTTCCCCATGAAACTTAGGGAAAAGTTAGCCCCGCAAAAAGAGTTCACCTCAATTTCTTATAAAGTACGCATTTCCCATGAAATAATACGATTCCGTTTGCTCTAAAACGTTGTAAACTTACGTATTACAACAGTTCTGTCCATGGGAACAGCTTAGAACTTATTACTCCGATGGTTTCTTATACTTCCCAATGAAACTTAGTGAAAACTTAGCCCCGCAATAATAGTTCACCTCAATTTCTTATAAAATACGCATTTCCCATGGAATAAAACGATTCCGTTTGCTCTAAAACGTTGTAATATTACGTTTTACAACAGTTCTGTCCATGGGAACAGCTTAGAACTTATAACTTCGATGGTTTCTTATAATTCCTCATGAAACTTAGTGAAAACTTAGCCTCGCAATAAGAGTTCACCTCGATTTCTTATAAAGTACGCATTTCCCATGGAATAAAACAATTCCATTTGCTCTAAAACGTTGTAAACTTACGTATTACAACAGTTCTGTCCATGGAAATAGCTTACAACTTATTACTTCGATGGTTTCTTATAGTTCCCCATGAAACTTAGGGAAAAGTTAGCCCCGCAAAATGAGTTCACCTCAATTTCTTATAAAGTACGCATTTCCCATGAAATAATACGATTCCGTTTGCTCTAAAACGTTTTAAACTTACGTATTACAACAGTTCTGTCCATGGGAATAGCTTAGAACTTATTACTTCGATGATTTCTTATAGTTCCCCATGAAACTTAGTGAAAACTTAGCACCGCAATAAGAGTTCACCTCAATTTCTTATAAAGTACGCATTTCCCATGGAATAAAACGATTCTGTTTGCTCTAAAACGTTGTAAACTTACGTATTTCAACAGTTCTGTCCATGGGAACAGCTTAAAACTTATTACTTCGATGGTTTCTTATAGTTATCCATAACATTTAGTGAAAACTTAGCCCCGCAATAAGAGTTCACCTCAATTTCTTATAAAGTACGCATTTCCCAGCGAATAAAACGATTCCGTTTGTTCTAAAACGTTGTAAACTTACGTATTACAACAGTTCAGTCCATGGGAATAACTTACAACTTATTACTTCGATGGTTTCTTATAGTTCCCTATGAAACTTAATGAAAACTTAGCTCCGCAATAAGAGTTCACCTCAATTTCTTATAAAGTACGCATTTCCCATGGAATAAAACGATTCTGTTTCCTCTAAAACGTTGTAAACTTACGTATTACAACAGTTCTGTCCATGGGAACAGCTTAGAACTTATTACTCCGATGGTTTCTTATACTTCCCAATGAAACTTAGTGAAAACTTAGCCCCGCAATAATAGTTCACCTCAATTTCTTATAAAATACGCATTTCCCATGGAATAAAACGATTCCGTTTGCTCTAAATTGTTGTGATATTACGTTTTACAACAGTTCTGTCCATGGGAACAGCTTATAAGTTATTACTTCGATCGTTTCTTATAGTTCCCCATGAAACTTAGTGAAAACTTAGCCTCGCAATAAGAGTTCACCTCAATTTCTTATAAAGTACCCATTTCCCATGGAATAAAACGATTCCATTTGCTCTAAAACGTTGTAAACTTGCGTATTACAACAGTTCTGTCCATGGGAACAGCTTAGAACTTATTACTTCGATGGTGTCTTTTGGCTCCCCATGAAACTTAGTGAAAAATTAGCCCCGCAATAAGAGTTTACCTCAATTTCTTATAAAGTACGCATTCCCCTTGGAATAAAACGAATCCGTTTGCTCTAAAACGTTGTAATTTTACGTATTACAACAGTTCTGTCCATGGGAACAGCTTATAACTTATTACTTCGATCGTTTCTTATAGTTCCCCATGAAACTTAGTGAAAACTTAGCCTCGCAATAAGAGTTCACCTCAATTTCTTATAAAGTACGCATTTCCCATGGAATAAAACGATTCCATTTGCTCTAAAACGTTCTAAACTTACGTATTATAACAGTTCTGTCCATGGGAATAGCTTAAAACTTATTACTTCGATGGTTTCTTATAGTTCCCCATGAAACTTAGGGAAAAGTTAGCCCCGCAAAAAGAGTTCACCTCAATTTCTTATAAAGTACGCATTTCCCATGAAATAAAACGATTCCGTTTGCTCTAAAACGTTGTAAACTTACGTATTACAACAGCTCTGTCAATGGGAACAGCTTAAAACTTATTACTTCGATGGTTTCTTTTAGTTCCCCATAACACTTAGTGAAAACTTAGCACCGCAATAAGAGTTCACCTCAATTTCTTATAAAGTATGCATTTCCCATGGAATAAAACGATTCCATTTGCTCTAAAACGTTCTAAACTTACGTATTACAACAGTTCTGTCCATGGGAATAGCTTAAAACTTATTACTTCGATGGTTTCTTATAGTTCCCCATGAAACTTAGGGAAAAGTTAGCCCCGCAAAAAGAGTTCACCTCAATTTCTTATAAAGTACGCATTTCCCATGAAATAAAACGATTCCATTTGCTCTAAAACGTTGTAAACTTACGTATTACAACAGCTCTGTCAATGGGAACGGCTTAAAACTTATTACTTCGATGGTTTCTTATAGTTCCCCATCACACTTAGTGAAAACTTAGCACCGCAATAAGAGTTTACCTCAATTTCTTAAAAAGTACGAATTTCCTATGGAATAAAACGATTCCGTTTGCTCTAAAACGTTGTAAACTTACGTATTACAACAGTTCTGTCCATGGGAATAAATTGCAACTTATTACTTCGATGGTTTCTTATAATTCCCCATGAAACTTAGTGAAAAGTTAGCCCCGCAATAAGAGTTCACCTCGATTTCTTATAAAGTACGCATTTCCGATGGAATAAAACGATTCCGTTTGCTCTAAAACGTTGTAAACTTACGTATTACAACAGTTCTGTCCATGGGAACAGCTTAGAACTTATTACTTCGATGGTTTCTTATAATTCCTCATGAAACTTAGTGAAAACTTAGCCTCGCAATAAGAGTTCACCTCGATTTCTTATAAAGTACGCATTTCCCATGGAATAAAACAATTCCATTTGCTCTAAAACGTTGTAAACTTACGTATTACAACAGTTCTGTCCATGGAAATAGCTTACAACTTATTACTTCGATGGTTTCTTATAGTTCCCCATGAAACTTAGGGAAAAGTTAGCCCCGCAAAATGAGTTCACCTCAATTTCTTATAAAGTACGCATTTCCCATGAAATAATACGATTCCGTTTGCTCTAAAACGTTGTAAACTTACGTATTACAACAGTTCTGTCCATGGGAATAGCTTAGAACTTATTACTTCGATGATTTCTTATAGTTCCCCATGAAACTTAGTGAAAACTTAGCACCGCAATAAGAGTTCACCTCAGTTTCTTATAAAGTACGCATTTCCCATGGAATAAAACGATTCTGTTTGCTCTAAAACGTTGTAAACTTACGTATTTCAACAGTTCTGTCCATGGGAACAGCTTAAAACTTATTACTTCGATGGTTTCTTATAGTTATCCATAACATTTAGTGAAAACTTAGCCCCGCAATAAGAGTTCACCTCAATTTCTTATAAAGTACGCATTTCCCATGGAATAAAACGATTCCGTTTGTTCTAAAACGTTGTAAACTTACGTATTACAACAGTTCAGTCCATGGGAATAACTTACAACTTATTACTTCGATGGTTTCTTATAGTTCCCTATGAAACTTAATGAAAACTTAGCTCCGCAATAAGAGTTCACCTCAATTTCTTATAAAGTACGCATTTCCCATGGAATAAAACGATTCTGTTTCCTCTAAAACGTTGTAAACTTACGTATTACAACAGTTCTGTCCATGGGAACAGCTTAGAACTTATTACTCCGATGGTTTCTTATACTTCCCAATGAAACTTAGTGAAAACTTAGCCCCGCAATAATAGTTCACCTCAATTTCTTATAAAATACGCATTTCCCATGGAATAAAACGATTCCGTTTGCTCTAAAACGTTGTAAACTTACGTATTACAACAGTTCTGTCCATGGGAACAGCTTAGAACTTATTACTTCGATGGTTTCTTATAGTTCCTCATGAAACTTAGTGAAAACTTAGCCTCGCAATAAGAGTTCACCTCGATTTCTTATAAAGTACGCATTTCCCATAGAATAAAACAATTCCATTTGCTCTAAAACGTTGTAAACTTACGTATTACAACAGTTCTGTCCATGGAAATAGCTTACAACTTATTACTTCGATGGTTTCTTATAGTTCCCCATGAAACTTAGGGAAAAGTTAGCCCCGCAAAATGAGTTCACCTCAATTTCTTATAAAATACGCATTTCCCATGAATTATTACGATTCCGTTTGCTCTAAAACGTTGTAAACTTACGTATTACAACAGTTCTGTCCATGGGAATAGCTTAGAACTTATTACTTCGATGATTTCTTATAGTTCCCCATGAAACTTAGTGAAAACTTAGCACCGCAATAAGAGTTCACCTCAATTTCTTATAAAGTACGCATTTCCCATGGAATAAAACGATTCTGTTTGCTCTAAAACGTTGTAAACTTACGTATTTCAACAGTTCTGTCCATGGGAACAGCTTAAAACTTATTACTTCGATGGTTTCTTATAGTTATCCATAACATTTAGTGAAAACTTAGCCCCGCAATAAGAGTTCACCTCAATTTCTTATAAAGTACGCATTTCCCATGGAATAAAACGATTCCGTTTGTTCTAAAACGTTGTAAACTTACGTATTTCAACAGTTCAGTCCATGGGAATAACTTACAACTTATTACTTCGATGGTTTCTTATAGTTCCCTATGAAACTTAATGAAAACTTAGCCCCGCAATAAGAGTTCACCTCAATTTCTTATAAAGTACGCATTTCCCATGGAATAAAACGATTCTGTTTCCTCTAAAACGTTGTAAACTTACGTATTACAACAGTTCTGTCCATGGGAACAGCTTAGAACTTATTACTCCGATGGTTTCTTATACTTCCCAATGAAACTTAGTGAAAACTTAGCCCCGCAATAATAGTTCACCTCAATTTCTTATAAAATACGCATTTCCCATGGAATAAAACGATTCCGTTTGCTCTAAAACGTTGTAATATTACGTTTTACAACAGTTCTGTCCATGGGAACAGCTTAGAACTTATTACTTCGATGGTGTCTTTTGGCTCCCCATGAAACTTAGAGAAAAATTAGCCCCGCAATAAGAGTTTACCTCAATTTCTTATAAAGTACGCATTCCCCTTGGAATAAAACGAATCCGTTTGCTCTTAAATGTTGTAAACCTACGTATTACAACAGTCCTGTCCATGGGAACAGCTTAAAACCTTATTACTTCGATGGTTTTTTACAGTTCCCCATTAAACTTAGTGAAAACTTAGCCCTGCAATAATAGTTCACCTCAATTTCTTATAAAGTACGCATTTCCCATGGAATAAAACGATTCCGTTTGCTCTTAAACGTTGTAAACTTACGTATTACAACAGTTCTGTCCATGGGAACAGCTTATAACTTATTACTTCGATGGTTTCTTATAGTTCTCCATGAAACTTAGTGAAAACTTAGCCCCGCAATAAAAGTTCACCTCAATTTCTTATAAAGTACGCATTTCCCATGGAATAAAACGGTTCCGTTTTCTCTAAAACGTTGTAAACTTACGTATTACAACAGTTCTGTCCATGGGAACAGCTTAGAACTTATTACTACGATGGTTTCTTATAGTTCCCCATGAAACTTAGTGAAAACTTAGCCTCGCAATAAGAGTTCACCTCAATTTCTTATAAAGTACGCATTTCCCATGAAATAAAACGATTCTGTTTGCTCTAAAACGTTGTAAACTTACGTATTACAACAGTTCTGTCCATGGGAAAAGCTTAGAACTTATTACTTCGATGATTTCTTATAGTTCCCAATGAAACTTAGTGAAAACTTCGCCCCGCAATAAGAGTTTACCTCAATTTCTTAAAAAGTACGCATTTCCCATGGAATAAAACGATTCCGTTTGCTCTAAAACGTTGTAAACTTACATATTACAACAGTTCTGTCAATGGGAATAGCTTACAACTTATTACTTCGATGGTTTCTTATAGTTCCCCATGAAACTTAGTGAAAACTTAGCCCCGTGATAAGAGTTCACCTCAATTTCTAATAAAGTACGCATTTCCCATGGAATAAAACGATTCTGTTTGCTCTAAAACGTTGTAAACTTACATATTACAAAAGTTCTGTCCATGGGAACAGCTTAAAACTTATTACTTCGATGGTTTCTTATAGTTCCCCATAACACTTACTGAAAACTTAGAACCGCAATAAGAGTTCACCTCAATTTCTTATAAAGTACGCATTTCCCATGGAATAAAACGATTCCGTTTGTTCTAAAACGTTGTAAACTTACGTATTACAACAGTTCTGTCCATGGGAATAACTTACAACTTATAACTTCGATGGTTTCTTATAGTTCCCCAAGAAACTTAGTGAAAACTTAGCCCCGCAATAAGAGTTCACCGCAATTTCTTATAAAGTACGCATTTCCCATGGAATAAAACGATTCTGTTTGCTCTAGAACGTTGTAAACTTACGTATTACAACAGTTCTGTCCATGGGAACAGCATAGAACTTATTACTTCGATGGTTTCATATAGTTCCCCATAACACTTAGTGAAAACTTAGCACCGTAATAAGAGTTCACCTCAATTTCTTATAAAGTACGCATTTCCCATGGAATAAAACGATTCCGTTTGTTCTAAAACGTTGTAAACTTACGTATTACAACAGTTCTGTCCATGGGAACAGCTTAGAACTTATTACTTCGATGGTTTCTTATAGTTCCCCATAACACTTTATGAAAACTTAGCACCGTAATAAGAGTTCACCTCAATTTCTTATAAAGTACGGATTTCCCATGGAATAAAACGATTCCGTTTGTTCTAAAACGTTGTAAACTTACGTATTACAACAGTTCTGTCCATGGGAACAGCTTAGAACTTATTACTTTGATGGTTTCTTATAGTTCCCCATGAAACTTAGTGAGAACTTTGCCTCGCAATAAGAGTTCACCTCAATTTCTTATAAAGTACGCATTTCCCATGGAATAAAACGATTCCATTTGCTCTAAAACGTTGTAAACTTACGTATTACAACAGTTCTGTCCATGGGAATAGCTTACAACTTATTACTTCGATGGTTTCTTATAGTTCCCCATGAAACTTAATGAAGACTTAGCCCCACAATAAGAGGTCACCTCAATTTCTTATAAAGTACGCATTTCCCATGGAATAAAACGATTCTGTTTGCTCTAAAACGTTGTAAACTTACGTATTACAACAGTTCTGTCCATGGGAATAGCTTACAACTTATTTCTTCGATGGTTTCTTATAGTTCCCCATGAAACTTAATGAAAACTTAGCCCCACAATAAGAGTTCACCTCAATTTCTTATAAAGTACGCATTTCCCATGGAATAAAACGATTCCGTTTGCTCTAAAACGTTGTAAACTTACGTATTACAACAGTTCTCTCCATGGGAATAGCTTAGAACTTATTACTTCGATGATTTCTTATAGTTCCCCATGAAACTTAGTGAAAATTTAGCACCGCAATAAGAGTTTACCTCAATTTCTTAAAAAGTACGCATTTCTCATGGAATAAAACGATTCCGTTTGCTCTAAAACGTTGTAAACTTACGTATTACAACAGTTCTGTCCATGGGAACAGCTTAGAACTTATTACTTCGATGGTGTCTTTTGGCTCCCCATGAAACTTAGTGAAAAATTAGCCCCGCAATAAGAGTTTACCTCAATTTCTTATAAAGTACGCATTCCCCTTGGAATAAAACGAATCCGTTTGCTCTTAAATGTTGTAAACTTACGTATTACAACAGTTCTGTCCATGGGAACAGCTTAAAACCTTATTACTTCAATGGTTTTTTATAGTTCCCCATGAAACTTAGTGAAAACTTAGCCCTGCAATAATAGTTCACCTCATTTTCTTATAAAGTACGCATTTCCCATGGAATAAAACGATTCCGTTTGCTCTAAAACGTTGTAAACTTACGTATTACAACAGTTCTGTCCATGGGAATAGCTTACAACTTATTACTTCGATGGTTTCTTATAGTTCCCCATGAAACTTAATGAAAACTTAGCCCCACAATATGAGGTCACCTCAATTTCTTATAAAGTACGCATTTCCCATGGAATAAAACGATTCTGTTTGCTCTAAAACGTTGTAAACTTACGTATTACAACAGTTCTGTCCATGGGAATAGCTTACAACTTATTTCTTCGATGGTTTCTTATAGTTCCCCATGAAACTTAATGAAAACTTAGCCACACAATAAGAGTTCACCTCTATTTCTTATAAAGTACGCATTTCCCATGGAATAAAACGATTCCGTTTGCTCTAAAACGTTGTAAACTTACGTATTACAACAGTTCTGTCCATGGGAATAGCTTAGAGCTTATTACTTCGATGGTTTCTTATAGTTCCCCATGAAACTTAATGAAAACTTAGCCCCACAATAAGAGTTCACCTCAATTTCTTATAAAGTACGCATTTCCCATGGAACAAAACGATTCCATTTGCTCTAAAACGTTGTAAACTTACGTATTACAACAGTTCTGTCCATGGGAATAGCTTAGAACTTATTACTTCGATGATTTCTTATAGTTCTCCATAACACTTAATGAAAACTTAGCCCCGCAATAAGAGTTCACCTCGATTTCTTATAAAGTACAAATTTCCCATGGAATAAAACGATTCCGTTTGTTCTAAAACGTTGTAAACTTACGTATTACAACAGTTCTGTCCATGGGAGCAGCTTAGAACTTATTACTTCGATGGTGTCTTTTGGCTCCCCATGAAACTTAGTGAAAAATTAGCCCCGCAATAAGAGTTTACCTCAATTTCTTATAAAGTACGCATTCCCCTTGGAATAAAACGAATCCGTTTGCTCTTAAATGTTGTAAACTTACGTATTACAACAGTTCTGTCCATGGGAACAGCTTAAAACCTTATTACTTCAATGGTTTTTTATAGTTCCCCATGAAACTTAGTGAAAACTTAGCCCTGCAATAATAGTTCACCTCATTTTCTTATAAAGTACGCATTTCCCATGGAATAAAACGATTCCGTTTGCTCTAAAACGTTGTAAACTTACGTATTACAACAGTTCTGTCCATGGGAATAGCTTAGAACTTATTACTTCGATGGTTTCTTATAGTTCCCCATGAAACTTAATGAAAACTTAGCCCCACAATAAGAGTTCACCTCAATTTCTTATAAAGTACGCATTTCCCATGGAACAAAACGATTCCATTTGCTCTAAAACGTTGTAAACTTACGTATTACAACAGTTCTGTCCATGGGAATAGCTTAGAACTTATTACTTCGATGATTTCTTATAGTTCTCCATAACACTTAATGAAAACTTAGCCCCGCAATAAGAGTTCACCTCGATTTCTTATAAAGTACAAATTTCCCATGGAATAAAACGATTCCGTTTGTTCTAAAACGTTGTAAACTTACGTATTACAACAGTTCTGTCCATGGGAACAGCTTAGAACTTATTACTTCGATGGTGTCTTTTGGCTCCCCATGAAACTTAGTGAAAAATTAGCCCCGCAATAAGAGTTTACCTCAATTTCTTATAAAGTACGCATTCCCCTTGGAATAAAACGAATCCGTTTGCTCTTAAATGTTGTAAACTTACGTATTACAACAGTTCTGTCCATGGGAACAGCTTAAAACCTTATTACTTCAATGGTTTTTTATAGTTCCCCATGAAACTTAGTGAAAACTTAGCCCTGCAATAATAGTTCACCTCATTTTCTTATAAAGTACGCATTTCCCATGGAATAAAACGATTCCGTTTGCTCTAAAACGTTGTAAACTTACGTATTACAACAGTTCTGTCCATGGGAATAGCTTACAACTTATTACTTCGATGGTTTCTTATAGTTCCCCATGAAACTTAATGAAAACTTAGCCCCACAATAAGAGGTCACCTCAATTTCTTATAAAGTACGCATTTCCCATGGAATAAAACGATTCTGTTTGCTCTAAAACGTTGTAAACTTACGTATTACGACAGTTCTGTCCATGGGAATAGCTTACAACTTATTTCTTCGATGGTTTCTTATAGTTCCCCATGAAACTTAATGAAAACTTAGCCCCACAATAAGAGTTCACCTCTATTTCTTATAAAGTACGCATTTCCCATGGAATAAAACGATTCCGTTTGCTCTAAAACGTTGTAAACTTACGTATTACAACAGTTCTGTCCATGGGAATAGCTTAGAACTTATTACTTCGATGGTTTCTTATAGTTCCCCATGAAACTTAATGAAAACTTAGCCCCACAATAAGAGTTCACCTCAATTTCTTATAAAGTACGCATTTCCCATGGAACAAAACGATTCCGTTTGCTCTAAAACGTTGTAAACTTACGTATTACAACAGTTCTGTCCATGGGAATAGCTTAGAACTTATTACTTCGATGATTTCTTATAGTTCTCCATAACACTTAATGAAAACTTAGCCCCGCAATAAGAGTTCACCTCGATTTCTTATAAAGTACAAATTTCCCATGGAATAAAACGATTCCGTTTGTTCTAAAACGTTGTAAACTTACGTATTACAACAGTTCTGTCCATGGGAACACCTTAAAACTTATTACTTCGATGGTTTCTTATAGTTCTCCATAACACTTAGTGAAAACTTAGCCCCGCAATTAGAGTTCACCTCGATTTCTTATAAAGTACAAATTTCCCATGGAATAAAACGATTCCGTTTGTTCTAAAACGTTGTAAACTTACGTATTACAACAGTTCTGTCCATGGGAACAGCTTAGAACTTATTACTTCGATGTTGTCTTTTGGCTCTTCATGAAACTTAGTGAAAAATTAGCCCCGCAATAAGAGTTTACCTCAATTTCTTATAAAGTACGCATTCCCCTTGGAATAAAACGAATCCGTTTGCTCTTAAATGTTGTAAACTTACGTATTACAACAGTTCTGTCCATGGGAACAGCTTAAAACCTTATTACTTCAATGGTTTTTTATAGTTCCCCATGAAACTTAGTGAAAACTTAGCCCTGCAATAATAGTTCACCTCATTTTCTTATAAAGTACGCATTTCCAATGGAATAAAACGATTCCGTTTGCTCTAAAACGTTGTAAACTTACGTATTACAACAGTTCTGTCCATGGGAATAGCTTACAACTTATTACTTCGATGGTTTCTTATAGTTCCCCATGAAACTTAATGAAAACTTAGCCCCACAATAAGAGGTCACCTCAATTTCTTATAAAGTACGCATTTCCCATGGAATAAAACGATTCTGTTTGCTCTAAAACGTTGTAAACTTACGTATTACAACAGTTCTGTCCATTGGAATAGCTTACAACTTATTTCTTCGATGGTTTCTTATAGTTCCCTATGAAACTTAATGAAAACTTAGCCCCACAATAAGAGTTCACCTCAATTTCTTATAAAGTACGCATTTCCCATGGAATAAAACGATTCCGTTTGCTCTAAAACGTTGTAAACTTACGTATTACAACAGTTCTGTCCATGGGAATAGCTTAGAACTTATTACTTCGATGATTTCTTATAGTTCCCCATGAAACTTAGTGAAAACTTAGCACCGCAATAAGAGTTTACCTCAATTTCTTAAAAAGTACGCATTTCCCATGGAATAAAACGATTCCGTTTGCTCTAAAACGTTGTAAACTTACGTATTACAACAGTTCTGTCAATGGGAATAGCTTACAACTTATTACTTCGATGGTTTCTTATAGTTCCCCATGAAACTTAGTGAAAACTTAGCCCTGCGATAAGAGTTCACCTCAATTTCTTATAAAGTACGCATTTCCCATGGAATAAAACGATTCTGTTTTCTCTAAAACGTTGTAAACTTACGTATTTCAAAAGTTCTGTCCATGGGAACACCTTAAAACTTATTACTTCGATGGTTTCTTATAGTTCTCCATAACACTTAGTGAAAACTTAGCCCCGCAATAAGAGTTCACCTCGATTTCTTATAAAGTACAAATTTCCCATGGAATAAAACGATTCCGTTTGTTCTAAAACGTTGTAAACTTACGTATTACAACAGTTCAGTCCATGGGAATAACTTACAACTTATTACTTCGATGGTTTCTTATAGTTCCCCATGAAACTTAATGAAACTCAATGCATAACAATGAAATAGCTTCAAACCCACATCCCCAAAGGATACCAAGCCATGATTTTCGTACGATTGAAAGAATACTTGCTGGTCGTACTTCTTTTATCTTTTATTTATTCTGTTTATCTCTTTTACAATGGCTGCTCTTCATTCAAAAGAACACTAATAAAAGGTGTAGCTTTACAGCTTCAACTTCTAATCATGCTGACCAAAGAGATCGCTTATCCCATGTGTGTTAAATGCCAATAGGAATTGAACAGTGGCGTGCAGGAATTTCAAGGCTGATTCAATATCAGACGCACATTTCAAACATCAATATTATAGATCTTGTGTTTCGTACTGTGCTGTGCTTGCTTCAGCTTCTAGGAAACGTATTTTACCCCAACCTTTCGCGAAAATTTCCAGCCTACTCTAAATTTGTATTCAACAAACTACATTTTAGTCTACTATCCTTACTCATCATTAACCTTGTTGATTACTCAAATATTGGGACAAGTATTTTTTTCAATATTTTACTTTTGCTTTCTGGGGATATTTCCAGAAATCCTGGCCCTCAAGTAGATAAATGTTTTAAATTCTTTCATTGGAACTTAAACAGTATCTGTGCTAGAGGAGCCTGTAAAATTCCGCTACTCGAAGCATATAATGCTGTTTACCGGTTTGACGTTGTTGCTCTCTCTGAGACTATGCTCAATAGTACAGTAAGCAATCAAAATATTGAGATTGAAGGTTTCAGCAAAGATATTTTTCGTAATGATCACCCAGGCGGCTCTAAAACGGGGGGAGTATGCCTTTATTTTCGAGAAGGATTAGCAATAAAACGCAGAGAGGATCTTGAATTGTTGCAAGAAATGATTGTAGCTGAAATAACCATACAACGTAAGAAAATTCTTTTTGCAGCAATCTATCGTAGCCCCAGCCAAAATAGTGAACAATTTGACAACTTTATAACCAAGCTACAGTTAGCTTTAAATCTTATGAAAAACGAACGACCCTTTTCGCTAATATTAACAGGAGACTTCAACTGTAGGTCGACCCAATGGTGGACTGAGGATATTGAAAGTCCAGAGGGGACAGCACTTGATGAATTGATCGAAACAAATAGTTTATATCAGTTGATAGATGTGCCAACCAACATAAGAAATGAAGGTATGTCCTGCATAGATCTTATAATAACTGACCAACCAAATGTCTTTATGGAATCAGGGGTAAGCCCGTCTTTGGACGAGCATTGTCAACATCAAATAATTTATGGAAAATTGAATATTTGTGTACCCCTTCCTCCCCCTTATAAGCGAACAGTTTGGGAATACGGAGAATGCAATCACCAACAAATAAAAAATGAACTAAACAATACAGATTGGCACGCTATTTTTTTGGAACTTGGGCCAGATGAAATGACTGAAGTTTTTACAAGAAACTTATACTCTATTCTATCCTCAAATATACCTAATAAAGAAATGAAGTTTAACGATAAAGATGCCCCATGGATTACATCAGAAGTAAAAACAGCAATTAAACGTAAACATAGAGTCTATAAAAAATTCGTTGATAGAGGAAGGAAAGAAGAGGATTGGAAACGGGTCAAAGAGGTACGAAATGAAACATCGAAACTGGTACAACTAGCTAAAGAAACATATTACCTCAATCTTGGCCGTAAGTTAACTAATCCTAAGCTAGGTATAAAGTCATATTGGTCAATACTGAACAGACTGATAAACAAGAAAAAAGCACCTTCCATTCCTCCTCTACTTGAAAATGGGCTGTTCTTAACAAACACACAAACTAAAGCTAATGTATTAAATGAATATTTTGCAGAACAATGTTGTGAAATAGCAACTCAGAGTACCCTCCCAACATTTATTCCTAGGATTAACCCTTCTTTACGTGGTGTACCTGTTAATAGAGAAAAGGTGCTTTCATTAATACGATCATTGAATACACAGAAAGTTCATGGGTGTGATGATATTTCTATATCTATGATAAAAATATGTGATGCCTCAATTGTAGATCCTCTCTGTTTAATTTTTGAAAAGTGCCTTGAAACTGGAATCTATCCAAGGGCCTGGAAAAAAGCAAACGTGATACCAGTGCATAAAAAGGAAAGTAAACAAAGTAAAAAGAATTATAGACCAATCTCCCTCTTGCCAATCTTCGGGAAAATATTTGAAAAAATCATATTTGACGCCATTTACTCTCATCTGTGTGAGAATAGTCTTCTAACCCCACACCAGTCTGGTTTTCGACCCGGAGATTCAACTATTAATCAGTTTTTGTGCATAACACATAAAATATATAGCGCTTTTGAGGATACTCCTAGCAAGGAAACGCGGGCCATTTTCCTAGATCTGTCCAAGGCTTTTGATAGGGTATGGCATAAAGGTTTATTATACAAGCTCGAATGCAATGGCATTTCTGGGGACCTACTCAATCTTATTCAAAATTTTTTGACCGATAGAAAACAACGTGTCGTGCTTAATGGGCAAAGCTCTGAGTGGGCAACGATATCTGCTGGAGTACCGCAGGGCTCTGTCCTTGGTCCATTATTTTTTTTAATTTATATCAATGATCTTGTTGGAAATGTGAAATGCGATGCAAAAATGTTTGCTGATGATACATCTCTGTATTCTGTTGTTGTTGATGAGAGGAAAACTGCCGAAGACTTGAATAGGGATTTAGAAACTGTACGCCTATGGGCATGGCAATGGAAAATGCACTTTAACGCTGAAAAAACTGAAGAAGTTATATTCTCTGCAAAGAAAACTAAACCTTTACATCCTCCCTTGACATTAGGAAATGATGAAGTAACGAGAAAAGCTGAGCATAAGCACTTAGGAATGATTCTTGACACGAAGCTTGATTTTCATAGTCATGTGAAAGAGGCAATCTGTAAAGCCAGAAGGGGTATCGGTATGATTAGGCATCTATCCAAGTATGTATCAAGAAATGTGCTCGATCAAATATACAAGCTTCATGTTCGGCCCTATCTTGATTATGGAGACATTATCTACCATAAACATGATCCTGAATTACGATTAGACTTTACAAAACGACTTGAACAAACACAATACTCTGCTGCTCTTGCTGTAACAGGGGCATGGATGGGTACAAGTAGACAAAGGCTTTTTGATGAGCTAGGCTGGGAAACTCTCTACCACAGAAGATGGTATAGACGGTTATGCCATTTTTTTACCTTGAAAACTACGCAATACCCTGAATACCTATTTTCTCAAATCCCACCAGAACGCCAAATGTACTACAGCCTGCGAAATATGAGCTCTTATCAAGAAATAGATTTTAGAACCGATCGCTATTTCAACACCTATTTTCCAAATGTAATAGCTGAATGGAACCAGCTTAATAAGGACACAAGAAATTCAAGCTCCTATACAGAGTTCAAAAGAAACCTCATTAGTACCATACGACCGCCCAAAAATTCTACATATGGTGTTTACGACATTGTCGGAATCAGACGCCTGACTAAACTTCGCATAGAGTTTAGCCCTTTGAATGCACACAGATTTCGGCACAATTTTGACTGTCTTAACCCTATTTGTGCATGTGGTCAAGCAGTTGAAGATAATGAGCACTTTCTCCTGCACTGCCACCTGTTTAATCCAATGCGTAGAGATCTCTTTGGTCAACTTGATGATATTCAAGGCTTAAATACAAATAATCTTGATTCAAATGCCCTATGCGCACTACTTTTATTTGGAAACTCCAAATTAAATATTTTGTCTAACAGAATCATTATTGAAGCCACAATAACATTTATAAATAAAAACAAACGTTTTGAATGAGTTGTTCCAGATGGGTTGAAAGTTTCAACTCAGCTTGTTCGCCTATATTACTGCAAAACGAAAAAGCAGCCTCTTTCCCTTTCCCTTTGTTTTTCTGTATTTTCCTTGTATTTCTTTAAATTTAAAATATTAGTTTTGAAATGTAAGTGCCAGCCATAATGGGGACTAGATGACTATATGTCTTTTCCTGCTATGACTGGTACATAATAATGTATCAACATTATATTTTCTAAAACTTTTTTAAATGAATATAAAAAAAAAAAAATAAAAAAAAAAAACTTAATGAAAACTTAGCCCCGCAATAATAGTTCACCTCAATTTCTTATAAAGTACGCATTTCCCATGGATTAAAACGATTCTGTTTCCTCTAAAACGTTGTAAACTTACGTATTACAACAGTTCTGTCCATGGGAACAGCTTAGAACTTATTACTCCGATGGTTTCTTATACTTCCCAATGAAACTTAGTGAAAACTTAGCCCCGCAATAATAGTTCACCTCAATTTCTTATAAAATACGCATTTCCCATGGAATAAAACGATTCCGCTTGCTCTAAAACGTTGTAATATTACGTTTTACAACAGTTCTGTCCATGGGAACAGCTTAGAACTTATTACTTCGATGGTTTCTTTTGGCTCCCCATGAAACTTAGTGAAAAATTAGCCCCGCAATAAGAGTTTACCTCAATTTCTTATAAAGTACGCATTCCCCTTGGAATAAAACGAATCCGTTTGCTCTTAAATGTTGTAAACTTACGTATTACAACAGTTCTGTCCATGGGAACAGCTTAGAACTTATTACTTCGATGGTTTCTTATAGTTCCCCATGAAACTTAGTGAAAACTTAGCCTCGCAATAAGAGTTCATCTCAATTTCTTATAAAGTACGCATTTCCCATGGAATAAAACGATTCCGTTTGCTCTAAAACGTTGTAAACTTACGTATTACAACAGTTCTGTCCATGGGAACAGCTTAGAACTTATTACTTCGATGGTTTCTTATAGTTCCTCATGAAACTTAGTGAAAACTTAGCCTCGCAATAAGAGTTCACCTCAATTTCTTATAAAGTACGCATTTCCCATGGAATAAAACGATTCCGTATGCTCTAAAACGTTGTAAACTTACGTATTACAACAGTTCTGTTCATGGGAATAGCTTACAACTTATTACTTCGATGGTTTCTTATAGTTCCCCATGAAACTTAGGGAAAAGTTAGCCCCGCAAAATGAGTTCACCTCAATTTTTTATAAAGTACGCATTTCCCATGAAATAAAACGATTCCGTTTGCTCTAAAACGTTGTAAACTTACGTATTACAACAGTTCTGTCCATGGGAATAGCTTAGAACTTATTACTTCGATGATTTCTTATAGTTCCCCATGAAACTCAGTGAAATTTAGCACCGCAATAAGAGTTTACCTCAATTTCTTGAAAAGTACGCATTTCCCATGGAATAAAACGATTCTGTTTGCTCTAAAACGTTGTAAACTTACGTATTACAACAGTTCTGTCAATGGGAATAGCTTACAACTTATTACTTCGATGGTTTCTTATAGTTCTCCATGAAACTTAGTGAAAACTTAGCCCCGCGATAAGAGTTCACCTCAATTTCTTATAAAGTACGCATTTCCCATGGAATAAAACGATTCTGTTTGCTCTAAAACGTTGTAAACTTACGTATTTCAACAGTTCTGTCCATGGGAACAGCTTAAAACTTATTACTTCGATGGTTTCTTATAGTTCCCCATAACACTTAGTGAAAACTTAGCCCCGCAATAATAGTTCACCTCAATTTCTTATAAAATACGCATTTCCCATGGAATAAAACGATTCCGTTTGCTCTAAAACGTTGTAATATTACGTTTTACAACAGTTCTGTCCATGAGAACAGCTTAGAACTTATTACTTCGATGGTGTCTTTTGGCTCCCCATGAAACTTAGTGAAAAATTAGCCCCGCAATAAGAGTTTACCTCAATTTCTTATAAAGTACGCATTCCCCTTGGAATAAAAAGAATCCGTTTGCTCTAAAACGTTGTAAACTTACGTATTACAACAGTTCTGTCCATGGGAACAGCTTAGAACTTATTACTTCGATGGTTTCTTATAGTTCCCCATGAATCTTAGTGAAAACTTAGCCTCGCAATAAGAGTTCACCTCAATTTCTTAAAAAGTATTCATTTCCCATGGAATAAAACGATTCCATTTGCTCTAAAACGTTGTAAACTTACGTTTTACAACAGTTCTGTCCATGGGAATTGCTTACAACTTATTACTTCGATGGTTTCTTATAGTTTCCCATGAAACTTAGTGAAAACTTAGCCCCGCAATAAGAGTTCACCTCGATTTCTTATAAAGTACGCATTTCCCATGGAATAAAACGATTCCGTTTGCTCTAAAACGTTGTAAACTTACGTATTACAACAGTTCTGTTAATGGGAATTGCTTAGAACTTATTACTTCGATGGTTCCTTGTAGTTCCCCATAACACTTAGTGAAAACTTAGCCCCACAATAAGAGTTCACCTCAATTTCTTGTAAAGTACGCATTTCCCTTGGAAGAAAACGATTCTGTTTGCTCTAAAACGTTGTAAACTTACGTATTACAACAGCTATGTCCATGGGAACAGCTTAGAACTTATTACTTCGATGGTTCCTTGTAGTTCCCCATAACACTTAGTGAAAACTTAGCCCCACAATAAGAGTTCACCTCAATTTCTTGTAAAGTACGCATTTCCCTTGGAATAAAACGATTCTGTTTGCTCTAAAACGTTGTAAACTTACGTATTACAACAGTTCTGTCCACGGGAATAGCTTGCAACTTATTTCTTCGATGGTTTCTTATAGTTCCCCATAACACTTAGTGAAAACTTAGCACCGTAATAAGAGTTCACCTCAATTTCTTATAAAGTACGCATTTCCCATGGAATAAAACGATTCCGTTTGTTCTAAAACGTTGTAAACTTACGTTTTACAAAGTTCTGTCCATGGGAATAACTTACAACTTATTACTTCGATGGTTTCTAAAGCTTGGTTTCCACTAGGCGTTAAATCGTGTTATTTCAGCGCGTTAAATTCTGATGTTGCGCTAAATTTTACCGTGTCCCAGTTTCCACTTAAAATATAAATTAGCGCAACGTAATGTTGAGACCCAATAAATTTGAGGATTATGGATGAAACAGTAAAAGAAGAAATCCCTCTTCTTCTTCTTCTTATGCGTAGAAGGCGGAAGAGAAGATTGGAGAAATTACAGAAAAGGGCGAAAGTCCGGATCTAGGTAAGATCAGTATTGAAAAGACGACAAGATCTTGGAGGGTACAGTCGCCTGGTACAAGAATTGAGGAATGATGACAGAGAGAGCTTTTTCAGGTAGGCCAACATGTGCTTTACATATCAACAAATCAGTTACATCTTTACCTCCTTCTATTTTCATGACGTTTTGTGCACAGAGCAATAGCTGTCTTGTTCAACACGCAGACGCAAATGAGGTTCTGTCGGCTTCCTTTGATGTAAAATTATCGCGGCGCTAAACTGGGTTTTGAAATCAAAAAGTTTTGATTCCAAGACCGAGCATTATATCGCGATAAACTGCGTCGAATTTTTCGCGTTAAATTTTTAAGCGCGTTTCCATTAGAGTTAAACAATAAACGCGATTTGGCGCGCTGAAATAACACGATTTAACGCTTAGTGGAAACCAAGCTTTATAGTTCCCCATAAAACTTAGTGAAAAGTTAGCCCCGCAATAAGAGTTCACCTCGATTTCCTATAAAGTACGCATTTCAAATGGAATAAAACGATTCCGTTTGCTCTTAAACGTTGTAAACTTACGTATTACAACAGCTCTGTCCATGGGAACAGCTTAGAACTTATTACTTCGATGGATTCTTATAGTTCCCCATAACACTTAGTGAAAACTTAGCCCCGCAATAAGAGTTCACCTCAATTTCTTATAAAGTACGCATTTTCCATGGAATAAAACGATTCCATTTGCTCTAAAACGTTGTAAACTTACGTATTACAACAGTTCTGTCCATGGGAACAGCTTACAACTTATTACATCGATGGTTTCTTATAGTTCCCCATGAAATTTAGTGAAAACTTAGCCTCACAATAAGAGTTCACCTCAATTTCTTATAAAGTACGCATTTCTAATGGAATAAAACGATTTTGTTTGCTCTAAAACGTTGAAAACTTACGTATTACAACAGTTCTGTCCATGGGAACCGCTTAGAACTTATTACCTCGATGGTTTCTTATAGTTCCCCATGAAACTTAGGGAAAACTTTGCCCCGCAATAAGAGTTCACCTCAATTTCTTATAAAGTACGCATTTCCCATGGAATAAAACAATTCCGTTCTCTCTAAAACGTTGTTAACTTACGTATTACAACAGTTCTGTCCATGGGAACAGCTTAGAACTTATTACCTCGATGGTTTCTTATAGTTTCCCATAACACTTAGTGAAAACTTAGCACCGCAATAAGAGATCACCTCAATTTCTTATAAAGTACGCATTTCCCATGGAATAAAACGATTCCGTTTGTTCTAAAACGTTGTAAACTTACGTATTACAACAGTTCTGTCCATGAAAATAAATTGCAACTTATTACTTCGATGGTTTCTTATAATTCCCCATGAAACTTAGTGAAAAGTTAGCCCCACAATAAGAGTTATTATCGATTTCTTATAAAGTATGCATTTCCCATGGAATAAAACGATTCCGTTTGCTCTAAAACATTGTAAAATTACGTATTACAACAGTTCTGTCCATGGGAACAGCTTAGAACTTATTACTTCGATGGTGTCTTTTAGCTCCCTATGAAACTTAGTGCAAAATTAGCCCCGAAATAAGACTTTAACTCAATTTCTTATAAAGTACGCATTCCCCTTGGAATAAAACGATTCCGTTTGCTCTTAAATGTTGTAAACTTACGTATTACAACAGTTCTTTCCATGGGAACAGTTTAAAACCTTATTACTTCGATGGTTTTTTATAGTTCCCCATGAAACTTAGTGAAAACTTAGGCCTGCAATATTAGTTGACCTAAATTTCTGATAAAGTACGCATTTCCCATGGAATAAAACGATTCCGTTTGCTCTAAAACGTTGTAAACTTACGTATTACAACAGTTCTGTCCATGGGAACAGCTTAGAACTTATTACTTCGATCGTTTCTTATAGTTCCCCATGAAACTTAGTGAAAACTTAGCCCCGCAATAAAAGTTCACCTCAATTTCTTATAAAGTACGCATTTCCCATGAAATAAGACGATTCCATTTGCTCTAAAACGTTGTAAACTTACGTATTACAACAGTTCTGTCCATGGGAACAGCTTAGAACTTATTACTTCGATGGTTTCTTATAGTTCCTCATGAAACTTAGTGAAAACTTAGCCTCCCAATAAGTGTTCACCTCAATTTCTTATAAAGTACGCATTTCCCATGAAATAAAACAATTCAATTTGCTCTAAAACGTTGTAAACTTACGTATTACAACAGTTCTGTCCATGGGAATAGCTTACAACTTATTACTTCGATGGTTTCTTATAGTTCCCCATGAAACTTAGGGAAAAGTTAGCCCCGCAAAATGAGTTCACCTCAATTTCTTATAAAGTACGCATTTCCCATGAAATAAAACGATTCCGTTTGCTCTAAAACGTTGTAAACTTACGTATTACAACAGTTCTGTCCATGGGAATAGCTTAGAACTTATTACTTCGATGGTTTCTTATAGTTCCTCATGAAACTTAGTGAAACTTAGCCTCCCAACAAGTGTTCACCTCAATTTCTTATAAAGTACGCATTTCCCATGAAATAAAACAATTCCATTTGCTCTAAAACGTTGTAAATTTACGTATTACAACAGTTCTGTCCATGGGAATAGCTTACAACTTATTACTTCGATGGTTTCTTATAGTTCCCCATGAAACTTAGGGAAAGGTTAGCCCCGCAAAATGAGTTCACCTCAATTTCTTATAAAGTACGCATTTCCCATGAAATAAAACGATTCCGTTTGCTCTAAAACGTTGTAAACTTACGTATTACAACAGTTCTGTCCATGGGAATAGCTTAGAACTTATTACTTCGATGATTTCTTATAGTTCCCCATGAAACTTAGTGAAAACTTAGCTCCGCAATAAGAGTTTACCTCAATTTCTTAAAAAGTACGCATTTCCCATTGAATAAAACGATTCCGTTTGCTCTAAAACGTTGTAAACTTACGTATTACAACAGTTCTGTCAATAGGAATAGCTTAGAACTTATTACTTCGATGGTTTCTTATAGTTCCCCATGAAACTTAGTGAAAACTTAGCCCCGCGATAAGAGTTCACCTCAATTTCTTATAAAGTACGCATTTCCCATGGAATAAAACGATTCTGTTTGCTCTAAAACGTTGTAAACTTACGTATTTCAACAGTTCTGTCCATGGGAACAGCTTAGAACTTATTACTTCGATGGTTTCTTATAATTCCTCATGAAACTTAGTGAAAACTTAGCCTCGCAATAAGAGTTCACCTCGATTTCTTATAAAGTACGCATTTCCCATGAAATAAAACAATTCCATTTGCTCTAAAACGTTGTAAATTTACGTATTACAACAGTTCTGTCCATGGGAATAGCTTACAACTTATTACTTCGATGGTTTCTTATAGTTCCCCATGAAACTTAGGGAAAGGTTAGCCCCGCAAAATGAGTTCACCTCAATTTCTTATAAAGTACGCATTTCCCATGAAATAAAACGATTCCGTTTGCTCTAAAACGTTGTAAACTTACGTATTACAACAGTTCTGTCCATGGGAATAGCTTAGAACTTATTACTTCGATGATTTCTTATAGTTCCCCATGAAACTTAGTGAAAACTTAGCTCCGCAATAAGAGTTTACCTCAATTTCTTAAAAAGTACGCATTTCCCATTGAATAAAACGATTCCGTTTGCTCTAAAACGTTGTAAACTTACGTATTACAACAGTTCTGTCAATAGGAATAGCTTAGAACTTATTACTTCGATGGTTTCTTATAGTTCCCCATGAAACTTAGTGAAAACTTAGCCCCGCGATAAGAGTTCACCTCAATTTCTTATAAAGTACGCATTTCCCATGGAATAAAACGATTCTGTTTGCTCTAAAACGTTGTAAACTTACGTATTTCAACAGTTCTGTCCATGGGAACAGGTTAAAACTTATTACTTCGATGGTTTCTTATAGTTCCCCATAACACTTAGTGAAAACTTAGCCCCGCAATAAGAGTTCACCTCAATTTCTTATAAAGTACGCATTTCCCATGGAATAAAACGATTGTGTTTGCTCTAAAACGTTGTTAACTTACGTATTACAACAGTTCTGTCCATGGGAACAGCTTAGAACTTATTACTTCGATGGTTTCTTATAGTTCCCCATAACACTTAGTGAAAACTTAGCACCGCAATAAGAGTTCACCTCAATTTCTTATAAAGTACGCATTTCCCATGGAATAAAACGATTCCGTTTGTTCTAAAACGTTGTAAACTTACGTATTACAACAGTTCTGTCCATGAAAATAAATTGCAACTTATTACTTCGATGGTTTCTTATAATTCCCCATGCAACTTAGTGAAAAGTTGGCCCCACAATAAGAGTTCATCTCGATTTCTTATAAAGTACGCATTTCCCATGAAATAAAACGATTCCGTTTGCTCTTAAACGTTGTAAACTTACGTATTACAACAGTTCTGTCCATGGGAACAGCTTAGAACTTATTACTTCGATGGTTTCTTATAGTTCCCCATAACACTTAGTGAAAACTTAGCCCTGCAATAAGAGTTCACCTCAATTTCTTATAAAGTATGCCCCATGGAATAAAACGATTCCGTTTGCTCTAAAACATTGTAAAATTACGTATTACAACAGTTCTGTCCATGGGAACAGCTTAGAACTTATTACTTCGATGGTGTCTTTTAGCTTCCCATGAAACTTAGTGAAAACTTAGCACCGCAATAAGAGTTCACCTCAATTTCTTATAAAGTACGCATTTCCCATGGAATTAAACGATTCCGTTTGTTCTAAAACGTTGTAAACTTACGTATTACAACAGTTCTGTCCATGAAAATAAATTGCTACTTATTACTTCGATGGTTTCTTATAATTCCCCATGCAACTTAGTGAAAAGTTGGCCCCACAAAAAGAGTTCATCTCGATTTCTTATAAAGTACGCATTTCCCATGAAATAAAACGATTCCGTTTGCTCTTAAACGTTGTAAACTTACGTATTACAACAGTTCTGTCCTTGGGAACAGCTTAGAACTTATTACTTCGATGGTTTCTTATAGTTCCCCATAACACTTAGTGAAAACTTAGCCCTGCAATAAGAGTTCACCTCAATTTCTTATAAAGTATGCCCCATGGAATAAAACGATTCCGTTTGCTCTAAAACATTGTAAAATTACGTATTACAACAGTTCTGTCCATGGGAACAGCTTAGAACTTATTACTTCGATGGTGTCTTTTAGCTTCCCATGAAACTTAGTGCAAAATTAGCCCCAAAAAAAACTTTACCTCAATTTCTTATAAAGTACGCATTCCCCTTGGAATAAAACGATTCCGTTTGCTCTTAAATTTTGTAAACTTACGTATTACAACAGTTCTGTCCATGGGAACAGTTTAAAACCTTATTACTTCGATGGTTTTTTATAGTTCCCCATGAAACTTAGTGAAAACTTATGCCTGCAATATTAGTTGACCTCAATTTCTGATAAAGTACGCATTTCCCATGGAATAAAACGATTCCCTTTGCTCTAAAACGTTGTAAACTTACGTATTACAACAGTTCTGTCCATGGGAACAGCTTAGAACTTATTACTTCGATCGTTTCTTATAGTTACCCATGAAACTTAGTGAAAACTTAGCCCCGCAATAAAAGTTAACCTCAATTTCTTATAAAGTACGCATTTCCCATGGAATTAAACGATTCCGTTTGCTCTAAAACGTTGTAAACTTACGTATTACAACAGTTCTGTCCATGGGAACAGCTTAGAACTTATTACTTCGATGGTTTCTTATAGTTCCTCATGAAACTTAGTATAAACTTAGCCTCGCAATAAGAGTTCACCTCAATTTCTTATAAAGTACGCATTTCCTATGGAATAAAACAATTCCATTTGCTCTAAAACGTTGTAAACTTATGTTTTACAACAGTTCTGTCCATGGGAATAGCGTACAACTTATTACTTCGATGGTTTCTTATAGTTCCCCATGAAACTTAGGGAAAAGTTATCCCCGCAAAATGAGTTCACCTCATTTTCTTATAAAGTACGCATTTCCCATGAAATAAAACGATTCCATTTGCTCTAAAACGTTGTAAACTTACGTATTACAACAGTTCTGTCCATGGGAATAGCTTAGAACTTATTACTTCGATGATTTCTTATAGTTCCCCATGAAACTTAGTGAAAACTTAGAACCGCAATAAGAGTTTACCTCAATTTCTTAAAAAGTACGCATTTCCTATGGAATAAAACGATTTCGTTTGCTCTAAAACGTTGCAAACTTACGTATTACAACAGTTCTGTCCATGGGAATAAATTGCAACTTATTACTTCGATGGTTTCTTATAATTCCCCATGAAACTTAGTGAAAACTTAGCCCCGCAATAAGAGTTCACCTCAATTTCTTATAAAGTACGCATTTCCCATGGAATAAAACGATTCCGTTTGCTCTAAAACGTTGTAAAGTTACGTATTACAACAGTTCTGTCCATGGGAACAGCTTAGAACTTATTACTTCGATGGTTTCTTATAGTTCCTCATGAAACTTAGTGAAAACTTAGCCTCGCAATAAGAGTTCACCTCAATTTCTTATAAAGTACGCATTTCCCATGGAATAAAACGATTCCGTATGCTCTAAAACGTTGTAAACTTACGTATTACAACACTTCTGTTCATGGGAATAGCTTACAACTTATTACTTCGATGGTTTCTTATAGTTCCCCATGAAACTTAGGGAAAAGTTAGCCCCGCAAAATGAGTTCACCTCAATTTCTTATAAAGTCCGCATTTCCCATGAAATAAAACGATTCCGTTTGCTCTAAAACGTTGTAAACTTACGTATTACAACAGTTCTGTCCATGGGAATAGCTTGGAACTTATTACTTCGATGATTTCTTATAGTTCCCCATGAAACTCAGTGAAATTTAGCACCGCAATAAGAGTTTACCTCAATTTCTTGAAAAGTACGCATTTCCCATGGAATAAAACGATTCTGTTTGCTCTAAAACGTTGTAAACTTACGTATTACAACAGTTCTGTCAATGGGAATAGCTTACAACTTATTACTTCGATGGTTTCTTATAGTTCCCCATGAAACTTAGTGAAAACTTAGCCCCGCGATAAGAGTTCACCTCAATTTCTTATAAAGTACGCATTTCCCATGGAATAAAACGATTCTGTTTGCTCTAAAACGTTGTAAACTTACGTATTACAACAGTTCAGTCCGTGGGAATAACTTACAAATTATTACTTCGATGGTTTCTTATAGTTCCCCATGAAACTTAATGAAAACTTAGCCCCGCGATAAGAGTTCACCTCAATTTCTTATAAAGTACGCATTTCCCATGGAATAAAATGATTCCGTTTGTTCTAAAACGTTGTAAACTTACGTATTTCAACAGTTCTGTCCATGGGAACAGCTTAAAACTTATTACTTCGATGTTTTCTTATAGTTCCCCATAACACTTAGTGAAAACTTAGCCCCGCAATAAGAGTTCACCTCAATTTCTTATAAAGTACGCATTTCCCATGGAATAAAACGATTCTGTTTCCTCTAAAACGTTGTAAACTTACGTATTACAACAGTTATGTCCATGGGAACAGCTTAGAACTTATTACTCCGATGATTTCTTATAGTTCCCCATGAAACTTAGTGAAAACCTAGCACCGCAATAAGAGTTTACCTCAATTTCTTAAAAAGTACGCATTTCCCATGGAATAAAACGATTCCGTTTGCTCTAAAACGTTGTAAACTTACGTATTACAACAGTTCTGTCAATGGGAATAGCTTACAACTTATTACTTCGATGGTTTCTTATAGTTCCCCATGAAACTTAGTGAAAACTTAGCCCCGCGATAAGAGTTCACCTCAATTTCTTATAAAGTACGCATTTCCCATGGAATAAAACGATTCTGTTTGCTCTAAAACGTTGTAAACTTACGTATTTCAACAGTTCTGTCCATGGGAACAGCTTAGAACTTATTACTTCGATGGTTTCTTATAGTTCCCCATAACCTTTAGTGAAAACTTAGCCCCGCAATAAGAGTTCACCTCAATTTCTTATAAAGTACGCATTTTCCATGGAATAAAACGATTCCGTTTGTTCTAAAACGTTGTAAACTTACGTATTACAACAGTTCAGTCCATGGGAATAACTTACAACTTATTATTTCGATGGTTTCTTGTAGTTCCCCATGAAACTTAATGAAAACTTAGCCCCGAAATAAGAGTTCACCTCAATTTCTTATAAAGTACGCATTTCCCATGGAATAAAACGATTCTGTTTCCTCTAAAACGTTGTAAACTTACGTATTACAACAGTTCTGTCCATGGGAACAGCTTAGAACTTATTACTCCGATGGTTTCCTATACTTCCCAATGAAACTTAGTGAAAACTTAGCCCCGCAATAATAGTTCACCTCAATTTCTTATAAAATACGCATTTCCCATGGAATAAAACGATTCCGTTTGCTCTAAAACGTTGTAATATTACGTTTTACAACAGTTCTGTCCATGAGAACAGCTTAGAACTTATTACTTCGATGGTGTCTTTTGGCTCCCCATGAAACTTAGTGAAAAATTAGCCCCGCAATAAGAGTTTACCTCAATTTCTTATAAAGTACGCATTCCCCTTGGAATAAAAAGAATCCGTTTGCTCTAAAACGTTGTAAACTTACGTATTACAACAGTTCTGTCCATGGGAACAGCTTAAAACTTATTACTTCGATGGTTTCTTATAGTTCCCCATAACACTTAGTGAAAACTTAGCCCCGCGATAACAGTTCACCTCAATTTCTTATAAAGTACGAATTTTCCATGGAATAAAACGATTCCGTTTGTTCTAAAACGTTGTAAACTTACGTATTACAACAGTTCAGTCCATGGGAATAACTTACAACCTATTACTTCGATGGTTTCTTGTAGTTCCCCATGAAGCTTAATGAAAACTTAGCCCCGCAATAAGAGTTTACCTCAATTTCTTATAAAGTACGCATTCCCCTTGGAATAAAAAGAATCCGTTTGCTCTAAAACGTTGTAAACTTACGTATTACAACAGTTCTGTCAATGGGAACAGCTTAAAACTTATTACTTCGATGGTTTCTTATAGTTCCCCATAACACCTAGTGAAAACTTAGCACCGCAATAAGAGTTTACCTGAATTTCTTAAAAAGTACGCATTTCCTATGGAATAAAACGATTCCGTTTGCTCTAAAACGTTGTAAACTAACGTATTACAACAGTTCTGTCCATGGGAATAAATTGCAACTTATTACTTCGATGGTTTCTTATAATTCCCCATGAAACTTAGTGAAAAGTTAGCCCCGCAATAAGAGTTCACCTCGATTTCTTATAAAGTACAGATTTCCGATGGAATAAAACGATTCCGTTTGCTCTAAAACGTTGTACACTTACATATTACAACGGTTCTGTCCATGGGAACAGCTTAGAACTTATTACTTCGATGGTTTCTTATAGTTCCTCATGAAACTTAAGGAAAACTTAGCCTCGCAATAAGAGTTCACCTCGATTTCTTATAAAGTACGCATTTCCCATGGAATAAAACAATTCCATTTGCTCTAAAACGTTGTAAACTTATGTATTACAACAGTTCTGTCCATGGGAATAGCTTACAACTTATTACTTCGATGGTTTCTTATAGTTCCCCATGAAACTTAGGGAAAAGTTAGCCCCGCAAAAAGAGTTCACCTCAATTTCTTATAAAGTACGCATTTCCCATGAAATAATACGATTCCGTTTGCTCTAAAACGTTGTAAACTTACGTATTACAACAGTTCTGTCCATGGGAACAGCTTAGAACTTATTACTCCGATGGTTTCTTATACTTCCCAATGAAACTTAGTGAAAACTTAGCCCCGCAATAATAGTTCACCTCAATTTCTTATAAAATACGCATTTCCCATGGAATAAAACGATTCCGTTTGCTCTAAAACGTTGTAATATTACGTTTTACAACAGTTCTGTCCATGGGAACAGCTTAGAACTTATTACTTCGATGGTGTCTTTTGGCTCCCCATGAAACTTAGTGAAAAATTAGCCCCGCAATAAGAGTTTACCTCAATTTCTTATAAAGTACGCATTCCCCTTGGAATAAAACGAATCCGTTTGCTCTAAAACGTTGTAATTTTACGTATTACAACAGTTCTGTCCATGGGAACAGCTTATAACTTATTACTTCGATCGTTTCTTATAGCTCCCCATGAAACTTAGTGAAAACTTAGCCTCGCAATAAGAGTTCACCTCAATTTCTTATAAAGTACGCATTTCCCATGGAATAAAACGATTCCATTTGCTCTAAAATGTTCTAAACTTACGTATTACAACAGTTCTGTCCATGGGAATAGCTTAAAACTTATTACTTCGATGGTTTCTTATAGTTCCCCATGAAACTTAGGGAAAAGTTAGCCCCGCAAAAAGAGTTCACCTCAATTTCTTATAAAGTACGCATTTCCCATGAAATAAAACGATTCCGTTTGCTCTAAAACGTTGTAAACTTACGTATTACAACAGCTCTGTCAATGGGAACAGCTTAAAACTTATTACTTCGATGGTTTCTTATAGTTCCCCATAACACTTAGTGAAAACTTAGCACCGCAATAAGAGTTTACCTCAATTTCTTAAAAAGTACGAATTTCCTATGGAATAAAACGATTCCGTTTGCTCTAAAACGTTGTACACTTACGTATTACAACGGTTCTGTCCATGGGAACAGCTTAGAACTTATTACTTCGATGGTTTCTTATAGTTCCTCATGAAACTTAAGGAAAACTTAGCCTCGCAATAAGAGTTCACCTCGATTTCTTATAAAGTACGCATTTCCCATGGAATAAAACAATTCCATTTGCTCTAAAACGTTGTAAACTTACGTATTACAACAGTTCTGTCCATGGGAATAGCTTACAACTTATTACTTCGATGGTTTCTTATAGTTCCCCATGAAACTTAGGGAAAAGTTAGCCCCGCAAAAAGAGTTCACCTCAATTTCTTATAAAGTACGCATTTCCCATGAAATAATACGATTCCGTTTGCTCTAAAACGTTGTAAACTTGCGTATTACAACAGTTCTGTCCATGGGAACAGCTTAGAACTTATTACTCCGATGGTTTCTTATACTTCCCAATGAAACTTAGTGAAAACTTAGCCCCGCAATAATAGTTCACCTCAATTTCTTATAAAATACGCATTTCCCATGGAATAAAACGATTCCGTTTGCTCTAAAACGTTGTAATATTACGTTTTACAACAGTTCTGTCCATGGGAACAGCTTAGAACTTATTACTTCGATGGTTTCTTATAATTCCTCATGAAACTTAGTGAAAACTTAGCCTCGCAATAAGAGTTCACCTCGATTTCTTATAAAGTACGCATTTCCCATGGAATAAAACAATTCCATTTGCTCTAAAACGTTGTAAACTTACGTATTACAACAGTTCTGTCCATGGAAATAGCTTACAACTTATTACTTCGATGGTTTCTTATAGTTCCCCATGAAACTTAGGGAAAAGTTAGCCCCGCAAAATGAGTTCACCTCAATTTCTTATAAAGTACGCATTTCCCATGAAATAATACGATTCCGTTTGCTCTAAAACGTTTTAAACTTACGTATTACAACAGTTCTGTCCATGGGAATAGCTTAGAACTTATTACTTCGATGATTTCTTATAGTTCCCCATGAAACTTAGTGAAAACTTAGCACCGCAATAAGAGTTCACCTCAATTTCTTATAAAGTACGCATTTCCCATGGAATAAAACGATTCTGTTTGCTCTAAAACGTTGTAAACTTACGTATTTCAACAGTTCTGTCCATGGGAACAGCTTAAAACTTATTACTTCGATGGTTTCTTATAGTTATCCATAACATTTAGTGAAAACTTAGCCCCGCAATAAGAGTTCACCTCAATTTCTTATAAAGTACGCATTTCCCAGCGAATAAAACGATTCCGTTTGTTCTAAAACGTTGTAAACTTACGTATTACAACAGTTCAGTCCATGGGAATAACTTACAACTTATTACTTCGATGGTTTCTTATAGTTCCCTATGAAACTTAATGAAAACTTAGCTCCGCAATAAGAGTTCACCTCAATTTCTTATAAAGTACGCATTTCCCATGGAATAAAACGAGTCTGTTTCCTCTAAAACGTTGTAAACTTACGTATTACAACAGCTCTGTCCATGGGAACAGCTTAGAACTTATTACTCCGATGGTTTCTTATACTTCCCAATGAAACTTAGTGAAAACTTAGCCCCGCAATAATAGTTCACCTCAATTTCTTATAAAATACGCATTTCCCATGGAATAAAACGATTCCGTTTGCTCTAAATTGTTGTGATATTACGTTTTACAACAGTTCTGTCCATGGGAACAGCTTATAAGTTATTACTTCGATCGTTTCTTATAGTTCCCCATGAAACTTAGTGAAAACTTAGCCTCGCAATAAGAGTTCACCTCAATTTCTTATAAAGTACCCATTTCCCATGGAATAAAACGATTCCATTTGCTCTAAAACGTTGTAAACTTGCGTATTACAACAGTTCTGTCCATGGGAACAGCTTAGAACTTATTACTTCGATGGTGTCTTTTGGCTCCCCATGAAACTTAGTGAAAAATTAGCCCCGCAATAAGAGTTTACCTCAATTTCTTATAAAGTACGCATTCCCCTTGGAATAAAACGAATCCGTTTGCTCTAAAACGTTGTAATTTTACGTATTACAACAGTTCTGTCCATGGGAACAGCTTATAACTTATTACTTCGATCGTTTCTTATAGTTCCCCATGAAACTTAGTGAAAACTTAGCCTCGCAATAAGAGTTCACCTCAATTTCTTATAAAGTACGCATTTCCCATGGAATAAAACGATTCCATTTGCTCTAAAACGTTCTAAACTTACGTATTATAACAGTTCTGTCCATGGGAATAGCTTAAAACTTATTACTTCGATGGTTTCTTATAGTTCCCAATGAAACTTAGGGAAAAGTTAGCCCCGCAAAAAGAGTTCACCTCAATTTCTTATAAAGTACGCATTTCCCATGAAATAAAACGATTCCGTTTGCTCTAAAACGTTGTAAACTTACGTATTACAACAGCTCTGTCAATGGGAACAGCTTAAAACTTATTACTTCGATGGTTTCTTATAGTTCCCCATAACACTTAGTGAAAACTTAGCACCGCAATAAGAGTTCACCTCAATTTCTTATAAAGTACGCATTTCCCATGGAATAAAACGATTCCATTTGCTCTAAAACGTTCTAAACTTACGTATTACAACAGTTCTGTCCATGGGAATAGCTTAAAACTTATTACTTCGATGGTTTCTTATAGTTCCCCATGAAACTTAGGGAAAAGTTAGCCCCGCAAAAAGAGTTCACCTCAATTTCTTATAAAGTACGCATTTCCCATGAAATAAAACGATTCCATTTGCTCTAAAACGTTGTAAACTTACGTATTACAACAGCTCTGTCAATGGGAACGGCTTAAAACTTATTACTTCGATGGTTTCTTATAGTTCCCCATCACACTTAGTGAAAACTTAGCACCGCAATAAGAGTTTACCTCAATTTCTTAAAAAGTACGAATTTCCTATGGAATAAAACGATTCCGTTTGCTCTAAAACGTTGTAAACTTACGTATTACAACAGTTCTGTCCATGGGAATAAATTGCAACTTATTACTTCGATGGTTTCTTATAATTCCCCATGAAACTTAGTGAAAAGTTAGCCCCGCAATAAGAGTTCACCTCGATTTCTTATAAAGTACGCATTTCCGATGGAATAAAACGATTCCGTTTGCTCTAAAACGTTGTAAACTTACGTATTACAACAGTTCTGTCCATGGGAACAGCTTAGAACTTATTACTTCGATGGTTTCTTATAATTCCTCATGAAACTTAGTGAAAACTTAGCCTCGCAATAAGAGTTCACCTCGATTTCTTATAAAGTACGCATTTCCCATGGAATAAAACAATTCCATTTGCTCTAAAACGTTGTAAACTTACGTATTACAACAGTTCTGTCCATGGAAATAGCTTACAACTTATTACTTCGATGGTTTCTTATAGTTCCACATGAAACTTAGGGAAAAGTTAGCCCCGCAAAATGAGTTCACCTCAATTTCTTATAAAGTACGCATTTCCCATGAAATAATACGATTCCGTTTGCTCTAAAACGTTGTAAACTTACGTATTACAACAGTTCTGTCCATGGGAACAGCTTAAAACTTATTACTTCGATGGTTTCTTATAGTTATCCATAACATTTAGTGAAAACTTAGCCCCGCAATAAGAGTTCACCTCAATTTCTTATAAAGTACGCATTTCCCATGGAATAAAACGATTCCGTTTGTTCTAAAACGTTGTAAACTTACGTATTACAACAGTTCAGTCCATGGGAATAACTTACAACTTATTACTTCGATGGTTTCTTATAGTTCCCTATGAAACTTAATGAAAACTTAGCTCCGCAATAAGAGTTCACCTCAATTTCTTATAAAGTACGCATTTCCCATGGAATAAAACGATTCTGTTTCCTCTAAAACGTTGTAAACTTACGTATTACAACAGTTCTGTCCATGGGAACAGCTTAGAACTTATTACTCCGATGGTTTCTTATACTTCCCAATGAAACTTAGTGAAAACTTAGCCCCGCAATAATAGTTCACCTCAATTTCTTATAAAATACGCATTTCCCATGGAATAAAACGATTCCGTTTGCTCTAAAACGTTGTAAACTTACGTATTACAACAGTTCTGTCCATGGGAACAGCTTAGAACTTATTACTTCGATGGTTTCTTATAGTTCCTCATGAAACTTAGTGAAAACTTAGCCTCGCAATAAGAGTTCACCTCGATTTCTTATAAAGTACGCATTTCCCATAGAATAAAACAATTCCATTTGCTCTAAAACGTTGTAAACTTACGTATTACAACAGTTCTGTCCATGGAAATAGCTTACAACTTATTACTTCGATGGTTTCTTATAGCTCCCCATGAAACTTAGGGAAAAGTTAGCCCCGCAAAATGAGTTCACCTCAATTTCTTATAAAATACGCATTTCCCATGAATTATTACGATTCCGTTTGCTCTAAAACGTTGTAAACTTACGTATTACAACAGTTCTGTCCATGGGAATAGCTTAGAACTTATTACTTCGATGATTTCTTATAGTTCCCCATGAAACTTAGTGAAAACTTAGCACCGCAATAAGAGTTCACCTCAATTTCTTATAAAGTACGCATTTCCCATGGAATAAAACGATTCTGTTTGCTCTAAAACGTTGTAAACTTACGTATTTTAACAGTTCTGTCCATGGGAACAGCTTAAAACTTATTACTTCGATGGTTTCTTATAGTTATCCATAACATTTAGTGAAAACTTAGCCCCGCAATAAGAGTTCACCTCAATTTCTTATAAAGTACGCATTTCCCATGGAATAAAACGATTCCGTTTGTTCTAAAACGTTGTAAACTTACGTATTACAACAGTTCAGTCCATGGGAATAACTTACAACTTATTACTTCGATGGTTTCTTATAGTTCCCTATGAAACTTAATGAAAACTTAGCCCCGCAATAAGAGTTCACCTCAATTTCTTATAAAGTACGCATTTCCCATGGAATAAAACGATTCTGTTTCCTCTAAAACGTTGTAAACTTACGTATTACAACAGTTCTGTCCATGGGAACAGCTTAGAACTTATTACTCCGATGGTTTCTTATACTTCCCAATGAAACTTAGTGAAAACTTAGCCCCGCAATAATAGTTCACCTCAATTTCTTATAAAATACGCATTTCCCATGGAATAAAACGATTCCGTTTGCTCTAAAACGTTGTAATATTACGTTTTACAACAGTTCTGTCCATGGGAACAGCTTAGAACTTATTACTTCGATGGTGTCTTTTGGCTCCCCATGAAACTTAGAGAAAAATTAGCCCCGCAATAAGAGTTTACCTCAATTTCTTATAAAGTACGCATTCCCCTTGGAATAAAACGAATCCGTTTGCTCTTAAATGTTGTAAACCTACGTATTACAACAGTCCTGTCCATGGGAACAGCTTAAAACCTTATTACTTCGATGGTTTTTTACAGTTCCCCATGAAACTTAGTGAAAACTTAGCCCTGCAATAATAGTTCACCTCAATTTCTTATAAAGTACGCATTTCCCATGGAATAAAACGATTCCGTTTGCTCTTAAACGTTGTAAACTTACGTATTACAACAGTTCTGTCCATGGGAACAGCTTATAACTTATTACTTCGATGGTTTCTTATAGTTCTCCATGAAACTTAGTGAAAACTTAGCCCCGCAATAAAAGTTCACCTCAATTTCTTATAAAGTACGCATTTCCCATGGAATAAAACGGTTCCGTTTTCTCTAAAACGTTGTAAACTTACGTATTACAACAGTTCTGTCCATGGGAACAGCTTAGAACTTATTACTACGATGGTTTCTTATAGTTCCCCATGAAACTTAGTGAAAACTTAGCCTCGCAATAAGAGTTCACCTCAATTTCTTATAAAGTACGCATTTCCCATGAAATAAAACGATTCTGTTTGCTCTAAAACGTTGTAAACTTACGTATTACAACAGTTCTGTCCATGGGAAAAGCTTAGAACTTATTACTTCGATGATTTCTTATAGTTCCCAATGAAACTTAGTGAAAACTTCGCCCCGCAATAAGAGTTTACCTCAATTTCTTAAAAAGTACGCATTTCCCATGGAATAAAACGATTCCGTTTGCTCTAAAACGTTGTAAACTTACATATTACAACAGTTCTGTCAATGGGAATAGCTTACAACTTATTACTTCGATGGTTTCTTATAGTTCCCCATGAAACTTAGTGAAAACTTAGCCCCGTGATAAGAGTTCACCTCAATTTCTAATAAAGTACGCATTTCCCATGGAATAAAACGATTCTGTTTGCTCTAAAACGTTGTAAACTTACGTATTACAAAAGTTCTGTCCATGGGAACAGCTTAAAACTTATTACTTCGATGGTTTCTTATAGTTCCCCATAACACTTACTGAAAACTTAGCACCGCAATAAGAGTTCACCTCAATTTCTTATAAAGTACGCATTTCCCATGGAATAAAACGATTCCGTTTGTTCTAAAACGTTGTAAACTTACGTATTACAACAGTTCTGTCCATGGGAATAACTTACAACTTATAACTTCGATGGTTTCTTATAGTTCCCCAAGAAACTTAGTGAAAACTTAGCCCCGCAATAAGAGTTCACCGCAATTTCTTATAAAGTACGCATTTCCCATGGAATAAAACGATTCTGTTTGCTCTAGAACGTTGTAAACTTACGTATTACAACAGTTCTGTCCATGGGAACAGCATAGAACTTATTACTTCGATGGTTTCATATAGTTCCCCATAACACTTAGTGAAAACTTAGCACCGTAATAAGAGTTCACCTCAATTTCTTATAAAGTACGCATTTCCCATGGAATAAAACGATTCCGTTTGTTCTAAAACGTTGTAAACTTACGTATTACAACAGTTCTGTCCATGGGAACAGCTTAGAACTTATTACTTCGATGGTTTCTTATAGTTCCCCATAACACTTTATGAAAACTTAGCACCGTAATAAGAGTTCACCTCAATTTCTTATAAAGTACGCATTTCCCATGGAATAAAACGATTCCGTTTGTTCTAAAACGTTGTAAACTTACGTATTACAACAGTTCTGTCCATGGGAACAGCTTAGAACTTATTACTTTGATGGTTTCTTATAGTTCCCCATGAAACTTAGTGAGAACTTTGCCTCGCAATAAGAGTTCACCTCAATTTCTTATAAAGTACGCATTTCCCATGGAATAAAACGATTCCATTTGCTCTAAAACGTTGTAAACTTACGTATTACAACAGTTCTGTCCATGGGAATAGCTTACAACTTATTACTTCGATGGTTTCTTATAGTTCCCCATGAAACTTAATGAAGACTTAGCCCCACAATAAGAGGTCACCTCAATTTCTTATAAAGTACGCATTTCCCATGGAATAAAACGATTCTGTTTGCTCTAAAACGTTGTAAACTTACGTATTACAACAGTTCTGTCCATGGGAATAGCTTACAACTTATTTCTTCGATGGTTTCTTATAGTTCCCCATGAAACTTAATGAAAACTTAGCCCCACAATAAGAGTTCACCTCAATTTCTTATAAAGTACGCATTTCCCATGGAATAAAACGATTCCGTTTGCTCTAAAACGTTGTAAACTTACGTATTACAACAGTTCTCTCCATGGGAATAGCTTAGAACTTATTACTTCGATGATTTCTTATAGTTCCCCATGAAACTTAGTGAAAATTTAGCACCGCAATAAGAGTTTACCTCAATTTCTTAAAAAGTACGCATTTCTCATGGAATAAAACGATTCCGTTTGCTCTAAAACGTTGTAAACTTACGTATTACAACAGTTCTGTCCATGGGAACAGCTTAGAACTTATTACTTCGATGGTGTCTTTTGGCTCCCCATGAAACTTAGTGAAAAATTAGCCCCGCAATAAGAGTTTACCTCAATTTCTTATAAAGTACGCATTCCCCTTGGAATAAAACGAATCCGTTTGCTCTTAAATGTTGTAAACTTACGTATTACAACAGTTCTGTCCATGGGAACAGCTTAAAACCTTATTACTTCAATGGTTTTTTATAGTTCCCCATGAAACTTAGTGAAAACTTAGCCCTGCAATAATAGTTCACCTCATTTTCTTATAAAGTACGCATTTCCCATGGAATAAAACGATTCCGTTTGCTCTAAAACGTTGTAAACTTACTTATTACAACAGTTCTGTCCATGGGAATAGCTTACAACTTATTACTTCGATGGTTTCTTATAGTTCCCCATGAAACTTAATGAAAACTTAGCCCCACAATATGAGGTCACCTCAATTTCTTATAAAGTACGCATTTCCCATGGAATAAAACGATTCTGTTTGCTCTAAAACGTTGTAAACTTACGTATTACAACAGTTCTGTCCATGGGAATAGCTTACAACTTATTTCTTCGATGGTTTCTTATAGTTCCCCATGAAACTTAATGAAAACTTAGCCACACAATAAGAGTTCACCTCTATTTCTTATAAAGTACGCATTTCCCATGGAATAAAACGATTCCGTTTGCTCTAAAACGTTGTAAACTTACGTATTACAACAGTTCTGTCCATGGGAATAGCTTAGAACTTATTACTTCGATGGTTTCTTATAGTTCCCCATGAAACTTAATGAAAACTTAGCCCCACAATAAGAGTTCACCTCAATTTCTTATAAAGTACGCATTTCCCATGGAACAAAACGATTCCATTTGCTCTAAAACGTTGTAAACTTACGTATTACAACAGTTCTGTCCATGGGAATAGCTTAGAACTTATTACTTCGATGATTTCTTATAGTTCTCCATAACACTTAATGAAAACTTAGCCCCGCAATAAGAGTTCACCTCGATTTCTTATAAAGTACAAATTTCCCATGGAATAAAACGATTCCGTTTGTTCTAAAACGTTGTAAACTTACGTATTACAACAGTTCTGTCCATGGGAACAGCTTAGAACTTATTACTTCGATGGTGTCTTTTGGCTCCCCATGAAACTTAGTGAAAAATTAGCCCCGCAATAAGAGTTTACCTCAATTTCTTATAAAGTAAGCATTCCCCTTGGAATAAAACGAATCCGTTTGCTCTTAAATGTTGTAAACTTACGTATTTCAACAGTTCTGTCCATGGGAACAGCTTAAAACCTTATTACTTCAATGGTTTTTTATAGTTCCCCATGAAACTTAGTGAAAACTTAGCCCTGCAATAATAGTTCACCTCATTTTCTTATAAAGTACGCATTTCCCATGGAATAAAACGATTCCGTTTGCTCTAAAACGTTGTAAACTTACGTATTACAACAGTTCTGTCCATGGGAATAGCTTACAACTTATTACTTCGATGGTTTCTTATAGTTCCCCATGAAACTTAATGAAAACTTAGCCCCACAATAAGAGGTCACCTCAATTTCTTATAAAGTACGCATTTCCCATGGAATAAAACGATTCTGTTTGCTCTAAAACGTTGTAAACTTACGTATTACAACAGTTCTGTCCATGGGAATAGCTTACAACTTATTTCTTCGATGGTTTCTTATAGTTCCCCATGAAACTTAGTGAAAACTTAGCCTCGCAATAAGAGTTCACCTCAATTTCTTATAAAGTACGCATTTCCCATGAAATAAAACGATTCTGTTTGCTCTAAAACGTTGTAAACTTACGTATTACAACAGTTCTGTCCATGGGAAAAGCTTAGAACTTATTACTTCGATGATTTCTTATAGTTCCCAATGAAACTTAGTGAAAACTTCGCCCCGCAATAAGAGTTTACCTCAATTTCTTAAAAAGTACGCATTTCCCATGGAATAAAACGATTCCGTTTGCTCTAAAACGTTGTAAACTTACATATTACAACAGTTCTGTCAATGGGAATAGCTTACAACTTATTACTTCGATGGTTTCTTATAGTTCCCCATGAAACTTAGTGAAAACTTAGCCCCGTGATAAGAGTTCACCTCAATTTCTAATAAAGTACGCATTTCCCATGGAATAAAACGATTCTGTTTGCTCTAAAACGTTGTAAACTTACGTATTACAAAAGTTCTGTCCATGGGAACAGCTTAAAACTTATTACTTCGATGGTTTCTTATAGTTCCCCATAACACTTACTGAAAACTTAGCACCGCAATAAGAGTTCACCTCAATTTCTTATAAAGTACGCATTTCCCATGGAATAAAACGATTCCGTTTGTTCTAAAACGTTGTAAACTTACGTATTACAACAGTTCTGTCCATGGGAATAACTTACAACTTATAACTTCGATGGTTTCTTATAGTTCCCCAAGAAACTTAGTGAAAACTTAGCCCCGCAATAAGAGTTCACCGCAATTTCTTATAAAGTACGCATTTCCCATGGAATAAAACGATTCTGTTTGCTCTAGAACGTTGTAAACTTACGTATTACAACAGTTCTGTCCATGGGAACAGCATAGAACTTATTACTTCGATGGTTTCATATAGTTCCCCATAACACTTAGTGAAAACTTAGCACCGTAATAAGAGTTCACCTCAATTTCTTATAAAGTACGCATTTCCCATGGAATAAAACGATTCCGTTTGTTCTAAAACGTTGTAAACTTACGTATTACAACAGTTCTGTCCATGGGAACAGCTTAGAACTTATTACTTCGATGGTTTCTTATAGTTCCCCATAACACTTTATGAAAACTTAGCACCGTAATAAGAGTTCACCTCAATTTCTTATAAAGTACGCATTTCCCATGGAATAAAACGATTCCGTTTGTTCTAAAACGTTGTAAACTTACGTATTACAACAGTTCTGTCCATGGGAACAGCTTAGAACTTATTACTTTGATGGTTTCTTATAGTTCCCCATGAAACTTAGTGAGAACTTTGCCTCGCAATAAGAGTTCACCTCAATTTCTTATAAAGTACGCATTTCCCATGGAATAAAACGATTCCATTTGCTCTAAAACGTTGTAAACTTACGTATTACAACAGTTCTGTCCATGGGAATAGCTTACAACTTATTACTTCGATGGTTTCTTATAGTTCCCCATGAAACTTAATGAAGACTTAGCCCCACAATAAGAGGTCACCTCAATTTCTTATAAAGTACGCATTTCCCATGGAATAAAACGATTCTGTTTGCTCTAAAACGTTGTAAACTTACGTATTACAACAGTTCTGTCCATGGGAATAGCTTACAACTTATTTCTTCGATGGTTTCTTATAGTTCCCCATGAAACTTAATGAAAACTTAGCCCCACAATAAGAGTTCACCTCAATTTCTTATAAAGTACGCATTTCCCATGGAATAAAACGATTCCGTTTGCTCTAAAACGTTGTAAACTTACGTATTACAACAGTTCTCTCCATGGGAATAGCTTAGAACTTATTACTTCGATGATTTCTTATAGTTCCCCATGAAACTTAGTGAAAATTTAGCACCGCAATAAGAGTTTACCTCAATTTCTTAAAAAGTACGCATTTCTCATGGAATAAAACGATTCCGTTTGCTCTAAAACGTTGTAAACTTACGTATTACAACAGTTCTGTCCATGGGAACAGCTTAGAACTTATTACTTCGATGGTGTCTTTTGGCTCCCCATGAAACTTAGTGAAAAATTAGCCCCGCAATAAGAGTTTACCTCAATTTCTTATAAAGTACGCATTCCCCTTGGAATAAAACGAATCCGTTTGCTCTTAAATGTTGTAAACTTACGTATTACAACAGTTCTGTCCATGGGAACAGCTTAAAACCTTATTACTTCAATGGTTTTTTATAGTTCCCCATGAAACTTAGTGAAAACTTAGCCCTGCAATAATAGTTCACCTCATTTTCTTATAAAGTACGCATTTCCCATGGAATAAAACGATTCCGTTTGCTCTAAAACGTTGTAAACTTACGTATTACAACAGTTCTGTCCATGGGAATAGCTTACAACTTATTACTTCGATGGTTTCTTATAGTTCCCCATGAAACTTAATGAAAACTTAGCCCCACAATATGAGGTCACCTCAATTTCTTATAAAGTACGCATTTCCCATGGAATAAAACGATTCTGTTTGCTCTAAAACGTTGTAAACTTACGTATTACAACAGTTCTGTCCATGGGAATAGCTTACAACTTATTTCTTCGATGGTTTCTTATAGTTCCCCATGAAACTTAATGAAAACTTAGCCACACAATAAGAGTTCACCTCTATTTCTTATAAAGTACGCATTTCCCATGGAATAAAACGATTCCGTTTGTTCTAAAACGTTGTAAACTTACGTATTACAACAGTTCTGTCCATGGGAATAGCTTAGAACTTATTACTTCGATGGTTTCTTATAGTTCCCCATGAAACTTAATGAAAACTTAGCCCCACAATAAGAGTTCACCTCAATTTCTTATAAAGTACGCATTTCCCATGGAACAAAACGATTCCATTTGCTCTAAAACGTTGTAAACTTACGTATTACAACAGTTCTGTCCATGGGAATAGCTTAGAACTTATTACTTCGATGATTTCTTATAGTTCTCCATAACACTTAATGAAAACTTAGCCCCGCAATAAGAGTTCACCTCGATTTCTTATAAAGTACAAATTTCCCATGGAATAAAACGATTCCGTTTGTTCTAAAACGTTGTAAACTTACGTATTACAACAGTTCTGTCCATGGGAACAGCTTAGAACTTATTACTTCGATGGTGTCTTTTGGCTCCCCATGAAACTTAGTGAAAAATTAGCCCCGCAATAAGAGTTTACCTCAATTTCTTATAAAGTAAGCATTCCCCTTGGAATAAAACGAATCCGTTTGCTCTTAAATGTTGTAAACTTACGTATTACAACAGTTCTGTCCATGGGAACAGCTTAAAACCTTATTACTTCAATGGTTTTTTATAGTTCCCCATGAAAATTAGTGAAAACTTAGCCCTGCAATAATAGTTCACCTCATTTTCTTATAAAGTACGCATTTCCCATGGAATAAAACGATTCCGTTTGCTCTAAAACGTTGTAAACTTACGTATTACAACAGTTCTGTCCATGGGAATAGCTTACAACTTATTACTTCGATGGTTTCTTATAGTTCCCCATGAAACTTAATGAAAACTTAGCCCCACAATAAGAGGTCACCTCAATTTCTTATAAAGTACGCATTTCCCATGGAATAAAACGATTCTGTTTGCTCTAAAACGTTGTAAACTTACGTATTACAACAGTTCTGTCCATGGGAATAGCTTACAACTTATTTCTTCGATGGTTTCTTATAGTTCCCCATGAAACTTAATGAAAACTTAGCCCCACAATAAGAGTTCACCTCTATTTCTTATAAAGTACGCATTTCCCATAGAATAAAACGATTCCGTTTGCTCTAAAACGTTGTAAACTTACGTATTACAACAGTTCTGTCCATGGGAATAGCTTAGAACTTATTACTTCGATGGTTTCTTATAGTTCCCCATGAAACTTAATGAAAACTTAGCCCCACAATAACAGTTCACCTCAATTTCTTATAAAGTACGCATTTCCCATGGAACAAAACGATTCCGTTTGCTCTAAAACGTTGTAAACTTACGTATTACAACAGTTCTGTCCATGGGAATAGCTTAGAACTTATTACTTCGATGATTTCTTATAGTTCTCCATAACACTTAATGAAAACTTAGCCCCGCAATAAGAGTTCACCTCGATTTCTTATAAAGTACGCATTTCCCATGGAATAAAACGATTCCGTTTGTTCTAAAACGTTGTAAACTTACGTATTACAACAGTTCTGTCCATGGGAACACCTTAAAACTTATTACTTCGATGGTTTCTTATAGTTCTCCATAACACTTAGTGAAAACTTTGCCCCGCAATTAGAGTTCACCTCGATTTCTTATAAAGTACAAATTTCCCATGGAATAAAACGATTCCGTTTGTTCTAAAACGTTGTAAACTTACGTATTACAACAGTTCTGTCCATGGGAACAGCTTAGAACTTATTACTTCGATGTTGTCTTTTGGCTCCCCATGAAACTTAGTGAAAAATTAGCCCCGCAATAAGAGTTTACCTCAATTTCTTATAAAGTACGCATTCCCCTTGGAATAAAACGAATCCGTTTGCTCTAAAACGTTGTAAACTTACGTATTACAACAGTTCTGTCCATGGGAATAGCTTACAACTTATTTCTTCGATGGTTTCTTATAGTTCCCCATGAAACTTAATGAAAACTTAGCCCCACAATAAGAGTTCACCTCTATTTCTTATAAAGTACGCATTTCCCATGGAATAAAACGATTCCGTTTGCTCTAAAACGTTGTAAACTTACGTATTACAACAGTTCTGTCCATGGGAATAGCTTAGAACTTATTACTTCGATGATTTCTTATAGTTCTCCATAACACTTAATGAAAACTTAGCCCCGCAATAAGAGTTCACCTCGATTTCTTATAAAGTACAAATTTCCCATGGAATAAAACGATTCCGTTTGTTCTAAAACGTTGTAAACTTACGTATTACAACAGTTCTGTCCATGGGAACAGCTTAGAACTTATTACTTCGATGGTGTCTTTTGGCTCCCCATGAAACTTAGTGAAAAATTAGCCCCGCAATAAGAGTTTACCTCAATTTCTTATAAAGTAAGCATTCCCCTTGGAATAAAACGAATCCGTTTGCTCTTAAATGTTGTAAACTTACGTATTACAACAGTTCTGTCCATGGGAACAGCTTAAAACCTTATTACTTCAATGGTTTTTTATAGTTCCCCATGAAACTTAGTGAAAACTTAGCCCTGCAATAATAGTTCACCTCATTTTCTTATAAAGTACGCATTTCCCATGGAATAAAACGATTCCGTTTGCTCTAAAACGTTGTAAACTTACGTATTACAACAGTTCTGTCCATGGGAATAGCTTACAACTTATTACTTCGATGGTTTCTTATAGTTCCCCATGAAACTTAATGAAAACTTAGCCCCACAATAAGAGGTCACCTCAATTTCTTATAAAGTACGCATTTCCCATGGAATAAAACGATTCTGTTTGCTCTAAAACGTTGTAAACTTACGTATTACAACAGTTCTGTCCATGGGAATAGCTTACAACTTATTTCTTCGATGGTTTCTTATAGTTCCCCATGAAACTTAATGAAAACTTAGCCCCACAATAAGAGTTCACCTCTATTTCTTATAAAGTACGCATTTCCCATGGAATAAAACGATTCCGTTTGCTCTAAAACGTTGTAAACTTACGTATTACAACAGTTCTGTCCATGGGAATAGCTTAGAACTTATTACTTCGATGGTTTCTTATAGTTCCCCATGAAACTTAATGAAAACTTAGCCCCACAATAACAGTTCACCTCAATTTCTTATAAAGTACGCATTTCCCATGGAACAAAACGATTCCGTTTGCTCTAAAACGTTGTAAACTTACGTATTACAACAGTTCTGTCCATGGGAATAGCTTAGAACTTATTACTTCGATGATTTCTTATAGTTCTCCATAACACTTAATGAAAACTTAGCCCCGCAATAATAGTTCACCTCAATTTCTTATAAAGTACGCATTTCCCATGGATTAAAACGATTCTGTTTCCTCTAAAACGTTGTAAACTTACGTATTACAACAGTTCTGTCCATGGGAACAGCTTAGAACTTATTACTCCGATGGTTTCTTATACTTCCCAATGAAACTTAGTGAAAACTTAGCCCCGCAATAATAGTTCACCTCAATTTCTTATAAAATACGCATTTCCCATGGAATAAAACGATTCCGCTTGCTCTAAAACGTTGTAATATTACGTTTTACAACAGTTCTGTCCATGGGAACAGCTTAGAACTTATTACTTCGATGGTTTCTTTTGGCTCCCAATGAAACTTAGTGAAAAATTAGCCCCGCAATAAGAGTTTACCTCAATTTCTTATAAAGTACGCATTCCCCTTGGAATAAAACGAATCCGTTTGCTCTTAAATGTTGTAAACTTACGTATTACAACAGTTCTGTCCATGGCAACAGCTTAGAACTTATTACTTCGATGGTTTCTTATAGTTCCCCATGAAACTTAGTGAAAACTTAGCCTCGCAATAAGAGTTCATCTCAATTTCTTCTAAAGTACGCATTTCCCATGAAATAAAACGATTCCGTTTGCTCTAAAACGTTGTCAACTTACGTATTACAACAGTTCTGTCCATGGGAATAGCTTAGAACTTATTACTTCGATGATTTCTTATAATTCCCCATGAAAGTTAGTGAAAACTTCGCCCCGCAATAAGAGTTTACCTCAATTTCTTAAAAAGTACGCATTTCCCATGGAATAAAACGATTCCGTTTGCTCTAAAACGTTGTAAACTTACGTATTACAACAGTTCTGTCAATTGGAATAGCTTACAACTTATTACTTCGATGGTTTCTTATAGTTCCCCATGAAACTTAGTGAAAACTTAGCCCCGCGATAAGAGTTCACCTCAATTTCTTATAAAGTACGCATTTCCCATTGAATAAAACGATTCTGTTTGCTCTAAAACGTTGTAAACTTACGTATTACAAAAGTTCTGTCCATGGAAACAGCTTAAAACTTATTACTTCGATGGTTTCTTATAGTTCCCCATAGCACTTACTGAAAACTTAGCACCGCAATAAGAGTTCACCACAATTTCTTATAAAGTACGCATTTCCCATGGAATAAAACGATTCTGTTTGCTCTAGAACGTTGTAAACTTACGTATTACAACAGTTCTGTCCATGGGAACAGCTTAGAACTTATTACTTTGATGGTTTCATATAGTTCCCCATAACACTTAGTGAAACCTTAGCACCGTAATAAGAGTTCACCTCAATTTCTTATAAAGTACGCATTACCCATGGAATAAAACGATTCCATTTGTTCTAAAACGTTTTAAAACTTACGTATTACAACAGTTCTGTCCATGGGAACAGCTTAGAACTTATTACTTTGATGGTTTCTTATAGTTCCCAATAACACTTTGTGAAAACTTAGCACCGTAATAAGAGTTCACCTCAATTTCTTATAAAGTACGCATTTCCCATGGAATAAAACGATTCCGTTTGTTCTAAAACGTTTTAAACTTACGTATTACAACAGTTCTGTCCATGGGAACAGCTTAGAACTTATTACTTTGATGGTTTCTTATAGTTCCCCATAACACTTAGTGAAAACTTAGCACCGTAATAAGATTTCACCTCAATTTCTTATAAAGTACGCATTTCCCATGGAATAAAACGATTCCATTTGTTCTAAAACGTTTTAAACTTACGTATTACAACAGTTCTGTCCATGGGAACAGCTTAGAACTTATTACTACGATGGTTTCTTATAGTTCCCAATAACACTTTGTGAAAACTTAGCACCGTAATAAGAGTTCACCTCAATTTCTTATAAAGTACGCATTTCCCATGGAATAAAACGATTCCGTTTGTTTTAAAACGTTGTAAACTTACGTATTACAACAGTTCTGTCCATGGGAACAGCTTAGAACTTATTACTTTGATGGTTTCTTATAGTTCCCCATAACACTTAGTGAAAACTTAGCACCGTAATGAGAGTTCACCTCAATTTCTTATAAAGTACGCATTTCCCATGGAATAAAACGATTCCGTTTGTTCTTAAACGTTGTAAACTTACGTATTACAACAGTTCTGTTCATGGGAATAACTTACAACTTATTACTTCGATGGTTTCTTATAGTTCCCCATGAAACTTAGTGAAAAGTTAGCCCCGCAATAAGAGTTCACCTCGATTTCTTATAAAGTACGAATTTCCCATGGAATTAAACGATTCCGTTTGCTCTTAAACATTGTAAACTTACGTATTACAACAGTTCTGTCAATGGGAACAGCTTAGAACTTATTACTTCGATGGTTTCTTATAGTTCCCCATAACACTTAGTGAAAACTTAGCCCTGCAATAAGAGTTCACCTTAATTTCTTATAAAGTACGCATTTCCCGTGGAATAAAACGATTCCGTTTGATCTAAAACGTTGTAAACTTACGTATTACAACAGTTCTGTCCATGGGAATAGCTTACAACTTATTACTTCGATGGTTTCTTATAGTTTTCCATGAAACTTAATGAAAACTTAGCCCCACAATAAGAGTTCACCTAAATTTCTTATAAAGTACGCATTTCCCATGGAATAAAACGATTCTGTTTGCTCTAAAACGTTGTAAACTTACGTATTACAACAGTTCTGTCCATGGGAACAGCTTAGAACTTATTACTTCGATGGTTTCTTATAGTTCCCCATAACACTTTGTGAAAACTTAGCACCGTAATAAGAGTTCACCTCAATTTCTTATAAAGTACGCATTTCCCATGGAATAAAACGATTCCGTTTGTTCTAAAACGTTGTAAACTTACGTATTACAACAGTTCTGTCCATGGGAACAGCTTAGAACTTATTACTTTGATGGTTTCTTATAGTTCCCCATAACACTTAGTGAAAACTTAGCACCGTAATAAGAGTTCACCTCAATTTCTTATAAAGTACGCATTTCCCATGGAATAAAACGATTCCGTCTGTTCTTAAACGTTGTAAACTTACGTATTACAACAGTTCTGTTCATGGGAATAACTTACAACTTATTACTTCGATGGTTTCTTATAGTTCCCCATGAATCATAGTGAAAAGTTAACCCCGCAATAAGAGTTTACCTCGATTTCTTATAAAGTACGCATTTCCCATGGAATTAAACGATTCCGTTTGCTCTTAAACATTGTAAACTTAAGTATTACAACAGTTCTGTCAATGGGAACAGCTTAGAACTTATTACTTCGATGGTTTCTTATAGTTTCCCATAACACTTAGTGAAAACTTAACCCTGCAATAAGAGTTCACCTTAATTTCTTATAAAGTACGCATTTCCCGTGGAATAAAACGATTCCGTTTGATCTAAAACGTTGTAAACTTACGTATTACAACAGTTCTGTCCATGGGAACAGCTTAGAACCTATTACTTCGATGGTTTCTTATAGTTCCCCATGAAACTTAGTGAGAACTTTGCCTCGCAATAAGAGTTCACCTCAATTTCTTATAAAGTACGCATTTCCCATGGAATAAAACGATTCCATTTGCTCTAAAACGTTGTAAACTTACGTATTACAACAGTTCTGTCCATGGGAACAGCTTAGAAATTATTACTTTGATGGTTTCTTATAGTTCCCCATAACACTTAGTGAAAACCTAGAACCGTAATAAGAGTTCACCTCAATTTCTTATAAAGTACGCTTTCCCATGGAATAAAACGATTCCGTTTGTTCTTGAACGTTGTAAACTTACGTATTACAACAGTTCTGTTCATGGGAATAACTTACAACTTATTACTTCGATGGTTTCTTATAGTTCCCCATGAAACTTAGTGAAAAGTTAGCCCTGCAATAAGAGTTCACCTCGATTTCTTATAAAGTACGCATTTCCCATGGAATTAAACGATTCCGTTTGCTCTTAAATATTGTAAACTTACGTATTACAACAGTTCTGTCCATGGGAACAGCTTAGAACTTATTACTTCGATGGTTTCTTATAGTTTTCCATAACACTTAGTGAAAACTTAGCCCTGCAATAAGAGTTCACCTTAATTTCTTATAAAGTACGCATTTCCCGTCGAATAAAACGACTCCGTTTGATCTAAAACGTTGTCAACTTACGTATTACAAAAGTTCTGTCCATGGGAATAGCTTAGAACTTATTACTTCGATGGTTTCTTATAGTTCCCTATGAAACTTAGTGAGAACTTTGGCTCGCAATAAGAGTTCACCTCAATTTCTTTTAAAGTACGCATTTCCCATGGAATGAAACGATTCCATTTGCTCTAAAACGTTGTAAACTTACGTATTACAACAGTTCTGTCCATGGGAATAGCTTACAACTTATTACTTCGATGGTTTCTTATAGTTCCCCATGAAACTTAATGAAAACTTAGCCCCACAATAAGAGTTCACCTCAATTTCTTATAAAGTACGCATTTCCCTTGGAATAAAACGATTCTGTTTGCTCTAAAACGTTGTAAACTTACGTATTACAACAGTTCTGTCCATGAGAACAGCTTAGAACCTATTACTCCGATGGTTTCTTATACTTCCCAATGAAACTTAGTGAAAACTTAGCCCTGCAATAAGAGTTCACCTCAATTTCTTATAAAGTACGCATTTCCCATGGAATAAAACGATTCCATTTGCTCTAAAACGTTGTAAACTTACGTATTACAACAGGTCTGTCCATGGGAATAGCTTACAACTTATTACTTCGATGGTTTCTTATAGTTCCCCATGAAACTTAATGAAAACTTAGCCCCGCAATAATAGTTCACCTCAATTTCTTTTAAACTACGCATTTCCCATGGAATAAAACGATTCCGTTTGTTCTAAAACGTTGTAAACTTACGTATTACAACAGTTCTGTCCATGGGAACAGCCTAGAACTTATTACTTTGATGGTTTCTTATAGTTCCCCATAACACTTAGTGAAAACTTAGCACCGTAATAAGAGTTAACCTCAATTTCTTATAAAGTACGCATTTCCCATGGAATAAAACGATTCCGTTTGCTCTTAAACATTGTAAACTTACGTATTACAACAGTTCTGTCCATGGGAACAGCTTAGAACTTATTACTTCGATGGTTTCATATAGTTCCCAATAACACTTAGTGAAAACTTAGCCCTGCAAAAAGAGTTCACCTCGATTTCTTATAAAGTACGCATTTCCCATGGAATTAAACGATTCCGTTTGTTCTTAAACGTTGTAAACTTACGTATTACAACAGTTCTGTCCATGGGAACAGCCTAGAACTTATTACTTTGATGGTTTCTTATAGTTCCCCATAACACTTAGTGATAACTTAGCACCGTAATAAGAGTTCACCTCAATTTCTTATAAAGTACGCATTTCCCATGGAATAAAACGATTCCGTTTGTTCTTAAACGTTGTAAACTTACGTATTACAACAGTTCTGTTCATGGGAATAACTTACAACTTATTACTTCGATGGTTTCTTATAGTTCCCCATGAAACTTAGTGAAAAGTTAGCCCCGCAATAAGAGTTCACCTCGATTTCTTATAAAGTACGCATTTCCCATGGAATTAAACGATTCCGTTTGCTCTTAAACATTGTAAACTTACGTATTACAACAGTTCTGTCCATGGGAACAGCTTAGAACTTATTACTTCGATGGTTTCATATAGTTCCCCATGAAACTTAATGAAAACTTAGCCCCGCAATAATAGTTCACCTCAATTTCTTTTAAACTACGCATTTCCCATGGAATAAAACGATTCCGTTTGTTCTAAAACGTTGTAAACTTACGTATTACAACAGTTCTGTCCATGGGAACAGCTTAGAACTTATTACTTCGATGGTGTCTTTTGGCTCCCCATGAAACTTAGTGAAAAATTAGCCCCGCAATAAGAGTTTACCTCAATTTCTTATAAAGTAAGCATTCCCCTTGGAATAAAACGAATCCGTTTGCTCTTAAATGTTGTAAACTTACGTATTACAACAGTTCTGTCCATGGGAACAGCTTAAAACCTTATTACTTCAATGGTTTTTTATAGTTCCCCATGAAACTTAGTGAAAACTTAGCCCTGCAATAATAGTTCACCTCATTTTCTTATAAAGTACGCATTTCCCATGGAATAAAACGATTCCGTTTGCTCTAAAACGTTGTAAACTTACGTATTACAACAGTTCTGTCCATGGGAATAGCTTACAACTTATTACTTCGATGGTTTCTTATAGTTCCCCATGAAACTTAATGAAAACTTAGCCCCACAATAAGAGGTCACCTCAATTTCTTATAAAGTACGCATTTCCCATGGAATAAAACGATTCTGTTTGCTCTAAAACGTTGTAAACTTACGTATTACAACAGTTCTGTCCATGGGAACAGCTTAGAACTTATTACTTCGATGGTTTCATATAGTTCCCCATGAAACTTAATGAAAACTTAGCCCCGCAATAATAGTTCACCTCAATTTCTTTTAAACTACGCATTTCCCATGGAATAAAACGATTCCGTTTGTTCTAAAACGTTGTAAACTTACGTATTACAACAGTTCTGTCCATGGGAACAGCTTAGAACTTATTACTTCGATGGTGTCTTTTGGCTCCCCATGAAACTTAGTGAAAAATTAGCCCCGCAATAAGAGTTTACCTCAATTTCTTATAAAGTAAGCATTCCCCTTGGAATAAAACGAATCCGTTTGCTCTTAAATGTTGTAAACTTACGTATTACAACAGTTCTGTCCATGGGAACAGCTTAAAACCTTATTACTTCAATGGTTTTTTATAGTTCCCCATGAAACTTAGTGAAAACTTAGCCCTGCAATAATAGTTCACCTCATTTTCTTATAAAGTACGCATTTCCCATGGAATAAAACGATTCCGTTTGCTCTAAAACGTTGTAAACTTACGTATTACAACAGTTCTGTCCATGGGAATAGCTTACAACTTATTACTTCGATGGTTTCTTATAGTTCCCCATGAAACTTAATGAAAACTTAGCCCCACAATAAGAGGTCACCTCAATTTCTTATAAAGTACGCATTTCCCATGGAATAAAACGATTCTGTTTGCTCTAAAACGTTGTAAACTTACGTATTACAACAGTTCTGTCCATGGGAATAGCTTACAACTTATTTCTTCGATGGTTTCTTATAGTTCCCCATGAAACTTAATGAAAACTTAGCCCCACAATAAGAGTTCACCTCTATTTCTTATAAAGTACGCATTTCCCATGGAATAAAACGATTCCGTTTGCTCTAAAACGTTGTAAACTTACGTATTACAACAGTTCTGTCCATGGGAATAGCTTAGAACTTATTACTTCGATGGTTTCTTATAGTTCCCCATGAAACTTAATGAAAACTTAGCCCCACAATAACAGTTCACCTCAATTTCTTATAAAGTACGCATTTCCCATGGAACAAAACGATTCCGTTTGCTCTAAAACGTTGTAAACTTACGTATTACAACAGTTCTGTCCATGGGAATAGCTTAGAACTTATTACTTCGATGATTTCTTATAGTTCTCCATAACACTTAATGAAAACTTAGCCCCGCAATAAGAGTTCACCTCGATTTCTTATAAAGTACGCATTTCCCATGGAATAAAACGATTCCGTTTGTTCTAAAACGTTGTAAACTTACGTATTACAACAGTTCTGTCCATGGGAACACCTTAAAACTTATTACTTCGATGGTTTCTTATAGTTCTCCATAACACTTAGTGAAAACTTAGCCCCGCAATTAGAGTTCACCTCGATTTCTTATAAAGTACAAATTTCCCATGGAATAAAACGATTCCGTTTGTTCTAAAACGTTGTAAACTTACGTATTACAACAGTTCTGTCCATGGGAACAGCTTAGAACTTATTACTTCGATGTTGTCTTTTGGCTCCCCATGAAACTTAGTGAAAAATTAGCCCCGCAATAAGAGTTTACCTCAATTTCTTATAAAGTACGCATTCCCCTTGGAATAAAACGAATCCGTTTGCTCTTAAATGTTGTAAACTTACGTATTACAACAGTTCTGTCCATGGGAACAGCTTAAAACCTTATTACTTCAATGGTTTTTTATAGTTCCCCATGAAACTTAGTGAAAACTTAGCCCTGCAATAATAGTTCACCTCATTTTCTTATAAAGTACGCATTTCCCATGGAATAAAATGATTCCGTTTGCTCTAAAACGTTGTAAACTTACGTATTACAACAGTTCTGTCCATGGGAATAGCTTACAACTTATTACTTCGATGGTTTCTTATAGTTCCCCATGAAACTTAATGAAAACTTAGCCCCACAATAAGAGGTCACCTCAATTTCTTATAAAGTACGCATTTCCCATGGAATAAAACGATTCTGTTTGCTCTAAAACGTTGTAAACTTACGTATTACAACAGTTCTGTCCATTGGAATAGCTTACAACTTATTTCTTCGATGGTTTCTTATAGTTCCCTATGAAACTTAATGAAAACTTAGCCCCACAATAAGAGTTCACCTCAATTTCTTATAAAGTACGCATTTCCCATGGAATAAAACGATTCCGTTTGCTCTAAAACGTTGTAAACTTACGTATTACAACAGTTCTGTCCATGGGAATAGCTTAGAACTTATTACTTCGATGATTTCTTATAGTTCCCCATGAAACTTAGTGAAAACTTAGCACCGCAATAAGAGTTTACCTCAATTTCTTAAAAAGTACGCATTTCCCATGGAATAAAACGATTCCGTTTGCTCTAAAACGTTGTAAACTTACGTATTACAACAGTTCTGTCAATGGGAATAGCTTACAACTTATTACTTCGATGGTTTCTTATAGTTCCCCATGAAACTTAGTGAAAACTTAGCCCTGCGATAAGAGTTCACCTCAATTTCTTATAAAGTACGCATTTCCCATGGAATAAAACGATTCTGTTTTCTCTAAAACGTTGTAAACTTACGTATTTCAAAAGTTCTGTCCATGGGAACACCTTAAAACTTATTACTTCGATGGTTTCTTATAGTTCTCCATAACACTTAGTGAAAACTTAGCCCCGCAATAAGAGTTCACCTCGATTTCTTATAAAGTACAAATTTCCCATGGAATAAAACGATTCCGTTTGTTCTAAAACGTTGTAAACTTACGTATTACAACAGTTCAGTCCATGGGAATAACTTACAACTTATTACTTCGATGGTTTCTTATAGTTCCCCATGAAACTTAATGAAACTCAATGCATAACAATGAAATAGCTTCAAACCCACATCCCCAAAGGATACCAAGCCATGATTTTCGTACGATTGAAAGAATACTTGCTGGTCGTACTTCTTTTATCTTTTATTTATTCTGTTTATCTCTTTTACAATGGCTGCTCTTCATTCAAAAGAACACTAATAAAAGGTGTAGCTTTACAGCTTCAACTTCTAATCATGCTGACCAAAGAGATCGCTTATCCCATGTGTGTTAAATGCCAATAGGAATTGAACAGTGGCGTGCAGGAATTTCAAGGCTGATTCAATATCAGACGCACATTTCAAACATCAATATTATAGATCTTGTGTTTCGTACTGTGCTGTGCTTGCTTCAGCTTCTAGGAAACGTATTTTACCCCAACCTTTCGCGAAAATTTCCAGCCTACTCTAAATTTGTATTCAACAAACTACATTTTAGTCTACTATCCTTACTCATCATTAACCTTGTTGATTACTCAAATATTGGGACAAGTATTTTTTTCAATATTTTACTTTTGCTTTCTGGGGATATTTCCAGAAATCCTGGCCCTCAAGTAGATAAATGTTTTAAATTCTTTCATTGGAACTTAAACAGTATCTGTGCTAGAGGAGCCTGTAAAATTCCGCTACTCGAAGCATATAATGCTGTTTACCGGTTTGACGTTGTTGCTCTCTCTGAGACTATGCTCAATAGTACAGTAAGCAATCAAAATATTGAGATTGAAGGTTTCAGCAAAGATATTTTTCGTAATGATCACCCAGGCGGCTCTAAAACGGGGGGAGTATGCCTTTATTTTCGAGAAGGATTAGCAATAAAACGCAGAGAGGATCTTGAATTGTTGCAAGAAATGATTGTAGCTGAAATAACCATACAACGTAAGAAAATTCTTTTTGCAGCAATCTATCGTAGCCCCAGCCAAAATAGTGAACAATTTGACAACTTTATAACCAAGCTACAGTTAGCTTTAAATCTTATGAAAAACGAACGACCCTTTTCGCTAATATTAACAGGAGACTTCAACTGTAGGTCGACCCAATGGTGGACTGAGGATATTGAAAGTCCAGAGGGGACAGCACTTGATGAATTGATCGAAACAAATAGTTTATATCAGTTGATAGATGTGCCAACCAACATAAGAAATGAAGGTATGTCCTGCATAGATCTTATAATAACTGACCAACCAAATGTCTTTATGGAATCAGGGGTAAGCCCGTCTTTGGACGAGCATTGTCAACATCAAATAATTTATGGAAAATTGAATATTTGTGTACCCCTTCCTCCCCCTTATAAGCGAACAGTTTGGGAATACGGAGAATGCAATCACCAACAAATAAAAAATGAACTAAACAATACAGATTGGCACGCTATTTTTTTGGAACTTGGGCCAGATGAAATGACTGAAGTTTTTACAAGAAACTTATACTCTATTCTATCCTCAAATATACCTAATAAAGAAATGAAGTTTAACGATAAAGATGCCCCATGGATTACATCAGAAGTAAAAACAGCAATTAAACGTAAACATAGAGTCTATAAAAAATTCGTTGATAGAGGAAGGAAAGAAGAGGATTGGAAACGGGTCAAAGAGGTACGAAATGAAACATCGAAACTGGTACAACTAGCTAAAGAAACATATTACCTCAATCTTGGCCGTAAGTTAACTAATCCTAAGCTAGGTATAAAGTCATATTGGTCAATACTGAACAGACTGATAAACAAGAAAAAAGCACCTTCCATTCCTCCTCTACTTGAAAATGGGCTGTTCTTAACAAACACACAAACTAAAGCTAATGTATTAAATGAATATTTTGCAGAACAATGTTGTGAAATAGCAACTCAGAGTACCCTCCCAACATTTATTCCTAGGATTAACCCTTCTTTACGTGGTGTACCTGTTAATAGAGAAAAGGTGCTTTCATTAATACGATCATTGAATACACAGAAAGTTCATGGGTGTGATGATATTTCTATATCTATGATAAAAATATGTGATGCCTCAATTGTAGATCCTCTCTGTTTAATTTTTGAAAAGTGCCTTGAAACTGGAATCTATCCAAGGGCCTGGAAAAAAGCAAACGTGATACCAGTGCATAAAAAGGAAAGTAAACAAAGTAAAAAGAATTATAGACCAATCTCCCTCTTGCCAATCTTCGGGAAAATATTTGAAAAAATCATATTTGACGCCATTTACTCTCATCTGTGTGAGAATAGTCTTCTAACCCCACACCAGTCTGGTTTTCGACCCGGAGATTCAACTATTAATCAGTTTTTGTGCATAACACATAAAATATATAGCGCTTTTGAGGATACTCCTAGCAAGGAAACGCGGGCCATTTTCCTAGATCTGTCCAAGGCTTTTGATAGGGTATGGCATAAAGGTTTATTATACAAGCTCGAATGCAATGGCATTTCTGGGGACCTACTCAATCTTATTCAAAATTTTTTGACCGATAGAAAACAACGTGTCGTGCTTAATGGGCAAAGCTCTGAGTGGGCAACGATATCTGCTGGAGTACCGCAGGGCTCTGTCCTTGGTCCATTATTTTTTTTAATTTATATCAATGATCTTGTTGGAAATGTGAAATGCGATGCAAAAATGTTTGCTGATGATACATCTCTGTATTCTGTTGTTGTTGATGAGAGGAAAACTGCCGAAGACTTGAATAGGGATTTAGAAACTGTACGCCTATGGGCATGGCAATGGAAAATGCACTTTAACGCTGAAAAAACTGAAGAAGTTATATTCTCTGCAAAGAAAACTAAACCTTTACATCCTCCCTTGACATTAGGAAATGATGAAGTAACGAGAAAAGCTGAGCATAAGCACTTAGGAATGATTCTTGACACGAAGCTTGATTTTCATAGTCATGTGAAAGAGGCAATCTGTAAAGCCAGAAGGGGTATCGGTATGATTAGGCATCTATCCAAGTATGTATCAAGAAATGTGCTCGATCAAATATACAAGCTTCATGTTCGGCCCTATCTTGATTATGGAGACATTATCTACCATAAACATGATCCTGAATTACGATTAGACTTTACAAAACGACTTGAACAAACACAATACTCTGCTGCTCTTGCTGTAACAGGGGCATGGATGGGTACAAGTAGACAAAGGCTTTTTGATGAGCTAGGCTGGGAAACTCTCTACCACAGAAGATGGTATAGACGGTTATGCCATTTTTTTACCTTGAAAACTACGCAATACCCTGAATACCTATTTTCTCAAATCCCACCAGAACGCCAAATGTACTACAGCCTGCGAAATATGAGCTCTTATCAAGAAATAGATTTTAGAACCGATCGCTATTTCAACACCTATTTTCCAAATGTAATAGCTGAATGGAACCAGCTTAATAAGGACACAAGAAATTCAAGCTCCTATACAGAGTTCAAAAGAAACCTCATTAGTACCATACGACCGCCCAAAAATTCTACATATGGTGTTTACGACATTGTCGGAATCAGACGCCTGACTAAACTTCGCATAGAGTTTAGCCCTTTGAATGCACACAGATTTCGGCACAATTTTGACTGTCTTAACCCTATTTGTGCATGTGGTCAAGCAGTTGAAGATAATGAGCACTTTCTCCTGCACTGCCACCTGTTTAATCCAATGCGTAGAGATCTCTTTGGTCAACTTGATGATATTCAAGGCTTAAATACAAATAATCTTGATTCAAATGCCCTATGCGCACTACTTTTATTTGGAAACTCCAAATTAAATATTTTGTCTAACAGAATCATTATTGAAGCCACAATAACATTTATAAATAAAAACAAACGTTTTGAATGAGTTGTTCCAGATGGGTTGAAAGTTTCAACTCAGCTTGTTCGCCTATATTACTGCAAAACGAAAAAGCAGCCTCTTTCCCTTTCCCTTTGTTTTTCTGTATTTTCCTTGTATTTCTTTAAATTTAAAATATTAGTTTTGAAATGTAAGTGCCAGCCATGATGGGGACTAGATGACTATATGTCTTTTCCTGCTATGACTGGTACATAATAATGTATCAACATTATATTTTCTAAAACTTTTTTAAATGAATATAAAAAAAAAAGAAAAAAAAAAAAAAACTTAATGAAAACTTAGCCCCGCAATAATAGTTCACCTCAATTTCTTATAAAGTACGCATTTCCCATGGATTAAAACGATTCTGTTTCCTCTAAAACGTTGTAAACTTACGTATTACAACAGTTCTGTCCATGGGAACAGCTTAGAACTTATTACTCCGATGGTTTCTTATACTTCCCAATGAAACTTAGTGAAAACTTAGCCCCGCAATAATAGTTCACCTCAATTTCTTATAAAATACGCATTTCCCATGGAATAAAACGATTCCGCTTGCTCTAAAACGTTGTAATATTACGTTTTACAACAGTTCTGTCCATGGGAACAGCTTAGAACTTATTACTTCGATGGTTTCTTTTGGCTCCCAATGAAACTTAGTGAAAAATTAGCCCCGCAATAAGAGTTTACCTCAATTTCTTATAAAGTACGCATTCCCCTTGGAATAAAACGAATCCGTTTGCTCTTAAATGTTGTAAACTTACGTATTACAACAGTTCTGTCCATGGCAACAGCTTAGAACTTATTACTTCGATGGTTTCTTATAGTTCCCCATGAAACTTAGTGAAAACTTAGCCTCGCAATAAGAGTTCATCTCAATTTCTTCTAAAGTACGCATTTCCCATGAAATAAAACGATTCCGTTTGCTCTAAAACGTTGTCAACTTACGTATTACAACAGTTCTGTCCATGGGAATAGCTTAGAACTTATTACTTCGATGATTTCTTATAATTCCCCATGAAAGTTAGTGAAAACTTCGCCCCGCAATAAGAGTTTACCTCAATTTCTTAAAAAGTACGCATTTCCCATGGAATAAAACGATTCCGTTTGCTCTAAAACGTTGTAAACTTACGTATTACAACAGTTCTGTCAATTGGAATAGCTTACAACTTATTACTTCGATGGTTTCTTATAGTTCCCCATGAAACTTAGTGAAAACTTAGCCCCGCGATAAGAGTTCACCTCAATTTCTTATAAAGTACGCATTTCCCATTGAATAAAACGATTCTGTTTGCTCTAAAACGTTGTAAACTTACGTATTACAAAAGTTCTGTCCATGGAAACAGCTTAAAACTTATTACTTCGATGGTTTCTTATAGTTCCCCATAGCACTTACTGAAAACTTAGCACCGCAATAAGAGTTCACCACAATTTCTTATAAAGTACGCATTTCCCATGGAATAAAACGATTCTGTTTGCTCTAGAACGTTGTAAACTTACGTATTACAACAGTTCTGTCCATGGGAACAGCTTAGAACTTATTACTTTGATGGTTTCATATAGTTCCCCATAACACTTAGTGAAACCTTAGCACCGTAATAAGAGTTCACCTCAATTTCTTATAAAGTACGCATTACCCATGGAATAAAACGATTCCATTTGTTCTAAAACGTTTTAAAACTTATGTATTACAACAGTTCTGTCCATGGGAACAGCTTAGAACTTATTACTTTGATGGTTTCTTATAGTTCCCAATAACACTTTGTGAAAACTTAGCACCGTAATAAGAGTTCACCTCAATTTCTTATAAAGTACGCATTTCCCATGGAATAAAACGATTCCGTTTGTTCTAAAACGTTTTAAACTTACGTATTACAACAGTTCTGTCCATGGGAACAGCTTAGAACTTATTACTTTGATGGTTTCTTATAGTTCCCCATAACACTTAGTGAAAACTTAGCACCGTAATAAGATTTCACCTCAATTTCTTATAAAGTACGCATTTCCCATGGAATAAAACGATTCCATTTGTTCTAAAACGTTTTAAACTTACGTATTACAACAGTTCTGTCCATGGGAACAGCTTAGAACTTATTACTACGATGGTTTCTTATAGTTCCCAATAACACTTTGTGAAAACTTAGCACCGTAATAAGAGTTCACCTCAATTTCTTATAAAGTACGCATTTCCCATGGAATAAAACGATTCCGTTTGTTTTAAAACGTTGTAAACTTACGTATTACAACAGTTCTGTCCATGGGAACAGCTTAGAACTTATTACTTTGATGGTTTCTTATAGTTCCCCATAACACTTAGTGAAAACTTAGCACCGTAATGAGAGTTCACCTCAATTTCTTATAAAGTACGCATTTCCCATGGAATAAAACGATTCCGTTTGTTCTTAAACGTTGTAAACTTACGTATTACAACAGTTCTGTTCATGGGAATAACTTACAACTTATTACTTCGATGGTTTCTTATAGTTCCCCATGAAACTTAGTGAAAAGTTAGCCCCGCAATAAGAGTTCACCTCGATTTCTTATAAAGTACGAATTTCCCATGGAATTAAACGATTCCGTTTGCTCTTAAACATTGTAAACTTACGTATTACAACAGTTCTGTCAATGGGAACAGCTTAGAACTTATTACTTCGATGGTTTCTTATAGTTCCCCATAACACTTAGTGAAAACTTAGCCCTGCAATAAGAGTTCACCTTAATTTCTTATAAAGTACGCATTTCCCGTGGAATAAAACGATTCCGTTTGATCTAAAACGTTGTAAACTTACGTATTACAACAGTTCTGTCCATGGGAATAGCTTACAACTTATTACTTCGATGGTTTCTTATAGTTTTCCATGAAACTTAATGAAAACTTAGCCCCACAATAAGAGTTCACCTAAATTTCTTATAAAGTACGCATTTCCCATGGAATAAAACGATTCTGTTTGCTCTAAAACGTTGTAAACTTACGTATTACAACAGTTCTGTCCATGGGAACAGCTTAGAACTTATTACTTCGATGGTTTCTTATAGTTCCCCATAACACTTTGTGAAAACTTAGCACCGTAATAAGAGTTCACCTCAATTTCTTATAAAGTACGCATTTCCCATGGAATAAAACGATTCCGTTTGTTCTAAAACGTTGTAAACTTACGTATTACAACAGTTCTGTCCATGGGAACAGCTTAGAACTTATTACTTTGATGGTTTCTTATAGTTCCCCATAACACTTAGTGAAAACTTAGCACCGTAATAAGAGTTCACCTCAATTTCTTATAAAGTACGCATTTCCCATGGAATAAAACGATTCCGTCTGTTCTTAAACGTTGTAAACTTACGTATTACAACAGTTCTGTTCATGGGAATAACTTACAACTTATTACTTCGATGGTTTCTTATAGTTCCCCATGAATCATAGTGAAAAGTTAACCCCGCAATAAGAGTTTACCTCGATTTCTTATAAAGTACGCATTTCCCATGGAATTAAACGATTCCGTTTGCTCTTAAACATTGTAAACTTAAGTATTACAACAGTTCTGTCAATGGGAACAGCTTAGAACTTATTACTTCGATGGTTTCTTATAGTTTCCCATAACACTTAGTGAAAACTTAACCCTGCAATAAGAGTTCACCTTAATTTCTTATAAAGTACGCATTTCCCGTGGAATAAAACGATTCCGTTTGATCTAAAACGTTGTAAACTTACGTATTACAACAGTTCTGTCCATGGGAACAGCTTAGAACCTATTACTTCGATGGTTTCTTATAGTTCCCCATGAAACTTAGTGAGAACTTTGCCTCGCAATAAGAGTTCACCTCAATTTCTTATAAAGTACGCATTTCCCATGGAATAAAACGATTCCATTTGCTCTAAAACGTTGTAAACTTACGTATTACAACAGTTCTGTCCATGGGAACAGCTTAGAAATTATTACTTTGATGGTTTCTTATAGTTCCCCATAACACTTAGTGAAAACCTAGAACCGTAATAAGAGTTCACCTCAATTTCTTATAAAGTACGCTTTCCCATGGAATAAAACGATTCCGTTTGTTCTTGAACGTTGTAAACTTACGTATTACAACAGTTCTGTTCATGGGAATAACTTACAACTTATTACTTCGATGGTTTCTTATAGTTCCCCATGAAACTTAGTGAAAAGTTAGCCCTGCAATAAGAGTTCACCTCGATTTCTTATAAAGTACGCATTTCCCATGGAATTAAACGATTCCGTTTGCTCTTAAATATTGTAAACTTACGTATTACAACAGTTCTGTCCATGGGAACAGCTTAGAACTTATTACTTCGATGGTTTCTTATAGTTTTCCATAACACTTAGTGAAAACTTAGCCCTGCAATAAGAGTTCACCTTAATTTCTTATAAAGTACGCATTTCCCGTCGAATAAAACGATTCCGTTTGATCTAAAACGTTGTCAACTTACGTATTACAAAAGTTCTGTCCATGGGAATAGCTTAGAACTTATTACTTCGATGGTTTCTTATAGTTCCCTATGAAACTTAGTGAGAACTTTGGCTCGCAATAAGAGTTCACCTCAATTTCTTTTAAAGTACGCATTTCCCATGGAATGAAACGATTCCATTTGCTCTAAAACGTTGTAAACTTACGTATTACAACAGTTCTGTCCATGGGAATAGCTTACAACTTATTACTTCGATGGTTTCTTATAGTTCCCCATGAAACTTAATGAAAACTTAGCCCCACAATAAGAGTTCACCTCAATTTCTTATAAAGTACGCATTTCCCTTGGAATAAAACGATTCTGTTTGCTCTAAAACGTTGTAAACTTACGTATTACAACAGTTCTGTCCATGAGAACAGCTTAGAACCTATTACTCCGATGGTTTCTTATACTTCCCAATGAAACTTAGTGAAAACTTAGCCCTGCAATAAGAGTTCACCTCAATTTCTTATAAAGTACGCATTTCCCATGGAATAAAACGATTCCATTTGCTCTAAAACGTTGTAAACTTACGTATTACAACAGGTCTGTCCATGGGAATAGCTTACAGCTTATTACTTCGATGGTTTCTTATAGTTCCCCATGAAACTTAATGAAAACTTAGCCCCGCAATAATAGTTCACCTCAATTTCTTTTAAACTACGCATTTCCCATGGAATAAAACGATTCCGTTTGTTCTAAAACGTTGTAAACTTACGTATTACAACAGTTCTGTCCATGGGAACAGCCTAGAACTTATTACTTTGATGGTTTCTTATAGTTCCCCATAACACTTAGTGAAAACTTAGCACCGTAATAAGAGTTAACCTCAATTTCTTATAAAGTACGCATTTCCCATGGAATAAAACGATTCCGTTTGCTCTTAAACATTGTAAACTTACGTATTACAACAGTTCTGTCCATGGGAACAGCTTAGAACTTATTACTTCGATGGTTTCATATAGTTCCCAATAACACTTAGTGAAAACTTAGCCCTGCAAAAAGAGTTCACCTCGATTTCTTATAAAGTACGCATTTCCCATGGAATTAAACGATTCCGTTTGTTCTTAAACGTTGTAAACTTACGTATTACAACAGTTCTGTCCATGGGAACAGCCTAGAACTTATTACTTTGATGGTTTCTTATAGTTCCCCATAACACTTAGTGATAACTTAGCACCGTAATAAGAGTTCACCTCAATTTCTTATAAAGTACGCATTTCCCATGGAATAAAACGATTCCGTTTGTTCTTAAACGTTGTAAACTTACGTATTACAACAGTTCTGTTCATGGGAATAACTTACAACTTATTACTTCGATGGTTTCTTATAGTTCCCCATGAAACTTAGTGAAAAGTTAGCCCCGCAATAAGAGTTCACCTCGATTTCTTATAAAGTACGCATTTCCCATGGAATTAAACGATTCCGTTTGCTCTTAAACATTGTAAACTTACGTATTACAACAGTTCTGTCCATGGGAACAGCTTAGAACTTATTACTTCGATGGTTTCATATAGTTCCCCATGAAACTTAATGAAAACTTAGCCCCGCAATAATAGTTCACCTCAATTTCTTTTAAACTACGCATTTCCCATGGAATAAAACGATTCCGTTTGTTCTAAAACGTTGTAAACTTACGTATTACAACAGTTCTGTCCATGGGAACAGCCTAGAACTTATTACTTTGATGGTTTCGTATAGTTCCCCATAACACTTAGTGAAAACTTAGCACCGTAATAAGAGTTAACCTCAATTTCTTATAAAGTACGCATTTCCCATGGAATAAAACGATTCCGTTTGCTCTTAAACATTGTAAAAAAACGTATTACAACAGTTCTGTCCATGGGAACAGCTTAGAACTTATTACTTCGATGGTTTCATATAGTTCCCAATAACACTTAGTGAAAACTTAGCCCTGCAAAAAGAGTTCACCTCGATTTCTTATAAAGTACGCATTTCCCATGGAATTAAACGATTCCGTTTGTTCTTAAACGTTGTAAACTTACGTATTACAACAGTTCTGTCCATGGGAACAGCCTAGAACTTATTACTTTGATGGTTTCTTATAGTTCCCCATAACACTTAGTGATAACTTAGCACCGTAATAAGAGTTCACCTCAATTTCTTATAAAGTACGCATTTCCCATGGAATAAAACGATTCCGTTTGTTCTTAAACGTTGTAAACTTACGTATTACAACAGTTCTGTTCATGGGAATAACTTACAACTTATTACTTCGATGGTTTCTTATAGTTCCCCATGAAACTTAGTGAAAAGTTAGCCCCGCAATAAGAGTTCACCTCGATTTCTTATAAAGTACGCATTTCCCATGGAATTAAACGATTCCGTTTGCTCTTAAACATTGTAAACTTACGTATTACAACAGTTCTGTCCATGGGAACAGCTTAGAACTTATTACTTCGATGGTTTCATATAGTTCCCCATAACACTTAGTGAAAACTTAGCCCTGCAAAAAGAGTTCACCTTAATTTCTTATAAAGTACGCATTTCCTGTGGAATAAAACGATTCCGTTTGATCTAATACGTTGTAAACTTACGTATTACAACAGTTCTGTCCATGGGAACAGCTTAGAACTTATTACTTCGATGGTTTCTTATAGTTCCTCATGAAACGTAGTGAGAACTTTGCCTCGCAATAAGAGTTCACCTCAATTTCTTATCAAGTACGCATTTCCCATGGAATAAAACGCTTCCATTTGCTCTAAAACGTTGTAAACTTACGTATTACAACAGTTCTGTCCATGGGAATAGCTTACAACTTATTACTTCGATGGTTTCTTATAGTTCCCCATGAAACTTAAGGAAAACTTAGCCCCACAATAAGAGTTCACCTCAATTTCTTATAAAGTACGCATTTCCCATGGAATAAAACGATTCTGTTTCCTCTAAAATGTTGTAAACTTACGTATTACAACAGTTCTGTTCATGGGAATTGCTTAGAACTTATTACTTAGATGGTTCCTTATAGTTCCCCATAACACTTAGTGAGAACTTAGCCCCACAATAAGAGTTCACCTCGATTTCTTATAAAGTACGCATTTCCCATGGAATTAAACGATTCCGTTTGCTCTTAAACATTGTAAACTTACGTATTACAACAGTTCTGTCCATGGGAACAGCTTAGAACTTATTACTTCGATGGTTTCATATAGTTCCCCATAACACTTAGTGAAAACTTAGCCCTGCAAAAAGAGTTCACCTTAATTTCTTATAAAGTACGCATTTCCTGTGGAATAAAACGATTCCGTTTGATCTAATACGTTGTAAACTTACGTATTACAACAGTTCTGTCCATGGGAACAGCTTAGAACTTATTACTTCGATGGTTTCTTATAGTTCCTCATGAAACGTAGTGAGAACTTTGCCTCGCAATAAGAGTTCACCTCAATTTCTTATCAAGTACGCATTTCCCATGGAATAAAACGCTTCCATTTGCTCTAAAACGTTGTAAACTTACGTATTACAACAGTTCTGTCCATGGGAATAGCTTACAACTTATTACTTCGATGGTTTCTTATAGTTCCCCATGAAACTTAAGGAAAACTCAGCCCCACAATAAGAGTTCACCTCAATTTCTTATAAAGTACGCATTTCCCATGGAATAAAACGATTCCGTTTCCTCTAAAATGTTGTAAACTTACGTATTACAACAGTTCTGTTCATGGGAATTGCTTAGAACTTATTACTTAGATGGTTCCTTATAGTTTCCCATAACACTTAGTGAGAACTTAGCCCCACAATAAGAGTTCACCTCAATTTCTTATAAAGTACGCATTTCCCATGGAATAAAACGATTCTGTTTGCTCTAAAACGTTGTAAACTTACGTATTACAACAGTTCTGTCAATGGGAATAGCTTACAACCTATATCTTTGATGGTTTCTTATAGTTCCCCATGAAACTTAGTGAAAACTTAGCCCCGCGATAAGAGTTCACCTCAATTTCTTTTTAAGTACGCATTTCCCATGGAATAAAACGATTCTGTTTGCTCTAAAACGTTGTAAATTTACGTATTACAACAGTTCTCTGCATGGGAATAGCTTAGAACTTATTACTTCGATGGTTTCTTATAGTTCCATATAACACTTAGTGAAAACTTAGCACCGTAATAAGAGTTCACCTCAATTTCTTATAAAGTACGCATTTCCCATGGAATCCAACGATTCCGTTTGTTCTAAAACGTTGTAAACTTACGTATTACAACAGTTCTGTCCATGGGAATAACTTACAGTTTATTACTTCGATGGTTTCTTATAGTTCCCCATAAAACTTAGTGAAAACTTAGCACCGTAATAAGAGTTCACCTCAATTTCTTATAAAGTACGCATTTCCCATGGAATAAAACGATTCCGTTTGCTCTTAAACGTTGTAAACTTACGTATTACAACAGTTCTGTCCATGAGAACAGCTTAGAACCTATTACTCCGATGGTTTCTTATACTTCCCAATGAAACTTAGTGAAAACTTAGCCCTGCAATAAGAGTTCACCTCAATTTCTTATAAAGTACGCATTTCCCATGGAATAAAACGATTCTGTTTGCTCTAAAACGTTGTAAACTTACGTATTACAACAGTTCTGTCCATGGGAATAGCTTAAAACTTATTACTTCGATGGTTTCTTATAGTTCCCAATGAAACTTAGTGAAAACTTAGCCCCGCAATAAGAGTTTGGCTCAATTTTTTATAAAGTACGCATTTCCCTTGGAATAAAACGATTCCGTTTGCTCTAAAACGTTGTAAACTTACGTATTACAACAGTTCTGTTCATGGGAATTGCTTAGAATTTATTACTTCGATGGTTTCTTATAGTTCCCCCTGAAACTTAATGAAAACTTAGCCCCACAATAAGAGTTCACCTCAATTTCTTATAAACTACGCATTTCCCATAGAATAAAACGATTCTGTTTGCTCTAAAACGTTGTAGACTTTCGTATTACAACAGTTCTGTCCATGGGAACAGCTTAGAAGTTATTACTTCGATGGTTTCTTATAGTTCCCAATAACACTTAGTGAAAACTTAGCCCTGCAATAAGAGTTCACCTTAATTTCTTATAAAGTACGCATTTCCCGTGGAATAAAACGATTCCGTTTGATCTAAAACGTTGTAAACTTACGTATTACTACAGTTCTGTCCATGGGAACAACTTAGAACTTATTACTTCGATGGTTTCTTATAGTTCCCCATGAAACTTAGTGAGAACTTTGCCTCGCAATAAGAGTTCACCTCAATTTCTTATAAAGTACGCATTTCCCATGAAATAAGACGATTCCGTTTGTTTTAAAACGTTGTAAACTTACGTATTACAACAGTTCTGTCCATGGGAACAGCTTAGAACTTATTACTTTGATTGTTTCTTATAGTTCCCCATAACACTTAGTGAAAACTTAGCACCGTAATAAGAGTTCACCTCAATTTCTTATAAAGTACGCATTTCCCATGAAATTAAACAATTCCGTTTGCTCTTAAACATTGTAAACTTACGTATTACAACAGTTCTGTCCATGGGAACAGCTTAGAACTTATTACTTCGATGGTTTCATATAGTTCCCCATAACACTTAGTGAAAACTTAGCCCTGCAAAAAGAGTTCACCTCGATTTCTTATAAAGTACGCATTTCCCATGGAATTAAACGATTCCGTTTGCTCTTAAATATTGTAAACTTAGGCCCCGTTCACACTAATCCGTTTTTGTACAAAAACGGAGAGAAAAACCTACGTTTTTGTAAAAGTGTTCACATTGATTCGCACAAAAACGACACAAAAACGGAGGTTTTTGAAAACGGTCTCCAGAGTGGATATCCACAGAAACGGAGGTTTTCAAAAACGCTGAAAAACAGTGTGAACGCACAAAAACGAATGTCGTTGAAAACGATTCAACAACAACAACAATTTTGCGCGCCAATTTTGCGATTTGGTTCCTTCTCGTTGATTTTCAGTTCATTTGAATGACTCTCAAGAAAATTAGATATGGAGAACGAAGATATTTTCCAAGTTTTGATGCCGATATTCTTTTCAAATTTGCTAACAGCAATTGGATGCCTCAGCAGCATCTTGGCGGTAATTTCTAGTTTAAGGCAACTCCAAAGATCGAGGCAAAAAAGACGCAGATTGCAGCTTGCTGCCCTGCAAAGTTTAAGGCCTAGTGGTGGAACAAAATACAAAGCTTTAAAGAAGCAACGTCGCTTCTGGATACGACCAGGCCGCACGAACTTATGGTGGGAAAACCTATTGACTGGCAAAATGGTAGACGAAGAATGGAAGGAAAACTTAAGACTATCGAGAGGAAATTTTATGCTGCTTTGTAACCAACTTCGGCCATTCTTAGAAAAACAAAGGACAAAGTTTAGAGCTCCAGTTAGCGTCGAGATGCAGGTAGCAGTATTGCTGTATTTTTTATCCGATCAGGCTCATTACAGAAAAATTGCAAACACCTTTGGTTTAGCTAAGTCAACAGTATCGACAATAGTTCGTCATGTCGCATTTTGTGTCACCACTGTACTGGGACCCCAGTACATTAAACTTCCCTCAACAGAACAAGAAGTGGAACATTGTACATCGCGATTTTTTGAGAGGTTTGGATTTCCACAATGCCTAGGAGCAATAGACTGCACCCACATAAGCATAAGTCAGCCACAAAACAACCCTACAGATTATATCAACAGGAAGTCATATCATAGTCTGAATGTTCAAGCTGCCTGCAACTACATGTTTTGTTTCACTGATGTTGTTCTCCGATGGCCTGGTAGTGTGCATGATGCTAGGATATTTGCAAATTCAAAGCTGAATAACAGATTAAAAACAGGTGATATTCCACCTTGCCCTCGCACCCTAACCCCTGGTGGAAGACAAGTACCAGTTGTGATGTTGGGAGATCCAGCATACCCGTTATTACCGTATCTAATGAAAGAATACTCCAATGGTGGATCAAACAAACAAGAGCAGTACTTTGGTTTAAAGTTATGCAAAGCCCGAATGGTAATCGAGTGTTCATTTGGCAGACTTAAAGCTAGGTTTCCAATACTTAAGAGAACAATGGATATAAACCTCAATGACCTGCCTTATGTAATTTATGCATGTTTCACCTTGCATAATTTCTGTGAAATGCATGGGGAAACAATGACAACGGACAAAGTGACATGTGCAGTTGACTATGACAAATGTTTCCAGCCTGTACCTGACAGATTTAAAAATTGCACTGAAGTCAATGAGAGTGAAGGGAGAACAATCAGACGTGTGTTTGCTGAATATTTTGATCCGTAACTTGGTGTGAATACTGAATATTTTGTTGGTTGTAAAAAAGCTATCTTGTGGTGCTGGAAGAGAAAAATCTCTATGAAAATGGGAAAAATCCCTGTGCAAATCGAAATCTTTATAAAAACGGTGTACCATAGAATAGGGTTACTTTGGCTCTATGGGTTGTATTGGCCCCATTGTTTCAAGGCTCAAAACGAACAGTATCCAAAGCTGGCATGCCCCTATCGATTAATAGGAGTCTAGTAGAGTCCTAAAGTGTGACATCATCAAAAATCTATTCTTAGAATTTGATTTTGTATTCAGGGATTTTGAAGTCATCACTTTAGGACTATTAATTAATTTTAGGGTATGGAAGCTTTGGGATACCATTCATTTTCAGCCTCGAAGCAATGGGGCCAAAGTAACCCTCAAAGCCAAAGTGTTTTGTGGTAGGTATCCCCTTATAAAAACATATTTTAATTTATCAAAATTTTATTCCAACAAAAAATCATTTGTTGCTGACCCTGTATTTCATCAGGCTGATAAGATTCTTCACTTCTTGCACCACTAGGGCTTAATTATATTGCACAATACAAAAGGTTTTCTCTTTTGAGTTTTTTCGTGAAATATTTACAGTTGTTTGTTAAAAGGAACTTTGTTGTAAGCACAATTTTGTGTGGATGTTGGTTTGGAAATTCTTTTTTCTGTTATTTGAGTTTTTTTAACTACAGTAATAGTTCGGTTAACATTTTTCTGTTATTTATTATTCTGTTATACAGTACATTCAGCTATTTTTTCTCAGCAAGATACAAATGACTATTTTCTAGAATGAGTTCTTTGAAAATCAAGTTATTTTGCAGGTAATAACAATGATGGACCACTTGGCTGCTAAACTGTAAAAAATCTGTTTACTTTACACAACAAAATTGCAACTAATAGTTTTTAAACACTTTTTCTTTTACTCCCATTATAATTGAAAAAGTTGTTCCATTTACTTTTCATAGCCAAATGACACTTAAAAACCAAAATAAACAAAACAAAACGACTGTGTCATAACTGTTAGTCATTTACTAACTTTTCTAAATGCAGAACCATGCTGCTCTTCATTATCATTTGTCTCTACTTGACCTCCTGGAAAATTCTTAAAGATTTTTTTTTCTTGAGGCATAACCCATGTGCTGTTCATTGGCAAATGGGCTGGCCCCATTCCTTGCAATTGTGGTTGGGGCTGTGGTGCTGAGTGCCACTGTGCAACTGGTGGACGGGGTTGAAATGATGCAAGAAAAGTTCCCATAAGACCAAACGCATCTGAAATTGAACTGCTCAGCTTATCAACTGTACTTGTTAAGACTTTCATTGTTTCCCTGTGTTCTTTGTCCTCCTCCTTTTGCTGCTTGAGCAATTCTCTTTTTAGCTCCATGTCTTCCTTCATGTATTCCAGCATTTGTGTCTCATAGCCCACCTTCTTTTCAAGTTTCTTTTTCTTATGATTCAACAAAGACTCATCCAACAAAGCTCTTCTTTTTCTGTTTTCCTCGGCTCTTTCTTCAATGGGAGAGGATTGGCTTTGGAGTGATGACACAAATGTGGCAATATCTAAAAGGTGACCTGAGTCTTGCTCAATTGATTCGCTGACATTGCTCTCTTGCTCTTGGTATAGTTGCTCATCATCTGCTCTGATGCTCTCTAAATTCAATGTTGAAGTGTCAATGCCAGTGTTTATCATGCGGGTGGCTGGAGAACCACCCCAGATACTTTCACATTGATCAAAATACAGCAGAACCACTCTCCCTTGGCCACTTTTTCTGCCTGTGTCTACTGCACTTCTATATTTACAACGGATTGCCTTCAGTTTGGTTGAAACTTTTTCTCTGGTTATATCCTTTGAGTCATGAGGATAATCTTTATCCATGCTATCAGAATTGGATTGTTTATACGATGACAAATACTGAGCAAGCCTTTCAGTAATATCACCATATTTCGATTGCACTGACTCCCAATCCACCCCTTCCATCAATTTCTGGGCCTTGTAGTCCATGGTAATATTGAGAAGAACCTCAACCTCATCATCTGTCCAGATAAAGGTTTCCTCTCCGCCTGCTGTCTTTTTTCTTGGTGGCATTCTTGCACTTGATATACCAATTGGGGTAAAACGAAATAAAAGATAGTTTACTGCACCTCCTGCACTACTGAACTCATCCACAAAAAGAACTTGCAAATGAACATTTATTGAATTGAGTGTTTTGGCGCAAAAAGAACAGCCTCATTTCGATGACGAGATTCACAAAAACGAGTAGTGTGAACGCACAGAAACGCAAATTTTTCGCTGCGTTTTTGTACTGATGTGAACAGAGAAAAACGAAGATATTTCTCTCCGTTTTTGTACGAAAACGGAATAATGTGAACGGGTAGCATAAACGCCACAAAAACGAATAATAACAAAAACGAAGTAGTGTGAACGGGGCCTTACGTATTACAACAGTTCTGTCCATGGGAACAGCTTAGAAACTTATTACTTCGATGGTTTCTTATAGTTTTCCATAACACTTAGTGAAAACTTAGCCCTGCAATAAGAGTTCACCTTAATTTCTTATAAAGTACGCATTTCCCGTGGAATAAAACCATTACGTTTGATCTAAAACGTTGTCAACTTACGTATTACAACAGTTCTGTCCATGGGAATTGCTTAGAACTTATTACTTCGATGGTTTCTTATAGTTCCCCATGAAACTTAGTGAGAACTTTGCCTCGCAATAAGAGTTCACCTCAATTTCTTATAAAGTTCGCATTTCCCATGGAATAAAACGATTCTGTTTGCTCTAAAACGTTGTAAACTTACGTATTACAACAGTTCTGTCCATGGGAATAGCTTACAACTTATTACTTCGATGGTTTCTTATAGTTCCCCATGAAACTTAATGATAAATTAGCCCCACAATAAGAGTTCACCTCAATTTCTTATAAAGTACGCATTTCCCATGGAATAAAACGATTTTGTTTGCTCTAACACGTTGTAAACTTACGTATTACAACAGTTCTGTCCATGAGAACAGCTTAGAACCTATTACTCCGATGGTTTCTTACACTTCCCAATGAAACTTAGTGAAAACTTAGCCCTGCAATAAGAGTTCACCTCAATTTCTTATAAAGTACGCATTTCCCATGGAATAAAACGATTCCATTTGCTCTAAAACGTTGTAAACTTACGTATTACAACAGTTCTGTCCATGGGAATAGCTTACAACTTATTACTTCGATGGTTTCTTATAGTTCCCCATGAAACTTAATGAAAACTTAGCCCCACAATAAGAGTTCACCTCAATTTCTTATAAAGTACGCATTTCCCATGGAATAAAACGATTCTGTTTGCTCTAAAACGTTGTAAACTTACATAATACAACAGTTCTGTCCATGGGAACAGCTTAGAACTTATTACTTCGATGGTTTCTTATAGTTCTCCATAACACTTAGTGAAAACTAAGCACCTTAATAAGAGTTCACCTCAATTTCTTATAAAGTACGCATTTCCCATGGAATAAAACGATTCCGTTTGTTCTAAAACGTTGTAAACTTACATATTACAACAGTTCTGTCCATGGGAACAGCTTAGAACTTATTACTTCGATGGTTTCTTATAGTTCCCCATAACACTTTGTGAAAACTTAGCACCGTAACAAGAGTTCAGCTCAATTTCTTATAAAGTACGCATTTCCCATGGAATAAAACGATTCCGTTTGTTCTTAAACGTTGTAAACTTACGTATTACAACAGTTCTGTCCATGGGAACAGCCTAGAACTTATTACTTTGATGGTTTCTTATAGTTCCCCATAACACTTAGTGATAACTTAGCACCGTAATAAGAGTTCACCTCAATTTCTTATAAAGTACGCATTTCCCATGGAATAAAACGATTCCGTTTGTTCTTAAACGTTGTAAACTTACGTATTACAACAGTTCTGTTCATGGGAATAACTTACAACTTATTACTTCGATGGTTTCTTATAGTTCCCCATGAAACTTAGTGAAAAGTTAGCCCCGCAATAAGAGTTCACCTCGATTTCCTATAAAGTACGCATTTCCCATGGAATTAAACGATTCCGTTTGCTCTTAAACATTGTAAACTTACGTATTACAACAGTTCTGTCCATGGGAACAGCTTAGAACTTATTACTTCGATGGTTTCATATAGTTCCCCATAACACTTAGTGAAAACTTAGCCCTGCAAAAAGAGTTCACCTTAATTTCTTATAAAGTACGCATTTCCCGTGGAATAAAACGATTCCGTTTGATCTAATACGTTGTAAACTTACGTATTACAACAGTTCTGTCCATGGGAACAGCCTAGAACTTATTACTTTGATGGTTTCTTATAGTTCCCCATAACACTTAGTGAAAACTTAGCCCTGCAAAAAGAGTTCACCTTAATTTCTTATAAAGTACGCATTTCCCATGGAATAAAACGATTCCGTTTGTTCTAAAACGTTGTAAACTTACATATTACAACAGTTCTGTCCATGGGAACAGCTTAGAACTTATTACTTCGATGGTTTCTTATAGTTCCCCATAACACTTTGTGAAAACTTAGCACCGTAACAAGAGTTCAGCTCAATTTCTTATAAAGTACGCATTTCCCATGGAATAAAACGATTCCGTTTGTTCTTAAACGTTGTAAACTTACGTATTACAACAGTTCTGTCCATGGGAACAGCCTAGAACTTATTACTTTGATGGTTTCTTATAGTTCCCCATAACACTTAGTGATAACTTAGCACCGTAATAAGAGTTCACCTCAATTTCTTATAAAGTACGCATTTCCCATGGAATAAAACGATTCCGTTTGTTCTTAAACGTTGTAAACTTACGTATTACAACAGTTCTGTTCATGGGAATAACTTACAACTTATTACTTCGATGGTTTCTTATAGTTCCCCATGAAACTTAGTGAAAAGTTAGCCCCGCAATAAGAGTTCACCTCGATTTCCTATAAAGTACGCATTTCCCATGGAATTAAACGATTCCGTTTGCTCTTAAACATTGTAAACTTACGTATTACAACAGTTCTGTCCATGGGAACAGCTTAGAACTTATTACTTCGATGGTTTCATATAGTTCCCCATAACACTTAGTGAAAACTTAGCCCTGCAAAAAGAGTTCACCTTAATTTCTTATAAAGTACGCATTTCCCGTGGAATAAAACGATTCCGTTTGATCTAATACGTTGTAAACTTACGTATTACAACAGTTCTGTCCATGGGAACAGCCTAGAACTTATTACTTTGATGGTTTCTTATAGTTCCCCATAACACTTAGTGAAAACTTAGCCCTGCAAAAAGAGTTCACCTTAATTTCTTATAAAGTACGCATTTCCCGTGGAATAAAACGATTCCGTTTGATCTAATACGTTGTAAACTTACGTATTACAACAGTTCTGTCCATGGGAACAGCCTAGAACTTATTACTTTGATGGTTTCTTATAGTTCCCCATAACACTTAGTGATAACTTAGCACCGTAATAAGAGTTCACCTCAATTTCTTATAAAGTACGCATTTCCCATGGAATAAAACGATTCCGTTTGTTCTTAAACGTTGTAAACTTACGTATTACAACAGTTCTGTTCATGGGAATAACTTACAACTTATTACTTCGATGGTTTCTTATAGTTCCCCATGAAACTTAGTGAAAAGTTAGCCCCGCAATAAGAGTTCACCTCGATTTCCTATAAAGTACGCATTTCCCATGGAATTAAACGATTCCGTTTGCTCTTAAACATTGTAAACTTACGTATTACAACAGTTCTGTCCATGGGAACAGCTTAGAACTTATTACTTCGATGGTTTCATATAGTTCCCCATAACACTTAGTGAAAACTTAGCCCTGCAAAAAGAGTTCACCTTAATTTCTTATAAAGTACGCATTTCCCGTGGAATAAAACGATTCCGTTTGATCTAATACGTTGTAAACTTACGTATTACAACAGTTCTGTCCATGGGAACAGCTTAGAACTTATTACTTCGATGGTTTCTTATAGTTCCCCATGAAACGTAGTGAGAACTTTGACTCGCAATAAGAGTTCACCTCAATTTCTTATCAAGTACGCATTTCCCATGGAATAAAACGCTTCCATTTGCTCTAAAACGTTGTAAACTTACGTATTACAACAGTTCTGTCCATGGGAATAGCTTACAACTTATTACTTCGATGGTTTCTTATAGTTCCCCATGAAACTTAAGGAAAACTTAGCCCCACAATAAGAGTTCACCTCAATTTCTTATAAAGTACGCATTTCCCATGGAATAAAACGATTCCGTTTGTTCTAAAACGTTGTAAACTTACATATTACAACAGTTCTGTCCATGGGAACAGCTTAGAACTTATTACTTCGATGGTTTCTTATAGTTCCATATAACACTTAGTGAAAACTTAGCACCGTAATAAGAGTTCACCTCAATTTCTTATAAAGTACGCATTTCCCATGGAATCCAACGATTCCGTTTGTTCTAAAACGTTGTAAACTTACGTATTACAACAGTTCTGTCCATGGGAATAACTTACAGTTTATTACTTCGATGGTTTCTTATAGTTCCCCATAAAACTTAGTGAAAAGTTAGCCCCGCAATAAGAGTTCACCTCGATTTCCTATAAAGTACGCATTTCAAATGGAATAAAACGATTCCGTTTGCTCTTAAACGTTGTAAACTTACGTATTACAACAGTTCTGTCCATGGGAACAGCGTAGAACCTATTATTACAACGGTTTCTTATAGTTCCCCATGAAACTTAGTGAAAACTAAGCCCCGTAATAAGAGTTCACCTCAATTTCTTTTAAACTACGCATTTCTCATGGAATAAAACGATTCCATTTGCTCTAAAACGTTGTAAACTTACGTATTATAACAGTTCTGTCCATGGGAATAGCTTAGAACTTATTACTTCGATGGTGTCTTTTAGTTCCCCATGAAACTTAGTGAAAACTTAGCACCGTAATAAGAGTTCACCTCAATTTCTTATAAAGTACGCATTTCCCATGGAATAAAACGATTCCGTTTGTTCTAAAACGTTGTAAACTTACGTATTACAACAGTTCTGTCCATGAGAACAGCTTAGAACCTATTACTCCGATAGTTTCTTATACTTCCCAATGAAACTTAGTGAAAACTTAGCCCTGCAATAAGAGTTCACCTCAATTTCTTATAAAGTACGCATTTCCCATGGAATAAAACGATTCTGTTTGCTCTAAAACGTTGTAAACTTACGTATTACAACAGTTCTGTCCATGGGAATAGCTTACAACTTATTACTTCGATGGTTTCTTATAGTTCCCAATGAAACTTAGTGAAAACTTAGCCCCGCAATAAGAGTTTGGCTCAATTTTTTATAAAGTACGCATTTCCCTTGGAATAAAACGATTCCGTTTGCTCTAAAACGTTGTAAACTTACGTATTACAACAGTTCTGTTCATGGGAATTGCTTAGAATTTATTACTTCGATGGTTTCTTATAGTTCCCCCTGAAACTTAATGAAAACTTAGCCCCACAATAAGAGTTCACCTCAATTTCTTATAAACTACGCATTTCCCATAGAATAAAACGATTCTGTTTGCTCTAAAACGTTGTAGACTTTCGTATTACAACAGTTCTGTCCATGGGAACAGCTTAGAACTTATTACTTCGATGGTTTCTTATAGTTCCCAATAACACTTAGTGAAAACTTAGCCCTGCAATAAGAGTTCACCTTAATTTCTTATAAAGTACGCATTTCCCGTGGAATAAAACGATTCCGTTTGATCTAAAACGTTGTAAACTTACGTATTACTACAGTTCTGTCCATGGGAACAACTTAGAACTTATTACTTCGATGGTTTCTTATAGTTCCCCATGAAACTTAGTGAGAACTTTGCCTCGCAATAAGAGTTCACCTCAATTTCTTATAAAGTACGCATTTCCCATGGAATAAAACGATTCCATTTGCTCTAAAACGTTGTAAACTTACGTATTACAACAGTTCTGTCCATGGGAATAGCTTACAACTTATTACTTCGATGGTTTCTTTTAGTTCCCCATGAAACTTAATGAAAACTTAGCCCCACAATAAGAGTTCACCTCAATTTCTTATAAAGTACGCATTTCCCGTGGTATAAAACGATTCTGTTTGCTCTAAAACGTTGTAAACTTACGTATTACAACAGTTCTGTCTATGGGAATAGCTTACAACTTATTACTTCGATGGTTTCTTATAGTTCCCCATGAAACTTAGTGAAAACTTAGCCCCGCAATAAGAGTTTACCTAAATTTTTTATAAAGTACGCATTTCCCATGGAATAAAACGATTCCATTTGCTCTAAAACGTTGTAAACTTACGTATTACAACAGTTCTGTTCATGGGAATTGCTTAGAACTTATTACTTCGATGGTTCCTTATAGTTCCCCATAACACTTAGTGAAAACTTAGCCCCACAATAAGAGTTCACCTCAATTTCTTATAAAGTACGCATTCCCCATGGAATAAAACGATTCTGTTTGCTTTAAAACGTTGTAAACTTACGTATTATTACAGTTCTGTCCATGGGAACAGCGTAGAACCTATTATTACAACGGTTTCTTATAGTTCCCCATGAAACTTAGTGAAAACTAAGCCCCGTAATAAGAGTTCACCTCAATTTCTTTTAAACTACGCATTTCTCATGGAATAAAACGATTCCATTTGCTCTAAAACGTTGTAAACTTACGTATTATAACAGTTCTGTCCATGGGAATAGCTTAGAACTTATTACTTCGATGGTGTCTTTTAGTTCCCCATGAAACTTAGTGAAAACTTAGCACCGTAATAAGAGTTCACCTCAATTTCTTATAAAGTACGCATTTCCCATGGAATAAAACGATTCCGTTTGTTCTAAAACGTTGTAAACTTACGTATTACAACAGTTCTGTCCATGAGAACAGCTTAGAACCTATTACTCCGATAGTTTCTTATACTTCCCAATGAAACTTAGTGAAAACTTAGCCCTGCAATAAGAGTTCACCTCAATTTCTTATAAAGTACGCATTTCCCATGGAATAAAACGATTCTGTTTGCTCTAAAACGTTGTAAACTTACGTATTACAACAGTTCTGTCCATGGGAATAGCTTACAACTTATTACTTCGATGGTTTCTTATAGTTCCCAATGAAACTTAGTGAAAACTTAGCCCCGCAATAAGAGTTTGGCTCAATTTTTTATAAAGTACGCATTTCCCTTGGAATAAAACGATTCCGTTTGCTCTAAAACGTTGTAAACTTACGTATTACAACAGTTCTGTTCATGGGAATTGCTTAGAATTTATTACTTCGATGGTTTCTTATAGTTCCCCCTGAAACTTAATGAAAACTTAGCCCCACAATAAGAGTTCACCTCAATTTCTTATAAACTACGCATTTCCCATAGAATAAAACGATTCTGTTTGCTCTAAAACGTTGTAGACTTTCGTATTACAACAGTTCTGTCCATGGGAACAGCTTAGAACTTATTACTTCGATGGTTTCTTATAGTTCCCAATAACACTTAGTGAAAACTTAGCCCTGCAATAAGAGTTCACCTTAATTTCTTATAAAGTACGCATTTCCCGTGGAATAAAACGATTCCGTTTGATCTAAAACGTTGTAAACTTACGTATTACTACAGTTCTGTCCATGGGAACAACTTAGAACTTATTACTTCGATGGTTTCTTATAGTTCCCCATGAAACTTAGTGAGAACTTTGCCTCGCAATAAGAGTTCACCTCAATTTCTTATAAAGTACGCATTTCCCATGGAATAAAACGATTCCATTTGCTCTAAAACGTTGTAAACTTACGTATTACAACAGTTCTGTCCATGGGAATAGCTTACAACTTATTACTTCGATGGTTTCTTTTAGTTCCCCATGAAACTTAATGAAAACTTAGCCCCACAATAAGAGTTCACCTCAATTTCTTATAAAGTACGCATTTCCCGTGGTATAAAACGATTCTGTTTGCTCTAAAACGTTGTAAACTTACGTATTACAACAGTTCTGTCTATGGGAATAGCTTACAACTTATTACTTCGATGGTTTCTTATAGTTCCCCATGAAACTTAGTGAAAACTTAGCCCCGCAATAAGAGTTTACCTAAATTTTTTATAAAGTACGCATTTCCCATGGAATAAAACGATTCCATTTGCTCTAAAACGTTGTAAACTTACGTATTACAACAGTTCTGTTCATGGGAATTGCTTAGAACTTATTACTTCGATGGTTCCTTATAGTTCCCCATAACACTTAGTGAAAACTTAGCCCCACAATAAGAGTTCACCTCAATTTCTTATAAAGTACGCATTCCCCATGGAATAAAACGATTCTGTTTGCTTTAAAACGTTGTAAACTTACGTATTATTACAGTTCTGTCCATGGGAACAGCGTAGAACCTATTATTACAACGGTTTCTTATAGTTCCCCATGAAACTTAGTGAAAACTAAGCCCCGTAATAAGAGTTCACCTCAATTTCTTTTAAACTACGCATTTCTCATGGAATAAAACGATTCCATTTGCTCTAAAACGTTGTAAACTTACGTATTATAACAGTTCTGTCCATGGGAATAGCTTAGAACTTATTACTTCGACGGTGTCTTTTAGTTCCCCATGAAACTTAGTGAAAACTTAGCACCGTAATAAGAGTTCACCTCAATTTCTTATAAAGTACGCATTTCCCATGGAATAAAACGATTCCGTTTGTTCTAAAACGTTGTAAACTTACGTATTACAACAGTTCTGTCCATGAGAACAGCTTAGAACCTATTACTCCGATGGTTTCTTATACTTCCCAATGAAACTTAGTGAAAACTTAGCCCTGCAATAAGAGTTCACCTCAATTTCTTATAAAGTACGCATTTCCCATGGAATAAAACGATTCTGTTTGCTCTAAAACGTTGTAAACTTACGTATTACAACAGTTCTGTCCATGGGAATAGCTTACAACTTATTACTTCGATGGTTTCTTATAGTTCCCAATGAAACTTAGTGAAAACTTAGCCCCGCAATAAGAGTTTGGCTCAATTTTTTATAAAGTACGCATTTCCCTTGGAATAAAACGATTCCGTTTGCTCTAAAACGTTGTAAACTTACGTATTACAACAGTTCTGTTTATGGGAATTGCTTAGAATTTATTACTTCGATGGTTTCTTATAGTTCCCCCTGAAACTTAATGAAAACTTAGCCCCACAATAAGAGTTCACCTCAATTTCTTATAAACTACGCATTTCCCATAGAATAAAACGATTCTGTTTGCTCTAAAACGTTGTAGACTTTCGTATTACAACAGTTCTGTCCATGGGAACAGCTTAGAACTTATTACTTCGATGGTTTCTTATAGTTCCCAATAACACTTAGTGAAAACTTAGCCCTGCAATAAGAGTTCACCTTAATTTCTTATAAAGTACGCATTTCCCGTGGAATAAAACGATTCCGTTTGATCTAAAACGTTGTAAACTTACGTATTACTACAGTTCTGTCCATGGGAACAACTTAGAACTTATTACTTCGATGGTTTCTTATAGTTCCCCATGAAACTTAGTGAGAACTTTGCCTTGCAATAAGAGTTCACCTCAATTTCTTATAAAGTACGCATTTCCCATGGAATAAAACGATTCCATTTGCTCTAAAACGTTGTAAACTTACGTATTACAACAGTTCTGTCCATGGGAATAGCTTACAACTTATTACTTCGATGGTTTCTTTTAGTTCCCCATGAAACTTAATGAAAACTTAGCCCCACAATAAGAGTTCACCTCAATTTCTTATAAAGTACGCATTTCCCGTGGCATAAAACGATTCTGTTTGCTCTAAAACGTTGTAAACTTACGTATTACAACAGTTCTGTCTATGGGAATAGCTTACAACTTATTACTTCGATGGTTTCTTATAGTTCCCCATGAAACTTAGTGAAAACTTAGCCCCGCAATAAGAGTTTACCTTAATTTTTTATAAAGTACGCATTTCCCATGGAATAAAACGATTCCATTTGCTCTAAAACGTTGTAAACTTACGTATTACAACAGTTCTGTCCATGGGAATAGCTTACAACTTATTACTTCGATGGTTTCTTATAGTTCCCCATGAAACTTAATGAAAACTTAGCCCCACAATAAGAGTTCACCTCAATTTCTTATAAAGTACGCATTTCCCATGGAATAAAACGATTATGTTTGCTCTAAAACGTTGTAAACTTACGTATTACAACAGTTCTGTCCATGAGAACAGCTTAGAACCTATTACTCCGATGGTTTCTTATACTTCCCAATGAAACTTAGTGAAAACTTTGCCCTGCAATAAGAGTTCACCTCAATTTCTTATAAAGTACGCATTTCCCACGGAATAAAACGATTCCATTTGCTCTAAAACGTTGTAAACTTACGTATTACAACACTTCTGTCCATGGGAATAGCTTACAACTTATTACTTCGATGGTTTCTTATAGTTCCCCATGAAACTTAGTGAAAACTTAGCCCCGCAATAAGAGTTTACCTAAATTTTTTATAAAGTACGCATTTCCCATGGAATAAAACGATTCCATTTGCTCTAAAACGTTGTAAACTTACGTATTACAACAGTTCTGTCCATGGGAATAGCTTACAACTTATTACTTCGATGGTTTCTTATAGTTCCCCATGAAACTTAATGAAAACTTAGCCCCACAATAAGAGTTCACCTCAATTTCTTATAAAGTACGCATTTCCCATGGAATAAAACGATTATGTTTGCTCTAAAACGTTGTAAACTTACGTATTACAACAGTTCTGTCTATGAGAACAGCTTAGAACCTATTACTCCGATGGTTTCTTATACTTTCCAATGAAACTTAGTGAAAACTTAGCCCTGCAATAAGAGTTCACCTCAATTTCTTATAAAGTACGCATTTCCCATGGAATAAAACGATTCCATTTGCTCTAAAACGTTGTAAACTTACGTATTACAACACTTCTGTCCATGGGAATAGCTTACAACTTATTACTTCGATGGTTTCTTATAGTTCCCCATGAAACTTAGTGAAAACTTAGCCCCGCAATAAGAGTTTACCTAAATTTTTTATAAAGTCCGCATTTCCCATGGAATAAAACGATTCCATTTGCTCTAAAACGTTGTAAACTTACGTATTACAACAGTTCTGTCCATGGGAATAGCTTACAACTTATTATTTCGATGGTTTCTTATAGTTCCCCATGAAACTTAATGAAAACTTAGCCCCACAATAAGAGTTCACCTCAATTTCTTATAAAGTACGCATTTCCCATGGAATAAAACGATTATGTTTGCTCTAAAACGTTGTAAACTTACGTATTACAACAGTTCTGTCTATGAGAACAGCTTAGAACCTATTACTCCGATGGTTTCTTATACTTCCCAATGAAACTTAGTGAAAACTTAGCCCTGCAATAAGAGTTCACCTCAATTTCTTATAAAGTACGCATTTCCCATGGAATAAAACGATTCCATTTGCTCTAAAACGTTGTAAACTTACGTATTACAACACTTCTGTCCATGGGAATAGCTTACAACTTATTACTTCGATGGTTTCTTATAGTTCCCCATGAAACTTAGTGAAAACTTAGCCCCGTAATAAGAGTTTACCTCAATTTTTTATAAAGTACGCATTTCCCTTGGAATAAAACGATTCTGTTTGCTTTAAAACGTTGTAAACTTACGTATTATTACAGTTCTGTCCATGGGAACAGCTTAGAACTTATTACTTCGATGGAGTCTTTTAGTTCCCCATGAAACTTAGTGAAAAGTTAGCCCCGCAATAAGAGTTCACCTCGATTTCTTATAAAGTATGCATTTCCCATGGAATTAAACGATTCCGTTTGCTCTTAAACATTGTAAACTTTCGTATTACAACAGTTCTGTCCATGGCAACAGCTTAGAACTTATTACTTCGATGGTTTCTTATAGTTCCCAATAACACTTAGTGAAAACTTAGCCCTGCAATAAGAGTTCACCTCAATTTCTTATAAAGTACGCATTTCCCATGGAATAAAACGATTCCATTTGCTCTAAAACGTTGTAAACTTACGTATTACAACAGTTCTGTTCATGGGAATTGCTTAGAACTTATTACTTCGATGGTTCCTTATAGTTCCCCATAACACTTAGTGAAAACTTAGCCCCACAATAAGAGTTCACCTCAATTTCTCATAAAGTACGCATTCCCCATGGAATAAAACGATTCTGTTTGCTTTAAAACGTTGTAAACTTACGTATTATTACAGTTCTGTCCATGGGAACAGCTTAGAACTTATTACTTCGATGGTGTCTTTTAGTTCCCCATGAAACTTAGTGAAAAGTTAGCCCCGCAATAAGAGTTCACCTCGATTTCTTATAAAGTATGCATTTCCCATGGAATTAAACGATTCCGTTTGCTCTTAAACATTGTAAACTTTCGTATTACAACAGTTCTGTCCATGGCAACAGCTTAGAACTTATTACTTCGATGGTTTCTTATAGTTCCCAATAACACTTAGTGAAAACTTAGCCCTGCAATAAGAGTTCACCTCAATTTCTTATAAAGTACGCATTTCCCATGGAATAAAACGATTCCATTTGCTCTAAAACGTTGTAAACTTACGTATTACAACAGTTCTGTCCATGGGAACAGCTTAGAACTTATTACTTTGATGGTGTCTTTTAGTTCCCCATGAAACTTAGTGAAAAATTAGCCCCGCAATAAGAGTTCACCTCGATTTCTTATAAAGTACGCATTTCCCATGGAATAAAACGATTCCGTTTGCTCTTAAACGTTGTAAACTTACGTATTACAACAGTTCTGTCCATGGGAACAGCTTAGAACTTATTACTTCGATGGTTTCTTATAGTTCCCCATAACACTTAGTGAAAACTTTGCCCCGCAATAAGAGATCACCTCAATTTCTTATAAAGTATGCATTTCCCATGGAATTAAACGATTCCGTTTGATCTTAAACGTTGTAAACTTACGTATTACAACAGTTCTGCCCATGGGAACAGCTTAGAACTTATTACTTCGATGGTTTCTTATAGTTCCCCATGAAACTTAGTGAGAACTTAGCCTCGCAATAAGAGTTCACCTCAATTTCTTATAAAGTATGCATTTCCCATGGAATGAAATGATTTCATTTGCTCTAAAACGTTGTAAACTTACGTATTACAACAGTTCTGTCCATGGGAACAGCTTAAAACTTACTACTTTGATGGTTTCTTATAGTTCTTCATAACACTTAGTGAAAACTTATCACCGTAATAAGAGTTCACCTCAATTTCTTATAAAGTACGCATTTCCCATGGAATAAAACGATTCCGTTTGTTCTTAAACGTTGTAAACTTACGTATTACAACAGTTCTGTTCATGGGAATAACTTACAACTTATTACTTCGATGGTTTCTTATAGTTCCCCATGAAACTTAGTGAAAACTTAGCCCTGCAATAAGAGTTCACCTCAATTTCTTATAAAGTACGCATTAACCATGGAATAAAACGATTCTGTTTGCTCTAAAACGTTGTAAACTTACGTATTACAACAGTTCTGTCCATGGGAATAGCTTACAACTTATTACTTCGATGGTTTCTTATAGTTCCCCATGAAACTTAGTGAAAACTTAGCCCCGCAATAAGAGTTTACCTCAATTTTTCATAAAGTACGCATTTCCTTTGGAATAAAACGATTCCGTTTGCTCTAAAACGTTGTAAACTTACGTATTACAACAGTTCTGTTCATGGAAATTGCTTAGAACTTATTACTTCGATGGTTCCTTATAGTTCCCCATGAAAAATAGTGAAAACTTAGCCCTGCAATAAGAGTTCACCTCAATTTCTTATAAAGTACGCATTTCCCATGGAATAAAACGATTCCATTTGCTCTAAAACGTTGAAAACTTACGTATTACAACACTTCTGTCCATGGGAATAGCTTACAACTTATTACTTCGATGGTTTCTTATAGTTCCCCATGAAACTTAACGAGAACTTAGCCCCACAATAAGAGTTCACCTCAATTTCTTATAAAGTACGCATTTCCCATGGAATAAAACGATTCTGTTTGCTCTAAAACGTTGTAAACTTACGTATTACAACAGTTCTGTCCATGGGAACAGCTTAGAACTTACTACTTTGATGGTTTCTTATAGCTCTTCATAACACTTAGTGAAAACTTAGCACCGTAATAAGAGTTCACCTCAATTTCTTATAAAGTACGCATTTCCCATGGAATAAAACGATTCTGTTTGCTCTAAAACGTTGTAAACTTACGTATTACAACAGTTCTATCCATGAGAACAGCTTAGAACCTATTACTCCGATGGTTTCTTATACTTCCCAATGAAACTTAGTGAAAACTTAGCCCTGCAATAAGAGTTCAACTCAATTTCTTATAAAGTACGCATTACCCATGGAATAAAACGATTCTGTTTGCTCTAAAACGTTGTAAACTTAGGTATTACAACAGTTCTGTCCATGGGAATAGCTTACAACTTATTACTTCGATGGTTTCTTATAGTTCCCCATGAAACTTAGTGAAAACTTAGCCCGGCAATAAGAGTTTACCTCAATTTTTTATAAAGTACGCATTTCCCTTGGAATAAAACGATTCCGTTTGCTCTAAAACGTTGTAAACTTACGTATTACAACAGTTCTGTTCATGGGAATTGCTTAGAACTTATTACTTCGATGGTTCCTTATAGTTCCCCATAACACTTAGTGAAAACTTAGCCCCACAATAAGAGTTCACCTCAATTTCTTATAAAGTACGCATTCCCCATGGAATAAATTGATTCCGTTTGCTCTAAAACGTTGTAAACTTACGTATTACAACAGTTCTGTTCATGGGAATTGCTTAGAACTTATTACTTCGATGGTTCCTTATAGTTCCCCATAACACTTAGTGAAAACTTAGCCCCACAATAAGAGTTCACCTCAATTTCTTATAAAGTACGCATTCCCCATGGAATAAATTGATTCTGTTTGCTCTAAAACGTTGTAAACTTACGTATTACAACAGTTCTGTCAATGGGAATAACTTACAACTTATTACTTCGATGGTTTCTTATAGTTCCCCATGAAACTTAGTGAAAACTTAGCCCTGCAATAAGAGTTCACCTCAATTTCTTATAAAGTACGCATTAACCATGGAATAAAACGATTCTGTTTGCTCTAAAACGTTGTAAACTTACGTATTACAACAGTTCTGTCCATGGGAATAGCTTACAACTTATTACTTCGATGGTTTCTTATAGTTCCCCATGAAACTTAGTGAAAACTTAGCCCCGCAATAAGAGTTTACCTCAATTTTTTATAAAGTACGCATTTCCTTTGGAATAAAACGATTCCGTTTGCTCTAAAACGTTGTAAACTTACGTATTACAACAGTTCTGTTCATGGAAATTGCTTAGAACTTATTACTTCGATGGTTCCTTATAGTTCCCCATGAAACTTAGTGAAAACTTAGCCCTGCAATAAGAGTTCACCTCAATTTCTTATAAAGTACGCATTTCCCATGGAATAAAACGATTCCATTTGCTCTAAAACGTTGAAAACTTACGTATTACAACACTTCTGTCCATGGGAATAGCTTACAACTTATTACTTCGATGGTTTCTTATAGTTCCCCATGAAACTTAACGAGAACTTAGCCCCACAATAAGAGTTCACCTCAATTTCTTATAAAGTACGCATTCCCCATGGAATAAATTGATTCCGTTTGCTCTAAAACGTTGTAAACTTACGTATTACAACAGTTCTGTTCATGGGAATTGCTTAGAACTTATTACTTCGATGGTTCCTTATAGTTCCCCATAACACTTAGTGAAAACTTAGCCCCACAATAAGAGTTCACCTCAATTTCTTATAAAGTACGCATTCCCCATGGAATAAATTGATTCTGTTTGCTCTAAAACGTTGTAAACTTACGTATTATAACACTTCTGTCCATGGGAATAGCTTAGAACTTATTACTTCGATGGTTTTTTATAGTTCCCCATGAAACTTAGTGAAAACTTAGCCCCGCGATAAGAGTTCACCTCAATTTCTTATAAAGTTCGCATTTCCCATGGAATAAAACGATTCTGTTTGCTCTAAAACATTGTAAACTTACGTATTACAACAGTTCTGTCCATGAGAATAGCTTACAACTTATTACTTCGATGGTTTCTTATAGTTCCCCGTGAAACTTAGTGAAAACTTAGCCCCGCAATAATAGTTTACCTCAATTACTTATAAAGTACGCATTTCCCATGGAATAAAACGATTTCGTTTGCTCTAAAATGTTGTAAACTTACGTATTACAACAGTTCTGTTCATGGGAATAACTTACAACTTATTACTTCGATGGTTTCTTATAGTTCCCCATGAAACTTAGTGAAAACTTAGCCCTGCAATAAGAGTTCACCTCAATTTCTTATAAAGTACGCATTAACCATGGAATAAAACGATTCTGTTTGCTCTAAAACGTTGTAAACTTACGTATTACAACAGTTCTGTCCATGGGAATAGCTTACAACTTATTACTTCGATGGTTTCTTATAGTTCCCCATGAAACTTAGTGAAAACTTAGCCCCGCAATAAGAGTTTACCTCAATTTTTCATAAAGTACGCATTTCCTTTGGAATAAAACGATTCCGTTTGCTCTAAAACGTTGTAAACTTACGTATTACAACAGTTCTGTTCATGGAAATTGCTTAGAACTTATTACTTCGATGGTTCCTTATAGTTCCCCATGAAAAATAGTGAAAACTTAGCCCTGCAATAAGAGTTCACCTCAATTTCTTATAAAGTACGCATTTCCCATGGAATAAAACGATTCCATTTGCTCTAAAACGTTGAAAACTTACGTATTACAACACTTCTGTCCATGGGAATAGCTTACAACTTATTACTTCGATGGTTTCTTATAGTTCCCCATGAAACTTAACGAGAACTTAGCCCCACAATAAGAGTTCACCTCAATTTCTTATAAAGTACGCATTTCCCATGGAATAAAACGATTCTGTTTGCTCTAAAACGTTGTAAACTTACGTATTACAACAGTTCTGTCCATGGGAACAGCTTAGAACTTACTACTTTGATGGTTTCTTATAGCTCTTCATAACACTTAGTGAAAACTTAGCACCGTAATAAGAGTTCACCTCAATTTCTTATAAAGTACGCATTTCCCATGGAATAAAACGATTCTGTTTGCTCTAAAACGTTGTAAACTTACGTATTACAACAGTTCTATCCATGAGAACAGCTTAGAACCTATTACTCCGATGGTTTCTTATACTTCCCAATGAAACTTAGTGAAAACTTAGCCCTGCAATAAGAGTTCAACTCAATTTCTTATAAAGTACGCATTACCCATGGAATAAAACGATTCTGTTTGCTCTAAAACGTTGTAAACTTAGGTATTACAACAGTTCTGTCCATGGGAATAGCTTACAACTTATTACTTCGATGGTTTCTTATAGTTCCCCATGAAACTTAGTGAAAACTTAGCCCGGCAATAAGAGTTTACCTCAATTTTTTATAAAGTACGCATTTCCCTTGGAATAAAACGATTCCGTTTGCTCTAAAACGTTGTAAACTTACGTATTACAACAGTTCTGTTCATGGGAATTGCTTAGAACTTATTACTTCGATGGTTCCTTATAGTTCCCCATAACACTTAGTGAAAACTTAGCCCCACAATAAGAGTTCACCTCAATTTCTTATAAAGTACGCATTCCCCATGGAATAAATTGATTCCGTTTGCTCTAAAACGTTGTAAACTTACGTATTACAACAGTTCTGTTCATGGGAATTGCTTAGAACTTATTACTTCGATGGTTCCTTATAGTTCCCCATAACACTTAGTGAAAACTTAGCCCCACAATAAGAGTTCACCTCAATTTCTTATAAAGTACGCATTCCCCATGGAATAAATTGATTCTGTTTGCTCTAAAACGTTGTAAACTTACGTATTACAACAGTTCTGTCAATGGGAATAACTTACAACTTATTACTTCGATGGTTTCTTATAGTTCCCCATGAAACTTAGTGAAAACTTAGCCCTGCAATAAGAGTTCACCTCAATTTCTTATAAAGTACGCATTAACCATGGAATAAAACGATTCTGTTTGCTCTAAAACGTTGTAAACTTACGTATTACAACAGTTCTGTCCATGGGAATAGCTTACAACTTATTACTTCGATGGTTTCTTATAGTTCCCCATGAAACTTAGTGAAAACTTAGCCCCGCAATAAGAGTTTACCTCAATTTTTTATAAAGTACGCATTTCCTTTGGAATAAAACGATTCCGTTTGCTCTAAAACGTTGTAAACTTACGTATTACAACAGTTCTGTTCATGGAAATTGCTTAGAACTTATTACTTCGATGGTTCCTTATAGTTCCCCATGAAACTTAGTGAAAACTTAGCCCTGCAATAAGAGTTCACCTCAATTTCTTATAAAGTACGCATTTCCCATGGAATAAAACGATTCCATTTGCTCTAAAACGTTGAAAACTTACGTATTACAACACTTCTGTCCATAGGAATAGCTTACAACTTATTACTTCGATGGTTTCTTATAGTTCCCCATGAAACTTAACGAGAACTTAGCCCCACAATAAGAGTTCACCTCAATTTCTTATAAAGTACGCATTCCCCATGGAATAAATTGATTCCGTTTGCTCTAAAACGTTGTAAACTTACGTATTACAACAGTTCTGTTCATGGGAATTGCTTAGAACTTATTACTTCGATGGTTCCTTAAAGTTCCCCATAACACTTAGTGAAAACTTAGCCCCACAATAAGAGTTCACCTCAATTTCTTATAAAGTACGCATTCCCCATGGAATAAATTGATTCTGTTTGCTCTAAAACGTTGTAAACTTACGTATTATAACACTTCTGTCCATGGGAATAGCTTAGAACTTATTACTTCGATGGTTTTTTATAGTTCCCCATGAAACTTAGTGAAAACTTAGCCCCGCGATAAGAGTTCACCTCAATTTCTTATAAAGTACGCATTTCCCATGGAATAAAACGATTCTGTTTGCTCTAAAACGTTGTAAACTTACGTATTACAAAAGTTCTGTCCATGGGAATAGCTTACAACTTATTACTTGGATGGTTTTTTATAGTTCCCCGTGAAACTTAGTGAAAACTTAGCCCCGCAATAATAGTTTACCTCAATTTCTTATAAAGTACGCATTTCCCATGGAATAAAACGATTTCGTTTGCTCTAAAACGTTGTAAACTTACGTATTACAACACTTCTGTCCATGGGAATAGCTTAGAACTTATTACTTCGATGGTTTTTTATAGTTCCCCATGAAACTTAGTGAAAACTTAGCCCCGCGATAAGAGTTCACCTCAATTTCTTATAAAGTTCGCATTTCCCATGGAATAAAACGATTCTGTTTGCTCTAAAACGTTGTAAACTTACGTATTACAACAGTTCTGTCCATGAGAATAGCTTACAACTTATTACTTCGATGGTTTCTTATAGTTCCCCGTGAAACTTAGTGAAAACTTAGCCCCGCAATAATAGTTTACCTCAATTACTTATAAAGTACGCATTTCCCATGGAATAAAACGATTTGGTTTGCTCTAAAATGTTGTAAACTTACGTATTACAACACTTCTGTCCATGGGAATAGCTTAGAACTTATTACTTGGATGGTTTTTTATAGTTCCCCATGAAACTTAGTGAAAACTTAGCCCCGCGATAAGAGTTCACCTCAATTTCTTATAAAGTACGCATTTCCCATGGAATAAAACGATTCTGTTTGCTCTAAAACGTTGTAAACTTACGTATTACAACAGTTCTGTCCATGAGAATAGCTTACAACTTATTACTTCGATGGTTTCTTATACTTCCCAATGAAACTTAGTGAAAACTTAGCCCCACAATAAGAGTTCACCTCAATTTCTTATAAAGTACGCATTTCCCATGGAATAAAACGATTCTGTTTGCTCTTAAACGTTGTAAACTTACGTATTACAACAGTTCTGATCATGGGAATAACTTACAACTTATTACATCGATGGTTTCTTATAGTTCCTCATGAAACTTAGCGAAAACTTAGCCTCACAATAAGAGTTCACCTCAATTTCTTCCAAAGTACGCATTTCCCATGGAATAAAACGATTCCGTTCGCTCTAAAACGTTGTAAACTTACGTATTACAACAGTTCTGTCCATGGGAATAGCTTACAACTTATTACTTCGATGGTTTCTTATAGTTCCCCATGAAACTTAGGGAAAAGTTGGCCCCGCAAAAAGAGTTCATCTCAATTTCTTATAAAGTACGCATTTCCCATGGAATAGAACGATTTCGTTTGCTCTAAAACGTTGTAAACTTACGTATTATAACACTTCTGTCCATGGGAATAGCTTAGAACTTATTACTTCGATGGTTTTTTATAGTTCCCCATGAAACTTAGTGAAAACTTAGCCCCGCGATAAGAGTTCACCTCAATTTCTTATAAAGTACGCATTTCCCATGGAATAAAACGATTCTGTTTGCTCTAAAACGTTGTAAACTTACGTATTACAAAAGTTCTGTCCATGGGAATAGCTTACAACTTATTACTTCGATGGTTTCTTATAGTTCCCCGTGAAACTTAGTGAAAACTTAGCCCCGCAATAATAGTTTACCTCAATTTCTTATAAAGTACGCATTTCCCATGGAATAAAACGATTTCGTTTGCTCTTAAACGTTGTAAACTTACGTATTACAACACTTCTGTCCATGGGAATAGCTTAGAACTTATTACTTCGATGGTTTTTTATAGTTCCCCATGAAACTTAGTGAAAACTTAGCCCCGCGATAAGAGTTCACCTCAATTTCTTATAAAGTTCGCATTTCCCATGGAATAAAACGATTCTGTTTGCTCTAAAACGTTGTAAACTTACGTATTACAACAGTTCTGTCCATGGGAATAGCTTACAACTTATTACTTCGATGGTTTCTTATAGTTCCCCGTGAAACTTAATGAAAACTTAGCCCCGCAATAAGAGTTCACCTCAATTTCTTATAAAGTACGCATTTCCCATGGAATTAAACGATTCTGTTTGCTCTAAAACGTTGTAAACTTACGTATTACAACAGTTCTGTCCATGGGAACAGCTTAGAACTTATTACTCCGATGGTTTCTTATACTTCCCAATGAAACTTAGTGAAAACTTAGCCTTGCAATAAGAGTTCACCTCAATTTCTTATAAAGTACGCATTCCAAATGGAATAAAACGATTCCGTTTGCTCTAAAACGTTGTAAACTTACGTATTACAACAGTTCTGTCAATGGGAGCAGCTTAGAACTTATTACTTCGATGGTTTCTTTTAGTTCCCCATGAAACTTAGTGAAAAATTAGCCCCGCAATAAGAGTTTACCTCAATTTCTTATAAAGTACGCATTCCCCTTGAAATAAAACGATTCTGTTTGCTCTAAAACGTTGTAAACTTACGTATTACAACAGTTCTGTCCATGGGAACAGCTTAGAACTTACTACTTTGATGGTTTCTTATAGTTCTTCATAAAACTTAGTGAAAACGTAGCACCGTAATAAGAGTTCACCTCAATTTCTTATAAAGTACGCATTTCCCATGGAATAAAACGATTCCGTTTGTTCTTAAACGTTGTAAACTTACGTATTACAACAGTTCTGTTGATGGGAATAACTTACAACTTATTACTTCGATGGTTTCTTATAGTTCCCCATGAGACTTAGTGAAAACTTAGCCCTGCAATAAGAGTTCACCTTAATTTCTTATATAGTACGCATTTCCCGTGGAATAAAACGATTCCATTTGATCTAAAACGTTGTAAACTTACGTATTACAACAGTTCTGTCCATGGGAACAGCTTAGAACTTTTTACTTCGATGGTTTCTTATAGTTCCCCATGAAACTTAGTGAGAACTTTGCCTCGCAATAAGAGTTCACCTCAATTTCTTATAAAGTACGCATTTCCCATGGAATAAAACGATTCCATTTGATCTAAAACGTTGTAAACTTACGTATTACAACAGTTCTGTCCATGGGAATAGCTTACAACTTATTACTTCGATGGTTTCTTATAGTTCCCCATGAAACTTAATGAAAACTTAGCCCCACAATAAGAGTTCACCTCAATTTCTTATAAAGTACGCATTTCCCATGGAATAAAACGATTCTGTTTGCTCTAAAACGTTGTAAACTTACGTATTACAACAGTTCTGTCCATGAGAACAGCTTAGAACCTATTACTCCGATGGTTTCTTATACTTCCCAATGAAACTTAGTGAAAACTTAGCCCTGCAACAAGAGTTCACCTCAATTTCTTATAAAGTACGCATTACCAATGGAATAAAACGATTCTGTTTGCTCTAAAACGTTGTAAACTTACGTATTACAACAGTTCTGTCCATGGGAATAGCTTACAACTTATTACTTCGATGGTTTCTTATAGTTCCCCATGAAACTTAGTGAAAAGTTAGCCCCGCAATAAGAGTTTACCTCAATTTTTTATAAAGTACGCATTTCCCTTGGAATAAAACGATTCCGTTTGCTCTAAAACGTTGTAAACTTACGTATTACAACAGTTCTGTTCATGGGAATTGCTTAGAACTTATTACTTCGATGGTTCCTTATAGTTCCCCATAACACTTAGTGAAAACTTAGCCCCACAATAAGAGTTTACCTCAATTTCTTTCAAAGTACACATTCCCCATGGAATAAAACGATTCTGTTTGCTCTAAAACGTTGTAAACTTACGTATTACAACAGTTCTGTCAATGGGAATAGCTTACAACTTATTTCTTTGATGGTTTCTTATAGTTCCCCATGAAACTTAGTGAAAACTTAGCCCCGCGATAAGAGTTCACTTCAATTTCTTATAAAGTACGCATTTCCCATGGAATAAAACGATTCTGTTTGCTCTAAAACGTTGTAGACTTACGTATTACAACAGTTCTGTCCATGGGAACAGCTTAGAACTTATTTTTTCGATGGTTTCTTATAGTTCCCCATAACACTTAGTAAAAACTTAGCACCGTAATAAGAGTTCACCTCAATTTCTTATAAAGTACGCATTTCCCATGGAATCAAACGATTCCGTTTTTTCTAAAACGTTGTAAACTTACGTATTACAACAGTTCTGTCCATGGCAATAACTTACATTTTATTACTTCGATGGTTTCTTATAGTTTTCCATAAAACTTAGTGAAAAGTTAGCCCCGCAATAAGAGTTCACCTCGATTTCCTATAAAGTGCGCATTTCAAATGGAATAAAACGATTCCGTTTGCTCTTAAACGTTGTAAACTTACTTATTACAACAGTTCTGCCCATGGGAACAGCTTAGAACTTATTACTTCGATGGTTTCTTATAGTTCCCCATAACACTTAGTGAAAACTTAGCCCTGCAATAAGAGTTCACTTCAATTTCTTATAAAGTACGCATTTCCCATGGAATAAAACGATTCCGTTTGCTCTAAAACATTGTAAAATAACGTATTACAACAGTTCTGTCCATGGGAACAGCTTAGAACTTATTACTTCGATGGTGTCTTTTAGTTCCCCATGAAACTTAGTGAAAAATTAGCCCTGCAATAAGAAATTACCTCAATTTCTTATAAAGTACGCATTCCCCTTGGAATAAAACGATTCCATTTGCTCTTAAACTTTGTAAACTTACGTATTACAACATTTCTGTCCATTGGAACAGCTGAAAACCTTATTACTTCGATGGTTTCTTATAGTTCCCCATGAAACTTAGTGAAAACATAGCCCTGCAATAATAGTTCACCTCAATTTCTTATAAAGTACGCATTTCCCATGGAATAAAACGATTCCGTTCGCTCTAAAACGTTGTAAACATTCGTATTACAACAGTTCTGTCCATGGGAACAGCTTAGAACTTATTACTTCGATGGTTTCTTATAGTTCCCCATGAATCTTAGGGAAAAGTTGGCCCCGCAAAAAGAGTTCATCTCAATTTCTTATAAAGTACGCATTTCCCATGGAATAAAACGACTTCGTTTGCTCTAAAACGTTGTAAACTTACGTATTATAACACTTCTGTCCATGGGAATAGCTTAGAACTTATTACTTCGATGGTTTTTTATAGTTCCCCATGAAACTTAGTGAAAACTTAGCCCCGCGATAAGAGTTCACCTCAATTTCTTATAAAGTACGCATTTCCCATGGAATAAAACGATTCTGTTTGCTCTAAAACGTTGTAAACTTACATATTACAACAGTTCTGTCCATGGTAACAGCTTAGAACTTATTACTCCGATGGTTTTGTTATACTTCCCAATGAAACTTAGTGAAAACTTAGCCCCGCAATAAGAGTTCACCTCAATTTCTTATAAAGTACGCATTTCCCATGGAATAAAACGATTCTGTTTGCTCTTAAACGTTGTAAACTTACGTATTACAACAGTTCTGTTCATGGGAATAACTTATAACTTATTACATCGATGGTTTCTTATAGTTCCCCATGAAACTTAGCGAAAACTTAGCCTCACAATAAGAGTTCACCTCAATTTCTTCTAAAGTACGCATTTCCCATGGAATAAAACGATTCCGTTCGCTCTAAAACGTTGTAAACTTACGTATTACAACAGTTCTGTTGATGGGAATAACTTAAAACTTATTACTTCGATGGTTTCTTATAGTTCCCCATGAAACTTAGTGAAAACTTAGCCCTGCAATAAGAGTTCATCTCAATTTCTTATAAAGTACGCATTTCCCGTGGAATAAAACGATTTCGTTTGATCTAAAACGTTGTAAACTTACGTATTACAACAGTTCTGTCCATGGGAACAGCTTAGAACTTTTTACTTCGATGGTTTCTTATAGTTCCCCATGAAACTTAGTGAGAACTTTGCCTCGCAATAAGAGTTCACCTCAATTTCTTATAAAGTACGCATTTCCCATGGAATAAAACGATTCCATTTGATCTAAAACGTTGTAAACTTACGTATTACAACAGTTCTGTCCATGGGAATAGCTTACAACTTATTACTTCGATGGTTTCTTATAGTTCCCCATGAAACTTAATGAAAACTTAGCCCCAAAATAAGAGTTCACCTCAATTTCTTATAAAGTACGCATTTCCCATGGAATAAAACGATTCTGTTTGCTCTAAAACGTTGTAAACTTACGTATTACAACAGTTCTGTCCATGAGAACAGCTTAGAACCTATTACTCCGATGGTTTCTTATACTTCCCAATGAAACGTAGTGAAAACTTAGCACTGCAACAAGAGTTCACCTCAATTTCTTATAAAGTACGCATTACCCATGGAATAAAACGATTCTGTTTGCTCTAAAAAGTTGTAAACTTACGTATTACAACAGTTCTGTCCATGGGAATAGCTTACAACTTATTACTTCGATGGTTTCTTATAGTTCCCCATGAAACTTAGTGAAAAGTTAGCCCCGCAATAAGAGTTTACCTCAATTTTTTATAAAGTACGCATTTCCCTTGGAATAAAACGATTCCGTTTGCTCTAAAACGTTGTAAACTTACGTATTACAACAGTTCTGTTCATGGGAATTGCTTAGAACTTATTACTTCGATGGTTCCTTATAGTTCCCCATAACACTTAGTGAAAACTTAGCCCCACAATAAGAGTTCACCTCAATTTCTTATAAAGTACACATTCCCCATGGAATAAAACGATTCTGTTTGCTCTAAAACGTTGTAAACTTACGTATTACAACAGTTCTGTCAATGGGAATAGCTTACAACTTATTTCTTTGATGGTTTCTTATAGTTCCCCATGAAACTTAGTGAAAATTTAGCCCCGCGATAAGAGTTCACCTCAATTTCTTATAAAGTACGCATTTCCCATGGAATAAAACGATTCTGTTTGCTCTAAAACGTTGTAGACTTACGTATTACAACAGTTCTGTCCATGGGAACAGCTTAGAACTTATTACTTCGATGGTTTCTTATAGTTCCCCATAACACTTAGTGAAAACTTAGCACCGTAATAAGAGTTCACCTCAATTTCTTATAAAGTACGCATTCCCCATGGAATCAAACGATTCCGTTTGTTCTAAAACGTTGTAAACTTACGTATTACAACAGTTCTGTCCATGGGAATAACTTACATTTTATTACTTCGATGGTTTCTTATAGTTTCCCATAAAACTTAGTGAAAAGTTAGCCCCGCAATAAGAGTTCACCTCGATTTCCTATAAAGTACGCATTTCAAATGGAATAAAACGATTCTGTTTGCTCTAAAACATTGTAAAATAACGTATTACAACAGTTCTGTCCATGGGAACAGATTAGAACTTATTACTTCGATGGTGTCTTTTAGTTCCCCATGAAACTTAGTGAAAAATTAGCCCTGCAATAAGAAATTACCTCAATTTCTTATAAAGTACGCATTCCCCTTGGAATAAAACGATTCCATTTGCTCTTAAACTTTGTAAACTTACGTATTACAACATTTCTGTCCATTGGAACAGCTGAAAACCTTATTACTTCGATGGTTTCTTATAGTTCCCCATGAAACTTAGTGAAAACATAGCCCTGCAATAATAGTTCACCTCAATTTCTTATAAAGTACGCATTTCCCATGGAATAAAACGATTCCATTTGCTCTAAAACGTTGTAAACTTACGTATTACAACAGTTCTGTCAATGGGAACAGCTTAGAACTTATTACTTCAATGGTTTCTTATAGTTCCCCATGAAACTTAGTGAAAACTTAGCCCCGCAATAAGAGTTCACCTCAATTTCTTATAAAGTACGCATTTCCCATAGAATAAAACGATTCTGTTTGCTCTAAAACGTTGTAAACTTACATATTACAACAGTTCTGTCCATGGTAACAGCTTTGAACTTATTACTCTGATGGTTTTGTTATACTTCCCAATGAAACTTAGTGAAAACTTAGCCCCGCAATAAGAGTTCACCTCAATTTCTTATAAAGTACGCATTTCCCATGGAATAAAACGATTCTGTTTGCTCTTAAACGTTGTAAACTTACGTATTACAACAGTTCTGTTCATGGGAATAACTTATAACCTATTACATCGATGGTTTCTTATAGTTCCCCATGAAACTTAGCGAAAACTTAGCCTCACAATAAGAGTTCACCTCAATTTCTTCTAAAGTACGCATTTCCCATGGAATAAAACGATTCCGTTCGCTCTAAAACGTTGTAAACTTACGTATTACAACAGTTCTGTCCATGGGAATAGCTTACAACTTATTACTTCGATGGTTTCTTATAGTTCCCCATGAATCTTAGGGAAAAGTTGGCCCCGCAAAAAGAGTTCATCTCAATTTCTTATAAAGTACGCATTTCCCATGGAATAAAACGACTTCGTTTGCTCTAAAACGTTGTAAACTTACGTATTATAACACTTCTGTCCATGGGAATAGCTTAGAACTTATTACTTCGATGGTTTTTTATAGTTCCCAAAGAAACTTAGTGAAAACTTAGCCCCGCGATAAGAGTTCACCTCAATTTCTTATAAAGTACGCATTTCCCATGGAATAAAACGATTCTGTTTGCTCTAAAACGTTGTAAACTTACGTATTACAACAGTTCTGTCCATGGGAATAGCTTACAACTTATTACTTCGATGGTTTCTTATATTTCCCCGTGAAACTTAGTGAAAACTTAGCCCCGCAATAATAGTTTACCTCAATTTCTTATAAAGTACGCATTTCCCATGGAATCAAACGATTCCGTTTGTTCTAAAACGTTGTAAACTTACGTATTACAACAGTTCTGTCCATGGGAATAACTTACAACTTATTACTTCGATGGTTTCTTATAGTTCCCCATAAAACTTAGTGAAAACTTAGCCCTGCAATAAGAGTTCACTTCAATTTCTTATAAAGTACGCATTTCCCATGGAATAAAACGATTCCGTTTGCCCTAAAACATTGTAAAATAACGTATTACAACAGTTCTGTCCATGGGAACAGCTTAGAACTTATTACTTCGATGGTGTCTTTTAGTTCCCCATGAAACTTAGTGAAAAATTAGCCCTGCAATAAGAGTTTACCTCAATTTCTTATAAAGTACGCATTCCCCTTGGAATAAAACGATTCCATTTGCTCTTAAACTTTGTAAACTTACGTATTACAACATTTCTGTCCATTGGAACAGCTGAAAACCTTATTACTTCGATGGTTTCTTTTAGTTCCCCATGAAACTTAGTGAAAACATAGCCCTGCAATAATAGTTCACCTCAATTTCTTATAAAGTACGCATTTCCCATGGAATAAAACGATTCCATTTGCTCTAAAACGTTGTAAACTTACGTATTACAACAGTTCTGTCAATGGGAACAGCTTAGAACTTATTACTTCAATGGTTTCTTATAGTTCCCCATGAAACTTAGTGAAAACTTAGCCCCGCAATAAGAGTTCACCTCAATTTCTTATAAAGTACGCATTTCCCATGGAATAAAACGATTCTGTTTGCTCTAAAACGTTGTAAACTTACATATTACAACAGTTCTGTCCATGGTAACAGCTTAGAACTTATTACTCCGATGGTTTTGTTATACTTCCCAATGAAACTTAGTGAAAACTTAGCCCCGCAATAAGAGTTCACCTCAATTTCTGAAAAAGTACGCATTTCCCATGGAATAAAACGATTCTGTTTGCTCTTAAACGTTGTAAACTTACGTATTACAACAGTTCTGTTCATGGGAATAACTTATAACTTATTACATCGATGGTTTCTTATAGTTCCCCATGAAACTTAGCGAAAACTTAGCCTCACAATAAGAGTTCACCTCAATTTCTTCTAAAGTACGCATTTCCTATGGAATAAAACAATTCCGTTCGCTCTAAAACGTTGTAAACTTACGTATTACAACAGTTCTGTCCATGGGAATAGCTTACAACTTATTACTTCGATGGTTTCTTATAGTTCCCCATGAATCTTAGGGAAAAGTTGGCCCCGCAAAAAGAGTTCATCTCAATTTCTTATAAAGTACGCATTTCCCATGGAATAAAACGATTTCGTTTGCTCTAAAACGTTGTAAACTTACGTATTATAACACTTCTGTCCATGGGAATAGCTTAGAACTTATTACTTCGATGGTTTTTTATAGTTCCCCATGAAACTTAGTGAAAACTTAGCCCCGCGATAAGAGTTCACCTCAATTTCTTATAAAGTACGCATTTCCCATGGAATAAAACGATTCTGTTTGCTCTAAAACATTGTAAAATAACGTATTACAACAGTTCTGTCCATGGGAACAGCTTGGAACTTATTACTTCGATGGTGTCTTTTAGTTCCCCATGAAACTTAGTGAAAAATTAGCCCCGCAATAATAGTTTACCTCAATTTCTTATAAAGTACGCATTTCCCATGGAATAAAACGATTTCGTTTGCTCTAAAACGTTGTAAACTTACGTATTACAACACTTCTGTCCATGGGAATAGCTTAGAACTTATTACTTCGATGGTTTTTTATAGTTCCCCATTAAAATTAGTGAAAACTTAGCCCCGCGATAAGAGTTCACCTCAATTTCTTATAAAGTACGCATTTCCCATGGAATAAAACGATTCTGTTTGCTCTAAAACGTTGTAAACTTACGTATTACAACAGTTCTGTCCATAAGAATAGCTTACAACTTATTACTTCGATGGTTTCTTATAGTTCCCCGTGAAACTTAGTGAAAACTTAGCCCCGCAAAAATAGTTTACCTCAATTTCTTATAAAGTACGCATTTCCCATGGAATAAAACGATTTCGTTTGCTCTAAAACGTTGTAAACTTACGTATTACAACACTTCTGTCCATGGGAATAGCTTAGAACTTATTACTTCGATGGTTTTTTATAGTTCCCCATGAAACTTAGTGAAAACTTAGCCCCGCGATAAGAGTTCACCTAAATTTCTTATAAAGTACGCATTTCCCATGGAATAAAACGATTCTGTTTGCTCTAAAACGTTTTAAACTTACGTATTACAACAGTTCTGTCCATGGGAATAGCTTACAACTTATTACTTCGATGGTTTCTTATAGTTCCCCGTGAGACTTAATGAAAACTTAGCCCCGCAATAAGAGTTCACCTCAATTTCTTATAAAGTACACATTTCCCATGGAATAAAACGATTCTGTTTGCTCTTAAACGTTGTAAACTTACGTATTACAACAGTTCTGTTCATGGGAATAACTTATAACTTATTACATCGATGGTTTCTTATAGTTCCCCATGAAACTTGGCGAAAACTTAGCCTCACAATAAGAGTTCACCTCAATTTCTTCTAAAGTACGCATTTCCCATGGAATAAAACGATTCCGTTCGCTCTAAAACGTTGTAAACTTACGTATTACAACAGTTCTGTCCATGGGAATAGCTTACAACTTATTACTTCGATGGTTTCTTATAGTTCCCCATGAATCTTAGGAGAAAGTTGGCCCCGCAAAAAGAGTTCATCTCAATTTCTTATAAAGTACGCATTTCCCATGGAATAAAACGATTTCGTTTGCTCTAAAACGTTGTAAACTTACGTATTATAACACTTCTGTCCATGGGAATAGCTTAGAACTTATTACTTCGATGGTTTTTTATAGTTCCCCATGAAACTTAGTGAAAACTTAGCCCCGCGATAAGAGTTCACCTCAATTTCTTATAAAGTACGCATTTCCCATGGAATAAAACGATTCTGTTTGCTCTAAAACGTTGTAAACTTACGTATTACAACAGTTCTGTCCATGGGAATAGCTTACAACTTATTACTTCGATGGTTTCTTATATTTCCCCGTGAAACTTAGTGAAAACTTAGCCCCGCAATAATAGTTTACCTCAATTTCTTATAAAGTACGCATTTCCCATGGAATAAAACGATTTCGTTTGCTCTAAAACGTTGTAAACTTACGCATTACAACACTTCTGTCCATGGGAATAGCTTAGAACTTATTACTTCGATGGTTTTTTATAGTTCCCCATTAAACTTAGTGAAAACTTAGCCCCGCGATAAGAGTTCACCTCAATTTCTTATAAAGTACGCATTTCCCGTGGAATAAAACGATTCTGTTTGCTCTAAAACGTTGTAAACTTACGTATTACAACAGTTCTGTCCATGAGAATAGCTTACAACTTATTACTTCGATGGTTTCTTATAGTTCCCCGTGAAACTTAGTGAAAACTTAGCCCCGCAATAATAGTTTACCTCAATTTCTTATAAAGTACGCATTTCCCATGGAATAAAACGATTTCGTTTGCTCTAAAACGTTGTAAACTTACGTATTACAACACTTCTGTCCATGGGAATAGCTTAGAACTTATTACTTCGATGGTTTTTTATAGTTCCCCATTAAACTTAGTGAAAACTTAGCCCCGCGATAAGAGTTCACCTCAATTTCTTATAAAGTACGCATTTCCCATGGAATAAAACGATTTCGTTTGCTCTAAAACGTTGTAAACTTACGTATTATAACACTTCTGTCCATGGGAATAGCTTAGAACTTATTACTTCGATGGTTTTTTATAGTTCCCCATGAAACTTAGTGAAAACTTAGCCCCGCGATAAGAGTTCACCTCAATTTCTTATAAAGTACGCATTTCCCATGGAATAAAACGATTCTGTTTGCTCTAAAACGTTGTAAACTTACGTATTACAACAGTTCTGTCCATGGGAATAGCTTACAACTTATTACTTCGATGGTTTCTTATATTTCCCCGTGAAACTTAGTGAAAACTTAGCCCCGCAATAATAGTTTACCTCGATTTCCTATAAAGTACGCATTTCAAATGGAATAAAACGATTCCGTTCGCTCTAAAACGTTGTAAACTTACGTATTACAACAGTTCTGTCCATGGGAATAGCTTACAACTTATTACTTCGATGGTTTCTTATAGTTCCCCATGAATCTTAGGAGAAAGTTGGCCCCGCAAAAAGAGTTCATCTCAATTTCTTATAAAGTACGCATTTCCCATGGAATAAAACGATTTCGTTTGCTCTAAAACGTTGTAAACTTACGTATTATAACACTTCTGTCCATGGGAATAGCTTAGAACTTATTACTTCGATGGTTTTTTATAGTTCCCCATGAAACTTAGTGAAAACTTAGCCCCGCGATAAGAGTTCACCTCAATTTCTTATAAAGTACGCATTTCCCATGGAATAAAACGATTCTGTTTGCTCTAAAACGTTGTAAACTTACGTATTACAACAGTTCTGTCCATGGGAATAGCTTACAACTTATTACTTCGATGGTTTCTTATATTTCCCCGTGAAACTTAGTGAAAACTTAGCCCCGCAATAATAGTTTACCTCAATTTCTTATAAAGTACGCATTTCCCATGGAATAAAACGATTTCGTTTGCTCTAAAACGTTGTAAACTTACGCATTACAACACTTCTGTCCATGGGAATAGCTTAGAACTTATTACTTCGATGGTTTTTTATAGTTCCCCATTAAACTTAGTGAAAACTTAGCCCCGCGATAAGAGTTCACCTCAATTTCTTATAAAGTACGCATTTCCCATGGAATAAAACGATTCTGTTTGCTCTAAAACGTTGTAAACTTACGTATTACAACAGTTCTGTCCATGAGAATAGCTTACAACTTATTACTTCGATGGTTTCTTATAGTTCCCCGTGAAACTTAGTGAAAACTTAGCCCCGCAATAATAGTTTACCTCAATTTCTTATAAAGTACGCATTTCCCATGGAATAAAAGGATTTTGTTTGCTCTAAAACGTTGTAAACTTACGTATTACAACACTTCTGTCCATGGGAATAGCTTAGAACTTATTACTTCGATGGTTTTTTATAGTTCCCCATTAAACTTAGTGAAAACTTAGCCCCGCGATAAGAGTTCACCTCAATTTCTTATAAAGTACGCATTTCCCATGGAATAAAACGATTTCGTTTGCTCTAAAACGTTGTAAACTTACGTATTATAACACTTCTGTCCATGGGAATAGCTTAGAACTTATTACTTCGATGGTTTTTTATAGTTCCCCATGAAACTTAGTGAAAACTTAGCCCCGCGATAAGAGTTCACCTCAATTTCTTATAAAGTACGCATTTCCCATGGAATAAAACGATTCTGTTTGCTCTAAAACGTTGTAAACTTACGTATTACAACAGTTCTGTCCATGGGAATAGCTTACAACTTATTACTTCGATGGTTTCTTATATTTCCCCGTGAAACTTAGTGAAAACTTAGCCCCGCAATAATAGTTTACCTCAATTTCTTATAAAGTACGCATTTCCCATGGAATAAAACGATTTCGTTTGCTCTAAAACGTTGTAAACTTACGTATTACAACACTTCTGTCCATGGGAATAGCTTAGAACTTATTACTTCGATGGTTTTTTATAGTTCCCCATTAAACTTAGTGAAAACTTAGCCCCGCGATAAGAGTTCACCTCAATTTCTTATAAAGTACGCATTTCCCATTGAATAAAACGATTCTGTTTGCTCTAAAACGTTGTAAACTTACGTTTTACAACAGTTCTGTCCATGAGAATAGCTTACAACTTATTACTTCGATGGTTTCTTATAGTTCCCCGTGAAACTTAGTGAAAACTTAGCCCCGCAATAATAGTTTACCTCAATTTCTTATAAAGTACGCATTTCCCATGGAATAAAACGATTTCGTTTGCTCTAAAACGTTGTAAACTTACGTATTACAACACTTCTGTCCATGGGAATAGCTTAGAACTTATTACTTCGATGGTTTTTTATAGTTCCCCATTAAACTTAGTGAAAACTTAGCCCCGCGATAAGAGTTCACCTCAATTTCTTATAAAGTACGCATTTCCCATGGAATAAAACGATTCTGTTTGCTCTAAAACGTTGTAAACTTACGTATTACAACAGTTCTGTCCATGGGAATAGCTTACAACTTATTACTTCGATGGTTTCTTATAGTTCCCCGTGAAACTTAATGAAAACTTATCCCCGCAATAAGAGTTCACCTCAATTTCTTATAAAGTACGCATTTCCCATGGACTTAAACGATTCTGTTTGCTCTAAAACGTTGTAAACTTACGTATTACAACAGTTCTGTCCATGGGAACAGCTTAGAACTTATTACTCCGATGGTTTCTTATACTTCCCAATGAAACCTAGGGAAAACTTAGCCCCGCGATAATAGTTCACCTCAATTTCTTATAAAGTACACATTCCCCATGGAATAAAACGATTCCGTTTGCTCTAAAACGTTGTGAACTTATGATTACAACAGTCCTGTCCATGGGAACAGCGTAGAACCTATTACTTCGATGGTTTCTTATAGTTTCTCATGAAACTTAGTGAAAACTTAGCCCCGCAATAAGAGTTCACCTCAATTTCTTATAAAGTACGCATTTCTCATACAATAAAACGATTCTGTTTGCTCTAAAACGTTGTAAACTTACGTATTACAACAGTTCTGTCCATTGGAACAGCTTAGAACTTATTACTTCGATGGTTTCTTATAGTTCCCCATGAAACTTAGTGAAAACTTAGCCCCGCAATAAGAGTTCACCTCAATTTCTTATAAAGTACGCATTTCCCATGGAATAAAACGATTCCGTTTGCTCTAAAACATTGTAAAATTACGTATTATAACAGTTCTGTCCATGGGAACAGCTTAAAAGCTTATTACTTCGATGGTTTCTTATAGTTCCCCATGAAACTTAGTGAAAACTTAGCCCCGCGATAAGAGTTCACCTCAATTTCTTATAAAGTACGCATTTCCCATGGAATAAAACGATTCTGTTTGCTCTAAAACGTTGTAAACTTACGTATTACAACAGTTCTGTCCATGGGAATAGCTTACAACTTATTACTTCGATGGTTTCTTATAGTTCCCCGTGAAACTTAATGAAAACTTAGCCCCGCAATAAGAGTTCACCTCAATTTCTTATAAAGTACGCATTTCCCATGGAATTAAACGATTCTGTTTGCTCTAAAACTTTGTAAACTTACGTATTACAACAGTTCTGTCCATGGGAACAGCTTAGAACTTATTACTCCGATGGTTTCTTATACTTCCCAATGAAACCTAAGGAAAACTTAGCCTTGCAATAAGAGTTCACCTCAATTTCTTATAAAGTACACATTCCCCATGGAATAAAACGATTCCGTTTGCTCTAAAACGTTGTGAACTTATGATTACAACAGTCCTGTCCATGGGAACAGCGTAGAACCTATTACTTCGATGGTTTCTTATAGTTTCTCATGAAACTTAGTGAAAACTTAGCCCCGCAATAAGAGTTCACCTCAATTTCTTATAAAGTACGCATTTCTCATACAATAAAACGATTCTGTTTGCTCTAAAACGTTGTAAACTTACGTATTACAACAGTTCTGTCCATTGGAACAGCTTAGAACTTATTACTTCGATGGTTTCTTATAGTTCCCCATGAAACTTAGTGAAAACTTAGCCCCGCAATAAGAGTTCACCTCAATTTCTTATAAAGTACGCATTTCCCATGGAATAAAACGATTCCGTTTGCTCTAAAACATTGTAAAATTACGTATTATAACAGTTCTGTCCATGGGAACAGCTTAAAAGCTTATTACTTCGATGGTTTCTTATAGTTCCCCATGAAACTTAGTGAAAACTTAGCCCCGCAATAATAGTTCACCTCAGTTTCTTATAAGGTACGCATTTCCTATGGAAAAAAACGATTTCGTTTGCTCTAAAACGTTGAAAACTTACGTATTACAACAGTTCTGTCCATGGGAACCGCTTAGAACTTATTACTTCGATGGTTTCTTATAGTTCCCCATGAAACTTAGGGAAAACTTTGCCTCAGCAATAAGAGTTCACCTCAATTTCTTATAAAGTACGCATTTCCCATGGAATAAAACGATTCTGTTTGCTCTTAAACGTTGTAAACTTACGTATTACAACAGTTCTGTTCATGGGAATAACTTACAACTTATTACATCGATGGTTTCTTATAGTTCCCCATGAAACTTAGTGAAAACTTAGCCTCACAATAAGAGTTCACCTCAATTTCTTATAAAGTACGCATTCCCCTTGGAATAAAACGATTCCGTTTGCTCTTAAACTTTGTAAACTTACGTATTACAACAGTTCTGTCCATGGGAACAGCTGAAAACCTTATCACTTCGATGGTTTTTTACAGTTCCCCATGAAACTCAGTGAAAACATAGCCCTGCAATAATAGTTCACCTCAATTTCTTATAAAGTACGCATTTCCCATGGAATAAAACGATTCCATTTGCTCTAAAACGTTGTAAACTTACGTATTACAACAGTTCTGTCAATGGGAACAGCTTAAAACTTATTACTTCAATGGTTTCTTATGGTTCCCCATGAAACTTAGTGAAAACTTAGCCCCGCAATAAGAGTTCACCTCAATTTCTTATAAAGTACGCATTTCCCATGGAATAAAACGATTCTGTTTGCTCTAAAACGTTGTAAACTTACATATTACAACAGTTCTGTTCATGGTAACAGCTTAGAACTTATTACTCCGATGGTTTCTTATACTTCCCAATGAAACTTAGTGAAAACTTAGCCCCGTAATAAGAGTTCACCTCAATTTCTTATAAAGTACGCATTTCCCATGGAATAAAACGATTCTGTTTGCTCTTAAACGTTGTAAACTTACGTATTACAACAGTTCTGTTCATGGGAATAACTTACAACTTATTACATCGATGGTTTCTTATAGTTCCCCATGAAACTTAGCGAAAACTTAGCCTCACAATAAGAGTTCACCTCAATTTCTTCTAAAGTACGCATTTCCCATGGAATAAAACGATTCCGTTCGCTCTAAAACGTTGTAAACTTACGTATTACAACAGTTCTGTCCAAGGGAATAGCTTACAACTTCTTACTTCGATGGTTTCTTATAGTTCCCCATGAAACTTAGGGAAAAGTTAGCCCCGCAAGAAGAGTTCATCTCAATTTCTTATAAAGTACGCAATTCCCATGGAATAAAACGATTCCATTTGCTCTAAAACGTTGTAAACTTACGTATTACAAAAGTTCTGTCCATGGGAACAGCTTAGAACTTATTACTTCGATGGTTTCTTATAGTTCCCCATGAAACTTAGTGAAAACTTAGCACCGTAAGAAGAGTTCACCTCAATTTCTTATAAAGTACGCATTTCCCATGGAATGAAACGATTCCGTTTGTTCTAAAACGTTGTAAACTTACGTATTACAACAGTTCTGTCCATGGGAATAACTTATATTTTATTACTTCGATGGTTTCTTATAGTTCCCCATTAAACTTAGTGAAAAGTTAGCCCCGCAATAAGAGTTCACCTCGATTTCCTATAAAGTAGACATTTCAAATGGAATAAAACGATTCCGTTTGCTCTTAAACGTTGTAAACTTACGTATTACAACAGTTCTGTCCATTGGAACAGCTTAGAACTTATTACTTCGATGGTTTCTTATAGTTCCCCATAACACTTAGTGAAAACTTAGCCCTGCAATAAGAGTTCGCTTCAATTTCTTATAAAGTACGCATTTACAATGGAATAAAACGATTCCGTTTGCTCTAAAACATTGTAAAATTACGTATTACAACAGTTCTGTCCATGGGAACAGCTTAGAACTTATTAATTCGATGGTGTCTTTTAGTTCCCCATGAAACTTTGTGAAAAAATTAGCCCCGCAATAAGAGTTTACCTCAATTTCTTATAAAGTACGCATTCCCCTTGGAATAAAACGATTCCGTTTGCTCTTAAAACGTTGTAAACTTACGTATTACAACAGTTCTGTCCAAGGGAACAGCTGAAAACCTTATTACTTTGATGGTTTTTTATAGTTCCCAATGAAACTTAGTGAAAACATAGCCCTGCAATAATAGTTCACTTCAATTTCTTATAAAGTACGCATTTCCCATGGAATAAAACGATTCCATTTGCTCTAAAACGTTGTAAACTTACGTATTACAACAGTTCTGTCAATGGGAACAGCTTAGAACTTATAACTTCGATGGTTTCTTATAGTTCCCCATGAAACTTAGTGAAAACTTAGCCCCGCAATACGAGTTCACCTCAATTTCTTATAAAGTACGCATTTCCCATGGAATAAAACGATTCTGTTTGCTCTAAAACGTTGTAAACTTACATATTACAACAGTTTTGTCCATGGTAACAGCTTAGAACTTATTACTCCGATGGTTTCTTATACTTCCCAATGAAACTTAGTGAAAACTTAGCCCCACAATAAGAGTTCACCTCAATTTCTTATAAAGTACGCATTTCCCATGGAATAAAACGATTCCGTATGCTCTAAAACGTTGTAAACTTACGTATTACAACAGTTCTGTCCATGGGAATAGTTTACAACTTATTACATCAATGGTTTCTTATAGTTCCCCAAGAAACTTAGTGAAAACTTAGCCCCGCGATAAGAGTTCACCTCAATTTCTTATAAAGTACGCATTTCCCATGGAATAAAACGATTCCGTTTGCTCTAAAACATTGTAAAATTACGTATTACAACAGTTCTGTCCATGGGAACAGCTTAAAACTTATTACTTCGATGGTGTCTTTTAGTTCCCAATGAAACTTAGTGAAAAATTACCCCTGCAATAAGAGATTACCTCAATTTCTTATAAAGTACGCATTTACAATGGAATAAAACGATTCCGTTTGCTCTAAAACATTGTAAAATTACGTATTACAACAGTTCTGTCCATGGGAACAGCTTAGAACTTATTACTTCGATGGTGTCTTTTAGTTCCCCATGAAACTTAGTGAAAAATTAGCCCCGCAATAAGAGTTTACCTCAATTTCTTATAAAGTACGCATTCCCCTTGAAATAAAACGATTCCGTTTGCTCTTAAAACGTTGTAAACTTACGTATTACAACAGTTCTGTCCATGGCAACAGCTGAAAACCTTATTACTTTGATGGTTTTTTATAGTTCCCCATGAAACTTAGTGAAAACATAGCCCTGCAATAATAGTTCACATCAATTTCTTATAAAGTACGCATTTCCCATGGAATAAAACGATTCCATTTGCTCTAAAACGTTGTAAACTTACGTATTACAACAGTTCTGTCAATGGGAACAGCTTAGAACTTATTACTTCGATGGTTTCTTATAGTTCCCCATGAAACTCAGTTAAAACTTAGCCCCGCAATAATAGTTCACCTCAATTTCTTATAAAGTACGCATTTCCCATGGAATAAAACGATTCCGTTTGCTCTAAAACGTTGTAAACTTACGTATTACAACAGTTCTGTCCATGGGAACAGCCTAGAACTTATTACTTCGATGGTTTCTTATAGTTCGCCATGAAACTTAGTGAAAAATTACCCCTGCAATAAGAGATTACCTCAATTTCTTACAAAGTACGCATTTCCCATGGAATAAAACGATTTCGTTTGCTCTAAAACGTTGTAAACTTACGTATTACAACACTTCTGTCCATGGGAATAGCTTAGAACTTATTACTTCGATGGTTTTTTATAGTTCCCCATTAAACTTAGTGAAAACTTAGCCCCGCGATAAGAGTTCACCTCAATTTCTTATAAAGTACGCATTTCCCATGGAATAAAACGATTCTGTTTGCTCTAAAACGTTGTAAACTTACGTATTACAACAGTTCTGTCCATGAGAATAGCTTACAACTTATTACTTGGATGGTTTCTTATAGTTCCCCGTGAAACTTAGTGAAAACTTAGCCCCGCAATAATAGTTTACCTCAATTTCTTATAAAGTACGCATTTCCCATGGAATAAAACGATTTCGTTTGCTCTAAAACGTTGTAAACTTACGTATTACAACACTTCTGTCCATGGGAATAGCTTAGAACTTATTACTTCGATGGTTTTTTATAGTTCCCCATGAAACTTAGTGAAAACTTAGCCCCGCGATAAGAGTTCACCTCAATTTCTTATAAAGTACGCATTTCCCATGGAATAAAACGATTCTGTTTGCTCTAAAACGTTGTAAACTTACGTATTACAACAGTTCTGTCCATGGGAATAGCTTACAACTTATTACTTCGATGGTTTCTTATAGTTCCCCGTCAAACTTAATGAAAACTTAGCCCCGCAATAAGAGTTCACCTCAATTTCTTATAAAGTACGCATTTCCCATGGAATTAAACGATTCTGTTTGCTCTAAAACGTTGCAAACTTACGTATTACAACAGTTCTGTCCATGGGAACAGCTTAGAACTTATTACTCCGATGGTTTCTTATACTTCCCAATGAAACTTAGTGAAAACTTAGACTTGCAATAAGAGTTTAACTCAATTTCTTATAAAGTACGCATTCCCCTTGGAATAAAACGATTCTGTTTGCTCTTAAACTTTGTAAACTTACGTATTACAACAGTTCTGTCCATGGGAACAGCTGAAAACCTTATTACTTCGATGGTTTCTTATAGTTCCCCATGAAACTTAGGGAAAAGTTAGCCCCGCAAAAAGAGTTCATCTCAATTTCTTATAAAGTACGCATTTCCCATGGAATAAAACGATTCCATTTGCTCTAAAACGTTGTAAACTTACGTATTACAACAGTTCTGTCCATGGGAACAGCTTAGAACTTATTACTTCGATGGTTTCTTATAGTTCCCCATGAAACTTAGTGAAAACTTAGCCCCGCAATAAGAGTTCACCTCAATTTCTTATAAAGTACGCATTTCCCATGGAATAAAACGATTCCGTTTGCTCTAAAACATTGTAAAATTACGTATTACAACAGTTCTGTCCATGGGAACAGCTTAGAACTTATTACTTCGATGGTTTCTTATAGTTCCCAATAACACTTAGTGAAAATTTAGCACCGTAATAAGAGTTCACCTCAATTTCTTATAAAGAACGCATTTCCCATGGAATCAAACGATTCCGTTTGTTCTAAAACGTTGTAAACTTACGTATTACAACAGTTCTGTCCATGGGAATAACTTATATTTTATTACTTCGATGGTTTCTTATAGTTCCCCATAAAACTTAGTGAAAAGTTAGCCCCGCAATAAGAGTTCACCTCGATTTCCTATAAAATACGCATTTCAAATGGAATAAAACGATTTCGTTTGCTCTTAAACGTTGTAAACTTACGTATTACAACAGTTCTGTCCATGGGAACAGCTTAGAACTTATTACTTCGATGGTTTCTTATAGTTCCCCATAACACTTAGTGAAAACTTAGCCCTGCAATAAGAGTTCACTTCAATTTCTTATAAAGTACGCATTTACAATGGAATAAAACGATTCCGTTTGCTCTAAAACATTGTAAAATTACGTATTACAACAGTTCTGTCCATGGGAACAGCTTAGAACTTATTACTTCGATGGTGTCTTTTAGTTCCCCATGAAACTTAGTGAAAAATTAGCCCCGCAATAAGAGTTTACCTCAATTTCTGATAAAGTACGCATTCCCCTTGGAATAAAACGATTCCGTTTGCTCTTAAAACGTTGTAAACTTACGTATTACAACAGTTCTGTCCATGGGAACAGCTGAAAACCTTATTACTTTGATGGTTTTTTATAGTTCCCCATGAAACTTAGTGAAAACATAGCCCTGCAATAATAGTTCACTTCAATTTCTTACAAAGTACGCATTTCCCATGGAATAAAACGACTCCGTTTGCTCTAAAACGTTGTAAACGTACGTATTACAACAGTTCTGTCCATGGGAACAGCTTAGAATTTATTACTTCGATGGTTCCTTATAGTTCTTCATGAAACTTAGTGAAAACTTAGCCTTGCAATAATAGTTCCCCTCAATTTCTTATAAAGTACGCATTTCCCATGGAATAAAACGATTCCGTTTGCTCTAAAACGTTGTAAACTTACATATTACAACAGTTCTGTCCATGGGAACAGCTTAGAACTTATTACTTCGATGGTTTCTTATAGTTTCCCATGAAACTTAGTGAAAACTTAGCCCCGCAATAAGAGTTCACCTCAAATTCTGATAAAGTACGCATTTCCCATGGAATAAAAAGATTCCGTTTGCTCTAAAACGTTGTAAACTTACGTATTACAACAATTCTCTCCATGGGAATAGCTTAGAACTTATTACTTCGATGGTTTCTTATAGTTCCCCATGAAACTTAGTGAAAACTTAGCCCTGCAATAATAGTTCACTTCAATTTCTTATAAAGTATGCATTTACCATGGAATAAAACGATTCCGTTTGCTCTAAAACGTTGTAAACTTACGTATTATAACAGTTCTGTCCATGGGAACAGATTAGAACTTATTACTTCGATGGTTCCTTATAGTTCTTCATGAAACTTAGTGAAAACTTAGCCTTGCAATAATAGTTCCCCTCAATTTCTTATAAAGTACGCATTTCCCATGGAATAAAACGATTCCGTTTGCTCTAAAACGTTGTAAACTTACATATTACAACAGTTCTGTCCATGGGAACAGCTTAGAACTTATTACTTCGATGGTTTCTTATAGTTTCCCATGAAACTTAGTGAAAACTTAGCCCCGCAATAAGAGTTCACCTCAAATTCTGATAAAGTACGCATTTCCCATGGAATAAAAAGATTCCGTTTGCTCTAAAACGTTGTAAACTTACGTATTACAACAATTCTCTCCATGGGAATAGCTAAGAACTTATTACTTCGATGGTTTCTTATAGTTCCCCATGAAACTTAGTGAAAACTTAGCCCTGCAATAATAGTTCACTTCAATTTCTTATAAAGTATGCATTTACCATGGAATAAAACGATTCCGTTTGCTCTAAAACGTTGTAAACTTACGTATTATAACAGTTCTGTCCATGGGAACAGATTAGAACTTATTACTTCGATGGTTTCTTATAGTTCCCCATGAAACTTAGTGAATACTTAGCCCCGCAATAATAGTTCACCTCAATTTCTTATAAAATACGCATTTCCCATGGAATAAAACGATTCCGTTTGCTCTAAAACGTTGTAAACTTACGTATTACAACAGTTCTGTCCATGGGAACAGCTTTGAACTTATTACTTCGATTGTTTCTTATAGTTCCCCAAGACACTTAGTGAAAACTTAGCTCCGCAATAATAGTTCACCTCAATTTATTATAAAGTACGCATTTCCCATGGAATAAAACGGTTCCGTTTGCTCTAAAACATTGTAAACTTACGTATTACAACAGTTCTGTCCATGGGAGCAGCTTAGAACTTATTACTTCGATGGTTTCTTATAGTTCCCCATGAAACTTAGTAACAACTAAGCCCTGCGATAATAGTTCACCTCAATTTCTTATAAATTACTCATTTCCCATGGATAAAAACGATTCCGTTTGCTCTAAAACGTTGTAAACTTACGTATTACAACAGTTCTGTCCATGGGAACAGCTTAGAACTTATTACTTCGATGGTTCCTTATAGTTCTTCATGAAACTTAGTGAAAACTTAGCCCCGCAATAATAGTTCACCTCAATTTCTTATAAAGTACGCATTTCCCATGGAATAAAACGATTCCGTTTGCTCTAAAACGTTGTAAACTTACATATTACAACAGTTCTGTCCATGGGAACAGCTTAGAACTTATTACTTCGATGGTTTCTTATAGTTCCCCATGAAACTTAGTGAAAACTTAGCCCCACAATAATAGTTCACCTCAATTTCTTATAAAGTACGCATTTCCCATGAATAAAAATGATTCCGTTTGCTCTAAAACGTTGTAAACTTACGTATTACAACAGTTCTGTCCATAGGAACAGCTTAGAACTTATTACTTCGATGGTTTCTTATAGTTTCCCATGAAACTTAGTGAAAACTTAGCCCTGAAATAATAGTTCACCTCAATTTCTTATAAAGTACGTATTTCCCATGGAATAAAACGATTCCGTTTGCTCTAAAACGTTGTAAACTTACGTATTACAACAGTTTTGTCCATGGGAACAGCTTGGAACTTATTACTTCGATGGTTTCTTATAGTTCCCAATGAAACTTAGTGTAAACTTAGCCCCGCAATAATAGTTCATCTCGATTTCTTATAAAGTACGCATTTCCCATGGAATAAAACGATTCCGTTTGCTCTAAAACGTTGTAAACGTACGTATTACAACAGTTCTGTCCATGGGAACAGCTTAGAACTTATTACTTCGATGGTTTCTTATAGTTCCCCATGAAACTTAGTGAAAACTTAGCCCTGCAATAATAGTTCACCTCAATTTCTTATAAAGTACGCATTTCCCATGGAATAAAACGATTCTGTTTGCTCTAAAACGTTGTAAACTTACATATTACAACAGTTCTGTCCATGGGAACAGCTTAGAACTTATTACTTCGATGGTTTCTTATAGTTTCCCATGAAACTTAGTGAAAACTTAGCCCCGCAATAAGAGTTCACCTCAAGTTCTGATAAAGTACGCATTTCCCATGGAATAAAAAGATTCCGTTTGCTCTAAAACGTTGTAAACTTACGTATTACAACAGTTCTGTCCGTGGGAACAGCTTAGAATTTATTACTTCGATGGTTCCTTATAGTTCTTCATGAAACTTAGTGAAAACTTAGCCCCGCAATATTAGTTCACCTCAATTTCTTATAAAGTACGCATTTCCCATGGAATAAAACGATTCCGTTTGCTCTAAATTGTTGTAAACGTACGTATTAAAACAGTTCTGTCCATGGGAACAGCTTAGAACTTTTTACTTCGATGGTTTCTTATAGTTCCCCATGAAACTTAGTGAAAACTTAGCCCCGCAATAATAGTTCCCCTCAATTTCTTATAAAGTACGCATTTCCCATGGAATAAAACGATTCCGTTTGCTCTAAAACGTTGTAAACTTACGTATTACAACAGTTCTGTCCATGGGAACAGCTTAGAACTTATTACTTCGATGGTGTCTTTTAGTTCCCCATGAAACTTAGTGAAAAATTACCCCTGCAATAAGAGATTACCTCAATTTCTTATAAAGTACGCATTTACAATGGAATAAAACGATTCCGTTTGCTCTAAAATATTGTAAAATTACGTATTACAACAGTTCTGTCAATGGGAACAGCTTAGAACTTATTACTTCGATGGTGTCTTTTAGTTCCCCATGAAACTTAGTGAAAAATTACCCCTGCAATAAGAGATTACCTCAATTTCTTATAAAGTACGCATTTTCCATGGAATAAAACGATTCCATTTGCTCTAAAACGTTGTAAACTTACGTATTACAACAGTTCTGTCAATGGGAACAGCTTAGAACTTATAACTTCGATGGTTTCTTATAGTTCCCCATGAAACTTAGTGAAAACTTAGCCCCGCAATAATAGTTCACGTCAATTTCTTATAAAGTACGCATTTCCCATGGAATAAAACGATTCCGTTTGCTCTAAAACGTTGTAAACTTACGTATTACAACAGTTTTGTCCATGGCAACAGCTTAGAACTTATTACTTCGATGGTTTCTTATAGTTTCCTATGAAACTTAGTGTAAACTTAGCCCCGCAATAATAGTTCATCTTAATTTATTATAAAGTACGCATTTCCCATGGAATGAAACGATTCCGTTTGCTCTAAAACGTTGTAAACGTACGTATTACAACAGTTCTGTCCGTGGGAACAGCTTAGAATTTATTACTTCGATGGTTCCTTATAGTTCTTCATGAAACTTAGTGAAAACTTAGCCCCGCAATAATAGTTCACCTCAATTTCTTATAAAGTACGTATTTCCCATGGAATAAAACGATTCCGTTTGCTCTAAAACGTTGTAAACTTACGTATTACAACAGTTTTGTCCATGGGAACAGCTTAGAACTTATTACTTCGATGGTTTCTTATAGTTCCCAATGAAACTTAGTGTAAACTTAGCCCCGCAATAATAGTTCATCTCAATTTCTTATAAAGTACGCATTTCCCATGGAATAAAACGATTCCGTTTGCTCTAAAACGTTGTAAACGTACGTATTACAACAGTTCTGTCTATGGGAACAGCTTAGAACTTATTACTTCGATGGTTTCTTATAGTTCCCCATGAAACTTAGTGAAAACTTAGCCCTGCAATAATAGTTCACCTCAATTTCTTATAAAGTACGCATTTCCCATGGAATAAAACGATTCCGTTTGCTCTAAAACGTTGTAAACTTACATATTACAACAGTTCTGTCCATGGGAACAGCTTAGAACTTATTACTTCGATGGTTTCTTATAGTTTCCCATGAAACTTAGTGAAAACTTAGCCCCGCAATAAGAGTTCACCTCAAATTCTGATAAAGTACGCATTTCCCATGGAATAAAAAGATTCCGTTTGCTCTAAAACGTTGTAAACTTACGTATTACAACAGTTCTGTCCGTGGGAACAGCTTAGAATTTATTACTTCGATGGTTCCTTATAGTTCTTCATGAAAATTAGTGAAAACTTAGCCCTGCAATAATAGTTCCCCTCAATTTCTTATAAAGTACGCATTTCCCATGGAATAAAACGATTCCGTTTGCTCTAAAACGTTGTAAACTTACATATTACAACAGTTCTGTCCATGGGAACAGCTTAGAACTTATTACTTCGATGGTTTCTTATAGTTTCCCATGAAACTTAGTGAAAACTTAGCCCCGCAATAAGAGTTCACCTCAAATTCTGATAAAGTACGCATTTCCCATGGAATAAAAAGATTCCGTTTGCTCTAAAACGTTGTAAACTTACGTATTACAACAATTCTCTCCATGGGAATAGCTTAGAACTTATTACTTCGATGGTTTCTTATAGTTCCCCATGAAACTTAGTGAAAACTTAGCCCTGCAATAATAGTTCACTTCAATTTCTTATAAAGTATGCATTTACCATGGAATAAAACGATTCCGTTTGCTCTAAAACGTTGTAAACTTACGTATTATAACAGTTCTGTCCATGGGAACAGATTAGAACTTATTACTTCGATGGTTTCTTATAGTTCCCCATGAAACTTAGTGAATACTTAGCCCCGCAATAATAGTTCACCTCAATTTCTTATAAAATACGCATTTCCCATGGAATAAAACGATTCCGTTTGCTCTAAAACGTTGTAAACTTACGTATTACAACAGTTCTGTCCATGGGAACAGCTTTGAACTTATTACTTCGATTGTTTCTTATAGTTCCCCAAGACACTTAGTGAAAACTTAGCTCCGCAATAATAGTTCACCTCAATTTATTATAAAGTACGCATTTCCCATGGAATAAAACGGTTCCGTTTGCTCTAAAACATTGTAAACTTACGTATTACAACAGTTCTGTCCATGGGAGCAGCTTAGAACTTATTACTTCGATGGTTTCTTATAGTTCCCCATGAAACTTAGTAACAACTAAGCCCCGCGATAATAGTTCACCTCAATTTCTTATAAAGTACTCATTTCCCATGGATAAAAACGATTCCGTTTGCTCTAAAACGTTGTAAACTTACGTATTACAACAGTTCTGTCCATGGGAACAGCTTAGAACTTATTACTTTGATGGTTTTTTATAGTTCCCCATGAAACTCAGTGAAAACTTAGCCCCGCAATAATAGTTCACCTCAATTTCTTATAAAGTACGCATTTCCCATGGAATAAAACGATTCCGTTTGCTCTAAAACGTTGTAAACTACGTATTACAACAGTTCTGTCCATGGGAACAGCTTAGAACTTATTACTTCGATGGTTTCTTATAGTTTCCCATGAATCTTAGTGAAAACTTAGCCCCGCAATAAGAGTTCACCTCAATTTCTTATAAAGTACGCATTTCCCATGGATTAAAACGATTCCGTTTGCTCTACAACGTTGTAAACTCACGTACTACAACAGTTTTGTCCATGGCAACAGCTTAGAACTTATTACTTCGATGGTTTCTTATAGTTCCCAATGAAACTTAGTGTAAACTAAGCCCCGCAATAATAGTTCATCTCAATTTCTTATAAAGTACGCATATCCCATGGAATGAAACGATTCCGTTTGCTCTAAAACGTTGTAAACGTACGTATTACAACAGTTCTGTCCATGGGAACAGCTTAGAATTTATTACTTCGATGGTTCCTTATAGTTCTTCATGAAACTTAGTGAAAACTTAGCCCCGCAATAATAGTTCACCTCAATTTCTTATAAAGTACGCATTTCCCATGGAATAAAACGATTCCGTTTGCTCTAAAACGTTGTAAACTTACATATTACAACAGTTCTGTCCATGGGAACAGCTTAGAACTTATTACTTCGATGGTTTCTTATAGTTTCCCATGAAACTTAGTGAAAACTTAGCCCCACAATAATAGTTCACCTCAATTTCTTATAAAGTACGCATTTCCCATGAAATAGAATGATTCCGTTTGCTCTAAAACGTTGTAAACTTACGTATTACAACAGTTCTGTCCATAGGAACAGCTTAGAACTTATTACTTCGATGGTTTCTTATAGTTTCCCATGAAACTTAGTGAAAACTTAGCCCTGAAATAATAGTTCACCTCAATTTCTTATAAAGTACGTATTTCCCATGGAATAAAACGATTCCGTTTGCTCCAAAACGTTGTAAACTTACGTATTACAACAGTTTTGTCCATGGGAACAGCTTGGAACTTATTACTTCGATGGTTTCTTATAGTTCCCAATGAAACTTAGTGTAAACTTAGCCCCGCAATAATAGTTCATCTCGATTTCTTATAAAGTACGCATTTCCCATGGAATAAAACGATTCCGTTTGCTCTAAAACGTTGTAAACGTACGTATTACAACAGTTCTGTCCATGGGAACAGCTTAGAACTTATTACTTCGATGGTTTCTTATAGTTCCCCATGAAACTTAGTGAAAACTTAGCCCTGCAATAATAGTTCACCTCAATTTCTTATAAAGTACGCATTTCCCATGGAATAAAACGATTCTGTTTGCTCTAAAACGTTGTAAACTTACATATTACAACAGTTCTGTCCATGGGAACAGCTTAGAACTTATTACTTCGATGGTTTCTTATAGTTTCCCATGAAACTTAGTGAAAACTTAGCCCCGCAATAAGAGTTCACCTCAAATTCTGATAAAGTACGCATTTCCCATGGAATAAAAAGATTCCGTTTGCTCTAAAACGTTGTAAACTTATGTATTACAACAGTTCTGTCCGTGGGAACAGCTTAGAATTTATTACTTCGATGGTTCCTTATAGTTCTTCATGAAACTTAGTGAAAACTTAGCCCCGCAATATTAGTTCACCTCAATTTCTTATAAAGTACGCATTTCCCATGGAATAAAACGATTCCGTTTGCTCTAAATTGTTGTAAACGTACGTATTAAAACAGTTCTGTCCATGGGAACAGCTTAGAACTTTTTACTTCGATGGTTTCTTATAGTTCCCCATGAAACTTAGTGAAAACTTAGCCCCGCAATAATAGTTCCCCTCAATTTCTTATAAAGTACGCATTTCCCATGGAATAAAACGATTCCGTTTGCTCTAAAACGTTGTAAACTTACGTATTACAACAGTTCTGTCCATGGGAATAGCTTAGAACTTATTACTTCGATGGTTTCTTATAGTTCCCCATGAAACTTAGTGAAAACTTAGCCCTGCAATAATAGTTCACTTCAATTTCTTATAAAGTATGCATTTACCATGGAATAAAATGATTCCGTTTGCTCTAAAACGTTGTAAACTTACGTATTATAACAGTTCTGTCCATGGGAACAGATTAGAACTTATTACTTCGATGGTTTCTTATAGTTCCCCATGAAACTTAGTGAATACTTAGCCCCGCAATAATAGTTCACCTCAATTTCTTATAAAATACCAATTTCCCATGCAATAAAACGATTCCGTTTGCTCTAAAACGGTTTAAACTTACGTATTACAACAGTTCTGTCCATGGGAACAGCTTTGAACTTATTACTTCGATTGTTTCTTATAGTTCCCCATACAACTAAGTGAAAACTTAGCCCCGTAATAATAGTTCACCTCAATTTCTTATAAAGTTCGCATTTCCCATTGAATAAAACGATTCCGTTTGCTCTAAAACGTTGTAAACTTACGTTTTACAACAGTTCTGTCCAAGGGAATAGCTTAGAACTTATTACTTCGATGGTTTCTTATAGTTCCCCATGAAACTTAGTGAAAACTTAGCCCCGCAATAATAGTTCACCTCATTTTCTTATAAAGTACACATTTCCCATGGAATAAAACGATTCCGTTTGCTCTAAAACGTTGTAAACTTACGTATTACAACAGTTCTGTCCATAAGAACAGCTTTGAACTTATTACTTCGATTGTTTCTTATAGTTCCCCATACAACTAAGTGAAAACCTAGCCCCGCAATAATAGTTCACCTCAATTTCTTATAAAGTACGCATTTCCCATTGAATAAAACGATTCCGTTTGCTCTAAAACGTTGTAAACCTATGTTTTACAACAGTTCTGTCCAAGGGAATAGCTTAGAACTTATTACTTCGATGGTTTCTTATAGTTCCCCATGAAACTTAGTGAAAACTTAGCCCCGCAATAATAGTTCACCTCATTTTCTTATAAAGTACGCATTTACTATGGAATAAAACGATTCCGTTTGCTCTAAAACGTTGTAAACTTACGTATTACAACAGTTCTGTCCATGGGAACAGCTTAGAACTTATTACTTCGATGGTTTCTTATAGTTTCCCATGAATCTTAGTGAAAACTTAGCCCCGCAATAAGAGTTCACCTCAATTTCTTATAAAGTACGCATTTCCCATGGATTAAAACGATTCCGTTTGCTCTAAAACGTTGTAAACTTACGTATTACAACAGTTCTGTCCATGGGAACAGCTTAGAACTTATTACTTCGATGGTTTCTTATAGTTCCCAATGAGACTTAGTGTAAACTTAGCCCCGCAATAATAGTTCATCTCAATTTCTTATAAAGTACGCATTTCCCATGGAATAAAACGATTCCGTTTGCTCTAAAACGTTGTAAACTTACGTATTACAACAGTTCTGTCCATGGGAACAGCTTAGAACTTATTACTTCGATGGTTTCTTATAGTTCCCCATGAAACTTAGTGAAAACTTAGCCCCGCAATAATAGTTCTTCTCAATTTCTTATAAAGTACGCATTTCCCATGGAATAAAACGATTCCGTTTGCTCTAAAACGTTGTAAACTTACGTATTACAACAGTTCTCTCCATGGGAATAGCTTAGAACTTATTACTTCGATGGTTTCTTATAGTTCCCCATGAAAATTAGTGAAAACTTAGCCCTGCAATAATAGTTCACTTCAATTTCTTATAAAGTACGCATTTATCATGGAATAAAACGATTCCGTTTGCTCTAAAACGTTGTAAACTTACGTATTACAACAGTTTTGTCCATGGGAACAGCTTAGAACTTATTACTTCGATGGTTTCTTATAGTTCCCCATGAAACTTAGAGTAAACTTAGCCCCGCAATAATAGTTCACTTCAATTTCTTATAAAGTACGCATTTACCATGTAATAAAACGATTCTGTTTGCTCTAAAACGTTGTAAACTTACGTATTACAACAGTTCTGTCCATAGGAACAGCTTAGAACTTATTACTTCGATGGTTTCTGATAGTTCCCCATGAAACTCAGTGAAAACTTAGCCCCGCAATAATAGTTCACCTCAATTTCTTATAAAGTACGCATTTCCCATGGAATAAAACGATTCCGTTTGCTCTAAAACGTTGTAAACTTCCGTATAACAACATTTCTGCCAATGAAAACAGCTTAGAATTTATTACTTCGATGTTTTCTTATAGTTCCCCATGAAACTTAGCGAAAACTTAGCCCCGCAATAATAGTTCACCTCAATTTCTTATAAAGTACGCATTTCCCATGGAATAAAATGATTCCGTTTGCTCTAAAACGTTGTAAACTTACGTATTACAACAGTTCTGTCCATGGGAACAGCTTAGAACTTATTACTTCGATTGTTTCTTATAGTTCCCCATGAAACTTAGTGAAAACTTAGCCCAGCAATAATAGTTCACCTCGATTTCTTATAAAGTACGCATTTCCCATGGAATAAAACGATTCCGTTTGCTCTTAAACGTTGTAAACTTACGTATTACAACAGTTCTCTCCATGGAAAAAGCTTAGAACTTATTACTTCGATGGTTTCTTATAGTTCCCATGAAACTAAGTGAAAACTTTTTCCTGCAATAATAGTTCACCTCAATTTCTTATAAAGTACCCATTTCCCATGGAATAAAACGATTCCGTTTGCTCAAAAACGTTGTAAACTTACGTATCACAACAGTTCTTTCCATGGGAACAGCTTAGAACTTATTACTTCGATGGTTTCTTCTAGTTCCCCATGAAACTTAGTGAAAACTTAGCCCCGCAATAATAGTTCACTTCAATTTCTTTTAAAGTACGCATTTCCCATGGAATAAAACGATTCCGTTTGCTCTAAAACGTTGTAAACTTACGTATTACAACAGTTTTGTCCATGGGAACAGCTTAGAACTTATTACTTCGATGGTTTCTTATAGTTCCCCATGAAACTTAGAGAAAACTTAGCTCCGCAATAATAGTTCACTTCAATTTCTTATAAAGTACGCATTTACCATGTAATAAAACGATTCTGTTTGCTCTAAAACGTTGTAAACTTACGTATTACAACAGTTCTGTCCATAGGAACAGCTTAGAACTTATTACTTCGATGGTTTCTGATAGTTCCCCATGAAACTCAGTGAAAACTTAGCCCCGCAATAATAGTTCACCTCAATTTCTTATAAAGTACGCATTTCCCATGGAATAAAACGATTCCGTTTGCTCTAAAACGTTGTAAACTACGTATTACAACAGTTCTGTCCTTGGGAACAGCTTAGAACTTATTACTTCGATGGTTTCTTATAGTTCCCTTTGAAACTTAGTGAAAACTTAGCCCCGCAATAATAGTCCACCTCAATTTCTTATAAACTACGCATTTCCCATGGAATAAAACGATTCCGTTTGCTCTAAAACGTTGTAAACTTCCGTATAACAACATTTCTGTCCATGGAAACAGCTTAGAATTTATTACTTCGATGTTTTCTTATAGTTCCCCATGAAACTTAGCGAAAACTTAGCCCCGCAATAATAGTTCACCTCAATTTCTTATAAAGTACGCATTTCCCATGGAATAAAATGATTCCGTTTGCTCTAAAACGTTGTAAACTTACGTATTACAACAGTTCTGTCCATGGGAACAGCTTAGAACTTATTACTTCGATTGTTTCTTATAGTTCCCCATGAAACTTAGTGAAAACTTAGCCCGGCAATAATAGTTCACCTCGATTTCTTATAAAGTACGCATTTCCCATGGAATAAAACGATTCCGTTTGCTCTTAAACGTTGTAAACTTACGTATTACAACAGTTCTCTCCATGGAAAAAGCTTAGAACTTATTACTTCGATGGTTTCTTATAGTTCCCATGAAACTAAGTGAAAACTTTTTCCTGCAATAATAGTTCACCTCAATTTCTTATAAAGTACCCATTTCCCATGGAATAAAACGATTCCGTTTGCTCAAAAACGTTGTAAACTTACGTATCACAACAGTTCTTTCCATGGGAACAGCTTAGAACTTATTACTTCGATGGTTTCTTCTAGTTCCCCATGAAACTTAGTGAAAACTTAGCCCCGCAATAATAGTTCACTTCAATTTCTTTTAAAGTACGCATTTCCCATGGAATAAAACGATTCCGTTTGCTCTAAAATGTTGTAAACTTATGTATTACAACAGTTCTGTCCATGGGAACAGCTTAGAACTTATTACTTCGATGGTTTCTTATAGTTCCCCATGAAACTTAGTAAAAACTTAGCCCCGCAATTAGAGTTCACCTCAATTTCTTATAAAGTACGAATTTCCCATGGAATAAAACGATTCCGTTTGTTCTAAAACGTTGTAAACTTAGGTATTACCACAGTTCTGTCCATGGGAATAACTTACAACTTATTACTTCGATGGTTTCTTATAGTTCCCCATGAAACTTAGTGAAAAGTTAGCCCAGCAATAAGAGTTCACCTCGATTTCTTATAAAGTACGCATTTCCCATGGAATAAAATGATTCTGTTTGCTCTTAAACATTGTAAACTACGTATTACAACAGTTCTGTCCATGGGAACAGCTTAGAACTTATTACTTCGAAGGTTTTTTATAGTTCCCCATAAAACATAGTGAAAGCTTAGCCCCGAAATAATAGTTCACCTCAATTTCTTATAAACTACGCATTTCCCATGGAATAAAACGATTCCGTTTGCTCTAAAACGTTGTAAACTTACGTATTACAACAGTTCTGTCCATGGGAATAGCTTAGAACTTAAAACTTCGATAGTTCCTTATTGTTCCCCATGAAACTTAGTGAAAACTTAGCCCCACAATAATAGTTCACCTCAATTTCTTATAAAGTACGCATTTCCCATGGAATAAAACGATTCCGTTTGCTCTAAAACGTTGTAAACTTACATATTACAACAGTTCTGTCCATGGGAACAGCTTAGAACTTATTACTTCGATAGTTTCTTATTGTTCCCAATGAAACTTTGTGAAAACTTAGCCCTGCAATATTAGTTCACCTCAATTTCTTATACAGTACGCATTTTCCATGGAATAAAACGATTCTGTTTGCTCTAAAACGTTGTAAACTTACGTATTACAACAGTTCTGTCCATGGGAACAGCTTAGAACTTATTACTTCGATGGTTTCTTATAGTTCCCCATGAAACTTAGTGAAAACTTAGCCCCGCAATAATAGTTCACCTCAATTTCTTATAAAGTACGCATTTCCCATGGAATAAAACGATTCCGTTTGCTCTAAAACGTTGTAAACTTACGTATTACAACAGTTCTGTCCATGGCAACAGCTTAGAACTTATTACTTCGATGTTTTCTTATAGTTCCCCATGAAAATTAGTGAAAACTTAGCCCCGCAATAATAGTTCACCTCAATTTCTTATAAATTACGCATTTCCCTTGGAATAAAACGATTCTGTTTGCTCTAAAACGTTTTAAACTTACGTATTACAACACTTCTGTCCATGGGAACAGCTTAGAACTTATTACTTCGATGGTTTCTTATAGTTCCCAATGAAACTTAGTGAAAACTTAGCCCCGCAATAAGAGTTCACCTCAATTTCTTATCAAGTACCCATTTCCCATGGAATAAAACGATTCCGTTTGCTCAAAAACGTTGTAAACTTACGTATCACAACAGTTCTTTCCATGGGAACATCTTAGAACTTATTACTTCGATGGTTTCTTCTAGTTCCCCATGAAACTTAGTGAAAACTTAGCCCCGCAATAATAGTTCACTTCAATTTCTTTTAAAGTATGCATTTCCCATGGAATAAAACGATTCCGTTTGCTCTAAAACGTTGTAAACTTATGTATTACAACAGTTCTGTCCATGGGAACAGCTTAGAACTTATTACTTCGATGGTTTCTTATAGTTCCCCATGAAACTTAGTAAAAACTTAGCCCCGCAATAAGAGTTCACCTCAATTTCTTATAAAGTACGAATTTCCCATGGAATACAACGATTCCGTTTGTTCTAAAACGTTGTAAACTTAGGTATTACCACAGTTCTGTCCATGGGAATAACTTACAACTTATTACTTCGATGGTTTCTTATAGTTCCCCATGAAACTTAGTGAAAAGTTAGCCCAGCAATAAGAGTTCACCTCGATTTCTTATAAAGTACGCATTTCCCATGGAATAAAATGATTCTGTTTGCTCTTAAACATTGTAAACTACGTATTACAACAGTTCTGTCCATGGGAACAGCTTAGAACTTATTACTTCGAAGGTTTTTTATAGTTCCCCATAAAACATAGTGAAAGCTTAGCCCCGAAATAATAGTTCACCTCAATTTCTTATAAACTACGCATTTCCCATCGAATAAAACGATTCCGTTTGCTCTAAAACGTTGTAAACTTACGTATTACAACAGTTCTGTCCATGGGAATAGCTTAGAACTTAAAACTTCGATAGTTCCTTATTGTTCCCCATGAAACTTAGTGAAAACTTAGCCCCACAATAATAGTTCACCTCAATTTCTTATAAAGTACGCATTTCCCATGGAATAAAACGATTCCGTTTGCTCTAAAACGTTGTAAACTTACATATTACAACAGTTCTGTCCATGGGAACAGCTTAGAACTTATTACTTCGATAGTTTCTTATTGTTCCCAATGAAACTTTGTGAAAACTTAGCCCTGCAATATTAGTTCACCTCAATTTCTTATACAGTACGCATTTCCCATGGAATAAAACGATTCTGTTTGCTCTAAAACGTTGTAAACTTACGTATTACAACAGTTCTGTCCATGGGAACAGCTTAGAACTTATTACTTCGATGGTTTCTTATAGTTCCCCATGAAACTTAGTGAAAACTTAGCCCCGCAATAATAGTTTACCTCAATTTCTTATAAATTACGCATTTCCCTTGGAATAAAACGATTCTGTTTGCTCTAAAACGTTTTAAACTTACGTATTACAACACTTCTGTCCATGGGAACAGCTTAGAACTTATTACTTCGATGGTTTCTTATAGTTCCCAATGAAACTTAGTGAAAACTTAGCCCCGCAATAAGAGTTCACCTCAATTTCTTATCAAGTACCCATTTCCCATGGAATAAAACGATTCCGTTTGCTCAAAAACGTTGTAAACTTACGTATCACAACAGTTCTTTCCATGGGAACATCTTAGAACTTATTACTTCGATGGTTTCTTCTAGTTCCCCATGAAACTTAGTGAAAACTTAGCCCCGCAATAATAGTTCACTTCAATTTCTTTTAAAGTATGCATTTCCCATGGAATAAAACGATTCCGTTTGCTCTAAAACGTTGTAAACTTATGTATTACAACAGTTCTGTCCATGGGAACAGCTTAGAACTTATTACTTCGATGGTTTCTTATAGTTCCCCATGAAACTTAGTAAAAACTTAGCCCCGCAATAAGAGTTCACCTCAATTTCTTATAAAGTACGAATTTCCCATGGAATAAAACGATTCCGTTTGTTCTAAAACGTTGTAAACTTAGGTATTACCACAGTTCTGTCCATGGGAATAACTTACAACTTATTACTTCGATGGTTTCTTATAGTTCCCAATGAAACTTAGTGAAAAGTTAGCCCAGCAATAAGAGTTCACCTCGATTTCTTATAAAGTACGCATTTCCCATGGAATAAAATGATTCTGTTTGCTCTTAAACATTGTAAACTACGTATTACAACAGTTCTGTCCATGGGAACAGCTTAGAACTTATTACTTCGAAGGTTTTTTATAGTTCCCCATAAAACATAGTGAAAGCTTAGCCCCGAAATAATAGTTCACCTCAATTTCTTATAAACTACGCATTTCCCATCGAATAAAACGATTCCGTTTGCTCTAAAACGTTGTAAACTTACGTATTACAACAGTTCTGTCCATGGGAATAGCTTAGAACTTAAAACTTCGATAGTTCCTTATTGTTCCCCATGAAACTTAGTGAAAACTTAGCCCCACAATAATAGTTCACCTCAATTTCTTATAAAGTACGCATTTCCCATGGAATAAAACGATTCCGTTTGCTCTAAAACGTTGTAAACTTACATATTACAACAGTTCTGTCCATGGGAACAGCTTAGAACTTATTACTTCGATAGTTTCTTATTGTTCCCAATGAAACTTTGTGAAAACTTAGCCCTGCAATATTAGTTCACCTCAATTTCTTATACAGTACGCATTTCCCATTGAATAAAACGATTCTGTTTGCTCTAAAACGTTGTAAACTTACGTATTACAACAGTTCTGTCCATGGGAACAGCTTAGAACTTATTACTTCGATGGTTTCTTATAGTTCCCCATGAAACTTAGTGAAAACTTAGCCCCGCAATAATAGTTCACCTCAATTTCTTATAAAGTACGCATTTCCCATGGAAAAAAACGATTCCGTTTGCTCTAAAACGTTGTAAACTTACGTATTACAACAGTTCTGTCCATGGCAACAGCTTAGAACTTATTACTTCGATGTTTTCTTATAGTTCCCCATGAAAATTAGTGAAAACTTAGCCCCGCAATAATAGTTCACCTCAATTTCTTATAAAGTACGCATTTCCCATGGAATAAAACGATTCCGTTTGCTCTAAAACGTTGAAAACTTACGTATTACAACAGTTCTGTCCATGGGAACAGCTTAGAACTTATTACTACGATGGTTTCTTATAGTTCCCGATGAAACTTAGTGAAAACTTAGCCCCGCAATAATAGTTCACCTCAATTTCTTATAAAGTACGCATTTCCCTTGGAATAAAACGATTCTGTTTGCTCTAAAACGTTTTAAACTTACGTATTACAACACTTCTGTCCATGGGAACAGCTTAGAACTTATTACTTCGATGGTTTCTTATAGTTCCCAATGAAACTTAGTGAAAACTTAGCCCCGCAATAAGAGTTCACCTCAATTTCTTATCAAGTACGCATTTCCCATGGAATAAAAGGATTCCGTTTGCTCTAAAACGTTGTAAACTTACGTATTACAACAGTTTTGTCCATGGGAATAGCTTGGAACTTAAAACTTCGATGGTTCCTTATAGTTCCCCATGAAACTTAGTGAAAACTTAGCCCCGAAATAATAGTTCAGCTCAATTTCTTATAAAGTACGCATTTCCCATGGAATAAAACGATTCCGTTTGCTCTAAAACGTTGTAAACTTACGTATTACAACAGTTTTGTCCATGGGAATAGCTTGGAACTTAAAACTTCGATGGTTCCTTATAGTTCCCCATGAAACTTAGTGAAAACTTAGCCCCGCAATAATAGTTCACCTCAATTTCTTATAAAGTACGCATTTCCCATGGAATAAAACGATTCCGTTTGCTCTAAAACGTTGTAAACTTACATATTACAACAGTTCTGCCCATGGGAACAGCTTAGAACTTATTACTTCGATGGTTTCTTATAGTTCCCCATGAAACTTAGTGAAAACTCAGCCCTGCAATAATAGCTCACCTCAATTTCTTATAAAGTACGCATTTTCCATGGAATAAAACAATTCCGTTTGCTCTAAAACGTTGTAAACTACGTATTACAACAGTTCTGTCCATTGAAACAGCTTAGAACTTATTACTTCGACTGTTTCTTATAGTTCCCCATGAAACTTAGTGAAAACTTAGCCCCGCCATAAGAGTTCACCTCAATTTCTTATAAAGTACGCATTTCCCATGGAATAAAACGACTCCGTTTGCTCTAAAACGTTGTAAACTTACGTATTACAACAGTTCTGTCCATGGGAACAGCTTAGAACTTATTACTTCGATGGTTTCTTATAGTTCCCTATGAAACTTGGTGAAAACTTAGCCCTGCAATAATAGTTCACCTAAATTTCTTATAAAGTACGCATTTCCCATGGAATAAAACCATTCCGTTTGCTCTAAGACGTTGTAAACTTACGTATTACAACAGTTTTGTCCATGGGAACAGCTTAGAGCTTATTACTTCGATGGTTTCTTATAGTTCCCCATGAAACTAAGTGAAAACTTAGCCCTGCAATAATAGTTCACCTCCATTTCTTATAAAGTACGCATTTCCCATGGAATAAAACGATTCCGTTTGCTCTAAAACGTTGTAAACTACGTATTACAACAGTTCTGTCCATGAGAACAGCTTAGAAGTTATTACTGCGAAGGTTTTTTATAGTTCCCCATAAAACATAGTGAAAGCTTAGCCCCGAAATAATAGTTAACCTCAATTTCTTATAAACTACGCATTTCCCATGGAATAAAACGATTCCGTTTGCTCTAAAACGTTGTAAACTTACGTATTACAACAGTTCTGTCCATGGGAATAGCTTAGAACTTAAAACTTCGATAGTTCCTTATAGTTCCCCATGAAACTTAGTGAAAACTTAGCCCCGCAATAATAGTTCACCTCAATTTCTTATAAAGTACGCATTTCCCATGGAATAAAACGATTCCGTTTGCTCTAAAACGTTGTAAACTTACATATTACAACAGTTCTGTCCATGGGAACAGCTTAGAACTTATTACTTCGATGGTTTCTTATAGTTCCCCATGAAACTTGGTGAAAACTTAGCCCTGCAATAATAGTTCACCTCAATTTCTTATAAAGTACGCATTTCCCATGGAATAAAACGATTCCGTTTGCTCTAAAACGTTGTAAACTACGTATTACATCAGTTCTGTCCATGAGAACAGCTTAGAACTTATTACTTCGAAGGTTTTTTATAGTTCCCTATAAAAAATAGTGAAAGCTTAGCCCCGAAATAATAGTTCACCTCAATTTCTTATAAACTACGCATTTCCCATGGAATAAAACGATTCCGTTTGCTCTAAAACGTTGTAAACTTACGTATTACAACAGTTCTGTCCATGGGAATAGCTTAGAACTTAAAACTTCGATAGTTCCTTATAGTTCCCCATGAAACTTAGTGAAAACTTAGCCCCGCAATAATAGTTCACCTCAATTTCTTATAAAGTACGCATTTCCCACGGAATAAAACGATTCCGTTTGCTCTAAAACGTTGTAAACTTACATATTACAACAGTTCTGTCCACGGGAACAGCTTAGAACTTATTACTTCGATGGTTTCTTATAGTTCCCCATGAAACTTGGTGAAAACTTAGCCCTGCAATAATAGTTCACCTCAATTTCTTATAAAGTACGCATTTCCCATGGAATAAAACGATTCTGTTTGCTCTAAAACGTTTTAAACTTACGTATTACAACACTTCTGTCCATGGGAACAGCTTAGAACTTCTTACTTCGATGGTTTCTTATAGTTCCCCATGAAACTTAGTGAAAACTTAGCCCCGCAATAAGAGTTCACCTCAATTTCTTATCAAGTACGCATTTCCCATGGAATAAAACGATTCCGTTTGCTCTAAAACGTTGTAAACTTACGTATTACAACAGTTTTGTCCATGGGAATAGCTTGGAACTTAAAACTTCGATGGTTCCTTATAGTTCCCCATGAAACTTAGTGAAAACTTAGCCCCGCAATAATAGTTCACCTCAATTTCTTATAAAGTACGCATTTCCAATGGAATAAAACGATTCCGTTTGCTCTAAAACGTTGTAAACTTACATATTACAACAGTTCTGCCCATGGGAACAGCTTAGAACTTATTACTTCGATGGTTTCTTATAGTTCCCCATGAAACTTAGTGAAAACTCGGCCCTGCAATAATAGCTCACCTCAATTTCTTATAAAGTACGCATTTTCCATGGAATAAAACGATTCCGTTTGCTCTAAAACGTTGTAAACTACGTATTACAACAGTTCTGTCCATTGAAACAGCTTAGAACTTATTACTTCGACTGTTTCTTATAGTTCCCCATGAAACTTAGTGAAAACTTAGCCCCGCCATAAGAGTTCACCTCAATTTCTTATAAAGTACGCATTTCCCATGGAATAAAACGACTCCGTTTGCTCTAAAACGTTGTAAACTTACGTATTACAACAGTTCTGTCCATGGGAACAGCTTAGAACTTATTACTTCGATGGTTTCTTATAGTTCCCTATGAAACTTGGTGAAAACTTAGCCCTGCAATAATAGTTCACCTAAATTTCTTATAAAGTACGCATTTCCCATGGAATAAAACCATTCCGTTTGCTCTAAGACGTTGTAAACTTACGTATTACAACAGTTTTGTCCATGGGAACAGCTTAGAGCTTATTACTTCGATGGTTTCTTATAGTTCCCCATGAAACTTAGTGAAAACTTAGCCCTGCAATAATAGTTCACCTCCATTTCTTATAAAGTACGCATTTCCCATGGAATAAAACGATTCCGTTTGCTCTAAAACGTTGTAAACTACGTATTACAACAGTTCTGTCCATGAGAACAGCTTAGAAGTTATTACTTCGAAGGTTTTTTATAGTTCCCCATAAAACATAGTGAAAGCTTAGCCCCGAAATAATAGTTAACCTCAATTTCTTATAAACTACGCATTTCCCATGGAATAAAACGATTCCGTTTGCTCTAAAACGTTGTAAACTTACGTATTACAACAGTTCTGTCCATGGGAATAGCTTAGAACTTAAAACTTCGATAGTTCCTTATAGTTCCCCATGAAACTTAGTGAAAACTTAGCCCCGCAATAATAGTTCACCTCAATTTCTTATAAAGTACGCATTTCCCATGGAATAAAACGATTCCGTTTGCTCTAAAACGTTGTAAACTTACATATTACAACAGTTCTGTCCATGGGAACAGCTTAGAACTTATTACTTCGATAGTTTGTTATAGTTCCCCATGAAACTTGGTGAAAACTTAGCCCTGCAATAATAGTTCACCTCAATTTCTTATAAAGTACGCATTTCCCATGGAATAAAACGATTCCGTTTGCTCTAAAACGTTGTAAACTACGTATTACAACAGTTCTGTCCATGAGAACAGCTTAGAACTTATTACTTCGAAGGTTTTTTATAGTTCCCTATAAAAAATAGTGAAAGCTTAGCCCCGAAATAATAGTTCACCTCAATTTCTTATAAACTACGCATTTCCCATGGAATAAAACGATTCCGTTTGCTCTAAAACGTTGTAAACTTACGTATTACAACATTTCTGTCCATGGGAATAGCTTAGAACTTAAAACTTCGATAGTTCCTTATAGTTCCCCATGAAACTTAGTGAAAACTTAGCCCCGCAATAATAGTTCACCTCAATTTCTTATAAAGTACGCATTTCCCACGGAATAAAACGATTCCGTTTGCTCTAAAACGTTGTAAACTTACATATTACAACAGTTCTGTCCACGGGAACAGCTTAGAACTTATTACTTCGATAGTTTCTTATAGTTCCCCATGAAACTTGGTGAAAACTTAGCCCTGCAATAATAGTTCACCTCAATTTCTTATAAAGTACGCATTTCCCATAGAATAAAACGATTCCGTTTGCTCTAAAACGTTGTAAACTTACGTATTACAACAGTTCTGTCTATGGGAATAGCTTGGAACTTAAAACTTCGATGGTTCCTTATAGTTCCCCATGAAACTTAGTGAAAACTTAGCCCCGCAATAATAGTTCACCTCAATTTCTTATAAAGTACGAATTTCCCATGGAATAAAACGATTCCGTTTGCTCTAAAACGTTGTAAACTTACATATTACAACAGTTCTGTCCATGGGAACAGCTTAGAACTAATTACTTCGATGGTTTCTTATAGTTCCCCATGAAACTTAGTGAAAACTCAGCCCTGCAATAATAGCTCACCTCAATTTCTTATAAAGTACGCATTTTCCATGGAATAAAACGATTCCGTTTGCTCTAAAACGTTGTAAACTACGTATTACAACAGTTCTGTCCATTGAAACAGCTTAGAACTTATTACTTCGACTGTTTCTTATAGTTCCCTATGAAACTTGTTGAAAACTTAGCCCTGCAATAATAGTTCACCTAAATTTCTTATAAAGTACGCATTTCCCATGGAATAAAATCATTCCGTTTGCTCTAAGACGTTGTAAACTTACGTATTACAACAGTTCTGTCTATGGGAATAGCTTGGAACTTAAAACTTCGATGGTTCCTTATAGTTCCCCATGAAACTTAGTGAAAACTTAGCCCCGCAATAATAGTTCACCTCAATTTCTTATAAAGTACGAATTTCCCATGGAATAAAACGATTCCGTTTGCTCTAAAACGTTGTAAACTTACATATTACAACAGTTCTGTCCATGGGAACAGCTTAGAACTAATTACTTCGATGGTTTCTTATAGTTCCCCATGAAACTTATTGAAAACTCAGCCCTGCAATAATAGCTCACCTCAATTTCTTATAAAGTACGCATTTTCCATGGAATAAAACGATTCCGTTTGCTCTAAAACGTTGTAAACTACGTATTACAACAGTTCTGTCCATTGAAACAGCTTAGAACTTATTACTTCGACTGTTTCTTATAGTTCCCTATGAAACTTGTTGAAAACTTAGCCCTGCAATAATAGTTCACCTAAATTTCTTATAAAGTACGCATTTCCCATGGAATAAAATCATATCGTTTGCTCTAAGACGTTGTAAACTTACGTATTACAACAGTTTTGTCCATGGGAACAGCTTAGAGCTTATTACTTCGATGGTTTCTTATAGTTCCCCATGAAACTTAGTGAGAACTTAGCCCTGCAATAATAGTTCACCTCCATTTCTTATAAAGTACGCATTTCTAATGGAATAAAACAATTCCATTTGCTCTAAAACATTGTAAACTTACGAATTACAACAGTTCTGTCCATGGGAACAGCTTAGAACTTATTACTTCGATGATTTCTTATAGTTCCCTATGAAACTTGGTGAAAACTTAGCCCTGCAATAATAGTTCACCTAAATTTCTTATAAAGTACGCATTTCCCATGGAATAAAACGATTCCGTTTGCTCTAAGACGTTGTAAACTTACGTATTACAACAGTTTTGTCCATGGGAACAGCTTAGAGCTTATTACTTCGATGGTTTCTTATAGTTCCCCATGAAACTTAGTGAAAACTTAGCCCCGAAATAATAGTTCACCTCAATTTCTTATAAAGTACGCATTTCCCATGGAATAAAACGATTCCGTTTGCTCTAAAACATTGTAAACTTACGTATTACAACAGTTCTGTCCATGGGAATAGCTTAGAACTTATTACTTCGATGGTTTCTTATAGTTCCCCATAAAACATAGTGAAAACTAAGCCCTGCAATAATAGTTCACCTCAATTTCTTATACAGTACGCATTTCCCATGGAATAAAACGATTCCGTTTGCTCTAAAACGTTGTAAACTTACGTATTACAACAGTTCTGTCCATGGGAATAGCTTAGAACTTAAAACTTCGATAGTTCCTTATAGTTCCCCATGAAACTTAGTGAAAACTTAGCCCCGCAATAATAGTTCACCTCAATTTCTTATAAAGTACGCATTTCCCATGGAATAAAACGATTCCGTTTGCTCTAAAACGTTGTAAACTTACATATTACAACAGTTCTGTCCATGGGAACAGCTTAGAACTTATTACTTCGATAGTTTCTTATAGTTCCCCATGAAACTTGGTGAAAACTTAGCCCTGCAATAATAGCTCACCTCAATTTCTTATAAAGTACGCATTTTCTATGGAATAAAACGATTCCGTTTGCTCTAAAACGTTGTAAACTACGTATTACAACAGTTCTGTCCATTGAAACAGCTTAGAACTTATTACTTCGACTGTTTTTTATAGTTCCCCATGAAACTTAGTGAAAACATAGCCCCGCCATAAGAGTTCAGCTCAATTTCTTATAAAGTACGCATTTCCCATGGAATAAAACGACTCCGTTTGCTCTAAAACGTTGTAAACTTACGTATTACAACAGTTCTGTCCATGGGAACAGCTTAGAACTTATTACTTCGATGGTTTCTTATAGTTCCCTATGAAACTTGTTGAAAACTTAGCCCTGCAATAATAGTTCACCTAAATTTCTTATAAAGTACGCATTTCCCATGGAATAAAATCATTCCGTTTGCTCTAAGACGTTGTAAACTTACGTATTACAACAGTTTTGTCCATGGGAACAGCTTAGAGCTTATTACTTCGATGGTTTCTTATAGTTCCCCATGAAACTTAGTGAGAACTTAGCCCTGCAATAATAGTTCACCTCCATTTCTTATAAAGTACGCATTTCTAATGGAATAAAACAATTCCATTTGCTCTAAAACATTGTAAACTTACGAATTACAACAGTTCTGTCCATGGGAACAGCTTAGAACTTATTACTTCGATGGTTTCTTATAGTTCCCCATGAAACTCAGTTAAAACTTACGTATTTCAACAGTTCTGTCCATGGGAAGAGCTTAGAACTTATTACTTCGATGTTTTCTTATAGTTCCCATTGAAACTTAGTGACAACTTAGCCCCACAATAATAGTTCACCTCAATTTCTTATAAAGTACGCATTTCCCATGGAATAAAACGATTCCGTTTGCTCTAAAACGTTGTAAACTTACATATTACAACAGTTCTGTCCATGGGAACAGCTTAGAACTTATTACTTCGATGGTTTCTTATAGTTCCCCATAAAACTTAGTGAAAACTTAGCCCCGCAATAAGGGTTCACCTCAATTTCTTATAAAGTACCCATTTCCCTTGGAATTAAACGATTCTTTTGCTCTAAAACATTGTAAACTTACGTATTACAACAGTTCTGTCCATGGGAACAGCTTAGAACTTATTACTTCAATGGTTTCTTATAGTTCCCCATGAAACTCAGTTAAAACTTAGCCCTGCAATAATAGTTCACCTCAATTTCTTAGAAAGTACGCATTTCCCATGGAATAAAACGATTCCGTTTGCTCTAAAACGTTGTAAACTTACGTATTACAACAGTTTTGTCCATGGGAACAGCTTAGAACTTATTACTTCAATGGTTTCTTATAGTTCCCCATGAAACTCAGTGAAAACTTAGCCCCGCAATAATAGTTCACCTCAATTTCTTATAAAGTACGCATTTCGCATGGAATAAAACGATTCCATTTCCTCTAAAACATTGTAAACTTACGAATTACAACAGTTCTGTCCATGGGAACAGCTTAGAACTTATTATTTCGATGGTTTCTTATAGTTCCCCATGAAACTCAGTTAAAACTTAGCCCCGCAATAATAGTTCACCTCAATTTCTTATAAAGTACGCATTTGCCATGGAATAAAACGATTCCGTTTGCTCTAAAACTTTGTAAACTTACGTATTACAACAGTTCTGTCCATGGGAACAGCTTAGAACTTATTACTTCGATGGTTTCTTATGGTTCCCCATGAAACTTAGTGAAAACTTAGCCCTGAAATAATAGTTCACCTCAATTTCTTATAAAGTACGCATTTCCCATGGAATAAAACGATTCCGTTTGCTCTAAAACGTTGTAAACTTACGTATTACAACAGTTTTGTCCATGGGAACAGCTTAGAACTTATTACTTCGATGTTTTCTTATAGTTCCCCATGAAACTTAGTGAAAACTTAGCCCCGCAATAATAGTTCACCTCAATTTCTTATAAAGTAGGCATTTCCCATGGAATAAAACGATTCCATTTGCTCTAAAACATTGTAAACTTACGAATTACAATAGTTCTGTCCATGGGAACAGCTTAGAACTTATTACTTCGATGGTTTCTTATAGTTCCCCATGAAACTCAGTTAAAACTTAGCCCCGCAATAATAGTTCACCTCAATTTCTTATAAAGTACGCATTTGCCATGGAATAAAACGATTCCGTTTGCTCTAAAACTTTGTAAACTTACGTATTACAACAGTTCTGTCCATGGGAACAGCTTAGAACTTATTACTTCGATGGTTTCTTATAGTTCCCCATGAAACTTAGTGAAAACTTAGCCCTGAAATAATAGTTCACCTCAATTTCTTATAAAGTACGCATTTCCCATGGAATAAAACGATTCCGTTTGCTCTAAAACGTTGTAAACTTACGTATTACAACAGTTTTGTCCATGGGAACAGCTTAGAACTTATTACTTCGATGTTTTCTTATAGTTCCCCATGAAACTTAGTGAAAACTTAGCCCCGCAATAATAGTTCACCTCAATTTCTTATAAAGTAGGCATTTCCCATGGAATAAAACGATTCCATTTGCTCTAAAACATTGTAAACTTACGAATTACAATAGTTCTGTCCATGGGAACAGCTTAGAACTTATTACTTCGATGGTTTCTTATAGTTCCCCATGAAACTCAGTTAAAACTTAGCCCCGCAATAATAGTTCACCTCAATTTCTTATAAAGTACGCATTTGCCATGGAATAAAACGATTCCGTTTGCTCTAAAACTTTGTAAACTTACGTATTACAACAGTTCTGTCCATGGGAACAGCTTAGAACTTATTACTTCGATGGTTTCTTATAGTTCCCCATGAAACTTAGTGAAAACTTAGCCCTGAAATAATAGTTCACCTCCATTTCTTATAAAGTACGCATTTCCAATGGAATAAAACGATTCCGTTTGCTCTAAAACGTTGTAAACTTACGTATTACAACAGTTTTGTCCATGGGAACAGCTTAGAACTTATTACTTCGATGTTTTCTTATAGTTCCCCATGAAACTTAGTGAAAACTTAGCCCCCTAATAATAGTTCACCTCAATTTCTTATAAAGTACGCATTTCCCATGGAATTAAACGATTCCATTTGCTGTAAAACATTGTAAACTTACGAATTAAAACAGTTCTGTCCATGAGAACAGCTTAGAACTTATTACTTCGTTGGTTTCTTATAGTTCCCCATGAAACTCAGTTAAAACTTAGCCCCGCAATAATAGTTCACCTCAATTTCTTATAAAGTACGCATTTGCCATGGAATAAAACGATTCCGTTTGCTCTAAAACTTTGTAAACTTACGTATTACAACAGTTTTGTCCATGGGAATAGCTTAGAACTTATTACTTCGATGTTTTCTTATAGTTCCCCATGAAGCTTAGTGAAAACTTAGCCCCGCAATAATAGTTCACCTCAATTTCTTATAAAGTACGCATTTCCCATGGAATAAAACGATTCCATTTGCTCTAAAACATTGTAAACTTACGAATTAAAACAGTTCTGTCCATGGGAACAGCTTAGAACTTATTACTTCGATGGTTTCTTATAGTTCCCCATGAAACTCAGTTAAAACTTAGCCCCGCAATAATAGTTCACCTCAATTTCTTATAAAGTACGCATTTGCCATGGAATAAAACGATTCCGTTTGCTCTAAAACTTTGTAAACTTACGTATTACAACAGTTCTGTCCATGGGAACAGCTTAGAACTTATTACTTCGATGGTTTCTTATAGTTCCCCATGAAACTTAGTGAAAACTTAGCCCCACAATAATAGTTCACCTCAATTTCTTATAAAGTACGCATTTCCCATGGAATAAAACGATTCTGTTTGCTCTAAAACGTTGTAAACTTACATATTACAACAGTTCTGTCCAAGGGAACAGCTTAGAACTTATTTTTTTGATGGTTTCTTATAGTTTCCCATGAAACTTAGTGAAAACTTAGCCCCGCAATAAGAGTTCACCTCAATTTCTGATAAAGTACGCATTTCCCATGGAATAAAACGATTCCGTTTGCTCTAAAACGTTGTAAACGTACGTATTACAACAGTTCTGTCCATGGGAACAGCTTAGAACTTTTTACTTCGATGGTTTCTTATAGTTCCTCATGAAACTCAGTTAAAACTTAGCCCCACAATAATAGTTCACCTCAATTTCTAATAAAGTACGCATTTGCCATGGAATAAAACGATTCCGTTTGCTCTAAAACTTTGTAAACTTACGTATTACAACAGTTCTGTCCATGGGAACAGCTTAGAACTTATTACTTCGATGGTATCTTATGGTTCCCCATGAAACTTAGTGAAAACTTAGCCCTGAAATAATAGTTCACCTCAATTTCTTATAAAGTACGCATTTCCCATGGAATAAAACGATTCCGTTTGCTCTAAAACGTTGTAAACTTACGTATTACAACAGTTTTGTCCATGGGAACAGCTTAGAACTTATTACTTCGATGTTTTCTTATAGTTCCCCATGAAACTTAGTGAAAACTTAGCCCCGCAATAATAGTTCACCTCAATTTCTTATAAAGTAGGCATTTCCCATGGAATAAAACGATTCCATTTGCTCTAAAACATTGTAAACTTACGAATTACAACAGTTCTGTCCATGGGAACAGCTTAGAACTTATTACTTCGATGGTTTCTTATAGTTCCCCATGAAACTCAGTTAAAACTTAGCCCCGCAATAATAGTTCACCTCAATTTCTTATAAAGTACGCATTTGCCATGGAATAAAACGATTCCGTTTGCTCTAAAACTTTGTAAACTTACGTATTACAACAGTTCTGTCCATGGGAACAGCTTAGAACTTATTACTTCGATGGTTTCTTGTAGTTCCCCATGAAACTTAGTGAAAACTTAGCCCTGAAATAATAGTTCACCTCCATTTCTTATAAAGTACGCATTTCCAATGGAATAAAACGATTCCGTTTGCTCTAAAACGTTGTAAACTTACGTATTACAACAGTTTTGTCCATGGGAACAGCTTAGAACTTATTACTTCGATGTTTTCTTATAGTTCCCCATGAAACTTAGTGAAAACTTAGCCCCCTAATAATAGTTCACCTCAATTTCTTATAAAGTACGCATTTCCCATGGAATTAAACGATTCCATTTGCTGTAAAACATTGTAAACTTACGAATTAAAACAGTTCTGTCCATGAGAACAGCTTAGAACTTATTACTTCGTTGGTTTCTTATAGTTCCCCATGAAACTCAGTTAAAACTTAGCCCCGCAATAATAGTTCACCTCAATTTCTTATAAAGTACGCATTTGCCATGGAATAAAACGATTCCGTTTGCTCTAAAACTTTGTAAACTTACGTATTACAACAGTTTTGTCCATGGGAATAGCTTAGAACTTATTACTTCGATGTTTTCTTATAGTTCCCCATGAAGCTTAGTGAAAACTTAGCCCCGCAATAATAGTTCACCTCAATTTCTTATAAAGTACGCATTTCCCATGGAATAAAACGATTCCATTTGCTCTAAAACATTGTAAACTTACGAATTAAAACAGTTCTGTCCATGGGAACAGCTTAGAACTTATTACTTCGATGGTTTGTTATAGTTCCCCATGAAACTCAGTTAAAACTTAGCCCCGCAATAATAGTTCACCTCAATTTCTTATAAAGTACGCATTTGCCATGGAATAAAACGATTCCGTTTGCTCTTAAACTTTGTAAACTTACGTATTACAACAGTTCTGTCCATGGGAACAGCTTAGAACTTATTACTTCGATGGTTTCTTATAGTTCCCCATGAAACTTAGTGAAAACTTAGCCCCACAATAATAGTTCACCTCAATTTCTTATAAAGTACGCATTTCCCATGGAATAAAACGATTCTGTTTGCTCTAAAACGTTGTAAACTTACATATTACAACAGTTCTGTCCAAGGGAACAGCTTAGAACTTATTATTTCGATGGTTTCTTATAGTTTCCCATGAAACTTAGTGAAAACTTAGCCCCGCAATAAGAGTTCACCTCAATTTCTGATAAAGTACGCATTTCCCATGGAATAAAACGATTCCGTTTGCTCTAAAACGTTGTAAACGTACGTATTACAACAGTTCTGTCCATGGGAACAGCTTAGAACTTTTTACTTCGATGGTTTCTTATAGTTCCCCATGAAACTTAGTGAAAACTTAGCCCCGCAATAATAGTTCCCCTCAATTTCTTATAAAGTACGCATTTCCCATGGAATAAAACGATTCCGTTTGCTCTAAAACGTTGTAAACTTACGTATTACAACAGTTCTCTCCATGGGAATAGCTTAGAACTTATTACTTCGATAGTTTCTTATAGTTCCCCATGAAACTTAGTGAAAACTTAGCCCTGCAATAATAATTCACTTCAATTTCTTATAAAGTATGCATTCACCATGGAATAAAACGATTCCGTTTGCTCTAAAACGTTGTAAACTTACATATTACAACAGTTCTGTCCATGGGAACAGCTTAGAACTTATTACTTCGATGATTTCTTATAGTTCCCCAAGACACTTAGTGAAAACTTAGCCCTGCAATAATAGTTCACCTCAATTTCTTATAAAGTACGCATTTCCCATGGAATAAAACGGTTCCGTTTGCTCTAAAACATTGTAAACTTACGTATTACAACAGTTCTGTCCATGGGAACAGCTTAGAACTTATTACTTCGATGGTTTCTTATAGAACCCCATGAAACTTAGTAACAACTTAGCCCCGCAATAATAGTTCACCTCAATTTCTTATAAAGTACGCATTTCACATGGAATAAAACGATTCCGTTTGCTCTAAAACGTTGTAAACTCAAGTACTACAACAGTTCTGTCCATGGGAACAGCTTAGAACTTATTACTTTGATGGTTTCTTATAGTTCCCTATGAAACTTAGTGAAAACTTAGCCCCACAATAATAGTTCACCTCAATTTCTTATAAAGTACGCATTTCCCATGAAATAAAATGATTCCGTTTGCTCTAAAACGTTGTAAACTTACGTATTACAACAGTTCTGTCCATGGGAACAGCTTAGAATTTATTACTTCGATGGTTTCTTATAGTTCCCCATGAAACATAGTGAAAACTTAGCCCCGCAATAATAGTTCTTCTCAATTTCTTATAAAGTACGCATTTCCCATGGAATAAAACGATTCCGTTTGCTCTAAAACGTTGTTAACTTACGTATTACAACAGTTCTCTCCATGGGAATAGCTTAGAACTTATTACTTCGATGGTTTCTTATAGTTCCCCATGAAAATTAGTGAAAACTTAGCCCTGCAATAATAGTTCACTTCAATTTCTTATAAAGTACGCATTTATCATGGAATAAAACGATTCCGTTTGCTCTAAAACGTTGTAGACTTACGTATTACAACAGTTTTGTCCATGGGAACAGCTTAGAACTTATTACTTCGATGGTTTCTTATAGTTCCCCATGAAACTTAGAGAAAACTTAGCCCCGCAATAATAGTTCACTTCAATTTCTTATAAAGTATGCATTTACCATGTAATAAAACGATTCTGTTTGCTCTAAAACGTTGTAAATTTACGTATTACAACAGTTCTGTCCATAGGAACAGCTTGGAACTTATTACTTCGATGGTTTCTTATAGTTCCCCATGAAACTTAGTGAAAACTTAGCCCCGCAATAATAGTTCCCCTCAATTTCTTATAAAGTACGCATTTCCCATGGAATAAAACGATTCCGTTTGCTCTAAAACGTTGTAAACTTACGTATTACAACAGTTCTCTCCATGGGAATAGCTTAGAACTTATTACTTCGATAGTTTCTTATAGTTCCCCATGAAACTTAGTGAAAACTTAGCCCTGCAATAATAGTTCACTTCAATTTCTTATAAAGTATGCATTCACCATGGAATAAAACGATTCCGTTTGCTCTAAAACATTGTAAACTTACATATTACAACAGTTCTGTCCATGGGAACAGCTTAGAACTTATTACTTCGATGATTTCTTATAGTTCCCCAAGACACTTAGTGAAAACTTAGCCCTGCAATAATAGTTCACCTCAATTTCTTATAAAGTACGCATTTCCCATGGAATAAAACGGTTCCGTTTGCTCTAAAACATTGTAAACTTACGTATTACAACAGTTCTGTCCATGGGAACAGCTTAGAACTTATTACTTCGATGGTTTCTTATAGAACCCCATGAAACTTAGTAACAACTTAGCCCCGCAATAATAGTTCACCTCAATTTCTTATAAAGTACGCATTTCACATGGAATAAAACGATTCCGTTTGCTCTAAAACGTTGTAAACTCAAGTACTACAACAGTTCTGTCCATGGGAACAGCTTAGAACTTATTACTTTGATGGTTTCTTATAGTTCCCTATGAAACTTAGTGAAAACTTAGCCCCACAATAATAGTTCACCTCAATTTCTTATAAAGTACGCATTTCCCATCAAATAAAATGATTCCGTTTGCTCTAAAACGTTGTAAACTTACGTATTACAACAGTTCTGTCCATGGGAACAGCTTAGAATTTATTACTTCGATGGTTTCTTATAGTTCCCCATGAAACATAGTGAAAACTTAGCCCCGCAATAATAGTTCTTCTCAATTTCTTATAAAGTACGCATTTCCCATGGAATAAAACGATTCCGTTTGCTCTAAAACGTTGTTAACTTACGTATTACAACAGTTCTCTCCATGGGAATAGCTTAGAACTTATTACTTGGATGGTTTCTTATAGTTCCCCATGAAAATTAGTGAAAACTTAGCCCTGCAATAATAGTTCACTTCAATTTCTTATAAAGTACGCATTTATCATGGAATAAAACGATTCCGTTTGCTCTAAAACGTTGTAGACTTACGTATTACAACAGTTTTGTCCATGGGAACAGCTTAGAACTTATTACTTCGATGGTTTCTTATAGTTCCCCATGAAACTTAGAGAAAACTTAGCCCCGCAATAATAGTTCACTTCAATTTCTTATAAAGTACGCATTTACCATGTAATAAAACGATTCTGTTTGCTCTAAAACGTTGTAAATTTACGTATTACAACAGTTCTGTCCATAGGAACAGCTTGGAACTTATTACTTCCATGGTTTCTGATAGTTCCCCATGAAACTCAGTGAAAACTTAGCCCTGCAATAATAGTTCACCTCAATTTCTTATAAAGTACGCATTTCACATGGAATAAAACGATTCCGTTTGCTCTAAAACGTTGTAAACTACGTATTACAACAGTTCTGTCCTTGGGAACAGCTTAGAACTTATTACTTCGATGGTTTCTTATAGTTCCCTTTGAAACTTAGTGAAAACTTAGCCCCGCAATAATAGTTCACCTCAATTTCTTATAAACTACGCATTTCCCATGGAATAAAACGATTCCGTTTGCTCTAAAACGTTGTAAACTTACGTATAACAACATTTCTGGCCATGGGAACAGCTTAGAATTTATTACTTCGATGTTTTCTTATAGTTCCCCATGAAACTTAGCGAAAACTTAGCCCCGCAATAATAGTTCACCTCAATTTCTTATAAAGTACGCATTTCCTATGGAATAAAATGATTCCATTTGCTCTAAAACGTTGTAAACTTACGTATTACAACAGTTCTGTCCATGGGAATAGCTTAGAACTTAAAACTTCCATAGTTCCTTATAGTTCCCCATGAAACTTAGTGAAAACTTAGCCCTGCAATAATAGTTCACCTCAATTTCTTATAAAGTACGCATTTCCCATGGAATAAAACGATTCCGTTTGCTCTAAAACGTTGTAAACTTACATATTACAACAGTTCTGTCCATGGGAACAGCTTAGAACTTATTACTTCGATAGTTTCTTATAGTTCCCCATGAAACTTGGTGAAAACTTAGCCCTGCAATAATAGTTCACCTCAATATCTTATACAGTAAGCATTTCCCATGGAATAAAACGATTCTGTTTGCTCTAAAACATTGTAAACTTACGTATTACAACAGTTCTGTCCATGGGAACAGCTTAGAACTTATTACTTCGATGGTTTCTTATAGTTCCCCATGAAACTTAGTGAAAACTTAGCCCCGCAATAATAGTTCACTTCAATTTCTTATAAAGTACGCATTTCCTATGGAATAAAACGATTCCGTTTGCTCTAAAACGTTGTAAACTTACGTATTACAACAGTTCTGTCCATGGGAACAGCTTAGAACTTATTACTTCGAAGGTTTTTTATAGTTCCCCATAAAACATAGTGAAAACTAAGCCCCGAAATAATAGTTCACCTCAATTTCTTATAAAGTACGCATTTCCCATGGAATAAAACGATTGCGTTTGCTCTAAAACGTTGTAAACTTACGTATTACAACAGTTCTGTCCATGGGAATAGCTTGGAACTTAAAACTTCGATGGTTCCTTATAGTTCCCCATGAAACTTAGTGAAAACTTAGCCCCGCAATAATAGTTCACCTCAATTTCTTATAAAGTACGCATTTCCCATGGAATAAAACGATTCCGTTTGCTCTAAAACGTTGTAAACTTACATATTACAACAGTTCTGTCCATGGGAACAGCTTGGAACTTATTACTTCGATGATTTCTTATAGTTCCCCAAGACACTTAGTGAAAACTTAGCCCCGCAATAATAGTTCACCTCAATTTCTTATAAAGTACGCATTTCCCATGGAATATAACGGTTCCGTTTGCTCTAAAACATTGTAAACTTACGTATTACAACAGTTCTGTCCATGGGAACAGCTTAGAACTTATTACTTCATGGTTTCTTATAGAACCCCATGAAACTTAGTAACAACTTAGCCCCGCAATAATAGTTCACCTCAATTTCTTATAAAGTACGCATTTCACATGGAATAAAACGATTCCGTTTGCTCTAAAACGTTGTAAACTCACGTACTACAACAGTTCTGTCCATGGGAACAGCTTAGAACTTATTACTTTGATGGTTTCTTATAGTTCCCTATGAAACTTAGTGAAAACTTAATCCCACAATAATAGTTCACCTCAATTTCTTATAAAGTACGCATTTCCCATGAAATAAAATGATTCCATTTGCTCTAAAACGTTGTAAACTTACGTATTACAACAGTTCTGTCCATGGGAACAGCTTAGAACTTATTACTTCGATGGTTTCTTATAGTTTCCCATGAAACTTAGTGAAAACTTAGCCCTGAAATAATAGTTCACCTCAATTTCTTATAAAGTACGTATTTCCCATGGAATAAAACGATTCCGTTTGCTCTAAAACGTTGTAAACTTACGTATTACAACAGTTTTGTCCATGGGAACAGCTTAGAACTTATTACTTTGATGGTTTCTTATAGTTCCCAATGAAACTTAGTGTAAACTTAGCCCCGCAATAATAGTTCATCTCAATTTCTTATAAAGTACGCATTTCCCATGGAATAAAACGATTCCGTTTGCTCTAAAACGTTGTAAACTTACGTATTACAACAGTTCTCTCCATGGGAATAGCTTAGAACTTATTACTTCGATGGTTTCTTATAGTTTCCCATGAAACTTAGTGAAAACTTAGCCCCACAATAATAGTTCACCTCAATTTCTTATAAAGTACGCATTTCCCATGAAATAAAATGATTCCGTTTGCTCTAAAACGTTGTAAACTTACGTTTTACAACAGTTCTGTCCATGGGAACAGCTTAGAACTTATTACTTCGATGGTTTCTTATAGTTCCCCATGAAACATAGTGAAAACTTAGCCCCACAAAAATAGTTCTTCTCAATTTCTTATAAAGTACGCATTTCCCATGGAATAAAACGATTCCGTTTGCTCTAAAACGTTGTAAACTTACGTATTACAACAGTTCTCTCCATGGGAATAGCTTAGAACTTATTACTTCGATGGTTTCTTATAGTTCCCCATGAAAATTAGTGAAAACTTAGCCCTGCAAGAATAGTTCACTTCAATTTCTTATAAAGTACGCATTTATCATGGAATAAAACGATTCCGTTTGCTCTAAAACGTTGTAAACTTACGTATTACAACAGTTTTGTCCATGGGAACAGCTTAGAACTTATTACTTCGATGGTTTCTTATAGTTCCCCATGAAACTTAGAGAAAACTTAGCCCCGCAATAATAGTTCACTTCAATTTCTTATAAAGTACGCATTTACCATGTAATAAAACGATTCTGTTTGCTCTAAAACGTTGTAAATTTACGTATTACAACAGTTCTGTCCATAGGAACAGCTTGGAAGTTATTACTTCGATGGTTTCTGATAGTTCCCCATGAAACTTAGTGAAAACTTAGCCCCGCAATAATAGTTCAGCTCAATTTCTTATAAAGTACGCATTTCCCATGGAATAAAACGATTCCGTTTGCTCTAAAACGTTGTAAACTACGTATTACAACAGTTCTGTCCTTGGGAACAGCTTAGAACTTATTACTTCGATGGTTTCTTATAGTTCCCTTTGAAACTTAGTGAAAACTTAGCCCCGCAATAATAGTTCACCTCAATTTCTTATAAACTACGCATTTCCCATGGAATAAAACGATTCCGTTTGCTCTAAAACGTTGTAAACTTACGTATAACAACATTTCTGTCCATGGGAACAGCTTAGAATTTATTACTTCGATGTTTTCTTATAGTTCACCATGAAACTTAGCGAAAACTTAGCCCCGCAATAATAGTTCACCTCAATTTCTTATAAAGTACGCATTTCCTATGGAATAAAATGATTCCGTTTGCTCTAAAACGTTGTAAACTTACGTATTACAACAGTTCTGTCCATGGGAACAGCTTAGAACTTATTACTTCGATGGTTTCTTATAGTTCCCCATGAAACTTAGTGAAAACTTAGCCCGGCAATAATAGTTCATCTCGATTTCTTATAAAGTACGCATTTCCCATGGAATAAAACGATTCCGTTTGCTCTAAAACGTTGTAAACTTACGTATTACAACAGTTCTCTCCATGGAAAAAGCTTAGAACTTATTACTTCGATGGTTTCTTATAGTTCCCCATGAAACTAAGTGAAAACCTTTTCCTGCAATAATAGTTCACCTCAATTTCTTATAAAGTACCCATTTCCCATGGAATAAAACGATTCCGTTTGCTCTAAAACGTTGTAAACATACGTATTTCAACAGTTCTGTCCATGGGAACAGCTTAGAACTTATTACTTCGATGATTTCTTATAGTTCCCCATGAAACTTGGTGAAAACTTAGCCCTGCAATAATAGTTCAACTCAATTTCTTATACAGTACGCATTTCCCATGGAATAAAACGATTCTGTTTGCTCTAAAACGTTGTAAACTTACGTATTACAACAGTTCTGTCCATGGGAACAGCTTAGAACTTATTACTTCGATGGTTCCTTATAGTTCCCCATGAAACTTAGTGAAAACTTAGCCCCGCAATAATAGTTCACTTCAATTTCTTATAAAGTACGCATTTCCCATGGAATAAAACGATTCCGTTTGCTCTAAAACGTTGTAAACTACGTATTACAACAGTTCTGTCCATGGGAACAGCTTAGAGCTTATTACTTCGAAGGTTTTTTGTTGTTCCCCATAAAACATAGTGAAAGCTTAGCCCCGAAATAATAGTTCACCTCAATTTCTTATAAACTACGCATTTCCCATGGAATAAAACGATTCCGTTTGCTCTAAAACGTTGTAAACTTACGTATTACAACAGTTCTGTCCATGGGAATAGCTTAGAACTTAAAACTTCCATAGTTCCTTATAGTTCCCCATGAAACTAAGTGAAAACTTAGCCCTGCAATAATAGTTCACCTCAATTTCTTATAAAGTACGCATTTCCCATGGAATAAAACGATTCCGTTTGCTCTAAAACGTTGTAAACTTACATATTACAACAGTTCTGTCCATGGGAACAGCTTAGAACTTATTACTTCGATAGTTTCTTATAGTTCCCCATGAAACTTGGTGAAAACTTAGCCCTGCAATAATAGTTCACCTCAATATCTTATACAGTACGCATTTCCCATGGAATAAAACGATTCTGTTTGCTCTAAAACATTGTAAACTTACGTATTACAACAGTTCTGTCCATGGGAACAGCTTAGAACTTATTACTTCGATGGTTTCTTATAGTTCCCCATGAAACTTAGTGAAAACTTAGCCCCGCAATAATAGTTCACTTCAATTTCTTATAAAGTACGCATTTCCTATGGAATAAAACGGTTCCGTTTGCTCTAAAACATGGTAAACTTACGTATTACAACAGTTCTGTCCATGGGAACAGCTTAGAACTTATTACTTCGATGGTTTCTTATAGAACCCCATGAAACTTAGTAACAACTTAGCCCCGCAATAATAGTTCACCTCAATTTCTTATAAAGTACGCATTTCACATGGAATAAAACGATTCCGTTTGCTCTAAAACGTTGTAAACTCAAGTACTACAACAGTTCTGTCCATGGGAACAGCTTAGAACTTATTACTTTGATGGTTTCTTATAGTTCCCTATGAAACTTAGTGAAAACTTAGCCCCACAATAATAGTTCACCTCAATTTCTTATAAAGTACGCATTTCCCATGAAATAAAATGATTCCGTTTGCTCTAAAACGTTGTAAACTTACGTATTACAACAGTTCTGTCCATGGGAACAGCTTAGAATTTATTACTTCGATGGTTTCTTATAGTTCCCCATGAAACATAGTGAAAACTTAGCCCCGCAATAATAGTTCTTCTCAATTTCTTATAAAGTACGCATTTCCCATGGAATAAAACGATTCCATTTGCTCTAAAACGTTGTTAACTTACGTATTACAACAGTTCTCTCCATGGGAATAGCTTAGAACTTATTACTTCGATGGTTTCTTATAGTTCCCATGAAAATTAGTGAAAACTTAGCCCTGCAATAATAGTTCACTTCAATTTCTTATAAAGTACGCATTTATCATGGAATAAAACGATTCCGTTTGCTCTAAAACGTTGTAGACTTACGTATTACAACAGTTTTGTCCATGGGAACAGCTTAGAACTTATTACTTCGATGGTTTCTTATAGTTCCCCATGAAACTTAGAGAAAACTTAGCCCCGCAATAATAGTTCACTTCAATTTCTTATAAAGTACGCATTTACCATGTAATAAAACGATTCTGTTCGCTCTAAAACGTTGTAAATTTACGTATTACAACAGTTCTGTCCATAGGAACAGCTTGGAACTTATTACTTCGATGGTTTCTGATAGTTCCCCATGAAACTCAGTGAAAACTTAGCCCCGCAATAATAGTTCACTTCAATTTCTTATAAAGTACGCATTTCCCATGGAATAAAACGATTCCGTTTGCTCTAAAACGTTGTAAACTACGTATTACAACAGTTCTGTCCTTGGGAACAGCTTAGAACTTATTACTTCGATGGTTTCTTATAGTTCCCTTTGAAACTTAGTGAAAACTTAGCCCCGCAATAATAGTTCACCTCAATTTCTTATAAACTACGCATTTCCCATGGAATAAAACGATTCCGTTTGCTCTAAAACGTTGTAAACTTACGTAAAACAACATTTTTGTCCATGGGAACAGCTTAGAATTTATTACTTCGATGTTTTCTTATAGTTCCCCATGAAACTTAGCGAAAACTTAGCCCCGCAATAATAGTTCACCTCAATTTCTTATAAAGTACGCATTTCCTATGGAATAAAATGATTCCATTTGCTCTAAAACGTTGTAAACTTACGTATTACAACAGTTCTGTCCATGGGAATAGCTTAGAACTTAAAACTTCCATAGTTCCTTATAGTTCCCCATGAAACTTAGTGAAAACTTAGCCCTGCAATAATAGTTCACCTCAATTTCTTATAAAGTACGCATTTCCCATGGAATAAAACGATTCCGTTTGCTCTAAAACGTTGTAAACTTACATATTACAACAGTTCTGTCCATGGGAACAGCTTAGAACTTATTACTTCGATAGTTTCTTATAGTTCCCCATGAAACTTGGTGAAAACTTAGCCCTGCAATAATAGTTCACCTCAATATCTTATACAGTAAGCATTTCCCATGGAATAAAACGATTCTGTTTGCTCTAAAACATTGTAAACTTACGTATTACAACAGTTCTGTCCATGGGAATAGCTTAGAACTTATTACTTCGATGGTTTCTTATAGTTCCCCATGAAACTTAGTGAAAACTTAGCCCCGCAATAATAGTTCACTTCAATTTCTTATAAAGTACGCATTTCCTATGGAATAAAACGATTCCGTTTGCTCTAAAACTTTGTAAACTTACGTATTACAACAGTTCTGTCCATGGGAACAGCTTAGAACTTATTACTTCGAAGGTTTTTTATAGTTCCCCATAAAACATAGTGAAAACTAAGCCCCGAAATAATAGTTCACCTCAATTTCTTATAAAGTACGCATTTCCCATGGAATAAAACGATTGCGTTTGCTCTAAAACGTTGTAAACTTACGTATTACAACAGTTCTGTCCATGGGAATAGCTTGGAACTTAAAACTTCGATGGTTCCTTATAGTTCCCCATGAAACTTAGTGAAAACTTAGCCCCGCAATAATAGTTCACCTCAATTTCTTATAAAGTACGCATTTCCCATGGAATAAAACGATTCCATTTGCTCTAAAACGTTGTAAACTTACATATTACAACAGTTCTGTCCATGGGAACAGCTTGGAACTTATTACTTCGATGATTTCTTATAGTTCCCCAAGACACTTAGTGAAAACTTAGCCCCGCAATAATAGTTCACCTCAATTTCTTATAAAATACGCATTTCCCATGGAATATAACGGTTCCGTTTGCTCTAAAACATTGTAAACTTACGTATTACAACAGTTCTGTCCATGGGAACAGCTTAGAACTTATTACTTCATGGTTTCTTATAGAACCCCATGAAACTTAGTAACAACTTAGCCCCGCAATAATAGTTCACCTCAATTTCTTATAAAGTACGCATTTCACATGGAATAAAACGATTCCGTTTGCTCTAAAACGTTGTAAACTCACGTACTACAACAGTTCTGTCCATGGGAACAGCTTAGAACTTATTACTTTGATGGTTTCTTATAGTTCCCTATGAAACTTAGTGAAAACTTAATCCCACAATAATAGTTCACCTCAATTTCTTATAAAGTACGCATTTCCCATGAAATAAAATGATTCCATTTGCTCTAAAACGTTGTAAACTTACGTATTACAACAGTTCTGTCCATGGGAACAGCTTAGAACTTATTACTTCGATGGTTTCTTATAGTTTCCCATGAAACTTAGTGAAAACTTAGCCCTGAAATAATAGTTCACCTCAATTTCTTATAAAGTACGTATTTCCCATGGAATAAAACGATTCCGTTTGCTCTAAAACGTTGTAAACTTACGTATTACAACAGTTTTGTCCATGGGAACAGCTTAGAACTTATTACTTCGATGGTTTCTTATAGTTCCCAATGAAACTTAGTGTAAACTTAGCCCCGCAATAATAGTTCATCTCAATTTCTTATAAAGTACGCATTTCCCATGGAATAAAACGATTCCGTTTGCTCTAAAACGTTGTAAACTTACGTATTACAACAGTTCTCTCCATGGGAATAGCTTAGAACTTATTACTTCGATGGTTTCTTATAGTTTCCCATGAAACTTAGTGAAAACTTAGCCCCACAATAATAGTTCACCTCAATTTCTTATAAAGTACGCATTTCCCATGAAATAAAATGATTCCGTTTGCTCTAAAACGTTGTAAACTTACGTATTACAACAGTTCTGTCCATGGGAACAGCTTAGAACTTATTACTTCATGGTTTCTTATAGAACCCCATGAAACTTAGTAACAACTTAGCCCCGCAATAATAGTTCACCTCAATTTCTTATAAAGTACGCATTTCACATGGAATAAAACGATTCCGTTTGCTCTAAAACGTTGTAAACTCACGTACTACAACAGTTCTGTCCATGGGAACAGCTTAGAACTTATTACTTTGATGGTTTCTTATAGTTCCCTATGAAACTTAGTGAAAACTTAATCCCACAATAATAGTTCACCTCAATTTCTTATAAAGTACGCATTTCCCATGAAATAAAATGATTCCATTTGCTCTAAAACGTTGTAAACTTACGTATTACAACAGTTCTGTCCATGGGAACAGCTTAGAACTTATTACTTCGATGGTTTCTTATAGTTTCCCATGAAACTTAGTGAAAACTTAGCCCTGAAATAATAGTTCACCTCAATTTCTTATAAAGTACGTATTTCCCATGGAATAAAACGATTCCGTTTGCTCTAAAACGTTGTAAACTTACGTATTACAACAGTTTTGTCCATGGGAACAGCTTAGAACTTATTACTTCGATGGTTTCTTATAGTTCCCAATGAAACTTAGTGTAAACTTAGCCCCGCAATAATAGTTCATCTCAATTTCTTATAAAGTACGCATTTCCCATGGAATAAAACGATTCCGTTTGCTCTAAAACGTTGTAAACTTACGTATTACAACAGTTCTCTCCATGGGAATAGCTTAGAACTTATTACTTCGATGGTTTCTTATAGTTTCCCATGAAACTTAGTGAAAACTTAGCCCCACAATAATAGTTCACCTCAATTTCTTATAAAGTACGCATTTCCCATGAAATAAAATGATTCCGTTTGCTCTAAAACGTTGTAAACTTACGTATTACAACAGTTCTGTCCATGGGAACAGCTTAGAACTTATTACTTCGATGGTTTCTTATAGTTCCCCATGAAACATAGTGAAAACTTAGCCCCACAATAATAGTTCTTCTCAATTTCTTATAAAGTACGCATTTCCCATGGAATAAAACGATTCCGTTTGCTCTAAAACGTTGTAAACTTACGTATTACAACAGTTCTCTCCATGGGAATAGCTTAGAACTTATTACTTCGATGGTTTCTTATAGTTCCCCATGAAAATTAGTGAAAACTTAGCCCTGCAATAATAGTTCACTTCAATTTCTTATAAAGTACGCATTTATCATGGAATAAAACGATTCCGTTTGCTCTAAAACGTTGTAAACTTACGTATTACAACAGTTTTGTCCATGGGAACAGCTTAGAACTTATTACTTCGATGGTTTCTTATAGTTCCCCATGAAACTTAGAGAAAACTTAGCCCCGCAATAATAGTTCACTTCAATTTCTTATAAAGAACGCATTTACCATGTAATAAAACGATTCTGTTTGCTCTAAAACGTTGTAAATTTACGTATTACAACAGTTCTGTCCATAGGAACAGCTTGGAACTTATTACTTCGATGGTTTCTGATAGTTCCCCATGAAACTCAGTGAAAACTTAGCCCCGCAATAATAGTTCAGCTCAATTTCTTATAAAGTACGCATTTCCAATGGAATAAAACGATTCCGTTTGCTCTAAAACGTTGTAAACTACGTATTACAACAGTTCTGTCCTTGGGAACAGCTTAGAACTTATTACTTCGATGGTTTCTTATAGTTCCATTTGAAACTTAGTGAAAACTTAGCCCCGCAATAATAGTTCACCTCAATTTCTTATAAACTACGCATTTCCCATGGAATAAAACGATTCTGTTTGCTCTAAAACGTTGTAAACTTACGTATAACAACATTTCTGTCCATGGGAACAGCTTAGAATTTATTACTTCGATGTTTTCTTATAGTTCACCATGAAACTTAGCGAAAACTTAGCCCCGCAATAATAGTTCACCTCAATTTCTTATAAAGTACGCATTTCCTATGGAATAAAATGATTCCGTTTGCTCTAAAACGTTGTAGACTTACGTATTACAACAGTTCTGTCCATGGGAACAGCTTAGAACTTATTACTTCGATGGTTTCTTATAGTTCCCCATGAAACTTAGTGAAAACTTAGCCCGGCAATAATAGTTCACCTCGATTTCTTATAAAGTACGCATTTCCCATGGAATAAAACGATTCCGTTTGCTCTAAAACGTTGTAAACTACGTATTACAACAGTTCTGTCCATGGGAACAGCTTAGAGCTTATTACTTCGAAGGTTTTTTGTAGTTCCCCATAAAACATAGTGAAAGCTTAGCCCCGAAATAATAGTTCACCTCAATTTCTTATAAACTACGCATTTCCCATCGAATAAAACGATTCCGTTTGCTCTAAAACGTTGTAAACTTACGTATTACAACAGTTCTGTCCATGGGAATAGCTTAGAACTTAAAACTTCCATAGTTCCTTATAGTTCCCCATGAAACTTGGTGAAAACTTAGCCCTGAAATAATAGTTCACCTCAATTTCTTATAAAGTACGTATTTCCCATGGAATAAAACGATTCCGTTTGCTCTAAAACGTTGTAAACTTACGTATTACAACAGTTTTGTCCATGGGAACAGCTTAGAACTTATTACTTCGATGGTTTCTTATAGTTCCCAATGAATTTTAGTGTAAACTTAGCCCCGCAATAATAGTTCATCTCAATTTCTTATAAAGTACGCATTTCCCATGGAATAAAACGATTCCGTTTGCTCTAAAACGTTGTAAACTTACGTATTACAACAGTTCTCTCCATGGGAATAGCTTAGAACTTATTACTTCGATGGTTTCTTATAGTTTCCCATGAAACTTAGTGAAAACTTAGCCCCACAATAATAGTTCACCTCAATTTCTTATAAAGTACGCATTTCCCATGAAATAAAATGAGTCCGTTTGCTCTAAAACGTTGTAAACTTACGTATTACAACAGTTCTGTCCATGGGAACAGCTTAGAACTTATTACTTCGATGGTTTCTTATAGTTCCCCATGAAACATAGTGAAAACTTAGCCCCACAATAATAGTTCTTCTCAATTTCTTATAAAGTACGCATTTCCCATGGAATAAAACGATTCCGTTTGCTCTAAAACGTTGTAAACTTACGTATTACAACAGTTCTCTCCATGGGAATAGCTTAGAACTTATTACTTCGATGGTTTCTTATAGTTCCCCATGAAAATTAGTGAAAACTTAGCCCTGCAATAATAGTTCACTTCAATTTCTTATAAAGTACGCATTTATCATGGAATAAAACGATAACGTTTGCTCTAAAACGTTGTAAACTTACGTATTACAACAGTTTTGTCCATGGGAACAGCTTAGAACTTATTACTTCGATGGTTTCTTATAGTTCCCCATGAAACTTAGAGAAAACTTAGCCCGGCAATAATAGTTCACTTCAATTTCTTATAAAGTACGCATTTACCATGTAATAAAACGATTCTGTTTGCTCTAAAACGTTGTAAATTTACGTATTACAACAGTTCTGTCCATAGGAACAGCTTGGAACTTATTACTTCGATGGTTTCTGATAGTTCCCCATGAAACTCAGTGAAAACTTAGCCCCGCAATAATAGTTCAGCTCAATTTCTTATAAAGTACGCATTTCACATGGAATAAAACGATTCCGTTTGCTCTAAAACGTTGTAAACTACGTATTACAACAGTTCTGTCCTTGGGAACAGCTTAGAACTTATTACTTCGATGGTTTCTTATAGTTCCCTTTGAAACTTAGTGAAAACTTAGCCCCGCAATAATAGTTCACCTCAATTTCTTATAAACTACGCATTTCCCATGGAATAAAACGATTCCGTTTGCTCTAAAACGTTGTAAACTTACGTATAACAACATTTCTGTCCATGGGAACAGCTTAGAATTTATTACTTCGATGTTTTCTTATAGTTCACCATGAAACTTAGCGAAAACTCAGCCCCGCAATAATAGTTCACCTCAATTTCTTATAAAGTACGCATTTCCTATGGAATAAAATGATTCCGTTTGCTCTAAAACGTTGTAAACTTACGTATTACAACAGTTCTGTCCATGGGAACAGCTTAGAACTTATTACTTCGATGGTTTCTTATAGTTCCCCATGAAACTTAGTGAAAACTTAGCCCGGCAATAATAGTTCACCTCGATTTCTTATAAATTACGCATTTCCCATGGAATAAAACGATTCCGTTTGCTCTAAAACGTTGTAAACTACGTATTACAACAGTTCTGTCCATGGGAACAGCTTAGAGCTTATTACTTCGAAGGTTTTTTGTAGTTCCCCATAAAACATAGTGAAAGCTTAGCCCCGAAATAATAGTTCACCTCAATTTCTTATAAACTACGCATTTCCCATGGAATAAAACGATTCCGTTTGCTCTAAAACGTTGTAAACTTACGTATTACAACAGTTCTGTCCATGGGAATAGCTTAGAACTTAAAACTTCCATAGTTCCTTATAGTTCCCCATGAAACTTAGTGAAAACTTAGCCCTGCAATAATAGTTCACCTCAATTTCTTATAAAGTACGCATTTCCCATGGAATAAAACGATTCCGTTTGCTCTAAAACGTTGTAAACTTACATATTACAACAGTTCTGTCCATGGGAACAGCTTAGAACTTATTACTTCGATAGTTTCTTATAGTTCCCCATGAAACTTGGTGAAAACTTAGCCCTGCAATAATAGTTCACCTCAATATCTTATACAGTACGCATTTCCCATGGAATAAAACGATTCTGTTTGCTCTAAAACATTGTAAACTTACGTATTACAACAGTTCTGTCCATGGGAACAGCTTAGAACTTATTACTTCGATGGTTTCTTATAGTTCCCCATGAAACTTAGTGAAAACTTAGCCCCACAATAATAGTTCACTTCAATTTCTTATAAAGTACGCATTTCCTATGGAATAAAACGATTCCGTTTGCTCTAAAACGTTGTAAACTTACGTATTACAACAGTTCTGTCCATGGGAACAGCTTAGAACTTATTACTTCGAAGGTTTTTTATAGTTCCCCATAAAACATAGTGAAAACTAAGCCCCGAAATAATAGTTCACCTCAATTTCTTATAAAGTACGCATTTCCCATGGAATAAAACGATTGCGTTTGCTCTAAAACGTTGTAAACTTACGTATTACAACAGTTCTGTCCATGGGAATAGCTTGGAACTTAAAACTTCGATGGTTCCTTATAGTTCCCCATGAAACTTAGTGAAAACTTAGCCCCGCAATAATAGTTCACCTCAATTTCTTATAAAGTACGCATTTCCCATGGAATAAAACGATTCCGTTTGCTCTAAAACGTTGTAAACTTACATATTACAACAGTTCTGTCCATGGGAACAGCTTGGAACTTATTACTTCGATGATTTCTTATAGTTCCCCAAGACACTTAGTGAAAACTTAGCCCCGCAATAATAGTTCACCTCAATTTCTTATAAAGTAGGCATATCCCATGGAATAGAACGGTTCCGTTTGCTCTAAAACATTGTAAACTTACGTATTACAACAGTTCTGTCCATGGGAACAGCTTAGAACTTATTACTTCATGGTTTCTTATAGAACCCCATGAAACTTAGTAACAACTTAGCCCCGCAATAATAGTTCACCTCAATTTCTTATAAAGTACGCATTTCACATGGAATAAAACGATTCCGTTTGCTCTAAAACGTTGTAAACTCACGTACTACAACAGTTCTGTCCATGGGAACAGCTTAGAACTTATTACTTTGATGGTTTCTTATAGTTCCCTATGAAACTTAGTGAAAACTTAGCCCCACAATAATAGTTCACCTCAATTTCTTATAAAGTACGCATTTCCCATGAAATAAAATGATTCCATTTGCTCTAAAACGTTGTAAACTTACGTATTACAACAGTTCTGTCCATGGGAACAGCTTAGAACTTATTACTTCGATGGTTTCTTATAGTTTCCCATGAAACTTAGTGAAAACTTAGCCCTGAAATAATAGTTCACCTCAATTTCTTATAAAGTACGTATTTCCCATGGAATAAAACGATTCCGTTTGCTCTAAAACGTTGTAAACTTACGTATTACAACAGTTTTGTCCATGGGAACAGCTTAGAACTTATTACTTCGATGGTTTCTTATAGTTCCCAATGAAACTTAGTGTTAACTTAGCCCCGCAATAATAGTTCATCTCAATTTCTTATAAAGTACGCATTTCCCATGGAATAAAACGATTTCGTTTGCTCTAAAACGTTGTAAATGTACGTATTACAACAGTTCTGTCCATGGGAACAGCTTAGAACTTATTACTTCGATGGTTTCTTATAGTTCCCCATGAAACTTAGTGAAAACTTAGCCCCGCAATAATAGTTCTTCTCAATTTCTTATAAAGTACGCATTTCCCATGGAATAAAACGATTCCGTTTGCTCTAAAACGTTGTAAACTTACGTATTACAACAGTTCTCTCCATGGGAATAGCTTAGAACTTATTACTTCGATGGTTTCTTATAGTTTCCCATGAAACTTAGTGAAAACTTAGCCCTGAAATAATAGTTCACCTCAATTTCTTATAAAGTACGTATTTCCCATGGAATAAAACGATTCCGTTTGCTCTAAAACGTTATAAACTTACGTATTACAACAGTTTTGTCCATGGGAACAGCTTAGAACTTATTACTTTGATGGTTTCTTATAGTTCCCAATGAAACTTAGTGTAAACTTAGCCCCGCAATAATAGTTCATCTCAATTTCTTATAAAGTACGCATTTCCCATGGAATAAAACGATTCCGTTTGCTCAAAAACGTTGTAAACCTACGTATCACAACAGTTCTTTCCATGGAAACAGCTTAGAACTTATTACTTCGATGGTTTCTTCTAGTTCCCCATGAAACTTAGTGAAAACTTAGCCCCGCAATAATAGTTCACTTCAATTTCTTATCAAGTACGCATTTCCCATGGAATAAAACGATTCCGTTTGCTCTAAAACGTTGTAAACTTACGTATAACAACATTTCTGTCCATGGGAACAGCTTAGAATTTATTACTTCGATGTTTTCTTATAGTTCCCCATGAAACTTAGCGAAAACTTAGCCCCGCAATAATAGTTCACCTCAATTTCTTATAAAGTACGCCTTTCCCATGGAATAAAATGATTCCGATTGCTCTAAAACGTTGTAAACTTACGTATTACAACAGCTCTGTCCATAGGAACAGCTTAGAACTTATTACTTCGATGGTTTCTGATAGTTCCCCTTGAAACTCAGTGAAAACTTAGCCCTGCAATAATAGTTCACCTCAATTTCTTATAAAGTACGCATTTCCCATGGAATAAAACGATTCCGTTTGCTCTAAAACGTTGTAAACTACGTATTACAACAGTTCTGTCCTTGGGAACAGCTAAGAACTTATTACTTCGATGTTTTCTTATAGTTCCCTTTGAAACTTAGTGAAAACTTAGCCCCGCAATAATAGTTCACCTCAATTTCTTATAAACTACGCATCTCCCATGGAATAAAACGATTCCGTTTGCTCTAAAACGTTGTAAACTTACGTATAACAACATTTCTGTCCATGGGAGCAGCTTAGAATTTATTACTTCGATGTTTTCTTATAGTTCCCCATGAAACTTAGCGAAAACTTAGCCCCGCAATAATAGTTCACCTCAATTTCTAATAAAGTACCGATTTTCCCATGGAATAAAATGATTCCGTTTGCTCTAAAACGTTGTAAACTTACGTATTACAACAGTTCTGTCCATGGGAACAGCTTAGAACTTATTACTTCGATGGTTTCTTATAGTTCCCCATGAAACTTAGTGAAAACTTAGCCCGGCAATAATAGTTCACCTCGATTTCTTATAAAGTACGCATTTCCCATGGAATAAAACGATTCCGTTTGCTCTAAAACGTTGTAAACTTACGTATTACAACAGTTCTCTCCATGGAAAAAGCTTAGAACTTATTACTTCGATGGTTTCTTATAGTTCCCCATGAAACTAAGTGAAAACTTTTTCCTGCAATAATAGTTCACCTCAATTTCTTATAAAGTACCCATTTCCCATGGAATAAAACGATTCCGTTTGCTCAAAAACGTTGTAAACTTACGTATCACAACAGTTCTTTCCATGGGAACAGCTTAGAACTTATTACTTCGATGGTTTCTTCTAGTTCCCCATGAAACTTAGTGACAACTTAGCCCCGCAATAATAGTTCACTTCAATTTCTTATAAAGTATGCATTTCCCATGGAATAAAACGATTCCGTTTGCTCTAAAACATTGTTAACTTATGTATTACAACAGTTCTGTTCATGGGAACAGCCTAGCACTTATTACTTCGATGAATTCTTATAGTTCCCCATGAAAATTAGTGAAAACTTAGCCCCGCAATAATAGTTCACTTCAATTTCTTATAAAGTACGCATTTTCCATGGAATAAAACGATTCCGTTTGCTCTAAAACGTTGTAAACTTACGTATTACAACAGTTCTCTCCATGGGAATAGCTTAGAACTTATTACTTCGATGGTTTCTTATAGTTCCCCATGTAACTTAGTGAAAACTTAGCCCCGCAATAATAGTTCACATCAATTTCTTATAAAGTACGCATTTCCCATGGAATAAAACGATTCCGTTTGCTCTAAAACGTTGTAAACTACGTATTACAACAGTTCTGTCCTTGGGAACAGCTTAGAACTTATTACTTCGATGTTTTCTTATAGTTCCCTTTGAAACTTAGTGAAAACTTAGCCCCGCAATAATAGTTCACCTCAATTTCTTATAAACTACGCATTTCCCATGGAATAAAACGATTCCGTTTCTCTAAAACGTTGTAAACTTACGTATAACAACATTTCTGTCCATGGGAACAGCTTAGAATTTATTACTTCGATGTTTTCTTATAGTTCCCCATGAAACTTAGCGAAAACTTAGCCCCGCAATAATAGTTCACCTCAATTTCTTATAAAGTACCGATTTCCCATGGAATAAAATGATTCTGTTTGCTCTAAAACGTTGTAAACTTACGTATTACAACAGTTCTGTCCATGGGAACAGCTTAGAACTTATTACTTCGATGGTTTCTTGTAGTTCCCCATGAAACTTAGTGAAAACTTAGCCCGGCAATAATAGTTCACCTCGATTTCTTATAAAGTACGCATTTCCCATGGAATAAAACGATTCCGTTTGCTCTAAAACGTTGTAAACTTACGTATTACAACAGTTCTCTCCATGGAAAAAGCTTAGAACTTATTACTTCGATGGTTTCTTATAGTTACCCATGAAACTAAGTGAAAACTTTTTCCTGCAATAATAGTTCACCTCAATTTCTTATAAAGTACCCATTTCCCATGGAATAAAACGATTCCGTTTGCTCGAAAACGTTGTAAACTTACGTATCACAACAGTTCTTTCCATGGGAACAGATTAGAACTTATTACTTCGATGGTTTCTTCTATTTCCCCATGAAACTTAGTGACAACTTAGCCCCGCAATAATAGTTCACTTCAATTTCTTATAAAGTACGCATTTCCCATGGAATAAAACGATTCCGTTTGCTCTAAAACGTTGTTAACTTATGTATTACAACAGTTCTGTTCATGGGAACAGCTTAGCACTTATTACCTCGATGGTTTCTTATAGTTCCCCATGAAAATTAGTGAAAACTTAGCCCCGCAATATTAGTTCACTTCAATTTCTTATAAAGTACGCATTTTCCATGGAATAAAACGATTCCGTTTGCTCTAAAACGTTGTAAACTTACGTATTACAACAGTTCTCTCCATGGGAATAGCTTAGAGCTTAAAACTTCGATGGTTTCTTATAGTTCCCCATGAAACTTAGTGAAAACTTAGCCCCGCAATAATAGTTCACCTCAATAACTTATAAAGTACGCATTTCCCATGGAATAAAACGATTCCGTTTGTTTTAAAACGTTGTCAACTACGTATTACAACAGTTCTGTCCATGGGAACAGCTTAGAACTTATTACTTCGATAGTTTCTTATAGTTCCCCATGAAACTTGGTGAAAACTTAGCCCTGACATAATAGTTCACCTCAATTTCTTATACAGTACGCATTTCCCATGGAATAAAACGATTCTGTTTGCTCTAAAACGTTGTAAACTTACGTATTACAACAGTTCTGTCCATGGGAACAGCTTAGAACTTATTACTTCGATGGTTTCTTATAGTTCCCCATGAAACTTAGTGAAAACTTAGCCCCGCAATAATAGTTCACTTCAATTTCTTATAAAGTACGCATTTTCAATGGAATAAAACGATTCCGTTTGCTCTAAAACGTTGTAAACTTACGTATTACAACAGTTCTGTCCATGGGAATAGCTTGGAACTTAAAACTTCGATGGTTCCTTATAGTTCCCCATGAAACTTAGTGAAAACTTAGCCCCGCAATAATAGTTCACCTCAATTTCTTATAAAGTACGCATTTCCCATGGGATAAAACGATTCCGTTTGCTCTAAAACGTTGTAAACTTACGTATTACAACAGTTCTGTCCATGGGAATAGCTTGGAACTTAAAACTTCGATGGTTCCTTATAGTTCCCCATGAAACTTAGTGAAAACTTAGCCCCGCAATAATAGTTCACCTCAATAACTTATAAAGTACGCATTTCCCATGGAATAAAACGATTCCTTTTGTTTTAAAACGTTGTCAACTACGTATTACAACAGTTCTGTCCATGGGAACAGCTTAGAACTTATTACTTCGATAGTTTCTTATAGTTCCCCATGAAACTTGGTGAAAACTTAGCCCCGCAATAATAGTTCACTTCAATTTCTTATAAAGTATGCATTTCCCATGGAATAAAACGATTCCGTTTGCTCTAAAACATTGTTAACTTATGTATTACAACAGTTCTGTTCATGGGAACAGCTTAGAACTTATTACTTCGATGGTTTCTTATAGTTCCCAATGAAACTTAGTGTTAACTTAGCCCCGCAATAATAGTTCATCTCAATTTCTTATAAAGTACGCATTTCCCATGGAATAAAACGATTCCGTTTGCTCTAAAACGTTGTAAACTCACGTACTACAACAGTTCTGTCCATGGGAACAGCTTAGAACTTATTACTTTGATGGTTTCTTATAGTTCCCTATGAAACTTAGTGAAAACTTAGCCCCACAATAATAGTTCACCTCAATTTCTTAAAAAGTACGCATTTCCCATGAAATAAAATGATTCCATTTGCTCTAAAACGTTGTAAACTTACGTATTACAACAGTTCTGTCCATGGGAACAGCTTAGAACTTATTACTTCGATGGTTTCTTATAGTTCCCAATGAAACTTGGTGAAAACTTAGCCCTGCAATAATAGTTCACCTCAATTTCTTAAACAGTACGCATTTCCCATGGAATAAAACGATTCCGTTTGCTCTAAAATGTTGTAAACTTACGTATTACAACAGTTCTGTCCATGGGAACAGCTTAGAACTTATTACTTCGATGGTTTCTTATAGTTCCCCATGAAAATTAGTGAAAACTTAGCCCCGCAATAATAGTTCACTTCAATTTCTTATAAAGTACGTATTTACCATGGAATAAAACGATTCTATTTGCTCTAAAACGTTGTAAACTTACGTATTACAACGGTTCTGTCCATGGCAACTGCTTAGAACTTATTACTTCGATGGTTTCTTTTAGTTCCCCATGAAACTTAGTGAAAACATAGCCCCGCAATAATAGTTCACCTCAATTTCTTTAAAAATACGCATTCCCCATGGAATAAAACGATTCCGTTTGCTCTAAAACGTTTTAAACTTACATATTACAACAGTTCTGTCCAAGGGATCAGCTTACAACTTATTACTTCGATGGTTTCTTATAGTTCCCCAAGAAACTTTGTGAAAACTTAGCCCCGCAATAATAGTTCAGCTCAATTTCTAATAAAGTACGCATTTCCCATGGAATAAAACGATTCCGTTTGCTCTAAAACATTGTAAACATACGTATTACAATAGTTCTGTCCATGGGAACAGCTTAGAACTTATTACTTCAATGGTTTCTTATAGTTCCCTATTAAACTTAGTAAAAACTTAGCCCCGCAATAATAGTTCAGCTCAATTTCTTATAAAGTACGCATTTCCCATGGAATAAAACGATTCCGTTTCCTCTTAAACGTTGTAAACTTACGTATTACAACAATTCTTCCATGGGAACAGCTTAGCACTTATTACTTCGATTGTTTCTTATAGTTCCCCATGAAACGTAGTGAAAACTTAGCCCCGAAATAATAGTTCACCTCAATTTCTAATAAAGTACGCATTTCCCATGGAATAAAACGATTCCGTTTGCTCTAAAACATTGTAAACTTACGTATTACAATAGTTCTGTCAATGGGAACAGCTTAGAACTTATTACTTCAATGGTTTCTTATAGTTCCCCTTGAAACTTAGTGAAAACTTAGCCCCGCAATAATATTTCACCTCAATTTCTTATAAAGTACGCATTTCCCATGGAATAAAACGATTCTGTTTGCTCTAAAACGTTGTAAACTTACGTATTACAACAGTTCTGTCCATGGGAACAGCTTAGCACTTATTACTTTGATGGTTTCTTATAGTTCCCCATGAAACTTAGTGAAAACTTAGCCCCGCAATAATAGTTCACCTCAATTTCTAATAAAGTACGCATTTCCCATGGAATAAAACGATTCCGTTTGCTCTAAAACATTGTAAACTTACGTATTACAATAGTTCTGTCAATGGGAACAGCTTAGAACTTATTACTTCAATGGTTTCTTATAGTTCCCCTTGAAACTTAGTGAAAACTTAGCCCCGCAATAATATTTCACCTCAATTTCTTATAAAGTACGCATTTCCCATGGAATAAAACGATTCTGTTTGCTCTAAAACGTTGTAAACTTACGTATTACAACAATTCTGTCCATGGGAACAGCTTAGCACTTATTACTTCGATGGTTTCTTATAGTTCCCCATGAAACTTAGTGAAAACTTAGCCCCGCAATAATAGTTCACCTCAATTTCTAATAAAGTACGCGTTTCCTATGGAATAAAACGATTCCGTTTGCTCTAAAACATTGTAAACTTACGTATTACAATAGTTCTGTCCATGGGAACAGCTTAGAACTTATTACTTCAATGGTTTCTTATAGTTCCTCATTAAACTTAGTTAAAACTTAGCCCCGCAATAATAGTTCACTTCAATTTCTTATAAAGTACGCATTTACCATTTAATAAAACGATTCCGTTTGCTCTAAAACTTTGTAAACTTACGTATTACAACAGTTCTGTCCATAGGAACAGCTTAGAACTTATTACTTTGATGGTTTCTTATAGTTTCCCATGAAACTTAGTGAAAACTTAGCCCCGTAATAATAGTTCACCTCAATTTCTTATAAAGTACGCATTTCCCATGGAATAAAACGATTCTGTTTGCTCTAAAACGTTGTAAACTTACGTATTACAACAGTTCTGTCCATGAGAACGGCTTAGAACTTATTACTTCGATGGTTTCTTATAGTTCCCAATGAAACTCAGTGAAAACTTAGCTACGCAATAATAGTTCACCTCAATTTCTTATAAAGTACGCATTTCCCATGGAATAAAACGATTCCGTTTGCTCTAAAACGTTGTAAACTTACGTATTACAACAGTTCTGTCCATGGGAACAGCTTAGCACTTATTACTTTGATGGTTTCTTATAGTTCCCCATGAAACTTAGTGAAAACTTAGCCCCGCAATAATAGTTCACCTCAATTTCTAATAAAGTACGCATTTCCCATGGAATAAAACGATTCCGTTTGCTCTAAAACATTGTAAACTTACGTATTACAATAGTTCTGTCAATGGGAACAGCTTAGAACTTATTACTTCAATGGTTTCTTATAGTTCCCCTTGAAACTTAGTGAAAACTTAGCCCCGCAATAATATTTCACCTCAATTTCTTATAAAGTACGCATTTCCCATGGAATAAAACGATTCTGTTTGCTCTAAAACGTTGTAAACTTACGTATTACAACAATTCTGTCCATGGGAACAGCTTAGCACTTATTACTTCGATGGTTTCTTATAGTTCCCCATGAAACTTAGTGAAAACTTAGCCCCGCAATAATAGTTCACCTCAATTTCTAATAAAGTACGCGTTTCCTATGGAATAAAACGATTCCGTTTGCTCTAAAACATTGTAAACTTACGTATTACAATAGTTCTGTCCATGGGAACAGCTTAGAACTTATTACTTCAATGGTTTCTTATAGTTCCTCATTAAACTTAGTTAAAACTTAGCCCCGCAATAATAGTTCAGCTCAATTTCTTATAAAGTACGCATTTCCCATGGAATAAAACGATTCCGTTTGCTCTTAAACGATGTAAACTTACGTATTACAACAGTTCTGTCCATGGGAACAGCTTAGAACTTATTACTTCGATGGTTTCTTATAGTTCCCCATGAAACTTAGTGAAAACTTAGCCCCGCAATAATAGTTCACTTCAATTTCTTATAAAGTACGCATTTACCATTTAATAAAACGATTCCGTTTGCTCTAAAACTTTGTAAACTTACGTATTACAACAGTTCTGTCCATAGGAACAGCTTAGAACTTATTACTTTGATGGTTTCTTATAGTTTCCCATGAAACTTAGTGAAAACTTAGCCCCGTAATAATAGTTCACCTCAATTTCTTATAAAGTACGCATTTCCCATGGAATAAAACGATTCTGTTTGCTCTAAAACGTTGTAAACTTACGTATTACAACAGTTCTGTCCATGAGAACGGCTTAGAACTTATTACTTCGATGGTTTCTTATAGTTCCCAATGAAACTCAGTGAAAACTTAGCTACGCAATAATAGTTCACCTCAATTTCTTATAAAGTACGCATTTCCCATGGAATAAAACGATTCCGTTTGCTCTAAAACGTTGTAAACTTACGTATTACAACAGTTCTGTCCATGGGAATAGCTTACAACTTATTACTTCGATGGTTTCTTATAGTTCCCAATGAAACTTAGTGAAAACTTAGCCCCGCAATAATAGTTCACCTCAATTTCTTATAAAGTACGCATTTTCCATGGAATAAAACGATTCCGTTTGCTCTAAAACGTTGTAAACTTACGTATTACAACAGTTCTCTCCATGGGAATAGCTTAGAGCTTATTACTTCGATGGTTTCTTATAGTTCCCCATGAAACTTAGTGAAAACTTAGCCCCGCAATAATAGTTCACCTCAATTTCTTATAAAGTACGCATTTCCCATGGAATAAAACGATTCCGTTTGCTCTAAAACGTTGTAAACTTACGTATTACAACAGTTCTGTCCATGGGAATAGCTTACAACTTATTACTTCGATGGTTTCTTATAGTTCCCAATGAAACTTAGTGAAAACTTAGCCCCGCAATAATAGTTCACTTCAATTTCTTATAAAGTACGCATTTACCATTTAATAAAACGATTCCGTTTGCTCTAAAACTTTGTAAACTTACGTATTACAACAGTTCTGTCCATGGGAATAGCTTACAACTTATTACTTCGATGGTTTCTTATAGTTCCCCATGAAACTTAGCGAAAACTTAGCCCCGCAATAATAGTTCACCTCAGTTTCTTATAAAGTACCGATTTCCCATGGAATAAAATGATTCTGTTTGCTCTAAAACGTTGTAAACTTACGTATTACAACAGTTCTGTCCATGGGAACAGCTTAGAACTTATTACTTCGATGGTTTCTTGTAGTTCCCCATGAAACTTAGTGAAAACTTAGCCCGGCAATAATAGTTCACCTCGATTTCTTATAAAGTACGCATTTCCCATGGAATAAAACGATTCCGTTTGCTCTAAAACGTTGTAAACTTACGTATTACAACAGTTCTCTCCATGGAAAAAGCTTAGAACTTATTACTTCGATGGTTTCTTATAGTTACCCATGAAACTAAGTGAAAACTTTTTCCTGCAATAATAGTTCACCTCAATTTCTTATAAAGTACCCATTTCCCATGGAATAAAACGATTCCGTTTGCTCAAAAACGTTGTAAACTTACGTATCACAACAGTTCTTTCCATGGGAACAGCTTAGAACTTATTACTTCGATGGTTTCTTCTATTTCCCCATGAAACTTAGTGACAACTTAGCCCCGCAATAATAGTTCACTTCAATTTCTTATAAAGTACGCATTTCCCATGGAATAAAACGATTCCGTTTGCTCTAAAACGTTGTTAACTTATGTATTACAACAGTTCTGTTCATGGGAACAGCTTAGCACTTATTACCTCGATGGTTTCTTATAGTTCCCCATGAAAATTAGTGAAAACTTAGCCCCGCAATAATAGTTCACTTCAATTTCTTATAAAGTACGCATTTTCCATGGAATAAAACGATTCCGTTTGCTCTAAAACGTTGTAAACTTACGTATTACAACAGTTCTCTCCATGGGAATAGCTTAGAGCTTATTACTTCGATGGTTTCTTATAGTTCCCCATGAAACTTAGTGAAAACTTAGCCCCGCAATAATAGTTCACCTCAATAACTTATAAAGTACGCATTTCCCATGGAATAAAACGATTCCGTTTGTTTTAAAACGTTGTCAACTACGTATTACAACAGTTCTGTCCATGGGAACAGCTTAGAACTTATTACTTCGATAGTTTCTTATAGTTCCCCATGAAACTTGGTGAAAACTTAGCCCTGACATAATAGTTCACCTCAATTTCTTATACAGTACGCATTTCCCATGGAATAAAACGATTCTGTTTGCTCTAAAACGTTGTAAACTTACGTATTACAACAGTTCTGTCCATGGGAACAGCTTAGAACTTATTACTTCGATGGTTTCTTATAGTTCCCCATGAAACTTAGTGAAAACTTAGCCCCGCAATAATAGTTCACTTCAATTTCTTATAAAGTACGCATTTTCAATGGAATAAAACGATTCCGTTTGCTCTAAAACGTTGTAAACTTACGTATTACAACAGTTCTGTCCATGGGAATAGCTTGGAACTTAAAACTTCGATGGTTCCTTATAGTTCCCCATGAAACTTAGTGAAAACTTAGCCCCGCAATAATAGTTCACCTCAATTTCTTATAAAGTACGCATTTCCCATGGGATAAAACGATTCCGTTTGCTCTAAAACGTTGTAAACTTACGTATTACAACAGTTCTGTCCATGGGAATAGCTTGGAACTTAAAACTTCGATGGTTCCTTATAGTTCCCCATGAAACTTAGTGAAAACTTAGCCCCGCAATAATAGTTCACCTCAATAACTTATAAAGTACGCATTTCCCATGGAATAAAACGATTCCGTTTGTTTTAAAACGTTGTCAACTACGTATTACAACAGTTCTGTCCATGGGAACAGCTTAGAACTTATTACTTCGATAGTTTCTTATAGTTCCCCATGAAACTTGGTGAAAACTTAGCCCTGACATAATAGTTCACCTCAATTTCTTATACAGTACGCATTTCCCATGGAATAAAACGATTCTGTTTGCTCTAAAACGTTGTAAACTTACGTATTACAACAGTTCTGTCCATGGGAACAGCTAAGAACTTATTACTTCGATGGTTTCTTATAGTTCCCCATGAAACTTAGTGAAAACTTAGCCCCGCAATAATAGTTCACTTCAATTTCTTATAAAGTACGCATTTTCAATGGAATAAAACGATTCCGTTTGCTCTAAAACGTTGTAAACTTACGTATTACAACAGTTCTGTCCATGGGAATAGCTTGGAACTTAAAACTTCGATGGTTCCTTATAGTTCCCCATGAAACTTAGTGAAAACTTAGCCCCGCAATAATAGTTCACCTCAATTTCTTATAAAGTACGCATTTCCCATGGGATAAAACGATTCCGTTTGCTCTAAAACGTTGTAAACTTACGTATTACAACAGTTCTGTCCATGGGAATAGCTTGGAACTTAAAACTTCGATGGTTCCTTATAGTTCCCCATGAAACTTAGTGAAAACTTAGCCCCGCAATAATAGTTCACCTCGATTTCTTATAAAGTACGCATTTCCCATGGAATAAAACGATTCCGTTTGCTCTAAAACGTTGTAAACTTACATATTACAACAGTTCTGTCCATGGGAACAGCTTAGAACTTATTACTTCGATGGTTTCTTATAGTTCCCCATGAAACTTAGTGAAAACTTAGCCCGGCAATAATAGTTCACTTCAATTTCTTATAACGTACGCATTTCCTATGGAATAAAACGATTCCGTTTGCTCTAAAACGTTGTAAACTTACGTATTACAACAGTTCTGTCCATGGGAACAGCTTAGAACTTATTACTTCGAAGGTTTTTTTTAGTTCCCCATAAAACATAGTGAAAACTTAGCCCCGAAATAATAGTTCACCTCAATTTCTTATAAAGTACACATTTCCCATGGAATAAAACGATTCTGTTTGCTCTAAAACGTTGTAAACTTACGTATTACAACAGTTCTGTCCATGGGAACAGCTTAGAACTTATTACTTCGATGGTTTCTTATAGTTCCCCATGAAACTTAGTGAAAACTTAGCCCCGCAATAATAGTTCACTTCAATTTCTTATAACGTACGCATATCCTATGAAATAAAACGATTCCGTTTGCTCTAAAACGTTGTAAACTTACGTATTACAACAGTTCTGTCCATGGGAACAGCTTAGAACTTATTACTTCGAAGGTTTTTTATATTTCCCCATAAAACATAGTGAAAACTTAGCCCCGCAATAATAGTTCACCTCAATTTCTTATAAAGTACGCATTTCCCATGGAATAAAACGATTCTGTTTGCTCTAAAACGTTGTAAACGAACGTATTGCAACAGTTCTGTCCATGGGAACAGCTTAGAACTTATTACTTCGATGGTTTCTTATAGTTCCCCATGAAACTCAGTGAAAACATAGCCCCGCAATAATAGTTAACCTCAATTTCTTATAAAGTACACATTTCCTATGGAATAAAACGAATTCCGTTTGCTCTAAAACATTGTAAACTTACGTATTACAACAGTTCTGTCCATGGGAACAGCTTAGAACTTATTACTTCGATGGTTTCTTATAGTTCCCCATGAAACTTAGTGAAAACTTAGCCCCACAATAATAGTTTTCCTCAATTTCTTATAAAGTACGCATTTCCCATGGAATAAAACGATTCCGTTTGCTCTAAAACGTTGTAAACTACGTATTACAACAGTTCTGTCCATGGGAACAGCTTAGAACTTATTACTTTGATGGTTCCTTATGGGTTCCCATGAAACTTGGTGAACACTTAGCCCTGCAATAATAGTTTACCTCAATTTCTTATAAAGTACGCATTTCCCATGGAATAAAACGATTCCGTTTCCTCTAAAACGTTGTAAACTACGTATTACAACAGTTTTGTCCATGGGAACAGCTTAGAACTTATTACTTCGATGGTTTCTTATAGTTCCCCATGAAACTTGGTGAAAACTTAGCCCTGCAATAATAGTTCACCTCAATTTCTTAAACAGTACGCATTTCCCATGGAATAAAACGATTCCGTTTGCTCTAAAACGTTGTAAACTACGTATTACAACAGTTCTGTCCATGGGAACAGCTTAGAACTTATTACTTCGATGGTTTCTTATAGTTCCCCATGAAAATTAGTGAAAACTTAGCCCCGCAATAATAGTTCACTTCAATTTCTTATAAAGTACGTATTTACCATGGAATAAAACGATTCTATTTGCTCTAAAACGTTGTAAACTTACGTATTACAACGGTTCTGTCCATGGCAACTGCTTAGAACTTATTACTTCGATGGTTTCTTTTAGTTCCCCATGAAACTTAGTGAAAACATAGCCCCGCAATAATAGTTCACCTCAATTTCTTTAAAAATACGCATTCCCCATGGAATAAAACGATTCCGTTTGCTCTAAAACGTTTTAAACTTACATATTACAACAGTTCTGTCCAAGGGATCAGCTTACAACTTATTACTTCGATGGTTTCTTATAGTTCCCCAAGAAACTTTGTGAAAACTTAGCCCCGCAATAATAGTTCAGCTCAATTTCTAATAAAGTACGCATTTCCCATGGAATAAAACGATTCCGTTTGCTCTAAAACATTGTAAACATACGTATTACAATAGTTCTGTCCATGGGAACAGCTTAGAACTTATTACTTCAATGGTTTCTTATAGTTCCCTATTAAACTTAGTAAAAACTTAGCCCCGCAATAATAGTTCAGCTCAATTTCTTATAAAGTACGCATTTCCCATGGAATAAAACGATTCCGTTTCCTCTTAAACGTTGTAAACTTACGTATTACAACAATTCTTCCATGGGAACAGCTTAGCACTTATTACTTCGATTGTTTCTTATAGTTCCCCATGAAACGTAGTGAAAACTTAGCCCCGCAATAATAGTTCACCTCAATTTCTAATAAAGTACGCATTTCCCATGGAATAAAACGATTCCGTTTGCTCTAAAACATTGTAAACTTACGTATTACAATAGTTCTGTCAATGGGAACAGCTTAGAACTTATTACTTCAATGGTTTCTTATAGTTCCCCTTGAAACTTAGTGAAAACTTAGCCCCGCAATAATATTTCACCTCAATTTCTTATAAAGTACGCATTTCCCATGGAATAAAACGATTCTGTTTGCTCTAAAACGTTGTAAACTTACGTATTACAACAGTTCTGTCCATGGGAACAGCTTAGCACTTATTACTTTGATGGTTTCTTATAGTTCCCCATGAAACTTAGTGAAAACTTAGCCCCGCAATAATAGTTCACCTCAATTTCTAATAAAGTACGCATTTCCCATGGAATAAAACGATTCCGTTTGCTCTAAAACATTGTAAACTTACGTATTACAATAGTTCTGTCAATGGGAACAGCTTAGAACTTATTACTTCAATGGTTTCTTATAGTTCCCCTTGAAACTTAGTGAAAACTTAGCCCTGCAATAATATTTCACCTCAATTTCTTATAAAGTACGCATTTCCCATGGAATAAAACGATTCTGTTTGCTCTAAAACGTTGTAAACTTACGTATTACAACAATTCTGTCCATGGGAACAGCTTAGCACTTATTACTTCGATGGTTTCTTATAGTTCCCCATGAAACTTAGTGAAAACTTAGCCCCGCAATAATAGTTCACCTCAATTTCTAATAAAGTACGCGTTTCCTATGGAATAAAACGATTCCGTTTGCTCTAAAACATTGTAAACTTACGTATTACAATAGTTCTGTCCATGGGAACAGCTTAGAACTTATTACTTCAATGGTTTCTTATAGTTCCTCATTAAACTTAGTTAAAACTTAGCCCCGCAATAATAGTTCAGCTCAATTTCTTATAAAGTACGCATTTCCCATGGAATAAAACGATTCCGTTTGCTCTTAAACGATGTAAACTTACGTATTACAACAGTTCTGTCCATGGGAACAGCTTAGAACTTATTACTTCGATGGTTTCTTATAGTTCCCCATGAAACTTAGTGAAAACTTAGCCCCGCAATAATAGTTCACTTCAATTTCTTATAAAGTACGCATTTACCATTTAATAAAACGATTCCGTTTGCTCTAAAACTTTGTAAACTTACGTATTACAACAGTTCTGTCCATAGGAACAGCTTAGAACTTATTACTTTGATGGTTTCTTATAGTTTCCCATGAAACTTATTGAAAACTTAGCCCCGTAATAATAGTTCACCTCAATTTCTTATAAAGTACGCATTTCCCATGGAATAAAACGATTCTGTTTGCTCTAAAACGTTGTAAACTTACGTATTACAACAGTTCTGTCCATGAGAACGGCTTAGAACTTATTACTTCGATGGTTTCTTATAGTTCCCAATGAAACTCAGTGAAAACTTAGCTACGCAATAATAGTTCACCTCAATTTCTTATAAAGTACGCATTTCCCATGGAATAAAACGATTCCGTTTGCTCTAAAACGTTGTAAACTTACGTATTACAACAGTTCTGTCCATGGGAATAGCTTACAACTTATTACTTCGATGGTTTCTTATAGTTCTCCATGAAACTTAGGGAAAAGTTAGCCCCGCAATAATAGTTCACTTCAATTTCTTATAACGTACGCATATCCTATGAAATAAAACGATTCCGTTTGCTCTAAAACGTTGTAAACTTACGTATTACAACAGTTCTGTCCATGGGAACAGCTTAGAACTTATTACTTCCAAGGTTTTTTATATTTCCCCATAAAACATAGTGAAAACTTAGCCCCAAAATAATAGTTCACCTCAATTTCTTATAAAGTACGCATTTCCCATGGGATAAAACGATTCCGTTTGCTCTAAAACGTTGTAAACTTACGTATTACAACAGTTCTGTCCATGGGAATAGCTTGGAACTTAAATCTTCGATGGTTCCTTATAGTTCCCCATGAAACTTAGTGAAAACTTAGCCCAGCAATAATAGTTCACCTCGATTTCTTATAAAGTACGCATTTGCCATGGAATAAAACGATTCCGTTTGCTCTAAAACGTTGTAAACTTACATATTACAACAGTTCTGTCCATGGGAACAGCTTAGAACTTATTACTTCGATGATTTCTTATAGTTCCCCAAGACACTTAATGAAAACTTAGCCCCGCAATAATAGCTCACCTCAATTTCTTATAAAGTACGCATTTCCCATGGAATAAAACGGTTCCGTTTGCTCTAAAACATTGTAAACTTACGTCTTACAACAGTTCTGTCCATGGGAACAGCTTAGGACTTATTACTTCGATGGTTTCTTATAGAACCCCATGAAACTTAGTAACAACTTAGCCCCACAATAATAGTTCACCTCAATTTCTTATAAAGTACGCATTTCACATGGATTAAAACGATTCCGTTTGCTCTAAAACGTTGTAAACTTACGTATTACAACAGTTCTGTCCATGGGAACAGCTTAGAACTTATTACTTCGAAGGTTTTTTATAGTTCCCCATAAAACATAGTGAAAACTTAGCCCCGAAATAATAGTTCAGCTCAATTTCTTATAAAGTACGCATTTCCCATGGAATAAAACGATTCCGTTTGCTCTAAAACATTGTAAACTTACGTATTACAATAGTTCTGTCAATGGGAACAGCTTAGAACTTATTACTTCAATGGTTTCTTATAGTTCCCCTTGAAACTTAGTGAAAACTTAGCCCCGTAATAATAGTTCACCTCAATTTCTTATAAAGTACGCATTTCCCATGGAATAAAACGATTCTGTTTGCTCTAAAACGTTGTAAACTTACGTATTACAACAGTTCTGTCCATTGGAACAGCATAGCACTTATTACTTCGATGGTTTCTTATAGTTCCCCATGAAACTTAGTGAAAACTTAGCCCCGCAATAATAGTTCACCTCAATTTCTTATAAAGTACGCATTTCCCATGGAATAAAACGATTCCGTTTGCTCTAAAACGTTGTAAACTTACGTATTACAACAGTTCTGTCCATGGGAATAGCTTACAACTTATTACTTCGATGGTTTCTTAAAGTTCCCCATGAAACTTAGGGAAAAGTTAGCCCCGCAATAATAGTTCACTTCAATTTCTTATAACGTACGCATATCCTATGAAATAAAACGATTCCGTTTGCTCTAAAACGTTGTAAACTTACGTATTACAACAGTTCTGTCCATGGGAACAGCTTAGAACTTATTACTTCCAAGGTTTTTTATATTTCCCCATAAAACATAGTGAAAACTTGGCCCCAAAATAATAGTTCACCTCAATTTCTTATAAAGTACGCATTTCCCATGGGATAAAACGATTCCGTTTGCTCTAAAACGTTGTAAACTTACGTATTACAACAGTTCTGTCCATGGGAATAGCTTGGAACTTAAATCTTCGATGGTTCCTTATAGTTCCCCATGAAACTTAGTGAAAACTTAGCCCAGCAATAATAGTTCACCTCGATTTCTTATAAAGTACGCATTTCCCATGGAATAAAACGATTCCGTTTGCTCTAAAACGTCGTAAACTTACATATTACAACAGTTCTGTCCATGGGAACAGCTTAGAACTTATTACTTCGATGATTTCTTATAGTTCCCCAAGACACTTAATGAAAACTTAGCCCCGCAATAATAGCTCACCTCAATTTCTTATAAAGTACGCATTTCCCATGGAATAAAACGGTTCCGTTTGCTCTAAAACATTGTAAACTTACGTATTACAACAGTTCTGTCCATGGGAACAGCTTAGGACTTATTACTTCGATGGTTTCTTATAGAACCCCATGAAACTTAGTAACAACTTAGCCCCGCAATAATAGCTCACCTCAATTTCTTATAAAGTACGCATTTCACATGGATTAAAACGATTCCGTTTGCTCTAAAACGTTGTAAACTTACGTATTACAACATTTCTGTCCATGGGAACAGCTTAGAACTTATTACTTCGAAGGTTTTTTATAGTTCCCCATAAAACATAGTGAAAACTTAGCCCCGAAATAATAGTTCAGCTCAATTTCTTATAAAGTACGCATTTCCCATGGAATAAAACGATTCCGTTTGCTCTAAAACGTTGTAAACTTACGTATTACAACAGTTCTGTCCATGAGAATAGCTTGGAACTTAAAACTTCGATGGTTCCTTATAGTTCCCCATGAAACTTAGTGAAAACTTAGCCCCGCAATAATAGTTCACCTAAATTTCTTATAAAGTACGCATTTCCCATGGAATAAAACGATTCCGTTTGCTCTAAAACGTTGTTAACTTACATATTACAACAGTTCTGTCCATGGGAACAGCTTAGAACTTATTACTTCGATGATTTCTTATAGTTCCCCAAGACACTTAGTGAAAACTTAGCCCCGTAATAATAGTTCACCTCAATTTCTTATAAAGTACGGATTTCCCAAGGAATAAAACGGTTCCGTTTGCTCTAAAACATTGTAAACTTACGTATTACAACAGTTCTGTCCATGGGAACAGCTTAGAACTTATTACTTCGATTGTTTCTTATAGTTCCCCGTGAAACTTAGTAACAACTTAGCCCCGCAATAATAGTTCACCTCAATTTCTTATAAAGTACGCATTTCCCATGGATTAAAACGATTCCGTTTGCTCTAAAACGTTGTAAACTTACGTATTACAACAGTTCTGTCCATGGGAACAGCTTAGATTTTATTACTTCGATGGTTTCTTAAAGTTCCCCATGAAACTTAGTGAAAACTTAGCCCTGCAATTATAGTTCACCTCCTATTCTTATAAAGTACGCATTTCCCATGGAAAAAAACGATTCTCTTTGCTCTAAAACGTTGTAAACTTACGTATTACAACAGTTCTGTCCATGGGAACAGCTTAGAACTTATTACTTCGATGGTTTTTTATAGTTCCCCATGAAACTCAGTGAAAACTTAGCCCCGCAATAATAGTTTACCTCATTTTCTTATAAAGTACGCATTTCCCATGGAATAAAACGATTCTGTTTGCTCTAAAACGTTGTAAACTACGTATTACAACAGTTCTGTCCATGGAAACAGCTTAGAACTTATTACTTCAATGGTTTCTTATAGTTCCCCATTAAACTTAGTAAAAACTTAGCCCCGCAATAATAGTTCACCTCAATTTCTTATAAAGTACGCATTTCCCATGGAATAAAACGATTCCGTTTGCTCTTAAACGTTGTAAACTTACGTACTACAACAGTTTTCCCCATGGGAACAGCTTAGAACTTATTACTTTGATGGTTTCTTATAGTTCCCTATGAAACTTAGTGAAAACTTAGCCCCACAATAATAGTTCACCTCAATTTCTTATAAAGTACGCATTTCCCAAGAAATAAAATGATTCCGTTTGCTCTAAAACGTTGTAAACTAACGTATTACAACAGTTCTGTCCATGGGAACAGCTTAGAACTTATTACTTCGATGGTTTCTTATAGTTCCCCATGAAACTTAGTTAAAACTTAGCCCTGCAATAATAGTTCACCTCAATTTCTTTAAAAATACGCATTTCCCATGGAATAAAACGATTCCGTTTGCTCTAAAGCGTTTTAAACTTACATATTACAACAGTTCTGTCCAAGGGAACAGCTTAGAACTTATTACTTCGATGGTTTCTTATAGTTCCCCAAGAAACTTTGTGAAAACTTAGCCCCGCAATACTAGCTCACCTCAATTTCTAATACAGTACGCATTTCCCATGGAATAAAACGATTCCGTTTGCTCTAAAACATTGTAAACTTACGTATTACAATACTTCTGTCCATGGGAACAGCTTAGAACTTATTACTTCGATGGTTTCTTATAGTTCCCCATTAAACTTAGTAAAAACTTAGCCCTGCAATAATAGTTCACCTCAATTTCTTATAAAGTACGCATTTCCCATGGAATAAAACGATTCCGTTTGCTCTAAAACGTTGTAAACTTACGTATTACAACAGTTCTGTCCATGAGAACAGCTTGGAACTTATTACTTCGATGGTTTCTTATAGTTCCCCATGAAACTTAGTGAAAACTTAGCCCCGAAATAATAGTTCAGCTCAATTTCTTATAAAGTACGCATTTCCCATGGAATAAAACGATTCCGTTTGCTCTAAAACGTTGTAAACTTACGTATTACAACAGTTCTGTCCATGAGAATAGCTTGGAACTTAAAACTTCGATGGTTCCTTATAGTTCCCCATGAAACTTAGTGAAAACTTAGCCCCGCAATAATAGTTCACCTAAATTTCTTATAAAGTACGCATTTCCCATGGAATAAAACGATTCCGTTTGCTCTAAAACGTTGTTAACTTACATATTACAACAGTTCTGTCCATGGGAACAGCTTAGAACTTATTACTTCGATGGTTTCTTATAGTTCCCCATGAAACTTAGTGAAAACTTAGCCCCGCAATAGAAGTTCACTTCAATTTCTTATAAAGTACGCATTTACCATGGAATAAAACGATTCCGTTTGCTCTAAAACTTTGTAAACTTACGTATTACAACAGTTCTGTCCATAGGAACAGCTTAGAACTTATTACTTTGATGGTTTCTTATAGTTTCCCATGAAACTTAGTGAAAACTTAGCCCCGTAATAATAGTTCACCTCAATTTCTTATAAAGTACGCATTTCCCATGGAATAAAACGATTCTGTTTGCTCTAAAACGTTGTAAACTTACGTATTACAACAGTTCTGTCCATGAGAACGGCTTAGAACTTATTACTTCGATGGTTTCTTATAGTTCCCAATGAAACTCAGTGAAAACTTAGCTACGCAATAATAGTTCACCTCAATTTCTTATAAAGTACGCATTTCCCATGGAATAAAACGATTCCGTTTGCTCTAAAACGTTGTAAACTTACGTATTACAACAGTTCTGTCCATGGGAATAGCTTACAACTTATTACTTCGATGGTTTCTTATAGTTCCCCATGAAACTTAGGGAAAAGTTAGCCCCGCAATAATAGTTCACTTCAATTTCTTATAACGTACGCATATCCTATGAAATAAAACGATTCCGTTTGCTCTAAAACGTTGTAAACTTACGTATTACAACAGTTCTGTCCATGGGAACAGCTTAGAACTTATTACTTCCAGGGTTTTTTATATTTCCCCATAAAACATAGTGAAAACTTAGCCCCAAAATAATAGTTCACCTCAATTTCTTATAAAGTACGCATTTCCCATGGGATAAAACGATTCCGTTTGCTCTAAAACGTTGTAAAATTACGTATTACAACAGTTCTGTCCATGGGAATAGCTTGGAACTTAAACCTTCGATGGTTCCTTATAGTTCCCCATGAAACTTAGTGAAAACTTAGCCCAGCAATAATAGTTCACCTCGATTTCTTATAAAGTACGCATTTCCCATGGAATAAAACGATTCCGTTTGCTCTAAAACGTTGTAAACTTACATATTACAACAGTTCTGTCCATGGGAACAGCTTAGAACTTATTACTTCGATGATTTCTTATAGTTCCCCAAGACACTTAATGAAAACTTAGCCCCGCAATAATAGCTCACCTCAATTTCTTATAAAGTACGCATTTCCCATGGAATAAAACGGTTCCGTTTGCTCTAAAACATTGTAAACTTACGTCTTACAACAGTTCTGTCCATGGGAACAGCTTAGGACTTATTACTTCGATGGTTTCTTATAGAACCCCATGAAACTTAGTAACAACTTAGCCCCACAATAATAGTTCACCTCAATTTCTTATAAAGTACGCATTTCACATGGATTAAAACGATTCCGTTTGCTCTAAAACGTTGTAAACTTACGTATTACAACAGTTCTGTCCATGGGAACAGCTTAGAACTTATTACTTCGAAGGTTTTTTATAGTTCCCCATAAAACATAGTGAAAACTTAGCCCCGAAATAATAGTTCAGCTCAATTTCTTATAAAGTACGCATTTCCCATGGAATAAAACGATTCCGTTTGCTCTAAAACGTTGTAAACTTACGTATTACAATAGTTCTGTCAATGGGAACAGCTTAGAACTTATTACTTCAATGGTTTCTTATAGTTCCCCTTGAAACTTAGTGAAAACTTAGCCCTGCAATAATATTTCACCTCAATTTCTTATAAAGTACGCATTTCCCATGGAATAAAACGATTCTGTCTGCTCTAAAACGTTGTAAACTTACGTATTACAACAGTTCTGTCCATGGGAACAGCTTAGCACTTATTACTTAGATGGTTTCTTATAGTTCCCCATGAAACTTAGTGAAAACTCAGCCCCGCAATAATTGTTCACCTCAATTTCTAATAAAGTACGCATTTCCCATGGAATAAAACGATTCCGTTTGCTCTAAAACATTGTAAACTTACGTATTACAATAGTTCTGTCAATGGGAACAGCTTAGAACTTATTACTTCAATGGTTTCTTATAGTTCCCCTTGAAACTTAGTGAAAACTTAGCCCCGCAATAATATTTCACCTCAATTTCTTATAAAGTACGCATTTCCCATGGAATAAAACGATTCTGTTTGCTCTAAAACGTTGTAAACTTACGTATTACAACAATTCTGTCCATTGGAACAGCATAGCACTTATTACTTCGATGGTTTCTTATAGTTCCCCATGAAACTTAGTGAAAACTTAGCCCCGCAATAATAGTTCACCTCAATTTCTAATAAAGTACGCGTTTCCTATGGAATAAAACGATTCCGTTTGCTCTAAAACATTGTAAACTTACGTATTACAATAGTTCTGTCCATGGGAACAGCTTAGAACTTATTACTTCAATGGTTTCTTATAGTTCCCCATTAAACTTAGTAAAAACTTAGCCCCGCAATAATAGTTCAGCTCAATTTCTTATAAAGTACGCATTTCCCATGGAATAAAACGATTCCGTTTGCTCTTAAACGATGTAAACTTACGTATTACAACAGTTCTGTCCATGGGAACAGCTTAGAACTTATTACTTCGATGGTTTCTTATAGTTCCCCATGAAACTTAGTGAAAACTTAGCCCCGCAATAATAGTTCACTTCAATTTCTTATAAAGTACGCATTTACCATGGAATAAAACGATTCCGTTTGCTCTAAAACTTTGTAAACTTACGTATTACAACAGTTCTGTCCATAGGAACAGCTTAGAACTTATTACTTTGATGGTTTCTTATAGTTTCCCATGAAACTTAGTGAAAACTTAGCCCCGTAATAATAGTTCACCTCAATTTCTTATAAAGTACGCATTTCCCATGGAATAAAACGATTCTGTTTGCTCTAAAACGTTGTAAACTTACGTATTACAACAGTTCTGTCCATGAGAACGGCTTAGAACTTATTACTTCGATGGTTTCTTATAGTTCCCAATGAAACTCAGTGAAAACTTAGCTACGCAATAATAGTTCACCTCAATTTCTTATAAAGTACGCATTTCCCATGGAATAAAACGATTCCGTTTGCTCTAAAACGTTGTAAACTTACGTATTACAACAGTTCTGTCCATGGGAATAGCTTACAACTTATTACTTCGATGGTTTCTTATAGTTCCCCATGAAACTTAGGGAAAAGTTAGCCCCGCAATAATAGTTCACTTCAATTTCTTATAACGTACGCATATCCTATGAAATAAAACGATTCCGTTTGCTCTAAAACGTTGTAAACTTACGTATTACAACAGTTCTGTCCATGGGAACAGCTTAGAACTTATTACTTCCAAGGTTTTTTATATTTCCCCATAAAACATAGTGAAAACTTAGCCCCAAAATAATAGTTCACCTCAATTTCTTATAAAGTACGCATTTCCCATGGGATAAAACGATTCCGTTTGCTCTAAAACGTTGTAAACTTACGTATTACAACAGTTCTGTCCATGGGAATAGCTTGGAACTTAAATCTTCGATGGTTCCTTATAGTTCCCCATGAAACTTAGTGAAAACTTAGCCCAGCAATAATAGTTCACCTCGATTTCTTATAAAGTACGCATTTCCCATGGAATAAAACGATTCCGTTTGCTCTAAAACGTCGTAAACTTACATATTACAACAGTTCTGTCCATGGGAACAGCTTAGAACTTATTACTTCGATGATTTCTTATAGTTCCCCAAGACACTTAATGAAAACTTAGCCCCGCAATAATAGCTCACCTCAATTTCTTATAAAGTACGCATTTCCCATGGAATAAAACGGTTCCGTTTGCTCTAAAACATTGTAAACTTACGTATTACAACAGTTCTGTCCATGGGAACAGCTTAGGACTTATTACTTCGATGGTTTCTTATAGAACCCCATGAAACTTAGTAACAACTTAGCCCCGCAATAATAGTTCACCTCAATTTCTTATAAAGTACGCATTTCACATGGATTAAAACGATTCCGTTTGCTCTAAAACGTTGTAAACTTACGTATTACAACAGTTCTGTCCATGGGAACAGCTTAGAACTTATTACTTCGAAGGTTTTTTATAGTTCCCCATAAAACATAGTGAAAACTTAGCCCCGAAATAATAGTTCAGCTCAATTTCTTATAAAGTACGCATTTCCCATGGAATAAAACGATTCCGTTTGCTCTAAAACGTTGTAAACTTACGTATTACAACAGTTCTGTCCATGAGAATAGCTTGGAACTTAAAACTTCGATGGTTCCTTATAGTTCCCCATGAAACTTAGTGAAAACTTAGCCCCGCAATAATAGTTCACCTAAATTTCTTATAAAGTACGCATTTCCCATGGAATAAAACGATTCCGTTTGCTCTAAAACGTTGTTAACTTACATATTACAACAGTTCTGTCCATGGGAACAGCTTAGAACTTATTACTTCGATGATTTCTTATAGTTCCCCAAGACACTTAGTGAAAACTTAGCCCCGTAATAATAGTTCACCTCAATTTCTTATAAAGTACGGATTTCCCAAGGAATAAAACGGTTCCGTTTGCTCTAAAACATTGTAAACTTACGTATTACAACAGTTCTGTCCATGGGAACAGCTTAGAACTTATTACTTCGATTGTTTCTTATAGTTCCCCGTGAAACTTAGTAACAACTTAGCCCCGCAATAATAGTTCACCTCAATTTCTTATAAAGTACGCATTTCCCATGGATTAAAACGATTCCGTTTGCTCTAAAACGTTGTAAACTTACGTATTACAACAGTTCTGTCCATGGGAACAGCTTAGATTTTATTACTTCGATGGTTTCTTAAAGTTCCCCATGAAACTTAGTGAAAACTTAGCCCTGCAATTATAGTTCACCTCCTATTCTAATAAAGTACGCATTTCCCATGGAATAAAACGATTCTCTTTGCTCTAAAACGTTGTAAACTTACGTATTACAACAGTTCTGTCCATGGGAACAGCTTAGAACTTATTACTTCGATGGTTTTTTATAGTTCCCCATGAAACTCAGTGAAAACTTAGTCCCGCAATAATAGTTTACCTCATTTTCTTATAAAGTACGCATTTCCCATGGAATAAAACGATTCCGTTTGCTCTAAAACGTTGTAAACTACGTATTACAACAGTTCTGTCCATGGAAACAGCTTAGAACTTATTACTTCAATGGTTTCTTATAGTTCCCCATTAAACTTAGTAAAAACTTAGCCCCGCAATAATAGTTCACCTCAATTTCTTATAAAGTACGCATTTCCCATGGAATAAAACGATTCCGTTTGCTCTTAAATGTTGTAAACTTACGTACTACAACAGTTTTCCCCATGGGAACAGCTTAGAACTTATTACTTTGATGGTTTCTTATAGTTCCCTATGAAACTTAGTGAAAACTTAGCCCCACAATAATAGTTCACCTCAATTTCTTATAAAGTACGCATTTCCCAAGAAATAAAATGATTCCGTTTGCTCTAAAACGTTGTAAACTAACGTATTACAACAGTTCTGTCCATGGGAACAGCTTAGAACTTATTACTTCGATGGTTTCTTATAGTTCCCCATGAAACTTAGTTAAAACTTAGCCCTGCAATAATAGTTCACCTCAATTTCTTTAAAAATACGCATTTCCCATGGAATAAAACGATTCCGTTTGCTCTAAAGCGTTTTAAACTTACATATTACAACAGTTCTGTCCAAAGGAACAGCTTAGAACTTATTACTTCGATGGTTTCTTATAGTTCCCCAAGAAACTTTGTGAAAACTTAGCCCCGCAATACTAGCTCACCTCAATTTCTAATACAGTACGCATTTCCCATGGAATAAAACGATTCCGTTTGCTCTAAAACATTGTAAACTTACGTATTACAATAGTTGTGTCCATGGGAACAGCTTAGAACTTATTACTTCGATGGTTTCTTATAGTTCCCCATTAAACTTAGTAAAAACTTAGCCCTGCAATAATAGTTCACCTCAATTTCTTATAAAGTACGCATTTCCCACTGAATAAAACGATTCCGTTTGCTCTAAAACGTTGTAAACTTACGTATTACAACAGTTCTGTCCATGAGAACAGCTTGGAACTTATTACTTCGATGGTTTCTTATAGTTCCCCATGAAACTTAGTGAAAACTTAGCCCCGAAATAATAGTTCAGCTCAATTTCTTATAAAGTACGCATTTCCCATGGAATAAAACGATTCCGTTTGCTCTAAAACGTTGTAAACTTACGTATTACAACAGTTCTGTCCATGAGAATAGCTTGGAACTTAAAACTTCGATGGTTCCTTATAGTTCCCCATGAAACTTAGTGAAAACTTAGCCCTGCAATAATAGTTCACCTAAATTTCTTATAAAGTACGCATTTCCCATGGAATAAAACGATTCCGTTTGCTCTAAAACGTTGTAAACTTACGTATTACAACAGTTCTGTCCATGAGAATAGCTTGGAACTTAAAACTTCGATGGTTTCTTATAGTTCCCCATGAAACTTAGTGAAAACTTAGCCCCGCAATAATAGTTCACTTCAATTTCTTATAAAGTACGCATTTACCATGGAATAAAACGATTCCGTTTGCTCTAAAACTTTGTAAACTTACGTATTACAACAGTTCTGTCCATAGGAACAGCTAAGAACTTATTACTTTGATGGTTTCTTATAGTTTCCCATGAAACTTAGTGAAAACTTAGCCCCGTAATAATAGTTCACCTCAATTTCTTATAAAGTACGCATTTCCCATGGAATAAAACGATTCTGTTTGCTCTAAAACGTTGTAAACTTACGTATTACAACAGTTCTGTCCATGAGAACGGCTTAGAACTTATTACTTCGATGGTTTCTTATAGTTCCCAATGAAACTCAGTGAAAACTTAGCTACGCATTAATAGTTCACCTCAATTTCTTATAAAGTACGCATTTCCCATGGAATAAAACGATTCCGTTTGCTCTAAAACGTTGTAAACTTACGTATTACAACAGTTCTGTCCATGGGAATAGCTTACAACTTATTACTTCGATGGTTTCTTATAGTTCCCCATGAAACTTAGGGAAAAGTTAGCCCCGCAATAATAGTTCACTTCAATTTCTTATAACGTACGCATATCCTATGAAATAAAACGATTCCGTTTGCTATAAAACGTTGTAAACTTACGTATTACAACAATTCTGTCCATGGGAACAGCTTAGAACTTATTACTTCCAAGGTTTTTTATATTTCCCCATAAAACATAGTGAAAACTTAGCCCCAAAATAATAGTTCACCTCAATTTCTTATAAAGTACGCATTTCCCATGGGATAAAACGATTCCGTTTGCTCTAAAACGTTGTAAACTTACGTATTACAACAGTTCTGTCCATGGGAATAGCTTGGAACTTAAATCTTCGATGGTTCCTTATAGTTCCCCATGAAACTTAGTGAAAACTTAGCCCAGCAATAATAGTTCACCTCGATTTCTTATAAAGTACGCATTTCCCATGGAATAAAACGATTCCGTTTGCTCTAAAACGTCGTAAACTTACATATTACAACAGTTCTGTCCATGGGAACAGCTTAGAACTTATTACTTCGATGATTTCTTATAGTTCCCCAAGACACTTAATGAAAACTTAGCCCCGCAATAATAGCTCACCTCAATTTCTTATAAAGTACGCATTTCCCATGGAATAAAACGGTTCCGTTTGCTCTAAAACATTGTAAACTTACGTATTACAACAGTTCTGTCCATGGGAACAGCTTAGGACTTATTACTTCGATGGTTTCTTATAGAACCCCATGAAACTTAGTAACAACTTAGCCCCGCAATAATAGTTCACCTCAATTTCTTATAAAGTACGCATTTCACATGGATTAAAACGATTCCGTTTGCTCTAAAACGTTGTAAACTTACGTATTACAACAGTTCTGTCCATGGGAACAGCTTAGAACTTATTACTTCGAAGGTTTTTTATAGTTCCCCATAAAACATAGTGAAAACTTAGCCCCGAAATAATAGTTCAGCTCAATTTCTTATAAAGTACGCATTTCCCATGGAATAAAACGATTCCGTTTGCTCTAAAACGTTGTAAACTTACGTATTACAACAGTTCTGTCCATGAGAATAGCTTGGAACTTAAAACTTCGATGGTTCCTTATAGTTCCCCATGAAACTTAGTGAAAACTTAGCCCCGCAATAATAGTTCACCTAAATTTCTTATAAAGTACGCATTTCCCATGGAATAAAACGATTCCGTTTGCTCTAAAACGTTGTTAACTTACATATTACAACAGTTCTGTCCATGGGAACAGCTTAGAACTTATTACTTCGATGATTTCTTATAGTTCCCCAAGACACTTAGTGAAAACTTAGCCCCGTAATAATAGTTCACCTCAATTTCTTATAAAGTACGGATTTCCCAAGGAATAAAACGGTTCCGTTTGCTCTAAAACATTGTAAACTTACGTATTACAACAGTTCTGTCCATGGGAACAGCTTAGAACTTATTACTTCGATTGTTTCTTATAGTTCCCCGTGAAATTTAGTAACAACTTAGCCCCGCAATAATAGTTCACCTCAATTTCTTATAAAGTACGCATTTCCCATGGATTAAAACGATTCCGTTTGCTCTAAAACGTTGTAAACTTACGTATTACAACAGTTCTGTCCATGGGAACAGCTTAGATTTTATTACTTCGATGGTTTCTTAAAGTTCCCCATGAAACTTAGTGAAAACTTAGCCCTGCAATTATAGTTCACCTCCTATTCTTATAAAGTACGCATTTCCCATGGAATAAAACGATTCTCTTTGCTCTAAAACGTTGTAAACTTACGTATTACAACAGTTCTGTCCATGGGAACAGCTTAGAACTTATTACTTCGATGGTTTTTTATAGTTCCCCATGAAACTCAGTGAAAACTTAGCCCCGCAATAATAGTTTACCTCATTTTCTTATAAAGTACGCATTTCCCATGGAATAAAACGATTCCATTTGCTGTAAAACGTTGTAAACTACGTATTACAACAGTTCTGTCCATGGAAACAGCTTAGAACTTATTACTTCAATGGTTTCTTATAGTTCCCCATTAAACTTAGTAAAAACTTAGCCCCGCAATAATAGTTCACCTCAATTTCTTATAAAGTACGCATTTCCCATGGAATAAAACGATTCCGTTTGCTCTAAAACGTTGTAAACTTACGTATTACAACAGTTCTGTCCATGAGAACAGCTTGGAACTTATTACTTCGATGGTTTCTTATAGTTCCCCATGAAACTTAGTGAAAACTTAGCCCCGCAATAATAGTTCACCTCAATTTCTTATAAAGTACGCATTTCCCATGGAATAAAACGACTCTGTTTGCTCTAAAACGTTGTAAACGTATGTATTACAACAGTTCTGTCCATGGGAACAGCTTAGAACTTATTACTTCGATGGTTTCTTATAGTTCCCCATGAAACTCAGTGAAAACATAGCCCCGCAATAATAGTTCACCTCAATTTCTTATAAAGTACACATTTCCTATGGAATAAAACGAATTCCGTTTGCTCTAAAACATTGTAAACTTACGTATTACAACAGTTCTGTCCATGGGAACAGCTTAGAACTTATTACTTCGATGGTTTCTTATAGTTCCCCATGAAACTTAGTGAAAACTTAGCCCCACAATAATAGTTTTCCTCAATTTCTTATAAAGTACGCATTTCCCATGGAATAAAACGATTCCGTTTGCTCTAAAACGTTGTAAACTACGTATTACAACAGTTCTGTCCATGGGAACAGCTTAGAACTTATTACTTTGATGGTTCCTTATGGGTTTTAATGAAACTTGGTGAACACTTAGCCCTGCAATAATAGTTTACCTCAATTTCTTATAAAGTACGCATTTCCCATGGAATAAAACGATTCCGTTTGCTCTAAAACGTTGTAAACTACGTATTACAACAGTTTTGTCCATGGGAACAGCTTAGAACTTATTACTTCGATGGTTTCTTATAGTTCCCCATGAAACTTGGTGAAAACTTAGCCCTGCAATAATAGTTCACCTCAATTTCTTAAACAGTACGCATTTCCCATGGAATAAAACGATTCCGTTTGCTCTAAAATGTTGTAAACTTACGTATTACAACAGTTCTGTCCATGGGAACAGCTTAGAACTTATTACTTCGATGGTTTCTTATAGTTCCCCATGAAAATTAGTGAAAACTTAGCCCCGCAATAATAGTTCACTTCAATTTCTTATAAAGTACGTATTTACCATGGAATAAAACGATTCCGTTTGCTCTAAAACGTTGTAAACTTACGTATTACAACGGTTCTGTCCATGGGAACAGCTTAGAACTTATTACTTCAATGGTTTCTTATAGTTCCCCATGAAACTCAGTGAAAACTTAGCCCCGCAATAATAGTTCAGCTCAATTTCTTATAAAGTACGCATTTCTCATGGAATAAAGCGATTCCGTTTGCTCTAAAACGTTGTAAACTACGTATTACAACAGTTCTGTCCATGAAAACAGCTTAGAACTTATTACTTCGATGGTTTCTTATAGTTCCCCATGAAACTTAGTGAAAACTTAGCCCCGCAATAATAGTTCACTTCAATTTCTTATAAAGTACGCATTTACCATGGAATAAAACGATTCCGTTTGCTCTAAAACGTTGTAAACTTACTTATTACAACAGTTCTGTCCATGGGAACAGCTTAGAACTTATTACTTCGATGGTTTCTTATAGTTCCCCATGAAACTTAGTGAAAACATAGCCCCGCAATAATAGTTCAACTCAATTTCTTTAAAAATACGCATTTCCCATGGAATAAAACGATTCCGTTTGCTCTAAAACATTGTGAACTTACGTATTACAATAGTTCTGTCAATGGGAACAGCTTAGAACTTATTACTTCAAGGGTTTCTTATAGTTCCCCATGAAACTTAGTGAAAACTTAGCCCCGCAATAATATTTCACCTCAATTTCTTATAAAGCACGCATTTCCCATGGAATAAAACGATTCCGTTTGCTCAAAAACGTTGTAAACATACATATTATAACAGTTCTGTCAATGGGAACAGCTTAGAACTTATTACTTCGATGGTTTCTTATAGTTCCCCATGAAACTTAGTGAAAACTTAGCCCTGCAATAATAGTTCACTTCAATTTCTTATAAAGTACGCATTTACCATGGAATAAAACGATTCCGTTTGCTCTAAAACGTTGTAAACTTACTTATTACAACAGTTCTGTCCATGGGAACAGCTTAGAACTTATTACTTCGATGGTTTCTTATAGTTCCCCATGAAACTTAGTGAAAACATAGCCCCGCAATAATAGTTCACCTCAATTTCTTTAAAAATACGCATTTCCCATGGAATAAAACGATTCCGTTTGCTCTAAAACATTGTGAACTTACGTATTACAATAGTTCTGTCAATGGGAACAGCTTAGAACTTATTACTTCAAGGGTTTCTTATAGTTCCCCTATAAATTTAGTAAAAACTTAGACCCGCAATAATAGTTCAGCTCAATTTCTTATAAAGTACGCATTTCCAATGGAATAAAACGATTCCCTTTGCTCTAAAACGTTGTAAACTTACGTATTACAACAGTTCTGTCCATGGGAACAGCTTAGCACTTATTACTTTGATGGTTTCTTATAGTTCCCCATGAAACTTAGTGAAAACTAGGCCCCGCAATAATAGTTCACCTCGATTTCAAATAAAGTACGCATTTCCCATGGAATAAAACGATTCCGTTTGCTCTAAAACATTGTAAACTTACGTATTACAATTGTTCTGTCAATGGGAACAGCTTAGAACTTATTACTTCAATGGTTTCTTATAGTTCCCCATGAAACTTAGTGAAAACTTAGCCCCGCAATAATATTTCACCTCAATTTCTTATAAAGCACGCATTTCCCATGGAATAAAACGATTCCGTTTGCTCGAAAACGTTGTAAACATACTTATTATAACAGTTCTGTCAATGGGAACAGCTTAGAACTTATTACTTTGAGGGTTTCTTATAGTTCCCCTTGAAACTCAGTGAAAGCTTTGCTCAGCAATAAGAGTTCAGCTCAATTTCTTATAAAGTACGCATTTCCCATGCAATAAAACGATTCTGTTTGCTCTAAAACGTTATAAACATATGTATCACAACAGTTCTGTTCATGGGAACAGCTTAGAAATTATTACTCCGAGGGTATCTTATAGTTCCCAATGAAACTTAGTGGAAACGTAGCCCCGCAATAAGAGTTCACCTCAATTTCTTAAAAAGTACGCATTTCCCATGTAATAAAACGATTCCGTTTGCTCTTAAACGTTGTAAACATAGATATTACAACAGTTCTGTCCATGGGAACAACTTAGAATTTATTACTTCGAGGTTTTCTGATAGTTCCCCATGAAACTTAGTGAAAACTCAGCCCCGAAATAAGAGTTCACCTCAATTTCTTATAAAGTACGGATTTCCCATGGAATAAAACGGTTCCGTTTGCTCTAAAACGTTCTAAACATACGTATTACAACAGTTCTGTCCATGGGAACACCTTAGAACTTATTACTTTGAGGGTTTCTTATAGTTCCCCATGAAACTTAGTGAAAACTTAGCCCGCAATAACAGTTCACCTCAATTTCTTATAAAGTACGCATTTCCCATGGAATAAAACGATTCCGTTTGCTCTAAGTCGCCATAAACATACCTATTACAACAGTTCTGTCCATGGGAATAGCTTAGAACTTATTACTTCGATGGTTTCTTATAGTTCCTCATGAAACTTAGTGAAAACTTAGCCCCGCAATAATAGTTCACCTCAATTTCTTATAAAGTACGCATTTCCCACGGAATAAAACGATTCTTTTTGCTTTAAAACGTTGTAAACTTACGTATTACAACAGTTCTGTCAATGGGAACGGGTTAGAACTTATTACTTCGATGGTTTCTTAAAGTTCCCCCATGAAACTTAGTGAAAACTTAGCCCCGCAATAATAGTTCCCCTAAATTTCTTATAAAGTACGCATTTCCCATGGAATAAAACGACTCCCTTTGCTCTAAAACGTTGTAAACTTAGTATTACAACAGTTCTGTCCATGGCAACAGCTTACAACTTATTACTTCGATGGTTTCTTATAGTTCCCAATGAAACTTGGTGAAAACTTAGCCCCACAATAATAGTTCACCTCAATTTCTTATAAAGTACGCATTTCCCATGGAATAAAACGATTCCGTTTGCTCTAAAACGTTGTAAACTTACGTATTACAACAGTTCTGTCCATGGCAACAGCTTCGAACTTATTACTTCGATGGTTTCTTATAGTTCCCCATGAAACTTAGTGAAAACTTATCCCGCAATAATAGTTCAGCTCAATTTCTTATATAGTACGCATTTCCCATGGAATAAAACGATTCCGTTTGCTCTAAAAGGTTGTAAACTTACGTATTACAACAGTTCTGTCCATGGGAACAGCTTAGAACTTATTACTTCGATGGTTTCTTATAGTTCCCCATGAAACTTTGTGAAAACTTAGCCCTGCAATAATAGTTCCCCTCAATTTCTTATAAAGTACGCATTTCCCATGAAATATAACTATTCCGTTTGCTCTAAAACGTTGTAAACTTACGTATTACAACGGTTCTCTCCATGGGAATAGCTTAGAACTTATTACTTCGATGGTTTCTTATAGTTCCCCATAAAACTTAGTGAAAACTTAGCCCCGCAATTTAGAGTTCACCTCAATTTCTTATAAAGTACGCATTTCCCATGGAATAAAACGGTTTCGTTTGCTCTAAAACGTTGTAAAATTACGTATTACAACAGTTGTGTCCATGGGTACAGCTTAGAACTTCTTACTTTGAAGGTTTGTTATAGTTCCCAATGAAACTTAGTGAAACCTAAGCCCAGCAAAAAGAGATCACCTCGATTTATTATAAAGTACGCATTTCTTACGGAATAAAACAATTCCGTTTGCTCTAAAACGTTGTAAACTTACCTATTACAACAGTTCTGTCCATGGGAACAGCATAGAACTTATTACTTCGATGGTTTCTTAAAGTTCCTCATGAAACTTAGTGAAAACTTAGCCCCGCAATTATAGTTCACCTCGATTTCTTATAAAGTACGCATTTCCCATGGAATAAAACGATTCCGTTTGCTCTAAAACGTTAAAAACATACGTATTACAACAGTTCTGGCCATGACAACACCTTCGAACTGATTACTTTTAGGGTTTCTTATCGTTCCCGATGAAACATAGTGAAAACTTTGCCCACAATAAGAGTTCACCTCAATTTCTTATAAAGTACGCATAAAATAGACTGTAAAATGATTCCGTTTGCTCTAAAACGTTGTAAACATACGTATTACAACAGTTCTGTCCATTGGAACTGCTCAGAGCTTATTACTTCGAGGGATTTCTTATAGTTCCCCATGAAACTTAGTGAAAACTTAGCCCCGCAATTTAGAGTTCACCTCAATTTCTTATAAAGTACGCATTTCCCATGGAATAAAACGATTCCGTTTGCTGTCAAACGTTGTAAACTTACATATTACAACAGTTCTGTCCATGGGAACAGCTTAGAACTTATTACTTCTATGGTTTCTTATAGTTCCCCATAAAACTTAGTGAAAACTTAGCCCCGCAATAATAGTTCACATCAATTTCTTATAAAGTACGCATTTCCCATGGAATAAAACAATTCCATTTGCTCTAACACATTGTAAACTTAAGTATTACAACAGTTCTGTCCATGGGAACAGCTTAGAACTTATTACTTTGATGGTTTCTTATAGTTCCCCATGAAACTTAGTAAAAACTTAGCCACGCAATAATAGTTCACCTCAATTTCTTATAAAGTACGCATTTCCCACGGAATAAAACGATTCCGTTTGCTCTAAAACGTTGTAAACTTACCTATTACAACAGTTCTGTCCATGGGAACAGCTTAGAACTTATTACTTCGATGGTTTCTTAAAGTTCCGCATGAAACTTAGTGAAAACTTAGCCCCGCAATAATAGTTCACCTCAATTTCTTATAAAGTACACATTTCCCATGGAATAAAACGATTCTGTTTGCTCCAAAACGTTGTAAACTTTCGTATTACAACAGTTCTGTCAATGGGAACAGCTTAGAACTTATTACTTCGATGGTTTCTTATAGTTCTCCAAGAAACTTAGTGAAAACTTAGCCCCACAATAATAGTTCACCTCAATTTCTTATAAAGTACGCATTTCCCATGGAATAAAACGATTCCATTTGCTCTAAAACATTGTAAACTTACGTATTACAACAGTTCTGTCCATGGGAACAGCTTAGAAGGTATTACTTCGATGGTTTCTTATAGTTCCCCATGAAATTTAGTAAAAACTTAGCCCCGCAATAATAGCTCACCTCAATTTCTTATAAAGTACGCATTTCCCATGGAATAAAACGATTCCGTTTGCTCTTAAACGTTGTAAACTTACGTATTACAACAGTTCTGTCCATAGGAACAGCTTAGAACTTATTACTTCGATGGTTCCTCAAAGTTCCCTATGAAACTTAGTGAAAACTTAGCCCCACAATAATAATTCACCTCAATTTCTTATAAAGTACGCATTTCCCATGGAATAAAGCGATTCTGTTTGCTCCAAAACGTTGTAAACTTACGTATTACAACAGTTCTGTCCGTGGCAGAAGCTTAGAACTTATTACTTCGATGGTTTCTTATAGTTCCCCATGAAACTTAGTGAAAACTTATCCCGCAATAATAGTTCAGCTCAATTTCTTATAAAGTACGCATTTCCCATGGAATAAAACGATTCTGTTTGCTCTAAAACGTTGTAAACTTACGTATTACAACAGTTCTGTCCGTGGCAGAAGCTTAGAACTTATTACTTTGATGGTTTCTTATAGTTCCCCATGAAACTTAGTGAAAACTTATCCCGCAATAATAGTTCAGCTCAATTTCTTATAAAGTACGCATTTCCCATGGACTAAAACGATTCTGTTTGCTCTAAAACGTTGTAAACTTACGTATAACAACAGTTCTGTCCATGGGAATAGCTTAGAACTTATTACTTCGATGGTTTCTTATAGTTCCCCATAAATATTAGTGAAAAATTAGCCCCGCAATAATAGTTCACCTCAATTTCTTATAAAGTACGCATTTCCCATTGAATAAAAAGATTCCGTTTGCTCTAAAACGTTGTAAACTTACGTATAACAACAGTTCTGTCCATGGGAACAGCTTAGAACTTATTACTTCAATGGTTTCTTATAGTTCCCCATGAAACTTATTGAAAAATTAGCCCTGCAATAATAGTTCACCTCAAATTCTTATAAAGTACGCATTTCCCACGGAATAAAACGATTCCGTTTGCTCTAAAACGTTGTAAACTTACGTATTACAACAGTTCTGTCCATGAGAATAGCTTAGAACTTATTACTTCAATGCTTTCTTATAGTTCCCCATAAAACTTAGTGAAAACTTAGCCCCGCAATAATAGTTCACCTCAATTTCTTATAAAGTACGCATTTCCCATTGAATAAAACGATTCCGTTTGCTCTAAAACGTTGTAAACTTGAGTATTACAACAGTTCTGTCCATGGGAACAGCTTAGAACTTATTTTTCTTATAGTTCCCCATGAAACTTAGTGAAAAATTAGCCCCGCAATAATAGTTCACCTCAAATTCTTATAAAGTACGCATTTCCCATGGAATAAAACGATTCCGTTTGCTCTAAAACGTTGTAAACTTACATATTACAACAGTTCTGTCCATGGGAACATCTTAGAACTTATTACTTCGATGATTTCTTATAGTTCTCCAAGAAACTTAGTGAAAACTTAGCCCCGCAATAATAGTTCACCTCAATTTCTTATAAAGTACGCATTTCCCATGGAATAAAACGATTCCATTTGCTCTAGCACATTGTAATCTTACGTATTACAACAGTTCTGTCCATGGGAACAGTTTAGAACTTATTACTTCGATGGTTTCTTATAGTTCCCTATGATACTTGGTGAAAACTTAGCCCCGCAATAATAGTTCACCTGAATTTCTTATAAAGTACGCATTTCCCACGGAATAGAACGATTCCGTTTGCTCCAAAACGTTGTAAACTTAGGTATTACAACAGTTCTGTCCATGGAAACAGCTTAGAACTTATTACTTCGATGGTTTCTTATAGTTCCCCAAGAAACTTAGTGAAAACTTAGCCCTGCAATAATAGTTCACCTTAATTTCTTATAAAGTACGCATTTGCCATGGAATAAAACGATTCCATTTGCTCTAGCACATTGTAATCTTACGTATTACAACAGTTCTGTCCATGGGAACAGTTTAGAACTTATTACTTCGATGGTTTCTTATAGTTCCCTATGATACTTGGTGAAAACTTAGCCCCGCAATAATAGTTCACCTGAATTTCTTATAAAGTACGCATTTCCCACGGAATAAAACGATTCCGTTTGCTCCAAAACGTTGTAAACTTAGGTATTACAACAGTTCTGTCCATGGAAACAGCTTAGAACTTATTACTTCGATGGTTTCTTATAGTTCCCCAAGAAACTTAGTGAAAACTTAGCCCCGCAATAATAGTTCACCTTAATTTCTTATAAAGTACGCATTTCCCATGGAATAAAACGATTCCATTTGCTCTAAAACATTTTAAACTTACGTATTACAACAGTTCTGTCCATGGGAACAGCTTAGAACTTTTTATTTCGATAGTTTCTTATAGTTCCCCATGAAACTTAGTAAAAACTTAGCCCTGCAATAATAGCTCACCTCAATTTCTTATAAAGTACGCATTTCCAATGGAATAAAACGATTCCGTTTGCTCTAAAACGTTGTAAACTTACGTATTACAACAGTTTTGTCCATGGGAACAGCTTAGAACTTATAACTTCGATGGTTTCTTAAAGTTCCCCATGAAACTTAGTGAAAACTTATCCCCGCAATAATAGTTCACCTCAATTTCTTATAAAGTACGCATTTCCCATGGAATTAAAGGATTCCGTTTGCTCCCAAACGTTGTAAACTTACGTATTACAACAGTTCTGTCCATGGGAACAGCTTAGAACTTATTACTTCGATGGTTTCTTATAGTTCCCCATGAAACTCAGTGAAAACTTAACCCTGCAATAAGAGTTCACCTCAATTTCTTATAAAGTATGCATTTGCCATGGAATAAAAACGATTCTGTTTGCTCTAAAACGTTGTAAACTTACATATTACAACAGCTCTGTCCATGGGAACAGCTTAGAACTTATTACTTCGAGGGTTTCTTATAGTTCCCTATGAAACTTAGTGAAAACTTAGACCCGCAATAAGAGTTCACCTCAATTTCTTATAAAGTACGCATTTCCCATGGAATAAAACGATTCCGTTTGTTCTAAAACGTTGTAAACTTACGTATTACAACAGTTCTGTCCATGGGAACAGCTAAGAACTTATTACTTCGATGGTTTCTTATAGTGCCCTATGAAACTTAGTGAAAACTTAGCCCAACAATAATAGTTCACCTCAATTTCTTATAAAGTACGCATTTTCCATGAAATAAAATGATTCCGTTTGCTCTAAAACGTTGTAAACTTTTGTATTACAACAGTTCTGTCCATGGGAACAGCTTAGAACTTATTACTTCGATGGTTTCTTATAGTTCCCTATGAAACTTAGTGAAAACTTTAGCCCCGCAATAATAGCTCACCTCAATTTCTTATAAAGTACGCATTTCCCATGGAATAAAACGAATCCGTTTGCTCTAAAACGTTGTAAACTTACATATTACAACAGTTCTCTCCATGGGAACAGCTTAGAACTTATTACTTCGATGGTTTCTTATAGTTCCCCAAGAAACTTAGTGAAAACTTTGCCCCGCAATAATAGTTCACATCAATTTCTTATAAAGTACGCATTTCCCATGGAATAAAACGATTCCATTTGCTCTAACACATTGTAAACTTACGTATTACAACAGTTCTGTCCATGGGAACGGCTTAGAAATTATTAGTTCGATGGTTTCTTATAGTTCCCCAAGAAACTTAGTGAAAACTTAGCCCCGCAATAATAGTTCACCTCAATTTTTTATAAAGTACGCATTTCCCATGGAATAAAACGATTCCATTTGCTCTAAAACATTGTAAACTTACGTATTACAACAGTTCTGTCCATGTGAACAGCTTAGAAGTTATTACTTCGATGGTTTCTTATAGTTCCTTATGATATTTAGTAAAAAATTAGCCCCGCAATAATAGTTCATCTCAATTTCTTATAAAGTACGCATTTCCCATTGAATAAAACGATTCCGTTTGCTCTAAAACGTTGTGAACTTACGTATTACAACAGTTCTATCCATGGGAACAGCTTAGAACTTATTACTTCAATGGTTTCTTATAGTTCCCCATGAAACTTAATGAAAACTTAGCCCCGCAATAATAGTTCACCTCAATTTCTTATAAAGTACGCATTTCCCATGGAATAAAACGATTCCGTTTGCTCTAAAACGTTGTAAACTTACGTATTACAACAGTTCTGTCCATGGGAATAGCTTCCAACTTATTTCTTCGATGGTTTCTTATAGTTCCCCGTGAAACTTAATTAAAACTTAGCCCCACCATACGAGTTCACCTCAATTTCTTATAAAGTACGCATTTCCCATGGAATAAAACGATTGCGTTTGCTCTAAAACGTTGTAAACTTACATATTACAACAGTTCTCTCCATGGGAACAGCTTAGAACTTATTACTTCGATGGTTTCTTATAGTTCCCCAAGAAACTTAGTGAAAACTTAGCCCCGCAATAATAGTTCACATCAATTTCTTATAAAGTACGCATTTCCCATGGAATAAAACGATTCCATTTGCTCTAACACATTGTAAACTTACGTATTACAACAGTTCTGTCCATGGGAACGGCTTAGAAATTATTAGTTCGATGGTTTCTTATAGTTCCCCAAGAAACTTAGTGAAAACTTAGCCCCGCAATAATAGTTCACCTCAATTTCTTATAAAGTACGCATTTCCCATGGAATAAAACGATTCCATTTGCTCTAAAACATTGTAAACTTACGTATTACAACAGTTCTGTCCATGTGAACAGCTTAGAAGTTATTACTTCGATGGTTTCTTATAGTTCCTTATGATATTTAGTAAAAAATTAGCCCCGCAATAATAGTTCATCTCAATTTCTTATAAAGTACGCATTTCCCATTGAATAAAACGATTCCGTTTGCTCTAAAACGTTGTAAACTTACATATTTCAACAGTTCTCTCCATGGGAACAGCTTAGAACTTATTACTTCGATGGTTTCTTATAGTTCCCCAAGAAACTTAGTGAAAACTTAGCCCCGCAATAATAGTTCACATCAATTTCTTATAAAGTACGCATTTCCCACGGAATAAAACGATTCCATTTGCTCTAACACATTGTAAACTTACGTATTACAACAGTTCTGTCCATGGGAACAGCTTAGAACTTATTACTTCGATGGTTTCTTATAGTTCCCCATGAAACTTAGTGGAAACTTAGCCCCGCAATAAGAGTTCACCTCAATTTCTTATAAAAAAACGCATTTCCCATGGAATAAAACGGTTACGTTTGCTCTAAAACGTTATAAACATATGTATTACAACAGTTCTGTCCCTGGGTACAGCTTAGAACTTATTACTTTGAGGGTTTCTTATAGTTCCCCATGAAACTTAGTGAAACCTAAGCCTCGCAAAAAGAGATAACCTCAATTTTTTTATAAAGTACGCATTTCCCATGAAATTTAACGATTCTGTTTGCTCTTAAACGTTGTAAACATATGTATTACAACAGTTCTGTCCACGGCAATAGCTAAGAACTTATTACTCCAAGGGTTTCTTATAGGTCCCCATGAAACTTAATGAAAACTTAGCCCCGCAATTAAAGTTCACCTCAAGTTCTCATAAAGTACGCATTTCCCATGGATTTAAACGATTCTGTTTGCTCTAAAACGTTGTTAACATACATATTACAACAGTTCTGTCCATGGAAACAACTTAGAATTTATTACTTCGAGGTTTTCTGATAGTTCCCCATGAAACTTAGTGAAAACTCAGCCCCGCAATAGGAGTTCACCTCAATTTCTTATAAAGTACGCATTTCCCATGGAATAAAACGATTCTGTTTGCTCTAAAACGTTGTAAACATACGTATTACAACAGTTCTGTCCATTGGAACTGCTCAGAGCCTATTACTTCGAGGGATTTCTTATAGTTCCCCATGAAACTTAGTGAAAACTTAGCCCCGCAATTTAGAGTTCACCTCAATTTCTTAAAAAAGTACGCATTTCCCATGGAATAAAATGGTTTCGTTTGCTCTAAAACGTTGTAAACTTACGTATTACAACAGTTTTGTCCATGGGTACAGCTTAGAACTTCTTACTTTGAAGGTTTGTTATAGTTCCCAATGAAACTTAGTGAAACCTAAGCCCAGCAAAAAGAGATCACCTCAATTTATTATAAAGTACGCATTTCTTACAGAATAAAACAATTCCGTTTGCTCTAAAACGTTGTAAACTTACCTATTACAACAGTTCTGTCAATGGGAACAGCCTAGAACTTATTACTTCGATGGTTTCTTAAAGTTCCTCATGAAACTTAGTGAAAACTTAGCCCCGCAATTATAGTTCACCTCGATTTCTTATAAAGTACGCATTTCCCATGGAATAAAACGATTCCGTTTGCTCTAAAACGTTAAAAACATACGTATTACAACAGTTCGGTCCATGACAACACCTTCGAACTGATTACTTTTAGGGTTTCTTATTGTTCCCGATGAAACATAGTGAAAACTTTGCCCACAATAACAGTTCACCTCAATTTCTTATAAAGTACGCATAAAATAGACTGTAAAATGATTCCGTTTGCTCTAAAACGTTGTAAACATACGTATTACAACAGTTCTGTCCATTCGAACTGCTCAGAGCTTATTACTTCGAGGGATTTCTTATAGTTCCCCATGAAACTTAGTGAAAACTTAGCCCCGCAATTTAGAGTTCACCTCAATTTCTTATAAAGTACGCATTTCCATTGGAATAAAACGATTCCGTTTGCTGTAAAACGTTGTAAACTTACATATTACAAGAGTTCTGTCCATGGGAACAGCTTAGAACTTATTACTTCTATGGTTTCTTATAATTCCCCATAAAACTTAGTGAAAACTAAGCCCCGCAATAATAGTTCACCTCAATTTCTTATAAAGTACGCATTTCCCACGGAATAAAACGATTCCGTTTGCTCTAAAACGTTGTAAACTTACCTATTACAACAGTTCTGTCCTTGGGAACAGCTTAGAACTTATTACTTCGATGGTTTCTTAAAGTTCCGCATGAAACTTAGTGAAAACTCAGCCCCGCAATAATAGTTCACCTCAATTTCTTATAAAGTACACATTTCCCATGGAATAAAACGATTCTGTTTGCTCCAAAACGTTGTAAACTTTCGTATTACAACAGTTCTGTCCATGGGAACAGCTTAGAACTTATTACTTCGATGGTTTCTTATAGTTCCCCAAGAAACTTAGTGAAAACTTAGCCCCGCAATAATAGTTCACCTCAATTTCTTATAAAGTACGCATTTCCCATGGAATAAAACGATTCCATTTGCTCTAAAACATTGTAAACTTACGTATTACAACAGTTCTGTCCATGGGAACAGCTTAGAAGGTATTACTTCGATGGTTTCTTATAGTTCCCCATGAAATTTAGTAAAAACTTAGCCCCGCAATAATAGCTCACCTCAATTTCTTATAAAGTACGCATTTCCCATGGAATAAAACGATTCCGTTTGCTCTTAAACGTTGTAAACTTACGTCTTACAACAGTTCTGTCCATAGGAACAGCTTAGAACTTATTACTTCGATGGTTTCTCAAAGTTCCCCATGAAACTTAGTGAAAACTTAGCCCCACAATAATAGTTCACCTCAATTTCTTATAAAGTACGCATTTCCCATGGAATAAAGCGATTCTGTTTGCTCCAAAACGTTGTAAACTTACGTATTACAACAGTTCTGTCCGTGGCAGAAGCTTAGAACTTATTACTTCGATGGTTTCTTATAGTTCCCCATGAAACTTAGTGAAAACTTATCCCGCAATAATAGTTCAGCTCAATTTCCTATAAAGTACGTATTTCCCATGGAATAAAACGATTCCGTTTGCTCTAAAACGTTGTAAACTTACGTATTACAACAGTTCTGTCCATGGGAACAGCTTAGAACTTATTACTTCGATGGTTTCTTATAGTTCCCCATGAAACTTAGTGAAAACTTAGCCCTGCAATAATAGTTCCCCTCAATTTCTTATAAAGTACGCATTTCCCATGGAATAAAACGATTCCGTTTGCTCTAAAACGTTGTAAACTTACGTATAACAACAGTTCTGTCCATGGGAATAGCTTAGAACTTATTACTTCGATGGTTTCTTATAGTTCCCCATAAATATTAGTGAAAACTTAGCCCCGCAATAATAGTTCACCTCAATTTCTTATAAAGTACGCATTTCCCATTGAATAAAACGATTCCGTTTGCTCTAAAACGTTGTAAACTTACGTATAACAACAGTTCTGTCCATGGGAACAGCTTAGAACTTATTACTTCAATGGTTTCTTATAGTTCCCCATGAAACTTATTGAAAAATTAGCCCCGCAATAATAGTTCACCTCAAATTCTTATAAAGTACGCATTTCCCATTGAATAAAACGATTCCGTTTGCTCTAAAACGTTGTAAACTTACGTATTACAACAGTTCTGTCCATGGGAACAGCTTAGAACTTATTTTTCTTATAGTTCCCCATGAAACTTAGTGAAAAATTAGCCCCGCAATAATAGTTCACCTCAAATTCTTATAAAGTACGCATTTCCCATGGAATAAAACGATTCCGTTTGCTCTAAAACGTTGTAAACTTACATATTACAACAGTTCTGTCCATGGGAACATCTTAGAACTTTTTACTTCGATGATTTCTTATAGTTCTCCAAGAAACTTAGTGAAAACTTAGCCCCGCAATAATAGTTCACCTCAATTTCTTATAAAGTACGCATTTCCCATGGAAAAAAACGATTCCATTTGCTCTAAAACGTTGTAAACTTACATATTACAACAGTTCTGTCCATGGGAACATCTTAGAACTTATTACTTCGATGATTTCTTATAGTTCTCCAAGAAACTTAGTGAAAACTTAGCCCTGCAATAATAGTTCCCCTCAATTTCTTATAAAGTACGCATTTCCCATGGAATAAAACGATTCCGTTTGCTCTAAAACGTTGTAAACTTACGTATAACAACAGTTCTGTCCATGGGAATAGCTTAGAACTTATTACTTCGATGGTTTCTTATAGTTCCCCATAAATATTAGTGAAAACTTAGCCCCGCAATAATAGTTCACCTCAATTTCTTATAAAGTACGCATTTCCCACGGAATAAAACGATTCCGTTTGCTCTAAATAGGTTGTAAACTTACGTATTACAACAGTTCTGTCAATGAGAATAGCTTAGAACTTATTACTTCAATGGTTTCTTATAGTTCCCCATAAAACTTAGTGAAAACTTAGCCCCGCAATAATAGTTCACCTCAATTTCTTATAAAGTACGCATTTCCCATTGAATAAAACGATTCCGTTTGCTCTAAAACGTTGTAAACTTACGTATTACAACAGTTCTGTCCATGGGAACAGCTTAGAACTTATTTTTCTTATAGTTCCCCATGAAACTTAGTGAAAAATTAGCCCCGCAATAATAGTTCACCTCAAATTCTTATAAAGTACGCATTTCCCATGGAATAAAACGATTCCGTTTGCTCTAAAACGTTGTAAACTTACATATTACAACAGTTCTGTCCATGGGAACATCTTAGAACTTATTACTTCGATGATTTCTTATAGTTCTCCAAGAAACTTAGTGAAAACTTAGCCCCGCAATAATAGTTCACCTCAATTTCTTATAAAGTACGCATTTCCCATGGAAAAAAACGATTCCATTTGCTCTAGCACATTGTAATCTTACGTATTACAACAGTTCTGTCCATGGGAACAGCTTAGAACTTATTACTTCGATGGTTTGTTATAGTTCCCCATGAAACTTGGTGAAAACTTAGCCCCGCAATAATAGTTCACCTGAATTTCTTATAAAGTACGCATTTCCCACGGAATAAAACGATTCCGTTTGCTCCAAAACGTTGTAAACTTAGGTATTACAACAGTTCTGTCCATGGAAACAGCTTAGAACTTATTACTTCGATGGTTTCTTATAGTTCCCCAAGAAACTTAGTGAAAACTTAGCCCCGCAATAATAGTTCACCTTAATTTCTTATAAAGTACGCATTTCCCATGGAATAAAACGATTCCATTTGCTCTAAAACATTGTAAACTTACGTATTACAACAGTTCTGTCCATGGGAATAGCTTAGAACTTAATACTTTGATGGTTCCTTATAGTTCCCCATGAAACTTAGTGAGAACTTAGCCCCGCAATAATAGTTCACCTCAATTTCTTATAAAGTACGCATTTCCGTTTGCTCTAAAACGTTGTAAACTTATATATTACAACAGTTCTGTCCATGGGAACAGCTTAGAACTTATTACTTCGATGATTTCTTATAGTTCCCCAAGACACTTAGTGAAAACTTAGCCCCGCAATAATAGTTCACCTCAATTTCTTATAAAGTACGCATTTCCCATGGATTAAAACGATTCCGTTTGCTCTAAAACGTTGCAAACTTACGTATTACAACAGTTCTGTTAATGGGAACAGCTTAGAACTTATTGCTTCGATGGTTTTTTATAGTTCCCCATGAAACTCAGTGAAAACTTAGCCCCGCAATAATAGTTCACCTCAATTTCTTATAAAGTACGCCTTTCCCATGGAATAAAACGATTCCGTTTGCTCTAAAACGTTATAAACTTACGTATTACAACAGTTCTGTTAATGGGAACAGCTTAGAACTTATTACTTCGAAGGTTTTTTATAGTTCCCCATAAAACTTAGTGGAAACTTAGCCCCGAAATAATAGTTCACCTCAATTTCTTATAAAGTACGCATTTACCATGGAATAAAACGATTCCGTTTGCTCTAAAACGTTGTAAACTTACGTATTATAACAGTTCTGTCCATGGGAACAGATTAGAACTTATTACTTCGATGGTTTTTTATAAATTCCCCATGAAACATAGTGAAAACTTAGCCCCGCAATAATAGTTCACCTCAATTTCTTATAAAGCACGCATTTCACATGGAATAAAACGATTCCGTTTGCTCTAAAACGTTGTAAACTACGTATTACAACAGTTCTGTCCATGGGAACAGCTTAGAACTTTTTACTTCGATGGTGTCTTATAGTTTCCCATGAAACTTAGTGAAAACTTAGCCCCGCAATAAGAGTTCACCTCAATTTCTTATAAAGTACGCATTTCCCATGGAATAAAACGATTCCGTTTGCTCTAAAACGTTGTAAACTTACGTACTACAACAGTTCTGTCCATGGGAACAGCTTAGAACTTATTACTTTGATGGTTTCTTATAGTTCCCTATGAAACTTAGTGAAAACTTAGCCCCACAATAATAGTTCACCTCAATTTCTTATAAAGTACGCATTTCCCATGAAATAAAATGATTCCGTTTGCTCTAAAACGTTGTAAACTTACGTATTACAACAGTTCTGTCCATGGGAACAGCTTAGAACTTATTACTTCGATGATTCTTATAGTTTCCCATGAAACTTAGTGAAAACTTAGCCCTGAAATAATAGTTCACCTCAATTTCTTATAAAGTACGTATTTCCCATGGAATAAAACGATTCCGTTTGCTCTAAAACGTTGTAAACTTACGTATTACAACAGTTTTGTCCATGGGAACAGCTTAGAACTTATTACTTCGATGGTTTCTTATAGTTCCCAATGAAACTTAGTGTAAACTTAGCCCCGCAATAATAGTTCACCTCAATTTCTTTTAAAGTACGCATTTCCCATGGAATAAAACGATTCCGTTTGCTCTAAAACGTTGTAAACGTACGTATTACAACAGGTCTGTCCATGGGAACAGATTAGAACTTATTACTTCGATGGTTTCTTATTGTTCCCCATGAAACCTAGTGAAAACTTAACCCCGCAATAATAGTTCACCTCAATTTCTTATAAAGTACGCATTTCCCATGGAATAAAACGATTCCGTTTGCTCTAAAACGTTGTAAACTTACGTATTACAATAGTTCTGTCCATGGGAACAGCTTTGAACTTATTACTTCGATTGTTTCTTATAGTTCCCCATACAACTAAGTGAAAACTTAGCCCCGCAATAATAGTTCACCTCAATTTCTTATAAAGTTCGCATTTCCCATTGAATAAAACGATTCCGTTTGCTCTAAAACGTTGTAAACTTACGTTTTACAACAGTTCTGTCCAAGGGAATAGCTTAGAACTTATTACTTCGATGGTTTCTTATAGTTCTTCATGAAACTTAGTGAAAACTTAGCCCCGCAATAATAGTTCACCTCAATTTCTTAAAAAGTACGGTTTTCCCATGGAATAAAACGATTCCGTTTGCTCTAAATTGTTGAAAACGTAAGTATTACAACAGTTCTATCCATGGGAACAGCTTAGAACTTTTTACTTCGATGGTTTCTTATAGTTCCCCATGAAACTTAGTGAAAACTTAGCCCCGCAATAATAGTTCCCCTCAATTTCTTATAAAGTACGTATTTCCCATGAAATAAAACGATTCCGTTTGCTCTAAAACGTTGTAAACTTACGTATTACAACAGTTCTCGCCATGGGAATAGCTTAGAACTTATTACTTCGATTGTTTCTTATAGTTCCCCATGAAACTTAGTGAAAACTTTGCCCCGCAATAATAGTTCACCTCAATTTCTTATAAAGTACGCATTTCCCATGGAAAAAAACGATTCCATTTGCTCTAGCACATTGTAATCTTACGTATTACAACAGTTCTGTCCATGGGAACAGCTTAGAACTTATTACTTCGATGGTTTGTTATAGTTCCCCATGAAACTTGGTGAAAACTTAGCCCCGCAATAATAGTTCACCTGAATTTCTTATAAAGTACGCATTTCCCACGGAATAAAACGATTCCGTTTGCTCCAAAACGTTGTAAACTTAGGTATTACAACAGTTCTGTCCATGGAAACAGCTTAGAACTTATTACTTCGATGGTTTCTTATAGTTCCCCAAGAAACTTAGTGAAAACTTAGCCCCGCAATAATAGTTCACCTTAATTTCTTATAAAGTACGCATTTCCCATGGAATAAAACGATTCCATTTGCTCTAAAACATTGTAAACTTACGTATTACAACAGTTCTGTCCATGGGAATAGCTTAGAACTTAATACTTCGATGGTTCCTTATAGTTCCCCATGAAACTTAGTGAGAACTTAGCCCCGCAATAATAGTTCACCTCAATTTCTTATAAAGTACGCATTTCCGTTTGCTCTAAAACGTTGTAAACTTATATATTACAACAGTTCTGTCCATGGGAACAGCTTAGAACTTATTACTTCGATGATTTCTTATAGTTCCCCAAGACACTTAGTGAAAACTTAGCCCCGCAATAATAGTTCACCTCAATTTCTTATAAAGTACGCATTTCCCATGGATTAAAACGATTCCGTTTGCTCTAAAACGTTGCAAACTTACGTATTACAACAGTTCTGTTAATGGGAACAGCTTAGAACTTATTGCTTCGATGGTTTTTTATAGTTCCCCATGAAACTCAGTGAAAACTTAGCCCCGCAATAATAGTTCACCTCAATTTCTTATAAAGTACGCCTTTCCCATGGAATAAAACGATTCCGTTTGCTCTAAAACGTTGTAAACTTACGTATTACAACAGTTCTGTTAATGGGAACAGCTTAGAACTTATTACTTCGAAGGTTTTTTATAGTTCCCCATAAAACTTAGTGGAAACTTAGCCCCGAAATAATAGTTCACCTCAATTTCTTATAAAGTACGCATTTACCATGGAATAAAACGATTCCGTTTGCTCTAAAACGTTGTAAACTTACGTATTATAACAGTTCTGTCCATGGGAACAGATTAGAACTTATTACTTCGATGGTTTTTTATAAATTCCCCATGAAACATAGTGAAAACTTAGCCCCGCAATAATAGTTCACCTCAATTTCTTATAAAGCACGCATTTCACATGGAATAAAACGATTCCGTTTGCTCTAAAACGTTGTAAACTACGTATTACAACAGTTCTGTCCATGGGAACAGCTTAGAACTTTTTACTTCGATGGTGTCTTATAGTTTCCCATGAAACTTAGTGAAAACTTAGCCCCGCAATAAGAGTTCACCTCAATTTCTTATAAAGTACGCATTTTCCATGGAATAAAACGATTCCGTTTGCTCTAAAACGTTGTAAACTTACGTACTACAACAGTTCTGTCCATGGGAACAGCTTAGAACTTATTACTTTGATGGTTTCTTATAGTTCCCTATGAAACTTAGTGAAAACTTAGCCCCACAATAATAGTTCACCTCAATTTCTTATAAAGTACGCATTTCCCATGAAATAAAATGATTCCGTTTGCTCTAAAACGTTGTAAACTTACGTATTACAACAGTTCTGTCCATGGGAACAGCTTAGAACTTATTACTTCGATGATTCTTATAGTTTCCCATGAAACTTAGTGAAAACTTAGCCCTGAAATAATAGTTCACCTCAATTTCTTATAAAGTACGTATTTCCCATGGAATAAAACGATTCCGTTTGCTCTAAAACGTTGTAAACTTACGTATTACAACAGTTTTGTCCATGGGAACAGCTTAGAACTTATTACTTCGATGGTTTCTTATAGTTCCCAATGAAACTTAGTGTAAACTTAGCCCCGCAATAATAGTTCACCTCAATTTCTTTTAAAGTACGCATTTCCCATGGAATAAAACGATTCCGTTTGCTCTAAAACGTTGTAAACGTACGTATTACAACAGGTCTGTCCATGGGAACAGATTAGAACTTATTACTTCGATGGTTTCTTATTGTTCCCCATGAAACCTAGTGAAAACTTAACCCCGCAATAATAGTTCACCTCAATTTCTTATAAAGTACGCATTTCCCATGGAATAAAACGATTCCGTTTGCTCTAAAACGTTGTAAACTTACGTATTACAATAGTTCTGTCCATGGGAACAGCTTTGAACTTATTACTTCGATTGTTTCTTATAGTTCCCCATACAACTAAGTGAAAACTTAACCCCGCAATAATAGTTCACCTCAATTTCTTATAAAGTTCGCATTTCCCATTGAATAAAACGATTCCGTTTGCTCTAAAACGTTGTAAACTTACGTTTTACAACAGTTCTGTCCAAGGGAATAGCTTAGAACTTATTACTTCGATGGTTTCTTATAGTTCTTCATGAAACTTAGTGAAAACTTAGCCCCGCAATAATAGTTCACCTCAATTTCTTAAAAAGTACGGTTTTCCCATGGAATAAAACGATTCCGTTTGCTCTAAATTGTTGAAAACGTAAGTATTACAACAGTTCTATCCATGGGAACAGCTTAGAACTTTTTACTTCGATGGTTTCTTATAGTTCCCCATGAAACTTAGTGAAAACTTAGCCCCGCAATAATAGTTCCCCTCAATTTCTTATAAAGTACGTATTTCCCATGGAATAAAACGATTCCGTTTGCTCTAAAACGTTGTAAACTTACGTATTACAACAGTTCTCGCCATGGGAATAGCTTAGAACTTATTACTTCGATTGTTTCTTATAGTTCCCCATGAAACTTAGTGAAAACTTAGCCCTGCAATAATAGTTCACTTCAATCTCTTATAAAGTATGCACTTACCATGGAATAAAACGATTCCGTTTGCTCTAAAACGTTGTAAACTTACGTATTATAGCAGTTCTGTCCATGGGAACAGATTAGAAGTTATTACTTCGATGGTTTCTTATTGTTCCCCATGAAACCTAGTGAAAACTTAACCCCGCAATAATAGTTCACCTCAATTTCTTATAAAGTACGCATTTCCCATGGAATAAAACGATTCCGTTTGCTCTAAAACGTTGTAAACTTACGTATTACAATAGTTCTGTCCATGGGAACAGCTTTGAACTTATTACTTCGATTGTTTCTTATAGTTCCCCATACAACTAAGTGAAAACTTAGCCCCGCAATAATAGTTCACCTCAATTTCTTATAAAGTTCGCATTTCCCATTGAATAAAACGATTCCGTTTGCTCTAAAACGTTGTAAACTTACGTTTTACAACAGTTCTGTCCAAGGGAAAAGCTTAGAACTTATTACTTCGATGGTTTCTTATAGTTCCCCATGAAACTTAGTGAAAACTTAGCCCCGCAATAATAGTTCACCTCATTTTCTTATAAAGTACGCATTTCCCATGGAATAAAACGATTCCGTTTGCTCTAAAACGTTGTAAACTTACGTATTACAACAGTTCTGTTAATTGGAACAGCTTAGAACTTATTACTTCGAAGGTTTTTTATAGTTCCCCATCAAACTTAGTGAAAACTTAACCCCGAAATAATAGTTCACCTCAATTTCTTATAAAGTACGCATTTACCATGGAATAAAACGATTCCGTTTGCTCTAAAACGTTGTAAACTTACGTATTATAACAGTTCTGTCCAAGGGAATAGCTTAGAACTTATTACTTCGATGGTTTCTTATAGTTCCCCATGAAACTTAGTGAAAACTTAGCCCCGCAATAATAGTTCACCTCATTTTCTTATAAAGTACGCATTTCCCATGGAATAAAACGATTCCGTTTGCTCTAAAACGTTGTAAACTTACGTATTACAACAGTTCTGTTAATTGGAACAGCTTAGAACTTATTACTTCGAAGGTTTTTTATAGTTCCCCATAAAACTTAGTGAAAACTTAACCCCGAAATAATAGTTCACTTCAATTTCTTATAAAGTACGCATTTACCATGGAATAAAACGATTCTGTTTGCTCTAAAACGTTATAAACTTACGTATTACAACAGTTCTGTCCATGGGAACAGCTTAGAACTTATTACTTCGATGGTTTCTTATAGTTCCCCATGAAACTTAGTGAAAACATAGCCCCGCAATAATAGTTCACCTCAATTTCTTTTAAAATACGCATTTCCCATGGAATAAAACGATTCCGTTTGCTCTAAAACGTTTTCAACTTACATATTACAACAGTTCTGTCCAAGGGAACAGCTTACAACTTATTACTTCGATGGTTTCTCATAGTTCCCCAAAAAACTTTGTGAAAACTTAGCCCCGCAATAATAGTTCACCTCAATTTCTAATAAAGTACGCATTTCCCATGGAATAAAACGATTCCGTTTGCTCTAAAACGTTGTAAACTTACGTATTACAACAGTTCTGTTAATGGGAACAGCTTAGAACTTATTACTTCGAAGGTTTTTTATAGTTCCCCATAAAACTTAGTGAAAACTTAGCCCCGAAATAATAGTTCACCTCAATTTCTTATAAAGTACGCCTTTCCCATGGAATAAAACGATTCCGTTTGCTCTAAAACGTTGTAAACTTACGTATTACAACAGTTCTGTTAATGGGAACAGCTTAGAACTTATTACTTCGAAGGTTTTTTATAGTTCCCCATAAAACTTAGTGAAAACTTAGCCCCGAAATAATAGTTCACCTCAATTTCTTATAAAGTACGCCTTTCCCATGGAATAAAACGATTCCGTTTGCTCTAAAACGTTGTAAACTTACGTATTACAACAGTTCTGTTAATGGGAACAGCTTAGAACTTATTACTTCGAAGGTTTTTTATAGTTCCCCATAAAACTTAGTGAAAACTTAGCCCCGAAATAATAGTTCACCTCAATTTCTTATAAAGTACGCATTTCACATGGAATAAAACGATTCCGTTTGCTCTAAAACGTTGTAAACTACGTATTACAACAGTTCTGTCCATGGGAACAGCTTAGAACTTATTACTTCGATGGTGTCTTATAGTTTCCCATGAAACTTAGTGAAAACTTAGCCCCGCAATAAGAGTTCACCTCAATTTCTTATAAAGTACGCATTTCCCTTGGAATAAAACGATTCCGTTTGCTCTAAAACGTTGTAAACTTACGTACTACAACAGTTCTGTCCATGGGAACAGCTTAGAACTTATTACTTTGATGGTTTCTTATAGTTCCCTATGAAACTTAGTGAAAACTTAGCCCCACAATAATAGTTCACCTCAATTTCTTATAAAGTACGCATTTCCCATGAAATAAAATGATTCCGTTTGCTCTAAAACGTTGTAAACTTACGTATTACAACAGTTCTGTCCATGGGAACAGCTTAGAACTTATTACTTCGATGATTCTTATAGTTTCCCATGAAACTTAGTGAAAACTTAGCCCTGAAATAATAGTTCACCTCAATTTCTTATAAAGTACGTATTTCCCATGGAATAAAACGATTCCGTTTGCTCTAAAACGTTGTAAACTTACGTATTACAACAGTTTTGTCCATGGGAACAGCTTAGAACTTATTACTTCGATGGTTTCTTATAGTTCCCAATAAAACTTAGTGTAAACTTAGCCCCGCAATAATAGTTCACCTCAATTTCTTTTAAAGTACGCATTTCCCATGGAATAAAACGATTCCGTTTGCTCTAAAACGTTGTAAACGTACGTATTACAACAGGTCTGTCCATGGGAACAGCTTAGAATTTATTACTTCGATGGTTCCTTATAGTTCTTCATGAAACTTAGTGAAAACTTAACCCCGCAATAATAGTTCACCTCAATTTCTTATAAAGTACGCATTTCCCATGGAATAAAACGATTCCGTTTGCTCTAAAACGTTGTAAACTTACATATTACAACAGTTCTGTCCATTGGAACAGCTTAGAACTTATTACTTCGATGTTTTCTTATAGTTCCCCATGAAACTTAGTGAAAACTTAGCCCCGCAATAATAGTTCATCTCAATTTCTTATAAAGTACGCATTTCCCATGGAATAAAACGATTCCGTTCTCTCTAAAACGTTGTAAACTTACGTATTACAACAGTTCTGTCCGTGGGAACAGCTTAGAATTTATTACTTCGATGGTTCCTTATAGTTCTTCATGAAACTTAGTGAAAACTTAGCCCCGCAATAATAGTTCCCCTCAATTTCTTATAAAGTACGTATTTCCCATGGAATAAAACGATTCCGTTTGCTCTAAAACGTTGTAAACTTACGTATTACAACAGTTCTCGCCATGGGAATAGCTTAGAACTTATTACTTCGATTGTTTCTTATAGTTCCCCATGAAACTTAGTGAAAACTTAGCCCTGCAATAATAGTTCACTTCAATCTCTTATAAAGTATGCACTTACCATGGAATAAAACGATTCCGTTTGCTCTAAAACGTTGTAAACTTACGTATTATAGCAGTTCTGTCCATGGGAACAGATTAGAACTTATTACTTCGATGGTTTCTTATTGTTCCCCATGAAACCTAGTGAAAACTTAACCCCGCAATAATAGTTCACCTCAATTTCTTATAAAGTACGCATTTCCCATGGAATAAAACGATTCCGTTTGCTCTAAAACGTTGTAAACTTACGTATTACAATAGTTCTGTCCATGGGAACAGCTTTGAACTTATTACTTCGATTGTTTCTTATAGTTCCCCATACAACTAAGTGAAAACTTAGCCCCGCAATAATAGTTCACCTCAATTTCTTATAAAGTTCGCATTTCCCATTGAATAAAACGATTCCGTTTGCTCTAAAACGTTGTAAACTTACATTTTACAACAGTTCTGTCCAAGGGAATAGCTTAGAACTTATTACTTCGATGGTTTCTTATAGTTCCCCATGAAACTTAGTGAAAACTTAGCCCCGCAATAATAGTTCACCTCATTTTCTTATAAAGTACGCATTTCCCATGGAATAAAACGATTCCGTTTGCTCTAAAACGTTGTAAACTTACGTATTACAACAGTTCTGTTAATTGGAACAGCTTAGAACTTATTACTTCGAAGGTTTTTTATAGTTCCCCATGAAACTTAGTGAAAACTTAGCCCCGCAATAATAGTTCACCTCATTTTCTTATAAAGTACGCATTTCCCATGGAATAAAACGATTCCGTTTGCTCTAAAACGTTGTAAACTTACGTATTACAACAGTTCTGTTAATTGGAACAGCTTAGAACTTATTACTTCGAAGGTTTTTTATAGTTCCCCATAAAACTTAGTGAAAACTTAACCCCGAAATAATAGTTCACTTCAATTTCTTATAAAGTACGCATTTACCATGGAATAAAACGATTCTGTTTGCTCTAAAACGTTATAAACTTACGTATTACAACAGTTCTGTCCATGGGAACAGCTTAGAACTTATTACTTCGATGGTTTCTTATAGTTCCCCATGAAACTTAGTGAAAACATAGCCCCGCAATAATAGTTCACCTCAATTTCTTTTAAAATACGCATTTCCCATGGAATAAAACGATTCCGTTTGCTCTAAAACGTTTTAAACTTACATATTACAACAGTTCTGTCCAAGGGAACAGCTTACAACTTATTACTTCGATGGTTTCTCATAGTTCCCCAAAAAACTTTGTGAAAACTTAGCCCCGCAATAATAGTTCACCTCAATTTCTAATAAAGTACGCATTTCCCATGGAATAAAACGATTCCGTTTGCTCTAAAACGTTGTAAACTTACGTATTACAATAGTTCTGTCCATGGGAACAGCTTAGAACTTATTACTTCAATGGTTTCTTATAGTTCCCCAATAAACTTAGTAAAAATTTAGCCCCGCAATAATAGTTCAGCTCAATTTCTTATAAAATACGCATTTCCCATGGAATAAAACGATTCCGTTTGCTTTTAAACGTTGTAAACTTACGTATTACAACAGTTCTGTCAATTGGAACAGCTTAGAACTTATTACTTCAATAGTTTCTTATAGTTCCCCATGAAACTTAGTGAAAACTTAGCCCCGCAATAATATTTCACCTCAATTTCTAATAAAGTACGCATTTCCCATGGAATAAAACGATTCCGTTTGCTCTAAAACATTGTAAACTTATGTATTACAATAGTTCTGTCAATTGGAACAGTTTAGAACTTATTACTTCAATGGTTTCTTATAGTTCCCCATGAAACTTAGTGAAAACTTAGCCCCGCAATAATATTTCACCTCAATTTCTTATAAAGCACGCATTTTCCATGGAATAAAACGATTCCCTTTGCTCTAAAACGTTGTAAACTTACGTATTACAACAGTTCTGTCCATGGGAACAGCTTAGCACTTATTACTTCGATGGTTTCTTATAGTTCCCCATGAAACTTAGTGAAAACTTAACCCCATGGAATAAAACGATTCCGTTTGCTCTAAAACGTTGTGAACTTACGTATTACAACAGTTCTGTCCATAGGAACAGCTTAGAACTTATTACTTTGATGGGTTCTTATAGTTTCCCATGAAACTTAGTGAAAACTTAGCCCCGTAATAATAGTTCACCTCAATTTCTTATAAAGTACGCATTTCCCATGGAATAAAACGATTCTGTTTGCTCTAAAACGTTGTAAACTTACGTATTACAACAGTTCTGTCCATGGGAACAGCTTAGCACTTATTACTTCGATGGTTTCTTATAGTTCCCCATGAAACTTAGTGAAAACTTAGCCCCGTAATAATAGTTCACCTCAATTTCTTTCAAAGTATGCATTTTCCATGGAATAAAACGATTCTGTTTGCTCTAAAACGTTGTAATCTTACGTATTACAACAGTTCTGTCCATGGGAACGGCTTAGAACTTATTACTTCGATGGTTTCTTATAGTTCCCAATGAAACTCAGTGAAAACTTAGCTCCGCAATAATAGTTCACCTCAATTTCTTATAAAGTACGCTTTTCCCATGGAATAAAACGATTCCGTTTGCTCTAAAACGTTGTAAACTTACGTATTAAAACAGTTCTGTCCATGGGAACAGCTTAGAATTTATTACTTCGATGGTTTCTTATAGTTCCCTGTGAAACTTAGTTAAAACTTAGCCCCGCAATAATAGTTCACCTCAATTTCATAAAAAGTACGCATTACCCATGGAATAAAACGATTCCGTTTGCTCTAAAACGTTGTAAACTTACGTATTACACCAGTTTTGTCCATGGAAACAGCTTAGAACTTATTACTTCGATGGTTTCTTATAGTTCCCCATGAAACTTAGTGAAAACTTAGCCCCGCAATAATAGTTCACCTCAATTTCTTATAAAGTGCGCATTTGCCATGGAATAAAACGATTCCGTTTGCTCTAAAACGTTGTAAACTTACGTATTACAACAGTTCTCTCCATGGGAACAGCTTAGAACTTATTACTTCGATTGTTTCTTATAGTTCCCCATGAAACTTAGTGAAAACTTAGCCCTGCAATAATAGTTCACCTCTATTTCTTATAAAATACGCATTTCCCATGGAATAAAACGATTCCGTTTGCTCTAAAACGTTGTAAACTTACGTATTACAACAGTTCTGTCCATTGGAACAGCTTAGAACTTATTACTTCGATGGTTTCTTATAGTTCCCCATGAAACTTAGTGAAAACTTAGCCCCGCAATAATAGTTCACTTCAATTTCTTATAAAGTACGCATTTACCATGGAATAAAACGATTCCGATTGCTCTAAAACGTTGTCAACTTACGTATTACAACAGTTCTGTCCATAGGAACAGCTTAGAACTTATTACTTCGATGGTTTCTTATAGTTCCCCATGAAACTTAGTGAAAACTTAGCCCCGCAATAATAGTTCACTTAAATTTCTTATAAAGTACGCATTTCTCATGGAATAAAACGATTCCGTTTGCTCTAAAACGTTGTAAACTACGTATTACAACAGTTCTGTCCATTGGAACAGCTTAGAACTTATTACTTCGATGGTTTCTTATAGTTCCCCATGAAACTTAGTGAAAACTTAGCCCCGCAATAATAGTTCACTTCAATTTCTTATAAAGTACGCATTTACCATGGAATAAAACGATTCCGATTGCTCTAAAACGTTGTCAAATTACGTATTACAACAGTTCTGTCCATAAGAACAGCTTAGAACTTATTACTTCGATGGTTTCTTATAGTTCCCCATGAAACTTAGTGAAAACTTAGCCCCGCAATAATAGTTCACTTAAATTTCTTATAAAGTACGCATTTCTCATGGAATAAAACGATTCCGTTTGCTCTAAAACGTTGTAAACTACGTATTACAACAGTTCTGTCCATGGGAACAGCTTAGAACTTATTACTTCGATGGTTTCTTATAGTTCCCCATGAAACTTAGTGGAAACTTAGCCCCGCAATAATAGTTCACTTCAATTTCTTATAAAGTACGCATTTACCATGGAATAAAACGATTCCATTTGCTCTAAAACGTTGTAAACTTACGTATTACAACAGTTCTGTCCATGGGAACAGCTTAGAACTTATTACTTCGATGGTTTCTTTTAGTTCCCCATGAAACTTAGTGAAAACATAGCCCTGCAATAATAGTTCACCTCAATTTCTTTAAAAATACGCATTTCCCATGGAATAAAACGATTCCGTTTGCTCTAAAACGTTTTAAACTTACATATTACAACAGTTCTGTCCAAGGGAACAGCTTACAACTTATTACTTCGATGATTTCTTATAGTTCCCCAAGAAACTTTGTGAAAACTTAGCCCCGCAATAATAGTTCACCTCAATTTCTAATAAAGTACGCATTTCCCATGGAATAAAACGATTCCGTTTGCTCTAAAACATTATTAACTTACGTATTACAATAGTTCTGTCCATGGGAACAGCTTAGAACTTATTACTTCAATGGTTACTTATAGTTCCCCATTAAACTTAGTAAAAACTTAGCCCCGCAATAATAGTTCACCTCAATTTCTTATAAAGTACGCATTTCCCATGGAATAAAACGATTCCGTTTGCTCTTAAACGTTGTAAACTTACGTATTACAACAGTTCTGTCCATGGGAACAGCTTAGAAGTTATTACTTCGATGGTTTTTTATAGTTCCCCATGATACTTAGTGAAAACTGAGCCCCGCAATAATAGTTCACTTCAATTTCTTATAAAGTACGCATTTACCATGGAATAAAACGATTCCGTTTGCTATAAAACGTTGTAAACTTACGTATTACAACAGTTCTGTCCATAGGAACAGCTTAGAACCTATTACTTTGATGGTTTCTTATAGTTCCCCATGAAACTTAGTGAAAACTTAGCCCCGTAATAATAGTTCACCTCAATTTCTTATAAAGTACGCATTTCCCATGGAATAAAACGATTCTGTTTGCTCTAAAACGTTGTAAACTTACGTATTACAACAGTTCTGTCCATGGGAACAGCTTAGCGCTTATTACTTTGATGGTTTCTTATAGTTCCCCATGAAAATTAGTGAAAACTTAGCCCCGCAATAATAGTTCACCTCAATTTCTAATAAAGTACGCATTTCTCATGGAATAAAACGATTCCGTTTGCTCTAAAACATTGTAAACTTATGTATTACAATAGTTCTGTCAATGGGAACAGCTTAGAACTTATTACTTCAATGGTTTCTTATAGTTCCCCATGAAACTTAGTGAAAACTTAGCCCCGCAATAATATTTCACCTCAATTTCTTTATAAAGCACGCATTTCCCATGGAACAAAACGATTCCCTTTGCTCTAAAACGTTGTAAACTTACGTATTACAACAGTTCTGTCCATGGGAACAGCTTAGCACTTATTACTTCGATGGTTTCTTATAGTTCCCCATGAAACTTAGTGAAAACTTAGCCCGCAATAATAGTTCACCTCAATTTCTAATAAAGTATGCATTTCCCATGGAATAAAACGATTCCGTTTGCTCTAAAACATTGTAAACTTACGTATTACAATAGTTCTGTCCATGGGAACAGCTTAGAACTGATTACTTCAATGGTTTCTTATAGTTCCCCATTAAAGTTAGTAAAAACTTAGCCCCGCAATAATAGTTCACCTCAATTTCTTATAAAGTACGCATTTGCCATGGAATAAAACGATTCCGTTTGCTCTAAAACGTTGTAAACTTACGTATTACAACAGTTCTCTCCATGGGAACAGCTTAGAACTTATTACTTCGATTGTTTCTTATAGTTCCCCATGAAACTTAGTGAAAACTTAGCCCCGCAATAATAGTTCACTTCAATTTCTTATAAAGTACGCATTTACCATGGAATAAAACGATTCCGATTGCTCTAAAACGTTGTCAACTTACGTATTACAACAGTTCTGTCCATAGGAACAGCTTAGAACTTATTACTTCGATGGTTTCTTATAGTTCCCCATGAAACTTAGTGAAAACTTAGCCCCGCAATAATAGTTCACTTCAATTTCTTATAAAGTACGCATTTACCATGGAATAGACGATTCCGTTTGCTCTAAAACGTTGTAAACTTACGTATTACAACAGTTCTGTCTATAGGAACAGCTTAGAACTTATTACTTCGATGGTTTCTGATAGTTCCCCATGAAACTCAGTGAAAACTTAGCCCCGCAATAATAGTTCACCTCAATTTCTTATAAAGTACGCATTTCTCATGGAATAAAACGATTCCGTTTGCTCTAAAACGTTGTAAACTACGTATTACAACAGTTCTGTCCATGGGAACAGCTTAGAACTTATTACTTCGATGGTTTCTTATAGTTCCCCATGAAACTTAGTGGAAACTTAGCCCCGCAATAATAGTTCACAACAATTTCTTATAAAGTACGCATTTACCATGGAATAAAACAATTCCATTTGCTCTAAAACGTTGTAAACTTACGTATTACAACAGTTCTGTCCATGGGAACAGCTTAGAACTTATTACTTCGATGGTTTCTTATAGTTCCCCATGAAACTTCGTGAAAACATAGCCCTGCAATAATAGTTCACCTCAATTTCTTTAAAAATACGCATTTCCCATGGAATAAAACGATTCCGTTTGCTCTAAAACGTTTTAAGCTTACATATTACAACAGTTCTGTCCAAGGGAACAGCTTACAACTTATTACTTCGATGATTTCTTATAGTTCCCCAAGAGACTTTGTGAAAACTTAGCCCCGCAATAATAGTTCACCTCAATTTCTAATAAAGTACGCATTTCCCATGGAATAAAACGATTCCGTTTGCTCTAAAACATTGTAAACTTACGTATTACAATAGTTCTGTCCATGGGAACAGCTTAGAACTTATTACTTCAATGGTTACTTATAGTACCCCATTAAAGTTAGTAAAAACTTAGCCCCGCAATAATAGTTCAGCTCAATTTCTTATAAAGTACGCATTTCCCATGGAATAAAACGATTCCGTTTGCTCTTAAACGTTGTAAACTTACGTATTACAACAGTTCTGTCCATGAGAACAGCTTAGAACTTATTACTTCGATGGTTTCTGATAGTTCCCAATGAAACTCAGTGAAAACTTAGCCCCGCAATAATAGTTCACCTCAATTTCTTATAAAGTACGCATTTCTCATGGAATAAAACGATTCCGTTTGCTCTAAAACGTTGTAAACTACGTATTACAACAGTTCTGTCCATGGGAACAGCTTAGAACTTATTACTTCGATGGTTTCTTATAGTTCCCCATGAAACTTAGTGGAAACTTAGCCCCGCAATAATAGTTCACTTCAATTTCTTATAAAGTACGCATTTACCATGGAATAAAACGATTCCATTTGCTCTAAAACGTTGTAAACTTACGTATTACAACAGTTCTGTCCATGGGAACAGCTTAGAACTTATTACTTCGATGGTTTCTTATAGTTCCCCATGAAACTTAGTGAAAACATAGCCCTGCAATAATAGTTCACCTCAATTTCTTTAAAAATACGCATTTCCCATGGAATAAAACGATTCCGTTTGCTCTAAAACGTTTTAAACTTACATATTACAACAGTTCTGTCCAAGGGAACAGCTTACAACTTATTAATTCAATGGTTTCTTATAGTTCCCCATGAAACTTAGTGAAAACTTAGCCCCGCAATAATATTTCACCTCAATTTCTTATAAAGCACGCATTTCCCATGGAAAAAAACGATTCCTTTTGCTCTAAAACGTTGTAACCTTACGTATTACAACAGTTCTGTCCATAGGAACAGCTTAGCGCTTATTACTTTGATGGTTTCTTATAGTTTTCCATGAAACTTAGTGAAAACTTAGCCCCGCAATAATAGTTCACCTCAATTTCTAATAAAGTACGCATTTCCCATGGAATAAACGATTCCGTTTGCTCTAAAACATTGATAACTTATGTATTACAATAGTTCTGTCAATGGGAACAGCATAGAACTTATTAATTCAATGGTTTCTTATAGTTCCCCATGAAACTTAGTGAAAACTTAGCCCCGCAATAATATTTCACCTCAATTTCTTATAAAGCACGCATTTCCCATGGAAAAAAACGATTCCTTTTGCTCTAAAACGTTGTAACCTTACGTATTACAACAGTTCTGTCCATGAGAACAGCTTAGCACTTATTACTTCGATGGTTTCTTATAGTTCCCCATGAAACTTAGTGAAGACTTAGCCCGCAATAATAGTTCACCTCAATTTCTAATAAAGTACGCATTTCCCATGGAATAAAACGATTCCGTTTGCCTTAAAACATTGTAAACGTACGTATTACAATAGTTCTGTCCATGGGAACAGCTTAGAACTTATTACTTCAATGGTTTCTTATAGTTCCCCATTAAAGTTAGTAAAAACTTAGCCCCGCAATAATAGTTCAGCTCAATTTCTTATAAAGTACGCATTTCCCATGGAATAAAACGATTCCGTTTGCTCTTAAACGTTGTAAACTTACGTATTACAACAGTTCTGTCCATAGGAACAGCTTAGAACTTATTACTTCGATGGTTTCTTATAGTTCCCCATGAAACTTAGTGGAAACTTAGCCCCGCAATAATAGTTCACTTCAATTTCTTATAAAGTACGCATTTACCATGGAATAAAACGATTCCGTTTGCTCTAAAACGTTCTAAACTTACTTATTACAACAGTTCTGTCCATGGGAACAGCTTAGAACTTATTACTTCGATGGTTTTTTATAGTTCCTCATGAAAATTAGTGAAAACTTAGCCCCGCAATAATAGTTCACCTCAATTTCTTATAACGTACGCATTTTCCATGGAATAAAAGTTTTCGTTTGCTCTAAAAGGTTGTAAACTTACGTATTACAACAGTTCTGTCCATGGGAACAGCTTAAAACTTATTACTTCGATGGTTTCTTATAGTTCCCCATGAAACTTAGTGAGAACTTAGCCCCGCAATAATAGTTCACCTCAATTTCTTATAAAGTACGCATTTCCCATGGAATAAAACGATTCCATTTGCTCTAAAACGTTGTAAACTTACGTATTACAACAGTTCTGTCCATGGGAACAGCTTAGAACTTATTACTTCGATGGTTTCTTATAGTTCCCCATGAAACTTAGTGAAAACATAGCCCTGCAATAAAAGTTCACCTCAATTTCTTTAAAAATATGCATTTCCCACGGAATAAAACGATTCCGTTTGCTCTAAAACGTTTTAAACTTACATATTACAACAGTTCTGTCCAAGGGAACAGCTTACAACCTATTACTTCGATGATTTCTTATAGTTCCCCAAGAAACTTTGTGAAAACTTAGCCCCGCAATAATAGTTCACCTCAATTTCTAATAAAGTACGCATTTCCCATGGAATAAAATGATTCCGTTTGCTCTAAAACATTGTAAACTTACGTATTACAATAGTTCTGTCCATGGGAACAGCTTAGAACTTATTACTTCAATGGTTACTTATAGTTCCCCATTAAACTTATGAAAAACTTAGCCCGCAATAATAGTTCACATCAATTCCTTATAAAGTACGCATTTCCCATGGAATAAAACGATTCCGTTTGCTCTTAAACGTTGTAAACTTACGTATTACAACAGTTCTGTCCATGGGAACAGTTTAGAACTTATTACTTCGATGGTTTTTTATAGTTCCCCATGATACTTAGTGAAAACTGAGCCCCGCAATAATAGTTGACTTCAATTTCTTATAAAGTACGCATTTACCATGGAATAAAACGATTCCGTTTGCTCGAAAACGTTGTAAACTTACGTATTACAACAGTTCTGTCCATAGGAACAGCTTAGCGCTTATTACTTTGATGGTTTCTTATAGTTCCCCATGAAACTTAGTGAAAACTTAGCCCTGCAATAATAGTTCACCTCAATTACTAATAAAGTACGCATTTCCCATGGAATAAAACGATTCCGTTTGCTCTAAAACATTGTTAACTTATGTATTACAATAGTTCTGTCAATGGGAACAGCTTAGAACTTATTACTTCAATGGTTTCTTATAGTTCCCCATGAAACTTAGTGAAAACTTAGCCCCGCAATAATATTTCACCTCAATTTCTTATAAAGCACGCATTTCCCATGGAATAAAACGATTCCCTTTGCTCTAAAACGTTGTAAACTTACGTATTACAACAGTTCTTTCCATGGGAACAGCTTAGCACTTATTACTTCGATGGTTTCTTATAGTTCCCAATGAAACTCAGTGAAAACTTAGCTCCGAAATAATAGTTCACCTCAATTTCTTATAAAGTACGCATGTCCCATGGAATAAAACGATTCCGTTTGCTCTAAAACGTTGTAAACTTACGTATTACAATAGTTCTGTCCATGGGAACAGCTTAGAACTTATTACTTCAATGGTTACTTATAGTTCCCCATTAAACTTGGTAAAAACTTAGCCCCGCAATAATAGTTCACCTCAATTTCTTATAAAGTACGCATTTCCCATGGAATAAAACGATTCCGTTTGCTCTTAAACGTTGTAAACTTACGTATTACAACAGTTCTGTCCATGGGAACAGCTTAGAACTTATTACTTCGATGGTTTTTTATAGTTCCCCATGATACCTAGTGAAAACTTAGCCCCGCAATAATAGTTCACCTCAATTTCTTATAAAATACGCATTTCCCATGGAATAAAACGATTCCGTTTGCTCTAAAACGTTGTGAACCTACGTATTACAACAGTTCTGTCCATGGGAAGAGCTTAAAACTTATTACTTCGATGGTTTCTTATAGTTCCCCATGAAACTTAGTGAAAACTTATCTCCGCAATAATAGTTCACCTCAATTTCTTATAAAGTACGCATTTCCCATGTAATAAAATGATTCCGTTTGCTCTAAAACGTTGTAAACTTACGTATTACAACAGTTCTGTCCATGGGAACAGCTTAGAACTTATTACTTCCATGGTTTCTGATAATTCCCCATAAAACTTATTGAAAACTTAGCCCTGCAATAAGAGTTCACCTCAATTTCTTATAAAGTACGCATTTCCCATGGAATAAAACGATTCCGTTTGCTCTAAAGCGTTGTAAACTTACGTATTACAACAGTTTTGTCCATGGGAACAGCTTAGAACTTACTACTTCGATGATTTCTTATAGTTCCCCATGAAACTTAGTGAAAACTTAGCCCTGCAATAATAGTTCACCTGAATTTCTTATAAAGTACGCATTTCCCATGGAATAAAAAGGATTCCGCTTGCTCTAAAACATTGTAAACTTACGTATTACAACAGTTCTGTCCATGGGAACAGCTTAGAACTTATTACTTCGATGGTTTTTTATATTTCCTTATGAAACTTAGTGAAAACTTAGCCCTGCAATAATAGTTCACCTCTATTTCTTATAAAGTACGCATTTCCCATGGAATAAAATGATTCCGTTTGCTCTAAAACTTTGTAAACTTACGTATTACATTAGTTCTGTCCATGGGAACAGCTTAGAACTTATTACTTCGATGGTTTCTTATAGTTCCCCATGAAACTTAGTGAAAACTTAGCCCCGCAATAATAGTTCACTTCAATTTCTTATAAAGTACGCATTTACAATGGAATAAAACGATTCCGCTTGCTCTAAGATGTTGTCAACTTACGTATTACAACAGTTCTGTCCAAGGGAACAGCTTACAACTTATTACTTCGATGGTTTCTTATAGTTCCCCATGAAACTTAGTGAAAACTTAGCACCTTAATAATAGTTCACTTCAATTTCTTATAAAGTACGAATTTACCATGGAATAAAACGATTCCGTTTGCTCTAAAACGTTGTAAACTTACGTATTACAACAGTTCTGTCCACAGGAACAGCTTAGAACTTATTACTTGCATGGTTTCTGATAGTTCCCCATGAAACTCAGTGAAAACTTAGCCCCGCAATAATAGTTCACCTCAATTTCTTATAAAGTACGCATTTCTCATGGAATAAAACGATTCCGTTTGCTCTAAAACGTTGTAAACTACGTATTACAACAGTTCTGTCCATGGGAACAGCTTAGAACTTATCACTTCGATGGTTTCTTATAGTTCCCTTTGAAACTTAGTGAAAACTTAGCCCCACAATAATAGTTCACCTCAATTTCTTATAAAGTACGCATTTCCCATGAAATAAAATGATTCTGTTTGCTCTAAAACGTTGTAAACTTACGTATTACAACAGTTCTGTCCATGGGAACTGCTTAAAACTTATTACTTCGATGGTTTCTTATAGTTCCTCATGAAACTTAGTGAAAACTTAGCCCTGCAATAATAGTTCACCTCAATTTCTTATAAAGTACGCATTTCCAATGGAATAAAAGGATTCCGTTTGCTCTAAAATGTTGTTAACTTACGTATTACAACAGTTCTGTCCATGGGAACAGCTTAGAACTTATTACTTCGATTTTTTCTTTTAGTTCCCTATGAAACTTAGTGAAAACTTAGCCCCGCAATAATAGTTCACCTCAATTTCTTATAAAGTACGCATTTCCCATGGAATAAAAAGGATTCCGCTTGCTCTAAAACATTGTAAACTTACGTATTACAACAGTTCTGTCCATGGGAACAGCTTAGAACTTATTACTTCGATGGTTTCTTATATTTCCTTATGAAACTTAGTGAAAACTTAGCCCTGCAATAATAGTTCACCTCTATTTATTATAAAGTACGCATTTCCCATGGAATAAAACGATTCCGTTTGCTCTAAAACTTTGTAAACTTACGTATTACATTAGTTCTGTCCATGGGAACAGCTTAGAACTTATTACTTCGATGGTTTCTTATAGTTCCCCATGAAACTTAGTGAAAACTTAGCCCCGCAATAATAGTTCACTTCAATTTCTTATAAAGTACGCATTTACCATGGAATAAAACGATTCCGTTTGCTCTAAGATGTTGTCAACTTACGTATTACAACAGTTCTGTCCGTAGGAACAGCTTAGAACTTATTACTTCGATGGTTTCTTATAGTTCCCCATGAAACTTAGTGAAAACTTAGCACCGCAATAATAGTTCACTTCAATTTCTTATAAAGTACGCATTTACCATGGAATAAAACGATTCCGTTTGCTCTAAAACGTTGTAAACTTACGTATTACAACAGTTCTGTCCATAGGAACAGCTTAGAACTTATTACTTGGATGGTTTCTGATAGTTCCCCATGAAACTCAGTGAAAACTTAGCCCCGCAATAATAGTTCACCTCAATTTCTTATAAAGTACGCATTTCTCATGGAATAAAACGATTCCGTTTGCTCTAAAACGTTGTAAACTACGTATTACAACAGTTCTGTCCATGGGAACAGCTTAGAACTTATCACTTCGAAGGTTTCCTATAGTTCCCTTTGAAACTTAGTGAAAACTTAGCCCCACAATAATAGTTCACCTCAATTTCTTATATAGTACGCATTTCCCATGAAATAAAATGATTCTGTTTGCTCTAAAACGTTGTAAACTTACGTATTACAACAGTTCTGTCCATGGGAACTGCTTAAAACTTATTACTTCGATGGTTTCTTATAGTTCCCCATGAAACTTAGTGAAAACTTAGCCCCGCAATAATAGTTCGCCTCAATTTCTTATAAAGTACGCATTTCCCATGGAATAAAACGATTCCGTTTGCTCTAAAATGTTGTTAACTTACGTATTACAACAGTTCTGTCCATGGGAACAGCTTAGAACTTATTAATTCGATTTTTTCTTTTAGTTCCCTATGAAACTTGGTGAAAACTTAGCCCCGCAATAATCGTTCACCTCAATTTCTTATAAAATACGCATTTCCCATGGAATAAAACGATTCCGTTTGCTCTAAAACGTTGTGAACTTATGTATTACAACAGTTTTGTCCATGGGAACAGCTTAAAACTTATTACTTCGATGGTTTCTTATAGTTCCCCATGAAACTTAGTGAAAATTTATCCCCGCAATAATAGTTCACCTCAATTTCTTATAAAGTACGTATTTCCCATGTAATAAAATGATTCCGTTTACTCTAAAACGTTGTAAACTTACGTATTACAACAGTTCTGTCCATGGGAACAGCTTAGAACTTATTACTTCCATGGTTTCTTATAGTTCCCCCTAAAACTTAGTGAAAACTTAGACCTGCAATAAGAGTTCACCTCAATTTCTTATAAAGTACGCATTTCCCATGGAATAAAACGATTCCGTTTGCTCTAAAGCGTTGTAAATTTACGTATTACAACAGTTTTGTCCATGGGAACAGCTTAGAACTTACTACTTCGATGGTTTCTTATAGTTCCCCATGAAACTTAGTGAAAACTTAGCCCCGCAATAATAGTTCACCTCAATTTCTTATAAAGTACGCATTTCCCATGGAATAAAACGATTCCGTTTGCTCTAAAACGTTGTAAACTACGTATTACAACAGATCTGTCCATGGAAACAGCTTAGAATTTATTACTTCGATGGTTTCTTATAGTTTCCCATGAAACTTAGTGAAAACTTAGCCCCGCAATAATAGTTCACTTCAAATTCTTATAAAGTACGCATTTCCCATGGAATAAAACGATTCCGTTTGCTCTAAAACGTTGTAAACTTACGTATTACAACAGTTCTGTCCATGGAAACAGCTTGGAACATATTACTTCGATGGTTTCTTATAGTTCCCCATTAAACAAAGTGAAAACTTAGACCTGCAATAAGAGTTCACCTCAATTTCTTATAAAGTACGCATTTCCCATGGAATAAAACGATTCCGTTTGCTCTAAAGCGTTGTAAATTTACGTATTACAACAGTTTTGTCCATGGGAACAGCTTAGAACTTACTACTTCGATGGTTTCTTATAGTTCCCCATGAAACTTAGTGAAAACTTAGCCCCGCAATAATAGTTCACCTCAATTTCTTATAAAGTACGCATTTCCCATTGAATAAAACGATTCCGTTTGCTCTAAAACGTTGTAAACTACGTATTACAACAGATCTGTCCATGGAAACAGCTTAGAATTTATTACTTCGATGGTTTCTTATAGTTTCCCATGAAACTTAGTGAAAACTTAGCCCCGCAATAATAGTTCACTTCAAATTCTTATAAAGTACGCATTTCCCATGGAATAAAACGATTCCGTTTGCTCTAAAACGTTGTAAACTTACGTATTACAACAGTTCTGTCCATGGGAACAGCTTGGAACATATTACTTCGATGGTTTCTTATAGTTCCCCATGAAACTAAGTGAAAACTTAGCCCCGCAATAATAGTTGACCTCAATTTCTTATAAAGTACGCATTTCCCATGGAATAAAACGATTCCATTTGCTCTAAAACGTTGTAAACTACGTATTAAAACAGTTCTGTCCATGGGAACAGCTTGGAACTTATTACTTCGATGGTTTCTTATAGTTCCCCATGAAAATTGGTTAAAACTTAGCCCTGCAATAATAGTTAACCTTAATTTCTTATAAAGTACGCATTTCCCATCGAATAAACGTTTCCGTTTGCTCTAAAACGTTGTAAACCTACGTATTACAACAGTTCTGTCCATGGGAACAGCTTAGAACTTATTACTTCGATGGTTTTTTTATAGTTCCCCATGAAAGTTAGTGAAAACTTAGCCCCGCAATAATAGTTCACCTCAATTTCTTATAAACTATGCATTTCCCATGGCATAAAACGATTCCGTTTGCTCTAAAACGTTGTAAACTTACTTATTACAACAGTTCTGTCCATGGGAACAGCTTAGAACTTATTACTTCGATGGTTTTTTTATAGTTCCCAATGAAAGTTAGTGAAAACTTAGCCCCGCAATGATAGTTCAGCTCAATTTCTTATAAACTATGCATTTCCCATGGCATAAAACGATTCCGTTTGCTCTAAAACGTTCTAAACTTACTTATTACAACAGTTCTGTCCATGGGAACAGCTTAGAACTTATTACTTCGATGGTTTTTTATAGTTCCCCATGAAACTTAGTGAAAATTTATCCCCGCAATAATAGTTCACCTCAATTTCTTATAAAGTACGCATTTCCCATGTAATAAAATGATTCCGTTTACTCTAAAACGTTGTAAACTTACGTATTACAACAGTTCTGTCCATGGGAACAGCTTAGAACTTATTACTTCCATGGTTTCTTATAGTTCCCCATAAAACTTAGTGAAAACTTAGCCCTGCAATAAGAGTTCACCTCAATTTCTTATAAAGTACGCATTTCCCATGGAATAAAACGATTCCGTTTGCTCTAAAGCGTTGTAAATTTACGTATTACAACAGTTTTGTCCATGGGAACAGCTTAGAACTTACTACTTCGATGGTTTCTTATAGTTCCCCATGAAACTTAGTGAAAACTTAGCCCCGCAATAATAGTTCACCTCAATTTCTTATAAAGTACGCATTTCCCATGGAATAAAACGATTCCGTTTGCTCTAAAACGTTGTAAACTACGTATTACAACAGATCTGTCCATGGAAACAGCTTAGAATTTATTACTTCGATGGTTTCTTATAGTTTCCCATGAAACTTAGTGAAAACTTAGCCCCGCAATAATAGTTCACTTCAAATTCTTATAAAGTACGCATTTCCCATGGAATAAAACGATTCCGTTTGCTCTAAAACGTTGTAAACTTACGTATTACAACAGTTCTGTCCATGGGAACAGCTTGGAACATATTACTTCGATGGTTTCTTATAATTCCCCATGAAACTAAGTGAAAACTTAGCCCCGCAATAATAGTTGACCTCAATTTCTTATAAAGTACGCATTTCCCATGGAATAAAACGATTCCATTTGCTCTAAAACGTTGTAAACTACGTATTAAAACAGTTCTGTCCATGGGAACAGCTTGGAACTTATTACTTCGATGGTTTCTTATAGTTCCCCATGAAAATTGGTTAAAACTTAGCCCTGCAATAATAGTTAACCTTAATTTCTTATAAAGTACGCATTTCCCATCGAATAAACGTTTCCGTTTGCTCTAAAACGTTGTAAACCTACGTATTACAACAGTTCTGTCCATGGGAACAGCTTAGAACTTATTACTTCGATGGTTTTTTTATAGTTCCCCATGAAAGTTAGTGAAAACTTAGCCCCGCAATAATAGTTCACCTCAATTTCTTATAAACTATGCATTTCCCATGGCATAAAACGATTCCGTTTGCTCTAAAACGTTGTAAACTTACTTATTACAACAGTTCTGTCCATGGGAACAGCTTAGAACTTATTACTTCGATGGTTTTTTTATAGTTCCCAATGAAAGTTAGTGAAAACTTAGCCCCGCAATGATAGTTCAGCTCAATTTCTTATAAACTATGCATTTCCCATGGCATAAAACGATTCCGTTTGCTCTAAAACGTTCTAAACTTACTTATTACAACAGTTCTGTCCATGGGAACAGCTTAGAACTTATTACTTCGATGGTTTTTTATAGTTCCCCATGAAACTTAGTGAAAATTTATCCCCGCAATAATAGTTCACCTCAATTTCTTATAAAGAACGCATTTCCCATGTAATAAAATGATTCCGTTTACTCTAAAACGTTGTAAACTTACGTATTACAACAGTTCTGTCCATGGGAACAGCTTAGAACTTATTACTTCCATGGTTTCTTATAGTTCCCCATAAAACTTAGTGAAAACTTAGCCCTGCAATAAGAGTTCACCTCAATTTCTTATAAAGTACGCATTTCCCATGGAATAAAACGATTCCGTTTGCTCTAAAGCGTTGTAAATTTACGTATTACAACAGTTTTGTCCATGGGAACAGCTTAGAACTTACTACTTCGATGGTTTCTTATAGTTCCCCATGAAACTTAGTGAAAACTTAGCCCCGCAATAATAGTTCACCTCAATTTCTTATAAAGTACGCATTTCCCATGGAATAAAACGATTCCGTTTGCTCTAAAACGTTGTAAACTACGTATTACAACAGATCTGTCCATGGAAACAGCTTAGAATTTATTACTTCGATGGTTTCTTATAGTTTCCCATGAAACTTAGTGAAAACTTAGCCCCGCAATAATAGTTCACTTCAAATTCTTATAAAGTACGCATTTCCCATGGAATAAAACGATTCCGTTTGCTCTAAAACGTTGTAAACTTACGTATTACAACAGTTCTGTCCATGGGAACAGCTTGGAACATATTACTTCGATGGTTTCTTATAGTTCCCCATGAAACTAAGTGAAAACTTAGCCCCGCAATAAGAGTTCACCTCAATTTCTTATAAAGTACGCATTTCCCATGGAATAAAACGATTCCATTTGCTCTAAAACGTTGTAAACTACGTATTAAAACAGTTCTGTCCATGGGAACAGCTTGGAACTTATTACTTCGATGGTTTCTTATAGTTTCCCATGAAACTCAGTGAAAACTTAGCCCCGCAATAATAGTTCACCTCAATTTCTTATAAAGTACGCATTTCTCATGGAATAAAACGATTCCGTTTGCTCTAAAACGTTGTAAACTACGTATTACAACAGTTCTGTCCATGGGAACAGCTTAGAACTTATCACTTCGATGGTTTCTTATAGTTCCCTTTGAAACTTAGTGAAAACTTAGCCCCACAATAATAGTTCACCTCAATTTCTTATAAAGTACGCATTTCCCATGAAATAAAATGATTCTGTTTGCTCTAAAACGTTGTAAACTTACGTATTACAACAGTTCTGTCCATGGGAACTGCTTAAAACTTATTACTTCGATGGTTTCTTATAGTTCCTCATGAAACTTAGTGAAAACTTAGCCCTGCAATAATAGTTCACCTCAATTTCTTATAAAGTACGCATTTCCAATGGAATAAAAGGATTCCGTTTGCTCTAAAATGTTGTTAACTTACGTATTACAACAGTTCTGTCCATGGGAACAGCTTAGAACTTATTACTTCGATTTTTTCTTTTAGTTCCCTATGAAACTTAGTGAAAACTTAGCCCCGCAATAATAGTTCACCTCAATTTCTTATAAAGTACGCATTTCCCATGGAATAAAAAGGATTCCGCTTGCTCTAAAACATTGTAAACTTACGTATTACAACAGTTCTGTCCATGGGAACAGCTTAGAACTTATTACTTCGATGGTTTCTTATATTTCCTTATGAAACTTAGTGAAAACTTAGCCCTGCAATAATAGTTCACCTCTATTTATTATAAAGTACGCATTTCCCATGGAATAAAATGATTCCGTTTGCTCTAAAACTTTGTAAACTTACGTATTACATTAGTTCTGTCCATGGGAACAGCTTAGAACTTATTACTTCGATGGTTTCTTATAGTTCCCCATGAAACTTAGTGAAAACTTAGCCCCGCAATAATAGTTCACTTCAATTTCTTATAAAGTACGCATTTACCATGGAATAAAACAATTCCGTTTGCTCTAAGATGTTGTCAACTTACGTATTACAACAGTTCTGTCCGTAGGAACAGCTTAGAACTTATTACTTCGATGGTTTCTTATAGTTCCCCATGAAACTTAGTGAAAACTTAGCACCGCAATAATAGTTCACTTCAATTTCTTATAAAGTACGCATTTACCATGGAATAAAACGATTCCGTTTGCTCTAAAACGTTGTAAACTTACGTATTACAACAGTTCTGTCCATAGGAACAGCTTAGAACTTATTACTTGGATGGTTTCTGATAGTTCCCCATGAAACTCAGTGAAAACTTAGCCCCGCAATAATAGTTCACCTCAATTTCTTATAAAGTACGCATTTCTCATGGAATAAAACGATTCCGTTTGCTCTAAAACGTTGTAAACTACGTATTACAACAGTTCTGTCCATGGGAACAGCTTAGAACTTATCACTTCGAAGGTTTCCTATAGTTCCCTTTGAAACTTAGTGAAAACTTAGCCCCACAATAATAGTTCACCTCAATTTCTTATATAGTACGCATTTCCCATGAAATAAAATGATTCTGTTTGCTCTAAAACGTTGTAAACTTACGTATTACAACAGTTCTGTCCATGGGAACTGCTTAAAACTTATTACTTCGATGGTTTCTTATAGTTCCCCATGAAACTTAGTGAAAACTTAGCCCCGCAATAATAGTTCGCCTCAATTTCTTATAAAGTACGCATTTCCCATGGAATAAAACGATTCCGTTTGCTCTAAAATGTTGTTAACTTACGTATTACAACAGTTCTGTCCATGGGAACAGCTTAGAACTTATTACTTCGATTTTTTCTTTTAGTTCCCTATGAAACTTGGTGAAAACTTAGCCCCGCAATAATAGTTCACCTCAATTTCTTATAAAATACGCATTTCCCATGGAATAAAACGATTCCGTTTGCTCTAAAACGTTGTGAACTTATGTATTACAACAGTTTTGTCCATGGGAACAGCTTAAAACTTATTACTTCGATGGTTTCTTATAGTTCCCCATGAAACTTAGTGAAAATTTATCCCCGCAATAATAGTTCACCTCAATTTCTTATAAAGTACGTATTTCCCATGTAATAAAATGATTCCGTTTACTCTAAAACGTTGTAAACTTACGTATTACAACAGTTCTGTCCATGGGAACAGCTTAGAACTTATTACTTCCATAGTTTCTTATAGTTCCCCCTAAAACTTAGTGAAAACTTAGACCTGCAATAAGAGTTCACCTCAATTTCTTATAAAGTACGCATTTCCCATGGAATAAAACGATTCCGTTTGCTCTAAAGCGTTGTAAATTTACGTATTACAACAGTTTTGTCCATGGGAACAGCTTAGAACTTACTACTTCGATGGTTTCTTATAGTTCCCCATGAAACTTAGTGAAAACTTAGCCCCGCAATAATAGTTCACCTCAATTTCTTATAAAGTACGCATTTCCCATGGAATAAAACGATTCCGTTTGCTCTAAAACGTTGTAAACTACGTATTACAACAGATCTGTCCATGGAAACAGCTTAGAATTTATTACTTCGATGGTTTCTTATAGTTTCCCATGAAACTTAGTGAAAACTTAGCCCCGCAATAATAGTTCACTTCAAATTCTTATAAAGTACGCATTTTCTATGGAATAAAACGATTCCGTTTGCTCTAAAACGTTGTAAACTTACGTATTACAACAGTTCTGTCCATGGGAACAGCTTGGAACATATTACTTCGATGGTTTCTTATAGTTCCCCATTAAACAAAGTGAAAACTTAGACCTGCAATAAGAGTTCACCTCAATTTCTTATAAAGTACGCATTTCCCATGGAATAAAACGATTCCGTTTGCTCTAAAGCGTTGTAAATTTACGTATTACAACAGTTTTGTCCATGGGAACAGCTTAGAACTTACTACTTCGATGGTTTCTTATAGTTCCCCATGAAACTTAGTGAAAACTTAGCCCCGCAATAATAGTTCACCTCAATTTCTTATAAAGTACGCATTTCCCATGGAATAAAACGATTCCGTTTGCTCTAAAGCGTTGTAAATTTACGTATTACAACAGATCTGTCCATGGAAACAGCTTAGAATTTATTACTTCGATGGTTTCTTATAGTTTCCCATGAAACTTAGTGAAAACTTAGCCCCGCAATAATAGTTCACTTCAAATTCTTATAAAGTACGCATTTCCCATGGAATAAAACGATTCCGTTTGCTCTAAAACGTTGTAAACTTACGTATTACAACAGTTCTGTCCATGGGAACAGCTTGGAACATATTACTTCGATGGTTTCTTATAGTTCCCCATGAAACTAAGTGAAAACTTAGCCCCGCAATAATAGTTGACCTCAATTTCTTATAAAGTACGCATTTCCCATGGAATAAAACGATTCCATTTGCTCTAAAACGTTGTAAACTACGTATTAAAACAGTTCTGTCCATGGGAACAGCTTGGAACTTATTACTTCGATGGTTTCTTATAGTTCCCCATGAAAATTGGTTAAAACTTAGCCCTGCAATAATAGTTAACCTTAATTTCTTATAAAGTACGCATTTCCCATCGAATAAACGTTTCCGTTTGCTCTAAAACGTTGTAAACCTACGTATTACAACAGTTCTGTCCATGGGAACAGCTTAGAACTTATTACTTCGATGGTTTTTTTATAGTTTTCCATGAAAGTTAGTGAAAACTTTGCCCCGCGATAATAGTTCACCTCAATTTCTTATAAACTATGCATTTCCCATGGCATAAAACGATTCCGTTTGCTCTAAAACGTTGTAAACTTACTTATTACAACAGTTCTGTCCATGGGAACAGCTTAGAACTTATTACTTCGATGGTTTTTTTATAGTTCCCAATGAAAGTTAGTGAAAACTTAGCCCCGCAATGATAGTTCAGCTCAATTTCTTATAAACTATGCATTTCCCATGGCATAAAACGATTCCGTTTGCTCTAAAACGTTCTAAACTTACTTATTACAACAGTTCTGTCCATGGGAACAGCTTAGAACTTATTACTTCGATGGTTTTTTATAGTTCCCCATGAAACTTAGTGAAAATTTATCCCCGCAATGATAGTTCACCTCAATTTCTTATAAAGTACGCATTTCCCATGTAATAAAATGATTCCGTTTACTCTAAAACGTTGTAAACTTACGTATTACAACAGTTCTGTCCATGGGAACAGCTTAGAACTTATTACTTCCATGGTTTCTTATAGTTCCCCATAAAACTTAGTGAAAACTTAGCCCTGCAATAAGAGTTCACCTCAATTTCTTATAAAGTACGCATTTCCCATGGAATAAAACGATTCCGTTTGCTCTAAAGCGTTGTAAATTTACGTATTACAACAGTTTTGTCCATGGGAACAGCTTAGAACTTACTACTTCGATGGTTTCTTATAGTTCCCCATGAAACTTAGTGAAAACTTAGCCCCGCAATAATAGTTCACCTCAATTTCTTATAAAGTACGCATTTCCCATGGAATAAAACGATTCCGTTTGCTCTAAAACGTTGTAAACTACGTATTACAACAGATCTGTCCATGGAAACAGCTTAGAATTTATTACTTCGATGGTTTCTTATAGTTTCCCATGAAACTTAGTGAAAACTTAGCCCCGCAATAATAGTTCACTTCAAATTCTTATAAAGTACGCATTTCCCATGGAATAAAACGATTCCGTTTGCTCTAAAACGTTGTAAACTTACGTATTACAACAGTTCTGTCCATGGGAACAGCTTGGAACATATTACTTCGATGGTTTCTTATAGTTCCCCATGAAACTAAGTGAAAACTTAGCCCCGCAATAAGAGTTCACCTCAATTTCTTATAAAGTACGCATTTCCCATGGAATAAAACGATTCCATTTGCTCTAAAACGTTGTAAACTACGTATTAAAACAGTTCTGTCCATGGGAACAGCTTGGAACTTATTACTTCGATGGTTTCTTATAGTTTCCCATGAAAATTGGTTAAAACTTAGCCCTGCAATAATAGTTAACCTTAATTTCTTATAAAGTACGCATTTCCCATCGAATAAACGTTTCCGTTTGCTCTAAAACGTTGTAAACCTACGTATTACAACAGTTCTGTCCATGGGAACAGCTTAGAACTTATTACTTCGATGGTTTTTTTATAGTTCCCCATGAAAGTTAGTGAAAACTTAGCCCCGCGATAATAGTTCACCTCAATTTCTTATAAACTATGCATTTCCCATGGCATAAAACGATTCCGTTTGCTCTAAAACGTTGTAAACTTACTTATTACAACAGTTCTGTCCATGGGAACAGCTTAGAACTTATTACTTCGATGGTTTTTTTATAGTTCCCAATGAAAGTTAGTGAAAACTTAGCCCCGCAATGATAGTTCAGCTCAATTTCTTATAAACTATGCATTTCCCATGGCATAAAACGATTCCGTTTGCTCTAAAACGTTCTAAACTTACTTATTACAACAGTTCTGTCCATGGGAACAGCTTAGAACTTATTACTTCGATGGTTTTTTATAGTTCCTCATGAAAATTAGTGAAAACTTAGCCCCGCAATAATAGTTCACCTCAATTTCTTATAACGTACGCATTTTCCATGGAATAAAAGTTTTCGTTTGCTCTAAAAGGTTGTAAACTTACGTATTACAACAGATCTGTCCATGGAAACAGCTTAGAATTTATTACTTCGATGGTTTCTTATAGTTTCTCATGAAACTTAGTGAAAACTTAGCCTTGCAATAAGAGTTCACCTCAATTTCTTATAAAGTACGCATTTCCCATGGAATAAAACGATTCCGTTTGCTCTAAAACTTTGCAAACTTACGTATAACAACAGTTCTGTCCATGGGAACAGCTAAGAACTTATTACTTCGATGGTTTCTTATAGTTCCCCATGAAACTTAGTGAAAACTTAGCCCCAGAATAATAGTTCACCTCAATTTCTTATAAAGTACGCATTTCCCATGGAATAAAACGATTCCGTTTGCTCTAAAACGTTGTAAACTACGTATTACAACAATTCTGTCCATGGGAACAGCTTAGAACTTATTACTTCGATAGTTTCTTATAGTTCCCCATGAAACTTGGTGAAAACTAGGCCCTGCAATAATAGTTCTCCTCAATTTCTTATAAAGTACGCATTTCCCATGGAATAAAACGATTCCGTTTGCTCTAAAACGTTGTAACTTACGTATAACAACAGTTCTGTCCATGGGAACAGCTTAGAACTTATTACTTCGATGGTTTTTTTATAGTTCCCAATGAAAGTTAGTGAAAACTTAGCCCCGCAATGATAGTTCAGCTCAATTTCTTATAAACTATGCATTTCCCATGGCATAAAACGATTCCGTTTGCTCTAAAACGTTCTAAACTTACTTATTACAACAGTTCTGTCCATGGGAACAGCTTAGAACTTATTACTTCGATGGTTTTTTATAGTTCCCCATGAAACTTAGTGAAAATTTATCCCCGCAATAATAGTTCACCTCAATTTCTTATAAAGTACGCATTTCCCATGTAATAAAATGATTCCGTTTACTCTAAAACGTTGTAAACTTACGTATTACAACAGTTCTGTCCATGGGAACAGCTTAGAACTTATTACTTCCATGGTTTCTTATAGTTCCCCATAAAACTTAGTGAAAACTTAGCCCTGCAATAAGAGTTCACCTCAATTTCTTATAAAGTACGCATTTCCCATGGAATAAAACGATTCCGTTTGCTCTAAAGCGTTGTAAATTTACGTATTACAACAGTTTTGTCCATGGGAACAGCTTAGAACTTACTACTTCGATGGTTTCTTATAGTTCCCCATGAAACTTAGTGAAAACTTAGCCCCGCAATAATAGTTCACCTCAATTTCTTATAAAGTACGCATTTCCCATGGAATAAAACGATTCCGTTTGCTCTAAAACGTTGTAAACTACGTATTACAACAGATCTGTCCATGGAAACAGCTTAGAATTTCTTACTTCGATGGTTTCTTATAGTTTCCCATGAAACTTAGTGAAAACTTAGCCCCGCAATAATAGTTCACTTCAAATTCTTATAAAGTACGCATTTCCCATGGAATAAAACGATTCCGTTTGCTCTAAAACGTTGTAAACTTACGTATTACAACAGTTCTGTCCATGGGAACAGCTTGGAACATATTACTTCGATGGTTTCTTATAGTTCCCCATGAAACTAAGTGAAAACTTAGCCCCGCAATAAGAGTTCACCTCAATTTCTTATAAAGTACGCATTTCCCATGGAATAAAACGATTCCATTTGCTCTAAAACGTTGTAAACTACGTATTAAAACAGTTCTGTCCATGGGAACAGCTTGGAACTTATTACTTCGATGGTTTCTTATAGTTTCCCATGAAAATTGGTTAAAACTTAGCCCTGCAATAATAGTTAACCTTAATTTCTTATAAAGTACGCATTTCCCATCGAATAAACGTTTCCGTTTGCTCTAAAACGTTGTAAACCTACGTATTACAACAGTTTTGTCCATGGGAACAGCTTAGAACTTATTACTTCGATGGTTTTTTTATAGTTCCCCATGAAAGTTAGTGAAAACTTAGCCCCGCGATAATAGTTCACCTCAATTTCTTATAAACTATGCATTTCCCATGGCATAAAACGATTCCGTTTGCTCTAAAACGTTGTAAACTTACTTATTACAACAGTTCTGTCCATGGGAACAGCTTAGAACTTATTACTTCGATGGTTTTTTTATAGTTCCCAATGAAAGTTAGTGAAAACTTAGCCCCGCAATGATAGTTCAGCTCAATTTCTTATAAACTATGCATTTCCCATGGCATAAAACGATTCCGTTTGCTCTAAAACGTTCTAAACTTACTTATTACAACAGTTCTGTCCATGGGAACAGCTTAGAACTTATTACTTCGATGGTTTTTTATAGTTCCTCATGAAAATTAGTGAAAACTTAGCCCCGCAATAATAGTTCACCTCAATTTCTTATAACGTACGCATTTTCCATGGAATAAAAGTTTTCGTTTGCTCTAAAACGTTGTAAACTACGTATTAGAACAGTTCTGTCCATGGGAACAGCTTGGAACTTATTACTTCGATGGTTTCTTATAGTTCTCCATGAAAATTGGTTAAAACTTAGCCCTGCAATAATAGTTAACCTCAATTTCTTATAAAGTACCCATTTCCCATCGAATAAACGTTTCCGTTTGCTCTAAAACGTTGTAAACTTACGTATTACAACAGTTCTGTCCATGGGAACAGCTTAGAACTTATTACTTCGATGGTTTCTTATAGTTCCCCATGAAACTTAGTGAAAACTTATTCCTGCAATAATAGTTCACCTCAATTTCTTATAAAGTACCCATTTCCCATGGAATAAAACGATTCCGTTTGCTCTAAAACGTTGTAAACTTACGAATTACAACAGTTCTGTCCATGGGAACAGCTTAGAACTTATTACTTCGATGGTTTCTTATAGTTCCCCATGAAACTTAGTGAAAACTTAGCCCCGCAATAATAGTTCCATTCAAATTCTTATAAAGTACGCATTTCCCATGGAATAAAATGATTCTGTTTGCTCTAAAACGTTGTAAACTTACGTATTACAACAGTTCTGTCCATGGGAACAGCTTAGCACTTATTACTTTGATGGTTTCTTATAGTTCCCCATGAAAATTAGTGAAAACTTAGCCCCGCAATAATAGTTCACCTCAATTTCTTATAAAGTACGCATTTCCCATGGAATAAAACGATTCCGTTTGCTCTAAAACGTTGTAAACTTACGTATTACAACAGTTCTGTCCATGGGAACAGCTTGGAACATATTACTTCGATGGTTTCTTATAGTTCCCCAAGAAACTAAGTGAAAACTTAGCCCCGCAATAAGAGTTCACCTCAATTTCTTATAAAGTACGCATTTCCCATGGAATAAAACGATTCCATTTGCTCTAAAACGTTGTAAACCTACGTATTACAACAGTTCTGTCCATGGGAACAGCTTAGAACTTATTACTTCGATGGTTTTTTTATAGTTCCCCATGAAAGTTAGTGAAAACTTAGCCCCGCGATAATAGTTCACCTCAATTTCTTATAAACTATGCATTTCCCATGGCATAAAACGATTCCGTTTGCTCTAAAACGTTGTAAACTTACTTATTACAACAGTTCTGTCCATGGGAACAGCTTAGAACTTATTACTTCGATGGTTTTTTTATAGTTCCCCATGAAAGTTAGTGAAAACTTAGCCCCGCAATGATAGTTCAGCTCAATTTCTTATAAACTATGCATTTCCCATGGCATAAAACGATTCCGTTTGCTCTAAAACGTTCTAAACTTACTTATTACAACAGTTCTGTCCATGGGAACAGCTTAGAACTTATTACTACGATGGTTTTTTATAGTTCCTCATGAAAATTAGTGAAAACTTAGCCCCGCAATAATAGTTCACCTCAATTTCTTATAACGTACGCATTTTCCATGGAATAAAAGTTTTCGTTTGCTCTAAAAAGTTGTAAACTTACGTATTACAACAGTTCTGTCCATGGGAACAGCTTAAAACTTATTACTTCGATGGTTTCTTATAGTTCCCCATGAAACTTAGTGAGAACTTAGCCCCGCAATAATAGTTCACCTCAATTTCTTATAAAGTACGCATTTCCCATGGAATAAAACGATTCCGTTTGCTCTAAAACGTTGTAAACTACGTATTACAACAGTTCTGTCCATGGGAACAGCTTAGAACTTATTACTTCGATGGTTTCTTATAGTTCCCCATGAAACTTGGTGAAAACTTAGCCCTGCAATAATAGTTCACCTCAATTTCTTATAAAGTACGCATTTCCCATGGAATAAAACGATTCCGTTTGCTCTAAAACGTTGTAAACTTACTTATTACAACAGTTCTGTCCATGGGAACAGCTTAGAACTAATTACTTCGATGGTTTCTTATAGTTCCCCATGAAACTTAGTGAGAACTTAGCCCCGCAATAATAGTTCACCTCAATTTCTTATAAAGTACGCATTTCCCATGGAATAAAACGATTCCGTTTGCTCTAAAACGTTGTAAACTACGTATTACAACAATTCTGTCCATTGGAACAGCTTAGAACTTATTACTTCGATAGTTTCTTATAGTTCCCCATGAAACTTGGTGAAAACTTAGCCCTGCAATAATAGTTCACCTCAATTTCTTATAAAGTACGCATTTCCCAACGAATAAAACGATTCCGTTTGCTCTAAAACGTTGTAAACTTACGTATAACAACAGTTCTGTCCATGGGAACAGCTTAGAATTTATTACTTCGATGGTTTCTTATAGTTCCCCATGAAACTTAGTGAAAACTTAGCCCCGCAATAATAGTTCACCTCAATTTCTTATAAAGTACGCATTTCCCATGGAATAATATGATTCTGTTTGCTCTAAAACGTTGTAAACTTACGTATTACAACAGTTCTGTCCATGGGAACAGCTTAGAACTTATTACTTCGATGGTTTCTTAAAGTTCCCCATGAAACTTAGTAAAAACTTAGCCCAGCAATAATAGTTCACCACAATTTCTTATAAAGTACGCATTTCCCATCGAATAAAACGATTCCGTTTGCTCTAAAACGTTGTAAACTTACGTATAACAACAGTTCTGTCCATGGGAACAGCTTTGAATTTATTACTTCGATGGTTTCTTATAGTTCCCCATGAAACTTAGTGAAAACTTAGCCCCGCAATAATAGTTCACCTCAATTTCTTATAAAGTACGCATTTCCCATTGAATAAAATGATTCTGTTTGCTCTAAAACGTTGTAAACTTACGTATTACAACAGTTCTGTCCATGGGAACAGCTTAAAACTTATTACTTCGATGGTTTCTTCTAGTTCCCCATGAAACTAAGTGAAAACTTAGCCCCGCAATAAAAGTTCACCTCAATTTCTTATAAAGTACGCATTTCCCATGGAATAAAACGATTCCATTTTCTCTAAAACGTTGTAAACTACGTATTAGAACACTTCTGTCCATGGGAACAGCTTAGAACTTATCACTTCGATGGTTTCTTATAGTTCCCCATGAAAATTGGTGATACTTAGCCCTGCAATAATAGTTAACCTCAATTTCTTATAAAGTACGCATTTCCCATCGAATAAACGTTTCCGTTTGCTCTAAAACGTTGTAAACCTATGTATTACAACAGTTCTGTCCATGGGAACAGCTTAGAACTTATTACTTCGATGGTTTCTTATAGTTCCCCATTAAACTTGGTGAAAACTTAGCCCCGCAATAATAGTTCACCTCAATTTCTTATAAAGTACGCATTTCCCATGGAATAAAACGATTCCGTTTGCTCTAAAACGTTGTAAACTACGTATTAGAACGGTTCTGTCCATGGGAACAGCTTAGAACTTTTTACTTCGATGGTTTCTTATAGTTCCCCATGAAACTTGGTTAAAACTTAGCCCTGCAATAATAGTTAACCTCAATTTCTTATAAAGTACGCATTTCCCATCGAATAAACATTTCCGTTTGCTCTAAAACGTTGTAAACCTACGTATTACAACAGTTCTGTCCATGGGAACAGCTTAGAACTTATTACTTCGATGGTTTTTTTATAGTTCCCCATGAACGTTAGTGAAAACTTAGCCCCGCAATAATAGTTCACCTCAATTTCTTATAAACTATGCATTTCCCATGGCATAAAACGATTCCGTTTGCTCTAAAGCGTTGTAAACTTACTTATTACAACAGGTCTGTCCATGGGAACAGCTTAGAACTTATTACTTCGATGGTTTCTTATAGTTCCCCATGAAAATTAGTGAAAACTTAGCCCCGCAATAATAGTTCACTTCAATTTCTTATAAAGTACGCATTTCCCATCGAATAAACGTTTCCGTTTGCTCTAAAACGTTGTAAACCTATGTATTACAACAGTTCTGTCCATGGGAACAGCTTAGAACTTATTACTTCGATGGTTTTTTTATAGTTCCCCATGAAAGTTAGTGAAAACTTAGCCCCGCAATAATAGTTCACCTCCATTTCTTATAAACTATGCATTTCCCATGGCATAAAACGATTCCGTTTGCTCTAAAACGTTGTAAACTTACTTATTACAACAGTTCTGTCAATGGGAACAGCTTAGAACTTATTACCTCGATGGTTTCTTATAGTTCCCCATGAAAATTAGTGAAAACTTAGCCCCGCAATAATAAATCACTTCAATTTCTTATAAAGTACGCATTTCCCATGGAATAAAACGATTTCGTTTGCTCTAAAACGTTGTAAACTTACGTATTACAACAGTTCTGTCCATGGGAACAGCTTAGAACTTATTATCTCGATGGTTTCTTATAGTTCCCTATGAAACTTAGTGAGAACTTAGCTCCGCAATAATAGTTCAGCTCAATTTCTTATAAAGTACGCATTTCCCATGGAATAAAACGATTCCGTTTGCTCTAAAACGTTGTAAACTACGTATTACAACAGTTCTGTCCATGGGAACAGCTTAGAACTTATTACTTCGATGGTTTCTTATAGTTCCCCATTAAACTTGGTGAAAACTTAGCCCCGCAATAATAGTTCACCTCAATTTCTTATAAAGTACGCATTTCCCATGGAATAAAACGATTCCATTTGCTCTAAAACGTTGTAAACTACGTATTAGAACAGTTCTGTCCATGGGAACAGCTTAGAACTTATTACTTCGATGGTTTTTTTATAGTTCCCCATGAAAGTTAGTGAAAACTTAGCCCCGCAATAATAGTTTACCTCAATTTCTTATAAAGTACGCATTTCCCATAGAATAAAACGATTCTGTTTGCTCTAAAACGTTGTAAACTTACGTATTACAACAGTTCTGTCCATGGGAACAGCTTAGAACTTATTACTTCGATGGTTTCTTATAGTTCCCCATGAAACTTAGTGAAAACTTAGCCCCGCAATAAGAGTTCACCTCAATTTCTTATCAAGTACGCATTTCCCATGGAATAAAACGATTCCGTTTGCTCTAAAACGTTGTAAACTTACGTATTACAACAGTTCTATCAATGGCAACAGCTTAGAACTTATTACTTCGATGGTTCTTATAGTTCCCCATGAAACTTAGTGAAAACTTAGCCCCGCAATAATAGTTCACCTCAATTTCTTATAAAGTACGCATTTCCCATGGAATAAAACGATTCCGTTTGCTCTAAAACGTTGTAAACTTACGTATTACAACAGTTCTGTCCATGGGAACAGCTAGAACTTATCACTTCGATGGTTTCTTATAGTTCCCAATGAAACTTAGTGAAAACTTAGCCCTGCAATAATGGTTCACCTCAATTTCTTATAAAGTACGCATTTCCAATGGAATAAAACGATTCCGTTTGCTCTAAAACGTTGTAAACTTACGTATTACAACAGTTTTGTCCATGGGAACAGCTTAGAAGTTATTACTTCAATGGTTTCTTATAGTTCCCCATGAAACTTGGTGAAAACTTAGCCCCGCAATAATAGTTCACCTCAATTTCTTATAAAGTACGCATTTTTCATGGAATAAAACGATTCCGTTTGCTCTAAAACGTTGTAAACTTACGTATTACAACAGTTCTGTCCATGGGAACAGCTTAGAACTTATTACTTCGATGGTTTCTTATAGTTCCCAATGAAACTTAGTGAAAATTTAGCCCCGCAATAAGAGTTCACCTCAATTTCTTATCAACTACGCATTTCCCATGGAATAAAACGATTCCGTTTGCTCTAAAACGTTGTAAACTTTCGTATTACAACAGTTCAGTCCATGGGAACAGCTTAGAACTTATTACTTCGATGGTTTCTTATAGTCCCCCATGAAACTTGGTGAAAACTTAGCCCCGCAATAATAGTTCACCTCAATTTCTTACAAAGTGCGCATTTCCCATGGAATAAAACGATTCCGTTTGGTCAAAAACGTTGTAAACTTACGTATTACAACAGTTCTGTCCATGGGAACAGCTTAGAACTTATTACTTCGATGGTTTCTTATAGTTCCCCATGAAACTTAGTGAAAACTTAGCCCTGCAATAAGAGTTCACCTCAATTTCATATCAAGTACGCATTTCCCATGGAATAAAACGATTCCGTTTGCTCTAAAACATTGTAAACTTACGTATTACAACAGTTCTGTCCATGGGAACAGCTTAGAACTTATTACTTCGATGCATTCTTATTGTTCCCCATGAAATTTAGTGAAAACTTAGCCCCACAATAATAGTTCACCTCAATTTCTGATAAAGTACGCATTACCCCTGGAATAAAACGATTCCGTTTGCTCTAAAACGTTGTAAACTTACGTATTACAACAGTTCAGTCCATGGCAACAGCTTAGAACTTATTACTTCGATGTTTTCTTATAGTTCCCCATGAAACCTAGTGAAAACTTAGCCCCGCAATAATAGTTCACCTCAATATCTTATAAAGTACGCATTTCCCATGGAATAAAACGATTCTGTTTGCTCTAAAACGTTGTAAACTTACGTATTACAACAGTTCTGTCCATGGGAACAGCTTAGAACTTGTTACTTCGATGGTTTCTTATAGTTCCCCATGAAACTTAGTGAAAACTTAGCCCCGTAATAATAGTTCACCTCAATTTCTTATAAAGTACGCATTTCCCATGGAATAAAACGATTCCGTATGCTCTAAAACGTTGTAAACTTACGTATTACCACAGTTTTGTCCATGGGAAAAGCTTAAAACTTATTACTTTGATGGTTTCTTATAGTTCCCGATGAAACTTAGTGAAAACTTAGCCCCTTAATAATAGTTCACCTCAATTTCTTATAAAGTACGCATTTCCCATGGAATAAAACGATTACGTTTGCTCTAAAACGTTGTAAACTTACGTATTACAACAGTTCTGTCCATGGGAACAGCTTAGAACTTATTACTTCGATGGTTTCTTATAGTTCCCCATGAAACTTAGTGAGAACTTAGCCCCGCAATAATAGTTCACCTCAATTTCTAATAAAGTACGCATTTCCCATGGAATAAAACGATTCCGTTTGCTCTAAAACGTTGTAAACTACGTATTACAACAGTTCTGTCCATGGGAACAGCTTAGAACTTATTACTTCGATTGTTTCTTATAGTTCCCCATGAAACTTGGTGAAAACTTAGCCCCGCAATAATAGTTCACCTCAATTTCTTATAAAGTACGCATTTCCCATGGAATAAAACGATTCCATTTGCTCTAAAACGTTGTAAACTACGTATTAGAACAGTTCTGTCCATGGGAACAGCTTAGAACTTTTTACTTCGATGGTTTCTTATAGTTCCCATTGAAACTTGGTGAAAACTTAGCCCTGCAATAATAGTTAACCTCAATTTCTTATAAAGTACGCATTTCCCATCGAATAAACGTTTCCGTTTGCTCTAAAACGTTGTAAACCTCCGTATTACAACAGTTCTGTCCATGGGAACAGCTTAGAACTTATTACTTCGATGGTTTTTTTATAGTTCCCCATGAAAGTTAGTGAAAACTTAGCCCCGCTATAATAGTTTACCTCAATTTCTTATAAAGTACGCATTTCCCATGGAATAAAACGATTCTGTTTGCTCTAAAACGTTGTAAACTTACGTATTACAACAGTTCTGTCCATGGGAACAGCTTAGAACTTATTACTTCGATGGTTTCTTATAGTTCCCCATGAAACTTAGTGAAAACTTAGCCCCGCAATAAGAGTTCACCTCAATTTCTTATAAAGTACGCATTTCCCATGGAATAAAACGATTCCGTTTGCTCTAAAACGTTGTAAACTTACGTATTACAACAGTTCTATCAATGGCAACAGCTTAGAACTTATTACTTCGATGGTTTCTTATAGTTCCCCATGAAACTTAGTGAAAACGTAGCCCCGCAATAATAGTTCACCTCAATTTCTTATAAAGTACGCATTTCCCATGGAATAAAACGATTCCGTTTGCTCTAAAACGTTGTAAACTTACGTATTACAACAGTTCTGTCCATGGGAACAGCTTAGAACTTATTACTTCGATGGTTTCTTATAGTTCCCCATGAAACTTAGTGAAAATTAAGCCCCGCAATAAGAGTTCACCTCAATTTCTTATCAAGTACGCATTTCCCATGGAATAAAACGATTCCGTTTGCTCTAAAACGTTGTAAACTTTCGTATTACAACAGTTCAGTCCATGGGAACAGCTTAGAACTTATTACTTCGATGGTTTCTTATAGTTCCCCATGAAACTTGGTGAAAACTTAGCCCCGCAATAATAGTTCACCTCAAATTCTTACAAAGTACGCATTTCCCATGGAATAAAACGATTCCGTTTGGTCAAAAACGTTGTAAACTTACGTATTACAACAGTTTTGTCCATGGCAACAACTTAGAACTTATTACTTCGATGGTTTCTTATAGTTCCCCATGAAACTTAGTGAAAACTTAGCCCCGCAATAAGAGTTCACCTCAATTTCATATCAAGTACGCATTTCCCATGGAATAAAACGATTCCGTTTGCTCTAAAACATTGTAAACTTACGTATTACAACAGTTCTGTCCATGGGAACAGCTTAGAACTTATTACTTCGATGCATTCTTATTGTTCCCCATGAAATTTAGTGAAAACTTAGCCCCACAATAATAGTTCACCTCAATTTCTTATAAAGTACGCATTACCCATGGAATAAAACGATTCCGTTTGCTCTAAAACGTTGTAAACTTACGTATTACAACAGTTCAGTCCATGGCAACAGCTTAGAACTTATTACTTCGATGTTTTCTTATAGTTCCCTATGAAACCTAGTGAAAACTTAGCCCCGCAATAATAGTTCACCTCAATATCTTATAAAGTACGCATTTCCCATGGAATAAAACGATTCCGTTTGCTCTAAAACGTTGTAAACTTACGTATTACAACAGTTCTGTCCATGGGAACAGCTTAGAACTTGTTACTTCGATGGTTTCTTATAGTTCCCCATGAAACTTAGTGAAAACTTATCCCCGCAATAATAGTTCACCTCAATTTCTTATAAAGTACGTATTTCCCATTGAATAAAACGAGTCCGTTTGCTCTAAAACGTTGTAAACTTACGTATTACAACAGTTCAGTCCATGGGAACAGCTTAGAACTTATTACTTCGATGGTTTCTTATAGTTCCCCATGAAACTTGGTGAAAACTTAGCCCCGCAATAATAGTTCACCTCAAATTCTTACAAAGTACGCATTTCCCATGGAATAAAACGATTCCGTTTGGTCAAAAACGTTGTAAACTTACGTATTACAACAGTTTTGTCCATGGCAACAACTTAGAACTTATTACTTCGATGGTTTCTTCTAGTTCCCCATGAAACTTAGTGAAAACTTAGCCCCGCAATAAGAGTTCACCTCAATTTCATATCAAGTACGCATTTCCCATGGAATAAAACGATTCCGTTTGCTCTAAAACATTGTAAACTTACGTATTACAACAGTTCTGTCCATGGGAACAGCTTAGAACTTATTACTTCGATGCATTCTTATTGTTCCCCATGAAATTTAGTGAAAACTTAGCCCCACAATAATAGTTCACCTCAATTTCTTATAAAGTACGCATTACCCATGGAATAAAACGATTCCGTTTGCTCTAAAACGTTGTAAACTTACGTATTACAACAGTTCAGTCCATGGCAACAGCTTAGAACTTATTACTTCGATGTTTTCTTATAGTTCCCCATGAAACCTAGTGAAAACTTAGCCCCGCAATAATAGTTCACCTCAATATCTTATAAAGTACGCATTTCCCATGGAATAAAACGATTCCGTTTGCTCTAAAACGTTGTAAACTTACGTATTACAACAGTTCTGTCCATGGGAACAGCTTAGAACTTGTTACTTCGATGGTTTCTTATAGTTCCCCATGAAACTTAGTGAAAACTTAGCCCCGTAATAATAGTTCACCTCAATTTCTTATAGAGTACGCATTTCCCATGGAATAAAACGATTCCGTATGCTCTAAAACGTTGTAAACTTACGTATTACCACAGTTTTGTCCATGGGAAAAGCTTAAAACTTATTACTTTGATGGTTTCTTATAGTTCCCGATGAAACTTAGTGAAAACTTAGCCCCGGAATAATAGTTCACCTCAATTTCTTATAAAGTACGCATTTCCCATGGAATAAAACGATTCCGTTTGCTCTAAAACGTTGTAAACTTACGTATTACAACAGTTCTGTCCATGGGAACAGCTTAAAACTTATTACTTCGATGGTTTCTTATAGTTCCCCATGAATCTTAGTGAAAACTAAGCCCGGCAATAATAGTTCCCCTCAATTTCTTATAAAGTACGCATTTCCCATGGAATAAAACGATTCCGTTTGCTCTAAAACGTTGTAAACTTACGTATTACAACAGTTCTGTCCATGGGAACAGTTTAGAACTTATAACTTCGATGGTTTCTTATAGTTCCCCATGAAACTTAGTGAAAACTTATCCCCGCAATAATAGTTCACCTCAATTTCTTATAAAGTACGTATTTCCCATTGAATAAAACGAGTCCGTTTGCTCTAAAACGTTGTAAACTTACGTATTACAACAGTTCTGTCCTTGGGAACAGCTTAAAACTTATTTCTTCGATGGTTTCTTATAGTTCCCCATGAATCTTAGTGAAAACTAAGCCCCGCAATAATAGTTCACCTCAATTTCTTATAAAGTACGCATTTCCCATGGAATAAAACGATTCCGTTTGCTCTAAAACGTTGTAAACTTACGTATTACAACAGTTCTGTCCATTGGAACAGTTTAGAACTTATTACTTCGATGGTTTCTTATAGTCCCCCATGAAACTTGGTGAAAACTTATCCCCGCAATAATAGTTCAACTCAATTTCTTATAAAGTACGTATTTCTCATTGAATAAAACGATTCCGTTTGCTCTAAAACGTTGTAAACTTACGTATTACAACAGTTCTGTCCATGGGAACAGTTTAGAACTTATTTCTTCGATGGTTTCTTATAGTTCCCCATGAAACTTAGTGAAAACTTAGCCCCGCAATAATAGTTCACCTCAATTTCTTATAAAGCACGCATTTCCCATGGAATAAAACGATTCCGTTTGCTCTAAAACGTTGTAAACTTACGTATTACAACAGTTCTGTCCATGGGAACAGCTTAGAACTTATTACTTCGATGGTTTCTTATAGTTCCCCATGAACCTTAGTGAAAACTTAGCCCAGCAATAATAGTTCACCACAATTTCTTATAAAGTACGCATTTCCCATCGAATAAAACGATTCCGTTTGCTCTAAAACGTTGTAAACTTACGTATAACAACAGTTCTGTCCATGGGAACAGCTTTGAATTTATTACTTCGATGGTTTCTTATAGTTCCCCATGAAACTTAGTGAAAACTTAGCCCCGCAATAATAGTTCACCTCAATTTCTTATAAAGTACGCATTTCCCATTGAATAAAATGATTCTGTTTGCTCTAAAACGTTGTAAACTTACGTATTACAACAGTTCTGTCCATGGGAACAGCTTAGAACTTATTACTTCGATGGTTTCTTATAGTTCCCCATGAAACTAAGTGAAAACTTAGCCCCGCAATAAGAGTTCACCTCAATTTCTTATAAAGTACGCATTTCCCATGGAATAAAACGATTCCATTTGCTCTAAAACGTTGTAAACTACGTATTAGAACACTTCTGTCCATGGGAACAGCTTAGAACTTATTACTTCGATGGTTTCTTATAGTTCCCCATGAAAATTGGTGAAAACTTAGCCCTGCAATAATAGTTAACCTAAATTTCTTATAAAGTACGCATTTCCCATCGAATAAACGTTTCCGTTTGCTCTAAAACGTTGTAAACCTACGTATTACAACAGTTCTGTCCATGGGAACAGCTTAGAACTTATTACTTCGATGGTTTTTTTATAGTTCCCCATGAAAGTTAGTGAAAACTTAGCCCCGCAATAATAGTTCACCTCAATTTCTTATAAACTATGCATTTCCCATGGCATAAAACGATTCCGTTTGCTCTAAAACGTTGTAAACTTACTTATTACAACAGTTCTGTCCATGGGAACAGCTTAGAACTTATTACTTCGATGGTTTCTTATAGTTCCCCATGAAAATTAGTGAAAACTAAGCCTCGCAATAATAGTTCACCTCAATTTCTTATAAAGTACGCATTTCCCATGGAATAAAACGATTCCGTTTGCTCTAAAACGTTGTAAACTACTTATTACAACAGCTCTGTCCATGGGAACAGCTTAGAACTTATTACTTCGATGGTTTCTTATAGTTCCCCATGAAACTTGGTTAAAACTTAGCCCTGCAATAATAGTTAACCTCAATTTCTTATAAAGTACGCATTTCCCATCGAATAAACATTTCCGTTTGCTCTAAAACGTTGTAAACTTACGTATTACAACAGTTCTGTCCATGGGAACAGCTTAGAACTTATTACTTCGATGGTTTCTTATAGTTCCCCATGAAACTTAGTGAGAACTTAGCCCCACAATAATAGTTCACCTCAATTTCTTATAAAGTACGCATTTCCCATGGAATAAAACGATTCCGTTTGCTCTAAAACGTTGTAAACTACTTATTACAACAGTTCTGTCCATGGGAACAGCTTAGAACTTATTACTTCGATGGTTTCTTATAGTTCCCCATGAAACTTGGTTAAAACTTAGCCCTGCAATAATAGTAAACCTCAATTTCTTATGAAGTACGCATTTCCCATCGAATAAACATTTCCGTTTGCTCTAAAACGTTGTAAACTTACGTATTACAACAGTTCTGTCCATGGGAACAGCTTAGAACTTATTACTTTGATGGTTTCTTATAGTTCCCGTTGAAACTTAGTGAAAACTTAGCCCCACAATAATAGTTCACTTCAATTTCTTATAAAGTACGCATTTCCCATCGAATAAACGTTTCCGTTTGCTCTAAAACGTTGTAAACCTACGTATTACAACAGTTCTGTCCATGGGAACAGCTTAGAACTTATTACTTCGATGGTTTTTTTATAGTTCCCCATGAAAGTTAGTGAAAACTTAGCCCCGCAATAATAGTTCACCTCCATTTCTTATAAACTATGCATTTCCCACGGCATAAAACGATTCCGTTTGCTCTAAAACGTTGTAAACTTACTTATTACAACAGTTCTGTCCATGGGAACAGCTTAGAACTTATTACTTCGATGGTTTCTTATAGTTCCCCATGAAACTTGGTTAAAACTTAGCCCTGCAATAATAGTTAACCTCAATTTCTTATAAACTATGCATTTCCCATGGCATAAAACGTTTCCGTTTGCTCTAAAACGTTGTAAACTTACTTATTACAACAGTTCTGTCCATGGGAACAGCTTAGAACTTATTACTTCGATGGTTTCTTATAGTTCCCCATGAAAATTAGTGAAAACTTAGCCCCGCAATAATAGTTCATATCAATTTCTTATAAAGTACGCATTTCCCATGGAATAAAACGATTTTGTTTGCTCTAAAACGTTGTAAACTTACGTATTACAACAGTTCTGTCCATGGGAACAGCTTAGAACTTATTACTTTGATGGTTTCTTATAGTTCCCCATGAAACTTAGTGAGAACTTAGCCCCGCAATAATAGTTCACCTCAATTTCTAATAAAGTACGCATTTCCCATGGAATAAAACGATTCCGTTTGCTCTAAAACGTTGTAAACTACGTATTACAACAGTTCTGTCCATGGGAACAGCTTAGAACTTATTACTTCGATGGTTTCTTATAGTTCCCCATGAAACTTGGTGAAAACTTAGCCCCGCAATAATAGTTCACCTCAATTTCTTATAAAGTACGCATTTCCCATGGAATAAAACGATTCCATTTGCTCTAAAACGTTGTAAACTACGTATTAGAACAGTTCTGTCCATGGGAACAGCTTAGAACTTTTTACTTCGATGGTTTCTTATAGTTCCCCATGAAACTTGGTGAAAACTTAGCCCTGCAATAATAGTTAACCTCAATTTCTTATAAAGTACGCATTTCCTATCGAATAAACGTTTCCGTTTGCTCTAAAACGTTGTAAACCTACGTATTACAACAGTTCTGTCCATGGGAACAGCTTAGAACTTATTACTTCGATGGTTTTTTTATAGTTCCCCATGAAAGTTAGTGAAAACTTAGCCCCGCAATAATAGTTTACCTCAATTTCTTATAAAGTACGCATTTCCCATGGAATAAAACGATTCTGTTTGCTCTAAAACGTTGTAAACTTACGTATTACAACAGTTCTGTCCATGGGAACAGCTTAGAACTTATTACTTCGATGGTTTCTTATAGTTCCCCATGAAACTTAGTGAAAACTTAGCCCCGCAATAAGAGTTCACCTCAATTTCTTATCAAGTACGCATTTCCCATGGAATAAAACGATTCCGTTTGCTCTAAAACGTTGTAAACTTACGTATTACAACAGTTCTATCAATGGCAACAGCTTAGAACTTATTACTTCGATGGTTTCTTATAGTTCCCCATGAAACTTAGTGAAAACTTAGCCCCGCAATAATAGTTCACCTCAATTTCTTATAAAGTACGCATTTCCCATGGAATAAAACGATTCCGTTTGCTCTAAAACGTTGTAAACTTACGTATTACAACAGTTCTGTCCATGGGAACAGCTAGAACTTATCACTTCGATGGTTTCTTATAGTTCCTAATGAAACTTAGTGAAAAGTTAGCCCTGCAATAATGGTTCACCTCAATTTCTTATAAAGTACGCATTTCCAATGGAATAAAACGATTCCGTTTGCTCTAAAACGTTGTAAACTTACGTATTACAACAGTTCTGTCCATGGGAACAGCTTAGAAGTTATTACTTCGATGGTTTCTTATAATTCCCCATGAAACTTGGTGAAAACTTAGCCCCGCAATAATAGTTCACCTCAATTTCTTATAAAGTACGCATTTTTCATGGAATAAAACGATTCCGTTTGGTCAAAAACGTTGTAAACTTACGTATTACAACAGTTCTGTCCATGGGAACAGCTTAGAACTTATTACTTCGATGGTTTCTTATAGTTCCCCATGAAACTTAGTGAAAACTTAGCCCCGCAATAAGAGTTCACCTCAATTTCATATCAAGTACGCATTTCCCATGGAATAAAACGATTCCGTTTGCTCTAAAACATTGTAAACTTACGTATTACAACAGTTCTGTCCATGGGAACACCTTAGAACTTATTACTTCGATGCATTCTTATTGTTCCCCATGAAATTTAGTGAAAACTTAGCCCCACAATAATAGTTCACCTCAATTTCTTATAAAGTACACATTACCCATGGAATAAAACGATTCCGTTTGCTCTAAAACGTTGTAAACTTACGTATTACAACAGTTCAGTCCATGGCAACAGCTTAGAACTTATTACTTCGATGTTTTCTTATAGTTCCCCATGAAACCTAGTGAAAACTTAGCCCCGCAATAATAGTTCACCTCAATATCTTATAAAGTACGCATTTCCCATGGAATAAAACGATTCCGTTTGCTCTAAAACGTTGTAAACTTACGTATTACAACAGTTCTGTCCATGGGAACAGCTTAGAACTTGTTATTTCGATGGTTTCTTATACTTCCCCATGAAACTTAGTGAAAACTTAGCCCCGTAATAATAGTTCACCTCAATTTCTTATAAAGTACGCATTTCCCATGGAATAAAACGATTCCGTATGCTCTAAAACGTTGTAAACTTACGTATTACCACAGTTTTGTCCATGGGAAAAGCTTAAAACTTATTACTTTGATGGTTTCTTATAGTTCCCGATGAAACTTAGTGAAAACTTAGCCCCGCAATAATAGTTCACCTCAATTTCTTATAAAGTACGCATTTCCCATGGAATAAAACGATTCCGTTTGCTCTAAAACGTTGTAAACTTACGTATTACAACAGTTCTGTCCATGGGAACAGCTTAAAACTTATTACTTCGATGGTTTCTTATAGTTCCCCATGAATCTTAGTGAAAACTAAGCCCCGCAATAATAGTTCCCCTCAATTTCTTATAAAGTACGCATTTCCCATGGAATAAAACGATTCCGTTTGCTCTAAAACGTTGTAAACTTACGTATTACAACAGTTCTGTCCATGGGAACAGTTTAGAACTTATTACTTCGATGGTTTTTTATATAGTTCCCCAAGAAACTTAGTGAAAACTTATCCCCGCAATAATAGTTCACCTCAATTTCTTATAAAGTACGTATTTCCCATTGAATAAAACGAGTCCGTTTGCTCTAAAACGTTGTAAACTTACGTATTACAACAGTTCTGTCCTTTGGAACAGCTTAAAACTTATTTCTTCGATGGTTTCTTATAGTTCCCCATGAATCTTAGTGAAAACTAAGCCCCGCAATAATAGTTCACCTCAATTTCTTATAAAGTACGCATTTCCCATGGAATAAAACGATTCCGTTTGCTCTAAAACGTTGTAAACTTACGTATTACAACAGTTCTGTCCATTGGAACAGTTTAGAACTTATTACTTCGATGGTTTCTTATAGTCCCCCATGAAACTTGGTGAAAACTTAGCCCCGCAATAATAGTTCAACTCAATTTCTTATAAAGTACGTATTTCTCATTGAATAAAACGATTCCGTTTGCTCTAAAACGTTGTAAACTTACGTATTACAACAGTTCTGTCCATGGGAACAGTTTGGAACTTATTACTTCGATGGTTTCTTATAGTTCCCCATGAAACTTAGTGAAAACTTAGCCCCGCAATAATAGTTCACCTCAATTTCTTATAAAGCACGCATTTCCCATGGAATAAAACGATTCCGTTTGCTCTAAAACGTTGTAAACTTACGTATTACGTATAACAGTTCTGTCCATGGGAACAGCTTAGAACTTATTATTTCGATGGTTTTTTTATAGTTCTCCATGAAAGTTAGTGAAAACTTAGCACCGCAATAATAGTTCACCTCAATTTCTTATAAAGTACGCATTTCCCATGGAATAAAACGTTTCCGTTTGCTCTAAAACGTTGTAAACCTACGTATTACAACAGTTCTGTCCATGGGAACAGCTTAGAACTTATTACTTCGATGGTTTTTTTATAGTTCCCCATGAAAGTTAGTGAAAACTTAGCCCCGCAATAATAGTTCACCTCAATTTCTTATAAACTATGCATTTCCCATGGCATAAAACGATTCCGTTTGCTCTAAAACGCTGTAAACTTACTTATTACAACAGTTCTGTCCATGGGAACAGCTTAGAACTTATTACTTCGATGGTTTCTTATACTTCCCCATGAAAATTAGTGAAAACTTAGCCCCGCAATAATAGTTCACTTCAATTTCTTATAAAGTACGCATTTCCCATGGAATAAAACGATTTCGTTTGCTCTAAAACGTTGTAAACTTACGTATTACAACAGTTCTGTCCATGGGAACAGCTTAGAACTTATTACTTCGATGGTTTCTTATAGTTCCCCATGAAACTTAGTGAGAACTTAGCTCCGCAATAATAGTTCAGCTCAATTTCTTATAAAGTACGCATTTCCCATGGAATAAAACGATTCCGTTTGCTCTAAAACGTTGTAAACTAGGTATTACAACAGTTCTGTCCATGGGAACAGCTTAGAACTTATTACTTCGATGGTTTCTTATAGTCCCCATTAAACTTGGTGAAAACTTAGCCCCGCAATAAGAGTTCACCTCAATTTCTTATCAAGTACGCATTTCCCATGGAATAAAACGATTCCGTTTGCTCTAAAACGTTGTAAACTTACGTATTACAACAGTTCTATCAATGGCAACAGCTTAGAACTTATTACTTCGATGGTTTCTTATAGTTCCCCATGAAACTTAGTGAAAACTTAGCCCCGCAATAATAGTTCACCTCAATTTCTTATAAAGTACGCATTTCCCATGGAATAAAACGATTCCGTTTGCTCTAAAACGTTGTAAACTTACGTATTACAACAGTTCTGTCCATGGGAACAGCTAGAACTTATCACTTCGATGGTTTCTTATAGTTCCCAATGAAACTTAGTGAAAAGTTAGCCCTGCAATAATGGTTCACCTCAATTTCTTATAAAGTACGCATTTCCAATGGAATAAAACGATTCTGTTTGCTCTAAAACGTTGTAAACTTACGTATTACAACAGTTCTGTCCATGGGAACAGCTTAGAAGTTATTACTTCGATGGTTTCTTATAGTTCCCCATGAAACTTGGTGAAAAGTTAGCCCTGCAATAATGGTTCACCTCAATTTCTTATAAAGTACGCATTTCCAATGGAATAAAACGATTCTGTTTGCTCTAAAACGTTGTAAACTTACGTATTACAACAGTTCTGTCCATGGGAACAGCTTAGAAGTTATTACTTCGATGGTTTCTTATAGTTCCCCATGAAACTTGGTGAAAACTTAGCCCCGCAATAATAGTTCACCTCAATTTCTTATAAAGTACGCATTTTTCATGGAATAAAACGATTCCGTTTGGTCAAAAACGTTGTAAACTTACGTATTACAACAGTTCTGTCCATGGGAACAGCTTAGAACTTATTACTTCGATGTTTTCTTATAGTTCCCCATGAAACCTAGTTAAAACTTAGCCCTGCAATAATAGTTCACCTCAATATCTTATAAAGTACGCATTTCCCATGGAATAAAACGATTTCGTTTGCTCTAAAACGTTGTAAACTTACGTATTACAACAGTTCTGTCCATGGGAACAGCTTAGAACTTGTTACTTCGATGGTTTCTTATACTTCCCCATGAAACTTAGTGAAAACTTAGCCCCGTAATAATAGTTCACCTCAATTTCTTATAAAGTACGCATTTCCCATGGAATAAAACGATTCTGTTTGCTCTAAAACGTTTTAAACTTACGTATTACAACAGTTCTGTCCATGGGAACAGCTTAGAACTTATTACTTCGATGGTTTCTTATAGTTCCCGATGAAACATATTGAAAACTTAGCCCCGCAATAATAGTTCACCTCAATTTCTTATAAAGTACGCATTTCCTATGGAATAAAACGATTCTGTTTGCTCTAAAACGTTTTAAACTTACGTATTACAACAGTTCTGTCCATGGGAACAGCTTAGAACTTATTACTTCGATGGTTTCTTATAGTTCCCCATGAATCTTAGTGAAAACTTAGCCCCGTAATAATAGTTCACCTCAATTTCTTATAAAGTACGCATTTCCCATGGAATAAAACGATTCCGTATGCTCTAAAACGTTGTAAACTTACGTATTACCACAGTTTTGTCCATGGGAAAAGCTTAAAACTTATTACTTTGATGGTTTCTTATAGTTCCCGATGAAACTTAGTGAAAACTTAGCCCCGCAATAATAGTTCACCTCAATTTCTTATAAAGTACGCATTTCCCATGGAATAAAACGATTCCGTTTGCTCTAAAACGTTGTAAACTTACGTATTACAACAGTTCTGTCCATGGGAACAGCTTAAAACTTATTACTTCGATGGTTTCTTATAGTTCCCCATGAATCTTAGTGAAAACTAAGCCCCGCAATAATAGTTCCCCTCAATTTCTTATAAAGTAGGCATTTCCCATGGAATAAAACGATTCCGTTTGCTCTAAAACGTTGTAAACTTACGTATTACAACAGTTCTGTCCATGGGAACAGTTTAGAACTTATTACTTCGATGGTTTCTTATAGTTCCCCATGAAACTTAGTGAAAACTTATCCCCGCAATAATAGTTCACCTCAATTTCTTATAAAGTACGTATTTCCCATTGAATAAAACGAGTCCGTTTGCTCTAAAACGTTGTAAACTTACGTATTACAACAGTTCTGTCCTTTGGAACAGCTTAAAACTTATTTCTTCGATGGTTTCTTATAGTTCCCCATGAATCTTAGTGAAAACTAAGCCCCGCAATAATAGTTCACCTCAATTTCTTATAAAGTACGCATTTCCCATGGAATAAAACGATTCCGTTTGCTCTAAAACGTTGTAAACTTACGTATTACAACAGTTCTGTCCATTGGAACAGTTTAGAACTTATTACTTCGATGGTTTCTTATAGTCCCCCATGAAACTTGGTGAAAACTTAGCCCCGCAATAATAGTTCAACTCAATTTCTTATAAAGTACGTATTTCTCATTGAATAAAACGATTCCGTTTGCTCTAAAACGTTGTAAACTTACGTATTACAACAGTTCTGTCCATGGGAACAGTTTAGAACTTATTATTTCGATGGTTTCTTATACTTCCCCATGAAACTTAGTGAAAACTTAGCCCCGCAATAATAGTTCACCTCAATTTCTTATAAAGCACGCATTTCCCATGGAATAAAACGATTCCGTTTGCTCTAAAACGTTGTAAACTTACGTATTACGTATAACAGTTCTGTCCATGGGAACAGCTTAGAACTTATTATTTCGATGGTTTTTTTATAGTTCTCCATGAAAGTTAGTGAAAACTTAGCACCGCAATAATAGTTCACCTCAATTTCTTATAAAGTACGCATTTCCCATGGAATAAAACGTTTCCGTTTGCTCTAAAACGTTGTAAACCTACGTATTACAACAGTTCTGTCCATGGGAACAGCTTAGAACTTATTACTTCGATGGTTTTTTTATAGTTCCCCATGAAAGTTAGTGAAAACTTAGCCCCGCAAAAATAGTTCACCTCAATTTCTTATAAACTATGCATTTCCCATGGCATAAAACGATTCCGTTTGCTCTAAAACGTTGTAAACTTACTTATTACAACAGTTCTGTCCATGGGAACAGCTTAGATTTTATTACTTCGATGGTTTCTTATACTTCCCCATGAAAATTAGTGAAAACTTAGCCCCGCAATAATAGTTCACTTCAATTTCTTATAAAGTACGCATTTCCCATGGAATAAAACGATTTCGTTTGCTCTAAAACGTTGTAAACTTACGTATTACAACAGTTCTGTCCATGGGAACAGCTTAGAATTTATTACTTCGATGGTTTCTTATAGTTCCCCATGAAACTTAGTGAGAACTTAGCTCCGCAATAATAGTTCAGCTCAATTTCTTATAAAGTACGCATTTCCCATGGAATAAAACGATTCCGTTTGCTCTAAAACGTTGTAAACTAGGTATTACAACAGTTCTGTCCATGGGAACAGCTTAGAACTTATTACTTCGATGGTTTCTTATAGTCCCCATTAAACTTGGTGAAAACTTAGCCCCGCAATAAGAGTTCACCTCAATTTCTTATCAAGTACGCATTTCCCATGGAATAAAACGATTCCGTTTGCTCTAAAACGTTGTAAACTTACGTATTACAACAGTTCTATCAATGGCAACAGCTTAGAACTTATTACTTCGATGGTTTCTTATAGTTCCCCATGAAACTTAGTGAGAACTTAGCTCCGCAATAATAGTTCAGCTCAATTTCTTATAAAGTACGCATTTCCCATGGAATAAAACGATTCCGTTTGCTCTAAAACGTTGTAAACTAGGTATTACAACAGTTCTGTCCATGGGAACAGCTTAGAACTTATTACTTCGATGGTTTCTTATAGTCCCCATTAAACTTGGTGAAAACTTAGCCCCGCAATAAGAGTTCACCTCAATTTCTTATCAAGTACGCATTTCCCATGGAATAAAACGATTCCGTTTGCTCTAAAACGTTGTAAACTTACGTATTACAACAGTTCTGTCCATGGGAACAGCTAGAACTTATCACTTCGATGGTTTCTTATAGTTCCCAATGAAACTTAGTGAAAAGTTAGCCCTGCAATAATGGTTCACCTCAATTTCTTATAAAGTACGCATTTCCAATGGAATAAAACGATTCTGTTTGCTCTAAAACGTTGTAAACTTACGTATTACAACAGTTCTGTCCATGGGAACAGCTTAGAAGTTATTACTTCGATGGTTTCTTATAGTTCCCCATGAAACTTGGTGAAAACTTAGCCCCGCAATAATAGTTCACCTCAATTTCTTATAAAGTACGCATTTTTCATGGAATAAAACGATTCCGTTTGGTCAAAAACGTTGTAAACTTACGTATTACAACAGTTCTGTCCATGGGAACAGCTTAGAACTTATTACTTCGATGGTTTCTTATAGTTCCCCATGAAACTTAGTGAAAACTTAGCCCCGCAATAAGAGTTCACCTCAATTTCATATCAAGTACGCATTTCCCATGGAATAAAACGATTCCGTTTGCTCTAAAACATTGTAAACTTACGTATTACAACAGTTCTGTCCATGGGAACAGCTTAGAACTTATTACTTCGATGCATTCTTATTGTTCCCCATGAAATTTAGTGAAAACTTAGCCCCACAATAATAGTTCACCTCAATTTCTTATAAAGTACACATTACCCATGGAATAAAACGATTCCGTTTGCTCGAAAACGTTGTAAACTTACGTATTACAACAGTTCAGTCCATGGCAACAGCTTAGAACTTATTACTTCGATGTTTTCTTATAGTTCCCCATGAAACCTAGTTAAAACTTAGCCCTGCAATAATAGTTCACCTCAATATCTTATAAAGTACGCATTTCCCATGGAATAAAACGATTTCGTTTGCTCTAAAACGTTGTAAACTTACGTATTACAACAGTTCTGTCCATGGGAACAGCTTAGAACTTGTTACTTCGATGGTTTCTTATACTTCCCCATGAAACTTAGTGAAAACTTAGCCCCGTAATAATAGTTCACCTCAATTTCTTATAAAGTACGCATTTCCCATGGAATAAAACGATTCCGTATGCTCTAAAACGTTGTAAACTTACGTATTACCACAGTTTTGTCCATGGGAAAAGCTTAAAACTTATTACTTTGATGGTTTCTTATAGTTCCCGATGAAACTTAGTGAAAACTTAGCCCCGCAGTAATAGTTCACCTCAATTTCTTATAAAGTACGCATTTCCCATGGAAGAAAACGATTCCGTTTGCTCTAAAACGTTGTAAACTTACGTATTACAACAGTTCTGTCCATGGGAACAGCTTAAAACTTATTACTTCGATGGTTTCTTATAGTTCCCCATGAATCTTAGTGAAAACTAAGCCCTGCAATAATAGTTTAATAGTTCCCCTCAATTTCTTATAAAGTACGCATTTCCCATGGAATAAAACGATTCCGTTTGCTCTAAAACGTTGTAAACTTACGTATTACAACAGTTCTGTCCATGGGAACAGTTTAGAACTTATTACTTCGATGGTTTCTTATAGGTCCCAATGAAACTTAGTGAAAACTTATCCCCGCAATAATAGTTCACCTCAATTTCTTATAAAGTACGTATTTCCCATTGAATAAAACGAGTCCGTTTGCTCTAAAACGTTGTAAACTTACGTATTACAACAGTTCTGTCCTTGGGAACAGCTTAAAACTTATTTCTTCGATGGTTTCTTATAGTTCCCCATGAATCTTAGTGAAAACTAAGCCCCGCAATAATAGTTCACCTCAATTTCTTATAAAGTACGCATTTCCCATGGCATAAAACGATTCCGTTTGCTCTAAAACGTTGTAAACTTACGTATTACAACAGTTCTGTCCATTGGAACAGTTTAGAACTTATTACTTCGATGGTTTCTTATAGTCCCCCATGAAACTTGGTGAAAACTTAGCCCCGCAATAATAGTTCAACTCAATTTCTTATAAAGTACGTATTTCTCATTGAATAAAACGATTCTGTTTGCTCTAAAACGTTGTAAACTTACGTATTACAACAGTTCTGTCCATGGGAACAGTTTAGAACTTATTACTTCGATGGTTTCTTATAGTTACCCATGAAACTTAGTGAAAACTTAGCCCCGCAATAATAGTTCACCTCAATTTCTTATAAAGCACGCATTTCCCATGGAATAAAACGATTCCGTTTGCTCTAAAACGTTGTAAACTTACGTATTACGTATAACAGTTCTGTCCATGGGAACAGCTTAGAACTTATTATTTCGATGGTTTTTTTATAGTTCTCCATGAAAGTTAGTGAAAACTTAGCACCGCAATAATAGTTCACCTCAATTTCTTATAAAATACGCATTTCCCATGGAATAAAACGTTTCCGTTTGCTCTAAAACGTTGTAAACCTACGTATTACAACAGTTCTGTCCATGGGAACAGCTTAGAACTTATTACTTCGATGGTTTTTTTATAGTTCCCCATGAAAGTTAGTGAAAACTTAGCCCCGCAATAATAGTTCACCTCAATTTCTTATAAACTATGCATTTCCCATGGCATAAAACGATTCCGTTTGCTCTAAAACGTTGTAAACTTACTTATTACAACAGTTCTGTCCATGGGAACAGCTTAGAACTTATTACTTCGATGGTTTCTTATACTTCCCCATGAAAATTAGTGAAAACTTAGCCCCGCAATAATAGTTCACTTCAATTTCTTATAAAGTACGCATTTCCCATGGAATAAAACGATTTCGTTTGCTCTAAAACGTTGTAAACTTACGTATTACAACAGTTCTGTCCATGGGAACAGCTTAGAACTTATTACTTCGATGGTTTCTTATAGTTCCCCATGAAACTTAGTGAGAACTTAGCTCCGCAATAATAGTTCAGCTCAATTTCTTATAAAGTACGCATTTCCCATGGAATAAAACGATTCCGTTTGCTCTAAAACGTTGTAAACTAGGTATTACAACAGTTCTGTCCATGGGAACAGCTTAGAACTTATTACTTCGATGGTTTCTTATAGTCCCCATTAAACTTGGTGAAAACTTAGCCCCGCAATAATAGTTCACCTCAATTTCTTATAAAGTACGCATTTCCCATGGAATAAAACGATTCCATTTGCTCTAAAACGTTGTAAACTACGTACTAGAACAGTTCTGTCCATGGGAACAGCTTAGAACTTTTTACTTCGATGGTTTCTTATAGTTCCCCATGAAACTTGGTAAAAACGTAGCCCTGCAATAATAGTTAACCTCAATTTCTTATAAAGTACGCATTTCCCATGGAATAAAACGATTCCGTTTGCTCTAAAACGTTGTAAACCTACGTATTACAACAGTTCTGTCCATGGGAACAGCTTAGAACTTATTACTTCGATGGTTTTTTTATAGTTCCCCATGAACGTTAGTGAAAACTTAGCCCCGCAATAATAGTTCACCTCAATTTCTTATAAACTATGCATTTCCCATGGCATAAAACGATTCCGTTTGCTCTAAAACGTCGTAAACTTACTTATTACAACAGTTCTGTCCATGGGAACAGCTTAGAACTTATTACTTCGATGGTTTCTTATAGTTCCCCATAAAAATTAGTGAAAACTTAGCCCCGCAATAATAGTTCACCTCAATTTCTTATAAAGTACGCATTTCCCATGGAATAAAACGATTTCGTTTGCTCTAAAACAGTGTAAACTTACGTATTACAACAGTTCTGTCCATGGGAACAGCTTAGAACTTATTACTTCGATGGTTTCTTATACTTCCCCATGAAACTTTGTGAGAACTTAGCCCCGCAATAATAGTTCACCTCAATTTCTTATAAAGTACGCATTTCCCTTGGAATAAAACGATTCCGTTTGCTCTAAAACGTTGTAAACTACGTATTACAACAGTTCTGTCCATGGGAACAGCTTAGAACTTATTACTTCGATGGTTTCTTATAGTTCCCCATGAAACTTGGTGAGAACTTAGCTTCGCAATAATAGTTCACCTCAATTTCTTATAAAGTACGCATTTCCCATGGAATAAAACGATCCCATTTGCTCTAAAACGTTGTAAAGTACGTATTAGAACAGTTCTATCCATTGGAACAGCTTAGAACTTTTTACTTCGATGGTTTCTTATAGTTCCCCATGAAACTTGGTGAAAACTTAGCCCTGCAATAATAGTTAACCTCAATTTCTTATAAAGTACGCATTTCCCATCGAATAAACGTTTCCGTTTGCTCTAAAACGTTGTAAACCTACGTATTACAACAGTTCTGTCCATGGGAACAGCTTAGAACTTATTACTTCGATGGTTTTTTTATAGTTCCCCATGAAAGTTAGTGAAAACTTAGCTCCGCAATAATAGTTCACCTCAATTTCTTATAAACTATGCATTTCCCATGGCATAAAACGATTCCGTTTGCTCTAAAACGTTGTAAACTTACTTATTACAACAGGTCTGTCCATGGGAACAGCTTAGAACTTATTACTTCGATGGTTTCTTATAGTTCCTCATGAAAATTAGTGAAAACTTAGCCCCGCAATAATAGTTCACCTCAATTTCTTATAAAGTACGCATTTCCCATAGAATAAAACGATTCCGTTTGCTCTAAAACGTTGTAAACTACGTATTACAACAGTTCTGTCCATGGGAACAGCTTAGAAATTATTACTTCGATGGTTTCTTATAGTTCCCCATGAAACTTGGTGAAAACTTAGCCCTGCAATAATAGTTTACCTCAATTTCTTATAAAGTACGCATTTCCCATGGAATAAAACGATTCTGTTTGCCCTAAAACGTTGTAAACTTACGTATTACAACAGTTCTGTCCATGGGAACAGCTTAGAACTTATTACTTCGATGGTTTCTTATAGTTCCCCATGAAACTTAGTGAAAACTTAGCCCCGCAATAAGAGTTCACCTCAATTTCTTATCAAGTACGCATTTCCCATGGAATAAATCGATTCCGTTTGCTCTAAAACGTTGTAAACTTACGTATTACAACAGTTCTATCAATGGCAACAGCTTAAAACTTATTACTTCGATGGTTTCTTATAGTTCCCCATGAAACTTAGTGAAAACTTAGCCCCGCAATAATAGTTCACCTCAATTTCTTATAAAGTACGCATTTCCCATGGAATAAAACGATTCCGTTTGCTCTAAAACGTTGTAAACTTACGTATTACAACAGTTCTGTCCATGGGAACAGCTTAGAAGTTATTACTTCGATGGTTTCTTATAGTTCCCCATGAAACTTGGTGAAAACTTTGCCCCGCAATAATAGTTCAACTCAATTTCTTATAAAGTACGCATTTTTCATGGAATAAAACGATTCCGTTTGCTTTAAAACGTTGTAAACTTACGTATTACAACAGTTCTGTCCATGGGAACAGCATAGAACTTATTACTTCGATGGTTTCTTATAGTTCCCCATGAAACTTAGTGAAAATTTAGCCCCGCAATAAGAGTTCACCTCAATTTCTTATCAAGTACGCATTTCCCATGGAATAAAACGATTCCGTTTGCTCTAAAACGTTGTAAACTTACGTATTACAACAGTTCAGTCCATGGGAACAGCTTAGAACTTATTACTTCGATGGTTTCTTATAGTTCCTCATGAAACTTGGTGAAAACTTAGCCCCGCAATAATAGTTCACCTCAATTTCTTACAAAGTACGCATTTCCCATGGAATAAAACGATTCCGTTTGGTCAAAAACGTTGTAAACTTACGTATTACAACAGTTCTGTCCATGGGAACAGCTTAGAACTTATTACTTCGATGGTTTCTTATAGTTCCCCATGAAACTTAGTGAAAACTTAGCCCCGCAATAAGAGTTCACCTCAATTTCTTATCAAGTACGCATTTCCCATGGAATAAAACGATTCCGTTTGCTCTAAAACATTGTAAACTTACGTATTACAACAGTTCCGTCCATGGGAACAGCTTAGAACATATTACTTCGATGCATTCTTATTGTTCCCCATGAAATTTAGTGAAAACTTAGCCCCACAATAATAGTTCACCTCAATTTCTTATAAAGTATTCATTACCCATGGAATAAAACGATTCCGTTTGCTCTAAAACGTTGTAAACTTACGTATTACAACAGTTCAGTCCATGGCAACAGCTTAGAACTTATTACTTCGATGTTTTTTTATAGTTTCCCATGAAACATAGTGAAAACTTAGCCCCGCAATAATAGTTCACCTCAATTTCTTATAAAGTACGCATTTCCAATGGAATAAAACGATTCCGTTTGCTCTAAAACGTTGTAAACTTACGTATTACAACAGTTCTGTCCATGGGAACAGCTTAGAAGTTATTACCTCGATGGTTTCTTATAGTTCCCCATGAAACTTGGTGAAAACTTTGCCCCGCAATAATAGTTCACCTCAATTTCTTATAAAGTACGCATTTTTCATGGAATAAAACGATTCCGTTTGCTCTAAAACGTTGTAAACTTACGTATTACAACAGTTCTGTCCATGGGAACAGCTTAGAACTTATTACTTCGATGGTTTCTTATAGTTCCCCATGAAACTTAGTGAAAATTTAGCCCCGCAATAAGAGTTCACCTCAATTTCTTATCAAGTACGCATTTCCCATGGAATAAAATGATTCCGTTTGCTCTAAAACGTTGTAAACTTACGTATTACAACAGTTCAGTCCATGGGAACAGCTTAGAACTTATTACTTCGATGGTTTCTTATAGTTCCCCATGAAACTTGGTGAAAACTTAGCCCCGCAATAATAGTTCACCTCAATTTCTTACAAAGTACGCATTTCCCATAGAATAAAACGATTCCGTTTGGTCAAAAACGTTGTAAACTTACGTATTACAACAGTTCTGTCCATGGGAACAGCTTAGAACTTATTACTTCGATGGTTTCTTATAGTTCCCCATGAAACTTAGTGAAAACTTAGCCCCGCAATAAGAGTTCACCTCAATTTCTTATCAAGTACGCATTTCCCATGGAATAAAACGATTCCGTTTGCTCTAAAACGTTGTAAACTTACGTATTACGTATAACAGTTCTGTCCATGGGAACAGCTTAGAACTTATTATTTCGATGGTTTTTTTATAGTTCTCCATGAAAGTTAGTGAAAACTTAGCACCGCAATAATAGTTCACCTCAATTTCTTATAAAGTACGCATTTCCCATGGAATAAAACGTTTCCGTTTGCTCTAAAACGTTGTAAACCTACGTATTACAACAGTTCTGTCCATGGGAACAGCTTAGAACTTATTACTTCGATGGTTTTTTTATAGTTCCCCATGAAAGTTAGTGAAAACTTAGCCCCGCAATAATAGTTCACCTCAATTTCTTATAAACTATGCATTTCCCATGGCATAAAACGATTCCGTTTGCTCTAAAACGTTGTAAACTTACTTATTACAACAGTTCTGTCCATGGGAACAGCTTAGAACTTATTACTTCGATGGTTTCTTATACTTCCCCATGAAAATTAGTGAAAACTTAGCCCCGCAATAATAGTTCACTTCAATTTCTTATAAAGTACGCATTTCCCATGGAATAAAACGATTTCGTTTGCTCTAAAACGTTGTAAACTTACGTATTACAACAGTTCTGTCCATGGGAACAGCTTAGAACTTATTACTTCGATGGTTTCTTATAGTTCCCCATGAAACTTAGTGAGAACTTAGCTCCGCAATAATAGTTCAGCTCAATTTCTTATAAAGTACGCATTTCCCATGGAATAAAACGATTCCGTTTGCTCTAAAACGTTGTAAACTAGGTATTACAACAGTTCTGTCCATGGGAACAGCTTAGAACTTATTACTTCGATGGTTTCTTATAGTTCCCCATTAAACTTGGTGAAAACTTAGCCCCGCAATAATAGTTCACCTCAATTTCTTATAAAGTACGCATTTCCCATGGAATAAAACGATTCCATTTGCTCTAAAACGTTGTAAACTACGTATTAGAACAGTTCTGTCCATGGGAACAGCTTAGAACTTTTTACTTCGATGGTTTTTTTATAGTTCCCCATGAAAGTTAGTGAAAACTTAGCCCCGCAATAATAGTTCACCTCAATTTCTTATAAACTATGCATTTCCCATGGCATAAAACGATTCCGTTTGCTCTAAAACGTTGTAAACTTACGTATTACAACAGTTCTGTCCATGGGAACAGCTTAGAACTTATTACTTCGATGGTTTCTTATACTTCCCCATGAAAATTAGTGAAAACTTAGCCCCGCAATAATAGTTAACTTCAATTTCTTATAAAGTACGCATTTCCCATGGAATTAAACGATTTCGTTTGCTCTAAAACGTTGTAAACTTAACGTATTACAACAGTTCTGTCCATGGGAACAGCTTAGAACTTATTACTTCGATGGTTTCTTATAGTTCCCCATGAAACTTAGTGAGAACTTAGCTCCGCAATAATAGTTCAGCTCAATTTCTTATAAAGTACGCATTTCCCATGGAATAAAACGATTCCGTTTGCTCTAAAACGTTGTAAACTAGGTATTACAACAGTTCTGTCCATGGGAACAGCTTAGAACTTATTACTTCGATGGTTTCTTATAGTCCCCATTAAACTTGGTGAAAACTTAGCCCCGCAATAATAGTTCACCTCAATTTCTTATAAAGTACGCATTTCCCATGGAATAAAACGATTCCGTTTGGTCAAAAACGTTGTAAACTACGTATTAGAACAGTTCTGTCCATGGGAACAGCTTAGAACTTTTTACTTCGATGGTTTCTTATAGTTCCCCATGAAACTTGGTTAAAACGTAGCCCTGCAATAATAGTTAACCTCAATTTCTTATAAAGTACGCATTTCCCATGGAATAAAACGATTCCGTTTGCTCTAAAACGTTGTAAACCTACGTATTACAACAGTTCTGTCCATGGAAACAGCTTAGAACTTATTACTTCGATGGTTTTTTTATAGTTCCCCATGAAAGTTAGTGAAAACTTAGCCCCGCAATAATAGTTCACCTCAATTTCTTATAAACTATGCATTTCCCATGGCATAAAACGATTCCGTTTGCTCTAAAACGTCGTAAACTTACTTATTACAACAGTTCTTTCCATGGGAACAGCTTAGAACTTATTACTTCGATGGTTTCTTATAGTTCCCCATGAAAATTAGTGAAAACTTAGCCCCGCAATAATAGTTCACCTCAATTTCTTATAAAGTACGCATTTCCCATGGAATAAAACGATTTCGTTTGCTCTAAAACGTTGTAAACTTACGTATTACAACAGTTCTTTCCATGGGAACAGCTTAGAACTTATTACTTCGATGGTTTCTTATAGTTCCCCATGAAACTTAGTGAAAACTTTGCCCCGCAATAATAGTTCACATCAATTTCTTATAAAGTACGCATTTCCCATGGAATAAAACGATTCCATTTGCTCTAACACATTGTAAACTTACGTATTACAACAGTTCTGTCCATGGGAACAGCTTAGAACTTATTACTTCGATGGTTTCTTATAGTTCCCCATGAAACTTAGTGAGAACTTAGCTCCGCAATAATAGTTCAGCTCAATTTCTTATAAAGTACGCATTTCCCATGGAATAAAACGATTCCGTTTGCTCTAAAACGTTGTAAACTAGGTATTACAACAGTTCTGTGCATGGGAACAGCTTAGAACTTATTACTTCGATGGTTTCTTATAGTTCCCCATTAAACTTGGTGAAAACTTAGCCCCGCAATAATAGTTCACCTCAATTTCTTATAAAGTACGCATTTCCCATGGAATAAAACGATTCCATTTGCTCTAAAACGTTGTAAACTACGTATTAGAACAGTTCTGTCCATGGGAACAGCTTAGAACTTTTTACTTCGATGGTTTTTTTATAGTTCCCCATGAAAGTTAGTGAAAACTTAGCCCCGCAATAATAGTTCACCTCAATTTCTTATAAACTATGCATTTCCCATGGCATAAAACGATTCCGTTTGCTCTAAAACGTTGTAAACTTACTTATTACAACAGTTCTGTCCATGGGAACAGCTTAGAACTTATTACTTCGATGGTTTCTTATACTTCCCCATGAAAATTAGTGAAAACTTAGCCCCGCAATAATAGTTCACTTCAATTTCTTATAAAGTACGCATTTCCCATGGAATAAAACGATTTCGTTTGCTCTAAAACGTTGTAAACTTAACGTATTACAACAGATCTGTCCATGGGAACAGCTTAGAACTTATTACTTCGATGGTTTCTTATAGTTCCCCATGAAACTTAGTGAGAACTTAGCTCCGCAATAATAGTTCAGCTCAATTTCTTATAAAGTACGCATTTCCCATGGAATAAAACGATTCCGTTTGCTCTAAAACGTTGTAAACTAGGTATTACAACAGTTCTGTCCATGGGAACAGCTTAGAACTTATTACTTCGATGGTTTCTTATAGTCCCCATTAATCTTGGTGAAAACTTAGCCCCGCAATAATAGTTCACCTCAATTTCTTATAAAGTACGCATTTCCCATGGAATAAAACGATTCCATTTGCTCTAAAACGTTGTAAACTACGTATTAGAACAGTTCTGTCCATGGGAACAGCTTAGAACTTTTTACTTCGATGGTTTCTTATAGTTCCCCATGAAACTTGGTTAAAACGTAGCCCTGCAATAATAGTTAACCTCAATTTCTTATAAAGTACGCATTTCCCATGGAATAAAACGATTCCGTTTGCTCTAAAACGTTGTAAACCTACGTATTACAACAGTTCTGTCCATGGGAACAGCTTAGAACTTATTACTTCGATGGTTTTTTTATAGTTCCCCATGAAAGTTAGTGAAAACTTAGCCCCGCAATAATAGTTCACCTCAATTTCTTATAAACTATACATTTCCCATGGCATAAAACGATTCCGTTTGCTCTAAAACGTCGTAAACTTACTTATTACAACAGTTCTTTCCATGGGAACAGCTTAGAACTTATTACTTCGATGGTTTCTTATAGTTCCCCATGAAAATTAGTGAAAACTTAGCCCCGCAATAATAGTTCACCTCAATTTCTTATAAAGTACGCATTTCCCATGGAATAAAACGATTTCGTTTGCTCTAAAACGTTGTAAACTTACGTATTACAACAGTTCTGTCCATGGGAACAGCTTAGAACTTATTACTTCGATGGTTTCTTATACTTCCCCATGAAACTTAGTGAGAACTTAGCCCCGCAATAATAGTTCACCTCAATTTCTTATAAAGTACGCATTTCCCATGGAATAAAACGATTCCGTTTGCTCTAAAACGTTGTAAACTACGTATTACAACAGTTCTGTCCATGGGAACAGCTTAGAACTTATTACTTTGATGGTTTCTTATAGTTCCCCATGAAACTTGGTGAAAACTTAGCCCCGCAATAATAGTTCACCTCAATTTCTTATAAAGTACGCATTTCCCATGGAATAAAACGATTCCATTTGCTCTAAAACGTTGTAAAGTACGTATTAGAACAGTTCTATCCATTGGAACAGCTTAGAACTTTTTACTTCGATGGTTTCTTATAGTTCCCCATGAAACTTGGTGAAAACTTAGCCCTGCAATAATAGTTAACCTCAATTTCTTATAAAGTACGCATTTCCCATCGAATAAACGTTTCCGTTTGCTCTAAAACGTTGTAAACCTACGTATTACAACAGTTCTGTCCATGGGAACAGCTTAGAACTTATTACTTCGATGGTTTCTTATAGTTCCCCATGAAAATTAGTGAAAACTTAGCCCCGCAATAATAGTTCACCTCAATTTCTTATAAAGTACGCATTTCCCATGGAATAAAACGATTTCGTTTGCTCTAAAACGTTGTAAACTTACGTATTACAACAGTTCTGTCCATGGGAACAGCTTAGAACTTATTACTTCGATGGTTTTTTTATAGTTCCCCATGAAAGTTAGTGAAAACTTAGCCCCGCAATAATAGTTCACCTCATTTCTTATAAACTATGCATTTCCCATGGCATAAAACGATTCCGTTTGCTCTAAAACGTTGTAAACTTACTTATTACAACAGTTCTGTCCATGGGAACAGCTTAGAACTTATTACTTCGATGGTTTCTTATAGTTCCTCATGAAAATTAGTGAAAACTTAGCCCCGCAATAATAGTTCACCTCAATTTCTTATAAAGTACGCATTTCCCATAGAATAAAACGATTCCGTTTGCTCTAAAACGTTGTAAACTACGTATTACAACAGTTCTGTCCATGGGAACAGCTTAGAAATTATTACTTCGATGGTTTCTTATAGTTCCCCATGAAACTTGGTGAAAACTTAGCCCTGCAATAATAGTTTACCTCAATTTCTTATAAAGTACGCATTTCCCATGGAATAAAACGATTCTGTTTGCCCTAAAACGTTGTAAACTTACGTATTACAACAGTTCTGTCCATATGAACAGCTTAGAACTTATTACTTCGATGGTTTCTTATAGTTCCCCATGAAACTTAGTGAAAACTTAGCCCCGCAATAAGAGTTCACCTCAATTTCTTATCAAGTACGCATTTCCCATGGAATAAAACGATTCTGTTTGCTCTAAAACGTTGTAAACTTACGTATTACAACAGCTCTATCAATGGCAACAGCTTAGAACTTATTACTTCGATGGTTTCTTATAGTTCCCCATGAAACTTAGTGAAAACTTAGCCCCGCAATAATAGTTCACCTCAATTTCTTATAAAGTACGCATTTCCCATGGAATAAAACGATTCCGTTTGCTCTAAAAGTTGTAAACTTACGTATTACAACAGTTCTGTCCATGGGAACAGCTAGAACTTATCACTTCGATGGTTTCTTATAGTTCCCCATGAAACTTAGTGAAAACTTAGCCCTGCAATAATAGTTCACCTAAATTTCTTATAAAGTACGCATTTCCAATGGAATAAAACGATTCCGTTTGCTCTAAAACGTTGTAAACTTACGTATTACAACAGTTCTGTCCATGGGAACAGCTTAGAAGTTATTACTTCGATGGTTTCTTATAGTTCCCCATGAAACTTGGTGAAAACTTTGCCCCGCAATAATAGTTCAACTCAATTTCTTATAAAGTACGCATTTTTCATGGAATAAAACGATTCCGTTTGCTCTAAAACGTTGTAAACTTACGTATTACAACAGTTCTGTCCATGGGAACAGCATAGAACTTATTACTTCGATGGTTTCTTATAGTTCCCCATGAAACTTAGTGAAAAGTTAGCCCCGCAATAAGAGTTCACCTCAATTTCTTATCAAGTACGCATTTCCCATGGAATAAAACGATTCCGTTTGCTCTAAAACGTTGTAAACTTACGTATTACAACAGTTCAGTCCATGGGAACAGCTTAGAACTTATTACTTCGATGGTTTCTTATAGTTCCCCATGAAACTTGGTGAAAACTTAGCCCCGCAATAATAGTTCACCTCAATTTCTTACAAAGTACGCATTTCCCATGGAATAAAACGATTCCGTTTGCTCTAAAACATTGTAAACTAACGTATTACAACAGTTCCGTCCATGGGAACAGCTTAGAACATATTACTTCGATGCATTCTTATTGTTCCCCATGAAATTTAGTGAAAACTTAGCCCCACAATAATAGTTCACCTCAATTTCTTATAAAGTACGCATTACCCATGGAATAAAACGATTCCGTTTGCTCTAAAACGTTGTAAACTTACGTATTACAACAGTTCAGTCCATGGGAACAGTTTAGAACTTATTACTTCGATGTTTTCTTATAGTTTCCCATGAAACATAGTGAAAACTTAGCCCCGCAATAATAGTTCACCTCAATTTCTTATAAAGTACGCATTTCCAATGGAATAAAACGATTTCGTTTGCTCTAAAACGTTGTAAACTTACGTATTACAACAGTTCTGTCCATGGGAACAGCTTAGAAGTTATTACTTCGATGGTTTCTTATAGTTCCCCATGAAACTTGGTGAAAACTTTGCCCCGCAATAATAGTTCACCTCAATTTCTTATAAAGTACGCATTTTTCATGGAATAAAACGATTCCGTTTGCTCTAAAACGTTGTAAACTTACGTATTACAACAGTTCTGTCCATGGGAACAGCTTAGAACTTATTACTTCGATGGTTTCTTATAGTTCCCCATGAAACTTAGTGAAAATTTAGCCCCGCAATAAGAGTTCACCTCAATTTCTTATCAAGTACGCATTTCCCATGGAATAAAACGATTCCGTTTGCTCTAAAACATTGTAAACTTACGTATTACAACAGTTCAGTCCATGGGAACAGCTTAGAACTTATTACTTCGATGGTTTCTTATAGTTCCCCATGAAACTTGGTGAAAACTTAGCCCCGCAATAATAGTTCACCTCAATTTCTTACAAAGTACGCATTTCCCATGGAATAAAACGATTCCGTTTGGTCAAAAACGTTGTAAACTTACGTATTACAACAGTTCTGTCCATGGGAACAGCTTAGAACTTATTACTTCGATGGTTTCTTATAGTTCCCCATGAAACTTAGTGAAAACTTAGCCCCGCAATAAGAGTTCACCTCAATTTCTTATCAAGTACGCATTTCCCATGGAATAAAACGATTCCGTTTGCTCTAAAACATTGTAAACTTACGTATTACAACAGTTCCGTCCATGGGAACAGCTTAGAACATATTACTTCGATGCATTCTTATTGTTCCCCATGAAATTTAGTGAAAACTTAGCCCCACAATAATAGTTCACCTCAATTTCTTATAAAGTACGCATTACCCATGGAATAAAACGATTCCATTTGCTCTAAAACGTTGTAAACTTACGTATTACAACAGTTCAGTCCATGGGAACAGCTTAGAACTTATTACTTTGATGGTTTCTTATAGTTCCCGATGAAACTTAGTAAAAACTTAGCCCCGCAATAATAGTTCACCTCAATTTCTTATAAAGTACGCATTTCCCATGGAATAAAACGATTCCGTTTGCTCTAAAACGTTGTAAACTTACGTATTACAACAGTTCTGTCCATGGGAACAGCTTAAAACTTATTACTTCGATGGTTTCTTATAGTTCCCCATGAATCTTAGTGAAAACTAAGCCCCGCAATAATAGTTCCCCTCAATTTCTTATAAAGTACGCATTTCCCATGGAATAAAACGATTCCGTTTACTCTAAAACGTTGTAAACTTACGTATTACAACAGTTCTCTCCATTGGAACAGTTTAGAACTTATTACTTCGATGGTTTCTTATAGTTCCCCATGAAACTTAGTGAAAACTTATCCCTGCAATAATAGTTCACCTCAATTTCTTATAAAGTACGTATTTCCCATTGAATAAAACAAGTCCGTTTGCTCTAAAACGTTGTAAACTTAGTTATTACATTAGTTGTGTCCTTGGGAACAGCTTAAAACTTATTTCTTCGATGGTTTCTTATAGTTCCCCATGAATCTTAGTGAAAACTAAGCCCCGCAATAATAGTTCAGCTCAATTTCTTACAAAATACGCATTTCCCATTTAATAAAACGATTCCGTTTGCTCTAAAACGTTGTAAACTTACGTATTACAACAGTTCTGTCCATGGGAACAGTTTAGAACTTATTACTTCAATGGTTTCTTCTAGTCCCCCATGAAACTTGGTGAAAACTTAGCCCCGCAATAATAGTTCAACTCAATTTCTTATAAAGTACGTATTTCTCATTGAATAAAACGATTCCGTTTGCTCTAAAACGTTGTAAACTTACGTATTACGTATAATAGTTCTGTCCATGGGAACAGCTTAGAACTTATTATTTCGATGGTTTTTTTATAGTTCTCCATGAAAGTTAGTGAAAACTTAGCACCGCAATAATAGTTCACATCAATTTCTTATAAAGTACGCATTTCCCATGGAATAAAACGATTCCGTTTGCTCTAAAAAATTGTAATATTACGTATTACAAAAGTTCTGTCCTTGGGAACAGCTTAGAACTTATTACTTCGATGAATTCTTATAGTTTCCCATGAAACTAAGTGAAAACTTAGCCCCGCAATAATAGTTCACCTCAATTTCTTATAAAGTACGCATTTCCCATGGAATAAAACGATTCCGTTTGCTCTAAAACGTTGTAAAGTTACGTATTATAACAGTTCTGTCCATGGGAACAGCTTAGAACTTATTACTTCGATGGTTTCTTATAGGCCCCCATGAAACTTGGTGAAAACTTAGCCCCGCAATAATAGTTCACCTCAATTTCTTATAAAGTACGCATTTCCCATGGAATAAAACGATTCCGTTTGCTCTAAAACGTTGTAAACTTACGTACTACAACGGTTCTGTCCATGGGAACAGCTTAGAACTTATTACTTCGATGTTTTCTTATATTTCCCCATGAAACTTAGTGAAAACTTAGCCCCGCAATAAGAGTTCACCTCAATTTCTTATAAAGTACGCATTTCCCATGGAATAAAACGATTCCGTTTGCTCTAAAACGTTGTAAAGTTACGTATTACAACAGTTCTGTCCATGGGAACAGCTTAGAACTTATTACTTCGATGGTTTCTTATAGGCCCCCATGAAACTTGGTGAAAACTTAGCCCTGCAATAATAGTTCACCTCAATTTCTTATAAAGTACGCATTTCCCATGGAATAAAACGATTCCGTTTGCTCTAAAACGTTGTAAACTTACGTACTACAACGGTTCTGTCCATGGGAACAGCTTAGAACTTATTACTTCGATGTTTTCTTATATTTCCCCATGAAACTTAGTGAAAACTTAGCCCCGCAATAAGAGTTCACCTCAATTTCTTATAAAGTACGCATTTCCCATGGAATAAAACGATTCCGTTTGCTCTAAAACGTTGTAAACTTACGTATTACAACAGTTCTGTCCATGGGAACAGCTTAGAACTTATTACTTCAATGGTTTCTTATAGTTCCCCATGAAACTTGGTGAAAACTTAGCCCCGCAATAATAGTTCACCTCAATTTCTTATAAAGTACGCATTTCCCATGGAATAAAACGATTCCGTTTGCTCTAAAACGTTGTAAACTTACGTATTACAACAGTTCTGTCCATTGGAACAGCTTAGAACTTATTACTTCGATGGTTTCTTATAGTTCCCCATGAAACTTAGTGAAAACTTAGCCCCGCAATAAGAGTTCACCTCAATTTCTTATCAAGTACGCATTTCCCATGGAATAAAACGATTCCGTTTGCTCTAAAACGTTGTAAACTTACGTATTACGTATAATAGTTCTGTCCATGGGAACAGCTTAGAACTTATTATTTCGATGGTTTTTTTATAGTTCTCCATGAAAGTTAGTGAAAACTTAGCACCGCAATAATAGTTCACATCAATTTCTTATAAAGTACGCATTTCCCATGGAATAAAACGATTCCGTTTGCTCTAAAAAATTGTAATATTACATATTACAAAAGTTCTGTCCTTGGGAACAGCTTAGAACTTATTACTTCGATGAATTCTTATAGTTTCCCATGAAACTAAGTGAAAACTTAGCCCCGCAATAATAGTTCACCTCAATTTCTTATAAAGTACGCATTTCCCATGGAATAAAACGATTCCGTTTGCTCTAAAACGTTGTAAAGTTACGTATTACAACAGTTCTGTCCATGGGAACAGCTTAGAACTTATTACTTCGATGGTTTCTTATAGGCCCCCATGAAACTTGGTGAAAACTTAGCCCCGCAATAATAGTTCACCTCAATTTCTTATAAAGTACGCATTTCCCATGGAATAAAACGATTCCGTTTGCTCTAAAACGTTGTAAACTTACGTACTACAACGGTTCTGTCCATGGGAACAGCTTAGAACTTATTACTTCGATGTTTTCTTATATTTCCCCATGAAACTTAGTGAAAACTTAGCCCCGCAATAAGAGTTCACCTCAATTTCTTATAAAGTACGCATTTCCCATGGAATAAAACGATTCCGTTTGCTCTAAAACGTTGTAAACTTACGTATTACAACAGTTCTGTCCATGGGAACAGCTTAGAACTTATTACTTCAATGGTTTCTTATAGTTCCCCATGAAACTTGGTGAAAACTTAGCCCCGCAATAATAGTTCACCTCAATTTCTTATAAAGTACGCATTTCCCATGGAATAAAACGATTCCGTTTGCTCTAAAACGTTGTAAACTTACGTATTACAACAGTTCTGTCCATTGGAACAGCTTGGAACTTATTACTTCGATGGTTTCTTATAGTTCCCCATGAAACTTAGTGAAAACTTAGCCCCGCAATAAGAGTTCACCTCAATTTCTTATCAAGTACGCATTTCCCATGGAATAAAACGATTCCGTTTGCTCTAAAACGTTGTAAACTTACGTATTACAACAGTTCTGTCAATGGGAACAGCTTAGAACTTATTACTTCGATGCATTCTTATAGTTCCCCATGAAACTTAGTGAAAACTTAGCCCCGCAATAATAGTCCACCTCAATTTCTTATAAAGTACGCATTACCCATGGAATAAAACGATTCCGTTTGCTCTAAAACGTTGTAAACTTACGTATTACAACAGTTCTGTCCATGGCAACAGCTTAGAACTTATTACTTCGATGTTTTCTTATAGTTCCCCATGAAAATTAGTGAAAACTTAGCCCCGCAATAATAGTTCACCTCGATTTCTTATAAAGTACGCATTTCCCATGGAATAAAACGATTCCGTTTGCTCTAAAACGTTGAAAACTTACGTATTACAACAGTTCTGTCCATGGGAACAGCTTAGAACTTATTACTTCGATGGTTTCTTATAGCTCCCGATGAAACTTAGTGAAAACTTAGCCCCGCAATAATAGTTCACCTCAATTTCTTATAAAGTACGCATTTCCCATGGAATAAAACGATTCTGTTTGCTCTAGAACGTTTTAAACTTACGTATTACAACACTTCTGTCCATGGGAACAGCTTAGAACTTATTACTTCGATGGTTTCTTATAGTTCCCAATGAAACTTAGTGAAAACTTAGCCCCGCAATAAGAGTTCACCTCAATTTCTTATCAAGTACGCATTTCCCATGGAATAAAAGGATTCCGTTTGCTCTAAAACGTTGTAAGCTTACGTATTACAACAGTTCTATCCATGAGAACAGCTTAGAACTTATTACTTCAAAATCAATTTCTTATAAAGTACGCATTTCCCATGGAATAAAACGATTCTCTTTGCTCTAAAACGTTGTAAACTTACGTATTACAAAATTTCTGTCCATGGGAACAGCTTAGAACTTATTACTTCGATGGTTTCTTTTAGTTCTTTACGAAACTTAGTGAAAACTTAGCCCCGTAATAATAGTGCACCTCAATTTCTTATGAAGTACGCATTTCCCATGGAATAAAACGATTCCGTTTGCTCTAAAACGTTGTAAACTTAAGTATTACCACTGTTCTGTCCATGGGAACAGCTTAGAACTTATTACTTCGATGGTTTCTTATAGTTCCCGATGAAACTTAGTGAAAACTTAGCCCCGCAATAATAGTTCACCTCAATTTCTTATAAAGTACGAATTTCCCATGGAATAAAACGATTCCGTTTGCTCTAAAATGTTGTAAACTTACGTATTACAATAGTTCTGTCCATGGGAACAGCTTAGAACTTATTACTTTGATGGTTTCTTATAGTTCCCCATGAAACTTAGTGAAAACTTAGCCCGGCAATAATAGTTCACCTCAATTTCTTATAAAGTACGCATTTCCCATGGAATAAAACGATTCCGTTTGCTCTAAAACGTTGTAAACTTACGTATTACAACAGTTCTGTCCATGGGAACAGCTTAGAACTTATTACTTCGGTGGTTTCTTATAGTTCCCCATGAAAATTAGTGAAAACTTAGCCCCGCAATAATAGTTCACCTCAATTTCTTATAAGGTACTTATTTCCCATGGAATAAAACGATTCCGTTTGCTCTAAAACGTTGTAAACTTACGTATTACAACAGTTCTGTCCATGGAAACAGCTTAGAACTTTTTACTTCGATGGTTTCTTATAGTTCCCCATAAAACTTAGTGAGAACTTTGCCTCTCAATAAGAGTTCACCTCAATTTCTTATAAAGTACACATTTCCCATGGAAAAAAACGATTCCATTTGCTCTAAAACGTTGTAAATTTACGTATTACAACAGTTCTGTCCATGGAAACAGCTTAGAACTTTTTACTTCGATGGTTTCTTATAGTTCCCCATGAAACTTAGTGAAAACTTAGCCCCGCAATAATATTTCACCCCAATATCTTATAAAGTACGCATATCCCATGGAATAAAACGATTCCCTTTGCTCTAAAACGTTGTAAACTTACGTATTACAACAGTTCTGTCCATGGGAACAGCTTAGAACTTATTACTTCGATGGTTTCATATAGTTCCCCATGAAACTTAGTGAAAACGTAGCCCTGCAATAATAGTTCACCTCAATTTCTTATAAAGTACGCATTTCCTATGGCATAAAACGATTCTGTTTGCTCTAAAACATTGTAAACTTACGTATTACAACAGTTCTGTCCATGGGAATAGCTTAGAACTTATTACTTCGATGGTTTCTTATAGTTCCCCATGAACCTTAGTGAAAACTTAGCCCCGCAATAATAGTTCACCTCAATTTCTTATAAAGTACGCATTTCCTATGGGATAAAACGATTCTGTTTGCTATAAATCGTTGTAAATTTACGTATTACAACAGTTCTGTCCATGGGAACAGCTTAGAACTTATTACTTCCATGGTTTCTTATAGTTCCCAATAAAACTTAGTGAAAACTTATCCAGCAATAATAGTTCACCTCAATTTCTTATAATGTACGCATTTCCCATGGAATAAAACGATTCCGTTTGCTCTAAAACGTTGTAAACTTACGTATTACAACAGTTCTGTCCATGGGAACAGCTTAGAACTTATTACTTCGATGGTTTCTTATATTTCCCAATGAAACTAAGTGAAAACTTAGTCCTGCAATAATAGTTCACCTCAATTTCTTATAAGTACGCATTTCCCATGGAATAAAACGATTCCGTTTGCTCTAAAACGTTGTAAATTTACGTATTACAACAGTTCTGTCCATGTGAACAGCTTAGAACTTATTACTTCGATAGTTTCTTATAGTTCCCCCTGAAACTTAGTGAAAACTTATCCCGCAATAATATTTCACCTCAATTTCTTATAAAGTACGCATTTCCCATGGAACAAAACGATTCCGTTTGCTCTAAAACGTTGTAAACTTACGTATTACAACAGTTCTGTCCATGGGAACAGCCTAGAATTTACTACTTCGATTGTTTCTTCTAGTTCCCCATGAACCTTAGTGAAAACTTAGCCCCGCAATAATAGTTCACCTCAATTTCTTATAAAGTACGCATTTCCTATGGAATAAAACGATTCCGTTTGCTATCAATCGTTGTAAATTTACGTATTACAACAGTTCTGTGCATGGGAAAAGCTTAGAACTTATTACTTCTATGGTTTCTTATAGTTCCCCATGAAACTTAGTGAAAACTTATCCAGCAATAATAGTTCACCTGAATTTCTTATAAAGTACGCATTCCCCTTGGAATATAACGAATCCGTTTGCTCTAAAACGTTGTAAACTTACGTATTACAACAGTTCTGTCCATGGGATCAGCTTATAACTTATTACTTCGATCGTTTCTTATAGTTCCCTATGAAACTTAGTGAAAACTTAGCCTCGCAATAAGAGTTCACCTCAATTTCTTATAAAGTACGCATTTCCCATGGAATAAAACGATTCCATTTGCTCTAAAACGTTGTTAACTTACGTATTACAACAGTTCTGTCCATGGGAATAGCTTAAAACTTATTACTTCGATGGTTTCTTATAGTTCCCCATGAAACTTAGTGAAAACTTAGCCCCGCAATAATAGTTCACCTCAATTTCTTATAAAGTACGCATTTCCTATGGAATAAAACGATTCTGTTTGCTATAAATCGTTGTAAATTTACGTATTACAACAGTTCTGTCCATGGGAACAGCTTAGAACTTATTACTTCCATGGTTTCTTATAGTTCCCAATAAAACTTAGTGAAAACTTATCCAGCAATAATAGTTCACCTCAATTTCTTATAATGTACGCATTTCCCATGGAATAAAACGATTCCGTTTGCTCTAAAACGTTGTAAACTTACGTATTACAACAGTTCTGTCCATGGGAACAGCTTAGAACTTATTACTTCGATAGTTTCTTATAGTTCCCCATGAAACTTAGTGAAAACTTATCCCGCAATAATATTTCACCTCAATTTCTTATAAAGTACGCATTTCCCATGGAACAAAACGATTCCGTTTGCTCTAAAACGTTGTAAACTTACGTATTACAACAGTTCTGTCCATGGGAACAGCCTAGAATTTATTACTTCTATTGTTTCTTATAGTTCCCCATGAACCTTAGTGAAAACTTAGCCCCGCAATAATAGTTCACCTCAATTTCTTATAAAGTACGCATTTCCAATGGAATAAAACGATTCCGTTTGCTATAAATCGTTGTAAATTTACGTATTACAACAGTTCTGTGCATGGGAACAGCTTAGAACTTATTACTTCTATGGTTTCTTATAGTTCCCCATGAAACTTAGTGAAAACTTATCCAGCAATAATAGTTCACCTGAATTTCTTATAAAGTACGCATTCCCCTTGGAATATAACGAATCCGTTTGCTCTAAAACGTTGTAAACTTACGTATTACAACAGTTCTGTCCATGGGAACAGCTTATAACTTATTACTTCGATCGTTTCTTATAGTTCCCTATGAAACTTAGTGAAAACTTAGCCTCGCAATAAGAGTTCACCTCAATTTCTTATAAAGTACGCATTTCCCATGGAATAAAACGATTCCATTTGCTGTAAAACGTTGTTAACTTACGTATTACAACAGTTCTGTCCATGGGAATAGCTTAAAACTTATTACTTCGATGGTTTCTTATAGTTCCCCATGAAACTTAGTGAAAACTTAGCCCCGCAATAATAGTTCACCTCAATTTCTTATAAAGTACGCATTTCCTATGGAATAAAACGATTCTGTTTGCTATAAATCGTTGTAAATTTACGTATTACAAAAGTTCTGTCCATGGGAACAGCTTAGAACTTATTACTTCCATGGTTTCTTATAGTTCCCAATAAAACTTAGTGAAAACTTATCCAGCAATAATAGTTCACCTCAATTTCTTATAATGTACGCATTTCCCATGGAATAAAACGATTCCGTTTGCTCTAAAACGTTGTAAACTTACGTATTACAACAGTTCTGTCCATGGGAACAGCTTAGAACTTATTACTTCGATAGTTTCTTATAGTTCCCCATGAAACTTAGTGAAAACTTATCCCGCAATAATATTTCACCTCAATTTCTTATAAAGTACGCATTCCCCTTGGAATAAAACGAATCCGTTTGCTCTAAAACGTTGTAAACTAACGTATTACAACAGTTCTGTCCATGGGAACAGCTTATAACTTATTACTTCGATCGTTTCTTATAGTTCCCCATGAAACTTAGTGAAAACTTAGCCTCGCAATAAGAGTTCACCTCAATTTCTTATAAAGTACGCTATTCCCATGGAATAAAACGATTCCATTTGCTCTAAAACGTTGTTAACTTACGTATTACAACAGTTCTGTCCATGGGAATAGCTTAAAACTTATTACTTCGATGGTTTCTTATAGTTCCCCATGAAACTTAGGGAAAAGTTAGCCCCGCAAAAAGAGTTCACCTCAATTTCTTATAAAGTACGCATTTCCCATGAAATAAAACGATTCCGTTTGCTCTAAAACGTTGTAAACTTACGTATTACAACAGTTCTGTCAATTGGAACAGCTTAAAACTTATTACTTCGATGGTTTCTTATAATTCCCCATGAAACTTAGTGAAAAGTTAGCCCCGCAATAAGAGTTCACCTCAATTTCTTATAAAGTACGCATTTCCCATGGAATAAAACGATTCTGTTTCCTCTAAAACGTTGTAAACTTACGTATTACAACAGTTCTGTCTATGGGAACAGCTTAGAACTTATTACTCCAATGATTTCTTATAGTTCCCCATGAAACTTAGTGAAAACCTAGCACCGCAATAAGAGTTTACCTCAATTTCTTAAAAAGTACGCATTTCCCATGGAATAAAACGATTCCGTTTGCTCTAAAACGTTGTATACTTACGTATTACAACAGTTCTGTCAATGGGAATAGCTTACAATTTATTACTTCGATGGTTTCTTATAGTTCTTCATGATACTTAGTGAAAACTTAGCCCCGCGATAAGAGTTCACCTCAATTTCTTATAAAGTACGCATTTCCCATGGAATAAAACGATTCTGTTTGCTCTAAAACGTTGTAAACTTACGTATTTCAACAGTTCTGTCCATGGGAACAGCTTAAAACTTATTACATCGATGGTTTCTTATAGTTCCCCATAACATTTAGTGAAAACTTAGCCCCACAATAAGAGTTCACCTCAATTTCTTATAAAGTACGCATTTTCCATGGAATAAAACGATTCTGTTTGTTTCAAAAACGTTGTAAACTTACGTATTACAACAGTTCAGTCCATGGGAATAACTTACAACTTATTACTTCGATGGTTTCTTATATTTCCCCATGAAACTTAATGAAAACTTAGCCCCGCAATAAGAGTTCACCTCAATTTCTTATAAAGTACGCATTTCCCATGGAATAAAACGATTCTGTTTCCTCTAAAACGTTGTAAACTTATGTATTACAACAGTTCTGTCAATGGGGACAGCTTAGAACTTATTACTCCGATGGTTTCTTATACTTCCCAATGAAACTTAGTGAAATCTTAGCCTCGCAATAATAGTTCACCTCAATTTCTTATAAAATACGCATTTCCCATGGAATAAAACGAATCCGTTTGCTCTAAAACGTTGTAAACTTACGTATTACAACAGTTCTGTCTATGGGAACAGCTTATAACTTATTACTTCGATCGTTTCTTATAGTTCCCCATGAAACTTAGTGAAAACTTAGCCTAGCAATAAGAGTTCACCTCAATTTCTTATAAAGTACGCATTTCCCATGGAATAAAACGATTCCATTTGCTCTAAAACGTTGTAAACTTACGTATTACAACAGTTCTGTCCATGGGAATAGCTTAAAACTTATTACTTCAATGGTTTCTTATAGTTCCCCATGAAACTTAGGGAAAAGTTAGCCCCGCAAAAAGAGTTCACCTCAATTTCTTATAAAGTACGCATTTCCCATGAAATAAAACGATTCCGTTTGCTCTAAAACGTTGTAAACTTACGTATTACAACAGCTCTGTCAATGGGAACAGCTTAAAACTTATTACTTCGATGGTTTCTTATAGTTCCCCATAACACTTAGTGAAAACTTAGCACCGCAGAAGAGTTTACCTCAATTTCTTATAAAGTACGCATTTCCCATGAAATAAAACGATTCGTTTTGCTCTAAAAGGTTGTAAACTTACGTATTACAACAGTTCTGTCCATGGGAATAAATTGCAACTTATTACTTCGATGGTTTCTTATAATTCCCCATGAAACTTAGTGAAAAGTTAGCCCCGCAATAAGAGTTCACCTCGATTTCTTATAAAGTACGCATTTCCGATGGAATAAAACGATTCCGTTTGCTCTAAAACGTTGTAAACTTACGTATTACAACAGTTCTGTCCATGGGAACAGCTTAGAACTTATTACTCCGATGGTTTCTTATACTTCCCAATGAAACTTAGTGAAAACTTAGCCACGCAATAATAGTTCAACTCAATTTCTTATAAAATACGCATTTCCCATGGAATAAAACGATTCCGTTTGCTCTAAAACGTTGTAATATTACGTTTTACAACAGTTCTGTCCATGGGAACAGCTTAGAACTTATTACTTCGATGGTGTCTTTTGGCTCCCCATGAAACTTAGTGAAAAATTAGTCCCGCAATAAGAGTTTCCCTCAATTTCTTATAAAGTACGCATTCCCCTTGGAATAAAACGAATCCGTTTGCTCTTAAATGTTGTAAACTTACGTATTACAACAGTTCTGTCCATGGGAACAGCTTAAAACCTTATTACTTCGATGGTTTTTTATAGTTCCCCATGAAACTTAGTGAAAACTTAGCCCTGCAATAATAGTTCACCTCAATTTCTTATAAAGTACGCATTTCCCATGGAATAAAACGATTCCGTTTGCTCTAAAACGTTGTAAACTTACGTATTACAACAGTTCTGTCCATGGGAATAGCTTACAACTTATTACTTCGATGGTTTCTTATAGTTCCCCATGAAACTTAATGAAAACTTAGCCCCACAATAAGAGGTCACCTCAATTTCTTATAAAGTACGCATTTCCCCTGGAAAAAAACGATTCTGTTTGCTTTAAAACGTTATAAACTTACGTATTACAACAGTTCTGTCCATGGGAATAGCTTACAACTTATTTCTTCGATGGATTCTTATAGTTCCCCATGAAACTTAATGAAAACTTAGCCCCACAATAAGAGTTCACCTCAATTTCTTATAAAGTACGCATTTCCCATGGAATAAAACGATTCCGTTTGCTATAAAACGTTGTAAACTTACGTATTACAACAGTTCTGTCCATGGGAATAGCTTAGAACTTATTACTTCGATGATTTCTTATAGTTCCCCATGAAACTTAGTGAAAACTTAGCACCGCAATAAGAGTTTACCTCAATTTCTTAAAAAGTACGCATTTCCCATGGAATAAAACGATTCCGTTTGCTCTAAAACGTTGTAAACTTACGTATTACAACAGTTCCGTCAATGGGAACAGTTTACAACTTATTACTTCGATGGTTTCTTATAGTTCCCCATGAAACTTAGTGAAAACTTAGCCCCGCGATAAGAGTTCACCTCCATTTCTTATAAAGTACGCATTTCCCATGGAATAAAACGATTCTGTTTGCTCTAAAACGTTGTAAACTTACGTATTTCAACAGTTCTGTCCATGGGAACACCTTAAAACTTATTACTTCGATGGTTTCTTATAGTTCTCCATAACACTTAGTGAAAACTTAGCCCCACAATAAGAGTTCACCTCAATTTCTTATAAAGTACAAATTTCCTATGGAATAAAACGATTCCGTTTGTTCTAAAACGTTGTAAACTTACGTATTACAACAGTTCAGTCCATGGGAATAACTTACAACTTATTACTTCGATAGTTTCTTATAGTTCCCCATGAAACTTAATGAAAACTTAGCCCCGCAATACAAGTTCACCTCAATTTCTTATAAAGTACGCATTTCCCATGGAATAAAACGATTCTGTTTCCTCTAAAACGTTGTAAACTTACGTATTACAACAGTTCTGTCCATGGGAACAGCTTAGAACTTATTACTCCGATGGTTTCTTATACTTCCCAATGAAACTTAGTGAAAACTTGGCCCCGCAATAATAGTTCACCTCAATTTCTTATAAAATACGCATTTCCCATGGAATAAAACGATTCCGTTTGCTCTAAAACGTTGTAATATTACGTTTTACAACAGTTCTGTCCATGGGAACAGCTTAGAACTTATTACTTCGATGGTGTCTTTTGGCTCCCCATGAAACTTAGTGAAAAATTAGCCCCGCAATAAGAGTTTACCTTAATTTCTTATAAAGTACGCATTCCCCTTGGAATAAAACGAATCCGTTTGCTCTTAAATGTTGTAAACTTACGTATTACAACAGTTCTGTCCATGGGAACAGCTTAAAACCTTATTACTTCGATGGTTTTTTATAGTTCCCCATGAAACTTAGTGAAAACTTAGCCCTGCAATAATAGTACACCTCAATTTCTTATAAAGTACGCATTTCCCATGGAATAAAACGATTCCGTTTGCTCTAAAACGTTGTAAACTTAGGTATTACAACAGTTCTGTCCATGGGAACAGCTTAGAACTTATTACTTCCATGGTTTCTTATAGTTCTCCATGAAACTTAGTGAAAACTTAGCCCCGCAATAAAAGTTCACCTCAATTTCTTATAAGGTACGCATTTCCCATGGAATAAAACGATTCCGTTTGCTCTAAAACGTTGTAAACTTACGTATTACAACAGTTCTGTCCATGGGAACAGCTTAGAACTTATTACTTCGATGGTTTCTTATAGTTCCCCATGAAATTTAGTGAAAACTTAGCCTCGCAATAAGAGTTCACCTCAATTTCTTATAAAGTACGCATTTCCCATGAAATAAAACGATTTCGTTTGCTCTAAAACGTTGTAAACTTACGTATTACAACAGTTCTGTCCATGGGAATAGCTTAGAACTTATTACTTCGATGATTTCTTATAGTTCCCCATGAAAGTTAGTGAAAACTTCGCCCCGCATTAAGAGTTTACCTCAATTTCTTAAAAAGTACGCATTTCCCATGGAATAAAACGATTCCGTTTCATCTAAAACGTTGTAAACTTACGTATTACAACAGTTCTGTCAATTGGAATAGCTTACAACTTATTACTTCGATGGTTTCTTATAGTTCCCCATGAACCTTAGTGAAAACTTAGCCCCGCGATAAGAGTTCACCTCAATTTCTTATAAAGTACGCATTTCCCATGGAATAAAACGATTCTGTTTGCTCTAAAACGTTGTAAACTTACGTATTACAAAAGTTGTGTAAATGGGAACAGCTTAAAACTTATTACCTCGATGGTTTCTTATAGTTCCCCATAGCACTTACTGAAAACTTAGCACCGCAATAAGAGTTCACCTCAATTTCTTATAAAGTACGCATTTCCCATGGAATAAAACGATTCCGTTTGTTCTAAAACGTTGTAAACTTACGTATTACAACAGTTCTGTCCATGGGAATAACTTACAACTAATTACTTCGATGGTTTCTTATAGTTCCCCAAGAAACTTAGTGAAAACTTAGCCCCGCAATAAGAGTTCACCTCAATTTCTTATAAAGTACGCATTTCCCATGGAATAAAACGATTCTGTTTGCTCTAGAACGTTGTAAACTTACGTATTACAACAGTTCTGTCCATGGGAACAGCTTAGAACTTATTACTTCGATGGTTTCATATAGTTCCCCATAACACTTAGTGAAAACTTAGCACCGTAATAAGAGTTCACCTCAATTTCTTATAAAGTACGCATTTCCCATGGAATAAAACGATTCCGTTTGTTCTAAAACGTTTTAAACTTACGTGTTACAACAGTTCTGTCCATGGGAACAGCTTAGAACTTATTACTTCGATGGTTTCTTATAGTTCCCAATAACACTTTGTGAAAACTTAGCACCGTAATAAGAGTTCACCTCAATTTCTTATAAAGTACGCATTTCCCATGGAATAAAACGATTCCGTTTGTTCTAATATGTTGTAAACTTACGTATTACAACAGTTCTGTCCATGGGAACAGCTTAGAACTTATTACTTTGATGGTTTCTTATAGTTCCCCATAACACTTAGTGAAAATTTAGCACCGTAATAAGAGTTCACCTCAATTTCTTATAAAGTACGCATTTCCCATGGAATAAAACGATTCCGTTTGTTCTTAAACGTTGTAAACTTACGTATTACAACAGTTCTGTTCATGGGAATAACTTACAACTTATTACTTCGATGGTTTCTTATAGTTCCCCATGAAACTTAGTGAGAAGTTAGCCCCGCAATAAGAGTTCACCTCAATTTCTTATAAAGTACGCATTTCCCATGGAATTAAACGATTCCGTTTGCTCTTAAACATTGTAAACGTACGTATTACAACAGTTCTGTCAATTGGAACAGCTTAGAACTTATTACTTCGATGGTTTCTTATAGTTCCCCATAACACTTAGTACAGTAATTTACGCTAGTAAATTAAGTTTAACGCCATGCTACTATTTATTTGAAATACAACCCCCTGGATCGCTGAACTCCCTCAGGTACCAACTCCTAGTCCCAGTCCCCACACCATGCAAGCATGTGGTCTTGTTCGCCATCTTGTTCCATTGCAACTACGAGTCCTGCTGTCTTTTCGAACAAGTCAAGGGGATGCGTGTTAAATCACTGAAACAAGAGCATGGTAGACTCCATCGAGAGATCACATCATCACGTACAGATATTTGGGCGCGAAAAAGAAAAGAGTTGAAAATGTGGGCTGTTTGGTTACACGCCTGCCAAACGCAGTTCGGCTGAGTTGGCCTAATTGCTATCACTTCACCAAGATTGAAGCTACCCAAGACGATGCATGATTCACTCAACTCTTGCCTGGCATCAAATCATAACTAGAACTTATAGTAATTCGGATTGACGTTACCAAATAGTGATGGACAACAACTAAAAGCAGGAGACTGAAACCCCAATAGGGCGAAATCAGAACCATCAGTTGCAAGCCGTCAAGACAAAGGCAAGAAGACAAAGACTAACAAAGAGGGTGTAAAAGGCGTTCTAAATTCACAAAGACTGCTCATGAACAGATTCGGTCAAGTGCTTGAAAATCTACTTGATTTACAACAACATCAACTTCAGGGAAATTTTATTCGAAGAGGAAGCTACATACACTCTAATGTTATAAGAACAATTTTATAAGAACACCAGCCTCACATTTGGCCAAAAGTTAAGAACAAGCGAAGAACAAACTGAAGCAGAACATTCTTGGCTAAATACGATAATTTTATGAAATGACGAAAAAACTTAGAAATAATTACAAAACAAGCACATATGCAACACAAAGATAATGTCCCATGGTCAAGAGAGCATAAATTTGCAACAATTAATACGTTAATAGCAAAAAAGGCTTCCTATTGAATGTAAAAGTAATCAATGACAATGGAAATTGAAATTTGCATAATGAATCCCTGAGGACTGAAGAGATTGGAGTCAGGCAACACAAACAGCAGCGTTATTGGCAACCAAGAAGACCAGATTGCAAATATTCTAGATTTCTAAAGGGAAGAACGTCTCGCTGGAGCGAGTCTCAAATGATCATTTGCAGCCATCACAATGAAAAGAAAAACAATCAAAAATACAAAAGCGCAAAAACTGGCAACTTTATCAGCTGCTCATAACAAGAATTGAAAACCATGGGTTTAAAGGTATCTAGTCATAATTACCACATTCATACAAACCTTCTGACACATTACTTTGTTTTATAGGATTATTCAGAGATCCCAAACTCTGAATAAAATGGCAACAGTAATTTTTGCTCTGATTTTGTGTTTTAAAGGTGACATAAACTAAACTACAAGAATTCGATGCAAAACAGCTAGCATTACCCATGCAGGTAAACATGAAACAAAATTCATCTCAATCCCATCTCATTGATGTATTCCGTTGCAGCTCCTTAGATAACAACATCACACTGAAGTTTTAGGGAAAAAACGTGGGTGAATGTACCTGTAACAACAACAGCAGGCCTAAGTCATTATAGGAGAAGAACACACAAACTTGCTCGTGAATACAACAAGATTGACAAATTTTTATATGAAGCAGTGTGCTTTCAGTTTTCCCCACCTCCCCTATTTTTTTTTCCTTGCAGGTACAAAAAACTTACTCAGATAATTGCTTGCAAAATCACCAGTTCCCCCCCCCCCTATTTTCTATTAACACCCCTGTCTCACCGTCCTTTTTCTTCCTGCCTTTGCAAGCACCACCAAAGTGACAGGATAACATCACACCCTGTGGCAGGAACACATGGAGGAAAATAAATGTGGAAGAGAACAATGTGCAATCCCCTATTGACTATCTTAACTTTCCTTTTGTTTTTCCTTTTCCTGCAGATAAAAACTCACACACAAAAAAAAAGACCTAGGCAATATAAAGATTTGTATTGAATTTTGATAATGAACACCAAGAGAAGACAGCATCAACAAAAGATCTAATACTTCTCGCAAGCAAACTAACCCCCTGCCCCTTTAATTGCGCTTGTTTATTGCATACCTTCTTTGCAGGTTCAATGAACACTCAAGATCATGCCCCTACTCTGGGCATCAACAAAAGTTACAGGAGAAGGTCTTATGACACTAACTATAAAAAAGGAAAAAATAACATGTTTGTTGGTAGATTGTGCAATCCCCTATTGACTATCTTAACTTTCCTTTTGTTTTTTCTTTTTCCTACAGAAAAGAACTTACAAAAAAAAGACCTGGGCAATAAAATGATTTGTATTGAACAGTGGCTAAGAATTTTGATAATGAATGCCAAGAGAAGACAGCATCAACAAAAGATCTAAGACTGCTCGCAAGCAAACTAACCCCCTGCCCTTTTCATGGTGCTTGTTATTGCATACCTTCTTTGCAGGTTCAATGAACAATCAAGATCATGCCCCTACTCTGGGGATCAACAAAAATTACAGGAGAAGGTCTTATGACACTAACTATAAAGAATGATAAAATAACATGTTTGTTGGTAGTTTGTGCAACCCCCTATTGACTATCTTAACTTAACTTGGTTTTTCCTTTTCCTGCAGATAAAAACTCACACAAAAGAAAAACACCTGGACAATATAATGATTTGTATTGAACAGTGGCTAAGAATTTCGATAATGAACGCCAAGAGAAGACAGCATCAACAAAAAATCTAAGACTGCTCGCAAGCAAACTAACCCCCTGCCCCTTTCATGGTGCTTGTTTACTGCATACTTTCCTTGCAGGTTCAATGTACACGCAAGATCATGCCCCTACTCTAGGCATCAACAAAAATTACAGGAGAAGGTCTCATGACAATAACTATAAAGAAGGATAGAATAATATGTTTGTTGGTAGATTGTGCAATCCCCTGCGCATCCTATCTTCTATCCTTGTGTTGCATTGTGTACAAACTTGCATGAAAAAAAAAAAAAATTTGTCATCTTTGAATTTGTTACAGGATACAGAACCTATTGAAATGAAGTAATGACAAAAGAATATAAAAATTCCAGGATCCTCTCCAGAAGGTAAAAAAATAACATAATCTTAGGTGGCACCATGGCAAGCCAAGCAGCAGCAACACACTGTGAAAGCATATGAAACACACTGCTTTTGCTGCAACCAAGTGGTCATTGTCTGTTGTAGCCGATTTTATAAGAAAAAAATTCTCAGTTATGGTTAGAATAGCCAAGTCTCTCGCTTCTTATTTTTCTTTCAACAGGTATCCAGAACTGCAAAGTCCAGAAAAAACAAAAAAGAAAAGGATACCACAGAATAAACACCTCACTTTTTCAGGATTTGCTGTAGCATCTTCAGAAAAAAGAAGGAACATTTTGAGTGATCATTTACACCTCAACCAAATAAAGGACAAGGGCGCATGACCAGCAAAGATGTTGCGTAATGTATATTATACCCTCAACCACATGAAGGAAAAGGGAGTACAACCAGTAAAAGTGAAAGGCATTATGTATACAATTACCCTCAACCAAATGAAGGATAAGAGGGTACAACCAGTTATAGCGGCTATGCATTATGTAGGCAATTACCCTCAATGGAATAAAGAAAAAGGGGGTACAACGAAAAAGGGGCATTCGTTATGTAGGTAATTACCCTCAACGGAATGAAGGAAAAGGGGGTACAATCAGTGGTGATGGAGAACAATTGTATGGTCACAGTGAGAGTTTCTCAATATGAAGCGGGTATGACTTTGGTGCATCGTAAAATACACCATGCAGTGCGGGATGCGGGTGGCTTTGGGGCGTATCTTGGCGCGTATCTTGGCGGTTCTTGGCCGCCCTTCAAAATGGCGGCATATATTATAGTGGATATTTACATTATAGATCGAGTTGTAGTATTATTTGTAATTGTTTATACCATCTCTTTGCCTACAAGTCCCCAACCGAATGAAGGAGAAGGGGCACAACTAGCACCGTTTGATATCCTCAACCGAATGACGGGGAAGAGGATCCGCAATTAGTTAAATATCCTCAACCGAGTGACGGGGAAGAGGATCCGCAATTAGTTAAATATCCTCAACCGAATAACGGAGAAGAGGATCCGCAATTGGTTAGATATAATAGCGAATTGAAAAGATACGACCCCAATTGCTGCCAAACGCATCGTCTATCTCAATGTGTTTCTACTGGTGTTGCATGGGCTAATCACATGGCATTGACTATTTACTAGCTGCAAATGTGCCCATCTGTCACTGCTCAGTTAGTAGCGCAGGGCGTTAATACAGTAATTTACGCTAGTAAATTAAGTTTAACGCCATGCTACTATTTATTTGAAATACAACCCCCTGGATCGCTGAACTCCCTCAGGTACTAACTCCTAGTCCCAGTCCCCACACCATGCAAGCATGTGGTCTTGTTCGCCATCTTGTTCCATTGCAACTACGAGTCCTGCTGTCTTTTCCCCACCCTTCCCACCCTTGGGTCGTATCAAATTCCCAAGGCCCTGAAGTGGCATCCCCGTCGGTTCTTGGCCGCCCTTCAAAATGGCGGCATATATTATAGTGGATATTTACATTATAGATCGAGTTGTAGTATTATTTGTAATTGTTTATACCATCTCTTTGCCTACAAGTCCCCAACCGAATGAAGGAGAAGGGGCACAACTAGCACCGTTTGATATCCTCAACCGAATGACGGGGAAGAGGATCCGCAATTAGTTAAATATCCTCAACCGAGTGACGGGGAAGAGGATCCGCAATTAGTTAAATATCCTCAACCGAATAACGGAGAAGAGGATCCGCAATTAGTTAGATATAATAGCGAATTGAAAAGATACGACCCCAATTGCTGCCAAACGCATCGTCTATCTCAATGTGTTTCTACTGGTGTTGCATGGGCTAATCACATGGCATTGACTATTTACTAGCTGCAAATGTGCCCATCTGTCACTGCTCAGTTAGTAGCGCAGGGCGTTAATGAATACTTAACCCTGCAATAAGAGTTCACCTTAATTTCTTATAAAGTACGCATTTCCCGTGGAATAAAACGATTCCGTTTGATCTAAAACGTTGTAAACTTACGTATTACAACAGTACTGTCCATGGGAACAGCTTAGAACCTATTACTTCGATGGTTTCTTATAGTTCCCCATGAAACTTAGTGAGAACTTTGCCTCGCAATAAGAGTTCACCTCAATTTCTTATAAAGTACGCATTTCCCATGGAATAAAACGATTCCATTTGCTCTAAAACGTTGTAAACTTACGTATTACAACAGTTCTGTCCATGGGAATAGCTTACAACTTATTACTTCGATGGTTTCTTATAGTTCCCCATGAAACTTAATGAAAACTTTGCCCCACAATAAGAGTTCACCTCAATTTCTTATAAAGTACGCATTTCCCATGGAATAAAACGATTCTGTTTGCTCTTAAACATTGTAAACGTACGTATTACAACAGTTCTGTCAATTGGAACAGCTTAGAATTTATTACTTCGATGGTTTCTTACAGTTCCCCATAACACTTAGTGAAAACTTAGCCCTGCAATAAGAGTTCACCTTAATTTCTTATAAAGTACGCATTTCCCGTGGAATAAAACGATTCCGTTTGATCTAAAACGTTGTAAACTTACGTATTACAACAGTACTGTCCATGGGAACAGCTTAGAACCTATTACTTCGATGGTTTCTTATAGTTCCCCATGAAACTTAGTCAGAACTTTGCCTCGCAATAAGAGTTCACCTCAATTTCTTATAAAGTACGCATTTCCCATGGAATAAAACGATTCCATTTGCTCTAAAACGTTGTAAACTTACGTATTACAACAGTTCTGTCCATGGGAATAGCTTACAACTTATTACTTCGATGGTTTCTTATAGTTCCCCATGAAACTTAATGAAAACTTAGCCCCACAATAAGAGTTCACCTCAATTTCTTATAAAGTACGCATTTCCCATGGAATAAAACGATTCTGTTTGCTCTAAAACGTTGTAAACTTAAGTATTACAACAGTTCTGTCCATGGGAACAGCTTAGAACTTATTACTTCGATGGTTTCTTATAGTTCCCCATAACACATTGTGAAAACTTAGCACCGTAATAAGAGTTCACCTCAATTTCTTATAAAGTACGCATTTCCCATGGAATAAAACGATTCCGTTTGTTCTAAAACGTTGTAAACTTACGTATTACAACAGTTCTGTCCATGGGAACAGCTTAGAACTTATTACTTTGATGGTTTCTTAAAGTTCCCCATAACACTTAGTGAAAACTTAGCGCCGTAATAAGAGTTCACCTCAATTTCTTATAAAGTACGCATTTCCCATGGAATAAAACGATTCCGTTTGTTCTAAAACGTTGTAAACTTACGTATTACTACAGTTCTGTTCATGGGAATAACTTACAACTTATTACTTCGATGGTTTCTTATAGTTCCCCATGAAACTTAGTGAAAAGTTAGCCCCGCAATAAGAGTTCACCTCGATTTCTTATAAAGTACGCATTTTCCATGGAATTAAACGATTCTGTTTGCTCTTAAACATTGTAAACGTACGTATTACAACAGTTCTGTCAATTGGAACAGCTTAGAATTTATTACTTCGATGGTTTCTTACAGTTCCCCATAACACTTAGTGAAAACTTAGCCCTGCAATAAGAGTTCACCTTAATTTCTTATAAAGTACGCATTTCCCGTGGAATAAAACGATTCCGTTTGATCTAAAACGTTGTAAACTTACGTATTACAACAGTACTGTCCATGGGAACAGCTTAGAACCTATTACTTCGATGGTTTCTTATAGTTCCCCATGAAACTTAGTCAGAACTTTGCCTCGCAATAAGAGTTCACCTCAATTTCTTATAAAGTACGCATTTCCCATGGAATAAAACGATTCCATTTGCTCTAAAACGTTGTAAACTTACGTATTACAACAGTTCTGTCCATGGGAATAGCTTACAACTTATTACTTCGATGGTTTCTTATAGTTCCCCATGAAACTTAATGAAAACTTAGCCCCACAATAAGAGTTCACCTCAATTTCTTATAAAGTACGCATTTCCCATGGAATAAAACGATTCTGTTTGCTCTAAAACGTTGTAAACTTAAGTATTACAACAGTTCTGTCCATGGGAACAGCTTAGAACTTATTACTTCGATGGTTTCTTATAGTTCCCCATAACACATTGTGAAAACTTAGCACCGTAATAAGAGTTCACCTCAATTTCTTATAAAGTACGCATTTCCCATGGAATAAAACGATTCCGTTTGTTCTAAAACGTTGTAAACTTACGTATTACAACAGTTCTGTCCATGGGAACAGCTTAGAACTTATTACTTTGATGGTTTCTTAAAGTTCCCCATAACACTTAGTGAAAACTTAGCGCCGTAATAAGAGTTCACCTCAATTTCTTATAAAGTACGCATTTCCCATGGAATAAAACGATTCCGTTTGTTCTTAAACGTTGTAAACTTACGTATTACAACAGTTCTGTTCATGGGAATAACTTACAACTTATTACTTCGATGGTTTCTTATAGTTCCCCATGAAACTTAGTGAAAAGTTAGCCCCGCAATAAGAGTTCACCTCGATTTCTTATAAAGTACGCATTTCCCATGGAATTAAACAATTCCGTTTGCTCTTAAACATTGTAAACTTACGTATTACAACAGTTCTGTCAATGGGAACAGCTTAGAACTTATTACTTCGATGGTTTCTTATAGTTCCCCATAACACTTAGTGAAAACTTAGCCCTGCAATAAGAGTTCACCTTAATTTCTTATAAAGTACGCATTTCCCGTGGAATAAAACGATTCCGTTTGATCTAAAACGTTCTAAACTTACGTATTACAACAGTTCTGTCCATGGGAACAGCTTAGAACCTATTACTTCGATGGTTTCTTATAGTTCCCCATGAAACTTAGTGAGAACTTTGCCTCGCAATAAGAGTTCACCTCAATTTCTTATAAAGTACGCATTTCCCATGGAATAAAACGATTCCATTTGCTCTAAAACGTTGTAAACTTATGTATTACAACAGTTCTGTTCATGGGAATAGCTTACAACTTATTACTTCGATGGTTTCTTATAGTTCCCCATGAAACTTAATGAAAACTTAGCCCCACAATAAGAGTTCACCTCAATTTCTTATAAAGTACGCATTTCCCATGGAATAAAACGATTCTGTTTGCTCTAAAACGTTGTAAACTTACGTATTACAACAGTTCTGTCCATGGGAATAGCTTACAACTTATTACTTCGATGGTTTCTTATAGTTCCCCATGAAACTTAATGAAAACTTAGCCCCACAATAAGAGTTCACCTCAATTTCTTATAAAGTACGCATTTCCCATGGAATAAAACGATTCTGTTTGCTCTAAAACGTTGTAAACTTAAGTATTACAACAGTTCTGTCCATGGGAACAGCTTAGAACTTATTACTTCGATGGTTTCTTATAGTTCCCCATAACACTTTGTGAAAACTTAGCACCGTAATAAGAGTTCACCTCAATTTCTTATAAAGTACGCATTTCCCATGGAATAAAACGATTCCGTTTGTTCTAAAACGTTGTAAACTTACGTATTACAACAGTTCTGTTCATGGGAATAACTTACAACTTATTACTTCGATTGTTTCTTATAGTTCCCCATGAAACTTAGTGAAAAGTTAGCCCCGCAATAAGAGTTCACCTCGATTTCTTATAAAGTACGCATTTTCCATGGAATTAAACGATTCTGTTTGCTCTTAAACATTGTAAACGTACGTATTACAACAGTTCTGTCAATTGGAACAGCTTAGAATTTATTACTTCGATGGTTTCTTATAGTTCCCCATAACACTTAGTGAAAACTTAGCCCTGCAATAAGAGTTCACCTTAATTTCTTATAAAGTACGCATTTCCCGTGGAATAAAACGATTCCGTTTGATCTAAAACGTTGTAAACTTACGTATTACAACAGTACTGTCCATGGGAACAGCTTAGAACCTATTACTTCGATGGTTTCTTATAGTTCCCCATGAAACTTAGTCAGAACTTTGCCTCGCAATAAGAGTTCACCTCAATTTCTTATAAAGTACGCATTTCCCATGGAATAAAACGATTCCATTTGCTCTAAAACGTTGTAAACTTACGTATTACAACAGTTCTGTCCATGGGAATAGCTTACAACTTATTACTTCGATGGTTTCTTATAGTTCCCCATGAAACTTAATGAAAACTTAGCCCCACAATAAGAGTTCACCTCAATTTCTTATAAAGTACGCATTTCCCATGGAATAAAACGATTCTGTTTGCTCTAAAACGTTGTAAACTTAAGTATTACAACAGTTCTGTCCATGGGAACAGCTTAGAACTTATTACTTCGATGGTTTCTTATAGTTCCCCATAACACTTTGTGAAAACTTAGCACCGTAATAAGAGTTCACCTCAATTTCTTATAAAGTACGCATTTCCCATGGAATAAAACGATTCCGTTTGTTCTAAAACGTTGTAAACTTACGTATTACAACAGTTCTGCCCATGGGAACAGCTTAGAACTTATTACTTCGATGGTTTCTTAAAGTTCCCCATAACACTTAGTGAAAACTTAGCCCTGCAATAAGAGTTCACTTCAATTTCTTATAAAGTACGCATTTCCCATGGAAAAAAACGATTCCGTTTGCTCTAAAACATTGTAAAATAACGTATTACAACAGTTCTGTCCATGGGAACAGCTTATAACTTATTACTTCGATGGTGTCTTTTAGTTCCCCATGAGACTTAGTGAAAAATTAGCCCCGCAATAAGAGTTTACCTCAATTTCTTATAAAGTACGCATTCCCCTTGGAATAAAACGATTCCGTTTGCTCTTAAACTTTGTAAACTTACGTATTACAACAGTTCTGTCCATGGGAACAGCTGAAAACCTTATTACTTCGATGGTTTTTTATAGTTCCCCATGAAACTTAGTGAAAACATAGCCCTGCAATAATAGTTCACCTCAATTTCTTATAAAGTACGCATTTCCCATGGAATAAAACGATTCCATTTGCTCTAAAACGTTGTAAAGTTACGTATTACAACAGTTCTGTCAATGGGAACAGCTTAGAACTTATTACTTCAATGGTTTCTTATAGTTCCCCGTGAAACTTAGTGAAAACTTAGCCCCGCAATAAGAGTTCACCTCAATTTCTTATAAAGTACGCATTTCCCATGGAATAAAACGATTCTGTTTGCTCTAAAACGTTGTAAACTTACATATTACAACAGTTCTGTCCATGGTAACAGCTTAAACTTATTACTCCGATGGTTTCTTATACTTCCCAATGAAACTTAGTGAAAACTTAGCCCCGCAATAAGAGTTCACCTCAATTTCTTATAAAGTACGCATTTCCCATGGAATAAAACGATTCTGTTTGCTCTTAAACGTTGTAAACTTACGTATTACAACAGTTCTGTTCATGGGAATAACTTAAGTCTTATTACATCGATAGTTTCTTATAGTTCCCCATGAAACTCAGCGAAAACTTAAACTCACAATAAGAGTTCACCTCAATTTCTTCTAAAGTATGCATTTCCCATGGAATAAAACGATTCCGTTCGCTCTAAAACGTTGTAAACTTACATATTACAACAGTTCTGTCCATGGGAATAGCTTACAACTTATTACTTCGATGGTTTCTTATAGTTCCCCATGAAACTTAGGGAAAAGTTGGCCCCGCAAAAAGAGTTCATCTCAATTTCTTATAAAGTACGCATTTCCCATGGAATAAAACGATTTCGTTTGCTCTAAAACGTTGTAAACTTATGTATTACAACACTTCTGTCCATGGGAATAGCTTACAACTTATTACATCGATAGTTTCTTATAGTTCCCCATGAAACTTAGCGAAAACTTAGCCTCACAATAAGAGTTCACCTCAATTTCTTCTAAAGTACGCATTTCCCATGGAATAAAACGATTCCGTTCGCTCTAAAACGTTGTAAACTTACATATTACAACAGTTCTGTCCATGGGAATAGCTTACAACTTATTACTTCGATGGTTTCTTATAGTTCCCCATGAAACTTAGGGAAAAGTTGGCCCCGCAAAAAGAGTTCATCTCAATTTCTTATAAAGTACGCATTTCCCATGGAATAAAACGATTTCGTTTGCTCTAAAACGTTGTAAACTTATGTATTACAACACTTCTGTCCATGGGAATAGCTTAGAACTTATTACTTCGATGGTTTTTTATAGTTCCCCATGAAACTTAGTGAAAACTTAGCCCCGCGATAAGAGTTCACCTCAATTTCTTATAAAGTACGCATTTCCCATGGAATAAAACGATTCTGTTTGCTCTAAAACGTTGTAAACTTCCGTATTACAACAGTTCTGTCCATGAGAATAGCTTACAACTTATTACTTCGATGGTTTCTTATAGTTCCCTGTGAAACTTAGTGAAAACTTAGCCCGCAATAATAGTTTACCTCAATTTCTTATAAAGTACGCATTTCCCATGGAATAAAACGATTTCGTTTGCTCTAAAACGTTGTAAACTTACGTATTACAACACTTCTGTCCATGGGAATAGCTTAGAACTTATTACTTCGATGGTTTTTTATAGTTCCTCATGAAACTTAGTGAAAACTTAGCACCGCGATAAGAGTTCACCTCAATTTCTTATAAAGTACGCATTTCCCATGGAATAAAACGATTCTGTTTGCTCTAAAACGTTGTAAACTTACGTATTACAACAGTTCTGTCCATGGGAATAGCTTACAACTTATTACTTCGATGGTTTCTTATAGTTCCCCGTGAAACTTAATGAAAACTTAGCCCCGCAATAAGAGTTCACCTCAATTTCCTATAAAGTACGCATTTCCCATGGAATTAAACGATTCTGTTTGCTCTAAAACGTTGTAAACTTACGTATTACAACAGTTCTGTCCATGGGAACAGCTTAGAACTTATTACTCCGATGGTTTCTTATACTTCCCAATGAAACTTAGTGAAAACTTAGCCTTGCAATAAGAGTTCACCTCAATTTCTTATAAAGTACGCATTCCCCATGGAATAAAACGATTTTTGCTCTAAAACGTTGTAAACTTCCATATTACAACAGTTCTGTCCTTGAGAATAGCTTACAACTTATTACTTCGATGGTTTCTTATAGTTCCCTGTGAAACTTAGTGAAAACTTAGCCCGCAATAATAGTTTACCTCAATTTCTTATAAAGTACGCATTTCCCATGGAATAAAACGATTCCATTTGCTCTAAAACGTTGTAAACTTACGTATTACAACAGTTCTGTCAATGGGAACAGCTTAGAACTTATTACTTCAATGGTTTCTTATAGTTCTCCATGAAACTTAGTGAAAACTTAGCCCCGCAATAAGAGTTCACCTCAATTTCTTATAAAGTACGCATTTCCCATGGAATAAAACGATTCTGTTTGCTCTAAAACGTTGTAAACTTACATATTACAACAGTTCTGTCCATGGTAACAGCTTAAACTTATTACTCCGATGGTTTCTTATACTTCCCAATGAAACTTAGTGAAAACTTAGCCCCGCAATAAGAGTTCACCTCAAATTCTTATAAAGTACGCATTTCCCATGGAATAAAACGATTCTGTTTGCTCTTAAACGTTGTAAACTTACGTATTACAACAGTTCTGTTCATGGGAATAACTTACAACTTATTACATCGATAGTTTCTTATAGTTCCCCATGAAACTTAGCGAAAACTTAGCCTCACAATAAGAGTTCACCTCAATTTCTTCTAAAGTACGCATTTCCCATGGAATAAAACGATTCCGTTCGCTCTAAAACGTTGTAAACTTACATATTACAACAGTTCTGTCCATGGGAATAGCTTAGAACTCATTACTTCGATGGTTTCTTATAGTTCCCCATGAAACTTAGGGAAAACTTTGCCCCAGCATTAAGAGTTCACCTCAATTCCTCATAAAGTACGCATATCCCATGGAATAAAACGATTCCGTTTGCTCTAAAACGTTGTAAACTTACGTATTACAACAGTTCTGTCAATGGGAGCAGCTAAGAACTTATTACTTCGATGGTTTCTTTTAGTTCCCCATGAAACTTAGTGAAAAATTAGCCCCGCAATAAGAGTTTACCTCAAGTTCTTATAAAGTACGCATTCCCCTTGGAATAAAACGATTCCGTTTGCTCTTAAACTTTGTAAACTTACGTATTACAACAGTTCTGTCCATGGGAACAGCTGAAAACCTTATTACTTCGATGGTTTTTTATAGTTCCCCATGAAACTTAGTGAAAACATAGCCCTGTAATAATAGTTCACCTCAATTTATTATAAAGTACGCATTTCCCATGGAATAAAACGATTCCATTTGCTCTAAAACGTTGTAAACTTACGTATTACAACAGTTCTGTCGATGGGAACAGCTTAGAACTTATTACTTCAATGGTTTCTTATGGTTCCCCATGAAACTTAGTGAAAACTTAGCCCCGCAATAAGAGTTCACCTCAATTTCTTATAAAGTACGCATTTCCCATGGAATAAAACGATTCTGTTTGCTCTAAAACGTTGTAAACTTACATATTACAACAGTTCTGTTCATGGTAACAGCTTAGAACTTATTACTACGATGGTTTCTTATACTTCCCAATGAAACTTAGTGAAAACTTAGCCCCGCAATAAGAGTTCACCTCAATTTCTTATAAAGTACGCATTTCCCATGGAATAAAACGATTCTGTTTGCTCTTAAACGTTGTAAACTTACGTATTACAACAGTTCTGTTCATGGGAAGAACTTACAACTTATTACATCGATGGTTTCTTATAGTTCCCCATGAAACTTAGCGAAAACTTAGCCTCACAATAAGAGTTCATCTCAATTTCTTCTAAAGTACGCATTTCCCATGGAATAAAACGATTCCATTCGCTCTAAAACGTTGTAAACTTACGTATTACAACAGTTCTGTCCATGGGAACGGCTTAGAACTTATTAGTTCGATGGTTTCTTATAGTTCCCCAAGAAACTTAGTGAAAACTTAGCCCCGCAATAATAGTTCACCTCAATTTCTTATAAAGTACGCATTTCCAATGGAATAAAACGATTCCGTTTGCTCTAAAACATTGTAAAATAACGTATTACAACAGTTCTGTCCATGGGAACAGCTTAGAACTTATTACTTCGATGGTGTCTTTTAGTTCCCCATGAAACTTAGTGAAAAATTAGCCCCGCAATAAGAGTTTACCTCAATTTCTTATAAAGTACGCATTCCCCTTGGAATAAAACGATTCCATTTGCTCTTAAACTTTGTAAACTTACGTATTACAACAGTTCTGTCCATGGGAACAGCTGAAAACCTTATTACTTCGATGGTTTTTTATAGTTCCCCATGAAACTTAGTGAAAACATAGCCCTGCAATAATAGTTCACCTCAATTTCTTATAAAGTACGCATTTCCCATGGAATAAAACGATTCCATTTGCTCTAAAACGTTGTAAACTTACGTATTACAACAGTTCTGTCAATGGGAACAGCTTAGAACTTATTACTTCAATGGTTTCTTATAGTTCCCCATGAAACTTAGTGAAAACTTAGCCCCGCAATAAGAGTTCACCTCAATTTCTTATAAAGTACGCATTTCCTATGGAATAAAACGATTCTATTTGCTCTTAAACGTTGTAAACTTACGTATTACAACAGTTCTGTTCATGGGAATAACTTACAACTTATTACATCGATAGTTTCTTATAGTTCCCCATGAAACTTAGCGAAAACTTAGCCTCACAATAAGAGTTCACCTCAATTTCTTCTAAAGTACGCATTTCCCATGGAATAAAACGATTCCGTTCGCTCTAAAACGTTGTAAACTTACATATTACAACAGTTCTGTCCATGGGAATAGCTTACAACTTATTACTTCGATGGTTTCTTATAGTTCCCCATGAAACTTAGGGAAAAGTTGGCCCCGCAAAAAGAGTTCATCTCAATTTCTTATAAAGTACGCATTTCCCATGGAATAAAACGATTTCGTTTGCTCTAAAACGTTGTAAACTTATGTATTACAACACTTCTGTCCATGGGAATAGCTTAGAACTTATTACTTCGATGGTTTTTTATAGTTCCCCATGAAACTTAGTGAAAACTTAGCCCCGCGATAAGAGTTCACCTCAATTCCTTATAAAGTACGCATTTCCCATGGAATAAAACGATTCTGTTTGCTCTAAAACGTTGTGAACTTCCGTATTACAACAGTTCTGTCGATGGGAACAGCTTAGAACTTATTAATTCAATGGTTTCTTATGGTTCCCCATGAAACTTAGTGAAAACTTAGCCCCGCAATAAGAGTTCACCTCAATTTCTTATAAAGTACGCATTTCCCATGGAATAAAACGATTCTGTTTGCTCTAAAACGTTGTAAACTTACATATTACAACAGTTCTGTTCATGGTAACAGCTTAAAACTTATTACTACGATGGTTTCTTATACTTCCCAATGAAACTTAGTGAAAACTTAGCCCCGCAATAAGAGTTCACCTCAATTTCTTATAAAGTACGCATTTCCCATGGAATAAAACGATTCTGTTTGCTCTTAAACGTTGTAAACTTACGTATTACAACAGTTCTGTTCATGGGAATAACTTACAACTTATTACATCGATGGTTTCTTATAGTTCCCCATGAAACTTAGCGAAAACTTAGCCTCACAATAAGAGTTCATCTCAATTTCTTCTAAAGTACGCATTTCCCATGGAATAAAACGATTCCATTCGCTCTAAAACGTTGTAAACTTACGTATTACAACAGTTCTGTCCATGGGAACGGCTTAGAACTTATTAGTTCGATGGTTTCTTATAGTTCCCCAAGAAACTTAGTGAAAACTTAGCCCCGCAATAATAGTTCACCTCAATTTCTTATAAAGTACGCATTTCCCATGGAATAAAACGATTCCGTTTGCTCTAAAACATTGTAAAATAACGTATTACAACAGTTCTGTCCATGGGAACAGCTTAGAACTTATTACTTCGATGGTGTCTTTTAGTTCCCCATGAAACTTAGTGAAAAATTAGCCCCGCAATAAGAGTTTACCTCAATTTCTTATAAAGTACGCATTCCCCTTGGAATAAAACGATTCCATTTGCTCTTAAACTTTGTAAACTTACGTATTACAACAGTTCTGTCCATGGGAACAGCTGAAAACCTTATTACTTCGATGGTTTTTTATAGTTCCCCATGAAACTTAGTGAAAACATAGCCCTGCAATAATAGTTCACCTCAATTTCTTATAAAGTACTAGGCCAGGTTATATTGGAGGTAGGTACCACCTTAAGGCGGAGAAATTCTAACCCTGATTTTCATATGCCCAGACACTCCAGTATTTAGGAAAATGGCGGTAAACGGGCATCTGCTGGGGTTTAGGGGGTAAATACGGGGGTTTAATAACTCAAGATCACTCGATTTACCTCTGCGGAGGAGCAAAACGCTTTTTCGCCTTTTCAGGATAAATAATAGCAGCAAAGCCTAGTTTTTCACCACAATTATCTATGTCGAGTTTAATATGTTATTTATATGCATAATTAAGTCACGTGACCAGTATTACCCCTTTACCATATATGGTTAGTTTGTAATTTTACAAAAAGTTTGGGGGTGTTTTGCACTTTTAACTGCTTAACTATATCTGCCGAGATTTTCCTGAATAATTTCATTAATGAAATCATGTTGGGCTGGCTAAGATGAAATCAATTGGAATGGTGTGAATTATCCTCCTTATCCGCTTTTTATTTGATTTCTGTGACGTAAAGGACATTAGTTAGCTTTCCGGTTCGATTTTTGATTGTGTGTTAAATTTTGCATGGCTATCTACAAAACACAATAGATTTAACCTTTCCTATCATTTGATTATTTGATCCTTGAAGCTCTGATAACTTTTGCGCTGAGGATTTTTTTCAGTTTGGAGAACAGCTAACTTTTCGCCTGGTAAGTTTATGTTTGAATTTTACCTTCTCATTGTATTGCCAAGGTTAAATCTTCCGAAAAATTGCTTCTCATACTGGAAGTTTTACAATTTTTTCGGATTTCAGATTGCTCTCAACAACACTCTCATTTACTCAAATAAAACAAATAAAACTAAACAGAAAACAGAATTTAACGAAAAATATAGAAGTTTCTTAAGAAAAAGTATTCGAGTACTTGAGTCTATTACATTTGTTGGCCGCTTTTTCTTCTGGGTTCCTTAAAAAAGTTTCTATAAAATCCCTTGCAGTATAAGAAAATAACTGGCTCTCATTATCTTCTCTAAATCATCAATAATGGACCGTTCCCTAACGAAAGGATACCTCCTGCAAGTCCTGAATCATAATACAATAGATATACTCCTAACTTGCTGAAACCACTTTTCAAATAGAAATCTAGAAAACATCCACAGTCGACTTTGTATGATGAACTATTCTTTGCTATGATCTAGATGGCAGAATTACAGTGCCTCGTTCATTATGAAGGGCAAGATTGTAAATACACGAAGGTCAAGTGTATCTCTGATGCAAACAAGGAAAGAATACTCGCTGCAAAACAACTACGTGAGGAATTAGGTGGTGCGAATCATCACGAGAAGCAATATCTTTCTGTCGCAAAAAATATAGATTCCGAGAAACATGGTATACACAGAGAGCCGTGCTATAAGAAATTCACGCTCATACTTTCAAGTCGACACAAAAGCGACCCTTCACCCTGTTCTTCAGCGTCAGAATCCCGTCCAAAAAGAGCTAGATCTGCAGTTGGCAGTGATCTTTACCCAAAAGAATTACACTTTTGTAAGAAGTATCGCGTAAAGCGAAAGCAAAGACATTATTTGCCAATTACAATTACAACTGAGCTGGCAGCTAATACACTGAAGCAAGCAGCAGAGGCCCACGAAGACCAAAGGCTTTTATGAAATCAAAGATGTAGACCTAATATCAAAGGAGTTTAAATACCATGAATCATGTTATAAGGAGTTCACACGGAAAAATACGAAAGTCCCTGAGATTGCCGAAGAGGAAGACGATACATCACGATATTCCATTATTGGTGATGTCAAAGCAGTTTTTAACTGCATAGAGGAGAAGATTCTGAAGGAAAATCAAGATGTTTTGAGGTAAGTCCTACATGATATATTTGGTTTGGAAACGGAGGATACAAGATACAGATCTAAATTGAAAACTCGGATTGAAACAGCTTTCCCGAACAAGCTTTATTTTTTGAAAGTTGCAAATAATATCCCAGAAGTAGTGATAAACGCAGGTGCAATTGATAATCACGTCACCTTTAAAGATCGTAATCACATCATTTAACAGGCAGCTCTGCATCTCCGGAAGGATATCATCGAATTAGCATCTTCCAGGCCTGAATTGACATGGCCAATAAAGCGTTGAAGATGTCTCGTCAGATGAGCGAAAGCCACCTGAAGCTATACAGGAGTTGTTGAGCTGTCTTCTAACAAACAAAGATCGGCCTAATCGGGAGACCGTCAATCACCTAATCCAATCTTATGCAGCAGACCTCGTCCACGGAGTTACTCGCGGGAAGTTTATAACATCTAAACACTTTTTGCTCGGTCTTGGATTGCACAATGTTACTGGACAAAAGAAACCCGCGCAAATAGCAAGCAATCTTGGTCACTGCATAGATTACAATCTTGTTTGTGAAATCGAGACTGCTCAAGCTGAAAAGTCCCAGTTGCTATCAACGGCAAGTGGTACACTTCCATTGAAGCCAAATACCCCTAAGGACACTGTGTTAACCTTTTTCTGGGTGGATAATTTTGACTTGAATATCGAAACGCAAACAGGTCACGGTCCCATCAACTCCACACATATGGTTGCTTAAAAGTTCATATCGACGTTCACAGCCCTTGGTTCTGACTGGAATCTAACGGAAGCCGTTATAAATGATTTTGGAAGAATTTGTTTGCATCCTTTATGGTTACCGGCAAAAAGAAGTTAACAATGTCCGCAATGCATTATTCGAGGCAAAATACATCAACCAGAATAAAGCCATAGACATGTCACTTTTACCCCCATGTCAAGCTTCGTTGAGATTCCACACATTGCGCTCAAACGTTGTCGCGAGAATTTGGAAACTATCCGGTGAAAGAAAAATTCAAATGCCAGACCATTCTCAACATGGCTGGACAATCGACAATCCAATCAAATGGATTGAAAAGGCATTCCCTGACGAGGTTGAAGAGCTGCTTCTAAATGAAGAAGAAGAGGAGGTGTACAAAGAAGACAAAGAAAGCGAGGAAGAAAACGATTCGTAACCGACGTGCGAAAGTAGATAAGTACTTGATATCAACACTAGTTAATCAACCATTGATAGTTTTCTTTACCAACATTATATTAGCTTCATTCTAATAAGTGCGCAACATTTCCAAATTTCACGGCGGGCGATTTTTTCATTTTTCTCATTATTGCTGTGATTGGTAATAAATTCTAATCCGTTTAATACATAAGTTAAAGCAAACATTATTCATATTTGGACAATTTATAGTCTTTTTAAACTAGTTGAGACTTATATAAGAAGACGACCGCACTTATTTGAATTCGCTAAGGTACTCGACTTTTTGAAGGATACGAAGATATTTCAAAGAAAATTGCAAATTAACCATATATGGTAAAGGGGTAATACTGGTCACGTGACTTAATTATGCATATAAATAACATATTAAACTCGACATAGATAATTGTGGTGAAAAACTAGGCTTTGCTGCTTTATTTATCCTGAAAAGGCGAAAAAGCGTTTTGCTCCTCCGCAGAGGTAAATCGAGTGATCTTGAGTTATTAAACCCCCGTATTTACCCCCTAAACCCCAGCAGATGCCCGTTTACCGCCATTTTCCTAAATACTGGAGTGTCTGGGCATATGAAAATCAGGGTTAGAATTTCTCCGCCTTAAGGTGGTACCTACCTCCAATATAACCTGGTCTATACGCATTTCCCATGGAATAAAACGATTCCATTTGCTCTAAAACGTTGTAAACTTACGTATTACAACAGTTCTGTCAATGGGAACAGCTTAGAACTTATTACTTCAATGGTTTCTTATAGTTCCCCATGAAACTTAGTGAAAACTTAGCCCCGCAATAAGAGTTCACCTCAATTTCTTATAAAGTACGCATTTCCTATGGAATAAAATGATTCTGTTTGCTCTTAAACGTTATAAACTTACGTATTACAACAGTTCTGTTCATGGGAATAACTTACAACTTATTACATCGATAGTTTCTTATAGTTCCCCATGAAACTTAGCGAAAACTTAGCCTCACAATAAGAGTTCACCTCAATTTCTTCTAAAGTACGCATTTCCCATGGAATAAAACGATTCCGTTCGCTCTAAAACGTTGTAAACTTACATATTACAACAGTTCTGTCCATGGGAATAGCTTACAACTTATTACTTCGATGGTTTCTTATAGTTCCCCATGAAACTTAGGGAAAAGTTGGCCCCGCAAAAAGAGTTCATCTCAATTTCTTATAAAGTACGCATTTCCCATGGAATAAAACGATTTCGTTTGCTCTAAAACGTTGTAAACTTATGTATTACAACACTTCTGTCCATGGGAATAGCTTAGAACTTATTACTTCGATGGTTTTTTATAGTTCCCCATGAAACTTAGTGAAAAGTTAGCCCCGCGATAAGAGTTCACCTCAATTTCTTATAAAGTACGCATTTCCCATGGAATAAAACGATTCTGTTTGCTCTAAAACGTTGTAAACTTCTGTATTACAACAGTTCTGTCCATGAGAATAGCTTACAACTTATTACTTCGATGGTTTCTTATAGTTCCCTGTGAAACTTAGTGAAAACTTAGCCCGCAATAATAGTTTACCTCAATTTCTTATAAAGTACGCATTTCCCATGGAATAAAACGATTTCGTTTGCTCTAAAACGTTGTAAACTTACGTATTACAACACTTCTGTCCATGGGAATAGCTTAGAACTTATTACTTCGATGGTTTTTTATAGTTCCCCATGAAACTTAGTGAAAACTTAGCACCGCGATAAGAGTTCACCTCAATTTCTTATAAAGTACGCATTTCCCATGGAATAAAACGATTCCATTTGCTCTAAAACGTTGTAAACTTACGTATTACAACAGTTCTGTCGATGGGAACAGCTTAGAACTTATTACTTCAATGGTTTCTTATGGTTCCCCATGAAACTTAGTGAAAACTTAGCCCCGCAATAAGAGTTCACCTCAATTTCTTATAAAGTACGCATTTTCCATGGAATAAAACGATTCCATTTGCTCTAAAACGTTGTAAACTTATGTATTACAACACTTCTGTCCATGGGAATAGCTTAGAACTTATTACTTCGATGGTTTTTTATAGTTCCCCATGAAACTTAGTGAAAACTTAGCCCCGCAATAAGAGTTCACCTCAATTTCTTATAAAGTACGCATTTCCCATGGAATTAAACGATTCTGTTTGCTCTAAAACGTTGTAAACTTACGTATTACAACAGTTCCGTCCATGGGAACAGCTTAGAACTTATTACTCCGATGGTTTCTTATACTTCCCAATGAAACTTAGTGAAAACTTAGCCTTGCAATAAGAGTTCACCTCAATTTCTTATAAAGTACGCATTCCCCATGGAATAAAACGATTTTTGCTCTAAAACGTTGTAAACTTACGTATTACAACAGTCCTGTCCATGGGAACAGCGTAGAACCTATTACTTCGATGGTTTCTTATAGTTTCTCATGAAACTTAGTGAAAACTTAGCCCCGCAATTAGAGTTCACCTCAATTTCTTATAAAGTACGCATTTCCCATACAATAAAACGATTCTGTTTGCTCTAAAACGTTGTAGACTTACGTATTACAACAGTTCTGTCCATTGGAACAGCTTAGAACTTATTACTTTGATGGTTTCTTATAGTTCCCCATGAAACTTAGTGAAAACTTAGCCCCGCAATAAGAGTTCACCTCAATTTCTTATAAAGTACGCATTTCTCATAGAATAAAACTATTTCGTTTGCTCTAAAACGTTGAAAACTTACGTATTAAACAGTTCTGTCCATGGGAACCGCTTAGAACTCATTACTTCGATGGTTTCTTATTGTTCCCCATGAAACTTAGGGAAAACTTTGCCCCAGCAATAAGAGTTCACCTCAATTCCTCATAAAGTACGCATATCCCATGGAATAAAACGATTCCGTTTGCTCTTAAACTTTGTAGACTTACGTATTACAACAGTTCTGTCCATGGGAACAGCTGAAAACCTTATTACTTCGATGGTTTTTTATAGTTCCCCATGAAACTTAGTGAAAACATAGCCCTGTAATAATAGTTCACCTCAATTTCTTATAAAGTACGCATTTCCCATGGAATAAAACGATTCCATTTGCTCTAAAACGTTGTAAACTTACGTATTACAACAGTTCTGTCGATGGGAACAGCTTAGAACTTATTACTTCAATGGTTTCTTATGGTTCCCCATGAAACTTAGTGAAAACTTAGCCCCGCAATAAGAGTTCACCTCAATTTCTTATAAAGTACGCATTTCCCATGGAATAAAACGATTCTGTTTGCTCTTAAACGTTGTAAACTTACGTATTACAACAGTTCTGTTCATGGGAATAACTTACAACTTATTACCTCGATGGTTTCTTATACTTCCCAATGAAACTTAGTGAAAACTTAGCCCCGCAATAAGAGTTCACCTCAATTTCTTATAAAGTACGCATTTCCCATGGAATAAAACGATTTCATTCGCTCTAAAACGTTGTAAACTTACGTATTACAACAGTTCTGTCCATGGGAACGGCTTAGAACTTATTAGTTCGATGGTTTCTTATAGTTCTCCAAGAAACTTAGTGAAAACTTAGCCCTGCAATAATAGTTCACCTCAATTTCTTATAAAGTACGCATTTCCCATGGAATAAAACGATTCCATTCGCTCTAAAACGTTGTAAACTTACGTATTACAACAGTTCTGTCCATGGGAACGGCTTAGAACTTATTAGTTCGATGGTTTCTTATAGTTCTCCAAGAAACTTAGTGAAAACTTAGCCCTGCAATAATAGTTCACCTCAATTTCTTATAAAGTACGCATTTCCCATGGAATAAAACGATTCCGTTTGCTCTAAAACATTGTAAAATAACGTATTACAACAGTTCTGTCCATGGGAACAGCTTAGAACTTATTACTTCGATGGTGTCTTTTAGTTCCCCATGAAACTTAGTGAAAAATTAGCCCCGCAATAAGAGTTTACCTCAATTTCTTATAAAGTACGCATTCCCCTTGGAATAAAACGATTCCATTTGCTCTTAAACTTTGTAAACTTACGTATTACAACAGTTCTGTCCATGGGAACAGCTGAAAACCTTATTACTTCGATGGTTTTTTATAGTTCCCCATGAAACTTAGTGAAAACATAGCCCTGCAATAATAGTTCACCTCAATTTCTTATAAAGTACGCATTTCCCATGGAATAAAACGATTCCATTTGCTCTAAAACGTTGTAAACTTACGTATTACAACAGTTCTGTCAATGGGAACAGCTTAGAACTTATTACTTCAATGGTTTCTTATAGTTCCCCATGAAACTTAGTGAAAACTTAGCCCCGCAATAAGAGTTCACCTCAATTTCTTATAAAGTACGCATTTCCTATGGAATAAAACGATTCTGTTTGCTCTTAAACGTTGTAAACTTACGTATTACAACAGTTCTGTTCATGGGAATAACTTACAACTTATTACATCGATAGTTTCTTATAGTTCCCCATGAAACTTAGCGAAAACTTAGCCTCACAATAAGAGTTCACCTCAATTTCTTCTAAAGTACGCATTTCCCATGGAATAAAACGATTCCGTTCGCTCTAAAACGTTGTAAACTTACATATTACAACAGTTCTGTCCATGGGAATAGCTTACAACTTATTACTTCAATGGTTTCTTATAGTTCCCCATGAAAATTAGGGAAAAGTTGGCCCCGCAAAAAGAGTTCATCTCAATTTCTTATAAAGTACGCATTTCCCATGGAATAAAACGATTTCGTTTGCTCTAAAACGTTGTAAACTTATGTATTACAACACTTCTGTCCATGGGAATAGCTTAGAACTTATTACTTCGATGGTTTTTTATAGTTCCCCATGAAACTTAGTGAAAACTTAGCCCCGCGATAAGAGTTCACCTCAATTTCTTATAAAGTACGCATTTCCCATGGAATAAAACGATTCTGTTTGCTCTAAAACGTTGTAAACTTCCGTATTACAACAGTTCTGTCGATGGGAACAGCTTAGAACTTATTACTTCAATGGTTTCTTATGGTTCCCCATGAAACTTAGTGAAAACTTAGCCCCGCAATAAGAGTTCACCTCAATTTCTTATAAAGTACGCATTTCCCATGGAATAAAACGATTCTGTTTGCTCTAAAACGTTGTAAACTTACATATTACAACAGTTCTGTTCATGGTAACAGCTTAGAACTTATTACTACGATGGTTTCTTATACTTCCCAATGAAACTTAGTGAAAACTTAGCCCAGCAATAAGAGTTCACCTCAATTTCTTATAAAGTACGCATTTCCCATGGCATAAAACGATTCTGTTTGCTCTTAAACGTTGTAAACTTACGTATTACAACAGTTCTGTTCATGGGAATAACTTACAACTTATTACATCGATGGTTTCTTATAGTTCCCCATGAAACTTAGCGAAAACTTAGCCTCACAATAAGAGTTCATCTCAATTTCTTCTAAAGTACGCATTTCCCATGGAATAAAACGATTCCATTCGTTCTAAAACGTTGTAAACTTACGTATTACAACAGTTCTGTCCATGGGAACGGCTTAGAACTTATTAGTTCGATGGTTTCTTATAGTTCCCCAAGAAACTTAGTGAAAACTTAGCCCCGCAATAATAGTTCACCTCAATTTCTTATAAAGTACGCATTTCCCATGGAATAAAACGATTCCGTTTGCTCTAAAACATTGTAAAATAACGTATTACAACAGTTCTGTCCATGGGAACAGCTTAGAACTTATTACTTCGATGGTGTCTTTTAGTTCCCAATGAAACTTAGTGAAAAATTAGCCCCGCAATAAGAGTTTACCTCTATTTCTTATAAAGGACGCATTCCCCTTGGAATAAAACGATTCCATTTGCTCTTAAACTTTGTAAACTTACGTATTACAACAGTTCTGTCCATGGGAACAGCTGAAAACCTTATTACTTCGATGGTTTTTTATAGTTCCCCATGAAACTTAGTGAAAACATAGCCCTGCAATAATAGTTCACCTCAATTTCTTATAAAGTACGCATTTCCCATGGAATAAAACGATTCCATTTGCTCTAAAACGTTGTAAACTTACGTATTACAACAGTTCTGTCAATGGGAACAGCTTAGAACTTATTACTTCGATGGTTTCTTATAGTTCCCCATGAAACTTAGCGAAAACTTAGCCTCACAATAAGAGTTCACCTCAATTTCCTCTAAAGTACGCATTTCCCATGGAATAAAACGATTCCGTTCGCTCTAAAACGTTGTAAACTTACATATTACAACAGTTCTGTCCATGGGAATAGCTTACAACTTATTACTTCGATGGTTTCTTATAGTTCCCCATGAAACTTAGGGAAAAGTTGGCCCCGCAAAAAGAGTTCATCTCAATTTCTTATAAAGTACGCATTTCCCATGGAATAAAACGATTTCGTTTGCTCTAAAACGTTGTAAACTTATGTATTACAACACTTCTGTCCATGGGAATAGCTTAGAACTTATTACTTCGATGGTTTTTTATAGTTCCCCATGAAACTTAGTGAAAACTTAGCCCCGCGATAAGAGTTCACCTCAATTTCTTATAAAGTACGCATTTCCCATGGAATAAAACGATTCTGTTTGCTCTAAAACGTTGTAAACTTCCGTATTACAACAGTTCTGTCCATGAGAATAGCTTACAACTTATTACTTCGATGGTTTCTTATAGTTCCCTGTGAAACTTAGTGAAAACTTAGCCCGCAATAATAGTTTACCTCAATTTCTTATAAAGTACGCATTTCCCATGGAATAAAACGATTTCGTTTGCTCTAAAACGTTGTAAACTTACGTATTACAACACTTCTGTCCATGGGAATAGCTTAGAACTTATTACTTCGATGGTTCTTTATAGTTCCCCATGAAACTTAGTGAAAACTTAGCACCGCGATAAGAGTTCACCTCAATTTCTTATAAAGTACGCATTTCCCATGGAATAAAACGATTCCATTTGCTCTAAAACGTTGTAAACTTACGTATTACAACAGTTCTGTCGATGGGAACAGCTTAAAACTTATTACTTCAATGGTTTCTTATGGTTCCCCATGACACTTAGTGAAAACTTAGCCCCGCAATAAGAGTTCACCTCAATTTCTTATAAAGTACGCATTTCCCATGGAATAAAACGATTCCATTTGCTCTAAAACGTTGTAAACTAACGTATTACAACAGTTCTGTCGATGGGAACAGCTTAGAACTTATTACTCCGATGGTTTCTTATACTTCCAAATGAAACTTAGTGAAAACTTAGCCTTGCAATAAGAGTTCACCTCAATTTCTTATAAAGTACGCATTCCCCATGGAATAAAACGATTTTTGCTCTAAAACGTTGTAAACTTACGTATTACAACAGTCCTGTCCATGGGAACAGCGTAGAACCTATTACTTTGATGGTTTCTTATAGTTTCTCATGAAACTTAGTGAAAACTTAGCCCCGCAATAAGAGTTCACCTCAATTTCTTATAAAGTACGCATTTCCCATACAATAAAACGATTCTGTTTGCTCTAAAACGTTGTAGACTTACGTATTACAACAGTTCTGTCCATTGGAACAACTTAGAACTTATTACTTTGATGGTTTCTTATAGTTCCCCATGAAACTTAGTGAAAACTTAGCCCCGCAATAAGAGTTCACCTCAATTTCTTATAAAGTACGCATTTCCCATAGAATAAAACTATTTCGTTTGCTCTAAAACGTTGAAAACTTACGTATTACAACAGTTCTGTCCATGGGAACCGCTTAGAACTTATTACTTCGATGGTTTCTTATAGTTCCCCATGAAACTTAGGGAAAACTTTGCCCCAGCAATAAGAGTTCACCTCAATTCCTCATAAAGTACGCATATCCAATGGAATAAAACGATTCCGTTTGCTCTAAAACGTTGTAAACTTACGTATTACAACAGTTCTGTCAATGGGAGCAGCTAAGAACTTATTACTTCGATGGTTTCTTTTAGTTCCCCATGAAACTTAGTGAAAAATTAGCCCCGCAATAAGAGTTTACCTCAATTTCTTATAAAGTACGCATTCCCCTTGGAATAAAACGATTCCGTTTGCTCTTAAACTTTGTAAACTTACGTATTACAACAGTTCTGTCCATGGGAACAGCTGAAAACCTTATTACTTCGATGGTTTTTTATAGTTCCCCATGAAACTTAGTGAAAACATAGCCCTGTAATAATAGTTCAACTCAATTTCTTATAAAGTACGCATTTCCCATGGAATAAAACGATTCCATTTGCTCTAAAACGTTGTAAACTTACGTATTACAACAGTTCTGTCGATGGGAACAGCTTAGAACTTATTACTTCAATGGTTTCTTATGGTTCCCCATGAAACTTAGTGAAAACTTAGCCCCGCAATAAGAGTTCACCTCAATTTCTTATAAAGTACGCATTTCCCATGGAATAAAACGATTCTGTTTGCTCTAAAACGTTGTAAACGTACATATTACAACAGTTCTGTTCATGGTAACAGCTTAGAACTTATTACTTCGATGGTTTCTTATACTTCCCAATGAAACTTAGTGAAAACTTAGCCCCGCAATAAGAGTTCACCTCAATTTCTTATAAAGTACGCATTTCCCATGGAATAAAACGATTCTGTTTGCTCTTAAACGTTGTAAACTTACCTATTACAACAGTTCTGTTCATGGGAATAACTTACAACTTATTACATCGATGGTTTCTTATAGTTCCCCATGAAACTTAGGGAAAAGTTAGCCCCGCAAAAAGAGTTCATCTCAATTTTTTATAAAGTACGCAATTCCCATTGAATAAAACGATTCCATTTGCTCTAAAACGTTGTAAACTTACGTATTACAAAAGTTCTGTCCATGGGAACAGCTTAAAACCTTATTACTTCGATGGTTTCTTATAGTTCCCCGTGAAACTTAGTGAAAACTTAGCCCCGCAATAATAGTTTACCTCAATTTCTTATAAAGTACGCATTTCCCATGAAATAAAACGATTTCGTTTGCTATAAAACGTTGTAAACTTACGTATTACAACACTTCTGTCCATGGGAATAGCTTACAACTTATTACTTCGATGGTTTCTTATAGTTCCCCTTGAAACTTAGTGAAAACTTAGCCCCGCAATAATAGTTTACCTCAATTTCTTATAAAGTACGCATTTCCCATTGAATAAAACGATTCCGTTTGCTCTAAAACGTTGTAAACTTACGTATTACAACACTTCTGACCATGGGAATAGCTTAGAACTTATTACTTGGATGGTTTTTTATAGTTCCCCATGAAACTTAGTGAAAACTTAGCCCCGCGATTAGAGTTTACCTCAGTTTCTTATAAACTACGCATTTCCCATGGAATAAAACCATTCTGTTTGCTCTAAAACGTTGTAAACTTACGTATTACAACAGTTCTGTGCATGGGAATAGCTTACAACTTATTACTTCGATGGTTTCTTATAGTTCCCCATGAAACTTAGTGAAAACTTAGCCCCGCGATTAGAGTTCACCTCAATTTCTTATAAAGTACGCATTTCCCATGGAATAAAACTATTCTGTTTGCTCTAAAACGTTGTAAACTTACATATTACAACAGTTCTGTTCATGGTAACAGCTTAGAACTTATTACTTCGATGGTTTTTTATAGTTCCCCATAAAGTTTAGTGAAAACTTAGCCCCGCGATTAGAGTTCACCTCAATTTCTTATAAAGTACGCATTTTTCATGGAATTAAACGATTCTGTTTGCTCTAAAACGTTGTAAACTTACGTATTACAACAGTTCTGTCCATGGGAACAGCATAGAACTTATTACTCCGATGGTTTCTTATACTTCCCAATGAAACTTAGTGAAAACTTAGCCTTGCAATAAGAGTTCACCTCAATTTCTTATAAAGTACGCATTCCCCATGGAATAAAACGATTCCGTTTGCTCTAAAACGTTGTAAACTTACGTATTACAACAGTCCTGTCCATGGGAACAGCGTAGAACCTATTATTTCGATGGTTTGTTATAGTTTCTCATGAAACTTAGTGAAAACTTAGCCCCGCAATAAGAGTTCACCTCAATTTCTTATAAAGTACGCATTTCCCATAGAATAAAACTATTTCGTTTGCTCTAAAACGTTGAAAACTTACGTATTACAACAGTTCTGTCCATGGGAACCGCTTAGAACTTGTTACTTCGATGGTTTTGTTAGTTCCCCATGAAACTTAGGGAAAACTTTGCCCCAGCAATAAGAGTTCACCTCAATTCCTCATAAAGTACGCATATCCCATGGAATAAAACGATTCCATTTGCTCTAAAACGTTGTAAACTTACGTATTACAACAGCTCTGTCAATGGGAACAGCTTAGAACTTATTACTTCGATGGTTTCTTATAGTTCCCCATGAAACTTAGTGAAAACTTAGCCCCGCAATAAGAGTTCACCTCAATTTCTTATAAAGTACGCATTTCCCGTGGAATAAAACGATTCCGTTTGCTCTAAAACATTGTAAAATTACGTATTACAACAGTTCTGTCCATGGGAACAGCTTAGAACTTATTACTTCGATGGTTTCTTATAGTTCCCCATAACACTTAGTGAAAACTTAGCACCGTAATAAGAGTTCACCTCAATTTCTTATAAAGTACGCATTTCCCATGGAATCAAGCGATTCCGTTTGTTCTAAAACGTTGTAAACTTACGTATTACAACAGTTCTGTCCATGGGAATAACTTATATTTTATTACTTCGATGGTTTCTTATAGTTCCCCATAAAACTTAGTGAAAAGTTAGCCCCAGAATAAGAGTTCACCTCGATTTCCTATAAAGTACGCATTTCAAATGGAATAAAACGATTCCGTTTGCTCTTAAACGTTGTAAACTTACGTATAACAAGAGTTCTGTCCATGGGAACAGCTTAGAACTTATTACTTCGATGGTTTCTTATAGTTCCCCATGAAACTTAGTGAAAACTTAGCCCCCCAATAAGAGTTCACCTCAATTTGTTATAAAGTACGCATTTCCCATGGAATAAAACGATTCAAATTTCTCTAAAACATTGTAAAATTACGTATTACAACAGTTCTGTCCATGGGAACAGCTTAGAACTTATTACTTCGATGGTTTCTTATAGTTCCCCATAACACTTAGTGAAAACTTAGCACCGTAATAAGAGTTCACCTCAATTTCTTATAAAGTACGCATTTCCCATGGAATCAAACGATTCCGTTTGTTCTAAAACGTTGTAAACTAACGTATTACAACAGGTCCGTCCATGGGAATAACTTATATTTTATTACTTCGATGGTTTCTTATAGTTCCCCATAAAACTTAGTGAAAAGTTAGCCCCGCAATAAGAGTTCACCTCGATTTCCTATAAAGTACGCATTTCAAATGGAATAAAACGATTCCGTTTGCTCTTAAACGTTGTAAACTTACGTATAACAAGAGTTCTGTCCATGGGAACAGCTTAGAACTTATTACTTCGATGGTTTCTTATAGTTCCCCATGAAACTTAGTGAAAACTTAGCCCCGCAATAAGAGTTCACCTCAATTTGTTATAAAGTACGCATTTCCAATGGAATAAAACGATTCCAATGGCTCTAAAACATTGTAAAATTACGTATTACAACACTTCTGTCCATGGGAACAGCTTAGAACTTATTACTTCGATGGTTTCTTATAGTTCCCCATAACACTTAGTGAAAACTTAGCCCCGCAATAATAGTTCACCTCAATTTCTTATAAAGTACGCATTTCCCATGGAATCAAACGATTCCGTTTGTTCTAAAACGTTGTAAACTTACGTATTACAACAGTTCCGTCCATGGGAATAACTTATATTTTATTACTTCGATGGTTTCTTATAGTTCCCCATAAAACTTAGTGAAAAGTTAGCCCCGCAATAAGAGTTCACCTCGATTTCCTAAAAAGTACGCATTTCAAATGGAATAAAACGATTCCGTTTGCTCTTAAACGTTGTAAACTTACGTATAACAAGAGTTCTGTCCATGGGAACAGCTTAGAACTTATTACTTCGATGGTTTCTTATAGTTCCCCATGAAACTTAGTGAAAACTTAGCCCCCCAATAAGAGTTCACCTCAATTTGTTATAAAGTACGCATTTCCCATGGAATAAAACGATTCAAATTTCTCTAAAACATTGTAAAATTACGTATTACAACAGTTCTGTCCATGGGAACAGCTTAGAACTTATTACTTCGATGGTTTCTTATAGTTCCCCATAACACTTAGTGAAAACTTAGCACCGTAATAAGAGTTCACCTCAATTTCTTATAAAGTACGCATTTCCCATGGAATCAAACGATTCCGTTTGTTCTAAAACGTTGTAAACTAACGTATTACAACAGGTCCGTCCATGGGAATAACTTATATTTTATTACTTCGATGGTTTCTTATAGTTCCCCATAAAACTTAGTGAAAAGTTAGCCCCGCAATAAGAGTTCACCTCGATTTCCTATAAAGTACGCATTTCAAATGGAATAAAACGATTCCGTTTGCTCTTAAACGTTGTAAACTTACGTATAACAAGAGTTCTGTCCATGGGAACAGCTTAGAACTTATTACTTCGATGGTTTCTTATAGTTCCCCATGAAACTTAGTGAAAACTTAGCCCCGCAATAAGAGTTCACCTCAATTTGTTATAAAGTACGCATTTCCAATGGAATAAAACGATTCCAATGGCTCTAAAACATTGTAAAATTACGTATTACAACACTTCTGTCCATGGGAACAGCTTAGAACTTATTACTTCGATGGTTTCTTATAGTTCCCCATAACACTTAGTGAAAACTTAGCACCGTAATAAGAGTTCACCTCAATTTCTTATAAAGTACGCATTTCCCATGGAATCAAACGATTCCGTTTGTTCTAAAACGTTGTAAACTTACGTATTACAACAGTTCCGTCCATGGGAATAACTTATATTTTATTACTTCGATGGTTTCTTATAGTTCCCCATAAAACTTAGTGAAAAGTTAGCCCCGCAATAAGAGTTCACCTCGATTTCCTATAAAGTACGCATTTCAAATGGAATAAAACGATTCCGTTTGCTCTTAAACGTTGTAAACTTACATTGTAAGGACTTTACATCCAAACACGCCTTTGCCCCAGATTATTCACAAAAATAACAACACTGTTCTGGCGATGCATTTATAGCGGTTCACTGTAAACAAATACAATAAAAGTCTTATTACGAATATAAACATGAAAATAGGACAGCAAAGTAACAGCGAGTAAATAGCAAAACATAATTAAGAACATAATAATAAGTTAATCAAAAAAGTAAAACTTACAATTTGTTAGTCCTTCCACTAAAGCTCTAGAATACTTGCGAGGCCAGCCATCTGAACAATATCCGAACCAACTGATGAATGAACAGATGGCATGGCCTTTTATACTTAAAATTTTACGCTCGTATGAACACCAAACCGGAAATAAAATTACACACAGGGAACACAAATAACTTAATGAAAACGCAGCAAAGTAAAAGCACGCGGAATCCCGCGTTATTCGTAATTTGTCCATTACATATCCACCCCCAAACAGGGTTCTTCCGGACACTGTTTCTTATTCATTAATGGGCAAATCTTCTTGAACATTGTCCTGCGCCTCCAGTAAACACAGCTTGTCAATCGGTCTGACCAATTCTCCATTCACAGTCTTCACTCGAACTGAACGAACTAGCGCATCTCTGCCATAATTCAACTGAATCACTTTTCCTATCGGCCATACATTTCTCGGTATGCTCCCTTTATCAGCCACAAGTACAATATCACCAATTGCAAGATTTCGCTTTTCAGTAAACCATTTTTGCCTTTGTTGAAGAATAGGTAAGTACTTCTTCACCCATCGTTTCCAAAACTGATCTACCATATATTGAATTTGCTTCCAACGGCGATGAGCATAGACGTCATGCTTGCTAAACAAACCAGGTGAAAACGTTGCATTTGATCGAAGGAGAAGCAGGTGATTGGGCGTTAGGGCGTTGAGATCTTGCGGGTCATCAGAAACTTTAGTTAATGGTCGTGCATTGATAATTGCTTCAGCTTCACACATAAACGTATGTAACCCTTCATCATCCAGTATCTGATTGCGAACAAGTGCACTGAGAACTCTTCTGATGGTTCGGATAAGACGTTCCCAAACTCCTCCCATATGAGACGCTCCTGGTGGATTGAACTTCCATGTGATATGACGCTGGAGACAGAGCTCGTGCAGCTACTGCTGATTCCACCGATTTATTGCAACTCTCAGCTCCTTTTCTGCTCCTCTGAAGTTTGTACCGTTATCTGAACGAATCTCTTCTGGGATGCCACGCCTTGCCACGAATCTACGTAACGCGTTTACGAATGAAGACGTATCCAAGCTGTTGGCGACTTCTACGTGTACTGCTCGAATCGAAAGACACGTAAAGATGACACCATACCTCTTAACCAGCGATCTTCCTTTCTTAACATAGAAGGGTCCAAAGTAATCAATTCCAGTGTACGTAAAGGGTGGCTTTTCAGGTGTTACTCGATCGGATGGAAGATCTGCCATCTTTTGCTTCATTGGAATCGCTTTTCTTCTCTTGCAATCAAAACAGCTTCTGACAATCTTTTTTACTGCAGTGCGTGCCTGAACAATCCAATATCTTTCTCGTATCACGGAGAGTATGTATTCTTGGCCAGAATGTCCATATAGCTGATGAAAATACCGGATGATAAGGCTTCCTACATGGTGTTGTTTCGGGATGATCCACGGGTGCTTCAAATGGTCGTATTCACTCGGGATGTTCTTGATTCGACCACCAACAGAAATAATATCACCAATGATAATAGGATCCAGTCTATACAGGTTGCTTGTTTTCTTCAACACTCCAGGCTTTCCTTTCAAAGACTTGAATTCAGATTGAAAGTTCTCCCACTGAACACATTTAATGATGCACTTCTCAGCTTCTTCCATTTCTTCTACTGAAATCCTTCCGATAATTTGATCAGGCTGTAGCCTCTCCTTGTGCTTAACCTTGTCTTGAAGCCATCGCTTGAATCTAAGCATCCACGAGACTGCCTTTTTCAGCTTCGGCCAGCTTGAGAATTTCGAAAACATCTCCGAAGATATATTGTAAGGCGTTTCAGCTTGTATGGACATCGACTGTATTTGGAGTGTCTTTCTTACTTCAATATCATCTTCATCAACTTCATTTATTCTGACGATATTGCAAGGCCATTCTTCCTTTCTTTTCCACAGGAATTCCGGTCCATGATTCCAACGCCCATTGTTGAGTAGCTCATCCACGGTAAGTCCTCTTGACGCATCATCAGCAGGATTGACATCGGTTGGAACATAATTCCACTGATCAGGGCTCGAGCAGTCACGAATCAATCCAACTCTGTTAGCCACGAACGTATGGAATCTTCTAGTCTCATTGAAAATATAACGCAGGGTGGCGGTGCTATCGGTCCAAAAGAACGCCTCATCGATCTTCATTTCAAGCTCACTCTTCAACATTGTGTACATTTTTGCTGCCAGTGCTGCTGCAGCCAACTCAAGTCGTGGTATAGTCATACGTTTTAGCGGGGCTAATCTCGATTTACCAAGCAGAAAGGCACAATGAATTTTTCCACTAACATCGATTGAACGCAAGTAGGAAGCAACGCCATAACCGTTTTCGGACGCATCAGAAAATGTATGCATTTCTCTTGAGATGACATCGCCAAAGCTTGACGGTTTGAGACATCGATCGATTTTTAAAACTTCTAATCTTGGCAGCTCTACCAGCCATCGATTCCAAGTGTCTAAATCAGTTCCGGTAATTTCTTTATCCCAGCTCATCTGTCTTTTACACAAACTTTGTAACAACATCTTGGCTTTCAGCGTGAATGGCGCGACGAAACCGACTGGATCGTAAATTGATGATATAATGCTCAGCATACCTCTCCTCGTTGATGGTTTGTTCTTCTTACTGGTACTGAACTTGAAGACATCATTCTGAACATCCCATTCCATACCAAGCGTACGTTCAACAGGAAGAACATCGTGGCTGAGATCAGTATTCTTCAGGCCTTTTGTTCTCTCGGTTTCTGGAATTGCATCAAGAACTTCTCTTCGATTGCTTCCCCACTTGGTAAGATGAAAACCACCACGCTTCAGCAACTTGCATATTTCACGTTGCATACTGACCGCTTCATCGGAACTCTTCATTGATTTCAGGAAATCATCGACATAGAATGACGTCTGTACCGCTTCGATCACATCAGAGGGAAATTCGGCAGTGTTATCAAGGGCCGTTTTTCTCAGGGCAAAGTTAACGCAGCTAGAGGACCAGATGCCGCCAAACGGATGTACTATCATTTGATATTCTTGGGCTTCTTCATTCAGATTACCTTCAGGGAACCAAAGAAACTTGAGAACGTTCCTGTCCTTGGGATCCACGCGTACCTGGTGATACATCGCTTCGATATCTGCCGTTAGCGCCACTGTTTCTTCTCTGAATCGACATAGCACACCGATAAGCTTGTTTGTTAAATCAGGTCGTTGCAGGATGTTGTCGTTCAGCGATGTTCCTTGATATTTAGAGGCACAATCAAATACGACTCTCACTTTTTCAGGCTTCTTCAAATTCACTACGTTGTGGTGCGGCAAATACCAGGAAAGGTCTTCTTTATCTTTAACATTTTCCACCGGAATTCTTCTAGCGTACTCTTTAACCAGGAGGTCGTCAGTGAATCCGACATACTTCTGCTTGAGAACGGGGTCGTTTAGTAGTCGTTTCTTCAGTAAAGCGAGTCTTCGTTGGGCAACTGGACGGTTATCGGGTAAGCGGTTTCTGTCGTTCTTCCAAGGCAATGCGACCTGGTAATGACCATTCACGAACTTCACGGTGTCTTCAAAAACTGTCAACGCTGGCTTGTCCTGCACCGACATCCCCTTTGCTGGGTCGCTGATCAATTCATCGAAATCCCGATTAAAGAAATTGCAAAGCTGTTCATGGAGTTCATCATCTTTGGGCTGTTGGAAAAGGCAGCAAGGGAAATTCTCATTATACACTCTTCTCAGCGGTCCATTCAATGCCCAGCCAAATACCGATTTCACCGCGAACGGTCCACCATTTTTACTCTTGCGAACCTCCAAAGGTTGCAATGCTTCAGGGACATCAACGCCAATAAGTAAATTCACTTCCTCTCCATGCAGAACACCTGGTAGCTCAATGTCTCGCATATTTGGCAATTTCATCAGGTCTTCTTCTGTTGCGATGGCTGTCTTTGACACATTCAGATTCTTCGTTGAGAACACTTTGGCCATATCGATGCAAACTCTTTCATGCATGTCCATAACTTGCAAGTGGTTGATTGTCGTCTCGTACTTATTGTTGACACCGTCAATGGTTGATAGCTGCATCTGGAACCTTTTCCCGTCAATACCAAGTCTCTTCAAGAGGCGGTCACTGCAAAAGGACGCTGTTGAGACACAATCAAGCAATGCGTAAGTCGATATGGTCTTCCTTTCACCTCTTGACTTCACCTTTACGGGAACAATGGATAGGCCATTCTTATCCAGTGTGCTCTCTTCGTGTTTCGCAATACCAACAAATTGACTTCTTGCTGATGATTCCTGATTCTGGACATCGTTATTCAAGTTCTCCTTAGAAAACTGTTCCCTGCGTTTTCTTTCGCTCTCCTTCACTGCATTGTGTATGGCCGTTAAGTGCTTTCTTCTGACTTCACATCCGGGGACAGTGCACTCATTGTTCTTCTTGCAACCCAAAGAATAGTGTTTGTTAGATAGACAATTATCGCACAGTCTTTTCGCTCTTATCAACTTGAATTGTTGTTCGCCATTCAACAACTTGAACTTTTCGCAGTTAACCAGTCTGTGGCTTTCTTCGCAGTAAAAACACTTCAATGTATAATTGCTTGTTTCTTGTGCTCCAATACTGAAATTTGCAGCTCTGCTCGGCATCTTCTTTGGCTCAGTTACATATCTTCGACTGAAATTGGATCTCACCGCCGTATCTCTTCCTGGGTTGTCCGTGATGCTACCGTATACTGGATCATTCTTTTCGTTTGCAACCGTTCTTATCATCATCCTCACATCAGTAATCGTCGGGTCTCGTTGCTGCAAACGTATATCTTGGACGCGTGATTGCCATCTCGATTTCACGTAGATAGGGCATCGCTCTAGAATTTTCAACAGCCGATCCTCATTGTTCAATTGCGTCAGTCTTTTTGTAGCTTTCAAAGTAATTTCACAGCTTTCCAACTCGTCTGCCAATTCCTGTAGGCCTTCTCTGTCGCCAGGCTTTATCTGCGAACCGTCACACACTTTCTTTATCCAGGAATTTGCAACGACATACGGATTGCCAAATCTCTCAGCTAGTATCGCCTTTGCCTTGGCATATCCATCTGTAGGGTCCAACAAAATACAGTTTTCAATCGAATTTCGAGCTTTACCTGAACAAAACTGGATGAGAAGTTGCAAACGTTTTCCATAGTCATCAGTTCCCATTTCCACATTGCTTTCAAACGAACGGACAAACAGATGATAGTTGAGCGGATTACCGTCAAAGCTTTGTAACTCTGTTCTTGGCAAGAGGGTAGCTGTGGCTAATTTCTTCATACTTTGCAGATACTCGTATCAGATGCTGATATGGCAGATTTGTCCTTTATCAAGGAGAAGTCAGGCTGAGGATTATGTTCCCACGGTGAAGCATGTGGATTCATCTGAAAGTCTTCAATTGCATCAGTCTGGGGATTCACTTGAGTACCTGGTTCTGCTGCATACTTCACAATCACTGATTCCAACGGACGTGCAATCGATTCATCAGTTCTCTTCAGGGGGGGAGTGCTTGTTGATACATGGGGTACACTGAACGGTTTATTTTCTGTTGTTGTCTGACTTTTGGTTTCGAAATCTGCGAAAACCTTCTCCTCTGCGGAAATCTTAGCCATTTGTGTTTCCAACTTCAACTTCTCTTTCATCTGTTTTAGCCTCAATTCTTCACTCTTCATTCGTAGTTCTTCACTCGCTATCTGCTCGCTCTTATCAAGAAAGGATACTTCTGCCTGCAGACCTGCCAACCGCGCTTGGTTATTCAGTCTTCTGCCTTCAGTTGCACTTTTACTCGATCTTCTGGATCTGCTGGACTGTTTGGACGAACTGTACCTTGAATACTCTGAATTCACCTGACTCGCTGATTCAACAGGTTGTCGTTCTTCACTTCTAGACTGGACTCTAGACTGACACCATACTGTTATCCTCTCCTTAACTTCCGAAAACCTCCTCTCTGCGTCTTGAAAATACACCAAGCATTCCTCTATGTCCTCTTCATCTTTCAGAAATTTGCTGTACTCATCGCACAATTTCTTGAACTCTTCAAACGCTTCGGACATTCGGTTTTCCTTGACTGAAATCTCATAAATGTCTCCACCGATCGTCAGTTCAGCTACGACATGGTTGATGGCCTTCGTCAATTCACCCTTCGCATGGCCTCTTCGTCTCTTCAGGGTCTTCATATTCTTGAGTTGCACTACTCCAAGATCTGAAGGTCCATTCCGGTCTTCTGCAATTGGCTCCATCGACGACTGGCTGTCCATGCTCTCTTGTGACATCTTCAATAAATTTGAACTATGTAAGGACTTTACATCCAAACACGCCTTTGCCCCAGATTATTCACAAAAATAACAACACTGTTCTGGCGATGCATTTATAGCGGTTCACTGTAAACAAATACAATAAAAGTCTTATTACGAATATAAACATGAAAATAGGACAGCAAAGTAACAGCGAGTAAATAGCAAAACATAATTAAGAACATAATAATAAGTTAATCAAAAAAGTAAAACTTACAATTTGTTAGTCCTTCCACTAAAGCTCTAGAATACTTGCGAGGCCAGCCATCTGAACAATATCCGAACCAACTGATGAATGAACAGATGGCATGGCCTTTTATACTTAAAATTTTACGCTCGTATGAACACCAAACCGGAAATAAAATTACACACAGGGAACACAAATAACTTAATGAAAACGCAGCAAAGTAAAAGCACGCGGAATCCCGCGTTATTCGTAATTTGTCCATTACATACATATAACAAGAGTTCTGTCCATGGGAACAGCTTAGAACTTATTACTTCGATGGTTTCTTATAGTTCCCCATAACACTTAGTGAAAACTTAGCCCTGCAATAACAGTTCACTTAAATTTCTTATAAAGTACGCATTTCCCATGGAATAAAACGATTCCGTTTGCTCTAAAACATTGTAAAATTACGTATTACAACAGTTCTGTCCATGGGAACAGCTAAGAACTTATTACTTCGATGGTGTCTTTTAGTTCCCCATGAAACTTAGTGAAAAATTAGCCCCGCAATAAGAGTTTACCTCAATTTCTTAAAAAGTATGCATTCCCCTTGGAATAAAACGATTCCGTTTGCTCTTAAACTTTGTAATCTTACGTATTACAACAGTTCTGTCCATGGGAACAGCTGAAAACCTTATTACTTCGATGGTTTTTTATGGTTCCCCATGAAACTCAGTGAAAACATAGCCCTGCAATAATAGTTCACCTCAATTTCTTATAAAGTACGCATTTCCCATGGAATAAAACGATTCCATTTGCTCTAAAACGTTGTAAACTTACGTATTACAACAGTTCTGTCAATGGGAACAGCTTAGAACTTATAACTTCGATGGTTTCTTATAGTTCCCCATGAAACTTAGTGAAAACTTAGCCCTGCAATAAGAGTTCACCTCAATTTCTTATAAAGTACACATTTCCCATGGAATAAAACGATTCTGTTTGCTCTAAAACGCTGTAAACTTACATATTACAACAGTTCTGTCCATGGTAACAGCTTAGAACTTATTACTCCGATGGTTTCTTATACTTCCCAATGAAACTTAGTGAAAACTTCGCCCCGCAATAAGAGTTCACCTCAATTTCTTATAAAGTACGCATTTCCCATGGAATAAAACGATTCCGTTTGCTCTAAAACGTTGTAAACTTACGTATTACAACAGTTCTGTCCATGGGAATAGTTTACAACTTATTACATCGATGGTTTCTTATAGTTCCCCATGAAACTTAGTGAAAACTTAGCCCTGCAATAATAGTTCACCTCAATTTCTTATAAAGTACGCATTTCCCATGGAATAAAACGATTCAGTTTGCTCTAAAACGCTGTAAACTTACGTATTACAACAGTTCTGTCCATGGGAACAGCCTAGAACCTATTACTTCGATGGTTTCTTATAGTTCCCCATGAAACTTCGTGAAAACTTAGCCCCGCAATAAGAGTTCACCTCAATTTCTTATAAAGTACGCATTTCCCATGGAATGAAATGATTCCGCTTGCTCCAAAACATTGTAAACTTACGTATTACAACAGTTCTGTCCATGGGAACAGCTTAGAATTTATTACTTCGATGGTTTTTTATAGTTCCCCATGAAACTTAGTTAAAACTTAGCCCTGAAATAATAGTTCACCTCAATTTCTTATAAAGAACGCATTTCCCATGGAATAAAACGATTCCGTTTCCTCTAAAACGTTGTAAACATATGTATTACAACAGTTCTGTCCATTGGAGCAGCCTAGAACTTATTACACCGTGGGTTTCTTATAGTATCCTATAAGACTTAGTGAAAACTTAGCCTCGCAATAAGAGTTCACCTTAATTTCTTATAAATTACGCCTTTTGCATGGAGTAAAACGATTCCGTTTGCTCTAAAACGATTGTAAACTTACGTATAACAACAGTTCTGTCCATGGGAACAGCATGGAACTTATTATACTGAGGGTTTTTAATAGTTCCCCATGAAACTTAGTGAAAATATAGCCCCGCAATAAGAGTTCGCCTTAATTTCTTATAAACTGCCCCTTTTGCATGGAATAAAACGATTCCGTCTCCTCTAAAACGTTGTAAACATACGTATTACAACAGTTCTGTCCATGAGAACAGCCTAGAACTTATTACACGGAAGGATTCTTATAGTTCCCCTTGAAACTTAGTGAAAATTTAGCATCGCAATAAGACTTCACCTCAATTTCTTATGAAGTACGCCTTTTGTCTGGAATAAAACGATTCTGTTTTCTCTAAAACTTTGAAAAAATTCGTATTACAACAGTTCTGTCCATGGAAACAGCCTAGAACTTATTACACCGAGGGTTTGTGATAGTTCCCCATGAAACTTAGTGAAAACTTAGCCCCGCAATAAGAGTTCACCTTAATTTTTTATAAAGTAAGCTTTCCGCATGGAATAAAACGATTCCGTTTGCTCTAATACGTTGTAAACATACGTATTACAACAGTTCTCTCCATGGGAACAGCCTAGAACTTATTACACCGATGGTTTTTTATAGTTCCCCATGAAACTTAGTGAAAACTTAGCCCTGCAATAATAGTTCACCTCAATTTCTTATAAAGTACGCATTTCCCATGGAATAAAACGATTCCGTTTCCTCTAAAATGTTGTAAACATATGTATTACAACAGTTCTGTCCATTGGAGCAGACTAGAACTTATTTCACCGTGGGTTTCTTATAGTATCCTATAAGACTTAGTGAAAAATTAGCCTCGCAATAAGAGTTCACCTTAATTTCTTATAATTTACGCCTTTTGCATGGAGTAAAACGATCCCGTTTGCTCTAAAACGATTGTAAACATACGTATAACAACAGTTCTGTCCATAGGAACAGCATAGAACTTATTACACTGAGGGTTGTTAATAGTTCCCCATGAAACGTAGTGAAAATATAGCCCCCCAATAAGAGTTCGCCTTAATTTCTTATAAATTGCCCCTTTTGCATGGAATAAAACGATTCCGTCTCCTCTAAAACGTTGTAAACATACGTATTACAACAGTTCTGTCCATGAGAACAGCCTAGAACTTATTACACGGAAGGATTCTTATAGTTCCCCTTGAAACTTAGTGAAAATTTAGCATCGCAATAAGACTTCACCTCAATTTCTTATGAAGTACGCCTTTTGTCTGGAATAAAACGATTCTGTTTTCTCTAAAACTTTGAAAAAATTCGTATTACAACAGTTCTGTCCATGGAAACAGCCTAGAACTTATTACACCGAGGGTTTGTGATAGTTCCCCATGAAACTTAGTGAAAACTTAGCCCCGCAATAAGAGTTCACCTTAATTTTTTATAAAGTAAGCTTTCCGCATGGAATAAAACGATTCCGTTTGCTCTAATACGTTGTAAACATACGTATTACAACAGTTCTCTCCATGGGAACAGCCTAGAACTTATTACACCGATGGTTTTTTATAGTTCCCCATGAAACTTAGTGAAAACTTAGCCCTGCAATAATAGTTCACCTCAATTTCTTATAAAGTACGCATTTCCCATGGAATAAAACGATTCCGTTTCCTCTAAAATGTTGTAAACATATGTATTACAACAGTTCTGTCCATTGGAGCAGACTAGAACTTATTTCACCGTGGGTTTCTTATAGTATCCTATAAGACTTAGTGAAAAATTAGCCTCGCAATAAGAGTTCACCTTAATTTCTTATAATTTACGCCTTTTGCATGGAGTAAAACGATCCCGTTTGCTCTAAAACGATTGTAAACATACGTATAACAACAGTTCTGTCCATAGGAACAGCATAGAACTTATTACACTGAGGGTTGTTAATAGTTCCCCACGAAACGTAGTGAAAATATAGCCCCCCAATAAGAGTTCGCCTTAATTTCTTATAAATTGCCCCTTTTGCATGGAATAAAACGATTCCGTATCCTCTAAAACGTTGTAAACATACGTATTACAACAGTTCTGTCCATGAGAACAGCCTTGAACTTATTACACAGAAGGATTCTTATAGTTCCCCTTGAAACTCAGTGAAAACTTAGCATCGCAATAAGACTTCACCTCAATTTCTTATGAAGTACGCCTTTTGTCTGGAATAAAACGATTCTGTTTTCTCTAAAACTTTGAAAAAATTCGTATTACAACAGTTCTGTCCATGGAAACAGCCTAGAACTTATTACACCGAGGGTTTGTGATATTTCCCCATGAAACTTAGTGAAAACTTAGCCCCGTTATAAGAGTTCACCTTAATTTTTTATAAAGTAAGCTTTCCGCATGGAATAAAACGATTCCGTTTGCTCTAATACGTTGTAAACATACGTATTACAACAGTTCTCTCCATGGGAACAGCCTAGAACTTATTACACCGATGGTTTTTTATAGTTCCCCATGAAACTTAGTGAAAACTTAGCCCTGCAATGATAGTTCACCTCAATTTCTTATAAAGTACGCATTTCCCATGGAATAAAACGATTCCGTTTCCTCTAAAATGTTATAAACATGTGTATTACAACAGTTCTGTCCATTGGAGCAGACTAGAACTTATTTCACCGTGGGTTTCTTATAGTATCCTATAAGACTTAGTGAAAAATTAGCCTCGCATAGTTCACCTTAATTTCTTATAATTTACGCCTTTAGCATGGAGTAAAACGATCCCGTTTGCTCTAAAACGATTGTAAACATACGTATAACAACAGTTTTGTCCATGGGAACAGCATAGAACTTATTACACTGAGGGTTGTTAATAGTTCCCCATGAAACGTAGTGAAAATATAGCCCCCCAATAAGAGTTCGCCTTAATTTCTTATAAATTGCCCCTTTTGCATAGAATAAAACGATTCCGTATCCTCTAAAACGTTGTAAACATACGTATTACAACAGTTCTGTCCATGAGAACAGCCTTGAACTTATTACACAGAAGGATTCTTATAGTTCCCCTTGAAACTTAGTGAAAACTTAGCATCGCAATAAGAGTGCACCTCAATTTCTTATGAAGTACGCCTTTTGCCTGGAATAAAACGATTCTGTTTTCTCTCAAACTTTGTAAACATACATATTACAACAGTTCTGTCTCTTGAAACAGCCTAGAACTTATTACACCGAGGGTTAATGATAGTTCCCCATGAAACTTAGTGAAAACTTAGCCCCGCAATATGAGTTCACCTTAATTTTTTATAAAGTACGCTTTCCGCATGGAATAAAACGATTCCGTTTGCTCTAATACGTTGTAAACATACGTATTACAGCAGTTCTCTCCATGGGAACAGCCTAAAACTTATTACATCGATATTTTATTATAATTCCCATGAAACTTAGTGAAAATATAGCCCCGCAATAAGAGTTCACCTTAATTTCTTATAAATTGCCCCTTTTGCATGCAATAAAACGATTCCGTTTCCTCTAAAACGTTGTAAACATATGTATTACAACAGTTCTGTCAATTGGAGCAGCCTAGAACTTATTACACCGTGGGTTTCTTATAGTATCCCATAAGACTTAGTGAAAACTTAGCCTCGCTATAAGAGTTCACCTTAATTTCTTATAAATTACGCCTTTTGCATGGAATAAAACGATTTCGTTTTCTCTAAAACTTTGTAAAAATTCGTATTACAACAATTCTGTCCATGGAAACAACCTAGAACTTATTACACCGAGGGTTTGTGATAGTTCCCCATGAAACTTAGTGAAAACTTAGCCCCGCAATAAGAGTTCACCTTAATTTTTTATAAAGTAAGGTTTCCGCATGGAATAAAACAATTCCGTTTGCTCTAATACGTTGTAAATATACGTATTACAACAGTTCTCTCCCTGGGAACAGCCTAGAACTTATTACACCGATGGTTTTTTATAGTTCCCCATGAAACTTAGTGAAAACTTAGCCCTGCAATAATAGTTCACCTCAATTTCTTATAAAGTACGCATTTCCCAAGGAATAAAACGATTCCGTTTCCTCTAAAATGTTGTAAACACATGTATTACAACAGTTCTGTCCATTGGAGCAGCCTAGAACTTATTTCACCGTGGGTTTCTTATAGTATCCTATAAGACTTAGTGAAAACTTAGCCTCGCAATAAGAGTTCACCTTAATTTCTTATAATTTACGCCTTTTGCATGGATTAAAACGATTCCATTTGCTCTAAAACGATTGTAAACATACGTATAACAACAGTTCTGTCCATGGGAACAGCATAGAACTTATTCCACTGAGGGTTTTTAATAGTTCCCCATGAAACTTAGTGAAAATATAGCCCCCGAATAAGAGTTCGCCTTAATTTCTTATAAATTGCCCCTTTTGCATGGAATAAAACGATTCCGTATCCTCTAAAACGTTGTAAACATACGTATTACAACAGTTCTGTCCATGAGAACAGCCTTGAACTTATTACACAGAAGGATTCTTATAGTTCCCCTTGAAACTTAGTGAAAACTTAGCATCGCAATAAGAGTGCACCTCAATTTCTTATGAAGTACGCCTTTTGCCTGGAATAAAACGATTCTGTTTTCTCTCAAACTTTGTAAACATACGTATTACAACAGTTCTGTCCATGGAAACAGCCTAGAACTTATAACACCGAGGGTTTGTGATAATTCCCCATGAAACTTAGTGAAAACTTAACCCCGCAATAAGAGTTCACCTTAATCTCTTATAAAGTGCCCCTTTTGCATGGAATAAAACGACTCCGTTTGCTCTAATACGTTATAAAAATACGTATTACAACAGTTCTCTCCATGGGAACAGCCTAAAACTTATTACACCGAGGGTTACTTATAGTTCCCCATGAAACTTAGTGAAAACTTAGCCCCGCAATAAGAGTTCACCTTAAATTCTTATAAAGTGCCCCTTTCGCATGGTATAAAACGATTCCGTTTGCTCTAAAACGTTGTAAACATACGTATTACATCAGTTCCTTCCATGGGAATAGCCTAGTACTTAATATACCGAGGGTCTTTAATAGTTCCCAATGAAACTTTCTGAAAACTTAGCCCCAAAATAAGAGTTTGCCTTAATTTTTTATAAAGTACGCTTTTCGCATGGAATAAAACGCTTCTGTTTGCTCTAATACGTTGTAAACATACGTATTACAACAGATCTGTCCATGAAAACAACCTAGAACTTATTACACCGAGGGATTCTTATAGTTCCCCATGAAACTTAGTAAAAACTTATCCTCGCAATAAGACTTCACCTAAATTTTTATAAAGTAGGCTTTTCGCATTGAAAAAAACGATTCTGTTTGCTCTAAAACGTTGTAAACATACGTATTACAACAGTTCTGTCCATTGGAACAGCCTAGAACATATTACACCGAGGGTTTCTCATAGTATCCCATAAGACTTAGTGAAAACTTACCCTCGCAATACGAGTTCACCTTAATTTCTTATAAAGTACGCCTTTCGCATGGAATAAAATGACTCCGTTTGCTCTAATACGTTGTAAACATACGTATTACAACAGTTCTCTCCATGGGAACAGCCTAGAACTTATTACACCGAGGGTTACTTATAGTTCCCCATGAAACTTAGTGAAAACTTAGCCCCGCAACAAGAGTTCACCTTAATTTTTTTTAAATAAGGTTTTTCGCATGGAATAAAACGACTCCGTTTGCTCTAATACGTTGTAAAAATACGTATTACAACAGTTCTCTCCATGGGAACAGCCTAGAACTTATTACACCGAGGGTTACTTATAGCTAGCCATGAAACTTAGTGAAAACTTAGCCCCGCAATAAGAGTTCACATTAATTTTTATAAAGTGCCCCTTTTGCATGGTATAAAACGATTCTGTTTGGTCTAAAAGGTTGTAAACATACGTATTACAACAGTTCTGTCCATTGGAACAGCCTAGTACTAAATATACCGAGGGTTTCTAATAGTTCCCAATGAAACTTTGTGAAAACTTAGCCTCAAAATAAGGGTTCGCCTTAATTTTTTATAAAGTACGCTTTTCGCATGGAATTAAACGATTCCGTTTGCTCTAATACGTTGTTAACATACGTATTACAACAGTTCTGTCCATGAAAACAACTTAGAACTTATTAGAAAGAGGGATTCTTATAGTTCCCCATGAAGCTTAGTAAAAACTTATCCTCGCAATAAGAGTTCACCTTAATTTTTTATAAAGTAGGCTTTTCGCATTGAAAAAAACAACTCTGTTTGCTCTAAAACGTTGTAAACATACGTATTACAACAGATCTGTCCATGGGAACAGCCTTTAACTGATTACAGCGAGAGTTTCTTATTGTTCTTCATGAAACTTAGTGAAAACTTAGCCCTGCAAAAAGAGTTCACCTCAATTTCTTCTAAAGTACGCCTTTTGCATATATTAATCCCTATCCCTTGACCCGTATCAGGAAGTTGGGCTTTTGTGCAATAGCCACCACGAGCAGCCTGCAAGAACCTGGACAGAGCATATGCCTCCCAAGGACAAAAGCCAGTGCCTGGAGAAGGGAAAAAGGATTTCCAGCCCAAGGACACACCCTAGGTGTCCACCCAGCACTGGCCCTATTCCTATACCTCGATCCTACTAACTCTGAGCTACTCTAGTCAATCAGTTGCCTGCCTAGCGTGAGGACGTGTTTCCTGTAGCTCTTATATTTTACAAATATGAACGAACAAATACTTGACGCAATTGTAGAAATACGAAGCCAAAAGAAACGACCATGCCACGACGCTATATTTGATGTGGTTTCGAAAGGAAATTCATGTTCCCTTGAAGAATTTAATGTAGTGTTCGAAGCAATGGAGTCAAAGGGCCTAATCAAGAACCGCGGCACCGCCAAAAGTGAATCATACTATAACATGGCAAACTTCTTTGGAGCACTGAAAAATTCAATCTTGGGGGAAGTTGAAATCCAAGAGCAAAACATTTGCAAAGATATTTCGGATTATAAAAAGTTTATGCATGATGAAATGGGGATTTTGAAAGAAGAAGTGGAAAACATGAGAACGAAAACACGAGATATCGAGGAAAAGCAAAATAAGTCTGGAGGAGATTTGAGAGAAGAGCTCATCCACAAATCTTTTGCAATGCCTGACCATATTGATCCTGAAAGAATCATTTCAGATCAACAACAAGAAATTGAATTTTTGAGGAACGAGATTCTCAGTTTAAATGAAATAATAAAGATTTCCCTTCGAAATCAAACGCAAAATCTATGCCAAAATCAAGCAATAAATCAAATGGAGCATGACGTCCTCAAGAGAAGTCAAACAAGCAAATCACAATGGCAAGAAGTTCCCTCGAGAGGACGCGAACCATTATTCAAAACGCAAAAACATCCGCAAAGGACAAGTTATGAAAAGCAATTATGTAGGCAAACACCAACCCACAATAGATTTTCAACACTGGAAACAATGCATGCTGAGGAAACAATGAGTGACATAGAATTAATCAATGAAGAGGACAATGCTAGTAACAATCAATGCTTACCCGAAACCACACAGCAAAAGAAAAATAAAAAGAAAAAATCAACGACAATGATTATTGGGGATTCCATTGTCAAGTTCGTAGATGGTAAGCAAATTCACAGGTCACTACAAAGAAGTCAGAACGTTTTGGTGAAATCTTTTCCTGGAGCGACTACAAGCCACATGAAACACCACATTGTTCCTTGCATGGAAAGAAAGCCAGATCATGTTGTTTTACATATCGGTTGCAATGACATAAGGTCGAAGGATACCCCAAGCGCCATTGCAAGTAGAATTGTCGAGTTAGCCAATGGTGTACAAAACGAAAATACGACGGTAACCATTTCTGCACTGGTTCCGAGGAATGATTCAAACGAATTAAATGAAAAAACAGAAGCCGTCAATGCAGAACTGAAAAAGATATGTTCAGAGCGCAACATCAACATCCTCAAACACTCAAATCTTGATCGAAACATCCACGTGAACCATAATGTACATCTTAGCAGAGCAGGAACGAGTGCTTTCGCAGGTAATATTACTCGTTATTTAAAAAATTGACAGTCGAGCAGGACTTCATTGCAATGCAATGGTAATAACAATAATAACCGTAAGCGTATCAATAATTGTAACTCCGTAAATTCTCTTTGTGAAAATGAAATAAATTCTAGTACTAACCCTGTTTCCAACGAAACGAATGAAAACGAAGACGCTTTCACAAGTTTAAAAAACGTCAGACTAGCTAATAAAAATGGACTCATTATCGGTTATCTTAATATTAATTCGATTCGAAACAAATTCCTCTCACTCAAAACACTAATTTCAGACAACATTGATATTCTCATTATCGCTGAAACGAAATTAGATAGCACCTTTACAACGGCTCAGTTTCTCATCGAGGGGTTCAAAAGCCAATAAGATTTGATCGAAATGCTCATGGAGGCGGTCTCATGATCTATATTAGAGATCGAGTGCCAGCTAAGGCATTATCAGATGTAGGTGTCCCCAATGGTATTGAATGTGGCATTATTGAAATAAACGTGCACAAGAAAAAATGGATCTTGTTAGGAATATACTGTCCTCCCTCCCAAAATCATAAAGAATTTTTTGATGAACTTGGTAAGGTTTTAAATACATGTACCCTGAAATCTGACAATTTCATTGTGATCGGTGATTTTAATACAGAGGAAGATTCCGATAATATGTCTAATTTCATGAATCTGTATGGGTTAGCTAATCTAGTTAAGGTCCCTACTTGTTTTAAATCAGACAATCCACGTTGTATTGATTTGATATTAACTAATAACTGGGAATGCTTCAAAAGCACAAGAACAATAGAGACTGGGTTGTCTGATTTCCATTCGATGATTTTGACTGTAATTAAAAGTAGTTTCATTAAGAGAGGCCCTAGAATAATTATATACCGTGACTACAGAAAATTTGACCCCTCGGTATTTAAAGAAGATCTTAAAAAAGAATTAGCTAAGAATAACTTTTGCTATGAGAAATTTGAAGTTTTCAACTCTGTTGTTACTGGTGTTTTAGATAACCATGCACCAATAAAGAAAAAATCTGTTAGAGCGAATGATGGCCCATTTATGACCAAAACACTCAGGAGAGCGATTATGACTAGATCCCAACTCAGGAATATGTACTGCAAATATCGTACTGTTGAAAATTTGAAAGCCTTTAAAAAACAAAGAAATAAATGTGTCAAAATTTTGCGACAAGCTAAAAAGGATTACTATAAGGATCTTGACATTAAGAACCTGACGGATAATAGGAAATTTTGGAGATCAGTAAAACCCCTTCTCAATGACAAGGTAAAAACTTCTTCAAAAATTGTTTTAATGGAAAACAATAAGATTGTTTCGGAAGACCACGTTGTCGCAACAATATTGAATGACCATTTCGCTAACATTACAAAATCTTTGAACATTGCAGGCAATAATATAACTGAATCAACTGGCGATGAGATTTCAGATCCAGTTACTGCTGCAATTGAAAAATACCGCTCTCATCCTAGCGTAATATTGATAAAAAACCATAGTGAAAATATAGAGGCTTTCGACTTCAAAAGGGCCTCTATTGCAGAGGTTCTTGGGCAAGTTGATAGCCTCGATACTAAGAAGGCTTCGCCTATCGGTAGTATACCCGCTAAGGTTATTAAAGATAATGTTGACATCGTTGCCTCTTACCTGCTAGATCTCTTCAATAAAAGTGTGGACAGAAACTCTTTCCCCGATGAAATGAAAGACGGTGATGTTAGCGCCCTTTTCAAAAATAGTGACTCATTTCAGAAGAAAAACTATAGACCAATAACAGTATTACCGTCTGTTTCCAAAGTTTTTGAGAGACTCTTGGCTAATCAAATGTTACCCATTATGAACAAGTTTCTCTCACCTAAAATCTGTGGCTATCGACAGGGGTACAATACCCAGCATGCATTGCTAAAATTAGTTGATACTTGTAAGAAGACCCTAGATAACAAGGGCTTCGTTGGAGCAGTGTTAATGGATTTATCCAAGGCCTTTGACTGTCTCAACCACGAACTTTTGCTTGCTAAATTAGAGGCATACGGCTTTAGCACAAGTTCCATACGAATGATGCATAGCTATCTAACAGGTAGAAGGCAACGAGTTAAAGTAAATGGCTCATTCAGCTCTTGGAAAGAAATGAAATTAGGTGTCCCTCAAGGATCAGTTCTAGGGCCACTCTTGTTTAATATATTTATTAATGATATTTTTCTTTTATTGAATGAGACTGAAATCTGTAATTATGCAGATGATACGACAATTTACTGTTCTCATCAAGAATTACAGGAGGTTACATTAAGGCTTGAAAATGATGCTGCTGAACTAAGCAATTGGTTTGCAGAAAATTTTATGAAATTAAATGAAGAAAAATGCCACCTCTTAGTATTCGGTGAGAAAGATAGAGAAATTTCAATAAATATTGGTCCCTCTGTGATTAAAGAGAGCAATGAAGAAAAATTGTTAGGTGTCGTGATTGACCAAAAGCTAAATTTCAAGCAACACTCAGATATGGTCTGTAGGAAGGCAAGCCAGAAGCTACATGCTCTAGTAAGAGCCTCAACATATATGCCCAAAGAAAAAACTAGAATGGTAATGAGATCCTTTATAATGTCTCAGTTTAGCTGCTGTCCGTTGATATGGATGTTTCATGACAGACATATCAATGCAAAAATTAACCAAATCCACGAAAGGGCACTACGTATAGCGTATCAAGATCATACCTCCAGTTTTGAAGAACTGCTAATTACAGATAAATCAGTCTCCGTTCATCAACGAAATCTGCAGTTGCTCGTCACCGAAATTTACAGAACAAAGATGAATTTAAATCCCTCCTTTATGAAAGAAATTTTTGTGGAGAGAAAGATAAATTATAACTTAAGAGTTACGAACAACGTATATGCGCCTAAACCTAGGACCACAGCCTATGGATTAGAAAATATAAGCTTTTTAGGACAAAATCTTTGGAAAGACTTACCATTGCATTTAAAGGAGTCCCATTCCGTAAAACATTTTAAAAATGACATTAAATTTTTGAATCTGAAGTGCAACTGTAGATTATGTAAAACTTACATTGTAAATTTAGGGTATATTTAGAATAGCTTTTAAACTTCAATTGTATTTTGCTTTTATTACTCGTGCTGTTATTAACTATGGTTGGCATTAATTAGCCTTGTGCTATCAGCCACGCCAACCTTAAACAAAGAATTTATTATTATTATTATTATAGTCTACCTAATGCTGACTTGCTCCATCTAAGAACCTTGCGACTGAGCCAGAATATAATAATTCTCTTGTGAAATAGTGGTCATAGTGGATTCGCATGCTCGACTATGTCCTGACAGCACTACGCTCTGCAAAACGGTGCAACCCATCAGCAAGGAAACTAACCACTTCTGGAAAAATTGAAAACCTTCTGTAGAAAAGATAATTAAGGGCCAAGAAGGACCCTAAGGGACAGCAAAGATTAGAGGCGAAGCAAGAAAGGGGTTGGTGAACTTTGTTGGAGCCTTTTTGGACGCTTGTCCGACCAACACGACACCAACCGCAGAGTGTTAGATTTTTAAGGATGCTGCTTGTCCGACCAACACGACATCACGGCAAACTGTTGGGATTATTGGACGCTTGTCCGACCAACACGATATCACAGCAAACTGTTGGGATTATTGGACGCTGCTTGTCCGACCAACGTGATATCAGAAGCAACAAGTTGGGATTATTGGACGCTTGTCCGACCAACACGACATAACAGCAAACTGTTGGGATTACTGGACGCTGCTTGTCCGACCAACGTGATATCAGCAGCAACAAGTAGGGATTATTGGACGCTTGTCCGACTAACGCAACATGACAGCAAACTGTTGGGATTATTGGACGCTTGTCTGACCAGCACGATATCAGCAGTAGAATGGATATCACGGCAGAATGTTGGGATTTCTGGACGCTTGTCTGACCAACACGACATCACGGCATAATTTTGGAATTATTGGAGGCTTGTCCGACTAACACGACATAGCAGTAAAAACGGTTGGAATTATCGGACGCTTGTCCGACGAACACGAAAATAAGCACAAAAAACTGTTGGAATTATTGGACGCTTGTCCGACCAACACGAAATTAGCAGCAAAACTGTTGGAATTATTGGACGCTTGTCCGACCAACGCGAAAATTAGCAGCACAAAACTGTTGTATTTATTAGGCGCTTGTCCAACCAAAACTCCATCAGCAGCAAAACTGTTGGATTTATTGGATGCTCGTCCGACCAACACGACATCAGCAGCAAAAACTGTTGGAATTATTGGAGGCTTGTCCAACCCACACGACATCAGCAGCAAAACTGTTGGGATTATTGGGCGCTTGTCCAACCAACACGACATCAGTAGCAAAAACTTTTGGAATTATTGGACGCTTGTCCGACCAACACGACGTTAGCAGCAAAACTGTTGTATCTATTGGACGCTTGACCGACCAAAACTACATCAGCAGCAAAACTGTTGGATTTATTGGATGCTCGTCCGACCAACACGACATCAGCAGCAAAACTTGTCGGAATTATTGGACGCTTGTCCGACCAACACGAAAATTAGCAGCAAAAACTGTTGGATTTATTGGATGCTTGTCCGACCAACACAACGTTAGGAGCAAAACTGATTGGACGCTTGTCAGACCAAAACTACATCAGCAGCAAAACTGTTGGATTTATTGGATGCTCGTCCGACCAACACGACATCAGCAGCAAAACTGTGGGACTTATTTGACGCTTGTCCAACCAACACGAAAATTCGCAGCAAAAAACTGTTGGAATTATTGGACCGTTGTCCGACAAACACAAAAATTTGCAGTAAAAACTGTTGGAATTATTGGACGCTTGTCCGACGAACACGAAAATTAGCAGTAAAAAACTCATGGAATTATTGGACGCTTGTCCGACAAACACGAAAATTAGCAGTAAAAACTGTTGGAATTATTGGAGGCTTGTCCGACGAACACGAAAATTAGCAGCAAAAAACTGTTGAAAGTATTGGACGCTTGTCCGACCAATGCGACATCAGCAGCAAAAACTGTTGGACTTTTTGGACGCTTGTCGGACCAACACAACGTTAGCAGCAAAACTATGGGATTTATTGGACGCTTGTCTGACCAAAACTACATCAACGGCAAAACTGTTGGATTTATTGGAAGGTCGTCCGACCAACACGACATCAGCAGCAAAACTGTTGGACTTATTGGACGCTTGTCCGATCAACACGAAAATTAGCAGCAAAAAACTGTTGGAGTTATTGGACGCTTGTCTGACCAACACAACGCTAAGAGCAAAACTGTTGGGATTATTGGACGATTGTCTGACCGACGCGATATCACGGCAGAAAGTTTGACTTTTGCGACGCTTGACCACCCAACGTGAGGTTGCACTTTAAAACAAGATCCCAGTGGGAAATACGAATACCAGGCGGTTGCTGGGATGGAGGATACAAACACATGGCTCTGGACCTTGACGACAGGCTTGTTGACCTAACAACATAAAAATTTTCTTCGGATGAGGGTATCCATGCTATATCCCTACTAGCGACCTAGAAAAGTCTTAAGTAGGACAATGAAAGAAAATTATTTAAGCTTGGTTGGCGGAATTTTGTATATTTAAGGGATACCCCTTGCTGCCTTGCTAATTGGAAGGTTTTAACTATTAACCCCTGTTGTATGCCTGGCACCTACGGTAAGCAATGTTATCCAATCAGATAAGGCAGATCAATCTTTGTTCATAACTGAAATCCCTGTATGCTATGTGCTTCCCAAATTGATTAAAACTGCCAACGCAAAGCGCTAATACCTGTTCTTCATGATGGAAGTTCAACGTGTGCGGCTATTGTAAATATACAGGGATCAAACATTCCTAAGAGTTTTACGACCCATATCGAGAACCCCCAAGAGAGGGTTACCTGCCACGGGCTAACATAAATAGCCATTGCCTATATTATTTTGTCATTTTCCAGTAGTGACAATACATTACACTGATGGACAGCCATGTTGCGGATGTAAGATACAGCAATCTATGATACCAACATAATGCCCTAGAACCTATGCCATCCCCAACGGATAGAGTTTTCAGGAACGTTTGGCTTCTCAAGGTTATATCAGCCGTATCATTTATTTTGGCAATTAGGGCGTTTTGCTTGTATATATGGAAAATATTTTTATGCTCGGAGAATAATGTGTCACTTACCACTGTAACCGCCATTTAGGTCAACAGGCATTTACAAAACTGCACGTTGTTGGGGCCTGTACGACTCTTGATTATCATACTGTTTTCTTTTATTTTGACTCTTACAAATACAAGCACTTGTGCTAGTCACATACTGATGGACAGGTGGGAGAACAACAACGATCCCAATTCTGTAGCTTGGATTAGCACTCCTAGAAATCACGAACATCCCGCATTTTTCTTTGTATTGGCAACATGCAAATCAATGTGCAATAAAGGAACAACTACACTTACGTTCAATATGTATTGGGACACCTAGCAACAAAATGGCTGCCAAAACTGTAAACAGCTGCAAGTCATAGTTTTATTTTTGTAATTTTCTGAAGTTTGACACAGTTGAAAAGGAAAATGCTATGAAAAATATCAAAAATATAGGTGTATGAATGTAATGATATCACATTTGACCACATAATTTTCTTCTATAACTTTTTTGGAGAAGAAAATACAGCAAAAAGAAAGGCTTGCAAAATGCCTAGAAAATTATGGGGAAGACATTTTATTATGGTTCTACCAAGGCATGTTTCTTAGTTTCATATTCTTAAATTTATTTCAGAGTTTAGAGGGTAGATTGAATTTTGAAATTTGTCTGCTTTGACCCATGTTTGAGTCACTCAAAGAGAAACCAGAGGAAAAAGTTTTTATCACAGCTGCAGGCTGCAATGAGAAGCTCAGCAAAGTCTTCCTTAGTTTGAAGCACAAAGAAACTTTTCCAAAATATCTCGAATATTAGATAAGCTTTGGGAGAAAAATTACAGCATTTCTAAAGTAGAAAAACCTACCTTTTTGAATTTCATAATTCCAACAATACATGCTCCATCATTGATTTTTGCAAGATCATTTTTATTTTTGTAATGTATTGAGACACTTCATTATGACTTCATCCTTGCCAGCACTTTATCAAAAGCAAAGTTGATATTTCAAATGATTTTCTTTGAGTGAAATGTTCGTTCGTTTCACTTTCAAAATCAAAACATTCAACTCCTAAGGAGTCTATCCAGCCATAATTCACTGAAATTACTCGAAGATCTTCACCAGTTAATCATCAACTTTTGTGCGAATGTTTGTTTGTATTTTCAACATATAAGTTTCTCAATCTGTTCTCTTTTCTTGGCCAAAACACTTTTAAGGTCCTTCAAATTTACGAAGTTTTGATTTCAAACTATGGCGTGAGCAAGTGTTTTTAATTTGGCGCCAAAACCTCGCTTACGCATCACGGGAAGAGATCGCAAATCGCAAGTGAAAATTTGGGCCTAAGTGGTTTGTCAAGGAAGAGACGCCATTTTGTTCCTAGGTGTCCCAATACATATTGAACGTAAGTGTAGTAGAAAAAACTGCCGATTCTGCGTGTAAAGGGGTGAACCATACTTGAGTCAATAAGGAAAGCTGTCGTAAGAGTGGGTTCAGGCTATGCCTTAGTACATCAGAGCAATTTGTTTTGTTCCTTCGTTCTTGATAGGGATGCAGAATATTACTCCAGAAAAATGAAAAATCTAGCAAAGGCATCTTTTGCGTCTGCCAATTTGAATAAATTTCGAGATGGGTATCTATGTGCCATGCCAAATCAAGGCATCCTCCCTACTCCTCTTGTACTGATTAGCTACGCTTGCTTAGATTAGTTGGAACAGATTCTACAAATGAACACCAACTGCTGCAAAGATTTGGTGTTACTCTCGACCTTGATTGGAGAGCTGGCACTCTCGACTCCAAAGGGCTGGCACTCTCAACATTGACACTTACTTGACCTCAGCTAATAGTTGCGCATTTATCATTCTTATAACTTGCACGCTATGAATGCAAGCAGGTAGCTATGTCTACATTGTAACGCATAGCCAATGAAAATAAAGAGATTAAATTCTCAACCACTGGAAGTTTTGTTACTGATTCTGTATATTCATCCCTTGCTTGAAACATTGGTTGCCAAATTGTCTTGGTAAGAATTTTTCAAGCCATGACCCTACGTAAGGCATTGTACTCAAAATAGCTAATTAGTTATTGAAAATTGAACAGTAAATAAGGTTAGTAAGTATTTAAAAATCTCCAATGAATAAGACCCTGGAAAACAGAAACAGCGTTTTCCTAGTTGATAAGTAAAACTCACCATGCCCCAAGTGAAAACACCACACTGCACGTGGCAACCCTGCAAGGGAACTCATTTTGTGTATACCTCTCAAAAAAATTTACCACACAAGGTTGACAGCAAAATCTCAAAACCAGGCCCATAAAATCCCCACAATAGAGCAAAAAAAAGAGGTACAAAATAATTAGAAACTACATCACCGGGAGTATCTTGAAATTGCTGCAACCTCCTCGACCTGCAGCTTTCCGTGACAAACCAGTTATCAACTGAGTCGTTTTTGCCATGTACAACATTTAGGCCATAATACCACAAGAGAGGGAATGCACCGATTCAAGCTCATCCACGACGTTTATTTCATTTGCCTTAACTTGAGAAAACTTACTGCTGAGCTTGCTAGAAACTGTAAGCTATGTGAACGAGATTAGAGCTTCAAATTAAAGTATTCTGGCAATTTCCGCATGCTGCTTCTCTGCAAATTTGAAGGTTGATTTAGTCTTGCATCTTGTTTTTATCTGCGTATGAGCCCAAGGACCCCCAGCTGCTGACCAGAGCAACAACAGCAGCGAACTCACCCAACAATAGCAAGCAGCACGTGTACACGGGTGATTAACCTCGGTTCAAACTAAACGTTTAACCGTCAATAAAACGATTCCGTTTGCTCTAAAACGTTGTTAACATGCGTATTACAACAGTTCTGTCCATGGGAACAGCCTAGAACTTATTACACCGAAGGTTTCTTATAGTTCCCCTTGAAACTTAGTGAAAACTTAGCCCCGCAATAAGAGTTCACCTTAATTTTCTATAAAGTACGCTTTTCCCATGGAATAAAACGATTCCGTTTGCTCTATACGTTGTAAACATACGTATTACAACAGTTCTATCCATGGGAAAGGCCTAGAAATTATTACACCGAGGGTTTCTTATAGTTCCCCGTGAAACTTAGTGAAAACTTAGCCCTGCAATGAGAGTTCACCTTACTTTCTTATAAAGAGCGCCTTGCGCATGGAATAAAACGATTCCGTTTCCTCTAAAAAGTTGTAAACATATGTATTACAACAGTTCTGTCCATGGGAACAATCTAGAACTTATAACATCGAAGGATTCTTATAGTTCCCCATGAAACTTAGTAAAAACTTAGCCCCGCAGTAAGAGGTCACCTTAACTTTTTATAAAGTACGCTTTTTGCATGGAATTAAACGATTGCATTTGCTTTAAAACGTTGTAAACATATGTATTACAACAGTTCTGTCCATGGGAACAACCTAGAATTTATTACACCTACAGATTCTTATAGTTCCCCATGAAACTTAGTGAAAACTTAGCCCCACAATAAGAGTTCACCTTAATTTCTTATAAAGTACCCTTTTCGCATGGAATTAAAGTATTCCGTTTGCTCTAAAACGTTGTAAACATACTTATTACAACAGTTTTGTCCATGGGAACAGCCTAGAACTTATTACACCGATATTTTATTATAGTTCCCATGAAACTTAAAGAAAACTTAGCCCCGCAATAAGAGTTCACCTTAATTTCTGAAAAAGTACGCCTTTCGCAAGTTTCTTATAGTTCCCCATGAAACTTAGTAAATACATAGCCCGGCAATAAGAAGTCACCTAAATTTCTTAAAAATTACGCCTTTCGCATGGAATAAAACGATTCCATTTACTCTAAAACGTTGTAAACATACATATTACAACAGTTCTGTTCATGAGAACAGCCTAAAACTTATTACACCGAGGGTTTCTTATAGTTCCTTATGAAACTTAGTAAAAATCTTCGCCCCACAATAAGAGTTCACCTTAACTTTTTATAAATGTACGCTTTTTGCATGAAATTAAATGATTCCGTTTGCTCTAAAACGTTGTAAACATACGTATTACAATAGTTTTGTCCATGGGAACAGCCTAGAACTTATTACACCGATATTTTATTATCCTTCTCATAAACATAGTGAAAACTTAGCCCCGCAATAAGAGTTCACCTTAATTTCTTATAAAGTGCGCCTTTTGCATGGAATAAAACGATTCTGTTTCCTCTAAAACGTTGTTAACATACGTATTACAACAGTTCTGTCCATAGGAACAACTTAGAACTTATTACACCTAGGAATTCTTATAGTTCCTCATGAAACTTAGTAAAAACTTAGCCCCGCAATTAGAGTTTACCGTAACTTTTTATAAAGTGCGCCTTTCGCATGGAATAAAACGATTCCGTTTCCTCTAAAACGTTGTAAACATATGTATTACAACAGTTCTGTCCATGGGAACAACCTAGAACTTATTACACCGAGGAATTCTTATAGTTCCCCATGAAACTTAGTAAAAACTTAGCCCCGCAATAAGAGTTCACCTTAATTTTTTATAAAGTACGCTTTTTGCATGGAATTAAACGATTGCATTTGCTCTAAAACGTTGTAAACATACTTATTACAACAGTTTTGTCCATGGGAACAGCCTAGAACCTATTACAGCGATATTTTATCATAGTTCCCATGAAACTTAGTGAAAACTTAGCCCCGCAATAAGAGTTCACCTTAATTTATTAAAAAGTACGCCTTTCGCAAGTTTCTTACAGTTCCCATAAAACTTAGTGAAAACTTAGCCCCACAATAAGAGTTCACCTTAATTTCTTATAAAGTACGCTTTTCGCATGGAGTTAAAGTATTCCGTTTGCTCTAAAGCGTTGTAAACATACTTATTACAACAGTTTTGTCCATGGGAACAGCCTAGATTTTATTACACCGATATTTTATTATAGTTCCCATGAAACTTAGTGAAAACTTAGCCCCGCAATAAGAGTTCACCTTAATTTCTGAAAAAGTACGCCTTTCGCAAGTTTCTTATAGTTCCCCATGAAACTTAGTAAATACATAGCCCAGGGATAAGAAGTCACCTTAATTTCTTAAAAATTACGCCTTTCGCATGGAATAAAACGATTCCATTTACTCTAAAACGTTGTAAACATACATATTACAACAGTTCTGTTCATGAGAACAACCTAAAACTTATAACACCGAGGGTTTCTTATAGTTCCTTATGAAACTTAGTAAAAATCTTGGCCCCACAATAAGAGTTCACCTTAACTTTTTATAAATGTACGCTTTTCGCATGAAATTAAATGATTCCATTTGGTCTAAAACGTTGTAAACATACGTATTACAATAGTTTTGTCCATGGGAACAGCCTAGAACTTATTACACCGATATTTAATTATCCTTCTCATAAACATAGTGAAAACTTAGCCCTGCAATAAGAGTTCACCTTAATTTCTTATAAAGTGCGCCTTTTGCATGGAATAAAACGATTCTGTTTCCTTTAAAACGTTGTAAACCTACGTTTTACAACAGTTCTGTCCATGGGAACAACTTAGAACTTATTACACCTAGGAATTCTTATAGTTCCTCATGAAACTTAGTAAATACTTAGCCCCGCCATAAGAGTTCACCTTAACTTTTTATAAAGTATGCTTTTCGCATGGAATTAAACGATTCCGTTTGCTCTAAAACGTTGTAAACATACGTATTACAACAGTTCTGTCCATAGGAACATCCTTGAACTTATTACACCGATATTTTATTATAGTTTCCATGAAACTTAGTGAGAACTTAGCCCCGCATTAAGAGTTCACCTTAATTTCTTATAAAGTGCGCCTTTTGCATGGAATAAAACGATTCTGTTTCCTCTAAAACGTTGTAAACATATGTATTACAACAGTTCTGTCCATAGGAACAGCCTAGAACTTATTACATCGAGGGTTTCTTATAGTTCCCTATGAAACTTAGTAAAAAACTTAGCCCCACAATAAGAGTTAACCTTAATTTCTTATAAAGTGCGCCTTTTGCATTGATTAAAAGGATTCTGTTTCCTCTAAAACGTTGTAAACCTACGTTTTACAACAGTTCTGTCCATGGGAACAACTTGGAACTTATTACATCTAGGAATTCTTATAGTTCCTCATGAAACTTAGTAAAAACTTAGCCCCGCAATAGGAGTTCACCTTAACTTTTTATAAAGTACGCTTTTCGCATGGAATTAAACGATTCCTTTGCTCTAAAACGTTGTAAACATACGTATTACAACTGTTCTGTCCATGGGAACAGCCTAGAACTTATTACACCGATATTTTATTATAGTTCCCATGAAACTTAGTGAAAACTTAGCCCTGCAATAAGAATTCACCTTACTTTCTTGTAAAGTGCGCCTTTTGCATGGAATTAAACGATTCTGTTTCCTCTAAAACGTTGTAAACATATGTATTACAACAGTTCTGTCCATGGGAACAACCTCGAACTTATTACACCTAGGGATTCTTATAGTTCCCCATGAAACTTAGTAATAACTTAGCCCCGCCATAAGAGTTCACCTTAACTTTTTATAAAGTATGCTTTTCGCATGGAATTAAACGATTCCGTTTGCTCTAAAACGTTGTAAACATACGTATTACAACAGATCTGTCCATAGGAACAACTTCGAACTTATTACAACTAGGAATTCTCATAGTTCCTCATGAAACTTAGTAAAAACTTAGCCCCGAAATAAGAGTTCACCTTAATTTCTTATAAAGTGCGCCTTCTGCATGGAATAAAACGATTCTGTTTCCTTTAAAACGTTCTAAACCTACGTTTTACAACAGTTCTGTCCATGGGAACAACTTAGAACTTATTACACCTAGGAATTCTTATAGTTCCTCATGAAACTTAGTAAAAACTTAGCCCTGCAATAAGAGTTCACCTTAACTTTTTATAAAGTTTGCTTTTCGCATGGAATTAAACGATTCCGTTTGCTTTAAAACGTTGTAAACATACGTATTACAACAGATCTGTCAATAGGAACAACTTCGAACTTATTACACCTAGGAATTCTTATAGTTCCTCATGAAACTTAGTAAAAACTTAGCCCCGCAATAAGAGTTCACCTTAATGTCTTATAAAGTGCGCCTTTTGCATGGAATAAAACGATTCTGTTTCCCTTAAAACGTTGTAAACCTACGTTTTACAACAGTTCTGTCCATGGGAACAACTTAGAACTTATTACACCTAGGAATTCTTATAGTTCCTCATTAAACTTAGTAAAAACTTGGGCCCGCAATAAGAGTTCACCTTAACTTTTTATAAAGTACGCTTTTGCATGGAATTAAACTATTCCGTTTGCTCTTAAGCGTTGTAAACATACGTATTACAACTGTTCTGTCCATGGGAACAGCCTAGAACTTATTCCACCGATATTTTATTATAGTTCCCATGAAACTTAGTGAACACTTAACCCCGCAATAAGTTTTCACCTTAATTTCTTAAAAAGTGCGCCTTTTGCATGGAATAAAACGATTCTGTTTCCTCTAAAACGTTGTAAACATATGTATTACAACAGTTCTGTCCATGGGAACAACCTAGAACTTTTTACACCTACGGATTCTTATAGTTCCCCATGAAACTTAGTAAAAACTTAGCCCCGCCATAAGAGTTCACCTTAATTTCTTATAAAGTACGCCTTTGGCATGGAATAAAACGATTTTGTTTGCTCTAAAACGTTGTAAACATAGGTATTAGAACATTTCTGTCCATAGGAACATCTTCGAACTTTTTACACCTAGGAATTCTTATAGTTCTTCATGAAAGTTAGTAAAAACTTAGCCCCGAAATAAGAGTTCACCTTAATTTCTTATAAAGTGCGCCTTTTGCATGGAATAAAACGATTCTGTTTCCTTTAAAACATTCTAAACCTACGTTTTACAACAGTTCTGTCCATGAGAACAACTTAGAACTTATTACATCGAGGGTTTCTTATAGTTCCCTATGAAACTTAGTAAAAAAACTTAGCCCCACAATAAGAGTTCACCTTAATTTCTTATAAAGTGCGCCTTTTGCATGGAATAAAACGATTCTGTTTCCTCTAAAACGTTGTAAACCTACGTTTTACAACAGTTCTGTCGATGGGAACAGCGTAGAACTTATTATTACAACGGTTTCTTATAGTTCCCCATGAAACTTAGTAAAAACTTAGACTCGCAATAAGAGTTCACCTTAACTTTTTATAAAGTACGCTTTTCGCATGGAATTGAACGATTGCGTTTGCTCTAAAACATTGTAAACATACGTATTACAACTGTTCTGTCCATGGGAACAGCCTAGAACTTATTACACCGATATTTTATTATAGTTCCCATGAAACTTAGTGAAAACTTAGCCCCGCAATAAGTTTTCACCTTAATTTTTTAAAAAGTGCGCCTTTTGCATGGAATAAAACGATTCTGTTTCCTCTAAAACATTGTAAACATATGTATTACAACAGTTCTGTCCTTGGGAACAACGTAGAACTTATTACACCTACGGATTCTTATAGTTCCCCATGAAACTTAGTAAAAACTTAGCCCCGCCATAAGAGTTCACCTTAATTTCTTATAAAGTACGCCTTTGGCATGGAATAAAACGATTCTGTTTGCTCTAAAACTTTGTAAACATACGTATTACAACATTTCTGTCCATAGGAACAACTTCGAACTTATTACACCTAGGAATTCTTACAGTTCCTCATTAAACTTAGTAAAAACTTAGCCCTGCAATAAGAGTTCACCTTAATTTCTTATAAAGTGCGCCTTTTGCATGGAATAAAACGATTCTGTTTCCTTTAAAACGTTGTAAACCTACGCTTTACAACAGTTCTGTCCATGGGAACAACTTAGAATTTACTATATCGAGCGTTTCTTATAGTTCCCTATGAAACTTAGTAAAAAACTTAGCCCCACAATAAGAGTTCACCTTAATTTCTTATAAGGTGCGCCTTTTGCATGGAATAAAACGATTCTGTTTCCTCTAAAACGTTGTAAACCTACGTTTTACAACAGTTCGGTCGATGGGAATAACATAGAACTTATTACACCTAGGAATTCTTATAGTTCCCCATGACACTTAGTAAAAACTTAGCCCCGCAATAGGAGTTCACCTTAACTTTTTATAAAGTACGCTTTTCGCATGGAATTAAACGATTCCTTTGCTCTAAAACGTTGTAAACATACGTATTACAACAGTTCTGTCCATAGGAACAACTTAGAACTTATTACACCTAGGAATTCTTATAGTTCCTCGTGAAACTTAGTAAAAACTTAGCCCCGCAAGAAGACTTCACCTTAACTTTTTATAAAGTACGCTTTTCGCATGGAATTAAACGATTCCGATTGCTCTAAAACGTTGTAAACATACGTATTACAACAGTTCTGTCCATGGGAACAGCCTAGAACTTATTACACCGATATTTTATTATAGTTCCCATGAAACTCAGTGAAAACTTAGCCCTGCAATAAGAGTTCACCTTAATTTCTGATAAAGTGCTCCTTTTGCATGGAATAAAACGATTCTGTTTCCTCTAAAACGTTGAAAACATATGTATTACAACAGTTCTGTCCATAGGAAGAATCTAGAACTTATTACAACGAGGGATTCTTATAGTTCCCCATGAAACTTAGTAAATACATAGCCCACCAATAGGAGGTCACCTTAATTTCTTAAAAGTGCGCCTTTTGCATGGAATAAAACGATTCTGTTTCCTCTAAAACGTTGTAAACATATGTATTACAACAGTTCTGTCCATGGGAACAACCTAGAACTTATTACACCTACAGATTCTTATAGTTCCCCATGAAACTTAGTAAAAACTTAGCCCCGCCATAAGAGTTCACCTTAACTTTTTATAAAGTATGCTTTTCGCATGGAATTAAACGATTCCGTTTGCTCTAAAACGTTGTAAACATACGTATTACAACAGTTCTGTCCATAGGAACAACTTAGAACTTATTACACCTAGGATATCTTATAGTTCCTCATGAAACTTAGTAAAAACTTAGCCCCTCAAAAAGAGTTCACCTTAGCTTTTTATAAAGTACAGTTTTCGCATGGAATTAAACGATTCCGTTTGCTATAATACGTTGTAAACATACGTATTACAACAGTTCTGTCCATGGGAACAGCCTAGAACTTATTACACCGATATTTTATTATAGTTCCCATGAAACTCAGTGAAAACTTAGCCCTGCAATAAGAGTTCACCTTAACTTTTTATAAAGTACGCTTTTCGCATGGAATAAAACGATTCTGTTTCCTCTAAAACGTTGAAAACATATGTATTACAACAGTTCTGTCCCTGGGAAGAATCTAGAACTTATTACATCGAGGGATTCTTATAGTTCCCCATGAAACTTAGTAAATACATAGCCCACCAATAGGAGGTCACTTTAATTTCTTAAAAACTGCGCCTTTTGCATGGAATAAAACGATTCTGTTTCCTCTAAAACGTTGTAAACATATGTATTACAACAGTTGTGTCCATGGGAACAACCTAGAACTTATTACACCTACAGATTCTTATAGTTCCCCATGAAACTTAGTAAAAACTTAGCCCCGCCATAAGAGTTCACCTTAACTTTTTATAAAGTATGCTCCTCGCATGGAATTAAACGATTCCGTTTGCTCTAAAACGTTGTAAACATACGTATTACAACAGTTCCGTCCATAGGAACAACTTAGAACTTATTACATCGAGGGTTTCTTATAGTTCCCTATGAAACTTAGTAAAAAACTTAGCCCCACAATAAGAGTTCACCTTAATTTCTTAAAAAGTGCGCCTTTTGCATGGAATAAAACGATTCTGTTTCCTCTAAAACGTTGTAAACATATGTATTACAACAGTTTTGTCCATGGGAACAACCTAGAACTTATTACACCTACAGATTCTTATAGTTCCCCATGAAACTTAGTAAAAACTTAGCCCCGCCATAAGAGTTCACCTTAACTTTTTATAAAGTACGCTTTTCGCATGGAATTAAACGATTCCGTTTGCTATAATACGTTGTAAACATACGTATTACAACAGTTCTGTCCATGGGAACAGCCTAGAACTTATTACACCGATATTTTATTATAGTTCCCATGAAACTCAGTGAAAACTTAGCCCTGCAATAAGAGTTCACCTTAACTTTTTATAAAGTACGCTTTTCGCATGGAATAAAACGATTCTGTTTCCTCTAAAACGTTGAAAACATATGTATTACAACAGTTCTGTCCATGGGAAGAATCTAGAACTTATTACATCGAGGGATTCTTATAGTTCCCCATGAAACTTAGTAAATACATAGCCCACCAATAGGAGGTCACTTTAATTTCTTAAAAACTGCGCCTTTTGCATGGAATAAAACGATTCTGTTTCCTCTAAAACGTTGTAAACATATGTATTACAACAGTTGTGTCCATGGGAACAACCTAGAACTTATTACACCTACAGATTCTTATAGTTCCCCATGAAACTTAGTAAAAACTTAGCCCCGCCATAAGAGTTCACCTTAACTTTTTATAAAGTATGCTCCTCGCATGGAATTAAACGATTCCGTTTGCTCTAAAACGTTGTAAACATACGTATTACAACAGTTCTGTCCATAGGAACAACTTAGAACTTATTACATCGAGGGTTTCTTATAGTTCCCTATGAAACTTAGTAAAAAACTTAGCCCCACAATAAGAGTTCACCTTAATTTCTTAAAAAGTGCGCCTTTTGCGTGGAATAAAACGATTCTGTTTCCTCTAAAACGTTGTAAACATATGTATTACAACAGTTTTGTCCATGGGAACAACCTAGAACTTATTACACCTACAGATTCTTATAGTTCCCCATGAAACTTAGTAAAAACTTAGCCCCGCCATAAGAGTTCACCTTAACTTTTTATAAAGTATGCTTTTCGCATGGAATTAGACGATTACGTTTGCTGTAAAACGTTGTAAACATACGTATTATAACAGTTCTGTCCATAGGAACAACTTAGAACTTATTACACCTAGGATATCTTATAGTTCCTCATGAAACTTAGTAAAAACTTAGCCCCTCAAGAAGAGTTCACCTTAGCTTTTTATAAAGTACAGTTTTCGCATGGAATTAAACGATTCCGTTTGCTCTAAAATGTTGTAAACATACGTATTACAACAGTTCTGTCCATGGGAACAGCCTAGAACTTATTACACCGATATTTTATTATAGTTCCCATGAAACTCAGTGAAAACTTAGCCCTGCAATAAGAGTTCACCTTAATTTCTGATAAAGTGCGCCTTTTGCATGGAATAAAACGATTCTGTTTCCTCTAAAACGTTGAAAACATATGTATTACAACAGTTCTGTCCATGGGAAGAATCTAGAACTTATTACATCGAGGGATTCTTATAGTTCCCCATGAAACTTAGTAAATACATAGCCCACCAATAGGAGGTCACCTTAATTTCTTAAAAAGTGCGCCTTTTGCATGGAATAAAACGATTCTGTTTCCTCTAAAACGTTGTAAACATATGTATTACAACAGTTCTGTCCATGGGAACAACCTAGAATTTATTACACCTACAGATTCTTATAGTTCCCCATGAAACTTAATAAAAACTTAGCCCCGCCATAAGAGTTCACCTTAACTTTTTATAAAGTATGCTTTTCGCATGGAATTAAACGATTCCGTTTGCTCTAAAACGTTGTAAACATACGTATTACAACAGTTCTGTCCATAGGAACAACTTAGAACTTATTACACCTAGGATATCTTATAGTTCCTCATGAAACTTAGTAAAAACTTAGCCCCTCAGGAAGAGTTCACCTAAGCTTTTTATAAAGTACAGTTTTCGCATGGAATTAAACGATTCCGTTTGCTCTAAAACGTTGTAAACATACGTATTACAACAGTTCTGTCCATGGGAACAGCCTAGAACTTATTACACCGATATTTTATTATAGTTCCCATGAAACTTAGTGAAAACTTAGCCCCGCAAAAAGAGTTCACCGCAATTTCTTATAAAGTACGTCTTTCGCATGGATTAAAACAATTCCGATTCCTCTAAAACGTTGTAAAATTATGTATTACAACAGTTTTGTCCATGGGAAGAATCTAGAACTTATTACATCGAGGGATTCTTATAGTTCCCCATGAAACTTAGTAAATACATAGCCCACCAATAGGAGGTCACCTTAATTTCTTAAAAATTACGCCTTTCGCGCATGGAATAAAAGGATTCCATTCACTCTAAAACATTGTAAACATACGTATTACAACAGTTCTGTCCATAGGAACAGCCTAGAACTTATTACATCGAGGGTTTCTTATAGTTCCCTATGAAACTTAGTGAAATCTTGGCCCCTCAAAAAGAGTTCACCTTAATTTCTTATAGAGTACGCCTATCGCATGGAATAAAACGATTCTGTTTCCCCTTAAAACGTTCTAAACCTACGTTTTACAACAGTTCTGTCCATAGGAACAACTTAGAACTTATTACACCTAGGAATTCTTATAGTTCCTCATGAAACTTAGTAAAAAGTTAGCCCCGCAATAAGAGTTCACCTTAATTTCTTATAAAGTGCGCCTTTTGCATGGAATAAAGCGATTCTGTTTCCTTTAAAACGTTGTAAACATATTTATTACAACAGTTCTGTCCGTGGGAGCAACCTACAACTTATTACACCTAGGGATTCTTATAGTTCCCCATGAAACTTAGTAAAAACTTAGCCCCGCCATAAGAGTTCATCTTAACTTTTTATAAAGTATGCTTTTTGCATGGAATAAAACGATTCTGTTTGCTCTAAAACCTTGTAAACCTACGTTTTACAACAGTTCTGTCCATGGGAACAACTTAGAACTTATTACACCTAGGAATTCTTATAATTCCTCATGAAACTTAGTAAAATTCTAGCCCTGCAATAAGAGTTCAACTCAATTTCTTATAAAGAACGTCTTTTGCATGGATTAAAACAATTCCGTTTGCTCTCAAACATTGTAAACATACGTATTACAACAGTTCTGTCCATAGGAACAGCCAAGAACTTATAACATCGATGGTTTTTTATAGTTCCCTATGAAACTTAGTGAAAACTTAGCCCCGCAATAAGAGTTCACCTTAATTTCTTATAGAGTACGCCTATCGCATGGAATAAAACGATTCTGTTTCCTCTAAAACGTTCTAAACCTACGTTTTACAACAGTTCTGTCCATAGGAACAACTTAGAACTTATTACACCTAGGAATTCTTATAGTTCCTCATGAAACTTAGTAAAAAGTTAGCCCCGCAATAAGAGTTCACCTTAATTTCTTATAAAGTGCGCCTTTTGCATGGAATAAAACGATTCTGTTTCCTTTAAAACGTTGTAAACATATTTATTACAACAGTTCTGTCCGTGGGAGCAACCTACAACTTATTACACCTAGGGATTCTTATAGTTCCCCATGAAGCTTAGTAAAAACTTAGCCCCGCCATAAGAGTTCATCTTAACTTTTTATAAAGTATGCTTTTCGCATGGAATTAAACGATTCTGTTTCCTCTAAAACGTTGTAAACCTACGTTTTACAACAGTTCTGTCCATGGGAACAACTTAGAACTTATTACACCTAGGAATTCTTATAATTCCTCATGAAACTTAGTAAAATTCTAGCCCTGCAATAAGAGTTCAACTCAATTTCTTATAAAGAACGTCTTTTGCATGGATTAAAACAATTCCGTTTGCTCTCAAACATTGTAAACATACGTATTACAACAGTTCTGTCCATAGGAACAGCCAAGAACTTATAACATCGAAGGTTTTTTATAGTTCCCTATGAAACTTAGTGAAAACTTAGCCCCGCAATAAGAGTTCACCTTAATTTCTTAAAAAGTGCCTTTTGCATGGAATAAAACGATTCTTTTTCCTCTAAAACGTTGTAAACATATGTATTACATCAGTTCTGTCCATGGGAACAACCTAGAACTTATTACACCTACAGATTCTTATAGTTCCCCATGAAACTTAGTAAAAACTTAGCCCCGTCATAAGAGTTCACCTTAACTTTTTATAAAGTATGCTTTTCGCATGGAATTAAACGATTCAGTTTGCTCTAAAACGTTGTAAACATACGTATTACAACAGTTCTGTCCATAGGAACAACTTAGAACTTCTTACACCTAGGAATTCTTATAGTTCCTCATGAAACTGAGTAGAAACTTAGCCCCTCAAGAAGAGTTCACCTTAGCTTTTTATAAAGTACGCTTTTCGCATGGAATTAAACGATTCCGTTTGCTCTAAAACGTTGTAAACATACGTATTACAACAATTCTGTCAATAGGAACAACTTAGAACTTATTACACCTAGGAATTCTTATAGTTCCTCATGAAACTTAGTAAAATTCTAGCCCCGCAATAAGAGTTCACCTTAGCTTTTTATAAAGTACACTTTTTGCATGGAATTGAACGATTCCGTTTGCTCTAAAACGTTGTAAACATACGTATTACACCAGTTCTGTCCATGGGAACAGCCTAGAACTTATTACACCGATATTTTATTATAGTTCCCATGAAACTTAGTGAAAACTTAGCCCCGCAATAACAGTTCACCTCGATTTCTTATAAAGTGCGCCTTTTGCATGGAATAAAACGATTCTGTTTCCTCCCAAACGTTGTAAACATATGTATTACAACAGTTTTGTCCATAGGAACAGCCTAGAACTTATTACATCGACGGTTTCTTATAGTTCCCTATGAAACATAGTGAAAACTTAGCCCAAGAATAATAGTTCACCTCAATTTCTTATAAAGAACGTCTTTCGCATGGAATAAAACGATTCCGTTTGCTCTAAAACATTGTAAACCTACGTTTTACAACAGTTCTGTCCATGGGAACAGCCTGGAACTTATCACACCGATATTTTATTATAGTTCCCATGAAACTTAGTGAAAACTTAGCCCCGCTATAAGAGTTCACCTCGATTTCTTATAAAGTGCGCCTTTGCATGGAATAAAACGATTATGTTTCCTCTAAAACGTTGTAAACATATGTATTACAACAGTTCTGTCCGTGGGAGCAACCTAGAACTTATTACACCTAGGGATTCTTATAGTTCCCCATGAAACTTAGTTAAAACTTAGCCCCGGTATAAGAGTTCACCTTAACTTTTTATAAAGTATGCTTTTCGCATGGAATTAAACGATTCTGTTTGCTCTAAAACGTTGTTAACATACGTAATACAACAGTTCTGTCCATAGGAACAGCCTAGAACTTATTACATCGAAGGTTTCTTATAGTTCCCTATGAAACTTAGTGAAAACTTAGCCCAACAATAATAGTTCAACTCAATTTCTTATAAAGAACGTCTTTCGCATGGATGAAAACAATTCCGTTTCCTCTCAAACATTGTAAACATACGTATTACAACAGTTCTGTCCATAGGAACAGCCAAGAACTTATTACATCGAGGGTTTTTAATAGTTCCCTATGAAACTTAGTGAAAACTTAGCCCCGCAAAAAGAGTTCACCTCAATTTCTTATAAAGTACGCCTTACGCATGAAATAAAACGATTTCGTTTGCTCTAAAACATTATAAACCTACGTTTTACAACAGTTCTGTCCATGGGAACAGCCTAGAACTTATTACACTGAGGTTTTCTTATAGTTTCCAATGAACCTTAGTGAAAACTTAGCCCCGCAATAAGAGTTCACCTTAATTGCTTATAAAGTGCGCCTTTTGCATGGAATAAAACGATTCCTATTCCTCTAAAACGTTGTAAACATATGTATTACAACAGTTCTGTCCATGGGAAGAATCTTAAACTTATTACATCGAGGGATTCTTATAGTTCCCCATGAAACTTAGTAAATACATAGCCGGGCAATAAGGGGTCACCTTAATTTCTTAAAAATTACGCCTTTCGCATGAAATAAAACGATTCCATTTACTCTAAAACGTTGTAAACATATGTATTACAACAGTTCTGTTCATGAGAACATCCTAAAACTTTTTACACCGAGGGTTTCTTATAGTTCCCTATGACACTTAGTAAAAAACTTAGCCCCACTATAACAGTTCACCTTAATTTCTTATAAAGTGCGCCTTTTACATCGAATAAAACGATTCTGTTTCCTCTAAAACGTTGTAAACCTACGTTTAACAACAGTTCTGTCCATGGGAAAAACAGAGAACTTATTACACCTAGGATTTCTTATAGTTCCTCATGAGACTTAGTAAAAACCAAGCCCTGCAATAAGAGTTCACCTTAACTTTTTATAAAGTACGCTTTTCGCATGGAATTAAAAGATTCCGTTTGCTCTAAAACGTTGTAAACATACGTATTACAACAGTTCTGTCCATGGGAACAGCCTAGAACTTATTACACCGATATTTTATTATAGTTCCCATGAAACTTAGTGAAAACTTAGCCCTGCAATTAGAGTAAACGTTAACTTTTTATACAGTATGCTTTTCGCATGGAATTAAACGATTCCGTTTGCTCTAAAACGTTGTAAACATACGTATTACAACAGTTCTGTCCATAGGAACAACTTAGAACTTATTACACCGATATTTTATTATAGTTCCCATGAAACTTAGTGAAAACTTAGCCCTGCAATTAGAGTAAACGTTAACTTTTTATACAGTAGGCTTTTCGCATGGAATAAAACGATTCTGTTTCCTCTAAGACGTTGTAAACATATGTATTACAACAGTTCTGTCTATGGGAACAACCTAGAACTTATTACACCTAGGGATTCTTATAGTTCCCCATGAAACTTAGTAAAATCTTAGCCCCGCCATAAGAGTTTACCTTAACTTTTTATAAAGTATGCTTTTCGCATGGAATTAAACGATTCCGTTTGCTCTAAAACGTTATAAACATACGTATTACAACAGTTCTGTCCATGGGAACAGCCTAGAACTTATTACACCGATATTTTATTATAGTTCCCATGAAACTTAGTGAAAACTTAGCCCCGCAATAAGAGTTCAGCTCAATTTCTTATAAAGTGCGCCTTTTACATGGAATAAAACGATTCTGTTTCCTCTAAAACGTTGTAAACATATGTATTACAACAGTTCTGCTCATGGGAACAGCCTAGAACTTATTATACCGAGGGTTTCTTACAGTTCCCCATGAAACTTAGTGGAAACTTAGCCCTGCAGTAAGAGCTCACCTCAATTTCTTATAAAGTACGTCTTTCGCATGGAATAAAACGATTCCGTTTGCTCTAAAACGTTGTAAATATACGTATAAAAACATTTCTGTCCATGGAAAAAGCCTAGAACTTATTACACCAAGGGTTTCTTATAGTTCCACATAAGAATAAGTGAAAACTTAGCCTTGCTATAAGAGTTAATCTCAATTTCTTATAAAGTACGCCTTTCGCATGGAACAAAAGGATTCCCTTCGTTCTAAAATGTTGTAAACATACGTATTGCAAGAGTTCTCTCTAGGGAACAGCCTAGAACTTATTACACCGAGGGTTTCTGATAGTTTCCCATGAAAATTATTGAAAACTTAGCCCCGCAATAAGATTTGACCTTAATTTCTTATAAAGTACGTTTTTCGGATGGAATAATGCAATTCCGTTTGCTCTAAAACGTCGTAAACAAACGTATTACAACAGCTCGGTCCATGGGAACAGCCTAAAAACTTTTTACACCGCGTGTCTCTTATAGTTCACCATGTAACTTAGTGAAAACTTAGCCCCACGAAAAGAGTTCACCTTAATTTCTTATAAAGTACGCCTTTTGCAAGGAATAAAACGATTCCGTTTGCTCTGAAACGTTGTAAACATACCCCCGTAATAAGTTCACCTTAATTTCTTATAAAAAAACTTAATAACAGTTAACCTCAATTTCTTATAAAGTACGCCTTTCGAATGGAATAAAACGATTTTGTTTCCTCTAAAACGTTGTAAACATATGTATTACAACAGTTTTGTCCATGGGAACAACCTAGAACTTATTACACCTACAGATTCTTATAGTTCCCCATGAAACTTAGTAAAAACTTAGCCCCGCCATAAGAGTTCACCTTAACTTTTTATAAAGTATGCTTTTCGCATGGAATTAAACGATTACGTTTGCTGTAAAACGTTGTAAACATACGTATTATAACAGTTCTGTCCATAGGAACAACTTAGAACTTATTACACCTAGGATATCTTATAGTTCCTCATGAAACTTAGTAAAAACTTAGCCCCTCAAGAAGAGTTCACCTTAGCTTTTTATAAAGTACAGTTTTCGCATGGAATTAAACGATTCCGTTTGCTCTAAAATGTTGTAAACATACGTATTACAACAGTTCTGTCCATGGGAACAGCCTAGAACTTATTACACCGATATTTTATTATAGTTCCCATGAAACTCAGTGAAAACTTAGCCCTGCAATAAGAGTTCACCTTAATTTCTGATAAAGTGCGCCTTTTGCATGGAATAAAACGATTCTGTTTCCTCTAAAACGTTGAAAACATATGTATTACAACAGTTCTGTCCATGGGAAGAATCTAGAACTTATTACATCGAGGGATTCTTATAGTTCCCCATGAAACTTAGTAAATACATAGCCCACCAATAGGAGGTCACCTTAATTTCTTAAAAAGTGCGCCTTTTGCATGGAATAAAACGATTCTGTTTCCTCTAAAACGTTGTAAACATATGTATTACAACAGTTCTGTCCATGGGAACAACCTAGAATTTATTACACCTACAGATTCTTATAGTTCCCCATGAAACTTAATAAAAACTTAGCCCCGCCATAAGAGTTCACCTTAACTTTTTATAAAGTATGCTTTTCGCATGGAATTAAACGATTCCGTTTGCTCTAAAACGTTGTAAACATACGTATTACAACAGTTCTGTCCATAGGAACAACTTAGAACTTATTACACCTAGGATATCTTATAGTTCCTCATGAAACTTAGTAAAAACTTAGCCCCTCAAGAAGAGTTCACCTAAGCTTTTTATAAAGTACAGTTTTCGCATGGAATTAAACGATTCCGTTTGCTCTAAAACGTTGTAAACATACGTATTACAACAGTTCTGTCCATGGGAACAGCCTAGAACTTATTACACCGATATTTTATTATAGTTCCCATGAAACTTAGTGAAAACTTAGCCCCGCAAAAAGAGTTCACCGCAATTTCTTATAAAGTACGTCTTTCGCATGGATTAAAACAATTCCGATTCCTCTAAAACGTTGTAAAATTATGTATTACAACAGTTTTGTCCATGGGAAGAATCTAGAACTTATTACATCGAGGGATTCTTATAGTTCCCCATGAAACTTAGTAAATACATAGCCCACCAATAGGAGGTCACCTTAATTTCTTAAAAATTACGCCTTTCGCGCATGGAATAAAAGGATTCCATTCACTCTAAAACATTGTAAACATACGTATTACAACAGTTCTGTCCATAGGAACAGCCTAGAACTTATTACATCGAGGGTTTCTTATAGTTCCCTATGAAACTTAGTGAAATCTTGGCCCCTCAAAAAGAGTTCACCTTAATTTCTTATAGAGTACGCCTATCGCATGGAATAAAACGATTCTGTTTCCCCTTAAAACGTTCTAAACCTACGTTTTACAACAGTTCTGTCCATAGGAACAACTTAGAACTTATTACACCTAGGAATTCTTATAGTTCCTCATGAAACTTAGTAAAAAGTTAGCCCCGCAATAAGAGTTCACCTTAATTTCTTATAAAGTGCGCCTTTTGCATGGAATAAAGCGATTCTGTTTCCTTTAAAACGTTGTAAACATATTTATTACAACAGTTCTGTCCGTGGGAGCAACCTACAACTTATTACACCTAGGGATTCTTATAGTTCCCCATGAAACTTAGTAAAAACTTAGCCCCGCCATAAGAGTTCATCTTAACTTTTTATAAAGTATGCTTTTTGCATGGAATAAAACGATTCTGTTTGCTCTAAAACCTTGTAAACCTACGTTTTACAACAGTTCTGTCCATGGGAACAACTTAGAACTTATTACACCTAGGAATTCTTATAATTCCTCATGAAACTTAGTAAAATTCTAGCCCTGCAATAAGAGTTCAACTCAATTTCTTATAAAGAACGTCTTTTGCATGGATTAAAACAATTCCGTTTGCTCTCAAACATTGTAAACATACGTATTACAACAGTTCTGTCCATAGGAACAGCCAAGAACTTATAACATCGATGGTTTTTTATAGTTCCCTATGAAACTTAGTGAAAACTTAGCCCCGCAATAAGAGTTCACCTTAATTTCTTATAGAGTACGCCTATCGCATGGAATAAAACGATTCTGTTTCCTCTAAAACGTTCTAAACCTACGTTTTACAACAGTTCTGTCCATAGGAACAACTTAGAACTTATTACACCTAGGAATTCTTATAGTTCCTCATGAAACTTAGTAAAAAGTTAGCCCCGCAATAAGAGTTCACCTTAATTTCTTATAAAGTGCGCCTTTTGCATGGAATAAAACGATTCTGTTTCCTTTAAAACGTTGTAAACATATTTATTACAACAGTTCTGTCCGTGGGAGCAACCTACAACTTATTACACCTAGGGATTCTTATAGTTCCCCATGAAGCTTAGTAAAAACTTAGCCCCGCCATAAGAGTTCATCTTAACTTTTTATAAAGTATGCTTTTCGCATGGAATTAAACGATTCTGTTTCCTCTAAAACGTTGTAAACCTACGTTTTACAACAGTTCTGTCCATGGGAACAACTTAGAACTTATTACACCTAGGAATTCTTATAATTCCTCATGAAACTTAGTAAAATTCTAGCCCTGCAATAAGAGTTCAACTCAATTTCTTATAAAGAACGTCTTTTGCATGGATTAAAACAATTCCGTTTGCTCTCAAACATTGTAAACATACGTATTACAACAGTTCTGTCCATAGGAACAGCCAAGAACTTATAACATCGAAGGTTTTTTATAGTTCCCTATGAAACTTAGTGAAAACTTAGCCCCGCAATAAGAGTTCACCTTAATTTCTTAAAAAGTGCCTTTTGAATGGAATAAAACGATTCTTTTTCCTCTAAAACGTTGTAAACATATGTATTACATCAGTTCTGTCCATGGGAACAACCTAGAACTTATTACACCTACAGATTCTTATAGTTCCCCATGAAACTTAGTAAAAACTTAGCCCCGTCATAAGAGTTCACCTTAACTTTTTATAAAGTATGCTTTTCGCATGGAATTAAACGATTCAGTTTGCTCTAAAACGTTGTAAACATACGTATTACAACAGTTCTGTCCATAGGAACAACTTAGAACTTCTTACACCTAGGAATTCTTATAGTTCCTCATGAAACTGAGTAGAAACTTAGCCCCTCAAGAAGAGTTCACCTTAGCTTTTTATAAAGTACGCTTTTCGCATGGAATTAAACGATTCCGTTTGCTCTAAAACGTTGTAAACATACGTATTACAACAATTCTGTCAATAGGAACAACTTAGAACTTATTACACCTAGGAATTCTTATAGTTCCTCATGAAACTTAGTAAAATTCTAGCCCCGCAATAAGAGTTCACCTTAGCTTTTTATAAAGTACACTTTTTGCATGGAATTGAACGATTCCGTTTGCTCTAAAACGTTGTAAACATACGTATTACACCAGTTCTGTCCATGGGAACAGCCTAGAACTTATTACACCGATATTTTATTATAGTTCCCATGAAACTTAGTGAAAACTTAGCCCCGCAATAACAGTTCACCTCGATTTCTTATAAAGTGCGCCTTTTGCATGGAATAAAACGATTCTGTTTCCTCCCAAACGTTGTAAACATATGTATTACAACAGTTTTGTCCATAGGAACAGCCTAGAACTTATTACATCGACGGTTTCTTATAGTTCCCTATGAAACATAGTGAAAACTTAGCCCAAGAATAATAGTTCACCTCAATTTCTTATAAAGAACGTCTTTCGCATGGAATAAAACGATTCCGTTTGCTCTAAAACATTGTAAACCTACGTTTTACAACAGTTCTGTCCATGGGAACAGCCTGGAACTTATCACACCGATATTTTATTATAGTTCCCATGAAACTTAGTGAAAACTTAGCCCCGCTATAAGAGTTCACCTCGATTTCTTATAAAGTGCGCCTTTGCATGGAATAAAACGATTATGTTTCCTCTAAAACGTTGTAAACATATGTATTACAACAGTTCTGTCCGTGGGAGCAACCTAGAACTTATTACACCTAGGGATTCTTATAGTTCCCCATGAAACTTAGTTAAAACTTAGCCCCGGTATAAGAGTTCACCTTAACTTTTTATAAAGTATGCTTTTCGCATGGAATTAAACGATTCTGTTTGCTCTAAAACGTTGTTAACATACGTAATACAACAGTTCTGTCCATAGGAACAGCCTAGAACTTATTACATCGAAGGTTTCTTATAGTTCCCTATGAAACTTAGTGAAAACTTAGCCCAACAATAATAGTTCAACTCAATTTCTTATAAAGAACGTCTTTCGCATGGATGAAAACAATTCCGTTTCCTCTCAAACATTGTAAACATACGTATTACAACAGTTCTGTCCATAGGAACAGCCAAGAACTTATTACATCGAGGGTTTTTAATAGTTCCCTATGAAACTTAGTGAAAACTTAGCCCCGCAAAAAGAGTTCACCTCAATTTCTTATAAAGTACGCCTTACGCATGAAATAAAACGATTTCGTTTGCTCTAAAACATTATAAACCTACGTTTTACAACAGTTCTGTCCATGGGAACAGCCTAGAACTTATTACACTGAGGTTTTCTTATAGTTTCCAATGAACCTTAGTGAAAACTTAGCCCCGCAATAAGAGTTCACCTTAATTGCTTATAAAGTGCGCCTTTTGCATGGAATAAAACGATTCCTATTCCTCTAAAACGTTGTAAACATATGTATTACAACAGTTCTGTCCATGGGAAGAATCTTAAACTTATTACATCGAGGGATTCTTATAGTTCCCCATGAAACTTAGTAAATACATAGCCGGGCAATAAGGGGTCACCTTAATTTCTTAAAAATTACGCCTTTCGCATGAAATAAAACGATTCCATTTACTCTAAAACGTTGTAAACATATGTATTACAACAGTTCTGTTCATGAGAACATCCTAAAACTTTTTACACCGAGGGTTTCTTATAGTTCCCTATGACACTTAGTAAAAAACTTAGCCCCACTATAACAGTTCACCTTAATTTCTTATAAAGTGCGCCTTTTACATCGAATAAAACGATTCTGTTTCCTCTAAAACGTTGTAAACCTACGTTTTACAACAGTTCTGTCCATGGGAAAAACAGAGAACTTATTACACCTAGGATTTCTTATAGTTCCTCATGAGACTTAGTAAAAACCAAGCCCTGCAATAAGAGTTCACCTTAACTTTTTATAAAGTACGCTTTTCGCATGGAATTAAAAGATTCCGTTTGCTCTAAAACGTTGTAAACATACGTATTACAACAGTTCTGTCCATGGGAACAGCCTAGAACTTATTACACCGATATTTTATTATAGTTCCCATGAAACTTAGTGAAAACTTAGCCCTGCAATTAGAGTAAACGTTAACTTTTTATACAGTATGCTTTTCGCATGGAATTAAACGATTCCGTTTGCTCTAAAACGTTGTAAACATACGTATTACAACAGTTCTGTCTATAGGAACAACTTAGAACTTATTACACCGATATTTTATTATAGTTCCCATGAAACTTAGTGAAAACTTAGCCCTGCAATTAGAGTAAACGTTAACTTTTTATACAGTATGCTTTTCGCATGGAATAAAACGATTCTGTTTCCTCTAAGACGTTGTAAACATATGTATTACAACAGTTCTGTCTATGGGAACAACCTAGAACTTATTACACCTAGGGATTCTTATAGTTCCCCATGAAACTTAGTAAAATCTTAGCCCCGCCATAAGAGTTTACCTTAACTTTTTATAAAGTATGCTTTTCGCATGGAATTAAACGATTCCGTTTGCTCTAAAACGTTATAAACATACGTATTACAACAGTTCTGTCCATGGGAACAGCCTAGAACTTATTACACCGATATTTTATTATAGTTCCCATGAAACTTAGTGAAAACTTAGCCCCGCAATAAGAGTTCAGCTCAATTTCTTATAAAGTGCGCCTTTTACATGGAATAAAACGATTCTGTTTCCTCTAAAACGTTGTAAACATATGTATTACAACAGTTCTGCTCATGGGAACAGCCTAGAACTTATTATACCGAGGGTTTCTTACAGTTCCCCATGAAACTTAGTGGAAACTTAGCCCTGCAGTAAGAGCTCACCTCAATTTCTTATAAAGTACGTCTTTCGCATGGAATAAAACGATTCCGTTTGCTCTAAAACGTTGTAAATATACGTATAAAAACATTTCTGTCCATGGAAAAAGCCTAGAACTTATTACACCAAGGGTTTCTTATAGTTCCACATAAGAATAAGTGAAAACTTAGCCTTGCTATAAGAGTTAATCTCAATTTCTTATAAAGTACGCCTTTCGCATGGAACAAAAGGATTCCCTTCGTTCTAAAATGTTGTAAACATACGTATTGCAAGAGTTCTCTCTAGGGAACAGCCTAGAACTTATTACACCGAGGGTTTCTGATAGTTTCCCATGAAAATTATTGAAAACTTAGCCCCGCAATAAGATTTGACCTTAATTTCTTATAAAGTACGTTTTTCGGATGGAATAATGCAATTCCGTTTGCTCTAAAACGTCGTAAACAAACGTATTACAACAGCTCGGTCCATGGGAACAGCCTAAAAACTTTTTACACCGCGTGTCTCTTATAGTTCACCATGTAACTTAGTGAAAACTTAGCCCCACAAAAAGAGTTCACCTTAATTTCTTATAAAGTACGCCTTTTGCAAGGAATAAAACGATTCCGTTTGCTCTGAAACGTTGTAAACATACCCCCGTAATAAGTTCACCTTAATTTCTTATAAAAAAACTTAATAACAGTTAACCTCAATTTCTTATAAAGTACGCCTTTCGAATGGAATAAAACGATTTTGTTTCCTCTAAAACGTTGTAAACATATGTATTACAACAGTTCTATCTATGGGAACAACCTAGAACTTATTACACCTAGGGATTCTTATAGTTCCCCATGAAACTTAGTAAAAACTTAGCTTCGCCATAAGAGTTAACCTTAACTTTTTATAAAGTATGCTTTTCGCATGGAATTAAACGATTCCGTTTGCTCTAAAACATTGTAAACATACGTATTACAACAGTTCTGTCCATAGGAACAGCCTAGAACTTATTACATCGAGGGTTTCTTATAGTTCCCTATGAAACTTAGTGAAATCTTGGCCCCTCAAAAAGAGTTCACCTTAATTTCTTATAGAGTACGCCTATCGCATGGAATAAAACGATTCCCTTTGCTCTAAAACGTTGTAATCATAGGTATTACAACAGTTCTGTCCATTAGAAACAACTAGGACCTATTACACCGAGGGATTCTTATAGTTCCTTTTAAACTTATAAAAAAATTACCCCCGCAAAAAGAGTTCACCTAAATTTTTTATAAAGTATGCTTTTCGCATGGAATTAAACGATTCTGTTTGCTCTAAAACGTTGTAAACATACGTATTACAACAGTTCTGTCCATAGGAACAGCCTAGAACTTATTACATCGAAGGTTTCTTATAGTTCCCTATGAAACTTAGTGAAAACTTAGCCCAACAATAATAGTTCAACTCAATTTCTTATAAAGAACGTCTTTCGCATGGATGAAAACAATTCCGTTTGCTCTCAAACATTGTAAACATACGTATTACAACAGTTCTGTCCATAGGAACAGCCAAGAACTTATTACATCGAGGGTTTTTAATAGTTCCCTATGAAACTTAGTGAAAACTTAGCCCCGCAAAAAGAGTTCACCTCAATTTCTTATAAAGTACGCCTTACGCATGAAATAAAACGATTCCGTTTGCTCTAAAACATTATAAACCTACGTTTTACAACAGTTCTGTCCATGGGAACAGCCTAGAACTTATTACACTGAGGTTTTCTTATAGTTTCCAATGAACCTTAGTGAAAACTTAGCCCCGCAATAAGAGTTCACCTTAATTGCTTATAAAGTGCGCCTTTTGCATGGAATAAAACGATTCCTATTCCTCTAAAACGTTGTAAACATATGTATTACAACAGTTCTGTCCATGGGAAGAATCTTAAACTTATTACATCGAGGGATTCTTATAGTTCCCCATGAAACTTAGTAAATACATAGCCGGGCAATAAGGGGTCACCTTAATTTCTTAAAAATTACGCCTTTCGCATGAAATAAAACGATTCCATTTACTCTAAAACGTTGTAAACATATGTATTACAACAGTTCTGTTCATGAGAACATCCTAAAACTTTTTACACCGAGGGTTTCTTATAGTTCCCTATGACACTTAGTAAAAAACTTAGCCCCACTATAACAGTTCACCTTAATTTCTTATAAAGTGCGCCTTTTACATCGAATAAAACGATTCTGTTTCCTCTAAAACGTTGTAAACCTACGTTTTACAACAGTTCTGTCCATGGGAAAAACAGAGAACTTATTACACCTAGGATTTCTTATAGTTCCTCATGAGACTTAGTAAAAACCAAGCCCTGCAATAAGAGTTCACCTTAACTTTTTATAAAGTACGCTTTTCGCATGGAATTAAAAGATTCCGTTTGCTCTAAAACGTTGTAAACATACGTATTACAACAGTTCTGTCCATGGGAACAGCCTAGAACTTATTACACCGATATTTTATTATAGTTCCCATGAAACTTAGTGAAAACTTAGCCCTGCAATTAGAGTAAACGTTAACTTTTTATACAGTATGCTTTTCGCATGGAATTTAACGATTCCGTTTGCTCTAAAACGTTGTAAACATACGTATTACAACAGTTCTGTCCATAGGAACAACTTAGAACTTATTACACCGATATTTTATTATAGTTCCCATGAAACTTAGTGAAAACTTAGCCCCGCAATAAGAGTTCACGTTAACTTTTTATAAAGTGCGCCTTTTGCATGGAATAAAACGATTCTGTTTCCTCTAAGACGTTGTAAACATATGTATTACAACAGTTCTGTCTATGGGAACAACCTAGAACTTATTACACCTAGGGATTCTTATAGTTCCCCATGAAACTTAGTAAAATCTTAGCCCCGCCATAAGAGTTTACCTTAACTTTTTATAAAGTATGCTTTTCGCATGGAATTAAACGATTCCGTTTGCTCTAAAACGTTATAAACATACGTATTACAACAGTTCTGTCCATGGGAACAGCCTAGAACTTATTACACCGATATTTTATTATAGTTCCCATGAAACTTAGTGAAAACTTAGCCCCGCAATAAGAGTTCAGCTCAATTTCTTATAAAGTGCGCCTTTTACATGGAATAAAACGATTCTGTTTCCTCTAAAACGTTGTAAACATATGTATTATAACAGTTCTGCTCATGGGAACAGCCTAGAACTTATTATACCGAGGGTTTCTTACAGTTCCCCATGAAACTTAGTGGAAACTTAGCCCTGCAGTAAGAGCTCACCTTAATTTCTTATAAAGTACGTCTTTCGCATGGAATAAAACGATTCCGTTTGCTCTAAAACGTTGTAAATATACGTATAAAAACATTTCTGTCCATGGAAAAAGCCTAGAACTTATTACACCAAGGGTTTCTTATAGTTCCACATAAGAATAAGTGAAAACTTAGCCTTGCTATAAGAGTTAATCTCAATTTCTTATAAAGTACGCCTTTCGCATGGAACAAAAGGATTCCCTTCGTCCTAAAATGTTGTAAACATACGTATTACAAGAGTTCTCTCTAGGGAACAGCCTGGAACTTATTACACCGAGGGTTTCTGATAGTTTCCCATGAAAATTATTGAAAACTTAGCCCCGCAATAAGATTTGACCTTAATTTCTTATAAAGTACGTTTTTCGGATGGAATAATGCAATTCCGTTTGCTCTAAAACGTCGTAAACAAACGTATTACAACAGCTCAGTCCATGGGAACAGCCTAAAAACTTTTTACACCGCGTGTCTCTTATAGTTCACCATGTAACTTAGTGAAAACTTAGCCCCACAAAAAGAGTTCACCTTAATTTCTTATAAAGTACGCCTTTTGCAAGGAATAAAACGATTCCGTTTGCTCTGAAACGTTGTAAACATACCCCCGTAATAAGTTCACCTTAATTTCTTATAAAAAAACTTAATAACAGTTAACCTCAATTTCTTATAAAGTACGCCTTTCGCATGGAATAAAACGATTTTGTTTCCTCTAAAACGTTGTAAACATATGTATTACAACTGTTTTATCTATGGGAACAACCTAGAACTTATTACACCTAGGGATTCTTATAGTTCCCCATGAAACTTAGTAAAAACTTAGCTCCGCCATAAGAGTTAACCTTAACTTTTTATAAAGTATGCTTTTCGCATGGAATTAAACGATTCCGTTTGCTCTAAAACATTGTAAACATACGTATTACAACAGTTCTGTCCATAGGAACAGCCTAGAACTTATTACATCGAGGGTTTCTTATAGTTCCCTATGAAACTTAGTGAAATCTTGGCCCCTCAAAAAGAGTTCACCTTAATTTCTTATAGAGTACGCCTATCGCATGGAATAAAACGATTCCCTTTGCTCTAAAACGTTGTAATCATAGGTATTACAACAGTTCTGTCCATTAGAAACAACTAGGACCTATTACACCGAGGGATTCTTATAGTTCCTTTTAAACTTATAAAAAAATTACCCCCGCAATAAGAGTTCACCTAAACTTTTTATAAAGTACCCTTTTCACATGGAATAAAACGATTCCGTTTGCTCTAATACATTCTAAACATAGGTATTACAACAGTTCTGCTTATGGGAACAGCCTAGAACTTATTACACTGAGGGTATCTTACAGTTCCCAATGAAACTTAGTGAAAACTTAGCCCGCGGTAAGAGCTCACCTTAATTTCTTATAAAGTACGTCTTTCGCATGGAATAAAACGAGTCCGTTTGCTCTAAAACATTGTAAATATAGGTATAAAAACAGTTCTGTCCATGGAAACAGCCTAGAACTTAATTTCTTATAAAGTACGCCTTTTGCAAGGAATAAAACGATTCAGTTTGCTCTGAAACGTTGTAAACATATGTATTACAACAGTTCTGTCCATGGAAACAGCCTAGAACTTATTACACCGAGGGTTTCTTATAATTCCCCATCAGACTTAAGCAAAACTTAGCCTTGCAATAAGAGTTAACCTCAATTTCTTATAAAGTACGTCTTCGCATGGAATAAAACGATTCCCTTTGCTCTAAAACGTTGTAAACATACGTATTACAATAGTTCTGTCTAGGGAACAGTCTGGAACCTATTACAAGGAGGGTTTCTTATAGTTCCCCAGGAAACTTATTGAAAACTTAGCCCCGCAATAACATTTCACCTTAATTTCTTATAAAGTACGCCTTTCGCATGGAATAAAATGATTCCGTTTGCTCTGAAATGTTGTAAACATACGTTTTACAACAGTTCGGTCCATGGGAACATCCTAAAAACTTATTATACCTAGGGTTTCTTATAGTTCACCATGTAACTTAGTGAAATCTTTGCCCCGAAAGAAGAGTTTACCTTATTTTCTTATAAAGTACGCCTTTCGCATGGAATAAAACGATTCCGTTTGCTCTGAAACGTTGTAAACATACGTATAGTGAAAACTTAGCCCCACAATAAGAGTTTACCTAAATCTTTTATAAAGTACGCTTTTGGCATGGAATAAAACGATTTCCTTTGCTGTAATACGTTGTAAACATACGTATTACACCAGTTCTGTCCATGGGAACAGCCTAGAATTTATTACACCGAGGGTTTCTTATAGTTCCGCATGAGACTAAGTGAAAACTTAGCCCCACAATAAGAGTTCACCTTAATTTTTTATAAAGTACGCTTTTGGCATGGAATAAAACGATTCCGTTGGCTATAATACGTTGTAAACATACGTATTACACCAGTTCTGTCCATGGGAACAGCCTAGAACTTATTACACCGAGGGTTTTTTATAGTTCCCCATGAAACTTAGTTAAAACTTAGCACCACAATAAGAGTTTACCTTAATTTTTTATAAAGTACTCCTAATGCATGGAATAAAACGATTCCGTTTGCTCTAAAACGTTGTAAACGTACGTATTACAACAGTTAAGTCCCTGGGAGCAGCCTAGAACTTATTACACCGAGGGTTTTATATAGTTCCCCATGAAACTTAGTGAAAACTTAGCCCCACGATAAGAGTTCACCTTAATTTTTTATAAAGTACGCTTTCGGCATAGAATAAAACGCTTGCGTTTGCTCTAAAACGTTGTAAACATACGTATTACACCAGTTTTGTCCATGGGAAAAGCCTAGAACTTATTACACCGAGGGTTTCTGATAGTTCCCCGTGAAATTCAGTGTAAACTTAGCTTCGCAATAAGAGTTCACCTCAATTTCTTATAAAATATGTCTTTCTCATGGAATAAAACGCTTGCGTTTGCTCTAAAACGTTGTAAACATACGTATTACAATAGTTCTGTCCATGGGAACAGCCTAAAACTTATTACACAAAGGGTTTCTTATAGTTCTCTATGAAACCTAGTGAAAACTTAGCCCCGCAAAAAGAGTTCACCTCAATTTCTTATAAAGTACGCCTTTCCCATGGAATAAAACGATTCCGTTTGCTCTAAAACGTTGTAAACATACGTATTAAAACAGTTCTATCCATGGGAACAGCCTAGAACTTATTACACTGAGGGTTTCTTATAGTTCCCCATGAAATTTAGTGAAAACTTAGCCCCGCAAAAAGAGTTCACCTTAATCTTTTATAAAGTACGCCTTTTGGATGCAATAAAACGATTCCGTTTGCTCTAAAACGTTGTAAACATAGGTATTACAACAGGTCTGTAAATGGGAGCAGCTTAGAACTTATTACACCGAGGGTTTCTTATAATTTCCGATAAAACTTAATGAAAACTTAGCCCGGCAATAAGAGTTCACCTCAATTTCTTATAAGGTACGTATTTCGCATAGAATAAAACGATTATGTTTACTGTAAAACGTTGTAAACATACTTATTACAACAGTTCTGTCCATGGAAACAGCCTAGAACCTATTACACCAAGAGTTTCTTATAGCTTTCCATGAAACTTAGTGAAAAACTAGCCCCGCCAAAAGAGTTCACCTCAATTTATTTTAAAGTATGCCTTTCGCATAGAATAAAACGATTCCGTTTGCACTAAAACGTTGTAAACATACGTATTACAACAGTTCTATCTATGGGAACAACCTAGAACTTATTACACCTAGGGATTCTTATAGTTCCCCATGAAACTTAGTAAAAACTTAGCTTCGCAATAAGAGTTCACCTCAATTTCTTATAAAATATGTCTTTCTCATGGAATAAAACGCTTGCGTTTGCTCTAAAACGTTGTAAACATACGTATTACAATAGTTCTGTCCATGGGAACAGCCTAAAACTTATTACACAAAGGGTTTCTTATAGTTCTCTATGAAACCTAGTGAAAACTTAGCCCCGCAAAAAGAGTTCACCTCAATTTCTTATAAAGTACGCCTTTCCCATGGAATAAAACGATTCCGTTTGCTCTAAAACGTTGTAAACATACGTATTAAAACAGTTCTATCCATGGGAACAGCCTAGAACTTATTACACTGAGGGTTTCTTATAGTTCCCCATGAAATTTAGTAAAAACTTAGCCCCGCAAAAAGAGTTCACCTTAATCTTTTATAAAGTACGCCTTTTGGATGGAATAAAACGATTCCGTTTGCTCTAAAACGTTGTAAACATAGGTATTACAACAGGTCTGTAAATGGGAGCAGCCTAGAACTTATTACACCGAGGGTTTCTTATAATTTCCGATAAAACTTAATGAAAACTTAGCCCGGCAATAAGAGTTCACCTCAATTTCTTATTAGGTACGTATTTCGCATAGAATAAAACGATTATGTTTACTGTAAAACGTTGTAAACATACTTATTACAACAGTTCTGTCCATGGAAACAGCCTAGAACCTATTACACCAAGAGTTTCTTATAGTTTTCCATGAAACTTAGTGAAAAACTAGCCCCGCCAAAAGAGTTCACCTCAATTTATTTTAAAGTATGCCTTTCGCATAGAATAAAACGATTCCGTTTGCACTAAAACGTTGTAAACATATGTATTACAACAGTTCTATCTATGGGAACAACCTAGAACTTATTACACCTAGGGATTCTTATAGTTCCCCACGAAACTTAGTAAAAACTTAGCTTCGCCATAAGAGTTAACCTTAACTTTTTATAAAGTATGCTTTTCGCATGGAATTAAACGATTCCGTTTGCTCTAAAACATTGTAAACATACGTATTACAACAGTTCTGTCCATAGGAACAGCCTAGAACTTATTACATCGAGGGTTTCTTATAGTTCCCTATGAAACTTAGTGAAATCTTGGCCCCTCAAAAAGAGTTCACCTTAATTTCTTATAGAGTACGCCTATCGCATGGAATAAAACGATTCCCTTTGCTCTAAAACGTTGTAATCATAGGTATTACAACAGTTCTGTCCATTAGAAACAACTAGGACCTATTACACCGAGGGATTCTTATAGTTCCTTTTAAACTTATAAAAAAATTACCCCCGCAATAAGAGTTCACCTAAATTTTTTATAAAGTACCCTTTTCACATGGAATAAAACGATTCCGTTTGCTCTAATACATTCTAAACATAGGTATTACAACAGTTCTGCTCATGGGAACAGCCTAGAACTTATTACACTGAGGGTATCTTACAGTTCCCAATGAAACTTAGTGAAAACTTAGCCCGCGGTAAGAGCTCACCTTAATTTCTTATAAAGTACGTCTTCCGCATGGAATAAAACGAGTCCGTTTGCTCTAAAACGTTGTAAATATAGGTATAAAAACAGTTCTGTCCATGGAAACAGCCTAGAACTTAATTTCTTATAAAGTACGCCTTTTGCAAGGAATAAAACGATTCAGTTTGCTCTGAAACGTTGTAAACATATGTATTACAACAGTTCTGTCCATGGAAACAGCCTAGAACTTATTACACCGAGGGTTTCTTTTAATTCCCCATCAGACTTAAGCAAAACTTAGCCTTGCAATAAGAGTTAACCTCAATTTCTTATAAAGTACGTCTTCGCATGGAATAAAACGATTCCCTTTGCTCTAAAACGTTGTAAACATACGTATTACAATAGTTCTGTCTAGGGAACAGTCTGGAACTTATTACAAGGAGGGTTTCTTATAGTTCCCCAGGAAACTTATTGAAAACTTAGCCCCGCAATAACATTTCACCTTAATTTCTTATAAAGTACGCCTTTCGCATGGAATAAAATGATTCCGTTTGCTCTGAAATGTTGTAAACATACGTTTTACAACAGTTCGGTCCATGGGAACATCCTAAAAACTTATTATACCTAGGGTTTCTTATAGTTCACCATGTAACTTAGTGAAATCTTTGCCCCGAAAGAAGAGTTTACCTTATTTTCTTATAAAGTACGCCTTTCGCATGGAATAAAACGATTCCGTTTGCTCTGAAACGTTGTAAACATACGTATAGTGAAAACTTAGCCCCACAATAAGAGTTTACCTCAATCTTTTATAAAGTACGCTTTTGGCATGGAATAAAACGATTTCCTTTGCTGTAACACGTTGTAAACATACGTATTACAACAGTTCAGTCCCTGGGAGCAGCCTAGAACTTATTACACCGAGGGTGTCTTATAGTTCCCCATGAAACTTAGTGAAAACTTAGCCCCACGATAAGAGTTCACCTTAATTTTTTATAAAGTACGCTTTCGGCATAGAATAAAACGCTTGCGTTTGCTCTAAAACGTTGTAAACATACGTATTACACCAGTTTTGTCCATGGGAAAAGCCTAGAACTTATTACACCGAGGGTTTCTGATAGTTCCCCATGAAATTTAGTGTAAACTTAGCTTCGCAATAAGAGTTCACCTCAATTTCTTATAAAATATGTCTTTCTCATGGAATAAAACGCTTGCGTTTGCTCTAAAACGTTGTAAACATACGTATTACAATAGTTCTGTCCATGGGAACAGCCTAAAACTTATTACACAAAGGGTTTCTTCTAGTTCTCTATGAAACCTAGTGAAAACTTAGCCCCGCAAAAAGAGTTCACCTCAATTTCTTATAAAGTACGCCTTTCCCATGGAATAAAACGATTCCGTTTGCTCTAAAACGTTGTAAACATACGTATTAAAACAGTTCTATCCATGGGAACAGCCTAGAACTTATTACACTGAGGGTTTCTTATAGTTCCCCATGAAATTTAGTGAAAACTTAGCCCCGCAAAAAGAGTTCACCTTAATCTTTTATAAAGTACGCCTTTTGGATGGAATAAAACGATTCCGTTTGCTCTAAAACGTTGTAAACATAGGTATTACAACAGGTCTGTAAATGGGAGCAGCCTAGAACTTATTACACCGAGGGTTTCTTATAATTTCCGATAAAACTTAATGAAAACTTAGCCCGGCAATAAGAGTTCACCTCAATTTCTAATAAGGTACGTATTTCGCATAGAATAAAACGATTACGTTTACTGTAAAACGTTGTAAACATACTTATTACAACAGTTCTGTCCATGGAAACAGCCTAGAACCTATTACACCAAGAGTTTCTTATAGTTTTCCATGAAACTTAGTGAAAAACTAGCCCCGCCAAAAGAGTTCACCTCAATTTATTTTGAAGTATGCCTTTCGCATAGAATAAAACGATTCCGTTTGCACTAAAACGTTGTAAACATACGTATTACAACAGTTCTGTACATGGGAGCAGCCTAGAACGTATTACACTGATGGTTTCTTATAGTTCCCCATGAAACTTTATGAAAACTTAGCCCTGCAATAAGAGTCTACCTCCTTTTTTTTAAAGTTCGCCTTTCGGATGGAATAAAACGATTCCGTTTGCCCTAAAACGTTGTTAACATAGGTATTACAACAGTTCTGTACCTCGGAGCAGCCTAGAACTTATTACACCGAGGGTTTCTTTTAGTTCCCCATGAGACTTAGTGAAACCTTAGCCCCACAATAAGAGTTCACCTCAATTTCTTATAAAGTACGCCTTTCACATGGAATAAAACGATTCTGTTAGCTCTAAAACCTGGTAAACATTCGTATTACAACAGTTCTGTCCATGGGAACAGCCTAGAACTTATTACACCGAGGGTTTCTTATTGTTCCCATTGAAATTTAGTGTAAACTTACCTTCGCAATAAGAGTTCACCTCAATGTCTTATAAAAATCTGTCTTTCTCATGGAATAAAACGATTCTGTTTGCTCTAAAACGTTGTGAACATATGTATTACAATAGTTCTGTCCATGGGAACAGCCTAGAACTTATAACACCGAGGGTGTCTTATAGTTCCCCATAAAACTTAGTGAAAACTAAGCCCCGCAATAAGAGTTCACCTCAATTTCTTATAAAGTACGCCTTTCGCATAGAATAAAACGATTCCGTTTGCACTAAAACGTTGTAAACATACGTATTACAACAGTTCTGTACCTGGGAGCAGCCAAGAACTTATTACACCGAGGGTTTTTTATAGTTCCCCATGAGACTGAGTGAAAGCTTAGCCCCACAATACGTATGTTCACCGTTGTAAACATACGTATTACACCAGTTCTGTCCATGGGAACAGCCTAAAACTTATTACACCGAGGGTTTTTTATAGTTCCCCATGAAACTTAGTGAAAACTTAGCCCCAGAATAAGAGTTCACCTCAATTTCTTATAAAGTACGCCTTTCGCATAGAAAAAAACGATTCCGTTTGCTCTAAAATATTGTAAACCTACGTTTTTCAACAGTTCTGTCAATGGGAACAGCCTAGAACTTATTACACCGAGGGTTTCTTATAATTCCCCATGAAACTTAACGAAAACTTAGCCGCGCAATAAGAGTTCATCTCAATGTCTTATAAAAATCTGCCTTTCTCATGGAATAAAACGCTTCCGTTTGCTCTAAAACGCTGTAAACATATGTATTACAATAGTTCTGTACCTGGGAGCAGCCTAGAACTTTCTACACCGAGGGTTTCTTATAGTTCCCAATGAGACTGAGTGAAAACTTAGCCCCACAATAAGAGTTCACCTTAATTTTTTATAAAGTACGCTTTTGGCATGGAATAAAACGATTCCGTTTGCCCTAAAACGTTGTTAACATACGTATTACAACAGTTCTGTACCTCGGAGCAGCCTAGAACTTATTACACCGAGGGTTTCTTTTAGTTCCCCATGAGACTTAGTGAAACCTTAGCCCCACAATAAGAGTTCACCTCAATTTCTTATAAAGTACGCCTTTCGCATGGAAAAAAACGATTCCGTTTGCTCTAAAATATTGTAAACCTATGTTTTTCAACAGTTCTGTTCATGGGAACAGCCTAGAACTTATTACACCGAGGGTTTCTTATAATACCCCATGAAAGTTAATGAAAAATTAGCCGCGCAATAAGAGTTCACCTCAATTTCTTATAAAGTACGCCTTTCACATGGAATAAAACGATTCTGTTAGCTCTAAAACGTGGTAAACATTCGTATTAAAACAGTTCTGTCCATGGGAACAGCCTAGAACTTATTACACCGAGGGTGTCTTATAGTTCCCCGTGAAACTTAGTGAAAACTAAGCCACTCAATAACGGTTCACCTCAATTTCTTATAAAGTACGCCTTTCGCATAGAATAAAACGATTACGTTTGCACTAAAACGTTGTAAACATACTTATTACAACAGTTCTGTACATTGGAGCAGCCTAGAACTTATTACACTGATGGTTTCTTATAGTTCCCCATGAAACTTAGTGAAAACTAAGCCCCGCAATAAGAGTTCACCTCAATTACTTATAAAGTACGCCTTTCGCATAGAATAAAACGATTCCGTTTGCACTAAAACGTTGTAAACATACGTATTACAACAGTTCTGTACCTGGGAGCAGCCAAGAACTTATTACACCGAGGGTTTTTTATAGTTCCCCATGAGACTGAGTGAAAGCTTAGCCCCACAATACGTATGTTCACCGTTGTAAACATACGTATTACACCAGTTCTGTCCATGGGAACAGCCTAAAACTTATTACACCGAGGGTTTTTTATAGTTCCCCATGAAACTTAGTGAAAACTTAGCCCCAGAATAAGAGTTCACCTCAATTTCTTATAAAGTACGCCTTTCGCATGGAAAAAAACGATTCCGTTTGCTCTAAAATATTGTAAACCTACGTTTTTCAACAGTTCTGTACCTGGGAGCAGCCTAGAACTTATTACATCGAGGGTTTCTTATAGTTCCCAATGAGACTGAGTGAAAACTTAGCCCCACAATAAGAGTTCACCTTAATTTTTTATAAAGTACGCTTTTGGCATGGAATAAAACGAATCCGTTTGCTGTAATACGTTGTAAACATACGTATTACACCAGTTCTGTCCATGGGAACAGCCTAAAACTTATTACACCGAGGGTTTTTTATAGTTCCCAATGAAACTAAGTGAAAACTTAGCCCCAGAATAAGAGTTCACCTCAATTTCTTATAAAGTACGCCTTTCGCATGGAAAAAAACGATTCCGTTTGCTCTAAAATATTGTAAACCTATGTTTTTCAACAGTTCTGTTCATGGGAACAGCCTAGAACTTATTACACCGAGGGTTTCTTATAATACCCCATGAAAGTTAATGAAAACTTAGCCGCGCAATAAGAGTTCACCTCAATTTCTTATAAAGTACGCCTTTCACATGGAATAAAACGATTCTGTTAGCTCTAAAACGTTGTAAACATTCGTATTACAACAGTTCTGTCCATGGGAACAGCCTAGAACTTATTACACCGAGGGTGTCTTATAGTTCCCCATGAAACTTAGTGAAAACTAAGCCACGCAATAAGGGTTCACCTCAATTTCTTATAAAGTACGCCTTTCGCATAGAATAAAACGATTACGTTTGCACTAAAACGTTGTAAACATACTTATTACAACAGTTCTATCCATGGGAACAGCCTAGAACTTATTACACTGAGGGTTTCTTATAGTTCCCCATGAAATTTAGTAAAAACTTAGCCCCGCAAAAAGAGTTCACCTTAATCTTTTATAAAGTACGCCTTTTGGATGGAATAAAACGATTCCGTTTGCTCTAAAACGTTGTAAACATAGGTATTACAACAGGTCTGTAAATGGGAGCAGCCTAGAACTTATTACACCGAGGGTTTCTTATAATTTCCGATAAAACTTAATGAAAACTTAGCCCGGCAATAAGAGTTCACCTCAATTTCTTATTAGGTACGTATTTCGCATAGAATAAAACGATTATGTTTACTGTAAAACGTTGTAAACATACTTATTACAACAGTTCTGTCCATGGAAACAGCCTAGAACCTATTACACCAAGAGTTTCTTATAGTTTTCCATGAAACTTAGTGAAAAACTAGCCCCGCCAAAAGAGTTCACCTCAATTTATTTTAAAGTATGCCTTTCGCATAGAATAAAACGATTCCGTTTGCACTAAAACGTTGTAAACATATGTATTACAACAGTTCTATCTATGGGAACAACCTAGAACTTATTACACCTAGGGATTCTTATAGTTCCCCATGAAACTTAGTAAAAACTTAGCTTCGCCATAAGAGTTAACCTTAACTTTTTATAAAGTATGCTTTTCGCATGGAATTAAACGATTCCGTTTGCTCTAAAACATTGTAAACATACGTATTACAACAGTTCTGTCCATAGGAACAGCCTAGAACTTATTACATCGAGGGTTTCTTATAGTTCCCTATGAAACTTAGTGAAATCTTGGCCCCTCAAAAAGAGTTCACCTTAATTTCTTATAGAGTACGCCTATCGCATGGAATAAAACGATTCCCTTTGCTCTAAAACGTTGTAATCATAGGTATTACAACAGTTCTGTCCATTAGAAACAACTAGGACCTATTACACCGAGGGATTCTTATAGTTCCTTTTAAACTTATAAAAAAATTACCCCCGCAATAAGAGTTCACCTAAATTTTTTATAAAGTACCCTTTTCACATGGAATAAAACGATTCCGTTTGCTCTAATACATTCTAAACATAGGTATTACAACAGTTCTGCTCATGGGAACAGCCTAGAACTTATTACACTGAGGGTATCTTACAGTTCCCAATGAAACTTAGTGAAAACTTAGCCCGCGGTAAGAGCTCACCTTAATTTCTTATAAAGTACGTCTTCCGCATGGAATAAAACGAGTCCGTTTGCTCTAAAACGTTGTAAATATAGGTATAAAAACAGTTCTGTCCATGGAAACAGCCTAGAACTTAATTTCTTATAAAGTACGCCTTTTGCAAGGAATAAAACGATTCAGTTTGCTCTGAAACGTTGTAAACATATGTATTACAACAGTTCTGTCCATGGAAACAGCCTAGAACTTATTACACCGAGGGTTTCTTTTAATTCCCCATCAGACTTAAGCAAAACTTAGCCTTGCAATAAGAGTTAACCTCAATTTCTTATAAAGTACGTCTTCGCATGGAATAAAACGATTCCCTTTGCTCTAAAACGTTGTAAACATACGTATTACAATAGTTCTGTCTAGGGAACAGTCTGGAACTTATTACAAGGAGGGTTTCTTATAGTTCCCCAGGAAACTTATTGAAAACTTAGCCCCGCAATAACATTTCACCTTAATTTCTTATAAAGTACGCCTTTCGCATGGAATAAAATGATTCCGTTTGCTCTGAAATGTTGTAAACATACGTTTTACAACACTTCGGTCCATGGGAACATCCTAAAAACTTATTATACCTAGGGTTTCTTATAGTTCACCATGTAACTTAGTGAAATCTTTGCCCCGAAAGAAGAGTTTACCTTATTTTCTTATAAAGTACGCCTTTCGCATGGAATAAAACGATTCCGTTTGCTCTGAAACGTTGTAAACATACGTATAGTGAAAACTTAGCCCCACAATAAGAGTTTACCTCAATCTTTTATAAAGTACGCTTTTGGCATGGAATAAAACGATTTCCTTTGCTGTAACACGTTGTAAACATACGTATTACAACAGTTCAGTCCCTGGGAGCAGCCTAGAACTTATTACACCGAGGGTGTCTTATAGTTCCCCATGAAACTTAGTGAAAACTTAGCCCCACGATAAGAGTTCACCTTAATTTTTTATAAAGTACGCTTTCGGCATAGAATAAAACGCTTGCGTTTGCTCTAAAACGTTGTAAACATACGTATTACACCAGTTTTTTCCATGGGAAAAGCCTAGAACTTATTACACCGAGGGTTTCTGATAGTTCCCCATGAAATTTAGTGTAAACTTAGCTTCGCAATAAGAGTTCACCTCAATTTCTTATAAAATATGTCTTTCTCATGGAATAAAACGCTTGCGTTTGCTCTAAAACGTTGTAAACATACGTATTACAATAGTTCTGTCCATGGGAACAGCCTAAAACTTATTACACAAAGGGTTTCTTCTAGTTCTCTATGAAACCTAGTGAAAACTTAGCCCCGCAAAAAGAGTTCACCTCAATTTTTTATAAAGTACGCCTTTCCCATGGAATAAAACGATTCCGTTTGCTCTAAAACGTTGTAAACATACGTATTAAAACAGTTCTATCCATGGGAACAGCCTAGAACTTATTACACTGAGGGTTTCTTATAGTTCCCCATGAAATTTAGTGAAAACTTAGCCCCGCAAAAAGAGTTCACCTTAATCTTTTATAAAGTACGCCTTTTGGATGGAATAAAACGATTCCGTTTGCTCTAAAACGTTGTAAACATAGGTATTACAACAGGTCTGTAAATGGGAGCAGCCTAGAACTTATTACACCGAGGGTTTCTTATAATTTCCGATAAAACTTAATGAAAACTTAGCCCGGCAATAAGAGTTCACCTCAATTTCTAATAAGGTACGTATTTCGCATAGAATAAAACGATTACGTTTACTGTAAAACGTTGTAAACATACTTATTACAACAGTTCTGTCCATGGAAACAGCCTAGAACCTATTACACCAAGAGTTTCTTATAGTTTTCCATGAAACTTAGTGAAAAACTAGCCCCGCCAAAAGAGTTCACCTCAATTTATTTTGAAGTATGCCTTTCGCATAGAATAAAACGATTCCGTTTGCACTAAAACGTTGTAAACATACGTATTACAACAGTTCTGTACATGGGAGCAGCCTAGAACGTATTACACTGATGGTTTCTTATAGTTCCCCATGAAACTTTATGAAAACTTAGCCCTGCAATAAGAGTCTACCTCCTTTTTTTTAAAGTTCGCCTTTCGGATGGAATAAAACGATTCCATTTGCCCTAAAACGTTGTTAACATAGGTATTACAACAGTTCTGTACCTCGGAGCAGCCTAGAACTTATTACACCGAGGGTTTCTTTTAGTTCCCCATGAGACTTAGTGAAACCTTAGCCCCACAATAAGAGTTCACCTCAATTTCTTATAAAGTACGCCTTTCACATGGAATAAAACGATTCTGTTAGCTCTAAAACCTGGTAAACATTCGTATTACAACAGTTCTGTCCATGGGAACAGCCTAGAACTTATTACACCGAGGGTTTCTTATTGTTCCCATTGAAATTTAGTGTAAACTTACCTTCGCAATAAGAGTTCACCTCAATGTCTTATAAAAATCTGTCTTTCTCATGGAATAAAACGATTCTGTTTGCTCTAAAACGTTGTGAACATATGTATTACAATAGTTCTGTCCATGGGAACAGCCTAGAACTTATAACACCGAGGGTGTCTTATAGTTCCCCATAAAACTTAGTGAAAACTAAGCCCCGCAATAAGAGTTCACCTCAATTTCTTATAAAGTACGCCTTTCGCATAGAATAAAACGATTCCGTTTGCACTAAAACGTTGTAAACATACGTATTACAACAGTTCTGTACCTGGGAGCAGCCAAGAACTTATTACACCGAGGGTTTTTTATAGTTCCCCATGAGACTGAGTGAAAGCTTAGCCCCACAATACGTATGTTCACCGTTGTAAACATACGTATTACACCAGTTCTGTCCATGGGAACAGCCTAAAACTTATTACACCGAGGGTTTTTTATAGTTCCCCATGAAACTTAGTGAAAACTTAGCCCCAGAATAAGAGTTCACCTCAATTTCTTATAAAGTACGCCTTTCGCATAGAAAAAAACGATTCCGTTTGCTCTAAAATATTGTAAACCTACGTTTTTCAACAGCTCTGTCAATGGGAACAGCCTAGAACTTATTACACCGAGGGTTTCTTATAATTCCCCATGAAACTTAACGAAAACTTAGCCGCGCAATAAGAGTTCATCTCAATGTCTTATAAAAATCTGCCTTTCTCATGGAATAAAACGCTTCCGTTTGCTCTAAAACGCTGTAAACATATGTATTACAATAGTTCTGTACCTGGGAGCAGCCTAGAACTTTCTACACCGAGGGTTTCTTATAGTTCCCAATGAGACTGAGTGAAAACTTAGCCCCACAATAAGAGTTCACCTTAATTTTTTATAAAGTACGCTTTTGGCATGGAATAAAACGATTCCGTTTGCCCTAAAACGTTGTTAACATACGTATTACAACAGTTCTGTACCTCGGAGCAGCCTAGAACTTATTACACCGAGGGTTTCTTTTAGTTCCCCATGAGACTTAGTGAAACCTTAGCCCCACAATAAGAGTTCACCTCAATTTCTTATAAAGTACGCCTTTCGCATGGAAAAAAACGATTCCGTTTGCTCTAAAATATTGTAAACCTATGTTTTTCAACAGTTCTGTTCATGGGAACAGCCTAGAACTTATTACACCGAGGGTTTCTTATAATACCCCATGAAAGTTAATGAAAAATTAGCCGCGCAATAAGAGTTCACCTCAATTTCTTATAAAGTACGCCTTTCACATGGAATAAAACGATTCTGTTAGCTCTAAAACGTGGTAAACATTCGTATTAAAACAGTTCTGTCCATGGGAACAGCCTAGAACTTATTACACCGAGGGTGTCTTATAGTTCCCCGTGAAACTTAGTGAAAACTAAGCCACGCAATAACGGTTCACCTCAATTTCTTATAAAGTACGCCTTTCGCATAGAATAAAACGATTACGTTTGCACTAAAACGTTGTAAACATACTTATTACAACAGTTCTGTACATTGGAGCAGCCTAGAACTTATTACACTGATGGTTTCTTATAGTTCCCCATGAAACTTAGTGAAAACTAAGCCCCGCAATAAGAGTTCACCTCAATTACTTATAAAGTACGCCTTTCGCATAGAATAAAACGATTCCGTTTGCACTAAAACGTTGTAAACATACGTATTACAACAGTTCTGTACCTGGGAGCAGCCAAGAACTTATTACACCGAGGGTTTTTTATAGTTCCCCATGAGACTGAGTGAAAGCTTAGCCCCACAATACGTATGTTCACCGTTGTAAACATACGTATTACACCAGTTCTGTCCATGGGAACAGCCTAAAACTTATTACACCGAGGGTTTTTTATAGTTCCCCATGAAACTTAGTGAAAACTTAGCCCCAGAATAAGAGTTCACCTCAATTTCTTATAAAGTACGCCTTTCGCATGGAAAAAAACGATTCCGTTTGCTCTAAAATATTGTAAACCTACGTTTTTCAACAGTTCTGTACCTGGGAGCAGCCTAGAACTTATTACATCGAGGGTTTCTTATAGTTCCCAATGAGACTGAGTGAAAACTTAGCCCCACAATAAGAGTTCACCTTAATTTTTTATAAAGTACGCTTTTGGCATGGAATAAAACGAATCCGTTTGCTGTAATACGTTGTAAACATACGTATTACACCAGTTCTGTCCATGGGAACAGCCTAAAACTTATTACACCGAGGGTTTTTTATAGTTCCCAATGAAACTAAGTGAAAACTTAGCCCCAGAATAAGAGTTCACCTCAATTTCTTATAAAGTACGCCTTTCGCATGGAAAAAAACGATTCCGTTTGCTCTAAAATATTGTAAACCTATGTTTTTCAACAGTTCTGTTCATGGGAACAGCCTAGAACTTATTACACCGAGGGTTTCTTATAATACCCCATGAAAGTTAATGAAAACTTAGCCGCGCAATAAGAGTTCACCTCAATTTCTTATAAAGTACGCCTTTCACATGGAATAAAACGATTCTGTTAGCTCTAAAACGTTGTAAACATTCGTATTACAACAGTTCTGTCCATGGGAACAGCCTAGAACTTATTACACCGAGGGTGTCTTATAGTTCCCCATGAAACTTAGTGAAAACTAAGCCACGCAATAAGGGTTCACCTCAATTTCTTATAAAGTACGCCTTTCGCATAGAATAAAACGATTACGTTTGCACTAAAACGTTGTAAACATACTTATTACAACAGTTCTGTACATTGGAGCAGCCTAGAACTTATTACACTGATGGTTTCTTATAGTTCCCCATGAAACTTAGTGAAAACTTAGCCATGCAATAAGAGTTCACCTCAATTTTTTTAAGGTTCGCCTGTCGGATGAAATAAAACGATTCCGTTTGCTCTAAAACGTTGTAAACATACGTTTTACAACAGTTCTGTACCTGAGAGCAGCCTAGAACTTATTACACCGAGGGTTTCTTATAGCTCCCCATGAGACTTAGTGAAAACTTAGCCCCACAATAAGAGTTCACCTTAATTTTTTATAAAGTGCGCTTTTGGCATGGAATAAAACGAATCCGTTTGCTGTAATACGTTGTAAACATACGTATTACACCAGTTCTCTCCATGGGAACAGCCTGGAACTTATTACAACGAGGGTTTTTCATAGTTCCCCATGAAACTTAGTTAAAACTTAGCCCAACAAAAAGACTTACCTTAATTTTTTATAAAGTACGCCTATCGCATGGAATAAAACGATTCCGTTTGCTCTAAAACGTTGTAAACATACGTATTACAACAGTTCAGTCCCTGGGAGCAGCCTAGAACTTATTACACCGAGGGTTTCTTATTGTTCCCCATGAAACTTAGTGAAAACTTACCCCCACAATAAGAGTTCACCTTAATTTTTTATAAAGTACGCTTTCGGCATGGAATAAAACGATTCCGTTTGCTCTAATACGTTGTAAACATACGTATTACACCAGTTCTGTCCATGGGAACAGCCTAGAACTTATTACACCAAAAGTTTTTTATAGTTTCAAAAGAAACTTAGTGAAAACTCAGCCCCAAATTAAGAGTTAACCTCAATTTCTTATAAAGTACGCCTTTCGCATGGAAAAAAATGATTCCGTTTGCTCTAAAATGTTGTAAACCTACGTTTTTCAACAGTTCTGTCCATGGGAACAGCCTAGAACTTATTACACTGAGGGTTTCTTATAGCTCCCCATGAAACTTAGTGAAAACTTAGCCTCGCAATAAGAGTTCACCTCAATGTCTTATAAAAATCTGTCTTTCTCATGGAATAAAACGCTTCCGTTTGCTCTAAAACGTTGTAAAGATACGTATTACAACAATTCTGTACATGGGAGCAGCCTATAACTTATTACACCGAGGGTTTCTTATAGTTCCCAATCAAGCTAAGTAAAAACTTAGCCCAACAATAAGAGTTAACCTCAACTTTTTATAAAGTACGCCTTTTTTCCATGGAATAAGACGATTCCGTTTGCTCTAAAATGTTGTAAACCTACGTTTTTCAACAGTTTTGTCCATGGGAACAGCCTAGAACTTATTACACCGAGGGTTTCTGATAGTTCCCCATGAAATTTAGTGTAAACTTTGCTTAGCAATAAGAATTCACCTCAATTTCTTATAAAATATGTCTTTCTCATGGAATAAAACGCTTGCGTTTGCTCTAAACGTTGTAAACATACGTATTACAATAGTTCTGTCCATGGGAACAGCCTAAAACTTATTACACAAAGGGTTTCTTATAGTTCTCTATGAAACCTAGTGAAAACTTAGCCCCGCAAAAAGATTTCACCTCAATTTCTTATAAAGTACGCCTTTCCCATGGAATAAAACGCTTCCGTTTGCTCTAAAACGTTGTAAACCTACGTTTTTCAACAGTTTTGTCCATGGGAACAGCCTAGAACTTATTACACCGAGGGTTTCTGATAGTTCCCCATGAAATTTAGTGTAAACTTTGCTTCGCAATAAGAATTCACCTCAATTTCTTATAAAATATGTCTTTCTCATGGAATAAAACGCTTGCGTTTGCTCTAAACGTTGTAAACATATGTATTACAATAGTTCTGTCCATGGGAACAGCCTAAAACTTATTACACAAAGGGTTTCTTATAGTTCTCTATGAAACCTAGTGAAAACTTAGCCCCGCAAAAAGATTTCACCTCAATTTCTTATAAAGTACGCCTTTCCCATGGAATAAAACGATTCCGTTTGCTCTAAAACGTTGTAAACATACGTATTAAAACAGTTCTATCCATGGGAACAGCCTAAAACTTATTACACAAAGGGTTTCTTATAGTTCTCTATGAAACCTAGTGAAAACTTAGCCCCGCAAAAAGATTTCACCTCAATTTCTTATAAAGTACGCCTTTCCCATGGAATAAAACGCTTCCGTTTGCTCTAAAACGTTGTAAACCTACGTTTTTCAACAGTTTTGTCCATGGGAACAGCCTAGAACTTATTACACCGAGGGTTTCTGATAGTTCCCCATGAAATTTAGTGTAAACTTTGCTTCGCAATAAGAATTCACCTCAATTTCTTATAAAATATGTCTTTCTCATGGAATAAAACGCTTGCGTTTGCTCTAAACGTTGTAAACATACGTATTACAATAGTTCTGTCCATGGGAACAGCCTAAAACTTATTACACAAAGGGTTTCTTATAGTTCTCTATGAAACCTAGTGAAAACTTAGCCCCGCAAAAAGATTTCACCTCAATTTCTTATAAAGTACGCCTTTCCCATGGAATAAAACGATTCCGTTTGCTCTAAAACGTTGTAAACATACGTATTAAAACAGTTCTATCCATGGGAACAGCCTAGAACCTATTACACTGAGGGTTTCTTATAGTTCTCCATGAAATTTAGTGAAAACTTAGCCCCGCAAAAAGAGTTCACCTCAATCTTTTATAAAGTACGCCTTTTGCATGGAATAAAACGATTCCGTTTGCTCTAAAACGTTGTAAACATAGGTATTACAACAGGTCTGTAAATGGGAGCAGCCTAGAACTTATTACACCGAGGGTTTCTTATAATTTCCGATAAAACTTAATGAAAACTTAGCCCGGCAATAAGAGTTCACCTCAATTTCTTATAAGGTACATATTTCGCATAGAATAAAACGATTACGTTTGCTGTAAAACGTTGTAAATATACTTATTACAACAGTTCTGTCCATGGAAACAGCCTAGAACCTATTACACCGAGAGTTTCTTATAGTTTTCCATAAAACTTAGTGAAAAACTAGCCCCGCCAAAAGACTTCACCTCAATTTATTTTAAAGTACGCCTTTTGCATAGAATAAAACGATTCCGTTTGCACTAAAACGTTGTAAACATACGTATTACAACAATTCTGTACATGGGACCAGCCTAGAACGTATTTCACTGATGGTTTCTTATAGTTCCCCATGAAACTTTATGAAAACTTAGCCCTGCAATAAGAGTTCACCTCAATTTTTTAAAGTTCGCCTTTCTCATGGAATAAAACGATTCCGATTGCTCTAAAACGTTGTAAACATACGTATTTCAACAGTTCTGTACCTGGGAGCAGCCTAGAACTTATTACACCGAGGGTTTCTTATAGTTCCCCATGAGACTTAGTGAAACCTTAGCCCCACAATAAGAGTTCACCTCAATTTCTTATAAAGTACGCCTTTCACATGGAATAAAACGATTCTGTTAGCTCTAAAACCTGGTAAACATACCTATTACACCAGTTCTGTCCATGGGAACAGCCTAAAACTTATTACACCGAGGGTCTTTTATAGTTCCCCATGAAATTTAGTGAAAACTTAGCCCCAGAATAAGAGTTCACCTCAATTTCTTATAAAGTACGCCTTTCGCATGGAAAAAAACGATTCCGTTTGCTCTAAAATATTGTAAACCTACGTTTTTCAACAGTTCTGTTCATGGGAACAGCCTAGAACTTATTACACCGAGGGTTTCTTATAATACCCCATGAAACTTAATTAAAACTTAGCCGCGCAATAAGAGTTCACCTCAATTTCTTATAAAGTACGCCTTTCACATGGAATAAAACGATTTTGTTAGCTCTAAAACGTGGTAAACATTCGTATTACAACAGTTCTGTCCATGGGAACAGCCTAGAACTTATTACACCGAGGGTGTCTTATAGTTCCCCATGAAACTTGGTGAAAACTAAGCCACGCAATAAGGGTTCACCTCAATTTCTTATAAAGTACGCCTTTCGCATAGAATAAAACGATTACGTTTGCACTAAAACGTTGTAAACATACTTATTACAACAGTTCTGTACATGGGAGCAGCCTAGAACTTATTACACTGATGGTTTCTTATAGTTCCCCATGAAACTTTATGAAAACTTAGCCCTGCAATAAGAGTTCACCTCAATTTTTTAAAGTTCGCCTTTCTCATGGAATAAAACGATTCCGTTTGCTCTAAAACGTTGTAAACATACGTATTTCAACAGTTCTGTACCTGGGAGCAGCCTAGAACGTATTACACCGAGGGTTTCTTATAGTTCCCCATAAGACTTAGTGAAACCTTCGCCCCACAATAAGAGTTCACCTCAATTTCTTATAAAGTACGCCTTTCACATGGAATAAAACGATTCTGTTAGCTCTAAAACCTGGTAAGCATACGTATTACACCAGTTCTGTCCATGGGAACAGCCTAAAACTTATTACACCGAGGGTTTTTTATAGTTCCCCATGAAACTTAGTAAAAACTTAGCCCCAGAATAAGAGTTCACCTTAATTTCTTATAAAGTACGCCTTTCGCATGGAAAAAAACGATTCCGTTTGCTCTAAAATATTGTAAACCTACGTTTTTCAACAGTTCTGTTCATGGGAACAGCCTAGAACTTATTACACCGAGGGTTTCTTATAATACCCCATGAAACTTAATGAAAACTTAGCCGCGCAATAAGAGTTCACCTCAATTTCTTATAAAGTACGCCTTTCACATGGAATAAAACGATTTTGTTAGCTCTAAAACGTGGTAAACATTCGTATTACAACAGTTCTGTCAATGGGAACAGCCTAGAACTTATTACACCGAGGGTGTCTTATAGTTCCCCATGAAACTTAGTGAAAACTAAGCCACGCAATAAGGGTTCACCTCAATTTCTTATAAAGTACGCATTTCGCATAGAATAAAACGATTACGTTTTCACTAAAACGTTGTAAACATACTTATTACAACAGTTCTGTACATGGGAGCAGCCTAGAACTTATTACACTGATGGTTTCTTATAGTTCCCCATGAAACTTAGTGAAAACTTAGCCATGCAATAAAAGTTCACCTCAATTTTTTTAAGGTTCGCCTGTCGGATGAAATAAAACGATTCCGTTTGCTCTAAAACGTTGTAAACATACGTTTTACAACAGTTCTGTACCTGAGAGCAGCCTAGAACTCATTACACTGAGGGTTTCTTATAGCTCCCCATGAGACTTAGTGAAAACTTAGCCCCACAATAAGAGTTCACCTTAATTTTTTATAAAGTACGCATTTGGCATGGAATAAAACGAATCCGTTTGCTGCAATACGTTGTAAACATACGTATTACACAAGTTCTGTCCAAGGGAACAGCCTAGAACTTATTACACCGAGGGTTTTTTATAGTTCCCCATGAAACTTAGTTAAAACTTAGCCCCACAATAAGACTTACCTTAATTTTTTATAAAGTACGCCTATCGCATGGAATAAAACGATTCCGTTTGCTCTAAAACGTTGTAAACATACGTATTACAACAGTTCAGTCCCTGGGAGCAGCCTAGAACTTATTACACCGAGGGTTTCTTATTGTTCCCCATGAAATTTAGTGAAAACTTAGTCCCACAATAAGAGTTCACCTTTATTTTTTATAAAGTACGCTTTCGGCATGGAATAAAACGATTCCGTTTGCTCTAATACGTTGTAAACATACGTATTACACCAGTTCTGTCCATGGGTACAGCCTAGAACTTATTACACCAAAAGTTTTTTATAGTATCAAAAAAACCTAGTGAAAACTCAGCCCCACAATAAGAGTTCACCTCAATTTCTTATAAAGTACGCCTTTCGCATGGAAAAAAATGATTCCGTTTGCTCTAAAATGTTGTAAACCTACGTTTTTCAACATTTCTGTCCATGGGAACAGCCTAGAACTTATTACACCGAGGGTTTCTTATAGCTCCCCATGAAACTTAGTGAAAACTTAGCCTCGCAATAAGAGTTCACCTCAATTTTTTATAAAGTACGCCTTTCACATGAAATAAAACGATTCCGTTTGCTCTAAAACGTTGTAAACATACGTATTACAACAATTCTGTACATGGGAGCAGCCTAGAACTTATTACACCAAGGGTTTCTTATAGTTCCCCATCAAACTAAGTAAAAACTTAGCCCCACAATAAGAGTTAACCTCAACTTTTTATAAAGTACGCTTTTCCGATGGAATAAGAAGATTCCGTTTGCTCTAAAATGTTGTAAACCTACGTTTTTCAACAGTTTTGTCCATGGGAGCAGCCTAGTACTTATTACACCGAGGGTTTCTGATAGTTCCCCATGAAATTTAGTGTAAACTTAGCCGCGCAATAAAAGTTCACCTCAATGTCTTATAAAAATCTGTCTTTCTCATGGAATAAAACGCTTCCGTTTGCTCTAAAACGTTGTAAACATATGTATTACAATAGTTCTGTCCATGGGAACAGCCTAGAACTTATTACACCGAGGGTGTTTTATAGTTCCCCATGAAATTTAGTGTAAACTTAGCCCCGCAATAAGAGTTCACCTCAATTTCTCATAAAGTACGCCTTTCGCATAGAATAAAACGATTCCGTTGGCACTAAAACATTGTAAACATACGTATTAAAACAGTTCTGTACCTGGGAGCAGCCTAGAACTTATTACACCGAGGGCTTCTTATAGTTCCCCATGAGACTGAGTGAGAACTTAGCCCCACAATAAGAGTTCACCTTAATTTTTTATAAAGTACGCTTTTGGCATGGAATAAAACGAATCCGTTTACTGTAATACGTTGTAAACATACGTATTACACCAGTTCTGTCCATGGGAACAGCCTAAAACTTATTACACCGAGGGTTTTTTTTAGTTCCCCAAGAAATTTAGTGAAAACTTAGCCCCAGAATAAGAGTTCACCTCAATTTCTTATAAAGTACGCCTTTCGCATGGAAAAAAACGATTCCGTTTGCTCTAAAATATTGTAAACCTACGTTTTTCAACAGTTCTGTTCATGGGAACAGCCTAGAACTTATTACACCGAGGGTTTCTTATAATACCCAATGAAACTTAATGAAAACTTAGCCGCGCAATAAGAGTTCACCTCAATTTCTTATAAAGTACGCCTTTCACATGGAATAAAACGATTTTGTTAGCTCTAAAACGTGGTAAACATTCGTATTACAACAGTTCTGTCAATGGGAACAGCCTAGAACTTATTACACCGAGGGTGTCTTATAGTTCCCCATGAAACTTAGTGAAAACTAAGCCACGCAATAAGGGTTCACCTCAATTTCTTATAAAGTACGCATTTCGCATAGAATAAAACGATTACGTTTGCACTAAAACGTTGTAAACATACTTATTACAACAGTTCTGTACATGGGAGCAGCCTAGAACTTATTACACTGATGGTTTCTTATAGTTCCCCATGAAACTTTATGAAAACTTAGCCCTGCAATAAGAGTTCACCTCAATTTTTTAAAGTTCGCCTTTCTCATGGAATAAAACGATTCCGTTTGCTCTAAAACGTTGTAAACATACGTATTTCAACAGTTCTGTACCTGGGAGCAGCCTAGAACTTATTACACCGAGGGTTTCTTATAGTTCCTCATAAGACTTAGTGAAACCTTAGCCCCACAATAAGAGTTCACCTCAATTTCTTATAAAGTACGCCTTTCACATGGAATAAAACGATTCTGTTAGCTCTAAAACCTGGTAAACATACGTATTACACCAGTTCTGTCCATGGGAACAGCCTAAAACTTATTACACCGAGGGTTTTTTATAGTTCCCCATGAAACTTAGTGAAAACTTAGCCCCAGAATAAGAGTTCACCTCAATTTCTTATAAAGTAAGCCTTTCGCATGGAAAAAAACGATTCCGTTTGCTCTAAAATATTGTAAACCTACGTTTTTCAACAGTTCTGTCCATGGGAACAGCCTAGAACTTATTATACCGAGGGTTTCTTATAATTCCCCATGAAACTTAATGAAAACTTAGCCGCGCAAGAAGAGTTCACCTCAATGTCTTAAAAAAATCTGTCTTTCTCATGGAATAAAACGCTTCCGTTTGCTCTAAAACGTTGTAAACATATGTATTACAATAGTTCTGTCCATGGGAACAGCCTAGAACTTATTACACCGAGGGTGTTTTATAGTTCCCCATGAAAGTTAGTGTAAACTTAGCCCCGCAATAAGAGTTCACCTCAATTTCTTATAAAGTACGCCTTTCGCAAAGAATAAAACGATTCCGTTTGCACTAAAACGTTGTAAACATACGTATTACAACAGTTCTGTACCTGGGAGCAGCCTAGAACTTATTACACCGAGGGTTTCTTATAGTTCCCCATGAAACTTAGTGAAAACTTAGCCATGCAATAAAAGTTCACCTCAATTTTTTTAAGGTTCGCCTGTCGGATGAAATAAAACGATTCCGTTTGCTCTAATACGTTGTAAACATACGTATTACACCAGTTCTGTCCATGGGAACAGCCTAGAACTTATTACACCAAAAGTTTTTTATAGTATCAAAAGGAACCTAGTGAAAACTCAGCCCCACAATAAGAGTTCACCTCAATTTCTTATAAAGTACGCCTTTCCCATGGAATAAAACGATTCCGTTTCCTCTAAAACGTTGTAAACATACGTATTAAAACAGTTCTATCCATGGGAACAGCCTAGAACTTATTACACTGAGGGTTTCTTATAGTTCCCCATGAAATTTAGTGAAAACTAAGCCCCGCAAAAAGAGTTCACCTCAATCTTTTATAAAGTACGCCTTTTGCATGGAATAAAACGATTCCGTTTGCTCTAAAACGTTGTAAACATAGGTATTACAGCAGGTCTGTAAATGGGAGCAGCCTAGAACTTATTACACCGAGGGTTTCTTATAATTTCCGATAAAACTTAATGAAAACTTAGCCCGGCAATAAGAGTTCACCTCAATTTCTTATAAAGTACGCCTTTCACATGGAATAAAACGATTTTGTTAGCTCTAAAACGTGGTAAACATTCGTATTACAACAGTTCTGTCAATGGGAACAGCCTAGAACTTATTACACCGAGGGTGTCTTATAGTTCCCCATGAAACTTAGTGAAAACTAAGCCACGCAATAAGGGTTCACCTCAATTTCTTATAAAGTACGCATTTCGCATAGAATAAAACGATTACGTTTGCACTAAAACGTTGTAAAAATACTTATTACAACAGTTCTGTACATGGGAGCAGCCTAGAACTTATTACACTGATGGTTTCTTATAGTTCCCCATGAAACTTAGTGAAAACTTAGCCATGCAATAAAAGTTCACCTCAATTTTTTTAAGGTTCGCCTGTCGGATGAAATAAAACGATTCCGTTTGCTCTAAAACGTTGTAAACATACGTTTTACAACAGTTCTGTACCTGAGAGCAGCCTAGAACTTATTACACTGAGGGTTTCTTATAGCTCCCCATGAGACTTAGTGAAAACTTAGCCCAACAATAAGAGTTCACCTTAATTTTTTATAAAGTACGCTTTTGGCATGGAATAAAACGAATCTGTTTGCTGTAATACGTTGTAAACATACGTATTACACCAGTTCTGTCCAAGGGAACAGCCTAGAACTTATTACACCGAGGGTTTTTTATAGTTCCCCATGAAGCTTAGTTAAAACTTAGCCCCACAATAAGACTTACCTTAATTTTTTATAAAGTACGCCTATCGCATGGAATAAAACGATTCCGTTTGCTCTAAAACGTTGTAAACATATGTATTACAACAGTTCAGTCCCTGGTAGCAGCCTAGAACTTATTACACCGAGGGTTTCTTATTGTTCCCCATGAAACTTAGTGAAAACTTAGCCCCACAATAAGAGTTTACCTTTATTTTTTATAAAGTACGCTTTCGGCATGGAATAAAACGATTCCGTTTGCTCTAATACGTTGTAAACATACGTATTACACCAGTTCTGTCCATGGGAACAGCCTAGAACTTATTACACCAAAAGTTTTTTATAGTATCAAAAGAAACCTAGTGAAAACTCAGCCCCACAATAAGAGTTCACCTCAATTTCTTATAAAGTACGCCTTTCGCATGGAAAAAAATGATTCCGTTTGCTCTAAAATGTTGTAAACCTACGTTTTTCAACAGTTTTGTCCATGGGAACAGCCTAGTACTTATTACACCGAGGGTTTCTGATAGTTCCCCATGAAATTTAGTGTAAACTTAGCTTCGCAATAAGAGTTCACCTCAATTTTTTATAAAATATGTCTTTCTCATGGAATAAAACGCTTGCGTTTGCTCTAAAACGGTTTAAACATACGTATTACAATAGTTCTGTCCATGGGAACAGCCTAAAACTTATTACAGCGAGGGTTTCTTATAGTTCTCTATGAAACCTAGTGAAAACTTAGCCCGGCAATAAGAGTTCACCTCAATTTCTGATAAAGTACGCCTTTCCCATGGAATAAAACGATTCCGTTTCCTCTAAAACGTTGTAAACATACGTATTAAAACAGTTCTATCCATGGGAACAGCCTAGAACTTATTATACTGAGGGTTTCTTATAGTTCCCCATGAAATTTAGTGAAAACTTAGCCCCGCAAAAAGAGTTCACCTCAATCTTTTATAAAGTACGCCTTTTGCATGGAATAAAACGATTCCGTTTGCTCTAAAACGTTGTAAACATAGGTATTACAGCAGGTCTGTAAATGGGAGCAGCCTAGAACTTATTACACCGAGGGTTTCTTATAATTTCCGATAAAACTTAATGAAAACTTAGCCCGGCAATAAGAGTTCACCTCAATTTCTTATAAGGTACGTATTTCGCATAGAATAAAACGATTACGTTTGCTGTAAAACGTTGTAAACATACTTATTACAACAGTTCTGTCCATGGAAACAGCCTAGAACCTATTACACCGAGAGTTTCTTATAGTTTTCCATGAAACTTAGTGAAAAACTAGCCCCGCCAAAAGACTTCACCTCAATTTATTTAAAAGTACGCCTTTCGCATAGAATAAAACGATTCCGTTTGCACTAAAACGTTGTAAACATACGTATTACAACAATTCTGTACATGGTAGCAGCCAAGAACTTATTACACTGATGGTTTCTTATAGTTCCTCATGAAACTTTATGAAAACTTAGCCCTGCAATAAGAGTCTACCTCCATTTTTTTAAAGTTCGCCTTTCGGATGGAATAAAACGATTCCGTGTGCTCTAAAACGTTGTAAACATAGGTATTACAACAGTTCTGTACCTCGGAGCAGCCTAGAACTTTTTACACCGAGGGTTTCTTATAGTTGCCCATGAAATTTAGTGAAAACTTAGCCCTGCAATAAGAGTTCACCTCAATTTCTTATAAAGTACGCCTTTCACATGGAATAAAACGATTCTGTTAGCTCTAAAACCTGGTAAACATACGTATTAAAACAGTTCTATCCATGGGAACAGCCTAGAACTTATTACACTGAGGGTTTCTTATAGTTCCCCATGAAATTTAGTGAAAACTAAGCCCCGCAAAAAGAGTTCACCTCAATCTTTTATAAAGTACGCCTTTTGCATGGAATAAAACGATTCCGTTTGCACTAAAACGTTGTAAACATACGTATTACAACAGTTCTGTACCTGGGAGCAGCCAAGAACTTATTACACCAAGGGTTTTTTATAGTTCCCCATGAGACTGAGTAAAAACTTAGCCCCACAATAAGAGTTCACCTTAATTTTTTATAAAGTACGCTTTTGGCATGGAATAAAACGAATCCGTTAGCTCTAATACGTTGTAAACATACGTATAACACCAGTTCTGTCCATGGGAACAGCCTAGAACTTATTACACCAAAAGTTTTTTATAGTATCAAAAGAAACCTAGTGAAAACTCAGCCCCACAATAAGAGTTCACCTCAATTTCTTATAAAGTACGCCTTTCCCATGGAATAAAACGATTCCGTTTCCTCTAAAACGTTGTAAACATACGTATTAAAACAGTTCTATCCATGGGAACAGCCTAGAACTTATTACACTGAGGGTTTCTTATAGTTCCCCATGAAATTTAGTGAAAACTAAGCCCCGCAAAAAGAGTTCACCTCAATCTTTTATAAAGTACGCCTTTTGCATGGAATAAAACGATTCCGTTTGCTCTAAAACGTTGTAAACATAGGTATTACAGCAGGTCTGTAAATGGGAGCAGCCTAGAACTTATTACACCGAGGGTTTCTTATAATTTCCGATAAAACTTAATGAAAACTTAGCCCGGCAATAAGAGTTCACCTCAATTTCTTATAAGGTACGTATTTCGCATAGAATAAAACGATTACGTTTGCTGTAAAACGTTGTAAACAAACTTATTACAACAGTTCTGTCCATGGAAACAGCCTAGAACCTATTACACCGAGAGTTTCTTATAGTTTTCCATGAAACTTAGTGAAAAACTAGCCCAGCCAAAAGACTTCACCTCAATTTATTTTAAAGTACGCCTTTCGCATAGAATAAAACGATTACGTTTGCACTAAAACGTTGTAAACATACTTATTACAACAGTTCTGTTCATGGGAACAGCCTAGAACTTATTACACCGAGGGTTTCTTATAATACCCCATGAAACTTAATGAAAACTTAGCCGCGCAATAAGAGTTCACCTCAATTTCTTATAAAGTACGCCTTTCACATGGAATAAAACGATTTTGTTAGCTCTAAAACGTGGTAAACATTCGTATTACAACAGTTCTGTCAATGGGAGCAGCCTAGAACTTATTACACCGAGGGTGTCTTATAGTTCCCCATGAAACTTAGTGAAAACTAAGCCACGCAATAAGGGTTCACCTCAATTTCTTATAAAGTACGCATTTCGCATAGAATAAAACGATTACGTTTGCACTAAAACGTTGTAAACATACTTATTACAACAGTTCTGTACATGGGAGCAGCCTAGAACTTATTACACTGATGGTTTCTTATAGTTCCCCATGAAACCTTATGAAAACTTAGCCCTGCAATAAGAGTTCACCTCAATTTTTTAAAATTCGCCTTTCTCATGGAATAAAACGATTCCGTTTGCTGTAAAACGTTGTAAACATACGTATTTCAACAGTTCTGTACCTGGGAGCAGCCTAGAACTTATTACACCGAGGGTTTCTTATAGTTCCTCATAAGACTTAGTGAAACCTTAGCCCCACAATAAGAGTTCACCTCAATTTCTTATAAAGTACGCCTTTCACATGGAATAAAACGATTCTGTTAGCTCTAAAACCTGGTAAACATACGTATTACACCAGTTCTGTCCATGGGAACAGCCTAAAACTTATTACACCGAGGGTTTTTTATAGTTCCCCATGAAACTTAGTGAAAACTTAGCCCCAGAATAAGAGTTCACCTCAATTTCTTATAAAGTACGCCTTTCGCATGGAAAAAAACGATTCCGTTTGCTCTAAAATATTGTAAACCTACGTTTTTCAACAGTTCTGTCTATGGGAACAGCCTAGAACTTATTATACCGAGGGTTTCTTATAATTCCCCATGAGACTTAATGAAAACTTAGCCGCGCAATAAGAGTTCACCGCAATGTCTTAAAAAAATCTGTCTTTCTCATGGAATAAAACGCTTCCGTTTGCTCTAAAACGTTGTAAACATATGTATTACAATAGTTCTGTCCATGGGAACAGCCTGGAACTTATTACACCGAGGGTGTTTTATAGTTCCCCATGAAAGTTAGTGTAAACTTAGCCCCGCAATAAGAGTTCACCTTAATTTTTTATAAAGTACGCTTTTGGCATGGAATAAAACGAATCCGTTTACTATAATACGTTGTAAACATACGTATTACACCAGTTCTGTCCATTGGAACAGCCTAAAACTTATTACACCGAGGGTTTTTTATAGTTCCCCATGAAACTTAGTGAAAACTTAGCCCCAGAATAAGAGTTCACCTCAATTTCTTATAAAGTACGCCTTTCGCATGGAAAAAAACGATTCCGTTTGCTCTAAAATATTGTAAACCTACGTTTTTCAACAGTTCTGTTCATGGGAACAGCCTAGAACTTATTACACCGAGGGTTTCTTATAATACCCCATGAAACTTAATGAAAACTTAGCCGCGCAATAAGAGTTCACCTCAATTTCTTATAAAGTAAGCCTTTCACATCGAATAAAACGATTTTGTTAGCTCTAAAACGTGGTAAACATTCGTATTACAACAGTTCTGTCAATGGGAACAGCCTAGAACTTATCACACCGAGGGTGTCTTATAGTTCCCCATGAAACTTAGTGAAAACTAAGCCACGCAATAAGGGTTCACCTCAATTTCTTATAAAGTACGCATTTCGCATAGAATAAAACGATTACGTTTGCACTAAAACGTTGTAAACATACTTATTACAACAGTTCTGTACATGGGAGCAGCCTAGAACTTATTACACTGATGGTTTCTTATAGTTCCCCATGAAACTTAGTGAAAACTTAGCCATGCAATAAAAGTTCACCTCAATTTTTTTAAGGTTCGCCTGTCGGATGAAATAAAACGATTCCGTTTGCTCTAAAACGTTGTAAACATACGTTTTACAACAGTTCTGTACCTGAGAGCAGCCTAGAACTTATTACACTGAGGGTTTCTTATAGCTCCCCATGAGACTTAGTGAAAACTTAGCCCCACAATAAGAGTTCACCTTAATTTTTTATAAAGTACGCTTTTGGCATGGAATAAAACGAATCTGTTTGCTGTAATACGTTGTAAACATACGTATTACACCAGTTCTGTCCAAGGGAACAGCCTAGAACTTATTACACCGAGGGTTTTTTATAGTTCCCCATGAAACTTAGTTAAAACTTAGCCCCACAATAAGACTTACCTTAATTTTTTATAAAGTACGCCTATCGCATGGAATAAAACGATTCCGTTTGCTCTAAAACGTTGTAAACATACGTATTACAACAGTTCAGTCCCTGGGAGCAGCCTAGAACTTATTACACCGAGGGTTTCTTATTGTTCCCCATGAAACTTAGTGAAAACTTAGCCCCACAATAAGAGTTCACCTTTATTTTTTATAAAGTACGCTCTCGGCATGGAATAAAACGATTCCGTTTGCTCTAATACGTTATAAACATACGTATTACACCAGTTCTGTCCATGGGAACAGCCTAGAACTTATTACACCAAAAGTTTTTTATAGTATCAAAAGAAACCTAGTGAAAACTCAGCCCCACAATATGAGTTCACCTCAATTTCTTATAAAGTACGCCTTTCGCATGGAAAAAAATGATTCCGTTTGCTCTAAAATGTTGTAAACCTACGTTTTTCAACAGTTTTGTCCATGGGAACAGCCTAGTACTTATTACACCGAGGGTTTCTGATAGTTCCCCATGAAATTTAGTGTAAACTTAGCTTCGCAATAAGAGTTCACCTCAATTTTTTATAAAATATGTCTTTCTCATGGAATAAAACGCTTGCGTTTGCTCTAAAACGTTTTAAACATACGTATTACAATAGTTCTGTCCATAGGAACAGCCTAAAACTTATTAGAGCGAGGGTTTCTTATAGTTCTCTATGAAACCTAGTGAAAACTTAGCCCGGCAATAAGAGTTCACCTCAATTTCTGATAAAGTACGCCTTTCCCGTGGAATAAAACGATTCCGTTTCCTCTAAAACGTTGTAAACATACGTATTAAAACAGTTCTATCCATGGGAACAGCCTAGAACTTATTACACTGAGGGTTTCTTATAGTTCCCCATGAAATTTAGTGAAAACTTAGCCCCGCAAAAAGAGTTCACCTCAATCTTTTATAAAGTACGCCTTTTGCATGGAATAAAACGATTCCGTTTGCTCTAAAACGTTGTAAACATAGGTATTACAGCAGGTCTGTAAATGGGAGCAGCCTAGAACTTATTACACCGAGGGTTTCTTATAATTTCCGATAAAACTTAATGAAAACTTAGCCCGGCAATAAGAGTTCACCTCAATTTCTTATAAGGTACGTATTTCGCATAGAATAAAACGATTACGTTTGCTGTAAAACGTTGTAAACATACTTATTACAACAGTTCTGTCCATGGAAACAGCCTAGAAACTATTACACCGAGAGTTTCTTATAGTTTTCCATGAAACTTAGTGAAAAACTAGCCCCGCCAAAAGACTTCACCTCAATTTATTTTAAAGTACGCCTTTCGCATAGAATAAAACGATTCCGTTTGCACTAAAACGTTGTAAACATACGTATTACAACAATTCTGTACATGGTTGCAGCCAAGAACTTATTACACTGATGGTTTCTTATAGTTCCTCATGAAACTTTATGAAAAGTTAGCCCTGCAATAAGAGTCTACCTCCATTTTTTTAAAGTTCGCCTTTCGGATGGAATAAAACGATTCCATGTGCTCTAAAACGTTGTAAACATACGTATTACAACAGTTCTGTACCTCGGAGCAGCCTAGAACTTTTTACACCGAGGGTTTCTTATAGTTCCCCATGAAACTTAGTGAAAACTTAGCCCTGCAATAAGAGTTCATCTCAATTTTTTAAAGTTCGCCTTTCTCATGGAATAAAACGATTCCGTTTGCTCTAATACGTTGTAAACATACGTATTTCAACAGTTCTGTACCTGGGAGCAGCCTAGAACTTATTACACCGAGGTTTTCTTATAGTTCCCCATGAGACTTAGTGAAACCTTAGCCCCACAATAAGAGTTCACCTCAATTTCTTATAAAGTACGCCTTTCACATGGAATAAAACGATTCTGTTAGCTCTAAAACCTGGTAAACATTCGTATTACAACAGTTCTGTCCATGGGAACAGCCTAGAACTTATTACACCGAGGGTTTCTTATAGTTTCCCATGAAATTTAGTGTAAACTTAGCTTCGCAATAAGAGTTCACCTCAATGTCTTATAAAAATCTGTCTTTCTCATGGAATAAAACGCTTGCGTTTGCTCTAAAACGTTGTAAACATATGTATTACAATAGTTCTGTCCATGGGAACAGCCTAGAACATATTACACCAAGGGTGTCTTATAGTTCCCCATAAAACTTAGTGAAAACTAAGCCCCGCAATAAGAGTTAACCTCAATTTCTTCTAAAGTACGCCTTTCGCATAGAATAAAACGATTCCGTTTGCACTAAAACGTTGTAAACATACGTATTACAACAGTTCTGTACCTGGGAGCAGCCAAGAACTTATTACACCAAGGGTTTTTTATAGTTCCCCATGAGACTGAGTAAAAACTTAGCCCCACAATAAGAGTTCACCTTAATTTTTTATAAAGTACGCTTTTGGCATGGAATAAAACGAATCCGTTTGCTGTAATACGTTGTAAACATACGTATTACACCAGTTCTGTCCATGGGAACAGCCTAGAACTTATTACACCAAAAGTTTTTTATAGTATCAAAAGAAACCTAGTGAAAACTCAGCCCCACAATAAGAGTTCACCTCAATTTCTTATAAAGTACGCCTTTCGCATGGAAAAAAATGATTCCGTTTGCTCTAAAATGTTGTAAACCTACGTTTTTCAACAGTTTTGTCCATGGGAACAGCCTAGTACTTATTACACCGAGGGTTTCTGATAGTTCCCCATGAAATTTAGTGTAAACTTAGCTTCGCAATAAGAGTTCACCTCAATTTTTTATAAAATATGTCTTTCTCATGGAATAAAACGCTTGCGTTTGCTCTAAAACGTTTTAAACATACGTATTACAATAGTTCTGTCCATGGGAACAGCCTAAAACTTATTACACCGAGGGTTTCTTATAGTTCTCTATGAAACCTAGTGAAAACTTAGCCCGGCAATAAGAGTTCACCTCAATTTTTTATAAAATATGTCTTTCTCATGGAATAAAACGCTTGCGTTTGCTCTAAAACGTTTTAAACATACGTATTACAACAGTTCTGTCCATGGAAACAGCCTAGAACCTATTACACCGAGAGTTTCTTATAGTTTTCCATGAAACTTAGTGAAAAATTAGCCCCGCCAAAAGACTTCACCTCAATTTATTTTAAAGTACGCCTTTCGCATAGAATAAAACGATTCCGTTTGCACTAAAACGTTGTAAACATACATATTACAACAATTCTGTACATGGTAGCAGCCAAGAACTTATTACACTGATGATTTCTTATAGTTCCTCATGAAACTTTATGAAAACTTAGCCCTGCAATAAGAGTCTACCTCCATTTTTTTAAAGTTCGCCTTTCGGATGGAATAAAACGATTCCGTGTGCTCTAAAACGTTGTAAACATACCTATTACAACAGTTCTGTACCTCGGAGCAGCCTAGAACTTTTTACACCGAGGGTTTCTTATAGTTCCCCATGAAACTTAGTGAAAACTTAGCCCTGCAATAAGAGTTCACCTCAATTTTTTAAAGTTCGCCTTTCTCATGGAATAAAACGATTCCGCTTGCTCTAAAACGTTGTAAACATACGTATTTCAACAGTTCTGTACCTGGGAGCAGCCTAGAACTTATTACACCGAGGGTTTCTTATAGTTCCCCATGAGACTTAGTGAAACCTTAGCCCCACAATAAGAGTTCACCTCAATTTCTTATAAAGTACGCCTTTCACATGGAATAAAACGATTCTGTTAGCTCTAAAACCTGGTAAACATTCGTATTACAACAGTTCTGTCCATGGGAACAGCCTAGAACTTATTACACCGAGGGTTTCTTATAGTTCCCCATGAAATTTAGTGTAAACTTAGCTTCGCAATAAGAGTTCACCTTAATGTCTTATAAAAATCTGTCTTTCTCATGGAATAAAACGCTTGCGTTTGCTCTAAAACGTTGTAAACATATGTATTACAATAGTTCTGTCCATGGGAACAGCCTAGAACATATTACACCGAGGGTGTCTTATAGTTCCCCATAAAACTTAGTGAAGACTAAGCCCCGCAATAAGAGTTAACCTCAATTTCTTCTAAAGTACGCCTTTCGCATAGAATAAAACGATTCCGTTTGAACTAAAACGTTGTAAACATACGTATTACAACAGTTCCGTACCTGGGAGCAGCCAAGAACTTATTACACCAAGGGTTTTTTATAGTTCCCCATGAGACTGAGTAAAAACTTAGCCCCACAATAAGAGTTCACCTTAATTTTTTATAAAGTACGCTTTTGGCATGGAATAAAACGAATCCGTTTGCTGTAATACGTTGTAAACATACGTATTACACCAGTTCTGTCCATGGGAACAGCCTAAAACTTATTACACCGAGTGTTGTTTATAGTTCCCCATGAAACTTAGTGAAAACTTAGCCCAAGAATAAGAGTTCACCTCAATTTCTTATAAAGTACGCCTTTCGCATGGAAAAAAACGATTCCGTTTGCTCTAAAATATTGTAAACCTACGTTTTTCAACAGTTCTGTTCATGGGAACAGCCTAGAACTTTTAACACCGAGGGTTTCTTATAATACCCCATGAAACTTAATGAAAACTTAGCCGCGCAATAAGAGTTCATCTCAATTTCTTATAAAGTACGCCTTTCAAATGGAATAAAACGATTCTGTTAGCTCTAAAACGTGGTAAACATTCGTATTACAACAGTTCTGTCCATGGGAACAGCCTAGAACTTATTACACCGAGGGTGTCTTATAGTTCCCCATGAAACTTAGTGAAAACTAAGCCACGCAATAAGGGTTCACCTCAATTTCTTATAAAGTACGCCTTTCGCATAGAATAAAACGATTATGTATGCACTAAAACGTTGTAAACATACGTTTTACAACAGTTCTGTACCTGAGAGCAGCCTAGAACTTATTACACCGAGGGTTTCTTATAGCTCCCCATGAAACTTAGTTAAAACTTAGCCCCACATTAAGACTTACCTTAATTTTTTATAAAGTACCCCTATCGCATGGAATAAAACGATTCCGTTTGCTCTAACACGTTGTAAACATACGTATTACAACAGTTCAGTCCCTTGGAGCAGCCTAGAACTTATTACACCGAGGGTTTCTTATTGTTCCCCATGAAACTTAGTGAAAACTTAGCCATGCAATAAGAGTTCACCTTAATTTTTTATAAAGTACGCTTTTGGCATGGAATAAAACGAATCCGTTTGCTGTAATACGTTGTAAACATACGTATTACACCAGTTCTGTCCATGGGAACAGCCTAGAACTTATTACACCGAGGGTTTTTTATATTTCCCCATGAGACTTAGTTAAAACTTAGCCCCACATTAAGACTTACCTTAATTTTTTATAAAGTACCCCTATCGCATGGAATAAAACGATTCCGTTTGCTCTAACACGTTGTAAACATACGTATTACAACAGTTCAGTCCCTTGGAGCAGCCTAGAACTTATTACACCGAGGGTTTCTTATTGTTCCCCATGAAACTTAGTGAAAACTTAGCCCCACAATAAGAGTTCACCTTAATTTTTTATAAAGTACGCTTTCGGCACAGAATAAAACGATTCCGTTTGCTCTAATACGTTGTAAACATACGTATTACACCAGTTCTGTCCATGCGAACAGCCTAGAACTTATTAAACCAAAAGTTTTTTATAGTTCCAAAAGAAACTTAGTGAAAACTCAGCCCCAAAATAAGAGTTCACCTCAATTTCTTATAAAGTACGCCTTTCGCATGGAAAAAAATGATTCCGTTTGCTCTAAAATGTTGTAAACCTACGTTTTTCAACAGTTCTGTCCATGGGAACAGCCTAGAACTTATTACACCGAGGGTTTCTTATAGCTCCCCATGAAACTTAGTGAAAACTTAGCCTCGCAATAAGAGTTCACCTCAATTTTTTATAAAGTACGCCTTTCACATGAAATAAAATGATTCCGTTTGCTCTAAAACGTTGTAAACATACGTATTACAACAATTCTGTACATGGGAGCAGCCTAGAACTTATTATACCAAGGGTTTCTTATAGTTCCCCATCAAACTAAGTAAAAACTTAGCCCCACAATAAGAGTTAACCTCAATTTCTGATAAAGTACGCCTTTCCCATGCAATAAAACGATTCCGTTTCCTCTAAACGTTGTAAACATACGTATTACAACAGTTTTGTCCATGCTAACAGCCTAGACTTTATTACACCGAGGGTTTCTTATTGTTCCCCATGAAACTTAGTGAAAACTTAGCCCCACAATAAGAGTTCACCTTAATTTTTTATAAAGTACGCTTTCGGCACAGAATAAAACGATTCCGTTTGCTCTAATACGTTGTAAACATACGTATTACACCAGTTCTGTCCATGCGAACAGCCTAGAACTTATTAAACCAAAAGTTTTTTATAGTTCCAAAAGAAACTTAGTGAAAACTCAGCCCCAAAATAAGAGTTCACCTCAATTTCTTATAAAGTACGCTTTTCCGATGGAATAAGATGATTCCGTTTGCTCTAAAATGTTGTAAACCTACGTTTTTCAACAGTTTTGTCCATGGGAACAGCCTAGTACTTATTACACCGAGGGTTTCTGATAGTTCCCCATGAAATTTAGTGTAAACTTAGCTTCGCAATAAGAGTTCACCTCAATTTTTTTATAAAATATGTCTTTCTCATGGAATAAAACGCTTGCGTTTGCTCTAAAACGTTTTAAACATACGTATTACAATAGTTCTGTCCATGGGAACAGCCTAAAACTTATTACACCGAGGGTTTCTTATAGTTCTATATGAAACCTAGTGAAAACTTAGCCCGGCAATAAGGGTTCACCTCAATTTCTGATAAAGTACGCCTTTCCCATGCAATAAAACGATTCCGTTTCCTCTAAACGTTGTAAACATACGTATTACAACAGTTTTGTCCATGCTAACAGCCTAGACTTTATTACACCGAGGTTTCTTATAGTTCCCTATGAAACTTAGTGAAAACTAAGCCCCACAATAAGAGTTCACCTCAATTTCTTATAAAGTACGCCTTTGACATGGAATAAAACGATTCTGTTAGCTCTAAAACGTGGTAAACATTCGTATTACAACAGTTCTGTCCATGGGAACAGCCTAGAACTTATTACACCGAGGGTGTCTTATAGTTCCCCATGAAACTTAGTGAAAACTAAGCCACGTAATAAGGGTTCACCTCAATTTCTTATAAAGTACGCCTTTCAAATAGAATAAAACGATTACGTTTGCACTAAAACGTTGTAAACATACGTTTTACAACAGTTCTGTACCTGAGAGCAGCCTAGAACTTATTACACCGAGGGTTTCTTATAGCTCCCCATGAAACTTAGTGAAAACTTAGCCATGCAATAAGAGTTCACCTTAATTTTTTATAAAGTACGCTTTTGGCATGGAATAAAACGAATCCGTTTGCTGTAATACGTTGTAAACATACGTATTACACCAGTTCTGTCCATGGGAACAGCCTAGAACTTATTACACCGAGGCTTTTTTATAGTTCCCCATGAAACTTAGTTAAAACTTAGCCCCACAATAAGACTTACCTTAATTTTTTATAAAATACGCCTATCGCATGGAATAAAACGATTCCGTTTGCTCTAAAACGTTGTAAACATACGTATTACAACAGTTCAGTCCCTGGGAGCAGCCTAGAACTTATTACACCGAGGGTTTCTTATTGTTCCCCATGAAACTTAGTGAAAACTTAGCCCCACAATAAGAGTTCACCTTTATTTTTTATAAAGTACGCTTTCGGAATGGAATAAAACGATTCCGTTTGCTCTAATACGTTGTTAACATACGTATTACACCAGTTCTGTCCATGGGAACAGCCTAGAACTTATTACACCAAAAGTTTTTTATAGTTCCAAAAGAAAATTAGTGAAAACTCAGCCCCAGAATAAGAGTTCACCTCAATTTTTTATAAAGTACGCCTTTCACATGAAATAAAACGATTCCGTTTGCTCTAAAACGTTGTAAACATACGTATTATAACAACTCTGTACATGGGAGCAGCCTAGAACTTATTACACCAAGGGTTTCTTATAGTTCCCCATCAAACTAAGTAAAAACTTAGCCCCACAATAAGAGTTAACCTCAACTTTTTATAAAGTACGCTTTTCCGATGGAATAAGAACATCCCGTTTGCTCTAAAATGTTGTAAACCTACGTTTTTAAACAGTTTTGTTCATAAGAACAGCCTAGTACTTATTACACCGAGGGTTTCTGATAGTTCCCCATGAAATTTAGTGTAAACTTAGCTTCGCAATAAGAGTTCACCTCAATTTCTTATAAAATATGTCTTTCTCATGGAATAAAACGCTTGCGTTTGCTCTAAAACGCTTTAAAAATACGTATTACAATAGTTCTGTCCATGGGAACAGCCTAAAACTTATTACACCGAGGGTTTCTTATAGTTCTCTATGAAACCTAGTGAAAACTTAGCCCGGCAATAAGAGTTCACCTCAATTTCTGATAAAGTACGCCTTTTCCATGGAATAAAACAATTCCTTTTCCTCTAAAACGTTGTAAACATACGTATTACAACAGTTTTGTCCATGCTAACAGCCTAGACTTTATTACACCGAGGTTTCTTATAGTTCCCTATGAAACTTAGTGAAAACTAAGCCCCACAATAAGAGTTCACCTCAATTTCTTATAATATACGCCTTTCACATGGAGGAAAACAATTCCGTTTGCTCTAAAATGTTGTAAACCTACGTTTCTCAACAGTTCTGTCCATTGGAAAAACCTAGAACTCATTACACCGAGGGTTTCTTATAGTTCCCCATAAAACTTAGTGAAAACTTTGCCCTGCAATAAGAGTTCACCTCAATCTTTTATAAAGTACGCCTTTCGCATGAAATAAAACGATTCTCTGCCATAAAGCGTTGTAAACATACGTATTATATCAGTTCTGTCCATGGGAACAGCCTAGAACTTATAACACCGACGGGTTTCTTATAGTTCTCCATGAAACTTAGTGAAACTTACCCCCGTAGTAAGAGTTCACCTCAATTTCTTATAAATTATGCCTTTTGCATGGAATAAAACGATTCTGTTTGCTCTAAAACGTTGTGAACATACGTATAACAACATTTCATCCAATTGGAACAGCCTAGAACTTATTACACCGAGGGTTTTTTATAGCTCCCCATGAAAATTAGTGAAAACTTAGCCCCGCATAAAGAGTTCACCTCTATTTGTTATAAAGTACGCCTTTCGCATGAAATAAAATGATTCCGTTTGCTCTAAAACGTTGTAAACATACGTATTACAACAGTTCTGTCCATTAGAACAGCCAAAAACTTATTACACCGAGGGTTTCTTATAGTTCCCCATAAAACTAAGTGAAAACTTTGCCCCGCAATAAGAGTTCACCTCAATCTTTTATAAAGTACGTCTTTCGCATGAAATAAAACGATTCCGTTTGCTATAAACCGTTGTCAACATACGTATTATAACAGTTCTGTCCATGGGAACAGCCTAGAACTTATTACACCGAGGGGTTTCTTATAGTTCTCCGAGAAACTTAGTGAAAACTTACCCCCGCAGTAAGAGTTCACCTCAATTTCTTATAAAGTATGCCTTTCGCATGGAATAAAACGATTCCGTTTGCTCTAAAACGTTGTGAACATACGTATAACAACGTTTCAGTCAATGGGAACAGCCTAGAAGTTATTACACTGAGGGTTTCTTATAGCTCCCCATGAAAATTAGTGAAAACTTAGCCCCGCATAAAGAGTTCACCTCAATTTGTTATAAAGTATGCCTTTCGCATGAAATAAAATGATTCCGTTTGCTCTAAAACGGTGTAAACATACGTATTATAAAAGTTCTATCCATAGAAACAGCCTAGAACTTATTACACCGAGGGTTTCTTATAGTTCCCCATGAAATTTAGTAAAAACTTAGCCCCGCAATAAGAGTTCACCTCAATTTGTTATAAAGTACGTCTTTCGCATGGAATAAGACGATTACATTTGCTCGAAAATGTTGTAATCCTACGTTTTTAACAGTTCTGTCAACTGGAACAGCCTAGAACTTATTACAACAAGGGTTTCTTATAGTTCCCGATAAGATTCAGTGTAAACTTAACTTCGCAATAAGAGTTCATCTCAATTTCTTATAAAATATGTCTTTCTCATGGAATAAAACGCTTCCGTTTGCTCTAAAACGTTGTAAACATATTTATAACAATAGATCTGTCCATGGGAACAGCCTAAAACTTATTACACCGAGGGTTTCTTATAGTTCTCTATGAAACTTAGTGTAAACTAAGCCCTACAATAAGAGTTCACCTCAAGTTTTTATGAAGTACGCCTTTTGGATGGAATAAAAGGATTCCGTTTGCTCTAAAACGTTGTAAATATATGTATTACAACAGTTCTGTCCATTAGAACAGCCAAAAACTTATTACACCGAGGGTTTCTTATAGTTCCCCATGAAACTTAATGAAAACTTAGCCCCGCAAAAAGAGTTCACCTCAATCTTTTATAAAGAACGCCTTTCGCATGAAATAAAACGATTCCGTTTGCTATAAAGCGTTGTAAACATACGTATTACACCAGTTCTGTCCATGGGAACAGCCTAAAACTTATTACACCGAGGGTTTTTTATAGTTCCCCATGAAACTTAGTGAAAACTTAGCCCCAGAATAAGAGTTCACCTCAATTTCTTATAAAGTACGCCTTTCGCATGGAAAAAAACGATTCCCTTTGCTCTAAAATATTGTAAACCTACGTTTTTCAACAGTTCTGTCCATGGGAACAGCCTAGAACTTATTACACCGAGGGTTTCTTATAATTCCCCATGAAACTTAATGAAAACTTAGCCGCGCAATAAGAGTTCACCTCAATGTCTTATAAAAATCTTTCTTTCTCATGGAATAAAACGCTTCCATTTGCTCTAAAACGTTGTAAACATATGTATTACAATAGTTCTCTCCATGGGAACAGCCTAGAACTTATTACACCGAGGGTGTCTTATAGTTCCCCATGAAATTTAGTGAAAACTTAGCCCCGCAATAAGAGTTCACCTCAATTTCTTATAAAGTACGCCTTTCGCATAGAATAAAACGATTCCGTTTGCACTAAAACGTTGTAAACATACGTATTACAACAGTTCTGTACCTGGGAGCAGCCTAGAACTTATTACACCGAGGGTTTCTTGTAGTTCCCCATGAGACTAAGTAAAAACTTAGCCCCACAATAAGAGTTCACCTTAATTTTTTATAAAGTACGCTTTTGGCATGGAATAAAACGAATCCGTTTGCTATAATACGTTGTAAACATACGTATTACACCAGTTCTGTCCATCGGAACAGCCTAAAACTTATTACACCGAGGGTTTTTTTATAGTTCCCCATGATTTTTAGTGAAAACTTACCCCAGAATAAAAGTTCACCTCAATTTCTTATAAAGTACGCCTTTCGCATGGAAAAAAACGATTTCGTTTGCTCTAAAATATTGTAAACCTACGTTTTTCAACAGTTCTGTTCATGGGAACAGCCTAGAACTTATAACACCGATGGTTTCTTATAATACCCCATGAAACTTAATGAAATCTTAGCCGCGCAATAAGAGTTCACCTCAATTTCTTATAAAGTACGCCTTTGACATGGAATAAAACGATTCTGTTAGCTCTAAAACGTGGTAAACATTCGTATTACAACAGTTCTGTCCATGGGAACAGCCTAGAACTTATTACACCGAGGGTGTCTTATAGTTCCCCATGAAACTTAGTGAAAACTAAGCCACGTAATAAGGGTTCACCTCAATTTCTTATAAAGTACGCCTTTCAAATAGAATAAAACGATTACGTTTGCACTAAAACGTTGTAAACATACGTTTGACAACGGTTCTGTACCTGAGAGCAGCCTAGAACTTATTACACCGAGGGTTTCTTATAGCTCCCCATGAAACTTAGTGAAAACTTAGCCATGCAATAAGATTTCACCTTAATTTTTTATAAAGTACGCTTTTGGCATGGAATAAAACGAATCCGTTTGCTGTAATACGTTGTAAACATACGTATTACACCAGTTCTGTCCATGGGAACAGCCTAGAACTTATTACACCGAGGGTTTTTTATAGTTCCCCATGAAACTTAGTTAAAACTTAGCCCCACAATAAGACTTACCTTAATTTTTTATAAAATACGCCTATCGCATGGAATAAAACGATTCCGTTTGCTCTAAAACGTTGTAAACATACGTATTACAACAGTTCAGTCCCTGGGAGCAGCCTAGAACTTATTACACCGAGGGTTTCTTATTGTTCCCCATGAAACTTAGTGAAAACTTAGCCCCACAATAAGAGTTCACCTTTATTTTTTATAAAGTACGCTTTCGGAATGGAATAAAACGATTCCGTTTGCTCTAATACGTTGTTAACATACGTATTACACCAGTTCTGTCCATGGGAACAGCCTAGAACTTATTACACCAAAAGTTTTTTATAGTTCCAAAAAAAAATTAGTGAAAACTCGGCTCCAGAATAAGAGTTCACCTCCATTTTTTATAAAGTACGCCTTTCACATGAACTAAAACGATTCCGTTTGCTCTAAAACGTTGTAAACATACGTATTATAACAATTCTGTACATGGGAGCAGCCTAGAACTTATTACACCAAGGGTTTCTTATAGTTCCCCATCAAACTAAGTAAAAACTTAGCCCCACAATAAGAGTTAACCTCAACTTTTTATAAAGTACGCTTTTCCGATGGAATAAGAACATCCCGTTTGCTCTAAAATGTTGTAAACCTACGTTTTTAAACAGTTTTGTCCATGGGAACAGCCTAGTACTTATTACACCGAGGGTTTCTGATAGTTCCCCATGAAATTTAGTGTAAACTTAGCTTCGCAATAAGAGTTCACCTCAATTTCTTATAAAATATGTCTTTCTCATGGAATAAAACGCTTGCGTTTGCTCTAAAACGCTTTAAAAATACGTATTACAATAGTTCTGTCCATGGGAACAGCCTAAAACTTATTACACCGAGGGTTTCTTATAGTTCTCTATGAAACCTAGTGAAAACTTAGCCCGGCAATAAGAGTTCACCTCAATTTCTGATAAAGTACGCCTTTTCCATGGAATAAAACGATTCCATTTCCTCTAAAACGTTGTAAACATACGTATTACAACAGTTTTGTCCATGCTAACAGCCTAGACTTTATTACACCGAGGTTTCTTATAGTTCCCTATGAAACTTAGTGAAAACTAAGCCCCACAATAAGAGTTCACCTCAATTTCTTATAATATACGCCTTTCACATGGAGGAAAACAATTCCGTTTGCTCTAAAATGTTGTAAACCTACGTTTCTCAACAGTTCTGTCCATTGGAACAACCTAGAACTCATTACACCGAGGGTTTCTTATAGTTCCCCATAAAACTTAGTGAAAACTTTGCCCTGCAATAAGAGTTCACCTCAATCTTTTATAAAGTACGCCTTTCGCATGAAAGAGAACGATTCTCTGCCATAAAGCGTTGTAAACATACGTATTATATCAGTTCTGTCCATGGGAACAGCCTAGAACTTATAACACCGACGGGTTTCTTATAGTTCTCCATGAAACTTAGTGAAACTTACCCCCGTAGTAAGAGTTCACCTCAATTTCTTATAAATTATGCCTTTTGCATGGAATAAAACGATTCTGTTTGCTCTAAAACGTTGTGAACATACATATAACAACATTTCATCCAATTGGAACAGCCTAGAACTTATTACACCGAGGGTTTTTTATAGCTCCCCATGAAAATTAGTGAAAACTTAGCCCCGCATAAAGAGTTCACCTCTATTTGTTATAAAGTACGCCTTTCGCATGAAATAAAATGATTCCGTTTGCTCTAAAACGTTGTAAAAATACGTATTACAACAGTTCTGTCCATTAGAACAGCCAAAAACTTATTACACCGAGGGTTTCTTATAGTTCCCCATAAAACTAAGTGAAAACTTAGCCCCGCAATAAGAGTTCACCTCAATCTTTTATAAAGTACGTCTTTCGCATGAAATAAAACGATTCCGTTTGCTATAAACCGTTGTCAACATACGTATTATAACAGTTCTGTCCATGGGAACAGCCTAGAACTTATTACACCGAGGGGTTTCTTATAGTTCTCCGAGAAACTTAGTGAAAACTTACCCCCGCAGTAAGAGTTCACCTCAATTTCTTATAAAGTATGCCTTTCGCATGGAATAAAACGATTCCGTTTGCTCTAAAACGTTGTGAACATACGTATAACAACGGTTCAGTCAATGGGAACAGCCTAGAAGTTATTACACTGAGGGTTTCTTATAGCTCCCCATCAAAATTAGTGAAAACTTAGCCCCGCATAAAGAGTTCACCTCAATTTGTTATAAAGTATGCCTTTCGCATGAAATAAAATGATTCCGTTTGCTCTAAAACGGTGTAAACATACGTATTATAAAAGTTCTATCCATAGAAACAGCCTAGAACTTATTACACCGAGGGTTTCTTATAGTTCCCCATGAAATTTAGTAAAAACTTAGCCCCGCAATAAGAGTTCACCTCAATTTGTTATAAAGTACGTCTTTCGCATGGAATAAGACAATTACATTTGCTCGAAAATGTTGTAATCCTACGTTTTTAACAGTTCTGTCAACTGGAACAGCCTAGAACTTATTACAACAAGGGTTTCTTATAGTTCCCGATAAAATTCAGTGTAAACTTAACTTCGCAATAAGATTTCATCTCAATTTCTTATAAAATATGTCTTTCTCATGGAATAAAACGCTTCCGTTTGCTCTAAAACGTTGTAAACATATTTATAACAATAGATCTGTCTATGGGAACAGCCTAAAACTTATTACACCGAGGGTTTCTTATAGTTCTCTATGAAACTTAGTGTAAACTAAGCCCTACAATAAGAGTTCACCTCAAGTTTTTATGAAGTACGCCTTTTGGATGGAATAAAAGGATTCCGTTTGCTCTAAAACGATGTAAATATATGTATTACAACAGTTCTGTCCATTAGAACAGCCAAAAACTTATTACACCGAGGGTTTCTTATAGTTCCCCATGAAACTTAAAAAAAACTTAGCCCCGCAAAAAGAGTTCACCTCAATTTGTTATAAAGTACGTCTTTCGCATGGAATAAGACAATTACATTTGCTCGAAAATGTTGTAATCCTACGTTTTTAACAGTTCTGTCAACTGGAACAGCCTAGAACTTATTACAACAAGGGTTTCTTATAGTTCCCGATAAAATTCAGTGTAAACTTAACTTCGCAATAAGAGTTCATCTCAATTTCTTATAAAATATGTCTTTCTCATGGAATAAAACGCTTCCGTTTGCTCTAAAACGTTGTAAACATATTTATAACAATAGATCTGTCCATGGGAACAGCCTAAAACTTATTACACCGAGGGTTTCTTATAGTTCTCTATGAAACTTAGTGTAAACTAAGCCCTACAATAAGAGTTCACCTCAAGTTTTTATGAAGTACGCCTTTTGGATGGAATAAAAGGATTCCGTTTGCTCTAAAACGATGTAAATATATGTATTACAACAGTTCTGTCCATTAGAACAGCCAAAAACTTATTACACCGAGGGTTTCTTATAGTTCCCCATGAAACTTAATGAAAACTTAGCCCCGCAAAAAGAGTTCACCTCAATCTTTTATAAAGAACGCCTTTCGCATGAAATAAAACGATTCCGTTTGCTATAAAGCGTTGTAAACATACGTATTACAACAGTTCTGTACATTGGAGCAGCCTAGAACTTATTACACAGATGGTTTCTTATAGTTCCCCTTGAAACTTAGTGAAAACTTAGTCCTGCAATAAGAGTCTACCTCAATTTTTTTAAAGTTCGCCTTTCGGATGGAATAAAACGATTTCGTTTGCTCTAAAACGTTGTAAACATTCGTATTACAACAGTTCTGTACCTCGGAGCAGCCTAGAACTTATTACACCGAGGGTTTCTTATAGTTCCCCATGAAACTTAGTGAAAACTTAGCCCCGCAATAAGAGTTCACCTCAATTTTTTATAAAGTACGCCTTTTGCATAGAATAAAACGATTCCGTTTGCACTAAAACGTTGTAAACATACGTATTGAAACAGTTCTTTTCCGGAGGAGCAGCCTAGAACTTATTACACTGATGGTTTCTTATAGTTCCCCATGAAACTTACTGAAAATTTAGCCCTGCAATAAGAGTTCATCTCAATTTTTTTAAAGTTCGCCTTTCGGATGAAATAAAACGATTCCGTTTGCTCGAAAACGTTGTAAACATACGTATTGAAACAGTTCTGTACCTAGGAGCAGCCTAGAACTTATTACACCGAGGGTTTTTTATAGTTCCCCATGAAACTTAGTTAAAACTTAGCCCCACAATAAGAGTTTACCTTAATTTTTTATAAAGTACGCCTATCGCATGGAATAAAACGATTCCGTTTGCTCTAAAACGTTGTAAACATACGTATTACAACAGTTTAGTCCCTGGGAGCAGCCTAGAACTTATTACACCGAGGGTTTCTTATTGTTCCCCATGAGACTTAGTGAAAACTTAGCCCCACAATAAGAGTTCACCTTAATTTTTTATAAAGTACGCTTTTGACATGGAATAAAACGATTCCGTATGCTCTAAAATGTTGTAAACATAGGTATTACAACAATTCTGTACATGGGAGCAGCCTAGAACTTATTACACCAAGGGTTTCTTATAATTTCCGATGAAACTTAGTGAAAACTTAGCCCCGCCAAAAGAGTTCACCTCAATTTATTTTAAAGTACGCCTTTTGGATGGAATAAAATGATTCCGTTAGCTCTAAAACGTTGTAAACATACGTATTACAACAGTTTTGTCCATTGGAACAGCCTAGAACTTATTACACCGAGGGTTTCTTATAGTTCCCCATGTAATTTAGTAAAAAATTACCCCCGCCAAAAGAGTTCACCTCAATTTATTTTAAAGTACGCCTTTCGCATGAAATAAGACAATTACGTTTGCTCTAAAACGTTGTAAACATACGTATTACAACAGTTTTGTCCATTGGAGCAGCCTAGAACTTATTACACCGAGGGTTTCTTATAGTTCCCCATGAAACTTAGTGAAAACTTAGCCATGCAATAAGAGTTCACCTCAATTTTTTTAAAGTTCACCTGTTGGATGGAATAAAACGATTCCGTTTGCTCTAAAACGTTGTAAACATACGTATTACAACAGTTCTGTACCTGGGAGCAGCCTAGAACTTATTACCCCGAGGGTTTCTTATAGTTCCCCATGAGACTTAGTGAAAACTTAGCCCCACAATGAGAGTTCACCTTAATTTTTCATAAAGTACGCTTTTGGCATGGAATAAAACGATTCCGTTTGCTGTAATACGTTGTAAAAATACGTATTACACCAGTTCTGTCCATGGGAACAGCCTAAAACTTATTACACCGAGGGTTTCTTATAGTTCCCCATGAGACTTAGTGAAAACTTAGCCCCACAATAAGAGTTCACCTTAATTTTTTTATAAAGTACGCTTTTGGCATGGAATAAAACGATTCCGTTTGCTGTAATACGTTGTAAACATACGTATTACATCAGTTCTGTCCATGGGAACAGCCTAGAACTTATTACACCGAGGGTTTTTTATAGTTCCCCATGAAACTTAGTTAAAACTTAGCCCCACAATAAGAGTTTACCTTAATTTTTTATAAAGTACGCCTATCGCATGGAATAAAACGATTCCGTTTGCTCTAAAACGTTGTAAACATACGTATTACAACAGTTTAGTCCCTGGGAGCTGCCTAGAACTTATTACACCGAGGGTTTCTTATTGTTCCCCATGAGACTTAGTGAAAACTTAGCTCCACAATGAGAGTTCACCTTAATTTTTTATAAAGTACGCTTTTGACATGGAATAAAACGATTCCGTATGCTCTAAAACGTTGTAAACATAGGTATTACAACAATTCTGTACATGGGAGCAGCCTAGAACTTATTACACCAAGGGTTTCATATAATTTCCGATGAAACTTAGTGAAAACTTAGCCCCGCCAAAAGAGTTCACCTCAATTTATTTTAAAGTACGCCTTTTGGATGGAATAAAATGATTCCGTTAGCTCTAAAACGTTGTAAACATACGTATTACAACAGTTTTGTCCATTGGAACAGCCTAGAACTTATTACACCGAGGGTTTCTTATAGTTCCCCATGAAATTTAGTAAAAAATTACCCCCGCCAAAAGAGTTCACCTCAATTTATTTTAAAGTACGCCTTTCGCATGGAATAAGACAATTACGTTTGCTCTAAAACGTTGTAAACATACGTATTACAACAGTTTTGTCCATTGGAACAGCCTAGAACTTATTACACCGAGGGTTTCTTATAGTTCCCCATGAAACTTAGTGAAAACTTAGCCCCGCAATAAGAGTTCACCTCAATTTTTTATAAAGTACGCCTTTGGCATAGAATAAAACGATTCCGTTTGCACTAAAACGTTGTAAACATACGTATTGAAACAGTTCTGTACCTAGGAGCAGCCTAGAACTTATTACACCGATGGTTTCTTATAGTTCCCCATGAAACTTACTGAAAATTTAGCCCTGCAATAAGAGTTCATCTAAATTTTTTTAAAGTTCGCCTTTCGGATGAAATAAAACGATTCCGTTTGCTCGAAAACGTTGTAAACATACGTATTAAAACAGTTCTGTACCTAGGAGCAGCCTAGAACTTATTACACCGAGGGTTTCTTATAGTTCCCCATGAAACTTAGTGAAAACTTAGCCATGCAATAAGAGTTCACCTCAATTTTTTTAAAGTTCACCTGTTGGATGGAATAAAACGATTCCGTTTGCTCTAAAATGTTGTAAACATACGTATTACAACAGTTCTGTACCTGGGAGCAGCCTAGAACTTATTACACCGAGGGTTTCTTATAGTTCCCCATGAGACTTAGTGAAAACTTAGCCCCACAATGAGAGTTCACCTTAATTTTTCATAAAGTACGCTTTTGGCATGGAATAAAACGATTCCGTTTGCTGTAATACGTTGTAAACATACGTATTACACCAGTTCTGTCCATGGGAACAGCCTAAAACTTATTACACCGAGGGTTTCTTATAGTTCCCCATGAGACTTAGTGAAAACTTAGCCCCACAATAAGAGTTCACCTTAATTTTTTTATAAAGTACGCTTTTGGCATGGAATAAAACGATTCCGTTTGCTGTAATACGTTGTAAACATACGTATTACATCAGTTCTGTCCATGGGAACAGCCTAGAACTTATTACACCGAGGGTTTTTTATAGTTCCCCATGAAACTTAGTTAAAACTTAGCCCCACAATAAGAGTTTACCTTAATTTTTTATAAAGTACGCCTATCGCATGGAATAAAACGATTCCGTTTGCTCTAAAACGTTGTAAACATACGTATTACAACAGTTTAGTCCCTGGGAGCAGCCTAGAACTTATTACACCGAGGGTTTCTTATTGTTCCCCATGAGACTTAGTGAAAACTTAGCTCCACAATAAGAGTTCACCTTAATTTTTTATAAAGTACGCTTTTGACATGGAATAAAACGATTCCGTATGCTCTAAAACGTTGTAAACATAGGTATTACAACAATTCTGTACATGGGAGCAGCCTAGAACTTATTACACCAAGGGTTTCTTATAATTTCCGATGAAACTTAGTGAAAACTTAGCCCCGCCAAAAGAGTTCACCTCAATTTATTTTAAAGTACGCCTTTTGGATGGAATAAAATGATTCCGTTAGCTCTAAAACGTTGTAAACATACGTATTACAACAGTTTTGTCCATTGGAACAGCCTAGAACTTATTACACCGAGGGTTTCTTATAGTTCCCCATGAAATTTAGTAAAAAATTACCCCCGCCAAAAGAGTTCACCTCAATTTATTTTAAAGTACGCCTTTCGCATGGAATAAGACAATTACGTTTGCTCTAAAACGTTGTAAACATACGTATTACAACAGTTTTGTCCATTGGAACAGCCTAGAACTTATTACACCGAGGGTTTCTTATAGTTCCCCATGAAACTTAGTGAAAACTTAGCCCCGCAATAAGAGTTCACCTCAATTTTTTATAAAGTACGCCTTTGGCATAGAATAAAACGATTCCGTTTGCACTAAAACGTTGTAAACATACGTATTGAAACAGTTCTGTACCTAGGAGCAGCCTAGAACTTATTACACCGATGGTTTCTTATAGTTCCCCATGAAACTAACTGAAAATTTAGCCCTGCAATAAGAGTTCATCTAAATTTTTTTAAAGTTCGCCTTTCGGATGAAATAAAACGATTCCGTTTGCTCGAAAACGTTGTAAACATACGTATTAAAACAGTTCTGTACCTAGGAGCAGCCTAGAACTTATTACACCGAGGGTTTGTTATAGTTCCCCATGAAACTTAGTGAAAACTTAGCCATGCAATAAGAGTTCACCTCAATTTTTTTAAAGTTCACCTGTTGGATGGAATAAAACGATTCCGTTTGCTCTAAAATGTTGTAAACATACGTATTACAACAGTTCTGTACCTGGGAGCAGCCTAGAACTTATTACACCGAGGGTTTCTTATAGTTCCCCATGAGACTTAGTGAAAACTTAGCCCCACAATGAGAGTTCACCTTAATTTTTCATAAAGTACGCTTTTGGCATGGAATAAAACGATTCCGTTTGCTGTAATACGTTGTAGACATACGTATTACACCAGTTCTGTCCATGGGAACAGCCTAAAACTTATTACACCGAGTGTTTCTTATAGTTCCCCATGAGACTTAGTGAAAACTTAGCCCCGCAATAAGAGTTCACCTCAATTTGTTATAAAGTACGTCTTTCGCATGGAATAAGACGATTACGTTTGCTCGAAAATGTTGTAATCCTACGTTTTTAACATTTCTGTCAACTGGAACAGCCTATAACTTATTACAACAAGGGTTTCTTATAGTTCCCGATAAAATTCAGTGTAAACTTAACTTCGCAATAAGAGTTCATCTCAATTTCTTATAAAATATGTCTTTCTCATGGAATAAAACGCTTCCGTTTGCTCTAAAACGTTGTAAACATATATATAACAATAGATCTGTCCATGGGAACAGCCTAAAACTTATTACACCGAGGGTTTCTTATAGTTCTCTATGAAACTTAGTGTAAACTAAGCCCTACAATAAGAGTTCACCTCAAGTTTTTATGAAGTACGCCTTTTGGATGGAATAAAAGGATTCCGTTTGCTCTAAAACGTTGTAAATATATGTATTACAACAGTTCTGTCCATTAGAACAGCCAAAAACTTATTACACCGAGGGTTTCTTATAGTTCCCCATGAAACTTAATGAAAACTTAGCCCCGCAAAAAGAGTTCACCTCAATCTTTTATAAAGTACGCCTTTCGCATGAAATAAAACGATTCCGTTTGCTATAAAGCGTTGTAAACATACGTATTACAACAGTTCTGTACATTGGAGCAGCCTAGAACTTATTACACAGATGGTTTCTTATAGTTCCCCTTGAAACTTAGTGAAAACTTAGTCCTGCAATAAGAGTCTACCTCCATTTTTTTAAAGTTCGCCTTTCGGATGGAATAAAACGATTCCGTTTGCTCTAAAACGTTGTAAACATTCGTATTACAACAGTTCTGTACCTCGGAGCAGCCTAGAACTTATTACACCGAGGGTTTCTTATAGTTCCCCATGAAACTTAGTGAAAACTTAGCCCCGCAATAAGAGTTCACCTCAATTTTTTATAAAGTACGCCTTTCGCATAGAATAAAACGATTCCGTTTGCACTAAAACGTTGTAAACATACGTATCACATCAGTTCTGTCCATGGGAACAGCCTAGAACTTATTACACCGAGGGTTTTTTATAGTTCCCCATGAAACTTAGTTAAAACTTTGCCCCACAATAAGAGTTTACCTTAATTTTTTATAAAGTACGCCTATCGCATGGAATAAAACGATTCCGTTTGCTCTAAAACGTTGTAAACATACGTATTACAACAGTTTAGTCCCTGGGAGCAGCCTAGAACTTATTACACCAAGGGTTTCTTATTGTTCCCCATGACACTTAGTGAAAACTTAGCCCCACAATAAGAGTTCACCTTAATTTTTTATAAAGTACGCTTTTGACATGGAATAAAACGATTCCTAATGCTCTAAAACGTTGTAAACATAGGTATTACAACAATTCTGTACATGGGAGCAGCCTAGAACTTATTACACCAAGGGTTTCTTATAATTTCCGATGAAACTTAGTGAAAACTTAGCCCCGCCAAAAGAGTTCACCTCAATTTATTTTAAAGTACGCCTTTTGGATGGAATAAAATGATTCCGTTAGCTCTAAAACGTTGTAAACATACGTATTACAACAGTTTTGTCCATTGGAACAGCCTAGAACTTATTACACCGAGGGTTTCTTATAGTTCCCCATGAAATTTAGTAAAAAATTACCCCCGCCAAAAGAGTTCCCCTCAATTTATTTTAAAGTATGCCTTTCGCATGGAATAAGACAATTACGTTTGCTCTAAAACGTTGTAAACATACGTATTACAACAGTTTTGTCCATTAGAACAGCCTAGAACTTATTACACCGAGGGTTTCTTATAGTTCCCCATGAAACTTAGTGAAAACTTAGCCCTGCAATAAGAGTTCACCTCAATATTTTATAAAGTACGCCTTTGGCATAGAATAAAACGATTCCGTTTGCACTAAAACGTTGTAAACATACGTATTGAAACAGTTCTGTACCTAGGAGCAGCCTAGAACTTATTACACTGATGGTTTCTTATAGTTCCCCATGAAACTTACTGAAAATTTAGCCCTGCAATAAGAGTTCATCTAAATTATTTTAAAGTTCGCCTTTCGGATGAAATAAAACGATTCCGTTTGCTCGAAAACGTTGTAAACATACGTATTAAAACAGTTCTGTACCTAGGAGCAGCCTAGAACTTATTACACCGAGGGTTTCTTATAGTTCCCCATGAAACTTAGTGAAAACTTAGCCATGCAATAAGAGTTCACCTCAATTTTTTTAAAGTTCACCTGTTGGATGGAATAAAACGATTCCGTTTGCTCTAAAACGTTGTAAACATACGTATTACAACAGTTCTGTACCTGGGAGCAGCCTAGAACTTATAACACCGAGGGTTTCTTATAGTTCCCCATGAGACTTAGTGAAAACTTAGCCCCACAATGAGAGTTCACCTTAATTTTTCATAAAGTACGCTTTTGGCGTGGAATAAAACGATTCCGTTTGCTGTAATACGTTGTAAACATACGTATTACACCAGTTCTGTCCATGGGAACAGCCTAAAACTTATTACACCGAGTGTTTCTTATAGTTCCCCATGAGACTTAGTGAAAACTTAGCCCCGCAATAAGAGTTCACCTCAATTTGTTATAAAGTACGTCTTTCGCATGGAATAAGACGATTAGGTTTGCTCGAAAATGTTGTAATCCTACGTTTTTAACAGTTCTGTCAACTGGAACAGCCTAGAACTTATTACAACAAGGGTTTCTTATAGTTCCCGATAAAATTCAGTGTAAACTTAACTTCGCAATAAGAGTTCATCTCAATTTCTTATAAAATATGTCTTTCTCATGGAATAAAACGCTTCCGTTTGCTCTAAAACGTTGTAAACATATTTATAACAATAGATCTGTCCATGGGAACAGCCTAAAACTTATTACACCGAGGGTTTCTTATAGTTCTCTATGAAACTTAGTGTAAACTAAGCCCTACAATAAGAGTTCACCTCAAGTTTTTATGAAGTACGCCTTTTGGATGGAATAAAAGGATTCCTTTTTTTCTAAAACGTTGTAAATATATGTATTACAACAGTTCTGTCCATTAGAACAGCCAAAAACTTATTACACCGAGGGTTTCTTATAGTTCCCCATGAAACTTAATGAAAACTTAGCCCCGCAAAAAGAGTTCACCTCAATCTTTTATAAAGTACGCCTTTCGCATGAAATAAAACGATTCCGTTTGCTATAAAGCGTTGTAAACATACGTATTACAACAGTTCTGTACATTGGAGCAGCCTAGAACTTATGACACAGATGGTTTCTTATAGTTCCCCTTGAAACTAAGTGAAAACTTAGTCCTGCAATAAGAGTCTACCTCCATTTTTTTAAAGTTCGCCTTTCGGATGGAATAAAACGATTCCGTTTGCTCTAAAACGTTGTAAACATTCGTATTACAACAGTTCTGTACCTCGGAGCAGCCTAGAACTTATTACACCGAGGGTTTCTTATAGTTCCCCATGAAACTTAGTGAAAACTTATCCCCGCAATAAGAGTTCACCTCAATTTTTTATAAAGTACGCCTTTCGCATAGAATAAAACGATTCCGTTTGCACTAAAACGTTGTAAACATACGTATTGAAACAGTTCTGTACCTAGGAGCAGCCTAGAACTTATTACACTGATGGTTTCTTATAGTTCCCCATGAAACTTACTGAAAATTTAGCCCTGCAATAAGAGTTCATCTCAATTTTTTTAAAATTCGCCTTTCGGATGAAATAAAACGATTCCGTTTGCTCGAAAACTTTGTAAACATACGTATTGAAACAGTTCTGTACCTAGGAGCAGCCTAGAACTTATTACACCGAGGGTTTCTTATAGTTCCCCATGAAACTTAGTGAAAACTTAGCCATGCAATAAGAGTTCACCTCAATTTATTTTAAAGTACGCCTTTCGCATGGAATAAGACAATTACGTTTGCTCTAAAACGTTTTAAACATACGTATTACAACAGTTTTGTCCATTGGAACAGCCTAGAACTTATTACACTGAGGGTTTCTTATAGTTCCCCATGAAACTTAGTGAAAACTTAGCCTTGCAATAAGAGTTCACCTCAATTTTTTATAAAGTACGCCTTTGGCATAGAATAAAACGATTCCGTTTGCACTAAAACGTTGTAAACATACGTATTGAAACAGTTCTGTACCTAGGAGCAGCCTAGAACTTATTACACTGATGGTTTCTTATAGTTCCCCATGAAACTTACTGAAAATTTAGCCCTGCAATAAGAGTTCATCTAAATTTTTTTAAAGTTCGCCTTTCGGATGAAATAAAACGATTCCGTTTGCTCTAAAACGTTGTAAACATACGTATTAAAACAGTTCTGTACCTAGGAGCAGCCTAGAAATTATTACACCGAGGGTTTCTTATAGTTCCCCATGAAACTTAGTGAAAACTTAGCCATGCAATAAGAGTTCACCTCAATTTTTTTAAAGTTCACCTGTTGGATGGAATAAAACGATTCCGTTTGCTCTAAAACGTTGTAAACATACGTATTACAACAGTTCTGTACCTGGGAGCAGCCTAGAACTTATTACACCGAGGGTTTCTTATAGTTCCCAATGAGACTTAGTGAAAACTTAGCCCCACAATGAGAGTTCACCTTAATTTTTCATAAAGTACGCTTTTGGCATGGAATAAAACGATTCCGTTTGCTGTAATACGTTGTAAACATACGTATTACACCAGTTCTGTCCATGGGAACAGCCTAAAACTTATTACACCGAGTATTTCTTATAGTTCCCCATGAGACTTAGTGAAAACTTAGCCCCGCAATAAGAGTTCACCTCAATTTGTTATAAAGTACGTCTTTCGCATGGAATAAGACGAATAGTTTGCTCGAAAATGTTGTAATCTTACGTTTTTAACAGTTCTGTCAACTGGAACAGCCTAGAACTTATTACAACAAGGGTTTCTTATAGTTCCCGATAAAATTCAGTGTAAACTTAACTTCGCAATAAGAGTTCATCTCAATTTCTTATAAAATATGTCTTTCTCATGGAATAAAACGCTACCGTTTGCTCTAAAACGTTGTAAACATATTTATAACAATAGATCTGTCCATGGGAACAGCCTAAAACTTATTACACCGAGGGTTTCTTATAGTTCTCTATGAAACTTAGTGTAAACTAAGCCCTACAATAAGAGTTCACCTCAAGTTTTTATGAAGTACGCCTTTTGGATGGAATAAAAGGATTCCGTTTGCTCTAAAACGTTGTAAATATATGTATTACAACAGTTCTGTCCATTAGAACAGCCAAAAACTTATTACACCGAGGGTTTCTTATAGTTCCCCATGAAACTTAATGAAAACTTAGCCCCGCAAAAAGAGTTCACCTCAATCTTTTATAAAGTACGTCTTTCGCATGGAATAAGACGAATACGTTTGCTCGAAAATGTTGTAATCCTACGTTTTTAACAGTTCTGTCAACTGGAACAGCCTAGAACTTATTACAACAAGGGTTTCTTATAGTTCCCGATAAAATTCAGTGTAAACTTAACTTCGCAATAAGAGTTCATCTCAATTTCTTATAAAATATGTCTTTCTCATGGAATAAAACGCTTCCGTTTGCTCTAAAACGTTGTAAACATATTTATAACAATAGATCTGTCCATGGGAACAGCCTAAAACTTATTACACCGAGGGTTTCTTATAGTTCTCTATGAAACTTAGTGTAAACTAAGCCCTACAATAAGAGTTCACCTCAAGTTTTTATGAAGTACGCCTTTTGGATGGAATAAAAGGATTCCGTTTGCTCTAAAACGTTGTAAACATACGTATTACACCAGTTCTGTCCATGGGAACAGCCTAAAACTTATTACACCGAGTGTTTCTTATAGTTCCCCATGAGACTTAGTGAAAACTTAGCCCCGCAATAAGAGTTCACCTCAATTTGTTATAAAGTACGTCTTTCGCATGGAATAAGACGATTAGGTTTGCTCGAAAATGTTGTAATCCTACGTTTTTAACAGTTCTGTCAACTGGAACAGCCTAGAACTTATTACAACAAGGGTTTCTTATAGTTCCCGATAAAATTCAGTGTAAACTTAACTTCGCAATAAGAGTTCATCTCAATTTCTTATAAAATATGTCTTTCTCATGGAATAAAACGCTTCCGTTTGCTCTAAAACGTTGTAAACATATTTATAACAATAGATCTGTCCATGGGAACAGCCTAAAACTTATTACACCGAGGGTTTCTTATAGTTCTCTATGAAACTTAGTGTAAACTAAGCCCTACAATAAGAGTTCACCTCAAGTTTTTATGAAGTACGCCTTTTGGATGGAATAAAAGGATTCCTTTTTTTCTAAAACGTTGTAAATATATGTATTACAACAGTTCTGTCCATTAGAACAGCCAAAAACTTATTACACCGAGGGTTTCTTATAGTTCCCCATGAAACTTAATGAAAACTTAGCCCCGCAAAAAGAGTTCACCTCAATCTTTTATAAAGTACGCCTTTCGCATGAAATAAAACGATTCCGTTTGCTATAAAGCGTTGTAAACATACGTATTACAACAGTTCTGTACATTGGAGCAGCCTAGAACTTATGACACAGATGGTTTCTTATAGTTCCCCTTGAAACTAAGTGAAAACTTAGTCCTGCAATAAGAGTCTACCTCCATTTTTTTAAAGTTCGCCTTTCGGATGGAATAAAACGATTCCGTTTGCTCTAAAACGTTGTAAACATTCGTATTACAACAGTTCTGTACCTCGGAGCAGCCTAGAACTTATTACACCGAGGGTTTCTTATAGTTCCCCATGAAACTTAGTGAAAACTTATCCCCGCAATAAGAGTTCACCTCAATTTTTTATAAAGTACGCCTTTCGCATAGAATAAAACGATTCCGTTTGCACTAAAACGTTGTAAACATACGTATTGAAACAGTTCTGTACCTAGGAGCAGCCTAGAACTTATTACACTGATGGTTTCTTATAGTTCCCCATGAAACTTACTGAAAATTTAGCCCTGCAATAAGAGTTCATCTCAATTTTTTTAAAATTCGCCTTTCGGATGAAATAAAACGATTCCGTTTGCTCGAAAACTTTGTAAACATACGTATTGAAACAGTTCTGTACCTAGGAGCAGCCTAGAACTTATTACACCGAGGGTTTCTTATAGTTCCCCATGAAACTTAGTGAAAACTTAGCCATGCAATAAGAGTTCACCTCAATTTATTTTAAAGTACGCCTTTCGCATGGAATAAGACAATTACGTTTGCTCTAAAACGTTTTAAACATACGTATTACAACAGTTTTGTCCATTGGAACAGCCTAGAACTTATTACACCGAGGGTTTCTTATAGTTCCCAATGAGACTTAGTGAAAACTTAGCCCCACAATGAGAGTTCACCTTAATTTTTCATAAAGTACGCTTTTGGCATGGAATAAAACGATTCCGTTTGCTCTAAAACGTTGTAAACATACGTATTACAACAGTTCTGTACCTGGGAGCAGCCTAAAACTTATTACACCGAGGGTTTCTTATAGTTCTCTATGAAATTTAGTGTAAACTAAGCCCTACAATAAGAGTTCACCTCAAGTTTTTATGAAGTACGCCTTTTGGATGGAATAAAAGGATTCCGTTTGCTCTACAACGTTGTAAATATATGTATTACAACAGTTCTGTCCATTAGAACAGCAAAAAACTTATTACACCGAGGGTTTCTTATAGTTCCCCATGAAACTTAATGAAAACTTAGTCCTGCAATAAGAGTCTACCTCCATTTTTTTAAAGTTCGCCTTTCGGATGGAATAAAACGATTCCGTTTGCTCTAAAACGTTGTAAACATTCGTATTACAACAGTTCTGTACCTCGGAGCAGCCTAGAACTTATTACACCGAGGGTTTCTTATAGTTCCCCATGAAACTTAGTGAAAACTTAGCCCCGCAATAAGAGTTCACCTCAATTTTTTATAAAGTACGCCTTTCGCATAGAATAAAACGATTCCGTTTGCACTAAAACGTTGTAAACATACGTATTGAAACAGTTCTGTACCTAGGAGCAGCCTAGAACTTATTACACTGATGGTTTCTTATAGTTCCCCATGAAACTTACTGAAAATTTAACCCTGCAATAAGAGTTCATCTCAATTTTTTTAAAATTCGCCTTTCGGATGAAATAAAACGATTCCATTTGCTCTAAAACGTTGTAAACATACGTATTACAACAAGTCTGTACCTGGGAGCAGCCTAGAACTTATTACACCGAGGGTTTCTTATAGTTCCCCATGAGACTTGGTGAAAACTTAGCCCAACAATGAGAGTTCACCTTAATTTTTCATAAAGTACGCTTTTGGCATGGAATAAAACGATTCCGTTTGCTGTAATACGTTGTAAACATACGTATTACACCAGTTCTGTCCATGGGAACAGCCTAAAACTTATTACACCGAGGGTTTCTTATAGTTCCCCATGAAACTTAGTTAAAACTTAGCCCCACAATAAGAGTTTACCTTAATTTTTTATAAAGTACGCCTATCGCATGGAATAAAACGATTCCGTTTGCTCTAAAACGTTGTAAACATACGTATTACAACAGTTTAGTCCCTGGGAGCAGCCTAGAACTTATTACACCGAGGGTTTCTTATTGTTCCCCATGAGACTTAGTGAAAACTTAGCCCCACAATAAGAGTTCACCTTAATTTTTTATAAAGTACGCTTTTGACATGGAATAAAACGATTCCGTTTGCTGTAATACGTTGTAAACATACGTATTACACCAGTTCTGTCCATGGGAACAGCCTAGAACTTATTACACCGAGGGTTTTTTAAAGATCCCCCTGAAACTTAGTGAAAACTTAGCCTCACAATAAGGGTTCACCTCAATTTCTTATAAAGTACGCCTTTCGCATAGAATAAAACGATTCCGTTTGCACTAAAACGTTGTAAACATACATATTACAACAGTTCTGTACATGGGAGCAGCCTAGAACTTATTACACGGATGGTTTCTTATAGTTCCCCATGAAACTTAGTGAAAACTTAGCCATGCAATAAGAGTTCACCTCAATTTTTTATAAAGTACGCCTTTCACATGAAATAAAACGATTCCGTATGCTCTAAAACGTTGTAAACATAGGTATTACAACAATTCTGTACATGGGAGCAGCCTAGAACTTATTACACCAAGGTTTTCTTATAATTTCCGATGAAACTTAGTGAAAACTTAGCCCCGCCAAAAGAGTTCACCTCAATTTATTTTAAAGTACGCCTTTTGGATGGAATAAAAAGATTCCGTTAGCTCTAAAACGTTATAAACATACGTATTACAACAGTTTTGTCCATTGGAACAGCCTAGAACTTATTACACCGAGGGTTTCTTATAGTTCCCCATGAAATTTAGTAAAAAATTAGCCCCGCCAAAAGAGTTCACCTCAATTTAGTTTAAAGTACGCCTTTCGCATGGAATAAGACAATTACGTTTGCTCTAAAACGTTGTAAACATACGTATTACAACAGTTTTGTCCATTGGAACAGCCTAGAACTTATTACACCGAGGGTTTCTTATAGTTCCCCATGAAACTTAGTGAAAACTTAGCCCCGCAATAAGAGTTCACCTCAATTTTTTATAAAGTACGCCTTTGGCATAGAATAAAACGATTCCGTTTGCACTAAAACGTTGTAAACATACGTATTGAAACAGTTCTGTACCTAGGAGCAGCCTAGAACTTATTACACTGATGGTTTCTTATAGTTCCCCATGAAACTTACTGAAAATTTAGCCCTGCAATAAGAGTTCATCTCAATTTTTTTAAAGTTCGCCATTCGGATGAAATAAAACGATTCCGTTTGCTCGCAAACTTTGTAAACATACGTATTGAAACAGTTCTGTACCTAGGAGCAGCCTAGAACTTATTACACCGAGGGTTTCTTATAGTTCCCCATGAAACTTAGTGAAAACTTAGCCATGCAATAAGAGTTCACCTCAATTTTTTTAAAGTTCACCTGTTGGATGGAATAAAACGATTCCGTTTGCTCTAAAACGTTGTAAACATACGTATTACAACAGTTCTGTACCTGGGAGCAGCCTAGAACTTATTACACCGAGGGTTTCTTATAGTTCCCCATGAGACTTAGTGAAAACTTAGCCCCACAATGAGAGTTCACCTTAATTTTTCATAAAGTACGCTTTTGGCATGGAATAAAACGATTCCGTTTGCTGTAATACGTTGTAAACATACGTATTACACCAGTTCTGTCCATGGGAACAGCCTAAAACTTATTACACCGAGGGTTTCTTATAGTTCCCCATGAGACTTAGTGAAAACTTAGCCCCACAATAAGAGTTTACCTTAATTTTTTTATAAAGTACGCTTTTGGCATGGAATGAAACGATTCCGTTTGCTCTAAAACGTTGTAATTATACGTATTACAACAGTTCTGTCCATTAGAACAGCCTAGAACTTATTACACCGAGGGTTTTTTATAGTTCCCCATGAAACTTAGTTAAAACTTAGCCCCACAATAAGAGTTTACCTTAATTTTTTATAAAGTACGCCTATCGCATGGAATAAAACGCTTCCGTTTGCTCTAAAACGGTGTAAACATATTTATAACAATAGATCTGTCCATGGGAACAGCCTAAAACTTATTACACCGAGGGTTTCTTATAGTTCTCTATGAAACTTAGTGTAAACTAAGCCCTACAATAAGAGTTCACCTCAAGTTTTTATGAAGTACGCCTTTTGGATGGAATAAAAGGATTCCGTTTGCTCTAAAACGTTGTAAATATATGTATTACAACAGTTCTGTCCATTAGAACAGCCAAAAACTTATTACACCGAGGGTTTCTTATAGTTCCCCATGAAACTTAATGAAAACTTAGCCCCGCAAAAAGAGTTCACCTCAATCTTTTATAAAGTACGTCTTTCGCATGGAATAAGACGAATACGTTTGCTCGAAAATGTTGTAATCCTACGTTTTTAACAGTTCTGTCAACTGGAACAGCCTAGAACTTATTACAACAAGGTTTTCTTATAGTTCCCGATAAAATTCAGTGTAAACTTAACTTCGCAATAAGAGTTCATCTCAATTTCTTATAAAATATGTCTTTCTCATGGAATAAAACGCTTCCGTTTGCTCTAAAACGTTGTAAACATATTTATAACAATAGATCTGTGCATGGGAACAGCCTAAAACTTATTACACCAAGGGTTTCTTATAGTTCTCTATGAAACTTAGTGTAAACTAAGCCCTACAATAAGAGTTCACCTCAAGTTTTTATGAAGTACGCCTTTTGGATGGAATAAAAGGATTCCGTTTGCTCTAAAACGTTGTAAATATATGTATTACAACAGTTCTGTCCATTAGAACAGCCAAAAACTTATTACACCGAGGGTTTCTTATAGTTCCCCATGAAACTTAATGAAAACTTAGTCCTGCAATAAGAGTCTACCTCCATTTTTTTAAAGTTCGCCTTTCGGATGGAATAAAACGATTCCGTTTGCTCTAAAACGTTGTAAACATTCGTATTACAACAGTTCTGTACCTCGGAGCAGCCTAGAACTTATTACACCGAGGGTTTCTTATAGTTCCCCATGAAACTTAGTGAAAACTTAGCCCTGCAATAAGAGTTCACCTCAATTTTTTATAAAGTACGCCTTTCGCATAGAATAAAACGATTCCGTTTGCACTAAAACGTTGTAAACATACGTATTGAAACAGTTCTGTACCTAGGAGCAGCCTAGAACTTATTACACTGATGGTTTCTTATAGTTCCCCATGAAACTTACTGAAAATTTAGCCCTGCAATAAGAGTTCATCTCAATTTTTTTAAAATTCGCCTTTCGGATGAAATAAAACAATTCCGTTTGCTCGAAAACGTTGTAAACATACGTATTGAAACAGTTCTGTACCTAGGAGCAGCCTAGAACTTATTACACCGAGGGTTTCTTATAGTTCCCCATGAAACTTAGTGAAAACTTAGCCATGCAATAAGAGTTCACCTCAATTTTTTTAAAGTTCACCTGTTGGGTGGAATAAAACGATTCCGTTTGCTCTAAAACGTTGTAAACATACGTATTACAACAGTTCTGTACCTGGGAGCAGCCTAGAACTTATTACACCGAGGGTTTCTTATAGTTCCCCATGAGACTTAGTGAAAACTTAGCCCCACAATGAGAGTTCACCTTAATTTTTCATAAAGTACGCTTTTGGCATGGAATAAAACGATTCCGTTTGCTGTAATACGTCGTAAACATACGTATTACACCAGTTCTGTCCATGGGAACAGCCTAGAACTTATTACACCGAGGGTTTTTTAAAGATCCCCATGAAACTTAGTGAGAACTTAGCCTCGCAATAAGGGTTCACCTCAATTTCTTATAAAGTACGCTTTTCGCATAGAATAAAACGATTCCGTTTGCACTAAAACGTTGTAAACATACGTATTACAACAGTTCTGTACATGGGAGTAGCCTAGAACTTATTACACGGATGGTTTCTTATAGTTCCCCATGAAACTTAGTGAAAACTTAGCCATGCAATAAGAGTTCACCTCAATTTTTTATAAAGTACGCCTTTCACATGAAATAAAACGATTCCGTATGCTCTAAAACGTTGTAAACATAGGTATTACAACAATTCTGTACATGGGAGCAGCCTAGAACTTATTACACCAAGGGTTTCTTATAATTTCCGATGAAACTTAGTGAAAACTTAGCCCCGCCAAAAGAGTTCACCTCAATTTATTTTAAAGTACGCCTTTTGGATGGAATAAAATGATTCCGTTAGCTCTAAAACGTTATAAACATACGTATTACAACAGTTTTGTCCATTGGAACAGCCTAGAACTTATTACACCGAGGGTTTCTTATAGTTCCCCATGAAATTTAGTAAAAAATTAGCCCCGCCAAAAGAGTTCACCTCAATTTAGTTTAAAGTACGCCTTTCGCATGGAATAAGACAATTACGTTTGCTCTAAAACGTTGTAAACATACGTATTACAACAGTTTCGTCCATTGGAACAGCCTAGAACTTATTACACCGAGGGTTTCTTATAGTTCCCCATGAAACTTAGTGAAAACTTAGCCCCGCAATAAGAGTTCACCTCAATTTTTTATAAAGTACGCCTTTGGCATAGAATAAAACGATTCCGTTTGCACTAAAACGTTGTAAACATACGTATTGAAACAGTTCTGTACCTAGGAGCAGCCTAGAACTTATTACACTGATGGTTTCTTATAGTTCCCCATGAAACTTACTGAAAATTTAGCCCTGCAATAAGAGTTCATCTCAATTTTTTTAAAGTTCGCCATTCGGATGAAATAAAACGATTCCGTTTGCTTGCAAACTTTGTAAACATACGTATTGAAACAGTTCTGTACCTAGGAGCAGCCTAGAACTTATTACACCGAGGGTTTCTTATAGTTCCCCATGAAACTTAGTGAAAACTTAGCCATGCAATAAGAGTTCACCTCAATTTTTTTAAAGTTCACCTGTTGGATGGAATAAAACGATTCCGTTTGCTCTAAAACGTTGTAAACATACGTATTACAACAGTTCTGTACCTGGGAGCAGCCTAGAACTTATTACACCGAGGGTTTCTTATAGTTCCCCATGAGACTTAGTGAAAACTTAGCCCCACAATGAGAGTTCACCTTAATTTTTCATAAAGTACGCTTTTGGCATGGAATAAAACGATTCCGTTTGCTGTAATACGTTGTAAACATACGTATTACACCAGTTCTGTCCATGGGAACAGCCTAAAACTTATTACACCGAGGGTTTCTTATAGTTCCCCATGAGACTTAGTGAAAACTTAGCCCCACAATAAGAGTTCACCTTAATTTTTTTATAAAGTACGCTTTTGGCATGGAATAAAACGATTCCGTTTGCTCTAAAACGTTGTAATTATACGTATTACAACAGTTCTGTCCATTAGAACAGCCTAGAACTTATTACACCGAGGGTTTTTTATAGTTCCCCATGAAACTTAGTTAAAACTTAGCCCCACAATAAGAGTTTAACTTAATTTTTTATAAAGTACGCCTATCGCATGGAATAAAACGATTCCGTTTGCTCTAAAACGTTGTAAACATACGTATTACAACAGTTTAGTCCCTGGGAGCAGCCTAGAACTTATTACACCGAGGGTTTCTTATTGTTCCCCATGAGACTTAGTGAAAACTTAGCCCCACAATAAGAGTTCACCTTAATTTTTTATAAAGTACGCTTTTGACATGGAATAAAACGATTCCGTTTGCTGTAATACGTTGTAAACATACGTATTACACCAGTTCTGTCCATGGGAACAGCCTAGAACTTATTACACCGAGGGTTTTTTATAGATCCCCATGAAACTTAGTGAAAACTTAGCCTCGCAATAAGGGTTCACCTCAATTTCTTATAAAGTACGCCTTTCGCATAGAATAAAACGATTCCGTTTGCACTAAAACGTTGTAAGCATACGTATTACAACAGTTCTGTACATGAGAGCAGCCTAGAACTTATTACACTGATGGTTTCTTATAGTTCCCCATGAAACTTAGTGAAAACTTAGCCATGCAATAAGAGTTCACCTCAATTTTTTATAAAGTACGCCTTTCACATGAAATAAAACGATTCCGTATGCTCTAAAACGTTGTAAACATAGGTATTACAACAATTCTGTACATGAGAGCAGCCTAGAACTTATTACACCAAGGGTTTCTTGTAATTTCCGATGAAACTTAGTGAAAACTTAGCCCCGCCAAAAGAGTTCACCTCAATTTATTTTAAAGTACGCCTTTTGGATGGAATAAAATGATTCCGTTAGCTCTAGAACGTTGTAAACATACGTATTACAACAGTTTTGTCCATTGGAACAGCCTAGAACTTATTACACCGAGGGTTTCTTATAGTTCCCCATGAAATTTAGTAAAAAATTAGCCCCGCCAAAAGAGTTCACCTCAATTTATTTTAAAGTACGCCTTTCGCATGGAATAAGACAATTACGTTTGCTCTAAAACGTTGTAAACATACGTATTACAACAGTTTTGTCCATTGGAACAGCCTAGAACTTATTACACCGAGGGTTTCTTATAGTTCCCCATGAAATTTAGTAAAAACTTAGCCCCGTAATAAGAGTTCACTTCAACTTTTTATAAAGTACGCCTTTCGCATGGAAAAAGACAATTACGTTTGCTCTGAAATGTTGTAATCCTACGTTTTTAACAGTTCTGTCAATGGGAACAGCCTAGAACTTATTACAACAAGGGTTTCTTATAGTTCCCGATAAATTTAGCGTAAACTTAACTTCGCAATAAGAGTTCATCTCAATTTCTTATAAAATATGTCTTTCTCATGGAATAAAACGCTTCCGTTTGCTCTAAAACGTTGTAAACATACGTATAACAATAGATCTGTCCATGGGAACAGCCTAAAACTTATTACACCGAGGGTTTCTTATAGTTCTCTATGAAACTTAGTGTAAACTAAGCCCTACAATAAGACTTCACCTCAATTTCTTATGAAGTACGCCTTTTGGATGGAATAAAACGATTCCGTTTGCTCTAAAACGTTGTAATTAGCGTATTACAACAGTTCTGTCCATTAGAACAGCCTAGAACTTATTACACCGAGGGTTTCTTATAGTTCCCCATGAAACTTAGTTAAAACTTAGCCTTACAATAAGAGTTTACCTTAATTTTTTATAAAGTACGCCTATCGCATGGAATAAAACGATTCCGTTTGCTCTAAAACGTTGTAAACATACGTATTACAACAGTTCAGTCCCTGGGAGCAGCCTAGAACTTATTACACCGAGGGTTTCTTATTGTTTCCCATGAGACTTAGTGAAAACTTAGCCCCACAATAAGAGTTCAGCTTAATTTTTTATAAAGTACGCTTTGGCCATGGAATAAAACGATTCCGTTTGCTGTAATACGTTGTAAACATACGTATTACACCAGTTCTGTCCATGGGAACAGCCTAGAACTTATTACACCGAGGGTTTCTTATAGTTCTCTATGAAACTTAGTGTAAACTAAGCCCTACAATAAGACTTCACCTCAATTTCTTATGAAGTACGCCTTTTGGATGGAATAAAACGATTCCGTTTGCTCTAAAACGTTGTAATTATACGTATTACAACAGTTCTGTCCATTAGAACAGCCTAGAACTTATTACACCGAGGGTTTCTTATAGTTCCCCATGAAACTTAGTTAAAACTTAGCCCCACAATAAGAGTTTACCTTAATTTTTTATAAAGTACGCCTATCGCATGGAATAAAACGATTCCGTTTGCTCTAAAACGTTGTAAACACACGTATTACAACAGTTCAGTCCCTGGGAGCAGCCTAGAACTTATTACACCGAGGGTTTCTTATTGTTTCCCATGAGACTTAGTGAAAACTTAGCCCCACAATAAGAGTTCACCTTAATTTTTTATAAAGTACGCTTTTGACATGGAATAAAACGATTCCGTTTGCTGTAATACGTTGTAAACATACGTATTACACCAGTTCTGTCCATGGGAACAGCCTAGAACTTATTACACCGAAGGTTTTTTATAGATCCCCATGAAACTTAGTGAAAACTTAGCCTCGCAATAAGGGTTCACCTCAATTTCTTATAAAGTACGCCTTTCGCATAGAATAAAACGATTCCGTTTGCACTAAAACGTTGTAGACATACGTATTACAACAGTTCTGTACATGGGAGCAGCCTAGAACTTATTACACTGATGGTTTCTTATAGTTCCCCATGAAACTTAGTGAAAACTTAGCCATGCAATAAGAGTTCACCTCAATTTTTTATAAAGTACGCATTTCCCATGAAATAAAACGATTCCGTTTGCTCTAAAACGTTGTAAACATACCAATTACAACAGTTCTGTCCATTAGAACAGCCAAAAACTTATTACACCGAGGGTTTCTTATAGTTCCCCAAAAAACGTAGTGAAAACTTAGCCCCGCAATAAGAGTTCACCTCAATCTTTTATTAAGTACGCCTTTTGCATGAAATAAAACGATTCCGTTTGCTATAAAGCATTGTAAACATACGTATTATAACACTTCTGTCCATGGGAACAGCCTAGAACTTATTACACCGAGGGGTTTCTTATAGTTCTCCATGAAACTTAGTGAAAACTTACCCCCGCAGTAAGAGTTCACCTCAATTTCTTATGAAGTATGCCTTTCGCATGGAATAAAATGATTCCGTTTCTCTAAAACGTTGTAATTATACGTATTACAACAGTTCTGTCCATTAGAACAGCCAAAAACTTATTACACCGAGGGTTTCTTATATTTCCCCATGAAACTTAGTTAAAACTTAGCCTTACAATAAGAGTTTACCTTAATTTTTTATAAAGTACGCCTATCGCATGGAATAAAACGATTCCGTTTGCTCTAAAACGTTGTAAACATACGTATTACAACAGTTCAGTCCCTGGGAGCAGCCTAGAACTTATTACACCGAGGGTTTCTTATTGTTTCCCATGAGACTTAGTGAAAACTTAGCCCCACAATAAGAGTTCACCTTAATTTTTTATAAAGTACGCTTTGGCCATGGAATAAAACGATTCCGTTTGCTGTAATACGTTGTAAACATACGTATTACACCAGTTCTGTCCATGGGAACAGCCTAGAACTTATTACACCGAGGGTTTCTTATAGTTCTCTATGAAACATAGTGTAAACTAAGCCCTACAATAAGACTTCACCTCAATTTCTTATGAAGTACGCCTTTTGGATGGAATAAAACGATTCCGTTTGCTCTAAAACGTTGTAATTATACGTATTACAACAGTTCTGTCCATTAGAACAGCCTAGAACTTATTACACCGAGGGTTTCTTATAGTTCCCCATGAAACTTAGTTAAAACTTAGCCCCACAATAAGAGTTTACCTTAATTTTTTATAAAGTACGCCTATCGCATGGAATAAAACGATTCCGTTTGCTCTAAAACGTTGTAAACACACGTATTACAACAGTTCAGTCCCTGGGAGCAGCCTAGAACTTATTACACCGAGGGTTTCTTATTGTTTCCCATGAGACTTAGTGAAAACTTAGCCCCACAATAAGAGTTCACCTTAATTTTTTATAAAGTACGCTTTTGACATGGAATAAAACGATTCCGTTTGCTGTAATACGTTGTAAACATACGTATTACACCAGTTCTGTCCATGGGAACAGCCTAGAACTTATTACACCGAAGGTTTTTTATAGATCCCCATGAAACTTAGTGAAAACTTAGCCTCGCAATAAGGGTTCACCTCAATTTCTTATAAAGTACGCCTTTCGCATAGAATAAAACGATTCCGTTTGCACTAAAACGTTGTAGACATACGTATTACAACAGTTCTGTACATGGGAGCAGCCTAGAACTTATTACACTGATGGTTTCTTATAGTTCCCCATGAAACTTAGTGAAAACTTAGCCATGCAATAAGAGTTCACCTCAATTTTTTATAAAGTACGCATTTCCCATGAAATAAAACGATTCCGTTTGCTCTAAAACGTTGTAAACATACCAATTACAACAGTTCTGTCCATTAGAACAGCCAAAAACTTATTACACCGAGGGTTTCTTATAGTTCCCCAAAAAACGTAGTGAAAACTTAGCCCCGCAATAAGAGTTCACCTCAATCTTTTATTAAGTACGCCTTTTGCATGAAATAAAACGATTCCGTTTGCTATAAAGCATTGTAAACATACGTATTATAACACTTCTGTCCATGGGAACAGCCTAGAACTTATTACACCGAGGGGTTTCTTATAGTTCTCCATGAAACTTAGTGAAAACTTACCCCCGCAGTAAGAGTTCACCTCAATTTCTTATGAAGTATGCCTTTCGCATGGAATAAAATGATTCCGTTTGCTCTAAAACGTTGTAATTATACGTATTACAACAGTTCTGTCCATTAGAACAGCCAAAAACTTATTACACCGAGGGTTTCTTATATTTCCCCATGAAACTTAGTGAAAACTTAGCCCCGCAATAAGAGTTCACCTCAATTCATTTTAAGGTACACCTTTTCCATGGAATAAAACGATTTCGTATGCTTTAAAACGTTGTAAACATACATATTAGAACAGTTCAGTCAATGGGAATATCCTAGAATTTATTACACCGAGGGTTTCTTATAGTTCCCCATAAAACTTAGTGAAAACTTAGCTCCGCAATAGGAGCTCACCTCAATTTCTTATGAATTACGCTTTTCACATGGAATAAATGTATTCTGTAAGCTCCAAAATGTGGTAAACATACGTATTAAAACAGTTCTGTCAATGGGAACAGCCTAGAACTTATTACACCGAGGGTTTCTTATAGTTCCCCATGAAACTTAGTGAAAACTTAGCCCTGCAATAAGAGTTCACCTCAATTTATTTTAAAGTACGCATTTTGCATGGAATTAAACAATTCCGTTTGCTCTAAAAAGTTGTAAACATACGTATTACAACAGTTCTGTCCATGAAAACAGCATAGAACTCATAACACCGGGAGTTTCTTATAGTTCCCCATCAAACTTAGTAAAAATTTAGCCCCGCAATAAGAGTCAACCTCAATTTATTTTAAAGTACGCCTTTCGCATGGAATAAAACGATTCCGTTTCCTCTAAAACGTTCTAAACATACGCATTACAACAGTTTTGTCCATGCTAAGAGCCTAGACTTTATTACAGCGAGGTTTCTTATAGTTCCCTATGAAACTTAGTGAAAACTTAGCCCCACAATAAGAGTTCACCTCAATTTCTTATGAAGTACGCCTTTTGCATGGAATAATATGATTCCGTTTGCTCTAAAATGTTGTAAAACTACGTTTCTCAACAGTTCCGTCCCTTGGAACAGCCTAGAACTCATAACACCGAGGGTTTCTTATAGTTCCCCATCAATCTTAGTGAAAATTTAGCCCCGCTATAAGAGTTCACCTCAATTTCTTATAAAGTACGCCTTTCACATGGAATAAAACGATTCCGTTTGCTCTAAAACGTTGTAAACATAACTATTACAACAGTTCTGTCCATGGAAACAGTCTAGAACCTATTACACCGAGGGTTTCTTATAGTTCCACATGAAACTTAGTGAAAACTTAGCCCTGCAATAAGAGTTCACCTCAATTTTTTTAAAGTTCGCCTTTCTGATGGAATAAAATGATTCCGTTTGCTCTAAAACGTTGTAAACATACGCATTACAACAGTTCTGTCCATTAGAACAGCCAAAAACTTATTACACCGAGGGTTTCTTATAGTTCCCCATAAAACTAAGTGAAAACTTAGCCCCGCAATAAGAGTTCACCTAAATCTTTTATAAAGTACGCCTTTCGCATGAAATGAAATGATTCCGTTGGCTATAGAGCGTTGTAAACATACGTATTACAACAGTTCTGTCCATGGGAACAGCCTAGAACTTATTACACCGAGGGGTTTCTTATATTTCTCTATGAAACATAGTGAAAACTTACCCCCGCAGTAAGAGTTCACCTCAATTTCTTATAAAGTACGCCTTTCGCATGGAATAAAGTGATTCCGTTTGCACTCAAACGTTGGAAACATGTGTATTACAACAGTTTAGTCCCTGGGAACAGCCTAGAACTTATTACACCGAGGGTTTCTTATAGTTCCCCATGAAATTTAGTAAAAAATTAGCCCCGCCAAAAGAGTTCACCTCAATTTAGTTTAAAGTACGCCTTTCGCATGGAATAAGACAATTACGTTTGCTCTAAAACGTTGTAAACATACGTATTACAACAGTTTCGTCCATTGGAACAGCCTAGAACTTATTACACCGAGGGTTTCTTATAGTTCCCCATGAAACTTAGTGAAAACTTAGCCCCGCAATAAGAGTTCACCTCAATTTTTTATAAAGTACGCCTTTGGCATAGAATAAAACGATTCCGTTTGCACTAAAACGTTGTAAACATACGTATTGAAACAGTTCTGTACCTAGGAGCAGCCTAGAACTTATTACACTGATGGTTTCTTATAGTTCCCCATGAAACTTACTGAAAATTTAGCCCTGCAATAAGAGTTCATCTCAATTTTTTTAAAGTTCGCCATTCGGATGAAATAAAACGATTCCGTTTGCTTGCAAACTTTGTAAACATACGTATTGAAACAGTTCTGTACCTAGGAGCAGCCTAGAACTTATTACACCGAGGGTTTCTTATAGTTCCCCATGAAACTTAGTGAAAACTTAGCCATGCAATAAGAGTTCACCTCAATTTTTTTAAAGTTCACCTGTTGGATGGAATAAAACGATTCCGTTTGCTCTAAAACGTTGTAAACATACGTATTACAACAGTTCTGTACCTGGGAGCAGCCTAGAACTTATTACACCGAGGGTTTCTTATAGTTCCCCATGAGACTTAGTGAAAACTTAGCCCCACAATGAGAGTTCACCTTAATTTTTCATAAAGTACGCTTTTGGCATGGAATAAAACGATTCCGTTTGCTGTAATACGTTGTAAACATACGTATTACACCAGTTCTGTCCATGGGAACAGCCTAAAACTTATTACACCGAGGGTTTCTTATAGTTCCCCATGAGACTTAGTGAAAACTTAGCCCCACAATAAGAGTTCACCTTAATTTTTTTATAAAGTACGCTTTTGGCATGGAATAAAACGATTCCGTTTGCTCTAAAACGTTGTAATTATACGTATTACAACAGTTCTGTCCATTAGAACAGCCTAGAACTTATTACACCGAGGGTTTTTTATAGTTCCCCATGAAACTTAGTTAAAACTTAGCCCCACAATAAGAGTTTAACTTAATTTTTTATAAAGTACGCCTATCGCATGGAATAAAACGATTCAGTTTGCTCTAAAACGTTGTAAACATACGTATTACAACAGTTTAGTCCCTGGGAGCAGCCTAGAACTTATTACACCGAGGGTTTCTTATTGTTCCCCATGAGACTTAGTGAAAACTTAGCCCCACAATAAGAGTTCACCTTAATTTTTTATAAAGTACGCTTTTGACATGGAATAAAACGATTCCGTTTGCTGTAATACGTTGTAAACATACGTATTACACCAGTTCTGTCCATGGGAACAGCCTAGAACTTATTACACCGAGGGTTTTTTATAGATCCCCATGAAACTTAGTGAAAACTTAGCCTCGCAATAAGGGTTCACCTCAATTTCTTATAAAGTACGCCTTTCGCATAGAATAAAACGATTCCGTTTGCACTAAAACGTTGTAAGCATACGTATTACAACAGTTCTGTACATGAGAGCAGCCTAGAACTTATTACACTGATGGTTTCTTATAGTTCCCCATGAAACTTAGTGAAAACTTAGCCATGCAATAAGAGTTCACCTCAATTTTTTATAAAGTATGCCTTTCACATGAAATAAAACGATTCCGTATGCTCTAAAACGTTGTAAACATAGGTATTACAACAATTCTGTACATGAGAGCAACCTAGAACTTATTACACCAAGGGTTTCTTGTAATTTCCGATGAAACTTAGTGAAAACTTAGCCCCGCCAAAAGAGTTCACCTCAATTTATTTTAAAGTACGCCTTTTGGATGGAATAAAATGATTCCGTTAGCTCTAGAACGTTGTAAACATACGTATTACAACAGTTTTGTCCATTGGAACAGCCTAGAACTTATTACACCCGAGGGTTTCTTATAGTTCCCCATGAAATTTAGTAAAAAATTAGCCCCGCCAAAAGAGTTCACCTCAATTTATTTTAAAGTACGCCTTTCGCATGGAATAAGACAATTACGTTTGCTCTAAAACGTTGTAAACATACGTATTACAACAGTTTTGTCCATTGGAACAGCCTAGAACTTATTACACCGAGGGTTTCTTATACTTCCCCATGAAATTTAGTAAAAACTTAGCCCCGTAATAAGAGTTCACTTCAACTTTTTATAAAGTACGCCTTTCGCATGGAAAAAGACAATTACGTTTGCTCTGAAATGTTGTAATCCTACGTTTTTAACAGTTCTGTCAATGGGAACAGCCTAGAACTTATTACAACAAGGGTTTCTTATAGTTCCCGATAAATTTAGCGTAAACTTAACTTCGCAATAAGAGTTCATCTCAATTTCTTATAAAATATGTCTTTCTCATGGAATAAAACGCTTCCGTTTGCTCTAAAACGTTGTAAACATACGTATAACAATAGATCTGTCCATGGGAACAGCCTAAAACTTATTACACCGAGGGTTTCTTATAGTTCTCTATGAAACTTAGTGTAAACTAAGCCCTACAATAAGACTTCACCTCAATTTCTTATGAAGTACGCCTTTTGGATGGAATAAAACGATTCCGTTTGCTCTAAAACGTTGTAATTATACGTATTACAACAGTTCTGTCCATTAGAACAGCCTAGAACTTATTACACCGAGGGTTTCTTATAGTTCCCCATGAAACTTAGTTAAAACTTAGCCTTACAATAAGAGTTTACCTTAATTTTTTATAAAGTACGCCTATCGCATGGAATAAAACGATTCCGTTTGCTCTAAAACGTTGTAAACATACGTATTACAACAGTTCAGTCCCTGGGAGCAGCCTAGAACTTATTACACCGAGGGTTTCTTATTGTTTCCCATGAGACTTATTGAAAACTTAGCCCCACAATAAGAGTTCACCTTAATTTTTTATAAAGTACGCTTTGGCCATGGAATAAAACGATTCCGTTTGCTGTAATACGTTGTAAACATACGTATTACACCAGTTCTGTCCATGGGAACAGCCTAGAACTTATTACACCGAGGGTTTCTTATAGTTCTCTATGAAACTTAGTGTAAACTAAGCCCTACAATAAGACTTCACCTCAATTTCTTATGAAGTACGCCTTTTGGATGGAATAAAACGATTCCGTTTGCTCTAAAACGTTGTAATTATACGTATTACAACAGTTCTGTCCATTAGAACAGCCTAGAACTTATTACACCGAGGGTTTCTTATAGTTCCCCATGAAACTTAGTTAAAACTTAGCCCCACAATAAGAGTTTACCTTAATTTTTTATAAAGTACGCCTATCGCATGGAATAAAACGATTCCGTTTGCTCTAAAACGTTGTAAACACACGTATTACAACAGTTCAGTCCCTGGGAGCAGCCTAGAACTTATTACACCGAGGGTTTCTTATTGTTTCCCATGAGACTTAGTGAAAACTTAGCCCCACAATAAGAGTTCACCTTAATTTTTTATAAAGTACGCTTTTGACATGGAATAAAACGATTCCGTTTGCTGTAATACGTTGTAAACATACGTATTACACCAGTTCTGTCCATGGGAACAGCCTAGAACTTATTACACCGAAGGTTTTTTATAGATCCCCATGAAACTTAGTGAAAACTTAGCCTCGCAATAAGGGTTCACCTCAATTTCTTATAAAGTACGCCTTTCGCATAGAATAAAACGATTCCGTTTGCACTAAAACGTTGTAGACATACGTATTACAACAGTTCTGTACATGGGAGCAGCCTAGAACTTATTACACTGATGGTTTCTTATAGTTCCCCATGAAACTTAGTGAAAACTTAGCCATGCAATAAGAGTTCACCTCAATTTTTTATAAAGTACGCATTTCCCATGAAATAAAACGATTCCGTTTGCTCTAAAACGTTGTAAACATACCAATTACAACAGTTCTGTCCATTAGAACAGCCAAAAACTTATTACACCGAGGGTTTCTTATAGTTCCCCAAAAAACGTAGTGAAAACTTAGCCCCGCAATAAGAGTTCACCTCAATCTTTTATTAAGTACGCCTTTTGCATGAAATAAAACGATTCCGTTTGCTATAAAGCATTGTAAACATACGTATTATAACACTTCTGTCCATGGGAACAGCCTAGAACTTATTACACCGAGGGGTTTCTTATAGTTCTCCATGAAACTTAGTGAAAACTTACCCCCGCAGTAAGAGTTCACCTCAATTTCTTATGAAGTATGCCTTTCGCATGGAATAAAATGATTCCGTTTGCTCTAAAACGTTGTAATTATACGTATTACAACAGTTCTGTCCATTAGAACAGCCAAAAACTTATTACACCGAGGGTTTCTTATATTTCCCCATGAAACTTAGTTAAAACTTAGCCTTACAATAAGAGTTTACCTTAATTTTTTATAAAGTACGCCTATCGCATGGAATAAAACGATTCCGTTTGCTCTAAAACGTTGTAAACATACGTATTACAACAGTTCAGTCCCTGGGAGCAGCCTAGAACTTATTACACCGAGGGTTTCTTATTGTTTCCCATGAGACTTAGTGAAAACTTAGCCCCACAATAAGAGTTCACCTTAATTTTTTATAAAGTACGCTTTGGCCATGGAATAAAACGATTCCGTTTGCTGTAATACGTTGTAAACATACGTATTACACCAGTTCTGTCCATGGGAACAGCCTAGAACTTATTACACCGAGGGTTTCTTATAGTTCTCTATGAAACTTAGTGTAAACTAAGCCCTACAATAAGACTTCACCTCAATTTCTTATGAAGTACGCCTTTTGGATGGAATAAAACGATTCCGTTTGCTCTAAAACGTTGTAATTATACGTATTACAACAGTTCTGTCCATTAGAACAGCCTAGAACTTATTACACCGAGGGTTTCTTATAGTTCCCCATGAAACTTAGTTAAAACTTAGCCCCACAATAAGAGTTTACCTTAATTTTTTATAAAGTACGCCTATCGCATGGAATAAAACGATTCCGTTTGCTCTAAAACGTTGTAAACACACGTATTACAACAGTTCAGTCCCTGGGAGCAGCCTAGAACTTATTACACCGAGGGTTTCTTATTGTTTCCCATGAGACTTAGTGAAAACTTAGCCCCACAATAAGAGTTCACCTTAATTTTTTATAAAGTACGCTTTTGACATGGAATAAAACGATTCCGTTTGCTGTAATACGTTGTAAACATACGTATTACACCAGTTCTGTCCATGGGAACAGCCTAGAACTTATTACACCGAAGGTTTTTTATAGATCCCCATGAAACTTAGTGAAAACTTAGCCATGCAATAAGAGTTCACCTCAATTTTTTATAAAGTACGCATTTCCCATGAAATAAAACGATTCCGTTTGCTCTAAAATGTTGTAAACATACCAATTACAACAGTTCTGTCCATTAGAACAGCCAAAAACTTATTACACCGAGGGTTTCTTATAGTTCCCCAAAAAACGTAGTGAAAACTTAGCCCCGCAATAAGAGTTCACCTCAATCTTTTATTAAGTACGCCTTTTGCATGAAATAAAACGATTCCGTTTGCTATAAAGCATTGTAAACATACGTATTATAACACTTCTGTCCATGGGAACAGCCTAGAACTTATTACACCGAGGGGTTTCTTATAGTTCTCCATGAAACTTAGTGAAAACTTACCCCCGCAGTAAGAGTTCACCTCAATTTCTTATGAAGTATGCCTTTCGCATGGAATAAAATGATTCCGTTTGCTCTAAAACGTTGTAATTATACGTATTACAACAGTTCTGTCCATTAGAACAGCCAAAAACTTATTACACCGAGGGTTTCTTATATTTCCCCATGAAACTTAGTGAAAACTTAGCCCCGCAATAAGAGTTCACCTCTATTCATTTTAAGGTACACCTTTTCCATGGAATAAAACGATTTCGTATGCTTTAAAACGTTGTAAACATACATATCAGAACAGTTCAGTCAATGGGAATATCCTAGAATTTATTACACCGAGGGTTTCTTATAGTTCCCCATAAAACTTAGTGAAAACTTAGCTCCGCAATAGGAGCTCACCTCAATTTCTTATGAATTACGCTTTTCACATGGAATAAATGTATTCTGTAAGCTCCAAAATGTGGTAAACATACGTATTAAAACAGTTCTGTCAATGGGAACAGCCTAGAACTTATTACACCGAGGGTTTCTTATAGTTCCCCATGAAACTTAGTGAAAACTTAGCCCTGCAATAAGAGTTCACCTCAATTTATTTTAAAGTACGCATTTTGCATGGAATTAAACAATTCCGTTTGCTCTAAAAAGTTGTAAACATACGTATTACAACAGTTCTGTCCATGAAAACAGCATAGAACTCATAACACCGGGAGTTTCTTATAGTTCCCCATCAAACTTAGTAAAAATTTAGCCCCGCAATAAGAGTCAACCTCAATTTATTTTAAAGTACGCCTTTCGCATGGAATAAAACGATTCCGTTTCCTCTAAAACGTTCTAAACATACGCATTACAACAGTTTTGTCCATGCTAAGAGCCTAGACTTTATTACAGCGAGGTTTCTTATAGTTCCCTATGAAACTTAGTGAAAACTTAGCCCCACAATAAGAGTTCACCTCAATTTCTTATGAAGTACGCCTTTTGCATGGAATAATATGATTCCGTTTGCTCTAAAATGTTGTAAAACTACGTTTCTCAACAGTTCCGTCCCTTGGAACAGCCTAGAACTCATAACACCGAGGGTTTCTTATAGTTCCCCATCAATCTTAGTGAAAATTTAGCCCCGCAATAAGAGTTCACCTCAATTTCTTATAAAGTACGCCTTTCACATGGAATAAAACGATTCCGTTTGCTCTAAAACGTTGTAAACATAACTATTACAACAGTTCTGTCCATGGAAACAGTCTAGAACCTATTACACCGAGGGTTTCTTATAGTTCCACATGAAACTTAGTGAAAACTTAGCCCTGCAATAAGAGTTCACCTCAATTTTTTTAAAGTTCGCCTTTCTGATGGAATAAAATGATTCCGTTTGCTCTAAAACGTTGTAAACATACGCATTACAACAGTTCTGTCCATTAGAACAGCCAAAAACTTATTACACCGAGGGTTTCTTATAGTTCTTCATAAAACTAAGTGAAAACTTAGCCCCGCAATAAGAGTTCACCTAAATCTTTTATAAAGTACGCCTTTCGCATGAAATGAAATGATTCCGTTGGCTATAGAGCGTTGTAAACATACGTATTACAACAGTTCTGTCCATGGGAACAGCCTAGAACTTATTACACCGAGGGGTTTCTTATATTTCTCTATGAAACATAGTGAAAACTTACCCCCGCAGTAAGAGTTCACCTCAATTTCTTATAAAGTACGCCTTTCGCATGGAATAAAGTGATTCCGTTTGCACTCAAACGTTGGAAACATGTGTATTACAACAGTTTAGTCCCTGGGAGCAGCCTAGAACTTATTACACCGAGGGTTTCTTATTGTTCCCCATGAGACTTAGTGAAAACTTAGCCCCACAATAAGAGTTCACCTTAATTTTTTATAAAGTACGCTTTTGACATGGAATAAAACGATTCCGTTTGCTGTAATACGTTGTAAACATACGTATTACACCAGTTCTGTCCATGGGAACAGCCTAGAACTTATTACACCGAGGGTTTTTTATAGATCCCCATGAAACTTAGTGAAAACTTAGCCTCGCAATAAGGGTTCACCTCAATTTCTTATAAAGTACGCCTTTCGCATAGAATAAAACGATTCCGTTTGCACTAAAACGTTGTAAGCATACGTATTACAACAGTTCTGTACATGAGAGCAGCCTAGAACTTATTACACTGATGGTTTCTTATAGTTCCCCATGAAACTTAGTGAAAACTTAGCCATGCAATAAGAGTTCACCTCAATTTTTTATAAAGTACGCCTTTCACATGAAATAAAACGATTCCGTATGCTCTAAAACGTTGTAAACATAGGTATTACAACAATTCTGTACATGGGAGCAGCCTAGAACTTATTACACCAAGGGTTTCTTATAATTTCCGATGAAACTTAGTGAAAACTTAGCCATGCAATAAGAGTTCACCTCAATTTTTTATAAAGTACGCATTTCCCATGAAATAAAACGATGCCGTTTGCTCTAAAATGTTGTAAACATACCAATTACAACAGTTCTGTCCATTAGAACAGCCAAAAACTTATTACACCGAGGGTTTCTTATAGTTCCCCAAAAAACGTAGTGAAAACTTAGCCCCGCAATAAGAGTTCACCTCAATCTTTTATTAAGTACGCCTTTTGCATGAAATAAAACGATTCCGTTTGCTATAAAGCATTGTAAACATACGTATTATAACACTTCTGTCCATGGGAACAGCCTAGAACTAATTACACCGAGGGGTTTCTTATAGTTCTCCATGAAACTTAGTGAAAACTTACCCCCGCAGTAAGAGTTCACCTCAATTTCTTATGAAGTATGCCTTTCGCATGGAATAAAATGATTCCGTTTGCTCTAAAACGTTGTAATTATACGTATTACAACAGTTCTGTCCATTAGAACAGCCAAAAACTTATTACACCGAGGGTTTCTTATATTTCCCCATGAAACTTAGTGAAAACTTAGCCCCGCAATAAGAGTTCACCTCAATTCATTTTAAGGTACACCTTTTCCATGGAATAAAACGATTTCGTATGCTTTAAAACGTTGTAAACATACATATTAGAACAGTTCAGTCAATGGGAATATCCTAGAATTTATTACACCGAGGGTTTCTTATAGTTCCCCATAAAACTTAGTGAAAACTTAGCTCCGCAATAGGAGCTCACCTCAATTTCTTATGAATTACGCTTTTCACATGGAATAAATGTATTCTGTAAGCTCCAAAATGTGGTAAACATACGTATTAAAACAGTTCTGTCAATGGGAACAGCCTAGAACTTATTACACCGAGGGTTTCTTATAGTTCCCCATGAAACTTAGTGAAAACTTAGCCCTGCAATAAGAGTTCACCTCAATTTATTTTAAAGTACGCATTTTGCATGGAATTAAACAATTCCGTTTGCTCTAAAAAGTTGTAAACATACGTATTACAACAGTTCTGTCCATGAAAACAGCATAGAACTCATAACACCGGGAGTTTCTTATAGTTCCCCATCAAACTTAGTAAAAATTTAGCCCCGCAATAAGAGTCAACCTCAATTTATTTTAAAGTACGCCTTTCGCATGGAATAAAACGATTCCGTTTCCTCTAAAACGTTCTAAACATACGCATTACAACAGTTTTGTCCATGCTAAGAGCCTAGACTTTATTACAGCGAGGTTTCTTATAGTTCCCTATGAAACTTAGTGAAAACTTAGCCCCACAATAAGAGTTCACCTCAATTTCTTATGAAGTACGCCTTTTGCATGGAATAATATGATTCCGTTTGCTCTAAAATGTTGTAAAACTACGTTTCTCAACAGTTCCGTCCCTTGGAACAGCCTAGAACTCATAACACCGAGGGTTTCTTACAGTTCCCCATCAATCTTAGTGAAAATTTAGCCCCGCAATAAGAGTTCACCTCAATTTCTTATAAAGTACGCCTTTCACATGGAATAAAACGATTCCGTTTGCTCTAAAACGTTGTAAACATAACTATTACAACAGTTCTGTCCATGGAAACAGTCTAGAACCTATTACACCGAGGGTTTCTTATAGTTCCACATGAAACTTAGTGAAAACTTAGCCCTGCAATAAGAGTTCACCTCAATTTTTTTAAAGTTCGCCTTTCTGATGGAATAAAATGATTCCGTTTGCTCTAAAACGTTGTAAACATACGCATTACAACAGTTCTGTCCATTAGAACAGCCAAAAACTTATTACACCGAGGGTTTCTTATAGTTCCCCATAAAACTAAGTGAAAACTTAGCCCCGCAATAAGAGTTCACCTAAATCTTTTATAAAGTACGCCTTTCGCATGAAATGAAATGATTCCGTTGGCTATAGAGCGTTGTAAACATACGTATTACAACAGTTCTGTCCATGGGAACAGCCTAGAACTTATTACACCGAGGGGTTTCTTATATTTCTCTATGAAACATAGTGAAAACTTACCCCCGCAGTAAGAGTTCACCTCAATTTCTTATAAAGTACGCCTTTCGCATGGAATAAAGTGATTCCGTTTGCACTCAAACGTTGAAAACATGTGTATTACAACAGTTTAGTCCCTGGGAGCAGCCTAGAACTTATTACACCGAGGGTTTCTTATTGTTCCCCATGAGACTTAGTGAAAACTTAGCCCCACAATAAGAGTTCACCTTAATTTTTTATAAAGTACGCTTTTGACATGGAATAAAACGATTCCGTTTGCTGTAATACGTTGTAAACATACGTATTACACCAGTTCTGTCCATGGGAACAGCCTAGAACTTATTACACCGAAGGTTTTTTATAGATCCCCATGAAACTTAGTGAAAACTTAGCCTCGCAATAAGGGTTCACCTCAATTTCTTATAAAGTACGCCTTTCGCATAGAATAAAACGATTCCGTTTGCACTAAAACGTTGTAGACATACGTATTAGAACAGTTCTGTACATGGGAGCAGCCTAGAACTTATTACACTGATGGTTTCTTATAGTTCCCCATGAAACTTAGTGAAAACTTAGCCATGCAATAAGAGTTCACCTCAATTTTTTATAAAGTACGCCTTTCACATGAAATAAAACGATTCCGTATGCTCTAAAACGTTGTAAACATAGGTATTACAACAATTTTGTACATGGGAGCAGCCTAGAACTTATTACACCAAGGGTTTCTTATAATTTCCGATGAAACTTAGTGAAAACTTAGCCTGGCAATAAGAGTTCACCTCAATTTCTTATAATGTACGTATTTCGCATAGAATAAAACGATTACGTTTGCTGTAAAACGTTGTAAATATACTTATTACAACAGTTCTGTCCATGGAAACAGCCTAGAACCTATTACACCGAGAGTTTCTTATAGTTTTCCATGACACTTAGTGAAAGCTTACCCCCGCAGTAAGAGTTCACCTCAATTTCTTATAAATTATGCCTTTCGCATGGAATAAAATGATTCCGTTAGCTCTAAAACGTTGTAAACATACCAATTACAACAGTTCTTTCCATTAGAACAGCCAAAAACTTATTACACCGAGGGTTTCTTATAGTTCCCCAAAAAACGTAGTGAAAACTTAGCCCCGCAATAAGAGTTCACCTCAATCTTTTATTAAGTACGCCTTTCGCATGAAATAAAACGATTCCGTTTGCTATAAAGCATTGTAAACATACGTATTATAACACTTCTGTCCATGGGAACAGCCTAGAACTTATTACACCGAGGGGTTTCTTATAGTTCTCCATGAAACTTAGTGAAAACTTACCCCCGCAGTAAGAGTTCACCTCAATTTCTTATGAAGTATGCCTTTTGCATGGAATAAAATGATTCCGTTTGCTCTAAAACGTTGTAATTATACGTATTACAACAGTTCTGTCCATTAGAACAGCCAAAAACTTATTACACCGAGGGTTTCTTATAGTTCCCCATGAAACTTAGTGAAAACTTAGCCCCGCAATAAGAGTTCACCTCAATTCATTTTAAGGTACACCTTTTCCATGGAATAAAACGATTTCGTATGCTTTAAAACGTTGTAAACATACATATTAGAACAGTTCAGTCAATGGGAATATCCTAGAACTTATTACACCGAGGGTTTCTTATAGTTCCCCATAAAACTTAGTGAAAACTTAGCTCCGCAATAGGAGCTCACCTCAATTTCTTATAAATTACGCTTTTCACATGGAATAAATGTATTCTGTAAACTCTAAAATGTGGTAAATATACGTATTAAAACAGTTCTGTCAATGGGAACAGCCTAGAACTTATTACACCGAGGGTTTCTTATAGTTCCCCATGAAACTTAGTGAAAACTTAGCCCTGCAATAAGAGTTCACCTCAATTTATTTTAAAGTACGCATTTTGCATGGAATTAAACAATTCCGTTTGCTCTAAAAAGTTGTAAACATACGTATTACAACAGTTCTGTCCATGAAAACAGCATAGAACTCATAACACCGGGAGTTTCTTATAGTTCCCCATCAAACTTAGTAAAAATTTAGCCCCGCAATAAGAGTCAACCTCAATTTATTTTAAAGTACGCCTTTCGCATGGAATAAAACGATTCCGTTTCCTCTAAAATGTTCTAAACATACGCATTACAACAGTTTTGTCCATGCTAAGAGCCTAGACTTTATTACAGCGAGGTTTCTTATAGTTCCCTATGAAACTTAGTGAAAACATAGCCCCACAATAAGAGTTCACCTCAATTTCTTATGAAGTACGCCTTTTGCATGGAATAATATGATTCCGTTTGCTCTAAAATGTTGTAAAACTACGGTTCTCAACAGTTCCGTCCCTTGGAACAGCCTAGAACTCATAACACCGAGGGTTTCTTATAGTTCCCCATCAATCTTAGTGAAAATTTAGCCCCGCAATAAGAGCTCACCTCAATTTCTTATAAAGTACGCCTTTCACATGGAATAAAACGATTTAGTTTGCTCTAAAACGTTGTAAACATAACTATTACAACAGTTCTGTCCATGGAAACAGTCTAGAACCTATTACACCGAGGGTTTCTTATAGTTCCACATGAAACTTAGTGAAAACTTAGCCCTGCAATAAGAGTTCACCTCAATTTTTTTAAAGTTCGCCTTTCTGATGGAATAAAACGATCCCGTTTGCTCTAAAACGTTGTAAACATACGCATTACAACAGTTCTCTCCATTAGAACAGCCAAAAACTTATTACACCGAGAATTTCTTATAGTTCCCCATAAAACTAAGTGAAAACTTAGCCCCGCAATAAGAGTTCACCTAAATCTTTTATAAAGTACGCCTTTCGCATGAAATGAAATGATTCCGTTGGCTATAGAGCGTTGTAAACATACGTATTACAACAGTTCTGTCCATGGGAACAGCCTAGAACTTATTACACCGAGGGGTTTCTTATATTTCTCTATGAAACATAGTGAAAACTTACCCCCGCAGTAAGAGTTCACCTCAATTTCTTATAAAGTACGCCTTTCGCATGGAATAAAGTGATTCCGTTTGCACTCAAACGTTGGAAACATGTGTATTACAACAGTTCAGTCCCTGGGAACAGCCTAAAACTTATTACCCCGAGGGTTACTTATAGTTCCCCATGAAACTTAGTGAAAACTTAGCCCCACAATAAGAGTTCACCTCAATTTTTTATAAAGTACGCTTTTGACATGGAATAAAACGATTCCGTTTGCTGTAATACGTTGTAAACATACGTATTACACCAGTTCTGTCCATGGGAACAGCCTAGAACTTATTACACCGAGGGTTTTTTATAGATCCCCATGAAACTTAGTGAAAACTTAGCCTCGCAATAAGGGTTCACCTCAATTTCTTATAAAGTACGCCTTTCGCATAGAATAAAACGATTCCGTTTGCACTAAAACGTTGTAAGCATACGTATTACAACAGTTCTGTACATGAGAGCAGCCTAGAACTTATTACACTGATGGTTTCTTATAGTTCCCCATGAAACTTAGTGAAAACTTAGCCATGCAATAAGAGTTCACCTCAATTTTTTATAAAGTACGCCTTTCACATGAAATAAAACGATTCCGTATGCTCTAAAACGTTGTAAACATAGGTATTACAACAATTCTGTACATGGGAGCAGCCTAGAACTTATTACACCGAGGGTTTCTTATAATTTCCGATGAAACTTAGTGAAAACTTAGCCCCGCCAAAAGAGTTCACCTCAATTTATTTTAAAGTACGCTTTTTGGATGGAATAAAATGATTCCGTTAGCTCTAGAACGTTGTAAACATACGTATTACAACAGTTTTGTCCATTGGAACAGCCTAGAACTTATTACACCGAGGGTTTCTTATAGTTCCCCATGAAATTTAGTAAAAAATTAGCCCCGCCAAAAGAGTTCACCTCAATTTATTTTAAAGTACGCCTATGTAAACATACGTATTACAACAGTTTTGTCCATTGGAACAGCCTAGAACTTATTAAACCGAGGGGTTTCTTATAGTTCCCCATGAAATTTAGTAAAAACTTAGCCCCGCAATAAGAGTTCACCTCAACTTTTTATAAAGTACGCCTTTTGCATGGAATAAGACAATTACGTTTGCTCTAAAATGTTGTAATCCTACGTTTTTAACAGTTCTGTCAATGGGAACAGCCTAGAACTTATTACAACAAGGGTTTCTTATAGTTCCCGATAAAATTTAGCGTAAACTTAACTTCTCAATAAGAGTTCATTTCAATTTCTTATAAAATATGTCTTTCTCATGGAATAAAACGCTTCCGTTTGCTCTAAAACGTTGTAAACATACATATAACAATAGATCTGTCCATGGGAACAGCCTAAAACTTATTACACCGAGGGTTTCTTATAGTTCTCTATGAAACTTAGTGTAAACTAAGCCCTACAATAAGACTTCACCTCAATTTCTTATGAAGTACGCCTTTTGGATGGAATAAAACGATTCCGTTTGCTCTAAAACGTTGTAATTATACGTATTACAACAGTTCTGTCCATTAGAACAGCCTAGAACTTATTACACCGAGGGTTTCTTATAGTTCCCCATGAAACTTAGTTAAAACTTAGCCCCACAATAAGAGTTTACCTTAATTTTTTATAAAGTACGCCTATCGCATGGAATAAAACGATTCCGTTTGCTCTAAAACGTTGTAAACATACGTATTACAACAGTTCAGTCCCTGGGAGCAGCCTAGAACTTATTACACCGAGGGTTTCTTATTGTTCCCCATGAGACTTAGTGAAAACTTAGCCCCACAATAAGAGTTCACCTTAATTTTTTATAAAGTACGCTTTTGACATGGAATAAAACGATTCCGTTTGCTGTAATACGTTGTAAACATACGTATTACACCAGTTCTGTCCATGGGAACAGCCTAGAACTTATTACACCGAAGGTTTTTTATAGATCCCCATGAAACTTAGTGAAAACTTAGCCTCGCAATAAGGGTTCACCTCAATTTCTTATAAAGTACGCCTTTTGCATAGAATAAAACGATTCCGTTTGCACTAAAACGTTGTAGACATACGTATTACAACAGTTCTGTACATGGGAGCAGCCTAGAACTTATTACACTGATGGTTTCTTATAGTTCCCCATGAAACTTAGTGAAAACTTAGCCATGCAATAAGAGTTCACCTCAATTTTTTATAAAGTACGCCTTTCACATGAAATAAAACGATTCCGTATGCTCTGAAACGTTGTAAACATAGGTATTACAACAATTTTGTACATGGGAGCAGCCTAGAACTTATTACACCAAGGGTTTCTTATAATTTCCGATGAAACTTAGTGAAAACTTAGCCTGGCAATAAGAGTTCACCTCAATTTCTTATAATGTACGTATTTCGCATAGAATAAAACGATTACGTTTGCTGTAAAACGTTGTAAATATACTTATTACAACAGTTCTGTCCATGGAAACAGCCTAGAACCTATTACACCGAGAGTTTCTTATAGTTTTCCATGAAACTTAGTGAAAACTTACCCCCGCAGTAAGAGTTCATCTCAATTTCTTATAAATTATGCCTTTCGCATGGAATAAAATGATTCCGTTAGCTCTAAAACGTTGTAAACATACCAATTACAACAGTTCTGTCCATTAGAACAGCCAAAAACTTATTACACCGAGGGTTTCTTATAGTTCCCCAAAAAACGTAGTGAAAACTTAGCCCCGCAATAAGAGTTCACCTCAATCTTTTATTAAGTACGCCTTTCGCATGAAATAAAACGATTCCGTTTGCTATAAAGCATTGTAAACATACGTATTATAACACTTCTGTCCATGGGAACAGCCTAGAACTTATTACACCGAGGGGTTTCTTATAGTTCTCCATGAAACTTAGTGAAAACTTACCCCCGCAGTAAGAGTTCACCTCAATTTCTTATGAAGTATGCCTTTCGCATGGAATAAAATGATTCCGTTTGCTCTAAAACGTTGTAATTATACGTATTACAACAGTTCTGTCCATTACAACAGCCAAAAACTTATTACACCGAGGGTTTCTTATATTTCCCCATGAAACTTAGTGAAAACTTAGCCCCGCAATAAGAGTTCACCTCAATTCATTTTAAGGTACACCTTTTCCATGGAATAAAACGATTTCGTATGCTTTAAAACGTTGTAAACATACATATTAGAACAGTTCAGTCAATGGGAATATCCTAGAACTTATTACACCAAGGGTTTCTTATAGTTCCCCATAAAACTTAGTGAAAACTTAGCTCCGCAATAGGAGCTCACCTCAATTTCTTATGAATTACGCTTTTCACATGGAATAAATGTATTCTGTAAGCTCTAAAATGTGGTAAACATACGTATTAAAACAGTTCTGTCAATGGGAACAGCCTAGAACTTATTACACCGAGGGTTTCTTATAGTTCCCCATGAAACTTAGTGAAAACTTAGCCCTGCAATAAGAGTTCACCTCAATTTATTTTAAAGTACGCATTTTGCATGGAATTAAACAATTCCGTTTGCTCTAAAAAGTTGTAAACATACGTATTACAACAGTTCTGTCCATGAAAACAGCATAGAACTCATAACACCGGGAGTTTCTTATAGTTCCCCATCAAACTTAGTAAAAATTTAGCCCCGCAATAAGAGTCAACCTCAATTTATTTTAAAGTACGCCTTTCGCATGGAATAAAACGATTCCGTTTCCTCTAAAACGTTCTAAACATACGCATTACAACAGTTTTGTCCATGCTAAGAGCCTAGACTTTATTACAGCGAGGTTTCTTATAGTTCCCTATGAAACTTAGTGAAAACTTAGCCCCACAATAAGAGTTCACCTCAATTTCTTATGAAGTACGCCTTTTGCATGGAATAATATGATTCCGTTTGCTCTAAAATGTTGTAAAACTACGTTTCTCAACAGTTCCGTCCCTTGGAACAGCCTAGAACTCATAACACCGAGGGTTTCTTATAGTTCCCCATCAATCTTAGTGAAAATTTAGCCCCGCAATAAGAGTTCACCTCAATTTCTTATAAAGTACGCCTTTCACATGGTATAAAACGATTCCGTTTGCTCTAAAACGTTGTAAACATAACTATTACAACAGTTCTGTCCATGGAAACAGTCTAGAACCTATTACACCGAGGGTTTCTTATAGTTCCACATGAAACTTAGTGAAAACTTAGCCCTGCAATAAGAGTTCACCTCAATTTTTTTAAAGTTCGCCTTTCTGATGGAATAAAATGATTCCGTTTGCTCTAAAACGTTGTAAACATACGCATTACAACAGTTCTGTCCATTAGAACAGCCAAAAACTTATTACACCGAGGGTTTCTTATAGTTCCCCATAAAACTAAGTGAAAACTTAGCCCCGCAATAAGAGTTCACCTAAATCTTTTATAAAGTACGCCTTTCGCATGAAATGAAATGATTCCGTTGGCTATAGAGCGTTGTAAACATACGTATTACAACAGTTCTGTCCATGGGAACAGCCTAGAACTTATTACACCGAGGGGTTTCTTATATTTCTCTATGAAACATAGTGAAAACTTACCCCCGCAGTAAGAGTTCACCTCAATTTCTTATAAAGTACGCCTTTCGCATGGAATAAAGTGATTCCGTTTGCACTCAAACGTTGGAAACATGTGTATTACAACAGTTTAGTCCCTGGGAGCAGCCTAGAACTTATTACACCGAGGGTTTCTTATTGTTCCCCATGAGACTTAGTGAAAACTTAGCCCCACAATAAGAGTTCACCTTAATTTTTTATAAAGTACGCTTTTGACATGGAATAAAACGATTCCGTTTGCTGTAATACGTTGTAAACATACGTATTACACCAGTTCTGTCCATGGGAACAGCCTAGAACTTATTACACCGAGGGTTTTTTATAGATCCCCATGAAACTTAGTGAAAACTTAGCCTCGCAATAAGGGTTCACCTCAATTTCTTATAAAGTACGCCTTTCGCATAGAATAAAACGATTCCGTTTGCACTAAAACGTTGTAAGCATACGTATTACAACAGTTCTGTACATGAGAGCAGCCTAGAACTTATTACACTGATGGTTTCTTATAGTTCCCCATGAAACTTAGTGAAAACTTAGCCATGCAATAAGAGTTCACCTCAATTTTTTATGAAGTACGCCTTTCACATGAAATAAAACGATTCCGTATGCTCTAAAACGTTGTAAACATAGGTATTACAACAATTCTGTACATGGGAGCAGCCTAGAACTTATTACACCAAGGGTTTCTTATAATTTCCGATGAAACTTAGTGAAAACTTAGCCCCGCCAAAAAAGTTCACCTCAATTTATTTTAAAGTACGCTTTTTGGATGGAATAAAATGATTCCGTTAGCTCTAGAACGTTGTAAACATACGTATTACAACAGTTTTGTCCATTGGAACAGCCTAGAACTTATTACACCGAGGGTTTCTTATAGTTCCCCATGAAATTTAGTAAAAAATTAGCCCCGCCAAAAGAGTTCACCTCAATTTATTTTAAAGTACGCCTATGTAAACATACGTATTACAACAGTTTTGTCCATTGGAACAGCCTAGAACTTATTACACCGAGGGGTTTCTTATAGTTCCCCATGAAATTTAGTAAAAACTTAGCCCCGCAATAAGAGTTCACCTCAACTTTTTATAAAGTACGCCTTTCGCATGGAATAAGACAATTACGTTTGCTCTAAAATGTTGTAATCCTACGTTTTTAACAGTTCTGTCAATGGGAACAGCCTAGAACTTATTACAACAAGGGTTTCTTATAGTTCCCGATAAAATTTAGCGTAAACTTAACTTCTCAATAAGAGTTCATCTCAATTTCTTATAAAATATGTCTTTCTCATGGAATAAAACGCTTCCGTTTGCTCTAAAACGTTGTAAACATACGTATAACAATAGATCTGTCCATGGGAACAGCCTAAAACTTATTACACCGAGGGTTTCTCATAGTTCTCTATGAAACTTAGTGTAAACTAAGCCCTACAATAAGACTTCACCTCAATTTCTTATGAAGTACGCCTTTTGGATGGAATAAAACGATTCCGTTTGCTCAAATACGTTGTAATTATACGTATTACAACAGTTCTGTCCATTAGAACAGCCTAGAACTTATTACACCGAGGGTTTCTTATAGTTCCCCATGAAACTTAGTTAAAACTTAGCCCCACAATAAGAGTTTACCTTAATTTTTTATAAAGTACGCCTATCGCATGGAATAAAACGATTCTGTTTGCTCTAAAACGTTGTAAACATACGTATTACAACAGTTCAGTCCCTGGGAGCAGCCTAGAACTTATTACACCGAGGGTTTCTTATTGTTCCCCATGAGACTTAGTGAAAACTTAGCCCCACAATAAGAGTTCACCTTAATTTTTTATAAAGTACGCTTTTGACATGGAATAAAACGATTCCGTTTGCTGTAATACGTTGTAAACATACGTATTACACCAGTTCTGTCCATGGGAACAGCCTAGAACTTATTACACCGAAGGTTTTTTATAGATCCCCATGAAACTTAGTGAAAACTTAGCCTCGCAATAAGGGTTCACCTCAATTTCTTATAAAGTACGCCTTTCGCATAGAATAAAACGATTCCGTTTGCACTAAAACGTTGTAGACATACGTATTACAACAGTTCTGTACATGGGAGCAGCCTAGAACTTATTACACTGATGGTTTCTTATAGTTCCCCATGAAACTTAGTGAAAACTTAGCCATGCAATAAGAGTTCACCTCAATTTTTTATAAAGTACGCCTTTCACATGAAATAAAACGATTCCGTATGCTCTAAAACGTTGTAAACATAGGTATTACAACAATTTTGTACATGGGAGCAGCCTAGAACTTATTACACCAAGGGTTTCTTATAATTTCCGATGAAACTTAGTGAAAACTTAGCCTGGCAATAAAAGTTCACCGCAATTTCTTATAATGTACGTATTTCGCATAGAATAAAACGATTACGTTTGCTGTAAAACGTTGTAAATATACTTATTACAACAGTTCTGTCCATGGAAACAGCCTAGAACCTATTACACCGAGAGTTTCTTATAGTTTTCCATGACACTTAGTGAAAACTTACCCCCGCAGTAAGAGTTCACCTCAATTTCTTATAAATTATGCCTTTCGCATGGAATAAAATGATTCCGTTAGCTCTAAAACGTTGTAAACATACCAATTACAACAGTTCTTTCTATTAGAACAGCCAAAAACTTATTACACCGAGGGTTTGTTATAGTTCCCCAAAAAACGTAGTGAAAACTTAGCCCCGCAATAAGAGTTCACCTCAATCTTTTATTAAGTACGCCTTTCGCATGAAATAAAACGATTCCGTTTGCTATAAAGCATTGTAAACATACGTATTATAACACTTCTGTCCATGGGAACAGCCTAGAACTTATTACACCGAGGGGTTTCTTATAGTTCTCCATGAAACTTAGTGAAAACTTACCCCCGCAGTAAGAGTTCACCTCAATTTCTTATGAAGTATGCCTTTCGCATGGAATAAAATGATTCCGTTTGCTCTAAAACGTTGTAATTATACGTATTACAACAGTTCTGTCCATTAGAACAGCCAAAAACTTATTACACCGAGGGTTTCTTATAGTTCCCCATAAAACTAAGTGAAAACTTAGCCCCGCAATAAGAGTTCACCTAAATCTTTTATAAAGTACGCCTTTCGCATGAAATGAAATGATTCCGTTGGCTATAGAGCGTTGTAAACATACGTATTACAACAGTTCTGTCCATGGGAACAGCCTAGAACTTATTACACCGAGGGGTTTCTTATATTTCTCTATGAAACATAGTGAAAACTTACCCCCGCAGTAAGAGTTCACGTATATTTCTTATAAAGTACGCCTTTCGCATGGAATAAAGTGATTCCGTTTGCACTCAAACGTTGGAAACATGTGTATTACAACAGTTCAGTCCCTGGGAACAGCCTAAAACTTATTACCCCGAGGGTTACTTATAGTTCCCCATGAAACTTAGTGAAAACTTAGCCCCGCAATAAGAGTTCACCTCAATTCATTTTAAGGTACGCCTTTTCCATGGAATAAAACGATTCTGTAAGCTCTAAAATGTGATAAAAATACGTATTACAACAGTTCTGTCAATGGGAACAGCCTAGAACTTATTACACCGAGGGTTTCTTATAGTTCTCCATCAAACTTAGTGAAAATTTAGCCCCGCAATAAGAGGTCACCTCAATCTTTTATAAAGTACGCCTTTCGCATGGAATAAAACGATTCCGTTTGCTATAAAACGTTTTAAACATACTTATTACAACAGTTCTGTCCATGGAAACAGCTTACAACTTATTACACCGAGGGTTTCTTATAGTTACCTATGAGACTTAGTGAAAACTTAGCCCCGCAATAAGAGGTCACCTCAATCTTTTATAAAGTACGCCTTTCGCATGGAATAAAACGATTCTGTTTGCTATAAAACGTTGTAAACATACTTATTACAACATTTCTGTCCATGGAAACAGCATAGAGCCTATTACACCGAGGGTTTCTTATAGTTTTCCTTGAAACTTAGTGAAAAATTAGCCCCGCAAAAAGAGTTCACCTGAATTTATTTTAAAGTACGCATTTTGGATGGAATAAAACGATTCCGTTTGCTCTAAAACGTTGTAAACATACGTATTACAACAGTTCTGTCCATTAGAACAGCCAAAAACTTATTACACTGAGGGTTTCTTATAGTTCTTCATAAAACTTAGTGAAAACTTTGCCCTGCAATAAGAGTTCACCTAAATCTTTTATAAAGTACACCTTTCGCATGAAATAAAACGATTCCGTTTGCTATAGAGCGTTGTAAACATACGTATTACAACAGTTCTGTCCATGGGAACGGCCTAGAACTTATTACACAGAAGGGATTTCTTATAGTTCTCCATGAAACATAGTGAAAACTTACCCCCGCAGTAAGAGTTCACCTCAATTCATTTTAAGGTACGCCTTTTCCATGGAATAAATTGATTCCGTTTCCTTTAAAACGTTGTAAACATACGTATTAGAACAGTTCAGTCAATGGGAACAGCCTAGAACTTATTAAACCGAGGGTTTCTTATAGTTCTCTATGAAACCTAGTTAGAACTTAGCCCCGAAATAAGAGTTCACCTCAATTTTTTACAAAGTATTTGTTTTGAGGTCAATAGCATGGATTATGGTAAATGATACCATGTGCAGGTGTTCAAAACACAGGAAACAATTCTTTTTATAGGAATGTCAACAAAATGACAGGGGTTGTTCTCGAAACCTCACCACTGAAGTGATTTGTGCCCGTAAACCAGCGCCTCATACCACTCGGCCATCCTGCCTGTATGTTTTTTGGTCAATATCATGGATAATGGTAGAAGATTCCATGTGCAAGTTTTTAAAAATAAAGGAAACGATACTTACTTTAGGAGTGTCAACAAAATGACACGATTAGGACTCGAACCCATGCCACCGAAGTGACTGGTGCCTTGAACCAGCGCCTTAGACTACTCGGCCATCATGCCAGTATGTTGTGTGGTCAATTGCATGGATTATGGTAAAAGAGACCATGTGCAACTGTTCAAAATAAGGGGAAAAAAACTTTGTATAGAAATGTCAACAAAATGATAGAAGTGGGAATTGAACCCACACCACCGAAGTGACTGGTGCCCGTAAACCATCGCCTCAATTCACTCAGCTATCCTGCCTGTATGTTTTGTTGTTAATAGCATGGACGATGGTATATGATACCATGTGCAGGTTTAGAAAATAAAGGAAACAATACTTTGTATAGGATGTCAACAAAATGACAGGAGTGGGAATTGAACCGACACCACCAAAGTGACTGGTGTCAGAAACCAGCGCTTCTTACAACTCGGCCATCCTGGCTGTATGACAGGTGTTCAATTGCATGGATTATGGTAGAAGATACCATGTGCAGGTGTTCAAAATAAAGGAAACAAAACTTTGGATTGGAATGTCAACAAAATGACAGGAGAGGGTCTCGAACCAGCGGCACCGAAGTGACTGGTGCCTAAAACCAGGACCTCCTTCCATTCGTCAATCCTGCCTTTATGTTTTGAGGTCAATAGCATGGATGATGGTTAGAGATACCATTTGCAGGTGTTCAATATACAGGATACAACACTTTGTATAGTAATGTCGACAAAATTTCAGGAATGGGACTCAAACCAACGCCACCGAATTGACTGGTGCCTTAAACCAGCACTTTAGACCACATGGCCATCTTCGCTGTATGTTTTGGGGTCAATAGCATGGATAATCGTAGATGACACCATGTGCAGGTGTTCAAAATATAGGAAACAATACTTTAATTAAAAAAGTCAACAAAATGACAGGAGCAGGACTCGAACCCACGCAACCGAAGTAACAGGTGCCTAAAATTAGCATGGATGATAGTAGAAGATACCATTTGCAGGTGTTCAATATAAAGGATACAATTCTTTGTATAGCAATGTCGACAAAATGTCAGGAATGGGACTCAGACCCACGCCATCGAAGTGACTGGTGCCTTAAACCAGCACCTTAGACCAAACGCCAATCAGGCCTGTATGCTTTTGGGTCAATAGATGGATAATGGTAGATGACACCATTTGCAGGTGTTCAAAATAAAGAAAAGAATACTTTCTTTAGGAATGTCAACAAAATGACCGGCGTAAGACTCGAACCCACGCCACCCAAGTGACTGGTGCCTAAAACCAGCACCTCATACCACTCGGTCGTCCTGCCTGTATGTTTTGTGGTCATTAGCATGGATGATAGTAGAAGATATCATTTGCAGGTGTTCAATATAAAGGATACAATTCTTTGTATAGCAATGTCGACAAAATGTCAGAAATGGGACTTGAACCAACAGCAGCGAAGTTACTGGTACCCATAAACCAGTGCCTCATACCTTTCGGCCATCCTGCCTGTATATTTTAGGTCAATAGCATGGATGATCGTAGAAGATACCATGTGCAATCGTTCAAAATAAGGCAAACAATACTTTGTATAGGAAGGTCAACAAAGTGACAGGAGTGGGACTCAAACCTACACCAACGAAGCGTCTAGTGCCTTAGACCAGCGCCTTAGACCACTCGGCTATCCTGCCTGTATGTTGTGTGATCAATAGCATGGATGATGGTAGGAGATACCATGTGCATGTGCTTAAAATAAAGGAAGCAATACTTTGAGTAGGAATTTCAACAAAATGACAGGAGTGGGACCCGGTCACACGCCACCGAACTGACTGGTGCCCGTCAACCAGCGCCTCATACAACGCGGCCATCCTGCCTGTATGTTTCTTCATCAATAGCATGGATGATGGTAGAAGATACCATGTGCAGGTTTTCAAAATAAAGGAAACAATACTTTTCAAAGGATGTCAACAAAATGACAGGAGTGGGTCTCGAACCCTCTTCATCGAAGTGACTGGTACCTTAAACCAGCGCTTCTTACCACTCACTCATCCTGCCTGTATTTTTTGTGGCCAATAGCATGGATTATGGTAGAAGATACCATTTGCAGGTGATCAATGTAAAGGATAGAATACTTTGTATAGCAATGTCGACAAAATGTCAGGAATGGGACTCAAACCCACGCCACCAAAGTGACAGGTGCCTTAAACCGGCATCTTAGACCAAACGGCCAACTTGCCTGTATGTTTTGAGGTCAATAGCATGGATGATGGTAAAAGATACCGTTTGCAGGTGTTCAATAAAAAGGATACAATACTTTGTATAGCAATGAAGACAAAATGTAAGGAGTGGGACTCAAACTGCGCCACCGAATTGACTGCTGCCTTAAACCAGCACCTTAGACAACACGGCCATCTTGCCTGTTTGTTTTGAGGTCAATAGCATGGATGATGGTAAAGAATACCATGTGCAGGTTTTTAAAATACAGGAAACAATACTTTTTATAGGAATGTCAACAAAATGACTGGAGTGGGACTTGAACCCACGCCACAGAAATGACAGCAGCCTATGGCACGCCATATGTAGCATTATTCCAAAAACGTTCATTCAACGTTCAAAAACTCGCATTCAATGTTCAAAAACGTTCATTCAATGTTCAAAAATTGTCATTCAAAGTTCAAAAACTTTATTCAGTGTTCAAGAAGTTTAATTCAATGTTCAAAAAATGTCATTCAAAATTCAAAAACTTTATTCAGTGTTCAAGAAGTTTAATTCAATGTTCAAAAACTGTCATTCAAAGTTCAAAAACTGTATTCAGTGTTCAAAAACTTTCATTCAACGTTCAAAAACTTTCATTCAACGTTCAAAAACTTTTATTCAGTGTTCAAGAAGTTAATTCAATGTTCAAAACGTTTATTCGAAGTTGAAAAAATTCATTCAAAGTTCAATGTTTAATTGTGGTATGACTTGCCTGGTTTATTTTTTTACTTTTACAAGGGAAACTAAGAATTTGAGCCTGTACTGAAAACCTCTTAACTATCAGATTTGGAGTACTCAGAGTTTCTTACGAGTTTCATAGCAGTCTTCATATTTACTTCTTTGTTTCCAAAGTTTTTTTTAAGCCTCTCCGATGTTTAGACCACAATACTTCAGTAACTTCCAGTTTCAAGTAATATGACACGGGAAACAAGTGAAAATAAATAAGAAAATGAGAAGTCAAGGTACTATTTTTGGAAAAAAAGTTGATCTAGCTAATGGTGCCATTATGAAAACGCAGGTGGCACACTCTCTCTGAAATTTAGGGAAGAACCGCCCCCCCCCCCTGCAGAGAACCGGGAACAGGGAACATAGAACGTAGGAACCGGGGGCACCAGGGGCATGTCCCCCAAGATTTTGCAATTACAACGAAAAAGTACCCTTTTGTTTCGGGAAGTGCCCCTTTGGTAGGTGACGGGGGTTCAGACACTTTTTGGGTTTGGGAAACGCCTTTGGGTACGCTATTTTGTGTGTAATTAGTATATTTTCGGGTTTCTTTGAGTTTTTCTCTAAGATATTGAAATACCTTTAGCTTTTATATACTAGGCAGTAGTTTGTATATTTTTAGGGTTTAGAAATCTCCTAACTTTAGTACCTTTATCGTATTTTCAAAAATATAATGTGTCTGACCCCCCTTCCCCGCAACCTACCAATAGGGAGTCCCCCTGCCCCTTAGTTCAGGATTTCAAGAGCCGCTGCGGAGGAGAGTGGGCTGGGCTGCTCCTCCTGAAAAGCGCGGGAAGTATTACCTTGCACGCCTGGCCTAAATTCGAGTCAACATGAATGCAGCAAGCGATTCAAAGATTCGCCAGCTCAGTGAGTGTCTTGGCGAGGCAACTCATTTATTGGCTGAGCTGGCTGGAAATGGTACACAATCAAATGTAGTAAATGAGCTAGTTAGTGCTACGAGTTCTTCCGCCACGTCAACTGCCAGAACCAGCGTCCAAGACAGGCCTAACTCGTCTGATCTGCCATCGTCCGCCTCGTTCCATGGAGGCCAAGGGAGATTGCTCGGAGCAACAAGACCTAGTGGTGTAGCAGCGGTACGTCTAAACCAAACTTTAGGCCGTGCAAGAAGCATGATCCAGCAAGCTTCGAGTTCTGGATTGTTGAGGAGAATGTCACGCACAGAAAGATTGCGTTCTACTGGCACAATAAGCTCTGTGAGTAAACCGTTGGCGCCGAAAAAGCCAAAACTGGAAGAGTCAAGACCATTCGAATTTGTTTTGATGAATTTTGGGGAAGACCATGATGTTGAGAAAGTAATATCAGATGATTTCATAGCCTTGAGAGGTTTCATTCAACTAAATACCACAGACAAGGAGCCAGGCATAAGGATAAAGATTACAAGTGCAATCCAAACTCAGTTTCCCCTTGTTGAAGCACGTGATTTGATCTTCTTGAAAGCCACCAGAAGGAAATTAGCCAGTGTGGTGAGTGCTGAAGGGTTTTCATATGATTACAAAAAAGTTAAGTTGCTATGTGGACAAGGAGCAATTTATGTGATGCTTAAACCAGAGTTTTCATTCATGTTGGAAACAACAAGCCTTGAAGATGATGTTGAATGTCTCCCCTCTTCTTCAGCCAACCCCCTCAGTACAAGCACAGTTTCCTCAGCAAATATTTTACCCCAAAACACTAATTCAACATTGAACAGTGAAGAAAACATGACTGTCCTCAATGTTTTAGAATCAAGTGAAGGGAACACCACTGGGCCTGCTGATGGCGTGCAAAGTAGTACACAGTACCAAGATGAATTTATCCACGATGCAACAAGAATGCTAGATGGTACCTTATCTCATTCAAATACTGCAACTGAAAAAAGTCTTCATGGTGGTATTAAAGCATGCATTGCTTATTGCAATGAAAAAAAAATATCTGAGCCTGTTGAGATTCTCAGACAGGTACAGAAATATGTCGTCACAGGGAGGAAATTGGAGCCCACAGATGAATCAGAAGCTTTGGAGGGAACAACAAATTTCATTCTCATTGACAGGCACAATGTACTTGTGACTGCTTTTGATGAATTGAAAGCAATGAAAGTTGACCCAAGATTGACATTAGAAGTGTCATTTTATGGGGAGAATGCTCAAGATTTTGGAGGTCCAAGAAAAGAATTTTTCAATTTGGCAGTTGGAGAAATAAAGGCAAAGTATTTTGACAAGGGATGGCGGGAGCATCTGGCAGAGGATTATGAAATGGTTGGGCTGATATTAGCACTGTCAATGCTGCAGAATGGCATTCTCCCAAAGTTCTTCTCAGGTGCTTTCCTTACTACTGCCTTAACAGATAACCCTCCTGAAAATGAATGTGTTGCTAATTTTCAGAAAGGACTTCAGAAACTTGGAATAATCAGCATTTTAAAAGTATTCCCAGCATTCAAATTTCTGATGCAACCTTCTTCCTCCAGCATTCTGACCTTTAAGAGGCTACTTTTGCTACTGAAGCCAACTTTTTCAGAAGAGGGAAGCAATAAGCGCATGTTTGAAAACAGTGTTTATAGCTGTTTTGTTAAATATGCACGAAATGTTGCAACTGGTCAGCACCAGGGGCTGGGCCTTTATGAGTTACTGAAGTTTGCTACCGGAGCTTGTGAAGAACCCTGCCTTGGCTTCAGTATTCATCCATGCATAGACTTTGTCCAGTCTAGTGATGGTAATAAGTGGTCATTCATTCCATCAACAAGATTTTTCTTCCCACTGGCTCAAGAAATGTAGCATTGCCAAACGAAGATGAGCTGTTTGAGATATATGACTTTGCATTCACAGATAGATACTTTGGCAAGCTTTAAAGTACAATATTCCAAGAAACGTTCAATTAAAAGGACTTATAAACAAGATTTATTATAGCTGAGGATTTTTTTCTATGTTTTGTTGGCAAGTTTGATTTAGTCAGTTTCATACATAGCTTTGATTAAAGTTTGAAATCCTAGGCTGTTTCAGCATATTAAAGCCAAAATGTTCTGTGTGAGTGAAAAAGCTGATATTTTCCTCTAAACCATTTTCATTTAAAAGTCAAAACTACTGTACCAATTTTTGTGAACTGTAATAGATTACTATGCTTCAAAAATTTACATCTGCTGAAAATGGAACTAAATTAAGCACCTTGTTTCAATCATGGTGATCGATATCTACACAGTACATGCCTTGTGCACATTAACATGGTTTTCCTGCCTTAGAATTCTATTTAGGTTCTTACAAATTCATATTCAAAGACATCTAGTCTTTCATACGGCACAAGAATCCTTTTCATGTGTAGGATTCTTGAAAATTCTCAAGAATTCTTGTCATGCTAATGTGCTCAAGGCCTGTACTTTTTGCAACCTGAAGGACCACATTTTTAAACATGAATTTGAAATGTCTTCCAAATTTTATTAAAATTGCATCTCTGTTAAGAACAAAAGCCCCCCCCCCCCAACCAGCAGCTTCTTTCTACAGCCCTGAATACAACTGATGTGGGAGAAACAATTACCAAAACAGTGACATATCATGCCAACTATTGCCATTAGATGTTCTCAACATGCTGAAGAGCTTTGGTATAAATGTCAATGCCCATTTCTGATGATTGATCCAAAGGATTCATAACTTGCAGAGCCAGGGACCTGATTAAATCAGCACTTTCAATGTTCACTGGTTCCACCACAACATTATTTTCACTGTCTTCAAAAGGAGATGGGCCTTGTGGGTCATCACCATAAATAGATATATCTTCAGGCACTTCATCAACTTCTCCAGCAGACAATGGGTTATTTGGGTTCATCATGCCATTCAACCACATTTGATTTGGTGACCAGTTTCCTGCTGTTCGAACCTTATGATCATTGAAAGTTGTCATGAATTCTTCTAAGGAGAAGTTTATTCTTGGAACAAAGACCAGATGGAGAATAAACATATGTAAAGCATTGTCAAGATCAAGCATTCAACTTTGTTCAAGAGCATAAAACAAGTAATAATAGAAGTAACAGACACATCTGAATACTTCTCTCCAGAGCCTTTCAATCCTCTGATTCCTTGTAGATGGTCCTGCGACAAAGCTCCCTCTTCTTTCCCCGTGTCTGTTCACCATGGCTTCACATACTAATACATTTTCTACACCTCTATCAACACGAATTCGAGATGGCCATAGACCACCATCATTTGCAATGGATTCCATGAACAAATTCAGCACAGTCCTTGCATAATTGTTTGGGCTACATTTCAAGAAAACTACTCTCCTGGAAAAACCATCAATACAACCATGAATCACCAGGCCCCAACGTATTAATGAATGGTGCCCATCTAAATGCCACAGAGAATTCGGCCAAGGAACACTGTACACATGACGTGCAATAGCACAACCCCACCTCAAAACTCGATTTTCTGGATCAAGCCTAACCAAGCATTCTCTGACTCGCTGTCTCGGAATTCTAAAACCTGAGGCTTTCAAGAAGCCTGCAATGTACACTTGTCCAACAGTTCTTCCATGTCTTGCAACAAAATCCTTCACAATTTTGTCTAATACGTCATCTGACACATCTGAAAAACCTTGCAAATTCTCAAGACCATATTCCTTCACCCTTCTAGCAATTGTCCAACGAGAAACACCAAACATTTGTGCTATTTTGCTCCAGGTAAATCCAAGCTCTCTAAGACCTTCCAGCACATCACAGGGAATATGAACTGGTGGTCTTCCAGGGCCAGGGTGAGGTTTAACAATCATCTGGGTAAAGGCTGGTAACGACGTTTACAGCAAGAGAAGAATTTTAGAAAATGGTCTTTCATTACTCGAAACACATCCAAGAAACATTTTCTTAACCTTTCAAGCTCATCTTTTTTGCTTTGCTCCTCAGATTCGACTTCGAAATCATCCGTCAACATCGACAAGAAAACGTAAGTATTGTTAAGGATGATCAAAAGTGACTCTAACTGATTAACAATCTCTGGACTATCAATTTCTTCACTTTCTCGAAAGGCACACTCTATTCTATTTAGAACAGAAAGCAGAAATGTACGCAACTCATCTTCACTTTCATCCGCCATTGCAAACTTTCATGATCATCGACTTTTTTATTCGAGTTGTTGTTGTTCATTGAATGAACATTGTGAACTTTGAATGAACATTGTGAACATTGAATGAACTTCTTGAACATTGAATGAAGTTTTTGAACATTGAATGAAAGTTTTTTAACATTGAATTAACTGCTTCAACATTGAATGAAGTTTTTGAACATTGAATGAAAGTTTTTGAACGTTGAATGAAAGTTTTTGAACATTGAATTAGGTTTTCTTATATTTGAAATATCTTTTTGAATTTTGCAACATAGGGCATGCCATAGCAGCCTTAAGTCGGCAACATAGACCGCTCAGCCATCCTGCCTGTATGTTGTGTGATGAATTGCATGGATTATGGTAGAAGATACCATTTGCAGGTGTTCAAAATACAGGAAACAATACTTTGTTTAGGAATGTCATCAAAATGACAAGACTTCGACTCTAACCTACGCCACAGAACTGACTGATGCATTAAGCCACTAACTTAGAGCACTGTGCCATCCTGCCTGAATGATTTGTGGTCAATAGCATGGGTAATGGTAGAAGATACCATGTGCAAGTTTTCAAAATAAAGGAAACAATACTTTCTATAGGATGTCAACAAAATGACAGGGGTGGTTCTCGAACCCAAATTACCGAAGTGACTGTTGCTTTAAGCCAGCACCTCTTATCACTTGGTCATCTTGCCTGAATATTGTGTGTTCGATTGCATTGATGATGGTAGAAGATACTTTTTGCAGGTGTTTAAAATACAGGAAACAATACTTTGTATTGAAATGTCAACAAAATGACAGGAGTGGGACTTGAACCGATGCCACCAAAGTGACTGATGCCCGTAAACCAGTGCATCATACGATTCTGTCATCCTACCTGTATGTTTTGTGGTCAATAGCATCGAAAATGGTAGAAGATACCATGTGCAAGTTTTCAAAATAAAGGAAACAATACTTTCTTTAGGAATGTCAACAAAATGACAGGAGTAGGACTCGAACCCATGCCACCAAAGGGACTGGTGCCTAAAACCAGCAACTCATCAACTCAGCCATGCTGCTTGTATGTTTTGAGGTAAATAGCATGGATGATGGTAGATGATACCATGTGCAGGTGTTAAAAATGACGGAAACAATACTTTATATAGCAATGTCAACAAAGTGACGGGAGTGGGACTCGAGCCAACCCTATCGAAGTGACTGGTGCCCGTAAACCATCCCCTCATACCACTTGGCCATCCTGGCTGTATGTTTGTGGTCAATAGCATCGATGATGGTAAAAGAGACCATTTGCAACTGTTCAAAATAAAGGAAAAAAAACTTTGTATAGAAATGTCAAAAAAATGACAGGAGTGGAAATTGAACCCACGCCACCGAAATGACAAGTGCCTGTAAACCATCGCCTCATACCACTGGGCCATCCTGCCTGTATGTTAGGTGTTCAATAGCATGGATGATGGTAGAAGAAACCATGTGCAGGTGTTCAAAATAAAGGAAACAATACTTTGGATTGGAATGTCAACAAAACGACAGGAGAGGGTCTCGTACCAACAAAACCGAAGTGACTGGTGCCTTAACCCAGCGCCTCATTCCACTCGGCCATCCTGCCTGTATGTGTTGTGGTCAATAGCATGGATGATGGTAGGAGCTACCATGTGCATGTGTTGAAAATAAAGGATACAATACTTTGTATAGGAATTTCAGCAAAATGACAGGAGTTGGACTCGAACCCACGCCACTGAACTGACTGGTGCTCAAAACAAGCACCTCCTTCCACTCGGCCATCCTGCCTGTATGTTTTGAGGTCAATAGCATGGATGTTGGTAGAAGATACCTTGTGCAGGTGCTGGAAATAAGGGAAGCAATACTTTGTATAGGAATGTCAATAAAGCGACAAAAGTAGGACTCGAACCCACACCACCGAAGTGTCTAGTACCTTAAACCAGCACCTTAGACCACTCGGCCATCCTGCCTGTATTTTTTGTTTTCAATAGCATGGATGATGATAGGAGATACCATGTGCAGGTGTTCAAAATAAAGGAAGCAGTACTTTGTATAGGAATGTCAACAAAACAACAGGAGTGTGACTCAAACCCACGCCACCGAAGTGACTAGTACCCCTAAACTAGCGTCTCATACCAATTGGCCATACTGCCTCTATATTTTGTGGTCAATAGCATGGATGATGGTAGAAGATACCATGTGCAGGTTTCCACAATAACGGAAACAATACTTTGTATAGGATGTAATTAAAATGACAGGAGTGGATCTCGAACCCACACCACCGAAGTGACTGGTTCCCTACTCCAGCGCCTCTTACCACTCGGCCATCATGCATGTATTTTGTGTGGTCAATAGCATGGATGATGGTAGAAGATACCATTTGCAGATGTTCAATAAAAAGGATACAATACTTTGTATAGCAATGTCGACAAAATGTCAGGAATGGGACTCTGACCCACGCCACCGAAGTGACTGGTGCCTTAAACCAGCATCTTAGACCAAACGCCCATCAGGCCTGTATGATTTTGGGTCAATAGGTGGATAATTGTAGATGACACCATGTGCAGGTGTTCAAAATAAAGAAAAGAATACTTTCTTTAGGAATGTCAACAAAATGACCTGCGTAAGACTCGAACCCACGCCACCAAAGTGACTTGTGCCTAAAACCAGCACCTCATACCACTCGGTCGTCCTGCCTGTATGTTTTGTGGTCATTAGCATGGATGATAGTAGAAGAAACCATTTGCAGGTGTTCAATATAAAGGATACAATACTTTGTATAGCAATGTCGACAAAATGTCAGGAATGGGACTCAAACCCACGCCACCAAAGTGACAGGTGCCTTAAACCATTTTGTGTGGTCAATAGTATGGATGATGGTAGAAGATACCATTTGCAGATTTTCAATAAAATGGATACAATACTTTGTATAGCAATGTCGACAAAATGTCAGGAATGGGACTCTGACCCACGCCACCGAAATGCCTGGTGCCTTAAACCAGCACCTTAGACCTAACGCCCATCAGGCCTGTATGTTTTTGGGTCAATAGGTGGATAATTGTAGATGACACCATATGCAGGTGTTCAAAATAAAGAAAAGAATACTTTATTTAGGAATGTCAACAAAATGACCGGCGTAAGACTCGAACCCACGCCACCCAAGTGACTGGTGCCTAAAACCAGCACCTCATACCACTCGGTGGTCCTGTCTGTATGTTTTGTGGTCATTAGCATGGATGATAGTAGAAGATACCATTTGCAGGTGTTCAATATAAAGGATACAATACTTTGTATAGCAATGTCGACAAAATGTCAGAAATGGGACTTGAACCAACAGCAGCGAAGTTACTGGTACCCATAAACCAGTGCCTCATACCTTTCGGCCATCCTGCCTGTATATTTTAGGTCAATAGCATGGATGAACGTAGAAGATACCATGTGCAGGTGTTCAAAATAAGGCAAACAATACTTTGTATAGGAAAGTCAACAAAGTGACAGGAGTGGGACTCAAACCTACACCAATGAAGCGTTTAGTGCCTTAGACCAGCGCCTTAGACCACTCGACCATCCTGCCTGTATGTTGTGTGGTCAATAGCATGGATGATGGTAGGAGATACCATGTGCATGTGTTTAAAATAAAGGAAGCAATACTTTGAGTAGGAATGTCAACAAAATGACAGGAGTGGGACCCGAACCCACGCCACCAAACTGACTGGTGCCCGTCAACCAGCGCCTCATATCACTCAGCCATCCTGCCTGTATGTTTCTTCATCAATAGCATGGATGATGGTAGAAGATACCATGTGCAGGTCTTCAAAATAAAGGAAACAATACTTTTCAAAGGATGTCAACAAAATGACAGGAGTGGGTCTCGAACCCTCTTCATCGAAGTGACTGGTACCTTAAACCAGCGCTTCTTACCACTCACTCATCCTGCCTGTATTTTTTGTGGCCAATAGCATGGATTATGGTAGAAGATACCATTTGCAGGTGATCAATGTAAAGGATAGAATACTTTGTATAGCAATGTCGACAAAATGTCAGGAATGGGACTCAAACCCACGCCACCAAAGTGACAGGTGCCTTAAACCGGCATCTTAGACCAAACGGCCAACTTGCCTGTATGTTTTGAGGTCAATAGCATGGATGATGGTAAAAGATACCGTTTGCAGGTGTTCAATATAAAGGATTCAATACTTTTTATAGCAATGAAGACGAAATGTAAGGAGTGGGACTCTAAACCGCGCCACCGAATTGACTGCTGCCTTAAACCAGCACCTTAGACAACACGGCCATCTTGCCTGTTTGTTTTGAGGTCAATAGCATGGATGATGGTAAAGAATACCATGTGCAGGTTTTTAAAATACAGGAAACAATACTTTTTATAAGAATGTCAACAAAATGACTGAAGTGGGACTTGAACCAACGCCACAGAAATGACTGAAGCCTTAACTCGGCGACATAGACCCCTCAGCCATCCTGCCTGTATGTTGTGTGATGAATTGCATGGATTATGGTAGAAGATACCATTTGAAGGTGTTCAAAATACAGGAAACAATACTTTGTTTAGGAATGTCATCAAAATGACAAGACTTCGACTTGAACCTACGCCGCAGAACTGACTGATGCATTAAGCCACTAACTTAGAGCACTGTGCCATCCTGCCTGAATGTTTTGTGGTCAATAGCATGGATGATGGTAGAAGATACCATGTGCAGGTGTTAAAAATGAGGGAAACAATACTTTGTATAGCAATGTCAACAAAGTGACGGGAGTGGGACTCGAGCCAACGCTATCAAAGTGACTGGTGCCTGTAAACAATCCCCTCATACCACTTGGCCATCCTACCTGTATGTTTATGGTCAATAGCATCGATGATGGTAAAGGAGACCATGTGCAACTGTTCAAAATAAAGGAAAAAATACTTTGTATAGAAATGTCAAAAAAATGACAGGAGTGGGAATTGAACCAACGCCACCGAAATGACAAGTGCCTGTAAACCATCGCCTCATACCACTGGGCCATCCTGCCTGTATTTTAGGTGTTCAATTGCATGGATGATGGTAGAAGAAACCATGTTCAGGTGTTCAAAATAAAGGAAACAATACTTTGGATTGGAATGTCAACAAAATGACAGGAGAGGGTCTCGTACCAACGAAACAAAACTGACTGGTGCCTTAATCCAGCGCCTCATTCCACTCGGCCATCCTGCCTGTATGTTTTGTGGTCAATAGCACGGATAATGGTAAAAGATACCATGTGCATGTCTTGAAAATAAAGGATACAATACTTTGTATAGGAATGTCAACAAAATTACAGGAGTTGGACTCGAACCCACGCCACTGAACTGACTGGTGCCCGTCAACCAGCGCCTCATATCACTCGGCCATCCTGCCTGTATGTTTCTTCATCAATAGCATGGATAATGGTAGAAGATACCATGTGCATGTGTTGAAAATAAAGGATACAATACTTTGTATAGGAATGTCAACAAAATGACAGGAGTTGGCCTCGAACCAACGCCACTGAAGTGTCTAATACCTTAAACCAGCGCCTTAGACAACTCGGCCATCCTGCCTGTATGTTTTGTATTCAATAGCATGGATGATGGTAGGAGATACCATGTGCAGGTGTTCAAAATAAAGGAAGCAGTACTTTGTATAGGAATGTCAACAAAACGACAGGAGCGTGACTCGAACCCACGACACCGAAGTGACTAGTACCCCTAAACTAGCGCCTCATACCAATTGGCCATCCTGCCTCTATATTTTGTGGTCAATAGCATGGATGATGGTAGAAGATACCAGGTGCAGGTTTCCACAATAACGGAAACAATACTCTGTATAGGATGTAATTAAAATGACAGGAGTGGATCTCGAACCCCCACCACCGAAGGGACTGGTTCCCTACTCCAGCGCCTCTTACCACTCGGCCATCATGCATGTATTTTGTGTGGTCAATAGTATGGATGATGGTAGAAGATACCATTTGCAGATGTTCAATAAAATGGATACAATACTTTGTATAGCAATGTCGACAAAATGTCAGGAATGGGACTCTGACCCACGCCACCGAAGTGCCTGGTGCCTTAAACCAGCACCTTAGACCAAACGCCCATCAGGCCTGTATGTTTTTGGGTCAATAGTTCCCTATTTTCACTGGATTTGCCACCCCTCCTTCCAATCCGGAAAGATATGGGGTGCGAAGAAGATTTCGCTATTGAAAGGAGAGAGTGACAATTTGCGGGACAGATCACTCGTCTGTGATAACCAGTTACCTAAAACATAAATTAAAGACAACATCAAGTACAGTGAGAATATGACTTTTGATATCTACTATTAGGGTAGGAGAGGTGGACGAGGGATCTGGCCTGGGCCTGCGAGCCGAAACTGGGGAGGAGGGAGGGATCGTGAAGTATCTTTCCGGAGACCTCGTTGCTAGAAGAATGAAACCTGGCATGCTTGTGCTTTTATACTTGGTCTCCTGGGAGTTAGGGAATCTCTTTCCTTTGTTATCTGGGGTGATCTCCCCAGTGAGAATAGTTCCCTATTTTCACTGGATTTGCCACCCCTCCTTCCAATCCGGAAAGATATGGGGTGCTTCGAAGATATTGCGATATCTGATTGAGAATGTGGGAGAACATAGGAAAAAGGCAATCGGGTAGTGGCATAAAATTATATATGATGGATGACCTCTCCATTGCTCAAGTAGAAGCTTGTTATTTTGAGTGTAACAGGGCAAGTAGATCATATAACCTTCACATTTCATATATTTTTTATATTGTTAACAAAGTTCCAATTAAAATTGTTTCAAACTTGAAACTGATATAATATGGGTCAAAGATGGGCGTGAGAAAGAATATTTTACATATGACTGTGTGCTGCAACGCCAGATTTCAGAGTATTTGAAGTAAGGGGGAAGTGTAGACTCAAAACTATATTGTTAGTGTTTGCTGTCACCTATGTGCATGAGAGTCTTCTTAGGATATCCAAGTTATGCGAATAAGGTTCTGCAAGGGGAATTCCGGAATGGCAAGGTGGGAGACCCCCTCCCAGTTACTCCTTTTTTAAATGTGTCTTGATGTTTCATCCTTGTAAATTTCCAAAAGCTTGTGTTTTGCCTGTAAGGTAATAATTATGGCTAAAGATGAAAATAATCATCAATGGAGGGTGTAAATAAGCATTAAAGGGGAGGAGGCCCTCCCACCTAGCCACCCGGAACCCAATCCCACGGATCGGATGCAGGTTATGAGAAGAACCCCCAAGTGGCTAGGCAGAAAAAGCCGTTTAATGTATAGAAGTTACTAATTGGAGGATTTTAGTCCATTTTGCGGGACAAATAAAGATTTTCTGAAATTGCGTGGAGCCTTATTTGCTTGCCTCGGGTTTGGTTCATTTCATTGCTGCTATTGCATGCTTCATAATATTTCAATTCATTTCATTACTGCTAGTGCATGCTTCATAATATTTCAATTCATTTCATTACTGCTAGTGCATGCTTCATAATATTTCAATTCATTTCATTACTGCTAGTGCATGCTTCATAATATTTCGATTCATTTCATTACTGCTACTGCATGCTTCATAATATTTCAATTCATTTCATTACTGCTAGTGCATGCTTCTTAATATTTCGATTCATTTCATTACTGCTAGTGCATGCTTCATTTCATGTTTTTCAATTCACTTCAATTCATTCATTTCATTTCAATTCATACTTCATTTCATTTCATTTCAATTCATACTTCATTTCATTTCAATTCATTTCATTACTGCTACTGAATGCTTCATAATATTTCAATTCATTTCATTACTGCTACTGCATGCTTCATAATATTTTATTTCATTTTATATCATTTCATTTCAATTCATACTTCATTTCATGTTTTTTTCAATTCATCTCATTACTGCTACTGCATGCTTTATAATATTTCATTTCATTTCATTACTGCTACTGCATGCTTCATTTCATGTTTTTCAATTCATTTCAATTCATTTCATATCATTTCATTTCAATTCATACTTCATTTCATGTTTTCAATTCATTTCATTACTAGTAGTGCATGCTTCATTTCATGTTTTTCAATTCATTTCATTTCATTTCAATTCATACTTAATTTCATGTTTTTCAATTCATTTCATTACTGCTACTGCATGCTTCATAATATTTCATTTCATTTCATATCATTTCATTTCAATTCATACTTCATTTCATGTTTACCAATTCATTTCATTACTGCTACTGCATGCTTCATAATATTTCAATTCATCTCATTACTGCTACTGCATGCTTCATAATATTTCATTTCATTTCATTTTAATTCATACTTCATTTCATGTTTTTCAATTCCTTTCATTACTGCTACTGCATGCTTCATAATATTTCAATTCATCTCATTACTGCTACTGCATGCTTCATAATATTTCATTTCATTTCATATCATTTCATTTCATTTCAATTCATACTTCATTTCATGTTTTTCAATTCATTTCATTACTGCTACTGCATGCTTCATAATATTTCAATTCATTTCATTACTGCTATTGCATGCTTCATAATATTTCAATTCATTTCATTACTGCTATTGCATGCTTATAATATTTTCAAATTATTTCAATACTGCTGTTACTGTTGCTCAATACTGGTTGGGTGGGGGGGGGAGGGGTATAGGAAAAATAAATTTGAAAAAAGTTCTGCTATTGAATGCTTATAATATTTCAATTCATTTCATTACTGCTATTGCATGCTACATAATATTTCAATTCATTTCATTACTGCTATTGCATGCTTCATAATATTTCAATTCATTTCATTACTGCTATTGCATGCTTCATAATATTTCAATTCATTTCATTACTGCTATTGCATGCTTCATAATATTTCAATTCCTTTCATTACTGCTATTGCATGCTTCATGATATTTCAATTCATTTCATTACTGCTACTGCATGCTTCATGATATTTCAGTTCATTTCATTACTGCTACTGCATGCTTCATAATATTTCAATTCATTTCATTACTGCTACTGCATGCTTCATAATATTTCAATTCATTTCATTACTGCTATTGCATGCTTCATAATAATTCATTTCATTTCATTTCATTTTAATTCATACCTAATTTCATGTTTTTCAATTCATTTCATTACTGCTACTGCATGCTTCATAATATTTCAATTCATTTCATTACTGCTATTGCATGCTTCATAATATTTCATTTCATTTCATTTCATTTCAATTCATACTTCATTTCATGTTTTTCAATTCATTTCATTACTGCTATTGCATGCTTCATAATATTTCAATTCATTTCATTACTGCTACTGCATGCTTCATAATATTTTAATTCATTTCATTACTGCTACTGCATGCTTCATAATATTTCAATTCATTTCATTACTGCTATTGCATGCTTCATAATATTTCCATTCATTTCATTACTGCTACTGCATGCTTCATAATATTTCAATTCATTTCATTACTGCTACTGCATGCTTCATAATATTTCAATTCATTTCATTACTGAAACTATATGCTTCATAATATTTCAGTTCATTTCATTACTGCTACTGCATGCTTCATAATATATCAATTCATTTCATTACTGCTATACATGCTTCATGACAATTCTCAATTTTTTTTTAATACTGTTGTTGCTGTTGCTCAATGCTGGTGGGGGGGGGAGGGATAAAGGAAAAAGAAATTTAAAAAGGGTTCTTGCCTTCGACACTTGGAATATGCATTTTTATATTGGCTGGAGACATTTTGTCGTGGTTGAGGAACACATAAATTGCATGCAAAATAGGGAGATAATGTCAATAAGGCAGGGGAAAATAATTTGTAAAAAACCTGATAATTGCGTAAATTGTGTTGTGGGCGAAGGAGAACGAAGCTTGCTATATTGGCGTTGCTCGACACGTGCTGATGTGCGTTCGGTTTTTCGGTGCAATTCCCTTGCAATAAATCTTAACAGGAGCCAGTTCGGGTTGTATTGTATCTCTATCAGCAGATTCTGTGGCTTAGGCCTTAACAATATAAAAAGGCAATCGGGTAGAAGCAGAGAGGCGAGCAGGCAGGTGATGCGAGAGCTTAGGCCAAAAATCGTGAAGTATCTTGCCGGAGAGCTCGTTGCTAGAAGAATGAAACCTGGCATGCTTGTGCTTTTATACTTGGTCTCCTGGGAGTTAGGGAATCTCTTTCCTTTGTTATCTGGGGTGATCTCCCCAGTGAGAATAGGTGGATAATTGTAGATGACACCATATGCAGGTGTTCAAAATAAAGAAAAGAATACTTTATTTAGGAATGTCAACAAAATGACCGGCGTAAGACTCGAACCCCCGCCACCCAAGTGACTGGTGCCTAAAACCAGCACCTCCTTCCACTCGGCCATCCTGCCTGTATGTTTTAAGGTCAATAGCATGGATGATAGTAGAAGATACCATTTGCAGGTGTTCAATATAAAGGATACAATACTTTGTATAGCAATGTCGACAAAATGTCAGAAATGGGACTTGAACCAACGACAGCGAAGTTACTGGTACCCATAAACCAGTGCCTCATACCTTTCGGCCATCCTGCCTGTATATTTTAGGTCAATAGCATAGATGATAGTAGAAGATACCATGTCCAGGTGTTCAAAATAAGGCAAATAATACTTTGTATAGGAAGGTCAACAAAAAGACAGTAGTGGGACTCAAACCTACACCAACGAAGTGTCTAGTGCCTTAGACCAGCGCCTTAGACCACTCTGCCATCCTGCCTGTATGTTGCATGATGAATTGCATGGATTATGGTAGAAGATACCATGTGCAGGTGTTCAAAATACAGGAAACAATACTTTGTTTAGGAATGTCATCAAAATGACAAGACTTCGACTCGAACCTACGCCACAGAAGTGACTGGTGCATTAAGCCACTGACTTGGAGCACTGTGCCATCCTGCCTGAATGTTTTGTGGTCAATAGCATGGGTAATAGTAGAAGATACCATGTGCAAGTTTTCAAAATAAGGGAAACAATACTTTGTATAGGATGTCAACAAAATGACAGGGCTGGTTCTCGAACCCAAATTACCAAAGTGACTGTTGCTTTAAACCAGCGCCTCTTATCACTTGGTCATCCTGCCTGAATATTGTGTGTTCGATTGCATTGATGATGGTAGAAGAAATAACTTTTTGCAGGTGTTCAAAATACAGGAAACAATACTTTGTATTGGAATGTCAACAAAATGACAGGAGTGGGACTTGAACCGACGCCACCGAAGTGACTGGTGCCTGTAAACCAGCACCTCATACCATTCGGCCATCCTGCCTGTATGTTTTGTGGTCCATAGCATCGAAAATGGTAGAAGATACCATGTGCAAGTTTTCAAAATAAAGGAAACAATACTTTTTTTAGGAATGTCATCAAAATGATAGGAGTAGGACTCGAACTCATGCCACCAAAGGGACTGGTGCCTAAAACCAGCACCTCATTCAACTCAGCCATGCTGCTTGTATGTTTTGAGGTAAATAGCATGGATGATGGTAGAAGATACCATGTGCAGGTGTTAAAAATGTGGGAAACAATACTTTGTATAGCAATGTCAACAAAGTGACAGGAGTGGGACCCGAGCCAACGCCATCGAAGTGACTGGTGCCCGTAAACCATCCCCTCATACCACTTAGCCATCCTGCCAGTATGTTTGTGGTCAATAGCATCGATGATGGTAAAAGAGACCATGTGCAACTTTTCAAAATAAAGGAAAAAAACTTTGTATAGAAATGTCAAAAAAATGACAGGAGTGGGAATTGAACCCATGCCAGCGAAGTAACAAGTGCCTGTAAACCATCGCCTCATACCACTGGGCCATCCTGCCTGTATATTAGTTGTTCAATTGCATGGATGATGGTAGAAGAAACAATGTGTAGGTGTTCAAAATAAAGGAAACAATACTTTGGATTGGAATGTCAACAAAATGACAGGATAGGGTCTCGTACCAACGGCACTGAAGTTAATGGTACCCGTAAACCAGTGCCTTATACCACTCGGCCATCCTGCCTGTACGTTTTGAGGTGAATAGCATTGATGATCGTAGAAGCTACCATGTGCATGGGTTGAAAATAAAGGATACAATACTTTAAATAGGAATGTAAACAAAATGACAGGAGTGTCCTTGAACCCACGCCACCGAGCCGACTGGTGCCTAAAACAAGCATTTCCTTCCACTCAGCCATCCTGCTTGTATGTTTTGAGGTCAATAGCATGGATGATTGTAGAAGATACCATGTGCATGTGCTTGAAATAAGGGAACACAATACTTTGTATAGGAATGTCAACAAAATGACCAGAGTAAGACTCAAACCCACGCCACCCAAGTGACTTGTGTGTAAAACCAGCGCCTCATACCATTTAGCCGTCCTGCCTGTATGTTTTGTGGTCAATAGCATGGATTATTGTAGAATATACCATTTCCGGGTGTTCAATATAAAGGATACAATACTTTGTATAGCAATGTCGACAAAATATCAGGAATGGGATTCAAACCCACGCCACCGAAGTGACTGGAGCCTTATACTAGCACCTTAGACCACAAGGCCTTCTTGCCTGTATGTTTTGAGGTCAATAGCATGGAAAATGGTAGATGACACCATTTGCAGGTGTTCAAAATAAAGGAACCACTACTTTCTTTAGGAATGTCAACAAAATGACAGGAGTAGGACTCAAACTGACACCACTGAAGTTAATGGTACCCGTAAACCAGTGCCTCATACCAATCGAAAACTTAGCCTTACAATAACAGTTCACCTTGATTTTTTATAAAGTACGCTTTTGGCATGGAATAAAACGATTCCATTTGCTGTAATACGTTGTAAACATCGTTGTAAACATACGTATTACACCAGTTCGGTCCATGGGAACAGCCTAGAACTTATTACACCGATGGTTTTTTATAGTTCCCCATGAAATTTAGTGAAAACTTAGCCCCACGATAAGAGTTCACCTCAATTTCTTATAAAGTACGCCTTTCGCATAGAATAAAACGATTCCGTTTGCACTAAAACTTTGTAATCATATGTATTACAATAGTTCTGTCCATGGGAACACCCTAGAACTTATTACACCGAGGGTGTCTTATAGTTCCCCATGAAACTTAGTGAAAACTAAGCCCTGCAATAAGAGTTCAACTTAATTTCTTATAAAGTACGCCTTTCGCATAGAATAAAACGATTCTGTTTGCACTAAAACGTTGTAAACATACGTATTACAACAGTTCTGTACATGGGAGCAGCCTAGAACCTATTACACTGATGGTTTCTTATAGTTCCCCATGAAACTTAGGGAAAACTTAGCCCTGCAATGAGAGTTCACCTCAGTTTTTTTAAAGTTCGCCTTTCGGATGGAATAAAACGATTCCGTTTGCTCTAAAACGTTGAAAACATACGTATTACAACAGTTCTGTACCTGGGAGCAGCCTAGAACTTATTACACCGAGGGTTTCTTATAGTTCCCCATGAAACTTAGTGAAAACTTAGCCCTGCAATAAGAGTTCACCTCAATTTTTTAAAGTTTGCCTTTCGGATGGAATAAAACGATTCCGTTTGCTCTTAAACTTTGTAAACATATGTATTACAACAGTTCTGTACCTGGGAGCAGCCTAGAACTTATTACAACGAGGGTTTCTTATAGTTCCCCATGAGACTTAGTGAAAACGTAGCCCCACAATAAGAGTTCACCTCAATTTCTTATAAAGTACGCCTTTCACCTGGAATAAAACAATTCTGTTAGCTCTAAAACGTGGTAAACATTCGTATTACAACAGTTCTGTCCATGGGAACAGCCTAGAACTTATTACACCGCGGGTTTCTTATAGTTCCCCATGAAATTTAGTGTAAACTTAGCTTCGCAATAAGAGTTCACCTCAATGTCTTATAAAAATCTGTCTTTCTCATGGAATTTAACGCTTCCGATTGCTCTAAAACGTTGTAAACATATGTATTACAATAGTTCTGTCCATGGAAAAAGCCTAGAACTTATTACATCGAGGTTGTCTAATAGTTTCCCATGAAACTTAGTAAAAACTTAGCCTTACAATAAGAGTTCACCTTAATTTTTTATAAAGTACGCTTTTGGCATGGAATAAAACAATTCCGTTTGCTGTAGTACGATGAAACATACGTATTACACCAGTTCTGTCCATTGGAACAGCCTAGAACTTATTACACCGAGGGTTTTTTATAGTTCCCCATGAAACTTAGTGAAAACTTAGCCCCACGATAAGAGTTCACCTCAATTTCTTATAAAGTACGCCTTTCGCATAGAATAAAACGATTCCGTTTGCACTAAAACTTTGTAAACATACGTATTACAACAGTTCTGTACATGGGAGCAGCCTAGAACTTATTACACTGATGGTTTCTTATAGTTCCCCATGAAACATAGTGAAAACTTAGCCCTTTAATGAGAGTTCACCTCAATCTTTTTAAAGTTCGCATTTGGGATGGAATAAAACGATTCCGTTTGCTCTAAAACGTTGTAAACATACGTATTACAACAGTTCTATACCTGGGAGCAGCCTAGAACTTTTTACACCGAGGGTTTCTTATAGTTCCCCATGAAATTTAGTGTAAACTTAGCTTCGCAATAAGAGTTCACCTCAATTTCTTATAAAATTATGTCTTTCTCATGGAATAAAACGCTTCCGTTTGCTCTAAAACGTTGTAAACATACGTATTAAAATAGTTCTGTCCATGGGAACAGCCTAGAACTTATTACACCGAGGGTTTCTTATAGTTTCCCATGAAACTTAGTGAAAACTTAGCCCCGCAATAAGAGTTCACCTCAATTTCTTATAAAGTACGCCTTTTGCATAGAATAAAACGATTCCGTTTGCACTAAAACGTTGTAAACATACGTATTACAAAAGTTCTGTACATGGGAGCAGCCTAGAACTTATTACACTGATGGTTTCTTTTAGTTCCCCATGAAACTTAGTGAAAACTTAGCCCTGCAATAAGAGTTCACCTCAATTTTTTAAAGTTTGCCTTTCGGATGGAATAAAACGATTCCGTTTGCTCCTAAACTTTGTAAACATATGTATTACAACACTTCTGTACCTGGGAGCAGCCTAGAACTTATTACACCGAGGGTTTCTTATAGTTCCCCATGAGACTTTTCAAAATAAAGGAAAAAAACTTTGTATAGAAATGTCAAAAAAATGACAGGAGTGGGAATTGAACCCATGCCAGCGAAGTAACAAGTGCCTGTAAACCATCGCCTCATACCACTGGGCCATCCTGCCTGTATATTAGTTGTTCAATTGCATGGATGATGGTAGAAGAAACAATGTGTAGGTGTTCAAAATAAAGGAAACAATACTTTGGATTGGAATGTCAACAAAATGACAGGATAGGGTCTCGTACCAACGGCACTGAAGTTAATGGTACCCGTAAACCAGTGCCTTATACCACTCGGCCATCCTGCCTGTACGTTTTGAGGTGAATAGCATTGATGATCGTAGAAGCTACCATGTGCATGGGTTGAAAATAAAGGATAAAATACTTTAAATAGGAATGTAAACAAAATGACAGGAGTGTCCTTGAACCCACGCCACCGAGCCGACTGGTGCCTAAAACAAGCATTTCCTTCCACTCAGCCATCCTGCTTGTATGTTTTGAGGTCAATAGCATGGATGATTGTAGAAGATACCATGTGCATGTGCTTGAAATAAGGGAACACAATACTTTGTATAGGAATGTCAACAAAATGACCAGAGTAAGACTCAAACCCACGCCACCCAAGTGACTTGTGTGTAAAACCAGCGCCTCATACCATTTAGCCGTCCTGCCTGTATGTTTTGTGGTCAATAGCATGGATTATTGTAGAATATACCATTTCCGGGTGTTCAATATAAAGGATAAAATACTTTGTATAGCAATGTCGACAAAATATCAGGAATGGGATTCAAACCCACGCCACCGAAGTGACTGGAGCCTTATACTAGCACCTTAGACCACAAGGCCTTCTTGCCTGTATGTTTTGAGGTCAATAGCATGGAAAATGGTAGATGACACCATTTGCAGGTGTTCAAAATAAAGGAACCACTACTTTCTTTAGGAATGTCAACAAAATGACAGGAGTAGGACTCAAACTGACACCACTGAAGTTAATGGTACCCGTAAACCAGTGCCTCATACCAATCGAAAACTTAGCCTTACAATAACAGTTCACCTTGATTTTTTATAAAGTACGCTTTTGGCATGGAATAAAACGATTCCATTTGCTGTAATACGTTGTAAACATCGTTGTAAACATACGTATTACACCAGTTCGGTCCATGGGAACAGCCTAGAACTTATTACACCGATGGTTTTTTATAGTTCCCCATGAAATTTAGTGAAAACTTAGCCCCACGATAAGAGTTCACCTCAATTTCTTATAAAGTACGCCTTTCGCATAGAATAAAACGATTCCGTTTGCACTAAAACTTTGTAATCATATGTATTACAATAGTTCTGTCCATGGGAACACCCTAGAACTTATTACACCGAGGGTGTCTTATAGTTCCCCATGAAACTTAGTGAAAACTAAGCCCTGCAATAAGAGTTCAACTTAATTTCTTATAAAGTACGCCTTTCGCATAGAATAAAACGATTCTGTTTGCACTAAAACGTTGTAAACATACGTATTACAACAGTTCTGTACATGGGAGCAGCCTAGAACCTATTACACTGATGGTTTCTTATAGTTCCCCATGAAACTTAGGGAAAACTTAGCCCTGCAATGAGAGTTCACCTCAGTTTTTTTAAAGTTCGCCTTTCGGATGGAATAAAACGATTCCGTTTGCTCTAAAACGTTGAAAACATACGTATTACAACAGTTCTGTACCTGGGAGCAGCCTAGAACTTATTACACCGAGGGTTTCTTATAGTTCCCCATGAAACTTAGTGAAAACTTAGCCCTGCAATAAGAGTTCACCTCAATTTTTTAAAGTTTGCCTTTCGGATGGAATAAAACGATTCCGTTTGCTCTTAAACTTTGTAAACATATGTATTACAACAGTTCTGTACCTGGGAGCAGCCTAGAACTTATTACAACGAGGGTTTCTTATAGTTCCCCATGAGACTTAGTGAAAACGTAGCCCCACAATAAGAGTTCACCTCAATTTCTTATAAAGTACGCCTTTCACCTGGAATAAAACAATTCTGTTAGCTCTAAAACGTGGTAAACATTCGCATTACAACAGTTCTGTCCATGGGAACAGCCTAGAACTTATTACACCGCGGGTTTCTTATAGTTCCCCATGAAATTTAGTGTAAACTTAGCTTCGCAATAAGAGTTCACCTCAATGTCTTATAAAAATCTGTCTTTCTCATGGAATTTAACGCTTCCGATTGCTCTAAAACGTTGTAAACATATGTATTACAATAGTTCTGTCCATGGAAAAAGCCTAGAACTTATTACATCGAGGTTGTCTAATAGTTTCCCATGAAACTTAGTAAAAACTTAGCCTTACAATAAGAGTTCACCTTAATTTTTTATAAAGTACCCTTTTGGCATGGAATAAAACAATTCCGTTAGCTGTAGTACGATGAAACATACGTATTACACCAGTTCTGTCCATTGGAACAGCCTAGAACTTATTACACCGAGGGTTTTTTATAGTTCCCCATGAAACTTAGTGAAAACTTAGCCCCACGATAAGAGTTCACCTCAATTTCTTATAAAGTACGCCTTTCGCATAGAATAAAACGATTCCGTTTGCACTAAAACTTTGTAAACATACGTATTACAACAGTTCTGTACATGGGAGCAGCCTAGAACTTATTACACTGATGGTTTCTTATAGTTCCCCATGAAACATAGTGAAAACTTAGCCCTTTAATGAGAGTTCACCTCAATCTTTTTAAAGTTCGCATTTGGGATGGAATAAAACGATTCCGTTTGCTCTAAAACGTTGTAAACATACGTATTACAACAGTTCTATACCTGGGAGCAGCCTAGAACTTTTTACACCGAGGGTTTCTTATAGTTCCCCATGAAATTTAGTGTAAACTTAGCTTCGCAATAAGAGTTCACCTCAATTTCTTATAAAATTATGTCTTTCTCATGGAATAAAACGCTTCCGTTTGCTCTAAAACGTTGTAAACATACGTATTAAAATAGTTCTGTCCATGGGAACAGCCTAGAACTTATTACACCGAGGGTTTCTTATAGTTTCCCATGAAACTTAGTGAAAACTTAGCCCCGCAATAAGAGTTCACCTCAATTTCTTATAAAGTACGCCTTTTGCATAGAATAAAACGATTCCGTTTGCACTAAAACGTTGTAAACATACGTATTACAAAAGTTCTGTACATGGGAGCAGCCTAGAACTTATTACACTGATGGTTTCTTTTAGTTCCCCATGAAACTTAGTGAAAACTTAGCCCTGCAATAAGAGTTCACCTCAATTTTTTAAAGTTTGCCTTTCGGATGGAATAAAACGATTCCGTTTGCTCCTAAACTTTGTAAACATATGTATTACAACACTTCTGTACCTGGGAGCAGCCTAGAACTTTTTACACCGAGGGTTTCTTATAGTTCCCCATGAAATTTAGTGTAAACTTAGCTTCGCAATAAGAGTTCACCTCAATTTCTTATAAAATTATGTCTTTCTCATGGAATAAAACGCTTCCGTTTGCTCTAAAACGTTGTAAACATACGTATTAAAATAGTTCTGTCCATGGGAACAGCCTAGAACTTATTACACCGAGGGTTTCTTATAGTTTCCCATGAAACTTAGTGAAAACTTAGCCCCGCAATAAGAGTTCACCTCAATTTCTTATAAAGTACGCCTTTTGCATAGAATAAAACGATTCCGTTTGCACTAAAACGTTGTAAACATACGTATTACAAAAGTTCTGTACATGGGAGCAGCCTAGAACTTATTACACTGATGGTTTCTTTTAGTTCCCCATGAAACTTAGTGAAAACTTAGCCCTGCAATAAGAGTTCACCTCAATTTTTTAAAGTTTGCCTTTCGGATGGAATAAAACGATTCCGTTTGCTCCTAAACTTTGTAAACATATGTATTACAACACTTCTGTACCTGGGAGCAGCCTAGAACTTATTACACCGAGGGTTTCTTATAGTTCCCCATGAGACTTTTCAAAATAAAGGAAAAAAACTTTGTATAGAAATGTCAAAAAAATGACAGGAGTGGGAATTGAACCCATGCCAGCGAAGTAACAAGTGCCTGTAAACCATCGCCTCATACCACTGGGCCATCCTGCCTGTATATTAGTTGTTCAATTGCATGGATGATGGTAGAAGAAACAATGTGTAGGTGTTCAAAATAAAGGAAACAATACTTTGGATTGGAATGTCAACAAAATGACAGGATAGGGTCTCGTACCAACGGCACTGAAGTTAATGGTACCCGTAAACCAGTGCCTTATACCACTCGGCCATCCTGCCTGTACGTTTTGAGGTGAATAGCATTGATGATCGTAGAAGCTACCATGTGCATGGGTTGAAAATAAAGGATAAAATACTTTAAATAGGAATGTAAACAAAATGACAGGAGTGTCCTTGAACCCACGCCACCGAGCCGACTGGTGCCTAAAACAAGCATTTCCTTCCACTCAGCCATCCTGCTTGTATGTTTTGAGGTCAATAGCATGGATGATTGTAGAAGATACCATGTGCATGTGCTTGAAATAAGGGAACACAATACTTTGTATAGGAATGTCAACAAAATGACCAGAGTAAGACTCAAACCCACGCCACCCAAGTGACTTGTGTGTAAAACCAGCGCCTCATACCATTTAGCCGTCCTGCCTGTATGTTTTGTGGTCAATAGCATGGATTATTGTAGAATATACCATTTCCGGGTGTTCAATATAAAGGATACAATACTTTGTATAGCAATGTCGACAAAATATCAGGAATGGGATTCAAACCCACGCCACCGAAGTGACTGGAGCCTTATACTAGCACCTTAGACCACAAGGCCTTCTTGCCTGTATGTTTTGAGGTCAATAGCATGGAAAATGGTAGATGACACCATTTGCAGGTGTTCAAAATAAAGGAACCACTACTTTCTTTAGGAATGTCAACAAAATGACAGGAGTAGGACTCAAACTGACACCACTGAAGTTAATGGTACCCGTAAACAAGTGCCTCATACCAATCGAAAACTTAGCCTTACAATAACAGTTCACCTTAATTTTTTATAAAGTACGCTTTTGGCATGGAATAAAACGATTCCATTTGCTGTAATACGTTGTAAACATCGTTGTAAACATACGTATTACACCAGTTCGGTCCATGGGAACAGCCTAGAACTTATTACACCGATGGTTTTTTATAGTTCCCCATGAAATTTAGTGAAAACTTAGCCCCACGATAAGAGTTCACCTCAATTTCTTATAAAGTACGCCTTTCGCATAGAATAAAACGATTCCGTTTGCACTAAAACTTTGTAATCATATGTATTACAATAGTTCTGTCCATGGGAACACCCTAGAACTTATTACACCGAGGGTGTCTTATAGTTCCCCATGAAACTTAGTGAAAACTAAGCCCTGCAATAAGAGTTCAACTTAATTTCTTATAAAGTACGCCTTTCGCATAGAATAAAACGATTCTGTTTGCACTAAAACGTTGTAAACATACGTATTACAACAGTTCTGTACATGGGAGCAGCCTAGAACCTATTACACTGATGGTTTCTTATAGTTCCCCATGAAACTTAGGGAAAACTTAGCCCTGCAATGAGAGTTCACCTCAGTTTTTTTAAAGTTCGCCTTTCGGATGGAATAAAACGATTCCGTTTGCTCTAAAACGTTGAAAACATACGTATTACAACAGTTCTGTACCTGGGAGCAGCCTAGAACTTATTACACCGAGGGTTTCTTATAGTTCCCCATGAAACTTAGTGAAAACTTAGCCCTGCAATAAGAGTTCACCTCAATTTTTTAAAGTTTGCCTTTCGGATGGAATAAAACGATTCCGTTTGCTCTTAAACTTTGTAAACATATGTATTACAACAGTTCTGTACCTGGGAGCAGCCTAGAACTTATTACAAAAAGGGTTTCTTATAGTTCCCCATGAGACTTAGTGAAAACGTAGCCCCACAATAAGAGTTCACCTCAATTTCTTATAAAGTACGCCTTTCACCTGGAATAAAACAATTCTGTTAGCTCTAAAACGTGGTAAACATTCGTATTACAACAGTTCTGTCCATGGGAACAGCCTAGAACTTATTACACCGCGGGTTTCTTATAGTTCCCCATGAGATTTAGTGTAAACTTAGCTTCGCAATAAGAGTTCACCTCAATGTCTTATAAAAATCTGTCTTTCTCATGGAATTTAACGCTTCCGATTGCTCTAAAACGTTGTAAACATATGTATTACAATAGTTCTGTCCATGGGAAAAGCCTAGAACTTATTACATCGAGGTTGTCTAATAGTTTCCCATGAAACTTAGTAAAAACTTAGCCTTACAATAAGAGTTCACCTTAATTTTTTATAAAGTACGCTTTTGGCATGGAATAAAACAATTCCGTTTGCTGTAATACGATGAAACATACGTATTACACCAGTTCTGTCCATTGGAACAGCCTAGAACTTATTACACCGAGGGTTTTTTATAGTTCCCCATGAAACTTAGTGAAAACTTAGCCCCACGATAAGAGTTCACCTCAATTTCTTATAAAGTACGCCTTTCGCATAGAATAAAACGATTCCGTTTGCACTAAAACTTTGTAAACATACGTATTACAACAGTTCTGTACATGGGAGCAGCCTAGAACTTATTACACTGATGGTTTCTTATAGTTCCCCATGAAACATAGTGAAAACTTAGCCCTTTAATGAGAGTTCACCTCAATCTTTTTAAAGTTCGCATTTGGGATGGAATAAAACGATTCCGTTTGCTCTAAAACGTTGTAAACATACGTATTACAACAGTTCTATACCTGGGAGCAGCCTAGAACTTTTTACACCGAGGGTTTCTTATAGTTCCCCATGAAATTTAGTGTAAACTTAGCTTCGCAATAAGAGTTCACCTCAATTTCTTATAAAATTATGTCTTTCTCATGGAATAAAACGCTTCCGTTTGCTCTAAAACGTTGTAAACATACGTATTAAAATAGTTCTGTCCATGGGAACAGCCTAAAACTTATTACACCGAGGGTTTCTTATAGTTTCCCATGAAACTTAGTGAAAACTTAGCCCCGCAATAAGAGTTCACCTCAATTTCTTATAAAGTACGCCTTTTGCATAGAATAAAACGATTCCGTTTGCACTAAAACGTTGTAAACATACGTATTACAAAAGTTCTGTACATGGGAGCAGCCTAGAACTTATTACACTGATGGTTTCTTTTAGTTCCCCATGAAACTTAGTGAAAACTTAGCCCTGCAATAAGAGTTCACCTCAATTTTTTAAAGTTTGCCTTTCGGATGGAATAAAACGATTCCGTTTGCTCCTAAACTTTGTAAACATATGTATTACAACACTTCTGTACCTGGGAGCAGCCTAGAACTTATTACACCGAGGGTTTCTTATAGTTCCCCATGAGACTTAGTGAAAACGTAGCCCCACAATAAGAGTTCACCTCAATTTCTTATAAAGTACGCCTTTCACATGCAATAAAACAATTCTGTTAGCTCTAAAACGTGGTAAACATTCGTATTACAACAGTTCTGTCCATGGGAACAGCCTAGAACTTATTACACCGCGGGTTTCTTATTGTTCCCCATGAATTTTAGTGTAAACTTAGCTTCGCAATAAGAGTTCACCTCAATGTCTTATAAAAATCTGTCTTTCTCATGGAATTTAACGCTTCCGATTGCTCTAAAACGTTGTAAACATATGTATTACAATAGTTCTGTCCATGGGAAAAGCCTAGAACTTATTACACCGAGGTTGTCTAACAGTTTCCCATGAAACTTAGTAAAAACTTAGCCTTTCAATAAGAGTTCACCTTAATTTTTTATAAAGTACGCTTTTGGCATGGAATAAAACGATTCCGTTTGCTGTAATACGTTGTAAACATACGTATTACACCAGTTCTGTCCATGGGAACAGCCTAGAACTTATTACACCGAGGGTTTTTTATAGTTCCCCATGAAACTTAGTGAAAACTTAGCCCCACGATAAGAGTTCACCTCAATTTCTTATAAAGTACACCTTTTGCATAGAATAATACGATTCCGTTTGCACTAAAACTTTGTAAACATACGTATTACAACAGTTCTGTACCTGGGAGCAGCCTAGAACTTATTACACCGAGGGTTTCTTATAGTTCCCCATGAAATTTAGTGTAAACTTAGCTTCGCAATAAGAGTTCACCTCAATTTCTTATAAAATTATGTCTTTCTCATGGAATAAAACGCTTCCGTTTGCTCTAAAACGATGTAAACATACGTATTATAATAGTTCTGTCCATGGGAACAGCCTAGAACTTATTACACCGAGGGTTTCTTATAGTTTCCCATGAAACTTATTGAAAACTTAGCCCCGCAATAAGAGTTCACCTTAATTTCTTATAAAGTACGCCTTTCGCATAGAATAAAACGATTCCGTTTGCACTAAAACGTTGTAAACATACGTATTACAGTATAGCCAGAAAAATCGGAACCATAATGAAACGAACACATAGATACTACTTAAGCTTTTCGTCTGACACTCAACAGAGTAATACGTCAGAAAGAGAATGAAACAGAAACCTAACTGATTTATATACCCAGATGTGGAAAGAAATAGGCCAATCAGAAAAGAGTTGAATGATTGGTATGGTATGGGAAAACCAATCAACACCCACGATACAGTGAGCTGACCAATAAGATTACTTCAAGAGTCCTAAGGCGAAAACGAGCTCCTTCTGTCTACACAATAGGGGATCCCTTGTTTTTATGTAGACAGATTCCAAAATAGCTAAGTGAAAGGTAGATCTTGCTCTGCCAATTATTCGAAAGCAATTCTCACTGTAGGCTTTAGCACACTCTGGGTTGTCGAGCAAATGTTGACCTATAGCAGAGTCATGTTTTAGTGAACTTTTTGGTTTAGAGGCGCGAGATGTTTGTTCTCGTTGAGGAACAGTTTTGTTGCGTATGCTAGACGGCACGTGTTGTTTAACCCTATCACATAACCGCTGAGATGTGCGACCTACGTACCTGGCATCACACCGGCACGAGTATTCATAAACTACTAGGATGTTTTGTGTGGTAGGCACACTATCTTTGCGGATGGATGGAATTATCTTCTTAGAGGAAAAGACGAGACGGGGGCTGACCGTAGCCTAGCACTAGGTTATGGCCATTTTAATTTGTCTTTCGAATCGCAAGGAGACGTTGCCAATGTAAGGCAGTTTTAGATAAACAGGGCACTTTTATGGACCAATCTTTTTGTCAGCCGAGAAACCTGCGATTTTATTACGAAAGCAAGCCGAAATGAGGTCTTCTGGATAACCATTGTTGATGAGGGTAGATTTTATTTCTGCCAATTCTAAATTGAGTTTTGGTTCGGAACAGATCATAAGTGCCCGGTGAACCAAGGTGTTAATCAAATTAAATTTGATTTGTTTGGCACAAAAGGAATACCAACGTGTATATAGGCCGCTAAAAGTTGGTTTCCTGTAAACACTGGTAAGAAAACCAGGTTCAGTTTTCTCCACAGAAACGTCAAGAAATGGCAAGGAGTTGTTTTCCTCCTTTTCAAAGGTGAATTTTAGAGACTGATGCAATGAGTTGAGTTTGGCAAGAAAAATATCACATTCAGACTCTTTTTCAAAAACCGCAAAAGTGTCATCAACATAGCGAAAGTAAACAAGGGGCTTTTGATGGCAGTTGAAGAGTTGATGGTCATGGAAGCCGACAAATATGTTCGCTAGCGCTGGTCCCAAAGGGCTGCCCATGGCGACACCGTCCTTGTAATGGACAAATTATGAAAAACGCGGGTTTCTGCGTTGTTTTACTTTGCCGCGTTTGTTTAAGTTATTTGTATTCCCTGTGTGTAATTTAATTTCCGTTTTGGTGTTCATACGTGCGTAACATTTTAAGTATAAAAGGCCATGCCATCTGTTCATTCATCAGTTGGTTCGAATGCTGTTCAGATGGCTGGCCTCGCAAGTATTCTAGAGCTTTAGTGGAAGGACTAACAAATTGTAAGTTTTACTTTTTTGATTAACTTATTATTATGTTCTTAATTATGTTTTGCTATTTACTCGCTGTTACTTTGCTGTCCTATTTTCATGTTTATATTCGTAATAAGACTTTTATTGTATTTGTTTACAGTGAACCGCTATAAATGCATCGCCAGAACAGTGTTGTTATTTTTGTGAATAATCTGGGGCAAAGGCGTGTTTGGATGTAAAGTCCTTACATAGTTCAAATTTATTGAAGATGTCACAAGAGAGCATGGACAGCCAGTCGTCGATGGAGCCAATTGCAGAAGACCGGAATGGACCTTCAGATCTTGGAGTAGTGCAACTCAAGAATATGAAGACCCTGAAGAGACGAAGAGGCCATGCGAAGGGTGAATTGACGAAGGCCATCAACCATGTCGTAGCTGAACTGACGATTGGTGGAGACATTTATGAGATTTCAGTCAAGGAAAACCGAATGTCCGAAGCGTTTGAAGAGTTCAAGAAATTGTGCGATGAGTACAGCAAATTTCTGAAAGATGAAGAGGACATAGAGGAATGCTTGGTGTATTTTCAAGACGCAGAGAGGAGGTTTTCGGAAGTTAAGGAGAGGATAACAGTATGGTGTCAGTCTAGAGGTGAAGAACGACAACCTGTTGAATCAGCGAGTCAGGTGAATTCAGAGTATTCACGGTACAGTTCGTCGAAACAGTCCAGCAGATCCAGACGATCGAGTAAAAGTGCAACTGAAGGCAGAAGACTGAATAACCAAGCGCGGTTGGCAAGTCTGCAGGCAGAAGTATCCTTTCTTGATAAGCGCGAGCAGATAGCGAGTGAAGAACTACGAATGAAGAGTGAAGAATTGAGGCTAAAACAGATGAAAGAGAAGTTGAAGTTGGAAACACAAATGGCTAAGATTTCCGCAGAGGAGAAGGTTTTCGCAGATTTCGAAACCAAAAGTCAGACAACAACAGAAGATAAACCGTTCAGTGTACCCCATGTATCAACAAGCACTCCCCCCCTGAAGAGAACTGATGAATCGATTGCACGTCCGTTGGAATCAGTGATTGTGAAGTATGCAGCAGAACCAGGTACTCAAGTGAATCCCCAGACTGATGCAATTCAAGACTTTCAGATGAATCCACATGCTTCACCGTGGGAACATAATCCTCAGCCTGACTTTTCCTTGATGAAGGACAAATCTGCCGCATCAGCATCTGATGTCGAGTATCTGCAAAGCATGAAGAAATTAGCCACAGCTACCCTCTTGCCAAGAACAGAGTTACAAAGCTTTGATGGTAATCCGCTCAACTATCATCTGTTTGTCCGTTCGTTTGAAAGCAATGTGGAAATGGGAACTGATGACTATGGAAAACGTTTGCAACTTCTCATCCAGTTTTGTTCAGGTAAAGCTCGAAATTCGATTGAAAACTGTATTTTGTTGGACCCTACAGATGGATATGCCAAGGCAAAGACGATACTAGCTGAGAGATTTGGCAATCCGTATGTCGTTGCGAATTCCTGGATAAAGAAAGTGTGTGACGGTTCGCAGATAAAGCCTGGCGACAGAGAAGGCCTACAGGAATTGGCAGACGAGTTGGAAAGCTGTGAAACTACTTTGAAAGCTACAAAAAGACTGACGCAATTGAACAATGAGGATCGACTGTTGAAAATTCTAGAGCGATGCCCTATCTACGTGAAATCGAGATGGCAATCACGCGTCCAAGATATACGTTTGCAGCAACGAGACCCGACGATTACTGATGTGAGGATGATGATAAGAACGGTTGCAAACGAAAAGAATGATCCAGTATACGGTAGCATCACGGACAACCCAGGAAGAGATACGGCGGTGAGATCCAATTTCAGTCGAAGATATGTAACTGAGCCAAAGAAGATGCCGAGCAGAGCTGCAAATTTCAGTATTGGAGCACAAGAAACAAGCAATTATACATTGAAGTGTTTTTACTGCGAAGAAAGCCACAGACTGGTTAACTGCGAAAAGTTCAAGTTGTTGAATGGCGAACAACAATTCAAGTTGATAAGAGCGAAAAGACTGTGCGATAATTGTCTATCTAACAAACACTATTCTTTGGGTTGCAAGAAGAACAAAGAGTGCACTGTCCCCGGATGTGAAGTCAGAAGAAAGCACTTAACGGCCATACACAATGCAGTGAAGGAGAGCGAAAGAAAACGCAGGGAACAGTTTTCTAAGGAGAACTTGAATAACGATGTCCAGAATCAGGAATCATCAGCAAGAAGTCAATTTGTTGGTATGGCGAAACACGAAGAGAGCACACTGGATAAGAATGGCCTATCCATTGTTCCCGTAAAGGTGAAGTCAAGAGGTGAAAGGAAGACCATATCGACTTACGCATTGCTTGATTGTGGCTCAACAGCGTCCTTTTGCAGTGACCGCCTCTTGAAGAGACTTGGTATTGACGGGAAAAGGTTCCAGATGCAGCTATCAACCATTGACGGTGTCAACAATAAGTACGAGACGACAATCAACCACTTGCAAGTTATGGACATGCATGAAAGAGTTTGCATCGATATGGCCAAATTGTTCTCAACGAAGAATCTGAATGTGTCTAAGACAGCCATCGCAACAGATGAAGACCTGATGAAATTGCCAAATATGCGAGACATTGAGCTACCAGGTGTTCTGCATGGAGAGGAAGTGAATTTACTTATTGGCGTTGATGTCCCTGAAGCATTGCAACCTTTGGAGGTTCGCAAGAGTAAAAATGGTGGACCGTTCGCGGTGAAATCGGTATTTGGCTGGGCACTGAATGGACCGCTGAGAAGAGTGTATAATGAGAATTTCCCTTGCTGCCTTTTCCAACAGCCCAAAGATGATGAACTCCATGAACAGCTTTGCAATTTCTTTAATCGGGATTTCGATGAATTGATCAGCGACCCAGCAAAGGGGATGTCGGTGCAGGACAAGCAAGCGTTGACAGTTTTTGAAGACACCGTGAAGTTCGTGAATGGTCATTACCAGGTCGCATTGCCTTGGAAGAACGACAGAAACCGCTTACCCGATAACCGTCCAGTTGCCCAACGAAGACTCGCTTTACTGAAGAAACGACTACTAAACGACCCCGTTCTCAAGCAGAAGTATGTCGGATTCATTGACGACCTCCTGGTTAAAGAGTACGCTAGAAGAATTCCGGTGGAAAATGTTAAAGATAAAGAAGACCTTTCCTGGTATTTGCCGCACCACAACGTAGTGAATTTGAAGAAGCCTGAAAAAGTGAGAGTCGTATTTGATTGTGCCTCTAAATATCAAGGAACATCGCTGAACGACAACATCCTGCAAGGACCTGATTTAACAAACAAGCTTATCGGTGTGCTATGTCGATTCAGAGAAGAAACAGTGGCGCTAACGGCAGATATCGAAGCGATGTATCACCAGGTACGCGTGGATCCCAAGGACAGGAACGTTCTCAAGTTTCTTTGGTTCCCTGAAGGTAATCTGAATGAAGAAGCCCAAGAATATCAAATGATAATACATCCGTTTGGCGGCATCTGGTCCTCTAGCTGCGTTAACTTTGCCCTGAGAAAAACGGCCCTTGATAACACTGCCGAATTTCCCTCTGATGTGATCGAAGCGGTACAGACGTCATTCTATGTCGATGATTTCCTGAAATCAATGAAGAGTTCAGATGAAGCGGTCAGTATGCAACGTGAAATATGCAAGTTGCTGAAGCGTGGTGGTTTTCATCTTACCAAGTGGGGAAGCAATCGAAGAGAAGTTCTTGATGCATTTCCAGAAACCGAGAGAACAAAAGGCCTGAAGAATACTGATCTCAGCTACGATGTTCTTCCTGTTGAACGTACGCTTGGTATGGAATGGGATGTTCAGAATGATGTCTTCAAGTTCAGTACCAGTAAGAAGAACAAACCATCAACGAGGAGAGGTATGCTGAGCATTATATCATCAATTTACGATCCAGTCGGTTTCGTCGCGCCATTCACGCTGAAAGCCAAGATGTTGTTACAAAGTTTGTGTAAAAGACAGATGAGCTGGGATGAAGAAATTACCGGAACTGATTTAGACACTTGGAATCGATGGCTGGTAGAGCTGCCAAGATTAGAAGTTTTAAAAATCGATCGATGTCTCAAACCGTCAAGCTTTGGCGATGTCATCTCAAGAGAAATGCATACATTTTCTGATGCGTCCGAAAACGGTTATGGCGTTGCTTCCTACTTGCGTTCAATCGATGTTAGTGGAAAAATTCATTGTGCCTTTCTGCTTGGTAAATCGAGATTAGCCCCGCTAAAACGTATGACTATACCACGACTTGAGTTGGCTGCAGCAGCACTGGCAGCAAAAATGTACACAATGTTGAAGAGTGAGCTTGAAATGAAGATCGATGAGGCGTTCTTTTGGACCGATAGCACCGCCACCCTGCGTTATATTTTCAATGAGACTAGAAGATTCCATACGTTCGTGGCTAACAGAGTTGGATTGATTCGTGACTGCTCGAGCCCTGATCAGTGGAATTATGTTCCAACCGATGTCAATCCTGCTGATGATGCGTCAAGAGGACTTACCGTGGATGAGCTACTCAACAATGGGCGTTGGAATCATGGACCGGAATTCCTGTGGAAAAGAAAGGAAGAATGGCCTTGCAATATCTTCGGAGATGTTTTCGAAATTCTCAAGCTGGCCGAAGCTGAAAAAGGCAGTCTCGTGGATGCTTAGATTCAAGCGATGGCTTCAAGACAAGGTTAAGCACAAGGAGAGGCTACAGCCTGATCAAATTATCGGAAGGATTTCAGTAGAAGAAATGGAAGAAGCTGAGAAGTGCATCATTAAATGTGTTCAGTGGGAGAACTTTCAATCTGAATTCAAGTCTTTGAAAGGAAAGCCTGGAGTGTTGAAGAAAACAAGCAACCTGTATAGACTGGATCCTATTATCATTGGTGATATTATTTCTGTTGGTGGTCGAATCAAGAACATCCCGAGTGAATACGACCATTTGAAGCACCCGTGGATCATCCCGAAACAACACCATGTAGGAAGCCTTATCATCCGGTATTTTCATCAGCTATATGGACATTCTGGCCAAGAATACATACTCTCCGTGATACGAGAAAGATATTGGATTGTTCAGGCACGCACTGCAGTAAAAAAGATTGTCAGAAGCTGTTTTGATTGCAAGAGAAGAAAAGCGATTCCAATGAAGCAAAAGATGGCAGATCTTCCATCCGATCGAGTAACACCTGAAAAGCCACCCTTTACGTACACTGGAATTGATTACTTTGGACCCTTCTATGTTAAGAAAGGAAGATCGCTGGTTAAGAGGTATGGTGTCATCTTTACGTGTCTTTCGATTCGAGCAGTACACGTAGAAGTCGCCAACAGCTTGGATACGTCTTCATTCGTAAACGCGTTACGTAGATTCGTGGCAAGGCGTGGCATCCCAGAAGAGATTCGTTCAGATAACGGTACAAACTTCAGAGGAGCAGAAAAGGAGCTGAGAGTTGCAATAAATCGGTGGAATCAGCAGCAGCTGCACGAGCTCTGTCTCCAGCGTCATATCACATGGAAGTTCAACCCACCAGGAGCGTCTCATATGGGAGGAGTTTGGGAACGTCTTATCCGAACCATCAGAAGAGTTCTCAGTGCACTTGTTCGCAATCAGATATTGGATGATGAAGGGTTACATACGTTTATGTGTGAAGCTGAAGCAGTTATCAATGCACGACCATTAACTAAAGTTTCTGATGACCCGCAAGATCTCAACGCCCTAACGCCCAATCACCTGCTTCTCCTTCGATCAAATGCAACGTTTTCACCTGGTTTGTTTAGCAAGCATGACGTCTATGCTCATCGCCGTTGGAAGCAAATTCAATATATGGTAGATCAGTTTTGGAAACGATGGGTGAAGGAGTACTTACCTATTCTTCAACAAAGGCAAAAATGGTTTACTGAAAAGCGAAATCTTGCAATTGGTGATATTGTACTTGTGGCTGATAAAGGGAGCATACCGAGAAATGTATGGCCGATAGGAAAAGTGATTCAGTTGAATTATGGCAGAGATGCGCTAGTTCGTTCAGTTCGAGTGAAGACTGTGAATGGAGAATTGGTCAGACCGATTGACAAGCTGTGTTTACTGGAGGCGCAGGACGATGTTCAAGAAGATTTGCCCATTAATAAATAAGAAACAGTGTCCGGAAGAACCCTGTTTGGGGGTGGATATGTAATGGACAAATTATGAAAAACGCGGGTTTCTGCGTTGTTTTACTTTGCCGCGTTTGTTTAAGTTATTTGTATTCCCTGTGTGTAATTTAATTTCCGTTTTGGTGTTCATACGTGCGTAACATTTTAAGTATAAAAGGCCATGCCATCTGTTCATTCATCAGTTGGTTCGAATGCTGTTCAGATGGCTGGCCTCGCAAGTATTCTAGAGCTTTAGTGGAAGGACTAACAAATTGTAAGTTTTACTTTTTTGATTAACTTATTATTATGTTCTTAATTATGTTTTGCTATTTACTCGCTGTTACTTTGCTGTCCTATTTTCATGTTTATATTCGTAATAAGACTTTTATTGTATTTGTTTACAGTGAACCGCTATAAATGCATCGCCAGAACAGTGTTGTTATTTTTGTGAATAATCTGGGGCAAAGGCGTGTTTGGATGTAAAGTCCTTACAGTCCTTTTAACGGTACATCTCATTGTTGAAACTGAACTCCACAGAGCTAGTTGCAGATTTTATCAATTCAATGAAAACCTCCTCAGGGAACGACGGCCTTTCAAGCTCACGTCGGTACAACGCGTTGGCGCAAATCTTTATCGTTTCATCCAGAGGAACATTGGTAAACAAACTGCTGACGTTGAAAGAGCACATAAAAGTTTTAGTGGGGTTGAGCTCTATGTTTTGGATAAATTTGGCGAAAGTGAACGAGTCAGAAATGCAATTTTCAGAGTAAAAATGGAGAACCGATTCCAAAACCTCTGATAGCCATTTCGCAAGTTGATGTTGAGCCGAGCCAACCATGGATAAAATAGGCCTTAGTGGGATACTTTGTTTGTGAGTTTTGGGGAGACCATACATTCGTGGACGCTGCGAGCCAGTGGGTCGAATCCTGTCATAACTTCCCCGAGCAAACTGTTTTTGTTGACTAACTCTAGAAGGCGTTTTTGGAGTTTCTGCTCTAGTCTAGCCGTTTTGTCAAACTGTTCGACGTCGCCAAGTTTTTCAAATTTATTAATGTCGTTAAGGACATCACCCATTTTGGTAATGCAGTCTTTTTTATTCAAAATAACGACCCCGGATCCCTTATCTGGTTTTGTGATGAGGATATCCTTGTTATTGCGCAAAGATTATATAGCCTGAAAGTGTTCCCTATGCATACGAAAATCGGTGAGGTCGATGGGGGTGCCACAGTAAGCGTGAGCCAAATCGCTTAGGCGGGCTTTTAGTGAGCGCCTCTAAACCAAAAAGTACACTAAAACATGACTCTGCTATAGGTCAACATTTGCTCGACAACCCAGAGTGTGCTAAAGCCTACAGTGAGAATTGCTTTCGAATAATTGGCAGAGCAAGATCTACCTTTCTCTTAGCTATTTTGGAATCTGTCTACATAAAAACCAGGGATCCCCTATTGTGTAGACAGAAGGAGTTCCTTTTCGCCTTAGGACTCTTGAAATAATCTTATTAGTCAGCTCACTGTATCGTGGGTGTTGATTGGTTTTCCCACACCATACCAATCATTCACCTCTTTTCTGATTGGCCTATTTCGATCCACATCTGGGTATATCAATCAGTTAGGTTTCTGTTTCGTTCTCCTTCTGACGTATTACTCTGTTGAGTGTCAGACGAAAATCTTAAGTAGTATCTATTTGTTCGTTTCATTATGGTTCCGATTTTTCTGGCTATACTGAAGTTCTGTACCATCCAAAGACTGTTATACGTATTACAACAGTTCTGTACATGGGAGCAGCCTAGAACTTATTACACTGAGGGTTTCTTATAGTTCCCCATGAAACTTAGTGAAAACTTTGCCCCGTAATAAGAGTTAATCACAATTTCTTATAAAGTACGCCTTTCGTATGAAATAAAACGATTCCGTTTGCTCTGAAGCGTTGGACACATATTTATTACAATAGTACTGTTCCTGGGAACAGCCTAGAACTTATTACCTCGAGGGGTTTCTTATAGTTCCCTATGAAACTTAGCGAAAACTTAGGCCAGCAATAAGAGTTCACCTCAATTTCGTATAAAGTACGCCTTTCGCATGGAATAAAACGATTCCGTTTGCACTAAAACGTTGTAAACATACGTATTACAACAGTTTTGTACATGGGAGCAGCTTAGAACTTATTACACTGAGGGTTTCTTATAGTTCCCCACTAAACTTAGTGAAAACTTTGCCCCGCAATAAGAGTTCACCTCAATTTTTTATAAAGTTCGCCCTTTGCATGGAATAAAACGATTCCGTTTGCTCTAAAATGTTGTAAACATACTTATTACAACAGTTCTGTACATGGGAGCAGCCTAGAATTTATTACCCCGAGGGTTTCTTATAGTTCCCCATGAGACTTAGTGAAAACTTAGCCCCACAATAAGAGTTCACCTTAATTTTTTATAAAGTACGCTTTTGGCATGGAATAAAACGATTCCGTTTGCTGTAATACGTTGTAAACATACGTATTACACCAGTTCTGTCCATGGGAACAGCCTTGAATTTATTACACCGAGGGTTTCTTATAGTTCCCCATGAAATTTAGTGTAAACTTAGCTTCGCAATAAGAGTTCACCTCAATGTCTTATAAAAATCTGTCTTTCTCTTGGAATTTACTCTAGGAGCTCTAGAGTACGGACGTGCTTTATTGTCGGAAACATGAAAGAAGTTCTCAACTCTCGAGGTTGAAGCTCTATCTCTTTTTTTTAGTTTTTTTATTATTTTACGGTGTTTTATTGATTCAAAATGGAAAAAACAGATTTTAATAATATTCTTAAGAAAAATTTAAGTGAATTCGAAGCACGAATTGAGAGATCTTTTAAAATCCAGCTAGAAAGTTCGATAGCTAGATTGAAAGAAGAGTTTAATGGAATCCTGACAACGAAGCTTTCTGAAGTGGATACGAAGCTGCTCGCCATCGAAAAGTCCCAGCAGTTTCTTGGAGCCCAGTACGAAACGTTTCGAAATCAAGTTGGCCATGTGTTGAAAGAGAACACTGATTTAAAAAATGAAAACGAGAAGCTGGCAAGTCGAATACGGGAGTTGGAGAAAAACGACAAGATTCGTTCAAAATCAATTGATGATCTCGAACAGTATGGCCGTCGTGAAATGGTAGAGATTGCTGGGATTCCAAGATTCAGGGATGAGGACTGCGAAGAAATCACCTTGAAACTTGGTGCGAAACTCGGTATTGATCTCAACAGACACGATATTGAAGCAGCCCACCGAATTTCGAAGAGAGAGGACGCCCCTGTAATCGTGAAATTCAAGTCCAGGAAGACGGCACAGATCATGATGGCGAAGGAAACAAAGTTAGAGTTGAAGAAATTGCGGGTCTCAGACCTTGGATATCCTCTACCGCCACGCGATCCCAAGCTACCAACCCTAGGAAAGATCTTCATTAATGAAAGTCTGACAAGCCGATTGAAGAATCTCCTGCGCCTGACAAAATTGAAAAAAAGGGAACTCGAATATAAATATGTATGGTCACGCAACGGCAAGATTTATCTTCGAAAAGACGACAATGCAAATGCTGTCCTCATCAATTTCGCAACAGATTTAGACAAACTTGAGTAAGCCTATTCCATCTTAGTTTTATTTTATTCTTTATTTTTCTTAAAATTGACAATTGATAGGAACCCCTCCTCCACTTTTACCCTCTAATAAGATTTCGATTATATTCAAATTTAAACCTCTCTAATAATGACTGACAACGTGATAGATACAAGTTGTTCTAGTTGCGGAAAATATGTTTTTGAACATCAAAACTTGATATTTTGTGACATTTGCGAGACTTGGATTCATTTAAAATGTTCCGGACTTATAAAAAAACGTTTCCTCGAATTGTTGGAGAGTGATGAATCATTTTTTTGTGGCGCCTGCATCACAGACACGTTTCCCTTTTCAAACCTGAAAGATCCCCAATTTACAAAAGAGATTGACACTCCTGTCAATAAGAAAGCTATTTCCAAACTAACAAACATATTAGCTGTATATGATAAATCTTGCACAGTATGCCGCAAATCAATACGGAAGCCAATAAGCTCCGTTCCCTATAATCAATGCAAACACCTTATTCACAAAAAATGCTCTAATCTGTCGGCTTTCAATTCAGACGATATTGAAACACATTTGCGTGAATGGGAATGCTCACGTTGTAAGGAAAACACGTTATCTTCGTTTCCGTTTTATTCAATTGAAGATAATTATGAGCTTTTAAATCTTTCATTCAATTCAACATACTCCTGCAAATGCAATTCAACTGCAATATCCATAGCGGATTACAGCCATGTTAAGCAACTTGAAACTTGCAAAATAACTCTTAAGGAACATGATCATCTCTATAAAAGTGACATTGATGTAAACTTAAATAGTTTCTCAAACTTTAGTTATTATGATAATCACGAGTTTCATAAACTTCTCAATTCTCCTCCTCTAGATAAAAATAAAATGTCAAGTATCTTACATACAAATATATCATCTATTTCTAAGAATCTTGAAAATATTGAAATCCTATTGGAAAACCTAGATCATAAATTTGATATCATAGGCCTGAGTGAAACATGGCATGATCGAAATAACGATGACCGTATTAAACAACTTAATATTGAAGGTTTTCACAACTACGTAGGTCAAATAGGTACCAACTCTAAAGGTGGCTGTGGCTTTTTGGTTGCTGAAAAACTATCATTTTCTGTACGATCTGACCTTAACAAAACTTATCAAGATCAAAGTTGCGAATTTGAAGCCTTTTGGATTGAAGTTGAAAATAAAACAAAAGCGAACTCAATCTTTGGTGTTATTTACAACCACCCCCGTAGTAATACATCTGCCTTTCTAGACTACCTACATTCAGTTTTTACTAAGATAAATAAGGAAAATAAACTTGTTTTCATATGTGGGGATTTCAACCTTAACCTTCTAAAAACAGATGTTTTGCCAAATGTTGATTCTTTTTTAAATCTAATGATTTCTAATTTTTTTCAACCTCTTATTCTAAAGCCTACAAGATTTAACGACCGATCAGCACCAACCTTAATTGATAACATTTTTATGAACTCACTTGACCCTTTAACAATCAGTGGTAATTTGATCGACAAAGTGTCTGATCATTTACCGAATTTTGTTGTTTTCGGGAATAAATTGAATAAGGAAAATAATGATAGCAAAACTATGTACAGAGATTACCGCAAATTCAACAAAGATACATATATCCAAGAAGCTGAAACAATTAATTTTTACGATAATTCTAATCAAAACAAAGATATTGACATAGATTCGAAATACCAAAGTTTTCAAAACAAGTTTCTAGATTTATTAAATAAACATGCCCCCTTAAAACCTAAATCAAAACGGTTTAAAAAGCAACAAAGAAAACCTTGGATAACTAATGGTATTCTTAAATCGATAAGAACAAAGAATTCCTTACTTAAAAAATTCATCAAAACAAAGGACGATTTTTGGTTTCAAAGATATAAACTTTTTCGAAACACTCTCAATAGAGTTATAAAATTAAGTAAACAAAACTATTACTCTTCGTACTTTAAAGACTTCAGAAAAGATTCGAAAAAAGTCTGGAAAGGTATCAATGAAATCTTGAATAGAAATACTGTGAAATCAAGCCAAATTATCAAGTTGAATACGGAAGGGAAATTAGTATCTGGTGATAAAAAAGTTGCTAACACTTTCAATACATTTTTCACAAATATTGCTCAGACTTTGGCCAACAAATTAGGCCCAACCACAGCAAATCACAGTGATTTCTTAACATCTCCGATTCAAGATAGTTTCTTTATTAGTCCTGTTGATTCAGGTGAAGTGAAAAGCGAACTTATGAATTTAGATGAGTCTAAATCGCCAGGCTCGTATGACATTCCAATAAAGATGATTAAGCATATAATCAATCCTCTAACTAATGTTCTAACAGACTTGGTTAACGAGTCTTTCAGTTCAGGCATACATCCCTCCCTACTTAAATTTGCAAAAGTCATTCCAATACACAAAGGTAAGTCGAAACTTGATGTTTCGAACTACCGCCCGATATCATTATTGCCAATATTCAATAAGATTTTTGAAAAACTTATGCATAAAAGGGTTACAAGTTTCTTAGAAAAACATAATGTACTGTTTCCACACCAATTTGGCTTTCAAAAAAATAAATCTACTACACAAGCAATCCGAGACCTTTGCAACCAATTAACAATGGCTTTAGATAAGAAAGAAACTTCTATTTGTTTATTTTTAGACTTTGCTAAAGCTTTTGACACAGTTGATCATAAAATCCTTTTAGATAAACTCAGCTATTATGGAATAAGAGGCTCAGCCCTACAGTGGTTCAAGTCATATCTATCAAAGCGCACCCAAAAAGTAAGCGTCAACGGTACTCTATCAGAACCAAATTACATTACTCATGGTGTACCACAAGGGAGTGTATTAGGACCACTTTTATTCCTTCTCTACATAAACGATTTGCCTTCATGCTCCAAAATTCTTAAATTTCATCTTTTTGCTGACGATACCAGCATCTTTTTTTCTCATAAAAACTTAAAAGACCTTGAGTCTATTGTAAATAACGAACTTAACAATGTTTCTAAATGGCTATCTGCTAATAGACTAACCCTTAATGTTGATAAGTCTAATTTTCTAATTACTTCAAATAAAAGGAAACCCGATTCTACCATCGATATCAAAATTAACAACTTATCTGTAAAAGAAAAGGATTGCATTAAATGTTTTTCCCCTCAATTTTCATATTACTGTTTGTTCTGTTCAAATTACAAATTTTCATTTCAAATTCTGTAAAATGATCTAATTAGAATTTTTTTTATTATTTTTTTAAGGGCACTGGGCTCGAAAACCTCATGGTTTATCTCAGTGTCCTTGACAACATTTATTGTAATTTCACAAAAATTTCATTTATGTTAGTATAATAATTTGTCGATGTATTCTTAAAACTATAACCTGTAAAATTGTTGTTCAATTAAATGGATTTGATTTGATTTGATTTGATTTGAATAAAACGATTCCCTTTGCACTAAAACGTTGTAAACATACGAATTACAGCAGTTCTGTACACGGGAGCAGCCTAGAACCTATTACACTGATGGTTTCTTATAGTTCCCCATGAAACTTAGTGAAAACTTAGCCCTGCAATAAGAGTTCACCTCAGTTTTTTTAAAGTTCGCCTTTCGGATGGAATAAAACGATTCCGTTTGCTCTAAAACGTTGTAAACATACGTATTACAACAGTTCTGTACCTGGGAGCAGCCTAGAACTTATTACACCGAGGGTTTCTTATAGCTCCCCATGAAACTTAGTGAAAACTTAGTCCTGCAATAAGAGTTCAACTCAATTTTTTTAAAGTTCGCCTTTCGGATGGAATAAAACGATTCCGTTTGCTCTAAAACGTTATAAACATACGTATTACAACAGTTCTGTACCTGGGAGCAGCCTAGAACTTATTACACCGAGGGTTTCTTATAGTTCCCCATGAGACTTAGTGAAAACTTAGCCCCACAATAAGAGTTCACCTCAATTTCTTATAAAGTACGCCTTTCACATGGAATAAAACAATTCTGTTAGCTTTTAGCCGTGGTAAACATTCGTATTACAACAGTTCTGTGCATGGGAACAGCCTAGAACTTATTACACCGAGGGTTTCTTATAGTTCCCCATGAAATTTAGTGTAAACTTAGCTTCGCAATAAGAGTTCACCTCAATTTCTTATAAAAATCTGTCTTTCTCATGGAATATAACGCTTCCGTTTGCTCTAAACCGTTGTAAACATATGTATTAGAATTGTTCTGTCCATGGGAAAAGCCTAGAACTTATTACACCGAGGGTGTCTTATAGTTCCCCATGAAACTTAGTAAAAACTTAGCCTTACAATAAGAGTTCACCTCAATTTCTTATAATATTATGTCTTTCTCATGGAATAAAACGCTTCCGTTTGCTCTAAAACGTTGTAAACATACATATTATAATAGTTCTGTCCATGGGAACAGCCTAGAATTTATTACACCGAGGGTTTCTTATAGTTTCCCATGAAACTTAGTGAAAACTTAGAGCCGCAATAAGAGTTCACCTCAATTTCTTATAAAGTACGCCTTTCGCATAGAATAAAACGATTCCGTTTGAACTAAAACGTTGTAAACATACGTATTACAACAGTTCTGGACATAGGAGCAGCCCAGAACTTATTACACTGATGGTTTCTTATAGTTTTCCATGAAACTTAGTGAAAACTTAGCCCCGCAATAAGAGTTCACCTCAATGTCTTATAAAGTACGCCTTTCGCATAGAATAAAACGATTCCGTTTCTTCTAAAACGTTGTAAACATACGTATTACAACAGTTTTGTCCATGCTAACAGCCTAGACTTTATTACAGCGAGGGGTTTCTTATAGTTCCCCATGAAACTTAGTGAAAACTTAGCCCTGCAATAAGAGTTTGTAGTGGATTTAGACATTCTACAATCAGTACTTAGGCCTAAATTCTCCTGCTCATTCATTTACTCTCAGAACTTTCATTCTCAACTTTTTGCTTCTCAAAGTTCTCTGCGTCATAGCCTAAATTACTCACTCTGTTATTGTTATATCATCTTCCAACTTTCTCAGAGTCAACCATGCGTCATTTACTCATCTATGGTCACATTCCATTGTTTTCAAGTAACGCCTGACCTAGCCTAATCTCTTATATCATGTTTAGCACTTTACTGCATACTTCCAGCTTTACTTCACTACCTAGGATTCTACACCCTTTCCTTCTTAGCAAACCTCTAATAACCACAAGCTGCGTCATTTCATGTATCGATTTACTTTCATTCCTGTATATAAACTGTAGATATTGTAATGTTATTTAGATCAGTTAGTTCAGTAGACGTATAGAAGTTATCAAGACAACGTGTCTCGCTTCTCTCTGGCTCTCTGTTCTCCGTGTGACCCGTTGTTGCACGTAAAACACTTCGGCGTTGGATAGGTTCACCTGAAGGGTAGACATGCAAATTCTTAGTTGAGGGCCAAGTAACACCACTGCTTGCCTCTCGCTAAACTGGTGACCTCGACGTGACCCTTCATGGAACAAGTGTCATCCTTCGCCGACCAAACACATATCATCAACATCGACGAACAAGCCATTGGCTCTCGACCTCACCGAGGCTCTCTTGTCGACTCTTGCTGGTTCCTGGTTACCCAACTCACAAAACCTTGGCTTCATCATTTCTCGCTGATTCTTGGTCATCCAACTCACAAAACCTCGGCAACCTTATCAACGCAGACGACTCACCGCTCTGTACCTCTGTTAAATTGGCTACTTCGACTCGACAACAGGCGACTCAACGTTTGGCATATATGGCGAATTTCCAATCTCTGGCGACTCACTGTCCAGCTAACATCGACGACAACACGCTAGCAATCCAATTGGTATATTTGAACTTTTAATTCATTCTTACTATTATCGAACATTTAAAGCATTTTTCTATAGGCGTAATGAACATTTTAACCAATATAGAACGAATATTTAGCAAGCTATATTAAACTTATTATCAATGTAATCTCGACAATATCTAACCGTTTTAGCAACTAGGCCCTTATCATAGCTTAACATGCGTAGTTTTTTAACTCTTTAGGCTCATCCTTTCAACTAACCTATTTCAATTCTGCCTAACTACTAATACTGCCAGCTATTCACTTGCTCATTTCTACGCACTGTTTTTCGAATGCCTAAATGCCTACAAAGTTTCACTCTACGTTTTCGAATGCATCTTTACTCGTCTGCATTCTAAGGGGGGAGCTCTGTAGTGGATTTAGACATTCTACAATCAGTACTTAGGCCTACATTCTCCTGCTCATTCATTTACTCTCAGAACTTTCATTCTCAACTTTTTGCTTCTCAAAGTTCTCTGCATCATAGCCTAAGTTACTCACTCTGTTATTGTCATATCATCTTCCAACTTTCTCAAAGTCAACCACGCGTCATTTACTCATCTATGGCCACATTCCATTGTTTTCAACTAACGCCTGACCTAGCCTAATCTGTAATATGATGTTCAGCACTTTACTGCATACTTCCAGCTTTATTCACTACCTAGGATTCTACACCCTTTCCTTCTTAGCAAACCTCTAATAACAACAAGCTGCGTCATTTCATGTATCGATTTACTTTCCTTCCTGTATATAAACAATAGATATTGTAATGTTATTTAGATCAGTTAATTCAGTAGACGTATAGAAGTTATCAAGACAACGTGTCTTGCTTCTCTCTGGCTCTCTGTTCTCCGTGTGACCCGTTGTTGCACGTAAAACACTTCGGCATTGGATAAGTTCACCTGAAGGGTAGACATGCAAATTCTTAGTTGAGGGCCAAGTAACACCACTGCTTGCCTCTCGCTAAAAGTTCACCTCAATCTTTTATAAAGTACGCCTTTTGGATGGAATGAAACGATTCCGTTTGCTCTAAAACGTTGTAAACATACGTATTACAACAGTTCTGTCCATTAGAACAGCCAAAAACTTATTACACCGAGGGTTTCTTATAGTTCCCCATGAAACTTAGTGAAAACTTTGCCCCGTAATAAGAGCTCATCACAATTTCTTATAAAGTACGCCTTTCGTATGAAATAAAACGATTCCGTTTGCTCTGAAGCGTTGGAAACATATGTATTACAATAGTACTGTTCCTGGAACAGCCTAGAATTTATTACATCGAGGGGTTTCTTATAGTTCCCTATGAAACTTAGTGAAAACTTAGCCCTGCAATAAGAGTTCACCTCAATTTTTTTAAAGTTTGCCTTTCGGGTGGAATAAAACGATTCCGTTTGCTCTAAAACGTTGTAAACATACGTATTACAACATTTCTGTACCTGGGAGCAGCCTAGAACTTATTAAACCGAGGGTTTCTTATAGTTCCCCATAAGACTTAGTGAAAACTAAGCCCCGCAATAAGAGTTCACCACAATTTCTTATAAAGTACGCCTTCCGCATAGAATAAAACGATTCCGTTTGCACTAAAACGTTGTAAACATACGTATTACATCAGTTCTGTACATGGGAGCAGCCTAGAACTTATTACACCGAGGGTTTCTTATAGCTCCCCATGAAATTTAGTGTAAACTTAGCTTCGCAATAAGAGTTCACCTCAATTTTTTTAAAGTTCACCTTCTAAATGGAATAAAGCGATTCCGTTTGCTCTAAAACGTTGTAACGTACGAATTACAACAGTTCTGTACCTGGGAGCAGCCTAGAACTTATTACACCGAGGGTTTCTTATAGTTCCCCATGAAACTTAGTTAAAACTAAGCCCCGCAATAAGAGTTCAGCTCAATTTCTTATAAAGTACGCCTTTCGCATAGAATAAAACGAGTCCGTTTCCACTAAAACGTTGTAAACATACGTATTACAACAGTTCTGTACATGGGAGCAGCCTAGAACTTATTACACTGATGGTTTCTTATAGTTCCCCATGAAACTTAGTGAAAACTCAGCCCTGCAATAAGAGTTCACCTCAATTTTTTTAAAGTTCACCTTCTAAATGGAATAAAGCGATTCCGTTTGCTCTAAAACGTTGTAACGTACGAATTACAACAGTTCTGTACCTGGGAGCAGCCTAGAACTTATTACACCGAGGGTTTCTTATAGTTCCCCATGAAACTTAGTTAAAACTAAGCCCCGCAATAAGAGTTCAGCTCAATTTCTTATAAAGTACGCCTTTCGCATAGAATAAAACGAGTCCGTTTGCACTAAAACGTTGTAAACATACGTATTACAACAGTTCTGTACATGGGAGCAGCCTAGAACTTATTACACCGAGGGTTTCTTATAGTTCCCCATGAGACTTAGTGAAAACTTAGCCCCACAATAAGAGTTCACCTTAATTTCTTATAAAGTACGCTTTTGGCATGGAATAAAACGATTCCGTTTTCTCTGATACGTCCTAAAAATACGTATTACACCAGTTCTGTCCATGGGAACAGCCTTAAACTTATTACACCGAGGGTTTTTTATAGTTCCCAATGACACTTAGTGAAAACTTAGCCCCAGAATAAGAGTTCACCTCAATTTCTTATAAAGTACGCCTTTCCTATGGAAAAAAACGATTCCGTTTGCTCTAAAACGTTGTAAACATACGTATTACAACAGTTCTGTACCTCGGAGCAGCCTAGAACTTATTACACCGAGGGTTTCTTATAGTTCCCCATGAAACTTAGTGAAAACTTAGCCCTGCAATAAGAGTTCACCTCAATTTTTTTTAAGTTCGCCTTTCTGATGGAATAAAACGATTCCGTTTGCTCTAAAATGTTGTAAACATACGTATTACAAAAGTTCTCTACCTGGGAGCAGCCTAGAACTTATTACACCGAGGGTTTCTTATAGTTCCCCATGAGACTTAGCGAAACCTTAGCACCAGAATAAGAGTTCACCTTAATTTTTTATAAAGTACGCTTTTGGCATGGAATAAAACGATTCCGTTTGCTGTAATACGTTGTAAACAAATGTATTACACCAGTTCTGTCCATGGGAACAGTTTAGAACTTATTACAGCGAGGGTTGTTTATAAATCCCCATGAAACTTGGTGAAAACTTAGCCCCGCAATAAGAGTTCACCTCAATTTCTTATAAAGTACGCCTTTCATATGGAATAAAACGATTCTGTTAGCTCTAAAACGTGGTAAACATTCGTATTACAACAGTTCTGTCCATGGGAACAGCCTAGAACTTATTACACCGAGGGTTTCTTATAGTTCCCAATGAAATTTAGTAAAAACTTAGCTCCGCAATAAGAGTTCACCTCAATGTCTTATAAAAATCTGTCTTTCTCATGGAATAAAAGGCTTCCGTTTGCTCTAAAACGTTGTAAACATATGTATTACAATAGTTCTGTCCATGGGAACAGCCTAGAGCTTCTTACAGCGAGGGTGTCTTATAGTTCCCCATGAAACTTAATGAAAACTTAGCCTCACAATAAAAGTTCACCTTAATTTTTTATAAAGTACGCTTTTGGCATGGAATAAAACGATTCCGTTTGCTGTAATACGTTGTAAACAAATGTATTACACCAGTTCTGTCCATGGGAAGAGTTTAGAACTTATTACAGCGAGGGTTGTTTATAGTTCCCCATGAAACTTAGTGAAAACTTAGCCCCGCAATAAGAGTTCACCTCAATTTCTTATAAAGTACGCCTTTCGCATAGAATAAAACAATTCCGTTTGCACTAAAACGTTGTAAACATACGTATTACAACAGTTCTGTACAAGGGAGCAGCCTAGAACTTATTACACTGATGGTTTCTTATAGTTCCCCATGAAACTTATTGAAAACTTAGCCCTGCAATAAGAGTTCACCTCAATTTTTTTAAAGTTCGCCTTTCGGATGGAATAAAACGATTCCGTTTGCTCTAAAACGTTGTAAACATACGTATTACAACAGTTCTGTACCTGGGAGCAGCCTAGAACTTATTAAACCGAGGGTTTCTTATAGTTCCCCATGAGACTGAGTGAAAACTTAGCCCCAGAATAAGAGTTCACCTCAATTTCTTATAAAGTACTTCTTTCGCATGGAAAAAAACGATTCCGTTTGCTCTAAAACGTTGTAAACATACGTATTACAACAGTTCTGTACCTGAAAGCAGCCTAGAACTTATTACACCGAGGGTTTCTTATAGTTCCCCATGAGACTTAGTGAAAACTTAGCCCCACAATATAAGTTCACCTTAATTTTTTATAAAGTACGCTTTTGGCATGGAATAAAACGATTCCGTTTGCTGTGATACGTTGTAAACATACGTATTACACCAGTTCTGTCCATGGGAAGAGCCTAGAACTTGTTACACCGAGGCTTTTTTATAGTTCCCCATGAAACTTAGTGAAAACTTAGCCCCGCAATAAGAGTTCACCTCAATTTCTTATAAAGTAAGCCTTTCGCATAGAATAAAACGATTCCGTTTGCACTAAAACGTTGTAAACATACGAATTACAACAGTTCTGTACAAGGGAGCAGCCTAGAACTTATTACACTGATGGTTTCTTATAGTTCCCCATGAAACTTATTGAAAACTTAGCCCTGCAATAAGAGTTCACCTCAATTTTTTTAAAGTTCGCCTTTCGGATGGAATAAAGCGATTCCTTTTGCTCTAAAACGTTGTTAATAAATGTATTACAATAGTTCTGTCCATGGGAACAGCCTAGAACTTATTACACCGAGGGTGTCTTATAGTTCCCCATGAAACTTAGTAAAAACTAAGCCCCGCAATAAGAGTTCACCTCAATTTCTTATAAAGTACGCCTTTCGCATAGAATAAAACGATTCCGTTTGCACTAAAACGTTGTAAACATAAGTATTACAACAGTTCTGTACATGGGAGCAGCCTAGAACTTATTACACTGATGGTTTCTTATAGTTCCCTATGAAACTTAGTGAAAACTTAGCCCTGCAATAACAGTCTACCTGAATTTTTTAAAGTTCGCCTTTCGGATGGAATAAAACGATTCTGTTTGCTCTAAAACGTTGTAAACATACGTATTACAACAGTTCTGTACCTCGGAGCAGCCTAGAACTTATTACACCGAGGGTTTCTTATATTTTTCCATGAAACTTAGTGAAAATTTAGCCCTGCAATAAGAGTTCACCTCAATTTTTTTAAAGTTCGCCTTTCATTTGGAAAAAAAACGATTCTGTTTGCTCTAAAAGGTTGTAAACATACGTATTACAACACTTCTGTACCTGGGAGCAGCCTAGAACTTATTACACCGAGGGTTTCTTATACTTCCCCATGAGACTTAGTGAAACCTTAGCACCAAAATAAGAGTTAACCTCAATTTCTTATAAAGTACGCCTTTCACATTGAATAAAACGATTCTGTTAGCTCTAAAACATTTTAAACATTCGTATTACAACAGTTCTGTCCATGGGAACAGCCTAGAACTTATTACACCGAGGGTTTCTTATAGTTCCTCATGAAATTTAGTGTAAACTTAGGTTCGCAAGAAGAGTTCACCTCAATGTCTTAAAAAAATCTGTTTTTCTCATGGAATAAAACGCTTCCGTTTGCTCTAAAACGTTGTAAACATATGTATTACAATAGTTCTGTCCATAGGAACAGCCTAGAACTTATTACACCGAGGGTGTCATATAGTTCCCCATGAAACTTAGTGAAAACTAAGCCCCGCAATAAGACTTCACCTCAATTTCTTATAAAGTACGCCTTTCGCATAGAATAAAACGATTCCGTTTGCACTAAAACGTTGTAAACATACGTATTACAACAGTTCTGTACTTGGGAGCAGCCTACAACTTATTACATTGATTGTTTCTTATAGTTCCCCATGAAACTTAGTGAAAACTTAGCCCTGCAATAAGAGTTCACCTCAATTTCTTATAAAGTACGCCTTTCACATGGAATAAAACGATTCTGTTAGCTCTAAAACGTGGTAAACATTCGTATTACAACAGTTCTGTCCATGGGAACAGCCTAGAACTTATTACACCGAGGGTTTCTTATAGCTCCCCATGAAATTTAGTGTAAACTTAGCTTCGCAATAAGAGTTCACCTTCATTTCTTATAAAAATATGTCTTTCTCATGGAATAAAACAATTCTGTTAGCTTTTAAACGTGGTAAACATTCGTATTACAACAGTTCTGTCAATGGGAACAGCCTAGAACTTATTACACCGAGGGTTTCTTATAGTTCCCCATGAAATTTAATGTAAACTTAGCTTCGCAATAAGAGCTCACCTCAATGTCTTATAAAAATCTGTCTTTCTCATGGAATATAACGCTTCCGTTTGCTCTAAAATGTTGTAAACATATGTATTACAATTGTTCTGCCCATGGGAAAAGCCTAGAACTTATTACACCGAGGGTGTCTTATAGTTCCCCATGAAACTTAGTAAAAACTTAGCCTTACAATAAGAGTTCACCTTAATTTTTTATAAAGTACGCTTTTGGCATGTAATAAAACGATTCCGTTTGCTGTAATACGTTGTAAACATTTGTATTACACCAGTTCTGTCCATGGGAATAGCCTAGAACTTATTACATCGAGGGTTTTTTATAGTTCCCCATGAAACTTAGTGAAAACTTAGCCCTGCAATAAGAGTTCACCTTAATTTCTTATAAGGTACACTTTTGGCATGGAATAAAACGATTCCGTTTTCTGTGATACGTTTTAAAAATACGTATTACACCGGTTCTGTCCATGGGAACAGCCTTAAACTTATTACACCGAGGGTTTTTTATAGTTCCCAATGAAACTTAGTGAAAACTTAGCCCCAGAATAAGAGTTCACCTCAATTTCTTATAAAGTACGCCTTTCCCATGGAAAAAAACGATTCCGTTTGCTCTAAAACGTTGTAAACATACGTATTACAACAGTTCTGTACCTGAAAGCAGCCTAGAACTTATTACACCGAGGGTTTCTTATAGTTCCCCATGAGACTTAGTGAAAACTTAGCCCCACAATAAGAGTTCACCTTAATTTTTTATAAAGTACGCTTTTGACATGGAATAAAACGATTCCGTTTGCTGTGATACGTTGTAAACATACGTATTACACCAGTTCTGTCCACGGGAAGATTCTAGAACTTGTTACACCGAGGGTTTTTTATAGTTCCTCATGAAACTTAGTGAAAACTTAGTCCCGCAATAAGAGTTCACCTCAATTTCTTATAAAGTACGCCTTCCGCATAGAATAAAACGATTCCGTTTGCACTAAAACGTTGTAAACATACGTATTACATCAGTTCTGTACATGGGAGCAGCCTAGAAATTATTACATTGATGGTTTCTTATAGTTCCCCATGAAACTTATTGAAAACTTAGCCCTGCAATAAGAGTTCACCTCAATTTCTTATAAAGTACGCCTTCCGCATAGAATAAAACGATTCCGTTTGCACTAAAAGGTTGTAAACATACGTATTACATCAGTTCTGTACATGGGAGCAGCCTAGAACTTATTACACCGAGGTTTTCTTATAGCTCCCCATGAAATTTAGTGTAAACTTAGCTTCGCAATAAGAGTTCACCTCCATGTCTTATAAAAATATGTCTTTCTCATGGAATAAAACGCTTCCGTTTGCTCTAAAACGTTGTAAACATATGTATTACAATAGTTCTGTCCATGGGAACAGCCTAAAACTTATTACACCGAGGGTGTCTGATAGTTCCCCATGAAATTTAGTGAAAACTAAGCCCCGCAGTAAGACTTCACCTTAATTTCTTATAAAGTACGCCTTTCGCATAGAATAAAACGATTCCGTTTGCACTAAAACGTTGTAAACATACGTATTACAACAGTTCTGTACATGGGAGCAGCCTAGAACTTATTACACTGATGGTTTCTTATAGTTCCCCATGAAACTTAGTGAAAACTCAGCCCTGCAATAAGAGTTCACCTCAATTTTTTTAAAGTTCACCTTCTAAATGGAATAAAGCGATTCCGTTTGCTCTAAAACGTTGTAACGTACGAATTACAACAGTTCTGTACCTGGGAGCAGCCTAGAACTTATTACACCGAGGGTTTCTTATAGTTCCCCATGAAACTTAGTTAAAACTAAGCCCCGCAATAAGAGTTCAGCTCAATTTCTTATAAAGTACGCCTTTCGCATAGAATAAAACGAGTCCGTTTGCACTAAAACGTTGTAAACATACGTATTACAACAGTTCTGTACATGGGAGCAGCCTAGAACTTATTACACCGAGGGTTTCTTATAGTTCCCCATGAGACTTAGTGAAAACTTAGCCCCACAATAAGAGTTCACCTTAATTTCTTATAAAGTACGCTTTTGGCATGGAATAAAACGATTCTGTTTTCTCTGATACGTTGTAAAAATACGTATTACACCAGTTCTGTCCATGGGAACAGCCTTAAACTTATTACACCGAGGGTTTTTTATAGTTCCCAATGAAACTTAGTGAAAACTTAGCCCCAGAATAAGAGTTCACCTCAATTTCTTATAAAGTACGCCTTTCCTATGGAAAAAAACGATTCCGTTTGCTCTAAAACGTTGTAAACATACGTATTACAACAGTTCTGTACCTGAAAGCAGCCTAGAACTTATTACACCGAGGGTTTCTTATAGTTCCCCATGAGACTTAGTGAAAACTTAGCCCCACAATAAGAGTTCACCTTAATTTTTTATAAAGTACGCTTTTGACATGGAATAAAACGATTCCGTTTGAGGTGATACGTTGTAAACATACGTATTACACCAGTTCTGTCCACGGGAAGATTCTAGAACTTGTTACACCGAGGGTTTTTTATAGTTCCTCATGAAACTTAGTGAAAACTTAGCCCGGCAATAAGAGTTCACCTCAATTTCTTATAAAGTACGCCTTCCGCATAGAATAAAACGGTTCCGTTTGCACTAAAACGTTGTAAACATACGTATTACATCAGTTCTGTACATGGGAGCAGCCTAGAACTTATTACACTGATGGTTTCTTATAGTTCCCCATGAAACTTATTGAAAACTTAGCCCTGCAATAAGAGTTCACCTCAATTTTTTTAAAGTTCGCCTTTTGGATGGAATAAAGCGATTCCGTTTGCTCTAAAACGTTGTAACGTACAAATTACAACAGTTCTGTACCTGGGAGCAGCCTAGAACTTATTACACCGAGGGTTTCTTATAGCTCCCCATGAAATTTAGTGTAAACTTAGCTTCGCAATAAGAGTTCACCTCAATTTTTTTTAAGTTCGCCTTTCTGATGGAATAAAACGATTCCGTTTGCTCTAAAACGTTGTAAACATACGTATTACAAAAGTTCTCTACCTGGGAGCAGCCTAGAACTTATTACACCGAGGGTTTCTTATAGTTCCCCATGAGACTTAGTGAAACCTTAGCCCCACAATAAGAGTTCACCTCAATTTCTTATAAAGTACGCCTTTCACATGGAATAAAACGATTCTGTTAGCTCTAAAACGTGGTAATCATTCGTATTACAACAGTTCTGTCCATGGGAACAGCCTAGAACTTATTACACCGAGGGTTTCTTATAGTTCCCTATGAAACTTAGTGAAAACTTAGCCCTGCAATAAGAGTCTACCTCCATTTTTTTAAAGTTTGCCTTTCGGGTGGAATAAAACGATTCCGTTTGCTCTAAAACGTTGTAAACATACGTATTACAACATTTCTGTACCTGGGAGCAGCCTAGAACTTATTAAACCGAGGGTTTCTTATAGTTCCCCATAAGACTTAGTGAAAACTAAGCCCCGCAATAAGAGTTCACCACAATTTCTTATAAAGTACGCCTTCCGCATAGAATAAAACGATTCCGTTTGCACTAAAACGTTGTAAACATACGTATTACATCAGTTCTGTACATGGGAGCAGCCTAGAACTTATTACACCGAGGGTTTCTTATAGCTCCCCATGAAATTTAGTGTAAACTTAGCTTCGCAATAAGAGTTCACCTCAATTTTTTTAAAGTTCACCTTCTAAATGGAATAAAGCGATTCCGTTTGCTCTAAAACGTTGTAACGTACGAATTACAACAGTTCTGTACCTGGGAGCAGCCTAGAACTTATTACACCGAGGGTTTCTTATAGTTCCCCATGAAACTTAGTTAAAACTAAGCCCCGCAATAAGAGTTCAGCTCAATTTCTTATAAAGTACGCCTTTCGCATAGAATAAAACGAGTCCGTTTCCACTAAAACGTTGTAAACATACGTATTACAACAGTTCTGTACATGGGAGCAGCCTAGAACTTATTACACTGATGGTTTCTTATAGTTCCCCATGAAACTTAGTGAAAACTCAGCCCTGCAATAAGAGTTCACCTCAATTTTTTTAAAGTTCACCTTCTAAATGGAATAAAGCGATTCCGTTTGCTCTAAAACGTTGTAACGTACGAATTACAACAGTTCTGTACCTGGGAGCAGCCTAGAACTTATTAAACCGAGGGTTTCTTATAGTTCCCCATGAAACTTAGTTAAAACTAAGCCCCGCAATAAGAGTTCAGCTCAATTTCTTATCAAGTACGCCTTTCGCATAGAATAAAACGAGTCCGTTTGCACTAAAACGTTGTAAACATACGTATTACAACAGTTCTGTACATGGGAGCAGCCTAGAACTTATTACACCGAAGGTTTCTTATAGTTCCCCATGAGACTTAGTGAAAACTTAGCCCCACAATAAGAGTTCACCTTAATTTCTTATAAAGTACGCTTTTGGCATGGAATAAAACGATTCCGTTTTCTCTGATACGTCCTAAAAATACGTATTACACCAGTTCTGTCCATGGGAACAGCCTTAAACTTATTACACCGAGGGTTTTTTATAGTTCCCAATGACACTTAGTGAAAACTTAGCCCCAGAATAAGAGTTCACCTCAATTTCTTATAAAGTACGCCTTTCCTATGGAAAAAAACGATTCCGTTTGCTCTAAAACGTTGTAAACATACGTATTACAACAGTTCTGTACCTCGGAGCAGCCTAGAACTTATTACACCGAGGGTTTCTTATAGTTCCCCATGAAACTTAGTGAAAACTTAGCCCTGCAATAAGAGTTCACCTCAATTTTTTTTAAGTTCGCCTTTCTGATGGAATAAAACGATTCCGTTTGCTCTAAAATGTTGTAAACATACGTATTACAAAAGTTCTCTACCTGGGAGCAGCCTAGAACTTATTACACCGAGGGTTTCTTATAGTTCCCCATGATACTTAGCGAAACCTTAGCACCAGAATAAGAGTTCACCTTAATTTTTTATAAAGTACGCTTTTGGCATGGAATAAAACGATTCCGTTTGCTGTAATACGTTGTAAACAAATGTATTACACCAGTTCTGTCCATGGGAACAGTTTAGAACTTATTACAGCGAGGGTTGTTTATAAATCCCCATGAAACTTGGTGAATACTTAGCCCCGCAATAAGAGTTCACCTCAATTTCTTATAAAGTACGCCTTTCATATGGAATAAAACGATTCTGTTAGCTCTAAAACGTGGTAAACATTCGTATTACAACAGTTCTGTCCATGGGAACAGCCTAGAACTTATTACACCGAGGGTTTCTTATAGTTCCCAATGAAATTTAGTAAAAACTTAGCTCCGCAATAAGAGTTCACCTCAATGTCTTATAAAAATCTGTCTTTCTCATGGAATAAAAGGCTTCCGTTTGCTCTAAAACGTTGTAAACATATGTATTACAATAGTTCTGTCCATGGGAACAGCCTAGAGCTTCTTACAGCGAGGGTGTCTTATAGTTCCCCATGAAACTTAATGAAAACTTAGCCTCACAATAAAAGTTCACCTTAATTTTTTATAAAGTACGCTTTTGGCATGGAATAAAACGATTCCGTTTGCTGTAATACGTTGTAAACAAATGTATTACACCAGTTCTGTCCATGGGAACAGTTTAGAACTTATTACAGCGAGGGTTGTTTATAGTTCCCCATGAAACTTAGTGAAAACTTAGCCCCGCAATAAGAGTTCACCTCAATTTCTTATAAAGTACGCCTTTCGCATAGAATAAAACAATTCCGTTTGCACTAAAACGTTGTAAACATACGTATTACAACAGTTCTGTACAAGGGAGCAGCCTAGAACTTATTACACTGATGGTTTCCTATAGTTCCCCATGAAACTTATTGAAAACTTAGCCCTGCAATAAGAGTTCACCTCAATTTTTTTAAAGTTCGCCTTTCGGATGGAATAAAACGATTCCGTTTGCTCTAAAACGTTGTAAACATACGTATTACAACAGTTCTGTACCTGGGAGCAGCCTAGAACTTATTAAACCGAGGGTTTCTTATAGTTCCCCATGAGACTGAGTGAAAACTTAGCCCCAGAATAAGAGTTCACCTCAATTTCTTATAAAGTACTTCTTTCGCATGGAAAAAAACGATTCCGTTTGCTCTAAAACGTTGTAAACATACGTATTACAACAGTTCTGTACCTGAAAGCAGCCTAGAACTTATTACACCGAGGGTTTCTTATAGTTCCCCATGAGACTTAGTGAAAACTTAGCCCCACAATATAAGTTCACCTTAATTTTTTATAAAGTACGCTTTTGGCATGGAATAAAACGATTCCGTTTGCTGTGATACGTTGTAAACATACGTATTACACCAGTTCTGTCCATGGGAAGAGCCTAGAACTTGTTACACCGAGGCTTTTTTATAGTTCCCCATGAAACTTAGTGAAAACTTAGCCCCGCAATAAGAGTTCACCTCAATTTCTTATAAAGTAAGCCTTTCGCATAGAATAAAACGATTCCGTTTGCACTAAAACGTTGTAAACATACGTATTACAACAGTTCTGTACAAGGGAGCAGCCTAGAACTTATTACACTGATGGTTTCTTATAGTTCCCCATGAAACTTATTGAAAACTTAGCCCTGCAATAAGAGTTCACCTCAATTTTTTTAAAGTTCGCCTTTCGGATGGAATAAAGCGATTCCATTTGCTCTAAAACGTTGTAACGTACGAATTACAACAGTTCTGTACCTGGGAGCAGCCTAGAACTTATTACACCGAGGGTTTCTTATAGCTCCCCATGAAATTTAGTGTAAACTTAGCTTCGCAATAAGAGTTCACCTCCATTTCTTATAAAAATATGTCTTTCTCATGGAATACAACGCTTCCGTTTGCTCTAAAACGTTGTAAACATATGTATTACAATAGTTCTGTCCATGGGAACAGCCTAGAACTTATTACACTGAGGGTGTCTTATAGTTCCCCATGAAATTTAGTGAAAACTAAGCCCCGCAATAAGACTTCACCTTAATTTCTTTTAAAGTACGCCTTTCGCATAGAATAAAACGATTCCGTTTGCACTAAAACGTTGTAAACATACGTATTTCAATAGTTCTGTACATGGGAGCAGCCTAGAACTTATTACACAGATGGTTTCTTATAGTTGCCCATGAAACTTAGTGAAAATTTAGCCCTGCAATAAGAGTTCACCTCAATTTTTTTAATGGTCGCCTTTCGGATGGAATAAAACGCTTCCTTTTGCTCTAAAACGTTGTTAACAAATGTATTACAATAGTTCTGTCCATGGGAACAGCCTAGAACTTATTACACCGAGGGTGTCTTATAGTTCCCCATGAAACTTAGTAAAAACTAAGCCCCGCAATAAGAGTTCACCTCAATTTCTTATAAAGTACGCCTTTCGCATAGAATAAAACGATTCCGTTTGCACTAAAACGTTGTAAACATAAGTATTACAACAGTTCTGTACATGGGAGCAGCCTAGAACTTATTACACTGATGGTTTCTTATAGTTCCCTATGAAACTTAGTGAAAACTTAGCCCTGCAATAACAGTCTACCTGAATTTTTTAAAGTTCGCCTTTCGGATGGAATAAAACGATTCTGTTTGCTCTAAAACGTTGTAAACATACGTATTACAACAGTTCTGTACCTCGGAGCAGCCTAGAACTTATTACACCGAGGGTTTCTTATATTTTTCCATGAAACTTAGTGAAAATTTAGCCCTGCAATAAGAGTTCACCTCAATTTTTTTAAAGTTCGCCTTTCATTTGGAAAAAAAACGATTCTGTTTGCTCTAAAAGGTTGTAAACATACGTATTACAACACTTCTGTACCTGGGAGCAGCCTAGAACTTATTACACCGAGGGTTTCTTATACTTCCCCATGAGACTTAGTGAAACCTTAGCACCAAAATAAGAGTTAACCTCAATTTCTTATAAAGTACGCCTTTCACATTGAATAAAACGATTCTGTTAGCTCTAAAACATTTTAAACATTCGTATTACAACAGTTCTGTCCATGGGAACAGCCTAGAACTTATTACACCGAGGGTTTCTTATAGTTCCTCATGAAATTTAGTGTAAACTTAGGTTCGCAAGAAGAGTTCACCTCAATGTCTTAAAAAAATCTGTTTTTCTCATGGAATAAAACGCTTCCGTTTGCTCTAAAACGTTGTAAACATATGTATTACAATAGTTCTGTCCATAGGAACAGCCTAGAACTTATTACACCGAGGGTGTCATATAGTTCCCCATGAAACTTAGTGAAAACTAAGCCCCGCAATAAGACTTCACCTCAATTTCTTATAAAGTACGCCTTTCGCATAGAATAAAACGATTCCGTTTGCACTAAAACGTTGTAAACATACGTATTACAACAGTTCTGTACTTGGGAGCAGCCTACAACTTATTACATTGATTGTTTCTTATAGTTCCCCATGAAACTTAGTGAAAACTTAGCCCTGCAATAAGAGTTCACCTCAATTTCTTATAAAGTACGCCTTTCACATGGAATAAAACGATTCTGTTAGCTCTAAAACGTGGTAAACATTCGTATTACAACAGTTCTGTCCATGGGAACAGCCTAGAACTTATTACACCGAGGGTTTCTTATAGCTCCCCATGAAATTTAGTGTAAACTTAGCTTCGCAATAAGAGTTCACCTTCATTTCTTATAAAAATATGTCTTTCTCATGGAATAAAACAATTCTGTTAGCTTTTAAACGTGGTAAACATTCGTATTACAACAGTTCTGTCAATGGGAACAGCCTAGAACTTATTACACCGAGGGTATCTTATAGTTCCCCATGAAATTTAATGTAAACTTAGCTTCGCAATAAGAGCTCAGTTCAATGTCTTATAAAAATCTGTCTTTCTCATGGAATATAACGCTTCCGTTTGCTCTAAAATGTTGTAAACATATGTATTACAATTGTTCTGCCCATGGGAAAAGCCTAGAACTTATTACACCGAGGGTGTCTTATAGTTCCCCATGAAACTTAGTAAAAACTTAGCCTTACAATAAAAGTTCACCTTAATTTTTTATAAAGTACGCTTTTGGCATGTAATAAAACGATTCCGTTTGCTGTAATACGTTGTAAACATTTGTATTACACCAGTTCTGTCCATGGGAATAGCCTAGAACTTATTACATCGAGGGTTTTTTATAGTTCCCCATGAAACTTAGTGAAAACTTAGCCCTGCAATAAGAGTTCACCTTAATTTCTTATAAGGTACACTTTTGGCATGGAATAAAACGATTCCGTTTTCTGTGATACGTTTTAAAAATACGTATTACACCGGTTCTGTCCATGGGAACAGCCTTAAACTTATTACACCGAGGGTTTTTTATAGTTCCCAATGAAACTTAGTGAAAACTTAGCCCCAGAATAAGAGTTCACCTCAATTTCTTATAAAGTACGCCTTTCCCATGGAAAAAAACGATTTCGTTTGCTCTAAAACGTTGTAAACATACGTATTACAACAGTTCTGTACCTGAAAGCAGCCTAGAACTTATTACACCGAGGGTTTCTTATAGTTCCCCATGAGACTTAGTGAAAACTTAGCCCCACAATAAGAGTTCACCTTAATTTTTTATAAAGTACGCTTTTGACATGGAATAAAACGATTCCGTTTGCTGTGATACGTTGTAAACATACGTATTACACCAGTTCTGTCCACGGGAAGATTCTAGAACTTGTTACACCGAGGGTTTTTTATAGTTCCTCATGAAACTTAGTGAAAACTTAGTCCCGCAATAAGAGTTCACCTCAATTTCTTATAAAGTACGCCTTCCGCATAGAATAAAACGATTCCGTTTGCACTAAAACGTTGTAAACATACGTATTACATCAGTTCTGTAATATGGGAGCAGCCTAGAACTTATTACACTGATGGTTTCTTATAGTTCCCCATGAAACTTATTGAAAACTTAGCCCTGCAATAAGAGTTCACCTCAATTTCTTATAAAGTACGCCTTCCGCATAGAATAAAACGATTCCGTTTGCACTAAAAGGTTGTAAACATACGTATTACATCAGTTCTGTACATGGGAGCAGCCTAGAACTTATTACACCGAGGTTTTCTTATAGCTCCCCATGAAATTTAGTGTAAACTTAGCTTCGCAATAAGAGTTCACCTCCATGTCTTATAAAAATATGTCTTTCTCATGGAATAAAACGCTTCCGTTTGCTCTAAAACGTTGTAAACATATGTATTACAATAGTTCTGTCCATGGGAACAGCCTAAAACTTATTACACCGAGGGTGTCTGATAGTTCCCCATGAAATTTAGTGAAAACTAAGCCCCGCAGTAAGACTTCACCTTAATTTCTTATAAAGTACGCCTTTCGCATAGAATAAAACGATTCCGTTTGCACTAAAACGTTGTAAACATACGTATTACAACAGTTCTGTACATGGGAGCAGCCTAGAACTTATTACACTGATGGTTTCTTATAGTTCCCCATGAAACTTAGTGAAAACTCAGCCCTGCAATAAGAGTTCACCTCAATTTTTTTAAAGTTCAACTTGTAAATGGAATAAAGCGATTCCGTTTGCTCTAAAACGTTGTAACGTACGAATTACAACAGTTCTGTACCTGGGAGCAGCCTAGAACTTATTACACCGAGGGTTTCTTATAGTTCCCCATGAAACTTAGTTAAAACTAAGCCCCGCAATAAGAGTTCAGCTCAATTTCTTATAAAGTACGCCTTTCGCATAGAATAAAACGAGTCCGTTTGCACTAAAACGTTGTAAACATACGTATTACAACAGTTCTGTACATGGGAGCAGCCTAGAACTTATTACACCGAGGGTTTCTTATAGTTCTCCATGAGACTTAGTGAAAACTTAGCCCCACAATAAGAGTTCACCTTAATTTCTTATAAAGTACGCTTTTGGCATGGAATAAAACGATTCCGTTTTCTCTGATACGTTGTAAAAATACGTATTACACCAGTTCTGTCCATGGGAACAGCCTTAAACTTATTACACCGAGGGTTTTTTATAGTTCCCAATGAAACTTAGTGAAAACTTAGCCCGGCAATAAGAGTTCACCTCAATTTCTTATAAAGTACGCCTTCCGCATAGAATAAAACGGTTCCGTTTGCACTAAAACGTTGTAAACATACGTATTACATCAGTTCTGTACATGGGAGCAGCCTAGAACTTATTACACTGATGGTTTCTTATAGTTCCCCATGAAACTTATTGAAAACTTAGCCCTGCAATAAGAGTTCACCTCAATTTTTTTAAAGTTCGCCTTTTGGATGGAATAAAGCGATTCCGTTTGCTCTAAAACGTTGTAACGTACAAATTACAACAGTTCTGTACCTGGGAGCAGCCTAGAACTTATTACACCGAGGGTTTCTTATAGCTCCCCATGAAATTTAGTGTAAACTTAGCTTCGCAATATAAGTTCACCTCAATTTTTTTTAAGTTCGCCTTTCTGATGGAATAAAACGATTCCGTTTGCTCTAAAACGTTGTAAACATACGTATTACAAAAGTTCTCTACCTGGGAGCAGCCTAGAACTTATTACACCGAGGGTTTCTTATAGTTCCCCATGAGACTTAGTGAAACCTTAGCCCCACAATAAGAGTTCACCTCAATTTCTTATAAAGTACGCCTTTCACATGGAATAAAACGATTCTGTTAGCTCTAAAACGTGGTAATCATTCGTATTACAACAGTTCTGTCCATGGGAACAGCCTAGAACTTATTACACCGAGGGTTTCTTATAGTTCCCTATGAAACTTAGTGAAAACTTAGCCCTGCAATAAGAGTCTACCTCCATTTTTTTAAAGTTCGCCTTTCGGATGGAATAAAACGATTCTGTTTGCTCTAAAACGTTGTAAACATACGTATTACAACAGTTCTGTACCTCAGAGCAGCCTAAAACTTATTACACCGAGGGTTTTTTATAGTTCCCCATGAAATTTAGTAAAAACTTAGCTTCGCAATAAGAGTTCACCTCAATGTCTTATAAAAATCTGTCTTTCTCATGGAATAAAAGGCTTCCGTTTGCTCTAAAACGTTGTAAACATATGTATTATAATAGTTCTGTCCATGGGAACAGCCTAGAACTTATTACAGCGAGGGTGTCTTATAGTTCCCCATGAAACTAAGTGAAAACTTAGCCCCAGAATAAGTGTTCACCTCAATTTCTTATAAAGTACGCCTTTCGCATAGAATAAAAAATTCCGTTTGCACTAAAACGTTGTAAACATACGTATTACAACAGTTCTGTACATGGGAGCAGCCTAGAACTTATTACACTGATGGTTTCTTATAGTTCCCTATGAAACTTAGTGAAAACTTAGTCCTGCAATAAGAGTCTACCTCCAATTTTTTAAAGTTCGCCTTTCGGATGGAATAAAACGATTCCGTTTGCTCTAAAACGTTGTAAACATACGTATTACAACAGTTCTGTACCTCGGAGCAGCCTAAAACTTATTACACCGAGGGTTTTTTATAGTTCCCCATGAAACTTAGTGAAAACTTAGCCTTGCAATAAGAGTTCACCTCAATTTTTTTTAAGTTCGTCTTTCTGATGGAATAAAACGATTCCGTTTGCTCTAAAACGTTGTAAACATACGTATTACAAAAGTTCTCTACCTGGGAGCAGCCTAGAACTTATTACACCGAGGGTTTCTTATAGTTCCCCATGAGACTTAGTGAAACCTTAGCCGCACAATAAGAGTTCACCTCAATTTCTTATAAAGTACGCCTTTCACATGGAATAAAACGATTCTGTTAGCTCTAAAACGTGGTAAACATTGGTATTACAACAGTTCTGTCCATGGGAACAGCCTAGAACTTATTACACCGAGGGTTTCTTATAGTTCCCAATGAAATTTAGTAAAAACTTAGCTTCGCAATAAGAGTTCACCTCAATGTCTTATAAAAATCTGTCTTTCTCATGGAATAAAAGGCTTCCGTTTGCTCTAAAACGTTGTAAACATATGTATTATAATAGTTCTGTCCATGGGAACAGCCTAGAACTTATTACAGCGAGGGTGTCTTATAGTTCCCCATGAAACTTAATGAAAACTTAGCCTCACAATAAAAGTTCACCTTAATTTTTTATAAAGTACGCTTTTGGCATGGAATAAAACGATTCCGTTTGCTGTAATACGTTGTAAACAAATGTATTACACCAGTTCTGTCCATGGGAACAGTTTTGAACTTATTACAGCGAGGGTTGTTTATAGTTCCCCATGAAACTTAGTGAAAACTTAGCCCCGCAATAAGGGTTCACCTCAATTTCTAATAAAGTACGCCTTTCGCATAGAATAAAACGATTCCGTTTGCACTAAAACGTTGTAAACATACGTATTACAACAGTTCTGTACATGGGAGCAGCCTATAACTTATCACACTGATGGTTTCTTATAGTTCCCCATCAAACTTACCGAAAACTTAGCCCTGCAATAAGAGTTCACCTCAATTTTTTATAAAGTACGCTTTTGGCATGGAATAACACGAATCCGTTTGCTGTAATAAGTTGTAAACATACGTATTACACCAGTTCTGTCCATGGGAACAGCCTAAAACTTATTACACCGAGGGTTTTTTATAGTTCCCCATGAAACTTAGTGAAAACTTAGCCCCAGAATAAGAGTTCACCTCAATTTCTTATAAAGTACTTCTTTCGCATGGAAAAAAACGATTCCGTTTCCTCTAAAACGTTGTAAACATACGTATTACAACAGTTCTGTACCTGAAAGCAGCCTAGAACTTATTACACCGAGGGTTTCTTATAGTTCCCCATGAGACTTAGTGAAAACTTAGCCCCACAATAAGAGTTCACCTTAATTCTTTATAAAGTACGCATTTGGCATGGAATAAAACGATTCCGTTTGCTGTGATACGTTGTAAACATACGTATTACACCAGTTCTGTCCATGGGAAGAGCCTAGAACTTGTTACACCGAGGGTTTTTTATAGTTCCCCATGAAACTTAGTGAAAAGTTAGCCCCGCAATAAGAGTTCACCTCAATTTCTTATAAAGTAAGCCTTTCGCATAGAATAAAACGATTCCGTTTGCACTAAAACGTTGTAAACATACGTATTACAACAGTTCTGTACATGGGAGCAGCCTAGAACTTATTACACTGATGGTTTCTTATAGTTCCCCATGAAACTTATTGAAAACTTAGCCCTGCAATAAGAGTTCACCTCAATTTTTCTAAAGTTCGCCTTTTGGATGGAATAAAGCGATTCCATTTGCTCTAAAACGTTGTAACATACGAATTACAACAGCTCTGTACCTGAGAGCAGCCTAGAACTTATTACACCGAGGGTTTCTTATAGCTCCGCATGAAATTTAGTGTAAACTTAGCTTCGCAATAAGAGTTCACCTCCATTTCTTATAAAAATATGTCTTTCTCATGGAATAAAACGCTTCCGTTCGCTCTAAAACGTTGTAAACATATGTATTACAATAGTTCTGTCCATGGGAACAGCCTAGAACTTATTACACTGAGGGTGTCTTATAGTTCCCCATGAAATTTAGTGAAAACTAAGCCCCGCAATAAGAGTCTAACTCCATTTTTTCAAAGTTCGCCTTTCGGATGGAATAAAACGATTCCCTTTGCTCTAAAACGTTGTAAACATACGTATTACAACAGTTCTGTACCTGGGAGCAGCCTAGAACTTATTAAACCGAGGGTTTCTTATAGTTCCCCATGAGACTGAGTGAAAACTTAGCCCCAGAATAAGAGTTCACCTCAATTTCTTATAAAGTACTTCTTTCGCATGGAAAAAAACGATTCCGTTTGCTCTAAAACGTTGTAAACATACGTATTACAACAGTTCTGTACCTGAAAGCAGCCTAGAACTTATTACACCGAGGGTTTCTTATAGTTCCCCATGAGACTTAGTGAAAACTTAGCCCCACAATATAAGTTCACCTTAATTTTTTATAAAGTACGCTTTTGGCATGGAATAAAACGATTCCGTTTGCTGTGATACGTTGTAAACATACGTATTACACCAGTTCTGTCCATGGGAAGAGCCTAGAACTTGTTACACCGAGGCTTTTTTATAGTTCCCCATGAAACTTAGTGAAAACTTAGCCCCGCAATAAGAGTTCACCTCAATTTCTTATAAAGTAAGCCTTTCGCATAGAATAAAACGATTCCGTTTGCACTAAAACGTTGTAAACATACGTATTACAACAGTTCTGTACCTGAAAGCAGCCTAGAACTTATTACACCGAGGGTTTCTTATAGTTCCCCATGAGACTTAGTGAAAACTTAGCCCCACAATATAAGTTCACCTTAATTTTTTATAAAGTACGCTTTTGGCATGGAATAAAACGATTCCGTTTGCTGTGATACGTTGTAAACATACGTATTACAACAGTTCTGTACCTCGGAGCAGCCTAGAACTTATTACACCGAGGGTTTCTTATAGTTCCCCATGAAACTTAGTGAAAACTTAGCCCTGCAATAAGAGTTCACCTCAATTTTTTTTAAGTTCGCCTTTCTGATGGAATAAACGATTCCGTTTGCTCTAAAACGTTGTAAACATACGTATTACAAAAGTTCTCTACCTGGGAGCAGCCTAGAACTTATTACACCGAGGGTTTCTTATAGTTCCCCATGAGACTTAGCGAAACCTTAGCACCAGAATAAGAGTTCACCTTAATTTTTTATAAAGTACGCTTTTGGCATGGAATAAAACGATTCCGTTTGCTGTAATACGTTGTAAACAAATGTATTACACCAGTTCTGTCCATGGGAACAGTTTAGAACTTATTACAGCGAGGGTTGTTTATAAATCCCCATGAAACTTAGTGAAAACTTAGCCCGGCAATAAGAGTTCACCTCAATTTCTTATAAAGTACGCCTTTCATATGGAATAAAACGATTCTGTTAACTCTAAAACGTGGTAAACATTCGTATTACAACAGTTCTGTCCATGGGAACAGCCTAGAACTTATTACACCGAGGGTTTCTTATAGTTCCCAATGAAATTTAGTAAAAACTTAGCTCCGCAATAAGAGTTCACCTCAATGTCTTATAAAAATCTGTCTTTCTCATGGAATAAAAGGCTTCCGTTTGCTCTAAAACGTTGTAAACATATGTATTACAATAGTTCTGTCCATTGGAACAGCCTAGAGCTTATTACAGCGAGGGTGTCTTATAGTTCCCCATGAAACTTAATGAAAACTTAGCCTCACAATAAAAGTTCACCTTAATTTTTTATAAAGTACGCTTTTGGCATGGAATAAAACGATTCCGTTTGCTGTAATACGTTGTAAACAAATGTATTACACCAGTTCTGTCCATGGGAACAGTTTAGAACTTATTACAGCGAGGGTTGTTTATAGTTCCCCATGAAACTTAGTGAAAACTTAGCCCCGCAATAAGAGTTCACCTCAATTTCTTATAAAGTACGCCTTTCGCATAGAATAAAACAATTCCGTTTGCACTAAAACGTTGTAAACATACGTATTACAACAGTTCTGTACATGGGAGCAGCCTATAACTTATTACACTGATGGTTTCTTATAGTTCCCCATCAAACTTACCGAAAACTTAGCCCTGCAATAAGAGTTCACCTCAATTTTTTTAAAGTTCGCCTTTCGGATGGAATAAAACGATTCCCTTTGCTCTAAAACGTTGTAAACATACGTATTACAACAGTTCTGTACCTGGGAGCAGCCTAGAACTTATTAAACCGAGGGTTTCTTATAGTTCCCCATGAGACTGAGTGAAAACTTAGCCCCAGAATAAGAGTTCACCTCAATTTCTTATAAAGTACTTCTTTCGCATGGAAAAAAACGATTCCGTTTGCTCTAAAACGTTGTAAACATACGTATTACAACAGTTCTGTACCTGAAAGCAGCCTAGAACTTATTACACCGAGGGTTTCTTATAGTTCCCCATGAGACTTAGTGAAAACTTAGCCCCACAATATAAGTTCACCTTAATTTTTTATAAAGTACGCTTTTGGCATGGAATAAAACGATTCCGTTTGCTGTGATACGTTGTAAACATACGTATTACACCAGTTCTGTCCATGGGAAGAGCCTAGAACTTGTTACACCGAGGCTTTTTTATAGTTCCCCATGAAACTTAGTGAAAACTTAGCCCCGCAATAAGAGTTCACCTCAATTTCTTATAAAGTAAGCCTTTCGCATAGAATAAAACGATTCCGTTTGCACTAAAACGTTGTAAACATACGTATTACAACAGTTCTGTACAAGGGAGCAGCCTAGAACTTATTACACTGATGGTTTCTTATAGTTCCCCATGAAACTTATTGAAAACTTAGCCCTGCAATAAGAGTTCACCTCAATTTTTTTAAAGTTCGCCTTTCGGATGGAATAAAGCGATTCCATTTGCTCTAAAACGTTGTAACGTACGAATTACAACAGTTCTGTACCTGGGAGCAGCCTAGAACTTATTACACCGAGGGTTTCTTATATCTCCCCATGAAATTAGGTGTAAACTTAGCTTCGCAATAAGAGTTCACCTCCATTTTTTATAAAAATATGTGTTTCTCATGGAATAAAACGCTTCCGTTCGCTCTAAAACGTTGTAAACATATGTATTACAATAGTTCTGTCCATGGGAACAGCCTAGAACTTATTACACTGAGGGTGTCTTATAGTTCCCCATGAAATTTAGTGAAAACTAAGCCCCGCAATAAGACTTCACCTTAATTTCTTTTAAAGTACGCCTTTCGCATAGAATAAAACGATTCCGTTTGCACTAAAACGTTGTAAACATACGTATTTCAATAGTTCTGTACATGGGAGCAGCCTAGAACTTATTACACAGATGGTTTCTTATAGTTGCCCATGAAACTTAGTGAAAATTTAGCCCTGCAATAAGAGTTCACCTCAATTTTTTTAATGGTCGCCTTTCGGATGGAATAAAACGCTTCCTTTTGCTCTAAAACGTTGTTAACAAATGTATTACAATAGTTCTGTCCATGGGAACAGCCTAGAACTTATTACACCGAGGGTTTCTTATAGTTCCTCATGAAATTTAGTGTAAACTTTGGTTCGCAAGAAGAGTTCACCTCAATGTCTTATAAAAATCTGTTTTTCTCATGGAATAAAACGCTTCCGTTTGCTCTAAAACGTTGTAAACATATGTATTACAATAGTTCTGTCCATAGGAACAGCCTAGAACTTATTACACCGAGGGTGTCATATAGTTCCCCATGAAACTTAGTGAAAACTAAGCCCCGCAATAAGACTTCACCTCAATTTCTTATAAAGTACGCCTTTCGCATAGAATAAAACGATTCCGTTTGCACTAAAACGTTGTAAACATACGTATTACAACAGTTCTGTACTTGGGAGCAGCCTACAACTTATTACATTGATTGTTTCTTATAGTTCCCCATGAAACTTAGTGAAAACTTAGCCCTGCAATAAGAGTTCACCTCAATTTCTTATAAAGTACGCCTTTCACATGGAATAAAACGATTCTGTTAGCTCTAAAACGTGGTAAACATTCGTATTACAACAGTTCTGTCCATGGGAACAGCCTAGAACTTATTACACCGAGGGTTTCTTATAGCTCCCCATGAAATTTAGTGTAAACTTAGCTTCGCAATAAGAGTTCACCTTCATTTCTTATAAAAATATGTCTTTCTCATGGAATAAAACGCTTCCGTTTGCTCTAAAACGTTGTAAACATATGTATTACAATAGTTCTGTCCATAGGAACAGCCTAGAACTTATTACACCGAGGGTGTCTTATAGTTCCCCATGAAACTTAGTGAAAACTAAGCCCCGCAATAAGACCTCACCTCAATTTCTTATAAAGTACGCCTTTCGCATAGAATAAAACGATTCCGTTTGCACTAAAACGTTGTAAACATACGTATTACAACAGTTCTGTACTTGGGAGCAGCCTACAACTTATTACATTGATGGTTTCTTATAGTTCCCCATGAAACTTAGTGAAAACTTAGCCCTGCAATAAGAGTTCACCTCAATTTCTTATAAAGTACGCCTTTCACATGGAATAAAACGATTCTGTTAGCTCTAAAACGTGGTAAACATTCGTATTACAACAGTTTTGTCCATGGGAACAGCCTAGAACTTATTACACCGAGGGTTTCTTATAGTTCCCCATGAAATTTAGTGTAAACTTAGCTTCGCAATAAGAGTTCACCTCAATGTCTTATAAAAATCTGTCTTTCTCATGGAATAAAAGGCTTCCGTTTGCTCTAAAACGTTGTAAACATATGTATTACAATAAATCTGTCCATGGGAACAGCCTAGAACTTATTAAAACGAGGATGTCTTATAGTTCCCAATGAAACTTAGTGAAAACTTAGCCTCACAATAAAAGTTCACCTTAATTTTTTATAAAGTACGTTTTTGGCATGGAATAAAACGACTCGGTTTGCTGTAATACGTTGTAAACAAATGTATTACACCTGTTCTGTCCATGGGAACAGTCTAGAACTTATTACAGCGAGGGTTGTTTATAGTTCCCCATGAAACTTAGTGAAAACTTAGCCCTGCAATAAGAGTTCACCTCAATTTTTTTAAAGTTCGCCTTTCGGATGGAATAAAACGATTCCGTTTGCTCTAAAACGTTGTAAACATACGTATTACAGCAGTTCTGTATCTGGGAGCAGCCTAGAACTTATTAAACCGAGGGTTTCTTATAGTTCCCCATGAGACTGAGTGAAAACTTAGCCCCACAATAAGAGTTCACCTTAATTTTTTATAAAGTACGCTTTTGGCATGGAATAAAACGAATCCGTTTGCTGTAATACGTTGTAAACATACGTATTACACCAGTTCTTTCCATGGGAACAGCCTAAAACTTATTACACCGAGGGTTTCTTATAGTTCCCCATGAAACTTAGTGAAAACTTAGCCCCAGAATAAGAGTTCACCTCAATTTCTTATAAAGTACGCCTTTCGCATGGAAAAAACGATTCCGTTTGCTCTAAAACTATCTAAACATACGTATTAAAACAGTTTTGTACCTGGGAGCAGCCTAGAACTTATTACACCAAGGGTTTCTTATAGTTCCCCATGAAACTTATTGAAAACTTAGCCCTGCAATAAGAGTTCACCTCAATTTTTTTAAAGTTCGCCTTTTGGATGGAATAAAACGATTCCGTTTGCTCTTATACGTTGTAAACATACGAATTACAACAGTTCTGTACCTTGGAGCAGCCTAGAACTTATTACACCGAGGGTTTCTTATAGCTCCCCATGAAATTTAGTGTAAACTTAGCTTTGCAATAAGAGTTCACCTCCATTTCTTATAAAAATATGTCTTTCTCATGGAATAAAACGCTTCCGTTTGCTCTAAAACGTTGTAAACATATGTATTACAATAGTTCTGTCCATAGGAACAGCCTAGAACTTATTACACCGAGGGTGTCTTAAAGTTCCCCATGAAACTTAGTGAAAACTAAGCCCCGCAATAAGACTTCACCTCAATTTCTTATAAAGTACGCCTTTCGCATAGAATAAAACGATTCCGTTTGCACTAAAACGTTATAAACATACGTATTACAACAGTTCTGTACTTGGGAGAAGCCTAGAACTTATTACATTGATGGTTTCTTATAGTTCCCCATGAAACTTAGTGAAAACTTAGCCCTGCAATAAGAGTTCACCTCAATTTTTTTAAAGTTCGCCTTTCGGATGGAATAATACGCTTCCGTTTGCTCTAAAACGTTGTTAACAAATGTATTACAATAGTTCTGTCCATGGGAACAGCCTAGATCTTATTACACCGAGGGTTTCTTATAGTTCCCCATAAAACATAGTGAAAACTAAGCCCCGCAATAAGAGTTCACCACAATTTCTTATAAAGTACGCCTTTCGCATAGAATAAAACGATTCTGTTTGCACTAAAACGTTGTGAACATACGTATTACAACAGTTCTGTACATGGGAGCAGCCTAGAACTTATTACACTGATGGTTTCTTATAGTTCCCAATGAAACTTAGTGAAAACTTAGCCCTGCAATAAGAGTATACCTCCATTTTCTTAAAGTTCGCCTTTCGGATGGAATAAAACGATTCCGTTTGCTCTAAAACGTTGTAAACATACGTATTACAACAGTTCTGTACCTCGGAGCAGCCTAGAACTTATTACACCGAGGGTTTCTTATAGTTCACCATGAAACTTAGTGAAAACTTAGCCCAACAATAAGAGTTCACCTTAATTTTTAATAAAGTACGCTTTCGGCATGGAATAAAACGATTCCGTTTGCTCTAAAACGTTGTAAACATACGTATTACAACACTTCTGTACCTGGCAGCAGCCTAGAACTTAATACACCGAGGGTTTCTTATAGTTCCCCATGAGACTTATTGAAACCTTAGCCCCACAATAAGAGTTCACCTCAATTTCTTATAAAATACGCCTTTCACATGGAATAAAACGATTCTGTTAGCTCTAAAAAGTTTTAAACATTCGTATTACAACAGTTCTGTCCATGGGAACAGCCTAGAACTTATTACACCGAGGGTTTCTTATAGTTCCCCATGAAATTTAGTGTAAACTTAGCTTCGCAATAAGTGTTCACCTCAATGTCTTATAAAAATCTCTCTTTCTCATGGAATAAAAGGCTTCCGTTTGCTCTAAAACGTTGTAAACATATGTATTACAATAGTTCTGTCCATGGGAACAGCCTAGAACTTATTACAACGAGGGTGTCTTATAGTTCCCAATGAAACTTATTGAAAACTTAGCCTCACAATAAAAGTTCACCTTAATTTTTTATAAAGTACGTTTTTGGCATGGAATAAAACGACTCCGTTTGCTGTAATACGTTGTAAACAAATGTATTACACCTGTTCTGTCCATGGGAACAGTCTAGAACTTATTACAGCGAGGGTTGTTTATAGTTCCCCATGAAACTTAGTGAAAACTTAGTTTCGCAATAAGAGTTCACCTCAATTTCTTATAAAGTACGCCTTTCGCATAGAATAAAACGATTCCGTTTGCACTAAAACGTTGTAAACATACGTATTACAACAGTTCTGTACATGGGAGCAGCCTATAACTTAATACACTGATGGTTTCTTATAGTTCCCCATGAAACTTACCGAAAACTTAGCCCTGCAATAAGAGTTCACCTCAATTTCTTATAAAAATATGTCTTTCTCATGGAATAAAACGCTTCCGTTTGCTCTAAAACGTTGTAAACATATGTATTACAATAGTTCTGTCCATAGGAACAGCCTAGAACTTATTACACCGAGGGTGTCTTATATATTCCCATGAAACTTAGTCAAAACTAAGCCCCGCAATAAGACTTCACCTCAATTTCTTATAAAGTACGCCTTTCGCATAGAATAAAACGATTCCGTTTGCACTAAAACGCTGTAAACATACGTATTACAACAGTTCTGTACTTTGGAGCAGCCTACAACTTATTACATTGATGGTTTCTTATAGTTCCCCATGAAACTTAGTGAAAACTTAGTCCTGCAATAAGAGTTCACCTCAATTTTTTTAAAGTTCGCCTTTCGGATGGAATAATACGCTTCCGTTTGCTCTAAAACGTTGTTAACAAATGTATTACAATAGGTCTGTCCATGGGAACAGCCTAGATCTTATTACACCGAGGGTGTCTTATAGTTCCCAATGAAACTTAGTGAAAACTAAGCCCCGCAATAAGAGTTCACCACAAATTTTTATAAAGTTCGCCTTTCGCATAGAATAAAACGATTCTGTTTGCACTAAAACGTTGTAAACATACGTATTACAACAGTTCTGTACATGGGAGCAGCCTAGAACTTATTACACTGATGGTTTCTTATAGTTCCCAATGAAACTTAGTGAAAACTTAGCCCTGCAATAAGAGTGTACCTCCATTTTCTTAAAGTTTAGAGTTTCGGATGGAATAAAACGATTCCGTTTGCTCTAAAACGTTGTAAACATACGTATTACAACAGTTCTGTACCTCGGAGCAGCCTAGAACTTATTACACCGAGGGTTTCTTATAGTTCACCATGAAACTTAGTGAAAACTTAGCTTAACAATAAGAGTTCACCTTAATTTTTAATAAAGTACGCTTTCGGCATGGAATAAAACGATTCCGTTTGCTCTAAAACGTTGTAAACATACGTATTACAACACTTCTGTACCTGGCAGCAGCCTAGAACTTATTACACCGAGGGTTTCTTATAGTTCCCCATGAGACTTATTGAAACCTTAGCCCCACAATAAGAGTTCACCTCAATTTCTTATAAAATACGCCTTTCACATGGAATAAAACGATTCTGTTAGCTCTAAAAAGTTTTAAACATTCGTATTACAACAGTTCTGTCCATGGGAACAGCCTAGAACTTATTACACCGAGGGTTTCTTATAGCTCCCCATGAAATTTAGTGTAAACTTAGCTTCGCAATAAGAGTTCACCTCAATGTCTTATAAAAATCTGTCTTTCTCATGGAATAAAAGGCTTCCGTTTGCTCTAAAACGTTGTAAACATATGTATCACAATAGTTCTGTCCATGGGAACAGCCTAGAACTTATTACAACGAGGGTGTCTTATAGTTCCCAATGAAACTTATTGAAAACTTAGCCTCACAATAAAAGTTCACCTTAATTTTTTATAAAGTACGTTTTTGGCATGGAATAAAACGACTCCGTTTGCTGTAATACGTTGTAAACAAATGAATTACACCTGTTCTGTCCATGGGAACAGTCTAGAACTTATTACAGCGAGGGTTGTTTATAGTTCCCCATGAAACTTAGTGAAAACTTAGCCCCGCAATAAGAGTTCACCTCAATTTCTTATAAAGTACGCCTTTCGCATAGAATAAAACGATTCCGTTTGCACTAAAACGTTGTAAACATACGTATTACAACAGTTCTGTACATGGGAGCAGCCTATAACTTAATACACTGATGGTTTCTTATAGTTCCCCATGAAACTTACCGAGAACTTAGCCCTGCAATAAGAGTTCACCTCCATTTCTTATAAAAATATGTCTTTCTCATGGAATAAAACGCTTCCGTTTGCTCTAAAACGTTGTAAACATATGTATTACAATAGTTCTGTCCATAGGAACAGCCTAGAACTTATTACACCGAGGGTGTCTTATATGTTCCCATGAAACTTAGTGAAAACTAAGCCCCGCAATAAGACTTCACCTCAATTTCTTATAAAGTACGCCTTTCGCATAGAATAAAACGATTCCGTTTGCACTAAAACGTTGTAAACATACGTATTACAACAGTTCTGTACTTGGGAGCAGCCTACAACTTATTACATTGATGGTTTCTTATAGTTCCCCATGAAACTTAGTGAAAACTTAGCCCTGCAATAAGAGTTCATCTCAATTTCTTATAAAGTACGCCTTTCACATGGAATAAAACGATTCTGTTAGCTCTAAAAAGTTTTAAACATTTGTATTACAACAGTTCTGTCCATGGGAACAGCCTAGAACTTATTACACCGAGGGTTTCTTATAGTTCCCCATGAAATTTAGTGTCTTCTTAGCTTCGCAATAAGAGTTAACCTCAATGTCTTATAAAAATCTGTCTTTCTCATGGAATAAAAGGCTTCCGTTTGCTCTAAAACGTTGTAAACATATGTATTACAATAGTTCTGTCCATGGGAACAGCCTAGAACTTATTAAAACGAGGGTGTCTTATAGTTCCCAATGAAACTTAGTGAAAACTTAGCCTCACAATAAAAGTTCACCTTAATTTTTTATAAAGTACGTTTTTTGCATGGAATAAAACGACTCCGTTTGCTGTAATACGTTGTAAACAAATGTATTACACCTGTTCTGTCCATGGGAACAGTCTAGAACTTATTACAGCGAGAGTTGTTTATAGTTCCCCATGAAACTTAGTGAAAACTTAGCCCCGCAATAAGAGTTCACCTCAATTTCTTATAAAGTACGCCTTTCGCATAGAATAAAACGATTCCGTTTGCACTAAAACGTTGTAAACATACGTATTACAACAGTTCTGTACATGGGAGCACTCTATAACTTAATACACTGATGGTTTCTTATAGTTCCCCATGAAACTTACCGAAAACTTAGCCCTGCAATAAGAGTTCACCTCGATTTTTTTAAACTTCGCCTTTCGGATGGAATAAAACGATTCCGTTTGCTCTAAAACGTTGTAAACATACGTATTACAGCAGTTCTGTATCTGGGAGCAGCCTAGAACTTATTACACCGAGGGTTTCTTATAGTTCCCCATGAGACTGAGTGAAAAGTTAGCCCCACAATAAGAGTTCACCTTAATTTTTTATAAAGTACGCTTTTGGCATGGAATAAAACGAATCCGTTTGCTGTAATACGTTGTAAACATACGTATTACACCAGTTCTTTCCATGGGAACAGCCTAAAACTTATTACACCGATGGTTTTTTATAGTTCCCCATGAAACTTAGTGAGAACTTAGCCCAAGAATAAGAGTTCACCTCAATTTCTTATAGAGTACGCCTTTCGCATGGAAAAAACGATTCCGTTTGCTCTAAAACTATGTAAACATACGTATTAAAACAGTTCTGTACCTGGGAGCAGCCTAGAACTTATTACACCAAGGGTTACTTATAGTTCCCCATGAAACTTATTGAAAACTTAGCCCTGCAATAAGAGTTCACCTCAATTTTTTTAAAGTTCGCCTTTTGGATGGAATAAAACGATTCCGTTTGCTCTAAAACGTTGTAAACATACGAATTACAACAGTTCTGTCCATGGGAACAGCCTAGATCTTATTACACAGAGGGTGTCTTATAGTTCCCCATAAAACTTAGTGAAAACTAGGCCCCGCAATAAGAGTTCACAACAATTTCTTATAAAGTACGCCTTTCGCATAGAATAAAACGATTCCGTTTGCACTAAAACGTTGTAAACATACGTATTACAATAGTTCTGTCCATGGGAACAGCCTAGATCTTATTACACAGAGGGTGTCTTATAGTTCCCCATAAAACTTAGTGAAAACTAAGCCCCGCAATAAGAGTTCACCTCAATTTTTTTAAAGTTCGCCTCTCGGATGGAATAATACGCTTCCGTTTGCTCTAAAACGTTGTTAACAAATGTATTACAATAGTTCTGTCCATGGGAACAGCCTAGATCTTATTACACAGAGGGTGTCTTAATGTTCCCCATAAAACTTAGTGAAAACTAAGCCCCGCAATAAGAGTTCACAACAATTTCTTATAAAGTACGCCTTTCGCATAGAATAAAACGATTCCGTTTGCACTAAAACGTTGTAAACATACGTATTACAACAGTTCTGTACATGGGAGCAGCCTAGAACTTATTACACTGATGGTTTCTTATAGTTCCCAATGAAACTTAGTGAAAACTTAGCCCCGCAATAAGAGTGTACCTCCATTTTCTTAAAGTTCGCCTTTCGGATGGAATAAAACGATTCCGTTTGCTCTAAAACGTTGTAAACATACGTATTACAACAGTTCTGTACCTCGGAGCAGCCTAGAACTTATTACACCGAGGGTTTCTTATAGCTCCCCATGAAACTTAGTGAAAACTTAGCCCCACAATAAGAGTTCACCTCAATTTCTTATAAAGTACGCCTTTCGCATAGAATAAAACGATTCCGTTTGCACTAAAACGTTGTAAACATACGTATTACAACAGTTCTGTACATGGGAGCAGCCTAGAACTTATTACACTGATGGTTTCTTATAGTTCCCAATGAAACTTAGTGAAAACTTAGCCCTGCAATAAGAGTGTACCTCCATTTTCTTAAAGTTCGAGTTTCGGATGGAATAAAACGATTCCGTTTGCTCTAAAACGTTGTAAAGATACGTATTACAACAGTTCTGTACCTCGGAGCAGCCTAGAACTTATTACACCGAGGGTTTCTTATAGTTCACCATGAAACTTAGTGAAAACTTAGCCCAACAATAAGAGTTCACCTTAATTTTTAATAAAGTACGCTTTCGGCATGGAATAAAACGATTCCGTTTGCTCTAAAACGTTGTAAACATACGTATTACAACACTTCTGTACCTGGCAGCAGCCTAGAACTTATTACACCGAGGGTTTCTTATAGTTCCCCATGAGACTTAGTGAAACCTTAGCCCCACAATAAGAGTTCACCTCAATTTCTTATAAAACACGCCTTTCACATGGAATAAAACGATTCTGTTAGCTCTAAAAAGTTTTAAACATTCGTATTACAACAGTTCTGTCCATGGGAACAGCCTAGAACTTATTACACCGAGGGTTTCTTATAGTTCCCCATGAAATTTAGTGTAAACTTAGCTTCGCAATAAGAGTTCATCTCAATGTCTTATAAAAATCTGTCTTTCTCATGGAATAAAAGGCTTCCGTTTGCTCTAAAACGTTGTCAACATATGTATTACAATAGTTCTGTCCATGGGAACAGCCTAGAACTTATTACAACGAGGGTGTCTTATAGTTCCCAATGAAACTTATTGAAAACTTAGCCTCACAATAAAAGTTCACCTTAATTTTTTATAAAGTACGTTTTTGGCATGGAATAAAACGACTCCGTTTGCTGTAATACGTTGTAAACAAATGAATTACACCTGTTCTGTCCATGGGAACAGTCTAGAACTTATTACAGCGAGGGTTGTTTATAGTTCCCCATGAAACTTAGTGAAAACTTAGCCCCGCAATAAGAGTTCACCTCAATTTCTTATAAAGTACGCCTTTCGCATAGAATAAAACGATTCCGTTTGCACTAAAACGTTGTAAACATACGTATTACAACAGTTCTGTACATGGGAGCAGCCTATAACTTATCACACTGATGGTTTCTTATAGTTCCCTATGAAACTTACCGAAAACTTAGCCCTGCAATAAGAGTTCACCTCAATGTCTTATAAAAATCTGTCTTTCTCATGGAATAAAAGGCTTCCGTTTGCTCTAAAACGTTGTAAACATATGTATTACAATAGTTCTGTCCATGGGAACAGCCTAGAACTTATTAAAACGAGGGTGTCTTATAGTTCCCAATGAAACTTAGTGAAAACTTAGCCTCACAATAAAAGTTCACCTTAATTTTTTATAAAGTACGTTTTTTGCATGGAATAAAACGACTCCGTTTGCTGTAATACGTTGTAAACAATTGTATTACACCTGTTCTGTCCATGGGAACAGTCTAGAACTTATTACAGCGAGGGTTGTTTATAGTTCCCCATGAAACTTAGTGAAAACTTAGCCCCGCAATAAGAGTTCACCTCAATTTCTTATAAAGTACGCCTTTCGCATAGAATAAAACGATTCCCTTTGCACTAAAACGTTGTAAACATACGTATTACAACAGTTCTGTACATGGGAGCAGCCTATAACTTAATACACTGATGGTTTCTTATAGTTCCCCATGAAACTTACCGAAAACTTAGCCCTGCAATAAGAGTTCACCTCAATTTTTTTAAAGTTCGCCTTTCGGATGGAATAAAACGATTCCGTTTGCTCTAAAACGTTGTAAACATACGTATTACAGCAGTTCTGTATCTGGGAGCAGCCTAGAACTTATAACACCGAGGGTTTCTTATAGTTCCCCATGAGACTGAGTGAAAAGTTAGCCCCACAATAAGAGTTCACCTTAATTTTTTATAAAGTACGCTTTTGGCATGGAATAAAACGAATCCGTTTGCTGTAATACGTTGTAAACATACGTATTACACCAGTTCTTTCCATGGGAACAGCCTAAAACTTATTACACCGATGGTTTTTTATAGTTCCCCATGAAACTTAGTGAAAACTTAGCCCAAGAATAAGAGTTCACCTCAATTTCTTATAAAGTACGCCTTTCGCATGGAAAAAACGATTCCGTTTGCTCTAAAACTATGTAAACATACGTATTAAAACAGTTCTGTACCTGGGAGCAGCCTAGAACTTATTAAACCAAGGGTTTCTTATAGTTCCCCATGAAACTTATTGAAAACTTAGCCCTGCAATAAGAGTTCACCTCAATTTTTTTAAAGTTCGCCTTTTGGATGGAATAAAACGATTCCGTTTGCTCTAAAACGTTGTAAACATACGAATTACAACAGTTCTGTACCTTGGAGCAGCCTAGAACTTATTACACCGAGGGTTTCTTATAGCTCCCCATGAAATTTAGTGTAAACTTAGCTTTGCAATAAGAGTTCACCTCCATTTCTTATAAAAATATGTCTTTCTCATGGAATAAAACGCTTCCGTTTGCTCTAAAACGTTGTAAACATATGTATTACAATAGTTCTGTCCATAGGAACAGCCTAGAACTTATTACACCGAGGGTGTCTTAAAGTTCCCCATGAAACTTAGTGAAAACTAAGCCCCGCAATAAGACTTCACCTCAATTTCTTATAAAGTACGCCTTTCGCATAGAATAAAACGATTCCCTTTGCACTAAAACGTTGTAAACATACGTATTACAACAGTTCTGTACTTGGGAGCAGCCTAGAACTTATTACATTGATGGTTTCTTATAGTTCCCCATGAAACTTAGTGAAAACTTAGCCCTGCAATAAGAGTTCACCTCAATTTTTTTAAAGTTCGCCTTTCGGATGGAATAATACGCTTCCGTTTGCTCTAAAACGTTGTTAACAAATGTATTACAATAGTTCTGTCCATGGGAACAGCCTAGATCTTATTACACCGAGAGTGTCTTATAGTTCCCCATAAAACTTAGTGAAAACTAAGCCCGCAATAAGAGTTTACCACAATTTCTTATAAAGTACGCCTTTCGCATAGAATAAAACGATTCCGTTTGCACTAAAACGTTGTAAACATACGTATTACAACAGTTCTGTACATGGGAGCAGCCTAGAACTTATTACACTGATGGTTTCTTATAGTTCCCAATGAAACTTAGTGAAAACTTAGCCCTGCAATAACAGTGTACCTCCATTTTCTTAAAGTTCGCCTTTCGGATGGAATAAAACGATTCCGTTTGCTCTAAAACGTTGTAAACATACGTATTACAACAGTTCTGTACCTCGGAGCAGCCTAGAACTTATTACACCGAGGGTTTCTTATAGTTCACCATGAAACTTAGTGAAAACTTAGCCCAACAATAAGAGTTCACCTTAATTTTTAATAAAGTACGCTTTCGGCATGGAATAAAACGATTCCGTTTGCTCTAAAACGTTGTAAACATACGTATTACAACACTTCTGTACCTGGCAGCAGCCTAGAACTTATTACACCGAGGGTTTCTTATAGTTCCCAATGAGACTTAGTGAAACCTTAGCCCCACAATAAGAGTTCACCTCAATTTCTTATAAAATACGCCTTTCACATGGAATAAAACGATTCTGTTAGCTCTAAAACGTTGTAAACATATGTATTACAATAGTTCTGTCCATAGGAACAGCCTAGAACTTATTACACCGAGGGTGTCTTATAGTTCCCCATAAAACTTAGTGAAAACTAAGCCCCGCAATAAGAGTTCACCACAATTTCTTATAAAGTACGCCTTTCGCATAGAATAAAACGATTCTGTTTGCACTAAAACGTTGTAAACATACGTATTACAACAGTTCTGTACATGGGAACAGCCTAGAACTTATAACACTGATGGTTTCTTATAGTTCCCCATGAAACTTAGTGAAAACTTAGCCCCAGAATAAGAATTCACCTCAATTTCTTATAAAGTACGCCTTTCGCATGGAAAAAAACGATTCCGTTTGCTCTAAAACTTTGTAAACATACGTATTAAAACAGTTCTGTACCTGGGAGCAGCCTAGAACTCATTACACCGAGGGTTTCTTATAGTTCCCCATGAGACTTAGTGAAAACTTAGCCCCACAATAAGAGTTTACCTTATTTTTTTATAAAGTACGCCTATCGCATGGAATAAAACGATTCCGTTTGCTCTAAAACGTTGTAAACATACGTATTACAACAGTTCAGTCCCTGGGAGCAGCCTCGAACTTATTACAGCGAGGGTTTCTTATAGTTCCCCATGAAACTTAGTGTAAACTTAGCCCCACGATAAGAGTTCACCTTAATTTTTTATAAAGTACGCTTTCGGCATGGAATAAAACGATTCCGTTTGCTCTAAAACGTTGTAAACATACGTATTACACCAGTTCTGTCGATGGGAACAGCCTAGAACTTATTACACCGAAAGTTCTTTATAGTTCCCAATGAAACTTAGTGAAAACTCAGCCCCACAATTAGAGTTCACCTCAATTTCTTATAAAGTACGCCTTGCGCATGAAGAAAAACGATTCCGTTTGCTCTAAAATGATATAAACCTACGTTTCTCAACAGTTCTGTCCATTAGAACAGCCTAGAACTCATTACACCGAGGGTTTCTTATAGTTCCCCATGAAACTTAGTGAAAATTTAGCCCCGCAATAAGAGTTCACCTTAATTTTTTTAAAGTTCGCCTTTTGGATGGAATAAAACGATTCCGTTTGCTCTAAAACGTTGTAAACATACGAATTACAACAGTTCTGTACCTTGGAGCAGCCTAGAACTTATTACACCGAGGGTTTCTTATAGCTTCCCATGAAATTTAGTGAAAACTTAGCCCCACAATAAGAGTTCACCTTAATTTTTTATAAAGTACGTTTTTGGCATGGAATAAAACGACTCCGTTTGCTGTAATACGTTGTAAACAAATGAATTACACCTGTTCTGTCCATGGGAACAGTCTAGAACTTATTACAGCGAGGGTTGTTTATAGTTCCCCATGAAACTTAGTGAAAACTTAGCCCCGCAATAAGAGTTTACCTCAATTTCTTATAAAATACGCCTTTCACATGGAATAAAACGATTCTGTTAGCTCTAAAACGTTGTAAACATATGTATTACAATAGTTCTGTCCATAGGAACAGCCTAGAACTTATCAGACCGAGGGTGTCTTATAGTTCCCCATAAAACTTAGTGAAAACTAAGCCCCGCAATAAGAGTTCACCACAATTTCTTATAAAGTACGCCTTTCGCATAGAATAAAACGATTCCGTTTGCACTAAAACGTTGTAAACATACGTATTACAACAGTTCTGTACATGGGAGCAGCCTAGAACTTATTACACTGATGGTTTCTTATAGTTCCAAATCAAACTTAGTGAAAACTTAGCCCTGAAATAAGACTTCACCTCAATTTCTTATAAAGTACGCCTTTCGCATAGAATAAAACGATTCCGTTTGCACTAAAACGTTGTAAACATACGTATTTTAACAGTTCTGTACTTGGGAGCAGCCTACAACTTATTACATTGATGGTTTCTTATAGTTCCCCATGAAACTTAGTAAAAACTTAGCCCTGCAATAAGAGTTCACCTCAATTTATTATAAAGTACGCCTTTCACATGGAATAAAACGATTCTGTTAGCTCTAAAAAGTTTTAAACATTTGTATTACAACAGTTCTGTCCATGGGAACAGCCTAGAACTTATTACACCGAGGGTTTCTTATAGTTCCCCATGAAATTTAGTGTCTTCTTAGCTTCGCAATAAGAGTTCACCTCAATGTCTTATAAAAATCTGTCTTTCTCATGGAATAAAAGGCTTCCGTTTGCTCTAAAACGTTGTAAACATATGTATTACAATAGTTCTGTCCATGGGAACAGCCTAGAACTTATTAAAACGAGGGTGTCTTATAGTTTCCAATGAAACTTAGTGAAAACTTAGCCTCACAATAAGAGTTCACCTTAATTTTTTATAAAGTACGTTTTTTGCATGGAATAAAACGACTCCGTTTGCTGTAATACGTTGTAAACAAATGTATTACACCTGTTCTGTCCATGGGAACAGTCTAGAACTTATTACAGCGAGGGTTGTTTATAGTTCCCCATGAAACTTAGTGAAAACTTAGCTCGCAATAAGAGTTCACCTCAATTTCTTATAAAGTACGCCTTTCGCATAGAATAAAACGATTCCCTTTGCACTAAAACGTTGTAAACATACGAATTACAGCAGTTCTGTACACGGGAGCAGCCTAGAACCTATTACACTGATGGTTTCTTATAGTTCCCCATGAAACTTAGTGAAAACTTAGCCCTGCAATAAGAGTTCACCTCAGTTTTTTTAAAGTTCGCCTTTCGGATGGAATAAAACGATTCCGTTTGCTCTAAAACGTTGTAAACATACGTATTACAACAGTTCTGTACCTGGGAGCAGCCTAGAACTTATTACACCGAGGGTTTCTTATAGCTCCCCATGAAACTTAGTGAAAACTTAGTCCTGCAATAAGAGTTCAACTCAATTTTTTTAAAGTTCGCCTTTCGGATGGAATAAAACGATTCCGTTTGCTCTAAAACGTTGTAAACATACGTATTACAACAGTTCTGTACCTGGGAGCAGCCTAGAACTTATTACACCGAGGGTTTCTTATAGTTCCCCATGAGACTTAGTGAAAACTTAGCCCCACAATAAGAGTTCACCTCAATTTCTTATAAAGTACGCCTTTCACATGGAATAAAACAATTCTGTTAGCTTTTAGCCGTGGTAAACATTCGTATTACAACAGTTCTGTGCATGGGAACAGCCTAGAACTTATTACACCGAGGGTTTCTTATAGTTCCCCATGAAATTTAGTGTAAACTTAGCTTCGCAATAAGAGTTCACCTCAATTTCTTATAAAAATCTGTCTTTCTCATGGAATATAACGCTTCCGTTTGCTCTAAACCGTTGTAAACATATGTATTAGAATTGTTCTGTCCATGGGAAAAGCCTAGAACTTATTACACCGAGGGTGTCTTATAGTTCCCCATGAAACTTAGTAAAAACTTAGCCTTACAATAAGAGTTCACCTCAATTTCTTATAATATTATGTCTTTCTCATGGAATAAAACGCTTCCGTTTGCTCTAAAACGTTGTAAACATACATATTATAATAGTTCTGTCCATGGGAACAGCCTAGAATTTATTACACCGAGGGTTTCTTATAGTTTCCCATGAAACTTAGTGAAAACTTAGAGCCGCAATAAGAGTTCACCTCAATTTCTTATAAAGTACGCCTTTCGCATAGAATAAAACGATTCCGTTTGAACTAAAACGTTGTAAACATACGTATTACAACAGTTCTGGACATAGGAGCAGCCCAGAACTTATTACACTGATGGTTTCTTATGGTTTTCCATGAAACTTAGTGAAAACTTAGCCCCGCAATAAGAGTTCACCTCAATGTCTTATAAAGTACGCCTTTCGCATAGAATAAAACGATTCCGTTTCTTCTAAAACGTTGTAAACATACGTATTACAACAGTTTTGTCCATGCTAACAGCCTAGACTTTATTACAGCGAGGGGTTTCTTATAGTTCCCCATGAAACTTAGTGAAAACTTAGCCCTGCAATAAGAGTTTGTAGTGGATTTAGACATTCTACAATCAGTACTTAGGCCTAAATTCTCCTGCTCATTCATTTACTCTCAGAACTTTCATTCTCAACTTTTTGCTTCTCAAAGTTCTCTGCGTCATAGCCTAAATTACTCACTCTGTTATTGTTATATCATCTTCCAACTTTCTCAGAGTCAACCATGCGTCATTTACTCATCTATGGTCACATTCCATTGTTTTCAAGTAACGCCTGACCTAGCCTAATCTCTTATATCATGTTTAGCACTTTACTGCATACTTCCAGCTTTACTTCACTACCTAGGATTCTACACCCTTTCCTTCTTAGCAAACCTCTAATAACCACAAGCTGCGTCATTTCATGTATCGATTTACTTTCATTCCTGTATATAAACTGTAGATATTGTAATGTTATTTAGATCAGTTAGTTCAGTAGACGTATAGAAGTTATCAAGACAACGTGTCTCGCTTCTCTCTGGCTCTCTGTTCTCCGTGTGACCCGTTGTTGCACGTAAAACACTTCGGCGTTGGATAGGTTCACCTGAAGGGTAGACATGCAAATTCTTAGTTGAGGGCCAAGTAACACCACTGCTTGCCTCTCGCTAAACTGGTGACCTCGACGTGACCCTTCATGGAACAAGTGTCATCCTTCGCCGACCAAACACATATCATCAACATCGACGAACAAGCCATTGGCTCTCGACCTCACCGAGGCTCTCTTGTCGACTCTTGCTGGTTCCTGGTTACCCAACTCACAAAACCTTGGCTTCATCATTTCTCGCTGATTCTTGGTCATCCAACTCACAAAACCTCGGCAACCTTATCAACGCAGACGACTCACCGCTCTGTACCTCTGTTAAATTGGCTACTTCGACTCGACAACAGGCGACTCAACGTTTGGCATATATGGCGAATTTCCAATCTCTGGCGACTCACTGTCCAGCTAACATCGACGACAACACGCTAGCAATCCAATTGGTATATTTGAACTTTTAATTCATTCTTACTATTATCGAACATTTAAAGCATTTTTCTATAGGCGTAATGAACATTTTAACCAATATAGAACGAATATTTAGCAAGCTATATTAAACTTATTATCAATGTAATCTCGACAATATCTAACCGTTTTAGCAACTAGGCCCTTATCATAGCTTAACATGCGTAGTTTTTTTACTCTTTAGGCTCATCCTTTCAACTAACCTATTTCAATTCTGCCTAACTACTAATACTGCCAGCTATTCACTTGCTCATTTCTACGCACTGTTTTTCGAATGCCTAAATGCCTACAAAGTTTCACTCTACGTTTTCGAATGCATCTTTACTCGTCTGCATTCTAAGGGGGGAGCTCTGTAGTGGATTTAGACATTCTACAATCAGTACTTAGGCCTACATTCTCCTGCTCATTCATTTACTCTCAGAACTTTCATTCTCAACTTTTTGCTTCTCAAAGTTCTCTGCATCATAGCCTAAGTTACTCACTCTGTTATTGTCATATCATCTTCCAACTTTCTCAAAGTCAACCACGCGTCATTTACTCATCTATGGCCACATTCCATTGTTTTCAACTAACGCCTGACCTAGCCTAATCTGTAATATGATGTTCAGCACTTTACTGCATACTTCCAGCTTTATTCACTACCTAGGATTCTACACCCTTTCCTTCTTAGCAAACCTCTAATAACAACAAGCTGCGTCATTTCATGTATCGATTTACTTTCCTTCCTGTATATAAACAATAGATATTGTAATGTTATTTAGATCAGTTAATTCAGTAGACGTATAGAAGTTATCAAGACAACGTGTCTCGCTTCTCTCTGGCTCTCTGTTCTCCGTGTGACCCGTTGTTGCACGTAAAACACTTCGGCATTGGATAAGTTCACCTGAAGGGTAGACATGCAAATTCTTAGTTGAGGGCCAAGTAACACCACTGCTTGCCTCTCGCTAAAAGTTCACCTCAATCTTTTATAAAGTACGCCTTTTGGATGGAATGAAACGATTCCGTTTGCTCTAAAACGTTGTAAACATACGTATTACAACAGTTCTGTCCATTAGAACAGCCAAAAACTTATTACACCGAGGGTTTCTTATAGTTCCCCATGAAACTTAGTGAAAACTTTGCCCCGTAATAAGAGCTCATCACAATTTCTTATAAAGTACGCCTTTCGTATGAAATAAAACGATTCCGTTTGCTCTGAAGCGTTGGAAACATATGTATTACAATAGTACTGTTCCTGGAACAGCCTAGAATTTATTACATCGAGGGGTTTCTTATAGTTCCCTATGAAACTTAGTGAAAACTTAGCCCTGCAATAAGAGTTCACCTCAATTTTTTTAAAGTTTGCCTTTCGGGTGGAATAAAACGATTCCGTTTGCTCTAAAACGTTGTAAACATACGTATTACAACATTTCTGTACCTGGGAGCAGCCTAGAACTTATTAAACCGAGGGTTTCTTATAGTTCCCCATAAGACTTAGTGAAAACTAAGCCCCGCAATAAGAGTTCACCACAATTTCTTATAAAGTACGCCTTCCGCATAGAATAAAACGATTCCGTTTGCACTAAAACGTTGTAAACATACGTATTACATCAGTTCTGTACATGGGAGCAGCCTAGAACTTATTACACCGAGGGTTTCTTATAGCTCCCCATGAAATTTAGTGTAAACTTAGCTTCGCAATAAGAGTTCACCTCAATTTTTTTAAAGTTCACCTTCTAAATGGAATAAAGCGATTCCGTTTGCTCTAAAACGTTGTAACGTACGAATTACAACAGTTCTGTACCTGGGAGCAGCCTAGAACTTATTACACCGAGGGTTTCTTATAGTTCCCCATGAAACTTAGTTAAAACTAAGCCCCGCAATAAGAGTTCAGCTCAATTTCTTATAAAGTACGCCTTTCGCATAGAATAAAACGAGTCCGTTTCCACTAAAACGTTGTAAACATACGTATTACAACAGTTCTGTACATGGGAGCAGCCTAGAACTTATTACACTGATGGTTTCTTATAGTTCCCCATGAAACTTAGTGAAAACTCAGCCCTGCAATAAGAGTTCACCTCAATTTTTTTAAAGTTCACCTTCTAAATGGAATAAAGCGATTCCGTTTGCTCTAAAACGTTGTAACGTACGAATTACAACAGTTCTGTACCTGGGAGCAGCCTAGAACTTATTACACCGAGGGTTTCTTATAGTTCCCCATGAAACTTAGTTAAAACTAAGCCCCGCAATAAGAGTTCAGCTCAATTTCTTATAAAGTACGCCTTTCGCATAGAATAAAACGAGTCCGTTTGCACTAAAACGTTGTAAACATACGTATTACAACAGTTCTGTACATGGGAGCAGCCTAGAACTTATTACACCGAGGGTTTCTTATAGTTCCCCATGAGACTTAGTGAAAACTTAGCCCCACAATAAGAGTTCACCTTAATTTCTTATAAAGTACGCTTTTGGCATGGAATAAAACGATTCCGTTTTCTCTGATACGTCCTAAAAATACGTATTACACCAGTTCTGTCCATGGGAACAGCCTTAAACTTATTACACCGAGGGTTTTTTATAGTTCCCAATGACACTTAGTGAAAACTTAGCCCCAGAATAAGAGTTCACCTCAATTTCTTATAAAGTACGCCTTTCCTATGGAAAAAAACGATTCCGTTTGCTCTAAAACGTTGTAAACATACGTATTACAACAGTTCTGTACCTCGGAGCAGCCTAGAACTTATTACACCGAGGGTTTCTTATAGTTCCCCATGAAACTTAGTGAAAACTTAGCCCTGCAATAAGAGTTCACCTCAATTTTTTTTAAGTTCGCCTTTCTGATGGAATAAAACGATTCCGTTTGCTCTAAAATGTTGTAAACATACGTATTACAAAAGTTCTCTACCTGGGAGCAGCCTAGAACTTATTACACCGAGGGTTTCTTATAGTTCCCCATGAGACTTAGCGAAACCTTAGCACCAGAATAAGAGTTCACCTTAATTTTTTATAAAGTACGCTTTTGGCATGGAATAAAACGATTCCGTTTGCTGTAATACGTTGTAAACAAATGTATTACACCAGTTCTGTCCATGGGAACAGTTTAGAACTTATTACAGCGAGGGTTGTTTATAAATCCCCATGAAACTTGGTGAAAACTTAGCCCCGCAATAAGAGTTCACCTCAATTTCTTATAAAGTACGCCTTTCATATGGAATAAAACGATTCTGTTAGCTCTAAAACGTGGTAAACATTCGTATTACAACAGTTCTGTCCATGGGAACAGCCTAGAACTTATTACACCGAGGGTTTCTTATAGTTCCCAATGAAATTTAGTAAAAACTTAGCTCCGCAATAAGAGTTCACCTCAATGTCTTATAAAAATCTGTCTTTCTCATGGAATAAAAGGCTTCCGTTTGCTCTAAAACGTTGTAAACATATGTATTACAATAGTTCTGTCCATGGGAACAGCCTAGAGCTTCTTACAGCGAGGGTGTCTTATAGTTCCCCATGAAACTTAATGAAAACTTAGCCTCACAATAAAAGTTCACCTTAATTTTTTATAAAGTACGCTTTTGGCATGGAATAAAACGATTCCGTTTGCTGTAATACGTTGTAAACAAATGTATTACACCAGTTCTGTCCATGGGAACAGTTTAGAACTTATTACAGCGAGGGTTGTTTATAGTTCCCCATGAAACTTAGTGAAAACTTAGCCCCGCAATAAGAGTTCACCTCAATTTCTTATAAAGTACGCCTTTCGCATAGAATAAAACAATTCCGTTTGCACTAAAACGTTGTAAACATACGTATTACAACAGTTCTGTACAAGGGAGCAGCCTAGAACTTATTACACTGATGGTTTCTTATAGTTCCCCATGAAACTTATTGAAAACTTAGCCCTGCAATAAGAGTTCACCTCAATTTTTTTAAAGTTCGCCTTTCGGATGGAATAAAACGATTCCGTTTGCTCTAAAACGTTGTAAACATACGTATTACAACAGTTCTGTACCTGGGAGCAGCCTAGAACTTATTAAACCGAGGGTTTCTTATAGTTCCCCATGAGACTGAGTGAAAACTTAGCCCCAGAATAAGAGTTCACCTCAATTTCTTATAAAGTACTTCTTTCGCATGGAAAAAAACGATTCCGTTTGCTCTAAAACGTTGTAAACATACGTATTACAACAGTTCTGTACCTGAAAGCAGCCTAGAACTTATTACACCGAGGGTTTCTTATAGTTCCCCATGAGACTTAGTGAAAACTTAGCCCCACAATATAAGTTCACCTTAATTTTTTATAAAGTACGCTTTTGGCATGGAATAAAACGATTCCGTTTGCTGTGATACGTTGTAAACATACGTATTACACCAGTTCTGTCCATGGGAAGAGCCTAGAACTTGTTACACCGAGGCTTTTTTATAGTTCCCCATGAAACTTAGTGAAAACTTAGCCCCGCAATAAGAGTTCACCTCAATTTCTTATAAAGTAAGCCTTTCGCATAGAATAAAACGATTCCGTTTGCACTAAAACGTTGTAAACATACGTATTACAACAGTTCTGTACAAGGGAGCAGCCTAGAACTTATTACACTGATGGTTTCTTATAGTTCCCCATGAAACTTATTGAAAACTTAGCCCTGCAATAAGAGTTCACCTCAATTTTTTTAAAGTTCGCCTTTCGGATGGAATAAAGCGATTCCATTTGCTCTAAAACGTTGTAACGTACGAATTACAACAGTTCTGTACCTGGGAGCAGCCTAGAACTTATTACACCGAGGGTTTCTTATAGCTCCCCATGAAATTTAGTGTAAACTTAGCTTCGCAATAAGAGTTCACCTCCATTTCTTATAAAAATATGTCTTTCTCATGGAATACAACGCTTCCGTTTGCTCTAAAACGTTGTAAACATATGTATTACAATAGTTCTGTCCATGGGAACAGCCTAGAACTTATTACACTGAGGGTGTCTTATAGTTCCCCATGAAATTTAGTGAAAACTAAGCCCCGCAATAAGACTTCACCTTAATTTCTTTTAAAGTACGCCTTTCGCATAGAATAAAACGATTCCGTTTGCACTAAAACGTTGTAAACATACGTATTTCAATAGTTCTGTACATGGGAGCAGCCTAGAACTTATTACACAGATGGTTTCTTATAGTTGCCCATGAAACTTAGTGAAAATTTAGCCCTGCAATAAGAGTTCACCTCAATTTTTTTAATGGTCGCCTTTCGGATGGAATAAAACGCTTCCTTTTGCTCTAAAACGTTGTTAATAAATGTATTACAATAGTTCTGTCCATGGGAACAGCCTAGAACTTATTACACCGAGGGTGTCTTATAGTTCCCCATGAAACTTAGTAAAAACTAAGCCCCGCAATAAGAGTTCACCTCAATTTCTTATAAAGTACGCCTTTCGCATAGAATAAAACGATTCCGTTTGCACTAAAACGTTGTAAACATAAGTATTACAACAGTTCTGTACATGGGAGCAGCCTAGAACTTATTACACTGATGGTTTCTTATAGTTCCCTATGAAACTTAGTGAAAACTTAGCCCTGCAATAACAGTCTACCTGAATTTTTTAAAGTTCGCCTTTCGGATGGAATAAAACGATTCTGTTTGCTCTAAAACGTTGTAAACATACGTATTACAACAGTTCTGTACCTCGGAGCAGCCTAGAACTTATTACACCGAGGGTTTCTTATATTTTTCCATGAAACTTAGTGAAAATTTAGCCCTGCAATAAGAGTTCACCTCAATTTTTTTAAAGTTCGCCTTTCATTTGGAAAAAAAACGATTCTGTTTGCTCTAAAAGGTTGTAAACATACGTATTACAACACTTCTGTACCTGGGAGCAGCCTAGAACTTATTACACCGAGGGTTTCTTATACTTCCCCATGAGACTTAGTGAAACCTTAGCACCAAAATAAGAGTTAACCTCAATTTCTTATAAAGTACGCCTTTCACATTGAATAAAACGATTCTGTTAGCTCTAAAACATTTTAAACATTCGTATTACAACAGTTCTGTCCATGGGAACAGCCTAGAACTTATTACACCGAGGGTTTCTTATAGTTCCTCATGAAATTTAGTGTAAACTTAGGTTCGCAAGAAGAGTTCACCTCAATGTCTTAAAAAAATCTGTTTTTCTCATGGAATAAAACGCTTCCGTTTGCTCTAAAACGTTGTAAACATATGTATTACAATAGTTCTGTCCATAGGAACAGCCTAGAACTTATTACACCGAGGGTGTCATATAGTTCCCCATGAAACTTAGTGAAAACTAAGCCCCGCAATAAGACTTCACCTCAATTTCTTATAAAGTACGCCTTTCGCATAGAATAAAACGATTCCGTTTGCACTAAAACGTTGTAAACATACGTATTACAACAGTTCTGTACTTGGGAGCAGCCTACAACTTATTACATTGATTGTTTCTTATAGTTCCCCATGAAACTTAGTGAAAACTTAGCCCTGCAATAAGAGTTCACCTCAATTTCTTATAAAGTACGCCTTTCACATGGAATAAAACGATTCTGTTAGCTCTAAAACGTGGTAAACATTCGTATTACAACAGTTCTGTCCATGGGAACAGCCTAGAACTTATTACACCGAGGGTTTCTTATAGCTCCCCATGAAATTTAGTGTAAACTTAGCTTCGCAATAAGAGTTCACCTTCATTTCTTATAAAAATATGTCTTTCTCATGGAATAAAACAATTCTGTTAGCTTTTAAACGTGGTAAACATTCGTATTACAACAGTTCTGTCAATGGGAACAGCCTAGAACTTATTACACCGAGGGTTTCTTATAGTTCCCCATGAAATTTAATGTAAACTTAGCTTCGCAATAAGAGCTCACCTCAATGTCTTATAAAAATCTGTCTTTCTCATGGAATATAACGCTTCCGTTTGCTCTAAAATGTTGTAAACATATGTATTACAATTGTTCTGCCCATGGGAAAAGCCTAGAACTTATTACACCGAGGGTGTCTTATAGTTCCCCATGAAACTTAGTAAAAACTTAGCCTTACAATAAGAGTTCACCTTAATTTTTTATAAAGTACGCTTTTGGCATGTAATAAAACGATTCCGTTTGCTGTAATACGTTGTAAACATTTGTATTACACCAGTTCTGTCCATGGGAATAGCCTAGAACTTATTACATCGAGGGTTTTTTATAGTTCCCCATGAAACTTAGTGAAAACTTAGCCCTGCAATAAGAGTTCACCTTAATTTCTTATAAGGTACACTTTTGGCATGGAATAAAACGATTCCGTTTTCTGTGATACGTTTTAAAAATACGTATTACACCGGTTCTGTCCATGGGAACAGCCTTAAACTTATTACACCGAGGGTTTTTTATAGTTCCCAATGACACTTAGTGAAAACTTAGCCCCAGAATAAGAGTTCACCTCAATTTCTTATAAAGTACGCCTTTCCCATGGAAAAAAACGATTCCGTTTGCTCTAAAACGTTGTAAACATACGTATTACAACAGTTCTGTACCTGAAAGCAGCCTAGAACTTATTACACCGAGGGTTTCTTATAGTTCCCCATGAGACTTAGTGAAAACTTAGCCCCACAATAAGAGTTCACCTTAATTTTTTATAAAGTACGCTTTTGACATGGAATAAAACGATTCCGTTTGCTGTGATACGTTGTAAACATACGTATTACACCAGTTCTGTCCACGGGAAGATTCTAGAACTTGTTACACCGAGGGTTTTTTATAGTTCCTCATGAAACTTAGTGAAAACTTAGTCCCGCAATAAGAGTTCACCTCAATTTCTTATAAAGTACGCCTTCCGCATAGAATAAAACGATTCCGTTTGCACTAAAACGTTGTAAACATACGTATTACATCAGTTCTGTACATGGGAGCAGCCTAGAACTTATTACACTGATGGTTTCTTATAGTTCCCCATGAAACTTATTGAAAACTTAGCCCTGCAATAAGAGTTCACCTCAATTTCTTATAAAGTACGCCTTCCGCATAGAATAAAACGATTCCGTTTGCACTAAAAGGTTGTAAACATACGTATTACATCAGTTCTGTACATGGGAGCAGCCTAGAACTTATTACACCGAGGTTTTCTTATAGCTCCCCATGAAATTTAGTGTAAACTTAGCTTCGCAATAAGAGTTCACCTCCATGTCTTATAAAAATATGTCTTTCTCATGGAATAAAACGCTTCCGTTTGCTCTAAAACGTTGTAAACATATGTATTACAATAGTTCTGTCCATGGGAACAGCCTAAAACTTATTACACCGAGGGTGTCTGATAGTTCCCCATGAAATTTAGTGAAAACTAAGCCCCGCAGTAAGACTTCACCTTAATTTCTTATAAAGTACGCCTTTCGCATAGAATAAAACGATTCCGTTTGCACTAAAACGTTGTAAACATACGTATTACAACAGTTCTGTACATGGGAGCAGCCTAGAACTTATTACACTGATGGTTTCTTATAGTTCCCCATGAAACTTAGTGAAAACTCAGCCCTGCAATAAGAGTTCACCTCAATTTTTTTAAAGTTCACCTTTCGCATAGAATAAAACGAGTCCGTTTGCACTAAAACGTTGTAAACATACGTATTACAACAGTTCTGTACATGGGAGCAGCCTAGAACTTATTACACCGAGGGTTTCTTATAGTTCCCCATGAGACTTAGTGAAAACTTAGCCCCACAATAAGAGTTCACCTTAATTTCTTATAAAGTACGCTTTTGGCATGGAATAAAACGATTCCGTTTTCTCTGATACGTTGTAAAAATACGTATTACACCAGTTCTGTCCATGGGAACAGCCTTAAACTTATTACACCGAGGGTTTTTTATAGTTCCCAATGAAACTTAGTGAAAACTTAGCCCCAGAATAAGAGTTCACCTCAATTTCTTATAAAGTACGCCTTTCCTATGGAAAAAAACGATTCCGTTTGCTCTAAAACGTTGTAAACATACGTATTACAACAGTTCTGTACCTGAAAGCAGCCTAGAACTTATTACACCGAGGGTTTCTTATAGTTCCCCATGAGACTTAGTGAAAACTTAGCCCCACAATAAGAGTTCACCTTAATTTTTTATAAAGTACGCTTTTGACATGGAATAAAACGATTCCGTTTGAGGTGATACGTTGTAAACATACGTATTACACCAGTTCTGTCCACGGGAAGATTCTAGAACTTGTTACACCGAGGGTTTTTTATAGTTCCTCATGAAACTTAGTGAAAACTTAGCCCGGCAATAAGAGTTCACCTCAATTTCTTATAAAGTACGCCTTCCGCATAGAATAAAACGGTTCCGTTTGCACTAAAACGTTGTAAACATACGTATTACATCAGTTCTGTACATGGGAGCAGCCTAGAACTTATTACACTGATGGTTTCTTATAGTTCCCCATGAAACTTATTGAAAACTTAGCCCTGCAATAAGAGTTCACCTCAATTTTTTTAAAGTTCGCCTTTTGGATGGAATAAAGCGATTCCGTTTGCTCTAAAACGTTGTAACGTACAAATTACAACAGTTCTGTACCTGGGAGCAGCCTAGAACTTATTACACCGAGGGTTTCTTATAGCTCCCCATGAAATTTAGTGTAAACTTAGCTTCGCAATAAGAGTTCACCTCAATTTTTTTTAAGTTCGCCTTTCTGATGGAATAAAACGATTCCGTTTGCTCTAAAACGTTGTAAACATACGTATTACAAAAGTTCTCTACCTGGGAGCAGCCTAGAACTTATTACACCGAGGGTTTCTTATATTTCCCCATGAGACTTAGTGAAACCTTAGCCCCACAATAAGAGTTCACCTCAATTTCTTATAAAGTACGCCTTTCACATGGAATAAAACGATTCTGTTAGCTCTAAAACGTGGTAATCATTCGTATTACAACAGTTCTGTCCATGGGAACAGCCTAGAACTTATTACACCGAGGGTTTCTTATAGTTCCCTATGAAACTTAGTGAAAACTTAGCCCTGCAATAAGAGTCTACCTCCATTTTTTTAAAGTTTGCCTTTCGGGTGGAATAAAACGATTCCGTTTGCTCTAAAACGTTGTAAACATACGTATTACAACATTTCTGTACCTGGGAGCAGCCTAGAACTTATTAAACCGAGGGTTTCTTATAGTTCCCCATAAGACTTAGTGAAAACTAAGCCCCGCAATAAGAGTTCACCACAATTTCTTATAAAGTACGCCTTCCGCATAGAATAAAACGATTGCGTTTGCACTAAAACGTTGTAAACATACGTATTACATCAGTTCTGTACATGGGAGCAGCCTAGAACTTATTACACCGAGGGTTTCTTATAGCTCCCCATGAAATTTAGTGTAAACTTAGCTTCGCAATAAGAGTTCACCTCAATTTTTTTAAAGTTCACCTTCTAAATGGAATAAAGCGATTCCGTTTGCTCTAAAACGTTGTAACGTACGAATTACAACAGTTCTGTACCTGGGAGCAGCCTAGAACTTATTACACCGAGGGTTTCTTATAGTTCCCCATGAAACTTAGTTAAAACTAAGCCCCGCAATAAGAGTTCAGCTCAATTTCTTATAAAGTACGCCTTTCGCATAGAATAAAACGAGTCCGTTTCCACTAAAACGTTGTAAACATACGTATTACAACAGTTCTGTACATGGGAGCAGCCTAGAACTTATTACACTGATGGTTTCTTATAGTTCCCCATGAAACTTAGTGAAAACTCAGCCCTGCAATAAGAGTTCACCTCAATTTTTTTAAAGTTCACCTTCTAAATGGAATAAAGCGATTCCGTTTGCTCTAAAACGTTGTAACGTACGAATTACAACAGTTCTGTACCTGGGAGCAGCCTAGAACTTATTACACCGAGGGTTTCTTATAGTTCCCCATGAGACTTAGTGAAAACTTAGCCCCACAATAAGAGTTCACCTTAATTTCTTATAAAGTACGCTTTTGGCATGGAATAAAACGATTCCGTTTTCTCTGATACGTCCTAAAAATACGTATTACACCAGTTCTGTCCATGGGAACAGCCTTAAACTTATTACACCGAGGGTTTTTTATAGTTCCCAATGACACTTAGTGAAAACTTAGCCCCAGAATAAGAGTTCACCTCAATTTCTTATAAAGTACGCCTTTCCTATGGAAAAAAACGATTCCGTTTGCTCTAAAACGTTGTAAACATACGTATTACAACAGTTCTGTACCTCGGAGCAGCCTAGAACTTATTACACCGAGGGTTTCTTATAGTTCCCCATGAAACTTAGTGAAAACTTAGCCCTGCAATAAGAGTTCACCTCAATTTTTTTTAAGTTCGCCTTTCTGATGGAATAAAACGATTCCGTTTGCTCTAAAATGTTGTAAACATACGTATTACAAAAGTTCTCTACCTGGGAGCAGCCTAGAACTTATTACACCGAGGGTTTCTTATAGTTCCCCATGAGACTTAGCGAAACCTTAGCACCAGAATAAGAGTTCACCTTAATTTTTAATAAAGTACGCTTTTGGCATGGAATAAAACGATTCCGTTTGCTGTAATACGTTGTAAACAAATGTATTACACCAGTTCTGTCCATGGGAACAGTTTAGAACTTATTACAGCGAGGGTTGTTTATAAATCCCCATGAAACTTGGTGAATACTTAGCCCCGCAATAAGAGTTCACCTCAATTTCTTATAAAGTACGCCTTTCATATGGAATAAAACGATTCTGTTAGCTCTAAAACGTGGTAAACATTCGTATTACAACAGTTCTGTCCATGGGAACAGCCTAGAACTTATTACACCGAGGGTTTCTTATAGTTCCCAATGAAATTTAGTAAAAACTTAGCTCCGCAATAAGAGTTCACCTCAATGTCTTATAAAAATCTGTCTTTCTCATGGAATAAAAGGCTTCCGTTTGCTCTAAAACGTTGTAAACATATGTATTACAATAGTTCTGTCCATGGGAACAGCCTAGAGCTTCTTACAGCGAGGGTGTCTTATAGTTCCCCATGAAACTTAATGAAAACTTAGCCTCACAATAAAAGTTCACCTTAATTTTTTATAAAGTACGCTTTTGGCATGGAATAAAACGATTCCGTTTGCTGTAATACGTTGTAAACAAATGTATTACACCAGTTCTGTCCATGGGAACAGTTTAGAACTTATTACAGCGAGGGTTGTTTATAGTTCCCCATGAAACTTAGTGAAAACTTAGCCCCGCAATAAGAGTTCACCTCAATTTCTTATAAAGTACGCCTTTCGCATAGAATAAAACAATTCCGTTTGCACTAAAACGTTGTAAACATACGTATTACAACAGTTCTGTACAAGGGAGCAGCCTAGAACTTATTACACTGATGGTTTCTTATAGTTCCCCATGAAACTTATTGAAAACTTAGCCCTGCAATAAGAGTTCACCTCAATTTTTTTAAAGTTCGCCTTTCGGATGGAATAAAACGATTCCGTTTGCTCTAAAACGTTGTAAACATACGTATTACAACAGTTCTGTACCTGGGAGCAGCCTAGAACTTATTAAACCGAGGGTTTCTTATAGTTCCCCATGAGACTGAGTGAAAACTTAGCCCCAGAATAAGAGTTCACCTCAATTTCTTATAAAGTACTTCTTTCGCATGGAAAAAAACGATTCCGTTTGCTCTAAAACGTTGTAAACATACGTATTACAACAGTTCTGTACCTGAAAGCAGCCTAGAACTTATTACACCGAGGGTTTCTTATAGTTCCCCATGAGACTTAGTGAAAACTTAGCCCCACAATATAAGTTCACCTTAATTTTTTATAAAGTACGCTTTTGGCATGGAATAAAACGATTCCGTTTGCTGTGATACGTTGTAAACATACGTATTACACCAGTTCTGTCCATGGGAAGAGCCTAGAACTTGTTACACCGAGGCTTTTTTATAGTTCCCCATGAAACTTAGTGAAAACTTAGCCCCGCAATAAGAGTTCACCTCAATTTCTTATAAAGTAAGCCTTTCGCATAGAATAAAACGATTCCGTTTGCACTAAAACGTTGTAAACATACGTATTACAACAGTTCTGTACAAGGGAGCAGCCTAGAACTTATTACACTGATGGTTTCTTATAGTTCCCCATGAAACTTATTGAAAACTTAGCCCTGCAATAAGAGTTCACCTCAATTTTTTTAAAGTTCGCCTTTCGGATGGAATAAAGCGATTCCATTTGCTCTAAAACGTTGTAACGTACGAATTACAACAGTTCTGTACCTGGGAGCAGCCTAGAACTTATTACACCGAGGGTTTCTTATAGCTCCCCATGAAATTTAGTGTAAACTTAGCTTCGCAATAAGAGTTCACCTCCATTTCTTATAAAAATATGTCTTTCTCATGGAATACAACGCTTCCGTTTGCTCTAAAACGTTGTAAACATATGTATTACAATAGTTCTGTCCATGGGAACAGCCTAGAACTTATTACACTGAGGGTGTCTTATAGTTCCCCATGAAATTTAGTGAAAACTAAGCCCCGCAATAAGACTTCACCTTAATTTCTTTTAAAGCACGCCTTTCGCATAGAATAAAACGATTCCGTTTGCACTAAAACGTTGTAAACATACGTATTTCAATAGTTCTGTACATGGGAGCAGCCTAGAACTTATTACACAGATGGTTTCTTATAGTTGCCCATGAAACTTAGTGAAAATTTAGCCCTGCAATAAGAGTTCACCTCAATTTTTTTAATGGTCGCCTTTCGGATGGAATAAAACGCTTCCTTTTGCTCTAAAACGTTGTTAACAAATGTATTACAATAGTTCTGTCCATGGGAACAGCCTAGAACTTATTACACCGAGGGTGTCTTATAGTTCCCCATGAAACTTAGTAAAAACTAAGCCCCGCAATAAGAGTTCACCTCAATTTCTTATAAAGTACGCCTTTCGCATAGAATAAAACGATTCCGTTTGCACTAAAACGTTGTAAACATAAGTATTACAACAGTTCTGTACATGGGAGCAGCCTAGAACTTATTACACTGATGGTTTCTTATAGTTCCCTATGAAACTTAGTGAAAACTTAGCCCTGCAATAACAGTCTACCTGAATTTTTTAAAGTTCGCCTTTCGGATGGAATAAAACGATTCCGTTTGCTCTAAAACGTTGGAAACATACGTATTACAACAGTTCTGTACCTCGGAGCAGCCTAGAACTTATTACACCGAGGGTTTCTTATATTTTTCCATGAAACTTAGTGAAAATTTAGCCCTGCAATAAGAGTTCACCTCAATTTTTTTAAAGTTCGCCTTTCATTTGGAAAAAAAACGATTCTGTTTGCTCTAAAAGGTTGTAAACATACGTATTACAACACTTCTGTACCTGGGAGCAGCCTAGAACTTATTACACCGAGGGTTTCTTATACTTCCCCATGAGACTTAGTGAAACCTTAGCACCAAAATAAGAGTTAACCTCAATTTCTTATAAAGTACGCCTTTCACATTGAATAAAACGATTCTGTTAGCTCTAAAACATTTTAAACATTCGTATTACAACAGTTCTGTCCATGGGAACAGCCTAGAACTTATTACACCGAGGGTTTCTTATAGTTCCTCATGAAATTTAGTGTAAACTTAGGTTCGCAAGAAGAGTTCACCTCAATGTCTTAAAAAAATCTGTTTTTCTCATGGAATAAAACGCTTCCGTTTGCTCTAAAACGTTGTAAACATATGTATTACAATAGTTCTGTCCATAGGAACAGCCTAGAACTTATTACACCGAGGGTTTCATATAGTTCCCCATGAAACTTAGTGAAAACTAAGCCCCGCAATAAGACTTCACCTCAATTTCTTATAAAGTACGCCTTTCGCATAGAATAAAACGATTCCGTTTGCACTAAAACGTTGTAAACATACGTATTACAACAGTTCTGTACTTGGGAGCAGCCTACAACTTATTACATTGATTGTTTCTTATAGTTCCCCATGAAACTTAGTGAAAACTTAGCCCTGCAATAAGAGTTCACCTCAATTTCTTATAAAGTACGCCTTTCACATGGAATAAAACGATTCTGTTAGCTCTAAAACGTGGTAAACATTCGTATTACAACAGTTCTGTCCATGGGAACAGCCTAGAACTTATTACACCGAGGGTTTCTTATAGCTCCCCATGAAATTTAGTGTAAACTTAGCTTCGCAATAAGAGTTCACCTTCATTTCTTATAAAAATATGTCTTTCTCATGGAATAAAACAATTCTGTTAGCTTTTAAACGTGGTAAACATTCGTATTACAACAGTTCTGTCAATGGGAACAGCCTAGAACTTATTACACCGAGGGTTTCTTATAGTTCCCCATGAAATTTAATGTAAACTTAGCTTCGCAATAAGAGCTCACCTCAATGTCTTATAAAAATCTGTCTTTCTCATGGAATATAACGCTTCCGTTTGCTCTAAAATGTTGTAAACATATGTATTACAATTGTTCTGCCCATGGGAAAAGCCTAGAACTTATTACACCGAGGGTGTCTTATAGTTCCCCATGAAACTTAGTAAAAACTTAGCCTTACAATAAAAGTTCACCTTAATTTTTTATAAAGTACGCTTTTGGCATGTAATAAAACGATTCCGTTTGCTGTAATACGTTGTAAACATTTGTATTACACCAGTTCTGTCCATGGGAATAGCCTAGAACTTATTACATCGAGGGTTTTTTATAGTTCCCCATGAAACTTAGTGAAAACATAGCCCTGCAATAAGAGTTCACCTTAATTTCTTATAAGGTACACTTTTGGCATGGAATAAAACGATTCCGTTTTCTGTGATACGTTTTAAAAATACGTATTACACCGGTTCTGTCCATGGGAACAGCCTTAAACTTATTACACCGAGGGTTTTTTATAGTTCCCAATGAAACTTAGTGAAAACTTAGCCCCAGAATAAGAGTTCACCTCAATTTCTTATAAAGTACGCCTTTCCCATGGAAAAAAACGATTCCGTTTGCTCTAAAACGTTGTAAACATACGTATTACAACAGTTCTGTACCTGAAAGCAGCCTAGAACTTATTACACCGAGGGTTTCTTATAGTTCCCCATGAGACTTAGTGAAAACTTAGCCCCACAATAAGAGTTCACCTTAATTTTTTATAAAGTACGCTTTTGACATGGAATAAAACGATTCCGTTTGCTGTGATACGTTGTAAACATACGTATTACACCAGTTCTGTCCACGGGAAGATTCTAGAACTTGTTACACCGAGGGTTTTTTATAGTTCCTCATGAAACTTAGTGAAAACTTAGTCCCGCAATAAGAGTTCACCTCAATTTCTTATAAAGTACGCCTTCCGCATAGAATAAAACGATTCCGTTTGCACTAAAACGTTGTAAACATACGTATTACATCAGTTCTGTAATATGGGAGCAGCCTAGAACTTATTACACTGATGGTTTCTTATAGTTCCCCATGAAACTTATTGAAAACTTAGCCCTGCAATAAGAGTCTACCTCCATTTTTTTAAAGTTCGCCTTTCGGATGGAATAAAACGATTCTGTTTGCTCTAAAACGTTGTAAACATACGTATTACAACAGTTCTGTACCTCAGAGCAGCCTAAAACTTATTACACCGAGGGTTTTTTATAGTTCCCCATGAAATTTAGTAAAAACTTAGCTTCGCAATAAGAGTTCACCTCAATGTCTTATAAAAATCTGTCTTTCTCATGGAATAAAAGGCTTCCGTTTGCTCTAAAACGTTGTAAACATATGTATTATAATAGTTCTGTCCATGGGAACAGCCTAGAACTTATTACAGCGAGGGTGTCTTATAGTTCCCCATGAAACTAAGTGAAAACTTAGCCCCAGAATAAGTGTTCACCTCAATTTCTTATAAAGTACGCTTTTCGCATAGAATAAAAAATTCCGTTTGCACTAAAACGTTGTAAACATACGTATTACAACAGTTCTGTACATGGGAGCAGCCTAGAACTTATTACACTGATGGTTTCTTATAGTTCCCTATGAAACTTAGTGAAAACTTAGTCCTGCAATAAGAGTCTACCTCCAATTTTTTAAAGTTCGCCTTTCGGATGGAATAAAACGATTCCGTTTGCTCTAAAACGTTGTAAACATACGTATTACAACAGTTCTGTACCTCGGAGCAGCCTAAAACTTATTACACCGAGGGTTTTTTATAGTTCCCCATGAAACTTAGTGAAAACTTAGCCTTGCAATAAGAGTTCACCTCAATTTTTTTTAAGTTCGTCTTTCTGATGGAATAAAACGATTCCGTTTGCTCTAAAACGTTGTAAACATACGTATTACAAAAGTTCTCTACCTGGGAGCAGCCTAGAACTTATTACACCGAGGGTTTCTTATAGTTCCCCATGAGACTTAGTGAAACCTTAGCCGCACAATAAGAGTTCACCTCAATTTCTTATAAAGTACGCCTTTCACATGGAATAAAACGATTCTGTTAGCTCTAAAACGTGGTAAACATTGGTATTACAACAGTTCTGTCCATGGGAACAGCCTAGAACTTATTACACCGAGGGTTTCTTATAGTTCCCAATGAAATTTAGTAAAAACTTAGCTTCGCAATAAGAGTTCACCTCAATGTCTTATAAAAATCTGTCTTTCTCATGGAATAAAAGGCTTCCGTTTGCTCTAAAACGTTGTAAACATATGTATTATAATAGTTCTGTCCATGGGAACAGCCTAGAACTTATTACAGCGAGGGTGTCTTATAGTTCCCCATGAAACTTAATGAAAACTTAGCCTCACAATAAAAGTTCACCTTAATTTTTTATAAAGTACGCTTTTGGCATGGAATAAAACGATTCCGTTTGCTGTAATACGTTGTAAACAAATGTATTACACCAGTTCTGTCCATGGGAACAGTTTGGAACTTATTACAGCGAGGGTTGTTTATAGTTCCCCATGAAACTTAGTGAAAACTTAGCCCCGCAATAAGGGTTCACCTCAATTTCTAATAAAGTACGCCTTTCGCATAGAATAAAACGATTCCGTTTGCACTAAAACGTTGTAAACATACGTATTACAACAGTTCTGTACATGGGAGCAGCCTATAACTTATCACACTGATGGTTTCTTATAGTTCCCCATCAAACTTACCGAAAACTTAGCCCTGCAATAAGAGTTCACCTCAATTTTTTATAAAGTACGCTTTTGGCATGGAATAACACGAATCCGTTTGCTGTAATAAGTTGTAAACATACGTATTACACCAGTTCTGTCCATGGGAACAGCCTAAAACTTATTACACCGAGGGTTTTTTATAGTTCCCCATGAAACTTAGTGAAAACTTAGCCCCAGAATAAGAGTTCACCTCAATTTCTTATAAAGTACTTCTTTCGCATGGAAAAAAACGATTCCGTTTCCTCTAAAACGTTGTAAACATACGTATTACAACAGTTCTGTACCTGAAAGCAGCCTAGAACTTATTACACCGAGGGTTTCTTATAGTTCCCCATGAGACTTAGTGAAAACTTAGCCCCACAATAAGAGTTCACCTTAATTCTTTATAAAGTACGCATTTGGCATGGAATAGAACGATTCCGTTTGCTGTGATACGTTGTAAACATACGTATTACACCAGTTCTGTCCATGGGAAGAGCCTAGAACTTGTTACACCGAGGGTTTTTTATAGTTCCCCATGAAACTTAGTGAAAAGTTAGCCCCGCAATAAGAGTTCACCTCAATTTCTTATAAAGTAAGCCTTTCGCATAGAATAAAACGATTCCGTTTGCACTAAAACGTTGTAAACATACGTATTACAACAGTTCTGTACATGGGAGCAGCCTAGAACTTATTACACTGATGGTTTCTTATAGTTCCCCATGAGACTTAGTGAAAACTTAGCCCCACAATAAGAGTTCACCTTAATTCTTTATAAAGTACGCATTTGGCATGGAATAAAACGATTCCGTTTGCTGTGATACGTTGTAAACATACGTATTACACCAGTTCTGTCCATGGGAAGAGCCTAGAACTTGTTACACCGAGGGTTTTTTATAGTTCCCCATGAAACTTAGTGAAAAGTTAGCCCCGCAATAAGAGTTCACCTCAATTTCTTATAAAGTAAGCCTTTCGCATAGAATAAAACGATTCCGTTTGCACTAAAACGTTGTAAACATACGTATTACAACAGTTCTGTACATGGGAGCAGCCTAGAACTTATTACACTGATGGTTTCTTATAGTTCCCCATGAAACTTATTGAAAACTTAGCCCTGCAATAAGAGTTCACCTCAATTTTTTTAAAGTTCGCCTTTTGGATGGAATAAAGCGATTCCATTTGCTCTAAAACGTTGTAACATACGAATTACAACAGCTCTGTACCTGAGAGCAGCCTAGAACTTATTACACCGAGGGTTTCTTATAGCTCCCCATGAAATTTAGTGTAAACTTAGCTTCGCAATAAGAGTTCACCTCCATTTCTTATAAAAATATGTCTTTCTCATGGAATAAAACGCTTCCGTTCGCTCTAAAACGTTGTAAACATATGTATTACAATAGTTCTGTCCATGGGAACAGCCTAGAACTTATTACACTGAGGGTGTCTTATAGTTCCCCATGAAATTTAGTGAAAACTAAGCCCCGCAATAAGAGTCTAACTCCATTTTTTCAAAGTTCGCCTTTCGGATGGAATAAAACGATTCCGTTTGCTCTAAAACGTTGTAAACATACGTATTACAACAGTTCTGTACCTCGGAGCAGCCTAGAACTTATTACACCGAGGGTTTCTTATAGTTCCCCATGAAACTTAGTGAAAACTTAGCCCTGCAATAAGAGTTCACCTCAATTTTTTTTAAGTTCGCCTTTCTGATGGAATAAAACGATTCCGTTTGCTCTAAAACGTTGTAAACATACGTATTACAAAAGTTCTCTACCTGGGAGCAGCCTAGAACTTATTACACCGAGGGTTTCTTATAGTTCCCCATGAGACTTAGCGAAACCTTAGCACCAGAATAAGAGTTCACCTTAATTTTTTATAAAGTACGCTTTTGGCATGGAATAAAACGATTCCGTTTGCTGTAATACGTTGTAAACAAATGTATTACACCAGTTCTGTCCATGGGAACAGTTTAGAACTTATTACAGCGAGGGTTGTTTATAAATCCCCATGAAACTTAGTGAAAACTTAGCCCGGCAATAAGAGTTCACCTCAATTTCTTATAAAGTACGCCTTTCATATGGAATAAAACGATTCTGTTAACTCTAAAACGTGGTAAACATTCGTATTACAACAGTTCTGTCCATGGGAACAGCCTAGAACTTATTACACCGAGGGTTTCTTATAGTTCCCAATGAAATTTAGTAAAAACTTAGCTCCGCAATAAGAGTTCACCTCAATGTCTTATAAAAATCTGTCTTTCTCATGGAATAAAAGGCTTCCGTTTGCTCTAAAACGTTGTAAACATATGTATTACAATAGTTCTGTCCATTGGAACAGCCTAGAGCTTATTACAGCGAGGGTGTCTTATAGTTCCCCATGAAACTTAATGAAAACTTAGCCTCACAATAAAAGTTCACCTTAATTTTTTATAAAGTACGCTTTTGGCATGGAATAAAACGATTCCGTTTGCTGTAATACGTTGTAAACAAATGTATTACACCAGTTCTGTCCATGGGAACAGTTTAGAACTTATTACAGCGAGGGTTGTTTATAGTTCCCCATGAAACTTAGTGAAAACTTAGCCCCGCAATAAGAGTTCACCTCAATTTCTTATAAAGTACGCCTTTCGCATAGAATAAAACAATTCCGTTTGCACTAAAACGTTGTAAACATACGTATTACAACAGTTCTGTACATGGGAGCAGCCTATAACTTATTACACTGATGGTTTCTTATAGTTCCCCATCAAACTTACCGAAAACTTAGCCCTGCAATAAGAGTTCACCTCAATTTTTTTAAAGTTCGCCTTTCGGATGGAATAAAACGATTCCCTTTGCTCTAAAACGTTGTAAACATACGTATTACAACAGTTCTGTACCTGGGAGCAGCCTAGAACTTATTAAACCGAGGGTTTCTTATAGTTCCCCATGAGACTGAGTGAAAACTTAGCCCCAGAATAAGAGTTCACCTCAATTTCTTATAAAGTACTTCTTTTGCATGGAAAAAAACGATTCCGTTTGCTCTAAAACGTTGTAAACATACGTATTACAACAGTTCTGTACCTGAAAGCAGCCTAGAACTTATTACACCGAGGGTTTCTTATAGTTCCCCATGAGACTTAGTGAAAACTTAGCCCCACAATATAAGTTCACCTTAATTTTTTATAAAGTACGCTTTTGGCATGGAATAAAACGATTCCGTTTGCTGTGATACGTTGTAAACATACGTATTACACCAGTTCTGTCCATGGGAAGAGCCTAGAACTTGTTACACCGAGGCTTTTTTATAGTTCCCCATGAAACTTAGTGAAAACTTAGCCCCGCAATAAGAGTTCACCTCAATTTCTTATAAAGTAAGCCTTTCGCATAGAATAAAACGATTCCGTTTGCACTAAAACGTTGTAAACATACGTATTACAACAGTTCTGTACAAGGGAGCAGCCTAGAACTTATTACACTGATGGTTTCTTATAGTTCCCCATGAAACTTATTGAAAACTTAGCCCTGCAATAAGAGTTCACCTCAATTTTTTTAAAGTTCGCCTTTCGGATGGAATAAAGCGATTCCATTTGCTCTAAAACGTTGTAACGTACGAATTACAACAGTTCTGTACCTGGGAGCAGCCTAGAACTTATTACACCGAGGGTTTCTTATATCTCCCCATGAAATTAGGTGTAAACTTAGCTTCGCAATAAGAGTTCACCTCCATTTCTTATAAAAATATGTCTTTCTCATGGAATAAAACGCTTCCGTTCGCTCTAAAACGTTGTAAACATATGTATTACAATAGTTCTGTCCATGGGAACAGCCTAGAACTTATTACACTGAGGGTGTCTTATAGTTCCCCATGAAATTTAGTGAAAACTAAGCCCCGCAATAAGACTTCACCTTAATTTCTTTTAAAGTACGCCTTTCGCATAGAATAAAACGATTCCGTTTGCACTAAAACGTTGTAAACATACGTATTTCAATAGTTCTGTACATGGGAGCAGCCTAGAACTTATTACACAGATGGTTTCTTATAGTTGCCCATGAAACTTAGTGAAAATTTAGCCCTGCAATAAGAGTTCACCTCAATTTTTTTAATGGTCGCCTTTCGGATGGAATAAAACGCTTCCTTTTGCTCTAAAACGTTGTTAACAAATGTATTACAATAGTTCTGTCCATGGGAACAGCCTAGAACTTATTACACCGAGGGTTTCTTATAGTTCCTCATGAAATTTAGTGTAAACTTTGGTTCGCAAGAAGAGTTCACCTCAATGTCTTATAAAAATCTGTTTTTCTCATGGAATAAAACGCTTCCGTTTGCTCTAAAACGTTGTAAACATATGTATTACAATAGTTCTGTCCATAGGAACAGCCTAGAACTTATTACACCGAGGGTGTCATATAGTTCCCCATGAAACTTAGTGAAAACTAAGCCCCGCAATAAGACTTCACCTCAATTTCTTATAAAGTACGCCTTTCGCATAGAATAAAACGATTCCGTTTGCACTAAAACGTTGTAAACATACGTATTACAACAGTTCTGTACTTGGGAGCAGCCTACAACTTATTACATTGATTGTTTCTTATAGTTCCCCATGAAACTTAGTGAAAACTTAGCCCTGCAATAAGAGTTCACCTCAATTTCTTATAAAGTACGCCTTTCACATGGAATAAAACGATTCTGTTAGCTCTAAAACGTGGTAAACATTCGTATTACAACAGTTCTGTCCATGGGAACAGCCTAGAACTTATTACACCGAGGGTTTCTTATAGCTCCCCATGAAATTTAGTGTAAACTTAGCTTCGCAATAAGAGTTCACCTTCATTTCTTATAAAAATATGTCTTTCTCATGGAATAAAACGTTTCCGTTTGCTCTAAAACGTTGTAAACATATGTATTACAATAGTTCTGTCCATAGGAACAGCCTAGAACTTATTACACCGAGGGTGTCTTATAGTTCCCCATGAAACTTAGTGAAAACTAAGCCCCGCAATAAGACCTCACCTCAATTTCTTATAAAGTACGCCTTTCGCATAGAATAAAACGATTCCGTTTGCACTAAAACGTTGTAAACATACGTATTACAACAGTTCTGTACTTGGGAGCAGCCTACAACTTATTACATTGATGGTTTCTTATAGTTCCCCATGAAACTTAGTGAAAACTTAGCCCTGCAATAAGAGTTCACCTCAATTTCTTATAAAGTACGCCTTTCACATGGAATAAAACGATTCTGTTAGCTCTAAAACGTGGTAAACATTCGTATTACAACAGTTTTGTCCATGGGAACAGCCTAGAACTTATTACACCGAGGGTTTCTTATAGTTCCCCATGAAATTTAGTGTAAACTTAGCTTCGCAATAAGAGTTCACCTCAATGTCTTATAAAAATCTGTCTTTCTCATGGAATAAAAGGCTTCCGTTTGCTCTAAAACGTTGTAAACATATGTATTACAAAAAATCTGTCCATGGGAACAGCCTAGAACTTATTAAAACGAGGATGTCTTATAGTTCCCAATGAAACTTAGTGAAAACTTAGCCTCACAATAAAAGTTCACCTTAATTTTTTATAAAGTACGTTTTTGGCATGGAATAAAACGACTCGGTTTGCTGTAATACGTTGTAAACAAATGTATTACACCTGTTCTGTCCATGGGAACAGTCTAGAACTTATTACAGCGAGGGTTGTTTATAGTTCCCCATGAAACTTAGTGAAAACTTAGCCCTGCAATAAGAGTTCACCTCAATTTTTTTAAAGTTCGCCTTTCGGATGGAATAAAACGATTCCGTTTGCTCTAAAACGTTGTAAACATACGTATTACAGCAGTTCTGTATCTGGGAGCAGCCTAGAACTTATTAAACCGAGGGTTTCTTATAGTTCCCCATGAGACTGAGTGAAAACTTAGCCCCACAATAAGAGTTCACCTTAATTTTTTATAAAGTACGCTTTTGGCATGGAATAAAACGAATCCGTTTGCTGTAATACGTTGTAAACATACGTATTACACCAGTTCTTTCCATGGGAACAGCCTAAAACTTATTACACCGAGGGTTTCTTATAGTTCCCCATGAAACTTAGTGAAAACTTAGCCCCAGAATAAGAGTTCACCTCAATTTCTTATAAAGTACGCCTTTCGCATGGAAAAAACGATTCCGTTTGCTCTAAAACTATCTAAACATACGTATTAAAACAGTTTTGTACCTGGGAGCAGCCTAGAACTTATTACACCAAGGGTTTCTTATAGTTCCCCATGAAACTTATTGAAAACTTAGCCCTGCAATAAGAGTTCACCTCAATTTTTTTAAAGTTCGCCTTTTGGATGGAATAAAACGATTCCGTTTGCTCTTATACGTTGTAAACATACGAATTACAACAGTTCTGTACCTTGGAGCAGCCTAGAACTTATTACACCGAGGGTTTCTTATAGCTCCCCATGAAATTTAGTGTAAACTTAGCTTTGCAATAAGAGTTCACCTCCATTTCTTATAAAAATATGTCTTTCTCATGGAATAAAACGCTTCCGTTTGCTCTAAAACGTTGTAAACATATGTATTACAATAGTTCTGTCCATAGGAACAGCCTAGAACTTATTACACCGAGGGTGTCTTAAAGTTCCCCATGAAGCTTAGTGAAAACTAAGCCCCGCAATAAGACTTCACCTCAATTTCTTATAAAGTACGCCTTTCGCATAGAATAAAACGATTCCGTTTGCACTAAAACGTTGTAAACATACGTATTACAACAGTTCTGTACTTGGGAGAAGCCTAGAACTTATTACATTGATGGTTTCTTATAGTTCCCCATGAAACTTAGTGAAAACTTAGCCCTGCAATAAGAGTTCACCTCAATTTTTTTAAAGTTCGCCTTTCGGATGGAATAATACGCTTCCGTTTGCTCTAAAACGTTGTTAACAAATGTATTACAATAGTTCTGTCCATGGGAACAGCCTAGATCTTATTACACCGAGGGTTTCTTATAGTTCCCCATAAAACATAGTGAAAACTAAGCCCCGCAATAAGAGTTCACCACAATTTCTTATAAAGTACGCCTTTCGCATAGAATAAAACGATTCCGTTTGCACTAAAACGTTGTAAACATACGTATTACAACAGTTCTGTACATGGGAGCAGCCTAGAACTTATTACACTGATGGTTTCTTATAGTTCCCAATGAAACTTAGTGAAAACTTAGCCCTGCAATAAGAGTATACCTCCATTTTCTTAAAGTTCGCCTTTCGGATGGAATAAAACGATTCCGTTTGCTCTAAAACGTTGTAAACATACGTATTACAACAGTTCTGTACCTCGGAGCAGCCTAGAACTTATTACACCGAGGGTTTCTTATAGTTCACCATGAAACTTAGTGAAAACTTAGCCCAACAATAAGAGTTCACCTTAATTTTTAATAAAGTACGCTTTCGGCATGGAATAAAACGATTCCGTTTGCTCTAAAACGTTGTAAACATACGTATTACAACACTTCTGTACCTGGCAGCAGCCTAGAACTTAATACACCGAGGGTTTCTTATAGTTCCCCATGAGACTTATTGAAACCTTAGCCCCACAATAAGAGTTCACCTCAATTTCTTATAAAATACGCCTTTCACATGGAATAAAACGATTCTGTTAGCTCTAAAAAGTTTTAAACATTCGTATTACAACAGTTCTGTCCATGGGAACAGCCTAGAACTTATTACACCGAGGGTTTCTTATAGTTCCCCATGAAATTTAGTGTAAACTTAGCTTCGCAATAAGAGTTCACCTCAATGTCTTATAAAAATCTCTCTTTCTCATGGAATAAAAGGCTTCCGTTTGCTCTAAAACGTTGTAAACATATGTATTACAATAGTTCTGTCCATGGGAACAGCCTACAACTTATTACAACGAGGGTGTCTTATAGTTCCCAATGAAACTTATTGAAAACTTAGCCTCACAATAAAAGTTCACCTTAATTTTTTATAAAGTACGTTTTTGGCATGGAATAAAACGACTCCGTTTGCTGTAATACGTTGTAAACAAATGTATTACACCTGTTCTGTCCATGGGAACAGTCTAGAACTTATTACAGCGAGGGTTGTTTATAGTTCCCCATGAAACTTAGTGAAAACTTAGTTTCGCAATAAGAGTTCACCTCAATTTCTTATAAAGTACGCCTTTCGCATAGAATAAAACGATTCCGTTTGCACTAAAACGTTGTAAACATACGTATTACAACAGTTCTGTACATGGGAGCAGCCTATAACTTAATACACTGATGGTTTCTTATAGTTCCCCATGAAACTTACCGAAAACTTAGCCCTGCAATAAGAGTTCACCTCAATTTCTTATAAAAATATGTCTTTCTCATGGAATAAAACGCTTCCGTTTGCTCTAAAACGTTGTAAACATATGTATTACAATAGTTCTGTCCATAGGAACAGCCTAGAACTTATTACACCGAGGGTGTCTTATATATTCCCATGAAACTTAGTCAAAACTAAGCCCCGCAATAAGACTTCACCTCAATTTCTTATAAAGTACGCCTTTCGCATAGAATAAAACGATTCCGTTTGCACTAAAACGCTGTAAACATACGTATTACAACAGTTCTGTACTTTGGAGCAGCCTACAACCTATTACATTGATGGTTTCTTATAGTTCCCCATGAAACTTAGTGAAAACTTAGCCCTGCAATAAGAGTTCACCTCAATTTCTTATAAAGTACGCCTTTCACATGGAATAAAACGATTCTGTTAGCTCTAAAAAGTTTTAAACATTCGTATTACAACAGTTCTGTCCATGGGAACAGCCTAGAACTTATTACACCGAGGGTTTCTTATAGTTCCCCATGAAATTTAGTGTAAACTTAGCTTCGCAATAAGAATTCACCTCAATGTCTTATAAAAATCTGTCTTTCTCATGGAATAAAAGGCTTCCGTTTGCTCTAAAACGTTGTAAACATATGTATTACAATAGTTCTGTCCATTGGAACAGCCTAGAACTTATTAAAACGAGGGTGTCTTATAGTTCCCAATGAAACTTAGTGAAAACTTAGCCTCACAATAAAAGTTCACCTTAATTTTTTATAAAGTACGTTTTTGGCATGGAATAAAACGACTCCGTTTGCTGTAATACGTTGTAAACAAATGTATTACACCTGTTCTGTCCATGGGAACAGTCTAGAACTTATTACAGCGAGGGTTGTTTATAGTTCCCCATGAAACTTAGTGAAAACTTAGCCCCGCAATAAGAGTTCACCTCAATTTCTTATAAAGTACGCCTTTCGCATAGAATAAAACGATTCCGTTTGCACTAAAACGTTGTAAACATACGTATTACAACAGTTCTGTACATGGGAGCAGCCTATAACTTAATACACTGATGGTTTCTTATAGTTCCCCATGAAACTTACCGAAAACTTAGCCCTGCAATAAGAGTTCACCTCAATTTTTTTAAAGTTCGCCTTTCGGATGGAATAAAACGATTCCGTTTGCTCTAAAACTTTGTAAACATACGTATTACAGCAGTTCTGTATCTGGGAGCAGCCTAGAACTTATTACACCGAGGGTTTCTTATAGTTCCCCATGAGACTGAGTGAAAAGTTAGCCCCACAATAAGAGTTCACCTTAATGTTTTATAAAGTACGCTTTTGGCATGGAATAAAACGAATCCGTTTGCTGTAATACGTTGTAAACATACGTATTACACCAGTTCTTTCCATGGGAACAGCCTAAAACTTATTACACCGAGGGTTTTTTATAGTTCCCCATGAAACTTAGTGAAAACTTAGCCCCAGAATAAGAGTTCACCTCAATTTCTTATAAAGTACGCCTTTTGCATGGAAAAAACGATTCCGTTTGCTCTAAAACTATGTAAACATACGTATTAAAACAGTTCTGTACCTGGGAGCAGCCTAGAACTTATTACACCAAGGGTTTCTTATAGTTCCCCATGAAACTTATTGAAAACTTAGCCCTGCAATAAGAGTTCACCTCAATTTTTTGAAAGTTCGCCTTTTGGATGGAATAAAACGATTCCGTTTGCCCTAAAACGTTGTAAACATACGAATTACAACAGTTCTGTACCTTGGAGCAGCCTAGAACTTATTACACCGAGGGTTTCTTATAGCTCCCCATGAAATTTAGTGTAAACTTAGCTTTGCAATAAGAGTTCACCTCCATTTCTTATAAAAATATGTCTTTCTCATGGAATAAAACGCTTCCGTTTGCTCTAAAACGTTGTAAACATATGTATTACAATAGTCCTGTCCATAGGAACAGCCTAGAACTTATTACACCGAGGGTGTCTTAAAGTTCCCCATGAAACTTAGTGAAAACTAAGCCCCGCAATAAGACTTCACCTCAATTTCTTATAAAGTACGCCTTTCGCATAGAATAAAACGATTCCGTTTGCACTAAAACGTTGTAAACATACGTATTACAACAGTTCTGTACTTGGGAGCAGCCTAGAACTTATTACATTGATGGTTTCTTATAGTTCCCCATGAAACTTAGTGAAAACGTAGCCCTGCAATAAGAGTTCACCTCAATTTTTTTAAAGTTCGCCTTTTGGATGGAATAATACGCTTCCGTTTGCTCTAAAACGTTGTTAACAAATGTATTACAATAGTTCTGTCCATGGGAACAGCCTAGATCTTATTACACAGAGGGTGTCTTATAGTTCCCCATAAAACTTAGTGAAAACTAAGCCCCGCAATAAGAGTTCACAACAATTTCTTATAAAGTACGCCTTTCGCATAGAATAAAACGATTCCGTTTGCACTAAAACGTTGTAAACATACGTATTACAACAGTTCTGTACATGGGAGCAGCCTAGAACTTATTACACTGATGGTTTCTTATAGTTCCCAATGAAACTTAGTGAAAACTTAGCCCTGCAATAAGAGTGTACCTCCATTTTCTTAAAGTTCGCCTTTCGGATGGAATAAAACGATTCCGTTTGCTCTAAAACGTTGTAAACATACGTATTACAACAGTTCTGTACCTCGGAGCAGCCTAGAACTTATTACACCGAGGGTTTCTTATAGCTCCCCATGAAATTTAGTGTAAACTTAGCTTTGCAATAAGAGTTCACCTCCATTTCTTATAAAAATATGTCTTTCTCATGGAATAAAACGCTTCCGTTTGCTCTAAAACGTTGTAAACATATGTATTACAATAGTTCTGTCCATAGGAACAGCCTAGAACTTATTACATCGAGGGTGTCTTAAAGTTCCCCATGAAACTTAGTGAAAACTAAGCCCCGCAATAAGACTTCACCTCAATTTCTTATAAAGTACGCCTTTCGCATAGAATAAAACGATTCCGTTTGCACTAAAACGTTGTAAACATACGTATTACAACAGTTCTGTACTTGGGAGCAGCCTAGAACTTATTACATTGATGGTTTCTTATAGTTCCCCATGAAACTTAGTGAAAACTTAGTCCTGCAATAAGAGTTCACCTCAATTTTTTTAAAGTTCGCCTTTCGGATGGAATAATACGCTTCCGTTTGCTCTAAAACGTTGTTAACAAATGTATTACAATAGGTCTGTCCATGGGAACAGCCTAGATTATATTACACCGAGGGTGTCTTATAGTTCCCAATGAAACTTAGTGAAAACTAAGCCCCGCAATAAGAGTTCACCACAAATTTTTATAAAGTTCGCCTTTCGCATAGAATAAAACGATTCTGTTTGCACTAAAACGTTGTAAACATACGTATTACAACAGTTCTGTACATGGGAGCAGCCTAGAACTTATTACACTGATGGTTTCTTATAGTTCCCAATGAAACTTAGTGAAAACTTAGCCCTGCAATAAGAGTGTACCTCCATTTTCTTAAAGTTTAGAGTTTCGGATGGAATAAAACGATTCCGTTTGCTCTAAAACGTTGTAAACATACGTATTACAACAGTTCTGTACCTCGGAGCAGCCTAGAACTTATTACACCGAGGGTTTCTTATAGTTCACCATGAAACTTAGTGAAAACTTAGCTTAACAATAAGAGTTCACCTTAATTTTTAATAAAGTACGCTTTCGGCATGGAATAAAACGATTCCGTTTGCTCTAAAACGTTGTAAACATACGTATTACAACACTTCTGTACCTGGCAGCAGCCTAGAACTTATTACACCGAGGGTTTCTTATAGTTCCCCATGAGACTTATTGAAACCTTAGCCCCACAATAAGAGTTCACCTCAATTTCTTATAAAATACGCCTTTCACATGGAATAAAACGATTCTGTTAGCTCTAAAAAGTTTTAAACATTCGTATTACAACAGTTCTGTCCATGGGAACAGCCTAGAACTTATTACACCGAGGGTTTCTTATAGTTCCCCATGAAATTTAGTGTAAACTTAGCTTCGCAATAAGAGTTCACCTCAATGTCTTATAAAAATCTGTCTTTTTCATGGAATAAAAGGCTTCCGTTTGCTCTAAAACGTTGTAAACATATGTATTACAATAGTTCTGTCCATGGGAACAGCCTAGAACTTATTACAACGAGGGTGTCTTATAGTTCCCAATGAAACTTATTGAAAACTTAGCCTCACAATAAAAGTTCACCTTAATTTTTTATAAAGTACGTTTTTGGCATGGAATAAAACGACTCCGTTTGCTGTAATACGTTGTAAACAAATGAATTACACCTGTTCTGTCCATGGGAACAGTCTAGAACTTATTACAGCGAGGGTTGTTTATAGTTCCCCATGAAACTTAGTGAAAACTTAGCCCCGCAATAAGAGTTCACCTCAATTTCTTATAAAGTACGCCTTTCGCATAGAATAAAACGATTCCGTTTGCACTAAAACGTTGTAAACATACGTATTACAACAGTTCTGTACATGGGAGCAGCCTATAACTTAATACACTGATGGTTTCTTATAGTTCCCCATGAAACTTACCGAGAACTTAGCCCTGCAATAAGAGTTCACCTCCATTTCTTATAAAAATATGTCTTTCTCATGGAATAAAACGCTTCCGTTTGCTCTAAAACGTTGTAAACATATGTATTACAATAGTTCTGTCCATAGGAACAGCCTAGAACTTATTACACCGAGGGTGTCTTATATGTTCCCATGAAACTTAGTGAAAACTAAGCCCCGCAATAAGACTTCACCTCAATTTCTTATAAAGTACGCCTTTCGCATAGAATAAAACGATTCCGTTTGCACTAAAACGTTGTAAACATACGTATTACAACAGTTCTGTACTTGGGAGCAGCCTACAACTTATTACATTGATGGTTTCTTATAGTTCCCCATGAAACTTAGTGAAAACTTAGCCCTGCAATAAGAGTTCATCTCAATTTCTTATAAAGTACGCCTTTCACATGGAATAAAACGATTCTGTTAGCTCTAAAAAGTTTTAAACATTTGTATTACAACAGTTCTGTCCATGGGAACAGCCTAGAACTTATTACACCGAGGGTTTCTTATAGTTCCCCATGAAATTTAGTGTCTTCTTAGCTTCGCAATAAGAGTTAACCTCAATGTCTTATAAAAATCTGTCTTTCTCATGGAATAAAAGGCTTCCGTTTGCTCTAAAACGTTGTAAACATATGTATTACAATAGTTCTGTCCATGGGAACAGCCTAGAACTTATTAAAACGAGGGTGTCTTATAGTTCCCAATGAAACTTAGTGAAAACTTAGCCTCACAATAAAAGTTCACCTTAATTTTTTATAAAGTACGTTTTTTGCATGGAATAAAACGACTCCGTTTGCTGTAATACGTTGTAAACAAATGTATTACACCTGTTCTGTCCATGGGAACAGTCTAGAACTTATTACAGCGAGAGTTGTTTATAGTTCCCCATGAAACTTAGTGAAAACTTAGCCCCGCAATAAGAGTTCACCTCAATTTCTTATAAAGTACGCCTTTCGCATAGAATAAAACGATTCCGTTTGCACTAAAACGTTGTAAACATACGTATTACAACAGTTCTGTACATGGGAGCAGCCTATAACTTAATACACTGATGGTTTCTTATAGTTCCCCATGAAACTTACCGAAAACTTAGCCCTGCAATAAGAGTTCACCTCGATTTTTTTAAACTTCGCCTTTCGGATGGAATAAAACGATTCCGTTTGCTCTAAAACGTTGTAAACATACGTATTACAGCAGTTCTGTATCTGGGAGCAGCCTAGAACTTATTACACCGAGGGTTTCTTATAGTTCCCCATGAGACTGAGTGAAAAGTTAGCCCCACAATAAGAGTTCACCTTAATTTTTTATAAAGTACGCTTTTGGCATGGAATAAAACGAATCCGTTTGCTGTAATACGTTGTAAACATACGTATTACACCAGTTCTTTCCATGGGAACAGCCTAAAACTTATTACACCGATGGTTTTTTATAGTTCCCCATGAAACTTAGTGAGAACTTAGCCCAAGAATAAGAGTTCACCTCAATTTCTTATAGAGTACGCCTTTCGCATGGAAAAAACGATTCCGTTTGCTCTAAAACTATGTAAACATACGTATTAAAACAGTTCTGTACCTGGGAGCAGCCTAGAACTTATTACACCAAGGGTTACTTATAGTTCCCCATGAAACTTATTGAAAACTTAGCCCTGCAATAAGAGTTCACCTCAATTTTTTTAAAGTTCGCCTTTTGGATGGAATAAAACGATTCCGTTTGCTCTAAAACGTTGTAAACATACGAATTACAACAGTTCTGTCCATGGGAACAGCCTAGATCTTATTACACAGAGGGTGTCTTATAGTTCCCCATAAAACTTAGTGAAAACTAAGCCCCGCAATAAGAGTTCACAACAATTTCTTATAAAGAACGCCTTTCGCATAGAATAAAACGATTCCGTTTGCACTAAAACGTTGTAAACATACGTATTACAATAGTTCTGTCCATGGGAACAGCCTAGATCTTATTACACAGAGGGTGTCTTATAGTTCCCCATAAAACTTAGTGAAAACTAAGCCCCGCAATAAGAGTTCACCTCAATTTTTTTAAAGTTCGCCTCTCGGATGGAATAATACGCTTCCGTTTGCTCTAAAACGTTGTTAACAAATGTATTACAATAGTTCTGTCCATGGGAACAGCCTAGATCTTATTACACAGAGGGTGTCTTAATGTTCCCCATAAAACTTAGTGAAAACTAAGCCCCGCAATAAGAGTTCACAACAATTTCTTATAAAGTACGCCTTTCGCATAGAATAAAACGATTCCGTTTGCACTAAAACGTTGTAAACATACGTATTACAACAGTTCTGTACATGGGAGCAGCCTAGAACTTATTACACTGATGGTTTCTTATAGTTCCCAATGAAACTTAGTGAAAACTTAGCCCCGCAATAAGAGTGTACCTCCATTTTCTTAAAGTTCGCCTTTCGGATGGAATAAAACGATTCCGTTTGCTCTAAAACGTTGTAAACATACGTATTACAACAGTTCTGTACCTCGGAGCAGCCTAGAACTTATTACACCGAGGGTTTCTTATAGCTCCCCATGAAACTTAGTGAAAACTTAGCCCCACAATAAGATTTCACCTCAATTTCTTATAAAGTACGCCTTTCGCATAGAATAAAACGATTCCGTTTGCACTAAAACGTTGTAAACATACGTATTACAACAGTTCTGTACATGGGAGCAGCCTAGAACTTATTACACTGATGGTTTCTTATAGTTCCCAATGAAACTTAGTGAAAACTTAGCCCTGCAATAAGAGTGTACCTCCATTTTCTTAAAGTTCGAGTTTCGGATGGAATAAAACGATTCCGTTTGCTCTAAAACGTTGTAAAGATACGTATTACAACAGTTCTGTACCTCGGAGCAGCCTAGAACTTATTACACCGAGGGTTTGTTATAGTTCACCATAAAACTTAGTGAAAACTTAGCCCAACAATAAGAGTTCACCTTAATTTTTAATAAAGTACGCTTTCGGCATGGAATAAAACGATTCCGTTTGCTCTAAAACGTTGTAAACATACGTATTACAACACTTCTGTACCTGGCAGCAGCCTAGAACTTATTACACCGAGGGTTTCTTATAGTTCCCCATGAGACTTAGTGAAACCTTAGCCCAACAATAAGAGTTCACCTCAATTTCTTATAAAACACGCCTTTCACATGGAATAAAACGATTCTGTTAGCTCTAAAAAGTTTTAAACATTCGTATTACAACAGTTCTGTCCATGGGAACAGCCTAGAACTTATTACACCGAGGGTTTCTTATAGTTCCCCATGAAATTTAGTGTAAACTTAGCTTCGCAATAAGAGTTCACCTCAATGTCTTATAAAAATCTGTCTTTCTCATGGAATAAAAGGCTTCCGTTTGCTCTAAAACGTTGTAAACATATGTATTACAATAGTTCTGTCCATGGGAACAGCCTAGAACTTATTACAACGAGGGTGTCTTATAGTTCCCAATGAAACTTATTGAAAACTTAGCCTCACAATAAAAGTTCACCTTAATTTTTTATAAAGTACGTTTTTGGCATGGAATAAAACGACTCCGTTTGCTGTAATACGTTGTAAACAAATGAATTACACCTGTTCTGTCCATGGGAACAGTCTAGAACTTATTACAGCGAGGGTTGTTTATAGTTCCCCATGAAACTTAGTGAAAACTTAGCCCCGCAATAAGAGTTCACCTCAATTTCTTATAAAGTACGCCTTTCGCATAGAATAAAACGATTCCGTTTGCACTAAAACGTTGTAAACATACGTATTACAACAGTTCTGTACATGGGAGCAGCCTATAACTTATCACACTGATGGTTTCTTATAGTTCCCTATGAAACTTACCGAAAACTTAGCCCTGCAATAAGAGTTCACCTCAATGTCTTATAAAAATCTGTCTTTCTCATGGAATAAAAGGCTTCCGTTTGCTCTAAAACGTTGTAAACATATGTATTACAATAGTTCTGTCCATGGGAACAGCCTAGAACTTATTAAAACGAGGGTGTCTTATAGTTCCCAATGAAACTTAGTGAAAACTTAGCCTCACAATAAAAGTTCACCTTAATTTTTTATAAAGTACGTTTTTTGCATGGAATAAAACGACTCCGTTTGCTGTAATACGTTGTAAACAAATGTATTACACCTGTTCTGTCCATGGGAACAGTCTAGAACTTATTACAGCGAGGGTTGTTTATAGTTCCCCATGAAACTTAGTGAAAACTTAGCCCCGCAATAAGAGTTCACCTCAATTTCTTATAAAGTACGCCTTTCGCATAGAATAAAACGATTCCCTTTGCACTAAAACGTTGTAAACATACGTATTACAACAGTTCTGTACATGGGAGCAGCCTATAACTTAATACACTGATGGTTTCTTATAGTTCCCCATGAAACTTACCGAAAACTTAGCCCTGCAATAAGAGTTCACCTCAATTTTTTTAAAGTTCGCCTTTCGGATGGAATAAAACGATTCCGTTTGCTCTAAAACGTTGTAAACATACGTATTACAGCAGTTCTGTATCTGGGAGCAGCCTAGAACTTATAACACCGAGGGTTTCTTATAGTTCCCCATGAGACTGAGTGAAAAGTTAGCCCCACAATAAGAGTTCACCTTAATTTTTTATAAAGTACGCTTTTGGCATGGAATAAAACGAATCCGTTTGCTGTAATACGTTGTAAACATACGTATTACACCAGTTCTTTCCATGGGAACAGCCTAAAACTTATTACACCGATGGTTTTTTATAGTTCCCCATGAAACTTAGTGAAAACTTAGCCCAAGAATAAGAGTTCACCTCAATTTCTTATAAAGTACGCCTTTCGCATGGAAAAAACGATTCCGTTTGCTCTAAAACTATGTAAACATACGTATTAAAACAGTTCTGTACCTGGGAGCAGCCTAGAACTTATTAAACCAAGGGTTTCTTATAGTTCCCCATGAAACTTATTGAAAACTTAGCCCTGCAATAAGAGTTCACCTCAATTTTTTTAAAGTTCGCCTTTTGGATGGAATAAAACGATTCCGTTTGCTCTAAAACGTTGTAAACATACGAATTACAACAGTTCTGTACCTTGGAGCAGCCTAGAACTTATTACACCGAGGGTTTCTTATAGCTCCCCATGAAATTTAGTGTAAACTTAGCTTTGCAATAAGAGTTCACCTCCATTTCTTATAAAAATATGTCTTTCTCATGGAATAAAACGCTTCCGTTTGCTCTAAAACGTTGTAAACATATGTATTACAATAGTTCTGTCCATAGGAACAGCCTAGAACTTATTACACCGAGGGTGTCTTAAAGTTCCCCATGAAACTTAGTGAAAACTAAGCCCCGCAATAAGACTTCACCTCAATTTCTTATAAAGTACGCCTTTCGCATAGAATAAAACGATTCCCTTTGCACTAAAACGTTGTAAACATACGTATTACAACAGTTCTGTACTTGGGAGCAGCCTAGAACTTATTACATTGATGGTTTCTTATAGTTCCCCATGAAACTTAGTGAAAACTTAGCCCTGCAATAAGAGTTCACCTCAATTTTTTTAAAGTTCGCCTTTCGGATGGAATAATACGCTTCCGTTTGCTCTAAAACGTTGTTAACAAATGTATTACAATAGTTCTGTCCATGGGAACAGCCTAGATCTTATTACACCGAGAGTGTCTTATAGTTCCCCATAAAACTTAGTGAAAACTAAGCCCGCAATAAGAGTTTACCACAATTTCTTATAAAGTACGCCTTTCGCATAGAATAAAACGATTCCGTTTGCACTAAAACGTTGTAAACATACGTATTACAACAGTTCTGTACATGGGAGCAGCCTAGAACTTATTACACTGATGGTTTCTTATAGTTCCCAATGAAACTTAGTGAAAACTTAGCCCTGCAATAACAGTGTACCTCCATTTTCTTAAAGTTCGCCTTTCGGATGGAATAAAACGATTCCGTTTGCTCTAAAACGTTGTAAACATACGTATTACAACAGTTCTGTACCTCGGAGCAGCCTAGAACTTATTACACCGAGGGTTTCTTATAGTTCACCATGAAACTTAGTGAAAACTTAGCCCAACAATAAGAGTTCACCTTAATTTTTAATAAAGTACGCTTTCGGCATGGAATAAAACGATTCCGTTTGCTCTAAAACGTTGTAAACATACGTATTACAACAGTTCTGTACCTGGGAGCAGCCTAGAACTTATTACACCGAGGGTTTCTTATAGTTCCCAATGAGACTTAGTGAAACCTTAGCCCCACAATAAGAGTTCACCTCAATTTCTTATAAAATACGCCTTTCACATGGAATAAAACGATTCTGTTAGCTCTAAAACGTTGTAAACATATGTATTACAATAGTTCTGTCCATAGGAACAGCCTAGAACTTATTACACCGAGGGTGTCTTATAGTTCCCCATAAAACTTAGTGAAAACTAAGCCCCGCAATAAGAGTTCACCACAATTTCTTATAAAGTACGCCTTTCGCATAGAATAAAACGATTCTGTTTGCACTAAAACGTTGTAAACATACGTATTACAACAGTTCTGTACATGGGAGCAGCCTAGAACTTATAACACTGATGGTTTCTTATAGTTCCCCATGAAACTTAGTGAAAACTTAGCCCCAGAATAAGAACTCACCTCAATTTCTTATAAAGTACGCCTTTCGCATGGAAAAAAACGATTCCGTTTGCTCTAAAACTTTGTAAACATACGTATTAAAACAGTTCTGTACCTGGGAGCAGCCTAGAACTCATTACACCGAGGGTTTCTTATAGTTCCCCATGAGACTTAGTGAAAACTTAGCCCCACAATAAGAGTTTACCTTATTTTTTTATAAAGTACGCCTATCGCATGGAATAAAACGATTCCGTTTGCTCTAAAACGTTGTAAACATACGTATTACAACAGTTCAGTCCCTGGGAGCAGCCTCGAACTTATTACAGCGAGGGTTTCTTATAGTTCCCCATGAAACTTAGTGTAAACTTAGCCCCACGATAAGAGTTCACCTTAATTTTTTATAAAGTACGCTTTCGGCATGGAATAAAACGATTCCGTTTGCTCTAAAACGTTGTAAACATACGTATTACACCAGTTCTGTCGATGGGAACAGCCTAGAACTTATTACACCGAAAGTTCTTTATAGTTCCCAATGAAACTTAGTAAAAACTCAGCCCCACAATTAGAGTTCACCTCAATTTCTTATAAAGTACGCCTTGCGCATGAAGAAAAACGATTCCGTTTGCTCTAAAATGATATAAACCTACGTTTCTCAACAGTTCTGTCCATTAGAACAGCCTAGAACTCATTACACCGAGGGTTTCTTATAGTTCCCCATGAAACTTAGTGAAAATTTAGCCCCGCAATAAGAGTTCACCTTAATTTTTTTAAAGTTCGCCTTTTGGATGGAATAAAACGATTCCGTTTGCTCTAAAACGTTGTAAACATACGAATTACAACAGTTCTGTACCTTGGAGCAGCCTAGAACTTATTACACCGAGGGTTTCTTATAGCTTCCCATGAAATTTAGTGAAAACTTAGCCCCACAATAAGAGTTCACCTTAATTTTTTATAAAGTACGTTTTTGGCATGGAATAAAACGACTCCGTTTGCTGTAATACGTTGTAAACAAATGAATTACACCTGTTCTGTCCATGGGAACAGTCTAGAACTTATTACAGCGAGGGTTGTTTATAGTTCCCCATGAAACTTAGTGAAAACTTAGCCCCGCAATAAGAGTTTACCTCAATTTCTTATAAAATACGCCTTTCACATGGAATAAAACGATTCTGTTAGCTCTAAAACGTTGTAAACATATGTATTACAATAGTTCTGTCCATAGGAACAGCCTAGAACTTATCAGACCGAGGGTGTCTTATAGTTCCCCATAAAACTTAGTGAAAACTAAGCCCCGCAATAAGAGTTCACCACAATTTCTTATAAAGTACGCCTTTCGCATAGAATAAAACGATTCCGTTTGCACTAAAACGTTGTAAACATACGTATTACAACAGTTCTGTACATGGGAGCAGCCTAGAACTTATTACACTGATGGTTTCTTATAGTTCCAAATCAAACTTAGTGAAAACTTAGCCCTGAAATAAGACTTCACCTCAATTTCTTATAAAGTACGCCTTTCGCATAGAATAAAACGATTCCGTTTGCACTAAAACGTTGTAAACATACGTATTTTAACAGTTCTGTACTTGGGAGCAGCCTACAACTTATTACATTGATGGTTTCTTATAGTTCCCCATGAAACTTAGTAAAAACTTAGCCCTGCAATAAGAGTTCACCTCAATTTCTTATAAAGTACGCCTTTCACATGGAATAAAACGATTCTGTTAGCTCTAAAAAGTTTTAAACATTTGTATTACAACAGTTCTGTCCATGGGAACAGCCTAGAACTTATTACACCGAGGGTTTCTTATAGTTCCCCATGAAATTTAGTGTCTTCTTAGCTTCGCAATAAGAGTTCACCTCAATGTCTTATAAAAATCTGTCTTTCTCATGGAATAAAAGGCTTCCGTTTGCTCTAAAACGTTGTAAACATATGTATTACAATAGTTCTGTCCATGGGAACAGCCTAGAACTTATTAAAACGAGGGTGTCTTATAGTTTCCAATGAAACTTAGTGAAAACTTAGCCTCACAATAAGAGTTCACCTTAATTTTTTATAAAGTACGTTTTTTGCATGGAATAAAACGACTCCGTTTGCTGTAATACGTTGTAAACAAATGTATTACACCTGTTCTGTCCATGGGAACAGTCTAGAACTTATTACAGCGAGGGTTGTTTATAGTTCCCCATGAAACTTAGTGAAAACTTAGCCCCGCAATAAGAGTTCACCTCAATTTCTTATAAAGTACGCCTTTCGCATAGAATAAAACGATTCCTTTTGCACTAAAACGTTGTAAACATACGTATTACAACAGTTCTGTACATGGGAGCAGCCTATAACTTAATACACTGATGGTTTCTTATAGTTCCCCATGAAACTTACCGAAAACTTAGCCCTGCAATAAGAGTTCACCTCAATTTTTTTAAAGTTCGCCTTTCGGATGGAATAAAACGATTCCGTTTGCTCTAAAACGTTGTAAACATACGTATTACAACAGTTCTGTACATGGGAGCAGCCTAGAACTTATTACACTGATGGTTTCTTATAGTTCCAAATGAAACTTAGTGAAAACTTAGCCCTGAAATAAGAGTGTACCTCCATTTTCTTAAAGTTCGCCTTTCGGATGGAATAAAACGATTCCGTTTGCTCTAAAACGTTGTAAACATACGTATTACAACCGTTCTGTATCTGGGAGCAGCCTAGAACTTATTACACCGAGGGTTTCTAATAGTTCCCCATGAGACTGAGTGAAAACTTAGCCCCACAATAAGAGTTCACCTTAATTTTTTATAAAGTACGCTTTTGGCATGGAATAAAACGAATCCGTTTGCTGTAATACGTTGTAAACATACGTATTACACCAGTTCTTTCCATGGGAACAGCCTAAAACTTATTACACCGAGGGTTTTTTATAGTTCCCCATGAAACTTAGTGAAAACTTAGCCCCAGAATAAGAATTCACCTCAATTTCTTATAAAGTACGCCTTTCGCATGGAAAAAAACGATTCCGTTTGCTCTAAAACTTTGTAAACATACGTATTAAAACAGTTCTGTACCTGGGAGCAGCCTAGAACTTATTACACCGAGGGTTTCTTATAGTTCCCCATGAAATTTAGTGTCTTCTTAGCTTTGCAATAAGAGTTCACCTCAATGTCTTATAAAAATCTGTCTTTCTCATGGAATAAAAGGCTTCCGTTTGCTCTAAAACGTTGTAAACATATGTATTACAATAGTTCTCTCCATGGGAACAGCCTAGAACTTATTAAAACGAGGGTGTCTTATAGTTCCCAATGAAACTTAGTGAAAACTTAGCCTCACAATAAAAGTTCACCTTAATTTTTTATAAAGTACGTTTTTTGCATGGAATAAAACGACTCCGTTTGCTGTAATACGTTGTAAACAAATGTATTACACCTGTTCTGTCCATGGGAACAGTCTAGAACTTATTACAGCGAGGGTTGTTTATAGTTCCCCATGAAACTTAGTGAAAACTTAGCCCCGCAATAAGAGTTCACCTCAATTTCTTATAAACTACGCCTTTCGCATAGAATAAAACGATTCCTTTTGCACTAAAACGTTGTAAACATACGTATTACAACAGTTCTGTACATGGGAGCAGCCTATAACTTAATACACTGATGGTTTCTTATAGTTCCCCATGAAACTTACCGAAAACTTAGCCCTGCAATAAGAGTTCACCTCAATTTTTTTAAAGTTCGCCTTTCGGATGGAATAAAACGATTCCGTTTGCTCTAAAACGTTGTAAACATACGTATTACAGCAGTTCTGTATCTGGGAGCAGCCTAGAACTTATTACACCGAGGGTTTCTTATAGTTCCCCATGAGACTGAGTGAAAAGTTAGCCCCACAATAAGAGTTCACCTTAATTTTTTATAAAGTACGCTTTTGGCATGGAATAAAACGAATCCGTTTGCTGTAATACGTTGTAAACATACGTATTACACCAGTTCTTTCCATGGGAACAGCCTAAAACTTATTACACCGATGGTTTTTTATAGTTCCCCATGAAACTTAGTGAAAACTTAGCCCCAGAATAAGAGTTCACCTCAATTTCTTATAAAGTACGCCTTTCGCATGGAAAAAACGATTCCGTTTGCTCTAAAACTATGTAAACATACGTATTAAAACAGTTCTGTACCTGGGAGCAGCCTAGAACTTAATACACTGATGGTTTCTTATAGTTCCCCATGAAACTTACCGAAAACTTAGCCCTGCAATAAGAGTTCACCTCAATTTTTTTAAAGTTCGCCTTTCGGATGGAATAAAACGATTCCGTTTGCTCTAAAACGTTGTAAACATACGTATTACAGCAGTTCTGTATCTGGGAGCAGCCTAGAACTTATTACACCGAGGGTTTCTTATAGTTCCCCATGAGACTGAGTGAAAAGTTAGCCCCACAATAATAGTTCACCTTAATTTTTTATAAAGTACGCTTTTGGCATGGAATAAAACGAATCCGTTTGCTGTAATACGTTGTAAACATACGTATTACACCAGTTCTTTCCATGGGAACAGCCTAAAACTTATTACACCGATGGTTTTTTATAGTTCCCCATGAAACTTAGTGAAAACTTAGCCCCAGAATAAGAGTTCACCTCAATTTCTTATAAAGTACGCCTTTCGCATGGAAAAAACGATTCCGTTTGCTCTAAAACTATGTAAACATACGTATTAAAACAGTTCTGTACCTGGGAGCAGCCAAGAACTTATTACACCAAGGGTTTCTTATAGTTCCCCATGAAACTTATTGAAAACTTAGCCCTGCAATAAGAGTTCACCTGAATTTTTTTAAAGTTCGCCTTTTGGATGGAATAAAACGATTCCGTTTACTCTAAAACGTTGTAAACATACGAATTACAACAGTTCTGTACCTTGGAACAGCCTAGAACTTATTACACCGAGGGTTTCTTATAGCTCCCCATGAAATTTAGTGTAAACTTAGCTTTGCAATAAGAGTTCACCTCCATTTCTTATAAAAATATGTCTTTCTCATGGAATAAAACGCTTCCGTTTGCTCTAAAACGTTGTAAACATATGTATTACAATAGTTCTGTCCATAGGAACAGCCTAGAACTTATTACACCGAGGATGTCTTAAAGTTCCCCATGAAACTTAGTGAAAACTAAGCCCCGCAATAAGACTTCACCTCAATTTCTTATAAAATACGCCTTTCACATGGAATAAAACGATTCTGTTAGCTCTAAAACGTTGTAAACATATGTATTACAATAGTTCTGTCCATAGGAACAGCCTAGAACTTATCAGACCGAGGGTGTCTTATAGTTCACCATGAAACTTATTGAAAACTTAGCCCAACAATAAGAGTTCATCTTAATTTTTAATAAAGTACGCTTTCGGCATGGAATAAAACAATTCTGTTTGCTCTAAAACGTTGTAAACATACGTATTACAACACTTCTGTACCTGGCAGCAGCCTAGAACTTATTACACCGAGGGTTTCTTATAGTTCCCCATAAAACTTAGTGAAAACTAAGCCCCGCAATAAGAGTTCACCACAATTTCTTATAAAGTACGCCTTTCGCATAGAATAAAACGATTCCGTTTGCACTAAAACGTTGTAAACATACGTATTACAACAGTTCTGTACATGGGAGCAGCCTAGAACTTATTACACTGATGGTTTCTTATAGTTCCAAATGAAACTTAGTGAAAACTTAGCCCTGAAATAAGAGTGTACCTCCATTTTCTTAAAGTTCGCCTTTCGGATGGAATAAAACGATTCCGTTTGCTCTAAAACGTTGTAAACATACGTATTACAACCGTTCTGTATCTGGGAGCAGCCTAAAACTTATTACACCGAGGGTTTCTAATAGTTCCCCATCAGACTGAGTGAAAACTTAGCCCCACAATAAGAGTTCACCTTTATTTTTTTATAAAGTACGCTTTTGGCATGGAATAAAACGAATCCGTTTGCTGTAATACGTTGTAAACATACGTATTACACCAGTTCTTTCCATGGGAACAGCCTAAAACTTATTACACCGAGGGTTTTTTATAGTTCCCTATGAAACTTAGTGAAAACTTAGCCCCAGAATAAGAATTCACCTCAATTTCTTATAAAGTACGCCTTTCGCATGGAAAAAAACGATTCCGTTTGCTCTAAAACTTTGTAAACATACGTATTAAAACAGTTCTGTACCTGGGAGCAGCCTAGAACTTATTACACCGAGGGTTTCTTATAGTTCCCCATGAGACTTAGTGAAAACTTAGCCCCACAATAAGAGTTTACCTTATTTTTTTATAAAGTACGCCTATCGCATGGAATAAAACGATTCCGTTTGCTCTAAAACGTTGTAAACATACGTATTACAACAGTTCAGTCCCTGGGAGCAGCCTCGAACTTATTACAGCGAGGGTTTCTTATAGTTCCCCATGAAACTTAGTGTAAACTTATCTTCACGATAAGAGTTCACCTTAATTTTTTATAAAGTACGCTTTCGGCATGGAATAAAACGATTCCGTTTGCTCTAAAACGTTGTAAACATACGTATTACACCAGTTCTGTCGATGGGAACAGCCTAGAACTTATTACACCGAAAGTTCTTTATAGTTCCCAATGAAACTTAGTGAAAACTCAGCCCCACAATTAGAGTTCACCTCAATTTCTTATAAAGTACGCCTTTCGCATGAAGGAAAACGATTCCGTTTGCTCTAAAATGATATAAACCTACGTTTCTCAACAGTTCTGTCCATTAGAACAGCCTAGAACTCATTACACCGAGGGTTTCTTATAGTTCCCCATGAAACTTAGTGAAAATTTAGCCCCGCAATAAGAGTTCACCTTAATTTTTTTAAAGTTCGCCTTTTGGATGGAATAAAACGATTCCGTTTGCTCTAAAACGTTGTAAACATACGAATTACAACAGTTCTGTACCTTGGAGCAGCCTAGAACTTATTACACCGAGGGTTTCTTATAGCTTCCCATGAAATTTAGTGTAAACTTAGCTTTGCAATAAGTGTTCACCTCCATTTCTTATAAAAATATGTCTTTCTCATGGAATAAAACGCTTCCGTTTGCTCTAAAACGTTGTAAACATATGTATTACAATAGTTCTGTCCATAGGAACAGCCTAGAACTTATTACACCGAGGGTGTCTTAAAGTTCCCCATGAAACTTAGTGAAAACTTAGCCCCAGAATAAGAATTCACCTCAATTTCTTATAAAGTACGCCTTTCGCATGGAAAAAAACGATTCCGTTTGCTCTAAAACTTTGTAAACACACGTATTAAAACAGTTCTGTACCTGGGAGCAGCCTAGAACTTATTACACCGAGGGTTTCTTTTAGTTCCCCATGAGACTTAGTGAAAACTTAGCCCCACAATAAGAGTTTACCTTATTTTTTTATAAAGTACGCCTATCGCATGGAATAAAACGATTCCGTTTGCTCTAAAACGTTGTAAACATACGTATTACAACAGTTCAGTCCCTGGGAGCAGCCTCGAACTTATTACAGCGAGGGTTTCTTATAGTTCCCCATGAAACTTAGTGTAAACTTAGCTTCACGATAAGAGTTCACCTTAATTTTTTATAAAGTACGCTTTCGGCATGGAATAAAACGATTCCGTTTGCTCTAAAACGTTGTAAACATACGTATTACACCAGTTCTGTCGATGGGAACAGCCTAGAACTTATTACACCGAAAGTTCTTTATAGTTCCCAATGAAACTTAGTGAAAACTCAGCCCCACAATTAGAGTTCACCTCAATTTCTTATAAAGTACGCCTTTCGCATGAAGGAAAACGATTCCGTTTGCTCTAAAATGATATAAACCTACGTTTCTCAACAGTTCTGTCCATTAGAACAGCCTAGAACTCATTACATTGAGGGTTTCTTATAGTTCCCCATGAAACTTAGTGAAAATTTAGCCCCGCAATAAGAGTTCACCTTAATTTTTTTAAAGTTCGCCTTTTGGATGGAATAAAACGATTCCGTTTGCTCTAAAACGTTGTAAACATACGAATTACAACAGTTCTGTACCTTGGAGCAGCCTAGAACTTATTACACCGAGGGTTTCTTATAGCTTCCCATGAAATTTAGTGTAAACTTAGCTTTGCAATAAGAGTTCACCTCCATTTCTTATAAAAATATGTCTTTCTCATGGAATAAAACGCTTCCGTTTGCTCTAAAACGTTGTAAACATATGTATTACAATAGTTCTGTCCATAGGAACAGCCTAGAACTTATTACACCGAGGGTGTCTTAAAGTTCCCCATGAAACTTAGTGAGAACTAAGCCCCGCAATAAGACTTCACCTCAATTTCTTATAAAGTACGCCTTTCGCATAGAATAAAACGATTCCGTTTGCACTAAAACGTTGTAAACATACGTATTACAACAGTTCTGTACATGGGAGCAGCCTAGAACTTATTACACTGATGGTTTCTTATAGTTCCCAATGTAACTTAGTGAAAACTTAGCCCTGCAATAAGAGTGTACCTCCATTTTCTTAAAGTTCGCCTTTCGGATGGAATAAAACGATTCCGTTTGCTCTAAAACGTTGTAAACATACGTATTACAACAGTTCTGTACCTCGGAGCAGCCTAGAACTTATTACACCGAGGGTTTCTTATAGTTCACCATGAAACTTAATGAAAACTTAGCCCAACAATAAGAGTTCACCTTAATTTTTAATAAAGTACGCTTTCGGCATGGAATAAAACGATTCCTATTGCTCTAAAACGTTGTAAACATACGTATTACAACACTTCTGTACCTGGCAGCAGCCTAGAGCTTATTACACCGAGGGTTTCTTATAGTTCCCCATGAGACTTAGTGAAAACTTAGCCCTGCAATAAGAGTGTACCTCCATTTTCTTAAAGTTCGCCTTTCGGATGGAATAAAACGATTCCGTTTGCTCTAAAACGTTGTAAACATACGTATTACAACAGTTCTGTATCTGGGAGCAGCCTAGAACTTATTACACCGAGGGTTTCTTATAGTTCCCCATGAGACTGAGTGAAAACTTAGCCCCACAATAAGAGTTCACCTTAATTTTTTATAAAGTACGCTTTTGGCATGGAATAAAACGAATCCGTTTGCTGTAATACGTTGTAAACATACGTATTACACCAGTTCTTTCCATGGGAACAGCCTAAAACTTATAACACCGAGGGTTTTTTATAGTTCCCCATGAAACTTAGTGAAAACTTAGCCCCTGAATAAGAATTCACCTCAATTTCTTATAAAGTACGCCTTTCACATGGAATAAAACGATTCCGTTTGCTCTAAAACGTTGTAAACATACGTATTAAAACAGTTCTGTCCATGGAAACAGACTAGAACCTATTACACCGAGAGTTTCTTATAGTTTTCCATGAAAATTAGTGACAAACTAGCCCCGCCAAAAGAGTTCACCTCAATTTATTTTAAAGTACGCCTTTCGCATAGAATAAAACGATTCCGTTTGCACTAAAACGTTGTAAACATACGTATTACAACAGTTCTGTACATGGGAGCAGCCTAGAACTTATTACACTGATGGTTTCTTATAGTTCCCCATGAAACTTAGTGAAAACGTAGCCCTGCAATAAGAATGTACCTCCATTTTTTTAAAGTTCGCCTTTCGGATGGAATAAAACGATTCCGTTTGCTCTAAAACGTTGTAAACATACGTATAACAACAGTTCTGTACCTCGGAGCAGCCTAGAACTTATTACACCGAGGGTTTCTTATAGTTCACCATGAAACTTAGTGAAAACTTAGCCCTGCAATAAGAGTCCACCTCAATTTTTTTAAAGTTCGCCTTTCTGATGGAATAAAACGATTCCGTTTGCTCTAAAACGTTGTAAACATACGTATTGCAACACTTCTGTACTTGGGAGCAGCCTAGAACTTATTACACCGAGGGTTTCTTATAGTTCCCCATGAGACTTAGTGAAACCTTAGCCCCACAATAAGAGTTCACCTCAATTTCTTATAAAGTACGCCTTTCACATGGAATAAAACGATTCTGTTAGCTCTAAAAAGTTTTAAACATTCGTATAACAACAGTTCTGTCCATGGGAACAGCCTAGAACTTATTACACCGAGGGTTTCTTATATATCCCCATGAAATTTAGTGTAAGCTTAGCTTCGCAATAAGAGTTCACCTCAATGTCTTATAAAAATATGTCTTTCTCATGGAATAAAAGGCTTCCATTTGCTCTAAAACGTTGTAAACATATGTATTACAATAGTTCTGTCCATGGGAACAGCCTAGAACTTATTACACTGATGGTTTCTTATAGTTCCCCATGAAACTTAGTGAAAACTTAGCCCCGCAATAAGAGTGTACCTCAATTTCTTATAAAGTACGCCTTTCGCATAGAATAAAACGATTCCGTTTGCACTAAAACGTTGTAAACATACGTATTACAACAGTTCTGTACATGGGAGCAGCCTATAACTTATTACACTGATGGTTTCTTATAGTTCCCCATGAAACTTACCGAAAACTTAGCCCAACAATAAGAGTTCACCTTAATTTTTAATAAAGTACGCTTTCGGCATGGAATAAAACGATTCCGTTTGCTCTAAAACGATGTAAACATACGTATTACAACACTTCTGTACCTGGCAGCAGCCTAGAGCTTATTACACCGAGGGTTTCTTATAGTTCCCCATGAGACTTAGTGAAACCTTAGCCCCACAATAAGAGTTCACCTCAATTTCTTATGAAATACGCCTTTCACATGGAATAAAACGATTCTGTTAGCTCTAAAACGTTGTAAACATATGTATTACAATAGTTCTGTCCATAGGAACAGCCTAGAACTTATTACACCGAGGGTGTCTTATAGTTCCCCATAAAACTTAGTGAAAACTAAGCCCCGCAATAAGAGTTCACCACAATTTCTTATAAAGTACGCCTTTCGCATAGAATAAAACGATTCCGTTTGCACCAAAACGTTGTAAACATACGTATTACAACAGTTCCGTACATGGGAGCAGCCTAGAACTTATTACACTGATGGTTTCTTATAGTTCCCAATGAAACTTAGTGAAAACTTAGCCCTGCAATAAGAGTGTACCTCCATTTTCTTAAAGTTCGCCTTTCGGATGGAATAAAACGATTCCGTTTGCTCTAAAACGTTGTAAACATACGTATTACAACAGTTCTGTATCTGGGAGCAGCCTAGAACTTATTACACCGAGGGTTTCTTATAGTTCCCCATGAGACTGAGTGAAAACTTAGCCCCACAATAAGAGTTCACCTTAATTTTTTATAAAGTACGCTTTTGGCATGGAATAAAACGAATCCGTTTGCTGTAATACGTTGTAAACATACGTATTACACCAGTTCTTTCCATGGGAACAGCCTAAAACTTATAACACCGAGGGTTTTTTATAGTTCCCCATGAAACTTAGTGAAAACTTAGCCCCTGAATAAGAATTCACCTCAATTTCTTATAAAGTACGCCTTTCACATGGAATAAAACGATTCCGTTTGCTCTAAAACGTTGTAGACATACGTATTAAAACAGTTCTGTCCATGGAAACAGACTAGAACCTATTACACCGAGAGTTTCTTATAGTTTTCCATGAAAATTAGTGACAAACTAGCCCCGCCAAAAGACTTCACCTTAATTTATTTTAAAGTACGCCTTTCGCATAGAATAAAACGATTCCGTTTGCACTAAAACGTTGTAAACATACGTATTACAACAGTTCTGTACATGGGAGCAGCCTAGAACTTATTACACTGATGGTTTCTTATAGTTCCCCATGAAACTTAGTGAAAACGTAGCCCTGCAATAAGAATGTACCTCCATTTTTTTAAAGTTCGCCTTTCGGATGGAATAAAACGATTCCGTTTGCTCTAAAACGTTGTAAACATACGTATAACAACAGTTCTGTACCTCGGAGCAGCCTAGAACTTATTACACCGAGGGTTTCTTATAGTTCACCATGAAACTTAGTGAAAACTAAGCCCCGCAATAAGAGTTCACCACAATTTCTTATAAAGTACGCCTTTCGCATAGAATAAAACGATTCCGTTTGCACTAAAACGTTGTAAACATACGTATTACAACAGTTCTGTACATGGGAGCAGCCTAGAACTTATTACACTGATGGTTTCTTATAGTTCCCCATGAAACTTAGTGAAAACGTAGCCCTGCAATAAGAATGTACCTCCATTTTTTTAAAGTTCGCCTTTCGGATGGAATAAAACGATTCCGTTTGCTCTAAAACGTTGTAAACATACGTATAACAACAGTTCTGTACCTCGGAGCAGCCTAGAACTTATTACACCGAGGGTTTCTTATAGTTCACCATGAAACTTAGTGAAAACTTAGCCCTGCAATAAGAGTCCACCTCAATTTTTTTAAAGTTCGCCTTTCTGATGGAATAAAACAATTCCGTTTGCTCTAAAACGTTGTAAACATACGTATTGCAACACTTCTGTACTTGGGAGCAGCCTAGAACTTATTACACCGAGGGTTTCTTATAGTTCCCCATGAGACTTAGTGAAACCTTAGCCCCACAATAAGAGTTCACCTCAATTTCTTATAAAGTACGCCTTTCACATGGAATAAAACGATTCTGTTAGCTCTAAAAAGTTTTAAACATTCGTATAACAACAGTTCTGTCCATGGGAACAGCCTAGAACTTATTACACCGAGGGTTTCTTATAGTTCCCCATGAAATTTAGTGTAAGCTTAGCTTCGCAATAAGAGTTCACCTCAATGTCTTATAAAAATCTGTCTTTCTCATGGAATAAAAGGCTTCCATTTGCTCTAAAACGTTGTAAACATATGTATTACAATAGTTCTGTCCATGGGAACAGCCTAGAACTTATTACACTGATGGTTTCTTATAGTTCCCCATGAAACTTAGTGAAAACTTAGCCCCGCAATAAGAGTGTACCTCAATTTCTTATAAAGTACGCCTTTCGCATAGAATAAAACGATTCCGTTTGCACTAAAACGTTGTAAACATACGTATTACAACAGTTCTGTACATGGGAGCAGCCTATAACTTATTACACTGATGGTTTCTTATAGTTCCCCATGAAACTTACCGAAAACTTAGCCCTGCAATAAGAGTTCACCTCAATTTTTCTAAAGTTCGCCTTTCAGATGGAATAAAACGATTCCGTTTGCTCTAAAACGTTGTAAACATACGAATTACAATAGTTCTGTACCTTGGAGCAGCCTAGAACTTATTACACCGAGGGTTTCTTATAGCTCCCCATGAAATTTAGTGTAAACTTAGCTTCGCAATAAAAGTTCACCTCCATTTCTTATAAAAATATGTCTTTCTCATGAAATAAAACGCTTCCGTTTGCTCTAAAACGTTGTAAACAAATGTATTACAATAGTTCTGTCCATAGGAACAGCCTAGAACTTATTACACCGAGGGTGTCTTAAAGTTCCCCATGAAACTTAGTGAAAACTAAGCCCCGCAATAAGACTTCACCTCGATTTCTCATAAAGTACGCCTTTCGCATAGAATAAAACGATTCTGTTTGCACTGAAACGTTGTAAACATACGTATTACAACAGTTCTGTACTTGGGAGCAGCCTAGAACTTATTACATTGATGGTTTCTTATAGTTCCCCATGAAACTTAGTGAAAACTTAGCCCTGCAATAAGAGTTCACCTCAATTTTTTTAAAGTTCGCCTTTCGGATGGAATAATACGCTTCCGTTTGCTCTATAACGTTGTTAACAAATGTATTACAATAGTTCTGTCCATGGGAACAGCCTAGATCTTATTACACCGAGGGTGTCTTATAGTTCCCCATAAAACTTAGTGAAAACTAAGCCCCGCAATAAGAGTTCACCACAATTTCTTATAAAGTACGCCTTTCGCATAGAATAAAACGATTCCGTTTGCACTAAAACGTTGTAAACATACGTATGACAACAGTTCTGTACATGGGAGCAGCCTAGAACTTATTACACTGATGGTTTCTTATAGTTCCCCATGAAACTTAGTGAAAACTTAGCCCTGCAATAAGAATGTACCTCCATTTTCTTAAAGTTCGCCTTTCGGATGGAATAAAACGATTCCGTTTGCTCTAAAACGTTGTAAACATACGTATTACAACAGTTCTGTACCTCGGAGCAGCCTAGAACTTATTACACCGAGGGTTTCTAATAGTTCACCATGAAACTTAGTGAAAACTTAGCCCAACAATAAGATTTCACCTTAATTTTAAATAAAGTACGCTTTCGGCATGCAATAAAACGATTCCGTTTGCTCTAAAACGTTGTAAACATACGTATTACAACACTTCTGTACCTGGCAGCAGCCTAGAACTTATTACACCGAGGGTTTCTTATAGTTCCCCATGAGACTTAGTGAAACCTTAGCCCCACAATAAGAGTTTACCTCAATTTCTTATAAAATACGCCTTTCACATGGAATAAAACGATTCTGTTAGCTCTAAAAAGTTTTAAACATTCGTATTACAACAGTTCTGTCCATGGGAACAGCCTAGAACTTATTACAACGAGGGTGTCTTATAGTTCCCAATGAAACTTATTGAAAACTTAGCCTCACAATAAAAGTTCACCTTAATTTTTTATAAAGTACGTTTTTGGCTTGGAATAAAACGACTCCGTTTGCTGTAATACGTTGTAAACAAATGTATTACACCTGTTCTGTCCATGGGAACAGTCTAGAACTTAATACAGCGAGGGTTGTTTATAGTTCCTTATGAAACTTAGTGAAAACTTAGCCCCGCAATAAGAGTTCACCTCAATTTCTTATAAAGTACGCCTTTCGCATAGAATAAAACGATTCCGTTTGCACTAAAACGTTGTAAACATACGTATTACAACAGTTCTGTACATGGGAGCAGCCTATAACTTAATACACTGATGGTTTCTTATAGTTCCCCATGAAACTTACCGAAAACTTAGCCCTGCAATAAGAGTTCACCTCAATTTTTTTAAAGTTCGCCTTTCTGATGGAATAAAACGATTCCGTTTGCTCTAAAACGTTGTAGACATACGTATTACAGCAGTTCTGTATCTGGGAGCAGCCTAGAACTTATTACACCGAGGGTTTCTTATAGTTACCCATGAGACTGAGTGAAAACTTAGCCCCACAATAAGAGTTCACCTTAATTTTTTATAAAGTACGCTTTTGGCATGGAATAAAACGAATCCGTTTGCTGTAATACGTTGTAAACATACGTATTACACCAGTTCTTTCCATGGGAACAGCCTAAAACTTATTACACCGAGGGTTTTTTATGGTTCCCCATGAAAATTAGTGAAAACTTAGCCCCAGAATAAGAATTCAACTCAATTTCTTATAAAGTACGCCTTTCGCATGGAAAAAAACGATTCCGTTTGCTCTAAAACTTTGTAAACATACGTATTAAAACAGTTCTGTACCTGGGAGCAGCCTATAACTTATTACACCGAGGGTTTCTTATAGTTCCCCATGAGACTTAGTGAAAACTTAGCCCCACAATAAGAGTTCACCTTAATCTTTTATAAAGTACGCTTTTGGCAGGGAATAAAACGATTCCGTTTGCTCTAAAACGTTGTAAACATACGTATTACAACACTTCTGTACCTGGCAGCAGCCTAGAGCTTATTACACCGAGGGTTTCTTATAGTTCCCCATGAGACTTAGTGAAACCTTAGCCCCACAATAAGAGTTCACCTCAATTTCTTATAAAATACGCCTTTCACATGGAATAAAACGATTCTGTTAGCTCTAAAACGTTGTAAACATATGTATTACAATAGTTCTGTCCATAGGAACAGCCTAGAACTTATTACACCGAGGGTGTCTTATAGTTCCCCATGAAACTTAGTGAAAACTTAGCCCTGCAATAAGAATGTACCTCCATTTTTTTAAAGTTCGCCTTTCGGATGGAATAAAACGATTCCGTTTGCTCTAAAACGTTGTAAACATACGTATAACAACAGTTCTGTACCTCGGAGCAGCCTAGAACTTATTACACCGAGGGTTTCTTATAGTTCACCATGAAACTTAGTGAAAACTTAGCCCTGCAATAAGAGTCCACCTCAATTTTTTTAAAGTTCGCCTTTCTGATGGAATAAAACGATTCCGTTTGCTCTAAAACGATGTAAACATACGTATTACAACAGTTCTGTACCTCGGAGCAGCCTAGAACTTATTACACCGAGGGTTTCTTATAGTTCACCATGAAATTTAGTGTAAACTTAGCCCAACAATAAGAGTTCAGCTCAATGTCTTATAAAAATCTGTCTTTCTCATGGAATAAAAGGCTTCTGTTTGCTCTAAAACGTTGTAAACATATGTATTACAATAGTTCTGTCCATGGGAACAGCCTAGAACTTATTACAACGAGGGTGTCTTAAAGTTCCCAATGAAACTTAGTGAAAACTTAGCCTTACAATAAAAGTTCACCTTAATTTTTTATAAAGTACGTTTTTGGCATGGAATAAAACGACTCCGTTTGCTGTAATACGTTGTAAACAAATGTATTACACCAGTTCTGTCCATGGGAACAGTCTAGAACTTATTACAGCGAGGGTTGTTTATAGTTCCCCATGAAACTTAGTGAAAACTTAGCCCCGCAATAAGAGTTCACCTCAATTTCTTGTAAAGTACGCCTTTCGCATAGAATAAAACGATTCCGTTTGCACTAAAACGTTGTAAACATACGTATTACAACAGTTCTGTACATGGAAGCAGCCTATAACTTATTACACTGATGGTTTCTTATAGTTCCCCATGAAACTTACCAAAAACTTAGCCCTGCAATAAGAGTTCACCTCAATTTTTTTCAAGTTCGCCTTTCGGATGGAATAAAACGATTCCGTTTGCTCTAAAACGTTGTAAACATACGTATTACAGCAGTTCTGTATCTGGGAGCAGCCTAGAACTTATAACACCAAGGGTTTCTTATAGTTCCCCATGAAACTTAGTGAAAACTTAGCCCTGCAATAAGAGTTCACCTCAATTTTTTTAAAGTTCGCCTTTTGGATGGAATAGAACGATTCCGTTTGCTCTAAAACGTTGTAAACATACGAATTACAACAGTTCTGTACCTTGGAGTAGCCTAGAACTTATTACACCGAGGGTTTCTTATAGCTCCCCATGAAATTTAGTGTAAACTTAGCTTCGCAATAAGAGTTCACCTCCATTTCTTATAAAAATATGTCTTTCTCATGAAATAAAACGCTTCCGTTTGCTCTAAAACGTTGTAAACATATGTATTACAATAGTTCTGTCCATAGGAACAGCCTAGAACTTATTACACCGAGGGTGTCTTAAAGTTCCCCATGAAACTTAGTGAAAACTAAGCCCCGCAATAAGACTTCACCTCGATTTCTCATAAAGTACGCCTTTCGCATAGAATAAAACGATTCCGTTTGCACTAAAACGTTGTAAACATACGTATTACAACAGTTCTGTACTTGGGAGCAGCCTAGAACTTATTACATTGATGGTTTCTTATAGTTCCCCATGAAACTTAGTGAAAACTTAGCCCTGCAACAAGAGTTCACCTCAATTTTTTTAAAGTTCGCCTTTCGGATGGAATAATACGCTTCCGTTTGCTCTAAAACGTTGTTAACAAATGTATTACAATAGTTCTGTCCATGGGAACAGCCTAGATTATATTACACCGAGGGTGTCTTATAGTTCCCCATAAAACTTAGTGAAAACTAAGCCCCGCAATAAGAGTTCACTACAATTTCTTATAAAGTACGCCTTTCGCATAGAATAAAACGATTCCGTTTGCACTAAAACGTTGTAAACATACGTATGACAACAGTTCTGTACATGGGAGCAGCCTAGAACTTATTACACTGATGGTTTCTTATAGTTCTTAATGAAACTTAGTGAAAACTTAGCCCTGCAATAAGAATGTACCTCCATTTTCTTAAAGTTCGCCTTTCGGATGGAATAAAACGATTCCGTTTGCTCTAAAACGTTGTAAACATACGTATTACAACAGTTCTGTACCTCGGAGCAGCCTAGAACTTATTACACCGAGGGTTTCTTATAGTTCACCATGAAACTTAGTGAAAACTTAGCCCAACAATAAGAGTTCACCTTAATTTTTGATAAAGTACGCTTTCGGCATGGAATAAAACGATTCCGTTTGCTCTAAAACGTTGTAAACATACGTATTACAACACTTCTGTACCTGGCAGCAGCCTAGAACTTATTACACCGAGGGTTTCTTATAGTTCCCCATGAGACTTAGTGAAACCTTAGCCCCACAATAAGAGTTCACCTCAATTTCTTATAAAATACGCCTTTCACATGGAATAAAACGATTCTGTTAGCTCTAAAAAGTTTTAAACATTCGTATTACAACAGTTCTGTCCATGGGAACAGCCTAGAACTTATTACACCGAGGGTTTCTTATAGTTCCCCATGAAATTTAGTGTAAACTTAGCTTCGCAATAAGAGTTCACCTCAATGTCTTATAAAAATCTCTCTTTCTCATGGAATAAAAGGCTTCCGTTTGCTCTAAAACGTTGTAAACATATGTATTACAATAGTTCTGTCCATGGGAACAGCCTAGAACTTATTACACTGATGGTTTCTTATAGTTCCCCATGAAACTTAGTGAAAACGTAGCCCTGCAATAAGACTTCACCTCGATTTCTCATAAAGTACGCCTTTCGCATAGAATAAAACGATTCCGTTTGCACTAAAACGTTGTAAACATACGTATTACAACAGTTCTGTACTTGGGAGCAGCCTAGAACTTATTACATTGATGGTTTCTTATAGTTCCCCATGAAACTTAGTGAAAACTTAGCCCTGCAACAAGAGTTCACCTCAATTTTTTTAAAGTTCGCCTTTCGGATGGAATAATACGCTTCCGTTTGCTCTAAAACGTTGTTAACAAATGTATTACAATAGTTCTGTCCATGGGAACAGCCTAGATTATATTACACCGAGGGTGTCTTATAGTTCCCCATAAAACTTAGTGAAAACTAAGCCCCGCAATAAGAGTTCACTACAATTTCTTATAAAGTACGCCTTTCGCATAGAATAAAACGATTCCGTTTGCACTAAAACGTTGTAAACATACGTATGACAACAGTTCTGTACATGGGAGCAGCCTAGAACTTATTACACTGATGGTTTCTTATAGTTCTTAATGAAACTTAGTGAAAACTTAGCCCTGCAATAAGAATGTACCTCCATTTTCTTAAAGTTCGCCTTTCGGATGGAATAAAACGATTCCGTTTGCTCTAAAACGTTGTAAACATACGTATTACAACAGTTCTGTACCTCGGAGCAGCCTAGAACTTATTACACCGAGGGTTTCTTATAGTTCACCATGAAACTTAGTGAAAACTTAGCCCAACAATAAGAGTTCACCTTAATTTTTGATAAAGTACGCTTTCGGCATGGAATAAAACGATTCCGTTTGCTCTAAAACGTTGTAAACATACGTATTACAACACTTCTGTACCTGGCAGCAGCCTAGAACTTATTACACCGAGGGTTTCTTATAGTTCCCCATGAGACTTAGTGAAACCTTAGCCCCACAATAAGAGTTCACCTCAATTTCTTATAAAATACGCCTTTCACATGGAATAAAACGATTCTGTTAGCTCTAAAAAGTTTTAAACATTCGTATTACAACAGTTCTGTCCATGGGAACAGCCTAGAACTTATTACACCGAGGGTTTCTTATAGTTCCCCATGAAATTTAGTGTAAACTTAGCTTCGCAATAAGAGTTCACCTCAATGTCTTATAAAAATCTCTCTTTCTCATGGAATAAAAGGCTTCCGTTTGCTCTAAAACGTTGTAAACATATGTATTACAATAGTTCTGTCCATGGGAACAGCCTAGAACTTATTACAACGAGGGTGTCTTATAGTTCCCAATGAAACTTATTGAAAACTTAGCCTCACAATAAAAGTTCACCTTTATTTTTTATAAAGTACGTTTTTGGCATGGAATAAAACGACTTCGTTTGCTGTAATACGTTGTAAACAAATGTATTACACCTGTTCTGTCCATGGGAACAGTCTAGAACTTATTACAGCGAGGGTTGTTTATAGTTCCTTATGAAACTTAGTGAAAACTTAGCCCCGCAATAAGAGTTCACCTCAATTTCTTATAAAGTACGCCTTTCCCATAGAATAAAACGATTCCGTTTGCACTAAAACGTTGTAAACATACGTATTACAACAGTTCTGTACATGGGAGCAGCCTATAACTTAATACACTGATGGTTTCTTATAGTTCCCCATGAAACTTACCGAAAACTTAGCCCTGCAATAAGAGTTCACCTCAATATTTTTAAAGTTCGCCTTTCTGATGGAATAAAACGATTCCGTTTGCTCTAAAACGTTGTAGACATACGTATTACAGCAGTTCTGTATCTGGGAGCAGCCTAGAACTTATTACACCGAGGGTTTCTTATAGTTCCCCATGAGACTGAGTGAAAACTTAGCCCCACAATAAGAGTTCACCTTAATTTTTTATAAAGTACGCTTTTGGCATGGAATAAAACGAATCCGTTTGCTGTAATACGTTGTAAACATACGTATTACACCAGTTCTTGCCATGGGAACAGCCTAAAACTTATTACACCGAGGGTTTTTTATAGTTCCCCATGAAACTTAGTGAAAACTTAGCCCCAGAATAAGAATTCACCTCAATTTCTTATAAAGTACGCCTTTCGCATGGAAAAAAACGATTCCGTTTGCTCTAAAACTTTGTAAACATACGTATTAGAACAGTTCTGTACCTGGGAGCAGCCTAGAACTTATCACACCGAGGGTTTCTTATAGTTCCCCATGAGACTTAGTGAAAACTTAGCCCCACAATAAGAGTTCACCTTAATGTTTTATAAAGTACGCTTTTGGCAGGGAATAAAACGATTCTGTTTGCTGTAATACGTTGTAAACATACGTATTACACCAGTTCTGTCCATGGGAACAGCCTAGAACTTATTACATCGAGGGTTTCTTATAGTTCCGCAAGAGACTTAGTGAAAACTTAGCCCCACAAGAAGAGTTCACCTTAATTTTTTATAAAGTACGCTTTTGGCATGGAATAAAACGATTCCGTTTGCTGTAATACGTTGTTAACATACGTATTACACCAGTTCTGTCCATGGGAACAGCCTAGAACTTATTACATCGAGGGTTTTTTATAGTTCCCAATGAAACTTAGTTAAAACTTAGCACCACAATAAGAGTTTACCTTAATTTTTTATAAAGTACGCCTATCGCATGGAATAAAACGATTCCGTTTGCTCTAAAACGTTGTAAACATACGTATTACAACAGTTCAGTCCCTGGGAGCAGCCTCGAACTTATTACACTGATGGTTTCTTATAGTTCTTAATGAAACTTAGTGAAAACTTAGCCCTGCAATAAGAATGTACCTCCATTTTCTTAAAGTTCGCCTTTCGGATGGAATAAAACGATTCCGTTTGCTCTAAAACGTTGTAAACATACGTATTACAACAGTTCTGTACCTCGGAGCAGCCTAGAACTTATTACACCGAGGGTTTCTTATAGTTCACCATGAAACTTAGTGAAAACTTAGCCCAACAATAAGAGTTCACCTTAATTTTTAATAAAGTACGCTTTCGGCATGGAATAAAACGATTCCGTTTGCTCTAAAACGTTGTAAACATACGTATTACAACACTTCTGTACCTGGCAACAGCCTAGAACTTATTACACCGAGGGTTTCTTATAGTTCCCCATGAGACTTAGTGAAACCTTAGCCCCACAATAAGAGTTCACCTCAATTTCTTATAAAATACGCCTTTCACATGGAATAAAACGATTCTGTTAGCTCTAAAAAGTTTTAAACATTCGTATTACAACAGTTCTGTCCATGGGAACAGCCTAAAACTTATTACACCGAGGGTTTCTTATAGTTCCCCATGAAATTTAGTGTAAACTTAGCTTCGCAATAAGAGTCCACCTCAATGTCTTATAAAAATCTCTCTTTCTCATGGAATAAAAGGCTTCCGTTTGCTCTAAAACGTTGTAAACATATGTATTACAATAGTTCTGTCCATGGGAACAGCCTAGAACTTATTACAACGAGGGTGTCTTATAGTTCCCAATGAAACTTATTGAAAACTTAGCCTCACAATAAAAGTTCACCTTAATTTTTTATAAAGTACGTTTTTGGCATGGAATAAAACAACTCCGTTTGCTGTAATACGTTGTAAACAAATGTATTACACCTGTTCTGTCCATGGGAACAGTCTAGAACTTATTACAGCGAGGGTTGTTTATAGTTCCTTATGAAACTTAGTGAAAACTTAGCCCCGCAATAAGAGTTCACCTCAATTTTTTTAAAGTTCGCCTTTCTGATGGAATAAAACGATTCCGTTTGCTCTAAAACGTTGTAGACATACGTATTACAGCAGTTCTGTATCTGGGAGCAGCCTAGAACTTATTACACCGAGGGTTTCTTATAGTTCCCCATGAGACTGAGTGAAAACTTAGCCCCACAATAAGAGTTCACCTTAATTTTTTATAAAGTACGCTTTTGGCATGAAATAAAACGAATCCGTTTGCTGTAATACGTTGTAAACATACGTATTACACCAGTTCTTTCCATGGGAACAGCCTAAAACTTATTACACCGAGGGTTTTTTATACTTCCCCATGAAACTTAGTGAAAACTTAGCCCCAGAATAAGAATTCACGTCAATTTCTTATAAAGTACGCCTTTCGCATTGAAAAAAACGATTCCGTTTGCTCTAAAACTTTGTAAACATACGTATTAAAACAGTTCGGTACCTGGGAGCAGCCTAGAACTTATCACACCGAGGGTTTCTTATAGTTCCCCATGAGACTTAGTGAAAACTTAGCCCCACAATAAGAGTTCACCTTAATCTTATATAAAGTACGCTTTTGGCAGGGAATAAAACGATTCTGTTTGCTGTAATACGTTGTAAACATACGTATTACACCAGTTCTGTCCATGGGAACAGCCTAGAACTTATTACATCGAGGGTTTCTTATAGTTCCGCAAGAGACTTAGTGAAAACTTAGCCCCACAATAAGAGTTCACCTTAATTTTTTATAAAGTACGCTTTTGGCATGAAATAAAACGAATCCGTTTGCTGTAATACGTTGTAAACATACGTATTACACCAGTTCTTTCCATGGGAACAGCCTAAAACTTATTACACCGAGGGTTTTTTATACTTCCCCATGAAACTTAGTGAAAACTTAGCCCCAGAATAAGAATTCACGTCAATTTCTTATAAAGTACGCCTTTCGCATTGAAAAAAACGATTCCGTTTGCTCTAAAACTTTGTAAACATACGTATTAAAACAGTTCGGTACCTGGGAGCAGCCTAGAACTTATCACACCGAGGGTTTCTTATAGTTCCCCATGAGACTTAGTGAAAACTTAGCCCCACAATAAGAGTTCACCTTAATCTTATATAAAGTACGCTTTTGGCAGGGAATAAAACGATTCTGTTTGCTGTAATACGTTGTAAACATACGTATTACACCAGTTCTGTCCATGGGAACAGCCTAGAACTTATTACATCGAGGGTTTCTTATAGTTCCGCAAGAGACTTAGTGAAAACTTAGCCCCACAATAAGAGTTCACCTTAATTTTTTATAAAGTACGCTTTTGGCATGGAATAAAACGATTCCGTTTGCTGTAATACGTTGTTAACATACGTATTACACCAGTTCTGTTCATGGGAACAGCCTAGAACTTATTACATCGAGGGTTTTTTATAGTTCCCAATGAAACTTAGTTAAAACTTAGCACCACAATAAGAGTTTACCTTAATTTTTTATAAAGTACGCCTATCGCATGGAATAAAACGATTCCGTTTGCTCTAAAACGTTGTAAACATACGTATTACAACAGTTCAGTCCCTGGGATCAGCCTCGAACTTATTACAGCGAGGGTTTCTTATAGTTCCCCATGAAACTTAGTGTAAACTTAGCCCCACGATAAGAGTTCACCTTAATTTTTTATAAAGTACGCTTTCGGCATGGAATAAAACGCTTGCGTTTGCTCTAAAACGTTGTAAACATACGTATTACACCAGTTCTGTCGATGGGAACAACCTAAAACTTATTACACCGAAAGTTCTTTATAGTTCCCAATGAAACTTAGTGAAAACTCAGCCCCACAATTAGAGTTCACCTCAATTTCTTATAAAGTACGCCTTTCGCATGAAGGAAAACGATTCTGTTTGCTCTAAAATGATATAAACCTACGTTTCTCAACAGTTCTGTCCATTAGAACAGCCTAGAACTCATTACACCGAGGGTTTCTTATAGTTCCCCATGAAACTTAGTGAAAATTTAGCCCCGCAATAAGAGTTCACCTCAATTTCTTATAAAGTACGCCTTTCACATGGAATAAAACGATTCCGTTTGCTCTAAAACGTTGTAAACATACGTATTAAAACAGTTCTGTCCATGGAAACAGCCTAGAACCTATTTCACCGAGAGTTTCTTATAGTTTTCGATGAAAATTAGTGAAAAAATAGCCCCGCCAAAAGAGTTCACCTCAATTTATTTTAAAGTACGCCTTTTGCATAGAATAAAACGATTTCGTTTGCACTAAAACGTTGTAAACATACGTATTACAACAGTTCTTTACATGGGAGCAGCCTAGAACTTATTACACTGATGGTTTCTTATAGTTCCCCATGAAACTAAGTGAAAACTTAGCCATGCAATAAGAATGTACCTCCATTTTTTTAAAGTTCGCCTTTCGGATGGAATAAAACGATTCCGTTTGCTCTAAAACGTTGTAAACATACGTATAACAACAGTTCTGTACATCGGAGCAGCCTAGAACTTATTACACCGAGGGTTTCTTATAGTTCACCATGAAACTTAGTGAAAACTTAGCCCTGCAATAAGAGTCCACCTCAATTTTTTTAAAGTTCGCCTTTCTGATGGAATGAAACGATTCCGTTTGCTCTAAAACGTTGTAAACATACGTATTACAACACTTCTGTACCTGGGATCAGCCTAGAACTTATTACACCGTGGGTTTCTTATAGTTCCCCATGAGACTTAGTGAAACCTTAGCCCCACAATAAGAGTTCACCTCAATTTCTGATATAGTACGCCTTTCACATGGAATAAAACGATTCTGTTAGCTTCAAAAAGTTTTAAACATTCGTATTACAACTGTTCTGTCCATGGGAACAGCCTAGAACTTATTACACCGAGGGTTTCTTATAGTTCCCCATGAAATTTAGTGTAAACTTAGCTTCGCAATAAGAGTTCACCTCAATGTCTTATAAAAATCTGTCTTTCTCATGGAATAAAAGGCTTCCGTTTGCTCTAAAACGTTGTAAACATATGTATTACAATAGTGCTGTCCATGTGAACAGCCTAGAACTTATTACACTGATGGTTTCTTATAGTTCCCCATGAAACTTAGTGAAAACTTATTCCTGCAATAAGAGTGTACCTCCATTTTTTTAAAGTTCGCCTTTCGGATGGAATAAAACGATTCCGTTTGCTCTAAAACATTGTAAACATACGTATAACAACAGTTCTGTACCTCGGAGCAGCCTAGAACTTATTACACCGAGGGTTTCGTATAGTTCACCATGAAACTTAGTGAAAACTTAGCCCTGTAATAAGGGTTCACCTCAATTTTTTTAAAGTTTGCCTTTCTGATGGAATAAAACGATTCCGTTTGCTCTAAAACGTTGTAAACATACGTATTACAACACTTCTGTACCTGGGAGCAGCCTAGAACTTATTACACCGAGGGTTTCTTATAGTTCCCCATGAGACTTAGTGAAACCTTAGCCCCACAATAAGAGTTCACCTCAATTTCTTATAAAGTACGCGTTTCACATGGAATAAAACGATTCTGTTAGCTCTAAAAAGTTTTAAACATTCGTATTACAACAGTTTTGTCCATGGGAACAGCCTAGAACTTATTATACCGAGGGTTTCTTATAGTTCCCCATGAAATTTAGTGTAAACTTAGCTTCGCAATAAGAGTTCACCTCAATGTCTTATAAAAATCTGTCTTTCTCATGGAATAAAAGGCTTCCGTTTGCTCTAAAACGTTGTAAACATACGTATTAAAACAGTTCTGTCCATGGAAACAGCCTAGAACCTATTACACCGAGAGTTTCTTATAGTTTTCCATGAAAATTAGTGAAAAACTAGCCCCGCCAAAAGAGTTCACCTCAATTTATTTTAAAGTACGCCTTTCGCATAGAATAAAACGATTCCGTTTGCACTAAAACGTTGTAAACATACGTATTACAACAGCTCTGTACATGGGAGCAGCCTAGAACTTATTACACTGATGGTTTCTTATAGTTCCCCATGAAACTTAGTGAAAACTTAGCCCTGCAATAAGAGTGTACCTCCATTTTTTTAAAGTTCGCCTTTCGGATGGAATAAAACGATTCCGTTTGCTCTAAAACGTTGTAAACATACGTATAACAACAGTTCTGTACCTCGGAGCAGCCTAGAACTTATTACACCGAGGGTTTCTTATAGTTCACCATGAAACTTAGTGAAAACTTAGCCCTGCAATAAGAATCCACCTCAATTTTTTCAAGTTCGCCTTTCTGATGGAATAAAACGATTCCGTTTGCTCTAAAACGTTGTAAACATACGTATTACAACACTTCTGTACCTGGGAGCAGCCTAGAACTTATTACACCGAGGGTTTCTTATAGTTCCCCATGAGACTTAGTGAAACCTTAGCCGCACAATAAGAGTTCACCTCAATTTCTTATAAAGTACGCCTTTCACATGGAATAAAACGATTCTGTTAGCTCTAAAAAGTTTTAAACATTCGTATTATAACAGTTCTGTCCATGGGAACAGCCTAGAACTTATTACACCGAGGGTTTCTTATAGTTCCCCATGAAATTTAGTGTAAACTTAGCTTCGCAATAAGAGTTCACCTCAATGTCTTATAAAAATCTGTCTTTCTCATGGAAAAAAAGGCTTCCGTTTGCTCTAAAACGTTGTAAACATATGTATTACAATAGTTCTGTCCATGGGAACAGCCTAGAACTTATTACACTGATGGTTTCTTATAGTTCCCCAGGAAACTTAGTGAAAACTTAGCCCTGCAATAAGAGTGTACCTCTATTTTTTAAATTTCGCCTTTCGGATGGAATAAAACGATTCCGTTTGCTCTAAACCATTGTAAAAATACGTATAACAACAGTTCTGTACCTCGGAGCAGCCTAGAACTTATTACACCGAAGGTTTCTTATAGTTCACCATGAAACTTAGTGAAAACTTAGCCCTGCAATAAGAGTTCACCTCAATTTTTTTAAAGTTCGCCTTTCACATGGAATAAAACGATTCTGTTAGCTCTAAAAAGTTTTAAACATTCGTATTACAACAGTTCTGTCCATGGGAACAGCCTAAAACTTATTACACAAAGGGTTTCTTATAGTTCCCCATGAAACTTACCGAAAACGTAGCCCTGCAATAAGAGTTCACCTCAATTTATTTGAAGTTCGCCTTTCGGATGGAATAAAACGATTCCGTTTGCTCTAAAACGTTGTAAACATACGTATTACAGCAGTTCTGTATCTAGGAGCAGCCTAGAACTTATTACACCGAGGGTTTCTTATAGTTCCCCATGAGAGTGAGTGAAAACTTAGCCCCACAATGAGAGTTCACCTTAATTTTTTATAAAGTACGCTTTTGGCATGGAATAAAACGAATCTGTTTGCTGTAATACGTTGTAAACATACGTATTACACCAGTTCTTTCCATGGGAACAGCCTAAAACTTATTACTCCGAGGGTTTTTTATAGTTCCCCATGAAACTTAGTGAAAACTCAGCCCCACAATAAGAGTTCACCTCAATTTCTTATAAAGTACGCCTTTCGCATGGATAAAAATGATTCCGTTTGCTCTAAAATGTTGTAAACCTACGTTTTTCAACAGTTCTGTCCATGGGAAGAGCCTGGAACTTATTACACCGAGGGTTTCTTATAGTTCACCATGAAACTTAGTGAAAACTTAGCCCAACAATAAGAGTTCATCTTAATTTTTAATAAAGTACGCTTTCGGCATGGAATAAAACGATTCCGTTTGCTCTAAAACGTTGTAAACATACGTATTACAACACTTCTGTACCTGGCAGCAGCCTAGAACTTATTACACCGAGGGTTTCTTATAGTTCCCCATGAGACTTAGTGAAACCTTAGCCCCACAATAAGAGTTCACCTCAATTTCTTATAAAATACGCCTTTCACATGGAATAAAACGATTCTGTTAGCTCTAAAAAGTTTTAAACATTCGTATTACAACAGTTCTGTCCATGGGAAAAGCCTAGAACTTATTACACCGAGGGTTTCTTATAGTTCCCCATGAAATTTAGTGTAAACTTAGCTTCGCAATAAGAGTTCACCTCAATGTCTTATAAAAATCTCTCTTTCTCATGGAATAAAAGGCTTCCGTTTGCTCTAAAACGTTGTAAACATATGTATTACAATAGTTCTGTCCATGGGAACAGCCTAGAACTTATTACAACGAGGGTGTCTTATAGTTCCCAATGAAACTTATTGAAAACTTAGCCTCACAATAAAAGTTCACCTTTATTTTTTATAAAGTACGTTTTTGGCATGGAATAAAACGACTTCGTTTTCTGTAATACGTTGTAAACAAATGTATTACACCTGTTCTGTCCATGGGAACAGTCTAGAACTTATTACAGCGAGGGTTGTTTATAGTTCCTTATGAAACTTAGTGAAAACTTAGCCCCGCAATAAGAGTTCACCTCAATTTCTTATAAAGTACGCCTTTCGCATAGAATAAAACGATTCCGTTTGCACTAAAACGTTGTAAACATACGTATTACAACAGTTCTGTACATGGGAGCAGCCTATAACTTAATACACTGATGGTTTCTTATAGTTCCCCATGAAACTTACCGAAAACTTAGCACTGCAATAAGAGTTCACCTCAATTTTTTTAAAGTTCGCCTTTCTGATGGAATAAAACGATTCCGTTTGATCTAAAACGTTGTAGACATACGTATTACAGCAGTTCTGTATCTGGGAGCAGCCTAGAACTTATTACACCGAGGGTTTCTTATAGTTCCCCATGAGACTGAGTGAAAACTTAGCCCCACAATAAGAGTTCACCTTAATTTTTTATAAAGTACGCTTTTGGCATGGAATAAAACGAATCCGTTTGCTGTAATACGTTGTAAACATACGTATTACACCAGTTCTTGCCATGGGAACAGCCTAAAACTTATTACACGGAGGGTTTTTTATAGTTCCCCATGAAACTTAGTGAAAACTTAGCCCCAGAATAAGAATTCACCTCAATTTCTTATAAAGTACGCCTTTCGCATGGAAAAAAACGATTCCGTTTGCTCTAAAACTTTGTAAACATACGTATTAAAACAGTTCTGTACCTGGGAGCAGCCTAGAACTTATCACACCGAGGGTTTCTTATAGTTCCCCATGAGACTTAGTGAAAACTTAGCCCCACAATAAGAGTTCACCTTAATCTTTTATAAAGTACGCTTTTGGCAGGGAATAAAACGATTCTGTTTGCTGTAATACGTTGTAAACATACGTATTACACCAGTTCTGTCCATGGGAACAGCCTAGAACTTATTACATCGAGGGTTTCTTATAGTTCCGCAAGAGACTTAGTGAAAACTTAGCCCCACAATAAGAGTTCACCTTAATTTTTTATAAAGTACGCTTTTGGCATGGAATAAAACGATTCCGTTTGCTGTAATACGTTGTTAACATACGTATTACACCAGTTCTGTCCATGGGAACAGCCTAGAACTTATTACATCGAGGGTTTTTTATAGTTCCCAATGAAACTTAGTTAAAACTTAGCACCACAATAAGAGTTTACCTTAATTTTTTATAAAGTAAGCCTATCGCATGGAATAAAACGATTCCGTTTGCTCTAAAACGTTGTAAACATACGTATTACAACAGTTCAGTCCCTGGGAGCAGCCTCGAACTTATTACACTGATGGTTTCTTATAGTTCTTAATGAAACTTAGTGAAAACTTAGCCCTGCAATAAGAATGTACCTCCATTTTCTTAAAGTTCGCCTTTCGGATGGAATAAAACGATTCCGTTTGCTCTAAAACGTTGTAAACATACGTATTACAACAGTTCTGTACCTCGGAGCAGCCTAGAACTTATTACACCGAGGGTTTCTTATAGTTCACCATGAAACTTAGTGAAAACTTAGCCCAACAATAAGAGTTCATCTTAATTTTTAATAAAGTACGCTTTCGGCATGGAATAAAACGATTCCGTTTGCTCTAAAACGTTGTAAACATACGTATTACAACACTTCTGTACCTGGCAGCAGCCTAGAACTTATTACACCGAGGGTTTCTTATAGTTCCCCATGAGACTTAGTGAAACCTTAGCCCCACAATAAGAGTTCACCTCAATTTCTTATAAAATACGCCTTTCACATGGAATAAAACGATTCTGTTAGCTCTAAAAAGTTTTAAACATTCGTATTACAACAGTTCTGTCCATGGGAAAAGCCTAGAACTTATTACACCGAGGGTTTCTTATAGTTCCCCATGAAATTTAGTGTAAACTTAGCTTCGCAATAAGAGTTCACCTCAATGTCTTATAAAAATCTCTCTTTCTCATGGAATAAAAGGCTTCCGTTTGCTCTAAAACGTTGTAAACATATGTATTACAATAGTTCTGTCCATGGGAACAGCCTAGAACTTATTACAACGAGGGTGTCTTATAGTTCCCAATGAAACTTATTGAAAACTTAGCCTCACAATAAAAGTTCACCTTTATTTTTTATAAAGTACGTTTTTGGCATGGAATAAAACGACTTCGTTTTCTGTAATACGTTGTAAACAAATGTATTACACCTGTTCTGTCCATGGGAACAGTCTAGAACTTATTACAGCGAGGGTTGTTTATAGTTCCTTATGAAACTTAGTGAAAACTTAGCCCCGCAATAAGAGTTCACCTCAATTTCTTATAAAGTACGCCTTTCGCATAGAATAAAACGATTCCGTTTGCACTAAAACGTTGTAAACATACGTATTACAACAGTTCTGTACATGGGAGCAGCCTATAACTTAATACACTGATGGTTTCTTATAGTTCCCCATGAAACTTACCGAAAACTTAGCACTGCAATAAGAGTTCACCTCAATTTTTTTAAAGTTCGCCTTTCTGATGGAATAAAACGATTCCGTTTGATCTAAAACGTTGTAGACATACGTATTACAGCAGTTCTGTATCTGGGAGCAGCCTAGAACTTATTACACCGAGGGTTTCTTATAGTTCCCCATGAGACTGAGTGAAAACTTAGCCCCACAATAAGAGTTCACCTTAATTTTTTATAAAGTACGCTTTTGGCATGGAATAAAACGAATCCGTTTGCTGTAATACGTTGTAAACATACGTATTACACCAGTTCTTGCCATGGGAACAGCCTAAAACTTATTACACGGAGGGTTTTTTATAGTTCCCCATGAAACTTAGTGAAAACTTAGCCCCAGAATAAGAATTCACCTCAATTTCTTATAAAGTACGCCTTTCGCATGGAAAAAAACGATTCCGTTTGCTCTAAAACTTTGTAAACATACGTATTAAAACAGTTCTGTACCTGGGAGCAGCCTAGAACTTATCACACCGAGGGTTTCTTATAGTTCCCCATGAGACTTAGTGAAAACTTAGCCCCACAATAAGAGTTCACCTTAATCTTTTATAAAGTACGCTTTTGGCAGGGAATAAAACGATTCTGTTTGCTGTAATACGTTGTAAACATACGTATTACACCAGTTCTGTCCATGGGAACAGCCTAGAACTTATTACATCGAGGGTTTCTTATAGTTCCGCAAGAGACTTAGTGAAAACTTAGCCCCACAATAAGAGTTCACCTTAATTTTTTATAAAGTACGCTTTTGGCATGGAATAAAACGATTCCGTTTGCTGTAATACGTTGTTAACATACGTATTACACCAGTTCTGTCCATGGGAACAGCCTAGAACTTATTACATCGAGGGTTTTTTATAGTTCCCAATGAAACTTAGTTAAAACTTAGCACCACAATAAGAGTTTACCTTAATTTTTTATAAAGTAAGCCTATCGCATGGAATAAAACGATTCCGTTTGCTCTAAAACGTTGTAAACATACGTATTACAACAGTTCAGTCCCTGGGAGCAGCCTCGAACTTATTACACTGATGGTTTCTTATAGTTCTTAATGAAACTTAGTGAAAACTTAGCCCTGCAATAAGAATGTACCTCCATTTTCTTAAAGTTCGCCTTTCGGATGGAATAAAACGATTCCGTTTGCTCTAAAACGTTGTAAACATACGTATTACAACAGTTCTGTACCTCGGAGCAGCCTAGAACTTATTACACCGAGGGTTTCTTATAGTTCACCATGAAACTTAGTGAAAACTTAGCCCAACAATAAGAGTTCACCTTAATTTTTAATAAAGTACGCTTTCGGCATGGAATAAAACGATTCCGTTTGCTCTAAAACGTTTTAAACATACGTATTACAACACTTCTGTACCTGGCAGCAGCCTAGAACTTATTACACCGAGGGTTTCTTATAGTTCCCCATGAGACTTAGTGAAACCTTAGCCCCACAATAAGAGTTCACCTCAATTTCTTATAAAATACGCCTTTCACATGGAATAAAACGATTCTGTTAGCTCTAAAAAGTTTTAAACATTCGTATTACAACAGTTCTGTCCATGGGAACACCCTAGAACTTATTACACCGAGGGTTTCTTATAGTTCCCCATGAAATTTAGTGTAAACTTAGCTTCGCAATAAGAGTTCACCTCAATGTCTTATAAAAATCTCTCTTTCTCATGGAATAAAAGGCTTCCGTTTGCTCTAAAACGTTGTAAACATATGTATTACAATAGTTCTGTCCATGGGAACAGCCTAGAACTTATTACAACGAGGGTGTCTTATAGTTCCCAATGAAACTTATTGAAAACTTAGCCTCACAATAAAAGTTCACCTTAATTTTTTATAAAGTACGTTTTTGGCATGGAATAAAACGACTCCGTTTGCTGTAATACGTTGTAAACAAATGTATTACACCTGTTCTGTCCATGGGAACAGTCTAGAACTTATTACAGCGAGGGTTGTTTATAGTTCCTTATGAAACTTAGTGAAAACTTAGCCCCGCAATAAGAGTTCACCTCAATTTCTTATAAAGTACACCTTTCGCATAGAATAAAACGATTCCGTTTGCACTAAAACGTTGTAAACATACGTATTACAACAGTTCTGTACATGGGAGCAGCCTATAACTTAATACACTGATGGTTTCTTATAGTTCCCCATGAAACTTACCGAAAACTTAGCCCTGCAATAAGAGTTCACCTCAATTTTTTTAAAGTTCGCCTTTCTGATGGAATAAAACGATTCCGTTTGCTCTAAAACGTTGTAGACATACGTATTACAGCAGTTCTGTATCTGGGAGCAGCCTAGAACTTATTACACCGAGGGTTTCTTATAGTTCCCCATGAGACTTAGTGAAAACTTAGCCCCACAATAAGAGTTCACCTTAATCTTTTATAAAGTACGCTTTTGGCATGGAATAAAACGATTCCGTTTGCTGTAATACGTTGTTAACATACGTATTACACCAGTTCTGTCCATGGGAACAGCCTAGAACTTATTACATCGAGGGTTTTTTATAGTTCCCAATGAAACTTAGTTAAAACTTAGCACCACAATAAGAGTTTACCTTAATTTTTTATAAAGTACGCCTATCGCATGGAATAAAACGATTCCGTTTGCTCTAAAACGTTGTAAACATACGTATTACAACAGTTCAGTCCCTGGGAGCAGCCTCGAACTTATTACAGCGAGGGTTTCTTATAGTTCCCCATGAAACTTAGTGTAAACTTAGCCCCACGATAAGAGTTCACCTTAATTTTTTATAAAGTACGCTTTCGGCATGGAATAAAACGCTTGCGTTTGCTCTAAAACGTTGTAAACATACGTATTACACCAGTTCTGTCGATGGGAACAACCTAAAACTTATTACACCGAAAGTTCTTTATAGTTCCCAATGAAACTTAGTGAAAACTCAGCCCCACAATTAGAGTTCACCTCAATTTCTTATAAAGTACGCCTTTCGCATGAAGGAAAACGATTCCGTTTGCTCTAAAATGATATAAACCTACGTTTCTAAACAGTTCTGTCCATTAGAACAGCCTAGAACTCATTACACCGAGGGTTTCTTATAGTTCCCCATGAAACTTAGTGAAAATTTAGCCCCGCAATAAGAGTTCACCTCAATTTCTTATAAAGTACGCCTTTCACATGGAATAAAACGATTCCGTTTGCTCTAAAACGTTGTAAACATACGTATTAAAACAGTTCTGTCCATGGAAACAGCCTAGAACCTATTTCACCGAGAGTTTCTTATAGTTTTCGATGAAAATTAGTGAAAAACTAGCCCCGCCAAAAGAGTTCACCTCAATTTATTTTAAAGTACGCCTTTTGCATAGAATAAAACGATTCCGTTTGCACTAAAACGTTGTAAACATACGTATTACAACAGTTCTTTACATGGGAGCAGCCTAGAACTTATTACACTGATGGTTTCATATAGTTCCCCATGAAACTTAGTGAAAACTTAGCCCTGCAATAAGAATGTACCTCCATTTTTTTAAAGTTCGCCTTTCGGATGGAATAAAACGATTCCGTTTGCTCTAAAACGTTGTAAACATACGTATTACAACAGTTCTGTACCTCGGAGCAGCCTAGAACTTATTACACCGAGGGTTTCTTATAGTTCACCATGAAACTTAGTGAAAACTTAGCCCTGCAATAAGAGTCCACCTCAATTTTTTTAAAGTTCGCCTTTCTGATGGAATAAAACGATTCCGTTTGCTCTAAAACGTTGTAAACATACGTATTACAACACTTCTGTACCTGGGATCAGCCTAGAACTTATTACACCGTGGGTTTCTTATAGTTCCCCATGAGACTTAGTGAAACCTTAGCCCCACAATAAGAGTTCACCTCAATTTCTTATATAGTACGCCTTTCACATGGAATAAAACGATTCTGTTAGCTCTAAAAAGTTTTAAACATTCGTATTACAACTGTTCTGTCCATGGGAACAGCCTAGAACTTATTACACCGAGGGTTTCTTATAGTTCCCCATGAAATTTAGTGTAAACTTAGCTTCGCAATAAGAGTTCACCTCAATGTCTTATAAAAATCTGTCTTTCTCATGGAATAAAAGGCTTCCGTTTGCTCTAAGACGTTGTAAACATATGTATTACAATAGTGCTGTCCATGGGAACAGCCTAGAACTTATTACACTGATGGTTTCTTATAGTTCCCCATGAAACTTAGTGAAAACTTATTCCTGCAATAAGAGTGTACCTCCATTTTTTTAAAGTTCGCCTTTCGGATGGAATAAAACGATTCCGTTTGCTCTAAAACATTGTAAACATACGTATAACAACAGTTCTGTACCTCGGAGCAGCCTAGAACTTATTACACCGAGGGTTTGGTATAGTTCACCATGAAACTTAGTGAAAACTTAGCCCTGTAATAAGAGTTCACCTCAATTTTTTTAAAGTTTGCCTTTCTGATGGAATAAAACGATTCCGTTTGCTCTAAAACGTTGTAAACATACGTATTACAACACTTCTGTACCTGGGAGCAGCCTAGAACTTATTACACCGAGGGTTTCTTATAGTTCCCCATGAGACTTAGTGAAACCTTAGCCCCACAATAAGAGTTCACCTCAATTTCTTATAAAGTACGCCTTTCACATAGAATAAAACGATTCTGTTAGCTCTAAAAAGTTTTAAACATTCGTATTACAACAGTTCTGTCCATGGGAACAGCCTAGAACTTATTATACCGAGGGTTTCTTATAGTTCCCCATGCAATTTAGTGTAAACTTAGCTTCGAAATAAGAGTTCACCTCAATGTCTTATAAAAATCTGTCTTTCTCATGGAATAAAAGGCTTCCGTTTGCTCTAAAACGTTGTAAACATACGTATTAAAACAGTTCTGTCCATGGAAACAGCCTAGAACCTATTACACCGAGAGTTTCTTATAGTTTTCCATGAAAATAAGTGAAAAACTAGCCCCGCCAAAGAGTTCACCTCAATTTATTTTAAAGTACGCCTTTCGCATAGAATAAAACGATTCCGTTTGCACTAAAACGTTGTAAACATACGTATTACAACAGCTCTGTACATGGGAGCAGCCTAGAACTTATTACACTGATGGTTTCTTATAGTTCCCCATGAAACTTAGTGAAAACTTAGCCCTGCAATAAGAGTGTACCTCCATTTTTTTAAAGTTCGCCTTTCGGATGGAATAAAACGATTCCGTTTGCTCTAAAACGTTGTAAACATACGTATAACAACAGTTCTGTACCTCGGAGCAGCCTAGAACTTATTACACCGAGGGTTTCTTATAGTTCACCATGAAACTTAGTGAAAACTTAGCCCTGCAATAAGAATCCACCTCAATTTTTTCAAGTTCGCCTTTCTGATGGAATAAAACGATTCCGTTTGCTCTAAAACGTTGTAAACATACGTATTACAACACTTCTGTACCTGGGAGCAGCCTAGAACTTATTACACCGAGGGTTTCTTATAGTTCCCCATGAGACTTAGTGAAACCTTAGCCGCACAATAAGAGTTCACCTCAATTTCTTATAAAGTACGCCTTTCACATGGAATAAAACGATTCTGTTAGCTCTAAAAAATTTTAAACATTCGTATTATAACAGTTCTGTCCATGGGAACAGCCTAGAACTTATTACACCGAGGGTTTCTTATAGTTCCCCATGAAATTTAGTGTAAACTTAGCTTCGCAATAAGAGTTCACCTCAATGTCTTATAAAAATCTGTCTTTCTCATGGAAAAAAAGGCTTCCGTTTGCTCTAAAACGTTGTAAACATATGTATTACAATAGTTCTGTCCATGGGAACAGCCTAGAACTTATTACACTGATGGTTTCTTATAGTTCCCCATGAAACTTAGTGAAAACCTAGCCCTGCAATAAGAGTGTACCTCTATTTTTTAAATTTCGCCTTTCGGATGGAATAAAACGATTCCGTTTGCTCTAAACCATTGTAAAAATACGTATAACAACAGTTCTGTACCTCGGAGCAGCCTAGAACTTATTACACCGAGGGTTTCTTATAGTTCACCATGAAACTTAGTGAAAACTTAGCCCTGCAATAAGAGTTCACCTCAATTTTTTTAAAGTTCGCCTTTCACATGGAATAAAACGATTCTGTTAGCTCTAAAAAGTTTTAAACATTCGTATTACAACAGTTCTGTCCATGGGAACAGCCTAAAACTTATTACACAAAGGGTTTCTTATAGTTCCCCATGAAACTTACCGAAAACGTAGCCCTGCAATAAGAGTTCACCTCAATTTATTTGAAGTTCGCCTTTCGGATGGAATAAAACGATTCCGTTTGCTCTAAAACGTTGTAAACATACGTATTACAGCAGTTCTGTATCTAGGAGCAGCCTAGAACTTATTACACCGAGGGTTTCTTATAGTTCCCCATGAGAGTGAGTGAAAACTTAGCCCCACAATGAGAGTTCACCTTAATTTTTTATAAAGTGCGCTTTTGGCATGGAATAAAACGAATCTGTTTGCTGTAATACGTTGTAAACATACGTATTACACCAGTTCTTTCCATGGGAACAGCCTAAAACTTATTACACCGAGGGTTTTTTATAGTTCCCCATGAAACTTAGTGAAAACTCAGCCCCACAATAAGAGTTCACCTCAATTTCTTATAAAGTACGCCTTTCGCATGGATAAAAATGATTCCGTTTGCTCTAAAATGTTGTAAACCTACGTTTTTCAACAGTTCTGTCAATGGGAAGAGCCTAGAACTTATTACACCGAGGGTTTCTTATAGTTCACCATGAAACTTAGTGAAAACTTAGCCCAACAATAAGAGTTCACCTTAATTTTTAATAAAGTACGCTTTCGGCATGGAATAAAACGATTCCGTTTGCTCTAAAACGTTGTAAACATACGTATTACAACACTTCTGTACCTGGCAGCAGCCTAGAACTTATTACACCGAGGGTTTCTTATAGTTCCCCATGAGACTTAGTGAAACCTTAGCCCCACAATAAGAGTTCACCTCAATTTCTTATAAAATACGCCTTTCACATGGAATAAAACGATTCTGTTAGCTCTAAAAAGTTTTAAACATTCGTATTACAACAGTTCTGTCCATGGGAACAGCCTAGAACTTATTACACCGAGGGTTTTTTATAGTTCCCCATGAAATTTAGTGTAAACTTAGCTTCGCAATAAGAGTTCACCTCAATGTCTTATAAAAATCTCTCTTTCTCATGGAATAAAAGGCTTCCGTTTGCTCTAAAACGTTGTAGACATATGTATTACAATAGTTCTGTCCATGGGAACAGCCTAGAACTTATTACAACGAGGGTGTCTTATAGTTCCCAATGAAACTTATTGAAAACTTAGCCTCACAATAAAAGTTCACCTTAATTTTTTATAAAGTACGTTTTTGGCATGGAATAAAACGACTCCGTTTGCTGTAATACGTTGTAAACAAATGTATTACACCTGTTCTGTCCATGGGAACAGTCTAGAACTTATTACAGCGAGGGTTGTTTATAGTTCCTTATGAAACTTAGTGAAAACTTAGCCCCGCAATAAGAGTTCACCTCAATTTCTTATAAAGTACACCTTTCGCATAGAATAAAACGATTCCGTTTGCACTAAAACGTTGTAAACATACGTATTACAACAGTTCTGTACATGGGAGCAGCCTATAACTTAATACACTGATGGTTTCTTATAGTTCCCCATGAAACTTACCGAAAACTTAGCCCTGCAATAAGAGTTCACCTCAATTTTTTTAAAGTTCGCCTTTCTGATGGAATAAAACGATTCCGTTTGCTCTAAAACGTTGAAGACATACGTATTACAGCAGTTCTGTATCTGAGAGCAGCCTAGAACTTATTACACCGAGGGTTTCTTATAGTTCCCCATGAGACTGAGTGAAAACTTAGCCCCACAATAAGAGTTCACCTTAATTTTTTATAAAGTACGCTTTTGGCATGAAATAAAACGAATCCGTTTGCTGTAATACGTTGTAAACATACGTATTACACCAGTTCTTTCCATGGGAACAGCCTAAAACTTATTACACCGAGGGTTTTTTATACTTCCCCATGAAACTTAGTGAAAACTTAGCCCCAGAATAAGAATTCACCTCAATTTCTTATAAAGTACGCCTTTCGCATGGAAAAAAACGTTTCCGTTTGCTCTAAAACTTTGTAAACATACGTATTAAAACAGTTCGGTACCTGGGAGCAGCCTAGAACTTATCACACCGAGGGTTTCTTATAGTTCCCCATGAGACTTAGTGAAAACTTAGCCCCACAATAAGAGTTCACCTTAATCTTTTATAAAGTACGCTTTTGGCAGGGAATAAAACGATTCTGTTTGCTGTAATACGTTGTAAACATACTAATTACACCAGTTCTGTCCATGGGAACAGCCTAGAACTTATTACATCGAGGGTTTCTTATAGTTCGGCAAGAGACTTAGTGAAAACTTAGCCCCACAATAAGAGTTCACCTTAATTTTTTATAAAGTACGCTTTTGGCATGGAATAAAACGATTCCGTTTGCTGTAATACGTTGTTAACATACGTATTACACCAGTTCTGTCCATGGGAACAGCCTAGAACTTATTATATCGAGGGTTTTTTATAGTTCCCAATGAAACTTAGTTAAAACTTAGCACCACAATAAGAGTTTACCTTAATTTTTTATAAAGTACGCCTATCGCATGGAATAAAACGATTCCGTTTGCTCTAAAACGTTGTAAACATACGTATTACAACAGTTCAGTCCCTGGGAGCAGCCTCGAACTTATTACAGCGAGGGTTTCTTATAGTTCCCCATGAAACTTAGTGTAAACTTAGCCCCACGATAAGAGTTCACCTTAATTTTTTATAAAGTACGCTTTGGGCATGGAATAAAACGCTTGCGTTTGCTCTAAAACGTTGTAAACATACGTATTACACCAGTTCTGTCGATGGGAACAACCTAAAACTTATTACACCGAAAGTTCTTTATAGTTCCCAATGAAACTTAGTGAAAACTCAGCCCCACAATTAGAGTTCACCTCAATTTCTTATAAAGTACGCCTTTCGCATGAAGGAAAACGATTCCGTTTGCTCTAAAATGATATAAACCTACGTTTCTCAACAGTTCTGTCCATTAGAACAGCCTAGAACTCATTACATCGAGGGTTTCTTATAGTTCCCCATGAAACTTAGTGAAAATTTAGCCCCGCAATAAGAGTTCACCTCAATTTCTTATAAAGTACGCCTTTCACATGGAATAAAACGATTCCGTTTGCTCTAAAACGTTGTAAACATACGTATTAAAACAGTTCTGTCCATGGAAACAGCCTAGAACCTATTTCACCGAGAGTTTCTTTTAGTTTTCGATGAAAATTAGTGAAAAACTAGCCCCGCCAAAAGAGTTCACCTCAATTTATTTTAAAGTACGCCTTTTGCATAGAATAAAACGATTCCGTTTGCACTAAAACGTTGTAAACATACGTATTACAACAGTTCTTTACATGGGAGCAGCCTAGAACTTATTACACTGATGGTTTCTTATAGTTCCCATGAAACTTAGTGAAAACTTAGCCCTGCAATAAGAATGTACCTCCATTTTTTTAAAGTTCGCCTTTCGGATGGAATAAAACGATTCCGTTTGCTCTAAAACGTTGTAAACATACGTATAACAACAGTTCTGTACCTCGGAGCAGCCTAGAACTTATTACACCGAGGGTTTCTTATAGTTCACCATGAAACTTAGTGAAAACTTAGCCCTGCAATAAGAGTCCACCTCAATTTTTTTAAAGTTCGCCTTTCTGATGGAATAAAACGATTCCGTTTGCTCTAAAACGTTGTAAACATACGTATTACAACACTTCTGTACCTGGGATCAGCCTAGAACTTATTACACCGTGGGTTTCTTATAGTTCCCCATGAGACTTAGTGAAACCTTAGCCCCACAATAAGAGTTCACCTCAATTTCTTATATAGTACGCCTTTCACATGGAATAAAACGATTCTGTTAGCTCTAAAAAGTTTTAAACATTCGTATTACAACTGTTCTGTCCATGGGAACAGCCTAGAACTTATTACACCGAGGGTTTCTTATAGTTCCCCATGAAATTTAGTGTAAACTTAGCTTCGCAATAAGAGTTCACCTCAATGTCTTATAAAAATCTGTCTTTCTCATGGAATAAAAGGCTTCCGTTTGCTCTAAAACGTTGTTAACATATGTATTACAATAGTGCTGTCCATGGGAACAGCCTAGAACTTATTACACTGATGGTTTCTTATAGTTCCCCATGAAACTTAGTGAAAACTTATTCCTGCAATAAGAGTGTACCTCCATTTTTTTAAAGTTCGCCTTTCGGATGGAATAAAACGATTCCGTTTGCTCTAAAACATTGTAAACATACGTATAACAACAGTTCTGTACCTCGGAGCAGCCTAGAACTTATTACACCGAGGGTTTCGTATAGTTCACCATGAAACTTAGTGAAAACTTAGCCCTGTAATAAGAGTTCACCTCAATTTTTTTAAAGTTTGCCTTTCTGATGGAATAAAACGATTCCGTTTGCTCTAAAACGTTGTAAACATACGTATTACAACACTTCTGTACCTGGGAGCAGCCTAGAACTTATTACACCGAGGGTTTCTTATAGTTCCCCATGAGACTTAGTGAAACCTTAGCCCCACAATAAGAGTTCACCTCAATTTCTTATAAAGTACGCCTTTCACATGGAATAAAACGATTCTGTTAGCTCTAAAAAGTTTTAAACATTCGTATTACAACATTTCTGTCCATGGGAACAGCCTAGAACTTATTATACCGAGGGTTTCTTATAGTTCCCCATGAAATTTAGTGTAAACTTAGCTTCGCAATAAGAGTTCACCTCAATGTCTTATAAAAATCTGTCTTTCTCATGGAATAAAAGGCTTCCGTTTGCTCTAAAACGTTGTAAACATACGTATTAAAACAGTTCTGTCCATGGAAACAGCCTAGAACCTATTACACCGAGAGTTTCTTATAGTTTTCCATGAAAACTAGTGAAAAACTAGCCCCGCCAAAAGAGTTCACCTCAATTTATTTTAAAGTACGCCTTTCGCATAGAATAAAACGATTCCGTTTGCACTAAAACGTTGTAAACATACGTATTACAACAGCTCTGTACATGGGAGCAGCCTAGAACTTATTACACTGATGGTTTCTTATAGTTCCCCATGAAACTTAGTGAAAACTTAGCCCTGCAATAAGAGTGTACCTCCATTTTTTTAAAGTTCGCCTTTCGGATGGAATAAAACGATTCCGTTTGCTCTAAAACGTTGTAAACATACGTATAACAACAGTTCTGTACCTCGGAAAACGTTGTAAACATACGTATTACAACACTTCTGTACCTGGGATCAGCCTAGAACTTATTACACCGTGGGTTTCTTATAGTTCCCCATGAGACTTAGTGAAACCTTAGCCCCACAATAAGAGTTCACCTCAATTTCTTATATAGTACGCCTTTCACATGGAATAAAACGATTCTGTTAGCTCTAAAAAGTTTTAAACATTCGTATTACAACTGTTCTGTCCATGGGAACAGCCTAAAACTTATTACACAAAGGGTTTCTTATAGTTCCCCATGAAATTTAGTGTAAACTTAGCTTCGCAATAAGGGTTCACCTCAATTTCCTATAAAATATGTCTTTCTCATGGAATAAAACGCTTGCGTTTGCTCTAAAACGTTGTAAACATACGTATTACAATAGTTCTGTCCATGGGAACAGCCTAAAACTTATTACACAAAGGGTTTCTTATAGTTCTCTATGAAACCTAGTGAAAACTTAGCCCCGCAAAAAGAGTTCACCTCAATTTCTTATAAAGTACGCCTTTCCCATGGAATAAAACGAATCCGTTTGCTCTAAAATGTTGTAAACCTACGTTTTTCAACAGTTCTGTCCATGGGAACAGCCTAGAACTTATTACACCGAGGGTTTCTTATAGCTCCCCATAAAACTTAGTGAAAACTTAGCCTCGCAATAAGAGTTCACCTCAATTTTTTATAAAGTACGCCTTTCACCTGAAATAAAACGATTCCGTTTGCTCTAAAACGTTGTAAACATACGTATTACAATAGTTCTGTCCATGGGAACAGCCTAAAACTTATTACACAAAGGGTTTCTTATAGTTCCCCATGAAATTTAGTGTAAACTTAGCTTCGCAATAAGGGTTCACCTCAATTTCTTATAAAATATGTCTTTCTCATGGAATAAAACGCTTGCGTTTGCTCTAAAACGTTGTAAACATACGTATTACAATAGTTTTGTCCATGGGAACAGCCTAAAACTTATTACACAAAGGGTTTCTTATAGTTTTCTATGAAACCTAGTGAAAACTTAGCCCCGCAAAAAGAGTTCACCTCAATTTCTTATAAAGTACGCCTTTCCCATGGAATAAAACGAATCCGTTTCCTCTAAAGCGTTGTAAACATACGTATTACAGCAGTTCTGTATCTAGGAGCAGCCTAGAACTTATAACACCGAGGGTTTCTTATAGTTCCCCATGAGAGTGAGTGAAAACTTAGCCCCACAATAAGAGTTCACCTTAATTTTTTATAAAGTACGCTTTTGGCATGGAATAAAACGAATCCGTTTGCTGTAATACGTTATAAACATACGTATTACACCAGTTCTTTCCATGGGAACAGCCTAAAACTTATTACACCGAGGGTTTTTTATAGTTCCCCATGAAACTTAGTGAAAACTCAGCCCCACAATAAGTGTTCACCTCAATTTCTTATAAAGTACGCCTTTCGCATGGATAAAAATGATTCCGTTGGCTCTAAAATGTTGTAAACCTACGTTTTTCAACAGTTCTGTCCATGGGAACAGCCTAGAACTTATTACACTGATGGTTTCTTATAGTTCCCCATGAAACTTACCGAAAACGTAGCCCTGCAATAAGAGTTCACCTCAATTTTTTTGAAGTTCGCCTTTCGGATGGAATAAAACGATTCCGTTTGCTCTAAAACGTTGTAAACATACGTATTACAGCAATTCTGTATCTAGGAGCAGCCTAGAACTTATTACACCGAGGGTTTCTTATAGTTCCCCATGAGAGTGAGTGAAAACTTAGCCCCACAATAAGAGTTTACCTTAATTTTCTATAAAGTACGCTTTTGGCATGGAATAAAACGAATCCGTTTGCTGTAATACGTTGTAAACATACGTATTACACCAGTTCTTTCCATGGGAACAGCCTAAAACTTATTACACCGAGGGTTTTTTTATAGTTCCCCATGAAACTTAGTGAAAACTCAGCCCCACAATAAGAGTTCACCTCAATTTCTTATAAAGTACGCCTTTCGCATGGATAAAAATGATTCCGTTTGCTCTAAAACGTTGTAAACATACGTATTAAAACAGTTCTGTCCATGGAAACAGCCTAGAACCTATTACACCGAGAGTTTCTTATAGTTTTCAATGAAAATTAGTGAAAAACTAGCCCCGCCAAAAGAGTTCACCTCAATTTATTTTAAAGTACGCCTTTCGCATAGAATAAAACGATTCCGTTTGCACTAAAACGTTGTAAACATACGTATTACAACAGCTCTGTACATGGGAGCAGCCTAGAACTTATTACACTGATGGTTTCTTATAGTTCCCCATGAAACTTAGTGAAAACTTAGCCCTGCAGTAAGAGTGTACCTCCTTTTTTTTAAAGTTCGCCTTTCGGATGGAATAAAACGATTCCGTTTGCTCTAAAACGTTGTAAACATACGTATAACAACAGTTCTGTACCTCGGAGCAGCCTAGAAATTATTACACCGAGGGTTTCTTATAGTTCACCATGAAACTTAGTGAAAACTTAGCCCTGCAATAAGAGTCCACCTCAATTTTTTCAAGTTCGCCTTTCTGATGGAATAAAACGATTCCGTTTGCTCTAAAACGTTGTAAACATACGTATTACAACACTTCTGTACCTGGGAGCAGCCTAGAACTTATTACACCGAGGGTTTCTTATAGTTCCCCATGAGACATAGTGAAACCTTAGCCGCATAATAAGAGTTGACCTCAATTTCTTATAAAGTACGCCTTTCACATGGAATAAAACGATTCTGTTAGCTCTAAAAAGTTTTAAACATTCGTATTATAACAGTTCTGTCCATGGGAACAGCCTAGAACTTATTACACCGAGGGTTTCTTATAGTTCCCCATGAAATTTAGTGTAAACTTAGCTTCGCAATAAGAGTTCACCTCAATTTCTTATAAAAATCTGTCTTTCTCATGGGATAAAAGGCTTCCGTTTGCTCTAAAACGTTGTAAACATATGTATTACAATAGTTCTGTCCATGGGAACAGCCTAGAACTTATTACACTGATGGTTTCTTATAGTTCCCCATGAAACTTAGTGAAAACTTAGCCCTGCAATAAGAGTGTACCTCTATTTTTTTAAAGTTCGCCTTTCGGATGGAATAAAACGATTCCGTTTGCTCTAAACCATTGTAAAAATACGTATAACAACAGTTCTGTACCTCGGAGCAGCCTAGAACTTATTACACCGAGGGTTTCTTATAGTTCACCATGAAACTTAGTGAAAACTTAGCCCTGCAATAAGAGTTCACCTCAATTTTTTTAAAGTTCGCCTTTCTGATGGAATAAAACGATTCCGTTTGCTCTAAAAAGTTGTAAACACACGTATTACAACACTTCTGTACCTGGGAGCAGCCTAGAACTAATTACACCGAGGGTTTCTTATAGTTCCCCATGAGACTTAGTGAAACCTTAGCCCCACAATAAGAGTTCACCTCAATTTCTTATAAAGTACGCCTTTCACATGGAATAAAACGATTCTGTTAGCTCTAAAAAGTTTTAAACATTCGTATTACAACAGTTCTGTCCATGGGAACAGCCTAAAACTTATTACACAAAGGGTTTCTTATAGTTCCCCATGAAACTTACCGAAAACGTAGCCCTGCAATAAGAGTTCACCTCAATTTATTTGAAGTTCGCCTTTCGGATGGAATAAAACGATTCCGTTTGCTCTAAAACGTTGTAAACATACGTATTACAGCAGTTCTGTATCTAGGAGCAGCCTAGAACTTATTACACCGAGGGTTTCTTATAGTTCCCCATGAGAGTGAGTGAAAACTTAGCCCCACAATAAGAGTTCACCTTAATTTTGAATAAAGTACGCTTTTGGCATGGAATAAAACGAATCCGTTTGCTGTAATACGTTGTAAACATACGTATTACACCAGTTCTTTACATGGGAACAGCCTAAAACTTATTACACCGAGGGTTTTTTATAGTTTCCCATGAAACTTAGTGAAAACTCAGCCCCACAATAAGAGTTCACCTCAATTTCTTATAAAGTACGCCTTTCGCATGGATAAAAATGATTCCGTTTGCTCTAAAATGTTGTAAACCTACGTTTTTCAACAGTTCTGTCCATGGGAAGAGCCTAGAACTTATTACACCGAGGGCTTCATATAGCTCCCCATGAAACTTAGTGAAAACTTAGCCTCGCAATAAGAGTTCACCTCAATTTTTTATAAAGTACGCCTTTCACCTGAAATAAAACGATTCCGTTTGCTCTAAAACGTTGTAAACATAGGTATTACAATAGTTCTGTCCATGGGAACAGCCTAAAACTTATTACACAAAGGGTTTCTTATAGTTCCCTATGAAATTTAGTATAAACTTAGCTTCGCAATAAGGGTTCACCTCAATTTCCTATAAAATATGTCTTTCTCATGGAATAAAACGCTTGCGTTTGCTCTAAAACGTTGTAAACATACGTATTACAATAGTTCTGTCCATGGAAACAGCCTAAAACTTATTACACAAAGGGTTTCTTATAGTTCTCTATGAAACCTAGTGAAAACTTAGCCCCGCAAAAAGAGTTCACCTCAATTTCTTATAAAGTACGCCTTTCCCATGGAATAAAACGAATCCGTTTGCTCTAAAATGTTGTAAACCTACGTTTTTCAACAGTTCTGTCCATGGGAACAGCCTAGAACTTATTACACCGAGGGTTTCTTATAGCTCCCCATGAAACTTAGTGAAAACTTAGCCTCGCAATAAGAGTTCACCTCAATTTTTTATAAAGTACGCCTTTCACCTGAAATAAAACGATTCCGTTTGCTCTAAAACGTTGTAAACATACGTATTACAATAGTTCTGTCCATGGGAACAGCCTAAAACTTATTACACAAAAGGTTTCTTATAGTTCCCCATGAAATTTAGTGTAAACTTAGCTTCGCAATAAGGGTTCACCTCAATTTCTTATAAAGTATGTCTTTCTCATGGAATAAAACGCTTGCGTTTGCTCTAAAACTTTGTAAACATACGTATTACAATAGTTCTGTCCATGGGAACAGCCTAAAACTTATTACACAAAGGGTTTCTTATAGTTCTCTATGAAACCTAGTGGAAACTTAGCCCCGCAAAAAGAGTTCACCTCAAATTCTTATAAAGTACGCCTTTCCCATGGAATAAAACGAATCCGTTTCCTCTAAAGCGTTGTAAACATACGTATTACACCAGTTCTTTCCATGGGAACAGCCTAAAACTTATTACACCGAGGGTTTTTTATAGTTCCCCATGAAACTTAGTGAAAACTCAGCCCCACAATAAGAGTTCACCTCAATTTCTTATAAAGTACACCTTTCGCATGGATAAAAATGATTCCGTTTGCTCTAAAATGTTGTAAACCTACGTTTTTCAACAGTTCTGTCCATGGGAACAGCCTAGAACTTATTACACCGAGGGTTTCTTATAGCTCCCCATGAAACTTAGTGAAAACTTAGCCTCGCAATAAGAGTTCACCTCAATTTTTTATAAAGTACGCCTTTCACCTGAAATAAAACGATTCCGTTTGCTCTAAAACGTTGTAAACATACGTATTACAATAGTTCTGTCCATGGGAACAGCCTAAAACTTATTACACAAAGGGTTTCTTATAGTTCCCCATGAAATTTAGTGTAAACTTAGCTTCGCAATAAGGGTTCACCTCAATTTCTTATAAAATATGTCTTTCTCATGGAATAAAACGCTTGCGTTTGCTCTAAAACGTTGTAAACATACGTATTACAATAGTTCTGTCCATGGGAACAGCCTAAAACTTATTACACAAAGGGTTTCTTATAGTTCTCTATGAAACCTAGTGAAAACTTAGCCCCGCAAAAAGAGTTCACTTCAATTTCTTATAAAGTACGCCTTTCCCATGGAATAAAACGAATCCGTTTCCTCTAAAACGTTGTAAACATACGTATTACAACAGTTTTGTCCATGCTAACAGCCTAGACTTTATTACACCGAGGTTTCTTATAGTTCCCTATGAAACTTAGTGAAAACTAAGCCCCACAATAAGAGTTCACCTCAATTTCTTTTAAAGTACGCCTTTCGCATGGAGGAAAACGATTCCGTTTGCTCTAAAATGTTGTAAACATACGTATTACAACAGTTCTTTACATGGGAGCAGCCTAGAACTTATTACACCGAGGGTTTCTTATAGCTCCCCATAAGACTTAGTGAAAACTTAGCCCCACAATAAGAGTTAACCTTAATCTTTTATAAAGTACGCTTTTGGCATGGAATAAAACGATTCCGTTTGCTGTAATACGTTGTAAACATACGTATTACACCAGTTCTGTCCATGGGAACAGCCTAGAACTTATTACAACGAGGGTTTTTTATAGTTCCCCATGAAACTTAGTTAAAACTTAGCCCCATATTAAGACTTACCTTAATTTTTTATAAAGTACGCCTATCGCATGGAATAAAACGATTCCGTTTGCTCTAAAACGTTGTAAACATACGTATTACAACAGTTCAGTCCCTAGGAGCAGCCTAGAACTTATTACACTGAGGGTTTCTTATTGTTCCCCATGAAACTTAGTGAAAACTTAGCCCAACAATAAGAGTTCACCTTAATTTTTAATAAAGTACGCTTTCGGCATGGAATAAAACAATTCCGTTTGCTCTAATACGTTGTAAACATACGTATTACACCAGTTCTGTCCATGGGAACAGCCTAGAACTTATTACACCGAAAGTTTTTTATAGTTCCCAATGAAACTTAGTGAAAACTCAGCCCCACAATAAGAGTTCATCTCAATTTCTTATAAAGTACGCCTTTCCGATGGAATAAGAAGATTCCGTTTGCTCTAAAATGTTGTAAACCTACGTTTTTCAACAGTTTTGTCCATGGGAACAGCCTAGTACTTATTACACCGAGGGTTTCTGATAATTCCCCATGAAATTTAGTTTAAACTTAGCTTCACAATAAGAGTTCACCTCAATTTCTTATAAAATATGTCTTTCTCGTGGAATAAAACGCTTGCGTTTTCTCTAAAACGTTGTAAACATACGTATTACAATAGTTCTGTCCATGGGAACAGCCTAAAACTTATTACACAGAGGGTTTCTTATAGTTCTCTATGAAACCTACTGAAAACTTAGCCCCGCAATAAGAGTTCACCTCAATTTCTTATAAAGTACGCCTTTCCCATGGAATAAAACGATTCCGTTTCCTCTAAAACGTTGTAAACATACGTATTACAACAGTTTTGTCCATGCTAACAGCCTAGACTCTATTACACCGAGGTTTCTTATAGTTCCCTATGAAACTTAGTGAAAACTAAGCCCCACAATAAGAGTTCACCTCAATTTCTTATAAAGTTCGCTTTTAGCATGGAGGAAAACGATTCCGTTTGCTCTAAAATGTTGTAAACCTACGTTTCTCAACAGTTCTGTCCATTGGAACAGCCTAGTACTCATTACACCGAGGGTTTCTTATAGTTCCCCATGAAACTTAGTGAAAATTTAGCCCCGCAATAAGAGTTCACCTCATTTTCTTATAAAGTAGGCCTTTCACATGGAATAAAACGATTCCGTTTGCTCTAAAACGTTGTAAACATACCTATTAAAACAGTTCTATCCATTGGATCAGCCTAAAACTTATTACACCGAGGGTTTCTTATACTTCCCCATGAAATTTAGTGAAAACTTAGCCCCGCAATAACAGTTCACCTCAATCTTTTATAAAGTACGCCTTTTGCATGGAATAAAGCGATTCCGTTTTCTCTAAAGCCCTATTTACCCTACACAAACTAACAACTAACCTGGGTTCGCCCCAGGTTAGCTCTAACCTGGGTTAGATTTCTCAATGTAAATCGAGCTAACCCGGGTATACCCCGGGTTAGATCAACCCACGTTTCGGAGGTGGGTTCGCCCCAGGCCGAACCCAGGTTAGCGCAGTGTAATTTAAACTTAGGGCGAACCTGGGTTAGGACAATGCCACGGGCATGCGCAGTGCACAGAAAAACGAAACGAAAAAGGGTGCCATTTTCGAAACCGGTTTACCTCGATTTACATTGAGAAATCTAACACAGGTTAGAGCTAACCTGGGGCGAACCCGGTTAGTTTGTGTTGTGTAAATAGGGCTTAAATCAAACTAGGGCGAACCCGGGTTACGTCTTACCTGGGTCGAACCTGGGCTAGTTTGTCTAGTGTAAATAGATCTTAAAACGTTGTAAATATAGGTATTACAACAGTTCTGTAAATGGGAGCAGCCTAGAACTTATTACACCGAGGGTTTCTTATAACTTCCGATGAAACTTAGTGAAAACTTAGCCCGGCAATAAGAATTCACCTCAATTTCTTGTAAGGTACGTATTTCGCATAGAATAAAAAGATTACGTTTGCTGAAAAACGTTGTAAACATACTTATTACAACAGTTCTGTCCATTGAAACAGCCTAGAACCTATTACACCGAGAGTTTCTTATAGTTTTCCATGAAACTTAGTGAAAAATTAGCCCCGCCAAAAGAGTTCACCTCAATTTCTTATAAAGTTCGCCTTTTGCATGGAGGAAAACGATTCCGTTTGCTCTAAAATGTTGTAAACCTACGTTTCTCAACAGTTCTTTACATGGGAGCAGCCTAGAACTTATTACACCGAGGGTTTCTTATAGCTCCCCATAAGACTTAGTGAAAACTTAGCCCCACAATAAGAGTTAACCTTAATTTTTTATAAAGTACGTCTTTCCCATGGAATAAACCGATTCCGTTTCCTCTAAAACGTTGTAAACATACGTATTACAACAGTTTTGTCCATGCTAACAGCCTAGACTTTATTACACCGAGGTTTCTTATAGTTCCCTATGAAACTTAGTGAAAACTAAGCCCCACAATAAGAGTTCACCTCAATTTCTTATAAAGTACGCCTTTCGCATGGAGGAAAACGATTCTGTTTGCTCTAAAATGTTGTAAACATACGTATTACAACAGTTCTTTACATGCGAGCAGCCTAGAACTTATTACACCGAGGGTTTCTTATAGCTCCCAATAAGACTTAGTGAAAACTTAGCCCCACAATAAGAGTTAACCTTAATTTTTTATAAAGTACGCTTTTGGCATGGAATAAAACGATTCCGTTTGCTGTAAAACGTTGTAAACATACGTATTAAAACAGTTCTGTCCATGGAAACAGCCTAGAACCTATTACACCGAGAGTTTCTTATAGTTTTCCATGAAAATTAGTGAAAAACTAGCCCCGCCAAAAGAGTTCACCTCAATTTATTTTAAAGTACGCCTTTCGCATAGAATAAAACGATTCCGTTTGCACTAAAACGTTGTAAACATACGTATTACAACAGCTCTGTACATGGGAGCAGCCTAGAACTTATTACACTGATGGTTTCTTATAGTTCCCCATGAAACTTAGTGAAAACTTAGCCCTGCAATAAGAGTCCACCTCAATTTTTTCAAGTTCGCCTTTCTGATGGAATAAAACGATTCCGTTTGCTCTAAAACGTTGTAAACATACGTATTACAACACTTCTGTACCTGGGAGCAGCCTAGAACTTATTACACCGAGGGTTTCTTATAGTTCCCCAAGAGACTTAGTGAAACCTTAGCCGCACAATAAGAGTTGACCTCAATTTCTTATAAAGTACGCCTTTCACATGGAATAAAACGATTCTGTTAGCTCTAAAAAGTTTTAAACATTCGTATTATAACAGTTCTGTCCATGGGAACAGCCTAGAACTTATTACACCGAGGGTTTCTTATAGTTCCCCATGAAATTTAGTGTAAACTTAGCTTCGCAATAAGAGTTTACCTCAATGTGTGATAAAAATCTGTCTTTCTCATGGAATAAAAGGCTTCCGTTTGCTCTAAAACGTTGTAAATATATGTATTACAATAGTTCTGTCCATGGGAACAGCCTAGAACTTATTACACTGATGGTTTCTTATAGTTCCCCATGAAACTTAGTGAGAACTTAGCCCTGCAATAAGAGTGTACCTCTATTTTTTTAAAGTTCGCCTTTCGGATGGAATAAAACGATTCCGTTTGCTCTAAAACGTTGTAAACATACGTATAACAACAGTTCTGTACCTCGGAGCAGCCTAGAACTTATTACACCGAGGGTTTCTTATAGTTCACCATGAAACTTAGTGAAAACTTAGCCCTGCAATAAGAGTCCACCTTAATTTTTTCAAGTTCGCCTTTCTGATGGAATAAAACGATTCCGTTTGCTCCAAAACGTTGTAAACATACGTATTACAACACTTCTGTACCTGGGAGCAGCCTAGAACTTATTACACCGAGGGTTTCTTATAGTTCCCCATGAGACTTAGTGAAACCTTAGCCGCACAATAAGAGTTGACCTGAATTTCTTATAAAGTACGCCTTTCACATGGAATAAAACGATTCTGTTAGCTCTAAAAAGTTTTAAACATTCGTATTATAACAGTTCTGTCCATGGGAACAGCCTAGAACTTATTACACCGAGGGTTTCTTATAGTTCCCCATGAAATTTAGTGTAAACTTAGCTTCGCAATTAGAGTTCACCTCAATGTCTTATAAAAATCTGTCTTTCTCATGGAATAAAAGGCTTCCGTTTGCTCTAAAACGTTGTAAACATATGTATTACAATAGTTCTGTCCATGGGAACAGCCTAGAACTTATTACACTGATGGTTTCTTATAGTTCCCCATGAAACTTAGTGAAAACTTAGCCCTGCAATAAGAGTGTACCTCTATTTTTTTAAAGTTCGCCTTTCGGATGGAATAAAACGATTCCGTTTGCTCTAAACCATTGTAAAAATACGTATAACAACAGTTCTGTACCTCGGAGCAGCCTAGAACTTATTACACCGAGGGTTTCTTATAGTTCACCATGAAACTTAGTGAAAACTTAGCCCTGCAATATGAGTTCACCTCAATTTTTTTAAAGTTCGCCTTTCTGATGGAATAAAACGATTCCGTTTGCTCTAAAAAGTTGTAAACATACGTATTACAACACTTCTGTACCTGGGAACAGCCTAGAACTTATTACACCGAGGGTTTCTTATAGTTCCCCATGAAATTTAGTGTAAACTTAGCTTCGCAATAAGAGTTTACCTCAATGTGTGATAAAAATCTGTCTTTCTCATGGAATAAAAGGCTTCCGTTTGCTCTAAAACGTTGTAAACATATGTATTACAATAGTTCTATCCATGGGAACAGCCTAGAACTTATTACACTGATGGTTTCTTATAGTTCCCCATGAAACTTAGTGAAAACTTAGCCCTGCAATAAGAGTGTACCTCTATTTTTTTAAAGTTCGCCTTTCGGATGGAATAAAACGATTCCGTTTGCTCTAAAACGTTGTAAACATACGTATAACAACAGTTCTGTACCTCGGAGCAGCCTAGAACTTATTACACCGAGGGTTTCTTATAGTTCACCATGAAACTTAGTGAAAACTTAGCCCTGCAATAAGAGTCCACCTCAATTTTTTCAAGTTCGCCTTTCTGATGGAATAAAACAATTCCGTTTGCTCCAAAACGTTGTAAACATACGTATTACAACACTTCTGTACCTGGGAGCAGCCTAGAACTTATTACACCGAGGGTTTCTTATAGTTCCCCATGACACTTAGTGAAACCTTAGCCGCACAATAAGAGTTGACCTCAATTTCTTATAAAGTACGCCTTTCACATGGAATAAAACGATTCTGTTAGCTCTAAAAAGTTTTAAACATTCGTATTATAACAGTTCTGTCCATGGGAACAGCCTAGAACTTATTACACCGAGGGTTTCTTATAGTTCCCCATGAAATTTAGTGTAAACTTAGCTTCGCAATAAGAGTTCACCTCAATGTCTTATAAAAATCTGTCTTTCTCATGGAATAAAAGGCTTCCGTTTGCTCTAAAACGTTGTAAACATATGTATTACAATAGTTCTGTCCATGGGAACAGCCTAGAACTTATTACACTGATGGTTTCTTATAGTTCCCCATGAAACTTAGTGAAAACTTAGCCCTGCAATAAGAGTGTACCTCTATTTTTTTAAAGTTCGCCTTTCGGATGGAATAAAACGATTCCGTTTGCTCTAAACCATTGTAAAAATACGTATAACAACAGTTCTGTACCTCGGAGCAGCCTAGAACTTATTACACCGAGGGTTTCTTATAGTTCACCATGAAACTTAGTGAAAACTTAGCCCTGCAATAAGAGTTCACCTCAATTTTTTTAAAGTTCGACTTTCTGATGGAATAAAACGATTCCGTTTGCTCTAAAAAGTTGTAAACATACGTATTACAACACTTCTGTACCTGGGAGCAGCCTAGAACTAATTACACCGAGGGTTTCTTATAGTTCCCCATGAGACTTAGTGAAACCTTAGCCCCACAATAAGAGTTCACCTCAATTTCTTATAAAGTACGCCTTTCACATGGAATAAAACGATTCTGTTAGCTCTAAAAAGTTTTAAACATTCGTATTACAACAGTTCTGTCCGTGGGAACAGCCTAAAACTTATTACACAAAGGGTTTCTTATAGTTCCCCATGAAACTTACCGAAAACGTAGCCCTGCAATAAGAGTTCACCTCAATTTATTTGAAGTTCGCCTTTCGGATGGAATAAAACGATTCCGTTTGCTCTAAAACGTTGTAAACATACGTATTACAGCAGTTCTGTATCTAGGAGCAGCCTAGAACTTATTACACCGAGGGTTTCTTATAGTTCCCCATGAGAGTGAGTGAAAACTTAGCCCCACAATAAGAGTTCACCTTAATTTTTTATAAAGTACGCTTTTGGCATGGAATAAAACGAATCCGTTTGCTGTAATACGTTGTAAACATACGTATTACACCAGTTCTTTCCATGGGAACAGCCTAAAACTTATTACACCGAGGGTTTTTTATAGTTCCCCATGAAATTTAGAGTAAACTTAGCTTCGCAATAAGGGTTCACCTCAATTTCTTATAAAATATGTCTTTCTCATGGAATAAAACGCTTGCGTTTGCTCTAAAACGTTGTAAACATACGTATTACAATAGTTCTGTCCATGGGAACAGCCTAAAACTTATTACACAAAGGGTTTCTTATAGTTCCCCATGAAATTTAGTGTAAACTTAGCTTCGCAATAAGGGTTCATTTCAATTTCCGATAAAATATGTCTTTCTCATGGAATAAAACGCTTGCGTTTGCTGTAAAACATTGTAAACATACGTATTACAATAGTTCTGTCCATGGGAACAGCCTAAAACTTATTACACAAAGGGTTTCTTATAGTTCTCTATGAAACCTAGTGAAAACTTAGCCCCGCAAAAAGAGTTCACCTCAATTTCTTATAAAGTACGCCTTTCCCATGGAATAAAACGAATCCGTTTGCTCTAAAATGTTGTAAACCTACGTTTTTCAACAGTTCTGTCCATGGGAACAGCCTAGAACTTATTACACCAAGGGTTTCTTATAGCTCCCCATGTAACTTAGTGAAAACTTAGCCTTGCAATAAGAGTTCACCTCAATTTTTTATAAAGTACGCCTTTCACCTGAAATAAAACGATTCCGTTTGCTCTAAAACGTTGTAAACATACGTATTACAATAGTTCTGTCCATGGGAACAGCCTAAAACTTATTACACAAAGGGTTTCTTATAGTTCCCCATGAAATTTAGAGTAAACTTAGCTTCGCAATAAGGGTTCACCTCAATTTCTTATAAAATATGTCTTTCTCATGGAATAAAACGCTTGCGTTTGCTCTAAAACGTTGTAAACATACGTATTACAATAGTTCTGTCCATGGGAACAGCCTAAAACTTATTACACAAAGGGTTTCTTATAGTTCACCATGAAACCTAGTTGAAACTTAGCCCCGCAAAAAGAGTTCACCTCAATTTCTTATAAAGTACGCCTTTCCCATGGAATAAAACGAATCCGTTTCCTCTAAAGCGTTGTAAACATACGTATAACAGCAGTTCTGTATCTAGGAGCAGCCTAGAACTTATTACACCGAGGGTTTCTTATAGTTCCCCATGAGAGTGAGTGAAAACTTAGCCCCACAATAAGAGTTCACCTTAATTTTTTATAAAGTACGCTTTTGGCATGGAATAAAACGAATCCGTTTGCTGTAATACGTTACAAACATACGTATTACACCAGTTCTTTCCATGGGAACAGCCTAAAACTTATTACACCTAGGGTTTTTTATAGTTGCCCATGAAACTTAGTGAAAACTCAGCCCCATAATAAGAGTTCACCTCAATTTCTTATAAAGTACGCCTTTCGCATGGATAAAAATGATTCCGTTTGCTCTAAAATGTTGTAAACCTACGTTTTTCAACAGTTTTGTCCATGGGAACAGCCTAGTACTTATTACACCGAGGGTTTCTGATAGTTCCCCATGAAATTTAGTGTAAACTTAGCTTCACAATAAGAGTTCACCTCAATTTCTTATAAAATATGTCTTTCTCGTGGAATAAAACGCTTGCGTTTTCTCTAAAACGTTGTAAACATACGTATTACAATAGTTCTGTCCATGGGAACAGCCTAAAACTTATTACACAGAAGGTTTCTTATAGTTCTCTATGAAACCTAGTGAAAACTTAGCCCCGCAATAAGAGTTCACCTCAATTTCTTATAAAGTACGCCTTTCCCATGGATAAAACGATTCCGTTTCCTCTAAAACGTTGTAAACATACGTATTACAACAGTTTTGTCCATGCTAACAGCCTAGACTCTATTACACCGGGGTTTCTTATAGTTCCCTATGAAACTTAGTGAAAACTAAGCCCCACAATAAGAGTTCACCTCAATTTCTTATAAAGTTCGCTTTTCGCATGGAGGAAAACGATTCCGTTTGCTCTAAAATGTTGTAAACCTACGTTTCTCAACAGTTCTGTCCATTGGAACAGCCTAGAACTCATTACACCGAGGGTTTCTTATAGTTCCCCATGAAACTTAGTGAAAATTTAGCCCCGCAATAAGAGTTCACCTCATTTTCTTATAAAGTACGCCTTTCACATGGAATAAAACGATTCCGTTTGCTCTAAAACGTTGTAAACATACGTATTAAAACAGTTCTATCCATGGGATCAGCCTAAAACTTATTACACCGAGGGTTTCTTATACTTCCCCATGAAATTTAGTGAAAACTTAGCCCCGCAATAACAGTTCACCTCAATCTTTTATAAAGTACGCCTTTTGCATGGAATAAAGCGATTCCGTTTGCTCTAAAGCCCTATTTACACTACACAAACTAACAACTAACCTGGGTTCGCCCCAGGTTAGCTCTAACCTGGGTTAGATTTCTCAATGTAAATCGAGCTAACCCGGGTATGCCCCGGGTTAGATCAACCCACGTTTCGGAGGTGGGTTCGCCCCAGGCCGAACCCAGGTTAGCGCAGTGTAATTTAAACTTAGGGCGAACCTGGGTTAGGACAATGCCTTGGGCATGCCCAGTGCACAGAAAAACGAAACGAAAAAGGGGGCCATTTTCGAACCCGGGTTAGCTCGATTTACATTGAGAAATCTAACACAGGTTAGAGCCAACCCGGGGCGAACCCGGGTTAGTTTGTGTAGTGTAAATAGGGCTTAAATCAAACTAGGGCGAACCCGGGTTACGTCTTACCCGGGTCGAACCTGGGTTAGTTTGTCTAGTGTAAATAGGTCTTAAAACGTTGTAAACATAGGTATTACAACAGTTCTGTAAATGGGAGCAGCCTAGAACTTATTACACCGAGGGTTTCTTATAACTTCCGATGAAACTTAGTGAAAACTTAGCCCGGCAATAAGAATTCACCTCAATTTCTTGTAAGGTACGTATTTCGCATAGAATAAAAAGATTACGTTTGCTGAAAAACGTTGTAAACATACTTATTACAACAGTTCTGTCCATGGAAACAGCCTAGAACCTATTACACCGAGAGTTTCTTATAGTTTTCCATGAAACTTAGTGAAAAATTAGCCCCGCCAAAAGAGTTCACCTCAATTTCTTATAAAGTTCGCCTTTCGCATGGAGGAAAACGATTCCGTTTGCTCTAAAATGTTGTAAACCTACGTTTCTCAACAGTTCTGTCCATTGGAACAGCCTAGAACTCATTACACCGAGGGTTTCTTATAGTTCCCCATGAAACTTAGTGAAAATTTAGCCCCGCAATAAGAGTTCACCTCAATTTCTTATAAAGTACGCCTTTCACATGGAATAAAACGATTCCGTTTGCTCTAAAACGTTGTAAACATACGTATTAAAACAGTTCTATCCATGGGAACAGCCTAAAACTTATTACACCGAGGGTTTCTTATACTTCCCCATGAAATTTAGTGAAAACTTAGCCCCGCAATAACAGTTCACCTCAATCTTTTATAAAGTACGCCTTTTGCATGGAATAAAGCGATTCCGTTTGCTCTAAAGCCCTATTTACACTACAGAAACTAACCTGAGTTCGCCCCAGGTTAGCTCTAACCTGGGTTAGATTTCTCAATGTAAATCGAGCTAACCCGGGTTTACCCCGGGTTAGATCAACCCACGTTTCGGAGGTGGGTTCGCCCCAGCCCGAACCCAGGTTAGCGCAGTGTAATTTAAACTTAGGGCGAACCTGGGTTAGGACAATGCCACGGGCATGCGCAGTGCACAGAAAAACGAAACGAAAAAGGGTGCCGTTTTCGAACCCCGGTTAGCTCGATTTACATTGAGAAATCTAACACAGGTTAGAGTTAACCTGGGGCGAACCCGGGTTAGTTTGTGTAGTGTAAATAGGGCTTAAATCAAACTAGGGCGAACCCAGGTTACGTCTTACCTGGGTCGAGCTTGGGTTAGTTTGTCTAGTGTAAATAGGTCTTAAAACGTTGTAAACATAGGTATTACAACAGTTCTGTAAATGGGAGCAGCCTAGAACTTATTACACCGAGGGTTTCTTATAACTTCCGTTGAAACTTAGTGAAAACTTAGCCCGGCAATAAGAATTCACCTCAATTTTTTATAAGGTACGTATTTCGCATAGAATAAAAAGATTACGTTTGCTTGAAAACGTTGTAAACATACTTATTACAACAGTTCTGTCCATGGAAACAGCCTAGAACCTATTACACCGAGAGTTTCTGATAGTTTTCTATGAAACTTAGTGAAAAATTAGCCCCGCCAAAAGAGTTCACCTCAATTTATTTTAAAGTACGCCTTTTGGATGGAATAAAACGATTCCGTTTGCTCTAAAACGTTGTAAACATACGTATTACAACAGTTCTGTCAATTAGAACAGCCAAAAACTTATTACACCGAGGGTTTCTTATAGTTCCCCATAAAACTTAGTGAAACCTTAGCCCCACAATAAGAGTTCACCTCAATTTCTTATAAAGTACGCCTTTCACATGGAATAAAACGATTCTGTTAGCTCTAAAAAGTTTTAAACATTCGTATTACAACAGTTCTGTCCGTGGGAACAGCCTAAAACTTATTACACAAAGGGTTTCTTATAGTTCCCCATGAAACTTACCGAAAACGTAGCCCTGCAATAAGAGTTCACCTCAATTTATTTGAAGTTCGCCTTTCGGATGGAATAAAACGATTCCGTTTGCTCTAAAACGTTGTAAACATACGTATTACAGCAGTTCTGTATCTAGGAGCAGCCTAGAACTTATTACACCGAGGGTTTCTTATAGTTCCCCATGAGAGTGAGTGAAAACTTAGCCCCACAATAAGAGTTCACCTTAATTTTTTATAAAGTACGCTTTTGGCATGGAATAAAACGAATCCGTTTGCTGTAATACGTTGTAAACATACGTATTACACCAGTTCTTTCCATGGGAACAGCCTAAAACTTATTACACCGAGGGTTTTTTATAGTTCCCCATGAAACTTAGTGAAAACTCAGCCCCACAATAAGAGTTGACCTCAATTTCTTATAAAGTACGCCTTTCGCATGGATAAAAATGATTCCGTTTGCTCTAAAATGTTGTAAACCTACGTTTTTCAACAGTTCTGTCCATGGGAAGAGCCTAGAACTTATTACACCGAGGGTTTCTTATAGCTCCCCATGAAACTTAGTGAAAACTTAGCCTCGCAAAAAGAGTTCACCTCAATTTTTTATAAAGTACGCCTTTCACCTGAAATAAAACGATTCTGTTTGCTCTAAAACGTTGTAAACATACGTATTACAATATTTCTGTCCATGGGAACAGCCTAAAACTTATTACACAAAGGGTTTCTTATAGTTCCCCATGAAATTTAGTGTAAACTTAGCTTCGCAATAAGGGTTCATTTCAATTTCCGATAAAATATGTCTTTCTCATGGAATAAAACGCTTGCGTTTGCTGTAAAACATTGTAAACATACGTATTACAATAGTTCTGTCCATGGGAACAGCCTAAAACTTATTACACAAAGGGTTTCTTATAGTTCTCTATGAAACCTAGTGAAAACTTAGCCCCGCAAAAAGAGTTCACCTCAATTTCTTATAAAGTACGCCTTTCCCATGGAATAAAACGAATCCGTTTGCTCTAAAATGTTGTAAACCTACGTTTTTCAACAGTTCTGTCCATGGGAACAGCCTAGAACTTATTACACCAAGGGTTTCTTATAGCTCCCCATGTAACTTAGTGAAAACTTAGCCTTGCAATAAGAGTTCACCTCAATTTTTTATAAAGTACGCCTTTCACCTGAAATAAAACGATTCCGTTTGCTCTAAAACGTTGTAAACATACGTATTACAATAGTTCTGTCCATGGGAACAGCCTAAAACTTATTACACAAAGGGTTTCTTATAGTTCCCCATGAAATTTAGAGTAAACTTAGCTTCGCAATAAGGGTTCACCTCAATTTCTTATAAAATATGTCTTTCTCATGGAATAAAACGCTTGCGTTTGCTCTAAAACGTTGTAAACATACGTATTACAATAGTTCTGTCCATGGGAACAGCCTAAAACTTATTACACAAAGGGTTTCTTATAGTTCTCTATGAAATCTAGTTGAAACTTAGCCCCGCAAAAAGAGTTCACCTCAATTTCTTATAAAGTACGCCTTTCCCATGGAATAAAACGAATCCGTTTCCTCTAAAGCGTTGTAAACATACGTATAACAGCAGTTCTGTATCTAGGAGCAGCCTAGAACTTATTACACCGAGGGTTTCTTATAGTTCCCCATGAGAGTGAGTGAAAACTTAGCCCCACAATAAGAGTTCACCTTAATTTTTTATAAAGTACGCTTTTGGCATGGAATAAAACGAATCCGTTTGCTGTAATACGTTACAAACATACGTATTACACCAGTTCTTTCCATGGGAACAGCCTAAAACTTATTACACCTAGGGTTTTTTATAGTTGCCCATGAAACTTAGTGAAAACTCAGCCCCATAATAAGAGTTCACCTCAATTTCTTATAAAGTACGCCTTTCGCATGGATAAAAATGATTCCGTTTGCTCTAAAATGTTGTAAACCTACGTTTTTCAACAGTTTTGTCCATGGGAACAGCCTAGTACTTATTACACCGAGGGTTTCTGATAGTTCCCCATGAAATTTAGTGTAAACTTAGCTTCACAATAAGAGTTCACCTCAATTTCTTATAAAATATGTCTTTCTCGTGGAATAAAACGCTTGCGTTTTCTCTAAAACGTTGTAAACATACGTATTACAATAGTTCTGTCCATGGGAACAGCCTAAAACTTATTACACAGAAGGTTTCTTATAGTTCTCTATGAAACCTAGTGAAAACTTAGCCCCGCAATAAGAGTTCACCTCAATTTCTTATAAAGTACGCCTTTCCCATGGATAAAACGATTCCGTTTCCTCTAAAACGTTGTAAACATACGTATTACAACAGTTTTGTCCATGCTAACAGCCTAGACTCTATTACACCGGGGTTTCTTATAGTTCCCTATGAAACTTAGTGAAAACTAAGCCCCACAATAAGAGTTCACCTCAATTTCTTATAAAGTTCGCTTTTCGCATGGAGGAAAACGATTCCGTTTGCTCTAAAATGTTGTAAACCTACGTTTCTCAACAGTTCTGTCCATTGGAACAGCCTAGAACTCATTACACCGAGGGTTTCTTATAGTTCCCCATGAAACTTAGTGAAAATTTAGCCCCGCAATAAGAGTTCACCTCATTTTCTTATAAAGTAGGCCTTTCACATGGAATAAAACGATTCCGTTTGCTCTAAAACGTTGTAAACATACGTATTAAAACAGTTCTATCCATGGCATCAGCCTAAAACCTATTACACCGAGGGTTTCTTATACTTCCCCATGAAATTTAGTGAAAACTTAGCCCCGCAATAACAGTTCACCTCAATCTTTTATAAAGTACGCCTTTTGCATGGAATAAAGCGATTCCGTTTGCTCTAAAGCCCTATTTACACTACACAAACTAACAACTAACCTGGGTTCGCCCCAGGTTAGCTCTAACCTGGGTTAGATTTCTCAATGTAAATCGAGCTAACCCGGGTATGCCCCGGGTTAGATCAACCCACGTTTCGGAGGTGGGTTCGCCCCAGGCCGAACCCAGGTTAGCGCAGTGTAATTTAAACTTAGGGCGAACCTGGGTTAGGACAATGCCTTGGGCATGCCCAGTGCACAGAAAAACGAAACGAAAAAGGGGGCCATTTTCGAACCCGGGTTAGCTCGATTTACATTGAGAAATCTAACACAGGTTAGAGCCAACCCGGGGCGAACCCGGGTTAGTTTGTGTAGTGTAAATAGGGCTTAAATCAAACTAGGGCGAACCCGGGTTACGTCTTACCCGGGTCGAACCTGGGTTAGTTTGTCTAGTGTAAATAGGTCTTAAAACGTTGTAAACATAGGTATTACAACAGTTCTGTAAATGGGAGCAGCCTAGAACTTATTACACCGAGGGTTTCTTATAACTTCCGATGAAACTTAGTGAAAACTTAGCCCGGCAATAAGAATTCACCTCAATTTCTTGTAAGGTACGTATTTCGCATAGAATAAAAAGATTACGTTTGCTGAAAAACGTTGTAAACATACTTATTACAACAGTTCTGTCCATGGAAACAGCCTAGAACCTATTACACCGAGAGTTTCTTATAGTTTTCCATGAAACTTAGTGAAAAATTAGCCCCGCCAAAAGAGTTCACCTCAATTTATTTTAAAGTACGCCTTTTGGATGGAATAAAACGATTCCGTTTGCTCTAAAACGTTGTAAACATACGTATTACAACAGTTCTGTCAATTAGAACAGCCAAAAACTTATTACACCGAGGGTTTCTTATAGTTCCCCATAAAACTTAGTGAAAACTTAGCCCCGCAATAAGAGTTCACCTCAATTTCTTATAAAGTTCGCCTTTCGCATGGAGGAAAACGATTCCGTTTGCTCTAAAATGTTGTAAACCTACGTTTCTCAACAGTTCTGTTCATTGGAACAGCCTAGAACTCATTACACCGAGGGTTTCTTATAGTTCCCCATGAAACTTAGTGAAAATTTAGCCCCGCAATAAGAGTTCACCTCAATTTCTTATAAAGTACGCCTTTCACATGGAATAAAACGATTCCGTTTAAAATAAAGCGTTGTAAACATACGTATTATAACAGTTCTGTCCATGGGAACAGCCAAAAACTTATTACACCGAGGGTTTCTTATAGTTCCCCATAAAACTTAGTGAAAACTTAGCCCCGCAATAAGAGTTCACCTCAATCTTTTATAAAGTACGCCTTTCGCATGAAATAAAACGATTCCTTTTGCTATAAAGCGTTGTAAAAATACGTATTATAACAGTTCTGTCCATGGGAACAGCCTAGAACTTATTACACCGAGGGGTTTCTTATAGTTCTCCATGAAACTTAGTGAAAACTTACCCCCGCTGTAAGAGTTCACCTCAATTTCTTATAAAGTATGCCTTTCGCATGGAATAAAACGATTCTGTTTGCTCTAAAACGTTGTGAACATACCTATACCAACAGTTCAGTCAATGGGAACAGCCTAAAACTTATTACACCGAGGGTTTCTTATAATTCTCTATGAAACTTAGTGTAAACTAAGCCCTACAATAAGAGTTCACCTCAATTTTTTATGAAGTACGCCTTTTGGATGGAAGAAAACGATTCCGTTTGCTCTAAAACGTTGTAAATATATGTATTACAACAGTTCTGTCCATTAGAACAGCCAAAAACTTATTACACCGAGGGTTTCTTATAGTTCCCCATGAAACTTAATGAAAACTTAGCCCCGCGATAAGAGTTCACCTCAATCTTTTATAAAGTACGCCTTTCGCATGAAATAAAACGATTCCGTTTGCTATAAAGCGTTGTAAACATACGTATTAAAACAGTTCTGTACATTGGAGCAGCCTAGAACTAATTACACTGATGGTTTCTTACAGTTCCCCATGAAACTTAGTGAAAACTTAGTCCTGCAATAAGAGTCTACCTCCATTTTTTTAAAGTTCGCCTTTCGGATGGAATAAAACGATTCCGTTTGCTCTAAAACGTTGTAAACATACGTATTATAACAGTTCTATCCATGGGAACAGCCTAAAACTTATTACACCGAGGGTTTCTTATACTTCCCCATGAAATTTAGTGAAAACTTAGCCCCGCAATAACAGTTCACCTCAATCTTTTATAAAGTACGCCTTTTGCATGGAATAAAGCGATTCCGTTTGCTCTAAAGCCCTATTTACACTACACAAACTGACCTGGGTTCGCCCCAGGTTAGCTCTAACCTGGGTTAGATTTCTCAATGTAAATCGAGCTAACCCGGGTTGGCCCCGGGTTAGATCAACCCACGTTTCGGAGGTGGGTTCCCCCCAGGCCGAACCCAGGTTAGCGCAGTGTAATTTAAACTTAGGGCGAACCTGGGTTAGGACAATGCCACGGGCATGCGCAGTGCACAGAAAAACGAAACGAAAAAGGGTGCCGTTTTCGAACCCGGATTAGCTCGATTTACATTGAGAAATCTAACACAGGTTAGAGCGAACCTGGGGCGAACCCGGGTTAGTTTGTGTAGTGTAAATAGGGCTTAAATCAAACTAGGGCGAACCCAGGTTACGTCTTACCTGGGTCGAACCTGGGTTAGTTTGTCTAGTGTAAATAGGTCTTAAAACGTTGTAAACATAGGTATTACAACAGTTCTGTAAATGGGAGCAGCCTAGAACTTATTACACCGAGGGTTTCTTATAACTTCCGTTGTAACTTAGTGAAAACTTAGCCCGGCAATAAGAATTCACCTCAATTTCTTATAAGGTACGTATTTCGCATAGAATAAAAAGATTACGTTTGCTGTAAAACGTTGTAAACATACTTATTACAACAGTTCTGTCCATGGAAACAGCCTAGAACCTATTACACCGAGAGTTTCTTATAGTTCTCCTTGTTAATTAGTGAAAAATTAGCCCCGCCAAAAGAGTTCACCTCAATTTATTTTAAAGTACGCCTTTTGGATGGAATAAAACGATTCCGTTTGCTCTAAAACGTTGTAAACATACGTATTACAACAGTTCTGTCAATTAGAACAGCCAAAAACTTATTACACCGAGGGTTTCTTATAGTTCCCCATAAAACTTAGTGAAAACTTAGCCCCGCAATAAGAGTTCACCTCAATCTTTTATAAAGTACGCCTTTCGCATGAAATAAAACGATTCCTTTTGCTATAAAGCGTTGTAAAAATACGTATTATAACAGTTCTGTCCATGGGAACAGCCTAGAACTTATTACACCGAGGGGTTTCTTATAGTTCTCCATGAAACTTAGTGAAAACTTACCCCCGCAGTAAGAGTTCACCTCAATTTCTTATAAAGTATGCCTTTCGCATGGAATAAAACGATTCTGTTTGCTCTAAAACGTTGTGAACATACCTATACCAACAGTTCAGTCAATGGGAACAGCCTAAAACTTATTACACCGAGGGTTTCTTATAATTCTCTATGAAACTTAGTGTAAACTAAGCCCTACAATAAGAGTTCACCTCAATTTTTTATGAAGTACGCCTTTTGGATGGAAGAAAACGATTCCGTTTGCTCTAAAACGTTGTAAATATATGTATTACAACAGTTCTGTCCATTAGAACAGCCAAAAACTTATTACACCGAGGGTTTCTTATAGTTCCCCATGAAACTTAATGAAAACTTAGCCCCGCGATAAGAGTTCACCTCAATCTTTTATAAAGTACGCCTTTCGCATGAAATAAAACGATTCCGTTTGCTATAAAGCGTTGTAAACATACGTATTAAAACAGTTCTGTACATTGGAGCAGCCTAGAACTAATTACACTGATGGTTTCTTACAGTTCCCCATGAAACTTAGTGAAAACTTAGTCCTGCAATAAGAGTCTACCTCCATTTTTTTAAAGTTCGCCTTTCGGATGGAATAAAACGATTCCGTTTGCTCTAAAACGTTGTAAACATACGTATTATAACAGTTCTGTACCTTGGAGCAGCCTAGAACTTATTACACCGAGGGTTTCTTATAGTTCCCCATGAAACTTAGTGAAAACTTAGCCCCGCAATAAGAGTTCACCTCAATATTTTATAAAGTATGCCTTTCGCATAGAATAAAACGATTCCGTTTGCACTAAAACGTTGTAAACATACGTATTACAACAGTTCTGTACATGGGAGGAGCCTAAAACTTATTACACTGATGGTTTCTTATAGTTCCCCATAAAATTTAGTGTAAACTTAGCTTCGCAAAAAGAGTTCACCTCAATTTCTTATAAAATATGTCTTTCTCATGGAATAAAACGCTTGTGTTTGCTCTAAAACGTTGTAAACATACGTATTACAATAGTTCTGTGCATGGGAACAGCCTAAAACTTATTACATCGAGGGTTTCTTATAGTTCTCTATGAAACCTAGTGAAAACTTAGCCCCGCAAAAAGAGTTCACCTCAATTTCTTATAAAGTACATCTTTCCCATGGAATAAAATGATTCCGTTTTCTCTAAAACGTTAAAAACATACGTATTACAACAGTTTTGTCCATGCTAACAGCCTAGACTTTATTACACCGAGGTTTCTTATAGTTTCCTATGAAACTTAGTGAAAACTAAGCCCCACAATAAGAGTTCACCTCAATTTCTTATAAAGTACGCTTTTCGCATGGAGGAAAACGATTCCGTTTGCTCTAAAATGTTGTAAACCTACGTTTCTCAACAGTTCTGTCCATTGGAACAGCCTAGAACTCATTACACCGAGGGTTTCTTATAGTTCCCTATGAAACTTAGTAAAAACTTAGCCTCGCAATAAGAGTTCACCTCAATTTTTTATAAAGTACGCCTTTCACATGAAATAAAACGATTCCGTTTGCTCTAAAACGTTGTAAACATACTTATTACAACAGTTCTGTCCATTAGAACAGCCAAAAACTTATTACACCGAGGGTTTCTTATAGTTCCCCATAAAACTTAGTGAAAGCTTAGCCCCGCATAAAGAGTTCACCTCATTTTCTTATAAAGTACGCCTTTCACATGGAATAAAACGATTCCGTTTGCTCTAAAGCCCTATTTACACTACACAAACTAACAACTAACCTGGGTTCGCCCCAGGTTAGCTCTAACCTGGGTTAGATTTCTCAATGTAAATCGAGCTAACCCGGGTCCGCCCCGGGTTAGATCAACCCACGTTTCGGAGATGGGTTCGCCCCAGGCCGAACCCAGGCTAGCGCAGTGTAATTTAAACTTAGGGCGAACCTGGGTTAGGACAATGCCACGGGCATGCGCAGTGCACAGAAAAACGAAACGAAAAAGGGTGCCATTTTCGAACCCGGGTTAGCTCGATTTACATTGAGAAATCTAACACAGGTTAGAGCTAACCTGGGGCGAACCCGGGTTAGTTTGTGTAGTGTAAATAGGGCTTAAATCAAACTAGGGCAAACCCGGGTTACGTCTTACCTGGGTCGAACCTGGGTTAGTTGGTTTAGTGTAAATAGGTCTTAAAACGTTGTAAACATAGGTATTACAACAGTTCTGTAAATGGGAGCACCGTAGAACTTATTACACCGAGGGTTTCTTATAACTTCCGTTGAAACTTAGTGAAAACTTAGCCCGGCAATAAGAATTCACCTCAATTTCTTATAAGGTACCTATTTCGCATAGAATAAAAAGATTACGTTTGCTGAAAAACGTTTTAAACATACTTATTACAACAGTTCTGTCCATGGAAACAGCCTAGAACCTATTACACCGAGAGTTTCTTATAGTTTTCCATGAAACTTAGTGAAAAATTAGCCCCGCCAAAAGAGTTCACCTCAATTTCTTATAAAGTTCGCCTTTCGCATGGAGGAAAACGATTCCGTTTGCTCTAAAATGTTGTAAACCTACGTTTCTCAACAGTTCTGTCCATTGGAACAGCCTAGAACTCATTACACCGAGGGTTTCTTATAGTTCCCCATGAAACTTAGGGAAAATTTAGCCCCGCAATAAGAGTTCACCTCATTTTCTTATAAAGTACGCCTTTCACATGGAATAAAACGATTCCGTTTGCTCTAAAACGTTGTAAACATACGTATTAAAACTGTTCTATCCATGGGAACAGCCTAAAACTTATTACACCAAGGGTTTCTTATACTTCCCCATGAAATTTAGTGAAAACTTAGCCCCGCAATAACAGTTTACCTCAATCTTTTATAAAGTACGCCTTTTGCATGGAATAAAGCGATTCCGTTTGCTCTAAAGCCCTATTTACACTACACAAACTAACCTGGGTTCGCCCCAGGTTAGCTCTAACCTGGGTTATATTTCTCAATGTAAATCGAGCTAACCCGGGTTCGCCCCGGGTTAGATCAACCCACGTTTCGGAGGTGGGTTCGCCCCAGGCCGAGCCCAGGTTAGCGCAGTGTAATTTAAACTTAGGGCGAACCTGGGTTAGGACAATGCCACGGGCATGCGCAGTGCAGAGAAAAACGAAACGAAAAAGGGTGCCGTTTTCGAACCCGGGTTAGCTCGATTTACATTGAGAAATCTAACACAGGTTAGAGCTAACCTGGGGCGAACCCGGGTTAGTTTGTGTAGTGTAAATAGGGCTTAAATCAAACTAGGGCGAACCCAGGTTACGTCTTACCTGGGTCGAACCTGGGTTAGTTTGTCTAGTGTAAATAGGTCTTAAAACGTTGTAAACATAGGTATTACAACAGTTCTGTAAATGGGAGCAGCCTAGAACTTATTACACCGAGGGTTTCTTATAACCTCCGATGAAACTTAGTGAAAACTTAGCCCCGCAATAAGAGTTCACCTCAATCTTTTATAAAGTACGCCTTTCGCATGAAATAAAACGATTCCGTTTGCTATAAAGCGTTGTAAAAATACGTATTATAACAGTTCTGTCCATGGGAACAGCCTAGAACTTATTACACCGAGGGGTTTCTTATAGTTCTCCATGAAACTTAGTGAAAACTTACCCCCGCAGTAAGAGTTCACCTCAATTTCTTATAAAGTATGCCTTTCGCATGGAATAAAACGATTCTGTTTGCTCTAAAACGTTGTGAACATACGTATAACAACAGTTCAGTCAATGGGAACAGCCTAGAACTTATTACAACAAGGGTTTCTTATAGCTCCCCATGAAAATTTGTGAAAACTTAGCCCCGCATAAAGAGTTCACCTCAATTTGTTATAAAGTACGCCTTTCGCATGAAATAAAATGATTCCGTTTGCTCTAAATAGTTGTAAACATACGTATTACAACAGTTCTGTCCATTAGAACAGCCAAAAACTTATTACAACAAGGGTTTCTTATAGTTCCCGATAAAATTTAGTGTAAACTTAACTTCGCAATAAGAGTTCAACTCAATTTCTTATAAAATATGTCTTTCTCATGGAATAAAACGCGTCCGTTTGCTCTAAAACGTTGTAAACATATGTATAACAATAGATCTGTCCATGGGAACAGCCTAAAACTTATTACACCGAGGGTTTCTTATAGTTCTCTATGAAACTTAGTGTAAACTAAGCCCTACAATAAGAGTTCACCTCAAGTTTTTATGAAGTACGCCTTTTGGATGGAATAAAACGATTCCGTTTGCTCTAAAACGTTGTAAATATATGTATTACAACAGTTCTGTCCATTAGAACAGCCAAAAACTTATTACACCGAGGGTTTCTTATAGTTCCCCATGAAACTTAATGAAAACTTAGCCCCGCGATAAGAGTTCACCTCAATCTTTTATAAAGTACGCCTTTCGCATGAAATAAAACGATTCCGTTTGCTATAAAGCGTAGTAAACATACGTATCAAAACAGTTCTGTACATTGGAGCAGCCTAGAACTGATTACACTGATGGTTTCTTACAGTTCCCCATGAAACTTAGTGAAAACTTAGTCCTGCAATAAGAGTCTACCTCCATTTTTTTAAAGTTCGCCTTTCGGATGGAATAAAACGATTCCGTTTGCTCTAAAACGTTGTAAACATACGTATTATAACAGTTCTGTACCTTGGAGCAGCCTAAAACTTATTACACCGAGGGTTTCTTATAGTTCCCAATGAAACTTAGTGAAAACATAGCCCCGCAATAAGAGTTCACCTCAATTTTTTATAAAGTATGCCTTTCGCATAGAATAAAACGATTCCGTTTGCACTAAAACGTTGTAAACATACGTATTACAACAGTTCTGTACATGGGAGCAGCCTAAAACTTATTACACTGATGGTTTCTTATAGTTCCCCATAAAATCTAGTGTAAACTTAGCTTTGCAAAAAGAGTTCACCTCAATTTTTTATAAAATATGTCTTTCTCATGGAATAAAACGCTTGTGTTTGCTCTAAAACGTTGTAAACATACGTATTACAATAGTTCTGTGCATGGGAACAGCCTAAAACTTATTACATCGAGGGTTTCTTATAGTTCTCTATGAAACATAGTGAAAACTTAGCCCCGCAAAAAGAGTTCACCTCAATTTCTTATAAAGTACATCTTTCCCATGGAATAAAACGATTCCGTTTTCTCTAAAACGTTGTAAACATACGTATTACAACAGTTTTGTCCATGCTAACAGCCTAGACTTTATTACACCGAGGTTTCTTATAGTTCCCTATGAAACTTAGTGAAAACTAAGCCCCACAATAAGAGTTCACCTCAATTTCTTATAAAGTACGCTTTTCGCATGGAGGAAAACGATTCCGTTTGCTCTAAAATGTTGTAAACCTACGTTTCTCAACAGTTCTGTCCATTGAAACAGCCTAGAACTCATTACACCGAGGGTTTCTTATAGTTCCCTATGAAACTTAGTGAAAACTTAGCCTCGCAATAAGAGTTCACCTCAATTTTTTATAAAGTACGCCTTTCACATGAAATAAAACGATTCCGTTTGCTCTAAAACGTTGTAAACATACTTATTACAACAGTTCTGTCCATTAGAACAGCCAAAAACTTATTACACCGAGGGTTTCTTATAGTTCCCCATAAAACTTAGTGAAAGCTTAGCCCCGCATAAAGAGTTCACCTCAATCTTTTATAAAGTACGCCTTTCGCATGAAATAAAACGATTCCGTTTGCTATAAAGCGTTGTAAACATACGTATTCTAACAGTTCTGTCCATGGGAACAGCCTAGAACTTATTACACCGAGGGTTTCTTATAGTTCCCCATCAAACGTAGTGAAAACTTAGCACCGCAATAAGAGTTCACCTCAATTTTTTATAAAGTACGCCTTTCGCATAGAATAAAACGATTCCGTTTGCTCTAAAACGTTGTAAACATACGTATTACAACAGTTCTGTACCTGGGAGCAGCCTAGAACTTATTACACCGAGGGTCTCTTATAGTTCCCCATGAGACTGAGTGAAAACTTAGCCCCAAGTTAAGAGTTCAGCTTAATTTTTCATAAAGTACGCTTTTGGCATGGAATAAAACGATTCCGTTTGCTGTAATACGTTGTAAACATACGTATTACACCAGTTCTGTCCTTGGGAACAGCCTAGAACTTATTACACCGAGGGTTTCTTATAGTTCCCCATGAGACTTAGTGAAAACTTAGCCCCAAAATAAGAGTTCACCTTAATTTCTTATAAAGTACGCCTTTCGCATGGAAAAAACGATTCCGTTTGCTCTAAAATATTGTAAACCTACGTTTTTGAACTGTTTTGTCCATGGGAACAGCCTAGAAATTATTACACCGAGGGTTTCTGATAGTTCCCCATGAAATCTAGTGTAAACTTAGCTTCGCAATAAGAGTTCACCTCAATTTCTTATAAAATATGTCTTTCTCATGGAATAAAACGCTTGCGTTTGCTCTTAAACGTTGTAAACATACGTATTACAATAGTTCTGTGCATGGGAACAGCCTAAAACTTATTACATCGAGGGTTTCTTATAGTTCTCTATGAAACTTAGTGTAAACTAAGCCCTACAATAAGACTTCACCTCAATTTCTTATGAAGTACGCCTTTTGGATGGAATAAAACGATTCCGTTTGCTCTAAAACGTTGTAAATATACGTATTACAACAGTTCTGTCCATTAGAACAGCCAAAAACTTATTACACCGAGGGTTTCTTATAGTTCCCCATGAAACTTAATGAAAACTTAGCCCCGCAATAAGAGTTCACCTCAATCTTTTATAAAGTACGCCTTTCGCATGAAATAAAACGATTCCGTTTGAAATAAAGCGTTGTAAACATACGTATTATAACAGTTCTGTCCATGGGAACAGCCTAGAACTTATCACACCGAGGGGTTTCTTATAGTTCTCCATATAACATAGTGAAAACTTACCCCCGCAGTAAGAGTTCACCTCAATTTCTCATAAAGTACGCCTTTCGCATGGAATAAAATGATTCCGTTTGCTCTTAAACGTTGGAAACATGTGTATTACAACAGTTCAGTCGCTGGGAACAGCCTAAAACTTATTACACCGAGGGTTACTTATAGTTCCCCATGAAACTTAGTGAAAACTTAGCCCCGCAATAAGAGTTCACCTCAATTCATTTTAAGGTACACCTTTTCCATGGAATAAAACAATTCCGTATGCTTTAAAACGTTGTAAACATACATATTAGAACAGTTCAGTCAATGGGAATAGCCTAGAACTTATTACACCGAGGGTTTCTTATAGTTCCCCATGAAACTTAGTAAAAACTTAGCCCCGCAATAGGAGTTCACCTCAATTTCTTATAAATTACGCTTTTCACATGGAATAAATGTATTCTGTAAGCTCTAAAATGTGGTAAACATACGCATTACAACAGTTTTGTCCATGCTAAGAGCCTAGACTTTATAACAGCGAGGTTTCTTATAGTTCCATATGAAACTTAGTGAAAACTTAGCCCCACAATAAAAGTTCACCTCAATTTCTTATGAAGTACGCCTTTTGCATGGAATAATACGATTCCGTTTGCTCTAAAATGTTGTAAGACTACGTTTCTCAACAGTTCCGTCCATTGGAACAGCCTAGAACTCATAACACCGAGGGTTTCTTATAGTTCCCCATCAATCTTAGTGAAAATTTAGCCCCGCAATAAGAGTTCACCTCAATTCATTCTAAGGTACGCCTTTTCCATGGAATAAAACGATTCTGTTAGCTATAAAATGTGATAAACATACGTATTACAACAGTTTTGTCCATGCTAACAGCCTAGACTTTATTACACCGAGGTTTCTTATAGTTCCCTATGAAACTTAGTGAAAACTAAGCCCCACAATAAGAGTTCACCTCAATTTCTTATAAAGTACGCTTTTCACATGGAGGAAAACGATTCCGTTTGCTCTAAAATGTTGTAAACCTACGTTTCTCAACAGTTCTGTCCATTGGAACAGCCTAGAACTCATTACACCGAGGGTTTCTTATAGTTCCCTATGAAACTTAGTGAAAACTTAGCCTCGCAATAAGAGTTCACCTCAATTTTTTATAAAGTACGCCTTTCACATGAAATAAAACGATTCCGTTTGCTCTAAAACGTTGTAAACATAGTTATTAAAACAGTTCTGTCCATTAGAACAGCCAAAAACTTATTACATCGAGGGTTTCTTATAGTTCCCCATAAAACTTAGTGAAAGCTTAGCCCCGCATAAAGAGTTCACCTCAATCTTTTATAAAGTACGCCTTTCACATGAAATAAAACGATTCCGTTTGCTATAAAGCGTTGTAAACATACGTATTCTAACAGTTCTGTCCATGGGAACAGCCTAGAACTTATTACACCGAGGGGTTTCTTATAGTTTTCCATGAAACTTTGTGAAAACTTACCCCCGCAGTAAGAGTTCACCTCAATTTCTTATAAAGTATGCCTTTCGCATGGAATAAAACGATTCTGTTTGCTCTAAAACGTTGTGAACATACGTATAACAACAGTTCAGTCAATGGGAACAGCCTAGAACTTATTACACCGAGGGTTTCTTATAGCTCCCCATGGAAATTAGTGAAAACTTAGCCCCGCATAAAGAGTTCACCTCAATTTGTTATAAGGTACGCCTTTCGCATGAAATAAAATGATTCCGTTTGCTCTAAAACGTTGTAAACATACGTATTACAATAGTTCTGTGCATGGGAACAGCCTAAAACTTATTACATCGAGGGTTTCTTATAGTTCTCTATGAAACATAGTGAAAACTTAGCCCCGCAAAAAGAGTTCACCTCAATTTCTTATAAAGTACATCTTTCCCATGGAATAAAACGATTCCGTTTTCTCTAAAACGTTGTAAACATACGTATTACAACAGTTTTGTCCATGCTAACAGCCTAGACTTTATTACACCGAGGTTTCTTATAGTTCCCTATGAAACTTAGTGAAAACTAAGCCCCACAATAAGAGTTCACCTCAATTTCTTATAAAGTACGCTTTTCGCATGGAGGAAAACGATTCCGTTTGCTCTAAAATGTTGTAAACCTACGTTTCTCAACAGTTCTGTCCATTGGAACAGCCTAGAACTCATTACACCGAGGGTTTCTTATAGTTCCCTATGAAACTTAGTGAAAACTTAGCCTCGCAATAAGAGTTCACCTCAATTTTTTATAAAGTACGCCTTTCACATGAAATAAAACGATTCCGTTTGCTCTAAAACGTTGTAAACATACTTATTACAACAGTTCTGTAAATGGGAGCAGCCTAGAACTTATTACACCGAGGGTTTCTTATAGTTCCCCATGAGACTGAGTGAAAACTTAGCCCCACAATAAGAGTTCAGCTTAATTTTTCATAAAGTACGCTTTTGGCATGGAATAAAACGATTCCGTTTGCTGTAATACGTTGTAAACATACGTATTACACCAGTTCTGTCCATGGGAACAGCCTAGAACTTATTACACCGAGGGTTTCTTATAGTTCCCCATGAGACTTAGTGAAAACTTAGCCCCAAAATAAGAGTTCACCTTAATTTCTTATAAAGTACGCCTTTCGCATGGAAAAAAACGATTCCGTTTGCTCTAAAATATTGTAAACCTACGTTTTTGAACTGTTTTGTCCATGGGAACAGCCCAGAAATTATTACACCGAGGGTTTCTGATAGTTCCCCATGAAATCTAGTGTAAACTTAGCTTCGCAATAAGAGTTCACCTCAATTTCTTATAAAATATGTCTTTCTCATGGAATAAAACGCTTGCGTTTGCTCTAAAACGTTGTAAACATACGTATTACAATAGTTCTGTGCATGGGAACAGCCTAAAACTTATTACATCGAGGGTTTCTTATAGTTCTCTATGAAACCTAGTGAAAACTTAGCCCCGCAATAAGAGTTCACCTAAATTTCTTATAAAGTACGTCTTTCCCATGGAATAAAACGATTCCGTTTCCTCTAAAACGTTGTAAACATACGTATTACAACAGTTTTGTCCATGCTAACAGCCTAGCCTTTATTACACCGAGGTTTCTTATAGTTCCCTATGAAACTTAGTGAAAACTAAGCCCCAGAATAAGAGTTCACCTCAATTTCTTATAAAGTACGCTTTTCGCATGGAGGAAAACGATCCCGTTTGCTCTAAAATGTTGTAAACCTACGTTTCTCAACAGTTCTGTCCATTGGAGCAGCCTAGAACTTATTACACCGAGGGTTTCTTATAGTTCCCTATGAAACTTAGTGAAAATTTTGCCCCGCAATAAGAGTTCACCTCAATTTCTTATAAAGTACGCCTTTCACATGGAATAAAACGATTCTGTTTGCTCTAGAACGTTGTAAACATACGTATTAAAACAGTTCTATCCATTGGAACATCCTAGAACTTATTACACTGAGGGTTTTTTATAGTTCCCCATGAAATTTAGTGAAAACTTTGCCCCGCAATAAGAGTTCACCTCAATCTTTTATAAAGTACGCCTTTTGCATGGAATAAAACGATTCCGTTTGCACTAAAACGTTGTAAACATAGGTATTACAACAGTTCTGTAAATGGGAGCAGCCTAGAACTTATTACACCGAGGGTTTCTTATAATTTCCGATGAGACTTAGTGAAAACTTAGCCCGGCAATAAGAGTTCACCTCAATTTCTTATAAAGTACGTATTTTGCATAGAATAAAACGATTACGTTCGCTGTAAAACGTTGTAAACATACTTATTACAACAGTTCTGTACCTCGGAGCAGCCTAGAACTTATTACACCGAAAGTTTTTTATAGTTCCCAATGAAACTTAGTGAAAACTCAGCCCCACAATAAGAGTTCACCTCCATTTCTTATAAAGTACGCCTTTCGCATTGAAAAAAATGATTCCGTTTGCTCTAAAATGTTGTAAACCTACGTTTTTCAACAGTTCTGTCCATGGAAACATCCTAGAACCTATTACACCGAGAGTTTCTTATAGTTTTCCATGAAACTTAGTGAAAAATTAGCCCCGCCAAAAGAGTTCACCTCAATTTATTTTAAAGTACGCCTTTTGGATGGAATAAAATGATTCCGTTAGCTCTAAAACGTTGTAAACATACGTATTACCACAGTTCTGTCCATTAGAACAGCCAAAAACTTATTACACCGAGGGTTTCTTATAGTTCCCCATAAAACTTAGTGAAAACTTGGCCTCGCAATAAGAGTTCACCTCAATCTTTTATTAAGTACGCCTTTCGCATGAAATAAAAAGATTCCGTTTGCTATAAAGCGTTGTAAACATACGTAATATAACAGTTCTGTCCATGGGAATAGCCTAGAACTTATTACACCGAGGGGTTTCTTATAGTTCTCCATGAAACCTAGTGAAAACTTACCCCCGCAGTAAGAGTTCACCTCAATTTCTTATAAAGTATGCCTTTCCCATGGAGTAAGACGATTCAATTTGCTCTAAAATGTTGTAAACCTACGTTTTTCAACAGTTCTGTCCATAGGAACAGCCTAGAACTTATTACACCGAGGGGTTTCTAATAGTTCTCCATGAAACTTAGTGAACACTTATCCCGCTGTAAGAGTTCACCTCAATTTCTTATAAAGTATGCCTTTCGCATGGAATAAAATGATTCCGTTTGCTCTAAAACGTTGTAAACATACGTATTACAACAGTTCTGTCCATTAGAACAGCCTAAAACTTATTACACCGAGGGTTTCTTATAGTTCCCCATAAAACTTAGTGAAAACTTAGCTCCGCAATAAGAGTTCACCTCAATCTTTGATAAAGTACGCCTTTGGCATGAAATAAAACGATTCCGTTTGCTCTAAAACGTTGTAAACATACGTATTAAAACAGTTCTCTCCATTGGAACATCCTAGAACTTATTACACCGAGGGTTTCTTATAGATCCCCATGAAATTTAGTGAAAACTTCGCCCCGCAATAAGAGTTCACCTCAATCTTTTATAAAGTACGCCTTTTGCATGGAATAAAACGATTCCGTTTGCACTAAAACGTTGTAAACATTGGTATTACAACAGTTCTGTAAATGGGAGCAGCCTAGAACTTATTACACCGAGGGTTTCTTATAATTTCCGATGAAACTTAGTGAAAACTTAGCCCGGCAATAAGAGTTCACCTCAATTTCTTATAAGGTACGTATTTCGCATAGAATAAAACGATTACGTTTGCTGTAAAACGTTGTAAACATACTTATTACAACAGTTCTGTCCATGGAAACATCCTAGAACCTATTACACCGAGAGTTTCTTATAGTTTTCCATGAAACCTAGTGAAAAATTAGCCCCGCCAAAAGAGTTCAACTCAATTTTTTTTGAAGTACGCCTTTTGGATGGAATAAAATGATTCCGTTAGCTCTAAAACGTTGTAAACATACGTATTACAACAGTTCTGTCCATTAGAACAGCCAAAAACTTATTACACCGAGGGTTTCTTATAGTTCCCCATAAAACTTAGTGAAAACTTAGCCCCGCAATAAGAGTTCACCTCAATCTTTTATTAAGTACGCCTTTCGCATGAAATAAAACGATTCCGTTTGCTATAAAGCGTTATGAACATACGTATTATAACAGTTCTGTCCATGGGAACAGCCTAGAACTTATTACTCCGAGGGGTTTCTAATAGTTCTTCATGAAACTTAGTGAAAACTTAGCCTCGCATAAAGAGTGCACCTCAATTTGTTATAAAGTGCGCCTTTGGCATGAAATAAAATGATTCCGTTTGCTCTAAAACGGTGTAAACATACGTATTACAAAAGTTCTATCCATTGGAACAGCCTAGAACTAATTACACCGAGGGTTTCTTATAGTTCCCCATGAAATTTAGTAAAAACTTAGCCCCGCAATAAGAGTTCACCTCAACTTTTTATAAAGTACGCCTTTCGCATGGAATAAGATGATTACGTTTGCTCTAAAATGTTGTAATCCTACGTTTTTAACAGTTCTGTCAATGGGAACAGCCTAGAACTTATTACAACATGGGTTTCTTATAGTTCCCGATAAGATTTAGTGTAAACTTAACTTCGCAATAAGAGTTCATCTCATTTTCTTATAAAATATGTCTTTCTCATGGAATAAAACGCTTCCGTTTGCTCTTAAACGTTGTAAACATACGTATAACAATAGATCTGTCCATGGGAACAGCCTAAAACTTATTACACCGAGGGTTTCTTATAGTTCTCTATGAAACTTAGTGTAAACTAAGCCCTACAATAAGACTTCACCTCAATTTCTTATGAAGTACGCCTTTTGGATGGAATAAAACGATTCCGTTTGCTCTAAAATGTTGTAAATATACGTATTACAACAGTTCTGTCCATTAGAACAGCCAAAAACTTATTACACCGAGGGTTTCTTATAGTTCCCCATGAAACTTAATGAAAACTTAGCCCCGCAATAAGAGTTCACCTCAATCTTTTATAAAGTACGCCTTTCGCATGAAATAAAACGATTCCGTTTAAAATAAAGCGTTGTAAACATACGTATTATAACAGTTCTGTCCATGGGAACAGCCTAGAACTTATCACACCGAGGGGTTTCTTATAGTTCTCCATATAACATAGTGAAAACTTACCCCCGCAGTAAGAGTTCACCTCAATTTCTCATAAAGTACGCCTTTCGCATGGAATAAAATGATTCCGTTTGCTCTTAAACGTTGGAAACATGTGTATTACAACAGTTCAGTCGCTGGGAACAGCCTAAAACTTATTACACCGAGGGTTACTTATAGTTCCCCATGAAACTTAGTGAAAACTTAGCCCCGCAATAAGAGTTCACCTCAATTCATTTTAAGGTACACCTTTTTCATGGAATAAAACGATTCCGTATGCTTTAAAACGTTGTAAACATACATATTAGAACAGTTCAGTCAATGGGAATAGCCTAGAACTTATTACACCGAGGGTTTCTTATAGTTCCCCATGAAACTTAGTGAAAACTTAGCCCCGCAATAGGAGTTCACCTCAATTTCTTATAAATTACGCTTTTCACATGGAATAAATGTATTCTGTAAGCTCTAAAATATGGTAAACATACGCATTACAACAGTTTTGTCCATGCTAAGAGCCTAGACTTTATAACAGCGAGGTTTCTTATAGTTCCATATGAAACTTAGTGAAAACTTAGCCCCACAATAAAAGTTCACCTCAATTTCTTATGAAGTACGCCTTTTGCATGGAATAATACGATTCCGTTTGCTCTAAAATGTTGTAAGACTACGTTTCTCAACAGTTCCGTCCATTGGAACAGCCTAGAACTCATAACACCGAGGGTTTCTTATAGTTCCCCATCAATCTTAGTGAAAATTTAGCCCCGCAATAAGAGTTCACCTCAATTCATTCTAAGGTACGCCTTTTCCATGGAATAAAACGATTCTGTTAGCTATAAAATGTGATAAACATACGTATTACAACAGTTCTGTCAATGGGAACAGCCTAGAACTTATTACACCGAGGGTTTCTTATAGTTCTGCATCAAACTTAGTGAAAATTTAGCCCCGCAATAAGAGTTCACCTTAATTTCTTAGAAAGTGCCCCTTTTGCATGGAATAAAACGATTCTGTAAGCTCTAAAATGTGGTAAACATACGTATTACAACAGTTCTGTCAATGGGAACAGCCTAGAACTTATTACACCGAGGGTTTCTTATAGTTCCCCATCAAACTTAGTGAAAATTTAGCCCCGCAATAAGAGTTCACCTCAATTCCTTATAAAGTACGCCTTTCACATGGAATAAAACGATTCCGTTTGCTCTAAAACGTTGTAAACAAACCTATTAAAACAGTTCTATCCATGGAAACAGCCTACAACTTATTACACCGAGGGTTTCTTATAGTTACCTATGAGACTTAGTGAGAAATTAGCCCCGCAATAAGAGTTCACCTCAATCTTTTATAAAGTACGCCTTTCGAATGGAATAAAACGATTCTGTTTGCTATAAAACGTTGTAAACATACTTATTACAACAGTTCTGTCCATGGAAACAGCCTAGAGCCTATTACACCGAGGGTTTCTTATAGTTTTCCATGAAACTTAGTGAAAAATTAGCCCCGTAAAAAGAGTTCACCTCAATTTATTTTAAAGTACGCATTTTGGATGGAATAAAACGATTCCGTTTGCTCTAAAACGTTGTAAACATACGTAATACAACAGTTCTGTCCATTAGAACAGCCAAAAACTTATTACACCGAGGGTTTCTTATAGTTCCTCATAAAACTTAGTGAAAACTTAGCCCTGCAATAAGAGTTCACCTAAATCTTTTATAAAGTACGCCTTTCGCATGAAATAAAACGATTCCGTTTGCTATAGAGCGTTGTAAACATTCGTATTACAACAGTTCTGTCCATGGGAACGGCCTAGAACTTATTACACCGAGGGATCTCTTATAGTTCTCCATGAAACATAGTGAAAACTTACCCCCGCAGTAAGAGTTCACCTCAATACATTTTAAGGTACGCCTTTTCCATGGAATAAATTGATTCCGTTTCCTTTAAAAGGTTGTAAACATACGTATTAGAACAGTTCAGTCAATGGGAACAGCCTAGAACTTATTACACCGAGGGTTTCTTATAGTTCCCTATGAAACCTAGTTAAAACTTAGCCCCAAAAGAAGAGTTCACCTCAATTTTTTATAAAGTACGCCTTTCGCATGGAATGAAACGATTCCGTTTGCTCTAAAACGTTGTAAACATACGTATTACAACAGTTCTGTACATGGGAGCAATCTAGAACTTATTACACCGTGGGTTTCTTATAGTTCCCCATGAAACTTAGTGAAAACTTTATCCCACAATTAGAGTTTACCTCAATTTCTTATAAAGTACGCCTTTCGCATGGAAAAAAACGATTCTGTTTGCTCTAAAATGTTGTAAACCTACGTTTTTCAACAGTGCTTTCCATTGGAACAGCCAGAACTTATTACACCGAGGGTTTTTTTATAGTTCCACATGAAACTTAGTCAAAACTTAGCTTTGCAATAAGAGTTCACCTCAATTTTTTATATAGTAGGTCTTTTGCATGGAATAAAACGATTCTGTTTGCTCTAATACATTGTAAACATACAGTTCTCTCCAACAACAGTTCTCTCCATTGGAACAGCCAAGAACTTATTACACCGAGGGTTAGTTATAGTTCTCCTTGAAACTTAGTGAAAACTTAACCCTGCAATAAGAGTTCACCTTAATTTCTTATAAAGTGCCCCTTTTGCATGGAATAAAACGACTCTGTTTGCTCTAAAACGTTGTAAACATACGTATTACAACAGTTCTCTCCATGGGAACAGCCTAGAACTTATTACATCGAGGGTTACTTATAGTTTCCCATGAAACTTAGTGAAAGCTTATCCTTGCAATAAGACTTCACCTAAATTTTTATAAAGTAGGCTTTTTGCATTGAAAAAAACGATTCTGTTTGCTCTAAAATTTTGTAAACATACGTATTACAACAGTTCTGTCCATTTGAACAGCCTAGAACATATTACACCGAGGGTTTCTCATAGTATCCCACAAGACTTAGTGAAAACCTACCCTCGCAATAAGAGTTCACCTTAATTTCTTATAAGGTACGCCTTTTGCATGGAATAAAACGACTCCGTTTGCTCTAATACGTTGTAAACATACGTATTACAAGAGTTCTCTCCATGGGAACAGCCTAGAACTTATTACACCGAGGGTTACTTATAGTTTCCCATGAAACTTAGTGAAAGCTTAGCCCTGCAATAAGAGTTCACCTTAATTTTTTATAACGTACGCTTTTTGCATGGAATAAAACGACTCCGTTTGCTCTAATACGTTGTTAACATACTTATTACAACAGTTCTGTCCATGAAAACAACTTAGAACTTATTACACCGAGGGATTCTTATAGTTCCCCATGAAGCTTAGTAAAAACTTATCCTCGCAATAAGCGTTCACCTTAATTTTTTATAAAGTAGGCTTTTCGCATTGAAAAAAACGATTCTGTTTGCTCTAATACGTTGTAAACATACGTATTACAACAGATCTGTCCATTGGAACAACCTAGAACTTATTACACCGAGGGTTTCTTATACTTCCCATGAAACTTAGTGAAAATTAGAGTCCACCTAAATTTCTTAAAAAGTACGCCTTTCGCTTCGAATAAAACGATTCCGTTTGCTCTAAAACGTTGTTAACATATGTATTACAACAGTTCTCTTCATGGAGACAGCCTTGAACTGATTACAGCGAGGGTTTCTTATTGTTCCCCATGAAACTTAGTGAAAACTTAGCCCTGCAAAAAGAGTTCACCTCAAATTCTTATAAAGTGCCACTTTCGCATGGTATAAAACGATTCCGTTTGCTCTAAAACGTTTTAAACATACGTATTACAACAGTTCCTTCCATTGGAATAGCCTAGTACTTAATATACCAAGGGTTTCTAATAGTTCCCCATGAAACTTGGTAAAAACTTATCCTTGCAATAAGACTTCACCTAAATTTTTATAAAGTAGGCTTTTTGCATTGAAAAAAACGATTCCGTTTGCTCTAAAACGTTGTTAACATATGTATTACAACAGTTCTCTTCATGGAGACAGCCTTGAACTGATTACAGCGAGGGTTTCTTATTGTTCCCCATGAAACTTAGTGAAAACTTAGCCCCAAAATAAGAGTTTGCCTTAATTTTTTATAAAGTACGCTTTTTGCATGGAATAAAACGATTCCGTTTGCTCTAATACGTTGTAAACATACGTATTACAACAGTTCTGTCCATGAAAACAACCTAGAACTTATTACACCGAGGGATTCTTATAGTTCCCCATGAAACTTAGTAAAAACTTATCCTTGCAATAAGACTTCAACTAAATTTTTATAAAGTAGGCTTTTTGCATTGAAAAAAACGATTCTGTTTGCTCTAAAATGTTGTAAACATACGTATTACAACAGTTCTATCCATTGGAACAGCCTAGAACATATTACACCGAGGGTTTCTCATAGTATCCCATAAGACTTAGTGAAAACCTACCCTCGCAATAAGAGTTCACCTTAATTTCTTATAAAGTACGCCTTTCGCATGGAATAAAACGACTCCGTTTGCTCTAATACATTGTAAACATACGTATTACAAGAGTTCTCTCCATGGGAACAGCCTAGAACTTATTACACCGAGGGTTACTTATAGTTTCCCATGAAACTTAGTGAAAGCTTAGCCCCGCAATAAGAGTTCACCTTAATTTTTTATAAAGTAGGCTTTTCGCATTGAAAAAAACGATTCTGTTTGCTCTAATACGTTGTAAACATACGTATTACATCAGATCTGTCCATTGGAACAACCTAGAACTTATTACACCGAGGGTTTCTTATACTTCCCATGAAACTTAGTGAAAATTAGAGTCCACCTAAATTTCTTAAAAAGTACGCCTTTCGCTTCGAATAAAACGATTCCGTTTGCTCTAAAACGTTGTAAACATTTGTAGTACAACAGTTCTGTCCATGAGAACAGTCTAGAACTTATTATGCCGAGGGTTTCTATTAGTTCCCAATGAAACTTAGTGAAAACTTAGCCCCGAAATAAGAGTTCGCCTTTTTTTTTAAACTACGCATTTCCCATTGAATAAAACGGTTCTGTTAGCTCTAAAACGTTATAAACATACATATTACAACAGTTCTGTCCATGGGAACAGCTAAGAACTTATTACACCGAGGGTCCCTTATAGTTTCCCATAAAACTTAGTGAAAACCTAGCCCCGCAATAAAACTTCACTTAAATTTTTTATAAAGTACGCTTTTCCAATGGAATAAAACGATTCCGTTTGCTCTAATACATTGTAAACATACATATTACAACAGTACTCTCCATGGGAACAGCCAAGAACTAATTAAACCGAGGGTTAGTTATAGTTCTCCTTGAAACTTAGTGAAAACTTAACCCCGCAATAAGAGTTCACATTAATTTCTTATAAAGTACGCCTTTTGCATGGAATAAAACGACTCCGTTTGGTCTAATACGTTGTAAACATACGTATTACAAGAGTTCTCTCCATGGGAACAGCCTAGAACTTATTACACCGAGGGTTACTTATAGTTTCCCATGAAACTTAGTGAAAGCTTAGCCCCGCAATAAGAGTTCACCTTAATTTTTTATAACGTACGCTTTTTGCATGGAATAAAACGACTCCGTTTGCTCTAATACGTTGTTAACATACGTATTACAACAGTTCTGTCCATGAAAACAACCTAGAACTTATTACACCGAGGGATTCTTATAGTTCCCCATGAAACTTAGTAAAAACTTATCCTTGCAATAAGACTTCACCTAAATTTTTATAAAGTAGGCTTTTTGCATTGAAAAAAACGATTCTGTTTGCTCTAAAATTTTGTAAACATACGTATTACAACAGTTCTGTCCATTGGATTAGCCTAGAACATATTACACCGAGGGTTTCTCATAGTATCCCATAAGACTTAGTGAAAACCTACCCTCGCAATAAGAGTTCACCTTAATTTCTTATAAAGTACGCCTTTCGCATGGAATAAAACGTCTCCGTTTGCTCTAATACGTTGTAAACATACGTATTACAAGAGTCTCTCCATGGGAACAGCCTAGAACTTATTACACCGAGGGTTACTTATAGTTTCCCATGAAACTTAGTGAAAGCTTAGCCCCGCAATAAGAGTTCACCTTAATTTTTTATAACGTACGCTTTTTGCATGGAATAAAACGACTCCGTTTGCTCTAATACGTTGTTAACAAACGTATTACAACAGTTCTGTCCATGAAAACAACTTAGAACTTATTACACCGAGGGATTCTTATAGTTCCCGATGAAGCTTAGTAAAAACTTATCCTCGCAATAAGCGTTCACCTTAATTTTTTATAAAGTAGGCTTTTCGCATTGAAAAAAACGATTCTGTTTGCTCTAATACGTTGTAAACATACGTATTACAACAGATCTGTCCATTGGAACAACCTAGAACTTATTACACCGAGGGTTTCTTATACTTCCCATGAAACTTAGTGAAAATTAGAGTCCACCTAAATTTCTTAAAAAGTACGCCTTTCGCTTCGAATAAAACGATTCCGTTTGCTCTAAAACGTTGTTAACATATGTATTACAACAGTTCTCTTCATGGAGACAGCCTTGAACTGATTACAGCGAGGGTTTCTTATTGTTCCCCATGAAACTTAGTGAAAACTTAGCCCTGCAAAAAGAGTTCACCTCAATTTCTTCTAAAGTACGCCTTTTGCATATATTAATCCCTATCCCTTGACCCGTATCAGGAAGTTGAGCTTTTGTGCAATAGCCACCACGAGCAGCCTCCAAGGACCTGGACAGAGCATATGCCTCCCAAGGACAAAGGCAAGTGCCTGGAGAAGGGAAAAAGGATTTCCAGCCCCTATAACCACCACAAACAGGGAATGTTCCCAGGTCCCCGGCTCTCTAGCTATGCTGCCCATTACTGCCTGATCAAAATGAGCTTTTAAGGTTGGTATTACAACAGTTCAGTCCCTGGGAACAGCCTAAAACTTATTACACCGAGGGTTACTTATAGTTCACCATGAAACTTAGTGAAAACTTAGCCCCGCAATAAGAGTTCACCTCAATTCATTTTAAGGTACGCCTTTTCCATGGAATAAAACGATTCTGTTAGCTATAAAATGTGATAAACATACGTATTACAACAGTTCTGTCAATGGGAACAGCCTAGAAATTATTACACCGAGGGTTTCTTATAGTTCTCCATCAAACTTAGTGAAAATTTAGCCCCGCAATAAGAGTTCACATTAATTTCTTAGAAAGTGCCCCTTTTGCATGGAATAAAACGATTCTGTAAGCTCTAAAATGTGGTAAACATACGTATTACAACAGTTCTGTCAATGGGAACAGCCTAGAACTTATTGCACCGAGGGTTTCTTATAGTTCCCCATCAAACTTAGTGAAAATTAGGCCCCACAATAAGAGTTCACCTCAATTTCTTATAAAGTACGCCTTTCACATGGAATAAAACGATTCCGTTTGCTCTAAAACGTTGTAAACAAACCTATTAAAACAGTTCTATCCATGGAAACAGCCTACAACTTATTACACCGACGGTTTCTTATAGTTACCTATGAGACTTAGTGAAAACTTAGCCCCGCAATAAGAGTTCACCTCAATCTTTTATAAAGTACGCCTTTCGCATGGAATAAAACGATTCTGTTTGCTATAAAACGTTGTAAACATACTTATTACAACAGTTCTGTCCATGGAAACAGCCTAGAGCCTATTACACCGAGGGTTTCTTATAGTTTTCCATGAAACTTAGTGAAAAATTAGCCCCGCAAAAAGAGTTCACCTCAATTTATTTTAAAGTAATCATTTTGGATGGAATAAAACGATTCCGTTTGCTCTAAAACGTTGTAAACATACGTAATACAACAGTTCTGTCCATTAGAACAGCCAAAAACTTATTACACCGAGGGTTTCTTATAGTTCCTCATAAAACTTAGTGAAAACTTAGCCCTGCAATAAGAGTTCACCTTAAATTCTTATAAAGTGCCCCTTTCGCATGGTATAAAACGATTCCGTTCGCTCTAAAACGTTGTAAACATACGTATTACAACAGTTCCTTCCATTGGAATAGCCTAGTACTTAATATACCGAGGGTTTCTAATAGTTCCCAATGAAACTTTGTGAAAACTTAGCCCCAAAATAAGAGTTTGCCTTAATTTTTTATAAAGTACGCTTTTTGCATGGAATAAAACGATTCCGTTTGCTCTAATACGTTGTAAACATACGTATTACAACAGTTCTGTCCATGAAAACAACCTAGAACTTATTACACCGAGGGATTCTTATAGCTCCCCATGAAACTTAGTAAAAACTTATCCTTGCAATAAGACTTCACCTAAATTTTTATAAAGTAGGCTTTTTGCATTGAAAAAAACGATTCTGTTTGCTCTAAAATGTTGTAAACATACGTATTACAACAGTTCTGTCCATTGGAACAGCCTAGAACTTATTACACCGAGGGTTACTTATAGTTTCCCATGAAACTTAGTGAAAGCTTAGCCCCGCAATAAGAGTTCACCTTAATTTTTTATAACGTACGCTTTTTGCATGGAATAAAACGACTCCGTTTGCTCTAATACGTTGTTAACATACGTATTACAACAGTTCTGTCCATGGAAACAGCCTAGAGCCTATTACAGCGAGGGTTTCTTATAATTTTCCATGAAACTTAGTGAAAAATTAGCCCCGCAAAAAGAGTTCATCTCAATTTATTTTAAAGTACGCATTTTGGATGGAATAAAACGATTCCGTTTGCTCTAAAACGTTGTAAACATACGTAATACAACAGTTCTGTCCATTAGAACAGCCAAAAACTTATTACACCGAGGGTTTCTTATAGTTCCTCATAAAACTTAGTGAAAACTTAGCCCTGCAATAAGAGTTCACCTAAATCTTTTATAAAGTACGCCTTTCGCATGAAATAAAACGATTCCGTTTGCTATAGAGCGTTGTAAACATTCGTATTACAACAGTTCTGTCCATGGGAACGGCCTAGAACTTATTACACCGAGGGATCTCTTATAGTTCTCCATGAAACATAGTGAAAACTTACCCCCGCAGTAAGAGTTCACCTCAATTCATTTTAAGGTACGCCTTTTCCATGTAATAAATTGATTCCGTTTCCTTTAAAACGTTGTAAACATACGTATTAGAACAGTTCAGTCAATGGGAACAGCCTAGAACTTATTACACCTTGGGTTTCTTATAGTTCCCTATGAAACCTATATAAAACTTAGCCCCAAAGTAAGAGTTCACCTCAATTTTTTATAAAGTACGCCTTTCGCATGGAATGAAACGATTCCGTTTCCTCTAAAACGTTGTAACTATACGTATTACAACAGTTCTGTACATGGGAGCAATCTAGAACTTATTACACCGTGGGTTTCTTATAGTTCCCCATGAAACTTAGTGAAAACTTAGTCCCACAATTAGAGTTTACCTCAATTTCTTATGAAGTACGCCTTTCCCATGGAAAAAAACGATTCTGTTTGCTCTAAAATGTTGTAAACCTACGTTTTTCAACAGTTCTTTCCATTGAAGAAGCCAGAACTTATTACACCGAGGGTTTCTTATAGTTCCCCATGAAACTTAGTCAAAACTTAGCTTTGCAATAAGAGTTCACCTCAATTTTTTATATAGTAGGCCTTTCGCATGGAATAAAACGATTCCGTTTGCTCTAATACATTGTAAACATACATATTACAACAGTTCTCTTCATGGGAACAGCCAAGAACTTATTACACCGAGGGTTAGTTATAGTTCTCCTTGAAACTTAGTGAAAACTTAACCCCGCAATAAGAGTTCACCTTAATTTCTTATAAATTGCCCCTTTTGCATGGAATAAAACGATTCCGTTTTCTATAAAACGTTGTAAACATATGTATTACAACAGTTCTGTCCATTGGAGCAGCCCAGAACTTATTACACCGTGGGTTTCTTATAGTATCCCATAAGACTTAGTGACAACTTAGCCTCGCAATAAGAGTTCACCTTAATTTCTTATAAATTACGCCTTTTGCATGGAATAAAACGATTCCGTTTGCTCTAAAACGACTGTAAACTTACGTATAACAACAGTTCTGTCCATGGGAACAGCCTAGAACTTATTATACTGAGGGATTTTATTAGTTCCCAATGAAACTTAGTGAAACCTTAGCCCCACAATAAGAGTTCGCCTTAATTTCTTATAAAGTACACCTTTGGCATTGAATAAAATGATTCTGTTTGCTCTAAAACGTTGTAAACATACGTATTACAACAGTTCTGTCCATGGGAACAGCCTAGAACTAATTACAACGAAGGTTACTTATAGTTCCGCATGAAACTTAGTGAAAACTTAGCCCCGCAATTAGAGTTCACCTTAATTTCTTATAAAGTGCCCCTTTCGCATGGTATAAAACGATTCCGTTTGCTCTAAAACGTTGTAAACATTTGTAGTACAACAGTTCTGTCCATAAGAACAGCCTAGAACTTATTATGCCGAGGGTTTCTATTAGTTCCCAATGAAACTTAGTGAAAACTTAGCCCCGAGATAAGAGTTCGCCTTTTTTTTTAAACTACGCATTTCCCATTGAATAAAATGGTTCTGTTAGCTCTAAAACGTTGTAAACATACATATTACAACAGTACTCTCCATGGGAACAGCTAAGAACTTATTACACCGAGGGTCCCTTATAGTTTCCCATAAAACTTAGTGAAAACCTAGCCCCGCAATAAAACTTCACTTAAATTTTTTATAAAGTACGCTTTTCCAATGGAATAAAACGATTCCGTTTGCTCTAATACATTGTAAACATACATATTACAACAGTACTCTCCATGGGAACAGCCAAGAACTAATTAAACCGAGGGTTAGTTATAGTTCTCCTTGAAACTTAGTGAAAACTTAACCCCGCAATAAGAGTTCACATTAATTTCTTATAAAGTGCCTCTTTTGCATGGAATAAAACGACTACCTTTGCTCTAATACGTTGTAAAAATACGTATTACAATAGTTCTCTCCATGGGAACAGCCTAAAACTTATTACACCGAGGGTTACTTATAGTTCCCCATGAAACTTAGTGAAAACTTAGCCCCACAATAAGAGTTCATCTTAAATTCTTATAAAGTGCCCCTTTCGCATGGTATAAAACGATTCCGTTTGCTCTAAAACGTTTTAAACATCTGTATTACAACAGTTCCTTCCATTGGAATAGCCTAGTACTTAATATACCGAGGGTTTCTAATAGTTCCCAATGAAACTTTGTGAAAACTTAGCCCCAAAATAAGAGTTTGCCTTAATTTTTTATAAAGTACGCTTTTTGCATGGAATAAAACGATTCCGTTTGCTCTAATACGTTGTAAACATACGTATTACAACAGTTCTGTCCATGAAAACAACCTAGAAATTATTACACCGAGGGATTCTTATAGTTCCCCATGAAACTTAGTAAAAACTTATCCTCGCAATAATACTTCACCTAAATTTTTATAAAGTAGGCTTTTGGCATTGAAAAAAACGATTCTGTTTGCTCTAAAATGTTGTAAACATACGTATTACAACAGCTCTGTCCATTGGAACAGCCTAGAACATATTACACTGAGGGTTTCTCATAGTATCCCATAAGACTTAGTGAAAACCTACCCTCGCAATAAGAGTTCACCTTAATTTCTTATAAAGTACGCCTTTCGCATGGAATAAAACGACTCCGTTTGCTCTAATACGTTGTAAACATACGTATTACAAGAGTTCTCTCCATGGGAACAGCCTAGAACTTATTACACCGAGGGTTACTTATAGTTCCCCTTGAAACTTAGTGAAAGCTTAGCCCCGCAATAAGAGTTCACCTTAATTTTTTATAAAGTACGCTTTTTGCATGGAATAAAACGACTCCGTTTGCTCTAATACGTTGTTAACATACGTATTACAACAGTTCTCTCCATGAAAACAACTTAGAACTTATTACACCGAGGGATTCTTATAGCTCCCCATGAAGCTTAGTAAAAACTTATCCTGGCAATAAGGGTTCACCTTAATTTTTTATAAAGTAGGCTTTTCGCATTGAAAAAAACGATTCTGTTTGCTCTAATACGTTGTAAACATACGTATTACAACAGATCTGTCCATTGGAACAGCCTAGAACTTATGACACCGAGGGTTTCTTATACTTCCCATGAAACTTAGTGAAAACATAGCCCTGCAATAAGAGTTCACCTTAATTTTTTAAAAAGTACGCCTTTCGCAAGTTTCTTATAGTCCCCCATGAAACTTAGTAAATACATAGCCCGGCAATAAGAAGTCACCTTAATTTCTTAAAAATTATGCCTTTCGCATGGAATAAAACGATTCCATTTACTCTAAAACGTTGTAAACATACATATTACAACAGTTCTGTTCATGGGAACAGCCTAGAACTTATTATACCGATATTTTATTATAGTTCCCATGAAACTTAGTGAAAACTTAGCCCCGCCATAAGAGTTCACCTTAACTTTTTATAAAGTATGCTTTTTGCATGGAATAAAACGATTCTGTTTGCTCTAAAACGTTGTAAACATACGTAATACAACATTTCTGTCCATTGGAACAACTTAGAACTTATTACACCTAAGAATTCTTATAGTTCCTCATGAAACTTAGTAAAAACTAAGCCCCGCAATAAGAGTTCACCTTAACTTTTTATAAAGTACGCTTTTCGCATGGAATTAAACAATTCCATTTGCTCTAAAATGTTGTAAACATACGTATTACAACAGTTCTGTGCATGGGAACAGCCTAGAACTTAATACACCGATATTTTATTATAGTTCCCATGAAACTTAGTGAAAACTTAGCCCCGCAATAAGAGTTCACCTTAATTTCTTATAAAGTGCGCCTTTTGCATGGAATAAAACGATTCTGTTTCCTCTAAAACGTTGTAAACATACGTATTACAACAGTTCTCTCCATAGGAACAACTTAGAACTTATTACACCTAGGAATTCTTATAGTTCCTCATGAAACTTAGTAAAAACTTAGCCCTGCAATAAGAGTTCACCTTAATTTTTTAAAAAGTACGCCTTTCGCAAGTTTCTTATAGTCCCCCATGAAACTTAGTAAATACATAGCCCGGCAATAAGAAGTCACCTTAATTTCTTAAAAATTATGCCTTTCGCATGGAATAAAACGATTCCATTTACTCTAAAACGTTGTAAACATACATATTACAACAGTTCTGTTCATGGGAACAGCCTAGAACTTATTATACCGATATTTTATTATAGTTCCCATGAAACTTAGTGAAAACTTAGCCCCGCCATAAGAGTTCACCTTAACTTTTTATAAAGTATGCTTTTCGCATGGAATTAAACGATTGCGTTTGCTCTAAAACGTTGTAAACATACGTATTACAACAGTTCTCTCCATAGGAACAACTTAGAACTTATTACACCTAGGAATTCTTATAGTTCCTCATGAAACTTAGTAAAAACTTAGCCCCGCAATAAGAGTTCACCTTAACTTTTTATAAAGTACGCTATTCGCATGGAATTAAATGATTCCATTTGCTCTAAAACGTTGTAAACATACGTATTACAACTGTTCTGTCCATGAGAACAGCCTAGAAATTATTACACCGATATTTTATTATAGTTCCCATGAAACTTAGTGAAAACTTAGCCCCGCAATAAGAGTTCACCTTAATTTCTTATAAAGTGCGCCTTTTGCATGGAATAAAACGATTCTGTTTCCTCTAAAACGTTGTAAACATATGTATTACAACAGTTCTGTCCATGGGAACAACCTAGAACTTATTACACCTACGGATTCTTATAGTTCCCCATGAAACTTAGTAAAAAGTTAGCCCCGCCATAAGAGTTCACCTTAATTTCTTATAAAGTACGCCTTTGGCATGGAATAAAACGATTCTGTTTGCTCTAAAACGTTGTAAACATACGTATTACAACAGTTCTGTCTTAGGAACAACTTCGAACTTATTACACCTAGGAATTCTTATAGTTCCTCATGAAACTTAGTAAAAACTTAGCCCCGCAATAAGAGTTCACCTTAATTTCTTATAAAGTGCGCCTTTTGCATGGAATAAAACGATTCTATTTCTTCTAAAACGTTGTAAACCTACGTTTTACAACAGTTCTGTCCATGGGAACAACTTAGAACTTATTACACCTAGGAATTCTCATAGTTCCTCATGAAACTTAGTAAATACTTAGCTCCGCCATAAGAGTTCACCTTAACTTTTTATAAAGTATGCTTTTCGCATGGAATTAAACGATTCCGTTTGCTCTAAAACGTTGTAAACATACGTATTACAACAGTTCTCTCCATAGGAACGACTTAGAACTTATTACATCTAGGAATTCTAATAGTTCCTCATAAAACTTAGTAAAAACTTAGCCCCGCAATAAGAGTTCACCTTAACTTTTTATTAAGTGCGCCTATTGCATGGAATAAAATGATTCTGTTTTCTCTAAAACGTTGTAAACATATGTATTACAACAGTTCTGTCCATGGGAACAACCTAGAACTTATTACACCTAGGAATTCTTATAGTTCCCCATGAAACTTAGTAAAAACTAAACCCCGCCATAAGAATTCACCCTAACTTTTTATAAAGTACGCTTTTCGCATGGAATTAGACGATTCCGTTTGCTCTAAACGTTTTAAACCTACGTTTTGCAACAGTTCTGTCCATGGGAACAACTTAGAACTTAATACACCGATATTTTATTATAGTTCCTATGAAACTTAGTGAAAACTTAGCCCTGCAATAAGAGTTCACCTTAATTTCTTATAAAGTGCGCCTTGTGCATGGAATAAAACGATTCTGTTTCCTCTAAAACATTGTAAACCCACGTTTTACAACAGTTCTGTTCATGGGAACAATTTAGAACTTATTACACCTAGGAATTCTTATAGTTCCTCATGAAACTTAATAAATACTTAGCTCCGCCATAAGAGTTCACCTTAACTTTTTATAAAGTATGCTTTTCGCATGGAATTAAACGATTCCGTTTGCTCTAAAACGTTGTAAACATACGTATTGCAACAGTTCTGTCTATAGGAACAACTTCGAACTTATTACACCTAGGAATTCTTATAGTTCCTCATGAAACTTAGTAAAAACTTAGCCCCGCAATAAGAGTTCACCTTAATTTCTTATAAAGTGCGCCTTTTGTATGGAATAAAACGATTCTATTTCTTCTAAAACGTTGTAAACCTACGTTTTACAACAGTTCTGTCCATGGGAACAACTTAGAACTTATTACACCTAGGAATTCTCATAGTTCCTCATGAAACTTAGTAAATACTTTGCTCCGCCATAAGAGTTCACCTTAACTTTTTATAAAGTATGCTTTTCGCATGGAATTAAACGATTCCGTTTGCTCTCAAACGTTGTAAACATACGTATTACAACAGTTCTCTCCATAGGAACAACTTAGAACTTATTACATCTAGGAATTCTAATAGTTCCTCATAGAACTTAGTAAAAACTTAGCCCCGCAATAAGAGTTCACCTTAACTTTTTATTAAGTGCGCCTATTGCATGGAATAAAATGATTCTGTTTTCTCTAAAACGTTGTAAACATATGTATTACAACAGTTCTGTCCATGGGAACAACCTAGAACTTATTACACCTAGGAATTCTTATAGTTCCCCATGAAACTTAGTAAAAACTAAACCCCGCCATAAGAATTCACCCTAACTTTTTATAAAGTACACTTTTCGCATGGAATTAGACGATTCCGTTTGCTCTAAACGTTGTAAACCTACGTTTTGCAACAGTTCTGTCCATGGGAACAAATTAGAACTTAATACACCGATATTTTATTATAGTTCCCATGAAACTTAGTGAAAACTTAGCCCTGCAATAAGAGTTCACCTTAATTTCTTATAAAGTGCGCCTTGTGCATGGAATAAAACGATTCTGTTTCCTCTAAAACATTGTAAACCCACGTTTTACAACAGTTCTGTTCATGGGAACAACTTAGAACTTATTACACCTAGGAATTCTTATAGTTCCTCATGAAACTTGATAAATACTTAGCTCCGCCATAAGAGTTCACCTTAACTTTTTATAAAGTATGCTTTTCGCATGGAATTAAACGATTCCGTTTGCTCTCAAACGTTGTAAACATACGTATTACAACAGTTCTCTCCATAGGAACAACTTAGAACTTATTACACCTAGGAATTCTAATAGTTCCTCATAAAACTTAGTAAAAACTTAGCCCCGCAATTAGAGTTCACCTTAACTTTTTATTAAGTGCGCCTATTGCATGGAATAAAATGATTCTGTTTTCTCTAAAACGTTGTAAACATATGTATTACAACAGTTCTGTCCATGGGAACAACCTAGAACTTATTACACCTAGGAATTCTTATAGTTCCCCATGAAACTTAGTAAAAACTAAACCCCGCCATAAGAATTCACCTTAACTTTTTATAAAGTATGCTTTTCGCATGGAATTAAACGTATCCGTTTGCTCTAAAACGTTGTAAACATATTTATTACAACAGTTCTGTCCATAGGAACAACTTAGAACTTATTACACCTAGGATTTCTTATAGTTCCTCATGAAACTTAGTAAAAACTTAGCCCTGCAATAAGAGTTCACCTTAACTTTTTATAAAGTACGCTTTTCGCATGGAATTAGACGATTCCGTTTGCTCTAAACGTTGTAAACCTACGTTTTGCAACAGTTCTGTCCATGGGAACAACTTAGAACTTATTACACCTAGGAATTCTTATAGTTCCTCATGAAACTTAGTAAAAACTTAGCCCCGCAATAAGAGTTCACCTTAACTTTTTATAAAGTACGCTTTTCGAATGGAATTAAATGATTCCATTTGCTCTAAAACGTTGTAAACATACGTATTACAACTGTTCTGTCCAGGAGAACAGCCTAGAAATTATTACACCGATATTTTATTATAGTTCCCATGAAACTTAGTGAAAACTTAGCCCCGCAATAAGAGTTCACCTTAATTTCTTATAAAGTGCGCCTTTTGCATGGAATAAAACGATTCTGTTTCCTCTAAAACGTTGTAAACATATGTATTACAACAGTTCTGTCCATGGGAACAACCTAGAACATATTACACCTACGGATTCTTATAGTTCCCCATGAAACTTAGTAAAAACTTAGCCCCGCCATAAGAGTTCACCTTAATTTCTTATAAAGTACGCTTTGGCATGGAATAAAACGATTCTGTTTGCTCTAAAACGTTGTAAACATACGTATTACAACAGTTCTGTCTATAGGAACAACTTCGAACTTATTACACCTAGGAATTCTTATAGTTCCTCATAAAACTTAGTAAAAACTTAGCCCCGCAATAAGAGTTCACCTTAATTTCTTATAAAGTGCGCCTTTTGCATGGAATAAAACGATTCTGTTTCCTCTAAAACGTTGTAAACATATGTATTACAACAGTTCTGTCCATGGGAACAACCTGGAAATTATTAAACCGATATTTTATTATAGTTCCAATGAAACTTAGTGAAAACTTAGCCCCGCAATAAGAGTTCACCTTAATTTCTTATAAACTACGCCTTTGGCATGGAATAAAACGATTCTGTTTGCTCTAAAACGTTGTAAACATACGTATTACAACAGTTCTGTCTATAGGAACAACTTCGAACTTATTACAACTAGGAATTCTTATAGTTCCTCATGAAACTTAGTAAAAACTTAGCCCCGCAATAAGAGTTCACCTTAATTTTTTATAAAGTGCGCCTTTTGCATGGAATAAAATGATTCTGTTTCCTTTAAAACGTTGTAAACCTACGTTTTACAACAGTTCTGTCCATGGGAACAACTTAGAACTTATTACATCGAGGGTTTCTTATACTTCCCTATGAAACTTAGTAAAAAACTTAGCCCCACAATAAGAGTCCACCTTAATTTCTTATAAAGTGCGCCTTTTGCATGGAAACGTTGTAAACCTACGTTTTACAACAGTTCTGTCCTTGGGAACAACTTAGAACTTATTAAACCTAGGAATTCTTATAGTTCCTCAAGAAAATTAGTAAAGACTTAGCTCCGCCATAAGAGTTCACCTAAACTTTTTATAAAGTATGCTTTTCGCATGGAATTAAACGATTTCGTTTGCTCTAAAACGTTGTAAACATACGTATTACAACAGTTCTCTTCATAGGAACAGCCTAGAACTTATTACACCGATATTTTATTATAGTTCCCATGAAATTTAGTGAAAACTTAGCCCTGCAATAAGAGTTCACCTTAATTTCTTATAAAGTGCGCCTTTTGCATGGAATAAAACGATTCTGTTTCCTCTAAAACGTTGTAAACCTACGTTTTACAACAGTTCTGTCCATGGGAACAACTTAGAACTTATTACACCTAGGAATTCTTATAGTTCCTCATTAAACTTAGTAAATACTTAGCTCCGCCATAAGAGTTCACCTTAACTTTTTATAAAGTATGCTTTTCGCATGGAATTAAACGATTCCGTTTGCTCTAAAACGTTGTAAACATACGTATTAAAACAGTTCTCTCCATAGGAACATCTTAGAACTTATTACACCTAGGAATTCGAATAGTTCCTCATAAAACTTAGTAAAAACTTAGCCCCGCAATAAGAGTTCACCTTAACTTTTTATTAAGTGCGCCTATTGCATGGAATAAAATGATTCTGTTTTCTCTAAAACGTTGTAAACATATGTATTACAACAGTTCTGTCCATGGGAACAACCTAGAACTTATTACACCTAGGAATTCTTATAGTTCCCCATGAAACTTAGTAAAAACTTAGCCCCGCCATAAGAGTTCACCTTAACTTTTTATAAAGTATGCTTTTCGCATGGAATTAAACGTATCCGTTTGCTCTAAAACGTTGTAAACATATTTATTACAACAGTTCTGTCCATAGGAACAACTTAGAACTTATAACACCTAGGATTTCTTATAGTTCCTCATGAAACTTAGTAAAAACTTAGCCCTGCAATAAGAGTTCACCTTAACTTTTTATAAAGTACGCTTTTCGCATGGAATTAGACGATTCCGTTTGCTCTAAACGTTGTAAACCTACGTTTTGCAACAGTTCTGTCCATTGGAACAGCCTAGAAATTATTAAACCGATATTTTATTATAGTTCCAATGAAACTTAGTGAAAACTTAGCCCCGCAATAAGAGTTCACCTTAATTTCTTATAAAGTGCGCCTTTTGCATGGAATAAAACAATTCTGTTTCCTCTAAAACGTTGTAAACATATGTATTACAACAGTTCTGTCCATGGGAACAACCTAGAACTTATTACACCTACGGATTCTTATAGTTCCCCATGAAACTTAGTAAAAACTTAGCCCCGCCATAAGAGTTCACCTTAATTTCTTATAAAGTACGCCTTTGGCATGGAATAAAACGATTCTGTTTGCTCTAAAACGTTGTAAACATACGCATTACAACAGTTCTGTCTATAGGAACAACTTCGAACATATTACACCTAAGAATTCTTATAGTTCCTCATGAAACTTAGTAAAAACTTAGCCCCGCAATAAGAGTTCACCTTAATTTTTTATAAAGTGCGCCTTTTGCATGGAATAAAACGATTCTTTTTCCTTTAAAACGTTGTAAACCTACGTTTTACAACAGTTCTGTCCATGGGAACAACTTAGAACTTATTACATCGAGGGTTTCTTATACTTCCCTATGAAACTTAGTAAAAAACTTAGCCCCACAATAAGATTTCACCTTAATTTCTTATAAAGTGCGCCTTTTGCATGGAAACGTTGTAAACCTACGTTTTACAACAGTTCTGTCCTTGGGAACAACTTAAAACTTATTACACCTAGGAATTCTTATAGTTCCTCATGAAACTTAGTAAATACTTAGCTCTGCCATAAGAGTTCACCTTAACTTTTTATAAAGTATGCTTTTCGCATGGAATTAAACGATTCCGTTTGCTCTGAAACGTTGTAAACATACGTATTACAACAGTTCTCTCCATAGGAACAACTTAGAGCTTATTACACCTAGGAATTGTAATAGTTCCTCATAAAACTTAGTAAAAACTTAGCCCCGCCATAAGAGTTCACCTTAATTTCTTATAAAGTACGCCTTTGGCATGGAATAAAACGATTCTGTTTGCTCTAAAACGTTGTAAACATACGTATTACAACAGTTCTGTCTATAGGAACAACTTCGAACTTATTACACCTAGGAATTCTTATAGTTCCTCATGAAACTTAGTAAAAACTTAGCCCCGCAATAAGAGTTCACCTTAATTTCTTATAAAGTGCGCCTTTTGCATGGAATAAAACAATTCTGTTTCCTCTAAAACGTTGTAAACATATGTATTACAACAGTTCTGTCCATGGGAACAACCTAGAAATTATTAAACCGATATTTTATTATAGTTCCAATGAAACTTAGTGAAAACTTAGCCCCGCAATAAGAGTTCACCTTAATTTCTTATAAAGTACGCCTTTGGCATGGAATAAAACGATTCTGTTTGCTCTAAAACGTTGTAAACATACGTATTACAACAGTTCTGTCTATAGGAACAACTTCGAACTTATTACAACTAGGAATTCTTATAGTTCCTCATGAAACTTAGTAAAAACTTAGCCCCGCAATAAGAGTTCACCTTAATTTTTTATAAAGTGCGCCTTTTGCATGGAATAAAACGATTCTGTTTCCTTTAAAACGTTGTAAACCTACGTTTTACAACAGTTCTGTCCATGGGAACAACTTAGAACTTATTACATCGAGGGTTTCTTATACTTCCCTATGAAACTTAGTAAAAAACTTAGCCCCACAATAAGAGTCCAGCTTAATTTCTTATAAAGTGCGCCTTTTGCATGGAAACGTTGTAAACCTACGTTTTACAACAGTTCTGTCCTTGGGAACAACTTAGAACTTATTAAACCTAGGAATTCTTATAGTTCCTCAAGAAAATTAGTAAAGACTTAGCTCCGCCATAAGAGTTCACCTTAACTTTTTATAAAGTATGCTTTTCGCATGGAATTAAACGATTTCGTTTGCTCTAAAACGTTGTAAACATACGTATTACAACAGTTCTCTCCATAGGAACAGCCTAGAACTTATTACACCGATATTTTATTATAGTTCCCATGAAATTTAGTGAAAACTTAGCCCTGCAATAACAGTTCATCTTAATTTCTTATAAAGTGCGCCTTTTGCATGGAATAAAACGATTCTGTTTCCTCTAAAACGTTGTAAACCTACGTTTTACAACAGTTCTGTCCATGGGAACAACTTAGAACTTATTACACCTAGGAATTCTTATAGTTCCTCATTAAACTTAGTAAATACTTAGCTCCGCCATAAGAGTTCACCTTAACTTTTTATAAAGTATGCTTTTCGCATGGAATTAAACGATTCCGTTTGCTCTAAAACGTTGTAAACATACGTATTAAAACAGTTCTCTCCATAGGAACAACTTAGAACTTATTACACCTAGGAATTCTAATAGTTCCTCATAAAACTTAGTAAAAACTTTGCCCCGCAATAAGAGTTCACCTTAACTTTTTATTAAGTGCGCCTATTGCATGGAATAAAATGATTCTGTTTTCTCTAAAACGTTGTAAACATATGTATTACAACAGTTCTGTCCATGGGAACAACCTAGAACTTATTACACCTAGGAATTCTTATAGTTCCCCATGAAACTTAGTAAAAACTAAACCCTGCCATAAGAGTTCACCTTAACTTTTTATAAAGTATGCTTTTCGCATGGAATTAAACGTATCCGTTTGCTCTAAAACGTTGTAAACATATTTATTACAACAGTTCTGTCCATAGGAACAACTTAGAACTTATAACACCTAGGATTTCTTATAGTTCCTCATGAAACTTAGTAAAAACTTAGCCCTGCAATAAGAGTTCACCTTAACTTTTTATAAAGTACGCTTTTCGCATGGAATTAGACGATTCCGTTAGCTCTAAAAGTTTTAAACCTACGTTTTGCAACAGTTCTGTCTATAGGAACAACTTCGAACTTATTACACCTAGGAATTCTTATAGTTCCTCATGAAACTTAGTAAAAACTTAGCCCCGCAATAAGAGTTCACCTTAATTTCTTATAAAGTGCGCCTTTTGCATGGAATAAAACGATTCTGTTTCCTCTAAAACGTTGTAAACATATGTATTACAACAGTTCTGTCCATGGGAACAACCTAGAAATTATTGAACCGATATTTTATTATAGTTCCAATGAAACTTAGTGAAAAGTTAGCCCCGCAATAAGAGTTCACCTTAATTTCTTATAAAGTACGCCTTTGGCATGGAATAAAACGATTCTGTTTGCTCTAAAACGTTGTAAACATACGTATTACAACAGTTCTGTCTATAGGAACAACTTCGAACTTATTACAACTAGGAATTCTTATAGTTCCTCATGAAACTTAGTAAAAACTTAGCCCCGCAATAAGAATTCACCTTAATTTTTTATAAAGTGCGCCTTTTGCATGGAATAAAACGATTCTGTTTCCTTTAAAACGTTGTAAACCTACGTTTTACAACAGTTCTGTCCATGGGAACAACTTAGAACTTATTACATCGAGGGTTTCTTATACTTCCCTATGAAACTTAGTAAAAAACTTAGCCCCACAATAAGAGTCCACCTTAATTTCTTATAAAGTGCGCCTTTTGCATGGAAACGTTGTAAACCTACGTTTTACAACAGTTCTGTCCTTGGGAACAACTTAGAACTTATTAAACCTAGGAATTCTTATAGTTCCTCAAGAAAATTAGTAAAGACTTAGCTCCGCCATAAGAGTTCACCTTAACTTTTTATAAAGTATGCTTTTCGCATGGAATTAAACGATTTCGTTTGCTCTAAAACGTTGTAAACATACGTATTACAACAGTTCTCTCCATAGGAACAGCCTAGAACTTATTACACCGATATTTTATTATAGTTCCCATGAAATTTAGTGAAAACTTAGCCCTGCAATAAGAGTTCACCTTAATTTCTTATAAAGTGCGCCTTTTGCATGGAATAAAACGATTCTGTTTCCTCTAAAACGTTGTAAACCTACGTTTTACAACAGTTCTGTCCATGGGAACAACTTAGAACTTATTACACCTAGGAATTCTTATAGTTCCTCATTAAACTTAGTAAATACTTAGCTCCGCCATAAGAGTTCACCTTAACTTTTTATAAAGTATGCTTTTCGCATGGAATTAAACGATTCCGTTTGCTCTAAAACGTTGTAAACATACGTATTAAAACAGTTCTCTCCATAGGAACAACTTAGAACTTATTACACCTAGGAATTCTAATAGTTCCTCATAAAACTTAGTAAAAACTTAGCCCCACAATAAGAGTTCACCTTAACTTTTTATTAAGTGCACCTATTGCATGGAATAAAATGATTCTGTTTTCTCTAAAACGTTGTAAACATATGTATTATAACAGTTCTGTCCATGGGAACAACCTAGAACTTATTACACCTAGGAATTCTTATAGTTCCCTATGAAACTTAGTAAAAACTAAACCCCGCCATAAGAGTTCACCTTAACTTTTTATAAAGTATGCTTTTCGCATGGAATTAAACGTATCCGTTTGCTCTAAAACGTTGTAAACATATTTATTACAACAGTTCTGTCCATAGGAACAACTTAGAACTTATAACACCTAGGATTTCTTATAGTTCCTCATGAAACTTAGTAAAAACTTAGCCCTGCAATAAGAGTTCACCTTAACTTTTTATAAAGTACGCTTTTCGCATGGAATTAGACGATTCCGTTTGCTCTAAACGTTGTAAACCTACGTTTTGCAACAGTTCTGTCCATTGGAACAACTTAGAACTTATTACACCTAGGAATTCTTATAGTTCCTCATGAAACTTAGTAAAAACTTAGCCCCGCAATAAGAGTTCACCTTAACTTTTTATAAAGTACGCTTTTCGCATGGAATTAAACGATTCCATTTGCTCTAAAACATTGTAAACATACGTATTACAACTGTTCTGTCCATGAGAACAGCCTAGAAATTATTAAACCGATATTTTATTATAGTTCCAATGAAACTTAGTGAAAACTTAGCCCCGCAATAAGAGTTCACCTTAATTTCTTATAAAGTGCGCCTTTTGCATGGAATAAAACAATTCTGTTTCCACTAAAACGTTGTAAACATATGTATTACAACAGTTCTGTCCATGGGAACAACCTAGAACTTATTACACCTACGGATTCTTATAGTTCCCAATGAAACTTAGTAAAAACTTAGCCCCGCCATAAGAGTTCACCTTAATTTCTTATAAAGTACGCCTTTGGCATGGAATAAAACGATTCTGTTTGCTCCAAAACGTTGTAAACATACGCATTACAACAGTTCTGTCTATAGGAACAACTTCAAACATATTACACCTAAGAATTCTTATAGTTCCTCATGAAACTTAGTAAAAACTTAGCCCCGCAATAAGAGTTCACCTTAATTTTTTATAAAGTGCGCCTTTTGCATGGAATAAAACGATTCTTTTTCCTTTAAAACGTTGTAAACCTACGTTTTACAACAGTACTGTCCATGGGAACAACTTAGAACTTGTTACATCGAGGGTTTCTTATACTTCCCTATGAAACTTAGTAAGAAACTTAGCCCCACAATAAGATTTCACCTTAATTTCTTATAAAGTGCGCCTTTTGCATGGAAACGTTGTAAACCTACGTTTTACAACAGTTCTGTCCTTGGGAACAACTTAAAACTTATTACACCTAGGAATTCTTATAGTTCCTCATGAAACTTAGTAAATACTTAGCTCCGCCATAAGAGTTCACCTTAACTTTTTATAAAGTATGCTTTTCGCATGAAATTAAACGTTTCCGTTTGCTCTAAAACGTTGTAAACATATTTATTACAACAGTTCTGTCCATAGGAACAACTTAGAACTTATGACACCTAGGATTTCTTATAGTTCCTCATGAAACTTAGTAAAAACTTAGCCCTGCAATAAGAGTTCACCTTAACTTTTTATAAAGTACCCTTATCGCATGGAATTAGACGATTTCGTTTGCTCTAAACGTTGTAAACCTACGTTTTGCAACAGTTCTGTTCATGGGAACAACTTAGAACTTATTACACCTAGGAATTCTTATAGTTCCTCATGAAACTTAGTAAAAACTTAGCCCCGCAATAGGAGTTCACCTTAACTTTTAATAAAGTACGCTTTTCGCATGGAATTAAACGATTCCTTTGCTCTAAAACGTTGTAAACATACGTATTACAACTGTTCTGTCCATGGGATCAGCCTAGAACTTATTACACCGATATTTTATTATAGTTCCCATGAAACTTAGTGAAAACTTAGCCCCGCAATAAAAGTTCACCTTAATTTCTTAAAAAGAACGCCTTTCGCAAGTTTCTTATAGTTCCCCATGAAACTTACTAGATACATAGCCCGGCAATAAGAAGTCAACTTAATTTCTTATAAAGTGCGCCTTTTGCATGGAATAAAACGATTCTGTTTCCTCTAAAACGTTGTAAACCTACGTTTTACAACAGTTCTGTCCATGGAAACAACTTAGAACTTATTACACCTAGGAATTCTTATAGTTCCTCATGAAACTTCCGAAAAACGTAGCCCCGCCATAAGAGTTCACCTTAACTTTTTATAAAGTATGCTTTTCGCATGGAATTAAACGATTCCGTTTGCTCTAAAACGTTGTAATCATACGTATTACAACAGTTTTCTCCATAGGAACAACTTAGAACCTATTACATCTAGGAATTCTTATAGTTCCTCATGAAACTTAGTAAAAACTTAGCCCCGCAATAAGAGTTCACCTTAACTTTTTATAAAGTGCGCCTTTTGCATGGAATAAAATGATTCTGTTTCCTCTAAAAGGTTGTAAACATATGTATTACAACAGTTCTGTCCATGGGAACAACCTAGAACTTATTACACCTAGGGATTCTTATACTTCCCCATGAAACTTAGTAAAAAACTTAGCCCCGCCATAAGAGTTCACCTTAACTTTTTATAAAGTATGCTTTTCGCATGGAATTAAACGTTTTCGTTTGCTCTAAAACGTTGTAAACATATTTATTACAACAGTTCTGTCCATAGGAACAACTAAGAACTTATTACACCTAGGATTTCTTATAGTTCCTCATGAAACTTAGTAAAAACTTAGCCCTGCAATAAGAGTTCAACTTAAGTTTTTATAAAGTACGCTTTTCGCATGGAATTAGACGATTCCGTTTGCTCTAAAACGTTGTAAACATACCAGTTCTGTCCATGGGAACAGCCTAGAGCTTATTACACCGATATTTTATTATAGTTCCCAAGAAACTTAGTGAAAACTTAGCCCCGCAATAAGAGTTCACCTTAACTTCTTATAAAGTGCGCCTTTTGCATGGAATAGCGCCTTTTGCATGGGTAGTTAGCAATGGTATCATATACGATACGCACGTCTTTTTGGAGCTGTTCATCTTGAATAATTTTTATTGTCGTACTCTAGTTATATTGATGTTCTAGTTTAATGGCGCACTGTAGAAACGATTCGTTGATACTGAGAAGCACAGAGGAGATTAGAACTGTCCAGAGAAAGCGGCCACATCGAGAGAATATTTTAGCGTTTGCTTCAAAGCATTTTTGCCTAAATCTTAGTGATTGAGAAGACGCCCTCGACAGTCTGATGAAAGAAGGAGTAGTATTCAACAAGCCCACCTCCACCGGTCTTCCTTCTTTATTCATAAAAGAAGATATTGATAATGCTGAAGCTACAGCAGAAATTTCAGAAGAAACAGCAGAAAGTGAATCGGTGAGAGAAGAAGCTAGTATCCTGAATAGCAAAGATTCATTCCTGTGTTTCTTAGACCGGCTTACCACACCGAAGAAGCAAACATTCGAAGACTGCTCTCGGCCACAAGTGGAAATTGTCCTTCCTATGTTGAGTAAATTGATCGACAATAATGCTAAATTAAACGAATTATTGGTCGAGGAAAGGAGGAAAAATATTTCTTTGGTCGACGAAAACTCAAGTTTGAAAATTCAGCTACACAAAATTGCAAATGGAATTAATGCCTCTTCAACAAGAACAAAGAGTGTCCAGCATGCTCCCATAGAAAACTCCACATTAGATTCACATGCGAAGACAAAAGACAAAGTGCCTGAAGCTAACACAAAGGAAAGTGCAGAGGATAGATTATCAAATCAATTAAGAACCATTCAGATGGAAAAACATCAAGAATTTCAAATTTTGAAATCCTCAGAGAAAGAAAAAACCCATCCAGTCACCGACGTTGAGAAATACAAAACGATATCAAAGTCCTCGCTGCCTAATAATAATCGAAATACAAATTCTACTGATGTTGCTGAAAAAAAGAACAAGAATAAGAAAAGGAAAACAAACAACAACAGCAACAGCAACAACAGATTCAAAAGCAATAACAGTGACAGCAATAACAACAGCAACAAAATGAAAGATTGCAACACCAACACGAAGAGTTATTCAGAAATAGTAAAGAACGGCTTAAGCAACTACGACCAAGGTAACCGACAAAGAAAAATACTTCTTTTGGGAGACTCGCATATTCGCCGTCTAAACGATGAAAAGCTGTTACCAAATTCTGTTGAAGCACATGGCATTGGTGGATTAAAAAGTCAACAACTGTTTTCGCGTCACAAGCAGACCATCAATAGCAAACTGGGTGGCTCAGACGAAGTTATCCTGCATATTGGTAGCAACGATATTTCTAAAGGCATTCCAGTGAAGTACATAGTCGAAAACGTAGCCTCTACCGGCAAGAAGATCAAGGAAAGCAAGTCAGATGTAAGCATCACTGTTTCCTCGATTTTTCTACAGACGTATGACACTTCCAAAAATGTTAATGTTGTTGAAACTAATCTTGCACTGAGGCGATATTGTCTCTCTCAGGGGTGGGATTTCATAGAACACAATAATATCGCCTTTAGACATCTAGATAAAGGTGGTATGCATCTTTCCCCTGAGGGTAATCACCTCTTTGCAAGAAACCTAAATTCACATGCAAAGTCAGGGTAGCGTCTCTCCATCCCACTCACTTGAAAGGGAGGATGCCTGTACTCCGGTGGCACCTGAAGGATCACGTCAGCATCTTGGATTCAAAAAGGGAATGGCGCTTGCGTCTCTGAATGTCAATGGTCTCCGTAGTCACTTAGATGAGCTTAAGTTGCTAATCAGGGATTCTGGGATTCATATCCTTGCTATTAATGAAACAAAGCTTGACCCAAACTACCCCAAAGAATTGACTGATATAGCTGACTACCAGCAAGAACGTCTGGATAGGACATGCAATGGGGGAGGAGTGTCTATCTATATTAGGGACTCTATCAAGTATAAACGTCGCTTAGATGTCCCTATCGATGGTCTTGAACTTATTTGCATAGAGGTACAGCCACCTAAGAGCAAATCATTTCTAGTTCTTGTTTGCTATCGGCCTCCTAGTAGCCCTGTCTCAACTTTCGATAAGCTTGAGAAGGTTCTTTCTTGCCTTGACAAAGAGGGCATAGAAATTATCCTCATGGGTGACACCAACTGTGATCTCACTGAAAATGATGCTGAGCAACCCATAGATAATAATCCAAAGCATATGCTGGATATCTACGGGTTGTTCAGCCTTAAGCAGCTTATAGAGGAACCAACCAGGGTGACTCTAACAACTGCTTCCATTATTGATCACATCGCCACATCATGTCCCAGAAATATCGTCGCCTCAGGGGTGCATCAAATTTCCATGAGTGATCATTTTATGGTGTACTGTATCCGAAAGTTTAATGGTGCAGTTGAAAAAAGCCACAAGGTGATCAAAACAAGAAAAATGAAAAATTTCAATGAAGATGCATTCTTGGCTGACGTTTCTGTTATATGTTGGGAGCAATTGGCTACTGTTTCAGACGATATTAATGAAATTGTCAACAATTGGTCACATTTGTTCTCCCTGACCATTAATAAACATGCACCGATAACTGAAATGCGTGTTTCGGAGAAATATTGCACCTGGATAAACAAGGACCTGAAAGAACTAATGCGCACTAGAGACAGGCTAAAAAAAGCTGCATCCAAACGGAAATCCAACATTCTTATGGATTCCTATAAGCAGGTTAGAAATAAAGTAAATTCTATGAACATCCAGCTTAAAAAACGATATTTCACCAACAAGATTTCTGAATGTAAAGGAAACATGAAGGATTCATGGAAGGCAGTTAATGAACTTCTCAATAAAAGATCTAAATCTAGTAACATTGACTGCCTGAAAGAATCTGGCATTGAAACATTCCTTAAGAAAGACATTTCAGAAACAATGAACGATTTCTTTTGCACTATAGGCAAAGAGCTTGCAGATAAAATTGATCCTGTCCCTAATCCCCTTCTAACTGGTGACTACGAGATCAACAAAGACAAGACTACATTTAATTTTAAGTCTGTAGAAATTAGCGAAATCCGAGCTGCACTAGCCAAAATCAAAAATTCAAAGGGCTCCGGGGTTGATGATATCTCTAGCTACTTTTTGAAACTTGCCTTACCTTTGATTGAAAACTCACTGGCGTTTTTGTTTAACACATCCATTCAAACAAGCCAGTTTCCAAACGTATGGAAAGTAGCTAGAGTTACCCCAATTTTCAAAGGTGGTGAAAAGACTGATAAATCGAACTATCGTCCAATATCAGTCCTACCTGTCATATCAAGGCTCTTTGAGAAACTTATTTTCGATCAACTGTATCAATACTTGAATGAGAAGGATCTTATCTCTCATAATCAATCCGGATTTAGGCGTCTCCATTCAACACTAACCTGTCTCCTTAAAAATACGGATGATTGGTACAGTGGGATGGACCTTGGTCAGCTTGTGGGACTAGTGTTCATTGATCTAAAAAAAGCATTTGATACTGTTGACCATACCATTTTATGTGAAAAACTAAAACTTTATGGTGTACAACAGAGTGAGCTTTCTTGGTTTCAGTCTTACCTATCAAATCGTAAACAATTTTGTAGGGTGAATGGCGTTTCGTCTGAACTTGGGGATATACAAGTTGGTGTGCCACAAGGCTCATATCTTGGCCCTCTACTTTTTCTCATCTATATCAATGATCTCCCACAGGCAGTCCAAGGTTCAAATGTATCCATGTATGCTGACGACACCAGTTTGTGCCACCGGGCATTAAATATCACTCAGCTTAACGAGGCTATAAACAATGATCTCAAGCAATTGGATGCATGGCTCCAAGGCAATAAACTTTCATTAAATGTGGGAAAAACCCAATCAATGCTTATAACAAGCAAACAAAAATGGCACATTCTTAAAAGTTCAAATCAAAATTTGGAATTGAATATCCGTGAGAATGAGCTTGATGTTGTCCATAATACGAAATACCTTGGCATACAAATTGATTCTTCTCTAGATTGGAAAGAACAGATTAAGGCTACCTCTGCGAAGGCTTCTAGGGCAATTGGCTTTTTAAAGTATGCCAAGAAGTATCTGCCGAAGAAAACTCTTAAAACATTATACATAAGTATAGTAGAGCCTCATTTCCGATACTGTTGCTCTGTTTGGGATTGTTGCGGTATTTCTGGCATCAACCAGCTGCAGAAGCTACAAAACCGAGCTGCTAGGATAATAACCGACAGCAGCTTTGATGCCCCAAGCAGACCACTTATCGAAGAGCTGGGCTGGAAGACTATTGAACAACTCATTGACATTGAGTCACAAACCATGGTCTTCAAATCACTCAATGAGCTGGCTCCACAGTACATGCAAAATCTTTTCAAAAGGAATTCAAAATGCATCACTCGTTGCCTCAGAAACACTAGCACTGACTTGAGGCTCCCAATGAAAACAACTGCAAATGGGCAAAAAAGTTTTTCGTTTAGAAGTTTCGTTTCAAAACTGTGGAATAGCCTATCAGCTGAGTCGAAAGAGGCATCCTCTCTTAAAAGCTTCAAAAAATCTGTTCAATGATGAAGGCAGGGGGTCCTCTGGTGCCGGCATTGGCTGTCCTTGGTTTGTGGGCTGACTTATCAGACTAGTGTCTAAGCCACCTGTTTGACTGCTGGTCTCTTTGGGTCGGTCTGTCCGCTGGGGATGCCTTGGTTAGTACCAGAGATCAGTCCCTTGCCGGGGCTTCGACTTTATTTAGCTTTTTACTTTTCCATTAATTTTGTTTTTATTGTAGTATTAATATTTTTATTGCTTTTATTGTAAACATTTCATCTTAGGGTAATTAATTCGATTTTAGAAACTGTAAATTAGGTATCTGAACGTTTTTAAGTTTTTATCTCTTAAAGTATGTTAAGTTTAGTTTAGTATAATTACTTTTGTAATTAGTTTTTAAGTGGAAGGCCCTTCAAAAATCAGCTTTGCTGACAGGGCGACCCTCCTTAAACAATTCAAATAATAATAAAATAAAACAAATAATAACGTTTTAGAGCAAACGGAATCGTTTTATGCCATGCGAAGGCGTACTTTATAAGAAATGAAGGTAAACACTTATTGCAGGGCAAAATTTTCACTTAGTTTCATGGGGAACTATAAAAGATCCTCGGTGTAATATGTTCTAGGCTGTTCCCAAGGACAGAACTGTTGTAATACGTTTATTTACAACGTTTTAGAGCAAACGGAATTGTTTTAATCCATGCGAAAGGCGTACTTTATAAGAAATTGAGGTGAACACTTATGGCGGGGCTAAGTTCTCACTATATCTTATGGGGAACTATAAGAAACCCTCGGTGTAATAAGTTCTAGGCTGTTCCCATGGACAAAACTATTGTAATAAGTTTGTTTACAACGTTTTAGAGCAAACGGAATTATTTTATTCCGTGCGAAAGGCGTACTTTATGAGAAATTGAGGTGAACTCTTATTGCAGGGCTAAGCTTTCACTAAATTTCATGGGGAACTATAAGAAACCCTCGTTGTAATAAGTTCTAGGCTATTCCCATGGACAGAACTGTTGTAACAAGTTTGTTTACAACGTTTTAGAGCAAACGGAATTGTTTTATTCCGTGCGAAAGGCGTACTTTATAAGAAATTGAGGTGAACTCTTATTGCGGGGCTAAGTTTTTACTTAGTTTCATGGGGAACTATACAAAACCCTCGGTGTAATATGTTCTAAGCTGTTCCAATGCACAGAACTGTTATTATACGTTTGTTTACAACGTTTTAGAGCAAACGGAATTGTTTTAATCAATGCGAAAGGCGTACTTTATGAGAAATTGAGGTGAACACTTATTCCGGGACTAAGTTCTCACTAAGTCTCATCGGGAACTATAAGAAACCCTCGGTGTAATAAGTTCTAGGCTGTTCCCATGGACAGAACTGTTGTAATACGTTTGTTTACAACGTTTTAGAGCAAACAGAATCGTTTTATTCCATGCGAAAGGCATACTTTATAAGGAATTGAGTTGAACTCTTATTGCGGGGCTAAGTTTTCACTAAGTTTCATGAGGAACTATAAGAAATACTCGGTGTAATAAGTTCTAGGCTGTTCCCATTGACAGAACTGTTGTAATACGTTTGTTTATAACGTTTCAGAGCAAACGGAATCGTTTTATTCCGTGCAAAAGGCGTACTTTATAAGAAATTGAGGTGAACTCTTCTAGCAGGGCTAAGTTCTCACAAAGTTTCATGGGGAACTATAAGAAACCCTCAATGTAATAAGTTCTACGCTGTTCCCATGGACAGCACCGTTGTAATACGTTTGTTTACAACGTTTTAGAGCAAACAGAATCGTTTTATTCCATGCAAAAGGCGTACTTTATAAGAAATTGAGGTGAACACTTATTCCAGGACTAAGTTCTCACTAAGTCTCATCGGGAACTATAAGAAACCCTCGGTGTAATAAGTTCTAGGCTGTTCCCATGGACAGAACTGTTGTAATAAGTTTGTTTACAACGTTTTAGAGCAAACAGAATCGTTTTATTCCATGCGAAAGGCATACTTTATAAGGAATTGAGTTGAACTCTTATTGCGGGGCTAAGTTTTCACTAAGTTTCATGAGGAACAATAAGAAGTCCTCGGTGTAATAAGTTCTAGGCTGTTCCCATGGACAGAACTGTTGTAATACGTTTGTTTATAACGTTTCAGAGCAAACGGAATCGTTTTATTCCATGCGAAAGGCGTACTTTATAAGAAATTGAGGTGAACACTTATTCCGGGACTAAGTTCTCACTAAATCTTATCGGGAACTATAAGAAACCCTCGGTGTAATAAATTCTAGGCTGTTCCCATGGACAGAACTGTTGTAATAAGTTTGTTTACAACGTTTTAGAGCAAACAGAATCGTTTTATTCCGTGCAAAAGGCGTACTTTATAAGAAATTGAGGTGAACTCTTCTAGCAGGGCTAAGTTCTCACAAAGTTTCATGGGGAACTATAAGAAACCCTCAATGTAATAAGTTCTACGCTGTTCCCATGGACAGCACCGTTGTAATACGTTTGTTTACAACGTTTTAGAGCAAACAGAATCGTTTTATTCCATGCAAAAGGCGTACTTTATAAGAAATTGAGGTGAACACTTATTCCAGGACTAAGTTCTCACTAAGTCTCATCGGGAACTATAAGAAACCCTCGGTGTAATAAGTTCTAGGCTGTTCCCATGGACAGAACTGTTGTAATAAGTTTGTTTACAACGTTTTAGAGCAAACAGAATCGTTTTATTCCATGCGAAAGGCATACTTTATAAGGAATTGAGTTGAACTCTTATTGCGGGGCTAAGTTTTCACTAAGTTTCATGAGGAACTATAAGAAGTCCTCGGTGTAATAAGTTCTAGGCTGTTCCCATGGACAGAACTGTTGTAATACGTTTGTTTATAACGTTTCAGAGCAAACGGAATCGTTTTATTCCATGCGAAAGGCGTACTTTATAAGAAATTGAGGTGAACACTTATTCCGGGACTAAGTTCTCACTAAATCTTATCGGGAACTATAAGAAACCCTCGGTGTAATAAATTCTAGGCTGTTCCCATGGACAGAACTGTTGTAATAAGTTTGTTTACAACGTTTTAGAGCAAACAGAATCGTTTTATTCCATGCGAAAGGCATCCTTTATAAGGAATTGAGTTGAACTCTTATTGCGGGGCTAAGTTTTCACTAAGTTTCATGAGGAACTATAAGAAACCCTCGGTGTAATAAGTTCTAGGCTGTTCCCATGGACAGAACTGTTGTAATAAGTTTGTTTACAACGTTTTAGAGCAAACAGAATCGTTTTATTCCATGCGAAAGGCATACTTTATAAGGAATTGAGTTGAACTTTTATTGTGGGGCTAAGTTTTCACTAAGTTTCATGAGGAACTATAAGAAATCCTCGGTGTAATAAGTTCTAGGCTGTTCCCATGGACAGAACTGTTGTAATAAGTATGTTTACAACGTTTTAGAGCAAACGGAATCGTTTTATGCCATGCGAAAGGTGTACTTTATAAGAAATGAAGGTAAACTCTTATTGCCGCGCTAAATTCTCACTAGATCTCTTAGGGAACTATAAGAAACCCTCGTTGTAATAAGTTGTAGGCTGTTCCAATGGACAGAACTGTTGTAATAAGTTTGTTTACAACGTTTTAGAGAAAACGGAATCATTTTATTCCATGCAAAAGGCGTACTTTATAAGAAATTGAGTTGAACTCTTATTGCGGGGCTAAGTTTTCACTAAGTTTCATGAGGAACTATAGGAAACCCTCGATGTAATAAGTTCTAGGCTGTTCCCATGGACAGAACTGTTATAATACGTTTGTTTATAACGTTTCAGAGCAAACAAAATCGTTTTATTCCATGCAAAAGTCGTACTTTATAACAAACTGAGGTGAAATCTTATTGCGGGGCTAAGTTTATATAAAGTTTCATGGGAAACTATAAAAAACCCTCGGTGTAATATCTTATAGGCTGTTCCTATGGACAGAACTGTTATAATACGTTTATTTACAACGTTTTAGAGCAAACCGAATTTTTTTTTTCCATGCGAATGGCGAACTTTATAAGAAATTGAAGGGAACTTTTATTGCGGGGCTAAGTTTTCACTTAGTTTCATGGAAAACTATAAAAACCCCTCGGTGTAATATGTTCTAGGCTGTTCCCATGGACAGAACTGTTGCAATACGTTTGTTTACAATGTTTTGGAGCAAACGGAATCGTTTTATTCCGTGCGACAAGCGTACTTTATAAGAAATTGGGGTGAACTCTTATGGCGGGGCTAAGTTTTCTCTAAGTTTCATGGGGAACTATAAGAAAACCTCGAAGTAATAAGTTCTAGGCTATTCCCATGGACAGAACTGTTGTAATACGTTTGTTCACAACGTTTTAGAGCAAACGGAATCGTTTTATGCCATGCGAAAGGTGTACTTTACAAGAAATGAAGGTAAACTCTTATTGCCGGGCTAAGTTTTCACCAAGTTTCATGGGGAACTATAAGAAACCATCGAAGTAATAAGTTCTAAGCTGTTCCCATGGACAGAACTGTTGTAATACGTAGTTTACAACGTTTTAGAGCAAACGGAATCGTTTTATTCCATGGGAAATGCGTACTTTATAAGAAATTGAGGTGAACTATTATTGCGGGGCTAAGTTCTCACTAAGTTTCATGGGGAACTATAAGAAACCATCGAAGTAGTAAGTTCTAAGCTGTTCTCATGAACAGAACTGTTGTAATACGTAAGTTTACAACGTTTTAGAGCAAACGGAATCGTTTTATTCCATGGGAAATGCGTACTTTATAAGAAATTGAGGTGAACTATTATTGCAGGGCTAAGTTTTCACCAAGTTTCATGGGGAACTATAAGAAACCATCGAAGTAATAAGTTCTAAGCTGTTCCCATGGACAGAACTGTTGTAATACGTAGTTTACAACGTTTTAGAGCAAACGGAATCGTTTTATTCCATGGGAAATGCGTACTTTATAAGAAATTGAGGTGAACTATTATTGCGGGGCTAAGTTCTCACTAAGTTTCATGGGGAACTATAAGAAACCATCGAAGTAAAAAGTTCTAAGCTGTTCCCATGGACAGAACTGTTCTAATACGTAGTTTACAACGTTTTTGACCAAACGGAATCGTTTTATTCCATGAAAAATGCGTACTTTATAAGAAATTGAGGTGAACTATTATTGCGGGGCTAAGTTTTCACTAATTTTCATCAGGAACTATAAAAAACCATCGAAGTAATAAGTTCTAAGCTGTTCCCATGGACAGAACTGTTGTAATAAGTTTGTTTACAACGTTTTAGAGCAAACGGAATTGTATTATTCTGTGTGGAAGGCGTACTTTATAAGAAATTTAGGTAAACTCTAATTGCAGGGCTAAGTTTTCACTTAGTTTCATTGGGAACTATAAGAAACCCTCGAAGTAATAAGCTCTACCCTGTTCCCATGGACAGAACTGTTGTAATACGTATGTTTACAACGTTTTAGAGTAAACAGAATCGTTTTAGTCAATAGGAAATGCATACTTTATAAGAAATTGAGGTGAACTATTATTGCGGGGCTAAGTATTCACTAAGTTTCATGAGGAACTATAAGAAACCCTCGGTGTAATAAGTTCTAGGCTGTTCCCATGGACAGAACTGTTGTAATAAGTTTGTTTACAACGTTTTAGAGCAAACGGAATCGTTTTATTCCGTGCAAAAGGCGTACTTTATAAGAAATTGAGGTGAACTCTTATTGCGGGGCTAAGTTTTTATTAAGTTTCATGGGAAACTATAAAAAACCCTCGGTGTAATATCTTATAGGCTGTTCCCATGGACAGAACTGTTATAATACGTTTATTTACAACGTTTTAGAGCAAACAGAATTTTTTTTTTCCATGCGAATGGCGAACTTTATAAGAAATTGAAGGGAACTCATATTGCGGGGCTAAGTTTTCACTTAGTTTCATGGAAAACTATAAAAAACCCTCGGTGTAATATGTTCTAGGCTGTTCCCATGGACAGAACTGTTGCAATACGTTTGTTTACAACGTTTTGGAGCAAACGGAATCGTTTTATTCCATGCAAAAGTCGTACTTTATAAGAAATGAAGGTAAACTCTTATTGCCGGGCTAAGTTCTCACTAGATCTCATAGGGAACTATAAGAAACCCTCGTTGTAATAAGTTGTAGGCTATTCCCACGGACAGTACTGTTGTAATAAGTTTGTTTACAACGTTTTAGAGCAAACGGAATTGTATTATTCTGTGTGAAAGGCGTACTTTATAAGAAATTTAGGTAAACTCTAATTGCAGGGCTAAGTTTTCACTTAGTTTCATTGGGAACTATAAGAAACCCTCGAAGTAATAAGTTGTACCCTGTTCCCATGGACAGAACTGTTGTAATACGTATGTTTACAACGTTTTAGAGTAAACAGAATCGTTTTAGTCAATAGGAAATGCATACTTTATAAGAAATTGAGGTGAACTATTATTGCGGGGCTAAGTTTTCACTAAGTTTCATGAGGAACTATAAGAAACCCTCGGTGTAATAAGTTCTAGGCTGTTCCCATGGACAGAACTGTTGTAATAAGTTTGTTTACAACGTTTTAGAGCAAACGGAATCGTTTTATTCCGTGCAAAAGGCGTACTTTATAAGAAATTGAGGTGAACCCTTCTAGCAGGGCTAAGTTTTCACTAAGTTTCATGAGGAACTATAAGAAACCCTTGGTGTAATAAGTTCTAGGCTGTTCTCATGGACAGAACTGTTGTAATACGTTTGTTTACAACGTTTTTGAGCAAACGGAATCGTTTTATTCCATGCGAAAGGCATACTTTATAAGAAATTGAGTTGAACTCTTATTGCGGGGCCAAGTTTTCACTAAGTTTCATTGGGAACTATAAGAAACCCTCGGTGTAATAAGTTCTAGGCTGTTCCCATGGACAGAACTGTTGTAATACGTTTGTTTATAACGTTTTAGAGCAAACGGAATCGTTTTATTCCATGCGAAAGGCGTACTTTATAAGAAACTGAGGTGAAATCTTATTGCGGGGCTAAGTTTTTATTAAGTTTCATGGGAAACTATAAAAAACCCTCGGTGTTATATCTTATAGGCTGTTCCCATGGACAGAACTGTTGTAATACGTTTATTTAAAACGTTTTAGAGCAAATAGAATGGTTTTTTTTTCATGCGAATGGCGTACTTTATAGGAAATTAAGGTGAACTCTTATGGTGGGGCTAAGTTTTATTTTATTTATTAGAAACCCTCGGTGTAAAAAGTTCTGGGCTGTTCCCATGGACAGAACTGTTGTTATACGTTTGTTTACAACGTTTTGGAGCAAACGGAATCGTTTTATTCCGTGCGACAAGCGTACTTTATAAGAAATCGGGGTGAACTCTTATGGTGGGGCTAAGTTTTCTCTAAGTGTCATGGGGAACTATAAGAAAACCTCGAAGTAATAAGTTCTAGGCTATTCCCATGGACAGAAGTGTTGTTATAGGTTTGTTTACAACGTTTTAGAGCAAACGGAGTCGTTTTATTCCATGCGAAAGGCGTACTTTATGAGAAATTGAGGTAAACTCTAATAACGGGGCTAAGTTTTCACTAAGTTTCATTGGGAACTATAAGAAACCCTCGTTGTAATAAGTTGTAGGCTATTCCCACGGACAGTACTGTTGTAATAAGTTTGTTTACAACGTTTTAGAGCAAACGGAATTGTATTATTCTGTGTGAAAGGCGTACTTTATAAGAAATTTAGGTAAACTCTAATTGCAGGGCTAAGTTTTCACTTAGTTTCATTGGGAACTATAAGAAACCCTCAAAGTAATAAGTTCTACCCTGTTCCCATGGACAGAACTGTTGTAATACGTATGTTTACAACGTTTTAGAGTAAACAGAATCGTTTTAATCAATAGGAAATGCATACTTTATAAGAAATTGAGGTGAACTATTATTGCGGGGCTAAGTTTTCACTAAGTTTCATGAGGAACTATAAGAAACCCTCGGTGTAATAAGTTCTAGGCTGTTCCCATGGACAGAACTGTTGTAATAAGTTTGTTTACAACGTTTTAGAGCAAACGGAAACGTTTTATTCCGTGCAAAAGGCGTACTTTATAAGAAATTGAGGTGAACCCTTCTAGCAGGGCTAAGTTTTCACTAAGTTCATGAGGAACTATAAGAAACCCTTGGTGTAATAAGTTCTAGGCTGTTCTCATGGACAGAACTGTTGTAATACGTTTGTTTACAACGTTTTAGAGCAAACGGAATCGTTTTACTCTATGCGAAAGGCATACTTTATAAGAAATTGAGTTGAACTCTTATTGCGGGGCCAAGTTTTCACTAAGTTTCATTGGGAACTATAAGAAACCCTCGGTGTAATAAGTTCTAGGCTGTTCCCATGGACAGAACTGTTGTAATACGTTTGTTTATAACGTTTTAGAGCAAACGGAATCGTTTTATTCCATGCGAAAGGCGTACTTTATAAGAAACTGAGGTGAAATCTTATTGCGGGGCTAAGTTTTTATTAAGTTTCATGGGAAACTATAAAAAACCCTCGGTGTAATATCTTATAGGCTGTTCCCATGGACAGAACTGTTGTAATACGTTTATTTAAAACGTTTTAGAGCAAATAGAATGGTTTTTTTTTCATGCGAATGGCGTACTTTATAGGAAATTAAGGTGAACTCTTATGGTGGGGCTAAGTTTTATTTTATTTATTAGAAACCCTCGGTGTAAAAAGTTCTGGGCTGTTCCCATGGACAGAACTGTTGTAATACGTTTGTTTACAACGTTTTGGAGCAAACGGAATCGTTTTATTCCGTGCGACAAGCGTACTTTATAAGAAATCGGGGTGAACTCTTATGGTGGGGCTAAGTTTTCTCTAAGTGTCATGGGGAACTATAAGAAAACCTCGAAGTAATAAGTTCTAGGCTATTCCCATGGACAGAAGTGTTGTTATAGGTTTGTTTACAACGTTTTAGAGCAAACGGAGTCGTTTTATTCCATGCGAAAGGCGTACTTTATGAGAAATTGAGGTAAACTCTAATTACGGGGCTAAGTTTTCACTAAGTTTCATTGGGAACTATAAGAAACCCTCGTTGTAATAAGTTGTAGGCTATTCCCACGGACAGTACTGTTGTAATAAGTTTGTTTACAACGTTTTAGAGCAAACGGAATTGTATTATTCTGTGTGAAAGGCGTACTTTATAAGAAATTTAGGTAAACACTAATTGCAGGGCTAAGTTTTCACTTAGTTTCATTGGGAACTATAAGAAACCCTCAAAGTAATAAGTTCTACCCTGTTCCCATGGACAGAACTGTTGTAATACGTATGTTTACAACGTTTTAGAGTAAACAGAATCGTTTTAGTCAATAGGAAATGCATACTTTATAAGAAATTGAGTTGAACTATTATTGCGGGGCTAAGTTTTCACTAAGTTTCATGAGGAACTATAAGAAACCCTCGGTGTAATAAGTTCTAGGCTGTTCCCATGGACAGAACTGTTGTAATACGTTTGTTTATAACGTTTTAGAGCAAACGGAATCGTTTTATTCCATGCGAAAGGCGTACTTTATAAGAAACTGAGGTGAAATCTTATTGCGGGGCTAAGTTTTTATTAAGTTTCATGGGAAACTATAAAAAACCCTCGGTGTAATATCTTATAGGCTGTTCCCATGGACAGAACTGTTGTAATACGTTTATTTAAAACGTTTTAGAGCAAATAGAATGGTTTTTTTTTCATGCGAATGGCGTACTTTATAGGAAATTAAGGTGAACTCTTATGGTGGGGCTAAGTTTTATTTTATTTATTAGAAACCCTCGGTGTAAAAAGTTCTGGGCTGTTCCCATGGACAGAACTGTTGTAATACGTTTGTTTACAACGTTTTAGAGCAAACGGAGTCGTTTTATTCCATGCGAAAGGCGTACTTTATGAGAAATTGAGGTAAACTCTAATTACGGGGCTAAGTTTTCACTAAGTTTCATTGGGAACTATAAGAAACCCTCGTTGTAATAAGTTGTAGGCTATTCCCACGGACAGTACTGTTGTAATAAGTTTGTTTACAACGTTTTAGAGCAAACGGAATTGTATTATTCTGTGTGAAAGGCGTACTTTATAAGAAATTTAGGTAAACACTAATTGCAGGGCTAAGTTTTCACTTAGTTTCATTGGGAACTATAAGAAACCCTCAAAGTAATAAGTTCTACCCTGTTCCCATGGACAGAACTGTTGTAATACGTATGTTTACAACGTTTTAGAGTAAACAGAATCGTTTTAGTCAATAGGAAATGCATACTTTATAAGAAATTGAGGTGAACTATTATTGCGGGGCTAAGTTTTCACTAAGTTTCATGAGGAACTATAAGAAACCCTCGGTGTAATAAGTTCTAGGCTGTTCCCATGGACAGAACTGTTGTAATAAGTTTGTTTACAACGTTTTAGAGCAAACGGAATTGTATTATTCTGTGTGAAAGGCGTACTTTATAAGAAATTTAGGTAAACACTAATTGCAGGGCTAAGTTTTCACTTAGTTTCATTGGGAACTATAAGAAACCCTCAAAGTAATAAGTTCTAGGCTGTTCTCATGGACAGAACTGTTGTAATACGTTTGTTTACAACGTTTTAGAGCAAACGGAATCGTTTTATTCCATGCGAAAGGCATACTTTATAAGAAATTGAGTTGAACTCTTATTGCGGGGCCAAGTTTTCACTAAGTTTCATTGGGAACTATAAGAAACCCTCGGTGTAATAAGTTCTAGGCTGTTCCCATGGACAGAACTGTTGTAATACGTTTGTTTATAACGTTTTAGAGCAAACGGAATCGTTTTATTCCATGCGAAAGGCGTACTTTATAAGAAACTGAGGTGAAATCTTATTGCGGGGCTAAGTTTTTATTAAGTTTCATGGGAAACTATAAAAAACCCTCGGTGTAATATCTTATAGGCTGTTCCCATGGACAGAACTGTTGTAATACGTTTATTTAAAACGTTTTAGAGCAAATAGAATGGTTTTTTTTTCATGCGAATGGCGTACTTTATAGGAAATTAAGGTGAACTCTTATGGTGGGGCTAAGTTTTATTTTATTTATTAGAAACCCTCGGTGTAAAAAGTTCTGGGCTGTTCCCATGGACAGAACTGTTGTAATACGTTTGTTTACAACGTTTTGGAGCAAACGGAATCGTTTTATTCCGTGCGACAAGCGTACTTTATAAGAAATCGGGGTGAACTCTTATGGTGGGGCTAAGTTTTCTCTAAGTGTCATGGGGAACTATAAGAAAACCTCGAAGTAATAAGTTCTAGGCTATTCCCATGGACAGAAGTGTTGTTATAGGTTTGTTTACAACGTTTTAGAGCAAACGGAGTCGTTTTATTCCATGCGAAAGGCGTACTTTATGAGAAATTGAGGTAAACTCTAATTACGAGGCTAAGTTTTCACTAAGTTTCATTGGGAACTATAAGAAACCCTCGTTGTAATAAGTTGTAGGCTATTCCCACGGACAGTACTGTTGTAATAAGTTTGTTTACAACGTTTTAGAGCAAACGGAATTGTATTATTCTGTGTGAAAGGCGTACTTTATAAGAAATTTAGGTAAACTCTAATTGCAGGGCTAAGTTTTCACTTAGTTTCATTGGGAACTATAAGAAACATTCGAAGTAATAAGTTCTACCCTGTCCCCATGGACAGAACTGTTGTAATACGTATGTTTACAACGTTTTATAGTAAACAGAATCGTTTAAGTCAATAGGAAATGCATACTTTATAAGAAATTGAGGTGAACTATTATTGCGGGGCTAAGTTTTCACTAAGTTTCTTGAGGAACTATAAGAAACCCTCGGTGTAATAAGTTCTAGGCTGTTCCCATGGACAGAACTGTTGTAATAAGTTTGTTTACAACGTTTTAGAGCAAACGGAATCGTTTTATTCCGTGCAAAAGGCGTACTTTATAAGAAATTGAGGTGAACCCTTCTAGCAGGGCTAAGTTTTCACTAAGTTTCATGAGGAACTATAAAAAACCCTTGGTGTAATAAGTTCTAGGCTGTTCTCATGGACAGAACTGTTGTAATACGTTTGTTTACAACGTTTTAGAGCAAATGGAATCGTTTTATTCCATGCGAAAGGCATACTTTATAAGAGTTGAACTCTTATTGCGGGGCCAAGTTTTCACTAAGTTTCATTGGGAACTATAAGAAACCCTCGGTGTAATAAGTTCTAGGCTGTTCCCATGGACAGAACTGTTGTAATACGTTTGTTTATAACGTTTTAGAGCATCGGAATCGTTTTATTCCATGCGAAAGGCGTACTTTATAAGAAACTGAGGTGAAATCTTATTGCGGGGCTAAGTTTTTATTAAGTTTCATGGGAAACTATAAAAAACCCTCGGTGTAATATCTTATAGGCTGTTCCCATGGACAGAACTGTTGTGATACGTTTATTTAAAACGTTTTAGAGCAAATAGAATGGTTTTTTTTTCATGCGAATGGCGAACTTTATAAGAAATCGAGGGGAACTCTTATTGCGGGGCTAAGTTTTCACTTAGTTTCTTGGAAAACTATAAAAAACCCTCGGTGTAATATGTTCTGGGCTGTTCCCATGGACAGAACTGTTGTAATACGTTTGTTTACAACGTTTTGGAGCAAACGGAATCGTTTTATTCCGTGCGACAAGCGTACTTTATAAGAAATCGGGGTGAACTCTTATGGTTGGGCTAAGTTTTCTCTAAGTTTCATGGGGAACTATAAGAAAACCTCCGTGTAATAAGTTCTAGGCTGTTCCCATGGACAGAACTGTTGTAATACATTTGTTTACAACGTTTTAGAGCAAACGGAATCGTTTTATTCCATGCAAAAGGCGTATTTTGTAAGAAATTGAGGTAAATTCTTATTGTGGGGCTAAGTTTTCACTAAGTTTCATGGGGAACTATAAGAAACCCTAGGTGTAATAAGTTCTAGGCTGTTCCTATTGACAGAACTGTTGTAATACGTTTGTTTATAACGTTTTAGAGCAAATGGAATCGTTTTATTCCATGCGAAAGGCATACTTTATAAGAGTTGAACTCTTATTGCGGGGCCAAGTTTTCACTAAGTTTCATTGGGAACTATAAGAAACCCTCGGTGTAATAAGTTCTAGGCTGTTCCCATGGACAGAACTGTTGTAATACGTTTGTTTATAACGTTTTAGAGCATCGGAATCGTTTTATTCCATGCGAAAGGCGTACTTTATAAGAAACTGAGGTGAAATCTTATTGCGGGGCTAAGTTTTTATTAAGTTTCATGGGAAACTATAAAAAACCCTCGGTGTAATATCTTATAGGCTGTTCCCATGGACAGAACTGTTGTGATACGTTTATTTAAAACGTTTTAGAGCAAATAGAATGGTTTTTTTTTCATGCGAATGGCGAACTTTATAAGAAATCGAGGGGAACTCTTATTGCGGGGCTAAGTTTTCACTTAGTTTCTTGGAAAACTATAAAAAACCCTCGGTGTAATATGTTCTGGGCTGTTCCCATGGACAGAACTGTTGTAATACGTTTGTTTACAACGTTTTGGAGCAAACGGAATCGTTTTATTCCGTGCGACAAGCGTACTTTATAAGAAATCGGGGTGAACTCTTATGGTTGGGCTAAGTTTTCTCTAAGTTTCATGGGGAACTATAAGAAAACCTCCGTGTAATAAGTTCTAGGCTGTTCCCATGGACAGAACTGTTGTAATACATTTGTTTACAACGTTTTAGAGCAAACGGAATCGTTTTATTCCATGCAAAAGGCGTATTTTGTAAGAAATTGAGGTAAATTCTTATTGTGGGGCTAAGTTTTCACTAAGTTTCATGGGGAACTATAAGAAACCCTAGGTGTAATAAGTTCTAGGCTGTTCCTATTGACAGAACTGTTGTAATACGTTTGTTTACAACGTTTTAGAGCAAACGGAATCGTTTGGTCCATGCAAAAGGCGTACTTAATAAGAAATTGAGGTGAACTCTTATTGCAGAGCTAAGTTTTCACTAAATCTCATGGGGAACTATAAGAAACCTTCGGTGTAATAAGTTCTAGGCTGTTCCCATGGACAGAAGTGTTGTTATAGGTTTGTTTACAACGTTTTAGAGCAAACGGAGTCGTTTTATTCCATGCGAAAGGCGTACTTTATGAGAAATTGAGGTAAACTCTAATTACGGGGCTAAGTTTTCACTAAGTTTCATTGGGAACTATAAGAAACCCTCGGTGTAATAAGTTCTAGGTTGTTCCTATTGACAGAACTATTGTAATACGTTTGTTAACAACGTTTTAGAGCAAACGGAATCGTTTTCTCCATGCGAAAGGCGTACTTTATAGGAAATTAAGGTGAACTCTTATGGTGGGGCTAAGTTTTCACTAGGTTTCATGGGAAACTATTAGAAACCCTCGGTGTAAAAAGTTCTATGCAGTTCCCATAGACAGAACTGTTGTAATACGTATGTTTACAATGTTTTATAGCAAACGTAATAGTTTTATTCCATGCAAAAGGCGTATTTTATAAGAAATTGAGGTGAACTCTTATTGCGCCGCTAAGTTTCCTTAAGTTTCATGGGAAACTATAAGAAACCCTCGGTAAAATAATTTTCAGGCTGTTCCCATAGACAGAGCTGTTATTATACGTTTGTTTACAACGTTTTAGAGCAAACGGAATCGTTTCATTCCATGCAAAAGGAGTACTTTATAAGAAATTGAGGTGAACTCTTATTGTGGGGCTAAGTTTTCACTAAGTTTCATTGGGAATTATAAGAAACCCTCGGTGTAATAACTTCTAGGCTGTTCCTATTGACAGAACTGTTGTAATACGTTTGTTTACAACGCTTTAGAGCAAACCGAATCGTTTTGTCCATGCGAAAGGCGTACTTAATTAGAAATTGAGGTGAACTCTTATTGCAGAGCTATGTTTTCACTAAATCTCATGGGGAACTATAAGAAACCATCGGTGTAATAAGTTCTAGGCTGTTCCCATGGACAGAAGGGTTGTTATAGGTTTGTCTACAACGTTTTAGAGCAAACGGAATCGTTTTATTCCATGCAAAAGGAGTACTTTATAAGAAATTCAGGTGAACTCTTATTGCAGGGCTAAGTTTTCACAAAGTTTCATTGGGAACTATAAGAAACCCTGGGTGTAATAAGTTTTAGACTGTTCCTATTGACAGAACTGTTGTAATACGTTGGTTTACAACGTTTTTGAGCAAACCGAATCCATTTGTCCATGCAGAAGGCGTACTTAATAAGAAATTAAGGTGAACTCTTATTGCAGAGCTAAGTTTTGCCTAAGTTTCATGGGGAACTATAAGAAACCCTCGGTGTAAAAAGTTCTACGCTGTTCCCATGGACAGAACTGTTGTAATACGTTTGTTTACAACGTTTTAGAGAAAGCGGAATCGTTTTATTCCATGCAAAAGTAGTACTTTATAAGAAATTGACGTGAACTTTTATTGCGGGGCTAGGTTCTCACTAAGTTTCATTGGGAACTATAAAAAAACCCTCGGTGTAATATGTTCTAGGATGTTCCCATGGACAGAACTGTTGTAATACGTTTGTTTACAACGTTTTAGAGCAAACGGAATCTCTTTATTCCATGCGAAAGGCGTACTTTATAAGAAGTTGAGGTGAACTCTTATTGCAGAGCTAAGTTTTCACTAAGTTTCATGGGAAACTATAAGAAACCCTCGGTGTAATAAGTTCTAGGCTGTTCCCATGGACAGAACTGTTGAAATACGTATGTTTACAACGTTTTAGAGCAAACGGAATAGTTTTATTCCATGCAAAAGGCGTATTTTACAAGAAATTGAGGTGAACTCTTATTGCAGGGCTAAGTTTCCTTAAAGTACCTCTTCACCTTTTCTTTTTCTTTGCGTAATGTGATAGAGCTCGATGCGCTGATTCTGAAGCAAAAAAACTTTTTACGATCAGAGTTGTGGTTGCTGAGTTATGATCTCTCAAAGTCGTGAGATTCGGGGTTTTTCGTAAAAAACGTTGTTACATATAGGCGTCGGCCGAGGGCGGGGTGTGACGTCATAGTAGGAACCCAATTTTTTTTCCCATACTGAAGCCTTATAATAAAAAAATAGTTTAAAAATAGTAAAAATAGAGATATATGCATGAAAATTTGTTTACATGGACAGTTTGATGCGCGCAAGACGACAGGGTACTTTTCATTCTCAAATGTGCCCCCATTCTATTTTTAGAATAGGGTGCAATGCTGTATTGTTCTATATCTCTAAAGTTCTCAATGCAATTAACTTTGCTCAGCTTATCAACACAACAATGAAACTTGGTTTTTATACGCAATGCGATGCACAGAAAAAGATGAACTGTCACCCTTCTTCAAGCTGTGCCCCCTATTGCTATTTTTAGAATGGGGTACTAGTTCCCAGGTCCCTGAAGTAATGACTCTGTTACTATGCTTAGCAATGAGATAGAGCAATGAAACTTGGTATTTATACGCAAGACAATGCCCAGAAAAAGATGGACTCCCTGCCCTCTTCAAGCTGTGCCCCCTATTGCTATTTTTAGAATGGGGTACTAGTTCCCAGGTCCCTAAAGTAATGATTCTATAACTATGCTTAGCAATGAGATAGAGCGATGAAACTTGGTACTTATACGCAATGCAATGCGCAGAAAAAGATGAACTGTGAGCCTTCTTCAAGCCGTGCCCCCTATTGCTATTTTTAGAATGAGGTACTAGTTCCCAGGTCCCTGAAGTAATGACTCTGTAACTTTGCTTAGCAATGAGATACAGCAATGAAAATGGAATCTTTGCGCAACACAATGCCCAGAAAAAGATGAACTCTCTGCCCTCTTCAAGCTGTGCCCCCTATCGCTATTCTTAGAATGGGGTACTAGTTCCCAGGTCCCTGAAGTAATGACTTTGTAACTTTGCTTAGCAATGAGATACAGCAATGAAACTTGGTATCTATGCGCTACACAATGCCCAGAAAAAGATGAACTCTCTGCCCTCTTCAAGCTGTGCCCCTATTGCTATTTTTAGAATGGGGTACTACTAGTTTCCAGGTCCCTGAAGTAATGATATTGTAGCTTTGCTTAGCAATGAGATACAGCAATGAAACTTGGTATTCAGATGCAACGTCATTCGCAGAAAAAGATGAACTGCGAGCCTTCTTCAAGCTGTGCCCCCTATTGCTTTTTTTAGAATGGGGTACTAGTTCCCAGGTCCCTGAAGTAATGACTATAACTTTGCTTAGCAATGAGATACAGCAATGAAGCTTGGTATTCATAAGCAATAGGAAACAACTGAATAGTTAAAGATTGTCCAAGGAATAAATAATACTAAGTAAAAATAAAGTCCAGGAATACATTTATTACTGCAAAGAAATAATACATTTAATCTGAGTCAATTGCTGCTTCCTTGATATAACCAGTCCGTTTGCCTGCTTCAACTGGAAGTGCTATTCAAATTACTGTATATGCACAGGCAGATAGTGGGATTCTTTTATTCCTTCCCATATATCCATGCATCAGGCGGATGAATTCACAATAGGATACACTTTGTAGGAATCTATAATGATAGATTGATATTTGATAAACTAGTGCAGTGAATTTAAAATACATATTGCTTGCCCTAGAGAAAAAAAGGTAAAAGTTTATTTGGAAAATCAAAAAATGGTAACAAGTTAGCAAAAGATTCCTGAAACTTATAGAAGACAGGCCCGGCGCAGGGGCTCTTCAGAGTTGGTCCGGTTCAAGCTAAACCTCTTATGCCCGGGGCCATACCCCGTGAAAATTCCGAAAGCTACCGTAAAAATCTAATGTTCTAAAAACCAATATCATTTTTGACAAAAGGGATGTTTTGGCCAAAAAGTTGGTCGAGCCAACACTGCACCAACCGGACCGATTCTGCCAGGCCTGGAAGAGGCAGATGAACATAAATTTTATGGTTGGCACAAGCCTGAAGACAATTCTAAATTTGAAATTCAAGAATGTATGATAAGGGCAGTTAAATGATTATGTTAGGCTAGGGTGATGGTTGGTACTTACTGTCTTTCATGACGTTTTAAACAAAAAAAATATAGAAAGGTTGCAGAGAAGATAGGTGGTTCTAAAAAGTGCTTCTTAACTCCAGTTTGATTACTGAAGCTCCTTCAAAAGCTTCAAATTATAATTTGTATACCTGCCTTAGACTTTCTTATCTCTACCTACTTAGTTGATGAATTGTTTATTGATGAAGAAATTAATTATATCAGAAACAAAGAAAAAAGACTAGCCTATTAAGAGCCTTAGCCTACTTACCAAGACGCCACAGGCTCTATCTCCTCAAATCGCCTGTTCAATTCATTGTCTTTTTTTAACTCTTTCTCCACTTCCCTTTCGTAATTGACGATGGACTGCTCGTCTGCGATAAGGTCGAACTGATGTAGGCCATCATCATCGGCACTACTACTGCTTTCAACAGCGCTCTTGGTTGAATTATTTGCGCGAAGAAACTCTCTTCCTTCTTCCTACGCTTCTTCGGCATATTCTGAGTTGCTCGAATCCTAAAAGTTGTTTTCTTCAGAGGAAGACATCGCGAAAAAGATAGGCCTAGCAGTTGACAGACCTGATAATCCTCGAAAGAGAGTGAAAACATTGCGGGGCAGCGCCTGCGTGACAGTTGATCATGTGATTGTGGTCGGCATGCGCCTTACCACTATGACATCAGAGATTCGCTCGTTCCCAGACTGCTCGTGTAACACCACGATTGGGCACAAAACTGCCCCTAGCTCAACAAATACAACTCTCATTGCAAAAATTTTTTCATTCTCGAAATCAGCGCATTTAGATCTATCGAATGACGTGAAGTCAAAAAAAAGGTGAAGAGGCACTTTAAGTTTCATGGGAAACTATAAGAAACCCTCAGTAAAATAAGTTTCAGGCTGTTCCCATGGACAGAACTGTTATTATACGCTTGTTTACAACGTTTTAGAGCAGACGGAATCGTTTTATTCCATGCAAAAGGAATACTTTATAAGAAATTGAGGTGAACTCTTATTGCGGGGCTAAGTTTTCACTAAGTTTCATTGGGAACTATAAGAAACCCTCGGTGTAATAAGTTCTAGGCTGTTCCTATTGACAGAACTGTTGTAATACGTTTTTTTACAACGTTTTAGAGCAAACGGAATCGTTTTGTCCATGCGAAGGGCGTACTTAATTAGAAATTGAGGTGAACTCTTATTGCAGAGCTAAGTTTTCACTAAATCTCATGGGGAACTATAAGAAACCTTCGGTGTAATATGTTCTAGGCTGTTTCGATGGACAGAACTGTTGTAATACGTTTGTTTAAAACGTTTTAGAGCAAACGGAATCGTTTTATTCCATGCGAAAGGTGTACTTTATTAGAAATTTAGGTGAACTTCTATTGCGGGGCTAAGTTTTCACTAAGTTTCATGGGAAACTATAAAAAACCCTCAGTGTAGAAAGTTCTACGCTGTTCCCATGGACAGAACTGTTGTAATACGTTTGTTTACAACGTTTTAGAGCAAACAGAATAGTTTTATTCCATGCAAAAGGAGTACTTTATAAGAAATTGAGGTGAACTCTTATTGCGGGGCTAAGTTTTTACTAAGTTTCATGGGGAACTCTAAAAAAACCCTCGGTGTAATATGTTCTAGGCTGTTCCAATGGACAGAACTGTTGTAATACGTTTGTTTACAACGTTTTAGAGCAAACGGAATCGTTTTATTCCATGCGAAAGGAGTACTTTATTAGAAATTTAGGTGAACTTCTATTGCAGGGCTAAGTTTTCACTAAGTTTCATGGGAAACTATAAAAAACCCTCGGTGTAATATGTTCTAGGCTGTTCCCATGGACAGAACTGTTGTAATACGTTTGTTTACAACGTTTTAGAGCAAACGGAATCGTTTTATTCCATGCGAGAGGCGTACTTTATAAGAAATTGAGGTTAACTCTTATTGTGGCGCTAAGTTTTCACTAAGTTTCATGGGAAACTATAAGAAACCCTCGGTGTAATAAGTTCTAGGCTGTTCCCATGGACAGAACTGTTGTAATGCGTTTGTTTACAACTTTTTAGAGCAAACGGAATCATTTTATTCCATGCGAAAGGCGTACTTTATAAGAAATGGAGGTGAACACTTATTGCGGGGCTTAGTTTCCTTAAGTTTCATGGGGAACTATAACAAACCCTTTGTGTAATAAGTTTCAGGCTGTTCCAATAGACAGAACTGTTATTATACGTTTGTTTACAACGTTTTAGAGCAAACGGAATCGTTTTTTTTCATGCGAAAGGAGTACTTTATAAGAAATTGAGGTGAAGTCTTATTGCGGGGCTAAGTTTTCACTAAGTTTCATGGGGAACTATAAAAAACCCTCGGTGTAATATGTTCTAGGCTGTTTCGATGGACAGAACTGTTGTAAAACGTTTGTTTACAACGTTTTAGAGCAAACGGAATCGTTTTTTTCCATGCGAAAGGTGTACTTTATAAGAAATTGAGGTAAACTCTTATTGTGGGGCTAAGTTTTCACTAAGTTTCATGGGAAACTATAAGAAACCCTCGGTTTAGAAAGTTCTACGCTGTTCCCATGGACTGAACTGTTGTAAAACGTTTGTTGAAAACGTTTTAGAGCAAACGGAATCGTTTTATTCAATGCGAAAGGTGAACTTTATAAGAAATGGAGGTGAAGTCTTATTGCGGGGCTTAGTTTCCTTAAGTTTCATGGGGAACTATAACAAACCCTTGGTGTAATAAGTTTCAGGCTGTTCCAATAGACAGAACTGTTATTATACGTTTGTTTACAACGTTTTAGAGCAAACGGAATCGTTTTATTCCATGCGAAAGGAGTACTTTATAAGAAATTGAGGTGAACTCTTATTGCGGGGCTAAGTTTTCACAAAGTTTCACGAGGAACTATAAAAAAACCTCGGTGTAATATGTTCTAGGCTGTTCCGATGGACAGAACTGTTTTAATACGTTTGTTTAAAACGTTTTAGAGCAAACGGAATCGTTTTATTCCATGCGAAAGGAATACTTTATAAGAAATTGAGGTGAACTTTATTGTTGGCCTAAGTTTTCACTAAGTTTCATGGGAAACTGTAAGAAACCCTCGGTGTAGAAAGTTATACGCTGTTCCCATGGACAGAACTGTTGTAATACGTTTGTTTAAAACATTTTAGAGCAAACAGAATCGTTTTATTCCATGGGAAAGGTGTACTTTTTAAGAAATTTAGGTGAACTCTTATTGCGGGGCTAAGTTTTCACTAAGTTTCTTGGGAAACTATAAAAAACCCTCAGTGTAATATTTTCTAGGCTGTTCCCATGGATAGAACTGTTGTAATTCGTTTATTTACAACGTTTTAGAGCAAACGGAATTGTTTTTCTCCATGCGAAAGGCGACTTTTGTAAGAAATTGAGGTAAACTCTTATTGCAGGGCTAAGTTTCCTTAAGTTTCATAGGAAACTATAAGAAACCCTCGGTAAAATAAGTTTCAGGCTGTTCCCATGGACATAACTGTTATTATACGTTTGTTAACAACGTTTTAGAGCAAACGGAAGCGTTTTATTCCATGCAAAAGGAGTACTCTATAAGAAATTGAGGTGAACTCTTATTGCGGGGCTAAGTTTTCCTTAAGTTTCATTTGAAACTATAAGAAACCCTAGGTGTAAGAAATTCTAGGCTGTTCCTATTGACAGAACTGTTGTAATACGTTTGTTTACAACGTTTTAGAGCAAACGGAATCGTTTTGTCCATGCAAAAGGCGTACTTAATAAGAAATGGAGGTGAACTTTTATTGCAGAGCTAAGTTTTCACTAAATCTCATGGGGAACTATAAGAAACCTTCGGTTTAATAAGTTCTAGATTGTTCCTATTGACAGAACTGTTGTAATACGTTTGTTTACAACGTTTTAGAGCAAACGGAATCGTTTTCTCCATGCAAAAGGCGTACTTTATAAGAAATTGAGGTGAACTCTTATTGCAGAAATAAGTTTTCATTAAGTTTCATGGGGAACTATAAGAAACCCTCGGTGTAAAAAGTTCTACGCTGTTCCCATGGACAGAACTGTTGGAATACGTTTGTTTACAACGTTTTAGAGCAAACGGAATCGTTTTATTTCATGCAAAAGAAGTACTTTATAAGAAATTGACGTGAACTTTTATTGCGGGGCTAGGTTTTCACTAAGTTTCATTGGGAACTATAAAAAAATCCTCGGTGTAATAAGTTCTAGGCTGTTCCCATGGACAGAACTGTTGTAATACGTATGTTTACAACGTTTTAGAGCAAACGGAATTGTTTTATTCCTTGCAAAAGGCGTATTTTATAAGAGATTGAGGTGAACTCTTATTGCGGGGCTAAGTTTCCTTAAGTTTCATGGGAAACTATAAGAAACCCTCGGTAAAATAAATTTCAGGCTCTTCCCATGGACAGAACTGTTATTATACGTTTGTTTACAACGTTTTAGAGGAAACGGAATCGTTTTATTCCATGCAAAAGGAGTGCTCTATAAGAAATTGAGGTGAACTCTTATTGCGGGGCTAACTTTTCACTAAGTTTCATTGGGAACTATAAGAAACCCTAGGTGTAATAAGTTCTAGGCTGTTCCTATTGAAAGAACTGTTGTAATACGTTTGTTTACAACGTTTTAGAGCAAACGGAATCGTTTTGTCCATGCGAAAGGCGTACTTAATAACAAATGGAGGTGAACTCTTATTGCAGAGCTACGTTTTCACTAAATCTCATGGGGAACTATAAGAAACCTTCGGTGTAATAAGTTCTAGACTGTTCCTATTGACAGAACTGTTGTAATACGTTTGTTTACAACGTTTTAGAGCAAACGGAATCGTTTTCTTCATGCAAAAGGCGTTCTTTATAAGAAATTGAGGTGAACTCTTATTGCAGAAATAAGTTTTTATTAAGTTTCATGGGGAACTATAAGAAACCCTCGGTGTAAAAAGTTCTACGCTGTTCCCATGGACAGAACTGTTCTAATACGTTTGTTTACAACGTTTTAGAGCAAACGGAATCGTTTTATTCCATGCAAAAGGAGTACTTTATAAGAAATTGACGTGAACTTTTATTGCAGGGCTAGGTTTTCACTAAGTTTCATCGGGAACTATAAAAAACCCTCGGTGTAATATGTTCTAGGCTGTTCCCATGGACAGAACTGTTGTAATACGTTTGTTTACAACGTTTTAGAGCAAACAAAATCGTTTTATTCCATGCAAAAGGGGTAATTTATAAGAAATTGAGGTGAACTCTTATTGTGGGGCTAAGTTTTCACTTTGTTTCATGGGGAACTATAAGAAACCCTCAGTGTAATAAGTTCTAGGCTGTTCCCATGGACAGAACTGTTGTAATACATTTGTTTACAACGTTTTAGAGCAAACGGAATCGTTTTATTCCATGCAAAAGGCGTACTTTATAAGAAATTGAGATGAACTCTTATTGTGGGGCTAAGTTTTCACTACGTTTCATGGGGAACTATAAGAAACCTTCGGTGTAATAAGTTCTAGGCTTTTCCCATGGACAGAACTGTTGTAATACGTATGTTTACAACGTTTTATAGCAAACGTAATAGTTTTATTCCATGCAAAAGGCGTATTTTATAAGAAATTGAGGTGAACTCCTATTGCGGGGCTAAGTTTCCTTAAGTTTCATGGGAAACTATAAGAAACCCTCGGTAAAATAATTTTCAGGCTGTTCCCATGGACAGAACTGTTGTAATACATTTGTTTACAACGTTTTAGAGCAAACGGAATCGTTTAATTCCATGCAAAAGGCGTATTTTGTAAGAAATTTAGGTAAACTCTTATTGTGGGGCTTAGTTTTCACTAAGTTTCATGGGGAACTAAAAGAAACCCTAGGTGTAATAAGTTCTAGGCTGTTCCTATTGACAGAACTGTTGTAATACGTTTGTTTACAACGTTTTAGAGCAAACGGAATCGTTTTATTCCATGCAAAAGGAGTACTTTATAAGAAATTGAGGTGAACTCTTATTGCAGAGCTAAGTTTTCACTAAATCTCATGGGAAACTATAAGAAACCTTCTGTGTTATAAGTTCTAGGCTGTTCCCATGGACAGAAGTGTTGTTATAGGTTTGTTTACAACGTTTTAGAGCAAACGGAGTCGTTTTATTCCATGCGAAAGGCGTACTTTATGAGAAATTGAGGTAAACTCTAATTACGGGGCTAAGTTTTCACTAAGTTTCATTGGGAACTATAAGAAACCCTCGCTGTAATAAGTTCTAGGTTGTTCCTATTGACAGAACTATTGTAATACGTTTGTTTACAAAGTTTTAGAGCAAACGGAATCGTTTTCTCCATGCGAAAGGCGTACTTTATAAGAAATTAAGGTGAACTCTTATTGTGGGGCTAAGTTTTCACTAGGTTTCATGGGAAACTATAAGAAACCCTCGGTGTAAAAAGTTCTATGCTGTTCCCCTGTTCACATAACTGTTGTAATACGTTTGTTTACAACATTTTAGAGCAAACGGAATCGTTTTATTCCATGCAAAAGGCGTACTTTATAAGAAATTGAGATGAACTCTTATTGTGGGGCTAAGTTTTCACTAAGTTGCATGGGGAACTATAAGAAACCTTCGGTGTAATAAGTTCTAGGCTTTTCCCATGGACAGAACTGTTGTAATACGTATGTTTACAACGTTTTATAGCAAACGTAATAGTTTTATTCCATGCAAAAGGCGTATTTTATAAGAAATTGAGGTGAACTCCTATTGCGGGGCTAAGTTTCCTTAAGTTTCATGGGAAACTATAAGAAACCCTCGGTAAAATAATTTTCAGGCTGTTCCCATGGACAGAACTGTTGTAATACGTTTGTTTACAACGTTTTAGAGCAAACCGAATCGTTTTGTCCATGCGAAAGGCGTACTTAATTAGAAATTGAGGTGAACTCTTATTGCAAAGCTATGTTTTCACTAAATCTCATGGGGAACTATAAGAAACCTTCGGTGTAATAAGTTCTAGGCTGTTCCCATGGACAGAAGGGTTGTTATAGGTTTGTCTACAACGTTTTAGAGCAAACGGAATCGTTTTATTCCATGCAAAAGGAGTACTTTATAAGAAATTCAGGTGAACTCTTATTGCAGGGCTAAGTTTTCACAAAGTTTCATTGGGAACTATAAGAAACCCTGGGTGTAATAAGTTTTAGACTGTTCCTATTGACAGAACTGTTGGAATACGTTGGTTTACAACGTTTTTGAGCAAACTGAATCCATATGTCCATGCAGAAGGGGTACTTAATAAGAAATTAAGGTGAACTCTTATTGCAGAGCTAAGTTTTGACTAAGTTTCATGGGGAACTATAAGAAACCCTCGGTGTAAAAAGTTCTACGCTGTTCCCATGGACAGAACTGTTGTAATACGTTTGTTTACAACATTTTAGAGAAAGCGGAATCGTTTTATTCCATGCAAAAGTAGTACTTTATAAGAAATTGACGTGAACTTTTATTGTGCGGCTAGGTTTTCACTAAGTTTCATTGGGAACTATAAAAAAACCCTCGGTGTAATATGTTCTAGGCTGTTCCCATGGACAGAACTGTTGTAATACGTTTGTTTACAACGTTTTAGAGCAAACGGAATCTCTTTATTCCATGCGAAACGCGTACTTTATAAGAAGTTGAGGTGAACTCTTATATTGGCGCTAAGTTTCCTTAAGTTTCATGGGAAACTATAAGAAACCCTCGGTAAAATAAGTTTCAGGCTGTTCCCATGGACAGAACTGTTATTATACGTTTGTTTACACTGTTTTAGAGCAAACGGAATCGTTTTATTCCATGCAAAAGGAGTACTTTATAAGAAATTGAGGTGAACTCTTATTGTAGGGCTAAGTTTTTACTAAGTGACATTGGGAACTATAAGAAACATTCGAAGTGATAAGTTCTAGGCTGTTCCTATTGACAGAACTGTTGTAATACGTTTGTTTACAACGTTTTAGAGCAAACGGAATCGTTTTATTCCATGCAAAAGGAGTACTTTATAAGAAATTGAGGTGAACTCTTATTGCAGAGCTAAGTTTTCACTAAATCTCATGGGGAACTATAAGAAACTATGATGTTGTTGAATAAATTAACATAATTAACCTGAGTAACCACGCTGTCAGTAATCGAATGTATCAATCACTGGTATACAGACACGATCGGAGCTTGTAAGAATATATTTACTTGTACTTTATGTTTTGGTTACCTCCGCTTCAACCGTTCGATGCATACTCAGATCCTAGCTCCGTAGGACAACGCTGGAAATCTTGGAGACGAAGATTTCAAACATACATAGCTGCAATCAATGTAACAGACACAGCGCAGCGAAGAGCCTTACTCTTATATCAAGTTGGTCAAGCTACCCAAGATATTTTTGATATGATTCCAAACAATGGTGCCGACGACGACTACACGACCGCTTTGGAGAAACTCGACGAATATTTTTTGCCAAAGAAAAACATTGATTTTGAGATATTTCAATTCCGTAAAGCTACCCAAAATCGTGGTTAAACGATCGATCAATTTGCTACACGCTTACGAAAACTGGCTGCACATTGTGAATTTCAAGATGTGGACGCAGAAATAAAATCCATGATTATTCAGAATTGCACGTCCAAGCGTCTCCGCCGCTACGCGTTACGAGAAGACACGCTCACTCTCGCTGTCTTGCTAACCAAAGCCCGAGCCCTAGAAGTCAGCAAAACACAAGCCACTGACATGGAACAAAATCTTCAATCCACAGAGCCCCAACAGACTAGGGAAACAACAAACTTTGTGACACGAAACCGTCTCGTTCCACAAAAACCGCCAAAGACGCAAGCTCAAAATCGCCGTTCGACTGGTAAATGCCGCAACTGTGGTTACACATGGCCCCACACTAAGAGTCCTTGTCCCGCCCAAGGAAAGCAATGTAATGCATGTGGCAAAAACAATCATTTCGCAAAGGTTTGCAGAGCAAAGCAATCACCACAAAAACAACAAGGCCCACGACAAGCTCAAAATATCCGCCAGATTGGTTCCGCTTCACCGCCCAGCGAAAGCGACGATGAATACCTCTTCACACTGACAAAGAAGAAAACCAAATCTCCTGCAGTTGAAGTGAAAATCAATAATTACCCAGTGCAAATGATCCTGGATACTGGTGCATCCACCAACATTGTTGATCAAGACACGTATACGAAACTTGCCGCTACAAGTGAAATTCGTTTACAGAAATCCGATGCACAGTTATTTGCCTATAACACAGACACGCCTCTAAAAACCCTTGGCAAATTTACCGCGACTTTCGAGTCCAAGCAAAAAGTTACCGTTGCTGATATTCATGTCATATCAGGAAATGCAGGATGCCTCCTCAGCTACAAAACCGCTAGCGATTTGTCGTTAATAACATTGCATATAAACACTGTGAACAATTGTCCGCTCACAAGTGAGTCTATCGCCGCACGCTACCCTCAGATATTTGATGGTATTGGAAAACTAAAGGATTTTGAAGTCAAACTACATATCGATGAAACAGTGCCCCCAGTCGCACAAAACGCGCGACGAATTCCTTTTCACATGAGACAGAAAGTTGCCGCTGCTCTCGAATCGTAGTTATCCCCAAGAAGGATGGAAATGTACGCATTTGTGTGGACATGAGAATGCCAAACCGCGCGATACAACGTGAACGTCACCAAAGTCCTACCGTTGACGATTTGATACACGCCCTCAACGGAGCACAATTGTTTTCAAAACTCGACCTTCGGTCTGGATATCATCAGCTCACACTTGCACCTGAAAGCAGATATGTCACGACTTTCGCCACACACAAAGGTCTGCGTAGATATAAAAGATTAAACTTTGGCACTAACTCAGCAGGAGAACTATTCCAACGCGTCATTAGTGACCAAATTCGTGACATTCCGGGAGCGATCAACATAAGTGATGACGTGATTATATATGGAAAGACCCCCAACGAACATAACACTGCATTGAAAGCTGTCATCGAGAAGTTCATAAAGGCCGGACTGACACTCAACCGTGAAAAGTGTTTATTTGCCCAGAAATCTTTGACTTTCTTCGGTTTTGTCTTCTCAGGCAAAGGAGTTTCCGCAGATCCGGAGAAAGTGAAGTCCATTCATAATGTACCAGCACCGCAATCAGCTAGCGAAGTCCGCAGTTTCCTTGGAATGGCTACGTACTGTGCCAAGTTCATTCCGCGTTTTAGTGATCTCACACACTCACTTCGCGAACTTACGAAGAAAAACACTCCATTCCGCTGGTCAGAACAACAACAGAAAGATTTTGAAGAAATTAAGAAAGCCCTAACCAGTCACACAGTGATGTCTTACTTCGATCAAACCAATTAAACAGAAGTAATTACAGATGCTTCGCCTGTAGGCCTGTCTGCCATTTTGACGCAACTTTCCGCTACAAACCAACGACGAGTAGTTGCTTATGTTAGCAGAGCCTTGACGCCCACCGAAAGAAGATACTCGCAAACAGAACGAGAAGCCCTCGGAACTGTTTGGGCAGTTGAACGCTTACATACTTATCTATATGGAGGAAAATTCAAACTGTACACCGACTGTAAGCCGATCGAAATGATCTTAAATAATCCGAAATCCAACCCTCCAGCCCGCATCGCAAGATGGAATTTACGCATGCAAGAATACGATTTTGAAGTTGTACACACAAAAGGTCAAGATAACCCGTCAGATTTTCTATCTCGACATCCTCTTCAGGATACAACATTGCCGAACAATCATGCAGAAGATTACGTTAATTTTCTATCGCAACAGTCCGTTCCAAAAGCTATGACACTTTCCGAAATCGAAACCGCTACTTGCAACGATGCAACGCTTCAACGTGTCATTTTGAACATTCGCGATACGAATTGGAAGGATATTTATGATAAAAATTGCACGTTACCAGAAAATATCAACAGAGCAGAGCTATTACAATTTCATAAAATTCGTCAGGAACTCACCGTCAAAGATTCGAACATAATCTTAGGTGATACGCGTATTGTTTTACCGAATTCGCTTCGTACTCGAGCGATCAACATTGCTCATGAGGGTCACCAAGGCCTAGTAAAAACGAAAAAGCTCTTACGTACCAAGATATGGTTTCCTGGAATTGATGAACTTGCAGAAACTACGATTAAACATTGTTTAGCATGTCAAGCAACTGGACCTGCCGCGCGTCCAGAACCGTTAAAGATGACAAAATTACCGCCCGCCCCATAGCATACCGTAAACATTGACTTTTTAGGACCGTTACCAACAGGAGAATATTTGCTAGTGATCATTGATGCATATAGCAGATACCCTGAAGTTGAAATAGTTACATCTACGTCTGCCAAATCAACAATTCCGAAATTGGAAGGAATTTTCGCAAGACACGGTATTCCCAAGATTCTTATCAGCGATAATGGACCTCCATTTTCAAGCAGTAACATTCGAGATTTCATGAGAGAAAGTGGACCGGTACATCGCAGAATCAGCCCGTTATGGCCTCAAGCCAATGCTCAAGCAGAAACGTTCATGAAACCCTTAACGAAAGCTATCCATTCAGCTGTTATCGATCAACGTAATTGGCGAAAAGAACTGAACCGTTTTTTGCTTAATTATCGTGCAACTCCACACAGCACAAAACAGCTTTCACCCGCCCGTTTGTTGTTTAACAGAGACATCAACACCAAATTGCCGCAGATTACTACTGAATGTACATCTGACATACATGAACAATTGGTACATCGTGATTTCAGTGAAAAGGGGAGAATGAAAGCGAATACAGACAGAGCTCAACGAGCCAAAACATCCGAAATAAAAGTTGGAGAAACTGTCTTAGTGAAACAGCCTAAGCAGAACAAATTCTCAACAAATTTCAAGCCAGATCCGTACATCGTGACCGAACAAAAAGGAACGATGATCACAGCATACAACGAACGAATCGATCATAAAATCACGAGAAACATTTCACATTTCAAAAAGTTCACAACGCAAAAAGAACTTGAAAGTGATAATGATATTTTGGATGATGATATTTTGGATGATGATATTTTGGACATGGATATACCGAACCGTGAACAAGCTGAAGTTGTTATTCCCAGATACCCTGTGAGAGAGAGGAGAAATGCAAGACGATATGGCCAGAACATTTATGAGACGTAATAAACTATATATATATTCACATATAAGTATTTAATCATTTTGTTATTGTTGCAGAAGAGACTTTTGATTTAAGTAAGGGGGAGATATGATGTTGTTGAATAAATTAACATAATTAACCTGAGTAACCACGCTGTCAGTAATCGAATGTATCAATCACTGGTATACAGACACGATCGGAGCTTGTAAGAATATATTTACTTGTACTTTATGTTTTGGTACAAATGGTGTTTTCTATGCGTCATATCTTAAGTCGATATACTAGAACACGATAGAAACCTTCGGTGTAATAAGTTCAAGGCTGTTCCCATGGACAGAAGTGTTGTTATAGGTTTGTTTACAACGTTTTAGAGCAAACGGAGTCATTTTATTCCATGCGAAAGGCGTACTTTATTAGAAATTGAGGTAAACTCTAATTACGGGGCTAAGTTTTCACTAAGTTTCATTGGGAACTATAAGAAACCCTCGGTGTAATAAGTTCTAGGCTGCTCCGAGGTACAGAACTGTTGTTATACGTATTTTTACAATGGTTTAGAGCAAACGGAATCGTTTTATTTCATGCGAAAGGTGTACTTTATAAGAAATTGAGGTGAACTGTTATTGCGGGACTAAGTTTGCACTAAATCTCATGGGGAACTATAAGAAACCTTCAGTGTAATAAATTCTACGCTGTTCCCATGGACAGAAGTTTTGTTATAGGTTTGTTTGCAAAGTTTTAGAGCGAACGGAATCGTTTTATTCCATGCAAAAGGAGTACTTCATAAGAAATTTAGGTGAACTCTTGTTGCGGGGCTGAGTTTTCACTAAGTTTCATTGGGAACTATAAGAAACCCTGGGTGTAATAAGTTCTAGACTGTTCCTATTGACAGAACTGTTGTAATACGTTTGTTTACAACGTTTTAGAGCAAACGGAATCGTTTTCTCCATGCGAAAGGCGTACTTTATAAGAAATTGAGGTGAACTCTTATTGCAGTAATAAGTTTTCACTAAGTTTCATGGGGAACTATAAGAAACCCTCGGTGTAAAAAGTTCTACGCTGTTCCCATGGACAGAAGTGTTGTAATACGTTTGTTTACAACGTTTTAGAGAAAACGGAATCGTTTTATTCCATGCAAAAGTAGTACTTTATAAGAAATTGACGTGAACTTTTATTGCGGGGCTAGGTTTTCACTGAGTTTAATTGGGAACTATAAAAAAACCCTCGGTGTAATATGTTCTAGGCTGTTCCCATGGACAGAACTGTTGTAATACGTTTGTTTACAACGATTTAGAGCAAACAGAATCGTTTTGTCCATGCTAAAGGCGTACTTAATTAGAAATTGAGGTGAACTCTTATTGCAAGGCTACGTATTCACTAAGTTTCATTGGGAACTAAAAGAAACCCTCGAAGTAATAAGTTCTTGGCTGCTCCCATGGACAGAACTGTTGTAATACGTTTATTTACAACGTTTTAGAGCAAACGGAATCGTTTTATTCCATGCAAAAGGAGTACTTGATAAGAAATTGACGTGAACTTTTATTGCGGGGCTAGGTTTTCACTAAGTTTCATTGGGAACTATAAAAAAACCCTCGTTGTTATATGTTCTAGGCTGTTCCCATGGACAGAACTGTTGTAATACGTTTGTTTACAACGTGTTAGAGCAAACGGAATCGTTTTATTCCATGCCAAAGGCCTACTTTATAAGAAATTTAGGTGAATTTTATTGATGCGCTAAGTTTTCACTAAGTTTCATGGGGAACTATAAGAAACCCTCGGTGTAATAAGTTCTAGGCTGTTCCGATGGACAGAACTGTTGTAATGCGTTTGTTTACAACGTTTTAGAGCAAACGGAATCGTTTTATTCCATGCGAAAGGCGTACTTTATAAGAAATGGAGGTGAACTCTTATTTCGGGGCTTAATTTCCTTAAGTTTCATGGGGAACTATAAAAAACCCTTGGTGTAATAAGTTTCAGGCTGTTCCAATAGACAGAACTGTTATTATACGTTTGTTTACAACATTTTAGAGCAAACGGAATCGTTTTATTCCATGCAAAAGGAGTACTTTATAAGAAATTGAGGTGAACTCTTATTGCGGGGCTAAGTTTTCACTAAGTCTCATGGGGAACTCTAAAAAAACCCTCGGTTTAATATGTTCTAGGCTGTTCCCATGGACAGAACTGTTGTAATACATTTGTTTACAACGTTTTAGAGCAAATGGAATCGTTTTATTCCATGCGAAAGGAGTACTTTATAAGAATTGAGGTGAACTCTTATTGCAGGGCTAAGTTTTCACTATGTTTCATGGGGAACTATAAAAAACCCTCGTTGTAATAAATTCTACGCTGTTCCAATGGACAGAAGTTTTGTTATAGGTTTGTTTGCAAAGTTTTAGAGCGAACGGAATCGTTTCATTCCATGCAAAAGGAGTACTTCATAAGAAATTTAGGTGAACTCTTGTTGCGGGGCTAAGTTTTCACTAAGTTTCATTGGGAACTATAAGAAACCCTGGGTGTAATAAGTTCTAGACTGTTCCTATTGACAGAACTGTTGTAATACGTTTGTTTACAACGCTTTAGAGCAAACGGAATCGTTTTCTCCATGCGAAAGGCGTACTTTATAAGAAATTGAGGTGAACTCTTATTGCAGTAATAAGTTTTCACTAAGTTTAATGGGGAACTATAAGAAACCCTCGGTGTAAAAAGTTCTACGCTGTTCCCATGGACAGAAGTGTTGTAATACGTTTGTTTACAACGTTTTAGAGAAAACGGAATCGTTTTATTCCATGCAAAAGTAGTACTTTATAAGAAATGGACGTGAACTTTTATTGCGGGTTTAGGTTTTCACTAAGTTTCATTGGGAACTATAAAAAAACCCTTGGTGTAATATGTTCTAGGCTGTTCCCATGGACAGAACTGTTGTAATACGTTTGTTTACAACGTTTTAGAGCAAACAGAATCGTTTTGTCCATGCGAAAGGCGTACTTAATTAGAAATTGAGGTGAACTCTTATTGCAGAGCTAAGTTTTCACTAAATCTCATGGGGAACTATAAGAAACCTTCGGTGTAATAAGTTCTAGGCTGTTTCTATGGACAGAAGTGCTGTTATAAGTTTGTCTACAACGTTTTAGAGCAGACGGAATCGTTTTATTCCATGCAAAAGGAGTACTTTATAGGAAATTGAGGTGAACTCTTATTGCGGGGCTAAGTTTCCTTAAGTTTCATGGGAAACTATAAGAAACCCTCGGTGTAATAAGTTCTAGGCTGTTCCTATTGACAGAACTGTTGTAATACGTTTGTTTACAACGTTTTAGAGCAAACAGAATCGTTTTGTCCATGCGAAAGGCGTACTTAATTAGAAATTGAGGTGAACTCTTATTGCAGAGCTAAGTTTTCACTAAATCTCATGGGGAACTATAAGAAACCTTCGGTGTAATAAGTTCTAGGCTGTTCCCATGGACAGAAGTGCTGTTATAAGTTTGTCTACAACGTTTTAGAGCAAACGGAATCGTTCTATTCCATGCAAAAGGAGTACTTTATACGAAATTCAGGTGAACTCTTATTGCAGGGCTAAGTTTTCACTAAATCTCATGGGGAACTATAAGAAACCTTCGGTGTAATAAATTCTACGCTGTTCCCATGGACAGAAGTTTTGTTATAGGTCTGTTTGCAAAGTTTTAGAGCGAACGGAATCGTTTTATTCCATGCAAAAGGAGTACTTCATAAGAAATTTAGGTGAACTCTTGTTGCGGGGCTAAGTTTTCACTAAGTTTCATTGGGAACTATAAGAAACCCTGGGTGTAATAAGTTCTAGACTGTTCCTATTGACAGAACTGTTGTAATACGTTTGTTTACAACGTTTTAGAGCAAACGGAATCGTTTTGTCCATGCGAGAGGCGTACTTAACAAGAAATTGAGGTGAACTCTTATTGTGGCGCTAAGTTTTCACCACGTTTCATGGGGAACTATTAGAAACCCTCGGTGTAATAAGCTCTAGGCTGTTCCAATGGTCAGAACTGTTGTAATACGTTTGTTTACAACGTTTTAGAGCAAACGGAATTGTTTTATTCCATGCAAAAGGCGTACTTTATAAGAAATTGAGTTGAACTCTTATTGCAAGGCTACGTATTCACTAAGTTTCATTGGGAACTAAAAGAAACCCTCGAAGTAATAAGTTCTTGGCTGTTCCCATGGACAGAACTGTTGTAATACGTTTATTTACAACGTTTTAGAGCAAACGGAATCGTTTTATTCCATGCAAAAGGAGTACTTGATAAGAATTGGACGTGAACTTTTATTGCGGGGCTAGGTTTTCACTAAGTTTCATTGGGAACTATAAAAAAACCCTCGCTGTAATATGTTCTAGGCTGTTCCCATGGACAGAACTGTTGTAATACGTTTGTTTACAACGTGTTAGAGCAAACGGAATCGTTTTATTCCATGCAAAAGGCCTACTTTATAAGAAATTGAGGTGAACTCTTATTGTGGCGCTAAGTTTTCACTAAGTTTCATGGGGAACTATAAGAAACCCTCGGTGTAATAAGTTCTAGGCTGTTCCGATGGACAGAACTGTTGTAATGCGTTTGTTTACAACGTTTTAGAGCAAACGGAATCGTTTTATTCCATGCGAAAGGCGTACTTTATAAGAAATGGAGGTGAACTCTTATTTCGGGGCTTAATTTCCTTAAGTTTCATGGGGAACTATAAAAAACCCTTGGTGTAATAAGTTTCAGGCTGTTCCAATAGACAGAACTGTTATTATACGTTTGCTTACAACATTTTAGAGCAAACGGAATCGTTTTATTCCATGCAAAAGGAGTACTTTATAAGAAATTGAGGTGAACTCTTATTGCGGGGCTTAGTTTTCACTAAGTTTCATGGGGAACTCTAAAAAAACCCTCGGTTTAATATGTTCTAGGCTGCTCCAATGGACAGAACTGTTGTAATACATTTGTTTACAACGTTTTAGAGCAAATGGAATCGTTTTATTCCATGCGAAAGGAGTACTTTATAAGAATTGAGGTGAACTCTTATTGCAGGGCTAAGTTTTCACTAAGTTTCATGGGGAACTATAAAAAACCCTCGGTGTAATATGTTCTAGGCTGTTCCGATGGACAGAACTGTTGTAAAACGATTGTTTAAAACGTTTTAGAGCAAACGGAATCGTTTTATTCCATGCGAAAGGTGTACTTTATAAGAAATTTAGGTGAACTCTTATTGTGGGGCTAAGTTTTCACTAAGTTTCATGGGAAACTAAAAGAAACCCTCGGTGTAGAAAGTTCTACGCTGTTCTCATGGACAGAACTGTTGTAATACGTTTGTTTACAACGTTTTAGAGCAAACGGAATCGTTTTCTCCATGCGAAAGGCGTACTTTATAAAAAATTGAGGTGAACTCTTATTGCAGAAATAAGTTTTCACTAAGTTTCATGGGGAACTATAAGAAACCCTCGGTGTAAAAAGTTCTACGCTGTTCCCATGGACAGAAGTGTTGTAATACGTTTGTTTACAACGTTTTAGAGAAAACGGAATCGTTTTATTCCATGCAAAAGTAGTACTTTATAAGAAATTGACGTGAACTGTTATTGCGGGGCTAGGTTTTCACTAAGTTTCATTGGGAACTATAAAAAAACCCTCGGTGTAATATGTTCTAGGCTGTTCCCATGGGCAGAACTGTTGTAATACTTTTGTTTACAACGTTTTAGAGCAAACGGAATCTCTTTATTCCATGCGAAAGGCGTACTTTATAAGAAGTTGAGGTGAACTCTTATTGTGGGGCTAAGTTTTCACTAAGTTACAGTGGGAACTATAAGAAACTCTCGGTGTAATAAGTTCTAGGCTGTTCCCATGGACAGAACTGTTGTAATACGTTTGTTTACAACGTTTTAGAGCAAACAGAATCGTTTTATTCCATGCGAAAGGCGTTCTTTATAAGAAATTGAGTTGAACTCTAATGGCGGGGCTAAGAGTCCTTAAGTCTCATGGGGAACTATAAGATACCCTCGGTGTAATAAGTTTCAGGCTGTTCCCATGGACAGAACTGTTATTATACGTTTGTTTGCAACGTTTTAGAGCAAACGGAATCGTTTTATTCCATGCGAAAGGAGTACTTAATAAGAAATTGAGGTGAACTCTTATTGCAGGGCTAAGTTTTTACTAAGTTTCAGGGGGAACTATAAAAAACCTTCGGTGTAATAAGCTCTAGGCTGTTCCCATGGACAGAAGTGTTGTTATAGGTTTGTTTACAACGTTTTAGAGGAAACGGAATCGTTTAATTCCATGCAAAAGGAGTATACTATAAGAAACTGAGGTGAAATCTTATTGCGGGGCTAAGGTTTCACTAGGTTTCATTGGGAACTTTAAGAAACCCTCGGTGTAATAAGTTCTAGGCTGTTCCTATTGACAGAACTGTTGTAATACGTTTGTTTACAACATTTTAGAGCAAACGGAATCGTTTTGTCCATGCGAAAGGCGTACTTAACAAGAAATTGAGGTGAACTCTTATTGCAGAGCTAAGTTTTCACTAAATCTCATGGGGAACTATAAGAAACCTTCAGTGTAATAAGTTCTAGGCAGTTCCCATGGACAGAAGTGTTGAAATACGTATGTTTACAACGTTTTAGAGCAAACGGAATAGTTTTATTCCATGCAAAAGGCGTATTTTACAAGAAATTGAGGTGAACTCTTATTGTGGGGCTAAGTTTTCACTAAGTTTCATGGGAAACTATAAGAAACCCTCGGTAAAATAAGTTTCAGGCTGTTCCCATGGACAGAGCTGTGATTATACGTTTGTTTACAACGTTTTAGAGCAGACGGAATCGTTTTATTCCATGCAAAAGGAGTACTTTATAAGAAATTGAGGTGAACTTTTATTGCGGGGCTAAGTTTCCTTAAGTTTCATGGGAAACTATAAGAAACCCTCGGTGTAATAAGTTCTAGGCTGTTCCTATTGACAGAACTGTTGTAATACGTTTTTTTACAACGTTTTAGAGCAAACGGAATCGTTTTGTCCATTCGAAAGGCGTACTTAATTAGAAATTTAGGTGAACTCTTATTGCAGAGCTAAGTTTTCGCTAAATCTCATGGGGAACTATAACAAACCTTCGGTGTAATAAGTTCTAGGCTGTTCCCATGGACAGAAGTGCTGTTATAAGTTTGTCTACAACGTTTTAGAGCAAACGGAATCGTTCTATTCCATGCAAAAGGAGTACTTTATAAGAAATTCAGGTGAACTCTTATTGCAGGGCTAAGTTTTCACTAAATCTCATGGGGAACTATAAGAAACCTTCGGTGTAATAAATTATACGCTGTTCCCATGGACAGAAGTTTTGTTATAGGTTTGTTTGCAAAGTTTTAGAGCGAACGGAATCGTTTTATTCCATGCAAAAGGAGTACTTCATAAGAAATTTAGGTGAACTCTTATTGTGGCGCTAAGTTTTTACTAAGTTTCATGAGGAACTATAAGAAACCCTCGGTGTAATAAGTTCTAGGCTGTTCCGATGGACAGAACTGTTGTAATGCGTTTGTTTACAACGTTTTAGAGCAAACGGAATCGTTTTATTCCATGCGAAAGGCGTACTTTATAAGAAATGGAGGTGAACTCTTATTTCGGGGCTTAATTTCCTTAAGTTTCATGGGGAACTATAAAAAACCCTTGGTGTAATAAGTTTCCAGCTGTTTCAATAGACAGAACTGTTATTATACGTTTGTTTACAACATTTTAGAGCAAACGGAATCGTTTTATTCCATGCAAAAGGAGTACTTTATAAGAAATTGAGGTGAACTCTTATTGCGGGGCTAAGTTTTCACTAAGTTTCATGGGGAACTCTAAAAAAACCCTCAGTTTAATATGTTCTAGGCTGGTCCCATGGACAGAACTGTTGTAATACATTTGTTTACAACGTTTTAGAGCAAATGGAATCGTTTTATTCCATGCGAAAGGAGTACTTTATAAGAAATTGAGGTGAACTCTTATTGCAGGGCTAAGTTTTCACTAAGTTTCATGGGGAACTATAAAAAACCCTCGGTGTAATATGTTCTAGGCTGTTCCGATGGACAGAACTGTTGTAATACGTTTGTTTAAAACGTTTTAGAGCAAACGGAATCGTTTTATTCCATGCGAAAGGTGTACTTTATAAGAAATTTAGGTGAACTCTTATTGTGGGGCTACGTTTTCACTAAGTTTCATGGGAAACTATAAGAAACCCTCGGTGTAGAAAGTTCTACGCTGTTCCCATGGACAGAACTGTTGTAATACGTTTGTTTACAACGTTTTAGAGGAAACGGAATCGTTTTATTCCATGCGAAAGTCGTACTTTATAAGAAATTGAGGTGAACTCTTATTGCAGAAATAAGTTTTCACTAAGTTTCATTGGGAACTATAAGAAACCCTCGGTGTAAAAAGTTCTACGCTGTTCCCATGGACAGAAGTGTTGTAATACGTTTGTTTACAACGTTTTAGAGAAAACGGAATCGTTTTATTCCATGCAAAAGTACTACTTTATAAGAAATTGACGTGAACTTTTATTGCGGGGCTAGGTTTTCACTAAGTTTCATGGGGAACTATAAAAAACCCTCGGTGTAATATGTTCTAGGCTGTTCCGATGGACAGAACTGTTGTAATACATTTGTATACAACGTTTAGAGTAAACGGAATCGTTTTATTCCATGCAAAAGGCGTACTTTATAAGAAATTGAGGCGAACTCTTATTGTGGGGCTAGGTTTTCACTAAGTTTCAGTGGGAACTATAAAAAAACCCTCGGTGTAATATGTTCTAGGGTGTTCCCATGGATAGAACTGTTGTAATACGTTCGTTTACAACGTTTTAGACTAAACGGAATCGTTTAATTCAATGCGAAAGGAGTACTTTATAAGAAATTGAGGTGAACTCTTATTGCAGGGCTAAGATTTTCACTAAATGTCATGGGGAACTATAAAAAACCCTCGGTGTAATAAGTTCTAGGCTGTTCCCATGGACAGAACTGTTGTAATACGTTTGTTTAAAACGTTTTAGAGCAAACAGAATCGTTTTATTCCATGCGAAAGGTGTACTTTATAAGAAATTGAGGTAAACTCTTATTGTGGGGCTAAGTTTTCACTAAGTTTCATGGGAAACTATAAGAAACCCGCGGTTTAATAAGTTCTACGCTGTTCCCATGGACAGAACTGTTGTAATACGTTTGTTTACAACGTTTTAGAGCAAACAGAATCGTTTTATTCCATGCGAAAGGCGTTCTTTATAAGAAATTGAGTTGAAGTCTTATGGTGGGGCTAAGTTTCCTTAAGTCTCATGGGGAACTATAAGAAACCCTCGCTGTAATAAGTTTCAGGCTGTTCCCATGGACAGAACTGTTATTATACGTTTGTTTGCAACGTTTTAGAGCAAACGGAATCGTTTTATTCCATGCGAAAGGAGTACTTTATAAGAAATTGAGGTGAACTCTTATTGCGGGGCTATGTTTTTACTAAGTTTCATGGGGAATTATAAAAAACCTTCGGTGTAATAAGCTCTAGGCTGTTCCCGTGGACAGAAGTGTTGTTATAGGTTTGTTTACAACATTTTAGAGGAAACGGAATCGTTTAATTCAATGCGAAAGGAGTACTTTATAAGAAATTGAGGTGAACTCTTATTGCAGGGCTACGATTTTCACTAAATGTCATGAAGAACTATAAAAAACCCTCGTTGTAATATGTTCTAGGCTGTTTCGATGGACAGAACTATTGTAATATGTTTGTTTTAAACGTTTTAGAGCAAACGGAATCGTTTTATTCCATGCGAAAGGCGTACTTTATAAGAAATTGAGGCGAGCTCTTAATGTGGGGCTAAGTTTTCACTAAGTTTCATGGGGAACTATAAGAAACCCTCGGTGTAATAAGTTCTAGGCTGTTCCGATGGACAGAACTGTTGTAATGCGTTTGTTTACAACGTTTTAGAGCAAACGGAATCGTTTTATTCCATGCGAAAGGCGTACTTTATAAGAAATGGAGGTGAACTCTTATTTCGGGGCTTAATTTCCTTAAGTTTCATGGGGAACTATAAAAAACCCTTGGTGTAATAAGTTTCAGGCTGTTCCAATAGACAGAACTGTTATTATACGTTTGTTTACAACATTTTAGAGCAAACGGAATCGTTTTATTCCATGCAAAAGGAGTACTTTATAAGAAATTGAGGTGAACTCTTATTGCGGGGCTAAGTTTTCACTAAGTTTCATGGGGAATTCTAAAAAAACCCACGGTTTAATATGTTCTAGGCTGTTCCCATGGACAGAACTGTTGTAATACATTTGTTTACAACGTTTTAGAGCAAATGGAATCGTTTTATTCCATGCGAAAGGAGTACTTTATAAGAAATTGAGGTGAACTCTTATTGCAGGGCTAAGTTTTCACTAAGTTTCATGGGGAACTATAAAAAACCCTCGGTGTAATATGTTCTAGGCTGTTCCGATGGACAGAACTGTTGTAATACGTTTGTTTAAAACGTTTTAGAGCAAACGGAATCGTTTTATTCCATGCGAAAGGTGTACTTTATAAGAAATTTAGGTGAACTCTTATTGTGGGGCTACGTTTTCACTAAGTTTCATGGGAAACTATAAGAAACCCTCGGTGTAGAAAGTTCTACGCTGTTCCCATGGACAGAACTGTTGTAATACGTTTGTTTACAACGTTTTAGAGGAAACGGAATCGTTTTATTCCATGCGAAAGTCGTACTTTATAAGAAATTGAGGTGAACTCTTATTGCAGAAATAAGTTTTCACTAAGTTTCATTGGGAACTATAAGAAACCCTCGGTGTAAAAAGTTCTACGCTGTTCCCATGGACAGAAGTGTTGTAATACGTTTGTTTACAACGTTTTAGAGAAAACGGAATCGTTTTATTCCATGCAAAAGTACTACTTTATAAGAAATTGACGTGAACTTTTATTGCGGGGCTAGGTTTTCACTAAGTTTCATGGGGAACTATAAAAAACCCTCGGTGTAATATGTTCTAGGCTGTTCCGATGGACAGAACTGTTGCAATACATTTGTATACAACGTTTTAGAGTAAACGGAATCGTTTTATTCCATGCAAAAGTCGTACTTTATAAGAAATTGAGGCGAACTCTTATTGTGGGGCTAGGTTTTCACTAAGTTTCAGTGGGAACTATAAAAAAACCCTCGGTGTAATAAGTTCTAGGCTGTTCCCATGGATAGAACTGTTGTAATACGTTCGTTTACAACGTTTTAGACTAAACGGAATCGTTTAATTCAATGCGAAAGGAGTACTTTATAAGAAATTGAGGTGAACTCTTATTGCAGGGCTAAGATTTTCACTAAATGTCATGGGGAACTATAAAAAACCCTCGGTGTAATAAGTTCTAGGCTGTTCCCATGGACAGAACTGTTGTAATACGTTTGTTTAAAACGTTTTAGAGCAAACAGAATCGTTTTATTCCATGCGAAAGGTGTACTTTATAAGAAATTGAGGTAAACTCTTATTGTGGGGCTAAGTTTTCACTAAGTTTCATGGGAAACTATAAGAAAACCCTCGGTTTAATAAGTTCTACGCTGTTCCCATGGACAGAACTGTTGTAATACGTTTGTTTACAACGTTTTAGAGCAAACAGAATCGTTTTATTCCATGCGAAAGGCGTTCTTTATAAGAAATTGAGTTGAAGTCTTATGGTGGGGCTAAGTTTCCTTAAGTCTCATGGGGAACTATAAGAAACCCTCGCTGTAATAAGTTTCAGGCTGTTCCCATGGACAGAACTGTTATTATACGTTTGTTTGCAACGTTTTAGAGCAAACGGAATCGTTTTATTCCATGCGAAAGGAGTACTTTATAAGAAATTGAGGTGAACTCTTATTGCGGGGCTATGTTTTTACTAAGTTTCATGGGGAATTATAAAAAACCTTCGGTGTAATAAGCTCTAGGCTGTTCCCGTGGACAGAAGTGTTGTTATAGGTTTGTTTACAACATTTTAGAGGAAACGGAATCGTTTAATTCAATGCGAAAGGAGTACTTTATAAGAAATTGAGGTGAACTCTTATTGCAGGGCTACGATTTTCACTAAATGTCATGAAGAACTATAAAAAACCCTCGTTGTAATATGTTCTAGGCTGTTTCGATGGACAGAACTATTGTAATATGTTTGTTTTAAACGTTTTAGAGCAAACGGAATCGTTTTATTCCATGCGAAAGGCGTACTTTATAAGAAATTGAGGCGAGCTCTTAATGTGGGGCTAAGTTTTCACTAAGTTTCATGGGGAACTATAAGAAACCCTCGGTGTAATAAGTTCTAGGCTGTTCCCATGGACAGAACTGTTGTAATACGTTTGTTTAAAACGTTTTAGAGCAAACAGAATCGTTTTATTCCATGCGAAAGGTGTACTTTATAAGAAATTGAGGTAAACTCTTATTGTGGGGCTAAGTTTTCACTAAGTTTCATGGGAAACTATAAGAAACCCTCGGTTTAATAAGTTCTACGCTGTTCCCATGGACAGAACTGTTGTAATAAGTTTGTTTACAACGTTTAAGAGCAAACAGAATCGTTTTATTCCATGCGAAAGGCGTTCTTTATAAGAAATTGAGTTGAACTCTTATGGTGGGGCTAAGTTTCCTTAAGTCTCATGGGGAACTATAAGAAACCCTCGCTGTAATAAGTTTCAGGCTGTTCCCATGGACAGTACTGTTATTATACGTTTGTTTGCAACGTTTTAGAGCAAACGGAATCGTTTTATTCCATGCGAAAGGAGTACTCTATAAGAAATTGAGGTGAACTCTTATTGCGGGGCTATGTTTTTACTAAGTTTCATGGGGAATTATAAAAAACCTTCGGTGTAATAAGCTCTAGGCTGTTCCCATGGACAGAAGTGTTGTTATAGGTTTGTTTACAACATTTTAGAGGAAACGGAATCGTTTTATTCCATGCAAAAGGAGTATTTTGTAAGAAATTGAGGTGAAATCTTATTGCGGGGCTAAGGTTTCACTAGGTTTCATTGGGAACTTTAAGAAACCCTCGGTGTAATAAAATCTAGGCTGTTCCTATTGACAGAACTGTTGTAATACGTTTGTTTACAACGTTTTAGAGCAAACGGAATCGTTTTGTCCGTGCGAAAGGCGTACTTAATAAGAAATTGAGGTGAACTCTTATTGCAGAGCTAAGTTTTCACTAAATCTCGTGGGGAACTATAAGAAACCTTCGATGTAATAAGTTCTAGGCAGTTCCCATGGACAGAAGTGTTGTTATAGGTTTGTTTACAACGTTTTAGAGCAAACGGAGTAGTTTTATTCTATGCAAAGGCGTACTTTATGGGAAATTGAGATGAACTCTTATTGTGGGGCTAAGTTTTCACTAAGTTTAATGGGAAACTATAAGAAACCCTCGGTGTAGAAAGTTCTACGCTGTTCTCATGGACAGAACTGTTGTAATACGTTTGTTTAAAACGTTTTAGAGCAAACGGAATTGTTTTATTCCATGCGAAAGGTGTACTTTATAAGAAATTGAGGTAAACTCTTATTGTGGGGCTAAGTTTTCACTAAGTTTCATGGGAAACTATAAGAAACCCTCGGTTTAATAAGTTCTACGCTGTTCCCATGGACAGAACTGTTGTAATACGTTTGTTTACAACGTTTTAGAGCAAACGGAATCGTTTTATTCCATGCGAAAGGCGTACTTTATAAGAAATTGAGGTGAACTCTTATTGTGGCGCTAAGTTTTCACTAAGTTTCATGGGGAACTATAAGAAACCCTCGGTGTAATAAGTTCTAGGCTGTTCCCATGGACAGAACTGTTGTAATACGTTTGTTTACAACGTTTTAGAGCAAACGGAATCGTTTTATTTCATGCGAAAGGCGTACTTTATAAGAAATGGAGATGAACTCTTATTGCGGGGCTTAGTTTCCTTAAGTTTCATGGGGAACTATAAAAAACCCTTGGTGTAATAAGTTTTAGGCTGTTCCAATAGACAGAACTGTTATTATCCGTTTGTTTACAACATTTTAGAGCAAACGGAATCGTTTTATTCCATGCAATTGGAGTACTTTATAAGAAATTGAGGTGAACTCTTATTGCGGGGCTAAGTTTTCACTAAGTTTCATGGGGAACTATAAAAAACCCTCGGTTGTAATATGTCCTAGGCTGTTCCGATGGACAGAACTGTTGTAATACGTTTGTTTACAACGTTTTAGAGCAAACGGAATCGTTTTATTTCATGCAAAAGGTGTATTTTATAAGAAATTGAGGTGAACTCTTATTGTTGGGCTAAGTTTTCACTAAGTTTTATGGGAAACTATAAGAAACCCTCAGTGTAGCAAATTCTACGCTGTTCCCATGGACAGAACTGTTGTAATACGTTTGTTTAAAACGTTTTAGAGCAAACGGAATCGTTTTATTCCATGCAAAAGGTGTACTTTATAAGAAATTGAGGTAAACTCTTATTGTTGGGCAAAGTTTTCAGTAATTTTCATGGGAAACCATAAGAAACCCTCGGTGTAGAAAGTTCTACGCTTTTCCCATGGACAGAACTGTTGTAATACGTTTGTTTACAACGTTTTAGAGCAAACAGAATAGTTTTATTCCATGCAAAAGGAGTACTTTATAAGAAATTGAGGTGAACTCTTATTGCGGGGCTAAGTTTTCACTAAGTTTCATGGGGAACTCTAAAAAAACCCTCGGTTTAATATGTTCTAGGCTGTTCCCATGGACAGAACTGTTGTAATACATTTGTTTACAACGTTTTAGAGCAAATGGAATCGTTTTATTCCATGCGAAAGGAGTACTTTATAAGAAATTGAGGTGAACTCTTATGGCGGGGCTTAGTTTCCTTAAGTTTCATGGGGAACTATAAGAAACCCTCGGTGTAATAAGTTTCGGGCTGTTCCCATGGACAGAACTGTTGTAATGACTTTGTTTACAACGTTTTAGAGCCAGCGAAATCATTTTATTCCATGCGAAAGGAGTGCTTTATAAGAAATTGAGGTGAACTCTTATTGCAGAGCTAAGTTTTTACTAAGTTTCATGGGGAACTATAAAAAACCCTCGGTGTAATATGTTCTAGGCTGTTCCGATGGACAGAACTGTTGTGATACGTTTGTTTAAAACTTTTTAGAGCAAACGAGTCATTTTATTCCATGCGAAAGGTGTACTTTATAACAAATTGAGGCGAACTCTTATTGTGGGGCTAAGTTTTCACTAAGTTTCATGGGAAACTATAAAAAACCCTCGGTTTAGAAAGTTCTAGGCTGTTCCCATGGACAGAACTGTTGTAATACGTTTGTTTACAACGTTTTAGAGCAAATAGAATCGTTTTATTCCATGCAAAAGGAGTACATTATAAGAATTTGAGGTGAACTCTTCTTGCGGGGCTAAGTTTTCACTAAGTATGATGGGGAACTATAAAAAAGCCCTCAGTGTAATATGTTCTAGGCTGTTCCCATGGGCAGAACTGTTGTAATATGTTTGTTTACAACGATTTGGAGCAAACGGAATCGTTTTATTCCATGCAAAAGGAGTAATTTATAAGAAATTGAGGTGAACTCTTATTGCAGGGCTAAGTTTTCACTAAGTTTGATGGGGAAGTATAAAAAAGCCCTCGGTGTAATATGTTCTAGGCTGTTCCCATGGACAGAACTGTTGTAATACGTTTGTTTACAACGATTTGGAGCAAACGGAATCGTTTTATTCCATGCAAAAGGAGTAATTTATAAGTAATAGTGGTGAACTCTTATTGCGGGGCTAGGTTTTCATTAAGTTTCATGGGAAACTATAAAAAAACCCTCGGTGTAATATGTTCTAGGCTGTTCCCATGGATAGAACTGTTGTAATACGTTCGTTTACAACGTTTTAGACCAAACGGAATCGTTTAATTCAATGCGAAAGGAGTACTTTATAAGAAATTGAGGTGAACTCTTATTGCAGGGCTAAGATTTTCACTAAATGTCATGGGGAACTATAAAAAACCCTCGTTGTAATATGTTCTAGGCTGTTTCGATGGACAGAACTGTTGTAATATGTCTGTTTTAAACGTTTTAGAGCAAATGGAATCGTTTTATTCCATGCAAAAGGAGTACTTTATAAGAAATTGAGGTGAAAACTTATTGTGGGGCTAAGTTTTCACTAAGTTTCATGGGAAACTATAAGAAACCCTTGGTGTAAAAAATTCTACGCTGTTCCAATGGACAGAACTGTTGTAATACGTTTGTTTACAACGTTTTAAAGCAAACAGAATTGTTTTGTCCATGCGAAAGGCGTACTTAATAAGAAATTGAGGTGAACTCTTATTGTGGCGCTAAGTTTTCACTAAGTTTCATGCGGAACTATAAGAAACCCTCGGTGTAATAAGTTCTAGGCTGTTCCCATGGACAGAACTGTTGTAATACGTTTGTTTACAACGTTTTAGAGCAAACGGAATAGTTTTATTCCATGCAAAAGGCGTATTTTATAAGAAATTGAGGTGATTTCTTATTGCGGGGCTAAGTTTCCCTAAAGGGCTTATGCAGCGAAAAATCAATTTTATTACATTTTCTGATTCCCTTTAACGCACTGACCACGAAACTGCAAACAGAATCGAAATCGGTCTTATAAAACTCTTTTTACAAGCTTCCAAAGTTGCGATTTTGGCCATCAAAACTGTGAATTATTTTGTCCATTTGTGACGTCATAACGAGTACATATTCCAAAATTTTGTATTGTAGGGTATAGGACAATCCACTTTGACTTGAAATCACGCATCGGCTGCGAAAATAAACGAAAAAATTTATATGGCAGGGGAAAATTCATTATTTCCGTGATCATAATAAAACTTGTTTGGTAAGATTAGGGTGACCACAAGCGTGAAAATTGGGGTTCGAAAAACGTGGGTAGCACTTATGACGTCATATAGCGTCAATGCGTTCTTCCGCGCGCGGTAATCAAAGAGAGATTCTGATTGGTTGATTGGTCCTCTCTCACGAAATTCTTCGTGGGCCTAATTTCCTTCCTTCCAAAGCAAGGAAGGTGAAGTTTTCAATTTGATCGAATGTGCAATTTGATCGAAATGTGCATTTCCAATATTTGATTTCAACATTCAATGGCAAGGGAAAAATATTGTGTATGGGAAGAAGAACTACAGGTATCAATGAGCGGTGAGTGCGAGCTTCTCTTTCATAACTCAGGCCTTTTTTGTTTTTCTTTGTTATGGACTTTTTGTTTCTGTTTTGGCCTAAATGACACATTTTTTTTAGGAAACCGGTTTGAAAGAAACCTAGCACTGCAGCCCCAAAAATTTAAGAAACTGTTAGAATTAAATCAATATCTTTGAGAAACACCAAAAAAATAAGAGGACTTTCTGAGCTGGAAAGTAATATGTCAAAAATACATCTTTGCTTGATTTAAGTTTGCTACACATTTTATTTAGAGGAACACAGGATGTCGAGTCTACTTGTATTAGTAAGTGGGTTTTCGATGTTACTTGTCGTATCAAAAACTTTATTAAAAGAAATATGCGAGGGTAAAAGTGCAAAATATGATTATCTAAAAATAAGAAACTTTTAAGAAACTTTTAGTACTAGGACCCAAGCTAAGTTTCTAATAAAAAGACTTGTATAGATAAGTTTGAAGTGATCAAGTCTAAACCAAACTAGACAGCAATGTACTCCCAACTTTTTGTCAATCAAGTTGATTTCTTATTTTGATTATATTCAAATCCAATATAGCATGATCAAGCATATCTTACACAGAAACCATGAAGTTTTCATTCTCAAAATTTATTTTTTTCTTTTCTTAGGAAGCCAAAACATCTACAAATTCAAGATTGGACAATCCTGCGTTGGCAATAAGTTGTTTGCCCAAAGAAGCACTTGAAAATTCCCAGATGCATATAACATGCTTTCCCGTAGACAGCTGTGTGACCCACTAACAACTTCAATAATTTATTTCAATTTGTGCCCCCCTGGTATTTCAATTCATGCCCCCCTTCACTTGGACCCCTCGTTTGCAAAAATATAAGGAAAGTATTTTAGGTTGGAGTTGATTTTTCAAAGTAAAGTGGAACTTCTGCACGAATACCACATCTGCAAGATCAGTTTTCTATTGTTCTACCTCTTGTTAGACTTGTGTCTGCAAGTGCTACAATTTTATGTTTGGATGGGGTGTTCGGGGTGAAGCCCCTAATCGAATCTTGAGATTTAGACATTAAGATTTTTTGGATCCTTCAATATTTATTAGCAATGATGAATCCATCCTACATGCAAACAAGACAGTTGTTTTCAGCCTAAAAAACCCCGAAATGCACCCCTATTTCTCTCAATTGTTGTGGAATGATTCATATTTTAGCAATGATAAAAATATTTCAAAATTTCTTGTCTGAGTTTCTTAACCTTCATCCTTTGCAATACATTTACGCCATATTTACTACTTAGGCTATGTAAGATACTGTAGAAAGTAAGAACTTTGAAGAGAATCAGGTGCAAATATCATTATTCCACAATGCAGGTAGTTTCAATAATAACAGGTAGCACCAATTTTTTGAAAAAGACTTAAAGCAAGGTGCTTGAAACAGTAATAATTTGCTATTGTTACAAAAGCCATTATCTTTTCTTCCTCAAAGAAAACCAGAGTGTCAGATCTCTCCAGAAAGGCTTAAATAGGGCATGGTCCTAAAAACACGAGTCTGCAAATCAACAAAATTCAACAACTTGTCTCCTCTTCCTGCTGACAGACTTTTTCCTCAATGGTGTTTCAACAATTTTATATTTCTGCCCATGATAGGCCATGAGTATGAATAATCATTGAAGCCTATCACTATCAGTTTGCTCTTCTTTCGTATAAACTGCATGAGAGTCCAACAATCCAAATGAAATGGACAATGCTTTGAGAAGTATTCTTCATAACGAAAAAAAAAGTTAGTTTGCTCACATTTCGTGATTACAGAGCAAAGATCGATTATTAATCCAGCATCCATGGCAGCTTTCCGCCATGATTTAATTTTCTCGCAACTCGCTGTCGCTGTGACAGATCTGACGATGTTGTTGCTTTGATATACGCGCGACACCAGCTACGCGGGTATTTTGACCGCGCGTGATTAGAAATGTGCGTAGTGCCCTTTTTTAAACGGAAACCATAGCCCCCCTGTGGGTCGAAACGTTTTGAAAATAATTTTTTTGAACGCGCAAAAGATTGAAATTACTAGTCCCGTATCGGATTTTGCTGCTATTTATTGAGCCTGTTAGATGCTATACCCTTTCAAACATTTTCTTCCTATACACTGCCAAAGTAATTTTCCGAATATGTACTCCATATGACGTCATAAATCGAAGTGCCTAATTTCAAAAAATGATTAAAAATACATCTAGTTGTCCTAGAAGCGTGAAATTAATACCAACATGATCAGGAAAGATTGAATTTTGACACTAGCTAATAAAATGGATATCGATTTTTTCGCTGCATAAGGCCTTTAAGTTTCATGGGAAACTATAAGAAACCCCGGTAAAATAAGTTTCAGGCTGTTCCCATGGACTAAAATGTTATTATACGTTTGTTTACAACGTTTTAGACCAAACGGAATCGTTTTATTCCATGCAAAAGGAGTACTTTATAAGAAATTGAGGTGAACTCTTATTGCAGAGCTAAGTTTTCACTAAATCTCATGGGGAACTATAAGAAACCTTCGGTGTAATAAATTCTACGCTGTTCCCATGGACAGAAGTGTTGTTATAGGTTTGTTTACAACGTTTTAGAGCAAACGGAGTCGTTTTATTCCATGCGAAAGGCGTACTTTATGAGAAATTGAGGTAAACTCTTATTACGGGGCTAAGTTTTCGCTAAGTTTCATTGGGAACTATAAAAAACCCTCGGTGTAATATGTTCTAGGCTGTTTCGACGGACAGAACTGTTGTAATACGTTTGTTTACAACGTTTTAGAGCAAACGGAATCGTTTTATTTCATGCGAAAGGCGTACTTTATAAGAAATTGAGGTGAATTCTTATTGCGGGAGTAAGTTTCTTTAAGTTTCATGGGAAACTATAAGAAACCCTCGGTAAAATAAGTTTCAGGCTCTTCCCATGGACAGAACTGTTATTATATGTTTGTTTACAACGTTTAAGAGCAAACGGAATCATTTTATTCCATGCAAGAAGAGTACTTTATAAGAAATTGAGGTGAACTCTTATTGCGGGGCTAAGTTTTCACTAAGTTTCATGGGAATCTATAAAAAACCCTCGGTGTAATATGTTCTAGGCTGTTCCCATGGACAGAACTGTTGTAATACGTTTGTTTACAACGTTTTAGAGCAAACGGGGTCGTTTTATTCCATGCGATAGGCGTACTTTATGAGAAATTGAGGTAAACTCTTATTGCGGGGCTTAGTTTCCTTAAGTTTCATGGGGAACTATAAGAAACCTTCGGTGTAATAAATTCTACGCTGTTCCCATGGACAGAAGTGTTATTATAGGTTTGTTTACAAAGTTTTAGAGCAAACTTAATCGTTTAATTCCATGCGAAAGGAGTACTTTATAAGAAATTGAGGTGAACTCTTATTGCAGGGCTAAGTTTTCACTAAATGTCATGGGGAACTATAAAAAACCCTCGGTGTAATATGTTCTAGGCTGTTTCGATGGACAGAACTGTTGTAATATGTTTGTTTAAAACGTTTTAGAGCAAATGGAATCGTTTTATTCCATGCGAAAGGTGTACTTAGTAAAAAATTGAGGTGAACTCGTATTGTGGAGCTAAGTTTTCACTAAGTTTCATGGGAAACTATAAGAAACCCTCGGTGTAAAAAGTTCTACGCTGTTCCCATGGACAGAAATGTTGTAATACGTTTGTTTACAACGTTTTAGAGCAAACGGAATCGTTTTATTCCATGCGAAAGGAGTACTTTATAAGAAATTGAGGTGAACTCTTATTGCAGGCCTAAGTTTTCACTTAATGTCATGGGGAACTATAAAAAACCCTCGGTGTAATATGTTCTAGGCTGTTTCGATGGACAGAACTGTTGTAATATGTTTGTTTAAAACGTTTTAGAGCAAATGGAATCGTTTTATTCCATGCCAAAGGTGTACTTTATAAAAAATTGAGGTGAACTCGTATTGTGGAGCTAAGTTTTCACTAAGTTTCATGGGAAACTATAAGAAACCCTCGTTGTAAAAAGTTCTACTCTGTTCCCATAGACAGAAATGTTGTAATACGTTTGTTTACAACGTTTTAGAGCAAACGGAATCGTTTTATTCCATGCAAAAGGAGTACTTTATAAAAAATTGAGGTGAACTCGTATTGTGGAGCTAAGTTTTCACTAAGTTTCATGGGAAACTATAAGAAACCCTCGGGGTAAAAAGTTCTACGCTGTTCCCATGGACAGAAATGTTGTAATACGTTTGTTTACAACGTTTTAGAGCAAACGGAATCGTTTTATTCCATGCAAAAGGAGTACTTTATAAGAAATTGAGGTGAACTGTTATTGCGGGGCTAAGTTTTCACTAAGTTTCATGGGAAACTATAAGAAACCTGCGAAGTAATAAGTTCTACGCTGTTCCAATGGACAGAACTGTTGTAATACGTTTGTTTACAACGTTTTAAAGCAAACAGAATTGTTTTGTTCATGCGAACGGCGTACTTAATAAGAAATTGAGGTGAAATCTTATTGCAGAGCTAAGTTTTCACTAAGTTTCATGGGGAACTATAAGAAACCCTCGGTATAAAAAGTTCTACGCTGTTCCCATGGACAGAACTGTTGTAATACGTTTGTTTACAACGTTTTAGAGCAAACGGAATCGTTTTATTCCATGCGAAAGGCGTACTTTATAAGAAATTGAGGTGAACTCTTATTGTGGGGCTAAGTTTTCACTAAGTTTCATGGGGAACTATAAGAAACCCTAGGTGTAATAAGTTCTAGGCTGTTCCCATGGACAGAACTGTTGTAATACGTTTGTTTACAACGTTTTAGAGCAAACGGAATAGTTTTATTCCATGCAAAAGGCGTACTTAATAAGAAATTGAGGTGAACTCTTATTGCAGAGCTAAGTTTTCACTAAGTTTCATGGGGAACTATAAGAAACCCTCGGTGTAAAAAATTCTTCGCTGTTCCCATGGACAGAACTGTTGTAATACGTTTGTTTACAACGTTTTAGAGCAAACGGAATCGTTTTATTCCAAGCGAAAGGCGTACTTTATAAGAAATTGAGGTGAACTCTTATTGCGGGGCTAAGTTTTTACTAAGTTTCATAGGGAACTATAAGAAACCCTAGGTGTAATAAGTTCTAGGCTGTTCCCATGGACAGAGCTGTTGTAATTCGTTTGTTTACAACGTTTTAGAGCAAACGGAATAGTTTTATTCCATGAAAAAGGCGTAGTTAATATGAAATTGAGGTGAACTCTTATTGCAGAGCTAAGTTTTCATTAAATCTCATGGGGAACTATAAGAAACCTTCGGTGTAATAAATTCTATGCTGTTCCCATGGACAGAAGTGTTGTTATTGGTTTGTTTGCAAAGTTTTAGAGCAAACGGAATCGTTTTATTCCATGTAAAAGGAGTACTTTATAAGAAATTGAGGTGAACTCTTGTTGCGGGGCTAAGTTTTCACTAAATCTCATGGGGAACTATAAGAAACGTTCGGTGTAATAAATTCTACGCTGTTCCCATGGACAGAAGTGTTGTTATAGGTTTGTTTGCAAAGTTTTAGAGCAAACGGAATCGTTTTATTCCATGCAAAAGGAGTACTTTATAAGAAATTGAGGTGAACTCTTATTGCGGGGCTAAGTTTCCTTAAGTTTCATGGGGAACTATAAGAAACCTTCGGTGTAATAAATTCTACGCTGTTCCCATGGACAGAAGTGTTGTTATAGGTTTGTTTGCAAAGTTTTAGAGCAAACGGAATCGTTTTATTCCATGCAAAAGGCGTACTTTATAAGAAATTGAGGTGAACTCTTATTGTGGGGCTAAGGTTTCACTAAGTTTCATGGGGAACTATAAGAAACCCTAGGTGTAATAAGTTCTAGGCTGTTCCCATGGACAGAGCTGTTGTAATACGTTTGTTTACAACGTTTTAGCGCAAACGGAATAGTTTTATTCCATGCAAAAGGCGTACTTAATAAGAAATGGAGGTGAACTCTTATTGCAGAGCTAAGTTTTCACTAAATCTCATGGGGAACTACAAGAAACCTTCGGTGTAATAAATTCTACGCTGTTCCCATGGAGAGAACTGTTGTAATACGTTTGTTCACAACGTTTTAAAGCAAACAGAATTGTTTTGTCCATGCGAAAGGCGTACTTAATAAGAAATTGAGGTGAACTCTTATTGCAGAGCTAAGTTTTCACTAAATCTCATGGGGAACTATAAGAAACCTTCGGTGTAATAAATTCTATGCTGTTCCCATGGACAGAAGTGTTGTTATTGGTTTGTTTGCAAAGTTTTAGAGCAAACGGAATCGTTTTATTCCATGTAAAAGGAGTACTTTATAAGAAATTGAGGTGAACTCTTGTTGCGGGGCTAAGTTTTCACTAAATCTCATGGGGAACTATAAGAAACGTTCGGTGTAATAAATTCTACGCTGTTCCCATGGACAGAAGTGTTGTTATAGGTTTGTTTGCAAAGTTTTAGAGCAAACGGAATCGTTTTATTCCATGCAAAAGGAGTACTTTATAAGAAATTGAGGTGAACTCTTATTGCGGGGCTAAGTTTCCTTAAGTTTCATGGGGAACTATAAGAAACCTTCGGTGTAATAAATTCTACGCTGTTCCCATGGACAGAAGTGTTGTTATAGGTTTGTTTGCAAAGTTTTAGAGCAAACGGAATCGTTTTATTCCATGCAAAAGGAGTACTTTATAAGAAATTGAGGTGAACTCTTATTGCGGGGCTAAGTTTTCACTAACTTTCATGGGGAACTATAAGAAACCTGCGAAGTAATAAGTTCTACGCTGTTCCCATGGACAGAACTGTTGTAATACGTTTGTTTACAACGTTTCAAAGCAAACAGAATTGTTTAATCCATGCAAAAGGCGTACTTAATAAGAAATTGAGATGAACTCTTATTGCAGAGCTAAGTTTTCACTATGTTTCATGGGGAACTATAAGAAACTCTCGGTGTAAAAAGTTCTACGCTGTTCCCATTGACAGAACTGTTGTAATACGTTTGTTTACAACGTTTTATAGCAACCGGAATCGTTTTATTCCATGCGAAAGGCGTACTTTATAAGAAATTGAGTCGAACTCTTATTGTGGGGCTAAGTTTTCACTAAGTTTCATGGGGAACTATAAGAAACCCTAGGTGTAATAAGTTCTAGGCTGTTCCCATGGACAGAGCTGTTGTAATACGTTTGTTTACAACGTTTTAGAGCAAACGGAGTCGTTTTATTCCATGCGAAAGGCGTACTTTATAAGAAATTGAGTCGAACTCTTATTGTGGGGCTAAGTTTTCACTAAGTTTCATGGGGAACTATAAGAAACCCTAGGTGTAATAAGTTCTAGGCTGTTCCCATGGACAGAGCTGTTGTAATACGTTTGTTTACAACGTTTTAGAGCAAACGGAATAGTTTTATTCCATGCAAAAGGCGTACTTAATAAGAAATTGAGGTGAACTCTTATTGCAGAGCTAAGTTTTCACTAAATCTCATGGGGAACTATAAGAAACCTTCGGTGTAATAAATTCTACGCTGTTCCCATGGACAGAAGTGTTGTTATAGGTTTGTTTGCAAAGTTTTAGAGCAAACGGAATCCTTTTCTTCCATGCAAAAGGAGTACTTTATAAGAAATTGAGGTGAACTCTTGTTGCGGGGCTAAGTTTTCACTAAGTTTCATGTGGAACTATAAGAAACCTGCGAAGTAATAAGTTCTACGCTGTTCCCATGGACAGAACTGTTGTAATACGTTTGTTTACAACGTTTTAAAGCAAACAGAATTGTTTTGTCCATGCGAAAGGCGTACTTAATAAGAAATTGAGGTGAACTCTTATTGCATAGCTAAGTTTTCACTAAGTTTCATGGGGAACTATAAGAAACCCTCGGTGTAAAAAGTTCTACGCTGTTCCCATGGACAGAACTGTTGTAATACGTTTGTTTACAACGTTTTAGAGCAACCGGAATCGTTTTATTCCATGCGAAAGGCGTACTTTATAAGAAATTGAGTCGAACTCTTATTGTGGGGCTAAGTTTTCACTAAGTTTCATGGGGAACTATAAGAAACCCTAGGTGTAATAAGTTCTAGGCTGTTCCAATGGGCAGAGCTGTTGTAATACGTTTGTTTACAACGTTTTAGAGCAAACGGAATAGTTTTATTTCATGCAAAAGGCGTAGTTTATAAGAAATTGAGGTGAACTCTTATTGCGGGGCTAAGTTTCCTTAATTTTCATGGGAAACTATAAGCTAACCTCGGTAAAATAAGTTTCAGGCTGTTCCCATGGACAGAAATGTTATTATACGTTTGTTTACAACGTTTTAGAGCAAACAGAATCGTTTTATTCCATGCAAGAGGCGTACTTAATAAGAAATTGAGGTGAATTCTTATTGCAGAGCTAATCTTTCACTAAATCTCATGGGGAACTATAAGAAACCTTCGGTGTAATAAATTCTATGCTGTTCCCATGGACAGAAGTGTTGTTATAGGTTTGTTTCCAAAGTTTTAGAGCAAACGGAATCGTTTTATTCCATGCAAAAGGAGTACTTTATAAGAAATTGAGGTGAACTCTTGTTGCGGGGCTAAGTTTTCACAAAGTTTCATTGGGAACTATAAGAAACCCTCGGTGTAATAAGTTCTAGGCTGTTCCTATTGACAGAACTGTTGTAATACGTTTGCTTACACATTTTAGAGCAAATGGAATCGTTTTGTCCATGTGAAAGGCGTACTTAATAAGAAATTGAGGTGAACTCTCATTGCAGAGCTAAGTTTTCACTAAATCTCATGGAGAACTATAAGAAATCTTCGATGTAATAAGTTCTAGGCTGTTCCCATGGACAGAAGTGTTGTTATAGGTTTGTTTACAACGTTTTAGAGCAAACGGAGTTGTTTTATTCCATGCGAAAGGCGTACTTTATGACAAATTGAGGTAAACCGTTATTACGGGGCTAAGTTTTCACTAAGTTTCATTGGGAACTATATGAAACCCTCGGTGTAATAAGTTTTAGGCTGTTCCTATTGACAGAACCGTTGTAATACGTTTGTTTACAACGTTTTAGAGTAAACGGAATCGTTTTCTCCATGCAAAAGGCGTACTTTATAAGAAATTAATGAGAACTTTTATTGCGGGGCTAGGTTTCCTTAAGTTTCATGGGAAACTAAAAGAAACCCTCGGTAAAATAAGTTTCAGGCTGTTCCTATGGACAGAACTGTTATTATACGTTTGTTTACAACGTTTTAGAGCAAACGGAATTGTTTTATTCCATGCAAAAGGAGTACTTTATAAGAAATTGAGGTTAACTCTTATTGCGGGGCTAAGTTTTCACTAAGTTTCATTGGGAACTATAAGAAACCCTCGGTGTAATAAGTTCTAGACTGTTCCTATTGACAGAACTGTTGTAATACGTTTGTTTACAACGTTTTAGAGCAAACGGAATCGTTTTGTCCATGCAAAAGGCGTACTTAATAAGAAGTTGAGGTGAACTCTTATTGCAGAGCTAAGTTTTCACTTAATCTCATGGGGAACTGTAAGAAACCTTCGGTGTAATAAGTTCTAGGCTATTCCCATGGACAGAAGTGTTGTTATAGGTTTGTTTACAACGTTTTAGAGCAAACGGAATCGTTTTATTCCATGCAAAAGGAGTACTTTATAAGAAATTGAGGTGAACTGTTATTGCGGGGCTAAGTTTTCACTAAGTTTCATGGGAAACTTTAGGAAACCTGCGAAGTAATAAGTTCTACGCTGTTCCCATGGACAGAACTGTTGTAATACGTTTGTTTACAACGTTTTAAAGCAAACAGAATTGTTTTGTCCATGCGAAAGGCGTACTTAATAAGAAATTGAGGTGAACTCTTATTGCAGAGCTAAGTTTTCACTAAATCTCATGGGGAACTATAAGAAACCTTCGGTGTAATAAATTCTACGCTGTTCCCATGGACAGAAGTGTTGTTATAGGTTTGTTTACAACGTTTTAGAGCAAACGGAGTTCTTTTATTCCATGCGAAAGGCGTACTTTATGAGAAATTGAGGTAAACTCTTATTACGGGGCTAAGTTTTCACTAAGTTTCATTGGGAACTATAAAAAACCCTCGGTGTAATATGTTCTAGGCTGTATTGACGGACAGAACTGTTGTAATATGTTTGTTTAAAACGTTTTAGAGCAAATGGAATCGTTTTATTCCATGCGAAAGGTGTACTTTATAAGAAATTGAGGTGAACTCTTATTGTGGGGCTAAGTTTTCACTAAGTTTCATTGGGAACTATAAAAAACCCTCGGTGTATTAAGTTCTAGGCTGTTCCCGTGGACAGAACTGTTGTAATACGTTTGTTTACAACGTTTTAGAGAAAACGGAATCGTTTTATTTCATGCGAAAGGCGTACTTGATAAGAAATTGAGGTGAATTCTTTTTGCGGGAGTAAGTTTCTTTAAGTTTCATGGGAAACTATAAGAAACCCTCGGTAAAATAAGTTTCAGGCTCTTCCCATGGACAGAACTGTTATTATATGTTTGTTTACAACGTTTGAGAGCAAACGGAATCGTTTTATTTCATGCGAAAGGCGTACTTGATAAGAAATTGAGGTGAATTCTTTTTGCGGGAGTAAGTTTCTTTAAGTTTCATGGGAAACTATAAGAAACCCTCGGTAAAATAAGTTTCAGGCTCTTCCCATGGACAGAACTGTTATTATATGTTTGTTTACAACGTTTGAGAGCAAACGGAATCGTTTTATTCCTTGCAAGAAGAGTACTTTATAAGAAATTGAGGTGAACTCTTATTGCGGGACTAAGTTTTCACTAAGTTTCATGGGAAACTATAAAAAAACCCTCGGTGTAATATGTTCTAGGCTGTTCCCATGGACAGAACTGTTGTAATACGTTTGTTTACAACGTTTTAGAGCAAACGGAGTCGTTTTATTCAATGCGAAAGGCGTACTTTATGAGAAATTGAGGTAAACTCTTATCGCAGGGCTTAGTTTCCTTAAGTTTCATGGGGAACTATAAGAAACCTTCGGTGTTATAAATTCTACGCTGTTCCCATGGACAGAAGTGTTGTTATAGGTTTGTTTACAAAGTTTTAGAGCAAACTGAATCGTTTAATTCCATGCGAAAGGAGTACTTTATAAGAAATTGAGGTGAACTCTTATTGCAGGGCTAAGTTTTCACTAAATGTCATGGGGAACTATAGAAAACCCTCTGTGTAATTTGTTCTAGGCTGTTTCGATGGACAGAACTGTTGTCATATGTTTGTTTAAAACGTTTTAGAGCAAATGGAATCATTTTATTCCATGTGAAAGGTGTACTTTATAAAAAATTGAGGTGAACTCGTATTGTGGAGCTAAGTTTTCACTAAGTTTCATGGGAAACTATAAGAAACCCTCGGTGTAAAAAGTTCTACGCTGTTCCCATGGACAGAAGTGTTGTTATAGGTTTGTTTGCAAAGTTTTAGAGCAAACGGAATCCTTTTCTTCCATGCAAAAGGAGTACTTTATAAGAAATTGAGGTGAACTCTTGTTGCGGGGCTAAGTTTTCACTAAGTTTCATGGGGAACTATAAGAAACCTGCGAAGTAATAAGTTCTACGCTGTTCCCATGGACAGAACTGTTGTAATACGTTTGTTTACAATGTTTTAAAGCAAACAGAATTGTTTTGTCCATGCGAAAGGCGTACTTAATAAGAAATTGAGGTGAACTCTTATTGCAGAGCTAAGTTTTCACTAAGTTTCATGGGGAACTATAAGAAACCCTCGGTGTAAAAAATTCTACGCTGTTCCAATGGACAGAACTGTTGTAATACGTTTGTTTACAACGTTTTAGAGCAACCGGAATCGTTTTATTCCATGCGAAAGGCGTACTTTATAAGAAATTGAGTCGAACTCTTATTGTGGGGCTAAGTTTTCACTAAGTTTCATGGGGAACTATAAGAAACCCTAGGTGTAATAAGTTCTAGGCTGTTCCCATGGGCAGAGCTGTTGTAATACGTTTGTTTACAACGTTTTAGAGCAAACGGAATAGTTTTATTCCATGCAAAAGGCGTAGTTTATAAGAAATTGAGGTGAACTCTTATTGCTGGGCTAAGTTTCCTTAATTTTCATGGGAAACTATAAGCTAACCTCGGTAAAATAAGTTTCAGGCTGTTCCCATGGACAGAAATGTTATTATACGTTTGTTTACAACGTTTTAGAGCAAACAGAATCGTTTTATTCCATGCAAAAGGCGTACTTAATAAGAAATTGAGGTGAATTCTTATTGCAGAGCTAATCTTTCACTAAATCTCATGGGGAACTATAAGAAACCTTCGGTGTAATAAATTCTATGCTGTTCCCATGGACAGAAGTGTTGTTATAGGTTTGTTTCCAAAGTTTTAGAGCAAACGGAATCGTTTTATTCCATGCAAAAGGAGTACTTTATAAGAAATTGAGGTGAACTCTTGTTGCGGGGCTAAGTTTTCACTAAGTTTCATTGGGAACTATAAGAAACCCTCGGTGTAATAAGTTCTAGGCTGTTCCTATTGACAGAACTGTTGTAATACGTTTGCTTACACATTTTAGAGCAAATGGAATCGTTTTGTCCATGTGAAAGGCGTACTTAATAAGAAATTGAGGTGAACTCTTATTGCAGAGCTAAGTTTTCACTAAATCTCATGGAGAACTATAAGAAATCTTCGATGTAATAAGTTCTAGGCTGTTCCCATGGACAGAAGTGTTGTTATAGGTTTGTTTACAACGTTTTAGAGCAAACGGAGTTGTTTTATTCCATGCGAAAGGCGTACTTTATGACAAATTGAGGTAAACTCTTATTACGGGGCTAAGTTTTCACTAAGTTTCATTGGGAACTATATGAAACCCTCGGTGTAATAAGTTTTAGGCTGTTCCTATTGACAGAACCGTTGTAATACGTTTGTTTACAACGTTTTAGAGCAAACGGAATCGTGTTCTCCATGCAAAAGGCGTACTTTATAAGAAATTGATGAGAACTTTTATTGCGGGGCTAGGTTTCCTTAAGTTTCATGGGAAACTATAAGAAACCCTCGGTAAAATAAGTTTCAGGCTGTTCCTATGGACAGAACTGTTATTATACGTTTGTTTACAACGTTTTAGAGCAAACGGAATTGTTTTATTCCATGCAAAAGGAGTACTTTATAAGAAATTGAGGTGAACTCTTATTGCGGGGCTAAGTTTTCACTAAGTTTCATTGGGAACTATAAGAAACCCTCGGTGTAATAAGTTCTAGACTGTTCCTATTGACAGAACTGTTGTAATACGTTTGTTTACAACGTTTTAGAGCAAACGGAATCGTTTTGTCCATGCAAAAGGCGTACTTAATAAGAAGTTGAGGTGAACTCTTATTGCAGAGCTAAGTTTTCACTTAATCTCATGGGGAACTGTAAGAAACCTTCGGTGTAATAAGTTCTAGGCTATTCCCATGGACAGAAGTGTTGTTATAGGTTGGTTTACAACGTTTTAGAGCAAACGGAATCGTTTTATTCCATGCAAAAGGAGTACTTTATAAGAAATTTAGGTGAACTGTTATTGCGGGGCTAAGTTTTCACTAAGTTTCATGGGAAACTTTAAGAAACCTGTGAAGTAATAAGTTCTACGCTGTTCCCATGGACAGAACTGTTGTAATACGTTTGTTTACAACGTTTTAAAGCAAACAGAATTGTTTTGTCCATGCGAAAGGCCTACTTAATAAGAAATTGAGGTGAACTCTTATTGCAGAGCTAAGTTTTCACTAAATCTCATGAGGAACTATAAGAAACCTTCGGTGTAATAAATTCTACGCTGTTCCCATGGACAGAAGTGTTGTTATAGGTTTGTTTACAACGTTTTAGAGCAAACGGAGTTCTTTTATTCCATGCGAAAGGCGTACTTTATGAGAAATTGAGGTAAACTCTTATTACGGGGCTAAGTTTTCGCTAAGTTTCATTGGGAACTATAAAAAACCCTCGGTGTAATATGTTCTAGGCTGTATTGACGGACAGAACTGTTGTAATATGTTTGTTTAAAACGTTTTAGAGCAAATGGAATCGTTTTATTCCATGCGAAAGTTGTACTTTATAAGAAATTGAGGTGAACTCTTATTGTGGGGCTAAGTTTTCACTAAGTTTCATTGGGAACTATAAAAAACCCTCGGTGTAATAAGTTCTAGGCTGTTCCCATGGTTAGAACTGTTGTAATACGTTTGTTTACAACGTTTTAGAGAAAACGGAATCGTTTTATTTCATGCGAAAGGCGTACTTGATAAGAAATTGAGGTGAATTCTTTTTGCGGGAGTAAGTTTCTTTAAGTTTCATGGGAAACTATAAGAAACCCTCGGTAAAATAAGTTTCAGGCTCTTCCCATGGACAGAACTGTTATTATATGTTTGTTTACAACTTTTGAGAGCAAACGGAATCGTTTTATTCCTTGCAAGAAGAGTACTTTATAAGAAATTGAGGTGAACTCTTATTGCGGGACTAAGTTTTCACTAAGTTTCATGGGAAACTATAAAAAAACCCTCGGTGTAATAGGTTCTAGGCTGTTCCCATGGACAGAACTGTTGTAATACGTTTGTTTACAACGTTTTAGAGCAAACGGAGTCGTTTTATTCCATGCGAAAGGCGTACTTTATGAGAAATTGAGGTAAACTCTTATCGCAGGGCTTAGTTTCCTTAAGTTTCATGGGGAACTATAAGAAACCTTCGGTGTAATAAATTCTACACTGTTCCCATGGACAGAAGTGTTGTTATAGGTTTGTTTACAAAGTTTTAGAGCAAACTGAATCGTTTAATTCCATGCGAAAGGAGTACTTTATAAGAAATTGAGGTGAACTCTTATTGCAGGGCTAAGTTTTCACTAAGTTTCATTGGGAACTATAAAAAACCCTCGGTGTAATAAGTTCTAGGCTGTTCCCGTGGACAGAACTGTTGTAATACGTTTGTTTACAACGTTTTAGAGCAAACTGAATCGTTTAATTTCATGCGAAAGGAGTATTTTATAAGAAATTGAGGTGAACTCTTATTGCAGGGCTAAGTTTTCACTAAATGTCATGGGGAACTATAAAAAACCCTCGGTGTAATTTGTTCTAGGCTATTTCGATGGACAGAACTGTTGTAATATGTTTGTTTAAAACGTTTTAGAGCAAATGGAATCGTTTTATTCCATGCGAAAGGTGTACTTTATAAAAAATTGAGGTGAACTCGTATTGTGGAGCTAAGTTTTCACTAAGTTTCATGGGAAACTATAAGAAACCCTCGGTGTAAAAAGTTCTACGCTGTTCCCATGGACAGAAATTTTGTAATACGTTTGTTTACAACCTTTTAGAGCAAACGGAATCGCTTTATTCCATGCAAAAGGAGTACTTTATAAGAAATTGAGGTGAACTGTTATTGCGGGGCTAAGTTTTCACTAAGTTTCATGGGAAACTATAAGAAACCTGCGAAGTAATAAGTTCTACGCTGTTCCCATGGACAGAACTGTTGTAATGCGTTTGTTTACAACGTTTTAAAGCAAACAGAATTGTTTTGTCCATGCGAACGGCGTACTTAATAAGAAATTAAGGTGAACTCTTATTGCAGAGCTAAGTTTTCACTAAGTTTCATGGGGAACTATAGGAAACCCTCAGTATAAAAAGTTCTACGCTGTTCCCATGGACAGAACTGTTGTAATACGTTTGTTTACAACGTTTTAGAGCAAACGGAATCGTTTTATTCCATGCGAAAGGCGTACTTTATAAGAAATTGAGGTGAACTCTTATTGTGGGGCTAAGTTTTCACTAAGTTTCTTGGGGAACTATAAGAAACCCTAGGTGTAATAAGTTCTAGGCTGTTCCCATGGACAGAACTGTTGTAATATGTTTGTTTACAACGTTTTAGAGCAAACGGAATAGTTTTATTCCATGCAAAAGGCGTACTTAATAAGAAATTGAGGTGAACTCTTATTGCAGAGCTAAGTTTTCACTAAATCTCATGGGGAACTATAAGAAACTTTCGGTGTAATAAATTCTACGCTGTTCCCATGGACAGAAGTGTTGTTATAGGCTTGTTTGCAAAGTTTTAGAGCAAACGGAATCGTTTTATTCCATGCAAAAGGAGTACTTTATAAGAAATTGAGGTGAACTCTTGTTGCGGGGCTAAGTTTTCACTAAGTTTCATGGGGAACTATAAGAAACCTGCGAAGTAATAAGTTCTACGCTGGTCCCATGGACAGAACTGTTGTAATACGTTTGTTTACAACGTTTTAAAGCAAACAGATTTGTTTTGTCCATGCGAAAGGCGTACTTAATAAGAAATTGAGGTGAACTTTTATTGCAGAGCTAAGTTTTCACTAAGTTTCATGGGGAACTATAAGAAACCCTCGGTGTAAAAAGTTCTACGCTGTTCCCATGGACAGAACTGTTGTAATACGTTTGTTTACAACGTTTTAGAGCAAACGGAATCGTTTTATTCCATGCGAAAGGCGTACTTTATAAGAAATTGAGGTTAACTCTTATTATGGGGCTAAGTTTTCACTAAGTTTCATGGGGAACTATAAGAAACCCTAGGTGTAATAAGTTCTAGGCTGTTCCCATGGACAGAGCTGTTGTAATACGTTTGTTTACAACGTTTTAGAGCAAACGGAATAGTTTTATTCCATGCAAAAGGCGTACTTAATAAGAAATTGAGGTGAACTCTTATTGCAGTGCTAAGTTTTCACTAAATCTCATGGGGAACTATAAGAAACCTTCGGTGTAATTAATTCTACGCTGTTCCCATGGACAGAACTGTTGTAATACGTTTGTTTACAACGTTTTAAAGCAAACAGAATTGTTTTGTCCATGCGAAAGGCGTACTTAATAAGAAATTGAGGTGAACTGTTATTGCAGAGCTAAGTTTTCACTAAGTTTCATGGGGAACTATAAGAAACCCTCGGTGTAAAAAGTTTTTCGCTGTTCCCATGGACAGAACTGTTGTAATACGTTTGTTTACAACGTTTTAGAGCAAACGGAATCGTTTTATTCCATGCGAAAGGCGTACTTTATAAGAAATTGAGATGAACTCTTATTGCGGGGCTAAGTTTTTACTAAGTTTCATAGGGGACTATAAGAAACCCTAGGTATGATAAGTTCTAGGCTGTTCCGATGGACAGAGCTGTTGTAATACGTTTGTTTACAACGTTTTAGAGCAAACGGAATAGTTTTATTCCATGGAAAAGGCGTACTTAATAAGAAATTGAGGTGAACTCTTATTGCAGAGCTAAGTTTTCACTAAATCTCATGGGGAACTATAAGAAACCTTTGGTGTAATAAATTCTATGCTGTTCCCATGGACAGAAGTGTTGTTATAGGTTTGTTTGCAAAGTTTTAGAGCAAACGGAATCGTTTTATTCCATGTAAAAGGAGTACTTTATAAGAAATTGAGGTGAACTCTTGTTGCGGGGCTAAGTTTTCACTAAATCTCATGGGGAACTATAAGAAACCTTCGGTGTAATAAATTCTACGCTGTTCCCATTGACAGAAGTGTTGTTATAGGTTTGTTTGCAAAGTTTTAGAGCAAACTGAATCGTTTTATTCCATGGAAAAGGAGTACTTTATAAGAAATTGAGGTGAACTGTTGTTGCGGGGCTAAGTTTTCACTAAGTTTCATGGGGAACTATAAGAAACCTGCGAAGTAATAAGTTCTACGCTGTTCCCATGGACAGAACTGTTGTAATACGTTTGTTTACAACGTTTTAAAGCAAACAGAATTGTTTTGTCCATGCGAAAGGCGTACTTAATAAGAAATTGAGGTGAATTCTTATTGCAGAGCTAAGTTTTCACTAAGTTTCATGGGGAACTATAAGAAACCCTCGGTGTAAAAAGTTCTACGCTGTTCCCATGGACAGAACTGTTGTAATACGTTTGTTTACAACGTTTTAGAGCAAACGGAATCGTTTTATTTCATGCGAAAGGCGTACTTTATAAGAAATTGAGGTGAACTCTTATTGTGGGGCTAAGTTTTCACTAAGTTTCATGGGGAACTATAAGAAACCCTAGGTGTAATAAGTTCTAGGCTGTTCCCATGGACAGAGCTGTTGTAATACGTTTGTTTAAAACGTTTTAGAGCAAACGGAATAGTTTTATTCCATGCAAAAGGCGTTCTTAATAAGAAATTGAGGTGAACTCTTATTGCAGAGCTAGATTTTCACTAAATCTCATGGGGAACTATAAGAAACCTTCGGTGTAATAAATTCTACGCTGTTCCCATGGACAGAAGTGTTTTTATAGGTTTGTTTGCAAAGTTTTATAGCAAACGGAATCGTTTTATTCCATGCAAAAGGAGTACTTTATAAGAAATTGAGGTGAACTCTTGTTGCGGGGCTAAGTTTTCACTAAGTTTCATGGGGAACTATAAGAAACCTGCGAAGTAATAAGTTCTACGCTGTTCCCATGGACAGAACTGTTGTAATATGTTTGTTTACAACGTTTTAAAGCAAACAGAATTGTTTTGTCCATGCGAAAGGCGTACTTAATAAGAAATTGAGGTTAACTCTTATTGCAGAGCTAAGTTTTCACTAAGTTTCATGGGGAACTATAAGAAACCCTCGGTGTAAAAAGTTCTACGCTGTTCCCATGGACAGAACTGTTGTAATACGTTTGTTTACAACGTTTTAGAGCAAACGGAATCGTTTTATTTCATGCAAAAGGCGTACTTTATAAGAAATTGAGGTGAACTCTTATTGTGGGGCTAAGTTTTCACTAAGTTTCATGGGGAACTATAAGAAACCCTAGGTGTAATAAGTTCTAGGCTGTTCCCATGGACAGAGCTGTTGTAATAGGTTTGTTTAAAACGTTTTAGAGCAAACGGAATAGTTTTATTCCATGCAAAAGGCGTTCTTAATAAGAAATTGAGGTGAACTCTTATTGCAGAGCTAAGTTTTCACTAAATCTCATGTGGAACTATAAGAAACCTTCGGTGTAATAAATTCTACGCTGTTCCCATGGACAGAAGTGTTTTTATAGGTTTGTTTGCAAAGTTTTAGAGCAAACGGAATCGTTTTATTCCATGCAAAAGGAGTACTTTATAAGAAATTGAGGTGAACTCTTGTTGCGGGGCTAAGTTTTCACTAAGTTTCATGGGGAACTATAAGAAACCTGCGAAGTAATAAGTTCTACGCTGTTCCCATGGACAGAACTGTTGTAATACGTTTGTTTACAACGTTTTAAAGCAAACAGAATTGTTTTGTCCATGCGAAAGGCGTACTTAATAAGAAATTGAGGTGAACTCTTATTGCAGAGCTAAGTTTTCACTAAGTTTCATGGGGAACTATAAGAAACCCTCGGTGTAAAAAGTTCTACGCTGTTCCCATGGACAGAACTGTTGTAATACGTTTGTTTACAACGTTTTAGAGCAACCGGAATCGTTTTATTCCATGCGAAAGGCGTACTTTATAAGAAATTGAGTCGAACTCTTATTGTGGGGCTAAGTTTTCACTAAGTTTCATGGGGAACTATAAGAAACCCTAAGTGTAATAAGTTCTAGGCTGTTCCCATGGACAGAGCTGTTGTAATACGTTTGTTTACAACGTTTTAGAGCAACCGGAATCGTTTTATTCCATGCAAAAGGCGTAGTTTATAAGAAATTGAGGTGAACCCTTATTGCGGGGCTAAGTTTCCTTAATTTTCATGGGAAACTATAAGAAACCCTAGGTATAATAAGTTCTTGGCTGTTCCCATGGACAGAGCTGTTGTAATACGTTTGTTTACAACGTTTAAGAGCAAACGGAATAGTTTTATTCCATGGAAAAGGCGTACTTAATAAGAAATTGAGGTGAACTCTTATTGCAGAGCTAAGTTTTCACTAAATCTCATGGGGAACTATAAGAAACCTTCGGTGTAATAAATTCTACGCTGTTCCCATGGACAGAAGTGTTGTTATAGGTTTGTTTGCAAAGTTTTAGAGCAAACGGAATCGTTTTATTCCATGCAAATGGAGTACTTTATAAGAAATTGAGGTGAACTCTTGTTGCGGGGCTAAGTTTTCACTAAGTTTCATGGGGAACTATAAGAAACCTGCGAAGTAATAAGTTCTACGCTGTTCCCATGGACAGAACTGTTGTAATACGTTTGTTTACAACGTTTTAAAGCAAACAGAATTGTTTTGTCCATGCGAAAGGCGTACTTAATAAGAAATTGAGGTGAACTCTTATTGCAGAGCTAAGTTTTCACTAAGTTTCATGGGGAACTATAAGAAACCCTCGGTGTAAAAAGTTCTACGCTGTTCCCATGGACAGAGCTGTTGTAATACGTTTGTTTACAACGTTTTAGAGCAAACGGAATAGTTTAATTCCATGCAAAAGGCGTAGTTTATAAGAAATTGAGGTGAACCCCTATTGCGGGGCTAAGTTTCCTTAATTTTCATGGGAAACTATAAGCTAACCTCGGTAAAATAAGTTTCAGGCTGTTCCCATGGACAGAAATGTTATTATACGTTTGTTTACAACGTTTTAGAGCAAACGGAATCGTTTTATTCCATGCAAAAGGCGTACTTAATAAGAAATTGAGGTGAATTCTTATTGCAGAGCTAAGTTTTCACTAAATCTCATGGGGAACTATAAGAAACCTTCGGTGTAATAAATTCTATGCTGTTCCCATGGACAGAAGTGTTGTTATAGGTTTGTTTCCAAAGTTTTAGAGCAAACGGAATCGTTTTACTCCATGCAAAAGGAGTACTTTATAAGAAATTGAGGTGAACTCTTATTGCGGGGCTAAGTTTTCACTAACTTTCATGGGGAACTATAAGAAACCTGCGAAGTAATAAGTTCTACGCTGTTCCCATGGACAGAACTGTTGTAATACGTTTGTTTACAACGTTTCAAAGCAAACAGAATTGTTTAATCCATGCAAAAGGCGTACTTAATAAGAAATTGAGGTGAACTCTTATTGCAGAGCTAAGTTTTCACTAAATCTCATGGAGAACTATAAGAAATCTTCGATGTAATAAGTTCTAGGCTGTTCCCATGGACAGAAGTGTTGTTATAGGTTTGTTTACAACGTTTTAGAGCAAACGGAGTCGTTTTATTCCATGCGAAAGGCGTACTTTATGACAAATTGAGGTAAACTCTTATTACGGGGTTAAGTTTTCACTAAGTTTCATTGGGAACTATATGAAGCCCTCGGTGTAATAAGTTTTAGGCTGTTCCTATTGACAGAACCGTTGTAATACGTTTGTTTACAACGTTTTAGAGCAAACGGAATCGTTTTCTCCATGCAAAAGGCGTACTTTATAAGAAATTGATGAGAACTTTTATTGCGGGGCTAGGTTTCCTTAAGTTTCATGGGAAACTATAAGAAACCCTCGGTAAAATAAGTTTCAGGCTGTTCCTATGGACAGAACTGTTATTATACGTTTGTTTACAACGTTTTAGAGCAAACGGAATTGTTTTATTCCATGCAAAAGGAGTACTTTATAAGAAATTGAGGTGAACTCTTATTGCGGGGCTAAGTTTTCACTAAGTTTCATTGGGAACTATAAGAAACCCTCGGTGTAATAAGTTCTAGACTGTTCCTATTGACAGAACTGTTGTAATACGTTTGTTTACAACGTTTTAGAGCAAACGGAATCGTTTTGTCCATGCAAAAGGCGTACTTAATAAGAAGTTGAGGTGAACTCTTATTGCAGAGCTAAGTTTTCACTTAATCTCATGGGGAACTGTAAGAAACCTTCGGTGTAATAAGTTCTAGGCTATTCCCATGGACAGAAGTGTTGTTATAGGTTTGTTTACAACGTTTTAGAGCAAACGGAATCGTTTTATTCCATGCAAAAGGAGTACTTTATAAGAAATTGAGGTGAACTGTTATTGCGGGGCTAAGTTTTCACTAAGTTTCATGGGAAACTTTAAGAAACCTGCGAAGTAATAAGTTCTACGCTGTTCCCATGGACAGAACTGTTGTAATACGTTTGTTTACAACGTTTTAAAGCAAACAGAATTGTTTTGTCCATGCGAAAGGCGTACTTAATAAGAAATTGAGGTGAACTCTTATTGCAGAGCTAAGTTTTCACTAAATCTCATGGGGAACTATAAGAAACCTTCGGTGTAATAAATTCTACACTCTTCCCATGGACAGAAGTGTTGTTATAGGTTTGTTTACAACGTTTTAGAGCAAACGGAGTTCTTTTATTCCATGCGAAAGGCGTACTTTATGAGAAATTGAGGTAAACTCTTATTACGGGGCTAAGTTTTCGCTAAGTTTCATTGGGAACTATAAAAAACCCTCGGTGTAATATGTTCTAGGCTGTTCCCGTGGACAGAACTGTTGTAATACGTTTGTTTAAAACGTTTTAGAGCAAATGGAATCGTTTTATTCCATGCAAAAGGTGTACTTTATAAGAAATTGAGGTGAACTCTTATTGTGGGGCTAAGTTTTCACTAAGTTTCATTGGGAACTATAAAAAACCCTTGGTGTAATAAGTTCTAGGCTGTTCCCGTGGACAGAACTGTTGTAATACGTTTGTTTACAACGTTTTAGAGAAAACGGAATCGTTTTATTTCATGCGAAAGGCGTACTTGATAAGAAATTGAGGTGAACTCTTATTGTGGGGCTAAGTTTTCACTAAGTTTCATGGGAAACTATAAGAAACCCTAGGTGTAATATGTTCTAGGCTGTTCCCATGGACAGAACTGTTGTAATACGTTTGTTTACAACGTTTTAGAGCAAACGGAGTCGTTTTATTTCATGCGAAAGGCGTACTTTATAAGAAATTGAGGTGAACTCTTATTGTGGGGCTAAGTTTTCACTAAGTTTCATGGGGAACTATAAGAAACCCTAGGTGTAATAAGTTCTAGGCTGTTCCCATGGACAGAGCTGTTGTAATACGTTTGTTTAAAACGTTTTAGAGCAAACAGAATAGTTTTATTCCATGCAAAAGGCGTTCTTAATAAGAAATTGAGGTGAACTCTTATTGCAGAGCTAAGTTTTCACTAAATCTCATGGGGAACTATAAGAAACCTTCGGTGTAATAAATTCTACTTTGTTCCCATGGACAGAAGTGTTTTTATAGGTTTGTTTGCAAAGTTTTAGAGCAAACGGAATCGTTTTATTCCATGCAAATGGAGTACTTTATAAGAAATTGAGGTGAACTCTTGTTGCGGGGCTAAGTTTTCACTAAGTTTCATGGGGAACTATAAGAAACCTGCGAAGTAATAAGTTCTACGCTGTTCCCATGGACAGAACTGTTGTAATACGTTTGTTTACAACGTTTTAAAGCAAACAGAATTGTTTTGTCCATGCGAAAGGCGTACTTAATAAGAAATTGAGGTGAACTCTTATTGCAGAGCTAAGTTTTCACTAAGTTTCATGGGGAACTATAAGAAACCCTCGGTGTAAAAAGTTCTACGCTGTTCCCATGGACAGAACTGTTGTAATACGTTTGTTTACAACGTTTTAGAGCAACCGGAATCGTTTTATTCCATGCGAAAGGCGTACTTTATAAGAAATTGAGTCGAACTCTTATTGTGGGGCTAAGTTTTCACTAAGTTTCATGGGGAACTAAAAGAAACCCTAGGTGTAATAAGTTCTAGGCTGTTCCCATGGACAGAGCTGTTGTAATACGTTTGTTTACAACGTTTTAGAGCAAACGGAATAGTTTAATTCCATGCAAAAGGCGTAGTTTATAAGAAATTGAGGTGAACCCTTATTGCGGGGCTAAGTTTCCTTAATTTTCATGGGAAACTATAAGCTAACTTCGGTAAAATAAGTTTCAGGCTGTTCCCATGGACAGAAATGTTATTATACGTTTGTTTACAACGTTTTAGAGCAAACGGAATCGTTTTATTCCTTGCAAAAGGCGTACTTAATAAGAAATTGAGGTGAATTCTTATTGCAGAGCTAAGTTTTCACTAAATCTCATGGGGAACTATAAGAAACCTTCCGTGTAATAAATTCTATGCTGTTCCCATGGACAGAAGTGTTGTTATAGGTTTGTTTCCAAAGTTTAAGAGCAAACGGAATCGTTTTATTCCATGCAAAAGGAGTACTTTATAAGAAATTGAGGTGAACTCTTGTTGTGGGGCTAAGTTTTCACTAAGTTTCATTGGGAACTATAAGAAACCCTCGGTGTAATAAGTTCTAGGCTGTTCCTATTGACAGAACTGTTGTAATACGTTTGTTTACACATTTTAGAGCAAATGGAATCGTTTTGTCCATGTGAAAGGCGTACTTAATAAGAAATTGAGGTGAACTCTTATTGCAGAGCTAAGTTTTCACTAAATCTCATGGAGAACTATAAGAAATCTTCGATGTAATAAGTTCTAGGCTGTTCCCATGGACAGAAGTGTTGTTATAGGTTTGTTTACAACGTTTTAGAGCAAACGGAGTCGTTTTATTCCATGCGAAAGGCGTACTTTATGACAAATTGAGGTAAACTCTTATTACGGGGTTAAGTTTTCACTAAGTTTCATTGGGAACTATATGAAACCCTCGGTGTAATAAGTTTTAGGCTGTTCCTATTGACAGAACCGTTGTAATACGTTTGTTTACAACGTTTTAGAGCAAACGGAATCGTTTTCTCCATGCAAAAGGCGTACTTTATAAGAAATTGATGAGAACTTTTATTGCGGGGCTAGGTTTCCTTAAGTTTCATGGGAAACTATAAGAAACCCTCGGTAAAATAAGTTTCAGGCTGTTCCTATGGACAGAACTGTTATTATACGTTTGTTTACAACGTTTTAGAGCAAACGGAATTGTTTTATTCCATGCAAAAGGAGTACTTTATAAGAAATTGAGGTGAACTCTTATTGCGGGGCTAAGTTTTCACTAAGTTTCATTGGGAACTATAAGAAACCCTCGGTGTAATAAGTTCTAGACTGTTCCTATTGACAGAACTGTTGTAATACGTTTGTTTACAACGTTTTAGAGCAAACGGAATCGTTTTGTCCATGCAAAAGGCGTACTTAATAAGAAGTTGAGGTGAACTCTTATCGCAGAGCTAAGTTTTCACTTAATCTCATGGGGAACTGTAAGAAACCTTCGGTGTAATAAGTTCTAGGCTATTCCCATGGACAGAAGTGTTGTTATAGGTTTGTTTACAACGTTTTAGAGCAAACGGAATCGTTTTATTCCATGCAAAAGGAGTACTTTATAAGAAATTGAGGTGAACTCTTATTGCGGGGCTAAGTTTTCACTAAGTTTCATGGGAAACTTTAAGAAACCTGCGAAGTAATAAGTTCTACGCTGTTCCCATGGACAGAACTGTTGTAATACGTTTGTTTACAACGTTTTAAAGCAAACAGAATTGTTTTGTCCATGCGAAAGGCGTACTTAATAAGAAATTGAGGTGAACTCTTATTGCAGAGCTAAGTTTTCACTAAATCTCATGGGGAACTATAAGAAACCTTCGGTGTAATAAATTCTACACTGTTCCCATGGACAGAAGTGTTGTTATAGGTTTGTTTACAACGTTTTAGAGCAAACGGAGTTCTTTTATTCCATGCGAAAGGCGTACTTTATGAGAAATTGAGGTAAACTCTTATTACGGGGCTAAGTTTTCGCTAAGTTTCATTGGGAACTATAAAAAACCCTCGGTGTAATATGTTCTAGGCTGTATTGACGGACAGAACTGTTGTAATATGTTTGTTTAAAACTTTTTAGAGCAAATGGAATCGTTTTATTCCATGCGAAAGGTGTACTTTATAAGAAATTGAGGTGAACTCTTATTGTGGGGCTAAGTTTTCACTAAGTTTCATTGGGAACTATAAAAAACCCTCGGTGTAATAAGTTCTAGGCTGTTCCCGTGGACAGAACTGTTGTAATACGTTTGTTTACAACGTTTTAGAGAAAACGGAATCGTTTTATTTCATGCGAAAGGCGTACTTGATAAGAAATTGAGGTGAATTCTTTTTGCGGGAGTAAGTTTCTTTAAGTTTCATGGGAAACTATAAGAAACCCTCGGTAAAATAAGTTTCAGGCTCTTCCCATGGACAGAACTGTTATTATATGTTTGTTTACAACATTTGAGAGCAAACGGAATCGTTTTATTCCTTGCAAGAAGAGTACTTTATAAGAAATTTAGGTGAACTCTTATTGCGGGACTAAGTTTTCACTAAGTTTCATGGGAAACTATAAAAAAACCCTCGGTGTAATATGTTCTAGGCTGTTCCCATGGACAGAACTGTTGTAATACGTTTGTTTACAACGTTTTAGAGCAAACGGAGTCGTTTTATTCCATGCGAAAGGCGTACTTTATGACAAATTGAGGTAAACTCTTATTACGGGGTTAAGTTTTCACTAAGTTTCATTGGGAACTATATGAAGCCCTCGGTGTAATAAGTTTTAGGCTGTTCCTATTGACAGAACCGTTGTAATACGTTTGTTTACAACGTTTTAGAGCAAACGGAATCGTTTTCTCCATGCAAAAGGCGTACTTTATAAGAAATTGATGAGAACTTTTATTGCGGGGCTAGGTTTCCTTAAGTTTCATGGGAAACTATAAGAAACCCTCGGTAAAATAAGTTTCAGGCTGTTCCTATGGACAGAACTGTTATTATACGTTTGTTTACAACGTTTTAGAGCAAACGGAATTGTTTTATTCCATGCAAAAGGAGTACTTTATAAGAAATTGAGGTGAACTCTTATTGCGGGGCTAAGTTTTCACTAAGTTTCATTGGGTACTATAAGAAACCCTCGGTGTAATAAGTTCTAGACTGTTCCTATTGACAGAACTGTTGTAATACGTTTGTTTACAACGTTTTAGAGCAAACGGAATCGTTTTGTCCATGCAAAAGGCGTACTTAATAAGAAGTTAAGGTGAACTCTTATTGCAGAGCTAAGTTTTCACTTAATCTCATGGGGAACTGTAAGAAACCTTCGGTGTAATAAGTTCTAGGCTATTCCCATGGACAGAAGTGTTGTTATAGGTTTGTTTACAACGTTTTAGAGCAAACGGAATCGTTTTATTCCATGCAAAAGGAGTACTTTATAAGAAATTGAGGTGAACTGTTATTGCGGGGCTAAGTTTTCACTAAGTTTCATGGGAAACTTTAAGAAACCTGCGAAGTAATAAGTTCTACGCTGTTCCCATGGACAGAACTGTTGTAATACGTTTGTTTACAACGTTTTAAAGCAAACAGAATTGTTTTGTCCATGCGAAAGGCGTACTTAATAAGAAATTGAGGTGAACTCTTATTGCAGAGCTAAGTTTTCACTAAATCTCATGGGGAACTATAAGAAACCTTCGGTGTAATAAATTCTACACTCTTCCCATGGACAGAAGTGTTGTTATAGGTTTGTTTACAACGTTTTAGAGCAAACGGAGTTCTTTTATTCCATGCGAAAGGCGTACTTTATGAGAAATTGAGGTAAACTCTTATTGTGGGGCTAAGTTCTCACTAAGTTTCTTGGGGAACTATAAGAAACCCTAGGTGTAATAAGTTCTAGGCTGTTCCCATGGACAGAACTGTTGTAATACGTTTGTTTACAACGTTTTAGAGCAAACGGAATAGTTTTATTCCATGCAAAAGGCGTACTTAATAAGAAATTGATGTGAACTCTTATTGCAGAGCTAAGTTTTCACTAAATCTCATGGGGAACTATAAGAAACTTTCGGTGTAATAAATTCTACGCTGTTCCCATGGACAGAAGTGTTGTTATAGGTTTGTTTGCAACGTTTTAGAGCAAACGGAATCGTTTTATTCCATGCAAAAGGAGTACTTTATAAGAAATTGATGTGAACTCTTGTTGCGGGGCTAAGTTTTCACTAAATTTCATGGGAAACTTTAAGAAACCTGCGAAGTAATAAGTTCTACGCTGTTCCCATGGACAGAACTGTTGTAATACGTTTGTTTACAACGTTTTAAAGCAAACAGAATTGTTTTGTCCATGCGAAAGGCGTACTTAATAAGAAATTGAGGTGACCTTTTATTGCAGAGCTAAGTTTTCACTAAGTTTCATGGGGAACTATAAGAAACCCTCGGTGTAAAAAGTTCTACGCTGTTCCCATGGACAGAACTGTTGTAATACGTTTGTTTACAACGTTTTAGAGCAAACGGAATCGTTTTATTCCATGCGAAAGGCGTACTTTATAAGAAATTGAGGTTAACTCTTATTATGGGGCTAAGTTTTCACTAAGTTTCATGGGGAACTATAAGAAACCCTAGGTGTAATAAGTTCTAGGCTGTTCCCATGGACAGAGCTGTTGTAATACGTTTGTTTACAACGTTTTAGAGCAAACGGAATAGTTTTATTCCATGCAAAAGGCGTACTTAATAAGAAATTGAGGTGAACTCTTATTGCAGAGCTAAGTTTTCACTAAATCTCATGGGGAACTATAAGAAACCTTCGGTGTAATCAATTCTACGCTGTTCCCATGGACAGAACTGTTGTAATACGTTTGTTTACAACGTTTTAAAGCAAACAGAATTGTTTTGTCCATGCGAAAGGAGTACTTTATAAGAAATTGAGGTGAACTCTTATTGCGGGGCTAAGTTTTCACTAAGTTTCATTGGGAACTATAAGAAACCCTCGGTGTAATAAGTTCTAGACTGTTCCTATTGACAGAACTGTTGTAATACGTTTGTTTACAACGTTTTAGAGCAAACGGAATCGTTTTGTCCATGCAAAAGGCGTACTTAATAAGAAGTTGAGGTGAACTCTTATTGCAGAGCTAAGTTTTCACTTAATCTCATGGGGAACTGTAAGAAACCTTCGGTGTAATAAGTTCTAGGCTATTCCCATGGACAGAAGTGTTGTTATAGGTTTGTTTACAACGTTTTAGAGCAAACGGAATCGTTTTATTCCATGCAAAAGGAGTACTTTATAAGAAATTGAGGTGAACTGTTATTGCGGGGCTAAGTTTTCACTAAGTTTCATGGGAAACTTTAAGAAACCTGCGAAGTAATAAGTTCTACGCTGTTCCCATGGACAGAACTGTTGTAATACGTTTGTTTACAACGTTTTAAAGCAAACAGAATTGTTTTGTCCATGCGAAAGGCGTACTTAATAAGAAATTGAGGTGAACTCTTATTGCAGAGCTAAGTTTTCACTAAATCTCATGGGGAACTATAAGAAACCTTCGGTGTAATAAATTCTACACTGTTCCCATGGACAGAAGTGTTGTTATAGGTTTGTTTACAACGTTTTAGAGCAAACGGAGTTCTTTTATTCCATGCGAAAGGCGTACTTTATGAGAAATGAGGTAAACTCTTATTACGGGGCTAAGTTTTCGCTAAGTTTCATTGGGAACTATAAAAAACCCTCGGTGTAATATGTTCTAGGCTGTATTGACGGACAGAACTGTTGTAATATGTTTGTTTAAAACGTTTTAGAGCAAATGGAATCGTTTTATTCCATGCGAAAGGTGTACTTTTTAAGAAATTGAGGTGAACTCTTATTGTGGGGCTAAGTTTTCACTAAGTTTCATTGGGAACTATAAAAAACCCTCGGTGTAATAAGTTCTAGGCTGTTCCCGTGGACAGAACTGTTGTAATACGTTTGTTTACAACGTTTTAGAGAAAACGGAATCGTTTTATTTCATGCGAAAGGCGTACTTGATAAGAAATTGAGGTGAATTCTTTTTGCGGGAGTAAGTTTCTTTAAGTTTCATGGGAAACTATAAGAAACCCTCGGTAAAATAAGTTTCAGGCTCTTCCCATGGACAGAACTGCTATTATATGTTTGTTTACAACATTTGAGAGCAAACGGAATCGTTTTATTCCTTGCAAGAAGAGTACTTTATAAGAAATTTAGGTGAACTCTTATTGCGGGACTAAGTTTTCACTAAGTTTCATGGGAAACTATAAAAAAACCCTCGGTGTAATATGTTCTAGGCTGTTCCCATGGACAGAACTGTTGTAATACGTTTGTTTACAACGTTTTAGAGCAAACGGAGTCGTTTTATTCCATGCGAAAGGCGTACTTTATGAGAAATTGAGGTGAACTCTTATTGCAGAGCTAAGTTTTCACTAAATCTCATGGGGAACTATAAGAAACTTTCGGTGTAATAAATTCTACGCTGTTCCCATGGACAGAAGTGTTGTTATAGGTTTGTTTGCAAAGTTTTAGAGCAAACGGAATCGTTTTATTCCATGCAAAAGGAGTACTTTATAAGAAATTGAGGTGAACTCTTGTTGCGGGGCTAAGTTTTCACTAAGTTTCATGGGGAACTATAAGAAACCCTCGGTATAAAAAGTTCTACGCTGTTCCCATGGACAGAACTGTTGTAATACGTTTTTTTACAACATTTTAGAGCAAACGGAATCGTTTTATTCCATGCAAAAGGCGTACTTTATAAGAAATTGAGGTGAACTCTTATTGTGGGGCTAAGTTTTCACTAAGTTTCTTGGGGAACTATAAGAAACCCTAGGTGTAATAAGTTCTAGGCTGTTCCCATGGACAGAACTGTTGTAATACGTTTGTTTACAACGTTTTAGAGCAAACGGAATAGTTTTATTCCATGCAAAAGGCGTACTTAATAAGAAATTGAGGTGAACTCTTATTGCAGAGCTAAGTTTTCACTAAATCTCATGGGGAACTATAAGAAACTTTCGGTGTAATAAATTCTACGCTGTTCCCATGGACAGAAGTGTTGTTATAGGTTTGTTTGCAAAGTTTTAGAGCAAACGGAATCGTTTTATTCCATGCAAAAGGAGTACTTTATAAGAAATTGAGGTGAACTCTTGTTGCGGGGCTAAGTTTTCACTAAATTTCATGGGAAACTTTAAGAAACCTGCGAAGTAATAAGTTCTACGCTGTTCCCATGGACAGAACTGTTGTAATACGTTTGTTTACAACGTTTTAAAGCAAACAGAATTGTTTTGTCCATGCGAAAGGCGTACTTAATAAGAAATTGAGGTGAACTTTTATTGCAGAGCTAAGTTTTCACTAAGTTTCATGGGGAACTATAAGAAACCCTCGGTGTAAAAAGTTCTACGCTGTTCCCATGGACAGAACTGTTGTAATACGTTTGTTTACAACGTTTTAGAGCAAACGGAATCGTTTTATTCCATGCGAAAGGCGTACTTTATAAGAAATTGAGGTTAACTCTTATTATGGGGCTAAGTTTTCACTAAGTTTCATGGGGAACTATAAGAAACCCTAGGTGTAATAAGTTCTAGGCTGTTCCCATGGACAGAGCTGTTGTAATACGTTTGTTTACAACGTTTTAGAGCAAACGGAATAGTCTTATTCCATGCAAAAGGCGTACTTAATAAGAAATTGAGGTGAACTCTTATTGCAGAGCTAAGTTTTCACTAAATCTCATGGGGAACTATAAGAAACCTTCGGTGTAATTAATTCTACGCTGTTCCCATGGACAGAACTGTTGTAATACGTCTGTTTACAACGTTTTAAAGCAAACAGAATTGTTTTGTCCATGCGAAAGGGGTACTTAAAAAGAAATTGAGGTGAACTCTTATTGCAGAGCTAAGTTTTCACTAAGTTTCATGGGGAACTATAAGAAACCCTCGGTGTAAAAAGTTTTTCGCTGTTCCCATGGACAGAACTGTTGTAATACGTTTGTTTACAACGTTTTAGAGCAAACGGAATCGTTTTATTCCATGCGAAAGGCGTACTTTATAAGAAATTGAGGTCAACTCTTATTATGGGGCTAAGTTTTCACTAAGTTTCATGGGGAACTATAAGAAACCCTAGGTGTAATAAGTTCTATGCTGTTCCCATGGACAGAAGTGTTGTTATAGGTTTGTTTCCAAAGTTTTAGAGGAAACGGAATTGTTTTATTCCATGCAAAAGGAGTACTTTATAAGAAATTGAGGTGAACTCTTATTGCGGGGCTAAGTTTTCACTAAGTTTCATTGGGAACTATAAGAAACCCTCGGTGTAATAAGTTCTAGACTGTTCCTATTGACAGAACTGTTGTAATACGTTTGTTTACAACGTTTTAGAGCAAACGGAATCGTTTTGTCCATGCAAAAGGCGTACTTAATAAGAAGTTGAGGTGAACTCTTATTGCAGAGCTAAGTTTTCACTTAATCTCATGGGGAACTGTAAGAAACCTTCGGTGTAATAAGTTCTAGGCTATTCCCATGGACAGAAGTGTTGTTATAGGTTTGTTTACAACGTTTTAGAGCAAACGGAGTCGTTTTATTCCATGCAAAAGAAGTACTTTATGAGAAATTGAGGTAAACTCTTATTACGGGGCTAAGTTTGCACTAAGTTTCATTGGGAACTATAAGAAACCGTCGGTGTAATAAGTTCTAGGCTGTTCCTATTGACAGAACTGTTGTAATACGTTTGTTTACAACGTTTTAGAGCAAACGGAATCGTTTTCTCCATGCGAAAGGCGTACTTTATAAGAAATTGAGGTGAACTCTTATTGCGGGGCTAAGTTTTCACTAAGTTTCATGGGGAATTACAAGAAACCCGCGAAGTAATAAGTTCTACGCTGTTCCCATGGACAGAACTGGTGTAATACGTTTGTTTACAACGCTTTAGAGAAAACGGAAGCGTTTTATTCCATGCAAAAGTAGTACTTTATAAGAAATTGACGTGAACTTTTATTGCGGGGCTAGGTTTTCACTAAGTTTCATTGGGAACTATAAAAAAACCCTCGGTGTAATATGTTCTAGGCTGTTCCCATGGACAGAAATGTTGTAATACATTTGTTTACAACGTTTTAGAGCAAACGGAATCTCTTTATTCCATGCGAAAGGCGTACTTTATAAGAAGTTGAGGTGAACCCTTATTGTGGCGCAAAGTTTTCTTTAAGTTTCATGGGGAACTATAAGAAACCCTCGGTGTAATAAGTTGTAGGCTGTTCCCATGGACAGAACTGTTGGAATACGTTTGTTTACAACGTTTTAGAGCAAACAGAATCGTTTTATTCCACGCAAAAGGAGTATTTTATAAGAAATTGAGGTCAACTCAAGAAGTGTTGTTATAGGTTTGTTTACAACGTTTTAGAGCAAACGGAATCGTTTTGTCCATGCGAAAGGCGTACTTAATAAGAAATTGAGGTGAACTCTTATTGCAGAGCTAAGTTTTCACTAAATCTCATGGGAAACTATAAGAAACCTTCGCTGTAATAAGTTCTAGGCTGTTCCAATGGACAGAAGTGTTGTTATTGGTTTGTTTACAACGTTTTAGACCAAACAGAATCGTTTTATTCCATGTAAAAGGAGTACTTTATAAGAAATTGAGGTGAACTCTTATTGTGGCGCTAAGTTTTCACTAAATCTCATGGGGAACTATAAGAAACCCTAGGTGTAATAAGTTCTAGGCTGTTCCCATGGACAGAAGTGTTGTTATAGGTTTGTTTGCAAAGTTTTAGAGCAAACGGAATCGTTTTATTCCATGCAAAAGGAGTACTTTATAAGAAATTGAGGTGAACTCTTGTTGCGGGGCTAAGTTTTCACTAAGTTTCATGGGGAACTATAAGAAACCTGCGAAGTAATAAGTTCTACGCTGTGCCCATGGACAGAACTGTTGTAATACGCTTGTTGACAACGTTTTAGAGCAAACGGAATCGTTTTGTCCATGCGAAAGGCGTACTTAATAAGAAATTGAGATGAACTCTTATTGCAGACCTAAGTTTTCACTAAATCTCATTGGGAACTATAAGAAACCTTCGGTGTAATAAGTTCTAGGCTGTTCCCATGGACAGAAGTGTTGTTATAGGTTTGTTTACAACGTTTTAGAGCAAACGGAGTCGTTTTATTCCATGCAAAAGGCGTACTTTATGAGAAATTGAGGTAAACTCCTATTACGGGGCTAAGTTTTCACTTAGTTTCATGGGGAACTATAAGAAACCCCGTTGTAGTAAGTTCTAGGCTGTTCCCATGCACAGAACTATTGTAATACGTTTGTTTACAACGTTTTAGAGTAAACAGAATCGTTTTCTCCATGCGAAAGGCGTAGTTAATAAGAAATTGAGGTGAACTCTTATTGTAGAGCTAAGTTTTCACTAAGTTTTATGGAGAACTATAAGAAACACTCGCTGTAAAAAGTTGTACGCTGTTCCCATGGACAGAATTGTTATTATACGTTTGTTTACAACGTTTTAGAGCAAATGGAATCGTTTTATTCCATGCGAAAGGAGTACTTTATAAGAAATTGAGGTGAACTCTTATTGCGGGGCTAAGTGTTGACTAAGTTACATGGGGAACCATAAAAAACCCTCGGTGTAATATGTTCTAGGCTGTTCCCATGTACAGAACTGTTGTAATACGTTTTTTTAAAACGTTTTAGAGTAAACGGAATCGTTTTATTCCATGCGAAAGGTGTACTTTAAAAGAAATTGAGGTGAACTCTTATTGCAGAACTAAGTTTTTACTAAGTTTCATGGGGAACTATAAGAAACCCTTGGTGTAAATGTTATATGCTGTTCCCTTGGACAGAAACGTTGTAATACGTTCGTTTACAACGTTTTAGAGCAAACGGAATCGTTTTATTCCATGCGAAAGGCGTACTTTATAAGAAATTGAGGTGAACTCTTATTGCGGGGCTAAGTTTCCTTAAGTTTCATTGGGAACTATAAGAAACCCTCGGTGTAATAAGTTTCCGGCTGTTCCCATGGACAGAACTGTTATTATACGTTTGTTTACAACGTTTTAGAGCAAACGGAATCGTTTAATTCCATGCGAAAGGCATACTTTATAAGAAATTGAGGTAAACTCTTATTACGGGGCTAAGTTTTCACTAAGTCTCATGGGGAACTAAAAGAAACCGTCGGGTAATAAGTTCTAGGCTGTTCCCATGGACAGAACTGTTGTTATGCGTTTGTTTAAAAGGTTTTAGAGCAAACTTAATCGTTTTACTGCATGAAAAATGCGTATTTTATAAGAAGTTAAGGTAAACTTTTATTGCGGGGCAAAGTTTTCACTTAGTTTCATGGGGAACTTTAAAAAACCCTCGGTGTAATATGTTCTAAAATGTTCCCATGGACAGAAATGTTGTAATACGTTTGTTTACAACGTTTTAGAGCAAATGGAATCGTTTAATTCCGTGGAAAAGGCGTATTTTATAACAAGTTAAGGTAAACTTTTATTGCAAGGCTAAGTTTTCACTTAGTTTCATGGGGAACTATAAAAAACACTCGGTATAATATGTTCTAAACTGTTCCCATGGACAGAACTGTTGTAATACGAATGTTTACAACGTTTTAGAGCAAACGCAATCGTTTTATTCCATGGGAAATGTGTACTTTATAAGAAAATGAGGTGAACTCTTATTGCAGGGCTAAGTTTTTACCAAGTGACATTGGGAACTATAATAAATCCTCGAAGTAATAAGTTCTACGCTGTTCCCATTGACAGAACTGTTGTAATACGTTTGTTTATAACGTTTTAGAGCAAATGGAATCGTTTTATTCCATGCGAAAGGCGTACTTTATGGGAAATCGAGGTAAACTCTTATTGCGAGGCTAAGTTTTCAATTAGTTTCATGGGAAACTATAAAAAACCCTCGGTGTAATATGTTATAGGCTGTTCCCATGGACAGAACTGTTGTAATACGTTTATTTACAACGTTTTAGAGCAAATGGAATTGTTTTTTTCCATGCGAAAAGCGAACTTTATAAGAAATTGAGATGAACTCTTATTGCGGGGCTAAGTTTTCACTAAGTCTCATGGGGAACTATAAGAAACCCTCGTTGTAATAAGCTCAAGGCTTTTCCCATGGACAGAACTGTTGTAATACGTTTGTTTACAACGTTTTTGAGCAAACGGAATCGTATTATTCCGTGCGACAGGCGTACTTTAAAAGAAATTGAGGTGAACTCTTATTGCGGGGCTAAGTTTTCACTAAGTTTTATTGGGAACTATAAGAAAACATCGAAGTAAGGAAGTTCTAGGCTGTTCCCATGGACAGTTGTAATACGTTTGTTTACAACGTTTTAGAGCAAACGAGATCATTTTATTTCATGCCAAAGGCGTACTTTATAAGAAATTGAGGTGAACTGTTTTTGCGAGCTAAGTTTTCACTAAGTTTCATGGGGAACTTTAAAAAACCCTCGCTATAATATGTTCTAAATTGTTCCCATGGACAGAAATGTTGTAATACGTTTGTTTACAACGTTTTGGAGCCAACCGAATTGTTTTATTCCAAGCAAAAGGCGTACTTTATAAGAAGATGAGGTGAACTTATATTGCAGGGCTAAGTTTTCACTAATTTTCTTGGGGAACTAAAAGAAACCGTCGGGTAATAAGTTCTAGGCTGTTCCCATGGACAGAACTGTTGTTAAACGTTTGTTTACAACATTTTAGAGCAAACGGAATCGTTTTACTCCATGAAAAAGGCGTATTTTATAAGAAGTTAAGGTAAACTCTTATTGCGGGGTGAAGTTTTCACTTAGTTTCATGGGGAACTTTAAAAAACCTTCGGTGTAATATGTTCTAAACTGTTCCCATGGACAAAACTGTTGTAATGAGTTTGTTTACAACGTTTTAGAGCAAAAGGAATTGTTTTATTCCATGCAAAAGGCGTACTTTATAAGAAATTGAGGTGAACTCTTATTGCGGGGCTAAGTTTTCACTAAGTCTCATTGGGAAATTTAAGAAAACCCTCGGTGTAATAAGTTCTAGGCTGTTCCCATGGACAGAACTGTTGTAATACGTTTGTTTACAACGTTTTAGAGCAAACGGGATCATTTTATTTCATGCCAAAGGCGTACTTTATAAGAAATTGAGGTGAACTCTTTTTGCGAGCTAAGTTTTCACTAAGTTTCATGGGGAACTATAAGAAACCCTCGGTGTAATAACTTCTATGCTGCTTCGATGGACAGAACTGTTGTAATACGTTTGTTTTCAACGTTTTAGAGCAAACGGAATCGTTTTATTCCATGCGAAAGGTGTACTTTATAAGAAATTGAGGTGAACTCTTATTGCGGGGCTAAGTTTTCACTAAGTTTCATGGGGAACTATAAGAAACCCGCGAAGTAATAAGTTCTACGCTCTTCCCATGGACAGAACTGTTGTAATGCATTTGTACACAACGTTTTAGAGCAAACGGAATCGTTTTATTCCATGAAAAAGGAGTACTTTATAAGAAATTGACGTGAACTCTTATTGCAGGGCTAGGTTTTCACTAAGTTTCATTGAGAACTATAAAAAAACCCTTGGTGTAATATGTTCTAGGCTGTTCCCATGGACAGAACTGTTGTAATACGTTTGTTTACAAACTTTTAGAGCAATTGGAATTGTTTTTTTCCATGCAAAAGGCGAACTTTATAAGAAATTGAGATGAACTCTTATTTCGGGGCTAAGTTTTCACTAAGTTTCATGGGGAACTATAAGAAACCCTCGGTGTAATAAGTTCTAGTCTGTTCCCATGGACAGAACTGTTGTAATACGTTTGTTTACAACGTTTTGGTGCAAACGGAATCGTATTATTCCGTGCGACAGGCGTACTTTATAAGAAATTGAGGTGAACTCTTATTGCAGGGCTAAGTTTTCACTAAGTCTCATGGGAAACTATAAAGAACCCTCGGTGTAATATAATCTAGGCTGTTTCCATGGACAGAACTGTGGTAATACGTTTGTTTACAAAGTTTTAGAGCAAACGGAATCGTTTTATTCAATGCGAAAGGCGTACTTTATAAGAAAAGTGAGGTGAACTCTTATTGTGGCGCTAAGTTTTCACTAAGTTTCATGGAAAACTATAAGAAACCCTAGGTGTAATAAGTTCTAGGCTGTTTGCATGGACAGAATTGTTGTGATACGTTTGTTTACAACGTTTTAGAGCAAACGGAATCGTTTTATTCCGTGCAAAGGCGTACTTTATAAGAAATTGAGTTGAACTCTTATTGCAGGGCTACGTATTCAATAAGTTTCATTTGGAACTAAAAGAAACCCTCGAAGGAATAAGTTATTGGCTGTTCCCATGGACAGAACAGTTATTATACGTTTGTTTACAACGTTTTAAAGCAAACGGAATCGTTTTAGTACATGCGAAAGGAGTACTTTATAAGAAATTGAGGTGAACTCTTATTGCGGGGCTAAGTTTTCACCAAGTTTCATGGGAAACTATAAAAAACCGTCGGTGTAATATGTTCTAGGCTGTTCCGTTGGACAGAACTGTTGTAATACGTTTGTTTAAAACGTTTTAGAGCAAACGGAATCGTTTTATTCCATGCGAAAGGTGTACTTTATAAGAAATTGAGGTGAACTCTTATTGCGGGGCTAAGTTTTCACTAAGTTTCATGGGGAACTATAAGAAATCCGCGAAGTAATAAGTTCTACGCTCTTCCCATGGACAGAACTGTTGTAATGCATTTGTACACAACGTTTTAGAGCAAAACGAATCGTTTTATTCCATGCAAAAGGAGTACTTTATAAGAAATTGACGTGAACTCTTATTGCAGGGCTAGGTTTTCACTAAGTTTCATTGAGAACTATAAAAAAACCCTTGGTGTAATATGTTCTAGGCTGTTCCCATGGACAGAACTGTTGTAATACGTTTGTTTACAAACTTTTAGAGCAATTGGAATTGTTTTTTTCCATGCAAAAGGCGAACTTTATAAGAAATTGAGATGAACTCTTATTTCGGGGCTAAGTTTTCACTAAGTTTCATGGGGAACTATAAGAAACCCTCGGTGTAATAAGTTCTAGTCTGTTCCCATGGACAGAACTGTTGTAATACGTTTGTTTACAACGTTTTGGTGCAAACGGAATCGTATTATTCCGTGCGACAGGCGTACTTTAAAAGAAATTGAGGTGAACTCTTATTGCAGGGCTAAGTTTTCACTAAGTTCCATGGGAAACTATAAATAAACCTCGAAGTAATAAGTTCTAGGATATTGCCATGGACAGAACTGTTGTAATACGTTTGTTCACGACGTTTTAGAGCAAACGGAATCGTTTTATGCCATGCGAAAGGCGTACTTTATAAGAAATGAAGGTAAACTCTTATTGCGGGGCTAAGTTTTCACTTAGTTTCATGGGGAACTATAAAAAATTCTCGTTGTAAAATGTTCTTGGCTGTTTCAATTGACAGAATTGTTGTATTAAGTTTGTTTACAACGTTTTAGAGCAAAGGGAATCGTTTTACTCCATGAAAAAGGCGTATTTTATAAGAAGTAAAAGTAAACTCTTATTGCAGGGCAAAGTTTTCACTTAGTTTCATGGGGAACTTTAAAAAACCTTCGGTGTAATATGTTCTAAACTGTTCCCATGGACAAAACTGTTGTAATACGTTTGTTTACAACGTTTTAGAGCAAACGGACTTGTTTTATTCCATGCAAAAGGCGTACTTTATAAGAAATTTAGGTGAACTCTTATTGCGGGGGTAAGTTTTCACAAAGTCTCATGGAAAAGTATAAGAAACCCTTGGTGTAATAAGTTCTAGGCTGTTCCCACGGACCAGACTTTTGTAATACGTTTGTTTACAAGGTATTTTAGCAAACGGAATCGTTTTATTCTATGCCAAAGGCGTACTTTGTAAGCAATCGAGGGGAACTCTTATTGCGGGGCTAAGTTTTCACTAAGTCTCATGGGGAACTATAAGAAACCCTCGGTTTAATAAGTTCTACGCTGTTCCCATGGACAGAACTGTTGTAATACGTATGTTTACATCGTTTAAGAGCAAACGGAATCGTTTTATTCCATGGGAAATGCGTACTTTATAAGAAATTGAGTTGAACTCTTATTGCAGGGCTAAGTGTTTAATAAGTGAGATTGGGAACTATAAGAAACACTCGAAGTGATAAGTTCTACACTTTTCCCAAGGACAGAACTGTTGTAATTCGTTTGTTTATAACATTTTAGAGCAAATGGAATCGTTTTATTCCATGCGAAAGGCGTACTTTAAAAGAAATTGAGGTGAACTCTTATTGCAGGGCTAAGTTTTCACTAAGTTTTCTGGGGAACTATAAGAAACCCTTGGTGTAATAAGTTCTTAGCTGTTCCCATGGACCAAACTTTTGTAATACGTTTGTTTACAACGTTTTAGAGCAAACGGAATCGTTTTATTCCATGCCAAAGGCGTACTTTATAAGCAATCGAGGGGAACTCTTATTGCAGGGCTTAGTTTTAACTAAGTCCCATGGGGAACTATAAAGAACCCTCGGTGTAATATATTCTAGGCTGTTCCCATGGACAGAACTGTGGTAATACGTTTGTTTACAAAGTTTTAGAGCAAACGGAATCGTTTTATTCCATGGGAAATGCGTACTTTATAAGAAATTGAGGTGAACTCTTATTGCAGGGCTAAGTGTTTACTAAGTGAGATTGGGAACTATAAGAAACACTCGAAGTGATAAGTTCTACACTGTTCCCAAGGACAGAACTGTTGTAATATGTTTGTTTATAACATTTTAGAGCAAATGGAATCGTTTTATTCCATGCGAAAGGCGTACTTTAAAAGAAATTGAGGTGAACTCTTATTGCGGGTCTACGTTTTCACTAAGTTTTATGGGGAACTATAAGAAACCCTGGGTGTAATAAGTTCTTAGCTGTTCCCATGGACCAAACTTTTGTAATACGTTTGTTTAAAACGTTTTAGAGCAAACGGAATCGTTTTATTCCATGCCAAAGGCGTACTTTATAAGCAATCGAGAGGAACTCTTATTGCGGGGCTAAGTTTTCACTAAGTCTCATGGGGAACTATAAGAAACCCTTGGTGTAATATGTTCTAGGCTGTTCCCATGGACAGAACTGTTGTAATACGTTTGTTTACAAACTGTTAGAGCAATTGGAATTGTTTTTTTCCATGCAAAGTGCGTCTTTTATAAGAAATTGAGATGAACTCTTATTTCGGGGCTAAGTTTTCACTAAGTTTCATGGGGAACTATAAGAAACCCTCGGTGTAATAAGTTCTAGTCTGTTCCCATGGACAGAACTGTTGTAATACGTTTGTTTACAACGTTTTGGTGCAAACAGAATCGTATTATTCCGTGCGACAGGCGTACTTTAAAAGAAATTGAGGTGAACTCTTATTGCAGGGCTAAGTTTTCACTAAGTTTCATTGGAAACTATAAATAAACCTCGAAGTAATAAGTTCTAGGATATTTCCATGGACAGAACTGTTGTAATACGTTTGTTCACGACGTTTTAGAGCAAACGGAATCGTTTTACGCCATGCGAAAGGCGTACCTTATAAGAAATGAAGGTAAACTCTTATTGCGGGGCTAAGTTTTCAATTAGTTTCATGGGGAACTATAAAAAATTCTCGTTGTAATATGTTCTTGGCTGTTCCCATTGACAGAATTGTTGTATTAAGTTTGTTTACAACGTTTTAGAGCAAACGGAATCGTTTTACTCCATGAAAAAGGCGTATTTTATAAGAAGTAAAAGTAAACAATTATTACAGGGCAAAGTTTTCACTTAGTTTCATGGGGAACTTTAAAAAACCTTCGGTGTAATATGTTCTAAACTGTTCCCATGGACAAAACTGTTGTAATACGTTTGTTTACAACGTTTTAGAGCAAACAGACTTGTTTTATTCCATGCAAAAGGCGTAAATTATAAGAAATTGAGGTGAACTCTTATTGCGGGGGTAAGTTTTCACAAAGTCTCATGGAAAAGTATAAGAAACCCTCGGTGTAATAAGATCTAGGCTGTTCATATGGACAGAACTGTTGTAATACGTTTGTTTACAACGTTTTAGAGCAAACGGAATCGTTTTATTCCGTGCGAAAGACGTACTTTATGATAAATTGAGATGAACTCTTATTGCAGGGCTAAGTTTTCACTAAGTTTCATGGGGAACTATAAGAAACCCTCGTTGTAAAACGTTCTACGCTGATGGACAGAACTGTTGTAATACGTTTATTTACAACGTTTTAGAGCAAACAGAATCGTTTTATTCCATGCAAAAGGAGTACTTTATAAGAAATTGAGGTGAACTCTTATTGCGGGGCTAAGTTTTCACTAAGTTTCATGGGGAACTATAAGAAACCTTCGAGGTAATAAGTTCTACGCTGTTCCCATGGACAGAACTGTTGTAATACGTTTGTTTACAACGTTTTAAAGCAAACGGAATCGTTTTATTCCATGCAAAAGGAGTACTTTATAAGAAATTGACGTTAACTCTTATAGTTGGGCTAGGTTTTCACTAAGTTTCATTGAGAACTATAAAAAAACCCTCGGTGTAATATGTTCTAGGCAGTTCCCATGGACAGAACTGTTGTAATACGTTTGTTTACAACGTTTTAGAGCAATTGGAATCGTTTTATTCCATGCGAAAGGCGTAGTTTATATGAAATTGAGGTGAACTCTTATTGTGGGGCTAAATTTTCACTAAGTATCATGGGGAACTATAAGAAACCCTCGGTGTAATAGGTTCTAGGCTGTTCCCATTTACAGAACTGTTGTAATACGTTTGTTTACAACGTTTTAGAGCAAACGGAATCGTATTATTCCGTGCGACAGGCGTACTTTAAAAGAAATTGAGGTGAACGCTTATTGCGGGGCTAAGTTTTCACTAAGTTTTATGGGGAACTATAAGAAAACCTCAAAGTTAGAAATTCTAGGCTGTTCCCATTGACAGAACTGTTGTTAAACGTTTGTTTACAACGTTTTAGAGCAAACGGAATCGTTTTACTCCATGAAAAAGGCGTATTTTATAAGAAGTTAAGGTAAACTCTTGTTGCGGGGAAAAAATGTCACTTAGATTCATGGGGAACTTTAAAAAACCTTCGGTGTAATATGCTCTAAACTGTTCCCATGGACAAAACTGTTGTAATACGTTTGTTTACAACGTTTTAGAGCCAACGGAATTGTTTTATTCCATGCAAAAGTTGTACTATATAAGAAATTGAGCTGAACTCTTATTGCGGGGCTAAGTTTTCACTAAGTCTCATGGGGAACTTTAAGAAACCCTCGGTGTAATTAGTTCTAGGCTGTTCCCATGGACAGAACTGTTGTAATACGTTTGTTTACAACGTTTTAGAGCAAACGGGATCATTTTATTTCATGCCAAAGGCGTATTTTTTTAGAAATTGAGGTGAACTCTTTTTGCGGGCTAAGTTTTCACTAAGTTTATGGGGAACTATAAGAAACCCACGGTGTAATAACTTCTAGGCTGTTTCCATGGACAGAACTGTTGTAATACGTTTGTTTACAACGTTTTAGAGCAAACGGAATCGTTTTATTCCATTCGAAAGGCGTAATTTATAAGAAATTGAGGTGAACTCTTATTGTAGGGCTAAGTTTTTACTAAGTGACATTGGGAACTATAAGAAACACTCGAAGTGATAAGTTCTACGCTGTTCCCAAGGACAGAACTGTTGTAATACGTTTGTTTATAACATTTTAGAGCAAACGGGATCATTTTATTTCATGCTAAAGGCGTACTTTATAAGAAATTGAGGTGAACTCTTTCTCGGGCTAAGTTTTCACTAAGTTTCATGGGGAACTATCAGAAACCCTCGGTGTAATAACTTTTAGGATGTTTCCATGGACAGAACTGTTGTAATACGCTTGTTTACAACGTTTTAGAGCAAACGGAATCGTTTTATTCCGTGCGAAAAACATAATTTATAAGAAATTGAGGTGAATTCTTATTGTAGGGCTAAGTTTTTACTAAGTGACATTAAGAACTATAAGAAACACTCGAAGTGATAAGTTCTACACTGTTCCCAAGGACAGAACTGTTGTAATACGTTTGTTTATAACGTTTTAGAGCAAATGGAATTGTTTTATTCCATGCGAAAGGCGTACTTTAAAAGATATTGAGGTGAACTCTTATTGCGGGGCTAAGTTTTCACTAAGTTTTATGGGGAACTATAAGAAACCCTTGGTGTAATAAGTTCTTAGCTGTTCCCATGGACCAAACTTTTGTTAACGTTTGTTTACAACGTTTTAGAGCAAACGGAATCGTTTTATTCCATGCCAAAGGCGTACTTTATAAGCAATCGAGGGGAATTCTTATTGCGGGGCTAAGTTTTCACTAAGTCTCATGAGGAACTATAAGAAACCCTCGGTGTAATAAGTTCTAGGCTGTTCCTATGGACAGAAATGTTGTAATACGTTTGTTTACAACGTTTTAGAGCAAACGGAATCGTTTTATTCCGTGCGAAAGGCGTAGTTTATGATAAATTGAGATGAACTCTTATTGCAGGGCTAAGTTTTCACTAAGTCTCATGGGGAACTTTAAGATACCCTCGGTGTAATTAGTTCTAGGCTGTACCAATGGACAGAACTGTTGTAATACGTTTGTTTACAACGTTTTAGAGCAAACGGGATCATTTTATTTCATGCCAAAGGCGTTCTTTATTAGAAATTGAGGTGAACTCTTTTTGCGGGCTAAGTTTTTACTAAGTGACATTAAGAACTATAAGAAACACTCGAAGTGATAAGTTCTACGCTGTTCCCAAGGACAGAACTGTTGTAATACGTTTGTTTATAACACTTTAGAGCAAACGGGATCATTTTATTTCATGCCAAAGGCGTACTTTATAAGAAATTGAGGTGAACTCTTTTTGCGGGCTAAGTTTTCACTAAGTTTCATGGGGAACTATCAGAAACCCTCGGTGTATTAACTTTTAGGATGTTTCCATGGACAGAACTGTTGTAATACGCTTGTTTACAACGTTTTAGAGCAAACGGAATAGTTTTATTCCGTGCGAAAGGCGTAGTTTATGATAAATTGAGATGAACTCTTATTGCAGGGCTAAGTTTTCACTAAGTTTCATGGGGAACTATAATAAACCCTCGGCGTAATAAGTTCTAGGCTGTTCCCATGGACAAAACTATTGTAATACATTTGTTTACAACGTTTTAGAGCAAACGGAATCGTTTTATTCAATGTGAAAGGCGTACTTTATAAGAAATTGAGGTGAACTCTTATTGCGGGGCTGAATTTCCTTAAGTTTCATGGGGAACTATAAAGAACCCTCGGTGTAATATATTCTTGGCTGTTCCCATGGACAGAACTGTTGTAATACGTTTGTTTACAAAGTTTTAGAGCAAACGGAATCGTTTTATTCAATGCGAAAGGCGTTCTTTATAATAAAGCGAGGTGAACTCTTATTGTGGCGCTAAATTTTCACCAAGTTTCATGGGGAACTATAAGAAACCCTAGGTGTAGTAAGTTCTAGGCTGTTTCCATGGACAGAACTATTGTGATACGTTTGTTTAAAACGTTTTAGAGCAAACGGAATCGTTTTATTCAATGCGAAAGGCGTACTTTATAAGAAATTAAAGTGAACTCTTATTGCGGGGCTGAATTTCCTTAAGTTTCATGAGGAACTATAATGAACCCTCGGTGTAATATATTCTAGGTTGTTCCCATGGACAGAACTGTTATTATAGGTTTGTTTACAACGTTTTAAAGCAAACGGAATCGTTTTATTGCATGCGAAAGGAGCACTTTATAAGAAATTGAGGTGAACTCGTATTGCGGGGCTAAGTTTTCACCAAGTTTCATGGGAAACTATAAAAAACCGTCGGTGTAATATGTTCTAGGCTGTTCCGATGGACAGAACTGTTGTAATACGTTTGTTGAAAACGTTTTAGAGCAAACGGAATCGTTTTATTCCATGCGAAAGGTGTACTTTATAAGAAATTGAGATGAAATTTTATTGTGCGGCTAAGTTTTCACGAAGTTTCATGGGGAACTATAAAAGACCCTCGTTGTAAAACGTTCTACGCTGTTCCCATGGACAGAACTGTTGCAATACGTTTGTTTACAACGTTTTGGTGCAAACGGAATCGTATTATTCTGTGCGACAGGCGTACTTTAAAAGAAATTGAGGTGAACTCTTATTGCAGGGCTAAGTTTTCACTAAGTTTCATTGGAAACTATAAATAAACCTCGAAGTAATAAGTTCTAGGATATTGCCATGGACAGAACTGTTGTAATACGTTTGTTCACAACGTTTTAGAGCAAACGGAATCGTTTTATGCCATGCGAAAGGCGTACTTTATAAGAAATGAAGGTAAACTCTTATTGCGGGGCTAAGTTTTCACTTAGTTTCATGGGGAACTATAAAAAATTCTCGTTGTAATATGTTCTTGGCTGTTCCCATTGACAGTATTGTTGTATTAAGTTTGTTTACAACGTTTTGGAGCAAACTGAATTGTTTTAGTCCAGGCGAAAGGCGTACTTTATGAGAAATCGAGGTAAACTCTTATTAGAGGGGTAAGTTTTCAATAAGTCTCATGGAAAACTATAAGAAACCCTCGGTGTAATAAGATCTAGGCTGTTCCTATGGACAGAACTGTTGTAATACGTTTGTTGACAACGTTTTAGAGCAACCGGAATCGTTTTATTCCCTGCGAAAGGAGTACTCTATAAGAAATTAAGGTGAACTCTTATTGCGGGGCTAAGTTTTCACCAAGTTTCATAAGAAACTATAAAAAACCGTCGGTGTAATATGTTCTAGGCTGTTCCGATGGACAGAACTGTTGTAATACGTTTGTTTGAAACGTTTTAGAGCAAACGGAATCGTTTTATTCCATGCGAAAGGTGTACTTTATAAGAAATTGAGATGAACTTTTATTGTTCGGCTAAGTTTTCACTAAGTTTCATGGGGAACTATAAGAAACTCTCGTTGTAAAACGTTCTACGCTCTTCCCATGGACATAATTGTTGCAATACGTTTGTTTAAAACGTTTTAGAGCAAACGGAATCGTTTTATTCCATGCAAAAGGAGTACTTTATAAAAAATTGAGGTGAACTCTTATTGCGGGGCTAAGTTTTCACTAAGTTTCATGGGGAACTATAAGAAACCCACGTAGTAATAAGTTATACGCTGTTCCCATGGACAGAACTGTCGTAATGCGTTTGTACACAACGTTTTAGAGCAAACGAAATCGTTTTATTCCATGCAAAAGGAGTACTTTATAAGAAATTGACGTGAACTCTTATTGCAGGGCTAGGTTTTCACTAAGTTTCATTGAGAACTATAAAAAAACCCTCGGTGTAATAAGTTCTAGTCTGTTCCCATGGACAGAACTGTTGTAATATGTTTGTTTACAACGTTTTGGTGCAAACAGAATCGTATTATTCCGTGCGACAGGCGTACTTTAAAAGAAATTGAGGTGAACTCTTATTGCAGGGCTAAGTTTTCACTAAGTTTCATTGGAAACTATAAATAAACCTCGAAGTAATAAGTTCTAGGATATTGCCATGGACAGAACTGTTGTAATACGTTTGTTCACGACGTTTTAGAGCAAACGGAATCGTTTTACGCCATGCGAAAGGCGTACCTTATAAGAAATGAAGGTAAACTCTTATTGCGGGGCTAAGTTTTCAATTAGTTTCATGGGGAACTATAAAAAATTCTCGTTGTAATATGTTCTTGGCTGTTCCCATTGACAGAATTGTTGTATTAAGTTTGTTTACAACGTTTTAGAGCAAACGGAATCGTTTTACTCCATGAAAAAGGCGTATTTTATAAGAAGTAAAAGTAAACAATTATTACAGGGCAAAGTTTTCACTTAGTTTCATGGGGAACTTTAAAAAACCTTCGGTGTAATCTGTTCTAAACTGTTCCCATGGACAAAACTGTTGTAATACGTTTGTTTACAACGTTTTAGAGCAAACAGACTTGTTTTATTCCATGCAAAAGGCGTAAATTATAAGAAATTGAGGTGAACTCTTATTGCGGGGGTAAGTTTTCACAAAGTCTCATGGAAAAGTATAAGAAACCCTCGGTGTAATAAGATCTAGGCTGTTCATATGGACAGAACTGTTGTAATACGTTTGTTTACAACGTTTTAGAGCAAACGGAATCGTTTTATTCCGTGCGAAAGACGTACTTTATGATAAATTGAGATGAACTCTTATTGCAGGGCTAAGTTTTCACTAAGTTTCATGGGGAACTATAAGAAACCCTCGTTGTAAAACGTTCTACGCTGATGGACAGAACTGTTGTAATACGTTTCTTTACAACGTTTTAGAGCAAACAGAATCGTTTTATTCCATGCAAAAGGAGTACTTTATAAGAAATTGAGGTGAACTCTTATTGCGGGGCTAAGTTTTCACTAAGTTTCATGGGGAACTATAAGAAACCTTCGAAGTAATAAGTTCTACGCTGTTCCCATGGACAGAACTGTTGTAATACGTTTGTTTACAACGTTTTAAAGCAAACGGAATCGTTTTATTCCATGCAAAAGGAGTACTTTATAAGAAATTGACGTTAACTCTTATAGTTGGGCTAGGTTTTCACAAAGTTTCATTGAGAACTATAAAAAAACCCTCGGTGTAATATGTTCTAGGCAGTTCCCATGGACAGAACTGTTGTAATACGTTTGTTTACAACGTTTTAGAGCAATTGGAATCGTTTTATTCCATGCGAAAGGCGTAGTTTATATGAAATTGAGGTGAACTCTTATTGTGGGGCTAAATTTTCACTAAGTATCATGGGAAACTATAAGAAACCCTCGGTGTAATAAGTTCTAGGCTGTTCCCATTTACAGAACTGTTGTAATACGTTTGTTTACAACGTTTTAGAGCAAACGGAATCGTATTATTCCGTGCGACAGGCGTACTTTAAAAGAAATTGAGGTGAACGCTTATTGCGGGGCTAAGTTTTCACTAAGTTTTATGGGGAACTATAAGAAAACCTCGAAGTTAGAAATTCTAGGCTGTTCCCATTGACAGAACTGTTGTTAAACGTTTGTTTACAACGTTTTAGAGCAAACGGAATCGTTTTACTCCATGAAAAAGGCGTATTTTATAAGAAGTTAAGGTAAACTCTTATTGCGGGGAAAAAATGTCACTTAGATTCATGGGGAACTTTAAAAAACCTTCGGTGTAATATGCTCTAAACTGTTCCCATGGACAAAACTGTTGTAATACGTTTGTTTACAACGTTTTAGAGCAAATGGAATTGTTTTATTCCATGCAAAAGTTGTACTATATAAGAAATTGAGCTGAACTCTTATTGCGGGGCTAAGTTTTCACTAAGTCTCATGGGGAACTTTAAGAAACCCTCGGTGTAATTAGTTCTAGGCTGTTCCCATGGACAGAACTGTTGTAATACGTTTGTTTACAACGTTTTAGAGCAAACGGGATCATTTTATTTCATGCCAAAGGCGTATTTTTTTAGAAATTGAGGTGAACTCTTTTTGCGGGCTAAGTTTTCACTAAGTTTATGGGGAACTATAAGAAACCCACGGTGTAATAACTTCTAGGCTGTTTCCATGGACAGAACTGTTGTAATACGTTTGTTTACAACGTTTTAGAACAAACGGAATCGTTTTATTCCATTCGAAAGGCGTAATTTATAAGAAATTGAGGTGAACTCTTATTGTAGGGCAAAGTTTTTACTAAGTGACATTGGGAACTATAAGAAACACTGGAAGTGATAAGTTCTACGCTGTTCCCAAGGACAGAACTGTTGTAATACGTTTGTTTATAACATTTTAGAGCAAACGGGATCATTTTATTTCATGCTAAAGGCGTACTTTATAAGAAATTGAGGTGAACTCTTTTTGCGGGCTAAGTTTTCACTAAGTTTCATGGGGAACTATCAGAAACCCTCGGTGTAATAACTTTTAGGATGTTTCCATGGACAGAACTGTTGTAATACGCTTGTTTACAACGTTTTAGAGCAAACGGAATCGTTTTATTCCGTGCGAAAAACGTAATTTATAAGAAATTGAGGTGAATTCTTATTGTAGGGCTAAGTTTTTACTAAGTGACATTAAGAACTATAAGAAACACTCGAAGTGATAAGTTCTACACTGTTCCCAAGGACAGAACTGTTGTAATACGTTTGTTTATAACGTTTTAGAGCAAATGGAATTGTTTTATTCCATGCGACAGGCGTACTTTAAAAGAAATTGAGGTGAACTCTTATTGCGGGGCTAAGTTTTCACTAAGTTTTATGGGGAACTATAAGAAACCCTTGGTGTAATAAGTTCTTAGCTGTTCCCATGGACCAAACTTTTGTTAACGTTTGTTTACAACGTTTTAGAGCAAACGGAATCGTTTTATTCCATGCCAAAGGCGTACTTTATAAGCAATCGAGGGGAACTCTTATTGCGGGGCTAAGTTTTCACTAAGTCTCATGAGGAACTATAAGAAACCCTCGGTGTAATAAGTTCTAGGCTGTTCCTATGGACAGAAATGTTGTAATACGTTTGTTTACAACGTTTTAGAGCAAACGGAATCGTTTTATTCCGTGCGAAAGGCGTAGTTTATGATAAATTGAGATGAACTTTTATTGCAGGGCTAAGTTTTCACTAAGTCTCATGGGGAACTTTAAGATACCCTCGCTGTAATTAGTTCTAGGCTGTTCCAATGGACAGAACTGTTGTAATACGTTTGTTTACAACGTTTTAGAGCAAACGGGATCATTTTATTTCATGCCAAAGGCGTTCTTTATTAGAAATTGAGGTGAACTCTTTTTGCGGGCTAAGTTTTTACTAAGTGACATTGGGAACTATAAGAAACACTCGAAGTGATAAGTTCTACGCTGTTCCCAAGGACAGAACTGTTGTAATACGTTTGTTTATAACACTTTAGAGCAAACGGGATCATTTTATTTCATGCCAAAGGCGTACTTTATAAGAAATTGAGGTGAACTCTTTTTGCGGGCTAAGTTTTCACTAAGTTTCATGGGGAACTATCAGAAACCCTCGGTGTATTAACTTTTAGGATGTTTCCATGGACAGAACTGTTGTAATACGCTTGTTTACAACGTTTTAGAGCAGACGGAATAGTTTTATTCCGTGCGAAAGGCGTAGTTTATGATAAATTGAGATGAACTCTTATTGCAGGGCTAAGTTTTCACTAAGTTTCATGGGGAACTATAATAAACCCTCGGTGTAATTAGTTCTAGGCTGTTCCCATGGACAAAACTATTGTAATACATTTGTTTACAACGTTTAAGAGCAAACGGAATCGTTTTATTCAATGTGAAAGGCGTACTTTATAAGAAATTGAGGTGAACTCTTATTGCGGGGCTGAATTTCCTTAAGTTTCATGGGGAACTATAAAGAACCCTCGGTGTAATATATTCTAGGCTGTTCCCATTGACAGAACTGTTGTAATACGTTTGTTTACAAAGTTTTAGAGCAAACGGAATCGTTTTATTCAATGCGAAAGGCGTTCTTTATAATAAAGCGAGGTGAACTCTTATTGTGGCGCTAAATTTTCACCAAGTTTCATGGGGAACTATAAGAAACCCTAGGTGTAATAAGTTCTAGGCTGTTTCCATGGACAGAACTATTGTGATACGTTTGTTTAAAACGTTTTAGAGCAAACGGAATCGTTTTATTCAATGCGAAAGGCGTACTTTATAAGAAATTAAAGTGAACTCTTATTGCGGGGCTGAATTTCCTTAAGTTTCATGGGGAACTATAATGAACCCTCGGTGTAATATATTCTAGGCTGTTCCCATGGACAGAACTGTTATTATAGGTTTGTTTACAACGTTTTAAAGCAAACGGAATCGTTTTATTGCATGCGAAAGGAGCACTTTATAAGAAATTGAGGTGAACTCGTATTGCGGGGCTAAGTTTTCACCAAGCTTCATGGGAAACTATAAAAAACCGTCGGTGTAATATGTTCTAGGCTGTTCCGATGGACAGAACTGTTGTTATACGTTTGTTGAAAACGTTTTAGAGCAAACGGAATCGTTTTATTCCATGCGAAAGGTGTACTTTATAAGAAATTGAGATGAAATTTTATTGTGCGGCTAAGTTTTCACGAAGTTTCATGGGGAACTATAAAAGACCCTCGTTGTAAAACGTTCTACGCTGTTCCCATGGACAGAACAGTTGCAATACGTTTGTTTACAACGTTTTGGTGCAAACGGAATCGTATTATTCCGTGCGACAGGCGTACTTTAAAAGAAATTGAGGTGAACTCTTATTGCAGGGCTAAGTTTTCACTAAGTTTCATGGGAAACTATAAATAAACCTCGAAGTAATAAGTTCTAGGATATTGCCATGGACAGAACTGTTGTAATACGTTTGTTCACAACGTTTTAGAGCAAACGGAATCGTTTTATGCCATGCGAAAGGCGTACTTTATAAGAAATGAAGGTAAACTCTTATTGCGGGGCTAAGTTTTCACTTAGTTTCATGGGGAACTATAAAAAATTCTCGTTGTAATATGTTCTTGGCTGTTCCCATTGACAGTATTGTTGTATTAAGTTTGTTTACAACGTTTTGGAGCAAACTGAATTGTTTTAGTCCATGCGAAAGGCGTACTTTATGAGAAATCGAGGTAAACTCTTATTAGAGGGGTAAGTTTTCAATAAGTCTCATGGAAAACTATAAGAAACCCTCGGTGTAATAAGATCTAGGCTGTTCCTATGGACAGAACTGTTGTAATACGTTTGTTGACAACGTTTTAGAGCAACCGGAATCGTTTTATTCCCTGCGAAAGGAGTACTCTATAAGAAATTAAGGTGAACTCTTATTGCGGGGCTAAGTTTTCACCAAGTTTCATAAGAAACTATAAAAAACCGTCGGTGTAATATGTTCTAGGCTGTTCAGATGGACAGAACTGTTGTAATACGTTTGTTTGAAACGTTTTAGAGCAAACGGAATCGTTTTATTCCATGCGAAAGGTGTACTTTATAAGAAATTGAGATGAACTTTTATTGTTCGGCTAAGTTTTCACTAAGTTTCATGGGGAACTATAAGAAACTCTCGTTGTAAAACGTTCTACGCTCTTCCCATGGACAGAATTGTTGCAATACGTTTGTTTAAAACGTTTTAGAGCAAACGGAATCGTTTTATTCCATGCAAAAGGAGTACTTTATAAGAAATTGAGGTGAACTCTTCTTGCGGGGCTAAGTTTTCACTAAGTTTCATGGGGAACTATAAGAAACCCACGTAGTAATAAGTTATACGCTGTTCCCATGGACAGAACTGTTGTAATGCGTTTGTACACAACGTTTTAGAGCAAACGAAATCGTTTTATTCCATGAAAAAGGAGTACTTTATAAGAAATTGACGTGAACTCTTATTGCAGGGCTAGGTTTTCACTAAGTTTCATTGAGAACTATAAAAAAACCCTTGGTGTAATATGTTCTAGGCTGTTCCCATGGACAGAACTGTTGTAATACGTTTGTTTACAACCTTTTAGAGCAATTGGAATTGTTTTTTCCATGCGGAAGGCGAACTTTATAAGAAATTGAGATGAACTCTTATTTCGGGGCTAAGTTTTCACTAAGTTTCATGGGGAACTATAAGAAACCCTCGGTGTAATAAGTTCTAGGCTGTTCGCATGGAGAGAACTGTTGTAATACGTTTGTTTACAACGTTTTGGTGCAAACGGAATCGTATTATTCCGTGCGACAGGCGTACTTTAAAAGAAATTTAGCTGAACTCTTATTGCAGGGCTAAGTTTTCACTAAGTTTCATGGGAAACTATAAATAAACCTCGAAGTAATAAGTTCTAGGATATTGCCATGGACAGAACTGTTGTAATACGTTTGTTCACAACGTTTTAGAGCAAACGGAATCGTTTTATGCCATGCAAAAGGCGTACTTTATAAGAAATGAAGGTAAACTCTTATTGCGGGGCTAAGTTTTCACTTAGTTTCATGGGGAACTATAAAAAATTCTCGTTGTAATATGTTCTTGGCTGTTCCCATTGACACAATTGTTGTATTAAGTTTGTTTACAACGTTTTGGAGCAAACGGAATTGTTTTAGTCCATGCGAAAGGCGTACTTTACGAGAAATCGAGGTAAACTCTTATTAGAGGGGTAAGTTTTCAATAAGTCTCATGGAAAACTATAAGAAACCCTCGGTGTAATAAGATCTAGGCTGTTCCTATGGACAGAACTGTTGTAATACGTTTGTTGACAACATTTTAGAGCAAACGGAATCGTTTTATTCCCTGCGAAAGGAGTACTCTATAAGAAATTAAGGTGAACTCTTATTGCGGGGCTAAGTTTTCACCAAGTTTCATAAGAAACTATAAAAAACCGTCGGTGTAATATGTTCTAGGCTGTTCCGATGGACAGAACTGTTGTAATACGTTTGTTTGAAACGTTTTAGAGCAAACGGAATCGTTTTATTCCATGCGAAAGGTGTACTTTATAAGAAATTGAGATGAACTTTTATTGTTCGGCTAAGTTTTCACTAAGTTTCATGGGGAACTATAAGAAACTCTCGTTGTAAAACGTTCTACGCTGTTCCCATGGACAGAATTGTTGCAATACGTTTGTTTAAAACGTTTTAGAGCAAACGGAATCGTTTTATTCCATGCAAAAGGAGTACTTTATAAGAAATTGAGGTGAACTCTTATTGCGGGGCTAAGTTTTCACTAAGTTTCATGGGGAACTATAAGAAACCCACGTAGTAATAAGTTATACGCTGTTCCCATGGACAGAACTGTTGTAATGCGTTTGTACACAACGTTTTAGAGCAAACGAAATCGTTTTATTCCATGCAAAAGGAGTACTTTATAAGAAATTGACGTGAACTCTTATTGCAGGGCTAGGTTTTCACTAAGTTTCATTGAGAACTATAAAAAAACCCTTGGTGTAATATGTTCTAGGCTGTTCCAATGGACAGAACTGTTGTAATACGTTTGTTTACAACCTTTTAGAGCAATTGGAATTGTTTTTTCCATGCGGAAGGCGAAGTTTATAAGAAATTGAGATGAACTCTTATTTCGGGGCTAAGTTTTCACTAAGTTTCATGGGGAACTATAAGAAACCCTCGGTGTAATAAGTTCTAGGCTGTTCGCATGGACAGAACTGTTGTAATACGTTTGTTTACAACGTTTTAGTGCAAACGGAATCGTATTATTCCGTGCGACAGGCGTACTTTAAAAGAAATTTAGCTGAACTCTTATTGCAGGGCTAAGTTTTCACTAAGTTTCATGGGAAACTATAAATAAACCTCGAAGTAATAAGTTCTAGGATATTGCCATGGACAGAACTGTTGTAATACGTTTGTTCACAACGTTTTAGAGCAAACGGAATCGTTTTATGCCATGCGAAAGGCGTACTTTATAAGAAATGAAGGTAAACTCTTATTGCGGGGCTAAGTTTTCACTTAGTTTCATGGGGAACTATAAAAAATTCTCGTTGTAATATGTTCTTGGCTGTTCCCATTGACAGAATTGTTGTATTAAGTTTGTTTACAACGTTTTGGAGCAAACGGAATTGTTTTAGTCCATGCGAAAGGCGTACTTTATGAGAAATCGAGGTAAACTCTTATCAGAGGGGTAAGTTTTCAATAAGTCTCATGGAAAACTATAAGAAACCCTCGGTGTAATAAGATCTAGGCTGTTCCTATGGACAGAACTGTTGTAATACGTTTGTTGACAACGTTTCAGAGCAAACGGAATCGTTTTATTCCCTGCGAAAGGCGTACTTTATGATAAATTGAGGTGAACTCTTATTGCAGGGCTAAGTTTTCACTAAGTTTCATGGGGAACTATAAGAAACCCTCGTTGTAAAACGTTCTACGCTGTTCCCATGGACACAACTGTTGCAATACGTTTGTTTACAACGTTTTAGAGCAAACAGAATCGTTTTATTCCATGCAAAAGGAGTACGTTATAAGAAATTGAGGTGAACTCTTATTGCGGGGCTAAGGTTTCACTATGTTTCATGGGGAACTATAAGAAACCCTCGGTGTAATAAGATCTAGGCTGTTCCCATGGACAGAACTGTTGTAATACGTTTGTTTACAACGTTTTAGAGCAATTGGAATCGTTTTATTCCATGCGAAAGGCGTAGTTTATAAGAAATTGAGGTGAACTCTTATTGTGGGGCTAAGTTTTCACTAAGTTTCATGGGGAACTATAAAAAACCCTCGGTGTAATAAGTTCTAGGCTGTTCCCATAGACAGAACTGTTGTAATACGTTTTTTTACAACGTTTTTGAGCAAACGGAATGGTATTATTCCGTGCGACAGGCGTACTTTAAAAGTAATTGAGGTGAACTTTTATTGCGGGGCTGAGTTTTCACTAACTTTTATGGGGAACTATAAGAAACCCTCGTTGTAAAACGTTCTACGCTGATGGACAGAACTGTTGCAATATGTTTGTTTCCAACGTTTTCGAGCAAACAGAGTCGTTTTATTCCATGCAAAAGGAGTACTTTATAAGAAATTGAGGTGAACTCTTATTGCGGGGCTAAGTTTTCACTAAGTTTCATGGGGAATTATAAGAAACCTTCGAAGTAATAAGTTCTACGCTGTTCCCATGGACAGAACTGTTGTAATACGTTTGTTTACAACATTTGAAAGCAAACAGAATCGTTTTATTCCATGCAAAAGGAGTACTTTATAAGAAATTGACGTTAACTCTTATTGTTGGGCTAGTTTTTTACTAAGTTTCATTGAGAAATATTAAAAAACCCTCAGTGTAATATGTGCTAGGCTGTTCCCATGGACAGAACTGTTGTAATATGTTTGTTTACAACGTTTTAGAGCAATTGGAATCGTTTTATTCCATGCGTAAGGCGTAGTTTATATGAAATTGAGGTGAACTCTTATTGTGGGGCTAAATTTTCACTAAGTATCATGGGGAACAATAAGAAACCCTCGGTGTAATAAGTTCCAGGCTGTTCCAATTTACAGAGCTGTTGTAATACGTTTGTTTACAACGTTTTAGAGCAAACGGAATCGTATTATTCCGTGCGACAGGCGTACTTTAAAAGAAATTGAGGTGAACTCTTATTGCGGGGCTAAGTTTTCACTAAGTTTTATGGGGAACTATAAGAAAACCTCGAAGTAAGAAATTCTAGGCTGTTCCCATGGACAGAACTGTTGTAATACGTTTGTTTACAACGTTTTAGAGCAAACGGGATCATTTTATTTCATGCCAAAGGCGTACTTTATTAGAAATTGAGGTGAACTCTTTTTGCGGGCTAAGTTTTCACTAAGTTTATGGGGAACTATAAGAAACCCTCGGTGTAATAACTTCTAGGCTGTTTCCATAGACAGAACTGTTGTAATACGTTTGTTTACAACGTTTTAGAGCAAACGGAATCGTTTTATTCCATTCGAAAGGCGTAATTTATAAGAAATTGAGGTGAACTCTTATTGTAGGGCTAAGTTTTTACTAAGTGACATTGGGAACTATAAGAAACACTCGAAGTGATAAGTTCTACGCTGTTCCCAAGGAGAGAACTGTTCCAATACGTTTGTTAATAACATTTTAGAGCAAACGGGATCATTTTATTTCATGCCAAAGGCGTACTTTATAAGAAATTGAGGTGAACTCTTATTGCAGGGCTAAGTTTTCACTATGTTTCATGGGGAACTATAAGAAACCCGCGAAGTAATAAGTTCTACGCTGTTCCCATGGACAGAACTGTTGTAATGCGTTTGTACACAACGTTTTAGAGCAAACGGAATCGTTTTATTCCATGCAAAAGGAGTACTTTATAAGAAATTGACGTGAACTCTTATTGCAGGGCTAGGTTTTCACTAAGTTTCATTGAGAACTATAAAAAAACCCTTGGTGTAATATGTTCTAGGCTGTTCCCATGGACAGAACTGTTGTAATACGTTTGTTTACAACCTTTTAGAGCAATTGGAATTGTTTTTTTCCATGCGAAAGGCGAACTTTATAAGAAATTGAGATGAACTCTTATTTCGGGGCTAAGTTTTCACTAAGTTTCATGGGAAACTATAAATAAACCTCGAAGTAATAAGTTCTAGGATATTGCCATGGACAGAACTGTTGTAATACGTTTGTTCACGACGTTTTAGAACAAACGGAATCGTTTTATGCCATGCGAAAGGCGTACTTTATAAGAAATGAAGGTAAACTCTTATTGCGGGGCTAAGTTTTCACTTAGTTTCATGGGGAACTATAAGAAACCCACGAAGTAATAAGATCTAGGCTGTTCCCATGGACAGTACTGTTGTAATACGTTGTTTACAACGTTTTAGAGCAAACGGAATCGTTTTATTCCCTGCGAAAGGCGTACTTTATGATAAATTGAGGTGAACTCTTATTGCTGGGCTAAGTTTTCACTAAGTTTCATGGGGAACTATAAGAAACCCTCGTTGTAAAACGTTCTACACTGTTCCCATGGACAGAACTGTTGCAATACGTTTGTTTACAACGTTTTAGAGCAAACAGAATCGTTTTATTCCATGCAAAGGAGTACGTTATAAGAAATTGAGGTGAACTCTTATTGCGGGGCTAAGTTTTCACTAAGTTTCATGGGGAACTATAAGAAACCCGTGAAGTAATAAGTTCTACGCTGTTCCCATGGACAGAACTGTTGTAATACGTTTGTTTACAACGTTGTAGAGCAAACGGAATCGTTTTATTCCATGCAAAAGGAGTACTTCATAAGAAATTGACATGAACACTTATTGTTGAGCTAGGTTTTCACTAAGTTTCATGGGGAACTATAAAAAACCCTCTGTGTAATAAGTTCTAGGCTGTTCCCATGGACAGAACTGTTGTAATACGTTTTTTTACAACGTTTTTGAGCAAACGGAATGGTATTATTCCGTGCGACAGGCGTACTTTAAAAGAAATTGAGGTGAACTTTTATTGCGGGGCTAAGTTTTCACTAAGTTTTATGGGGAACTATAAGAAAACCTGGAAGTAAGAAGTTCTAGGCTGTTCCAATGGACAAAACAGTTGTAATACGTTTGTTTACAACGCTTTAGAGCAAACGGAATCGTTTTATTCCGTGCAAAAGGCGTACTTTATAAGAAGTTCAGGTGAACTTATATTGCAGGGCTAAGTTTTCACTAAGTTTCATGGGGAACTAAAAGAAACCGTCGGGTAATAAGTTCTAGGCTATTCCCATGGACAGAACTGTTGTTAAACGTTTATTACAACGTTTTAGAGCAAACAGAATCGTTTTACTCCATGAAAAAGGCGTATTTTATAAGAAGTAAAAGTAAACTCTTATTGCAGGGCAAAGTTTTCACTTAGTTTCATGGGGAACTTTAAAAAACCTTCGGTGTAATATGTTCTAAACTGTTCCCATGGACAAAACTGTTGTAATACATTTGTTTACAACATTTTAGAGCAAACGGGATCATTTTATTTCATGCCAAAGGCGTACTTTATAAGAAATTGAGGTGAACTCTTATTGCAGGGCTAAGTTTTCACTAAGTTTCATGGGGAACTATAAGAAACCCGCGAAGTAATAAGTTCTACGCTGTTCCCATGGACAGAACTGTTGTAATGCGTTTGTACACAACGTTTTAGAGCAAACGGAATCGTTTTATTCCATGCAAAAGGAGTACTTTATAAGAAATTGACGTGAACTCTTATTGCAGGGCTAGGTTTTCACTAAGTTTCATTGAGAACTATAAAAAAACCCTTGGTGTAATATATTCTAGGCTGTTCCCATGGACAGAACTGTTGTAATACGTTTGTTTACAACCTTTTAGAGCAATTGGAATTGTTTTTTTCCATGCGAAAGGCGAATTTTATAAGAAATTGAGATGAACTCTTATTTTGGGGCGAAGTTTTCACTAAGTTTTATGGGAAACTATGAATAAACCTCGAAGTAATAAGTTCTAGGATATTGCCATGGACAGAACTGTTGTAATACGTTTGTTCACGACGTTTTAGAGCAAACGGAATCGTTTTATGCCATGCGAAAGGCGTACTTTATAAGAAATGAAGGTAAACTCTTATTGCGGGGCTAATTTTTCACTTAGTTTCATGGGGAACTATAAGAAACCCGCGAAGTAATAAGATCTAGGCTGTTCCTATGGACAGAACTGTTGTAATACGTTTGTTTACAACGTTTTAGAGCAAACGGAATCGTTTTATTCCCTGCGAAAGGCGTACTTTATGATAAATTGAGGTGAACTCTTATTGCAGGGCTAAGTTTTCACTAAGTTTCATGAGGAACTATAAGAAACCCTCGTTGTAAAACGTTCTACACTGTTCCCATGGACAGAACTGTTGCAATACGTTTGTTTACAACGTTTTACAGCAAACAGAATCGTTTTATTCCATGCAAAAGGAGTACGTTATAAGAAATTGAGGTGAACTCTTATTGCAGGGCTAAGTTTTCACTAAGTTTCATGGGGAACTATAAGAAACCCGTGAAGTAATAAGTTCTACGCTGTTCCCATGGACAGAACTGTTGTAATACGTTTGTTTACAACGTTTTAGAGCAAACGGAATCGTTTTATTCCATGCAAAAGGAGTACTTCATAAGAAATTGACGTGAACACTTATTGTTGGGCTAGGTTTTCACTAAGTTTCATTGAGAACTATAAAAAAACCCTCGGTGTAATATGTTCTAGGCTGTTCCCATGGACAGAACTGTTGTAATACGTTTGTTTACAACGTTTTAGAGCAATTGGAATCGTTTTATTCCATGAAAAAGGAGTACTTTATAAGAAATTGACGTTAACTCTTATTGTGGGGCTAGGTTTTCACTAAGTTTCATTGAGAACTATAAAAAAAACCCTCGGTGTATTATGTTCTAGGCTGTTCCCATGGACAGAACTGTTGTAATACGTTTGTTTACAACGTTTTAGAGCAATTGGAATCGTTTTATTCCATGCGAAAGGCGTAGTTTATATGAAATTGAGGTGAACTCTTATTGTGGGGCTAAATTTTCACTAAGTATCATGGGGAACTATAAGAAACCCTCGGTGTAATAAGTTCTAGGCTGTTCCCATTTACAGAACTGTTGTAATACGTTTGTTTACAACGTTTTAGAGCAAACGGAATCGTATTATTCCGTGCGACAGGCGTACTTTAAAGAAATTGAGGTGAACTCTTATTGCGGGGCTAAGTTTTCACTAAGTTTTATGGGGAACTATAAGAAAACCTCGAAGTAAGAAATTCTAGGCTGTTCCCATTGACAGAACTGTTGTTAAACGTTTGTTTACAACGTTTTAGAGCAAACGGAATCGTTTTACTCAATGAAAAAGGCGTTTTTTATAAGAAGTTAAGGTAAACTCTTATTGCGGGGCAAAAATTTCACTTAGTTTCATGGGGAAATTTAAAAAACCTTCGGTGTAATATGTTCTAAACTGTTCCCATGGACAAAACTGTTGTAATACGTTTGTTTACAACGTTTTAGAGCAAACGGAATTGTTTTATTCCATGCAAAAGGCGTACTTTATAAGAAATTGAGTTGAACTCTTATTGCGGGGCTAAGTTTTCACTAAGTCTCATGGGGAACTTTAAGAAACCCTCGGTGTAATTAGTTCTAGGCTATTTCCATGGACAAAACTGTTGTAATACGTTTATTTACAACGTTTTAGAGCAAACGCAATCGTTTTATTCCATTCGAAAGGCGTAATTTATAAGAAATTGAGTTGAACTCTTATTGTAGGGCTAAGTTTTCACTAAGTTTCATGGGGAACTATCAGAAACCCTCGGTGTAATAACTTTTAGGATGTTTTCATGGACAGAACTGTTGTAAAACGTTTGTTTATAACGTTTTAGAGCAAATGGAATCGTTTTATTCCATGCGAAAGGCGTACTTTAAAAGAAATTGAGGTGAACTCTTATTGCGGGGCTAAGTTTTCACTAAGTTTTATGGGGAACTATAACTAACCCTTGGTGTAATAAGTTCTTAGCTGTTCCCATGGACCACACTTTTGTAATACGTTTGTTTACAACGTTTTAGAGCAAACGGAATCGTTTTATTCCATGCCAAAGGCGTACTTTATATGCAATCGAGGGGAACTCTTATTGCGGGGCTAAGTTTTCACTAAGTCTCATGGGGAACTATAAGAAACCCTCGGTGTAATAAGTTCTAGGCTGTTCCTATGGACAGAAATGTTGTAATACGTTTGTTTACAACGTTTTAGAGCAAACGGAATCGTTTTATTCCGTGCGAAAGGCCTAGTTTATGATAAATTGAGATGAACTCTTATTGCAGGGCTAAGTTTTCACTAAGTCTCATGGGGAACTTTAAGAAACCCTCGGTGTAATTAGTTCTAGGCTGTTCCCATGGACAGAACTGTTGTAATACGTTTGTTTACAACGTTTTAGAGCAAACGGGATCATTTTATTTCATGCCAAAGGCGTACTTTATTAGAAATTGAGGTGAACTCTTTTTGCGGGCTAAGTTTTCACTAAGTTTATTGGGAACTATAACTAACCCTTGGTGTAATAAGTTCTTAGCTGTTCCCATGGACCACACTTTTGTAATACGTTTGTTTACAACGTTTTAGAGCAAACGGAATCGTTTTATTCCATGCCAAAGGCGTACTTTATAAGCAATCGAGGGGAACTCTTATTGCGGGGCTAAGTTTTCACTAAGTCTCATGGGGTACTATAAGAAACCCTCGGTGTAATAAGTTCTAGGCTGTTCCTATGCACAGAAATGTTGTAATACGTTTGTTTACAATGTTTTAGAGCAAACGGAATCGTTATATTCCGTGCGAAAGGCGTAGTTTATGATAAATTGAGATGAACTCTTATTGCAGGGCTAAGTTTTCACTAAGTTTCACGGGGAACTATAATAAAACCTCGGCGTAATAAGTTCTAGGCTGTTCCCATGGACAAACTGTTATAATACATTTGTTTACAACGTTTTAGAGCAAACGGAATCGTTTTATTCAATGCGAAAGGCGTACTTTATAATAAAGTGAGGTGAACTCTTATTGTGGCGCTAAGTTTTCACTAAGTTTCATGGGGAACTATAAGAAACCCTAGCTGTAATAAGTTCTAGGCTGTTTCCATGGACAGAACTGTTGTGATACGTTTGTTTAAAACGTTTTAGAGCAAACGGAATCGTTTTATTCAATGCGAAAGGCGTATTTTATAAGAAATTGAGGTGAACTCTTATTGTGGCGCTTAGTTTTCACTAAGTTTCATTGGGAACTATAAAGAACCCTCGGTCTTATATATTCTAGGCTGTTTCCATGGACAGAACTGTTATTATAGGTCTGTTTACAAAGTTTTAAAGCAAACGGAATCGTTTTATTGCATGCGAAAGGAGCACTTTATAAGAAATTGAGGTGAACTCTTATTGCGGGGCTAAGTTTTCACCAAGTTTCGTGGGGAACTATAAAGAACCCTCGGTGTAATATATTCTAGGCTGTTCCCATGGACAGAACTGTTATTATAGGTCTGTTTACAACGTTTTAAAGCAAACGGAATCGTTTTATTGCATGCGAAAGGAGCACTTTATAAGAAATTGAGGTGAACACTTATTGCGGGGCTAAGTTTTCACCAAGTTTCATGGGAAACTATAAAAAACCGTCGGTGTAATATGTTCTAGGCTGTTCCGATGGACAGAACTGTTGTAATACGTTTGTTTAAAACTTTTTAGAGCAAAGGGAATCGTTTTTTTCGATGCGAAAGGTGTACTTTATAAGAAATTGAGATGAACTTTTATTGTGCAGCTAAGTTTTCACTAAGTTTCATGGGAAACTATAAATAAACCCGCTAAGTAATAAGTTCTATGCTGTTCCCATGGACAGAACTGTTGTAATGCGTTTGTACACAACGTTTTAGAGCAAACGGAATCGTTTTATTCCATGCAAAAGGAGTACTTTATAAGAAATTGACGTGAACTCTAATGCAGGGCTAGGTTTTCACTAAGTTTCATTGAGAACTATAAAAAAATCCTTGGTGTAATATGTTCTAGGCTGTTCCCATGGACAGAACTGTTGTAATACGTTTGTTTACAACCTTTTAGAGCAATTGAAATTGTTTTTTTCCATGCGAAAGGCGAACGTTATAAGAAATTGAGATGAACTCTTCTTTTGGGGCTAAGTTTTCATTAAGTTTCATGGGAAACTATAAATAAACCTCGAAGTAATAAGTTCTAGGATATTGCCATGGACAGAACTGTTGTAATACCTTTGTTCACGACGTTTTAGAGCAAACGGAATCGTTTTATGCCATGTGAAAGGCGTACTTTATAAGAAATGAAGGTAAACTCTTATTGCGGGGCTAAGTTTTCACTTAGTTTCATGGGGAACTATAAGAAACCCTTGGTGTAATAAGTTCTAGGCTGTTCCTATGGACAGAAATGTTGTAATACGTTTGTTTACAACGTTTTAGAGCAAACGGAATCGTTTTATTCCGTGCAAAAGGCGTAGTTTATGATAACTTGAGATGAACTCTTATTGCAGGGCTAAGTTTTCACTAAGTCTCATGGGGAACTTTAAGAAACCCTCGGTGTAATTAGTTCTAGGCTGTTCCAATGGACAGAACTGTTGTAATACGTTTGTTTACAACGTTTTAGAGCAAACGGGATCATTTTATTTCATGCCAAAGGCGTACTTTATTAGAAATTGAGGTGAACTCTTTTTGCGGGCTAAGTTTTCACTAAGTTTATGAGGAACTATAAGAAACCCTCGGTGTTATAACTTCTAGGCTGTTTCCATTGACCGAACTGTTGTAATACGTAAGTTTACAACGTTTTAGAGCAAACGGAATCGTTTTATTCCGTGCGAAAAACGTAATTTATAAGAAATTGAGGTGAATTCTTATTGTAGGGCTAAGTTTTTACTAAGTGACATTGGGAACTATAAGAAACACTCGAAGTGATAAGTTCTACACTGTTCCAAAGGACAGAACTGTTGTAATACGTTTGTTTATAACGTTTTAGAGCAAATGGAATCGTTTTATTCCATGCGAAAGGCGTACTTTAAAAGAAATTGAGGTGAACTCTTATTGCGGGGCTAAGTTTTCACTAAGTTTTATGGGGAACTATAAGAAACCCTTGGTATAATAAGTTCTTAGCTGTTCCCATGGACCAAACTTTTGTAAAACGTATGTTTACAACGTTTTAGAGCAAACGGAATCGTTTTATTCAATGCGAAAGGCGTACTTTATAATAAAGTGAGGTTAACTCTTATTGTGGCGCTAAGTTTTCACTAAGTTTCATGGGGAACTATAAGAAACCCTAGCTGTAATAAGTTCTAGGCTGTTTCCATGGACAGAACTGTTGTGATACGTTTGTTTAAAACGTTTTAGAGCAAACGGAATCGTTTTATTCAATGCGAAAGGCGTATTTTATAAGAAATTGAGGTGAACTCTTATTGTGGCGCTAAGTTTTCACTAAGTTTCATGGGGAACTATAAAGAACCCTCGGTGTAATATATTCTAGGCTGTTCCCATGGACAGAACTGTTATTATAGGTCTGTTTACAACGTTTTAAAGCAAACGGAATCGTTTTATTGCATGCGAAAGGAGCACTTTATAAGAAATTGAGGTGAACTCTTATTGCGGGGCTAAGTTTTCACCAAGTTTCATGGGGAACTATAAAGAACCCTCGGTGTAATATATTCTAGGCTGTTCCCATGGACAGAACTGTTATTATAGGTCTGTTTACCACGTTTTAAAGCAAACGGAATCGTTTTATTGCATGCGAAAGGAGCACTTTATAAGAAATTGAGATGAACTCTTATTGCGGGGCTAAGTTTTCACCAAGTTTCATGGGAAATTATAAAAAACCGTCGGTGTAATATGTTCTAGGCTGTTCCGATGGACAGAACTGTTGTAATACGTTTGTTTAAAACTTTTTAGAGCAAACGGAATCGTTTTTTTCCATGCGAAAGGTGTACTTTATAAGAAATTGAGATCAACTTTTATTGTGCGGCTAAGTTTTCACTAAGTTTCATGGGGAACTATAAAAAACCCTCGTTGTAAAACGTTCTACGCTGTTCCCATGGACAGAACTGTTGCAATACATTTGATTACAACGTTTTAGAGCAAACGGAATCGTTTTATTCCATGCCAAAGGCGTACTTTATAAGCAATCGAGGGGAACTCTTATTGCAGGGCTACGTATTCACTAAGTTTCATTTGGAACTAAAAGAAACCCTCGATGGAATAAGTTCTTGGCTGTTCCCATGGACAGAACTGTTGTAATGCGTTACTACACAACGTTTTAGAGCAAACGGAATCGTTTTATTCCATGCAAAAGGAGTACTTTATAAGAAATTGAGGTGAACTCTTATTGCGGGGCTAAGTTTTCACTAAGTTTCATGGGGAACTATAAGAAACCCGCGTAGTAATAAGTTCTACGCTGTTCCCATGGACATAACTGTTGTAATGCGTTTGTACACAACGTTTTAGAGCAAACTGAATCGTTTTATTCCATGCGAAAGGTGTACTTTATAAGAAATTGAGATGAACTTTTATTGTGCGACTAAGTTTTTACTAAATTTCATGGGGAACTATAAAAAACCCTCGTTGTAAAACGTTCTACGCTGTTCCCATGGACAGAACTGTTGCAATACGTTTGTTTACAACGTTTTAGAGCAAACGGAATCGTTTTATTCCATGCAAAAGGAGTACTTTATAAGAAATTGAGGTGAACTCTTATTGCGGGGCTAAGTTTTCACTAAGTTTCATGGGGAACTATAAGAAACCCGCGTAGTAATAAGTTCTACGCTGTTCCCATGGACATAACTGTTGTAATGCGTTTGTACACAACGTTTTAGAGCAAACGGAATCGTTTTATTCCATGCAAAAGGAGTACTTTATAAGAAATTGACGTGAACTCTTATTGCAGGGCTAGGTTTTCACTAAGTTTCATTGAGAACTATAAAAAAACCCTTGGTGTAATATGTTCTAGGCTGTTCCCATGGACAAAACTGTTGTAATACGTTTGTTTACAACCTTTTAGAGCAATTGGAATTGTTTTTTTCCATGCGAGAGGCGAACTTTATAAGAAATTGAGATGGACTCTTATTTCGGGGCTAAGTTTTCACTAAGTTTCATGGGGAACTATAAGAAACCCTCGGTGTAATAAGTTCTAGGCTGTTCCCATGGACAGAACTGTTGTAATACGTCTGTTTACAACGTTTTGGTGCAAACGGAATCGTATTATTCCGTGCAACAGGCGTACTTTAAAAGAAATTGAGGTGAACTCTTATTGCAGGGCTAAGTTTTCACTAAGTTTCATGGGAAACTAAAAATAAACCTCGAAGTAATAAGCTCTAGGATATTGCCATGGAAAGAACTGTTGTAATACGTTTGTTCACAACGTTTTAGAGAAAACGGAATCGTTTTATGCCATGCGAAAGGCGTACTTTATAAGAAATGAAGGTAAACTCTTATTGCGGGGCTAAGTTTTCACTTAGTTTCATGGGGAACTATAAAAAATTCTCGTTGTAATATGTTCTTGGCTGTTCCCATTGACAGAATTGTTGTATTAAGTTTTTTTACAACGTTTTGGAGCAAACGGAATTGTTTTAGTCCATGCGAAAGGCGTACTTTATGAGAAATCGAGGTAAACTCTTATTAGAGGGGTAAGTTTTCAATAAGTCTCATGGAAAACTATATAAAACCCTCGGTGTAATAAGATCTAGGCTGTTCCTATGGACAGAACTGTTGTAATACGTTTGTTTACAACGTTTTAGAGCAAACGGAATCGTTTTATTCCCTGCGAAAGGCATACTTTATGATAAATTGAGGTGAACTCTTATTGCAGGGCTAAGTTTTCACTAAGTTTCATGGGGAACTATAAGAAACCCTGGTTGTAAAACGTTCTACGCTGTTCCCATGGACAGAACTGTTGCAATACGTTTGTTTACAACGTTTTAGAGCAAACAGAATAGTTTTCTTCCATGCAAAAGGAGTACGTTATAAGAAATTGAGGTGAACTCTTATTGCGGGGCTAAGTTTTCACTAAGTTTCATGGAGAACTATAAGAAACCCTCGGTGAAATAAGATCTAGGCTGTTCCCATGGACAGAACTGTTGTAATACGTTTGTTTACAACGTTTTAGAGCAATTGGAATCGTTTTATTCCATGCGAAAGGCGTAGTTTATAAGAAATTGAAGTGAACTCTTATTGTGGGGCTAAGTTTTCACTAAGTTTCATGGGGAACTATAAAAAACCCTCGGTGTAATAAGTTCTAGGCTGCTCCCATGGACAGAACTGTTGTAATACGTTTATTTACAACGTTTTAGAGCAATTGGAATTGTTTTTTTCCATGCGAAAGGCGAACTTTATAAGAAATTGAGATGAACTCTTATTGCGGGGCTAAGTTTTGACTAAGTTTCATTGGGAACTATAAGAAACCCTCGGTGTAATAAGTTCTAGGCTGTTCCCGTGGACAGAACTGTTGTAATACGTTTGTTTACAACGTTTTGGAACAAACGGAATCGTATTATTCCGTGCGACAGGCGTACTTTAAAAGAAATTGAGGTGAACTCTTATTGCGGGGCTAAGTTTTCACTAAGTTTCATGGGGAACTATAAGAAACCTGCGAAGTAATAAGTTCTACGCTGTTCCCATGGACAGAACTGTTGAAATACGTTTGTTTACAACGTTTTAGAGCAAACGGAATCGTTTTATTCCATGCAAAAGGAGTACTTCAAAAGAAATTGACGTGAACACTTATTGTTGGGCTAGGTTTTCACAAAGTTTCATTGAGAACTATAAAAAAACCCTCGGTGTAATAAGTTCTAGGCTGTTCCCATGGACAGAACTGTTGTAATACGTTTGTTTACAACGTTTTTGAGCAAACAGAATGGTATTATTCCGTGCAACAGGCGTACTTTAAAAGAAATTGAGGTGAACTCTTATTGCGGGGCTAAGTTTTCACTAAGTTTCATGGAGAACTATAAGAAACCCTAGGTGTAATAAGTTCTAGGCTGTTTCCATGGACAGAACTGTTGTGATACGTTTGTTCACAACGTTTTAAAGCAAATGGAATCATTTTATTCCTTGCAAAGGCGTACTTTATAAGAAATTGAGTTGAACTCTTATTGCAGGGTTATGTATTCACTAAGTTTCATTTGGAACTAGAAGAAACCCTCGAAGTAATAGGTTCTTGGCTGTTCCCTTGGACAGAACTGTTATTATACGTTTGTTTACAATGTTTTAAAGCAAACGGAATCGTTTTATTGCATGCGAAAGGAGCACTTTATAAGAAATTGAGCTGAACTCTTATTGCGGGGCTAAGTTTTCACCAAGTTTCATGGGAAACTATAAAAACTGTCGGTGTAATATGTTCTAGGCTGTTCCGATGGACAGAACTGTTGTAATACGTTTGTTTAAAACGTTTTAGAGCAAACGGAATCGTTTTATTCCATGCGAAAGGTGTACTTTATAGGAAATTGAGATGAACTTTTATTGTGCGGCTAAGTTTTCACTGAGTTTCATGGGAAACTATAAGAAACAGTCGTTGTAAAACGTTCTACGCTGTTCCCATGGACAGAACTGTTGCAATACGTTTGTTTACAACGTTTTAGAGCAATTGGAATCGTTTTATTCAATGCGAAAGGCGTAGTTTATAAGAAATTGAGGTGAACTCTTATTGTGGGGCTAAGTTTTCACTAAGTTTCATGGGGAACTATAAGAAACCCTCGAAGTAAGAAGTTCTAGGCTGTTCCAATGGACAAAACAGTTGTAATACGTTTGTTTACAACGCTTTAGAGCAAACGAAATTGTTTTATCCCGTGCAAAAGGCGTACTTTATAAGAAGTTGAGGTGAACTTATATTGCAGGGCTATGTTTTCAGTAAGTTTCATGGGGAACTAAAGGAAACCGTCGGGTAATAAGTTCTAGGCTGTTCCCATGGACAGAACTGTTGTTAAACGTTTGTTTACAACGTTTTAGAGCAAACGGAATCGTTTTACTCCATGAAAAAGGCGTATTTTATAAGAAGTAAAGGTAAACTCTTATTGCGGGGCAAAGTTTTCACTTAGTTTCATGGGGAGCTTTAAAAAACCTTCGGTGTAATATGTTCTAAACCTTTCCCATGGACAAAACTGTTGTAATACGTTTGTTTACAACGTTTTAGAGCAAACGGAATTGTTTTATTCCATGCAAAAGGCGTACTTTATAAGAAATTGAGGTGATTTCTTATTGCGGGGCTAAGTTTTTACTAAGTGACATTGAGAACTATAAGAAACACTCGAAGTGATAAGTTCTACGCTGTTTCCAAGGACAGAACTGTTGTAATACGTTTGTTTATAACGTTTTAGAGCAAATGGAATCGTTTTATTCCATGCGAAAGGCGTACTTTATGGGAAATTGAGGTAAACTCTTATTGCGAGGCTAAATTTTCCATTAGTCTCATGGGGAACTTTAGGAAATCTTCAGTGTAATAAGTTCTAAGCTGTTCCCATGGACCAAACTTTGGTAATACGTTTGTTTACAACGTTTTAGAGCAAACGGAATCGTTTTATTGCATGCGAAAGGAGTACTTTATAAGAAATTGAGGTGAACCCTTTTTGCGGGCTAAGTTTTCAGTAGGTTTCATGGGGAACTATAAGAAACCCTCGGTGTAATAACTTCTAGGCTGTTTCCATGGACAGAACTGTTGTAATACTCTTGTTTACAACGTTTTAGAGCAAACGGAATCGTTTTATTCCTTTCGAAAGGCGTAATTTATAAGAAATTGAGGTCAACTCTTATTGTACGGCTAAGTTTTTACTAAGTGACATTGGGAACTATAAGAAAAACTCGAAGTGATAAGTTCTACACTGTTCCCAAGGACAGAACTGTTGTAATACGTTTGTTTATAACGTTTTAGAGCAAACGGAATCGTTTTATTCTATGCCAAAGGCGTACTTTATAACCAATCGAGGGGAACTCTTATTGCGGGGCTAAGTTTTCACTAAGTCTCATGGGGAACTATAAGAAACCCTCGGTGTAATAAGCTCTAGGCTGTTCCTTTGGACAGAAATGTTGTAATACGTTTGTTTACAACGTTTTAGAGCAAACGGAATCGTTTTATTCCGTGCAAAAGGCGTACTTTATGATAAATTGAGGTGAACTCTTATTGCAGGGCTAAGTTTTCACTAAGTTACATGGGGAACTATAAGAAACCCTCGGTGTAATAAGTTCTAGGCTGTTCCCATGGACAAAACTGTTGTAATACGTTTGTTTACAACGTTTTAGAGCAAACGGAATCGTTTTATGCAATGCAAAAGGCGTACTTTATAAGAAATTGAGGTGAACTCTTAGTGCGGGGCTGAGTTTCCTTAAGTTTCATAGGGAACTATAAAGAACCCTCGGTGTAATATATTCTAGGCTGTTCCCATTGACAGAACTGTTGTAATACGTTTGTTTACAACGTTTCAGAGCAAACGGAATCGTTTTATTCAATGCGAAAGGCGTACTTTATAAGAAATTGAGGTGAACTCTTTTTTTGGCACTAAGTTTTCACTAAGTTTCATGGGGAACTATAAGAAACCCTCGGTGTAATAACTTCTAGGCTGTTTCCATGGACAGAACTGTTGTAATACGCTTGTTTACAACGTTTTAGAGCAAACGGAATCGTTTTATTCCTTTCGAAAGGCGTAATTTATAAGAAATTGAGGTCAACTCTTATTGTACGGCTAAGTTTTTACTAAGTGACATTGGGAACTATAAGAAAAACTCGAAGTGATAAGTTCTACACTGTTCCCAAGGACAGAACTGTTGTAATACGTTTGTTTATAACGTTTTAGAGCAAACGGAATCGTTTTATTCTATGCCAAAGGCGTACTTTATAACCAATCGAGGGGAACTCTTATTGCGGGGCTAAGTTTTCACTAAGTCTCATTGAGAACTATAAAAAAACCCTTGGTGTAATATGTTCTAGGCTGTTCCCATGGACAGAACTGTTGTAATACGTTTGTTTACAACCTTTTAGAGCAATTGGAATTGTTTTTTTCCATGCGAAAGGCGAACTTTATAAGAAATTGAGATGGACTCTTATTTCGGGGCTAAGTTTTCACTAAGTTTCATGGGGAACTATAAGAAACCCTCGGTGTAATAAGTTCTAGGCTGTTCCCATGGACAGAACTGTTGTAATACGTTTGTTTACAACGTTTTGGTGCAAACGGAATCGTATTATTCCGTGCGACAGGCGTACTTTAAAAGAAATTGAGATGAACTCTTATTGCGGGGCTAAGTTTTCACTAAGTTTCATGGGAAACTATAAATAAACCTCGAAGTAATAAGTTCTAGGATATTACCATGGATAGAACTGTTGTAATACGTTTGTTTACAACGTTTTGGAACTAACGGAATCGTATTATTCCGTGCGACAGGCGTACTTTAAAAGAAATTGAGGTGAACTCTTATTGCGGGGCTAAGTTTTCACTAAGTTTCATGGGGAACTATAAGAAACCTGCGAAGTAATAAGTTCTACGCTGTTCCCATGGACAGAACTGTTGAAATACGTTTGTTTACAACGTTTGAGAGCAAACGGAATCGTTTTATTCCATGCAAAAGGAGTACTTCAAAAGAAATTGACGTGAACACTTATTGTTGGGCTAGGTTTTCACCAAGTTTCATTGAGAACTATAAAAAAACCCTCGGTGTAATAAGTTCTAGGCTGTTCCCATGGACAGAACTGTTGTAATACGTTTGTTTACAACGTTTTTGAGCAAACGGAATGGTATTATTCCGTGCAACAGGCGTACTTTAAAAGAAATTGAGGTGAACTCTTATTGCGGGGCTAAGTTTTCACTAAGTTTCATGGAGAACTATAAGAAACCCTAGGTGTAATAAGTTCTAGGCTGTTTCCATGGACAGAACTGTTGTGATACGTTTGTTTACAACGTTTTAGAGCAAACGGAATCGTTTTATTCCGTGCAAAAGGCGTACTTTATGATAAATTGAGGTGAACTCTTATTGCAGGGCTAAGTTTTCACTAAGTTACATGGGGAACTATAAGAAACCCTCGGTGTAATAAGTTCTAGGCTGTTCCCATGGACAAAACTGTTGTAATACGTTTGTTTACAACGTTTTAGAGCAAACGGAATCGTTTTATGCAATGCAAAAGGCGTACTTTATAAGAAATTGAGGTGAACTCTTAGTGCGGGGCTGAGTTTCCTTAAGTTTCATAGGGAACTATAAAGAACCCTCGGTGTAATATATTCTAGGCTGTTCCCATTGACAGAACTGTTGTAATACGTTTGTTTACAACGTTTCAGAGCAAACGGAATCGTTTTATTCAATGCGAAAGGCGTACTTTATAAGAAATTGAGGTGAACTCTTTTTTTGGCACTAAGTTTTCACTAAGTTTCATGGGGAACTATAAGAAACCCTCGGTGTAATAACTTCTAGGCTGTTTCCATGGACAGAACTGTTGTAATACGCTTGTTTACAACGTTTTAGAGCAAACGGAATCGTTTTATTCCTTTCGAAAGGCGTAATTTATAAGAAATTGAGGTCAACTCTTATTGTACGGCTAAGTTTTTACTAAGTGACATTGGGAACTATAAGAAAAACTCGAAGTGATAAGTTCTACACTGTTCCCAAGGACAGAACTGTTGTAATACGTTTGTTTATAACGTTTTAGAGCAAACGGAATCGTTTTATTCTATGCCAAAGGCGTACTTTATAACCAATCGAGGGGAACTCTTATTGCGGGGCTAAGTTTTCACTAAGTCTCATTGAGAACTATAAAAAAACCCTTGGTGTAATATGTTCTAGGCTGTTCCCATGGACAGAACTGTTGTAATACGTTTGTTTACAACCTTTTAGAGCAATTGGAATTGTTTTTTTCCATGCGAAAGGCGAACTTTATAAGAAATTGAGATGGACTCTTATTTCGGGGCTAAGTTTTCACTAAGTTTCATGGGGAACTATAAGAAACCCTCGGTGTAATAAGTTCTAGGCTGTTCCCATGGACAGAACTGTTGTAATACGTTTGTTTACAACGTTTTGGTGCAAACGGAATCGTATTATTCCATGCGACAGGCGTACTTTAAAAGAAATTGAGATGAACTCTTATTGCGGGGCTAAGTTTTCACTAAGTTTCATGGGAAACTATAAATAAACCTCGAAGTAATAAGTTCTAGGATATTACCATGGATAGAACTGTTGTAATACGTTTGTTTACAACGTTTTGGAACAAACGGAATCGTATTATTCCGTGCGACAGGCGTACTTTAAAAGAAATTGAGGTGAACTCTTATTGCGGGGCTAAGTTTTCACTAAGTTTCATGGGGAACTATAAGAAACCTGCGAAGTAATAAGTTCTACGCTGTTCCCATGGACAGAACTGTTGAAATACGTTTGTTTACAACGTTTGAGAGCAAACGGAATCGTTTTATTCCATGCAAAAGGAGTACTTCAAAAGAAATTGACGTGAACACTTATTGTTGGGCTAGGTTTTCACCAAGTTTCATTGAGAACTATAAAAAAACCCTCGGTGTAATAAGTTCTAGGCTGTTCCCATGGACAGAACTGTTGTAATACGTTTGTTTACAACGTTTTTGAGCAAACGGAATGGTATTATTCCGTGCAACAGGCGTACTTTAAAAGAAATTGAGGTGAACTCTTATTGCGGGGCTAAGTTTTCACTAAGTTTCATGGAGAACTATAAGAAACCCTAGGTGTAATAAGTTCTAGGCTGTTTCCATGGACAGAACTGTTGTGATACGTTTGTTCACAACGTTTTAAAGCAAATGGAATCATTTTATTCCTTGCAAAGGCGTACTTTATAAGAAATTGAGTTGAACTCTTATTGCAGGGTTACGTATTCACTAAGTTTCATTTGGAACTAGAAGAAACCCTCGAAGTAATAGGTTCTTGGCTGTTCTCTTGGACAGAACTGTTATTATACGTTTGTTTACAATGTTTTAAAGCAAACGGAATCGTTTTATTGCATGCGAAAGGAGCACTTTATAAGAAATTGAGCTGAACTCTTATTGCGGGGCTAAGTTTTCACCAAGTTTCATGGGAAACTATAAAAACCGTCGGTGTAATATGTTCTAGGCTGTTCCGATGGACAGAACTGTTGTAATACGTTTGTTTAAAACGTTTTAGAGCAAACGGAATTGTTTTATTCCATGCGAAAGGTGTACTTTATAAGAAATTGAGATGAACTTTTATTGTGCGACTAAGTTTTTACTAAATTTCATGGGGAACTATAAAAAACCCTCGTTGTAAAACGTTCTACGCTGTTCCCATGGACAGAACTGTTGCAATACGTTTGTTTACAACGTTTTAGAGCAAACGGAATCGTTTTATTCCATGCAAAAGGAGTACTTTATAAGAAATTGAGGTGAACTCTTATTGCGGGGCTAAGTTTTCACTAAGTTTCATGGGGAACTATAAGAAACCCGCGTAGTAATAAGTTCTACGCTGTTCCCATGGACATAACTGTTGTAATGCGTTTGTACACAACGTTTTAGAGCAAACGGAATCGTTTTATTCCATGCAAAAGGAGTACTTGATAAGAAATTGACGTAAACTCTTATTGCAGGGCTAGGTTTTCACTAAGTTTCATTGAGAACTATAAAAAAACCCTTGGTGTAATATGTTCTAGGCTGTTCCCATGGACAGAACCGTTGTAATACATTTGTTTACAACCTTTTAGAGCAATTGGAATTGTTTTTTTCCATGCGAAAGGCGAACTTTATAAGAAATTGAGATGGACTCTTATTTCGGGGCTAAGTTTTCACTAAGTTTCATGGGGAACTATAAGAAACCCTCGGTGTAATAAGTTCTAGGCTGTTCCCATGAACAGAACTGTTGTAATACGTCTCTTTACAACGTTTTGGTGCAAACGGAATCGTATTATTCCGTGCAACAGGCGTACTTTAAAAGAAATTGAGGTGAACTCTTATTGCAGGGCTAAGTTTTCACTAAGTTTCATGGGAAACTATAAATAAACCTCGAAGTAATAAGTTCTAGGATATTGCCATGGATAGAACTGTTGTAATACGTTTGTTCACAACGTTTTAGAGAAAACGGAATCGTTTTATGCCATGCGAAAGGCGTACTCTATAAGAAATGAAGGTAAACTCTTATTGCGGGGCTAAGTTTTCACTTAGTTTCATGGGGAACTATAAAAAATTCTCGTTGTAATATGTTCTTGGCTGTTCCCATTGACAGAATTGTTGTATTAAGTTTTTTTACAACGTTTTGGAGCAAACGGAATTGTTTTAGTCCATGCGAAAGGCGTACTTTATGAGAAATCGAGGTAAACTCTTATTAGAGGGGTAAGTTTTCAATAAGTCTCATGGAAAACTATATAAAACCCTCGGTGTAATAAGATCTAGGCTGTTCCTATGGACAGAACTGTTGTAATACGTTTGTTTACAACGTTTTAGAGCAAACGGAATCGTTTTATTCCCTGCGAAAGGCGTACTTTATGATAAATTGAGGTGAACTCTTATTGCAGGGCTAAGTTTTCACTAAGTTTCATGGGGAACTATAAGAAACCCTGGTTGTAAAACGTTCTACGCTGTTCCCATGGACAGAACTGTTGCAATACGTTTGTTTACAACGTTTTAGAGCAAACAGAATAGTTTTCTTCCATGCAAAAGGAGTACGTTATAAGAAATTGAGGTGAACTCTTATTGCGGGGCTAAGTTTTCACTAAGTTTCATGGAGAACTATAAGAAACCCTCGGTGTAATAAGATCTAGGCTGTTCCCATGGACAGAACTGTTGTAATACGTTTGTTTACAACGTTTTAGAGCAATTGGAATCGTTTTATTCCATGCGAAAGGCGTAGTTTATAAGAAATTGAAGTGAACTCTTATTGTGGGGCTAAGTTTTCACTAAGTTTCATGGGGAACTATAAAAAACCCTCGGTGTAATAAGTTCTAGGCTGCTCCCATGGACAGAACTGTTGTAATACGTTTATTTACAACGTTTTAGAGCAATTGGAATTGTTTTTTTCCATGCGAAAGGCGAACTTTATAAGAAATTGAGATGAACTCTTATTGCGGGGCTAAGTTTTGACTAAGTTTCATTGGGAACTATAAGAAACCCTCGGTGTAATAAGTTCTAGGCTGTTCCCGTGGACAGAACTGTTGTAATACGTTTGTTTACAACGTTTTGGAACAAACGGAATCGTATTATTCCGTGCGACAGGCGTACTTTAAAAGAAATTGAGGTGAACTCTTATTGCGGGGCTAAGTTTTCACTAAGTTTCATGGGAAACTATAAGAAACCTGCGAAGTTATAAGTTCTACGCTGTTCCCATGGACAGAACTGTTGAAATACGTTTGTTTACAACGTTTTAGAGCAAACGGAATCGTTTTATTCCATGCAAAAGGAGTACTTCAAAAGAAATTGACGTGAACACTTATTGTTGGGCTAGGTTTTCACCAAGTTTCATTGAGAACTATAAAAAAACCCTCGGTGTAATAAGTTCTAGGCTGTTCCCATGGACAGAACTGTTGTAATACGTTTGTTTACAACGTTTTTGAGCAAACGGAATGGTATTATTCCGTGCAACAGGCGTACTTTAAAAGAAATTGAGGTGAACTCTTATTGCGGGGCTAAGTTTTCACTAAGTTTCATGGAGAACTATAAGAAACCCTAGGTGTAATAAGTTCTAGGCTGTTTCCATGGACAGAACTGTTGTGATACGTTTGTTCACAACGTTTTAAAGCAAATGGAATCATTTTATTCCTTGCAAAGGCGTACTTTATAAGAAATTGAGTTGAACTCTTATTGCAGGGCTATGTATTCACTAAGTATCATTTGGAACTGAAAGAAACCCTCGAAGTAATAAGTTCTTGGCTGTTCCCATGGACAGAACTGTTATTATACGTTTGTTAACAACGTTTTAGAGCAAACGGAATCGTTTTATTGCATGCGAAAGGAGTACTTTATAAGAAATTGAGGTGAACTCTTATTGCGGGGCTAAGTTTTCACCAAGTTTCATGGGAAACTATAAAAAACCGTCGGTGTAATATGTTCTAGGCTGTTCCGATGGACAGAACTATTGTAATACGTTTGTTTAAAACGTTTTAGAGCAAACGGAATCGTTTTATTCCATGCGAAAGGTGTACTTTATAGGAAATTGAGATGAACTTTTATTGTGCGGCTAAGTTTTCACTGAGTTTCATGGGAAACTATAAGAAACAGTCGTTGTAAAACGTTCTACGCTGTTCCCATGGACAGAACTGTTGCAATACGTTTGTTTACAACGTTTTAGAGCAATTGGAATCGTTTTATTCAATGCGAAAGGCGTAGTTTATAAGAAATTGAGGTGAACTCTTATTGTGGGGCTAAGTTTTCACTAAGTTTCATGGGGAACTATAAGAAACCCTCGGTGTAATAAGTTCTAGGCTGTTCCCATGGACAGAACTGTTGTAATACGTTTGTTTACAACGTTTTTGAGCAAACGGAATGGTATTATTCCGTGCGACAGGCGTACTTTAAAAGAAATTGAGGTGAACTCTTATTGCGGGGCTAAGTTTTCACTAAGTTTTATCGGGAACTATAAGAAAACCTCGAAGTAAGAAGTTCTAGGCTGTTCCAATGGACAAAACAGTTGTAATACGTTTTTTTACAACGCTTTAGAGCAAACGAAATCGTTTTATCCCGTGCAAAAGGCGTACTTTATAAGAAGTTGAGGTGAACTTATATTGCAGGGCTATGTTTTCAGTAAGTTTCATGGGGAACTAAAGGAAACCGTCGGGTAATAAGTTCTAGGCTGTTCCCATGGACAGAACTGTTGTTAAACGTTTGTTTACAACGTTTTAGAGCAAACGGAATCGTTTTACTCCATGAAAAAGGCGTATTTTATAAGAAGTAAAGGTAAACTCTTATTGCGGGGCAAAGTTTTCACTTAGTTTCATGGGGATCTTTAAAAAACCTTCGGTGTAATATGTTCTAAACCTTTCCCATGGACAAAACTGTTGTAATACGTTTGTTTACAACGTTTTAGAGCAAACGGAACTGTTTTATTCCATGCAAAAGGCGTACTTTATAAGAAATTGAGGTGATTTCTTATTGCGGGGCTAAGTTTTTACTAAGTGACATTGAGAACTATAAGAAACACTCGAAGTGATAAGTTCTACGCTGTTTCCAAGGACAGAACTGTTGTAATACGTTTGTTTATAACGTTTTAGAGCAAATGGAATCGTTTTATTCCATGCGAAAGGCGTACTTTATGGGAAATTGAGGTAAACTCTTATTGCGAGGCTAAGTTTTCCATTAGTCTCATGGGGAACTTTAGGAAATCTTCAGTGTAATAAGTTCTAAGCTGTTCCCATGGACCAAACTTTGGTAATACGTTTGTTTACAACGTTTTAGAGCAAACGGAATCGTTTTATTGCATGCGAAAGGAGTACTTTATAAGAAATTGAGGTGAACTCTTATTGCGGGGCTAAGTTTTCACTAAGTCTCATTGGGAACTTTAAGAAACTCTCGGTGTAATAAGTTCTAGGCTGCTCCCATGGACAGAACTGTTGTAATATGTTTGTTTACAACGTTTTAGAGCAAACGGGATCATTTTATTTCATGCCAAAGGCGTACTTTATAAGAAAATTGAGGTGAACTCTTTTTGCGGGCTAAGTTTTCAGTAGGTTTCATGGGGAACTATAAGAAACCCTCGGTGTAATAACTTCTAGGCTGTTTCCATGGACAGAACTGTTGTAATACTCTTGTTTACAACGTTTTAGAGCAAACGGAATCGTTTTATTCCTTTCGAAAGGCGTAATTTATAAGAAATTGAGGTCAACTCTTATTGTACGGCTAAGTTTTTACTAAGTGACATTGGGAACTATAAGAAAAACTCGAAGTGATAAGTTCTACACTGTTCCCAAGGACAGAACTGTTGTAATACGTTTGTTTATAACGTTTTAGAGCAAACGGAATCGTTTTATTCTATGCCAAAGGCGTACTTTATAACCAATCGAGGGGAACTCTTATTGCGGGGCTAAGTTTTCACTAAGTCTCATGGGGAACTATAAGAAACCCTCGGTGTAATAAGCTCTAGGCTGTTCCTATGGACAGAAATGTTGTAATACGTTTGTTTACAACGTTTTAGAGCAAACGGAATCGTTTTATTCCGTGCAAAAGGCGTACTTTATGATAAATTGAGGTGAACTCTTATTGCAGGGCTAAGTTTTCACTAAGTTACATGGGGAACTATAAGAAACCCTCGGTGTAATAAGTTCTAGGCTGTTCCCATGGACAAAACTGTTGTAATACGTTTGTTTACAACGTTTTAGAGCAAACGGAATCGTTTTATGCAATGCAAAAGGGGTACTTTATAAGAAATTGAGGTGAACTCTTAGTGCGGGGCTGAGTTTCCTTAAGTTTCATAGGGAACTATAAAGAACCCTCGGTGTAATATATTCTAGGCTGTTCCCATTGACAGAACTGTTGTAATACGTTTGTTTACAACGTTTCAGAGCAAACGGAATCGTTTTATTCAATGCGAAAGGCGTACTTTATAAGAAATTGAGGTGAACTCTTTTTTTGGCACTAAGTTTTCACTAAGTTTCATGGGGAACTATAAGAAACCCTCGGTGTAATAACTTCTAGGCAGTTTCCATGGACAGAACTGTTGTAATACGCTTGTTTACAACGTTTTAGAGCAAACGGAATCGTTTTATTCCTTTCGAAAGGCGTAATTTATAAGAAATTGAGGTCAACTCTTATTGTACGGCTAAGTTTTCACTAAATTTCATGGGGAACTATAAGAAACCCTCGGTGTAATAAGTTCTAGGCTGTTCCCATGGACAGAACTGTTGTAATACGTTTGTTTACAACGTTTTTGAGCAAACGGAATGGTATTATTCCGTGCGACAGGCGTACTTTAAAAGAAATTGAGGTGAACTCTTATTGCGGGGCTAAGTTTTCACTAAGTTTTATCGGGAACTATAAGAAAACCTCGAAGTAAGAAGTTCTAGGCTGTTCCAATGGACAAAACAGTTGTAATACGTTTGTTTACAACGCTTTAGAGCAAACGAAATCGTTTTATCCCGTGCAAAAGGCGTACTTTATAAGAAGTTGAGGTGAACTTATAATGCAGGGCTATGTTTTCAGTAAGTTTCATGGGGAACTAAAGGAAACCGTCGGGTAATAAGTTCTAGGCTGTTCCCATGGACAGAACTGTTGTTAAACGTTTGTTTACAACGTTTTAGAGCAAACGGAATCGTTTTACTCCATGAAAAAGGCGTATTTTATAAGAAGTAAAGGTAAACTCTTATTGCGGGGCAAAGTTTTCACTTAGTTTCATGGGGATCTTTAAAAAACCTTCGGTGTAATATGTTCTAAACCTTTCCCATGGACAAAACTGTTGTAATACGTTTGTTTACAACGTTTTAGAGCAAACGGAATTGTTTTATTCCATGCAAAAGGCGTACTTTATAAGAAATTGAGGTGATTTCTTATTGCGGGGCTAAGTTTTTACTAAGTGACATTGAGAACTATAAGAAACACTCGAAGTGATAAGTTCTACGCTGTTTCCAAGGACAGAACTGTTGTAATACGTTTGTTTATAACGTTTTAGAGCAAATGGAATCGTTTTATTCCATGCGAAAGGCGTACTTTATGGGAAATTGAGGTAAACTCTTATTGCGAGGCTAAGTTTTCCATTAGTCTCATGGGGAACTTTAGGAAATCTTCAGTGTAATAAGTTCTAAGCTGTTCCCATGGACCAAACTTTGGTAATACGTTTGTTTACAACGTTTTAGAGCAAACGGAATCGTTTTATTGCATGCGAAAGGAGTACTTTATAAGAAATTGAGGTGAACTCTTATTGCGGGGCTAAGTTTTCACTAAGTCTCATGGGGAACTTTAAGAAACTCTCGGTGTAATAAGTTCTAGGCTGCTCCCATGGACAGAACTGTTGTAATATGTTTGTTTACAACGTTTTAGAGCAAACGGGATCATTTTATTTCATGCCAAAGGCGTACTTTATAAGAAAATTGAGGTGAACTCTTTTTGCGGGCTAAGTTTTCAGTAGGTTTCATGGGGAACTATAAGAAACCCTCGGTGTAATAACTTCTAGGCTGTTTCACTGGACAGAACTGTTGTAATACTCTTGTTTACAACGTTTTAGAGCAAACGGAATCGTTTTATTCCTTTCGAAAGGCGTAATTTATAAGAAATTGAGGTCAACTCTTATTGTACGGCTAAGTTTTTACTAAGTGACATTGGGAACTATAAGAAAAACTCGAAGTGATAAGTTCTACACTGTTCCCAAGGACAGAACTGTTGTAATACGTTTGTTTATAACGTTTTAGAGCAAACGGAATCGTTTTATTCTATGCCAAAGGCGTACTTTATAACCAATCGAGGGGAACTCTTATTGCGGGGCTAAGTTTTCACTAAGTCTCATGGGGAACTATAAGAAACCCTCGGTGTAATAAGCTCTAGGCTGTTCCTATGGGCAGAAATGTTGTAATACGTTTGTTTACAACGTTTTAGAGCAAACGGAATCGTTTTATTCCGTGCAAAAGGCGTACTTTATGATAAATTGAGGTGAACTCTTATTGCAGGCCTAAGTTTTCACTAAGTTACATGGGGAACTATAAGAAACCCTCGGTGTAATAAGTTCTAGGCTGTTCCCATGGACAAAACTGTTGTAATACGTTTGTTTACAACGTTTTAGAGCAAACGGAATCGTTTTATGCAATGCAAAAGGGGTACTTTATAAGAAATTGAGGTGAACTCTTAGTGCGGGGCTGAGTTTCCTTAAGTTTCATAGGGAACTATAAAGAACCCTCGGTGTAATATATTCTAGGCTGTTCCCATTGACAGAACTGTTGTAATACGTTTGTTTACAACGTTTCAGAGCAAACGGAATCGTTTTATTCAATGCGAAAGGCGTACTTTATAAGAAATTGAGGTGAACTCTTTTTTTGGCACTAAGTTTTCACTAAGTTTCATGGGGAACTATAAGAAACCCTCGGTGTAATAACTTCTAGGCTGTTTCCATGGACAGAACTGTTGTAATACGCTTGTTTACAACGTTTTAGAGCAAACGGAATCGTTTTATTCCTTTCGAAAGGCGTAATTTATAAGAAATTGAGGTCAACTCTTATTGTACGGCTAAGTTTTTACTAAGTGACATTGGGAACTATAAGAAAAACTCGAAGTGATAAGTTCTACACTGTTCCCAAGGACAGAACTGTTGTAATACGTTTGTTTATAACTTTTAGAGCAAACGGAATCGTTTTATTCTATGCCAAAGGCGTACTTTATAACCAATCGAGGGGAACTCTTATTGCGGGGCTAAGTTTTCACTAAGTCTCATGGGGAACTATAAGAAACCCTCGGTGTAATAAGCTCTAGGCTGTTCCTATGGACAGAAATGTTGTAATACGTTTGTTTACAACGTTTTAGAGCAAACGGAATCGTTTTATTCCGTGCAAAAGGCGTACTTTATGATAAATTGAGGTGAACTCTTATTGCAGGGCTAAGTTTTCACTAAGTTTCATGGGGAACTATAAGAAACCCTCGGTGTAATAAGTTCTAGGCTGTTCCCATGGACAAAACTGTTGTAATACGTTTGTTTACAACGTTTTAGAGCAAACGGAATCGTTTTATGCAATGCAAAAGGCGTACTTTATAAGAAATTGAGGTGAACTCTTAGTGCGGGGCTGAGTTTCCTTAAGTTTCATAGGGAACTATAAAGAACCCTCGGTGTAATATATTCTAGGCTGTTCCCATTGACAGAACTGTTGTAATACGTTTGTTTACAACGTTTCAGAGCAAACGGAATCGTTTTATTCAATGCGAAAGGCGTACTTTATAAGAAATTGAGGTGAACTCTTTTTTTGGCATTGAGTTTTCACTAAGTTTCATGGGGAACTATAAGAAACCCTCGGTGTAATAAGTTCTAGGCTGTTCCCATTGACAGAACTGTTGTAATACGCTTGTTGACAATGTTTTAGAGCAAACGGAATCGTTTTATTCCATGCGAAAGGCGTACTTTATAAGTAATTGAGGTGAACTCTTATTGCGGGGCTAAGTTTCCTTAAGTTTCATTGGGAACAATAAGAAACCCTCGGGGTAATAAGTTTCAGGCTGTTCCCATGGACAGAACTGTTATTATACGTTTGTTTACAACGTTTTTGAGCAAACGGAATCGTATTATTCCGTGCGACAGACGTACTTTAAAAGAAATTGAGGTGAACTCTTATTGAGGGGCAAAGTTTTCACTAAGTTTAATGGGAAACTATAAGAAAACCTCCAAGTAATAAGTTCTAGGATATTGCCATGGACAGAACTGTTGTAATACATTTGTTCAGAACGTTCTAGAGCAAACGGAATCGTTTTATGCCATGCGTAAGGTGTACTTTATAAGAAATGAAGGTAAACTCTTATCGCGGGGCTAAGTTTTCACTTAGTTTCATGGAAAACTATAAAAAATTCTTGTTGTAATATGTTCTCGGCTGTTCCTATGGACAGAACTGTTGTAATACGTTTGTTTACAACGTTTTAGAGCAAACGGAATTGTTTTAGTCCATGCGAAAGGCGTACTTTATGAGAAATTGAGGTAAACTCTTATTGCGGGGGTAAGTTTTCACTAAGTTTCATTGGGAACTATTAGAAACCCTCGTTGTAAAACGTTCTACGCTGTTCCCATGGACAGAACTGTTGCAATACGTTTGTTTACAATGTTTTAGAGCAAACAGAATCGTTTTATTCCATGCAAAAGGAATACTTCATAAGAAATTGAGGTGAACTCTTATTGCGGGGCTAAGTTTTCACTAAGTTTCATAGGGAACTATAAGACACCTGCGAAGTAATAAGTTCTACGCTGTTCCCATGGACAGAACTGTTGTAATACGTTTGTTTACAACGTCCTAGAGCAAACGGAATCGTTTTATTCCATGCGAAAGGCGTAGTTTATAAGAAATTGAGGTGAACTCTTATTTTGGGGCTAAGTTTTCACTAAGTCTCATGGGGAACTTTAAGAAACTCTCGGTGTAATAAGTTCTAGGCTGTTCCCATGGACAGAACTGTTGTAATATGTTTGTTTACAACGTTTTAGAGCAAACGGGATCATTTTATTTCATGCCAAAGGCATACTTTATAAGAAAATTGAGGTGAACTCTTTTTGCAGGCTAAGTTTTCAGTAGGTTTCATGGGGAACTATAAGAAACCCTCGGTGTAATAACTTCTAGGCTGTTTCCATGGACAGAACTGTTGTAATACGCTTGTTTACAACGTTTTAGAGCAAACAGAATCGTTTTATTCCTTTCGAAAGGCGTAATTTATAAGAAATTGAGGTCAACTCTTATTGTACGGCTAAGTTTTTACTAAGTGACATTGGGAACTATAAGAAACACTCGAAGTGATAAGTTCTACACTGTTCCCAAGGACAGAACTGTTGTAATACGTTAGTTTATAACGTTTTAGAGCAAATGGAATCGTTTTATTCCATGCGAAAGGCGTACTTTAAAAGAAATTGAGGTGAACTCTTATTGCGGGGCTAAGTTTTCACTAAGTTTTATGGGGAACTATAAGAAACCCTTGGTGTAATAAGTTCTAAGCTGTTCCCATGGACCAAACTTTTGTAATACGTTTGTTTACAACGTTTTGGAGCAAACGGAATCGTTTTATTCCATGCCAAAGGCGTACTTTATAAGCAATCGAGGGAAACTCTTATTGCAGGGCTAAGTTTTCACTAAGTCTCATGGGGAACTATAAGAAACCCTAGGTGTAATAAGCTCTAGGCTGTTCCTATGGACAGAAATGTTGTAATACGTTTGTTTACAACGTTTTAGAGCAAACGGAATCGTTTTACTCCGTGCGAAAGGCGTACTTTATGATAAATTGAGGTGAACTCTTATTGCAGGGCTAAGTTTTCACTAAGTTTCATGGGGAACTATAAGAAACCCTCGGTGTAATAAGTTCTAGGCTGTTCCCATGGACAAAACTGTTGTAATACGTTTGTTTACAACGTTTTAGAGCAAACGGAATCGTTTTATGCAATGCAAAAGGCGTACTTTATAAGAAATTGAGGTGAACTCTTATTGCGGGGCTGAGTTTCCTTAAGTTTCATAGGGAACTATAAAGAAACCTCGGTGTAATATATTCTAGGCTGTTCCCATTTACAGAACTGTTGTAATACGTTTGTTTACAACGTTTTAGAGCAAACGGAATTGCTTTAGTCCATGCGAAAGGCGTACTTTATGAGAAATTGAGGTGAACTCTTTTTTTGGCGCCAAGTTTGCACTAAGTTTCATGGGGAACTATAAGAAACCCTAGGTGTAAAACGTTCTACGCTGTTCCCATGGACAGAACTGTTGCAATACGTTTGTTTACAATGTTTTAGAGCAAACAGAATCGTTTTATTCCATGCAAAAGGAGTACTTTATAAGAAATTGAGGTGAACTCTTATTTCGGGGCTAAGTTTTCACTAAGTTTCATGGGGAACTATAAGACACCCGCGAAGTAATAAGTTCTACGCTGTTCCCATGGACAGAACTGTTGTAATACGTTTGTTTACAATGTTTTAGAGCAAACGGAATCGTTTTATTCCATGCGAAAGGCGTACTTTATAAGTAATTGAGGTGAACTCTTATTGCGGGGCTAAGTTTCCTTAAGTTTCATTGGGAAGAATAAGAAACCCTCGGGGTAATAAGTTTCAGGCTGTTCCCATGGACAGAACTGTTATTATACGTTTGTTTACAACGTTTTGGAGCAAACGGAATCGTATTATTCCGTGCGACAGACGTACTTTAAAAGAAATTGAGGTGAACTCTTATTGCGGGGCAAAGTTTTCACTAAGTTTCATGGGAAACTTTAAGAAAACCTCCAAGTAATAACTTCTAGGATATTGCCATGGACAGAACTGTTGTAATACATTTGTTCACAACGTTTTAGAGCAAACGGAATCGTTTTATTCCATGCAAAAGGAATACTTCATAAGAAATTGAGGTGAACTCTTATTGCGGGGCTAAGTTTTCACTAAGTTTCATAGGGAACTATAAGACTACCGCGAAGTAATAAGTTCTACGCTGTTCCCATGGACAGAACTGTGGTAATACGTTTGTTTACAACGTTTTAGAGCAAACGGAATCGTTTTATTCCATGCGAAAGGCGTAGTTTATAAGAAATTGAGGTGAACTCTTATTTTGGGGCTAAGTTTTCACTAATTCTCATGGGGAACTTTAAGAAACTCTCGGTGTAATAAGTTCTAGGCTGTTTCCATGGACAGAACTGTTGTAATATGTTTGTTTACAACGTTTTAGAGCAAACGGGATCATTTTATTTCATGCCAAAGGCGTACTTTATAAGAAAATTGAGGTGAACTCTTTTTGCAGGCTAAGTTTTCCAGTAGGTTTCATGGGGAACTATAAGAAACCCTCGGTGTAATAACTTCTAGGCTGTTTCCATGGACAGAACTGTTGTAATACGCTTGTTTACAACGTTTTAGAGCAAACAGAATCGTTTTATTCCTTTCGAAAGGCGTAATTTATAAGAAATTGAGGTCAACTCTTATTGTACGGCTAAGTTTTTACTAAGTGACATTGGGAACTATAAGAAACACTCGAAGTGATAAGTTCTACACTGTTCCCAAGGACAGAACTGTTGTTATATGTTTGTTTATAACGTTTTAGAGCAAATGGAATCGTTTTATTCCATGCGAAAGGCCTACTTTAAAAGAAATTGAGGTGAACTCTTATTGCGGCGCTAAGTTTTCACTAAGTTTTATGGGGAACTATAAGAAACCCTTGGTGTAATAAGTTCTAAGCTGTTCCCATGGACCAAACTTTTGTAATACGTTTGTTTACAACGTTTTGGAGCAAACGGAATCGTTTTATTCCATGCCAAAGGCGTACTTTATAAGCAATCGAGGGGAACTCTTATTGCAGGGCTAAGTTTTCACTAAGTCTCATGAGGAACTATAAGAAACCCTAGGTGTAATAAGCTCTAGGCTGTTCCTATGGACAGAAATGTTGTAATACGTTTGTTTACAACGTTTTAGAGCAAACGGAATCGTTTTATTCCGTGCGAAAGGCGTACTTTATGATAAATTGAGGTGAACTCTTATTGCAGGGCTAAGTTTTCACTAAGTTTCATGGGGAACTATAAGAAACCCTCGGTGTAATAAGTTCTAGGCTGTTCCCATGGACAAAACTGTTGTAATACGTTTGTTTACAACGTTTTAGAGCAAACGGAATCGTTTTATGCAATGCAAAAGGCGTACTTTATAAGAAATTGAGGTGAACTCTTATTGCGGGGCTGAGTTTCCTTAAGTTTCATAGGGAACTATAAAGAAACCTCGGTGTAATATATTCTAGGCTGTTCCTATTGACAGAACTGTTGTAATACGTTTGTTTACAACGTTTTAGAGCAAACGGAATTGTTTTAGTCCATGCGAAAGGCGTACTTTATGAGAAATTGAGGTGAACTCTTTTTTTGGCGCTAAGTTTTCACTAAGTTTCATGGGGAACTATAAGAAACCCTAGGTGTAAAACGTTCTACGCTGTTCCCATGGACAGAACTGTTGCAATACGTTTGTTTACAATGTTTTAGAGCAAACAGAATTGTTTTATTCCATGCGAAAGGCGTACTTTATAAGTAATTGAGGTGAACTCTTATTGCGGGGCTAAGTTTCCTTAAGCTTCATTGGGAAGAATAAGAAACCCTCGGGGTAATAAGTTTCAGGCTGTTCCCATGGACAGAACTGTTATTATACGTTTGTTTACAACGTTTTGGAGCAAACGGAATCGTATTATTCCGTGCGACAGACGTACTTTAAAAGAAATTGAGGTGAACTCTTATTGCGGGGCAAAGTTTTCACTAAGTTTCATGGGAAACTTTAAGAAAACCTCCAAGTAATAACTTCTAGGATATTGCCATGGACAGAACTGTTGTAATACATTTGTTCACAACGTTTTAGAGCAAACGAAATCGTTTTATGCCATGCGTAAGGTGTACTTTATAAGAAATGAAGGTAAACTTTTATTGCGGGGCTAAGTTTTCACTTAGTTTCATGGAAAACTATAAAAAATTCTCGTTGTAATATGTTCTCGGCTGTTCCTATGGACAGAACTGTTGTAATACGTTTGTTTACAACGTTTTAGAGCAAACGGAATTGTTTTAGTCCATTGGTAAGGCGTACTTTATGAGAAATTGAGGTAAACTCTTATTGCGGGGCTAAGTTTTCACTAAGTTTCATGGGAAACTATAAGAAAACCTCGAAGTACTAAGTTCTAGGATATTGCAAAGGACAGAACTGTTGTAATACGTTTGTTCACAACGTTTTAGAGCAAACGGAATCGTTTTATGCCATGCGTAAGGCGTACTTTATAAGAAATGAAGGTAAACTCTTATTGCAGGGCTAAGTTTTTACTTAGTTTCATTGGGAACTATAAAAAATTCTCGTGTTCCCATGGACAGAATTGTTGTATTAAGTTTGTTTACAACGTTTTAGAGCAAACGGAATCGTTTTATTCCATGCGAGTGGCGTAGTTTATAAGAAATTGAGGTGAACTCTTATTGTGGGGCTAGGTTTTCAATAAGTTTCATGGGGAACTATAAAGAACCCTCGGTGTAATAACTTCTAAGCTGTTCCCATGGACAGAACTGTTGCAATACGTTTGTTTAAAATGTTTTAGAGCAAACAGAATCGTTTTATTCCGTGCAAAAGGCGTACTTTATAAGAAGTTGAATTGAACTTATATTGCAGGGCTAGGTTTTCACTAAATTTCATGGGGAACTAAAAGAAACCGTCGGGTAATAAGCTCTAGGCTGTTCTCATGGACAGAACTGTTATTATACATTTGTTCACAACGTTTTAGAGCAAACGGAACCGTTTTACTCCATGAAAAAGGCGTATTTTATAAGAAGTTAAGGTAAACTCTTATTGCGAGGCAAAGTTTTAACTTAGTTTCATGGGGAACTTTAAAAAACCTTCGGTGTAATATGTTCTAAACTGGTCCCATGGACAAAACTGTTGTAATACGATTGTTTACAACGTTTTAGAGCAAACGGAATTGTTTAATTCCTTGCAAAAGGCGTACTTTATAAGAAATTGAGGTGAACTCTTATTGCGGGGCTAAGTTTTTACTAAGTGACATTGGGAACTATAAGAAACACTGGAAGTGATAAGTTCTACGCTGTTCCCAAGGACAGAACTGTTGTAATACGTTTGTTTATAACGTTTTAGAGCAAATGGAATCGTTTTACTCCATGCAAAAGGCGTACTTTATGGGAAATTGAGGTAGACTCTTATTGCGAGGCTAAGTTTTCAATTAGTCTCATGCGGAACTTTAAGAAATGCTCGGTGTAATAAGTTCTAGGCTGTTCCCATGGACAAAACTGTTGTAATACGTTTGTTTACAACGTTTTGGAGCAAACAGAATCGTATTATTCCGTGCGACAGGCGTACTTTAAAAGAAATTGAGGTGAACTCTTTTTGCGGGCTAAGTTTTCACTAAGTTTCATTGGGAATTATAAGAAACCCTCGGTGTAATAAGTTCTACGCTGTTCCCATGGACAGAACTGTTGGAATACGTTTGTTTACAACGTTTTGGAGCAAACAGAATCGTATTATTCCGTGCAACAGGCGTACATTAAAAAAAATTGAGGTGATCTCTTATTGTGTGGCTAAGTTTTCACTAAGTTTCATGGGGAACTATAAGAAACCCTCGGTGTAATAAGTTCTACGCTTTTCCCATGGACAGAACTGTTGTAATACGTTTGTTTACAACGTTTTGGAGCAAACAGAATCGTTTTACTCCATGCAAAAGGCGTACTTTATGGGAAATTGAGATAGACTCTTATTGCGAGGCTAAGTTTTCCATTAGTGTCATGGGGAACTTTAAGAAATCCTCGGTGTATGTTACTAGGCTGTTCCCATGGACAAAACTGTTGTAATACGTTTGTTTACAACGTTTTGGAGCAAACAGAATCGTATTATTCCTTGCGACAGGCGTACTTTAAAAGAAATTGAGGTGAACTCTTTTTGCGGGCTAAGTTTTCACTAAGTTTCATGGGGAACTATAAGAAACCCTCGGTATAATAACTTCTAGGCTGTTTCCATTGACAGAACTGTTGTAATACGTTTGTTTACAACGTTTTAGAGCAAATTGAATCGTTTTATTCCATGCAAAAGCTGTACTTTATGGGAAATTGAGGTGAACTCTTTTTGCGGGCTAAGTTTTCACTAAGTTTCATGGGGAACTATAAGAAACCCTCGGTGTAATAAGTTCTACGCTGTTCCCATGGACAGAACTGTTGTAATACGTTTGTTTACAACGTTTTGGAGCAAACAGAATCGTATTATTCCGTGCAACAGGCGTACTTTAAAAGAAATTGAGGTGATCTCTTATTGTGTGGCTAAGTTTTCACTAAGTTTCATGGCGAACTATAAGAAACCCTAGGTGTAATAAGTTCTAGGCTGTTCCCATGGACAGAACTGTCGTAAAACGCTTGTTGACAACGTTTTAGAGCAAACGGAATCGTTTTATTCCATGCGAAAGGCGTACTTTATAAGTAATTGAGGTGAACTCTTATTGCGGGGCTAAGTTTCCTTAAGTTTCAATGGGAACTTTAAGAAACCCTCGGGATAATAAGCTTCAGGCTGTTCCCATGGACCGAACTGTTATTATACGTTTGTTTACAACGTTTTAGTGCAACCCAAATTGTTTTAAACCATGCGAAAGGCGTACTTTATAAGAAATTGAGTTGAACTCTTATTGCGGGGCTAAATTTTCACTAAGTCTCATGGGGAACTATAAGAAACCCTAAGTGTAATAAGTTCTAGGCTGTTTCCATGGACAGAACTGTTGTGATACGTTTGTTTACAACGTTTTGGAGCAAACGGAATCGTTTTATTCCGTGAAAAGGCGTACTTTATAAGAGATTGAGGTGAACTCTTATTGCGGGGCTAAGTTTTCACTAAGTTTCATAGGAAACTAGAAGAAAACCTCGAAGTAATAAGTTCTAGGATATTGCCATGGACAGATCTGTTGTAATATGTTTGTTCACATCGTTTTAGAGCAAACGGAATCGTTTTATGCAATGCGTAAGGCGTTCTTTATAAGAAATTAAGGTAAACTCTTATTGCAGGGCTAAGTTTTCACTTAGTTTCATGGGGAACTATAAAAAATTCTCGTGTTCCCAGGGACAGAATTGTTGTATTAAGTTTGTTTACAACGTTTTAGAGCAAACGGAATCGTTTTATTCCATGCGAAAGGCGTAGTTTATAAGAAATTGAGGTGAACTCTTATTGTGGGGCTAAGTTTTCACTAAGTTTCATGGGGAACTATAAGAAACCCTCGGTGTAATAAGTTTTAGGCTGTTCCCATGGACAGAACTGTTGTAATACGTTTGTTTACAACGTTTTTGAGCAAACGGAATCGTATTATTCCGTGCGACAGGCGTACTTTAAAAGAAATTGAGGTGAACTCTTATTGCGGGGCTAAGTTTTCACTAAGTTTTATGGGGAACTATAAGAAAACCTCGAAGTAAGAAGTTCTAGGCTGTTCCCATGGACAGAACAGTTGTAATACAATTGTTTACAACGCTTTAGAGCAAACGGAATAGTTTTATTCCGTGCAAAAGGTGTACTTTATAAGAAGTTGAGGTGAACTTATATTGCAGAGCTAAGTTTTCACTAAGTTTCATGGGGAACTAAAAGAAACTGTCTGGTAATAAGTTCTAGGCTGTTCCCATGGACAGAACTGTTGTTAAACGTTTGTTTACAACGTTTTAGAGCAAACGGAATCGTTTTATTCCATGCAAAAGGGGTACTTTATAAGTAATTGAGGTGAACTCTTATTGCGAGGCTAAGTTTCCTTAAGTTTCAATGGGAACTATAAGAAACCCTCGGGGTAATAAGTTTCAGGCTGTTCCCATGGACAGAACTGTTATTATGCGTTTGTTTACAACGTTTTAGAGCAATCCAAATTGTTTTAAACCATGCGAAAGACGTACTTTATAAGAATATGAGGTGAACTCTTATTGCGGGGATAAATTTTCACTAAGTCTCATGGGGAACTATAAGAAACCCTAAGTGTAATAGGTTCTAGGCTGTTTCCATGGACAGAACTCTTGTGATACGTTTGTTTACAACGTTTTAGAGCAAACGGAATCGTTTTATTCCGTGCAAAGTCGTACTTTATAAGAAATTGAGTTGAACTCTTATTGCAGGGCAACGTATTCACTAAGTTTCATTTGGAACTGAAAGAAACTCTCGAAGTAATAAGTTCTTGGCTGTTCCCATGGACAGAACTGTTATTATACGTTTGTTTACAACGTTTTAGAGCGAACGGAATCGTTTTATTGCATGCGAAAGGAGTACTTTATAAGAAATTAAGGTGAACTCTTATTGCGGGGCTAAGTTTTCACCAAGTTTCATGAGAAACTATAAAAAACCGTCGGTGTAATAAGTTCTAGGCTGTTCCCATGGACAGAACTGTTGTAATACGTTTGTTTAAAACGTTTTAGAGCAAACGGAATTGTTTTATTCCATGCGAAAGGTATACTTTATAAGAAATTGAGATGAACTTTTATTGTGCGGCTAAGTTTTCACTAAGTTTCATGGGAAACTATAAGAAACCCGCGAAGTAATAAGTTCTACGCTGTTCCCATGGACAGAACTGTTGCAATACGTTTGTTTACAACGTTTTAGAGCAAACGGTATCGTTTTATTCCATGCAGAAGGAGTACTTTATAAGAAATTTAGGTGAACTCTTATTGCGGGGCTAAGTTTTCACTAAGTTTCATGGGGAACTATAAGAAACCCGCGAAGTAATAAGTTCTACGCTGTTCCCATGGACAGAACTGTTGTAATACGTTTGTACACAACGTTTTAGAGCAAACAGAATCGTTTTATTCCATGCGAAAGGAGTACTTTATAAGAAATTGAGGTGAAATCTTATAGCGGGGCTAAGTTTTCTCTAAGTTTCATGGGGAACTATAAGAAACCGTCGGTGTAATAAGTTCTAGGCTGTTCCCATGGACAGAACTGTTGTAATACGTTTGTTTAAAACGTTTTAGAGCAAACGGAATCGTTTTATTCCATGCGAAAGGTATACTTTATAAGAAATTGAGATTAACTTTTATTGTTCGGCTAAGTTTCCACTAAGTTTCATGGGAAACTATAAGAAACCCTCGTTGTTAAACGTTCTACGCTGTTCCCATGGACAGAACTGTTGCAATACGTTTGTTTACAACGTTTTAGAGCAAACGGAATCGTTTTATTCCATGCAGAAGGAGTACTTTATAAGAAATTGAGTTGAACTCTTATTGCGGGGCTAAGTTTTCACTAAGTTTCATGGGGAACTATAAGAAACCCGGGAAGTAATAAGTTCTACGCTGTTCCCATGGACAGAACTGTTGTAATACGTTTGTACACAACGTTTTAGAGCAAACGGAATCGTTTTATTCCATGCAAAAGGAGTACTTTATAAGAAATTGAGGTGAAATCTTTTTGCGGGGCTAAGTTTTCACTTAGTTTCATGGGGAACTTTAAAAAACCTTCGGTGTAATAAATTCTAGGCTGTTCCGATGGACAGAACTGTTGTAATACGTTTGTTTAAAACGTTTTAGAGCAAACGGAATCGTTTTATTCCATGCGAAAGGTGTACTTTATAAGAAATTGAGATGAACTTTTATTGTGCGGCTAAGTTTTCATTAAGTTTCATGGGGAACTATAAGAAACCCTTGGTGTAATAAGTTCTAAGCTGTTCCCATGGACAAAACTTTTGTAATACGTTTGTTTACAACGTTTTAGAGCAAACGGAATCGTTTTATTCCATGTCAAAGGCGTACTTTATAAGCAATCGAGGGGAACTCTTATTGCAGGGCAAAGTTTTCACTAAGTCTCATGGGGAACTATTAGAAACCCTCGGTATAATAAGTTCTATGCTGTTCCCATGGACAGAACTGTTGTAATACGTATGTTTACATCGTTTTAGAGCAAACGGAATCGTTTTATTCCATGGAAAATGCGTACTCTATAAGAAATTGAGGTGAACTCTTATTGCAGGGCTAAGTTTTTACTAAATGACATTGGGAACTATAGGCAACCCTCGAAGTAATAAGTTCTACGGAGTTCCCATGGACAGAACTGTTGTAATACGTTTGTTGATAACGTTTTAGAGCAAATGGGATCGTTTTATTCCATGCAAAAGCTATACTTTATGGGAAATTGAGGTAAATTCTTATTGCGAGGCTAAGGTTTAATTAGTTTCTTGGGAAACTATAAAAAACCCTCGGTATAATATCTTCTAGGCTGTTCCCATGGACAGAACTGTTGTAATACGTTTATTTACAACGTTTTAGAGCAAATGGAATTGTTTTTTTCAAAGCGAAAGGCGAACTTTATAAGAAATTGAGATGAACTCGTATTTTGGGGCTAAGTTTTCACTAAGTTTCATGGGGAACAATAAGAAACCCTCGGTGTAATAAGTTCTAGGCTGTTCCAATGGACAGAAATGTTGTAATACTTTTGTTTACAACGTTTTAGGGCAAACGGAATGGTTTTATTCCATGCGAAAGGCGTACTTTATGATAAATCGAGGTGAACTCTTATTGTGGGGCTAAGTTTTCACTAAGTTTCATGGAAACTATAAGAAACCCTCGTTGTAATAAGTTCTAGGCTGTTCCTATGGACAGAACTGTTGTAATACGTTTGTTTACAACGTTTTAGAGCAAACGGAATCGTTTTATTACATGCGAAAGGCGCACTTAATAAGAAATTGAGGTGAACTCTTATTGCAGAGCTAAGTTTTCACTAAGTTTCATGGGGAACTATAGTAAACCCTCGGTGTAATAAGTTCTAGGCTGTTCCCATGGACAAAACTGTTGTAATACGTTTGTTTACAACGTTTTAGAGCAAACAGAATCGTTTTATTCAATGCGAAAGGCGTACTTTATATGAAATTGAGGTGAACTCTTATTGCAGGGCTGAGTTTCCTTAAGTTTCATGGGGAACTATAAAGAACCCTCGGTGTAATATATTCTAGGCTGTTCCCATGGACAGAATGGTTGTAATACGTTTGTTTACATTGTTTTAGAGCAAACGGAATCGTTTTATTCAATGCGAAAGAAGTACTTTAAAAGAAATTGAGGTGAACTCTTATTGTGGCGCAAAGTTTTCACTAAGTTTCATGGGGAACTATAAGAAACCCTAGGTGTAATAAGTTCTAGGCTGTTCCCATGGACAGAACCGTTGTAATACGCTTGTTGACAACCTTTTAGAGCAAACGGAATCGTTTTATTCCATGCGAAAGGCGTACTTTATAAGAAATTGAGGTGAACTCTTATTGCGGGGCTAATTTTTCTTAAGTTTCAATGGGAACTATAAGAAACCTTCGGGGTAATAAGTTTCAGGCTGTTCCCATGGACAGAAGTGTTATTATACGTTTGTTTACAACGTTTTAGAGCAAATGAAATTGTTTTAAACCATGCGAAAGGCGTACTTTATAAGAAATTGAGATTAACTCTTATTGCGGGGCTAAATTTTCACTAAGTCTCATGGGGAACTAAAAGAAACCCTCAGTGTAATAAGTTCTAGGCTGTTTCCATGGACCGAGCTGTTGTGATACGTTTGTTTACAACGTTTTAGAGCAAACGGAATCGTTTTATTCCGTGGAAAGGCGTACTTTATAAGAAATTGAGGTGAACTCTTATTGTGGGGCTAAGTTTTCACTAAGTTTCATGGGAACTATAAGAAACCCTCGTTGTAATAAGTTCTAGGTTGTTCCCATGGACAGAACTGTTGTAATACGTTTGTTTACAACGTTTTAGAGCAAACGGAATCGTTTTATTCCATGCGAAAGGCGTACTTTATAAGAAATCGAGGTGAACTCTTATTGCGTGGCTAAGATTCCTTAAGTTTCATGGGGAACTATAAGAAACCCTCGGTGTAATAAGTTTCAGGCTGTTTCCATGGACAGAACTGTTGTAATACATATGTTTGCAACGTTTTAGAGCAAACGTAATCGTTTGATTCCATGCGAAAGGCGTAATTTATAAGAAAGTGAGGTGAACTCTTATTGTGGGGCTAAGTTTTCACTAAGTTGCAGGGGGACCTATAAGAAACCCTCGGTGTAATATGTTCTAGGCTCTTCCCATGGACAGAACTGTTGTAATACGTTTGTTTACAACGTTTTAGAGCAAACAAAATCGCTTTGTCCATGCGAAAGGCGTACTTAATAAGAAATTGAGGTGAACTCTTATTGCAGAGCTAAGTTTTCACTGAATCTCATGGGGAACTATGAGAAACCCTCGGTGTAGTAAGTTCTAGGCTGTTCCCATGGACAGAAGTGTTGTTATAGGTTTGTTTACAACGTTTTAGAGCAAACGGAATCGCTTTATTCCATGCGAAAGGTGTACTTTATAAGAAATTGAGGTGAACTCTTATTGCGGGGCTAAGTTTCCTTAAGTTTCTTGGGGAACTATAATAAAAACCCTCGGTGTAATATGTTCTAGGCTGCTCCCATGGACAGAACTGTTGTAATACGTTTGTTTACAACGTTCTAGAGCAAACAGAATCGTTATGTCCATGCGAAAGGCGTACTTAATAAGAAATTGAGGTGAACTCTTATTGCAGAGCTAAGTTTTCAGTGAATCTCATGGGGAACTATAAGAAACCCTCGGTGTAATAAGTTCTAGGCTGTTCCCATGGACAGAAGTGTTGTTATAGGTTTGTTTACAACGTTTTAGAGCAAACGGAATCGTTTTCTCCATGCAAATGGCATACTATATAAGAAATTGAGGTGAACTCTTATTGCAGAGCTAAGTTTTCACTAAGTTTCATCGGGAACTATAAGAAACCCTCGGTGTAAAAAATTCTAGAATGTTCCAATGGACAGAACTGTTGTAATTCGTTTGTTTACAACGTTTTAGAGCAAACGGAATCGTTTCATTCCGTGCAAAAGGCGTACTTTATAAGAAATTGAGTTGAACTCTTATTGAAGGGCTACGCATTCACTAAATTTAATTTGGAACTAAAAGAAACCTTCGAAGTAATAAGTTCTTGTTTGTTCCCATGGACAAAACTGTTGTAATACGTTTATTCACAACGTTTTAGAGCAAACGGAATCGTTTTATTCTATGCAAAGGAGTACTTTATAAGAAATTGAGGTGAACTTTTATTGCAGGGCTAGATTTTCACTAAGTTTCATTGGGAACTATAAAAAAACCCTTGGTGTAATGTGTTCTAGGCTGTTTCAAAGGACAGAACTGTTGTTAACCATTTGTTTACAACGTTTTAGAGCAAACGGAATCATTTTATTCCATGCAAAAGGCGTAGTTTTTAAGAAATTGAGGTGAACTCTTATTGTTGGGCTAAGTTTTCACTTGTTTTCATGGGGAACTATAAGACACCCGCGAAGTAATAAGTTCTACGCTGTTCCCATGGACAGAACTGTTGTAATACGTTTGTTTACAACGTTTTAGAGCAAACGGAATCGTTTTATTCCATGCGAAAGGCGTCGTTTATAAGAAATTGAGGTGAACTCTTATTGTGGGGCTAAGTTTTCACTAAGTTTCATGGGGAACTATAAGAAACCCTCGGTGTAATAAGTTCTAGGCTGTTCCCATGGACAGAACTGTTATAATACGTTTGTTTACAACGTTTTAGAGCAAACGGAATCGTTTTATTCCATGTCAAAGGCGTACTTTATAAGCAATCGAGGGGAACTCTTATTGCAGGGCAAAGTTTTCACTAAGTCTCATGGGGAACTATTAGAAACCCTCGGTTCAATAAGTTCTATGCTGTTCCCATGGACAGAACTGTTGTAATACGTATGTTTACATCGTTTTAGAGCAAACGGAATCGTTTTATTCCATGGAAAATGCGTACTCTATAAGAAATTGAGGTGAACTCTTATTGCAGGGCTAAGTTTTTACTAAATGACATTGGGAACTATAGGCAACCCTCGAAGTAATAAGTTCTACGGAGTTCCCATGGACAGAACTGTTGTAATACGTTTGTTGATAACGTTTTAGAGCAAATGGGATCGTTTTATTCCATGCAAAAGCTGTACTTTATGGGAAATTGAGGTAAATTCTTATTGCGAGGCTAAGGTTTAATTAGTTTCTTGGGAAACTATAAAAAACCCTCGGTATAATATCTTCTAGGCTGTTCCCATGGACAGAACTGTTGTAATACGTTTATTTACAACGTTTTAGAGCAAATGGAATTGTTTTTTTCCAAGCGAAAGGCGAACTTTATAAGAAATTGAGATGAACTCGGGTTTTTGGGGCTAAGTTTTCACTAAGTTTCATGGGGAACAATAAGAAACCCTCGGTGTAATAAGTTCTAGGCTGTTCCAATGGACAGAAATGTTGTAATACTTTTGTTTACAACGTTTTAGGGCAAACGGAATGGTTTTATTCCATGCGAAAGGCGTACTTTATGATAAATCGAGGTGAACTCTTATTGTGGGGCTAAGTTTTCACTAAGTTTCATGGGAACTAAAAGAAACCCTCGTTGTAATAAGTTCTAGGCTGTTCCTATGGACAGAACTGTTGTAATACGTTTGTTTACAACGTTTTAGAGCAAACGGAATCATTTTATTACATGCGAAAGGCGCACTTAATAAGAAATTGAGGTGAACTCTTATTGCAGAGCTAAGTTTTCACTAAGTTTCATGGGGAACTATAGTAAACCCTCGGTGTAATAAGTTCTAGGCTGTTCCCATGGACAAAACTGTTGTAATACGTTTGTTTACAACGTTTTAGAGCAAACAGAATCGTTTTATTCAATGCGAAAGGCGTACTTTATATGAAATTGAGGTGAACTCTTATTGCAGGGCTGAGTTTCCTTAAGTTTCATGGGGAACTATAAAGAACCCTCGGTGTAATATATTCTAGGCTGTTCCCATGGACAGAATGGTTGTAATACGTTTGTTTACATTGTTTTAGAGCAAACGGAATCGTTTTATTCAATGCGAAAGGCGTACTTTAAAAGAAATTGAGGTGAACTCTTATTGTGGCGCAAAGTTTTCACTAAGTTTCATGGGGAACTATAAGAAACCCTAGGTGTAATAAGTTCTAGGCTGTTCCCATGGACAGAACCGTTGTAATACGCTTGTTGACAACCTTTTAGAGCAAACGGAATCGTTTTATTCCATGCGAAAGGCGTACTTTATAAGAAATTGAGGTGAACTCTTATTGCGGGGCTAATTTTTCTTAAGTTTCAATGGGAACTATAAGAAACCTTCGGGGTAATAAGTTTCAGGCTGTTCCCATGGACAGCAGTGTTATTATACGTTTGTTTACAACGTTTTAGAGCAACCGAAATTGTTTTAAACCATGCGAAAGGCGTACTTTATAAGAAATTGAGATTAACTCTTATTGCGGGGCTAAATTTTCACTAAGTCTCATGGGGAACTATAAGAAACCCTCAGTGTAATAAGTTCTAGGCTGTTTCCATGGACAGAGCTGTTGTGATACGTTTGTTTACAACGTTTTAGAGCAAACGGAATCGTTTTATTCCGTGGAAAGGCGTACTTTATAAGAAATTGAGGTGAACTCTTATTGTGGGGCTAAGTTTTTACTAAGTTTCATGGGAACTATAAGAAACCCCCGTTGTAATAAGTTCTAGGTTGTTCCCATGGACAGAACTGTTGTAATACGTTTGTTTACAACGTTTTAGAGCAAACGGAATCGTTTTATTCCATGCGAAAGGCGTACTTTATAAGAAATCGAGGTGAACTCTTATTGCGTGGCTAAGATTCCTTAAGTTTCATGGGGAACTATAAGAAACCCTCGGTGTAATAAGTTTCAGGCTGTTTCCATGGACAGAACTGTTGTAATACATATGTTTGCAACGTTTTAGAGCAAACGTAATCGTTTGATTCCATGCGAAAGGCGTAATTTATAAGAAAGTGAGGTGAACTCTTATTGTGGGGCTAAGTTTTCACTAAGTTGCAGGGGGACCTATAAGAAACCCTCGGTGTAATATGTTCTAGGCTCTTCCCATGGACAGAACTGTTGTAATACGTTTGTTTACAACGTTTTAGAGCAAACAAAATCGCTTTGTCCATGCGAAAGGCGTACTTAATAAGAAATTGAGGTGAACTCTTATTGCAGAGCTAAGTTTTCACTGAATCTCATGGGGAACTATGAGAAACCCTCGGTGTAGTAAGTTCTAGGCTGTTCCCATGGACAGAAGTGTTGTTATAGGTTTGTTTACAACGTTTTAGAGCAAACGGAATCGCTTTATTCCATGCGAAAGGTGTACTTTATAAGAAATTGAGGTGAACTCTTATTGCGGGGCTAAGTTTCCTTAAGTTTCTTGGGGAACTATAATAAAAACCCTCGGTGTAATATGTTCTAGGCTGCTCCCATGGACAGAACTGTTGTAATACGTTTGTTTACAACGTTCTAGAGCAAACAGAATCGTTATGTCCATGCGAAAGGCGTACTTAATAAGAAATTGAGGTGAACTCTTATTGCAGAGCTAAGTTTTCAGTGAATCTCATGGGGAACTATAAGAAACCCTCGGTGTAATAAGTTCTAGGCTGTTCCCATGGACAGAAGTGTTGTTATAGGTTTGTTTACAACGTTTTAGAGCAAACGGAATCGTTTTCTCCATGCAAATGGCATACTATATAAGAAATTGAGGTGAACTCTTATTGCAGAGCTAAGTTTTCACTAAGTTTCATCGGGAACTATAAGAAACCCTCGGTGTAAAAAATTCTAGAATGTTCCAATGGACAGAACTGTTGTAATTCGTTTGTTTACAACGTTTTAGAGCAAACGGAATCGTTTCATTCCGTGCAAAAGGCGTACTTTATAAGAAATTGAGTTGAACTCTTATTGAAGGGCTACGCATTGACTAAATTTAATTTGGAACTAAAAGAAACCTTCGAAGTAATAAGTTCTTGTTTGTTCCCATGGACAAAACTGTTGTAATACGTTTATTCACAACGTTTTAGAGCAAACGGAATCGTTTTATTCTATGCAAAGGAGTACTTTATAAGAAATTGAGGTGAACTTTTATTGCAGGGCTAGATTTTCACTTGTTTTCATGGGGAACTATAAGACACCCGCGAAGTAATAAGTTCTACGCTGTTCCCATGGACAGAACTGTTGTAATACGTTTGTTTACAACGTTTTAGAGCAAACGGAATCGTTTTATTCCATGCGAAAGGCGTAGTTTATAAGAAATTGAGGTGAACTCTTATTGTGGGGCTAAGTTTTCACTAAGTTTCATGGGGAACTATAAGAAACCCTCGGTGTAATAAGTTCTAGGCTGTTCCCATGGACAGAACTGTTATAATACGTTTGTTTACAACGTTTTTGAGCAAACGGAATCCTATTATTCCGTGCCACAGGCGTACTTTAAAAGAAATTGAGGTGAACTCTTATTGCAGGGCTAAGTTTTCACTAAGTTTTATGGGAAACTATAGGAAAACCTCGAAGTAAGAAGTTCTAGGCTGTTCCCATGGACAGAACAGTTGTAATACGTTTGTTTACAACGCTTTAGAGCAAACGGAATCATTTTATTCCATGCAAAAGGCGTAGTTTATAAGAAATTGAGGTGAACTCTTATTGTGGGGCTAAGTTTTCACTTGTTTTCATGGGGAACTATAAGACACCCGCGAAGTAATAAGTTCTACGCTGTTCCCATGGACAGAACTGTTGTAATACGTTTGTTTACAACGTTTTAGAGCAAACGGAATCGTTTTATTCCATGCGAAAGGCGTAGTTTATAAGAAATTGAGGTGAACTCTTATTGTGGGGCTAAGTTTTCACTAAGTTTCATGGGGAACTATAAGAAACCCTCGGTGTAATAAGTTCTAGGCTGTTCCCATGGACAGAACTGTTTTTAAACGTTTGTTTACAACGTTTTAGAGCAAGCGGAATCGTTTTACTCCATGAAAAAGGCGTATTTTATAAGAAGTTAAGGTAAACTCTTATTTCGGGGCAAAGTTTTCACTTAGTTTCATGGGGAACTTTAAAAAACCTTCGGTGGATTATGTTCAAAACTGTTCCAATGGACAAAACTGTTGTAAAACGTTTGTTTACAACGTTTTAGAGCAAATGGAATTGTTTTATTCCATGCAAAAGGCGTACTTTATAAGAAATTGAGGTGAACTCTTATTGCGGGGCTAAGTTTTTACTAAGTGACATTGGGAACTATAAGAAACACTCGAAGTGATAAGTTCTACGCTGTTCCCAAGGACAGAACTGTTGTTATAGGCTTGTTTACAACGTTTTAGGGCAAACGGAATCGTTTTCTTCCATGCGAAAGGCGCACTTAATAAGAAATTGAGGTGAACTCTTATTGCAGAGCTAAGTTTTCACTAAGTTTCATGGGGAACTATAGTAAATCCTCGGTGTAATAAGTTCTAGGCTGTTCCCATGGACAAAACTGTTGTAATACGTTTATTCACAACGTTTTAGAGCAAACGGAATCGTTTTATTCTATGCAAAGGAGTACTTTATAAGAAATTGAGGTGAACTTTTATTGCAGGGCTAGATTTTCACTAAGTTTCATTGGGAACTATAAAAAAACCCTTGGTGTAATGTGTTCTAGGCTGTTTCAAAGGACAGAACTGTTGTTAACCATTTGTTTACAACGTTTTAGAGCAAACGGAATCATTTTATTCCATGCAAAAGGCGTAGTTTATAAGAAATTGAGGTGAACTCTTATTGTGGGGCTAAGTTTTCACTTGTTTTCATGGGGAACTATAAGACACCCGCAAAGTAATAAGTTCTACGCTGTTCCCATGGACAGAACTGTTGTAATACGTTTGTTTACAACGTTTTAGAGCAAACGGAATCGTTTTATTCCATGCGAAAGGCGTAGTTTATAAGAAATTGAGGTGAACTCTTATTGTGGGGCTAAGTTTTCACTAAGTTTCATGGGGAACTATAAGAAACCCTCGGTGTAATAAGTTCTAGGCTGTTCCCATGGACAGAACTGTTATAATACGTTTGTTTACAACGTTTTTGAGCAAACGGAATCCTATTATTCCGTGCGACAGGCGTACTTTAAAAGAAATTGAGGTGAACTCTTATTGCGGGGCTAAGTTTTCACTAAGTTTTATGGGAAACTATAGGAAAACCTCGAAGTAAGAAGTTCTAGGCTGTTCCCATGGACAGAACAGTTGTAATACGTTTGTTTACAACGCTTTAGAGCAAACGGAATCGTTTTATTCCGTGCAAAAGGCGTACTTTATAAGAAGTTGAGGTGAACTTATATTGCAGGGCTAAGTTTTCACTAAGTTTCATGGGGAACTAAAAGAAACCGTCGGGTAATAAGCTCTAGGCTGTTCCCATGGACAGAACTGTTGTTAAACGTTTGTTTACAACGTTTTAGAGCAAGCGGAATCGTTTTACTCCATGAAAAAGGCGTATTTTATAAGAAGTTAAGGTAAACTCTTATTTCGGGGCAAAGTTTTCACTTAGTTTCATGGGGAACTTTAAAAAACCTTCGGTGGATTATGTTCAAAACTGTTCCAATGGACAAAACTGTTGTAAAACGTTTGTTTACAACGTTTTAGAGCAAACGGAATTGTTTTATTCCATGCAAAAGGCGTACTTTATAAGAAATTGAGGTGAACTCTTATTGCGGGGCTAAGTTTTTACTAAGTGACATTGGGAACTATAAGAAACACTCGAAGTGATAAGTTCTACGCTGTTCCCAAGGACAGAACTGTTGTTATAGGCTTGTTTACAACGTTTTAGGGCAAACGGAATCGTTTTCTTCCATGCGAAAGGCGCACTTAATAAGAAATTGAGGTGAACTCTTATTGCAGAGCTAAGTTTTCACTAAGTTTCATGGGGAACTATAGTAAATCCTCGGTGTAATAAGTTCTAGGCTGTTCCCATGGACAAAACTGTTGTAATACGTTTGTTTACAACGTTTTAGAGCAAACGGAATCGTTTTATTCAATGCGAGAGGCGTACTTTATGGGAAATTGAGGTAAATTCTTATTGCAAGGCTAAGGTTTAATTAGTTTCATGGGAAACTATAAAAAACCCTCGAAGTAATATCTTCTAGGCTGTTCCCATGGACAGAACTGCTGTAATACGTTTATTTACAACGTTTTAGAGCAAATGGAATTGTTTTTTTCCATGCGAAAGGCGAACTTTATAAGAGATTGAGATGAACTCTTATTTTGGGGCTAAGTTTTCACTAAGTTTCATGGGAAACTATAAAAAACCCTCGGTGTAATATGTTCTAGGCTGTTCCGATGGACAGAGCTGTTGTAATACGTTTGTTGAAAACGTTTTAGAGCAAACAGAATCGTTTTATTCGATGCGAAAGGTGTACTTTATAAGAAATTGAGATGAACTTTTATTGTGCGGCTAAGTTTTCACTAAGTTTCACGGGGAACTATAAGAAACCCGCAAAGTAATAAGTTCTACGCTGTTTTCATTGACAGAACTGTTGTAATACGTTTGTACACAACGTTTTAGAGCAAACGGAATCGTTTTATTCCATTCGAAAGGCGTACTTTATAAGAAATTGAGGTGAACTCTTCTAGCAGGGCTAAGTTTTCACAAAGTTTCATAGGGAACTATAAGAAACCCTCGGTGTAATAAGTTCTAGGCTGTTCCAATGGACAGAACTGTTGTAATATGTTTGTTTACAACGTTTTTGAGCAAACGGAATCGTATTATTCCGTGCGACAGAGGTACTTTAAAAGAAATTGAGGTGAACTTTTATTGCGGGGCTAAGTTTTCACTAAGTTTTATGGGAAACTATAAGAAACCCTTGGTGTAATAAGTTCTAAGCTGTTCCCATGGACAAAACTTTTGTAATACGTTTGTTTACAACGTTTTAGAGCAAACGCAATCGTTTTATTCCATGTCAAAGGCGTACTTTATAAGCAATCGAGGGGAACTCTTATTGCAGGGCAAAGTTTTCACTAAGTCTCATGGGGAACTATTAGAAACCCTTGGTATAATAGGTTCTATGCTGTTCCCATGGACAGAACTGTTGTAATACGTATGTTTACATCGTTTTAGAGCAAACGGAATCGTTTTATTCCATGGAAAATGCGTACTCTATAAGAAATTGAGGTGAACTCTTATTGCACGGCTAAGTTTTTACTAAATGACATTGGGAACTATAGGCAACCCTCGAAGTAATAAGTTCTACGCAGTTCCCATGGACAGAACTGTTGTAATACGTTTGTTGATAACGTTTTAGAGCAAATGGAATCGTTTTATTCCATGCAAAAGCTGTACTTTATGGGAAATTGAGGTAAATTCTTATTGCGAGGCTAAGGTTTAATTAGTTTCTTGGGAAACTATAAAAAACCCTCGGTATAATATCTTCTAGGCTGTTCCCATGGACAGAACTGTTGTAATACGTTTATTTACAACGTTTTAGAGCAAATGGAATTGTTTTTTTCCAAGCGGAAGGCGAACTTTATAAGAAATTGAGATGAACTCTTATTTTGGGGCTAAGTTTTCACTAAGTTTCATGGGGAACAATAAGAAAACCTCGGTGTAATAAGTTCTAGGCTGTTCCAATGGACAGAAATGTTGTAATACTTTTGTTTACAACGTTTTAGGGAAAAACGGAATGGTTTTATTCCGTGCGAAAGGCGTACTTTATGATAAATCGAGGTGAACTCTTATTGTGGGGCTAAGTTTTCACTAAGTTTCATGGGAACTATAAGAAACCCTCATTGTAATAAGTTCTAGGCTGTTCCCATGGACAGAACTGTTGTAATACGTTTGTTTACAACGTTTTAGAGCAAACGGAATCGTTTTATTACATGCGAAAGGTGCACTTAATAAGAAATTGAGCTGAACTCTTATTGCAGAGCTAAGTGTTCACTAAGTTTCATTGGGAACTATAGTAAAACCTCGGTGTAATAAGTTCTAGGCTGTTCCCATGGACAAACCTGTTGTAATACGTTTGTTTACAACGTTTTAGAGCAAACAGAATCGTTTTATTCAATGCGAAAGGCGTACTTTATATGAAATTGAGGTGAACTCTTATTGCAGGGCTGAGTTTCCTTAAGTTTCATGGGGAACTATAAAGAACCCTCGGTGTAATATATTCTAGGCTGTTCCCATGGACAGAATTGTTGTAATACGTTTGTTTACATTGTTTTAGAGCAAACGGAATCGTTTTATTCAATGCGAAAGGCGTACTTAAAAAGAAATTGAGGTGAACTCTTATTGTGGCGCAAAGTTTTCACTAAGTTTCATGGGGAACTATAAGAAACCCTAGGTGTAATAAGTTCTAGGCTGTTCCCATGGACAGAACCGTTGTAATACGCTTGTTGCCAACCCTTTAGAGCAAACGGAATCGTTTTATTCCATGCGAAAGGCGTACTTTATAAGAAATTGAGGTGAACTCTTATTGCGGGGCTAATTTTTCTTAAGTTTCAATGGGAACTATAAGAAACCCTCGGGGTAATAAGTTTCAGGCTGTTCCCATGGACAGAAGTGTTATTATACGTTTGTTTACAACGTTTTAGAGCAACCGAAATTGTTTTAAACCATGCGAAAGGCGTACTTTATAAGAAATTGAGATTAACTCTTATTGCGGGGCTAAATTTTCACTAAGTCTCATGGGGAACTATAAGAAATCCTCAGTGTAATAAGTTCTAGGCTCTTCCCATGGACAGAACTGTTGTAATACGTTTGTTTACAACGTTTTAGAGCAAACAAAATCGTTTTATTCCATGCGAAAGGCGTACTTTATAAGAAATCGAGGTGAACTCTTATTGCGTGACTAAGATTCCTTAAGTTTCATGGGGAACTATAAGAAACCCTCGGTGTAATAAGTTTCAGGCTGTTTCCATGGACAGAACTGTTGTAATACATATGTTTACAACGTTTTAGAGCAAACGTAATCGTTTGATTCCATGCGAAAGGCGTAATTTATAAGAAAGTGAGGTGAACTCTTATTGTGGGGCTAAGTTTTCACTAAGTTGCAGGGGGACCTATAAGAAACCCTCGGTGTAATATGTTCTAGGCTCTTCCCATGGACAGAACTGTTGTAATACGTTTGTTTACAACGTTTTAGAGCAAACAAAATCGCTTTGTCCATGCGAAAGGCGTACTTAATAAGAAATTGAGGTGAACTCTTATTGCAGAGCTAAGTTTTCACTGAATCTCATGGGGAACTATGAGAAACCCTCGGTGTAGTAAGTTCTAGGCTTTTCCCATGGACAGAAGTGTTGTTATAGGTTTGTTTACAACGTTTTAGAGCGAACGGAATCGCTTTATTCCATGCGAAAGGTGTACTTTATAAGAAATTGAGGTGAACTCTTATTGCGGGGCTAAGTTTCCTTAAGTTTCTTGGGGAACTATAAAAATAACCCTCGGTGTAATATGTTCTAGGCTGCTCCCATGGACAGAACTGTTGTAATACGTTTGTTTACAACGTTTTAGAGTAAACAGAATCGTTATGTCCATGCGAAAGGCGTACTTAATAAGAAATTGAGGTCAACTCTTTATGCAGAGCTAAGTTTTCAGTGAATCTCATGGGGAACTATAAGAAACCCTCGGTGTAATAAGTTCTAGGCTGTTCCCATGGACAGAAGTGTTGTTATAGGTTTGTTTACAACGTTTTAGAGCAAACGGAATCGTTTTCTCCATGCGAATGGCATACTATATAAGAAATTGAGGTGAACTCTTATTGCAGAGCTAAGTTTTCACTAAGTTTCATCGGGAACTATAAGAAATCCTCGGTGTAAATAATTCTAGAATGTTCCAATGGACAGAACTGTTGTAATTCGTTTGTTTACAACGTTTTAGAGCAAACGGAATCGTTTTATTCTATGCAAAGGAGTACTTTATAAGAAATTGAGGTGAACTTTTATTGCAGGGCTAGATTTTCACTAAGTTTCATTGGGAACTATAAAAAAACCCTTGGTGTAATGTGTTCTAGGCTGTTTCAAAGGACAGAACTGTTGTTAACCATTTGTTTACAACGTTTTAGAGCAAACGGAATCATTTTATTCCATGCAAAAGGCGTACTTTTTAAGAAATTGAGGTGAACTCTTATTGTGGCGCTCAGTTTTCACTAAGTTTCATGGGGAAGAAGAAGAAACGCTCGGTGTAATAAGTTTCAGGTTGTTCCCATGGACAGAACTGTTATTATACGCTTGTTTACAACGTTTTAGAGCAAACGGAATCGTTTTATTCCATGCGAAAGGAGTACTTTATAAGAAATTGAGGTGAACTCTTATTGCGTGGCTAAGATTCCTTAAGTTTCATGGGGAACTATAAGAAACCCTCGGTGTAATAAGTTTCAGGCTGTTTCCATGGACAGAACTGTTGTAATACATATGTTTACAACGTTTTAGAGCAAACGTAATCGTTTGATTCCATGCGAAAGGCGTACTTTATAAGAAATTGAGGTGAACTCTTCTAGCAGAGCTAAGTTTTCACAGAGTTTCATGGGGAACTATAAGAAACCCTCGGTGTAATAAGTTCTAGGCTGTTCCCATGGACAGAACTGTTGTAATACGTTTGTTTACAACGTTTTGGAGCAAACGGAATCGTATTATTCCGTGCGACAGAGGTACTTTAAAAGAAATTGAGGTGAACTCTTATTGCGGGGCTAAGTTTTCACTAAGTTTTATGGGGAACTATAAGAAACCCCTTGGTGTAATAAGTTCTAAGCTGTTCCCATGGACCAAACTTTTGTAATACGTTTGTTTACAACGTTTTAGAGCAAACGGAATCGTTTTATTCCATGTCAAAGGCGTACTTTATAAGCAATCGAGGGGAACTCTTATTGCGGGGCTAAGTTTTCACTAAGTCTAATGGGGAACTATAAGAAACCCTCGGTATAATAAGTTCTACGCTGTTCCCATGGACAGAACTGTTGTAATACGTATGTTTACATCGTTTTAGAGCAAACAGAATCGTTTTATTCCATGGAAAATGCGTACTTTATGAGAAATTGAGGTGAACTCTTATTGCAGGGCTAAGTTTTTACTAAATGACATCGGGAACTATAGGCAACCCTCGAAGTAATAAGTTCTACGCAGTTCCCATGGACAGAAATGTTGTAATACGTTTGTTTATAACGTTTTAGAGCAAATGGAATCGTTTTATTTCATGCAAAAGCTGTACTTTATGGGAAATTGACGTAAATTCTTATTGCGTGGCTAAGGTTTAATTAGTTTCTTGGGACACTATAAAAAACCCTCGGTGTAATATCTTCTAGGCTGTTCCCATGGACAGAACTGTTGTAATACGTTTATTTACAACATTTTAGAGCAAATGGAATTGTTTTTTTCCAAGCAAAAGGGAACTTTATAAGAAATTGAGATGAACTCTTATTTTGGGGCTAAGTTTTCACTAAGTTTCATGGGGAACTATAAGAAACCCTCGGTGTAATAAGTTCTAGGCTGTTCCCATGGACAGAACTGTTGTAAAACGTTTGTTTACAACGTTTTAGAGCAAACGGATTCGTTTTATTCCATGCGAAAGGCGCACTTAATAAGAAATTGAGGTGAACTCTTATTGCAGAGCTAAGTTTTCACTAAATGACATTGAGAACTATAGACAACCCTCGAAGTAATAAGTTCTACGCAGTTCGCATCCCAGTGTAATATGTTCTAGGCTGTTCCCATGGACAGAACTGTTGTAATACGTTTGTTTACAACGTTTTAGAGCAAACAGAATCGTTATGTCCATGCGAAAGGCATACTTAATAAGAAATCGAGGTGAACTCTTATTGCAGAGCTAAGTTTTCACTGAATCTCATGGGGAACTATAAGAAACCCTCGGTGTAATAAGTTCTAGGCTGTTCCAATGGACAGAAATGTTGTTATAGGTTTGTTTACAACGTTTTAGAGCAAACGGAATCGTTTTCTCCATGCGAATGGCGTACTTTATAAGAAACTGAGGTGAACTCTTATTGTAGAGCTAAGTTTTCATTAAGTTTCATCGGGAACTTAAGAAACCCTCGGTGTAAAAAGTTCTAGAATGATCCAATGGACAGAACTGTTGTAATACGTTTGTTTACAACGTTTTAGAGCAAACGGAATCGTTTTATTCCGTGCAAAAGGCGTACTTTATAAGAAATTAAGTTGAACTCTTATTGAAGGGCTACGTATTCACTAAATTTAATTTGGAACTAAAAGAAACCTTCGAAGTAATAAGTTCTTGGCTGTTCCCATGGACAAAACTGTTGTAATACGTTTGTTTACAACGTTTTAGAGCAAACGGAATCGTTTTATTCTATGCAAAAGGAGTACTTTATAAGAAATTGACGTGATCTTTTATTGCGGGGCTAGATTTTCACTAAGTTTCATTGGGAACTATAAAAAAACCCTTGGTGTAATGTGTTCTAGGATGTTTCCATGGACAGAACTGTTGTAAACCATTTGTTTACAACGTTTTAGAGCAAACGGAATCGTTTTATTCCATGCAAAAGGCGTATTTTATAAGAAATTGAGGTGAACTCTTATTGTGGCGCTCAGGTTTCACTAAGTTTCATGGGGAAGAAGAAGAAACCCTCGGTGTAATAAGTTTCAGGCTGTTCCCATGGACAGAACTGTTATTATACGCTTGTTTACAACGTTTTAGAGCAAACGGAATCGTTTTATTCCATGCGAAAGGAGTACTTTATAAGAAATTGAAGTGAACTCTTATTGCGGGGCTAAGTTTCCTTAAGTTTCATGGGGAACTATAAGAATCCCTCGGTGTAATAAGTTTCAGGCTGTTCCCATGGACAGAACTGTTATTATACGTTTGTCTACAACGTTTTAGAGCAAACGAAATCGTTTTATTCCATGCGATAGGAATACTTTATAAGAAATTGAGGTGAACTCTTATTGCGGGGCTAAGTTTTCACAAAGTTTCATGGGGAACTATAAAAAACCCTCGGTGTAATATGTTCTAGGCTGTTCCGATGGACAGAACTGTTGTAATACGTTAGTTTAAAACGTTTTAGAGCAAACGGAATCGTTTTATTCCATGCCAAAGGTGTACTTTATAAGAAATTGAGGTGAACTCTTATTGTTGCGCTAAGTTTTCATCAAGTTTCATGGGGAACTATAAGAAACCCTCAGTGTAAAAAGTTCTACGCTGTTCCCATGGACAAAACTGTTGTAATACGTTTGTTTACAACGTTTTAGAGCAAACGGGATCGTTTTCTTCCATGCGAAAGGCGCACTTAATAAGAAATTGAGGTGAACTCTTATAGCAGAGCTAAGTTTTCACTAAGTTTCATGGGGAACTATTGTAAACCCTCGGTGTAATAAGTTCTAGGCTGTTCCCATGGACAAAACTGTTGTAATACGTTTGTTTACAACGTTTTAGAGCAAACAGAATCGTTTTATTCAATGCGAAAGGCGTACTTTATGGAAAATTGAGGTAAATTCTTATTGCGAGGCTAAGGTTTAATTAGTTTCATGGGAAACTATAAAAAACCCTCGGTGTAATATGTTCTAGGCTGTTCCGATGGACAGAACTGTTGTAATACGTTTGTTGAAAACGTTTTAGAGCAAACGCAATCGTTTTATTCCATGCATAAGGTGTACTTTATAAGAAATTGAGATGAACTTTTATTGTGCGGCTAAGTTTTCACTAAGTTTCATGGGGAACTATAAGAAACCCGCGAAGTAATAAGTTCTACGCTGTTTTCATGGACAGAACTGTTGTAATTCGTTTGTACACAACGTTTTAGAGCAAACGGAATCGTTTTATTCCATGCGAAAGACGTACTTTTTAAGAACTTCACGTGAACTCTTATTGCAGGGCTAAGTTTTCACCTAGTTTCATGGGAAACTATAAAAAACCCTCGGTGTAATATGTTCTAGGCTGTTCCCATGGACAGAACTGTTGTATTACGTTTGTTTACAACGTTTTAGAGCAAACGGAGTGGTTTTATTCCATTCGAAAGGCGTACTTTATAAGAAATTGAGGGGAACTCTTATTGCAGGGCTAAGTTTTCACTAAGTCTCATGGGGAACTATAAGAAACCCTCGGTATAATAAGTTCTACGCTGTTCCCATGGACAGAACTGTTGTAATACGTATGTTTACATCGTTTTAGAGCAAACGGAATCGTTTTATTCCATGGAAAATGCGTACTTTATAAGAAATTGAGGTGAACTCTTATAGCAGGGCTAAGTTTTTCCTAAATGACATTGGGAACTATAGACAACCCTCGAAGTAATAAGTTCTACGCAGTTCCCATGGACAGAACTGTTGTAATACGTTTGTTTATAACGTTTTAGAGCAAATGGAATCGTTTTATTCCATGCAAAAGCTGTACTTTATGGGAAATTGAGGTAAATTCTTATTGCGATGCTAAGGTTTAATTAGTTTCTTGGGAAACTATAAAAAACCCTCGGTGTAATATCTTCTAGGCTGTTCCCATGAACAGAACTGTTGTAATACGTTTATTTACAACGTTTAAGAGGAAATGGAATTGTTTTTTTCCAAGGGAAAGGCGAACTTTATAAGAAATTGAGATGAACTCTTATTTTGGGGCTAAGTTTTCACTAAGTTTCATGGGGAACTATAAGAAACCCTCGGTGTAATAAGTTCTAGGCTGTTCCTATGGACAGAAATGTTCTAATACGTTTTTTACAACGTTTTAGAGCAAACGGAATGGTTTTATTCCGTGCGAAAGGCGTAATTTATATGAAATTGAGGTGAACTCTTATTGTGGGGCTAAGTTTTCACTAAGTTGCCCGGGGACCTATAAGAAACCCTCGGTGTAATATGTTCTAGACTCTTCCCATGGACAGAACTGTTGTAATACGTTTGTTTACAACGTTTTAGAGCAAACAGAATCGCTTTGTCCATGCAAAAGGCGAACTTTATAAGAAATTGAGATGAACTCTTATTTTGGGGCTAAGTTTTCACTAAGTTTCATGGGGAACTATAAGAAACCCTCGGTGTAATAAGTTCTAGGCTGTTCCTATGGACAGAAATGTTCTAATACGTTTTTTACAACGTTTTAGAGCAAACGGAATGGTTTTATTCCGTGCGAAAGGCGTAATTTATATGAAATTGAGGTGAACTCTTATTGTGGGACTAAGTTTTCACTAAGTTGCCCGGGGACCTATAAGAAACCCTCGGTGTAATATGTTCTAGACTCTTCCCATGGACAGAACTGTTGTAATACGTTTGTTTACAACGTTTTAGAGCAAACAGAATCGCTTTGTCCATGCAAAAGGCGTACTTAATAAGAAATTGAGGTAAACTCTTATTGCAGAGCTAAGTTTTCACTGAATCTCATGGGGAACTATGAGAAACCCTCGGTGTAATAAGTTCTAGGCTGTTCCCATGCACAGAAGTGTTGTAATACGTTTGTTTACATCGTTTTAGAGCAAACGGAATCGTTTTATTCCATGGAAAATGCGTACTTTATAAGAAATTGAGGTGAACTCTTATAGCAGGGCTAAGTTTTTACTAAATGACATTGGGAACTATAGACAACCCTCGAAATAATAAGTTCTACGCAGTTCCCATGGACGGAACTGTTGTAATACGTTTGTTTATAACGTTTTAGAGCAAATGGAATCGTTTTATTCCATGCAAAAGCTGTACTTTATGGGAAATTGAGGTAAATTCTTATTGCGAGGCTAAGGTTTAATTAGTTTCTTGGTAAACTATAAAAAACCCTCGGTGTAATATCTTCTAGGCTGTTCCCATGGACAAAACTGTTGTAATACGTTTATTTACAACGTTTAAGAGCAAATGGAATTGTTTTTTTCCAAGCGAAAGGCGAACTTTATAAGAAATTGAGATGAACTCTTATTTTGGGGCTAAGTTTTCACTAAGTTTCATGGGGAACTATAAGAAACCCTCGGTGTAATAAGTTCTAGGCTGTTCCTATGGACAGAAATGTTCTAATACGTTTGTTTACAGCGTTTTAGAGCAAACGGAATGGTTTGATTCCGTGCAAAGGCGTACTTTATAAGAAATTGAGGTGAACTCTTATTGTGGGGCTAAGTTTTCACTAAGTTTCATGGGAACTATAAGAAACCCTCGTTGTAATAAGTTCTAGGTTGTTCCCATGGACAGAACTGTTGTAATACGTTTGTTTACAACGTTTTACAGCAAACGGAATCGTTTTATTCCATGCGAAAGGCGTACTTTATAAGAAATTGAGTTGAACTCTTATTGCGGGGCTAAGATTCCTTAAGTTTCATGGGGAACTATAAGAAACCCTCGGTGTAATAAGTTTCAGTTTGTTTCCATGGACAGAACTGTTGTAATACATATGTTTACAACGTTTTAGAGCAAACGTAATCGTTTGCTTCCATGCGAAAGGCGTAATTTATAAGAAATTGAGGTGAACTCTTATTGTGGGGCTAAGTTTTCACTAAGTTGCAGGGGGACCTATAAGAAACCCTCGGTGTAATATTTTCTAGGCTCTTCCCATGGACAGAACTGTTGTAATACGTTTGTTTACAACGTTTTAGAGCAAACAGAATCGCTTTGTCCATGCGAAAGGCGTACTTAATAAGAAATTGAGGTGAACTCTTATTGCAGAGCTAAGTTTTCACTGAATCTCATGGGGAACTATGAGAAACCCTCGGTGTAATAAGTTCTAGGCTGTTCCCATGGACTGAAGTGTTGTTATAGGTTCGTTTACAACGTTTTAGAGCAAACTGAATCGTTTTATTCCATGCGAAAGGTGTACTTTATAAGAAATTGAGGTGAACTCTTATTGCGGGGCTAAGTTTCCTTAAGTTTCATGGGGAACTATAACAAACCCTCGGTGTAATAAGTTTCAGGCTGTTCCTATGGACAGAACTGTTGTTATACGTTTGTGTACAACGTTTTAGAGCAAACGGAATCGTTTTATTCCATGCAAAATGAGTACTTTATAAGAAATTTAGGTGAACTCTTATTGCGGGGCTAAGTTTTCACTAAGTTTCATGGGGAACTATAAAAAAAACCCTCGGTGTAATATGTTCTAGGCTGTTCCCATGGACAGAACTGTTGTAATACGTTTGTTTACAACGTTTTAGAGCAAACAGAATCGTTATGTCCATGCGAAAGGCGTACTTAATAAGAAATTGAGGTGAACTCTTATTGCAGAGCTAAGTTTTCACTGAATCTCATGGGGAACTATAAGAAACCCTCGCTGTAATAAGTTCTAAGCTGTTTTCATGGACAGAACTGTTGTTATAGGTTTGTTTACAACGTTTTAGAGCAAACGGAATCGTTTTCTCCATGCGAAAGGCGTACTTAACAAGAAGTTGAGGTGGACTCTTATTGCAGGGCTAAGTTTTTACTAAATAACATTGGGAACTATAGGCAACCCTCGAAGTAATAAGTTCTACGCAGTTCCCATGGACAGAACTGTTGTAATACGTTTGTTTATAACGTTTTAGAGCAAATGGAATCGTTTTATTCCATGCAAAAGCTCTACTTTATGGGAAATTAAGGTAAAATGTTATTGCGAGGCTAAGGTTTAATTAGTTTCATGGGAAACTATAAAAAACCCTCGGTGTAATATCTTCTAGGCTGTTCCCATGGACAGAACTGTTGTAATACGTTTATTTACAACGTTTTAGAGCAAATGGAATTGTTTTTTTCCATGCGAAAGGCGAATTTTATGATAAATTGAGGTGAACACTTATTGTGGGGCTAAGTTTTCAATAAGTTTCATGGGAACTATAAGAAACCCTCGTTGTAATAAGTTCTAGGCTGTTCCCATGGACAGAACTGTTGTAATACGTTTGTTTACAACGTTTTAGAGCAAACGGGATCGTTTTCTTCCATGCGAAAGGCGCACTTAATAAGAAATTGAGGTGAACTCTTATAGCAGAGCTAAGTTTTCACTAAGTTTCATGGGGAACTATAGTAAACCCTCGGTGTAATAAGTTCTAGGCTGTTCCTATGGACAAAACTGTTGTAATACGTTTGTTTACAACGTTTTAGAGCAAACAGAATCGTTTTATTCAATGCGAAAGGCGTACTTTATGGGAAATTGAGGTATATTCTTATTGCGAGGCTAAGGTTTAATTAGTTTCATGGGAAACTATAAAAAACCCTCGGTGTAATATGTTCTAGGCTGTTCCGATGGACAGAACTGTTGTAATACGTTTGTTGAAAACGTTTTAGAGCAAACGGAATCGTTTTATTCCATGCATAAGGTGTACTTTATAAGAAATTGAGATGAACTTTTATTGTGCGGCTAAGTTTTCACTAAGTTTCATGGGGAACTATAAGAAACCCGCGAAGTAATAAGTTCTACGCTGTTTTCATGGACAGAACTGTTGTGATACGTTTGTACACAATGTTTTAGAGCAAACGGAATCGTTTTATTCCATGCGAAAGACGTACTTTATAAGAAATTCACGTGAACTCTTATTGCGGGGCTTAGTTTTCACCTAGTTTCATGGGAAACTATAAAAAACCCTCGGTGTAATATGTTCTAGGCTGATCCCATGGACAGAACTGTTGTTATACGTTTGTTTACAACGTTTTAGAGCAAACGGAGTGGTTTTACTCCATGCGAAAGGCGTACTTTATAAGAAATTGAGGGGAACTCTTATTGCGGGGCTAAGTTTTCACTAAGTCTCATGGGGAACTATAAGAAACCCTCGGTATAATAAGTTCTACGCTGTTCCCATGCACAGAAGTGTTGTTATAGGTTTGTTTACAACGTTTTAGATCAAACGGAATCGTTTTATTCCATGCGAAAGGTGTACTTTATAAGAAATTGAGGTGAACTCTTATTGCGGGGCTAAGTTTCCTTAAGTTTCATGGGGAACTCTAAAAAACCCTCGGTGTAATAAGTTTCAGGCTGTTATTATGGACAGAACTGTTATTATACGTTTGTGTACAACCTTTTAGAGCAAACGGAATCGTTTTATTCCATGCAAAAGGAGTACTTTATAAGAAATTTAGGTGAACTCTTATTGTGGGGCTAAGTTTTCTTTAAGTTGCAGGGGGACCTATAAGAAACCCTCGGTGTAATATGTTCTAGGCTCTTCCCATGGACAGAACTGTTGTAATACGTTTGTTTACAACGTTTTAGAGCAAACAAAATCGCTTTGTCCATGCGAAAGGCGTACTTAATAAGAAATTGAGGTGAACTCTTATTGCAGAGCTAAGTTTTTGCTGAATCTCATGGGGAACTATGAGAAACCCTCGGTGTAATAAGTTCTAGGCTGTTGCCATGCACAGAAGTGTTGTTATAGGTTTGTTTACAACGTTTTAGATCAAACGGAATCGTTTTATTCCATGCGAAAGGTGTACTTTATAAGAAATTGGGGTGAACTCTTATTGCGGGGCTAAGTTTCCTTAAGTTTTTTTTTTTTTTTTTTATATCCATTTAAAAAAGTTTTAAAAAATATAATGTTGATACATTATTATGTACCAGTCATAGCAGGAAAAGACATATAGTCATCTAGTCCCCACTATGGCTGGCACTTACATTTCAAAACTAATATTTTAAATTTAAAGAAATACAAGGAAAATAAAGAAAAACAAAGGGAAAGGGAAAGAGGCTGCTTTTTCGTTTTGCAGTAATATAGGCGAACCAGCTGAGATGAAACTTTCAACCCATCTGGAACAACTCATTCAAAACGTTTGGTTTTATTTATAAATGTTATTGTGGCTTCAATAATGATTCTGTTAGACAAAATATTTAATTTGGAGTTTCCAAATAAAAGTATTGGGCATAGGGCATTTGAATCCAGATTATTTGTATTTAAGCCTTGAATATCATCAAGTTGACCAAAGAGATCTCTACGCATTGGATTAAACAGGTGGCAGTGCAGGAGAAAGTGCTCATTATCTTCAATTGCTTGACCACATGCACAAATAGGGTTAAGACAGTCAAAATTGTGCCGAAATCTGTGTGCATTCAAAGGGCTAAACTCTATGCGAAGTTTAGTCAGGCGTCTGATTCCGACAATGTCGTTAACACCATATGTAGAATTTTTGGGCGGTCGTATGGTACTAATGAGGTTTCTTTTGAACTCTGTATAGGAGCTTGAATTTCTTGTGTCCTTATTAAGCTGGTTCCATTCAGCTATTACATTTGGAAAATAGGTGTTGAAATAGCGATCGGTTCTAAAACCTATTTCTTGATAAGAGCTCATATTTCGCAGGCTGTAGTACATTTGGCGTTCTGGTGGGATTTGAAAAAATAGGTATTCAGGGTATTGCGTAGTTTTCAAGGTAAAAAAATGGCATAACCGTCTATACCATCTTCTGTGGTAGAGAGTTTCCCAGCCTAGCTCATCAAAAAGCCTTTGCCTACTTGTACCCATCCATGCCCCTGTTACAGCAAGAGCAGCAGAGTATTGTGTTTGTTCAAGTCGTTTTGTAAAGTCTAATCGTAATTCAGGATCATGTTTATGGTAAATAATGTCTCCATAATCAAGATAGGGCCGAACATGAAGCTTGTATATTTGATCGAGCACATTTCTTGATACATACTTGGATAGATGCCTAATCATACCGATACCCCTTCTGGCTTTACAGATTGCCTCTTTCACATGACTATGAAAATCAAGCTTCGTGTCAAGAATCATTCCTAAGTGCTTATGCTCAGCTTTTCTCGTTACTTCATCATTTCCTAATGTCAAGGGAGGATGTAAAGGTTTAGTTTTCTTTGCAGAGAATATAACTTCTTCAGTTTTTTCAGCGTTAAAGTGCATTTTCCATTGCCATGCCCATAGGCGTACAGTTTCTAAATCCCTATTCAAGTCTTCGGCAGTTTTCCTCTCATCAACAACAACAGAATACAGAGATGTATCATCAGCAAACATTTTTGCATCGCATTTCACATTTCCAACAAGATCATTGATATAAATTAAAAAAAATAATGGACCAAGGACAGAGCCCTGCGGTACTCCAGCAGATATCGTTGCCCACTCAGAGCTTCGGCCATTAAGCACGACACGTTGTTTTCTATCGGTCAAAAAATTTTGAATAAGATTGAGTAGGTCCCCAGAAATGCCATTGCATTCGAGCTTGTATAATAAACCTTTATGCCATACCCTATCAAAAGCCTTGGACAGATCTAGGAAAATGGCCCGCGTTTCCTTGCTAGGAGTATCCTCAAAAGCGCTATATATTTTATGTGTTATGCACAACAACTGATTAATAGTTGAATCTCCGGGTCGAAAACCAGACTGGTGTGGGGTAAGAAGACTATTCTCACACAGATGAGAGTAAATGGCGTCAAATATGATTTTTTCAAATATTTTCCCGAAGATTGGCAAGAGGGAGATTGGTCTATAATTCTTTTTACTTTGTTTACTTTCCTTTTTATGCACTGGTATCACGTTTGCTTTTTTCCAGGCCCTTGGATAGATTCCAGTTTCAAGGCACTTTTCAAAAATTAAACAGAGAGGATCTACAATTGAGGCATCACATATTTTTATCATAGATATAGAAATATCATCACACCCATGAGCTTTCTGTGTATTCAATGATCGTATTAATGACAGCACCTTTTCTCTATTAACAGGTACACCACGTAAAGAAGGGTTAATCCTAGGAATAAATGTTGGGAGGGTACTCTGAGTTGCTATTTCACAACATTGTTCTGCAAAATATTCATTTAATACATTAGCTTTAGTTTGTGTGTTTGTTAAGAACAGCCCATTTTCAAGTAGAGGAGGAATGGAAGGTGCTTTTTTCTTGTTTATCAGTCTGTTCAGTACTGACCAATATGACTTTATACCTAGCTTAGGATTAGTTAACTTACGGCCAAGATTGAGGTAATATGTTTCTTTAGCTAGTTGTACCAGTTTCGATGTTTCATTTCGCACCTCTTTGACCCGTTTCCAATCCTCTTCTTTCCTTCCTCTATCAACGAATTTTTTATAGACTCTATGTTTACGTTTAATTGCTGTTTTTACTTCTGATGTAATCCATGGGGCATCTTTATCGTTAAACTTCATTTCTTTATTAGGTATATTTGAGGATTGAATAGAGTATAAGTTTCTTGTAAAAACTTCAGTCATTTCATCTGGCCCAAGTTCCAAAAAAATAGCCTGCCAATCTGTATTGTTTAGTTCATTTTTTATTTGTTGGTGATTGCATTCTCCGTATTCCCAAACTGTTCGCTTATAAGGGGGAGGAAGGGGTACACAAATATTCAATTTTCCATAAATTATTTGATGTTGACAATGCTCGTCCAAAGACGGGCTTACCCCTGATTCCATAAAGACATTTGGTTGGTCAGTTATTATAAGATCTATGCAGGACAAACCTTCATTTCTTATGTTGGTTGGCACATCTATCAACTGATATAAACTATTTGTTTCGATCAATTCATCAAGTACTGTCCCCTCTGGACTTTCAATATCCTCAGTCCACCATTGGGTCGACCTACAGTTGAAGTCTCCTGTTAATATTAGCGAAAAGGGTCGTTCGTTTTTCATAAGATTTAAAGCTAACTGTAGCTTGGTTATAAAGTTGTCAAATTGTTCACTATTTTGGCTGGGGCTACGATACATTGCTGCAAAAAGAATTTTCTTACGTTGTATGGTTATTTCAGCTACAATCATTTCTTGCAACAATTCAAAATCCTCTCTGCGTTTTATTGCTAATCCTTCTCGAAAATAAAGGCATACTCCCCCCGTTTTAGAGCCGCCTGGGTGATCATTACGAAAAATATCTTTGCTGAAACCTTCAATCTCAATATTTTGATTGCTTACTGTACTATTGAGCATAGTCTCAGAGAGAGCAACAACGTCAAACCGGTAAACAGCATTATATGCTTCGAGTAGCGGAATTTTACAGGCTCCTCTAGCACAGATACTGTTTAAGTTCCAATGAAAGAATTTAAAACTTTTATCTACTTGAGGGCCAGGATTTCTGGAAATATCCCCAGAAAGCAAAAGTAAAATATTGAAAAAAATACTTGTCCCAATATTTGAGTAATCAACAAGGTTAATGATGAGTAAGGATAGTAGACTAAAATGTAGTTTGTTGAATACAAATTTAGAGTAGGCTGGAAATTTTCGCGAAAGGTTGGGGTAAAATACGTTTCCTAGAAGCTGAAGCAAGCACAGCACAGTACGAAACACAAGATCTATAATATTGATGTTTGAAATGTGCGTATGATATTGAATCAGCCTTGAAATTCCTGCACGCCACTGTTCAATTCCTATTGGCATTTAACACACATGGGATAAGCGATCTCTTTGGTCAGCATGATTAGAAGTTGAAGCTGTAAAGCTACACCTTTTATTAGTGTTCTTTTGAATGAAGAGCAGCCATTGTAACAGAGATAAACAGAATAAATAGAAGATAAAAGAAGTACGACCAGCAAGTATTCTTTCAATCGTACGAAAATCATGGCTTGGTATCCTTTGGGGATGTGGGTTTGAAGCTATTTCATTGTTATGCATTGAGAAAAAAAAATTTCGGAATGCTAAATAACTTTTGTGTAAAACTGCAATCGAATAACCTAGAGTCTCTGTAAAAGTTTTCCCTCTGGGTTGCAAAACAATAATTAGAAAATAAACACAATGGACCAGGGGCAAGTCAGATTGGAGAGAAAAAAAAATACATTACTCTTTCCTGTTAGATTTGCCCCTCTGGTAAGCTAGAATTCTATTTTCAAATTACTTGAGCTTATATTCTAAAGTATGAACTGAATCAAAGAAAATAAATTTACCGTTATTCATTTTTGCGACCAAGGAACAGTTTATATCTGCGAACACGAATTCAACATCAGTCCGACCTTAAGTTTCATTGGGAACTATAAGAAACGTTTTAGAGCAAACAGAATCGTTTTATTCAATGCGAAAGGCGTACTTTATGGGAAATTGAGGTAAATTCTTATTGCGAGGCTAAGGTTTAATTAGTTTCAAGGGAAACTATAAAAAACCCTCGGTGTAATATGTTCTAGGCTGTTCCGATGGACAGAGCTGTTGTAATACGTTTGTTGAAAACGTTTTAGAGCAAACGGAATCGTTTTATTCCATGCGTAAGGTGTACTTTATAAGAAATTGAGATGAACTTTTATTGTGCGGCTAACTCCTTCACTTAGTTTCATGGGGAACTATAAGAAACCCGCGAAGTAATAAGTTCTACGCTGTTTTAATGGACAGAACTGTTGTAATACATTTGTACACAACGTTTTAGAGCAAACGGAATCGTTTTATTCCATGCGAAAGACGTACTTTATAAGAAATTCACGTGAACTCTTATTGCGGGGCTAATTTTTCACCAAGTTTCATGGGGAACTATAAGAAACCCTCGGTATAATAAGTTCTACACTGTTCCCATGGACAGAACTGTTGTAATACGTTTGTTTACAACGTTTTAGAGCAAACGGAGTGGTTTTATTCCATGCGAAAGGCGTACTTTATAAGAAATTGAGGGGAACTCTTATTGCGGGGCTAAGTTTTCACTAAGTCTCATGGGGAACTATAAGAAACCCTCGGTATAATAAGTTCTACGCTGTTCCCATGGACAGAACTGTTGTAATACATATGTTTACATTGTTTTAGAGCAAACGGAATCGTTTTATTCCATGGAAAATCCGTACTTTATAAGAAATTGAGGTGAACTCTTATAGCAGGGCTGAGTTTTTACTAAATGACATTGGGAACTATAGACAACCCTCGAAGTAATAAGTTCTTCGCAGTTCCCATGGACAGAACTGTTGTAATACGTTTGTTTATAACGTTTTAGAGCAAATGGAATCGTTTTATTCCATGCAAAAGCTGTACTTTATGGGAAATTGAGGTAAATTCTTATTGCGAGGCTAAGGTTTAATTAGTTTCTTGGGAAACTATAAAAAACCCTCGGTGTAATATCTTCTAGGCTGTTCCCATGGACAGAACTGTTGTAATACGTTTATTGACAACGTTTAAGAGCAAATGGAATTGTTTTTTTCCAAGCGAAAGGCGAACTTTATAAAAAATTGAGATGAAGTCTTATTTTGGGGCTAAGTTTTCACTAAGTATCATGGGGAACTATAAGAAACCCTCGGTGTAATAAGTTCTAGGCTGTTCCTATGGACAGAAATGTTCTAATACGTTTGTTTACAACGTTTTAGATCAAACGGAATGGTTTTATTCCGTGCGAAAGGGGTAATTTATATGAAATTGAGGTGAACTCTTATTATGGGGCTAAGTTATCACTAAGTTGCAGGGGGACCTATAAGAGACCCTCGGTGTAATAAGTTTCAGGCTGTTCCCATGGACAGAACTGTTATTATACGTTTGTGTACAACGTTTTTGAGCAAACGGAATCGTTTTATTCCATGCAAAAGGAGTACTTTATAAGAAATCTAGGTGAATTCTTATTGCAGGGCTAAGTTTTCACTAAGTTTCATGGGGAACTATAAAAAAACCCTCGGTGTAATATGTTCTAGGCTGTTCCCATGGACAGAAGTGTTGTAATACGTTTGTTTACAACGCTTTAGAGCAAACAGAATCGTTATGTCCATGCGAAAGGCGTACTTTATAAGAAATTGAGGGGAACTCTTATTGCGGGGCTAAGTTTTCACTAAGTCTCATGGGGAACTATAAGAAACCCTCGGTATAATAAGTTCTACGCTGTTCCCATGGACAGAACTGTTGTAATACGTATGTTTACATTGTTTTAGAGCAAACGGAATCGTTTTATTCCATGGAAAATCCGTACTTTATAAGAAATTGAGGTGAACTCTTATAGCAGGGCTGAGTTTTTACTAAATGACATTGGGAACTATAGACAACTTTCGAAGTAATAAGTTCTTCGCAGTTCCCATGGACAGAACTGTTGTAATACGTTTGTTTATAACGTTTTAGAGCAAATGAAATCGTTTTATTCCATGCAAAAGCTGTACTTTATGGGAAATTGAGGTAGATTCTTATTGCGAGGCTAAGGTTTAATTAGTTTCTTGGGAAACTATAAAAAACCCTCGGTGTAATATCTTCTAGGCTGTTCCCATGGACAGAACTGTTGTAATACGTTTATTGACAACGTTTAAGAGCAAATGGAATTGTTTTTTCCAAGCGAAAGGCGAACTTTATAAAAAATTGAGATGAACTCTTATTTTGGGGCTAAGTTTTCACTAAGTATCATGGGGAACTATAAGAAACCCTCGGTGTAATAAGTTCTAGGCTGTTCCTATGGACAGAAATGTTCTAATACGTTTGTTTACAACGTTTTAGAGCAAACGGAATGGTTTTTTTCCGTGCGAAAGGGGTAATTTATAAGAAATTTAGGTGAACTCTTATTGCTGGGCAAAGTTTTCACTAAGTTTCATGGGGAACTATAAAAAAACCCTCAGTGTAATATGTTCTAGGCTGTTCCCATGGACAGAAGTGTTGTAATACGTTTGTTTACAACGTTTTAGAGCAAACAGAATCGTTATGTCCATGCGAAAGGCGTACTTAATAAGAAATTGAGGTGAACTCTTATTGCAGAGCTAAGTTTTCACTGAATCTCATGGGGAACTATAAGAAACCCTCGGTGTAATAAGTTCTAGGCTGTTCCCATGGACAGAAGTGTTGTTATAGGTTTGTTTACAACGTTTTAGAGCAAACGGAATCGTTTTTTTCACGCGAATCGCGTACTTTATAAGAAATTGAGGTGAACTCTTATTGCAGAGCTAAGTTTTCATTAAGTTTCATCGGGAACTTAAGAAACCCTCGGTGTAAAACGTTCTAGAATGTTCCAATGGACAGAACTGTTGTAATACGTTTGTTTACAACGTTTTAGAGCAAACGGAATCGTTTTATTCCGTGCAAAAGGCGTACTTTATAAGAAATTAAGTTCAACTCTTATTGAAGGGCTACGTATTCACTAAATTTAATTTGGAACTAAAAGAAACCTTCGAAGTTATAAGTTCTTTGCTGTTCCCATGGACAAAACTGTTGTAATACGTTTGTTTACAACGTTTTAGAGCAAACGGAATCGTTTTATTCTATGCAAAAGGAGTACTTTATAAGAAATTGACGTGAGCTTTTATTGCGGGGCTAGATTTTCACTAAGTTTCATTGGGAACTATAAAAAAACCCTTGGTGTAATGCGTTCTAGGCTGTTTCCATGGAAAGAACTGTTGTAAACCATTTGTTTACAACGTTTTAGAGCAAACGGAATCGTTTTATTCCATGCAAAAGGCGTACTTTATAAGAAATTGAGGTGAACTCTTATTCTGGCGCTCAGTTTTCACTAAGTTTCATGGGGAAGAAGAAGAAACCCTCGGTGTAATAAGTTTCAGGCTGTTCCCATGGACAGAACTGTTATTATTCGCTTGTTAACAACGTTTTAGAGCAAACGGAATCGTTTTATTCCATGCGAAAGGAGTACTTTATAAGAAATTGAGGTGAACTCTTATTGCGGGGCTAAGTTTCCTTAAGTTTCATGGGGAACTATAAGAATCCCTCGGTGTAATAAGTTTCAGGCTGTTCCCATGGACAGAACTGTTATTATACGTTTGTCTACAACGTTTTAGAGCAAACGGAATCGTTTTATTCCATGCAAAAGGAGTACTTTATAAGAAATTGAGGTGAACTCTTATTGCGGGGCTAAGTTTTCACAAAGTTTCATGGGGAACTATAAAAAACCCTCGGTGTAATATGTTCTAGGCTGTTCCGATGGACAGAACTGTTGTAATACGTTTGTTTAAAACGTTTTAGAGCAAACGGAATCGTTTTATTCCATGCCAAAGGTGTACTTTATAACAAATTGAGGTGAACTCTTATTGTTGGGCTAAGTTTTCATCAAGTTTCATGGGGAACTATAAGAAACCCTCAGTGTCAAAAGTTCTACGCTGTTCCCATGGACAGAACTGTTGTAATACGTTAGTTTACAACGTTTTAGAGCAAACGGAATCGTTTTATTCCATGCAAAAGGAGTACTTTATAAGAAATTGAGATGAACTCTTATTGCGGGGCTAAGTTTTCACTAAGTTTCAAGTGGAACTATAAGAAACCCACGAAGTTATAAGTTCTACGCTGTTCCCATGGACAGAACTGTTGTAATACATTTGTTTACAACGTTTTAGAGCAAACAGAATCGTTTTCTCCATGCGAAAGGCGTACTTAACAAGAAATTAAGGTGAACTCTTATTGCAGAGCTAAGTTTTTACTAAATAACATTGGGAACTATAGGCAACCCTCGAAGTAATAAGTTCTACGCAGTTCCCATGGACAGAACTGTTGTAATACGTTTGTTTATAACGTTTTAGAGCAAATGGAATCGTTTTATTCCATGCAAAAGCTCTACTTTATGGGAAATTAAGGTAAATTGTTATTGCGAGGCTAAGGTTTAATTAGTTTCATGGGAAACTATAAAAAACCCTCGGTGTAATATCTTCTAGGCTGTTCCCATGGACAGAACTGTTGTAATACGTTTATTTACAACGTTTTAGAGCAAATGGAATTGTTTTTTTCCATGCGAAAGGCGAACTTTATGATAAATTGAGGTGATCTCTTATTGTGGGGCTAAGTTTTCACTAAGTTTCATGGGAACTATAAGAAACCCTGGTTGTAATAAGTTCTAGGCTGTTCCCATGGACAGAACTGTTGTAATACGTTTTTTTACAACGTTTTAGAGCAAACGGAGTGGTTTTATTCCATGCGAAAGGCGTACTTTATAAGAAATTGAGGGGAACTCTTATTGCGGGGCTAAGTTTTCACTAAGTCTCATGGGGAACTATAAGAAACCCTCGGTATAATAAGTTCTACGCTGTTCCCATGGACAGAACTGTTGTAGTACGTATGTTTACATCGTTTTAGAGCAAACGGAATCGTTTTATTCCATGGAAAATCCGTACTTTATAAGAAATTGAGGTGAACTCTTATAGCAGGGCTAAGTTTTTACTAAATGACATTGGGAACTATAGACAACCCTCGAAGTAATAAGTTCTTCGCAGTTCCCATGGACAGAACTGTTGTAATACGTTTGTTTATAACGTTTAAGAGCAAATGGAATTGTTTTTTTCCAAGCGAAAGGCGAACTTTATAAAAAATTGAGATGAACTCTTATTTTGGGGCTAAGTTTTCACTAAGTATCATGGGGAACTATAAGAAACCCTCGGTGTAATATCTTCTAGGCTGTTCCCATGGACAGAACTGTTGTAATACGTTTATTGACAACGTTTAAGAGCAAATGGAATTGTTTTTTTCCAAGCGAAAGGCGTAATTTATATGAAATTGAGGTGAACTCTTATTATGGGGCTAAGTTATCACTAAGTTGCAGGGGGACCTATAAGAGACCCTCGGTGTAATAAGTTTCAGGCTGTTCCCATGGACAGAACTATTATTATACGTTTGTGTACAACGTTTTAGAGCAAACGGAATCGTTTTATTCCATGAAAAAGGAGTACTTTATAAGAAATTTAGGTGAACTCTTATTGCGGGGCTAAGTTTTCACTAAGTTTCATGGGGAACTATAAAAAAAACCCCGGTGTAATATGTTCTAGGCTGTTCCCATGGACAGAACTGTTGTAAACCATTTGTTTACAACGTTTTAGAGCGAACAGAATCGTTATGTCCATGCGAAAGGCGTACTTAATAAGAAATTGAGGTGAACTCTTATTGCAGAGCTAAGTTTTCACTGAATCTCATGGGGAACTATAAGAAACCCTCGGTGTAATAAGTTCTAGGCTGTTCCGATGGACAGAAGTGTTGTTATAGGTTTGTTTACAACGTTTTAGAGCAAACGGAATCGTTTTCTCCACTCGAATGGCGTACTTTATAAGAAATTGAGGTGAACTCTTATTGCAGAGCTAAGTTTTCATTAAGTTTCATCGGGAACTTAAGAAATCCTCGGTGTAAAAAGTTCTAGAATGTTCCAATGGACAGAACTGTTGTAATACGTTTGTTTACAACGTTTTAGAGCAAACGGAATCGTTTTATTCCGTGCAAAAGGCGTACTTTATAAGAAATTAAGTTGAACTCTTATTGAAGGGCTACGTATTCACTAAATTTCATTTGGAACTAAAAGAAACCTTCGAAGTTATAAGTTCTTGGCTGTTCCCATGGACAAAACTGTTGTAATACGTTTGTTTACAACGTTTTAGAGCAAACGGAATCGTTTTATTCTATGCAAAAGGAGTACTTTATAAGAAATTGACGTGAACTTTTATTGCGGGGCTAGATTTTCACTAAGTTTCATAGGGAACTATAAAAAAACCCTTGGTGTAATGTGTTCTAGGATGTTTCCATTGACAGAACTGTTGTAAACCATTTGTTTACAACGTTTTAGAGCAAACGGAATCGTTTTATTCCATGCAAAAGGCGTATTTTATAAGAAATTGAGGTGAACTCTTATTGTGGCGCTCAGTTTTCACTAAGTTTCATGGGGAAGAAGAAGAAACCCTCGGTGTAATAAGTTTCAGGCTGTTCCCATGGACAGAACTGTTATTATATGCTTGTTTACAACGTTTTAGAGCAAACAGAATCGTTTTATTCCATGCGGAAGGAGTACTTTATAAGAAATTGAGGTGAACTCTTATTTCGGGGCTAAGTTTCCTTAAGTTTCATTGGGAACTATAAGAATCCCTCGGTGAAATAAGTTTCAGGCTGTTCCCATGGACAGAACTGTTATTATACGTTTGTCTACAACGTTTTAGAGCAAACGGAATCGTTTTATTCCATTGGAAAGGAGTACTTTATAAGAAATTGAGGTGAACTCTTATTGCGGGGCTAAGTTTTCACAAAGTTTCATGGGGAACTATAAAAAACCCTCGGTGTAATATGTTCTAGGCTGTTCCGATGGACAGAACTGTTGTAATACGTTTGTTTAAAACGTTTTAGAGCAAACGGAATCGTTTTATTCCATGCCAAAGGTGTACTTTATAAGAAATTGAGGTGAACTCTTATTGTTGGGCTAAGTTTTCATCAAGTTTCAGGGGGAACTATAAGAAACCTTCAGTGTAAATAGTTCTACGCTGTTCCCATGGACAGAACTGTTGTAATACGTTTGTTTACAACGTTTTAGAGCAAACGGAATCGTTTTATTCCATGCAAAAGGAGTACTTTATGAGAAATTGAGATGATATCTTATTGCGGGGCTAAGTTTTCACTAAGTTTCAAGTGGAACTATAAGAAACCCACGAAGTTATAAGTTCTACGCTGTTCCCATGGACAGAACTGTTGTAATACATTTGTTTACAACGTTTTAGAGCAAACAGAATCGTTTTCTCCATGCGAAAGGCGTACTTAACAAGAAATTGAGGTGAACTCTTATTGCAGGGCTAAGTTTTTACTAAATAACATTTGGAACTATAGGCAACCCTCGAAGTAATAAGTTCTACGCAGTTCCCATGGACAGAACTGTTGTAATACGTTTGTTTATAACAATTTAGAGCAAATGGAATCGTTTTATTCCATGCAAAAGCTCTACTTTATGGGAAATTAAGGTAAATTGTTATTGCGAGGCTAAGGTTTAATTAGTTTCATGGGAAACTATAAAAAACCCTCGGTGTAATATCTTCTAGGCTGTTCCCATGGACAGAACTGTTGTAATTCGTTTGTTTACAACGTTTTTGAGCAAACAGAATCGTTATGTCCATGCGAAAGGCGTACTTAATAAGAAATTGAGGTGAACTCTTATTGCAGAGTTAAGTTTTCACTGAATCTCATGGGGAACTATAAGAAACCCTCAGTGTAATAAGTTCTAGGCTGTTCCCATGGACAGAAGTGTTGTTATAGGTTTGTTTACAACGTTTTAGAGCAAACGGAATCGTTTTATTCCGTGCAAAAGGCGTACTTTATAAGAAATTGAGTTAAACTCTTATTGAAGGGCTACGTATTCACTAAATTTAATTTGGAACTAAAAGAATTCTTCGAAGTAATAAGTTCTTGGCTGTTCCCATGGACAAAACTGTTGTAATACGTTTGTTTACAACGTTTTAGAGCAAACGGAATCGTTTTATTCTATGCAAAAGGAGTACTTTATAAGAAATTGACGTGAACTTTTATAGCGGGGCTAGATTTTCACAAAGTTTCATGGGGAACTATATTAATCCCTCGGTGTAATGAGTTTCAGGCTGTTCCCATGGACAGAACTGTTATTATACGTTTGTCTACAACGTTTTAGAGCAAACGGAATCGTTTTATTCCATGCGATAGGAGTACTTTATAAGAAATTGAGGTGAACTCTTATTGCGGGGCTAAGTGTTCACAAAGTTTCATGGGGAACTATAAAAAACCCTCGGTGTTATATGTTCTAGGCTGTTCCGATGGACAGAACTGTTGTAATACGTTTGTTTAAAACGTTTTAGAGCAAACGGAATCGTTTTATTCCATGCCAAAGGTGTACTTTATAAGAAATTGAGGTGAACTCTTATTTTTGGGCTAAGTTTTCATCAAGTTTCATGGGGAACTATAAGAAACCCTCAGTGTAAAAAGTTCTGCGCTGTTCCCATGGACAGAACTGTTGTAATACGTTTGTTTACAATGTTTTAGAGCAAACGGAATCGTTTTATTCCATGCAAAAGGAGTACTTTATAAGAAATTGAGATGAACTCTTATTGCGGGGCTAAGTTTTCACTAAGTTTCAAGTGGAACTATAAGAAACCCACGAAGTTATAAGTTCTACGCTGTTCCCATGGAGAGAACTGTTGTAATACATTTGTTTACAACGTTTTAGAGCAAACAGAATCGTTTTCTCCATGCGAAAGGCGTACATAACAAGAAATTGAGGTGAACTCTTATTGCAGGGCTAAGTTTTTACTAAATAACATTTGGAACTATAGGCAACCCTCGAAGTAATAAGTTCTACGCAGTTTCCATGGACAGAACTGTTGTAATACGTTTGTTTATAACGTTTTAGAGCAAATGGAATCGTTTTATTCCATGCAAAAGCTCTACTTTATGGGAAATTAAGGTAAATTGTTATTGCGAGGCTAAGGTTTAATTAGTTTCATGGGAAACTATAAAAAACCCTCGGTGTAATATCTTCTAGGCTGTTCCCATGGACAGAACTGTTGTAATACGTTTATTTAAAACGTTTTAGAGCAAATGGAATTGTTTTTTCCATGCAAAGGCGAACTCTATGATAAATTGAGGTGAACTCTTATTGTGGGGCTAAGTTTTCACTAAGTTTCATGGGAACTATAAGAAACCCTCGTTGCAATAAGTTCTAGGCTGTTCCCATGGACAGAGCTGTTGTAATACGTTTGTTTACAACGTTTTAGAGCAAACGGGATCGTTTTCTTCCATGCGAAAGGCGCACTTAATAAGAAATTGAGGTGAACTCTTATTGCAGAGCTAAGTTTTCACTAAGTTTCATGGGGAACTATAGTAAACCTTCGGTGTAATAAGTTCTAGGCTGTTCCCATGGACAGAACTGTTGTAATACGTTTGTTTACAACGTTTTAGAGCAAACAGAATCGTTTTATTCAATGCGAAAGGCGTACTTTATGGGAAATTGAGGTAAATTCTTATTGCGAGGCTAAGGTTTAATTATTTTCATGGGGAACTATAAAAAACCATCGGTGTAATATGTTCTAGGCTGTTCCGATGGACAGAACTGTTGTAATACGTTTGTTGAAAACGTTTTAGAAAAAACGGAATCGTTTTATTCTATGCGTAAGGTGTACTTTATAAGAAATTGAGATGAACTTTTATTGTGCGGCTAAGTTTTCACTAAGTTTCATGGGGAACTATAAGAAACCCTAGGTGTAATAAGTTCTAGGCTGTTCCCATGGACAGAACCGTTGTAATACCCTTGTTGAAAACCTTTTAGAGCAAACGGAATCGTTTTATTCCATGCGAAAGGCGTACTTTATAAGAAATTGAGGTGAACTCTTATTGCGGGGCTAAGTTTCCTTAAGTTTCAATGGTAACTATAAGAAACCCTCGGGGTAATAAGTTTCAGGCTGTTCCCATGGACAGAACTGTTGTAATACATTTGTTTACAACGTTTTAGAGCAACTGAAATTGTTTTAAACCATGCGAAAGGCGTACTTTATAAGAAATTGAGATGAACTCTTATTGCGGGGCAAAATTTTCACTAAGTCTCATGGGGAACTATAAGAAACCCTCAGTGTAATAAGTTCTAGGCTGTTTCCATGGACCGAGCTGTTGTGATACGTTTGTTTACAACGTTTTAGAGCAAACGGAATCGTTTTATTCCGTGCAAAGGCGTACTTTATAAGAAATTGAGGTGAACTCTTATTGTGGGGCTAAGTTTTCACTAAGTTTCATGGGAACTATAAGAAACCCTCGTTGTAATAAGTTCTAGGTTGTTCCCATGGACAGAACTGTTGTAATACGTTTGTTTACAACGTTTTACAGCAAACGGAATCGTTTTATTCCATGCAAAAGGCGTACTTTATAAGAAATTGAGGTGAACTCTTATTGCGGGGCTAAGATTCCTTAAGTTTCATGTGGAACTATAAGAAACCCTCGGTGTAATAAGTTTCAGGCTGTTTCCATGGACAGAACTGTTGTAATACATATGTTTACAACGTTTTAGAGCAAACGTAATCGTTTGATTCCATGCGAAATGCGTAATTTATAAGCAATTGAGGTGAACTCTTATTGTGGGGCTAAGTTTTCACTAAGTTGCAGGGGGGCCTATAAGAGACCCTCAGTGTAATATGTTCTAGGCTCTTCCCATGGACAGAACTGTTGTAATACGTTTGTTTACAACGTTTTAGAGCAAACAGAATCGCTTTGTCCATGCGAAAGGCGTACTTAATAAGAAATTGAGGTGAACTCTTATTGCAGAGCTAAGTTTTCACTGAATCTCATGGGGAACTATGAGAAACCCTCGGTGTAATAAGTTCTAGGCTGTTCCCATGGACACTGTTCCCATGGACAGAAGTGTTGTTATAGGTTTGTTTACAACGTTTTAGAGCAAACGGAATCGTTTTATTCCATGCCAAAGGTGTACTTTATAAGAAATTGAGGTGAACTCTTATTGCGGAGCTAAGTTTCCTTAAGTTTCATGGGGAACTATAAGAAACCCTCGGTGTAATAAGTTTCAGGCTGTTCCTATGGACAGAACTGTTATTATACGTTTGTGTACAACGTTTCAGAGCAAACGGAATCGTTTTATTCCATGCAAAAGGAATACTTTATAAGAAATTTAGGTGAACTCTTATTGCGGGGCTAAGTTTTCACTAAGTTTCATGGGGAACTATAAAAAAAACCCTCGGTGTAATAAGTTCTAGGCTGTTCCCATGGACAGAACTGTTGTAATACGTTTGTTTACAACGTTTTAGAGCAAACATAATCGTTATGTCCATGCGAAAGGCGTACTTAATAAGAAATTGAGGTGAACTCTTATTGCAGAGCTAAGTTTTCACTGAATCTCATGGGGAACTATAAGAAACCCTCGGTGTAATAAGTTCTAGGCTGTTCCCATGGACAGAAGTGTTGTTATAGGTTTGTTTACAACGTTTTAGAGCAAACGGAATCGTTTTCTCCATGCGAATGGCGTACTTTATAAGAAATTGAGGTGAACTCTTATTGCAGAGCAAAGTTTTCATTAAGTTTCATCGGGAACTTAAGAAACCCTCGGTGTAAAAAGTTCTAGAATGTTCCAATGGACAGAACTGTTGTAATACGTTTGTTTACAACGTTTTAGAGCAAACGGAATCGTTTTATTCCGTGCAAAAGGCGTACTTTATAAGAAATTGAGTTGAACTCTTATTGAAGGGCTACGTATTCACTAAATTTAATTTGAAACTAAAAGAAACCTTCGAAGTAATAAGTTCTTGGCTGTTCCCATGGACAAAACTGTTGTAATACGTTTGTTTACAACGTTTTAGAGCAAACGGAATCGTTTTATTCTATGCAAAAGGAGTACTTTATAAGAAATTTACGGGAACTTTTATTGCGGGGCTAGATTTTCACTAAGTTTCCTTGGGAACTATAAAAAAACCCTTGGTGTAATGTGTTCTAGGATGTTTCTATGGACAGAACTGTTGTAAACCATTTGTTTACAACGTTTTAGAGCAAACGGAATCGTTTTATTCCATGCAAAAGGCGTATTTTATAAGAAATTGAGGTGAACTCTTATTGTGGCGCTCAGTTTTCACTAAGTTTCATGGGGAAGAAGAAGAAACCCTCGGTGTAATAAGTTTTAGGCTGTTCCCATGGACAGAACTGTTATTATACGCTTGTTTACAACGTTTTAGAGCAAACGGAATCGTTTTATTCCATGCGAAAGGAGTACTTTATAAGAAATTGGGGTGAACTCTTATTGCCGGGCTAAGTTTCCTTAAGTTTCATGATGAACTATAAGAATTCCTCGATGTAATAAGTTTCAGGCTGTTCCCATGGACAGAACTGTTATTATACGTTTGTCTACAACGTTTTAGAGCAAACAGAATCGTTTTATTCCATGCGAAAGGAGTACTTTATAAGAAATTGAGGTGAACTCTTATTGCGGGGCTAAGTTTTCACAAAGTTTCATGGCGAACTATAAAAAACTTTCGGTGTATAAATGTTTTAGGCTGTTCCGATGGACAGAACTGTTGTAATACGTTTGTTTACAACGTTTTAGAGCAAACGGAATCGTTTTATTCCATGCAAAAGGAGTACTTTATAAGAGATTGAGATGAACTCTTATTGCGGGGCTAAGTTTTCACTAAGTTTCAAGTGGAACTATAAGAAACCCACGAAGTTATAAGTTTTACGCTGTTCCCATGGACAGAACTGTTGTAATACATTTGTTTACAACGTTTTAGAGCAAACAGAATCGTTTTCTCCATGCGAAAGGCGTACTTAACAAGAAATTGAGGTGAACTCTTATTGCAGGGCTAAGTTTTTACTAAATAACATTGGGAACTATAGGCAACCCTTGAAGTAATAAGTTTTGCGCAGTTCCCATGGACAGAACTGTTGTAATACGTTTGTTTATAACGTTTTAGAGCAAATGGAATCGTTTTAATCCATGCAAAAGCTCTACTTTATGGGAAATTAAGGTAAATTGTTATTGCGAGGCTAAGGTTTAATTAGTTTCATGGGAAACTATAAAAAACCCTCGGTGTAATGTCCTCTAGGCTGTTCCCATGGACAGAACTGTTGTAATACGTTTATTTACAACGTTTTAGAGCAAATAGAATTGTTTTTTTCCATGCGAAAGGCGAACTTTATGATAAATCGAGGTGAACTCTTATTGTGGGGCTAAGTTTTCACTAAGTTTCATGGGAACTATAAAAAACCCTCGTTGTAATAAGTTCTTGGCTGTTCCCATGGACAGAACTGTTGTAATACGTTTGTTTACAACGTTTTAGAGCAAACGGGATCGTTTTCTTCCATGCAAAAGGCGCACTTAATAAGAAATTGAGGTGAACTCTTATAGCAGAGCTAAGTTTTCACTAAGTATCATGGGGAACTATAGTAAACCCTCGGTGTAATAAGTTCTAGGCTGTTCCCATGGACAAAACTGTTGTAATACGTTTGTTTACAACGTTTTAGAGCAAACAGAATCGTTTTATTCAATGCGAAAGGCGTACTTTATTTGAAATTGAGGTAAATTCTTATTGCGAGGCTAAGGTTTAATTAGTTTCATGGGAAACTATAAAAAACCCTCGATGTAATATGTTCTAGGCTGTTCCGATGGGCAGAACTGTTGTAATACGTTTGTTGAAAACGTTTTAGAGCAAACGGAATCGTTTTATTCCATGCATAAGGTGTACTTTATAAGAAATTGAGATGAACTTTTATTGTGCGGCTAAGTTTTCACTAAGTTTCATGGGGAACTATAAGAAACCCGCCAAGTAATAAGTTCTACGCTGTTTTCATGGACAGAACTGTTGTAATACGTTTGTACACAACGTTTTAGAGCAAACGGAATCGTTTTATTCCATGCGAAAGACGTACTTTATAAGAAATTCACGTGAACTCTTATTTCGGGGCTAAGTTTTCACCTAGTTTCATGGGAAACTATAAAAAACCCTCGGTGTAATATGTTCTAGGCTGTTTCAATGGACAGAACTGTTGTAATACGTTTGTTTACAACGTTTTAGAGCAAACGGAGTGGTTTTATTCCATGCGAAAGGCGTACTTTATAAGAAATTGAGGGGAACTCTTATTGCGGGGCTAAGTTTTCACTAAGTCTCATGGGGAACTATAAGAAACCCTCGGTATAATAAGTTCTACGCCTTTCCCATGGACAGAACTGTTGTAATACGTATGTTTACATCGTTTTAGAGCAAACGGAATCGTTTTATTCCATGGAAAATGCGTACTTTATAAGAAATTGAGGTGAACTCTTATAGCAGGGCTAAGTTTTTACTAAATGACATTGGGAACTATAGACAACCCTCGAAGTAATAAGTTCTACGCAGTTCCCATGGAAAGAACTGTTGTAATACGTTTGTTTATAACGTTTTAGAGCAAATGGAATCGTTTTATTCCATGCAAAAGCTGTACTTTATGGAAAATTGAGGTAAATTCTTATTGCGAGGCTAAGGTTTAATTAGTTTCTTGGGAAACTATAAAAAACCCTCGGTGTAATATCTTCTAGGCTGTTCCCATGGACAGAACTGTTGTAATACGTTTATTTACAACGTTTAAGAGCAAATTGAATTGTTTTTTTCCAAGCGAAAGGCGAACTTTATAAGAAATTGAGATGAACTCTTATTTTTGGGCTAAGTTTTCACTAAGTTTCATGGGGAACTATAAGAAACCCTCGGTGTAATAAGTTCTAGGCTGTTCCTATGGACAGAAATGTTCTAATACGTTTGTTTACAACGTTTTAGAGCAAACGGAATGGTTTTATTCCATGCGAAAGGCGTAATTTATATGAAATTGAGGTGAACTCTTATTGTGGGGCTAAGTTTTCACTAAGTTGCAGGGGGACCTATAAGAAACCCTCGGTGTAATATGTTCTAGGCTCTTCCCATTGACAGAACTGTTTGTAATACGTTTGTTTACAACGTTTTAGATCAAACAGAATCGCTTTGTCCATGCGAAAGGCGTACTTAATAAGAAATTGAGGTGAACTCTTATTGCGGAGCTAAGTTTCCTTAAGTTTCATGGGGAACTATAAGAAACCCTCGGTGTATTAAGTTTCAGGCTGTTCCTATGGACAGAACTGTTATTATACGTTTGTGTACAACGTTTTAAGGCAAACGGAATCGTTTTATTCCATGATAAAGGAGTACTTTATAAGAAATTTAGGTGAACTCTTATTGCGGGGCTAAGTTTTCACTAAGTTTCATGGGGAACTATAAAAAAAACCCTCGGTATAATATGTTCTAGGCTGTTCCCATGGACAGAACTGTTGTAATACGTTTGTTTACAACGTTTTAGAGCAAACAGAATTGTTATGTCCATGCGAAAGGCGTACTTAATAAGAAATTGAGGTGAACTCTTATTGCAGAGCTAAGTTTTCACTGAATCTCATGGGGAACTATAAGAAACCCTCGGTGTAATAAGTTCTAGGCTGTTCCCATGGACAGAAGTGTTGTTATAGGTTTGTTTACAACGTTTTAGAGCAAACGGAATCGTTTTCTCCATGCGAATGGCGTACTTTATAAGAAATTGAGGTGAACTCTTATTGCAGAGCAAAGTTAACATTAAGTTTCATCGGGAACTTAAGAAACCCTCGGTGTAAAAAGTTCTAGAATGTTCCAATGGACAGAACTGTTGTAATACGTTTGTTAACAACGTTTTAGAGCAAACGGAATCGTTTTATTCCGTGCAAAAGGCGTACTTTATAAGAAATTGAGTTGAACTCTTATTGAAGGGCTACGTATTCACTAAATTTAATTTGAAACTAAAAGAAATCTTCAAAGTAATAAGTTCTTGGCTGTTCCCATGGACAAAACTGTTGTAATACGTTTGTTTACAACGTTTTAGAGCAAACGGAATCGTTTTATTCTATGCAAAAGGAGTACTTTATTAGAAGTTGACGTAAACTTTTATTGCGGGGCTAGATTTTCACTAAGTTTCATTGGGAACTATAAAAAAACCCTTGGTGTAATGTGTTCCAGGATGTTTCCATGGACAGAACTGTTGTAAACCATTTGTTTACAACGTTTTAGAGCAAACGGAATCGTTTTATTCCATGCAAAAGGCGTATTTTATAAGAAATTGAGGTGAACTCTTATTGTGGCGCTCAGTTTTCACTAAGTTTCATGGGGAAGAAGAAGAAACCCTCGATGTAATAAGTTTCAGGCTGTTCCCATGGACAGAACTGTTATTATACGCTTGTTTACAACGTTTTAGAGCAAACGGAATCGTTTTATTCCATGCGAAAGGAGTACTTTATAAGAAATTGGGGTGAACTCTTATTGCGGGGCTAAGTTTCCTTAAGTTTCATGGGGAACTATAAGAATTCCTCGGTGTAATAAGTTTCAGGCTGTTCCCATGGACAGAACTGTTATTATATGTTTGTCTACAACGTTTTAGAGCAAACGGAATCGTTTTATTCCATGCGAAAGGAGTACTTTATAAGAAATTGAGGTGAACTCTTATTGCGGGGCTAAGTTTTCACAAAGTTTCATGGGGAACTATAAAAAACCCTCGGTGTAATATGTTTTAGGCTGTTCCGATGGACAGAACTGTTGTAATACGTTTGTTTACAACGTTTTAGAGCAAACGGAATCGTTTTATTCCATGCAAAAGGAGTACTTTATAAGAAATTGAGATGAACTCTTATTGCGGGGCTAAGTTTTCACTAAGTTTCAAGTGGAACTATAAGAAACCCACGAAGTTATAAGTTCTACGCTGTTCCCATGGACAGAACTGTTGTAATACATTTGTTTACAACGTTTTAGAGCAAACAGAATCGTTTTCTCCATGCGAAAGGCGTGATTAACAAGAAATCGAGGTGAACTCTTATTGCAGGGCTAAGTTTTTACTAAATAACATTGGGAACTATAGGCAACCCTCGAAGTAATAAGTTCTACGCAGTTCCCATGGACAGAACTGTTGTAATACGTTTGTTTATAACGTTTTAGAGCAAATGGAATCGTTTTATTCCTTGCATTAGCTCTACTTTATGGGAAATTAAGGTAAATTGTTATTGCAAGGCTAAGGTTTAATTAGTTTCATGGGAAACTATAAAAAACCCTCGGTGTAATGTCTTCTAGGCTGTTCCCATGGACAGAACTGTTATTATACGCTTGTTTACAACGTTTTAGAGCAAACGGAATCGTTTTATTCCATGCAAAAGGAGTACTTTATAAGAAATTGGGGTGAACTCTTATTGCGGGGCTAAGTTTCCTTAAGTTTCATGGGGAACTATAAGAATTCCTCGGTGTAATAAGTTTCAGGCTGTTCCCATGGACAGAACTGTTATTATATGTTTGTCTACAACGTTTTAGAGCAGACGGAATCGTTTTATTCCATGCGAAAGGAGTACTTTATAAGAAATTGAGGTGAACTCTTATTGCGGGGCTAAGTTTTCACAAAGTTTCATGGGGAACTATAAAAAACCCTCGGTGTAATATGTTTTAGGCTGTTCCGATGGACAGAACTGTTGTAATACGTTTGTTTACAACGTTTTAGAGCAAACGGAATCGTTTTATTCCATGCAAAAGGAGTACTTTATAAGAAATTGAGATGAACTCTTATTGCGGGGCTAAGTTTTCACTAAGTAATACGTTTGTTTACAACGTTTAAGAGCAAACAGAATCGTTTTCTCCATGCAAAAGGCGTGATTAACAAGAAATCGAGGTGAACTCTTATTGCAGGGCTAAGTTTTTACTAAATAACATTGGGAACTATAGGCAACCCTCGAAGTAATAAGTTCTACGCAGTTCCCATGGACAGAACTGTTGTAATACGTTTGTTTATAACGTTTTAGAGCAAATGGAATCGTTTTATTCCTTCCATTAGCTCTACTTTATGGGAAATTAAGGTAAATTGTTATTGCAAGGCTAAGGTTTAATTAGTTTCATGGGAAACTATAAAAAACCCTCGGTGTAATGTCTTCTAGGCTGTTCCCATGGACAGAACTGTTGTAATACGTTCATTTACAACGTTTTAGAGCAAACGGAATCGTTTTATTCCATGTAAAAGGCGTATTTTATAAGAAATTGAAGTGAACTCTTATTGTGGCGCTCAGTTTTCACTAAGTTTCATGGGGAAGAAGAAGAAACCCTCGGTGTAATAAGTTTCAGGCTGTTCCCATGGACAGAAATGTTATTATACGTTTGTCTACAACGTTTTAGAGCAAACGGAATCGTTTTATTCCATGCGAAAGGAGTACTTTATAAGAAATTGAGGTGAACTCTTATTGCGGGGCTAAGTTTTCATCAAGTTTCATGGGGAACTATAAGAAACCCTCAGTGTAAAAAGTTCTACGCTGTTCCCATGGACAGAACTGTTGTAATACGTTTGTTTAAAACGTTTTAGAGCAAACGGAATCGTTTTATTCCTTGCCAAAGGTGTACTTTACAAAAAATTGAGATGAACTCTTATTGCGGGGCTAAGTTTTCACTAAGGTTCAAGTGGAACTATAAGAAACCAACGAAGTTATAAGCTCTACGCTGTTCCCATGGACAGAACTGTTGTAATACATTTGTTTACAACGTTTTAGAGCAAACGGAATCGTTTCATTCCATGCAAAAGGAGTACTTTATAAGAAATTGAGATGAACTCTTATTGCGGGGCTAAGTTTTCACTAAGTCTCATGGTGAACTATAAGAAACCCTCGGTATAATAAGTTCTACGCTGTTCCCATGGACAGAACTGTTGTAATACGTATGTTTACATCGGTTTAGAGCAAACGGAATCGTTTTATTCCATGGAAAATGCGTACTTTATAAGAAATTGAGGTGAACTCTTATAGCAGGGCTAAGTTTTTACTAAATGACATTGGGAACTATAGACAACCCTCGAAGTAATAAGTTCTACGCAGTTTCCATGGACAGAACTGTTGGAATACGTTTGTTTATAACGTTTTAGAGCAACTGGAATCGTTTTATTCCATGCAAAAGCTGTACTTTATGGGAAATTGAGGTAAATTCTTATTGCGAGGCTAAGGTTTAATTAGTTTCTTGGGAAACTATAAAAAACCCTCGGTGTAATATCTTCTAGGCTGTTCCCAGGGAAAGAACTGTTGTAATACGTTTATTTACAACGTTTAAGAGCAAATGGAATTGTTTTTTTCCAAGCGAATGGCGAACTTTATAAGAAATTGAGATGAACTCTTATTTTGGGGCTAAGTTTTCACTAAGTTTCATGGGGAACTCTAAGAAACCCTCGGTGTAATAAGTTCTAGGCTGTTCCTATGGACAGAAATGTTCTAATACGTTTGTTTACAACGTTTTAGAGCAAACGGAATGGTTTTATTCCGTGCGAAAGGCGTAATTTATATGAAATTGAGGTGAACTCTTATTGTGGGGCTAAGTTTTCACTATGTTGCAGGGGGACCTATAAGAAACCCTCGGTGTAATATGTTCTAGGCTCTTCCCATGGACAGAACTGTTGTTATACGTTTTTTTACAACGTTTTAGAGAAAACAGAATCGCTTTGTCCATGCGAAAGGCGTACTTAATAAGAAATTGAGGTGAACTCTTATTGCAGAGCTAAGTTTTCACTGAATCTCATGGGGAACTATGAGAAACCCTCGGTGTAATAAGTTCTAGGCTCTTACCATGGACAGAACGGTTGTAATATGTTTGTTTACAACGTTTTAGAGCAAACGGAATCGTTTTATTCCGTGCAAAGGCGTACTTTATAAGAAATTGAGGTGAACTCTTATTGTGGGGCTAAGTTTTCACTAAGTTGCAGGGGGACATATAAGAAACCCTCGGTGTAATATGTTCTAGGCTCTTACCATGGACAGAACGGTTGTAATATGTTTGTTTACAACGTTTTAGAGCAAACGGAATCGTTTTATTCCGTGCAAAGGCGTACTTTATAAGAAATTGAGGTGAACTCTTATTGTGGGGCTAAGTTTTCACTAAGTTGCAGGGGGACCTATAAGAAACCCTCGGTGTAATATGTTCTAGGCTCTTCCCATGGACAGAACTGTTGTGATACGTTTGTTTACAACGTTTTAGAGCAAACAGAATCGCTTTGTCCATGCGAAAGGCGTACTTAATAAGGAATTGAGGTGAACTCTTATTGCAGAGCTAAGTTTTCACTGAATCTCACGGGGAACTATGAGAAACCCTCGGTGTAATAAGTTCTAGGCTGTTCCCATGGACAGAAGTGTTGTTATAGGTTTGTTTACAACGTTTTAGAGCAAACGGAATCGTTTTATTCCGTGCGAAAGGCGTAATTTATATGAAATTGAGGTGAACTCTTATTGTGGGGCTACGTTTTCACTAAGTTGCAGGGGGACCTATAAGAAGCCCTCGGTGTAATATGTTCTAGACTCTTCCCATGGACAGAACTGTTGTGATACGTTTGTTTACAATGTTTTAGAGCAAACAGAATCGCTTTGTCCATGCAAAAGGCGTACTTAATAAGAAATTGAGGTGAACTCTTATTGCAGAGCTAAGTTTTCACTGAATCTCACGGGGAACTATGAGAAACCCTCGATGTAATAAGTTCTAGGCTGTTCCCATGGACAGAAGTGTTGTTATAGGTTTGTTTACAACGTTTTAGAGCAAACGGAATCGTTTTATTCCGTGCGAAAGGCGTAATTTATATGAAATTGAGGTGAACTCTTATTGTGGGGCTAAGTTTTCACTAAGTTGCAGGGGGACCTATAAGAAGCCCTCGGTGTAATATGTTCTAGGCTCTTCCCATGGACAGAACTGTTGTAATACGTTTGTTTACAACGTTTTAGAGCAAACAGAATCGCTTTGTCCATGCGAAAGGCGTACTTAATAAGAAATTGAGGTGAACTCTTATTGCAGAGCTAAGTTTTCACTAAATCTCATGGGGAACTATGAGAAACCCTCGGTGTAATAAGTTCTAGGCTGTTCCCATGCACAGAAGTGTTGTAATACGTTTGTTTATATCGTTTTAGAGCAAACGGAATCGTTTTATTCCATGGAAAATGCGTACTTTATAAGAAATTGAGGTGAACTCTTATAACAGGGCTAAGTTTTTACTAAATGACATTGGGAACTATAGACAACCCTCGAAGTAATAAGTTCTACGCAGTTCCCATGGACAGAACTGTTGAAATACGTTTGTTTATAACGTTCTAGAGCAAATAGAATCATTTTATTCCATGCAAAAGCTGTACCTTATGGGAAATTGAGGTAAATTCTTATTGCGAGGCTAAGGTTTAATTAGTTTCTTGGGAAACTATAAAAAACCCTCGGTGTAATATCTTCTAGGCTGTTCCAATGGACAGAACTGTTGTAATACGTTTATTTACAACGTTTAAGAGCAAATGGAATTGTTTTTTTCCAAGCGAAAGGCGAACTTTATAAGAAATTGAGATGAACTCTTATTTTGGGGCTAAGTTTTCATTAAGTTTCATGGGGAACTATAAGAAACCCTCGGTGTAATAAGTTCTAGGCTGTTCCCATGGACAGAACTGTTGTAATACGTTTGTTTACAAAGTTTTAGAGCAAACGGGATCGTTATCTTCCATGCGAAAGGCGCACTTAATAAGAAATTGAGGTGAACTCTTATAGCAGAGCTAAGTTTTCACTAAGTTTCATGGGGAACTATAGTAAACCCTCGGTGTAATAAGTTCTAGGCTGTTCCCATGGACAAAACTGTTGTAATACGTTTGTTTACAACGTTTTAGAGCAAACAGAATCGTTTTATTCAATGCGAAAGGCGTACTTTATGGGAAATTGAGGTAAATTCTAACTGGAGGCTAAGGTTTAATTTTTCTTACTAATTTAAGAAACTCTATTAACTTTTGATGTCCCTAAATAATTTCTGAAATCGGTGGTGTCAAAAATTTTATGTTTTTGTTTTGTTTGCGAGCAGGGTTATTTATAGATTGTGTTTCTTCATTTACTCTCGGGGATGCTTTTTTAGTACTGGTAAGTGGGTATCACGTTAGATTTTCGTAATTTGAATTAAAACTTGGAAATTCCCTATTTTAATTTGATGTTACCCCTCTCCAAATCAAAATTGCTTGTTTTAGTGACTTGATTTTCCCCAATTGTTTCGCAAGAGTAAGTAATGTTTCGATATTATATTTTGCCATTGAAAAACTGAATTCCCAAAGGCTACTTTTCAAAGATGAACCTTGCATTCTTTTATAGTTATTTCAATAATATCATTTGATATTACATAAACCAGCTTTTTTCCCCAGAAATGTTTTTCCCAGCAGGAAAGCCTGCCCATAGAAATCCTGAACCCGCATCGCGACCATCAATGTTTGATGCCGCTAGAGGATCCCGTCTTGTCTTTATTTTATTCATGTTTATCTTAATTTGTATTCGCTTTTCTTTCTTTTGTATAGTTAAATGTATTTTATGTTTAAGTGGCTGCGACTTATTTCTAACATGTTTTCTCATGAGAAAACATAAGTTAAACAAACCCCAAGCAAAGTTTGACCCAGGAGATCTTGCAGTGCGTCTCAAATGCCAATAGGAATCGAAGAATGGCGTGCAGGGATAGCGTTATGCATGTACGGTTTTTTAACAAAGAGCAGCGCTAACTTCTTAGATAGAAATGTTTTGCCCTCCGTCTACTGCCTTGCCCAGTTATACGCCTTTTTCTGGTTATTTGTTCTAACCCTCCCTCTTTCCGTTCATGTTACGCCATTTCTCTCATGTTTATTTGACGTTTATGGAAAAACCTTGATTGCACTTCAGGTTATACTTTGTTTTGTGATGTCACTTTCCCTCTGTTTCTTCCATAAACTTATCACAATCTGTCATAACTGTGCGGTGTTTCGTAGAAGAGTTGTAGACCAAGTTCAGCGTCTTGCACATTTTGTATTCATTGTGACCCTTTTGGATTGCGTTTCTTTTGTAGACGTTTTTTCTCTTAATTTTCTATTGTTTTTTGCGGGTGATATTGAGACCAATCCAGGTCCTCACAGGGATAACTCTCTTAAATTCTTTCACTGGAATCTGAATAGCATTTGTGCTAGGGGTAACATTAAAATCTCACTAATTGAGGCATATAACTCCGTCCATCGATATGATGTCATTGCGCTTTCTGAGTCAATGCTAAACAGTTCCGTCAATAATGAAGATATATTCATTGAGGGTTTTAGCAAGGAGGTTTATCGAAGTGATCACCCTAGCAACTCTAGGAAGGGTGGCGTGTGCTTGTACTTCCGAGAAGCATTGCCAATCAAACGAAGGGTTGACCTCGAACTGTTGCAAGAGGTCATAGTGGCTGAAATTACAATTGCTCGCAAAAAAATATTTTTCATTACTCTCTACCGTAGTCCGAGCCAAAACAGTGAGCAATTTGAAGAATTTGTCACAAACCTACAGACAACAATCGACCAAATACAAAGGGAAAGGCCTCATTCTTTAATTATAACTGGTGATTTTAACTGTAGGTCTTCTCAATGGTGGGAGGCCGATGTGGAAAGTCCAGAGGGGGCTGCGCTTGATGAGATTATAGAAGTTAATAATCTAACACAGTTAATCGACGAACCAACTAATGTAAGGGGAGAAGGAATGTCCTGCATTGATCTAATTATTACAGATAACCCGAACTTATTCGTGGAATCTGGTGTTCATGTCTCTTTGGACAGTCAATGTCAGCATCAAATAATATATGGAAAACTCAGTATATCTATGCCCTCACCACCGCCGTTTCAGAGAACGCTATGGGATTACTCTAAGGCTGACTTGCAATCTATTCAACATAAAATCAATGCAATTGATTGGGACTCTCGTTTCAATGGCCTAGGATCAGATGAAATGGCTGATATATTGACAAACGAGCTCTACTCTATTCTCTCATCAAATATCCCTAACAAAGTAGTCACATGTAATGATAGAGATCCCCCATGGATAACCCCTGAGCTAAAACATATAATTAAACGCAAACAAAGAACCTATAGAAAATTTGTCCAACGTGGAAGAAGGGACGAAGACTGGGAAAGAGTAAAAAATGTTCGTAATGCCACTTCAAAACAAATTAAAAATACTAAGGAAAAGTATTTTTCGAACTTAGGCAAGAAATTGTCTAATCCAAATCATGGTTTAAAAGAGTATTGGTCTTCTTTAAACAGATTAATTAACAAGAAAAATACGCAAAATATACCACCTTTACTAGAAAATGATTCATTCGTAATTAACGTACAAGAAAAAGCTAATCTTCTGAATAATTATTTTGCTGAGCAGTGCTGCACAGTATCGACTGCGAGTACTCTTCCAGAACTTCAACCTCGATGCGACGCAGAACTACAAAGCGTAGTCATTGACAGGACAAAAGTCCTTGCACTTATTCGAACGCTGGATATTAAAAAAGCCCATGGGTTTGATAATATATCGATTTCTATGATTAAAATGTGCGACGATGCTATAGTAGAGCCATTGTGCCTGATCTTTGAAAAAAGCCTTGAGACGGGAGTCTACCCCTCAATTTGGAAAAAAGCAAACATAATACCTATCCACAAGAAAGGTAGCAGGCAGTGTAAAAATAACTATCGGCCTATATCTCTCCTACCAATATTTGGTAAAATATTTGAAAAAACGTTATTTAATGTTATCTATGAGCACCTTTGTAACAATGGACTATTAACTCCACATCAATCAGGCTTTAGACCAGGTGACTCAACAATAAACCAGTTGTTGGCAATAACACATAAGATTTATACTGCTTTCGAAGAACTTCCCAGCAAAGAAACACGAGCAGTCTTCCTAGATCTCTCTAAAGCTTTTGATAGGGTTTGGCATGATGGATTAATTTACAAACTTCAGTGTAGTGGAATTTCTGGGAATCTTTTGTCGTTAACTCGTAACTTTTTAAACAATCGTCTACAACGCGTTGTATTGAATGGTAAAAGCTCTGAATGGGCAAGCGTATCTGCTGGAGTTCCTCAAGGATCTGTCCTAGGCCCTTTGTTTTTCCTTGTATACATTAATGACATAGTGGATAATTTACACTGCGATGTTAAAATTTTTGCAGACGATACCTCTCTTTTCTCTGTTGTAACTGATATTGACGAAACTGCTGATAAACTGAATACAAATCTTGAAAGGGTTCAAATTTGGGCTTGGCAATGGAAGATGAAATTCAATGCTGACAAAACTGAACAGGTTGTTTTCTCTTCCAAAAGAGTTCGCCCCACTCACCCTCCCCTTTTCTTAGGAAATGACGAGGTAAATGTAAAAACGGAGCACAAACATCTTGGGATGATTCTCGATTCTAAATTAAATTTTGAGAGTCATATTAAAGAGGCCATTGTCAAGGCAAGGCGAGGGATTGGTATGATTAGATATCTTTCTAAATATGTCTCTAGAGATGTGTTGGATCAGATATATAAATTGTATGTTAGACCCCACTTGGACTATGGTGACATTATTTATCATAGAGATGACCCTCAAATGCACTTGAACTTTAGCCAAAGACTCGAACAGACACAATACTCGGCTGCGCTAGCTGTGACCGGGGCATGGAGAGGCACAAGTAAAAATAGACTCTATGATGAACTAGGCTGGGAGACCCTCTACCATAGACGATGGTATAGACGTTTGTGTCATTTCTTTAAGCTTATAAAGTCTCGCTCACCCGAATATTTGTTTTCCGAAATCCCCCCTGAGCGCCAAGTAGTGTACAATCTTAGAAATCCGCGGGTTTATGATGACATCATTTCAAGAACTGTTCGCTTTTCTAACACATACTTCAATAACGCAATCCACGAGTGGAACTTACTCGATGACGAGATTAAAAATTCCAAATCAATTTCTGAATTTAAGAGAAGAGTCCTAGAGATCATAAGGCCAGTGAGGCATTCCACTTACAATATCTCCGATATTAATGGAGTTAGACACTTGTCTCGAATTCGATTGAAATTTAGTGCTCTCAACGAACATAAATTTAGACACAAATTTGATTGTATAAGTCCGTCATGTGCCTGCGGTGAAGCGATAGAGGATGATAAACACTTTCTCCTGCACTGCCCTCTTTATGAGCCTATGCGCAGAAATCTCCTTGGTCAACTTTCTGACATCCCTGGAATTAATATCACATCATTCAATACAGAATCATTATGTGAACTGTTGCTATACGGAAGCCCAAATCTATGTGTCGTAACAAATCGCATTATATTGGAAGCAACAATTGATTATATTAAAACAACAAAGAGATTTTGTTGAAGTGGCTTTGTATTTGTTGATTATCCTGATGGGCTGAGGATTGTTTCCTTGGGCACCTGTTTTAAAGGCTCCGGGAGCAAACTTTAAGCCCCTTTAAGATGTTCCAGGTTATCATTGTTTTTCAATTGTCGCAGCCCCTTTGTAGTCTTTGTAGTGTTTGTAGTGTATTTATTGTAATGTTGTTATTTGTACCATTTCTTTTTGATAAACTATCTTTAATTAATATTTATTGTGAGTGTTATTCATGGAGGGAACTCGATGACCACGTGTCTATTCCTGCCATGAATAGCACAATTATGTTATATTAGTTTATCTCTTGTCTGTATTTGTAGATTTTATTGCTTATAAAAAAAAAAAAAAAAAAAGGTTTAATTAGTTTCATGGGAAACTATAAAAAACCCTCGGTGTAATATGTTCTAGGCTGTTCCGATGAACAGAACTGTTGTAATACGTTTGTTGGAAACGTTTTAGAGCAAACGGAATCGTTTTATATCATGCATAAGGTGTACTTTATAAGAAATTGAGATGAACTTTTATTGTGCGGCTAAGTTTTAACTAAGTTTCATGGGGAACTATAAGAAACCCGCGAAATAATAAGTTCTACGCTGTTTTCATGGACAGAACTGTTGTAATACGTTTGTACACAACGTTTTAGAGCAAACGGAAACGTTTTATTCCAGGCGAAAGACGTACTTTATTAGAAATTCACGTGAACTCTTATTGCGGGGCTAAGTTTTCACCTAGTTTCATGGGAAACTATAAAAAACCCTCGGTGTAATATGTTCTAGGCTGTTCCCATGGACAGAACTGTTGTAATACGTTTGTTTACAACGTTTTAGAGCAAACGGAGTGGTTTTATTCCATGCGAAAGGCGTACTTTATAAGAAATTGAGAGGAACTCTTATTGCGGGGCTAAGTTTTCACTAAGTCTCATGGGGAACTATAACAAACCCTCGGTGTAATAAGTTCTAGGCTGTTCCTATGGACAGAAATGTTGTAATACGTTTGTTTACAACGTTTTAGAGCAAACGGAATGGTTTTATTCCGTGCGAAAGGCGTACTTTCTGATAAATTGAGGTGAACTCTTATTGTGGGGCTAAGTTTTCACTAAGTTTCATGGGAACTATAAGAAACCCTCGTTGTAATAAGTTCTAGGCTGTTCCCATGGACAGAACTGTTGTAATACGTTTGTTTACAACGTTTTAGAGCAAACGGAATCGTTTTATTCCATGCGAAAGGCGCACTTAATAAGAAATTGAGGTGAACTCTTATTGCAGAGCTAAGTTTTCACTAAGTTCCATGGGAAACTATAGTAAACCCTCGGTGTAATAAGTTCTAGAATGTTCCCATGGACAAAACTGTTGTAATACGTTTGTTTACAACGTTTTACAGCAAAAGGAATCGTTTTATTCAATGCGAAAGGCGTACCTTATAAGAAATTGAGGTGAGCTCTTATTACAGGGCTGAGTTTCCTTAAGTTTCATGGGGAACTATAAAGAACCCTCGGTGTAATATATTCTAGGCTGTTCCCATGGACAGAACTGTTGTAATACGTTTCTTTACAACGTTTTAGAGCAAACGGAATCGTTTTATTCAATGCGAAAGGCGTACTTTATAAGAAATTGAGGTGAACTCTTATTGTGGCGCTAAGTTTTCACTAAGTTTCATGGGGAACTATAAGAAACCCTCGGGATAATAAGTTTCAGGCTGTTCCCATGGACAGAACTGTTATTATACGTTTGTTTACAACGTTTTAGAGCAACCGAAATTGTTTTAAACCATGCGAAAGGCGTACTTTATAAGAAATTGAGCTGAACTCTTATTGTGGGGCTAAGTCTATATTACTAATATTCCTATATGCAAATTAGGTTGCCCCATTGTTGTGTCCCATTGTTCGATTACACAAGAAAGGCTTTTTTCCCGGACCACCTAGAGATGCGCTTCTTTCTTTATTCGATTCAGTTTCTTGCCGGACACTGTTCAAAGATTTAGCTAAGTGTTTTGAAACCTATAAGTTGGTTAAAATTTCAATTTTCTCTCGGCTCGAAAAAGTTTCGTTTTGCTTGCGGCCATCTATTGTTTCTTTCCTTGCACGGTCTGTGACTCTACTGTTCCTCCTTTGTGTTGTTTTGTGAATTTTATTTTCTCTCAGTCGTTTGTATTCGTGAATTTTCATATAAAATTTTTAATCATTGCACCATGAGACTGGTTAATAACTTTGAATTTCAATGTACAATTTTATCCCAATAAAATATAAGAAAAAAATAAAGAAAGCACCTAAATTTTTATAAATAACTTGATGCTACAGTGATTTGAACTTGGATATTTGGATTCAAAGTTCAGAGTGCTAACCATTAGGTACACCATAAGACCGGTTATAAACAGTGTCTTTTCATGTACAATTCAATCTCCTTAAAATATAATAAAGAGAAAAAAAACCACCTACATTTTTATAGATAAAAGGTGTTCCCGGTATTCGAGCTCGGATCATTGGATTCAAAGTTCAGCGTGCTAACCATTAGACCATAAACACCACTTGTGTAATATGTTTTATTGTAAATGTAGCCTGCATAAAATATAGTAAAAATTCAACCGAGTTTTGCACAAAGCTCGCTGGAACACATTTCGAATACCCAAATAGTATACATAGTTTCTTTTTTCTTTATTATTTTAAATATTACGTTGAAGACACAGTTCTTTGCCGGCTTTATGGCTAACAAGGCACAAGGCCAGTTGTTGGGTGATGTTGGTGTTAACCTTCCCCAACCAGTTTTCAGTCATGGACAGCTCTATGTGGGAATGTCGAGATCCCAATCGTTCAATGGCCTCAAGGTTTTTTCATTTCAAGGAAGCCTCGTAAACAATATCGTATACCGTGATGTACTCGCTTAGTCAATAGATGAAAGATATCATGATTGAATTTCTGGAAAGCCCATATATTCTGTTCTGTTTTTTATGCTAGACAATTACGACCTGAATACGCATGACAAGAGACTTAAGCAATGATATATATATAAATCAACAATCATATTATTGTTGCTTCAATCTTTTAGCACTCTCCTAACATCATCTTATTGCTTCATTCGAATTATTCGTTCTTAAATCTATTATCATACATATTGAGGCTTAGCGTAATAAACGGAAGAGAATACCCTGACTCTCCGGGATTTCGATCATGACCTCTTTCACCTACCTGCATTATAACATAAGCAACTGCAGCTGTGCTTTATATAGATTGTACTTCTTCTCAATTCACTTGGATTTCTAAATTGATTTAATTGGTAGGCCTATATACATTTTCGGCTTGAAAAATATCTTTCTCAATATAAGTAGACTGGCTGTGCTTGACGGCCGCGATGCGGACAAGTATAGTATCAGATTAGCCTTAGCAAGACAAGATTCTTTTTCCCTACATTTTGTCTGTGACATTGCAGCCGCTTGACTTCTACTGTGTGGGATCATATGAAGTCCTTTATAATTTATGCAGAGGTCTCAAAGTTGATAAGCGGCTAAAAACTTTCTTAAATTTCGCTAGAGTCCGGGGAGGTTAGTCTTCTATAGTATTCCCTAAAACCTCTCTGGACTCTAGGGAAATTTCAGAAAGTTTTTAACCACTTATCAACTTTGAGACCTCTGAATAAATTATGAGGGACTTCATATGACCCAACATCTATTTTCACTAAGTTTCATGGGAACTATAAGAAACCTCCGGGATAATAAGTTTCAGGCTGTTCCCATGGACAGAACTGTTATTATACGTTTGTTTACAACGTTTTAGAGCAACCGAAATTGTTTTAAACCATGCGAAAGGCGTATTTTATAAGAAATTGAGCTGAACTCTTATTGTGGGGCTAAGTTTTCACTAAGTTTCATGGGAACTATAAGAAACCCTCGTTGTAATAAGTTCTAGGTTGTTCCTATGGACAGAACTGTTGTTATACGTTTGTTAACAACGTTTTAGACCAAACGGAATCGTTTTATTTCGATGCGAAAGGCGTACTTTATAAGAAATTGAGGTGAACTCTTATTGCGGGGCTAAGATTCCTTAAGTTTCATGGGGAACTATAAGAAACCCTCGGTGTTATAAGTTTCAGGCTGTTTCCATAGACAGAACTGTTGTAATACATATGTTTATAACGTTTTAGAGCAAACGTAATCGTTTGATTCCATGCGAAAGGCGTAATTTATAAGAAAGTTAGGTGAACTCTTATTGTGGGGCTAAGTTTTCACTAAGTTGCAGGGGGACCTATAAGAAACCCTCGGTGTAATATGTTCTAGGCTCTTCCCATGGACAGAACTGTTGTAATACGTTTGTTTTACAACGTTTTAGAGCAAACAGAATCGCTTTGTCCATGCGAAAGGCGTACTTAATAAGAAATTGAGGTGACCTCTTATTGCAGAGCTAAGTTTACACTGAATCTCATGGGAACTATGAGAAACCCTCGGTGTAATAAGTTTCAGGCTGTTCCCATGGACAGAACTGTTATTATACGCTTGTTTACAACGTTTTAGAGCAAACGGAATCGTTTTATTCCATGCGAAAGGAGTATTTTATAAGAAATTGAGGTGAACTCTTATTGCGGGGCTAAGTTTCCTTAAGTTTCATGGGGAACTATAAGAATCCCTCGGTGTAATAAGTTTCAGGCTGTTCCCATGGACAGAACTGTTATTATACGTTTGTCTACAACGTTTTAGAGCAAACGGAATCGTTTTATTCTATGCGAAAGGAGTACTTTATAAGAAATTGAGGTGAACTCTTATTGCGGGGCTAAGTTTTCACAAAGTTTCATGGGGAACTATAAAAAACCCTCGGTGTAATATGTTCTAGGCTGTTCCGATGGACAGAACTGTTGTAATACGTTTGTTTAAAACGTTTTAGAGCAAACGGAATCGTTTTCTTCCATGCAAAAGCTCTACTTTATGGGATATTAAGGTAAATTCTTATTGCGAGGCTAAGGTTTAATTAGTTTCATGGGAAACTATAAAAAACCCTCGGTGTAATATCTTCTAGGCTGTTCCCATGGACAGAACTGTTGTAATACGTTTATTTACAACGTTTTAGAGCAAATGGAATTATTTTTTTTCCATGCGAAAGGCGAACTTTATGATAAATTGAGGTGAACTCTTATTGTGTGGCTAAGTTTTCACTAAGTTTCATGGGAACTATAAGAAACCCTCGTTGTAATAAGTTCTAGGCTGTTCCCATGGACAGAACTGTTGTAATACGTTTGTTTACAACGTTTTAGAGCAAACGGAATCGTTTTCTTCCATGCGAATGACGCACTTAATAAGAAATTGAGGTGAACTCTTATTGCAGAGCTAAGTTTTCACTAAGTTTCATGGGGAACTATAGTAAACCCTCGGTGTAATAAGTTCTAGGCTGTTCCCATGGACAAAACTGTTGTAATACGTTTGTTTACAACGTTTTAGATCAAACAGAATCGTTTTATTCAATGCGAAAGGCGTACTTTATGGGAAATTGAGGTAAATTCTTATTGCGAGGCTAAGGTTTAATTAGTCTCATGGGAAACTATAAAAAACCCTCGGTGTAATATCTTCTAGGCTGTTCCCATGGACAGAACTGTTGTAATACGTTTATTTACAACGTTTAAGAGCAAATGGAATTATTTTTTTCCATGCGAAAGGCGAACTTTATGATAAATTGAGGTGAACTCTTATTGTGGGGCTAAGTTTTCACTAAGTTTCATGGGAACTATAAGAAACCCTCCTTGTAATAAGTTCTAGGCTGTTCCCATGGACAGAACTGTTGTAATACGTTTGTTTACAACGTTTTAGAGCAAACGGAATCGTTTTCTTCCATGCGAATGACGCACTTAATAAGAAATTGAGGTGAACTCTTATTGCAGAGCTAAGTTTTCACTAAGTTTCATGGGGAACTATAGTAAACCCTCGGTGTAATAAGTTCTAGGCTGTTCCCATGGACAAAACTGTTGTAATACGTTTGTTTACAACGTTTTAGATCAAACAGAATCGTTTTATTCAATGCGAAAGGTGTACTTTATGGGAAATTGAGGTAAATTCTTATTGCGAGGCTAAGGTTTAATTAGTGTCATGGGAAACTATAAAAAACCCTCGGTGTAATATCTTCTAGGATGTTCCCATGGACAGAACTGTTGTAATACGTTTATTTACAACGTTTTAGAGCAAATGGAATTGTTTTTTTCCATGCGAAAGGCGAACTTTATAAGAAATTGAGATGAACTCTTATTTTGGGGCTAAGTTTTCACTAAGTTTCATGGGAAACTAAAAAAAACCCTCGGTGTAATATGTTCTAGGCTGTTCCGATGGACAGAACTGTTGTAATACGTTTGTTGAAAACGTTTTAGAGCAAACGGAATCGTTTTATTCCATGCGAAAGACGTACTTTATAAGAAATTCACGTGAACTCTTATTGCGGGGCTAAAATTTCACCAAGTTTCATGGGAAACTATAAAAAACCCTCGGTATAATATGTTCTAGGCTGTTCCCATGGACAGAACTGTTGTAATACGTTTGTTTACAACGTTTTAGAGCAAACGGAGTCGTTTTATTCCATGCGAAAGGCGTACTTTATAAGAAATTGAGGTGAACTCTTCTAGCAGGGCTAAGTTTTCACAAAGTTTAATGGGGAACTATGAGAAACCATCAGTGTTATAAGTTCTAGGCTGTTCCCATGCACAGAAGTGTTGTTATAGGTTTGTTTACAACGTTTTAGAGCAAACGGAATCGTTTTATTCCATGCGAAAGGTGTACTTTATAAGAAATTGAGTTGAACTCTTATTGAAGGGCTACGTATTCACTAAATTTAATTTGGAACTAAAAGAAACCTTCGAAGTAATAAGTTCTTGGCTGTTCCCATGGACGAAACTGTTGTAATGCGTTTGTTTACAACTTTTTAGAGCAAACGGAATCGTTTTATTCTATGCAAAAGGAGTACTTTATAAGAAATTGACGTGAACTTTTATTGCGGGGCTAGATTTTCACTAAGTTTCATTGGGAACTATAAAACAACCCTTGGTGTAATGCGTTCTAGGCTGTTTCCATGGAAAGAACTGTTGTAAACTATTTGTTTACAACGTTTTAGAGCAAACGGAATCGTTTTATTCTATGCAAAAGGAGTACTTTATAAGAAATTGACGTGAACTTTTATTGCGGAGCTAGATTTTCACTAAGTTTCATTGGGAACAAAAAGAAAACCCTTGGTGTAATGCGTTCTAGGCTGTTTCCATGGAAAAAACTGTTGTAAACCATTTGTTTACAACGTTTTAGAGCAAACGGAATCGTTTTATTCCATGCAAAAGGCGTACTTTATAAGATATTGAGGTGAACTCTTATTGTTGCGCTCAGTTTTCACTAAGTTTCATGGGGAAGAAGAAGAAACCCTCGGTGTAATAAGTTTCAGGCTGTTTCCATGGACAGAACTGTTTTTATACGCTTGTTTACAACGTTTTAGAGCAAACGGAATCGTTTTATTCCATGCGAAAGGAGTATTTTATAAGAAATTGAGGTGAACTCTTATTGCGGGGCTAAGTTTCCTTAAGTTTCATGGGGAACTATAAGAATCCCTCGGTGTAATAAGTTTCAGGCTGTTCCCATGGACAGAACTGTTATTATACGTTTGTCTACAACGTTTTAGAGCAAACGGAATCGTTTTATTCTATGCGAAAGGAGTACTTTATAAGAAATTGAGGTGAACTCTTATTGCAGAGCTAAGTTTTCACTAAGTTTCATAGGGAACTATAGTAAACCCTCGGTGTAATAAGTTCTAGGCTGTTTCATGGACAAAACTGTTGTAATACGTTTGTTTACAACGTTGTAGATCAAACAGAATCGTTTTATTCAATGCGAGAGGCATACTTTATGGGAAATTGAGGTATATTCTTATTGCGAGGCAAAGGTTTAATTAGTTTCATGGGAAACTATAAAAAACCCTCGGTGTAATATCTTCTAGGCTGTTCCCATGGACAGAACTGTTGTAATACGTTTATTTACAACGTTTTAGAGCAAATGGAATTGTTTTTTTCCATGCGAAAGGCGAACTTTATAAGAAATTGAGATGAACTCTTATTTTGGGGCTAAGTTTTCACTAAGTTTCATGGGAAACTAAAAAAAACCCTCGGTGTAATATGTTCTAGGCTGATCCGATGGACAGAACTGTTGTAATACGTTTGTTGAAAACGTTTTAGAGCAAACGGAATCGTTTTATTCCATGCGTAAGGTGTACTTTATAAGAAATTGAGATGAACTTTTATTGTGCGGCTAAGTTTTCACTAAGTTTTATGGGGAACTATAAGAAACCCTTGGTGTAATAAGTTCTAGGCTGTTCCCATGGACAGAACTGTTGTAATACGTTTATTTACAACGTTTTAGAGCAAATGGAATTGTTTTTTTCCATGCGAAAGGCGAACTTTATAAGAAATTGAGATGAACTCTTATTTTGGGGCTAAGTTTTTACTAAGTTTCATGGGGAACTATAGTAAACCCTCGGTGTAATAAGTTCTAGGCTGTTCCCATGGACAAAACTGTTGTAATACGTTTGTTTACAACGTTTTAGATCAAACAGAATCGTTTTATTCAATGCGAAAGGCGTACTTTATGGGAAATTGAGGTAAATTCTTATTGCGAGGCTAAGGTTTAATTAGTTTCATGGGAAACTATAAAAAACCCTCGGTGTAATATCTTCTAGGATGTTCCCATGGACAGAACTGTTGTAATACGTTTATTTACAACGTTTTAGAGCAAATGGAATTGTTTTTTTCCATGCGAAAGGCGAACTTTATAAGAAATTGAGATGAACTCTTATTTTGGGGCTAAGTTTTCACTAAGTTTCATGGGAAACTAAAAAAAACCCTCGGTGTAATATGTTCTAGGCTGTTCCGATGGACAGAACTGTTGTAATACGTTTGTTTAAAACGTTTTAGAGCAAACGGAATCGTTTTCTTCCATGCGAAAGGAGTACTTTATAAGAAATTGAGGTGAACTCTTATTGCGGGGCTAAGTTTTCACAAAGTTTCATGGGGAACTATAAAAAACCCTCGGTGTAATATGTTCTAGGCTGTTCCGATGGACAGAACTGTTGTAATACGTTTGTTTAAAACGTTTTAGAGCAAACGGAATCGTTTTCTTCCATGCAAAAGCTCTACTTTATGGCAAATTAAGGTAAATTCTTATTGCGAGGCTAAGGTTTAATTAGTTTCATGGGAAACTATAAAAAACCCTCGGTGTAATATCTTCTAGGCTGTTCCCATGGACAGAACTGTTGTAATACGTTTATTTACAACGTTTTAGAGCAAATGGAATTGTTTTTTTCCATGCGAAAGGCGAACTTTATGATAAATTGAGGTGAACTCTTATTGTGGGGCTAAGTTTTAACTAAGTTTCATGGGAACTATAAGAAACCCTCGTTGTAATAAGTTCTAGGCTGTTCCCATGGACAGAACTGTTGTAATACGTTTGTTTACAACGTTTAAGAGCAAACGGAATCGTTTTCTTCCATGCGAATGACGCACTTAATAAGAAATTGAGGTGAACTCTTATTGCAGAGCTAAGTTTTCACTAAGTTTCACGGGGAACTATAGTAAACCCTCGGTGTAATAAGTTCTAGGCTGTTCCCATGGACAAAACTGTTGTAATACGTTTGTTTACAACGTTTTAGATCAAACAGAATCGTTTTATTCAATGCGAAAGGCGTACTTTATGGGAAATTGAGGTAAATTCTTATTGCGAGGCTAAGGTTTAATTAGTTTCATGGGAAACTATAAAAAACCCTCGGTGTAATATCTTCTAGGATGTTCCCATGGACAGAACTGTTGTAATACGTTTATTTACAACGTTTTAGAGCAAATGGAATTGTTTTTTTCCATGCGAAAGGCAAACTTTATAAGAAATTGAGATGAACTCTTATTTTGGGGCTAAGTTTTCACTAAGTTTCATGGGAAACTAAAAAAAACCCTCGGTGTAATATGTTCTAGGCTGTTCCGATGGACAGAACTGTTGTAATACGTTTGTTGAAAACGTTTTAGAGCAAACGGAATCGTTTTATTCCATGCGAAAGACGTACTTTATAAGAAATTCACGTGAACTCTTATTGCGGGGCTAAAATTTCACCAAGTTTCATGGGAAACTATGAGAAACCCTCAGTGTTATAAGTTCTAGGCTGTTCCCATGCACAGAAGTGTTGTTATAGGTTTGTTTACAACGTTTTAGAGCAAACGGAATCGTTTTATTCCATGCGAAAGGTGTACTTTATAAGAAATTGAGTTGAACTCTTATTGAAGGGCTACGTATTCACTAAATTTAATTTGGAACTAAAAGAAACCTTCGAAGTAATAAGTTCTTGGCTGTTCCCATGGACGAAACTGTTGTAATGCGTTTGTTTACAACTTTTTAGAGCAAACGGAATCGTTTTATTCTATGCAAAAGGAGTACTTTATAAGAAATTGACATGAACTTTTATTGCGGGGCTAGATTTTCACTAAGTTTCATTGGGAACTATAAAACAACCCTTGGTGTAATGCGTTCTAGGCTGTTTCCATGGAAAGAACTGTTGTAAACTATTTGTTTACAACGTTTTAGAGCAAACGGAATCGTTTTATTCTATGCAAAAGGAGTACTTTATAAGAAATTGACGTGAACTTTTATTGCGGGGCTAGATTTTCACTAAGTTTCATTGGGAACAAAAAGAAAACCCTTGGTGTAATGCGTTCTAGGCTGTTTCCATGGAAAAAACTGTTGTAAACCATTTGTTTACAACGTTTTAGAGCAAACGGAATCGTTTTATTCCATGCAAAAGGCGTACTTTATAAGATATTGAGGTGAACTCTTATTGTGGCGCTCAGTTCTCACTAAGTTTCATGGGGAAGAAGAAGAAACCCTCGGTGTAATAAGTTTCAGGCTGTTTCCATGGACAGAACTGTTATTATACGCTTGTTTACAACGTTTTAGAGCAAACGGAATCGTTTTATTCCATGCGAAAGGAGTATTTTATAAGAAATTGAGGTGAACTCTTATTGCGGGGCTAAGTTTCCTTAAGTTTCATGGGGAACTATAAGAATCCCTCGGTGTAATAAGTTTCAGGCTGTTCCCATGGACAGAACTGTTATTATACGTTTGTCTACAACGTTTTAGAGCAAACGGAATCGTTTTATTCTATGCGAAAGGAGTACTTTATAAGAAATTGAGGTGAACTCTTATTGCGGGGCAAAGTTTTCACAAAGTTTCATGGGGAACTATAAAAAACCCTCGGTGTAATATGTTCTAGGCTGTTCCGATGGACAGAACTGTTGTAATACGTTTGTTTAAAACGTTTTAGAGCAAACGGAATCGTTTTCTTCCATGCAAAAGCTCTACTTTATGGGAAATTAAGGTAAATTCTTATTGCGAGGCTAAGGTTTAATTAGTTTCATGGGAAACTATAAAAAACCCTCGGTGTAATATCTTCTAGGCTGTTCCCATGGACAGAACTGTTGTAATACGTTTATTTACAACGTTTTAGAGCAAATGGAATTGGTTTTTTCCATGCGAAAGGCGAACTTTATGATAAATTGAGGTGAACTCTTATTGTGGGGCTAAGTTTTAACTAAGTTTCATGGGAACTATAAGAAACCCTCGTTGTAATAAGTTCTAGGCTGTTCCCATGGACAGAACTGTTGTAATACGTTTGTTTACAACGTTTAAGAGCAAACGGAATCGTTTTCTTCCATGCGAATGACGCACTTAATAAGAAATTGAGGTGAACTCTTATTGCAGAGCTAAGTTTTCACTAAGTTTCACGGGGAACTATAGTAAACCCTCGGTGTAATAAGTTCTAGGCTGTTCCCATGGACAAAACTGTTGTAATACGTTTGTTTACAACGTTTTAGATCAAACAGAATCGTTTTATTCAATGCGAAAGGCGTACTTTATGGGAAATTGAGGTAAATTCTTATTGCGAGGCTAAGGTTTAATTAGTTTCATTGGAAACTATAAAAAACCCTCGGTGTAATATCTTCTAGGATGTTCCCATGGACAGAACTGTTGTAATACGTTTATTTACAACGTTTTAGAGCAAATGGAATTGTTTTTTTCCATGCGAAAGGCAAACTTTATAAGAAATTGAGATGAACTCTTATTTTGGGGCTAAGTTTTCACTAAGTTTCATGGGAAACTAAAAAAAACCCTCGGTGTAATATGTTCTAGGCTGTTCCGATGGACAGAACTGTTGTAATACGTTTGTTGAAAACGTTTTAGAGCAACCGGAATCGTTTTATTCCATGCGAAAGACGTACTTTATAAGAAATTCACGTGAACTCTTATTGCGGGGCTAAAATTTCACCAAGTTTCATGGGAAACTATAAAAAACCCTCGGTATAATATGTTCTAGGCTGTTCCCATGGACAGAACTGTTGTAATACGTTTGTTTACAACGTTTTAGAGCAAACGGAGTCGTTTTATTCCATGCGAAAGGCGTACTTTATAAGAAATTGAGGTGAACTCTTCTAGCAGGGCTAAGTTTTCACAAAGTTTCATGGGGAACTATAAGAAACCCTCGGTGTAATAAGTTCTAGGCTGTTCCCATGGACAGAACTGTTGTAATACGTTTGTTTACAACGTTTTGGAGCAAACGGAATCGTATTATTCCGTGCGACAGAAGTACTTTAAAAGAAATTGAGGTGAACTCTTATTGCAGGGCTAAGTTTTCACAAAGTTTCATGGGGAACTATAAAAAACCCTCGGTGTAATATGTTCTAGGCTGTTCCGATGGACAGAACTGTTGTAATACGTTTGTTTAAAACGTTTTAGAGCAAACGGAATCGTTTTATTCCATGCCAAAGGCGTAATTAATAAGAAATTGAGGTGAACTCTTTTTGCAGGGCTGAGTTTTTACTAAATGACATTGGGAACTATAGGCAACCCTCGAAGTAATAAGTTCTACGCAGTTCCCATGGACAGAACTGTTGTAATACGTTTGTTTATAACGTTTTAGAGAAAATGGAATCGTTTTATTCCATGCAAAAGCTCTACTTTATGGGAAATTAAGGTAAATTCTTATTGCGAGGCTAAGGTTTAATTAGTTTCATGGGAAACTATAAAAAACCCTCGGTGTAATATCTTCTAGGCTGTTCCCATGGACAGAACTGTTGTAATACGTTTATTTACAACGTTTTAGAGCAAATGGAATTATTTTTTTCCATGCGAAAGGCAAACTTTATGATAAATTGAGGTGAACTCTTATTGTGGGGCTAAGTTTTCACTAAGTTTCATGGGAACTATAAGAAACCCTCGTTGTAATAAGTTCTAGGCTGTTCCCATGGACAGAACTGTTGTAATACGTTTGTTTACAACGTTTTAGCGCAAACAGAATCGTTTTCTTCCATGCGAATGACGCACTTAATAAGAAATTGAGGTGAACTCTTATTGCCGAGCTAAGTTTTCACTAAGTTTCATGGGGAACTATAGTAAACCCTCGGTGTAATAAGTTCTAGGCTGTTCCCATGGACAAAACTGTTGTAATACGTTTGTTTACAACGTTGTAGATCAAACAGAATCGTTTTATTCAATGCGAAAGGCGTACTTTATGGGAAATTGAGGTAAATTCTTATTGCGAGGCTAAGGTTTAATTAGTTTCATGGGAAACTATAAAAAACCCTCGGTGTAATATCTTCTAGGCTGTTCCCATGGACAGAACTGTTGTAATACGTTTATTTACAACGTTTTAGAGCAAATGGAATTGTTTTTTTCCATGCGAAAGGCGAACTTTATAAGAAATTGAGATGAACTCTTATTTTGGGGCTAAGTTTTCACTAAGTTTCATGGGAAACTAAAAAAAACCCTCGGTGTAATATGTTCTAGGCTGATCCGATGGACAGAACTGTTGTAATACGTTTGTTGAAAACGTTTTAGAGCAAACGGAATCGTTTTATTCCATGCGTAAGGTGTACTTTATAAGAAATTGAGATGAACTTTTATTGTGCGGCTGAGTTTTCACTAAGTTTCATAGGGAACTATAAGAAACCCGCGAAGTAATAAGTTCTAAGCTGTTTTCATGGACAGAACTGTTGTAATACGTTTGTACACAACGTTTTAGAGCAAACGGAATCGTTTTATTCCATGCGAAAGACGTACTTTATAAGAAATTCACGTGAACTCTTATTGCGGGGCTTAAATTTCACCAAGTTTCATGGGAAACTATAAAAAGCCCTCGGTATAATATGTTCTAGGCTGTTCCCATGGACAGAACTGTTGTAATACGTTTTTTTACAACGTTTTAGAGCAAACGGAGTCGTTTTATTCCATGCGAAAGGCGTACTTTATAAGAAAATGAGGTGAACTCTTCTAGCAGGGCTAAGTTTCACAAAGTTTCATGGGGAACTATAAGAAACCCTCGGTGTAATAAGTTCTAGGCTGTTCCCATGGACAGAACTGTTGTAATACGTTTGTTTACAACGTTTTGGAGCAAACGGAATCGTATTATTCCGTGCGACAGAGGTACTTTAAAAGAAATTGAGGTGAACTCTTATTGCAGGGCTAAGTTTTCACTAAGTTTTATGGGGAACTATAAGAAACCCTTGGTGTAATAAGTTCTAGGCTGTTCCCATGGACAGAACTGTTGTAATACGTTTATTTACAACGTTTTAGAGCAAATGGAATTGTTTTTTTCCATGCGAAAGGCGAACTTTATAAGAAATTGAGATGAACTCTTATTTTGGGGCTAAGTTTTCACTAAGTTTCAATGGAAACTAAAAAAAACCCTCGGTGTAATATGTTCTAGGCTGTTCCGATGGACAGAACTGTTGTAATACGTTTGTTGAAAACGTTTTAGAGCAAACGGAATCGTTTTATTCCATGCGTAAGGTGTACTTTATAAGAAATTGAGATGAACTTTTATTGTGCGGCTTAGTTTTCACTAAGTTTCATAGGGAACTATAAGAAACCCGCGAAGTAATAAGTTCTAAGCTGTTTTCATGGACAGAACTGTTGTAATACGTTTGTACACAACGTTTTAGAGCAAACGGAATCGTTTTATTCCATGCAAAAGACGTACTTTATAAGAAATTCACGTGAACTCTTATTGCGGGGCTAAAATTTCACCAGGTTTCATGGGAAACTATAAAAAACCCTCGGTATAATATGTTCTAGGCTGTTCCCATGGACAGAACTGTTGTAATACGTTTGTTTACAACGTTTTAGAGCAAACGGAGTCGTTTTATTCCATGCGAAAGGCGTACTTTATAAGAAAATGAGGTGAACTCTTTTAGCAGGGCTAAGTTTCACAAAGTTTCATGGGGAACTATAAGAAACCCTCGGTGTAATAAGTTCTAGGCTGTTCCCATGGACAGAACTGTTGTAATACGTTTGTTTACAATGTTTTGGAGCAAACGGAATCGTATTATTCCGTGCGACAGAGGTACTTTAAAAGAAATTGAGGTGAACTCTTATTGCAGAGCTAAGTTTTCACTAAGTTTCATGGGGAACTATAGTAAACCCTCGGTGTAATAAGTTCTAGGCTGTTCCCATGGACAAAACTGTTGTAATACGTTTGTTTACAACGTTGTAGATCAAACAGAATCGTTTTATTCAATGCGAAAGGCGTACTTTATGGGAAATTGAGGTAAATTCTTATTGCGAGGCTAAGGTTTAATTAGTTTCATGGGAAACTATAAGAAACCCTCGTTGTAATAAGTTCTAGGCTGTTCCCATGGACAGAACTGTTGTAATACGTTTGTTTACAACGTTTTAGCGCAAACAGAATCGTTTTCTTCCATGCGAATGACGCACTTAATAAGAAATTGAGGTGAACTCTTATTGCAGAGCTAAGTTTTCACTAAGTTTCATGGGGAACTATAGTAAACCCTCGGTGTAATAAGTTCTAGGCTGTTCCCATGGACAAAACTGTTGTAATACGTTTGTTTACAACGTTGTAGATCAAACAGAATCGTTTTATTCAATGCGAAAGGCGTACTTTATGGGAAATTGAGGTAAATTCTTATTGCGAGGCTAAGGTTTAATTAGTTTCATGGGAAACTATAAAAAACCCTCGGTGTAATATCTTCTAGGCTGTTCCCATGGACAGAACTGTTGTAATACGTTTATTTACAACGTTTTAGAGCAAATGGAATTGTTTTTTTCCATGCGAAAGGCGAACTTTATAAGAAATTGAGATGAACTCTTATTTTGGGGCTAAGTTTTCACTAAGTTTCATGGGAAACTAAAAAAAACCCTCGGTGTAATATGTTCTAGGCTGATCCGATGGACAGAACTGTTGTAATACGTTTGTTGAAAACGTTTTAGAGCAAACGGAATCGTTTTATTCCATGCGTAAGGTGTACTTTATAAGAAATTGAGATGAACTTTTATTGTGCGGCTGAGTTTTCACTAAGTTTCATAGGGAACTATAAGAAACCCGCGAAGTAATAAGTTCTAAGCTGTTTTCATGGACAGAACTGTTGTAATACGTTTGTACACAACGTTTTAGAGCAAACGGAATCGTTTTATTCCATGCGAAAGACGTACTTTATAAGAAATTCACGTGAACTCTTATTGCGGGGCTTAAATTTCACCAAGTTTCATGGGAAACTATAAAAAGCCCTCGGTATAATATGTTCTAGGCTGTTCCCATGGACAGAACTGTTGTAATACGTTTTTTTACAACGTTTTAGAGCAAACGGAGTCGTTTTATTCCATGCGAAAGGCGTACTTTATAAGAAAATGAGGTGAACTCTTCTAGCAGGGCTAAGTTTCACAAAGTTTCATGGGGAACTATAAGAAACCCTCGGTGTAATAAGTTCTAGGCTGTTCCCATGGACAGAACTGTTGTAATACGTTTGTTTACAACGTTTTGGAGCAAACGGAATCGTATTATTCCGTGCGACAGAGGTACTTTAAAAGAAATTGAGGTGAACTCTTATTGCAGGGCTAAGTTTTCACTAAGTTTTATGGGGAACTATAAGAAACCCTTGGTGTAATAAGTTCTAGGCTGTTCCCATGGACAGAACTGTTGTAATACGTTTATTTACAACGTTTTAGAGCAAATGGAATTGTTTTTTTCCATGCGAAAGGCGAACTTTATAAGAAATTGAGATGAACTCTTATTTTGGGGCTAAGTTTTCACTAAGTTTCAATGGAAACTAAAAAAAACCCTCGGTGTAATATGTTCTAGGCTGTTCCGATGGACAGAACTGTTGTAATACGTTTGTTGAAAACGTTTTAGAGCAAACGGAATCGTTTTATTCCATGCGTAAGGTGTACTTTATAAGAAATTGAGATGAACTTTTATTGTGCGGCTTAGTTTTCACTAAGTTTCATAGGGAACTATAAGAAACCCGCGAAGTAATAAGTTCTAAGCTGTTTTCATGGACAGAACTGTTGTAATACGTTTGTACACAACGTTTTAGAGCAAACGGAATCGTTTTATTCCATGCAAAAGACGTACTTTATAAGAAATTCACGTGAACTCTTATTGCGGGGCTAAAATTTCACCAGGTTTCATGGGAAACTATAAAAAACCCTCGGTATAATATGTTCTAGGCTGTTCCCATGGACAGAACTGTTGTAATACGTTTGTTTACAACGTTTTAGAGCAAACGGAGTCGTTTTATTCCATGCGAAAGGCGTACTTTATAAGAAAATGAGGTGAACTCTTTTAGCAGGGCTAAGTTTCACAAAGTTTCATGGGGAACTATAAGAAACCCTCGGTGTAATAAGTTCTAGGCTGTTCCCATGGACAGAACTGTTGTAATACGTTTGTTTACAATGTTTTGGAGCAAACGGAATCGTATTATTCCGTGCGACAGAGGTACTTTAAAAGAAATTGAGGTGAACTCTTATTGCAGAGCTAAGTTTTCACTAAGTTTCATGGGGAACTATAGTAAACCCTCGGTGTAATAAGTTCTAGGCTGTTCCCATGGACAAAACTGTTGTAATACGTTTGTTTACAACGTTGTAGATCAAACAGAATCGTTTTATTCAATGCGAAAGGCGTACTTTATGGGAAATTGAGGTAAATTCTTATTGCGAGGCTAAGGTTTAATTAGTTTCATGGGAAACTATAAAAAACCCTCGGTGTAATATCTTCTAGGCTGTTCCCATGGACAGAACTGTTGTAATACGTTTATTTACAACGTTTTAGAGCAAATGGAATTGTTTTTTTCCATGCGAAAGGCGAACTTTATAAGAAATTGAGATGAACTCTTATTTTGGGGCTAAGTTTTCACTAACTTTCATGGGAATTATAAGAAACCCTTGTTGTAATAAGTTCTAGGCTGTTCCCATGGACAGAACTGTTGTAATACGTTTGTTTACAACGTTTTAGAGCAAACGGAATCGTTTTCTTCCATGCGAATGACGCACTTAATAAGAAATTGAGGTGAACTCTTATTGCAGAGCTAAGTTTTCACTAAGTTTCATGGGGAACTATAGTAAACCCTCGGTGTAATAAGTTCTAGGCTGTTTCCATGGACAAAACTGTTGTAATACGTTTGTTTACAACGTTGTAGATCAAACAGAATCGTTTTATTCAATGGGAAAGGCGTACTTTATGGGAAATTGAGGTAAATTCTTATTGCGAGGCTAAGGTTTAATTAGTTTCATGGGAAACTATAAAAAACCCTCGGTGTAATATCTTCTAGGCTGTTCCCATGGACAGAACTGTTGTAATACGTTTATTTACAACATTTTAGAGCAAATGGAATTGTTTTTTTCCATGCGAAAGGCGAACTTTATAAGAAATTGAGATGAACTCTTATTTTGGGGCTAAGTTTTCACTAAGTTTCATGGGAAACTAAAAAAAACCCTCGGTGTAATATGTTCTAGGCTGATCCGATGGACAGAACTGTTGTAATACGTTTGTTGAAAACGTTTTAGAGCAAACGGAATCGTTTTATTCCATGCGTAAGGTGTACTTTATAAGAAATTGAGGTGAACTCTTCTAGCAGGGCTAAGTTTTCACAAAGTTTCATGGGGAACTATGAGAAACCCTCAGTGTTATAAGTTCTAGGCTGTTCCCATGCACAGAAGTGTTGTTATAGGTTTGTTTACAACGTTTTAGAGCAAACGGAATCGTTTTATTCCATGCGAAAGGTGTACTTTATAAGAAATTGAGTTGAACTCTTATTGAAGGGCTACGTATTCACTGAATTTAATTTGGAACTAAAAGAAACCTTCGAAGTAATAAGTTCTTGGCTGTTCCCATGGACGAAACTGTTGTAATGCGTTTGTTTACAACTTTTTAGAGCAAACGGAATCGTTTTATTCTATGCAAAAGGAGTACTTTATAAGAAATTGACGTGAACTTTTATTGCGGGGCTAGATTTTCACTAAGTTTCATTGGGAACTATAAAACAACCCTTGGTGTAATGCGTTCTAGGCTGTTTCCATGGAAAGAACTGTTGTAAACTATTTGTTTACAACGTTTTAGAGCAAACGGAATCATTTTATTCTATGCAAAAGGAGTACTTTATAAGAAATTGACGTGAACTTTTATTGAGGGGCTAGATTTTCACTAAGTTTCATTGGGAACAAAAAGAAAACCCTTGGTGTAATGCGCTCTAGGCTGTTTCCATGGAAAAAACTGTTGTAAACCATTTGTTTACAACGTTTTAGAGCAAAGGGAATCGTTTTATTCCATGCAAAAGGCGTACTTTATAAGATATTGAGGTGAACTCTTATTGTGGCGCTCAGTTTTCACTAAGTTTCATGGGGAAGAAGAAGAAACCCTCGGTGTAATAAGTTTCAGGCTGTTTCCATGGACAGAACTGTTATTATACGCTTGTTTACAACGTTTTAGAGCAAACGGAATCGTTTTATTCCATGCGAAAGGAGTATTTTATAAGAATTTGAGGTGAACTCTTATTGCAGGGCTAAGTTTCCTTAAGTTTCATGGGGAACTATAAGAATCCCTCGGTGTAATAAGTTTCAGGCTGTTCCCATGGACAGAACTGTTATTATACGTTTGTCTACAACGTTTTAGAGCAAACGGAATCGTTTTATTCTATGCGAAAGGAGTACTTTATAAGAAATTGAGGTGAACTCTTATTGCGGGGCTAAGTTTTCACAAAGTTTCATGGGGAACTATAAAAAACCCTCGGTGTAATATGTTCTAGGCTGTTCCGATGGACAGAACTGTTGTAATACGTTTGTTTAAAACGTTTTAGAGCAAACGGAATCGTTTTCTTCCATGCAAAAGCTCTACTATATGGGAAATTAAGGTAAATTCTTATTGCGAGGCTAAGGTTTAATTAGTTTCATGGGAAACTATAAAAAACCCTCGGTGTAATATCTTCTAGGCTTTTCCCATGGACAGAACTGTTGTAATACGTTTATTTACAACGTTTTAGAGCAAATGGAATTATTTTTTTCCATGCGAAAGGCGAACTTTATGATAAATTGAGGTGAACTCTTATTGTGGGGCTAAGTTTTCACTAAGTTTCATGGGAACTATAAGAAACCCTCGTTGTAATAAGTTCTCGGCTGTTCCCATGGACAGAACTGTTGTAATACGTTTGTTTACAACGTTTTAGAGCAAACGGAATCGTTTTCTTCCATGCGAATGACGCACTTAATAAGAAATTGAGGTGAACTCTTATTGCAGAGCTAAGTTTTCACTAAGTTTCATGGGGAACTATAGTAAACCCTCGGTGTAATAAGTTCTAGGCTGTTCCCATGGACAAAACTGTTGTAATACGTTTGTTTACAACGTTTTAGATCAAACAGAATCGTTTTATTCAATGCGAAAGGCGTACTTTATGGGAAATTGAGGTAAATTCTTATTGCGAGGCTAAGGTTTAATTAGTTTCATGGGAAACTATAAAAAACCCTCGGTGTAATATCTTCTAGGCTGTTCCCATGGACAGAACTGTTGTAATACGTTTATTTACAACGTTTTAGAGCAAATGGAATTGTTTTTTTCCATGCGAAAGGCGAACTTTATAAGAAATTGAGATGAACTCTTATTTTGGGGCTAAGTTTTCACTAAGTTTCATGGGAAACTAAAAAAAACCCTCGGTGTAATATGTTCTAGGCTGATCCGATGGACAGAACTGTTGTAATACGTTTGTTGAAAACGTTTTAGAGCAAACGGAATCGTTTTATTCCATGCGTAAGGTGTACTTTATAAGAAATTGAGATGAACTTTTATTGTGCGGCTAAGTTTTCACTAAGTTTCATAGGGAACTATAAAAAACCCGCGAAGTAATAAGTTCTAAGCTGTTTTCATGGACAGAACTGTTGTAATACGTTTGTACACAACGTTTTAGAGCAAACGGAATCGTTTTATTCCATGCGAAAGACGTACTTTATAAGAAATTCACGTGAACTCTTATTGCGGGGCTAAAATTTCACCAAGTTTCATGGGAAAATATAAAAAACCCTCGGTATAATAATTTCTAGGCTGTTCCCATGGACAGAACTGTTGTAATACGTTTTTTTACAACGTTTTAGAGCAAACGGAGTCGTTTTATTCCATGCGAAAGGCGTACTTTATAAGAAAAAATGAGGTGAACTCTTCTAGCAGGGCTAAGTTTCACAAAGTTTCATGGGGAACTATAAGAAACCCTCGGTGTAATAAGTTCTAGGCTGTTCCCATGGACAGAACTGTTGTAATACGTTTGTTTACAACGTTTTGGAGCAAACGGAATCGTATTATTCCGTGCGACAGAGGTACTTTAAAAGAAATTGAGGTGAACTCTTATTGCGGGGCTAAGTTTTCACTAAGTTTTATGGGGACCTATAAGAAACCCTTGGTGTAATAAGTTCTAGGCTGTTCCCATGGACAGAACCGTTGTAATACGTTTATTTACAACGTTTTAGAGCAAATGGAATTGTTTTTTTCCATGCGAAAGGCGAACTTTATAAGAAATTGAGATGAACTCTTATTTTGGGGCTAAGTTTTCACTAAGTTTCATGGGAAACTAAAAAAAACCCTCGGTGTAATATGTTCTAGGCTGTTCCGATGGACAGAACTGTTGTAATACGTTTGTTGAAAACGTTTTAGAGCAAACGGAATCGTTTTATTCCATGCGTAAGGTGTACTTTATAAGAAATTGAGATGAACTTTTATTGTGCGGCTAAGTTTTCACTAAGTTTCATAGGGAACTATAAGAAACCCGCGAAGTAATAAGTTCTAAGCTGTTTTCATGGACAGAACTGTTGTAATACGTTTGTACAGAACGTTTTAGAGCAAACGGAATCGTTTTATTCCATGCGAAAGACGTACTTTATAAGAAATTCACGTGAACTCTTATTGCGGGGCTAAAATTTAACCAAGTTTCATAGGAAACTATAAAATACCCTCGGTATAATATGTTCTAGGCTGTTCCCATGGACAGAACTGTTGTAATACGTTTGTTTACAATGTTTTGGAGCAAACGGAATCGTATTATTCCGTGCGACAGAGGTACTTTAAAAGAAATTGAGGTGAACTCTTATTGCAGAGCTAAGTTTTCACTAAGTTTCATGGGGAACTATAGTAAACCCTCGGTGTAATAAGTTCTAGGCTGCTCCCATGGACAAAACTGTTGTAATACGTTTGTTTACAACGTTGTAGATCAAACAGAATCGTTTTATTCAATGCGAAAGGCGTACTTTATGGGAAATTGAGGTAAATTCTTATTGCGAGGCTAAGGTTTAATTAGTTTCATGGGAAACTATAAAAAACCCTCGGTGTAATATCTTCTAGGCTGTTCCCATGGACAGAACTGTTGTAATACGTTGATTTACAACGTTTTAGAGCAAATGGAATTGTTTTTTTCCATGCGAAAGGCGAACTTTATAAGAAATTGAGATGAACTCTTATTTTGGGGCTAAGTTTTCACTAAGTTTCATGGGAATTATAAGAAACCCTCGTTGTAATAAGTTCTAGGCTGTTCCCATGGACAGAACTGTTGTAATACGTTTGTTTACAACGTTTTAGAGCAAACGGAATCGTTTTCTTCCATGCGAATGACGCACTTAATAAGAAATTGAGGTGAACTCTTATTGCAGAGCTAAGTTTTCACTAAGTTTCATGGGGAACTATAGTAAACCCTCGGTGTAATAAGTTCTAGGCTGTTTCCATGGACAAAACTGTTGTAATACGTTTGTTTACAACGTTGTAGATCAAACAGAATCGTTTTATTCAATGCGAAAGGCGTACTTTATGGGAAATTGAGGTAAATTCTTATTGCGAGGCTAAGGTTTAATAAGTTTCATGGGAAACTATAAAAAACCCTCGGTGTAATATCTTCTAGGCTGTTCCCATGGAGAGAACTGTTGTAATACGTTTATTTACAACGTTTTAGAGCAAATGGAATTGTTTTTTTCCATGCGAAAGGCGAACTTTATAAGAAATTGAGATTAACTCTTATTTTGGGGCTATGTTTTCACTAAGTTTCATGGGAAACTAAAAAAAACCCTCGGTGTAATATGTTCTAGGCTGTTCCGATGGACAGAACTGTTGTAATACGTTTGTTGAAAACATTTTAGAGCAAACGGAATCGTTTTATTCCATGCGTAAGGTGTACTTTATAAGAAATTGAGATGAACTTTTATTGTGCGGCTAAGTTTTCACTAAGTTTCATAGGGAACTATAAGAAACCCGCGAAGTAATAAGTTCTAAGCTGTTTTCATGGACAGAACTGTTGTAATACGTTTGTACACAACGTTTTAGAGCAAACGGAATCGTTTTATTCCATGCGAAAGACGTACTTTATAAGAAATTCACGTGAACTCTTATTGCGGGGCTAAAATTTCACCAAGTTTCACGGGAAACTATAAAAAACCCTCGGTATAATATGTTCTAGGCTGTTCCAATGGACAGAACTGTTGTAATACGTTTTTTTACAACGTTTTAGAGCAAACGGAGTCGTTTTATTCCATGCGAAAGGCGTACTTTATAAGAAAATGAGGTGAACTCTTCTAGCAGGGCTAAGTTTCACAAAGTTTCATGGGGAACTATAAGAAACCCTCGGTGTAATAAGCTCTAGGCTGTTCCCATGGACAGAACTGTTGTAATACGTTTGTTTACAACGTTTTGGAGCAAACGGAATCGTATTATTCCGTGCGACAGAGGTACTTTAAAAGAAATTGAGGTGAACTCTTATTGCGGGGCTAAGTTTTCACTAAGTTTTATGGGGAACTATAAGAAACCCTTGGTGTAATAAGTTCTAGGCTGTTCCCATGGACAGAACTGTTGTAATACGTTTATTTACAACGTTTTAGAGCAAATGGAATTGTTTTTTTCCATGCGAAAGGCGAACTTTATAAGAAATTGAGATGAACTCTTATTTTGGGGCTAAGTTTTCACTAAGTTTCATGGGAAACTAGAAAAAACCCTCGGTGTATTATGTTCTAGGCTGTTCCGATGGACAGAACTGTTGTAATACGTTTGTTGAAAACGTTTTAGAGCAAACGGAGTCGTTTTATTCCATGCAAAAGGCGTATTTTATAAAAAGATGAGGTGAACTCTTCTAGCAGGGCTAAGTTTCACAAAGTTTCATGGGGAACTATAAGAAACCCTCGGTGTAATAAGTTCTAGGCTGTTCCCATGGACAGAACTGTTGTAATACGTTTGTTTACAACGTTTTGGAGCAAACGGAATCGTATTATTCCGTGCGACAGAGGTACTTTAAAAGAAATTGAGGTGAACTCTTATTGCGGGGCTAAGTTTTCACTAAGTTTTATGGGGAACTATAAGAAACCCTTGGTGTAATAAGTTCTAGGCTGTTCCCATGGACAGAACTGTTGTAATACGTTTATTTACAACGTTTTAGAGCAAATGGAATTGTTTTTTTCCATGCGAAAGGCGAACTTTATAAGAAATTGAGATGAACTCTTATTTTGGGGCTAAGTTTTCACTAAGTTTCATGGGAAACTAAAAAAAACCCTCGGTGTAATATGTTCTAGGCTGTTCCGATGGACAGAACTGTTGTAATACGTTTGTTGAAAACGTTTTAGAGCAAACGGAATCGTTTTATTCCATGCGTAAGGTGTACTTTATAAGAAATTGAGATGAACTCTTATTGCGGGGCTAAAATTTCACCAAGTTTCATGGGAAACTATAAGAAACCCTCGGTATAATATGTTCTAGGCTGTTCCCATGGACAAAACTGTTGTAATACGTTTGTTTACAACGTTGTAGATCAAACAGAATCGTTTTATTCAATGCGAAAGGCGTACTTTATGGGAAATTGAGGTAAATTCTTATTGCGAGGCTAAAGTTTAATTAGTTTCATGGGAAACTATAAAAACCCTCGGTGTAATATCTTCTAGGCTGTTCCCATGGACAGAACTGTTGTAATACGTTTATTTACAACGTTTTAGAGCAAATGGAATTGTTTTATTCCATGCGTAAGGTGTACTTTATAAGAAATTGAGATGAACTTTTATTGTGCGGCTAAGTTTTCACTAAGTTTCATAGGGAACTATAAGAAACCCGCGAAGTAATAAGTTCTAAGCTGTTTTCATGGACAGAACTGTTGTAATACGTTTGTACACAACGTTTTAGAGCAAACGGAATCGTTTTATTCCATGCGAAAGACGTACTTTATAAGAAATTCACGTGAACTCTTATTGCGGGGCTAAAATTTCACCAAGTTTCATGGGAAACTATAAAAAACCCTCGGTATAATATGTTCTAGGCTGTTCCCATGGACAGAACTGTTGTAATACGTTTTTTTACAACGTTTTAGAGCAAACGGAGTCGTTTTATTCCATGCGAAAGGCGTACTTTATAAGAAAATGAGGTGAACTCTTCTAGCAGGGCTAAGTTTCACAAAGTTTCATGGGGAACTATAAGAAACCCTCGGTGTAATAAGTTCTAGGCTGTTCCCATGGACAGAACAGTTGTAATACGTTTGTTTACAACGTTTTGGAGCAAACGGAATCGTATTAGTCCGTGCGACAGAGGTACTTTAAAAGAAATTGAGGTGAACTCTTATTGCGGGGCTAAGTTTTCACTAAGTTTTATGGGGAACTATAAGAAACCCTTTGTTGTAATAAGTTCTAGGCTGTTCCCATGGACAGAACTGTTGTAATACGTTTATTTACAACGTTTTAGAGCAAATGGAATTGTTTTTTTCCATGCGAAAGGCGAACTTTATAAGAAATTGAGATGAACTCTTATTTTGGGGCTAAGTTTTCACTAAGTTTCATGGGAAACTAAAAAAAACCCTCGGTGTAATATGTTCTAGGCTGTTCCGATGGACAGAACTGTTGTAATACGTTTGTTGAAAACGTTTTTGAGCAAACGGACTCGTTTTATTCCATGCGTAAGGTGTACTTTATACGAAATTGAGATGAACTTTTATTGTGCGGCTAAGTTTTCACTAAGTTTCATAGGGAACTATAAGAAACCCGCGAAGTAATAAGTTCTAAGCTGTTTTCATTGACAGAACTGTTGTAATACGTTTGTACACAACGTTTTAGAGCAAACGGAATCGTTTTATTCCATGCGAAAGAGGTACTTTATAAGAAATTCACGTGAACTCTTATTGCGGGGCTAAAATTTTTACCAAGTTTCATGGGAAACTATGAAAAACCCTCGGTATAATATGTTCTAGGCTGTTCCCATGGACAGAACTGTTGTAATACGTTTGTTTACAACGTTTTAGAGCAAACGGAGTCGTTTTATTCCATGCGAAAGGCGTACTTTATAAGAAAATGAGGTGAACTCTTCTAGCAGGGCTAAGTTTCACAAAGTTTCATGGGGAACTATAAGAAACCCTCGGTGTAATAAGTTCTAGGCTGTTTCCATGGACAGAACGGTTGTAATACGTTTGTTTACAACGTTTTGGAGCAAACGGAATCGTATTATTCCGTGCGACAGAGGTACTTGAAAAGAAATTGAGGTGAACTCTTATTGCGGGGCTAAGTTTTCACTAAGTTTCATGGGGAACTATAAGTAACCCTTTGTTGTAATAAGTTCTAGTATGTTCCCATGGACAGAACTGTTGTAATACGTTTATTTACAACGTTTTAGAGCAAATGGAATTGTTTTTTTCCATGCGAAAGGCGAACTTTATAAGAGATTGAGATGAACTCTTATTTTGGGGCTAAGTTTTCACTAAGTTTCATGGGAAACTATAAGAAACCATTTGGGATAATAAGTTTCAGGCTGTTCCCATGGACAGAACTGTTATTATACGTTTGTTTACAACGTTTTAGAGCAACCGAAATTGTTTTAAACCATGCGAAAGGCGTACTTTATAAGAAATTGAGCTGAACTGTTATTGTGGGGCTAAGTTTTCACTAAGTTTCATGGGAACTATAAGAAACCCTCGTTGTAATAAGATCTAGGTTGTTCCCATGGACAGAACTGTTGTAATACGTTTGTTTACAACGTTTTAGAGCAAACGGAATCGTTTTATTCCATGCGAAAGGCGTACTTTATAAGAAATTGAGGTGAACTCTTATTGCGGTACTAAGATTCCTTAAGTTTCATGGGGAACTATAAGAAACCCTCGGTGTTATAAGTTTCAGGCTGTTTCCATGGACAGAACTGTTGTAATACATATGTTTACAACGTTTTAGAGCAAACGTAATCGTTTGATTCCATGCGAAAGGCGTAATTTATAAGAAAGTTAGGTGGACTCTTATTGTGGGGCTAAGTTTTCACTAAGTTGCAGGGGGACCTATAAGAAACCCTCGGTGTAATATGTTCTAGGCTCTTCCCATGGACAGAACTGTTGTAATACGTTTGTTTACACGTTTTAGAGCAAACAGAATCGCTTTGTCCATGCGAAAGGCGTACTTAATAAGAAATTGAGGTGAACTCTTATTGCAGAGCTAAGTTTACACTGAATCTCATGGGAACTATGAGAAACCCTCGGTGTAATAAGTTCTAGGCTGTTCCCATGGACAGAAGTGTTGTTATAGGTTTGTTAAGAACGTTTTAGAGCAAACGGAATCGTTTTATTCCATGCGAAAGGTGTACTTTATAAGAAATTGAGGTGAACTCTTATTGCGGGGCTAAGTTTCCTTAGGTTTCATAGGGAACTATAAGAAACCCTCGGTGTAATAAGTTTAAGGCTGTTCCCATGGACAGAACTGTTATTATACGTTTGTGTACAACGTTTTAGAACAAACGGAATCGTTTTATTCCATGCAAAAGGAGTACTTTATAAGAAATTTAGGTGAACTCTTATTGCGGGGCTAAGTTTTCACTAAGTTTCATGGGAAACTAAAAAAAACCCTCGGTGTAATATATTCTAGGCTGTTCCCATGGACAGAACTGTTGTAATACGTTTCTTTACAACGTTTTAGAGCAAACGGAATCGTTTTATTCAATGCGAAAGGCGTACTTTATAAGAAATTGAGGTGAACTCTTATTGTGGCGCTAAGTTTTCACTAAGTTTCATGGGGAACTATAAGAAACCATTTGGGATAATAAGTTTCAGGCTGTTCCCATGGACAGAACTGTTATTATACGTTTGTTTACAACGTTTTAGAGCAACCGAAATTGTTTTAAACCATGCGAAAGGCGTACTTTATAAGAAATTGAGCTGAACTGTTATTGTGGGGCTAAGTTTTCACTAAGTTTCATGGGAACTATAAGAAACCCTCGTTGTAATAAGATCTAGGTTGTTCCCATGGACAGAACTGTTGTAATACGTTTGTTTACAACGTTTTAGAGCAAACGGAATCGTTTTATTCCATGCAAAAGGCGTACTTTATAAGAAATTGAGGTGAACTCTTATTGCGGTACTAAGATTCCTTAAGTTTCATAGGGAACTATAAGAAACCCGCGAAGTAATAAGTTCTAAGCTGTTTTCATGGACAGAACTGTTGTAATACGTTTGTACACAACGTTTTAGAGCAAACGGAATCGTTTTATTCCATGCGAAAGAGGTACTTTATAAGAAATTCACGTGAACTCTTATTGCGGGGCTAAAATTTTTACCAAGTTTCATGGGAAACTATGAAAAACCCTCGGTATAATATGTTCTAGGCTGTTCCCATGGACAGAACTGTTGTAATACGTTTGTTTACAACATTTTAGAGCAAACGGAGTCGTTTTATTCCATGCGAAAGGCGTACTTTATAAGAAAATGAGGTGAACTCTTCTAGCAGGGCTAAGTTTCACAAAGTTTCATGGGGAACTATAAGAAACCCTCGGTGTAATAAGTTCTAGGCTGTTCCCATGGACAGAAGTGTTGTTATAGGTTTGTTAAGAACGTTTTAGAGCAAACGGAATCGTTTTATTCCATGCGAAAGGTGTACTTTATAAGAAATTGAGGTGAACTCTTATTGCGGGGCTAAGTTTCCTTAGGTTTCATAGGGAACTATAAGAAACCCTCGGTGTAATAAGTTTAAGGCTGTTCCCATGGACAGAACTGTTATTATACGTTTGTGTACAACGTTTTAGAACAAACGGAATCGTTTTATTCCATGCAAAAGGAGTACTTTATAAGAAATTTAGGTGAACTCTTATTGCGGGGCTAAGTTTTCACTAAGTTTCATGGGAAACTAAAAAAAACCCTCGGTGTAATATATTCTAGGCTGTTCCCATGGACAGAACTGTTGTAATACGTTTCTTTACAACGTTTTAGAGCAAACGGAATCGTTTTATTCAATGCGAAAGGCGTACTTTATAAGAAATTGAGGTGAACTCTTATTGTGGCGCTAAGTTTTCACTAAGTTTCATGGGGAACTATAAGAAACCATTTGGGATAATAAGTTTCAGGCTGTTCCCATGGACAGAACTGTTATTATACGTTTGTTTACAACGTTTTAGAGCAACCGAAATTGTTTTAAACCATGCGAAAGGCGTACTTTATAAGAAATTGAGCTGAACTGTTATTGTGGGGCTAAGTTTTCACTAAGTTTCATGGGAACTATAAGAAACCCTCGTTGTAATAAGATCTAGGTTGTTCCCATGGACAGAACTGTTGTAATACGTTTGTTTACAACGTTTTAGAGCAAACGGAATCGTTTTATTCCATGCAAAAGGCGTACTTTATAAGAAATTGAGGTGAACTCTTATTGCGGTACTAAGATTCCTTAAGTTTCATGGGGAACTATAAGAAACCCTCGGTGTTATAAGTTTCAGGCTGTTTCCATGGACAGAACTGTTGTAATACATATGTTTACAACGTTTTAGAGCAAACGTAATCGTTTGATTCCATGCGAAAGGCGTAATTTATAAGAAAGTTAGGTGGACTCTTATTGTGGGGCTAAGTTTTCACTAAGTTGCAGGGGGACCTATAAGAAACCCTCGGTGTAATATGTTCTAGGCTCTTCCCATGGACAGAACTGTTGTAATACGTTTGTTTACAACGTTTTAGAGCAAACAGAATCGCTTTGTCCATGCAAAAGGCGTACTTAATAAGAAATTGAGGTGAACTCTTATTGCAGAGCTAAGTTTACACTGAATCTCATGGGAACTATGAGAAACCCTCGGTGTAATAAGTTCTAGGCTGTTCCCATGGACAGAAGTGTTGTTATAGGTTTGTTAACAACGTTTTAGAGCAAACGGAATCGTTTTATTCCATGCGAAAGGTGTACTTTATAAGAAATTGAGGTGAACTCTTATTGCGGGGCTAAGTTTCCTTAAGTTTCATAGGGAACTATAAGAAACCCTCGGTGTAATAAGTTTAAGGCTGTTCCCATGGACAGAACTGTTATTATACGTTTGTGTACAACGTTTTAGAACAAACGGAATCGTTTTATTCCATGCAAAAGGAGTACTTTATAAGAAATTTAGGTGAACTCTTATTGCGGGGCTAAGTTTTCACTAAGTTTCATGAGGAACTATAAAAAAAACCCTCGGTGTAATATGTTCTAGGCTGTTCCCATAGACAGACCTGTTGTAATACGTTTGTTTACAACGTTTTAGAGCAAACAGAATCGTTATGTCCATGCGAAAGGCGTACTTAATAAGATATTGAGATGAACTCTTATTGCAGAGCTAAGTTCTCACTGAATCTCATGGGAAACTACAAGAAACCCTCGGTGTAATAAGTTCTAGGCTGTTCCCATGGACAGAAGTGTTGTTAAAGGTTTGTTTACAACGTTTTAGAGCAAACGGAATCGTTTTCTCCATGCGATTGCGTACTTTATAAGAAATTGAGGTGAACTCTTATTGCAGAGCTAAGTTTTCACTAAGTTTCATCGGGAACTATAAGAAACCCTCTGTGTAAAAAGTTTTAGAATGTTCCAAGGGACAGAACTGTTGTAATACGTTTGTTTACAACGTTTTAGAGCAAACGGAATCGTTTTATTCCGTGCAAAAGGCGTACTTTATAAGAAATTGAGTTGAACTCTTATTGAAGGGCTACGTATTCACTAAATTTAATTTGGAACTAAAAGAAACCTTCGAAGTAATAAGTTCTTGGCTGTTCCCATGGACAAAACTGTTGTAATACGTTTATTTACAACGTTTTAGAGCAAACGGAATCGTTTTATTCTATGCAAAAGGAGTACTTTATAAGAAATTGACGTGAACTTTTATTGGAGGGCTAGATTTTCACTAAGTTTCATTGAGAACTATAAAAAAACCCTTCGTGTTATGTGTTCTAGGCTGTTTCCATGGACAGAACTGTTGTAAACCATTTGTTTACAACGTTTTAGAGCAAACGGAATCGTTTTATTCCATGCAAAAGGCGTACTTTATAAGAAATTGAGGTGAACTCTTATTGTGGCGTTCAGTTTTCACTAAGTTTCATGGGGAAGAAGAAGAAACCCTCGGTGTAATAAGTTTCAGGCTGTTCCCATGGACAGAACTGTTATTATACGCTTGTTTACAATGTTTTAGAGCAAACGGAATCATTTTATTCCATGCGAAAGGAGTACTTTATAAGAAATTGAGGTGAACTTATATTGCTGGGCTAAGTTTCCTTAAGTTTCATGGGGAACTATAAGAATCCCTTGGGGTAATAAGTTTCAGGCTGTTCCCATGGACAGAACTGTTGTAATAAATATGTTTACAACGTTTTAGAGCAAACGTAATCGTTTGATTCCATGCGAAAGGCGTAATTTATAAGAAAGTGAGGTTAACTCTTATTGCGGGGCTAAGTTTTCACTAATTTGCAGGGGGACCTATAAGAAACCCTCGATGTAATATGTTCTAGGCTGTTCCAATGGACAGAACTGTTGTAATACATTTGTTTACAACGTTTTGGAGCAAACGGAATCATTTTATTCCATACAAAAGGCCTACTTTATAAGTTATTGAGGTGAACTCTTATTGTGGGGCTAAGTTTTCACTAATTTTCATAGGGAACTAAAAGAAACCCTCGGTGTAATAAGTTCTAGGCTGTTCCCATGGACAGAACTGTTGTAATACGTTTGTTTACAACATTTTAGAGCAAACGGAATCGTTTTATTTCATGCGAAAGGCATACTTTATAAGAAATTGAGGTGAACTCTTATTGCGCGACTAAGTTTGCACTAAGTTTCATGGGGAACTATAAGAAACCCTCGGTGTAAAAAGTTTTACGCTGTTCCCATGGACAGAACTGTTGTAATAAGTTTGTTTACAACGTTTTATAGCAAACGGAATCGTTTTATTCCATGCAAAAGGAGTACTTTATAAGAAATTGACGTGAACTCTTATTGCGGGGCTAGGTTTTCACTAAGTTTCATGGGGAACTATAAAGAACCCTCGGTGTAATATATTCTAGGCTGTTTCCATGGACAGAACTGTTGTAAACCATTTGTTTACAACGTTTTAGAGCAAACGGAATCGTTTTATTCCATGCAAAAGGCGTACTTTATAAGAAATTGAGGTGAACTCTTATTGTGGCGTTCAGTTTTCACTAAGTTTCATGGGGAAGAAGAAGAAACCCTCGGTGTAATAAGTTTCAGGCTGTTCCCATGGACAGAACTGTTATTATACGCTTGTTTACAATGTTTTAGAGCAAACGGAATCATTTTATTCCATGCGAAAGGAGTACTTTATAAGAAATTGAGGTGAACTTATATTGCTGGGCTAAGTTTCCTTAAGTTTCATGGGGAACTATAAGAATCCCTTGGGGTAATAAGTTTCAGGCTGTTCCCATGGACAGAACTGTTGTAATAAATATGTTTACAACGTTTTAGAGCAAACGTAATCGTTTGATTCCATGCGAAAGGCGTAATTTATAAGAAAGTGAGGTTAACTCTTATTGCGGGGCTAAGTTTTCACTAATTTGCAGGGGGACCTATAAGAAACCCTCGATGTAATATGTTCTAGGCTGTTCCAATGGACAGAACTGTTGTAATACATTTGTTTACAACGTTTTGGAGCAAACGGAATCATTTTATTCCATACAAAAGGCCTACTTTATAAGTTATTGAGGTGAACTCTTATTGTGGGGCTAAGTTTTCACTAATTTTCATAGGGAACTAAAAGAAACCCTCGGTGTAATAAGTTCTAGGCTGTTCCCATGGACAGAACTGTTGTAATACGTTTGTTTACAACATTTTAGAGCAAACGGAATCGTTTTATTTCATGCGAAAGGCATACTTTATAAGAAATTGAGGTGAACTCTTATTGCGCGACTAAGTTTGCACTAAGTTTCATGGGGAACTATAAGAAACCCTCGGTGTAAAAAGTTTTACGCTGTTCCCATGGACAGAACTGTTGTAATAAGTTTGTTTACAACGTTTTATAGCAAACGGAATCGTTTTATTCCATGCAAAAGGAGTACTTTATAAGAAATTGACGTGAACTCTTATTGCGGGGCTAGGTTTTCACTAAGTTTCATTGGGAACTATAAAAAAACTCTCGATGTAATATGTTCTAGGCTGTTCCCATGGACAGAACTGTTGTAATACGTTTGTTTACAACATTTTAGAGCAAACGGAATCGTTTAATTCCATGCGAAAGGCCTCCTTTATAAGAAATTGAGCTGAACTCTTTTTGTGGGGCTAACTTTTCACTTAGTATCAAGGGGAACTATAAGAAACCCTCGGTGTAATAAGTTCTAGGCTGTTCCCATGGCCAGAACTGTTGTAATAGGTTTGTTTACAACGTTTTAGAGCAAACGGAATCGTTTTATTCCTTGCGAAAGGCGTACTTTATAAGTTATTGAGTTGAACTCTTATTGCGGGGCTAAGTTTCCTTAAATCTCATGGGGAACTATATAAAACCCTCGATGTAATAAGTTCTAGGCTGTTCCTATGGACAGAACTGTTGTAATACAATTGTTTACAACGTTTTAGAGCAAACGGAATCGTTTTATTCCATGCGAAAGGTGTATTTTATAAGAAATTGAGGTAAACTCTTATTGTGGGGCTAAGTTTTTACTAAGTTTCATGGGGAACTATAACAAACCCTCGGTGTAATAAGTTCTAGGCTGTTCCCATGGACAGAACTGTTGTAATAAAATTGTTTACAACTCTTTAGAGCAAACGGAATCGTTTTATTCCATGCGAAAGGCGTACTTTATGAGAAATTGAGATGAAATCTTATTGCAGGGCTAAGTTTTCACTAAGTTTCATGGGGAAACTATAAGTAACTCTCGGTGTAATAAGTTCTAGGCTGTTCCCATGGACAGAACTGTTGTAATACAATTGTTTACAACTTTTTAGAGCAAACGGAATCGTTTTATTCCATGCGAAAGGCGTACTTTATAAGAAAATGAGGGGAACTCTTATTGTGGGGCTAAGTTTTCACTAATAGTGGGGGAGCTTAACACAAGAATCGTGCAAAATGTGATACCAGCATGAAACTTGGTGGATATAGGCCGTTTGACATGCTGAAAAAGATAGGATGTAGAGCCACGCTGAGAAATGCCCCCTTCTTCTATTTTTTGACTTGGGTACTGGCCCCCAGGCCTCTGAAACGGAAATGTGAATACGCTTGGTGCAAATTGTGAAAGAAACATGAAACTTGGTGGATATAGGCAGTTTGATATGCTGAAAAAGATAGGATGTAGACCCACGCTGAGAAATGCCCCCTTGTTCTATTTTTAGACTGGGGTACTGGCCCCCAGGCCTCTGAAACGGAATTGTGAATACGCTTGGTGCAAATTGTGATAGAAACATGAAACTTGGTGGATATAGGCAGTTTGACATGCTGAAAAAGATAGGATATAGACCCACTCTGAGAAATGCCCCCTTGTTCTATTTTTAGACTGGGGTACTTGCCCCCAGGCCTCTAAAACGGAATTGTGAATACGCTTGGTGTAAATTGTGATAGAAACTTGAAACTTGCTGAACATAGGCAGTTTGACAAGCTGAAAAAGATAGGATGTAGACCCACTCTGAGGAATTCCCCCTTGTTCTATTTTTAGACTGGGGTACTAGCTCCCAGGCCTCTAAAACGAAATTGTGGATACGCTTGGTGTAAATTGTGATAAGAAACATGAAACTTGGTGAATATAGGCAGTTTCAAACGCTGAAAAAGATAGAAAATAGACTTAAGCTGAAAAATGCCCCCTTGTATGAACTGAAAAAATGACGAGGAAACCTGTTTACACAAAATGTTAGGCAATCATGCCGTCTCACAACACTGCCCTCCACATTCACAAAGGTCGGTGCATTCCAGGTTGAATTGCTTGCATTTGCATCTTGTTCTATAATTACGCTTGCATCCACATTTCACAAGCTCGTAGCAAGCTTTAGATGCTTCTGGGAGTAGTGTCCACCTTGGAGAGATCTGACCTTGTTCTTGTCTCCAGCCAAAATCGTTGATATTGGGTAGATCCTGCCATCTCTTCAATGACTGCCCCCAAATAATACTGGAAAATAGAGATAAACAACACTAAGATATATCTTCCCTGCTAAAATGTCATTCAATGTCTTAATGACGCCACAATCGTAGTCAAATGAAGATAATTTTCTAATGTGAAGTTGATTAGCGACCTTGAAAATGTGATATTGTCCTTGACAAAGAGGTTCATTTTATAATTTTCTTCATTTTGTGCTACATAACTTCGTTATGAAAATTAGAATTTCGTTATAAATTACTTCTTTACAATACAAAATGTCATAAAGCAGCTAGATATGTTCCATTAAAAACCGTGTTTCCATATCTCAAATTACAGCCATTTGAAGAAATATTTTCATTTAACATCTTGTCGTTGTCTTCACTAAAAAAAGATGGTTAGTGTTGAAATGTAGCTTCAATGACAATTGCCATGATAACGTACCCGCCTTGCAGTAACGCTCTCATAGAATGCTGAATTAAGGCATCTCTTGTAGGTGGCAGTGAATCAATATTGCGACCTTTCTTAGTGAATAGCGCTTTCCGGCAGTCATTCACGCTCTCCAATGTGCTCGACCTATCATATATCAGGACAACGTATCTTTCGATTGACTTGAAATCTTCAGCACTAATTTGTCTGGTGGCGTTATCAGATAACCTGAGAAATAAAATATAATGTTATTGTGTTCAACTTCTTGATTCTTTAATATTCTACGTCTTTAATCTATTTTGAAGATCGTTGGGGGAATGTTTAAGAACTAAATCAATAAAAGCACTGCTATACAAAAAGGAAGGAAACAAAGAGAGAAAGTGATAACAACAAGTCAGCGCACTTGAAGGAAATTTAAAAACTACAGCAATTATTCACTTTATGCATAAAATGCAAAATACTTTATAAAGCTACAACACATTATATGAAGAAATAGAATCTTACCTTTTAAATGCATGTGTTACATCTTGGTGCGATTTCCATGCTTCCCAACACAATTTCTTTCCACGACCTCCAAATGACGATACGGTGTCGCAGCCAGTAAACGGGTACCAGAATGGCAGTGCAGCGCAAATATCATCGCCAAGATTCGCAGCATGTTCGTGTATTGCAAGCCAGCGCCGGTGTTTTCCCGTTCCAAACTCGATCCAAAGTTCTTCTACGCCTAATTTTCCAAATAAATGTATGGCTATTACGACAACATCAGTGTCTACAGTACGAATACTGATACGGCTGTGTCCATTATCTGCTGCGTGTTTCGCATGAAGATAGATGCGGGTGTCGGCTTCTTCTTGGTTACAAGGGCAGAGGGTTTCTGTATTTATTGTCGAATTGCATTTTATGTCTTCGGCTGAAGTCGCTACAATGACCTTTCCTGTAACAGTGCTATCTCCGGGCTGCTCGGCAAGAAGTGCGAAGAGCTCTTCCTTGTTTTCGTTAACGCGTAAAAATTGCCTCCAGTTGTTGCATATTGGAGTATTTGCTTTGACGGAGATACGGATACCGCTACCCCTCTTCTCGCGGGTGTCGAATTTTAGGCTATCGGGAAAGTATCGATCGAAGACAACATCAATGCGACGCAAAGTGTCACTTCTAAATTCTTTCATTATTAGCTCTGCAAAGGCGCTTGAGTACTGCCCAAATGTTTTTGCGCATCCAGGAGGCGTCAGTTGAACAATTGCTGCACCATCTAAAATCTTGGCTGTTGTTTTTGGACTTTCTAGAATTGTTTCACCGCAATTCTCTATACATTTTAAAAAGTCTGCCTTGTTTCCTTTTCTCAAACCTCCGTATTCTGATATTGAAGGTGGGTTCGCGTGATTTTCATGTCTAAAAAACTCTTTAAGGTCTCCGTTTCTCGATTGGCAGGCAACGTACAGGGATGCAAAGAGCTTTCAATCTTGCTTTAAAGAGACCAATTTTAGCCTCTCTTTTGATGTTGCAATGGCATTTTTTGCGCGAAACAAGTATAGCTTGTTCTTGGAAATAGAGTCGTGGATTGAAACTTCACATGTAGCAAGCCTTTTCCGTATGAACTGGTCATATTGCTTCTTTCCTATATCGTAGGAGATTTTCACTGATGTGGCTGCCGATTCGTACATGATTTTCTTAGAGATAACATGTATCAGAATATCTTCCTCATTAAATGGGTTTCCTGCTTCATCGAATACGCTTTTGAATGATGATACATGTCTTCTGAAACGCTTTTCATGCGAGTCAGTGTCCTCATGATGAATACTATCTTCATCATCTTCCTTGTCATCGAATGAGTGCAACAGGCGAGAAATTTCCGGACCTGCTACCATCCATTTCATCATTAATATGTGGTTGTCGAGAATTCCGATCGCACCTCCGTCTATTTTCACCAATTTATTGTTCTGCTCGTGAGCCTGGCCTTCGGATATGCTCGAGAATCTCCTGCAGCTGTTTCTTGTGGTGAAATGGCCTCTCCTGAATTCTCGATAGATGGCTAGGTGCTTGACTGGGAGCTGCTTCATATCGTTGATGAAGACTGGAAGCCACCGTGAATAGTGCGTGTGGTCTAAAGAAAACATCCATGGCGCTATTTGCTCTAGGGCACTAACAAACATTGGAAAGTTGGACTCTCTAATACTTCTCGTACAAGAAGAAGTAAAATTAACTCTAGGTTCATCACTGTCACCCAGTACTTAAACTGCACAGATTCTTTTGATTTCTGCTCTAGCCATGCTTCAAAAGAGAGATTAGATTCATTTGTTGGAAGGCTTCTTGAAGAAGTAGGTAAATTGCTGCGCAAGAAACCTGATGGGCATATCTCGAACGTTTAACTTGGCTGCCACTTAGAAATGACTCGGCTCTTCCTGGTGTATTTACTTCAGCCTTAACAAGAAGTTCCACCCAGCCACTTCCTTCCAGCCAGTCACCTATGGCGTTTAAAAATGCCATCTCGATATGCAGTGCTGCCATCATCATTACTGTATTGCCCTCTCCGTAGAACTCAGGATACATCCATTGCACTTGCTTTCCAAGAGCATAAACAGGCTGATCTGCCGTTAATACGACAGCTTGTTGTGGGTTGAGCTTCAACAGAATCTTTTTTACAACTCCCATAGTATGCTTGAGCATGGCTGTCGAGTTCACACTATCATTAAGAAGTGGGAGTAACGTCGAGGTAGATTTTATTGGAGCAACTGTAGAATTTTGTGAGTGAAAGGCTGACCATGAAAAACGATCTTTAATGTCATGGTTTCTTTCTTCTTTATTTATGTCTAAAAGGTGCTTCAACCAATCATTCATTTCTTCCCGGGCTTTGTAAGCAGGTATACTCTCTGAATTTACCGTTGGTAGTGAACATTTCACAGTTTTTGTTGTTGTTGGTTGAAGAGTGGTATAGGATTCTGGAAGTTTCAACGTAACCGATGACTCTTCTAGGTCAGCTTTCAAATTCGTTGGTTTTGGTTGCATGGTTTTCTCAGGGTGCTCAAAAATTGAGATGCTTGTCCCATGAAATGCTTTTACTGCTGTAGTCGAAGAAGGGTTGTGGTCAATATTGTCAACGGCAGCTGTCGTGAAAAGACCTTCTACAAGACTTGGAGGACAAACGAAACCATCTTCTTGGTATTTCTTGCAAAGCTGCTTTGTGATATTAAGTTGCATATCTTTTACTCTGTCATATGAAACACTCAAACCTTTCTTTGCAAAGGTATTTACTATACCTTTCTTACGAGTTTTAGCATGGATTAGCAACCCATTGTACAGTGGAAGGTGTCTCCTGTTCTTTATTGCGTCGGAGTTTCTCACTTTCTTTCACGTTACGACGCTTGTGTTTGATAACATTGAAGTGAATGAGTTGTGCAATATTCAGATCAACCTTACTTTCAGCAGTTGCTACATTGTTGGTGATATTAGTGCCACAAATTATCGTGCCTATCAAAGTGACAAGTGATCTGGGGACTGATGCTTCTTGGCAGCTTTCTTCAAATAAACCTTTATCTTCTGCTTGATCATGCTGGAGAATTTGTTCTCTGACGATTTTTGCTGCAGATGACAAGCAAATGCCATCTTCTTCGTAGTCTTGCTTACATACTTTAAAAATAGCCAATCCAATACCTTCCCTGAACGTGAGCACAATTTCTCTCCCTTTTCTGCTCTCTTGCAGCTCTGGAATCCGACTGAGGATCTTTTCTTTCATTCTTGTGCTGTGAATGTTCTCAGTACGAACATCAGGAGAACCATATTCCTTCAAGCGTTGGGAATACAACGATTTGAGGTCACTAAGCTTGAACACAGGAATATCTTCTGGTGATTCGCTGGAGCTTTTCAAATAGTCGACGATTTCTTCGAAAACCATCCTCTCCATAATGGCACTGTCTGCGTCTGTGTTTGTCCTGGAACTCTTTTTAATTTCTCTTAGTCTATTGTAAAGTGAGGAGAGAGACGTTTTGTGATAAAGAGCTCCAACTGCTATCATAACACCCTCATACAACCTGGCTAAAAGTCTCTCCTCACAGAGCTGACTCGCTGCATCACGAACTTTTCTGTCAGGCTCAAAAGTTTGTGCTTGGGTGAGATTTTCAACAGAATCTTCTTTGTCGCAAAAAAGCACTTCGGTTGAAAGTTTTTGGCGCTGTACCTTGCCCGTGTACTTGGAGGTGAGGTAGCATTAAAGGCCCCTTCAACCGACTGTTTTCGTTTTTTTGAAGCTCTTTCATAATGATGCTTATCATATTAACTTCTACATCTCTTGTGAAATTTAGCTTCATTATTAAGTAGTTTTTGAACTAAATCTTCGCATGTCAGAGAGTGAATCCGGGGCAGAGATGGCAGGAGAAAGTTCATCGATGGCCTCAAAACTTTGCAATTGCTGAACAATGTTTACGTAGCCACTCGCTTTGTCTGTTAGAGTGCTGTTTTTCCTGGACAGACGAGCTGTTCTCCCGTGTGTTCTTGACAGATAAAACACAAGTCAAAATCAAAATCTCGGCTCCCTGAATTTGGGTCACTAACTTTCTGAAAATCAGTAACTTCGTTTAAAAATGTAAACCTTTTCTTCGACATAGTAACATGCCCTTCACTGTATCAACGTGGATCACTAAAATTGCCTCTCAGTATTTTAGAACGAGTATATTCTGAGAATTCACTAATGACTTGAGAATGATTCCGGAAATAAATAACTATAAAAATGAAAACTGAAAGAAGCCAAAAATGAAGGTAATTGACTTTATATTACGTCAAACAGTTTTTTACCCTGTGGGTGTCCGGGGAAGTAAAGGAAAATTGACAAAGAAAACTGAATGGAAGGGAATGTTTAGTCTAAAAATATGCTGATGAATATCATAGCCTATTTTTGAACGAAATGCACATTTGATCGTAAAACCGGTAAGACAACGGCAAAATTGTTATCGTTTTCTTATGTCCTGGAGGTCTGAGAGCTAGTATCCTAGTCTAAATATAAGCACAAGAAAGCTTTTTCTGTATGGATATATATCGTATCTTTTTAAGCGTATGAAACTGTTCATTTCTTCTAAGTTTTATGTTAATATAACAATTCATGGTAAAAAAATCCCAACTTCATTGTTAGAGGTCTGGTAACTAGTGCAGTAAAAATAGAACAAGGGGGATTTTCAGAGTGGGTCTACATCCTATCTTTTTCAGCGTGTCAAACTACCTATGTTCAGCAAGTTTCATGCTTCTATCACAATTAACACCAAGCGTATTCACAATTCCGTTTTAGAGGCCTGGGAGCTAGTACCCCTGTCTAAATATAGAACAAGGGGGTATTTTCAGAGTGGGTCAACATCCTATCTTTTTCAGCATGTCAAACTGCCTATATCCACCAAGTTTCATGTTTCTACCATAATTTGCACCAAGCGTATTCACAATTCCGTTTTAGAGGCCTGGGGGCCAGTACCCCAGTCTAAAAATAGAACAAGGGGGTATTTCTCAGCCTGGGTCTAAATCCCATCTTTTCAGCGTGTCAAACTGCCTATATCCACCAAGTTTCATGCTGGTATCACATTTTGCACGATTCGACTATTTTTATGTAATAACCGCCCTGACTATAAGTTTCATGGGGAACTATAAGAAACCCTCGGTGTAATATGTTCTAGGCTGTTCCCATGGATGGAACTGTTGTAATACGTTTGTTTACAACGTTTTTGAGCAAACGGAATCGTTTTATTCCATGCAAAAGGCGTACTTTATAAGTTATTGAGGTGAACTCTTATTGTGGGGCTAAGTTTTCACTAAGTTTCATGGGGAACTATAAGAAACCCTCGGTATAATAAGTTCTAGGCTGTTCCCATGGACAGAACTGTTGTAATACGTTTGTTTACAACGTTTTAGAGCAAACGGAATCGTTTTATTTCATGCGAAAGGTGTACTTTATAAGAAATTGAGGTGAACTGTTATTGCGGGACTAAGTTTGCACTAAGTTTCATGGGGAACTATAAGAAACCATCGGTGTAAAAAGTTTTACACTGTTCCCATGGACAAAACTGTTGTAATACAATTGTTTACAACGTTTTAGAGCAAACGGAATCGTTTTATTCCATGAAAAAGGAGTACTTTATAAGAAATTGAGGTGAACTCTTATTGAGGGGCTAGGTTTTCACCAAGTTTCATTGGGAACTATAAAAAAACTCTAGGTGTAATATGTTCTAGGCTGTTCCCATGGACAGAACTGTTGTAATACCTTTGTTTACAACGTTTTTTAGCAAACGGAATCGTTTTATTCCATGCAAAAGGCGTACTTTATAAGTTATTGAGGTGAACTCTTATTGTGGGGCTAAGTTTTCACTAAGTTTCATGGGGAACTATAAGAAACCCTCGGTATAATAAGTTCTAGGCTGTTCCCATGGACAGAACTGTTGTAATACGTTTGTTTACAACGTTTTAGAGCAAACGGAATCGTTTTATTTCATGCGAAAGGTGTACTTTATAAGAAATTGAGGTGAACTGTTATTGCGGGACTAAGTTTGCACTAAGTTTCATGGGGAACTATAAGAAACCATCGGTGTAAAAAGTTTTACACTGTTCCCATGGACAAAACTGTTGTAATACAATTGTTTACAACGTTTTAGAGCAAACGGAATCGTTTTATTCCATGAAAAAGGAGTACTTTATAAGAAATTGAGGTGAACTCTTATTGAGGGGCTAGGTTTTCACCAAGTTTCATTGGGAACTATAAAAAAACTCTAGCTGTAATATGTTCTAGGCTGTTCCCATGGACAGAACTGTTGTAATACCTTTGTTTACAACGTTTTAGAGCAAACGCAATCGTTTAATTCCATGCGCAAGGCCTACTTTATAAGAAATTGAGCTGAACTCTTATTGTGGGGCTAAGTTTTCACTTAGTTTCAAGGGGAACTATAAGAAACCCTCGGTGAAATAAGTTCTAGGCTGTTCTCTTTGACAGAACTGTTGTAATACGTTAGTTTACAACGTTTTAGAGCAAAAGGAATCGTTTTATTCAATGCGAAAGGCGTACTTTATAAGAAATTGAGGTGAACTCTCATTGCGGGGCTAAGTTTTCACTAAGTTTCATGGGGAACTATACAAAACCCTCGGTGTAATAAGTTCTAGGCTGTTCCCTTTGACAGAACTGTTGTAATACGTTTGTTTACAACGTTTTAGAGCAAACGGAATCGTTTTATTCCATGCGAAAGGCGTACTTTATCAGTTATTGAGGTGAACTCTTATTGTGAGGCTAAGTTTCCTTAAGTTTCATGGGGAACTATAAGAAACCCTCGGTGTAATAAGTATCAGGCTGTTCCCATGGACAGAACTGTTGTAATACGTTTGTTTACAACGTTTTAGAGCAAACGGAATCGTTTTATTCCATGCGAAAGGCGTACTTTATAAGAAATTGAGGTGAACTCTTATTGCGGGGCTAAGTTTTAACTAAGTTTCATGGGGAACTATACAAAACCCTCGGTGTAATAAGTTCTAGGCTGTTCCTATGGACAGAACTGTTGTAATACAATTGTTTACAACGTTTTAGAGCAAACGGAATCGTTTTATTCCATGCGAAAGGTGTACTTTATAAGAAATTGAGGTGAACTCTTATTGTGGGGCTAAGTTTTCACTAAGTTTCATGGGGAACTATAAAAAACCCTCGGTGTAATAAGTTCTAGGCTGTTCCCATGGAAAGAACTGTTGTAATACAATTGTTTACAACGTTTTAGAGCAAACGGAATCGTTGTATTCCATGCGAAAGGCGTACTTTATTAGAAATTGAGATGAAATCTTATTGCGGGGCTAAGTTTCTTTAAGTTTCATGGGGAACTATAAGAAACCCTGGGTGTAATACGTTTTAGGCTGTTCCCATGGACAGAACTCTTGTTATACGTTTGTTAACAACGTTTTAGAGCAAATGGAATCGTTTTATTCCATGCAAAAGGCGTTTTTTATAAGAAATTGGGCTGAACTCTTATTGCAGGGCTAAGTTTGCACTAAGTTTCATGGGGAACTATAAAAAAATGCACGGTGTAAAAAGTTCTAGGCTGTTCCCATGGACAGAACTGTTGTAATACAATTGTTTCCAACGTTTTAGAGCAAATGGGATCGTTTTATTTAATGCGAATAACGTACTTTATTAGAAATTGAGGTGAACTCTTATTGCGGGGCTAAGTTTTTACCAAGGTTCATGGGGAACTATAAAAAGCCCTCGGTGTAATATGTTCTAGGCTGTTCCCATGGACAGAACTGTTGTAATTCTATTGTTTACAACTTTTAGAGCAAACGGAATCATTCTATTCCATGCGAAAGGTGTACTTTATAAGAAATCGAGGTGAACTCTTATTGCGGGGCTAAGTTTTTACCAAGGTTCATGGGGAACTATAAAAAGCCCTTGGTGTAATAAGTTCTAGGCTGTTCCCATGGACAGAACTGTTGTAATACTATTGTTTGCAACTTTTAGAGCAAACGGAATCGTTGTATCCGATGCGAAAGGCGTACTTTATAAGAAAAGGAGATGAAATCTTATTGCAGGGCTAAGTTTTCACTAAGTTTTATGGGGAGACTATAAGAAACCCTTGGTGTAATAAGCACTAGGCTGTTCCCATGGGCAGAACTGTTGTAATGCGTTGGTTTACAACGTTTTAGAGCAAATGGGATCGTTTTATTCCATGCGAATAACGTACTTTATAAGAAATGGAGGTGAACTCTTATTGCAAGGCGAAGTTTTTACTAAGTTTCATGGGGAACTATAAGAAACCCTGGGTGTAAATGTTCTACGCTTTTCCCATGGACAGAACCGTTGTAATACGTTCGTTTACAACGTTTTAGAGCAAACGGAGTCGTTTTATTCCATGCAAAAGGCGTAGTTTATGAGAAATTGAGGGAAACTCTTATTGCAGGCTAAGTTTTTATTAAGTTTCATCGGAAACTATAAGAAACCCTCGGTGTAATAAGTTTTAGGCTGTTCCCATGGACAGAACTGTTGTTATGCATTTGTTAACAACTTTTTAGTGCAAATGGGATCGTTTTATTCAATGCGAATAACGTACTTTATAAGAAATTTAGGTGAACTCTTATTGCAGGGCGAAGTTTTTACTAAGTTTCATGGGGAACTATAAGAAACCCTCGGTGTAATAAGTTCTAGGCTGTTCCCATGGACAGAACTGTTGTAATACAGCTGTTTACAACGTTTTAGAGCAAACGGAATCCTTCTATTCCATGCGAAAGGCGTACTTTATAAGAAATTGAGGTGAACTCTTATTGCGGGGCTACGTTCCCTTTAGTTTCATGGGGAACTATAAGAAACCCTGGGTGTAATAAGTTTTAGGCTGTTCCCATGGACAGAACTGTTGTTATACGTTTGTTAACAACGTTTTAGAGCAAATGGAATCGTTTTATTTCATGCAAAAGGCGTTTTTTATAAGAAATTGGGCTGAACTCTTATTGCAGGGCTAAGTTTGCACTAAGTTTCATGGGGAACTATAAAGTGGCCCCGCATGATGCTCATTGATTCACGCTTTCACGCCAAAAAAATAGCAAATTCACGAATCACGCAGCTAAAAAATACCATTTCACGCATCACGAAGTTAAAAAATAAATCTGAAAGAAGCATTCTCTGTTGTCTCAGCCATCTTTTCTAACTTATCTACTGTAAGAACAGAGTCTTCTGGTAGCCGGTCCAACCACCTTTTTGTGGGACGAACTCTCTTGCGTTTTTTTCTGAACTCACCTCACTCTGAACAAGCACTTTCTTGACAACACTGTTGTCATCTTTCCTAATAACATGCCATGGCCGTACCATGTAAGTCGCTGTTTCTTTTCTTCACGAAGTTGACAATTTCTGGTTTCCGATCAGCTTTTTCATGATTTTTAATGGACACTATCGATTAGCAGAATAACATAGTATTCTGCAATTATGCTTCACCAGGAGGGGGGTTTGTATACAAAAATTAGAATTTGGGTGGAGGCTTATTCGAGGGGAGCATATTCAAAGGTGGGGGCTTATTCGAGGATTTACGGTGATCATCATAACAATAGCCCAACCCGAACAAGTCCTTCCGAACAAGCTTTGCCTCAGCCATGCTTAAGACTGCCAGTCAAGAATGCCTGGATTTTATTTCCCAATACCTTTCGTCGACACAAAAAGTTGGCAGTGACTTCCGAAGGGTAATAGTGGCGCCTAGTTTTCGTAAATGATCACACGATTTTATTTTTAACAGGGCCCTTGTTGATAACAGTACTTCATTGTACTGAAAAGGTTACCCTGTATAAACATGTATATTATTATTATTACGAGACTATACAAGAAATAGGGCCGAGGTAAATCGGGGGACCGGGGGTGCAGCACACCACCAAGAAAATTCTTGTCAAAACATGCCTGTAATGTTTGAAATTTTAATGAGTTTATTGCGTTAATCGTTAATGCTAAAAACACTCATTCATATTTTTTATTGATACAAGTAAGTTAATGAAATTTGCTATTGAACCTAACAGCTCTTCCGAATCTTGAGCTGCGACCTAGAAGAAAATTAATCTCGTTTCCTACTTCTCTAACTTGGACTTCCTCGCTTTCAATATCACTATCCACAATATCATCCTCAGCCTCTGATTCGTCAAACTGCAGAGTTTCGTCTTGGTCACTTTCGCTCTCACTGTTTCTTTTTGATGAGAGTGTTGCTGCATCTTCTGACAACGAACTTGATTCTGTGAGTTTAATGCTACGTACATCGTTTAAACTGTTCCTTTTCTTTTTATGACCAGTCAAATTACTGATCGGTGTAAGGTCTGCATTGAAGCTTCCTTCTGGCAATGTTCCTGCCTTAGCCATCGTAGTTTCTTGGCGCCCACTTCTCTGCCTCACCACGGCACCGTTAACCGAGGCCCACTCTCTCATTAACTCTTTATCATCATTCGGAAGACTTGCTGCAGATGTTGGCTTGGGAAATTTCAAATCACTTAGGATCAAGCAATTTTCTGGAGGTGGGTACCAACATCGAACATCACTTGTGTAATAAAATGCACTCCAATTCGCTAGGCTCTTGATGTTTTCTTTTACACTGGTGGAGAATGAACGTGCGTACTGAAGCATCGTCTGTGTCCCATGTTTGAAATTAACAGTTGAGTGCAGATGTTCTATATCTAAGGTCATACAGCTCAATAAATTGACAGAATTGTATCCGAATTGAGTAACATTGTCCCGCATTTGCCTGAGACCCCAGTCTAATATACCAATTGACACTAAAGTTTTAGATGAAACACTTCCTTCGGGACCATTTAACGATTTCGGAAGATTCTTATGGCTTTGTCTTATAGTAGTGACGTTTCTTTGAAGCGATTCATTACACTGCTGTACAAGAGCTATAGCCTCATCAATGGTGCTCAATTCATACTTCTGATGCTTTTCGTGGATAGAAAATGCGCTGCTGAGCTTCCCAATTGATTTTAGGAAGGTAGCAGTGTTCTTGAGAGTTGTTAACATTCGAATGGATCCGACATCATAGTCGCAGACATAAACAACGTTGTTAAACTCAACCGCTATCCCGGATGGTCGATAGAAGCGAGCGTATTGTGCGGTACCATCTCTGCTGCCAGATTCTTTGTCACCAGCAAAAGTAGTAACACCGGAGCTTCTCCAAAAATGCAACCTATGGTCGTCTTTGCATAAGAAGAGGAAGCCATCTTTGAATACACAGCCTCTTCGTGGCAGAAAAGAAGAAGAATCGGGAATGACAATTACAGTTGTTCTGGTTTCAAGATTCAGAAAAAGAACACCTTTCCCATAGAAAATCACCAGTTGCGATTTGAATAAAATCAAATCATAAACTCTTTCCCAACACTGGCTATATAAGAGGATGGTAGATATTGCGCCTTGGATACCCACGCTGTCAAATACCAAGTTGATTTGAACGATACTGCGGTTGGAAAAGCAAGCAGCAAAAAGAAGATCTTTATCCACAATCGCAATGTCATCAAACAGTAAATGATTATTGCCCGGAAAGTTTATTTCAGCCGAATTCCATTTATTCTCTTGATACAAACGTTTGATGCTTTTTTGATAATCTGACAATCGAGTCTTGCACTCCTTCAATGTACCTATGGCGCTTAGCTTATATTTTGTAAGGATTGCTTCGGTATCTTTCTTTGATCGTAGGTTTTCCACGTTGATTTTTGGATTTGAGCACGGCTTTAAGCTGTGAAAAGTAATGGGACTTTCGTTGCCACAATTATATATTAAATCATGCGAGAAATAAACATTGCTGCCTTTGAGATCAGAACTAATCATCTGGATTTCTTGTACAGGATTATGCAGCTTTGCTTTAAAAAGCTGGAAAGCCTTTTTCTTCTCTTCAAAGCATAAGAAAATTATATAACCATTTGGACCAATGGCTACACTCGCGATGTTTTGGTGCATACCAACTCGATTGCTTGAGGTGTATCTAACCATTTCAGGTACAACCGTTTGAGATACATACCCAAGATCAGCAACGTAGTTACAAAGCTCTGCGTTACATAATCTCAAAACTGCAGTTGGGTCTTGTCGATCCCGGTTCCGCACATGATCGTTTTTCGGCAGATACTTCTTTAAAACTTTGCGAACAGGTGGTTCTGCTTTGTTACGCAATGTATGGTAGAAGGATAGATTGCCCCTTTCATCATCGAATTGTAGATACCAGTTAGCAAAACTGGCTTTGCATGTTTTTAGTACATGGGGGCAGTCCGGAAGTAGAGACAACAGAGCAAGATTATGGTCGATATTTCCTTTCTCAATGTCGTCCTTAAATGCGAGTAAGCATTGTTTATTACCTTCTTCGCAGTCGACCGTAAGTACCATCACTACTCTTCTTGTGCATTGTAATTTGTTTGAAATACAAAATTCACAAGCTCGAATTGAAGGAATGAAACTTATGTGACCCTTTGATGAACATTCTACACAAACTTCTTTATTTTCAAAGCACTTTTTGCACTCGCTCTGGCACATTTCATGTTCGTTATTTTCAACAACCAGCTCGTGCACTTTTGACCTGTTAAGACAGCTCAGGCACATTTGAAGAAGTTTAATTTGATTTGTGAAAAGTTCCTTCATATTCTTTCCACATTTACCATCTTTCACTGAATATTTAACAGCAACAGGAAGGCTGCATTGGTTGTCTAAGGTCGTTATAGAGGTGACCAATGCTTCACGAACAAGAGAGTTTTGTAACGTTTCTTTTTTCAGATAAGGTGTACTCTTTACATAATTGATATCCACGACGTTTTCTAACCCCACGTTAACTTTCATTCGCTCATCAAACTGAATTGCAGGGTGAAGAGCAGTACCATCATTTGCCAGGGCAACAGGGTAAACTTTTAGGTTATCCGTTTGGATTAAGGGAGCAGCTTTGTTTCTAGAAGCATCTCTGTCACAAAGTGTATAACTTAAGCTACTTAAATGTTTTTGAACTCCTGAGCGTGTAGTGTAGGCTGCTTGCATTTTACGCAACACTTCTTTTGATGGACCTCCAAGATTCATGTTGACCGGATCCACCTTTGATGTACAAAATCGTCCCTGGCCAGCTTGCATTGGACCCCTAATCATATTATACGTGCTCTTTCCTCCAAGGTAAGCTATTGAAGCAAAGAATTCTTTTACATCTTCATCCCACCGATGCAAAGGATTATAAAAAAATTCGACCACGTCTGACAAGTACTTGTAAAATATTTTATTCTTAGATATCCTTCCGTCTTTTATGAGCCGGTTTAGGCGTTTGCAGATGGGATCGGCCTCCTCTACAGTAACTGCAATGAAGCGCCAGTCAGGGTCAAAATCAGAAACATTGCCAACAATCTCTGAATCTATATGAGAAATATTTTCATACTCTTCATCACTACGACTCATGTCTCCATCATCACAACTGGAAATGTCTATGTCACTATCTTCGGATCTAATGAGAAAAGATAAGGTTCATGTTCTTAATTTTTTTAAAGCTCAAAACCTGAGGATTTGAATCTGATATATTCATAAAACATTAAGAGGAATTCAGCAAACAGAGCATAAAAATATCATTGTAGGCTATATGTTAAAAGAAATTACAAACGGGTTACGGTAGAATATACCTGAATGTCTCAATAAAAAGTACCCTTGTTTGCATAACAACAATAAACAGAAAATACAATGTCGAATCTTGAAAAATTGCATATTTATATTCTCTATATTTACAAATCAACAAGGAATTCGAACTACGTACTACTGTTGCTATACCTAGTAATTTTTCATGACATTGAGACAGTTTATTGCAGCCATTCGTTTCATCTTGAATCAAAAAAATAACTTTAAAGTGTCATACTTTTTACTTCATTTTTATCAGCCAATTTCAAGACCAATCTATGGCTAAGTTAATGCACAGAAAATATGGATATGTAAATCCAAAGATTCGACAACATATCTTGTATATGCTTATGCAAACAGGGGGTACTTTTCATTGAGACCCCCAGTCAATACTCAAAAGCTTGGGTATAAATAGCTTGAAAACTCCAACTGAAGTTTTTTTGTATACAACTTATTCAGGGAAAACTTACAGGGAAAATGTACTGGGGAAATTAAATTCCCAGATTCACACTTAACTGACATTTAAGTTATTATCATACAGAATATTCAAGTTATTATTATACAAATATATTTTTTCAATATATATTGTTTCAATATATTTAAGTTTTTATTATACAGATAAATTATGCAAAACAGCAAGATATGCTTAGAACAGAGCATTTTTGTGCGACATACGTAGTTCTAGAAATAAGTGAATAAATGCAGTTTGAGAAAAATCAGTACCCAAGCCTTTTTATATTGATCTTACAAGTAAAAAAACGTTTAGTTACTTTTTATGTGGAATATCCCTGTTGCTTTTCTTTGTAGAACCGTCTTCATCGTGGTCCTCGTTTTCAGATAACTCGATATCGGAGTCTATTATGACTTTTTTTGGCTCTGAGCCATCATCTATTACTTGAAAGGACTCATCTCTTCTTCGCTTAAAAGATTTCTCTAGTGTTATGAAGGTGGATGATGCCTTCTTTTTCTTTTTTTCACAACTTTCGAAGTGACCTGAAAGATTACATAAATCATTTTAAAATCAGAACAGATAAATATATTCACATAAAATTCATATATAAACAAGATTGTTGTAATAAGGTAAGTCCCCATAGGTTTCACTTCTTGTAATTTGTTCATGTTAGGTATAAATGTAGGCTCCATTAAGATTGTAAAGTTATTACTGATGAAGCATAATTGCGAAACGTTTATAAGAAAGTGTTTTTCTTGTTTATATATTTCTATTTTAAAACATTTGGTAGAATGAGCTTTTGAGTACATTTATATAATATTCATAAAAATATTTACTGATGAAGCATTATTGCGAAACGTTTATTTGAAAGTTTTTTTCTTGTCTACCCATATAATATTCATATATTCATCCACATGTAAAAAGAGAACATAACAACTTGCATTTGAATGAAAAATTATCTGATGAAGTGAAAGTAAACTTCAACAAGTTTTGCATATTTTATCCCATGATAATTTTATGACAAGTTCAGGTGACAATAATTTACAGTTTTGTATCGCTATTGAGTACCTAATGCTGAAGTCCCTGGTAGCTGGCTACAGCCTTGGTTCAAAAATATTTATCTTACTACCTTTCAAAGTGACATTAACAATATGAATAGGAAATTATCAAAGGAAAGAAACAGTACGAAAATTTTTCTAAGTTCAAACCACAAGGGAAAATAAATTATTTTTAGAGACATAAATATCCTATATACTACAGTAGAGTCCCACATATAAGAAACCAGGTTGTAAGAAACTGAGATACTCAAATTTTTAGAAAACAACGGTAAATATTGTTTTGAAACAATAGGCTGGATCAAAAAAGTGGTTTCTTATATGCTGGACTCTACTGTATGTAATTTGTTTAATAACCTTCAACACTCACGTTTTTTGAAGTATTGCACTCTTCCAGCATTTTTGGCATCAAAACGAATCATCGTTTTATTTCCACATAGGCCACATTCAATGTTCCATGGCCAAAGCATTGTTTTTCCTTTGCATTTTATAATCCGACCAGGTGAAGACGCCTCCACTTTACTCCCTCTGAGCTTTTCCAATTCTGAAATGGATTAAAGTTTTTTTAGGGTAAGAAATTGGTAAAAAAGCCTTATTATAAATAAGCAAGAAGATAGCAAGAAGATGGGTACAAGACTTAATAAATTTCAATAAAATATTCTGAAATGTACCTTTTCTAAGTTTATCAATGTCTTCAATGCCTTCTTGTTTTGCTGTACCTCCAGACACAAGCTTTGATCTTTCTGGAAGATTTTCAGATGTTACCACTTCAATTGTTATCTTGGGCACATTCTTTGAAAATCTTGTGATAACTTCATGGACAGTTACTGTTGAAAATATATTATTTTGAATACATATCAAAATTATAGACATAAAAAGTTATTTTATAGCATTTTATAGCTATACACCTTCATGCAGTCTGCAAAACATTGCACTTTCTGCCAGCCCCAAACAACTAGTAAAATCAAGTGCAGTTGTGATACAGTTTTGTGAAACAAGACATACACAAAATACTCTTGAGTGATTGCACATTCTCTGGTATTACCTTGCAGATTTCACTTCACCAGGGTAGGGTACTTGACTATAGGGATGTATGCAAATCTTCTCCACACAACAATGTTGCACAAAAAATATTCAGATACACTGGCAGATAAAAACTTATGATCATTATGTTAAATTGCTCTTGAATAATTATTGAATCTAATTTAATACCCTGCCTGTTACAAATGTTTTTCCAAACAATTCACAAGACAATGAAACCTAGCAGCTTGCATCTGTTTGGTGCCATATCACTTCATTCAAATGTTAAACGATGAGACCAATATCGACGTATTTTTAGAAAATCCTATAGTCTCAAGTCACTTGCTTTAACTGCCCAAATTCATGTTATTTGCACAAAAGGAATGAAAAATTAAGTTTGGTGTCCAACTTCGATACATGAAATAATTACAATTATTAGCAAGAAAGCATAAATAGCACTAAAGAATCAGTACAACATGGAAAATTAAGACTTACTCTGTAATTTATCATTTCCAAATATAATTTGTGGGAGCTCGAGTCTTACATGAAAATCTGTATTAATAGCATATACTGAAACTCCATGACTGCCTTTGTGCTCTCTACTTAGACGAACATCAACATTATCCCCAAAATTGATATCTCTGCATATCCTTGAAATTCCTCCTTGAAATCTGAATAAAATTGGAAAAATATTGAAATGAATGAGAGAAAATAATTTCGAAAAATGACAAAATCTCTTGATTTTCTTTATTGTATATGACACAAGATGACTCTGGCATTGCATATATCATGGTTTATGGGAACAGATTTAGCTACAAGCTATGCTTTCTAGACCTTCCATCTCACCTGCGTTCTGCCCGACATACGCTCCGCCCCACCCTATCTAGTCATTCCGCCCCTCCACATAAGTCGTTCCGCCCCACATGATATCTAAAGATGTCTAACAAAGATTCGTTTCTTTTCCCGTTAACAGTTAACATTATTTACAGGCCTGCCAACTTCCTCAGTATAGTATAAAAACCGGGAGATTCTTTGATCTTTGCCGCCTTATATTGTTTTTCATTGGCGGTGTCTTTGATCTTTAAAGGACAAACCGGGAGTCTCCAGGTGAAATCGGGGGAGTTGGCAGGTCTGTATTTAGCTATATGACAGTAATTTTTGACAGTAACATTATAAAAAATTTCAAAATTAACAACAAAAGCCAGGCGTCATAATTTTAAAGTTGTATTAGAGAAATGCCACCAAAATGGGTTTTTTGCCAATTTTTATCAATTTTCTCCTCATTTGATGGCTTCAAAATGGTCTTGTGTGTAGTAGGCCTAATAGCTAGGCTTCCCTCCCAAAAGGCCTTACTACTACTAAAATAAGGTAGGCTGGTCCTTAGTCGTCATTCCATACCTTTAGTAGGCTACCATATGTGGACAATCTGTAATTATGTGTAAATAAAGAAGGTAAGAAGGCAAGGAAGACGAAGAATCACTCAGGGGCGCACATCCGAAAAAAAAATGAGAGGGTGACTGATTTTTTTTAGCTTTGTCAAGACGATGAAAATTGAAACTGATTATGCCTTTTAACATGCCCCTGGCTAAAAGAGGAATCGAAATACATACAGTTTAAAGCAAAGAGAATGAAAATGGGGGTCTGGGCAGGGACCGCGCAGCAATTTTAAAAGGGGTGGGCTAAATGGGGGTCTGAAACGGGCAGTCAAAGGGCGTACTGAGATGATTGCTAAAAAATCCATTGTTTCTGGAAAAAGTGGGTGGGCTAAAGCCCCCCTAGCCCAATGGCTGCGCTGTCCATGGGTCTGGGGCTTGCCCCCAGGGAAATTTTTCGAAACCAAGCCCTTCAGCACGTCTGAAAACGCTGGAAATATCACATTAGGCGATTTTTTTTGAAGATTTAGGCCAATTCTCTTCGTTTATAAAACGTTTTTGATAAAATTTCAGACCGAATATTATTCTCTTTGGGACCGAATTTCTGAAAATAGTGGGGGGTGAACCACCCCCCACACCCCCTACCCCTAATGTGCGCCCCTGAAATCACTTATTACTTTTACAGTAACAGACTTACCTGACAATTGTCTTCAATCTGTTTAAATTGTTGATGTTCGTGGGCACACTCGCCCTGAACTTTTCCTTTCTTATGTAATCCAGCTTTGTTTTCCCCTTTTCATAGAATAGAGCCACACATTCAATTACCTTTTCTTCAGCAGGGTCAGGGTCGTCGTCAGGAGGCTTATCTGGTCTATGATCTCTTCTTGATGCATGCTCTTCTGTCTCCGCCATTATTTCTTGAGAGCTTGGGGAGAGAACAGACTGGGACTGCACGTGTCTCAACTCAAACGGAAACTGCATTGTTTCCACTCAAATAACGTTGTTGTTGCTGTTATCTGAAAATTCTGTTTGGCTGACGATGTCCAGCAAGTCAGAAATGGGTCAGAAAGAGAGAGGTTGAGCGAAAAGGGAAAGCACCGCTGATCGGAAAATCACGCCATAATTTCATAATTCACGCAGTCCGCTGCGTAAAACCGGAGATTCACGCGTCACGCGCAGAATTGATTTCACGCATTCACGCATGATTTAACTGAGATTCACGTTTTCACGCAAGAAAAAAAGGCCAATAACGCATCACGCCAAAATCATGCGGGGCCACTATAAAAAAACCCACGGTGTAAAAAGTTCTAGGCTGTTCCCATGGACAGAACTGTTGTAATACAATTGTTTCCAACGTTTTAGAGCAAATGGGATCGTTTTATTTAATGCGAATAACGTACTTTATTAGAAATTGAGGTAAACTCTTATTGCGGGGCTAAGTTTTTACTAAGTTTCATGGGGAACTATAAAAACCCCTCGGTGTAATATGTTCTAGGCTGTTCCCATGGACAGAACTGTTGTAATTCTATAGTTTACAACTTTTAGAGCAAACGGAATCGTTCTATTCCATGCGAAAGGTGTACTTTATAAGAAATCGAGGTGAACTCTTATTGTGGGGCTAAGTTTTCACTAAGTTTCATGGGGAACTATAAGAAACCCTCGGTGTAATAAGTTCTAGGCTGTTCCAATGGACAGAACTGTTGTAATACTATTGTCTACAACTTTTAGAGCCAACGGAATCGTTGTATCCCATGCGAAAGGCGTACTTTATAAGAAAATGAGATGAAATCTTATTGCAGGGCTAAGTTTTCACTAAGTTTTATGGGGAGACTATAAGAAACCCTTGGTGTAATAAGCACTAGGCTGTTCCCATGGGCAGAACTGTTGTAATGCGTTGGTTTACAACATTTTAGAGCAAATGGGATCGTTTTATTCCATGCAAATAACGTACTTTATAAGAAATGGAGGTGAACTCTTATTGCAAGGCGAAGTTTTTACTAAGTTTCATGGGGAACTATAAGAAACCCTGGGTGTAAATGTTCTACGCTTTTCCCATGGAGAGAACCGTTGTAATACGTTCGTTTACAACGTTTTAGAGCAAACGGAGTCGTTTTATTCCATGCAAAAGGCGAAGTTTATGAGAAATTGAGGGAAACTCTTATTGCGGGCTAAGTTTTTATTAAGTTTCATCGGAAACTATAAGAAACCCTCGGTGTAATAAGTTTTAGGCTGTTCCCATGGACAGAACTGTTGTTATGCATTTGTTTACAACTTTTTAGTGCAAACCGAATCGTTTTATTCCATGCAAAAGGCGTACTTTATAAGAAATTGGGCTGAACTCTTATTGCAGGGGTAAGTTTAAACTAAGTTTCATGGGGAACTATAAGAAACCCTCGGTGTAAAAAGGGTTAGGCTATTCCCATGGACAGAACTGTTGTAATACGTTTGTTGAAAACGTTTTAGAGCAAATGGGATCGTTTTATTCAATGCGAATAACGTACTTTATAAGAAATTGAGGTGAACTCTTATTGCAGGGCGAAGTTTTTACTAAGTTTCATGGGGAACTATAAGAAACCCTCGGTGTAATAAGTTCTAGGCTGTTCCCATGGACAGAACTGTTGTAATACGTTTGTTTACAACGTTTTATAGCAAACAGAATCGCTTTATTCCATGCGAAAGGCGTACTTTATAAGAAAATGAGGCTAAGTCTTATTGCGGGGCTAAGTTTTGACTAAGTTTAATGGGAAACTATAAGAAACCCACGGTGTAATAAGTTCTAGGCTGTTCCCATGGACAGAAATGTTGTAATACTATTGTTTACAACTTTTAGAGCAAACGGAATCGTTGTATCCCATGCGAAAGGCGTACTTTATAAGAAAATGAGATGAAATCTTATTGCAGGGCTAAGTTTTCACTAAGTTTTATGGGGAAACTATAAGAAACCCTTGTTGTAATAAGCACTAGGCTGTTCCCATGGGCAGAACTGTTGTAATGCGTTGGTTTACAACGTTTTAGAGCAAATGGGATCGTTTTATTCTATGCGAATAACGTACTTTATAAGATATTGAGGTGAACTCTTATTGCAGGGCGAAGTTTTTACTAAGTTTCATGGGGAACTATAAGAAACCCTGGGTGTAAATGTTCTACGCTTTTCCCATGGACAGAACCGTTGTAATACGTTCGTTTACAACGTTTTAGAGCAAACGGAGTCGTTTTATTCCATGCAAAAGGCGTAGTTTATGAGAAATTGAGGGAAAATCTTATTGCGGGGCAAAGTTTTCACTTAGTTTCATGGGGAACTTTAAAAAACTCTCGGTGTAATAAGTTTTAGGCTGTTCCCATGGACAGAACTGTTGTTATGCATTTGTTTACAACTTTTTAGTGCAAACCGAATCGTTTTATTCCATGCAAAAGGCGTACTTTATAAGAAATTTGGCTGAACTCTTATTGCAGGGGTAAGTTTGCACTAAGTTTCATGGGGAACTATAAGAAACCCTCGGTGTAATAAGCTCTAGGCTGTTCCCATGGACAGAACTGTTGTAATACGTTAGTTTACAACGTTTTATAGCAAACAGAATCGCTTTATTCCATGCGAAAGGCGTACTTTATATGAAAATGAGGTGAACTGTTATTGCGGGGCTAAGTTTTGACTAAGTTTCATGGGAAACTATAAGAAACCCTCGGTGTAATAAGATCTAGGCTGTTCATATGGACAGAACTGTTGTAATACGTTTGTTTACAACGTTTTAGAGCAAACGGAATCGTTTTATTCCGTGCGAAAGGCGTACTTTATAATAAATTGAGGTGAACTCTTATTTTGGGGCAAAGTTTTCACTAAGTTTCATGGGGAACGATAAAAAACCCTCGCTGTAATAAGTTTAAGGCTGTTCTCATGGACAGAACTGTTGTAAAACAATTGTTCACAACGTTTTAGAGCAAACGGAATCATTGTATTCCATGCGAAAGGCGTACTTTATAAGAAATTGAGATGAAATCTTATTGCAGTGTCAAGTTTTCACTAAGTTTCTTGGGGAAACTATAAGAAACCCTCGGTGTAATAAGCTCTAGGCTGTTCCCATGGGCAGAACTGTTGTAATGCGTTTGCTTACAACGTTTTAGAGCAAATGGGATCGTTTTATTCCATGCGAATAACGTACTTTATAAGAAATTGAGGTGAACTCTTATTGCAGGGCTAAGTTTTTACTAAGTTTAATTGGGAACTTTAAGAAACCCTGGGTGTAAATGTTCTACGCTGTTCCCATGGACAGAACCGTTGTAATACGTTCATTTACAACGTTTTAGTGCAAACAAAATCGTTTTAATCCATGCGAAAGGCGTAGTTTATGAGAAATTGAGGTAAACTGTTATTGCGGGCTAAGTTTTTACTAAGTTTCATTGGGAACTATAAGAAACCCACGGTGTAAAAAGTTCTAGGCTGTTCCCATGGACAGAACTGTTGTAACACAATTGTTTCCAACGTTTTAGAGCAAATGGGATCGTTTTATTTAATGCGAATAACGTATTTTATTAGAAATTGAGTCGAACTCTTATTGCGGGGCTAAGTTTTTACTAAGTTTCATGGGGAACTATAAAAAGCCCTCGGTGTAATATGTTCTAGGCTGTTCCCATGGACAGAACTGTTGTAACACTATTGTTTACAACTTTTAGAGCAAACGGAATCGTTTTATTCCATGCGAAAGGCGTACTTTATAAGAAATTGAGATGAAATCTTATTGCAGGGCTAAGTTTTCACTAAGTTTCATGGGGAAACTAAAAGAAACCCTCGGTGTAATAAGTTTTCAGGCTGTTCCCATGGGCAGAACTGTTGTAATGCGTTTGCTTACAACGTTTTAGAGCAAATGGGATCGTTTTATTCCATGCGAATAACGTACTTTATAAGAAAATGAGGTGAACTCTTATTGCAGGGCTAAGTTTTTACTAAGTTTAATTGGGAACTTTAAGAAACCCTGGGTGTAAATGTTCTACGCTGTTCCCATGGACAGAACCGTTGTAATACGTTCATTTACAACGTTTTAGTGCAAAAAAAATCGTTTTAATCCATGCGAAAGGCGTAGTTTATGAGAAATTGAGGTAAACTGTTATTGCGGGCTAAGTGTTTATTAAGTTTCATGGGGAACTATAAGAAACCCACGGTGTAAAAAGTTCTAGGCTGTTCCCATGGACAGAACTGTTGTAATACAATTGTTTCCAACGTTTTAGAGCAAATGGGATCGTTTTATTTAATGCGAATAACGTACTAAATTAGAAATTGAGGTGAACTCTTATTGCGGGGCTAAGTTTTTACTAAGTTTCATGGGGAACTATAAAAAGCCCTCGGTGTAATATGTTCTAGGCTGTTCCTATGGACAGAACTGTTGTAAAACTATTGTTTACAACTTTTAGAGCAAACGGAATCGTTTTATTCCATGCGAAAGGTGTACTTTATAAGAAATCGAGGTGAACTCTTATTGTTGGGCTAAGTTTTCACTAAGTTTCATGGGGAACTATAAGAAACCCTCGGTTAAATAAGTTCTAGGCTGTTCCCATGGACAGAACTGTTGTAATACTATTATTTACAACTTTTAGAGCAAACGGAATCGTTGTATCCCATGCGAAAGGGGTACTTTATAAGAAAATGAGATGAAATCTTATTGCAGGGCTAAGTTTTCACTAAGTTTTTTGGGGAAACTATAAGAAACCCTTGGTGTATTAAGCACTAAGCTGTTCCCATGGGCAGAACTGTTGTAATGCGTTGGTTTACAACGTTTTGGAGCAAATGGGATCGTTTTATTCCATGCGAATAACGTACTTTAAAAGAAATTGAGGTGAACTCTTATTGCAGGGCGAAGTTTTTACTAAGTTTCATGGGGAACTATAAGAAACCCTGGGTGTAAATGTTCTACGCTGTTCCCATGGACAGAACCGTTGTAATACGTTCGTTTACAACGTTTTAGAGCAAAGGGAGTCGTTTTATTCCATGCAAAAGGCGTAGTTTATGAGAAATTGAGGGAAACTCTTATTGCGGGCTAAGTTTTTATTAAGTTTCATCGGAAACTATAAGAAACCCTCGGTGTAAAAAGTTTTAGGCTGTTCCCATGGACAGAACTGTTGTTATGTATTTGTTTACAACTTTTTAGTGCAAACCGAATCGTTTTATTCCATGCAAAAGGCGTACTCTATAAGAAAATGGGCTGAACTCTTATTGCAGGGCTACGTTCCCTTAAGTTTCATGGGGAAATATAAGAAACCCTCGGTGTAATAAGTTTTAGGCTGTTCCCATGGACAGAACTGTTGTTATACGTTTGTTTACAACGTTTTAGAGCAAAGGGAATCGTTTTATTCCATGCGAAAGGCGTACTTTATATGAATATGAGATGAAATCTTATTGCAGGGCTAAGTTTTCACTAAGTTTCATGGGAAACTATAAGAAACCCTCGCTGTAATAAGTTTCAGGCTGTTCCCATGGACAGAACTGTTATTATACGTTTGTTCAAACGTTTTAGAGCAAACGGAATCGTTCTATTCCATGCGAAAGGCGTACTTTATAAGAAAATGAGGTGAACTCTTATTGCGGGGCTAAGTTTTGACTAAGTTTCATGGGAAACTATAAGAAACCCTCGGTGTAATAAGTTCTAGGCTGTTCCCATGGACAGAACTGTTGTAATACAATTGTTTACAACGTTTTAGAGCAAAAGGAATCGTTTTATTCCATGCGAAAGGCGTACTTTATACGAAATTGAGATGAAATCTTATTGCAGGGCTAAGTTTTCACTCAGTTTCATGGTTAACTATAAGAAGCCCTGGATGTAAATGTTCTACGCTGTTCCTATGGACAGAAGCGTTGTAATACGTTCGTTAACATCGTTTTAGAGCAAACGGAATCGTTTTATTCCATGCGAAAAGCGTAGTTTATGAGAAATTGAGGTAAACTCTTATTGCGAGCTAAGTTTTTACTAAGTTTCATGGAGAACTATAAGTAACCCTCGGTGTAAAAAGTTCTAGGCTGTTCCCATGGACAGAACTGTTGTAATACAATTGTTTCCAACGTTTTAGAGCAAATGGGATCGTTTTATTTAATGCGAATAACGTATTTTATTAGAAATTGAGTCGAACTCTTATTGCGGGGCTAAGTTTTTACTAAGTTTCATGGGGAACTATAAAAAGCCCTCGGTGTAATATGTTCTAGGCTGTTCCCATGGACAGAACTGTCGTAACACTATTGTTTACAACTTTTAGAGCAAACGGAATCGTTTTATTCCATGCGAAAGGCGTACTTTATAAGAAATTGAGATGAAATCTTATTGCAGGGCTAAGTTTTCACTAAGTTTCATGGGGAAACTAAAAGAAACCCTCGGTGTAATAAGTTTCAGGCTGTTCCCATGGGCAGAACTGTTGTAATGCGTTTGCTTACAACGTTTTAGAGCAAATGGGATCGTTTTATTCCATGCGAATAACGTACTTTATAAGAAAATGAGGTGAACTCTTATTGCAGGGCTAAGTTTTTACTAAGTTTAATTAAGAACTTTAAGAAACCCTGGGTGTAAATGTTCTACGCTGTTCCCATGGACAGAACCGTTGTAATACGTTCATTTACAACGTTTTAGTGCAAAAAAAATCGTTTTAATCCATGCGAAAGGCGTAGTTTATGAGAAATTGAGGTAAACTGTTATTGCGGGCTAAGTTTTTACTAAGTTTCATGGGGAACTATAAGAAACCCAGGGTGTAAAAAGTTCTAGGCTGTTCCCATGGACAGAACTGTTGTAATACAATTGTTTACAACTTTTAGAGCAAACGGAATCGTTTTATTCCATGCGAAAGGCGTACTTTATAAGAAATTGAGATGAAATCTTATTGCAGGGCTAAGTTTTCACTAAGTTTCATGGAGAAACTATAAGAAACCCTCAGTGTAATAAGTTTCAGGCTGTTCCCATGGACAGAACTGTTCTTATACGTTTGTTCAAACGTTTTAGAGCAAACGGAATCGTTCTATTCCATGCGAAAGGTGTACTTTATAAGAAATCGAGGTGAACTCTTATTGTGGGGCTAAGTTTTCACTAAGTTTCATGGGGAACTATAAGAAACCCTCGGTTAAATAAGTTCTAGGCTGTTCCCATGGACAGAACTGTTGTAATACTATTATTTACAACTTTTAGAGCAAACGGAATCGTTGTATCCCATGCGAAAGGCGTACTTTATAAGAAAATGAGATGAAATCTTATTGCAGGGCTAAGTTTTCACTAAGTTTTTTGGGGAAACTATAAGAAACCCTTGGTGTAATAAGCACTAAGCTGTTCCCATGGGCAGAACTGTTGTAATGCGTTGGTTTACAACGTTTTAGAGCAAATGGGATCGTTTTATTCCATGCGAATAACGTACTTTATAAGAAATTGAGGTGAACTCTTATTGCAGGGCGAAGTTTTTACTAAGTTTCATGGGGAACTATAAGAAACCCTGGGTGTAAATGTTCTACGCTGTTCCCATGGACAGAACCGTTGTAATACGTTCGTTTACAACGTTTTAGAGCAAAGGGAGTCGTTTTATTCCATGCAAAAGGCGTAGTTTATGAGAAATTGAGGGAAACTCTTATTGCGGGCTAAGTTTTTATTAAGTTTCATCGGAAACTATAAGAAACCCTCGGTGTAAAAAGTTTTCGGCTGTTCCCATGGACAGAACTGTTGTTATGTATTTGTTTACAACTTTTTAGTGCAAACCGAATCGTTTTATTCCATGCGAAAGGCGTACTTTATAAGAAAATGGGCTGAACTCTTATTGCAGGGCTACGTTCCCTTAAGTTTCATGGGGAACTATAAGAAACCCTCGGTGTAATAAGTTTTAGGCTGTTCCCATGGACAGAACTGTTGTTATACGTTTGTTTACAACGTTTTAGAGCAAAGGGAATCGTTTTATTCCATGCGAAAGGCGTACTTTACAAGTAATTGGTCTGAACTCTTATTGAAGGGCTAAGTTTGCACTAAGTTTCATGGGGAACTATAAAAAACCCTCGGTGTAAAACGTTCTAGGCTGTTCCCATGGACAGAACTGTTGTAATACGTTTGTTTACAACATTTTATAGCAAATAGAATCGCTTTATTCCATGCGAAAGGCGTACTTTATATGAAAATGAGATGAAATCTTATTGCAGGGCTAAGTTTTCACTAAGTTTCATGGGGAAACTATAAGAAACCCTCGGTGTAATAAGTTTCAGGCTGTTCCCATGGACAGAACTGTTATTATACGTTTGTTCAAACGTTTTAGAGCAAACGGAATCGTTCTATTCCATGCGAAAGGCGTACTTTACAAGTAATTGGTCTGAACTCTTATTGAAGGGGTAAGTTTGCACTAAGTTTCATGGGGAACTATAAAAAAACCCTCGGTGTAAAACGTTCTAGGCTGTTCCCATGGACAGAACTGTTGTAATACGTTTGTTTACAACGTTTTATAGCAAACAGAATCGCTTTAATCCATGCGAAAGGCGTACTTTATAAGAAAATGAGGTGAACTCTTATTGCGGGGCTAAGTTTTGACTAAGTTTCATGGGAAACTATAAGAAACCCTCGGTGTAATAAGTTCTAGGCTGTTCCCATGGACAGAACTGTTGTAATACAATTGTTTACAACGTTTTAGAGCAAACGGAATCGTTTTATTCCATGCGAAAGGCGTACTTTATACGAAATTGAGATGAAATCTTATTGCAGGGCTAAGTTTTCACTCAGTTTCATGGGTAACTATAAGAAGCCCTGGATGTAAATTTTCTACGCTGTTCCTATGGACAAAAGCGTTGTAATACGTTCGTTAACATCGTTTTAGAGCAAACGGAATCGTTTTATTCCATGCGAAAGGCGTAGTTTATGAGAAATTGAGGTAAACTCTTATTGCGAGCTAAGTTTTTACTAAGTTTCATGGAGAACTATAAGTAACCCTCGGTGTAAAAAGTTCTAGGCTGTTCCCATGGACAGAACTGTTGTAATACAATTGTTTCCAACGTTTTAGAGCAAATGGGATCGTTTTATTTAATGCGAATAACTTATTTTATTAGAAATTGAGTCGAACTCTTATTGCGGGGCTAAGTTTTTACTAAGTTTCATGGGGAACTATAAAAAGCCCTCGGTGTAATATGTTCTAGGCTGTTCCCATGGACAGAACTGTTGTAACACTATTGTTTACAACTTTTAGAGCAAACGGAATCGTTTTATTCCATGCGAAAGGCGTACTTTATAAGAAATTGAGATGAAATCTTATTGCAGGGCTAAGTTTTCACTAAGTTTCATGGGGAAACTAAAAGAAACCCTCGGTGTAATAAGTTTCAGGCTGTTCCCATGGGCAGAACTGTTGTAATACGTTTGTTTACAACATTTTATAGCAAACAGAATCGCTTTATTCCATGCGAAAGGCGTACTTTATATGAAAATGAGGTGAACTCTTATTGCGGGGCTAAGTTTTTACTAAGTTTCATGGGAAACTATAAAAAAACCCTCGGTGTAATAAGATATAGGCTGTTCATATGGACAGAACTGTTGTAATACGTTTGTTTACAACGTTTTAGAGCAAACGGAATCGTTTTATTCCGTGCGAAAGGCGTACTTTATAATAAATTGAGGTGAACTCTTATTTTGGGGCTGAGTTTTCACTAAGTTTCATGGGGAACGATAAAAAACCCTCGGTGTAATAAGTTTAAGGCTGTTCACTAAGTATAAGAAATTGAGATGAAATCTTATTGCAGTGTCAAGTTTTCACTTAATTTCTTGGGGAAACTATAAGAAACCCTCGGTGTAATAAGCTCTAGGCTGTTCCCATGGGCAGAACTGTTGTAATGCGTTTGCTTACAACGTTTTAGAGCAAATGGGATCGTTTTATTCCATGCGAATAACGTACTTTATAAGAAATTGAGGTGAACTCTTATTGCAGGGCTAAGTTTTTACTAAGTTTAATTGGGAACTTTAAGAAACCCTGGGTGTAAATGTTCTACGCTGTTCCCATGGACAGAACCGTTGTAATACGTTCATTTACAACGTTTTAGTGCCAACAAGTTTCATTGGGAACTATAAAAAGCCCTCGGTGTAATATGTTCTAGGCTGTTCCCATGGACAGAACTGTTGTAATACTATTGTTTGCAACTTTTAGAGCAAAGGGAATCGTTTTAATCCATGCGAAAGGCGTAGTTTATGAGAAATTGAGGTAAACTGTTATTGCGGGCTAAGTTTTTACTAAGTTTCATGGGGAACTATAAGAAACCCACGGTGTAAAAAGTTCTAGGCTGTTCCCATGGACAGAACTGTTGTAATACAATTGTTTCCAACGTTTTAGAGCTAATGGGATCGTTTTATTTAACGCGAATAACGTACTTTATTAGAAATTGAGGTGAACTCTTATTGCGGGCTAAGTTTTTACTAAGTTTCATGGGGAACTATAAAAAGCCCTCGGTGTAATATGTTCTAGGCTGTTCCCATGGACAGAACTGTTGTAATACTATTGTTTACAACTTTTAGAGCAAACGGAATCGTTATATTCCATGCGAAAGGCGTACTTTATAAGAAATTGAGATGAAATCTTATTGCAGGGCTAAGTTTTCACTAAGTTTCATGGGGAAACTATAAGAAACCCTCGGTGTAATAAGTTTCAGGCTGTTCCCATGGACAGAACTGTTATTATACGTTTGTTCAAACGTTTTAGAGCAAACGGAATCGTTCTATTCCATGCGAAAGGCGTACTTTACAAGTAATTGGTCTGAACTCTTATTGAAGGGGTAAGTTTGCACTAAGTTTCATGGGGAACTATAAAAAAACCCTCGGTGTAAAACGTTCTAGGCTGTTCCCATGGACAGAACTGTTGTAATACGTTTGTTTACAACGTTTTATAGCAAACAGAATCGCTTTATTCCATGCGAAAGGCGTACTTTATAAGAAAATGAGGTGAACTCTTATTGCGGGGCTAAGTTTTGACTAAGTTTCATGGGAATCTATAAGAAACCCTCGGTGTAATAAGTTCTAGGCTGTTTCCATGGACAGAACTGTTGTAATACAATTGTTTACAACGTTTTAGAGCAAACGGAATCGTTTTATTCCATGCGAAAGGCGTACTTTATACGAAATTGAGATGAAATCTTATTGCAGGGCTAAGTTTTCACTCAGTTTCATGGGTAACTATAAGAAGCCCTGGGTGTAAATGTTCTATGCTGTTCCTATGGACAGAAGCGTTGTAATACGTTCGTTAACATCGTTTTAGAGCAAACGGAATCGTTTTATTCCATGCGAAAGGCGTAGTTTATAAGAAATTGAGGGAAACTCTTATTGCGAGCTAAGTTTTTACTAAGTTTCATGGAGAACTATAAGTAACCCTCGGTGTAATTAGTTCTAGGCTGTTCCCATGGAGAGAACTGTTGTAATACAATTATTTACAACGTTTTAGAGCAAACGGAATCGTTTTATTCCATGCGAAAGGCGTACTTTATACAAAATTGAGATGAAATCTTATTGCAGGGCTAAGTCTTCACTAAGTTTCATGGGGAAACTAAAAGAAACCCTGAGTGTAAATGCTCTACGCTGTTCCCATGGACAGAACCGTTGTAATACGTTCATTTACAACGTTTTAGAGCAAATGGAATCGTTTTAATCCATGCGAAAGGCGAAGTTTATGAGAAATTGAGGTGAACTCTTATTGTGGGGCTAAGTTTTCACTAAGTTTCATGGGGAACGATAAGAAACCCTCGGTGTAATAAGTTTAAGGCTGTTCTCATGGACAGAACTGTTGTAATACAATTGTTCACAACGTTTTAGAGCAAACGGAATCGTTGTATTCCATGCGAAAGGCGTACTTTATAAGAAATTGAGATGAAATCTTATTGCGGGGCTAAGTTTTCATTAAGTTTCATGGGGAACTATAAGAAACCCTCGGTGTAATATGTTCTAGGCTGTTCCCATTGACAGAACTGTTGTAATACGTTTGTTCAAACGTTTTAGAGCAAACGGAATCGTTCTATTCCATGCGAAAGGTGTACTTTATAAGAAATCGAGGTGAACTCTTATTGTGGGGGTAAGTTTTCACTAAGTTTCATGGGGAACTATAAGAAACCCTCGGTGTAATAAGTTCTAGGCTGTTCCCATGGACAGAACTGTTGTAATACTATTGTTTACAACTTTTAGAGCAAACGGAATCGTTGTATTCAATACCAAAGGCGTACTCTATAAGAAATTGAGATGAAATATTATTGCAGGGCTAAGTTTTCACTAAGTTTCATGGGGAAACTATAAGAAACCCTGGGTGTAAATGTTCTACGCTGTTCCCATGGACAGAACTGTTGTAATACGTTCATTTACAACGTTTTAGAGCAAACGGAATCATTTAAATCCATGCGAAAGGCGAAGTTTATGAGAAATTGAGGTGAACTCTTATTGTGGGGCTAAGTTTTCACTAAGTTTCATGGGGAACGATAAAAAACCCTCGGTGTAATAAGTTTTAGGCTGTTCTCATGTACAGAAGTGTTGTAATACAATTGTTTAAAACGTTTTAGAGCAAACGGAAACGTTGTATTCCATGCGAAAGGCGTACTTTATAAGAAATTGAGGTGAACTCTTATTGTGGGCTAAGTTTTCACTAAGTTTCATGGGGAAACTATAAGAAACCCTCGGTGTAATAAGCTCTAGGCTGTTCCCATGGGCAGAACTGTTGTAATGCGTTTGCTTACAACGTTTTAGAGCAAACGGAATCGTTTTACTCCATGCGAAAGGCGTACTTTATAAGAAATTGAGGTGAACTCTTATTGCAGGGCTAAGTTTCTTTAAGTTTCATGGGGAACTATAAGTAACCCTCGGTGTAATAAGTTTTAGGCTGTTCCCGTGGACAGAACTGTTGTTATACGTTTGTTTACAACGTTTTAGAGCAAATGTAATCGTTTTATTCCATGCAAAAGGCGTACTTTATAAGAAATTGGGCTGAACTCTTATTGCAGGGCTAAGTTTGCACTAAGTTTCATGGGGAACTATAAGAAACCCACGGTGTAAAAAGTTCTAGGCTGTTCCCATGGACAGAGCTGTTGTAATACAATTGTTTCCAACGTTTGAGAGCAAATGGGATCGTTTTATTCAATGCGAATAACGTACTTTATAAGAAATTGAGGTGAACTTTTATTGCGGGGCTAAGTTTTCACTAAGTTTCATGGGGAACTATAAGAAACCCTCGGTGTAATATGTTCTAGGCTGTTCCCATGGACAGAACTGTTGTAATACGTTTGTTCAAACGTTTTACAGCAAATGGAATCGTTCTATTCCATGCGAAAGGTGTACTTTTAAGAAATCGAGGTGAACTCTTATTGTTGGGGTAAGTTTTCACTAAGTTTCATGGGGAACTATAAGAAACCCTCGGTGTAATAAGTTCTAGGCTGTTCCTATGGACAGAACTGTTGTAATACTATTGTTTACAACTTTTAGAGCAAACGGAATCGTTGTATTCAATACCAAAGGCGTACTCTATAAGAAATTGAGATGAAATATTATTGCAGGGCTAAGTTCTCACTAAGTTTCATGGGGAAACTATAAGAAACCCTGGGTGTAAATGTTCTACGCTGTTCCCATGGACAGAGCCGTTGTAATACGTTCATTTACAACGTTTTAGAGCAAACGGAATCGTTTTAATCCATGCGAAAGGCGTAGTTTATGAGAAATTGAGGTAAACTGTTATTGCGGGCTAAGTTTTTACTAAGTTTCATGGGGAACTATAAGAAACCCTCGGTGTAATAAGTTCTAGGCTGTTCCCATTGACAGAACTGTTGTAATACAGCTGTTTACAACGTTTTAGAGCAAACGGAATCGTTTTATTCCATGCGAAAGGCGTACTTTATAAGAAATTGAGATGAACTCTTATTGTGGGGCTAAGTTTTCACTAAGTTACATGGGGAACTATAAGAAACCCTCGGTGTAATAAGCTCTAGGCTGTTCCCATGGACAGAACTGTTGTTATACGTTTGTTTACAACGTTTTAGAGCAAATGTAATCGTTTTATTCCATGCAAAAGGCGTACTTTATAAGAAATTGAGCTGAACTCTTATTGCAGGGCTAAGTTTGCACTAAGTTTCATTGGGAACTCTAAGAAACCCACGTAATAAAAAGTTCTAGGCTGTTCCCATGGACAGAACTGTTGCAATACAATTTTTTCCAACGTTTGAGAGCAAATGGGTTCGTTTTATTCAATGCGAATAACGTACTTTATAAGAAATTGAGGTGAACTCTTATTGCGGGGCTAAGTTTTCACTAAGTTTCATTGGGAACTCTAAGAAACCCACGGTATAAAAAGTTCTAGGCTGTTCCCATGGACAGAACTGTTGTAATACAATTTTTTCCAACGTTTGAGAGCAAATGGGTTCGTTTTATTCAATGCGAATAACGTACTTTATAAGAAATTGAGGTGAACTCTTATTGCGGGGCTAAGTTTTCACTAAGTTTCATGGGGAACTATAAGAAACCCTCGGTGTAAATGTTCTACGCTGTTCCCATGGACAGAACTGTTGTAATACGTTTGTTCAAACGTTTTAGAGCAAATGGAATCGTTCTATTCCATGCGAAAGGTGTACTTTTAAGAAATCGAGGTGAACTCTTATTGTGGGGGTAAGTTTTCACTAAGTTTCATGGGGAACTATAAGAAACCCTCGGTGTAATAAGTTCTCTGCTGTTCCCATGGACAGAACTGTTGTAATACTATTGTTTACAACTTTTAGAGCAAACGGAATCGTTGTATTCAATACCAAAGGCGTACTCTATAAGAAATTGAGATGAAATATTATTGCAGGGCTAAGTTTTCACTAAGTTTCATGGGGAAACTATAGGTAACCCTGGGTGTAAATGTTCTACGCTGTTCCCATGGACAGAGCTGTTGTAATACGTTCATTTACAACATTTTAGAGCAAACGGAATCGTTTTAATCCATGCGAAAGGCGAAGTTTATGAGAAATTGAGGTGAACTCTTATTGTGGGGCTAAGTTTTCACTAAGTTTCATGGGGAACGATAAAAAACCCTCGGTGTAATAAGTTTTAGGCTGTTCTCATGGACAGAACTGTTGTAATACAATTGTTCAAAACGTTTTAGAGCAAACGGAATCGTTGTATTCCATGCGAAAGGTGTACTTTATAAGAAATTGAGGTGAACTCTTATTTTTTGGCTAAGTTTTCACTAACTTTCATGGGGAAACTATAAGAAACCCTTGGTGTAATAAGCTCTTGGCTGTTCCCATGGGCAGAACTGTTGTAATGCGCTTGCTTACAACGTTTTAGAGCAAATGGGATCGTTTTATTCCATGCGGATAACGTAATTTATAAGAAATTGAGGTGAACTCCTATTGTAGGGCTAAGTTTTTACTAAGTTTAATGGGAAACTGTAAGAAACCCTGGTGGTAAATGTTCTACGCTGTTCTCATGGACAGAGCCGTTGTAATACGTTCATTTACAACGTTTTAGAGCAAACGGAATCGTTTTAATCCATGCGAAAGGCGTAGTTTATGAGAAACTGAGGTAAACTGTTATTGCGGGCTAAGTTTTTACTAAGTTTCATGGGGAACTATAAGAAACCCTCGGCGTAATAAGTTCTAGGCTGTCCCATGGACAGAACTGTTGTAATACAATTGTTTACAACGTTTTAGAGCAAACGGAATCGTTTTATTCCATGCGAAAGGCGTACTTTATAAGAAATTGAGGTGAACTCTTATTGCAGGGCTAAGTTTCTTTAAGTTTCATTGGGAACTATAAGTAACCCTCGGTGTAATAAGTTTTAGGCTGTTCCCATGGACAGAACTGTTGTTATACGTTTTTTTACAACGTTTTAGAGCAAATGTAACCGTTTTATTCCATGCAAAAGGCGTACTTTATAAGAAATTGAGCTGAACTCTTATTGCAGGGCTAAGTTTGCACTAAGTTTCATTGGGAACTATAAGAAACCCACGGTATAAAAAGTTCTAGGCTGTTCCCATGGACAGAACTGTTGTAATACAATTGTTTCCAACGTTTGAGAGCAAATGGGATCGTTTTATTCAATGCGAATAACGTACTTTATAAGAAATTGAGGTGAACTCTTATTGCAGGGCTAAGTTTTCACTAAGTTTCATGGGGAACTATAAGAAACCCTCGGTGTAATATGTTCTAGGCTGTTCCCATGGACAGAACTGTTGTAATACGTTTGTTCAAACGTTTTAGAGCAAATGGAATTGTTCTATTCCATGCGAAAGGTGTACTTTATAAGAAATCGAGGTGAACTCTTATTGTAGGGGTAAGTTTTCACTAAGTTTCATGGGGAACTATAAAAAACCCTCGGTGTAATAAGTTCTAGGCTGTTCCCATGGACAGAACTGTTGTAATACTATTGTTTACAACTTTTAGAGCAAACGGAATCGTTGTATTCCATGCCAAAGGCGTACTCTATAAGAAATTGAGATGAAATATTATTGCAGGGCTAAGTTTTCACTAAGTTTCATGGGGAAACTATAAGTAACCGTTGGTGTAATAAGCTCTAGACTGTTCCCATGGGCAGAACTGTTGTAATGCGTTTGTTTACAACATTTTAGAGCAAATGGGATCGTTTTATTCCATGCGAATAACGTACTTTATAAGAAATTGGGCTGAACTCTTATTGAAGGGGTAAGTTTGCACTAAGTTTCATGGGGAACTATAAAAAAACCCTCGGTGTAAAACGTTCTAGGCTGTTCCCATGGACAGAACTGTTGTAATACGTTTGTTTACAACGTTTTATAGCAAACAGAATCGCTTTATTCCATGCGAAAGGCGTACTTTATAAGAAAATGAGGTGAACTCTTGTTGCGGGGCTAAGTTTTGACTAAGTTTCATGGGAAACTATAAGAAACCCTCGGTGTAATAAGTTCTAGGCTGTTCCCATGGACAGAACTGTTGTAATACAATTGTTTACAACGTTTTAGAGCAAACGGAATCGTTTTATTCCATGCGAAAGGCGTACTTTATACGAAATTGAGATGAAATCTTATTACAGGGCTAAGCTTTCACTCAGTTTCATGGGTAACTATAAGAAGCCCTGGGTGTAAATGTTCTATGCTGTTCCTATGGACAGAAGCGTTGTAATACGTTCGTTAACATCGTTTTAGAGCAAACGGAATCGTTTTATTCCATGCGAAAGGCGTAGTTTATGAGAAATTGAGGGAAACTCTTATTGCGAGCTAAGTTTTTACTAAGTTTCATGGAGAACTATAAGTTACCCTCGGTGTAATTAGTTCTAGGCTGTTCCCATGGACAGAACTGTTGTAATACGTTTGTTTACAACGTTTTATAGCAAACAGAATCGCTTTATTCCATGCGAAAGGCGTACTTTATAAGAAAATGAGGTGAACTCTTGTTGCGGGGCTAAGTTTTGACTAAGTTTCATGGGAAACTATAAGAAACCCTCGGTGTAATAAGTTCTAGGCTGTTCCCATGGACAGAACTGTTGTAATACAATTGTTTACAACGTTTTAGAGCAAACGGAATCGTTTTATTCCATGCGAAAGGCGTACTTTATACGAAATTGAGATGAAATCTTATTACAGGGCTAAGCTTTCACTCAGTTTCATGGGTAACTATAAGAAGCCCTGGGTGTAAATGTTCTATGCTGTTCCTATGGACAGAAGCGTTGTAATACGTTCGTTAACATCGTTTTAGAGCAAACGGAATCGTTTTATTCCATGCGAAAGGCGTAGTTTATGAGAAATTGAGGGAAACTCTTATTGCGAGCTAAGTTTTTACTAAGTTTCATGGAGAACTATAAGTTACCCTCGGTGTAATTAGTTCTAGGCTGTTCCCATGGAGAGAACTGTTGTAATACAATTATTTACAACGTTTTAGAGCAAACGGAATCGTTTTATTCCATGCGAAATGCGTACTTTATACGAAATTGAGATGAAATCTTATTGCAGGGCTAAGTCTTCACTAAGTTTCATGGGGAAACTATAAGAAACCCTGAGTGTAAATGCTCTACGCTGTTCCCATGGACAGAACCGTTGTAATACGTTCATTTACAACGTTTTAGAGCAAATGGAATCGTTTTAATCCATGCGAAAGGCGAAGTTTATGAGAAATTGAGGTGAACTCTTATTGTGGGGCTAAGTTTTCACTAAGTTTCATGGGGAACGATAAGAAACCCTCGGTGTAATAAGTTTAAGGCTGTTCTCATGGACAGAACTGTTGTAATACAATTGTTCACAACGTTTTAGAGCAAACGGAATCGTTGTATTCCATGCGAAAGGCGTACTTTATAAGAAATTGAGATGAAATCTTATTGCGGGGCTAAGTTTTCATTAAGTTTCATGGGGAACTATAAGAAACCCTCGGTGTAATATGTTCTAGGCTGTTCCCATTGACAGAACTGTTGTAATACGTTTGTTCAAACGTTTTAGAGCAAACAGAATCGCTTTATTCCATGCGAAAGGCGTACTTTATAAGAAAATGAGGTGAACTCTTATTGCGGGGCAAAGTTTTGACTAAGTTTCATGGGAAACTATAAGAAACCCTCGGTGTAATAAGTTCTAGGCTGTTCCCATGGACAGAACTGTTGTAATACAATTGTTTACAACGTTTTAGAGCAAACGGAATCGTTTTATTCCATGCGAAAGGCGTACTTTATACGAAATTGAGATGAAATCTTATTGCAGGGCTAAGTTTTCACTCAGTTTCATGGGTAACTATAAGAAGCCCTGGGTGTAAATGTTCTATGCTGTTCCTATGGACAGAAGCGTTGTAATACGTTCGTTAACATCGTTTTAGAGCAAACGGAATCGTTTTATTCCATGCGAAAGGCGTAGTTTATGAGAAATTGAGGGAAACTCTTATTGCGAGCTAAGTTTTTACTAAGTTTCATGGAGAACTATAAGTAACCCTCGGTGTAATTAGTTCTAGGCTGTTCCCATGGAGAGAACTGTTGTAATACAATTATTTACAACGTTTTAGAGCAAACGGAATCGTTTTATTCCATGCGAAAGGCGTACTTTATACGAAATTGAGATGAAATCTTATTGCAGGGCTAAGTCTTCACTAAGTTTCATGGGGAAACTATAAGAAACCCTGAGTGTAAATGCTCTACGCTGTTCCCATGGACAGAACCGTTGTAATACGTTCATTTACAACGTTTTAGAGCAAATGGAATCGTTTTAATCCATGCGAAAGGCGAAGTTTATGAGAAATTGAGGTGAACTCTTATTGTGGGGCTAAGTTTTCACTAAGTTTCATGGGGAACAATAAGAAACCCTCGGTGTAATAAGTTTAAGGCTGTTCTCATGGACAGAACTGTTGTAATACAATTGTTCACAACGTTTTAGAGCAAACGGAATCGTTGTATTCCATGGGAAAGGCGTACTTGATAAGAAATTGAGATGAAATCTTATTGCGGGGCTAAGTTTTCATTAAGTTTCATGGGGAACTATAAGAAACCCTCGGTGTAATATGTTCTAGGCTGTTCCCATTGACAGAACTGTTGTAATACGTTTGTTCAAACGTTTTAGAGCAAACGGAATCGTTCTATTCCATGCGAAAGGTGTACTTTATAAGAAATCGAGGTGAACTCTTATTGTGGGGGTAAGTTTTCACTAAGTTTCATGGGGAACTATAAGAAACCCTCGGTGTAATAAGTTCTAGGCTGTTCCCATGGACAGAACTGTTGTAATACTATTGTTTACAACTTTTAGAGCAAACGGAATCGTTGTATTCAATACCAAAGGCGTACTCTATAAGAAATTGAGATGAAATATTATTGCAGGGCTAAGTTTTCACTAAGTTTCATGGGGAAACTATAAGAAACCCTGGGTGTAAATGTTCTACGCTGTTCCCATGGACAGAACTGTTGTAATACGTTCATTTACAACGTTTTAGAGCAAACGGAATCATTTAAATCCATGCGAAAGGCGAAGTTTATGAGAAATTGAGGTGAACTCTTATTGTGGGGCTAAGTTTTCACTAAGTTTCATGGGGAACGATAAAAAACCCTCGGTGTAATAAGTTTTAGGCTGTTCTCATGTACAGAAGTGTTGTAATACAATTGTTTAAAACGTTTTAGAGCAAACGGAAACGTTGTATTCCATGCGAAAGGCGTACTTTATAAGAAATTGAGGGGAACTCTTATTGTGGGCTAAGTTTTCACTAAGTTTCATGGGGACACTATAAGAAACCCTCGGTGTAATAAGCTCTAGGCTGTTCCCATGGGCAGAACTGTTGTAATGCGTTTGCTTACAACGTTTTAGAGCAAACGGAATCGTTTTATTCCATGCGAAAGGCGTACTTTATAAGAAATTGAGGTGAACTCTTATTGCAGGGCTAAGTTTCTTTAAGTTTCATGGGGAACTATAAGTAACCCTCGGTGTAATAAGTTTTAGGCTGTTCCCGTGGACAGAACTGTTGTTATACGTTTGTTTACAACGTTTTAGAGCAAATGTAATCGTTTTATTCCATGCAAAAGGCGTACTTTATAAGAAATTGGGCTGAACTCTTATTGCAGGGCTAAGTTTGCACTAAGTTTCATGGGGAACTATAAGAAACCCACGGTGTAAAAAGTTCTAGGCTGTTCCCATGGACAGAGCTGTTGTAATACAATTGTTTCCAACGTTTTAGAGCAAATGGGATCGTTTTATTCAATGCGAATAACGTACTTTATAAGAAATTGAGGTGAACTTTTATTGCGGGGCTAAGTTTTCACTAAGTTTCATGGGGAACTATAAGAAACCCTCGGTGTAATATGTTCTAGGCTGTTCCCATGGACAGAACTGTTGTAATACGTTTGTTCAAACGTTTGACAGCAAATGGAATTGTTCTATTCCATGCGAAAGGTGTACTTTTAAGAAATCGAGGTGAACTCTTATTGTTGGGGTAAGTTTTCACTAAGTTTCATGGGGAACTATAAGAAACCCTCGGTGTAATAAGTTCTAGGCTGTTCCTATGGACAGAACTGTTGTAATACTATTGTTTACAACTTTTAGAGCAAACGGAATCGTTGTATTCAATACCAAAGGCATACTCTATAAGAAATTGAGATGAAATATTATTGCAGGGCTAAGTTCTCACTAAGTTTCATGGGGAAACTATAAGAAACCCTGGGTGTAAATGTTCTACGCTGTTCCCATGGACAGAGCCGTTGTAATACGTTCATTTACAACGTTTTAGAGCAAACGGAATCGTTTTAATCCATGCGAAAGGCGTAGTTTATGAGAAATTGAGGTAAACTGTTATTGCGGGCTAAGTTTTTACTAAGTTTCATGGGGAACTATAAGAAACCCTCGGTGTAATAAGTTCTAGGCTGTTCCCATTGAAAGAACTGTTGTAATACAGCTGTTTACAACGTTTTAGAGCAAACGGAATCGTTTTATTCCATGCGAAAGGCGTACTTTATAAGAAATTGAGGTGAACTCTTATTGTGGGGCTAAGTTTTCACTAAGTTACATGGGGAACTATAAGAAACCCTCGGTGTAATAAGCTCTAGGCTGTTCCCATGGACAGAACTGTTGTTATACGTTTGTTTACAACGTTTTAGAGCAAATGTAATCGTTTTATTCCATGCAAAAGGCGTACTTTATAAGAAATTGAGCTGAACTCTTATTGCAGGGCTAAGTTTGCACTAAGTTTCATTGGGAACTCTAAGAAACCCACGGTATAAAAAGTTCTAGGCTGTTCCCATGGACAGAACTGTTGTAATACAATTTTTTCCAACGTTTGAGAGCAAATGCTGTTCCCATGGACAGAACTGTTGTAATACTATTGTTTACAACTTTTAGAGCAAACGGAATCGTTGTATTCAATACCAAAGGCGTACTCTATAAGAAATTGAGATGAAATATTATTGCAGGGCTAAGTTTTCACTAAGTTTCATGGGGAAACTATAGGTAACCCTGGGTGTAAATGTTCTACGCTGTTCCCATGGACAGAGCTGTTGTAATACGTTCATTTACAACATTTTAGAGCAAACGGAATCGTTTTAATCCATGCGAAAGGCGAAGTTTATGAGAAATTGAGGTGAACTCTTATTGTGGGGCTAAGTTTTCACTAAGTTTCATGGGGAACGATAAAAAACCCTCGGTGTAATAAGTTTTAGGCTGTTCTCATGGACAGAACTGTTGTAATACAATTGTTCAAAACGTTTTAGAGCAAACGGAATCGTTGTATTCCGTGCGAAAGGTGTACTTTATAAGAAATTGAGGTGAACTCTTATTTTTGGGCTAAGTTTTCACTAACTTTCATGGGGAAACTATAAAAAACCCTTGGTGTAATAAGCTCTTGGCTGTTCCCATGGGTAGAACTGTTGTAATGCGCTTGCTTACAACGTTTTAGAGCAAATGGGATCGTTTTATTCCATGCGAATAACGTAATTTATAAGAAATTGAGGTGAACTCCTATTGTAGGGCTAAGTTTTCACTAAGTTTCATGGGGAACTATAAGAAACCCTCGGTGTAATATGTTCTAGGCTGTTCCCATGGACAGAACTGTTGTAATACGTTTGTTCAAACGTTTTAGAGCAAATGGAATCGTTCTATTCCATGCGAAAGGTGTACTTTATAAGAAATCGAAGTGAACTCTTATTGTGGGGGTAAGTTTTCACTAAGTTTCATGGGGAACTATAAGAAACTCTCCGTGTAATAAGTTCTAGGCTGTTCCCATGGACAGAACTGTTGTAATACTATTGTTTACAACTTTTAGAGAAAACGGAATCGTTGTATTCCATGCCAAAGGCGTACTCTATAAGAAATTGAGATGAAATATTATTGCAGGGCTAAGTTTTCACTAAGTTTCATGGGGAAACTATAAGTAACCGTTGGTGTTATAAGCTCTAGGCTGTTCCCATGGGCAGAACTGTTGTAATGCCTTTGTTTACAACATTTTAGAGCAAATGGGATCGTTTTATTCAATGCGAATAACGTACTTTATAAGAAATTGAGGTGAACTCTTATTGCGGGGCTAAGTTTGCACTAAGTTTCATTGGGAACTCTAAGAAACCCACGGTGTAAAAAGTTCTAGGCTGTTCCCATGGACAGAACTGTTGTAATACAATTTTTTCCAACGTTTGAGAGCAAATGGGTTCGTTTTATTCAATGCGAATAACGTACTTTATAAGAAATTGAGGTGAACTCTTATTGCGGGGCTAAGTTTTCACTAAGTTTCATGGGGAACTATAAGAAACCCTCGGTGTAAATGTTCTACGCTGTTCCCATGGACAGAACTGTTGTAATACGTTTGTTCAAACGTTTTAGAGCAAATGGAATCGTTCTATTCCATGCGAAAGGTGTACTTTATAAGAAATCGAAGTGAACTCTTATTGTGGGGGTAAGTTTTCACTAAGTTTCATGGGGAACTATAAGAAACTCTCGGTGTAATAAGTTCTAGGCTGTTCCCATGGACAGAACTGTTGTAATACTATTGTTTACAACTTTTAGAGAAAACGGAATCGTTGTATTCCATGCCAAAGGCGTACTCTATAAGAAATTGAGATGAAATATTATTGCAGGGATAAGTTTTCACAAAGTTTCATGGGGAAACTATAAGTAACCGTTGGTGTAATAAGCTCTAGGCTGTTCCCATGGGCAGGACTGTTGTAATGCCTTTGTTTACAACATTTTAGAGCAAATGGGATCGTTTTATTCCATGCGAATAACGTACTTTATAAGAAATTGGGCTGAACTCTTATTGCAGGGCTAAGTTTGCACTAAGTTTCATGGGGAACTATAAGAAACCCACGGTGTAAAAAGTTCTAGGCTGTTCCCATGGACAGAACTGTTGTAATACAATTGTTTCCAACGTTTGAGAGCAAATGGGATCGTTTTATTCAATGCGAATAACGTACTTTATTAGAAATTGAGGTGAACTCTTATTGCGGGGCTAAGTTTTTACTAAGTTTCATGGGGAACTATAAAAAGCCCTCGGTGTAATATGTTCTAGGCTGTTCCCATGGACAGAACTGTTGTAATACTATTGTTTACAACTCTTAGAGCAAACGGAATCGTTTTATTCCATGCAAAAGGCGTACTTTATAAGAAATTGAGATGAAATCTTATTGCAGGGCTAAGTTTTCACTAAGTTTCATGGAGAAACTATAAGAAACCCTCGGTGTAATAAGTTTCAGGCTGTTCCCATGGACAGAACTGTTCTTATACGTTTGTTCAAACGTTTTAGAGCAAACGGAATCGTTCTATTCCATGCGAAAGGTGTACTTTATAAGAAATCGAGGTGAACTCTTATTGTGGGGCTAAGTTTTCACTAAGTTTCATGGGGAACTATAAGAAACCCTCGGTTAAATTAGTTCTAGGCTGTTCCCATGGACAGAACTGTTGTAATACTATTATTTACAACTTTTAGAGCAAACGGAATCGTTGTATCCCATGCGAAAGGGGTACTTTATAAGAAAATGAGATGAAATCTTATTGCAGGGCTAAGTTTTCACTAAGTTTTTTGGGGAAACTATAAGAAACCCTTGGTGTAATAAGCACTAAGCTGTTCCCATGGACAGAACTGTTGTAATACGTTTGTTCAAACGTTTTAGAGCAAATGGAATCGTTCTATTCCATGCGAAAACTGTACTTTATAAGAAATCGAAGTGAACTCTTATTGCAGGGCTAAGTTTTTACTAAGTTTAATGGGGAACTGTAAGAAACCCTGGGTGTAAATGTTCTACGCTGTTCCCATGGACAGAACCGTTGTAATACGTTAATTTACAACGTTTTAGAGCAAACGGAATCGTTTTAATCCATGCGAAAGGCGTAGTTTATGAGAAATGGAGGTTAACTGTTATTGCGGGCTAAGTTTTTACTAAGTTTCATGGGGAACTATAAGAAACCCTCGGTGTAATAAGTTCTAGGCTGTTCCCATGGACAGAACTGTTGTAATACAACTTTTTACAACGTTTTAGAGCAAATGTAATCGTTTTATTCCATGCAAAAGGCGTACTTTATAAGAAATTGGGCTGAACTCTTATTGCAGGGCTAAGTTTGCACTAAGTTTCATGGGGAACTATAAGAAACCAACGGTGTAAAAAGTTTTAGGCTGTTCCCATGGACAGAGCTGTTGTAATACAATTGTTTCCAACGTTTGAGAGCAAATGGGATCGTTTTATTCAATGCGAATAACGTACTTTATAAGAAATTGAGGTGAACTCTTATTGCGGGGCTAAGTTTTCACTAAGTTTTATGAGGAACTATAAGAAACCCTCGGTGTAATATGTTTTAGGCTGTTCCCATGGACAGAACTGTTGTAATACGTTTGTTCAAACGTTTTAGAGCAAATGGAATCGTTCTATTCCATGCGAAAGGTGTACTTTATAAGAAATCGAAGTGAACTCTTATTGTGGGGGTAAGTTTTCACTAAGTTTCATGGGGAACTATAAGAAACTCTCCGTGTAATAAGTTCTAGGCTGTTCCCATGGACAGAACTGTTGTAATACTATTGTTTACAACTTTTAGAGAAAACGGAATCGTTGTATTCCATGCCAAAGGCGTACTCTATAAGAAATTGAGATGAAATATTATTGCAGGGCTAAGTTTTCACTAAGTTTCATGGGGAAACTATAAGTAACCGTTGGTGTTATAAGCTCTAGGCTGTTCCCATGGGCAGAACTGTTGTAATGCCTTTGTTTACAACATTTTAGAGCAAATGGGATCGTTTTATTCCATGCGAATAACGTACTTTATAAGAAATTGGGCTGAACTCTTATTGCAGGGCTAAGTTTGCACTAAGTTTCATGGGGAACTATAAGAAACCCACGGTGTAAAAAGTTCTAGGCTGTTCCCATGGACAGAACTGTTGTAATACAATTGTTTCCAACGTTTGAGAGCAAATGGGATCGTTTTATTCAACGCGAATAACGTACTTTATAAGAAATTGAGGTGAACTCTTATTGCGGGGCTAAGTTTTCACTAAGTTTTATGGGGAACTATAAGAAACCCTCGGTGTAATATGTTCTAGGCTGTTCCCATGGACAGAACTGTTGTAATACGTTTGTTCAAACGTTTTAGAGCAAATGGAATCGTTCTATTCCATGCGAAAGGTGTACTTTATAAGAAATCGAAGTGAACTCTTATTGTGGGGGTAAGTTTTCACTAAGTTTCATGGGGAACTATAAGAAACTTTCGGTGTAATAAGTTCTAGGCTGTTCCCATGGACAGAACTGTTGTAATACTATTGTTTACAACTTTTAGAGAAAACGGAATCGTTGTATTCCATGCCAAAGGCGTACTCTATAAGAAATTGAGATGAAATATTATTGCAGGGATAAGTTTTCACTAAGTTTCATGGGGAAACTATAAGTAACCGTTGGTGTAATAAGCTCTAGGCTGTTCCCATGGGCAGGACTGTTGTAATGCCTTTGTTTACAACATTTTAGAGCAAATGGGATCGTTTTATTCCATGCCAATAACGTACTTTATAAGAAATTGGGCTGAACTCTTATTGCAGGGCTAAGTTTGCACTAAGTTTCATGGGGAACTATAAGAAACCCACGGTGTAAAAAGTTCTAGGCTGTTCCCATGGACAGAACTGTTGTAATACAATTGTTTCCAACGTTTGAGAGCAAATGGGATCGTTTTATTCAATGCGAATAACGTACTTTATTAGAAATTGAGGTGAACTCTTATTGCGGGGCTAAGTTTTTACTAAGTTTCATGGGGAACTATAAAAAGCCCTCGGTGTAATATGTTCTAGGCTGTTCCCATGGACAGAACTGTTGTAATACTATTGTTTACAACTCTTAGAGCAAACGGAATCGTTTTATTCCATGCAAAAGGCGTACTTTATAAGAAATTGAGATGAAATCTTATTGCAGGGCTAAGTTTTCACTAAGTTTCATGGAGAAACTATAAGAAACCCTCGGTGTAATAAGTTTCAGGCTGTTCCCATGGACAGAACTGTTCTTATACGTTTGTTCAAACGTTTTAGAGCAAACGGAATCGTTCTATTCCATGCGAAAGGTGTACTTTATAAGAAATCGAGGTGAACTCTTATTGTGGGGCTAAGTTTTCACTAAGTTTCATGGGGAACTATAAGAAACCCTCGGTTAAATTAGTTCTAGGCTGTTCCCATGGACAGAACTGTTGTAATACTATTATTTACAACTTTTAGAGCAAACGGAATCGTTGTATCCCATGCGAAAGGGGTACTTTATAAGAAAATGAGATGAAATCTTATTGCAGGGCTAAGTTTTCACTAAGTTTTTTGGGGAAACTATAAGAAACCCTTGGTGTAATAAGCACTAAGCTGTTCCCATGGGCAGAACTGCTGTAATGCGTTGGTTTACAACGTTTTAGAGCAAATGGGATCGTTTTATTCCATGCGAATAACGTACTTTATAAGAAATTGAGGTGAACTCTTATTGCAGGGCGAAGTTTTTACTAAGTTTCATGGGGAACTATAAGAAACCCTGGGTGTAAATGTTCTACGCTGTTCCCATGGACAGAACCGTTGTAATACGTTCATTTACAACGTTTTAGTGCAAACAAAATCGTTTTAATCCATGCGAAAGGCGTAGTTTATGAGAAATTGAGGTAAACTGTTATTGCGGGCTAAGTTTTTACTAAGTTTCATTGGGAACTATAAGAAACCCACGGTGTAAAAAGTTCTAGGCTGTTCCCATGGACAGAACTGTTGTAATACTATTGTTTACAACTTTTAGAGCAAACGGAATCGTTTTATTCCATGCGAAAGGCGTACTTTATAAGAAATTGAGATGAAATCTTATTGCAGGGCTAAGTTTTCACTAAGTTTCATGGGGAAACTAAAAGAAACCCTCGGTGTAATAAGTTTCAGGCTGTTCCCATGGGCAGAACTGTTGTAATGCGTTTGCTTACAACGTTTTAGAGCAAATGGGATCGTTTTATTCCATGCGAATAACGTACTTTATAAGAAATTGAGGTGAACTCTTATTGCAGGGCTAAGTTTTTACTAAGTTTAATTGGGAACTTTAAGAAACCCTGGGTGTAAATGTTCTACGCTGTTCCCATGGACAGAACCGTTGTAATACGTTCATTTACAACGTTTTAGTGCAAACAAAATCGTTTTAATCCATGCGAAAGGAGTAGTTTATGAGAAATTGAGGTGAACTCTTATTGCGGGCTAAGTTTTTACTAAGTTTCATGGGGAACTATAAGAAACCCACGGTGTAAAAAGTTCTAGGCTGTTCCCATGGACAGAACTGTTGTAATACAATTGTTTCCAACGTTTTAGAGCAAATGGGATCGTTTTATTCCATGCGAGAGGCGTACTTTATAAGAAATTGAGATGAAATCTTATTGCAGGGCTAAGTTTTCACTAAGTTTCATGGAGAAACTATAAGAAACCCTCGGTGTAATAAGTTTCAGGCTGTTCCCATGGACAGAACTGTTCTTATACGTTTGTTCAAACGTTTTAGAGCAAACGGAATCGTTCTATTCCATGCGAAAGGTGTACTTTATAAGAAATCGAGGTGAACTCTTATTGTGGGGCTAAGTTTTCACTAAGTTTCATGGGGAACTATAAGAAACCATCGGTTAAATAAGTTCTAGGCTGTTCCCATGGACAGAACTGTTGTAATACTATTATTTACAACTTTTAGAGCAAACGGAATCGTTGTATCCCATGCGAAAGGCGTACTTTATAAGAAAATAATAAAATCTTATTGCAGGGCTAAGTTTTCACTAAGTTTTTTGGGGAAACTATAAGAAACCCTTGGTGTAATAAGCACTAAGCTGTTCCCATGGGCAGAACTGTTGTAATGCGTTGGTTTACAACGTTTTAAAGCAAATGGGATCGTTTTATTCCATGCGAATAACGTACTTTATAAGAAATTGAGGTGAACTCTTATTGCAGGGCGATGTTTTTACTAAGTTTCATGGGGAACTATAAGAAACCCTGTGTGTAAATGTTCTACGCTGTTCCCATGGACAGAACCGTTGTAATACGTTCGTTTACAACGTTTTAGAGCAAAGGGAGTCGTTTTAATCCATGCGAAAGGCGTAGTTTATGAGAAATTGAGGTAAACTGTTATTGCGGGCTAAGTTTTTACTAAGTTTCATGGGGAACTATAAGAAACCCACGGTGTAAAAAGTTCTAGGCTGTTCCCATGGACAGAACTGTTGTAATACAATTGTTTCCAACGTTTTAGAGCAAATGGGATCGTTTTATTTAATGCGAATAACGTACTTTATTAGAAATTGAGGTGAACTCTTATTGCGGGGCTAAGTTTTTACTAAGTTTCATGGGGAACTATAAAAAGCCCTCGGTGTAATATGTTCTAGGCTGTTCCCATGGACAGAACTGTTGTAATACTATTGTTTACAACTTTTAGAGCAAACGGAATCGTTTTATTCCATGCGAAAGGCGTACTTTATAAGAAATTGAGATGAAATCTTATTGCAGGGCTAAGTTTTCACTAAGTTTCATGGAGAAACTATAAGAAACCCTCGGTGTAATAAGTTTCAGGCTGTTCCCATGGACAGAACTGTTCTTATACGTTTGTTCAAACGTTTTTGAGCAAACGGAATCGTTCTATTCCATGCGAAAGGTGTACTTTATAAGAAATCGAGGTGAACTCTTATTGTGGGGCTAAGTTTTCACTAAGTTTCATGGGAAACTATAAGAAACCCTCGGTTAAATTAGTTCTAGGCTGTTCCCATGGACAGAACTGTTGTAATACTATTATTTACAACTTTTAGAGCAAACGGAATCGTTGTATCCCATGCGAAAGGCGTACTTTATAAGAAAATGAGATGAAATCTTATTGCAGGGCTAAGTTTTCACTAAGTTTTTTGGGGAAACTATAAGAAACCCTTGGTGTAATAAGCACTAAGCTGTTCCCATGGGCAGAACTGTTGTAATGCGTTGGTTTACAACGTTTTAGAGCAAATGGGATCGTTTTATTCCATGCGAATAACGTACTTTATAAGAAATTGAGGTGAACTCTTATTGCAGGGCGAAGTTTTTACTAAGTTTCATGGGGAACTATAAGAAACCCTGGGTGTAAATGTTCTACGCTGTTCCCATGGACAGAACCGTTGTAATACGTTCGTTTACAACGTTTTAGAGCAAAGGGAGTCGTTTTATTCCATGCAAAAGGCGTAGTTTATGAGAAATTGAGGGAAACTCTTATTGCGGGCTAAGTTTTTATTAAGTTTCATCGGAAACTATAAGAAACCCTCGGTGTAAAAAGTTTTAGGCTGTTCCCATGGACAGAACTGTTGTTATGTATTTGTTTACAACTTTTTAGTGCAAACCGAATCGTTTTATTCCATGCAAAAGGCGTACTTTATAAGAAAATGGGCTGAACTTTTATTGCAGGGCTACGTTCCCTTAAGTTTCATGGGGAACTATAAGAAACCCTCGGTGTAATAAGTTTTAGGCTGTTCCCATGGACAGAACTGTTGTTATACGTTTGTTTACAACGTTTTAGAGCAAAGGGAATCGTTTTATTCCATGCGAAAGGCGTACTTTACAAGTAATTGGTCTGAACTCTTATTGAAGGGCTAAGTTTGCACTAAGTTTCATGGGGAACTATAAAAAACCCTCGGTGTAAAACGTTCTAGGCTGTTCCCATGGACAGAACTGTTGTAATACGTTTGTTTACAACATTTTATAGCAAACAGAATCGCTTTATTCCATGCGAAAGGCATACTTTATATGAAAATGAGGTGAACTGTTATTGCGGGGCTAAGTTTTGACTAAGTTTCATGGGAAACTATAAAAAAACCCTCGGTGTAATAAGATATAGGCTGTTCATATGGACAGAACTGTTGTAATACGTTTGTTTACAACGTTTTAGAGCAAACGGAATCGTTTTATTCCGTGCGAAAGGCGTACTTTATAATAAATTGAGGTGAACTCTTATTTTGGGGCTAAGTTTTCACTAAGTTTCATGGGGAACGATAAAAAACCCTCGGTGTAATAAGTTTAAGGCTGTTCACTAAGTATAAGAAATTGAGATGAAATCTTATTGCAGTGTCAAGTTTTCACTTAATTTCTTGGGGAAACTATAAGAAACCCTCGGTGTAATAAGCTCTAGGCTGTTCCCATGGGCAGAACTGTTGTAATGCGTTTGCTTACAACGTTTTAGAGCAAATGGGATCGTTTTATTCCATGCCAATAACGTACTTTATAAGAAATTGGGCTGAACTCTTATTGCAGGGCTAAGTTTGCACTAAGTTTCATGGGGAACTATAAGAAACCCACGGTGTAAAAAGTTCTAGGCTGTTCCCATGGACAGAACTGTTGTAATACAATTGTTTCCAACGTTTGAGAGCAAATGGGATCGTTTTATTCAATGCGAATAACGTACTTTATTAGAAATTGAGGTGAACTCTTATTGCGGGGCTAAGTTTTTACTAAGTTTCATGGGGAACTATAAAAAGCCCTCGGTGTAATATGTTCTAGGCTGTTCCCATGGACAGAACTGTTGTAATACTATTGTTTACAACTCTTAGAGCAAACGGAATCGTTTTATTCCATGCAAAAGGCGTACTTTATAAGAAATTGAGATGAAATCTTATTGCAGGGCTAAGTTTTCACTAAGTTTCATGGAGAAACTATAAGAAACCCTCGGTGTAATAAGTTTCAGGCTGTTCCCATGGACAGAACTGTTCTTATACGTTTGTTCAAACGTTTTAGAGCAAACGGAATCGTTCTATTCCATGCGAAAGGTGTACTTTATAAGAAATCGAGGTGAACTCTTATTGTGGGGCTAAGTTTTCACTAAGTTTCATGGGGAACTATAAGAAACCCTCGGTTAAATTAGTTCTAGGCTGTTCCCATGGACAGAACTGTTGTAATACTATTATTTACAACTTTTAGAGCAAACGGAATCGTTGTATCCCATGCGAAAGGGGTACTTTATAAGAAAATGAGATGAAATCTTATTGCAGGGCTAAGTTTTCACTAAGTTTTTTGGGGAAACTATAAGAAACCCTTGGTGTAATAAGCACTAAGCTGTTCCCATGGGCAGAACTGCTGTAATGCGTTGGTTTACAACGTTTTAGAGCAAATGGGATCGTTTTATTCCATGCGAATAACGTACTTTATAAGAAATTGAGGTGAACTCTTATTGCAGGGCGAAGTTTTTACTAAGTTTCATGGGGAACTATAAGAAACCCTGGGTGTAAATGTTCTACGCTGTTCCCATGGACAGAACCGTTGTAATACGTTCATTTACAACGTTTTAGTGCAAACAAAATCGTTTTAATCCATGCGAAAGGCGTAGTTTATGAGAAATTGAGGTAAACTGTTATTGCGGGCTAAGTTTTTACTAAGTTTCATTGGGAACTATAAGAAACCCACGGTGTAAAAAGTTCTAGGCTGTTCCCATGGACAGAACTGTTGTAATACTATTGTTTACAACTTTTAGAGCAAACGGAATCGTTTTATTCCATGCGAAAGGCGTACTTTATAAGAAATTGAGATGAAATCTTATTGCAGGGCTAAGTTTTCACTAAGTTTCATGGGGAAACTAAAAGAAACCCTCGGTGTAATAAGTTTCAGGCTGTTCCCATGGGCAGAACTGTTGTAATGCGTTTGCTTACAACGTTTTAGAGCAAATGGGATCGTTTTATTCCATGCGAATAACGTACTTTATAAGAAATTGAGGTGAACTCTTATTGCAGGGCTAAGTTTTTACTAAGTTTAATTGGGAACTTTAAGAAACCCTGGGTGTAAATGTTCTACGCTGTTCCCATGGACAGAACCGTTGTAATACGTTCATTTACAACGTTTTAGTGCAAACAAAATCGTTTTAATCCATGCGAAAGGAGTAGTTTATGAGAAATTGAGGTGAACTCTTATTGCGGGCTAAGTTTTTACTAAGTTTCATGGGGAACTATAAGAAACCCACGGTGTAAAAAGTTCTAGGCTGTTCCCATGGACAGAACTGTTGTAATACAATTGTTTCCAACGTTTTAGAGCAAATGGGATCGTTTTATTCCATGCGAGAGGCGTACTTTATAAGAAATTGAGATGAAATCTTATTGCAGGGCTAAGTTTTCACTAAGTTTCATGGAGAAACTATAAGAAACCCTCGGTGTAATAAGTTTCAGGCTGTTCCCATGGACAGAACTGTTCTTATACGTTTGTTCAAACGTTTTAGAGCAAACGGAATCGTTCTATTCCATGCGAAAGGTGTACTTTATAAGAAATCGAGGTGAACTCTTATTGTGGGGCTAAGTTTTCACTAAGTTTCATGGGGAACTATAAGAAACCCTCGGTTAAATAAGTTCTAGGCTGTTCCCATGGACAGAACTGTTGTAATACTATTATTTACAACTTTTAGAGCAAACGGAATCGTTGTATCCCATGCGAAAGGCGTACTTTATAAGAAAATGAGATAAAATCTTATTGCAGGGCTAAGTTTTCACTAAGTTTTTTGGGGAAACTATAAGAAACCCTTGGTGTAATAAGCACTAAGCTGTTCCCATGGGCAGAACTGTTGTAATGCGTTGGTTTACAACGTTTTAAAGCAAATGGGATCGTTTTATTCCATGCGAATAACGTACTTTATAAGAAATTGAGGTGAACTCTTATTGCAGGGCGATGTTTTTACTAAGTTTCATGGGGAACTATAAGAAACCCTGTGTGTAAATGTTCTACGCTGTTCCCATGGACAGAACCGTTGTAATACGTTCGTTTACAACGTTTTAGAGCAAAGGGAGTCGTTTTAATCCATGCGAAAGGCGTAGTTTATGAGAAATTGAGGTAAACTGTTATTGCGGGCTAAGTTTTTACTAAGTTTCATGGGGAACTATAAGAAACCCACGGTGTAAAAAGTTCTAGGCTGTTCCCATGGACAGAACTGTTGTAATACAATTGTTTCCAACGTTTTAGAGCAAATGGGATCGTTTTATTTAATGCGAATAACGTACTTTATTAGAAATTGAGGTGAACTCTTATTGCGGGGCTAAGTTTTTACTAAGTTTCATGGGGAACTATAAAAAGCCCTCGGTGTAATATGTTCTAGGCTGTTCCCATGGACAGAACTGTTGTAATACTATTGTTTACAACTTTTAGAGCAAACGGAATCGTTTTATTCCATGCGAAAGGCGTACTTTATAAGAAATTGAGATGAAATCTTATTGCAGGGCTAAGTTTTCACTAAGTTTCATGGAGAAACTATAAGAAACCCTCGGTGTAATAAGTTTCAGGCTGTTCCCATGGACAGAACTGTTCTTATACGTTTGTTCAAACGTTTTTGAGCAAACGGAATCGTTCTATTCCATGCGAAAGGTGTACTTTATAAGAAATCGAGGTGAACTCTTATTGTGGGGCTAAGTTTTCACTAAGTTTCATGGGAAACTATAAGAAACCCTCGGTTAAATTAGTTCTAGGCTGTTCCCATGGACAGAACTGTTGTAATACTATTATTTACAACTTTTAGAGCAAACGGAATCGTTGTATCCCATGCGAAAGGCGTACTTTATAAGAAAATGAGATGAAATCTTATTGCAGGGCTAAGTTTTCACTAAGTTTTTTGGGGAAACTATAAGAAACCCTTGGTGTAATAAGCACTAAGCTGTTCCCATGGGCAGAACTGTTGTAATGCGTTGGTTTACAACGTTTTAGAGCAAATGGGATCGTTTTATTCCATGCGAATAACGTACTTTATAAGAAATTGAGGTGAACTCTTATTGCAGGGCGAAGTTTTTACTAAGTTTCATGGGGAACTATAAGAAACCCTGGGTGTAAATGTTCTACGCTGTTCCCATGGACAGAACCGTTGTAATACGTTCGTTTACAACGTTTTAGAGCAAAGGGAGTCGTTTTATTCCATGCAAAAGGCGTAGTTTATGAGAAATTGAGGGAAACTCTTATTGCGGGCTAAGTTTTTATTAAGTTTCATCGGAAACTATAAGAAACCCTCGGTGTAAAAAGTTTTAGGCTGTTCCCATGGACAGAACTGTTGTTATGTATTTGTTTACAACTTTTTAGTGCAAACCGAATCGTTTTATTCCATGCAAAAGGCGTACTTTATAAGAAAATGGGCTGAACTCTTATTGCAGGGCTACGTTCCCTTAAGTTTCATGGGGAACTATAAGAAACCCTCGGTGTAATAAGTTTTAGGCTGTTCCCATGGACAGAACTGTTGTTATACGTTTGTTTACAACGTTTTAGAGCAAAGGGAATTGTTTTATTCCATGCGAAAGGCGTACTTTACAAGTAATTGGTCTGAACTCTTATTGAAGGGCTAAGTTTGCACTAAGTTTCATGGGGAACTATAAAAAACCCTCGGTGTAAAACGTTCTAGGCTGTTCCCATGGACAGAACTGTTGTAATACGTTTGTTTACAACATTTTATAGCAAACAGAATCGCTTTATTCCATGCAAAAGGCATACTTTATATGAAAATGAGGTGAACTGTTATTGCGGGGCTAAGTTTTGACTAAGTTTCATGGGAAACTATAAAAAAACCCTCGGTGTAATAAGATATAGGCTGTTCATATGGACAGAACTGTTGTAATACGTTTGTTTACAACGTTTTAGAGCAAACGGAATCGTTTTATTCCGTGCGAAAGGCGTACTTTATAATAAATTGAGGTGAACTCTTATTTTGGGGCTAAGTTTTCACTAAGTTTCATGGGGAACGATAAAAAACCCTCGGTGTAATAAGTTTAAGGCTGTTCACTAAGTATAAGAAATTGAGATGAAATCTTATTGCAGTGTCAAGTTTTCACTTAATTTCTTGGGGAAACTATAAGAAACCCTCGGTGTAATAAGCTCTAGGCTGTTCCCATGGGCAGAACTGTTGTAATGCGTTTGCTTACAACGTTTTAGAGCAAATGGGATCGTTTTATTCCATGCGAATAACGTACTTTATAAGAAATTGAGGTGAACTCTTATTGCAGGGCTAAGTTTTTACTAAGTTTAATTGGGAACTTTAAGAAACCCTGGGTGTAAATGTTCTACGCTGTTCCCATGGACAGAACCGTTGTAATACGTTCATTTACAACGTTTTAGTGCAAACAAGTTTCATGGGGAACTATAAAAAGCCCTCGGTGTAATATGTTCTAGGCTGTTCCCATGGACAGAACTGTTCTAATACTATTGTTTGCAACTTTTAGAGCAAAGGGAATCGTTTTAATCCATGCGAAAGGCGTAGTTTATGAGAAATTGAGGTAAACTGTTATTGCGGGCTAAGTTTTTACTAAGTTTCATGGGGAACTATAAGAAACCCACGGTGTAAAAAGTTCTAGGCTGTTCCCATGGACAGAACTGTTGTAATACAATTGTTTCCAACGTTTTAGAGCAAATGGGATCGTTTTATTTAACGCGAATAACGTACTTTATTAGAAATTGAGGTGAACTCTTATTGCGGGGCTAAGTTTTTACTAAGTTTCATGGGGAACTATAAAAAGCCCTTGGTGTAATATGTTCTAGGCTGTTCCCATGGACAGAACTGTTGTAATACTATTGTTTACAACTTTTAGAGCAAACGGAATCGTTATATTCCATGCGAAAGGCGTACTTTATAAGAAATTGAGATGAAATCTTATTGCAGGGCTAAGTTTTCACTAAGTTTCATGGGGAAACTATAAGAAACCCTCGGTGTAATAAGTTTCAGGCTGTTCCCATGGACAGAACTGTTATTATACGTTTGTTCAAACGTTTTAGAGCAAACGGAATCGTTCTATTCCATGCGAAAGGCGTACTTTACAAGTAATTGGTCTGAACTCTTATTGAAGGGGTAAGTTTGCACTAAGTTTCATGGGGAACTATAAAAAAACCCTCGGTGTAAAACGTTCTAGGCTGTTCCCATGGACAGAACTGTTGTAATACGTTTGTTTACAACGTTTTATAGCAAACAGAATCGCTTTATTCCATGCGAAAGGCGTACTTTATAAGAAAATGAGGTGAACTCTTATTGCGGGGCTAAGTTTTGACTAAGTTTCATGGGAAACTATAAGAAACCCTCGGTGTAATAAGTTCTAGGCTCTTCCCATGGACAGAACTGTTGTAATACAATTGTTTACAACGTTTTAGAGCAAACGGAATCGTTTTATTCCATGCGAAAGGCGTACTTTATACGAAATTGAGATGAAATCTTATTGCAGGGCTAAGTTTTCACTCAGTTTCATGGGTAACTATAAGAAGCCCTGGGTGTAAATGTTCTACGCTGTTCCTATGGACAGAAGCGTTGTAATACGTTCGTTAACATCGTTTTAGAGCAAACTGAATCGTTTTATTCCATGCGAAAGGCGTAGTTTATGAGAAATTGAGGTAAACTCTTATTGCGAGCTAAGTTTTTACTAAGTTTCATGGAGAACTATAAGTAACCCTCGGTGTAATTATTTCTAGGCTGTTCCCATGGAGAGAACTGTTGTAATACAATTATTTACAACGTTTTAGAGCAAACGGAATCGTTTTATTCCATGCGAAAGGCGTACTTTATACGAAATTGAGATGAAATCTTATTGCAGGGCTAAGTCTTCACTAAGTTTCATGGGGAAACTATAAGAAACCCTGAGTGTAAATGCTCTACGCTGTTCCCATGGACAGAACCGTTGTAATACGTTCATTTACAACGTTTTAGAGCAAATGGAATCGTTTTAATCCATGCGAAAGGCGAAGTTTATGAGAAATTGAGGTGAACTCTTATTGTGGGGCTAAGTTTTCACTAAGTTTCATGGGGAACGATAAGAAACCCTCGGTGTAATAAGTTTAAGGCTGTTCTCATGGACAGAACTGTTGTAATACAATTGTTCACAACGTTTTAGAGCAAACGGAACCGTTGTATTCCATGCGAAAGGCGTACTTTATAAGAAATTGAGATGAAATCTTATTGCGGGGCTAAGTTTTCACTAAGTTTCATGGGGAACGATAAGAAACCCTCGGTGTAATAAGTTTAAGGCTGTTCTCATGGACAGAACTGTTGTAATACAATTGTTCACAACGTTTTAGAGCAAATGTAATCGTTTTATTCCATGCAAAAGGCGTACTTTATAAGACATTGGGCTGAACTCTTATTGCAGGGCTAAGTTTGCACTAAGTTTCATGGGGAACTATAAGAAACCCACGGTGTAAAAAGTTCTAGGCTGTTCCCATGGACAGAACTGTTGTAATACAATTGTTTCCAACGTTTGAGAGCAAATGGGATCGTTTTATTCAATGCGAATAACGTACTTTATAAGAAATTGAGGTGAACTTTTATTGCGGGGCTAAGTTTTCACTAAGTTTCATGGGGAACTATAAGAAACCCTCGGTGTAATATGTTCTAGGCTGTTCCCATGGACAGAACTGTTGTAATACGTTTGTTCAAACATTTTACAGCAAATGGAATCGTTCTATTCCATGCGAAAGGTGTACTTTTAAGAAATCGAGGTGAACTCTTATTGTTGGGGTAAGTTTTCTCTAAGTTTCATAGGGAACTATAAGAAACCCTCGGTGTAATAAGTTCTAGGCTGTTCCCATGGACAGAACTGTTGTAATACTATTGTTTACAACTTTTAGAGCAAACGGAATCGTTGTATTCAATACCAAAGGCGTACTCTATAAGAAATTGAGATGAAATATTATTGCAGGGCTAAGTTCTCACTAAGTTTCATGGGGAAACTATAAGAAACCCTCGGTGTAAATGTTCTACGCTGTTCCCATGGACAGAGCCGTTGTAATACGTTCATTTACAACGTTTTAGAGCAAACGGAATCGTTTTAATCCATGCGAAAGGCGTAGTTTATGAGAAATTGAGGTAAACTGTTATTGCAGGCTAAGTTTTTACTAAGTTTCATGGGGAACTATAAGAAACCCTCGGTGTAATAAGTTCTAGGCTGTTCCCATTGACAGAACTGTTGTAATACAGCTGTTTACAACGTTTTAGAGCAAACGGAATCGTTTTATTCCATGCGAAAGGCGTACTTTATAAGAAATTGAGGTGAACTCTTATTGTGGGGCTAAGTTTTCACTAAGTTACATGGGGAACTATAAGAAACCCTCGCTGTAATAAGTTCTAGGCTGTTCCCATGGACAGAACTGTTGTAATACAATTGTTTACAACGTTTTAGAGCAAACGGAATCGTTTTATTCCATGCGAAAGGCGTACTTTATAAGAAATTGAGGTGAACTCTTATTGCAGGGCTAAGTTTCTTTAAGTTTCATGGGGAACTATAAGTAACCCTCGGTGTAATAAGTTTTAGGCTGTTCCCATGGACAGAACTGTTGTTATGCGTTTGTTTACAACGTTTTAGAGCAAATGTAATCGTTTTATTCCATGCAAAAGGCGTACTTTATAAGAAATTGAGCTGAACTCTTATTGCAGGGCTAAGTTTGCACTAAGTTTCATTGGGAACTATAAGAAACCAACGGTATAAAAAGTTCTAGGCTGTTCCCATGGACAGAACTGTTGTAATACAATTTTTTCCAACGTTTGAGAGCAAATGGGTTCGTTTTATTCAATGCGAATAACGTACTTTATAAGAAATTAAGGTGAACTCTTATTGCGGGGCTAAGTTTTCACTAAGTTTCATGGGGAACTATAAGAAACCCTCGGTGTAAATGTTCTACGCTGTTCCCATGGACAGAACTGTTGTAATACGTTTGTTCAAACATTTTAGAGCAAATGGAATCGTTCTATTCCATGCGAAAGGTGTACTTTTAAGAAATCGAGGTGAACTCTTATTGTGGGGGTAAGTTGTCACTAACTTTCATGGGGAACAATAAGAAACCCTCGGTGTAATAAGTTCTCTGCTGTTCCCATGGACAGAACTGTTGTAATACAATTGTTTCCAACGTTTGAGAGCAAATGGGATCGTTTTATTCAATGCAAATAACGTACTTTATAAGAAATTGAGGTGAAATCTTATTGCAGGGCTAAGTTTTCACTAAGTTTCATGGGGAACTATAAGAAACCCTCGGTGTAAATGTTCTACGCTGTTCCCATGGACAGAACTGTTGTAATACGTTTGTTCAAACATTTTAGAGCAAACGGGATCGTTTTCTTCCATGCAAAAGGCGCACTTAATAAGAAATTGAGGTGAACTCTTATAGCAGAGCTAAGTTTTCACTAAGTATCATGGGGAACTATAGTAAACCCTCGGTGTAATAAGTTCTAGGCTGTTCCCATGGACAAAACTGTTGTAATACGTTTGTTTACAACGTTTTAGAGCAAACAGAATCGTTTTATTCAATGCGAAAGGCGTACTTTATTTGAAATTGAGGTAAATTCTTATTGCGAGGCTAAGGTTTAATTAGTTTCATGGGAAACTATAAAAAACCCTCGATGTAATATGTTCTAGGCTGTTCCGATGGACAGAACTGTTGTAATACGTTTGTTGAAAACGTTTTAGAGCAAACGGAATCGTTTTATTCCATGCATAAGGTGTACTTTATAAGAAATTGAGATGAACTTTTATTGTGCGGCTAAGTTTTCACTAAGTTTCATGGGGAACTATAAGAAACCCGCCAAGTAATAAGTTCTACGCTGTTTTCATGGACAGAACTGTTGTAATACGTTTGTACACAACGTTTTAGAGCAAACGGAATCGTTTTATTCCATGCGAAAGACGTACTTTATAAGAAATTCACGTGAACTCTTACTTCGGGGCTAAGTTTTCACCTAGTTTCATGGGAAACTATAAAAAACCCTCGGTGTAATATGTTCTAGGCTGTTTCAATGGACAGAACTGTTGTAATACGTTTGTTTACAACGTTTTAGAGCAAACGGAGTGGTTTTATTCCATGCGAAAGGCGTACTTTATAAGAAATTGAGGGGAACTCTTCTTGCGGGGCTAAGTTTTCACTAAGTCTCATGGGGAACTATAAGAAACCCTCGGTATAATAAGTTCTACGCTGTTCCCATGGACAGAACTGTTGTAATACGTATGTTTACATCGTTTTAGAGCAAACGGAATCGTTTTATTCCATGGAAAATGCGTACTTTATAAGAAATTGAGGTGAACTCTTATAGCAGGGCTAAGTTTTTACTAAATGACATTGGGAACTATAGACAACCCTCGAAGTAATAAGTTCTACGCAGTTCCCATGGAAAGAACTGTTGTAATACGTTTGTTTATAACGTTTTAGAGCAAATGGAATCGTTTTATTCCATGCAAAAGCTGGACTTTATGGAAAATTGAGGTAAATTCTTATTGCGAGGCTAAGGTTTAATTAGTTTCTTGGGAAACTATAAAAAAACCTCGGTGTAATATCTTCTAGGCTGTTCCCATGGACAGAACTGTTGTAATACGTTTATTTACAACGTTTAAGAGCAAATTGAATTGTTTTTTTCCAAGCGAAAGGCGAACTTTATAAGAAATTGAGATGAACTCTTATTTTTGGGCTAAGTTTTCACTAAGTTTCATGGGGAACTATAAGAAACCCTCGGTGTAATAAGTTCTAGGCTGTTCCTATGGACAGAAATGTTCTAATACGTTTGTTTACAACGTTTTAGAGCAAACGGAATGGTTTTATTCCATGCGAAAGGCGTAATTTATATGAAATTGAGGTGAACTCTTATTGTGGGGCTAAGTTTTCACTAAGTTGCAGGGGGACCTATAAGAAACCCTCGGTGTAATATGTTCTAGGCTCTTCCCATTGACAGAACTGTTTGTAATACGTTTGTTTACAACGTTTTAGAGCAAACAGAATCGCTTTGTCCATGCGAAAGGCGTACTTAATAAGAAATTGAGGTGAACTCTTATTGCGGAGCTAAGTTTCCTTAAGTTTCATGGGGAACTATAAGAAACCCTCGGTGTATTAAGTTTCAGGCTGTTCCTATGGACAGAACTGTTATTATACGTTTGTGTACAACGTTTTAAGGCAAACGGAATCGTTTTATTCCATGCTAAAGGAGTACTTTATAAGAAATTTAGGTGAACTCTTATTGCGGGGCTAAGTTTTCACTAAGTTTCATGGGGAACTATAAAAAAAACCCTCGGTATAATATGTTCTAGGCTGTTCCCATGGACAGAACTGTTGTAATACGTTTGTTTACAACGTTTTAGAGCAAACAGAATCGTTATGTCCATGCGAAAGGCGTACTTAATAAGAAATTGAGGTGAACTCTTATTGCAGAGCTAAGTTTTCACTGAATCTCATGGGGAACTATAAGAAACCCTCGGTGTAATAAGTTCTAGGCTGTTCCCATGGACAGAAGTGTTGTTATAGGTTTGTTTACAACGTTTTAGAGCAAACAGAATCGTTTTCTCCATGCGAATGGCGTACTTTATAAGAAATTGAGGTGAACTCTTATTGCAGAGCAAAGTTTTCATTAAGTTTCATCGGGAACTTAAGAAACCCTCGGTGTAAAAAGTTCTAGAATGTTCCAATGGACAGAACTGTTGTAATACGTTTGTTAACAACGTTTTAGAGCGAACGGAATCGTTTTATTCCGTGCAAAAGGCGTACTTTATAAGAAATTGAGTTGAACTCTTATTGAAGGGCTACGTATTCACTAAATTTAATTTGAAACTAAAAGAAATCTTCAAAGTAATAAGTTCTTGGCTGTTCCCATGGACAAAACTGTTGTAATACGTTTGTTTACAACGTTTTAGAGCAAACGGAATCGTTTTATTCTATGCAAAAGGAGTACTTTATTAGAAATTGACGTGAACTTTTATTGCGGGGCTAGATTTTCACTAAGTTTCATTGGGAACTATAAAAAAACCCTTGGTGTAATGTGTTCCAGGATGTTTCCATGGACAGAACTGTTGTAAACCATTTGTTTACAACGTTTTAGAGCAAACGGAATCGTTTTATTCCATGCAAAAGGCGTATTTTATAAGAAATTGAGGTGAACTCTTATTGTGGCGCTCAGTTTTCACTAAGTTTCATGGGGAAGAAGAAGAAACCCTCGATGTAATAAGTTTCAGGCTGTTCCCATGGACAGAACTGTTATTATACGCTTGTTTACAACGTTTTAGAGCAAACGGAATCGTTTTATTCCATGCGAAAGGAGTACTTTATAAGAAATTGGGGTGAACTCTTATTGCGGGGCTAAGTTTCCTTAAGTTTCATGGGGAACTATAAGAATTCCTCGGTGTAATAAGTTTCAGGCTGTTCCCATGGACAGAACTGTTATTATATGTTTGTCTACAACGTTTTAGAGCAAACGGAATCGTTTTATTCCATGCGAAAGGAGTACTTTATAAGAAATTGAGGTGAACTCTTATTGCGGGGCTAAGTTTTCACAAAGTTTCATGGGGAACTATAAAAAACCCTCGGTGTAATATGTTTTAGGCTGTTCCGATGGACAGAACTGTTGTAATACGTTTGTTTACAACGTTTTAGAGCAAACGGAATCGTTTTATTCAATGCAAAAGGAGTACTTTATAAGAAATTGAGATGAACTCTTATTGCGGGGCTAAGTTTTCACTAAGTTTCAAGTGGAACTATAAGAAACCCACGAAGTTATAAGTTCTACGCTGTTCCCATGGACAGAACTGTTGTAATACATTTGTTTACAACGTTTTAGAGCAAACAGAATCGTTTTCTCCATGCGAAAGGCGTGATTAACAAGAAATCGAGGTGAACTCTTATTGCAGGGCTAAGTTTTTACTAAATAACATTGGGAACTATAGGCAACCCTCGAAGTAATAAGTTCTACGCAGTTCCCATGGACAGAACTGTTGTAATACGTTTGTTTATAACGTTTTAGAGCAAATGGAATCGTTTTATTCCTTGCATTAGCTCTACTTTATGGGAAATTAAGGTAAATTGTTATTGCAAGGCTAAGGTTTAATTAGTTTCATGGGAAACTATAAAAAACCCTCGGTGTAATGTCTTCTAGGCTGTTCCCATGGACAGAACTGTTATTATACGCTTGTTTACAACGTTTTAGAGCAAACGGAATCGTTTTATTCCATGCAAAAGGAGTACTTTATAAGAAATTGGGGTGAACTCTTATTGCGGGGCTAAGTTTCCTTAAGTTTCATGGGGAACTATAAGAATTCCTCGGTGTAATAAGTTTCAGGCTGTTCCCATGGACAGAACTGTTATTATATGTTTGTCTACAACGTTTTAGAGCAGACAAAATCGTTTTATTCCATGCGAAAGGAGTACTTTATAAGAAATTGAGGTGAACTCTTATTGCGGGGCTAAGTTTTCACAAAGTTTCATGGGGAACTATAAAAAACCCTCGGTGTAATATGTTTTAGGCTGTTCCGATGGACAGAACTGTTGTAATACGTTTGTTTACAACGTTTTAGAGCAAACGGAATCGTTTTATTCCATGCAAAAGGAGTACTTTATAAGAAATTGAGATGAACTCTTATTGCGGGGCTAAGTTTTCACTAAGTAATACGTTTGTTTACAACGTTTTAGAGCAAACAGAATCGTTTTCTCCATGCGAAAGGCGTGATTAACAAGAAATCGAGGTGAACTCTTATTGCAGGGCTAAGTTTTTACTAAATAACATTGGGAACTATAGGCAACCCTCGAAGTAATAAGTTCTACGCAGTTCCCATGGACAGAACTGTTGTAATACGTTTGTTTATAACGTTTTAGAGCAAATGGAATCGTTTTATTCCTTGCATTAGCTCTACTTTATGGGAAATTAAGGTAAATTGTTATTGCAAGGCTAAGGTTTAATTAGTTTCATGGGAAACTATAAAAAACCCTCGGTGTAATGTCTTCTAGGCTGTTCCCATGGACAGAACTGTTGTAATAAATTTATTTACAACGTTTTAGAGCAAACGGAATCGTTTTATTCCATGTAAAAGGCGTATTTTATAAGAAATTGAAGTGAACTCTTATTGTGGCGCTCAGTTTTCACTAAGTTTCATGGGGAAGAAGAAGAAACCCTCGGTGTAATATGTTCTAGGCTGTTCCCATGGACAGAACTGTTGTAATACAATTGTTTCCAACGTTTGAGAGCAAATGGGATCGTTTTATTCAATGCGAATAACGTACTTTATAAGAAATTGAGGTGAACTCTTATTGCAGGGCTAAGTTTTCACTAAGTTTCATGGGGAACTATAAGAAACCCTCGGTGTAATATGTTCTAGGCTGTTCCCATGGACAGAACTGTTGTAATACGTTTTTTCAAACGTTTTAGCGCAAATGGAATCGTTCTATTCCATGCGAAAGGTGTACTTTATAAGAAATCGAGGTGAACTCTTATTGTGGGGGTAAGTTTTCACTAAGTTTCATGGGGAACTATAAGAAACCCTCGGTGTAATAAGTTCTAGGCTGTTCCCATGGACAGAACTGTTGTAATACAATTGTTTACAACGTTTTAGAGCAAACGGAATCGTTTTATTCCATGCGAAAGGCGTACTTTATACGAAATTGAGATGAAATCTTATTGCAGGGCTAAGTTTTCACTCAGTTTCATGGGGAAACTATAAGAAGCCCTGGGTGTAAATGTTCTACGCTGTTCCTATGGACAGAAGCGTTGTAATACGTTCGTTAACATCGTTTTAGAGCAAAAGGAATCGTTTTATTCCATGCGAAAGGCGTAGTTTATGAGAAATTGAGGTAAACTCTTATTGCGAGCTAAGTTTTTACTAAGTTTCATGGAGAACTATAAGTAACCCTCGGTGTAATTAGTTCTAGGCTGTTCCCATGGAGAGAACTGTTGTAATACAATTGTTTACAACGTTTTAGAGCAAACAGAATCGTTTTATTCCATGCAAAATACGTACTTTATAAGAAATCGAGGTGAACTCTTATTGCGGGGCTAAGTTTCCTTACGTTTCATGGGGAACTATAAGAAACCCTCGGTGTAATAAGTTTTAGGCTGTTCCCATGGACAGAACTGTTGTAATACAATTGATTAAAACGTTTTAGAGCAAACGGAATCGTTGTATTCCATGCGAAAGGCGTACTTTATAAGAAATTGAGATGAAATCTTATTGCAGGGCTTAGTTTTCACTAAGTTTCATGAGGAAACTATAAGAAACCCTGGGTGTAAATGCTCTACGCTGTTCCTATGGACAGAACCGTTGTAATACGTTCATTTACAACGTTTTAGAGCAAACGGAATCGTTGTATTCCATGCGAAAGGCGTACTTTATAAGAAATTGAGATGAAATCTTATTGCAGTGCTAAGTTTTCACTAAGTTTCTTGGGGAAACTATCAGAAACCCTCGGTGTAATAAGCTCTAGGCTGTTCCAATGGGCAGAACTGTTGTTATGCGTTTGCTTACAACGTTTTAGAGCAAATGGGATCGTTTTCTTTCATGAGAATAACGTACTTTATAAGAAATTGAGGTGAACTCCTATTGCAGGGCTAAGTTTTTACTAAGTTTAATAGGGAACTTTAAGAAACCCTGGGTGTAAATGTTCTACGCTGTTCCCATGGACAGAACCGTTGTAATACGTTCATTTACAACGTTTTAGTGCAATAGGAATCGTTTTAAACCATGCGAAAGGCGTAGTTTATGAGAAATTGAGGTAAACTGTTATTGCGGGCTAAGTTTTTACTAAGTTTCATGGGGAACTATAAGAAACCCTCGGTGTAATAAGTTCTAGGCTGTTCCCATGAACAGAACTGTTGTAATACAATTGTTTACAACGTTTTAGAGCAAACGGAATCGTTTTATTCCATTCGAAAGGCATACTTTATAAGAAATTGAGATGAACTCTTATTGCAGGGCTAAGTTTTTTTAAGTTTCATGGGGAACTATAAGAAACCCTCGGTGTAATAAGTTTTAGGCTGTTCCCATGGACAGAACTGTTGTAATACAATTGTTCAAACGTTTTAGAGCAAACGGAATTGTTCTATTCCATGCGAAAGGTGTACTTTATAAGAAGTCGAGGTGAACTCTTATTGTGGGGGTAAGTTTTCACTAAGTTTCATGGGGAACTATAAGAAACCCTCGCTGTAATAAGTTCTAGGCTGTTCCCATGGACAAAACTGTTGTAATACTATTGTTTACAACTTTTAGAGCAAACGGGATCGTTTTATTCCATGCGAATAACGTAATTTATAAGAAATTGAGGTGAACTCCTATTGCAGGGCTAAGTTTTTACTAAGTTTAATGGGGAACTGTAAGAAACCCTGGGTGTAAATGTTCTACGCTGTTCCCATGGACAGAACCGTTGTAATACGTTAATTTACAACGTTTTAGAGCAAACGGAATCGTTTTAATCCATGCGAAAGGCGTAGTTTATGAGAAATGGAGGTTAACTGTTATTGCGGGCTAAGTTTTTACTAAGTTTCATGGGGAACTATAAGAAACCCTCGGTGTAATAAGTTCTAGGCTGTTCCCATGGACAGAACTGTTGTAATACAACTTTTTACAACGTTTTAGAGCAAATGTAATCGTTTTATTCCATGCAAAAGGCGTACTTTATAAGAAATTGGGCTGAACTCTTATTGCAGGGCTAAGTTTGCACTAAGTTTCATGGGGAACTATAAGAAACCAACGGTGTAAAAAGTTTTAGGCTGTTCCCATGGACAGAGCTGTTGTAATACAATTGTTTCCAACGTTTGAGAGCAAATGGGATCGTTTTATTCAATGCGAATAACGTACTTTATAAGAAATTGAGGTGAACTCTTATTGCGGGGCTAAGTTTTCACTAAGTTTTATGAGGAACTATAAGAAACCCTCGGTGTAATATGTTTTAGGCTGTTCCCATGGACAGAACTGTTGTAATACGTTTGTTCAAACGTTTTAGAGCAAATGGAATCGTTCTATTCCATGCGAAAGGTGTACTTTATAAGAAATCGAAGTGAACTCTTATTGTGGGGGTAAGTTTTCACTAAGTTTCATGGGGAACTATAAGAAACTCTCCGTGTAATAAGTTCTAGGCTGTTCCCATGGACAGAACTGTTGTAATACTATTGTTTACAACTTTTAGAGAAAACGGAATCGTTGTATTCCATGCCAAAGGCGTACTCTATAAGAAATTGAGATGAAATATTATTGCAGGGCTAAGTTTTCACTAAGTTTCATGGGGAAACTATAAGTAACCGTTGGTGTTATAAGCTCTAGGCTGTTCCCATGGGCAGAACTGTTGTAATGCCTTTGTTTACAACATTTTAGAGCAAATGGGATCGTTTTATTCCATGCGAATAACGTACTTTATAAGAAATTGGGCTGAACTCTTATTGCAGGGCTAAGTTTGCACTAAGTTTCATGGGGAACTTTAAGAAACCCACGGTGTAAAAAGTTCTAGGCTGTTCCCATGGACAGAACTGTTGTAATACAATTGTTTCCAACGTTTGAGAGCAAATGGGATCGTTTTATTCAACGCGAATAACGTACTTTATAAGAAATTGAGGTGAACTCTTATTGCGGGGCTAAGTTTTCACTAAGTTTTATGGGGAACTATAAGAAACCCTCGGTGTAATATGTTCTAGGCTGTTCCCATGGACAGAACTGTTGTAATACGTTTGTTCAAACGTTTTAGAGCAAATGGAATCGTTCTATTCCATGCGAAAGGTGTACTTTATAAGAAATCGAAGTGAACTCTTATTGTGGGGGTAAGTTTTCACTAAGTTTCATGGGGAACTATAAGAAACTCTCGGTGTAATAAGTTCTAGGCTGTTCCCATGGACAGAACTGTTGTAATACTATTGTTTACAACTTTTAGAGAAAACGGAATCGTTGTATTCCATGCCAAAGGCGTACTCTATAAGAAATTGAGATGAAATATTATTGCAGGGATAAGTTTTCACTAAGTTTCATGGGGAAACTATAAGTAACCGTTGGTGTAATAAGCTCTAGGCTGTTCCCATGGGCAGGACTGTTGTAATGCCTTTGTTTACAACATTTTAGAGCAAATGGGATCGTTTTATTCCATGCGAATAACGTACTTTATAAGAAATTGGGCTGAACTCTTATTGCAGGGCTAAGTTTGCACTAAGTTTCATGGGGAACTATAAGAAACCCACGGTGTAAAAAGTTCTAGGCTGTTCCCATGGACAGAACTGTTGTAATACAATTGTTTCCAACGTTTGAGAGCAAATGGGATCGTTTTATTCAATGCGAATAACGTACTTTATTAGAAATTGAGGTGAACTCTTATTGCGGGGCTAAGTTTTTACTAAGTTTCATGGGGAACTATAAAAAGCCCTCGGTGTAATATGTTCTAGGCTGTTCCCATGGACAGAACTGTTGTAATACTATTGTTTACAACTCTTAGAGCAAACGGAATCGTTTTATTCCATGCAAAAGGCGTACTTTATAAGAAATTGAGATGAAATCTTATTGCAGGGCTAAGTTTTCACTAAGTTTCATGGAGAAACTATAAGAAACCCTCGGTGTAATAAGTTTCAGGCTGTTCCCATGGACAGAACTGTTCTTATACGTTTGTTCAAACGTTTTAGAGCAAACGGAATCGTTCTATTCCATGCGAAAGGTGTACTTTATAAGAAATCGAGGTGAACTCTTATTGTGGGGCTAAGTTTTCACTAAGTTTCATGGGGAACTATAAGAAACCCTCGGTTAAATTAGTTCTAGGCTGTTCCCATGGACAGAACTGTTGTAATACTATTATTTACAACTTTTAGAGCAAACGGAATCGTTGTATCCCATGCGAAAGGGGTACTTTATAAGAAAATGAGATGAAATCTTATTGCAGGGCTAAGTTTTCACTAAGTTTTTTGGGGAAACTATAAGAAACCCTTGGTGTAATAAGCACTAAGCTGTTCCCATGGGCAGAACTGCTGTAATGCGTTGGTTTACAACGTTTTAGAGCAAATGGGATCGTTTTATTCCATGCGAATAACGTACTTTATAAGAAATTGAGGTGAACTCTTATTGCAGGGCGAAGTTTTTACTAAGTTTCATGGGGAACTATAAGAAACCCTGGGTGTAAATGTTCTACGCTGTTCCCATGGACAGAACCGTTGTAATACGTTCATTTACAACGTTTTAGTGCAAACAAAATCGTTTTAATCCATGCGAAAGGCGTAGTTTATGAGAAATTGAGGTAAACTGTTATTGCGGGCAAAGTTTTTACTAAGTTTCATTGGGAACTATAAGAAACCCACGGTGTAAAAAGTTCTAGGCTGTTCCCATGGACAGAACTGTTGTAATACTATTGTTTACAACTTTTAGAGCAAACGGAATCGTTTTATTCCATGCGAAAGGCGTACTTCATAAGAAATTGAGATGAAATCTTATTGCAGGGCTAAGTTTTCACTAAGTTTCATGGGGAAACTAAAAGAAACCCTCGGTGTAATAAGTTTCAGGCTGTTCCCATGGGCAGAACTGTTGTAATGCGTTTGCTTACAACGTTTTAGAGCAAATGGGATCGTTTTATTCCATGCGAATAACGTACTTTATAAGAAATTGAGGTGAACTCTTATTGCAGGGCTAAGTTTTTACTAAGTTTAATTGGTAACTTTAAGAAACCCTGGGTGTAAATGTTCTACGCTGTTCCCATGGACAGAACCGTTGTAATACGTTCATTTACAACGTTTTAGTGCAAACAAAATCGTTTTAATCCATGCGAAAGGAGTAGTTTATGAGAAATTGAGGTGAACTCTTATTGCGGGCTAAGTTTTTACTAAGTTTCATGGGGAACTATAAGAAACCCACGGTGTAAAAAGTTCTAGGCTGTTCCCATGGACAGAACTGTTGTAATACAATTGTTTCCAACGTTTTAGAGCAAATGGGATCGTTTTATTCCATGCGAGAGGCGTACTTTATAAGAAATTGAGATGAAATCTTATTGCAGGGCTAAGTTTTCACTAAGTTTCATGGAGAAACTATAAGAAACCCTCGGTGTAATAAGTTTCAGGCTGTTCCCATGGACAGAACTGTTCTTATACGTTTGTTCAAACGTTTTAGAGCAAACGGAATCGTTCTATTCCATGCGAAAGGTGTACTTTATAAGAAATCGAGGTGAACTCTTATTGTGGGGCTAAGTTTTCACTAAGTTTCATGGGGAACTATAAGAAACCCTCGGTTAAATAAGTTCTAGGCTGTTCCCATGGACAGAACTGTTGTAATACTATTATTTACAACTTTTAGAGCAAACGGAATCGTTGTATCCCATGCGAAAGGCGTACTTTATAAGAAAATGAGATAAAATCTTATTGCAGGGCTAAGTTTTCACTAAGTTTTTTGGGGAAACTATAAGAAACCCTTGGTGTAATAAGCACTAAGCTGTTCCCATGGGCAGAACTGTTGTAATGCGTTGGTTTACAACGTTTTAAAGCAAATGGGATCGTTTTATTCCATGCGAATAACGTACTTTATAAGAAATTGAGGTGAACTCTTATTGCAGGGCGATGTTTTTACTAAGTTTCATGGGGAACTATAAGAAACCCTGTGTGTAAATGTTCTACGCTGTTCCCATGGACAGAACCGTTGTAATACGTTCGTTTACAACGTTTTAGAGCAAAGGGAGTCGTTTTAATCCATGCGAAAGGCGTAGTTTATGAGAAATTGAGGTAAACTGTTATTGCGGGCTAAGTTTTTACTAAGTTTCATGGGGAACTATAAGAAACCCACGGTGTAAAAAGTTCTAGGCTGTTCCCATGGACAGAACTGTTGTAATACAATTGTTTCCAACGTTTTAGAGCAAATGGGATCGTTTTATTTAATGCGAATAACGTACTTTATTAGAAATTGAGGTGAACTCTTATTGCGGGGCTAAGTTTTTACTAAGTTTCATGGGGAACTATAAAAAGCCCTCGGTGTAATATGTTCTAGGCTGTTCCCATGGACAGAACTGTTGTAATACTATTGTTTACAACTTTTAGAGCAAACGGAATCGTTTTATTCCATGCGAAAGGCGTACTTTATAAGAAATTGAGATGAAATCTTATTGCAGGGCTAAGTTTTCACTAAGTTTCATGGAGAAACTATAAGAAACCCTCGGTGTAATAAGTTTCAGGCTGTTCCCATGGACAGAACTGTTCTTATACGTTTGTTCAAACGTTTTTGAGCAAACGGAATCGTTCTATTCCATGCGAAAGGTGTACTTTATAAGAAATCGAGGTGAACTCTTATTGTGGGGCTAAGTTTTCACTAAGTTTCATGGGAAACTATAAGAAACCCTCGGTTAAATTAGTTCTAGGCTGTTCCCATGGACAGAACTGTTGTAATACTATTATTTACAACTTTTAGAGCAAACGGAATCGTTGTATCCCATGCGAAAGGCGTACTTTATAAGAAAATGAGATGAAATCTTATTGCAGGGCTAAGTTTTCACTAAGTTTTTTGGGGAAACTATAAGAAACCCTTGGTGTAATAAGCACTAAGCTGTTCCCATGGGCAGAACTGTTGTAATGCGTTGGTTTACAACGTTTTAGAGCAAATGGGATCGTTTTATTCCATGCGAATAACGTACTTTATAAGAAATTGAGGTGAACTCTTATTGCAGGGCGAAGTTTTTACTAAGTTTCATGGGGAACTATAAGAAACCCTGGGTGTAAATGTTCTACGCTGTTCCCATGGACAGAACCGTTGTAATACGTTCGTTTACAACGTTTTAGAGCAAAGGGAGTCGTTTTATTCCATGCAAAAGGCGTAGTTTATGAGAAATTGAGGGAAACTCTTATTGCGGGCTAAGTTTTTATTAAGTTTCATCGGAAACTATAAGAAACCCTCGGTGTAAAAAGTTTTAGGCTGTTCCCATGGACAGAACTGTTGTTATGTATTTGTTTACAACTTTTTAGTGCAAACCGAATCGTTTTATTCCATGCAAAAGGCGTACTTTATAAGAAAATGGGCTGAACTCTTATTGCAGGGCTACGTTCCCTTAAGTTTCATGGGGAACTATAAGAAACCCTCGGTGTAATAAGTTTTAGGCTGTTCCCATGGACAGAACTGTTGTTATACGTTTGTTTACAACGTTTTAGAGCAAAGGGAATCGTTTTATTCCATGCGAAAGGCGTACTTTACAAGTAATTGGTCTGAACTCTTATTGAAGGGCTAAGTTTGCACTAAGTTTCATGGGGAACTATAAAAAACCCTCGGTGTAAAACGTTCTAGGCTGTTCCCATGGACAGAACTGTTGTAATACGTTTGTTTACAACATTTTATAGCAAACAGAATCGCTTTATTCCATGCGAAAGGCATACTTTATATGAAAATGAGGTGAACTGTTATTGCGGGGCTAAGTTTTGACTAAGTTTCATGGGAAACTATAAAAAAACCCTCGGTGTAATAAGATATAGGCTGTTCATATGGACAGAACTGTTGTAATACGTTTGTTTACAACGTTTTAGAGCAAACGGAATCGTTTTATTCCGTGCGAAAGGCGTACTTTATAATAAATTGAGGTGAACTCTTATTTTGGGGCTAAGTTTTCACTAAGTTTCATGGGGAACGATAAAAAACCCTCGGTGTAATAAGTTTAAGGCTGTTCACTAAGTATAAGAAATTGAGATGAAATCTTATAGCAGTGTCAAGTTTTCACTTAATTTCTTGGGGAAACTATAAGAAACCCTCGGTGTAATAAGCTCTAGGCTGTTCCCATGGGCAGAACTGTTGTAATGCGTTTGCTTACAACGTTTTAGAGCAAATGGGATCGTTTTATTCCATGCGAATAACGTACTTTATAAGAAATTGAGGTGAACTCTTATTGCAGGGCTAAGTTTTTACTAAGTTTAATTGGGAACTTTAAGAAACCCTGGGTGTAAATGTTCTACGCTGTTCCCATGGACAGAACCGTTGTAATACGTTCATTTACAACGTTTTAGTGCAAACAAGTTTCATGGGGAACTATAAAAAGCCCTCGGTGTAATATGTTCTAGGCTGTTCCCATGGACAGAACTGTTCTAATACTATTGTTTGCAACTTTTAGAGCAAAGGGAATCGTTTTAATCCATGCGAAAGGCGTAGTTTATGAGAAATTGAGGTAAACTGTTATTGCGGGCTAAGTTTTTACTAAGTTTCATGGGGAACTATAAGAAACCCACGGTGTAAAAAGTTCTAGGCTGTTCCCATGGACAGAACTGTTGTAATACAATTGTTTCCAACGTTTTAGAGCAAATGGGATCGTTTTATTTAACGCGAATAACGTACTTTATTAGAAATTGAGGTGAACTCTTATTGCGGGGCTAAGTTTTTACTAAGTTTCATGGGGAACTATAAAAAGCCCTCGGTGTAATATGTTCTAGGCTGTTCCCATGGACAGAACTGTTGTAATACTATTGTTTACAACTTTTAGAGCAAACGGAATCGTTATATTCCATGCGAAAGGCGTACTTTATAAGAAATTGAGATGAAATCTTATTGCAGGGCTAAGTTTTCACTAAGTTTCATGGGGAAACTATAAGAAACCCTCGGTGTAATAAGTTTCAGGCTGTTCCCATGGACAGAACTGTTATTATACGTTTGTTCAAACGTTTTAGAGCAAACGGAATCGTTCTATTCCATGCGAAAGGCGTACTTTACAAGTAATTGGTCTGAACTCTTATTGAAGGGGTAAGTTTGCACTAAGTTTCATGGGGAACTATAAAAAAACCCTCGGTGTAAAACGTTCTAGGCTGTTCCCATGGACAGAACTGTTGTAATACGTTTGTTTACAACGTTTTATAGCAAACAGAATCGCTTTATTCCATGCGAAAGGCGTACTTTATAAGAAAATGAGGTGAACTCTTATTGCGGGGCTAAGTTTTGACTAAGTTTCATGGGAAACTATAAGAAACCCTCGGTGTAATAAGTTCTAGGCTCTTCCCATGGACAGAACTGTTGTAATACAATTGTTTACAACGTTTTAGAGCAAACGGAATCGTTTTATTCCATGCGAAAGGCGTACTTTATACGAAATTGAGATGAAATCTTATTGCAGGGCTAAGTTTTCACTCAGTTTCATGGGTAACTATAAGAAGCCCTGGGTGTAAATGTTCTACGCTGTTCCTATGGACAGAAGCGTTGTAATACGTTCGTTAACATCGTTTTAGAGCAAACTGAATCGTTTTATTCCATGCGAAAGGCGTAGTTTATGAGAAATTGAGGTAAACTCTTATTGCGAGCTAAGTTTTTACTAAGTTTCATGGAGAACTATAAGTAACCCTCGGTGTAATTATTTCTAGGCTGTTCCCATGGAGAGAACTGTTGTAATACAATTATTTACAACGTTTTAGAGCAAACGGAATCGTTTTATTCCATGCGAAAGGCGTACTTTATACGAAATTGAGATGAAATCTTATTGCAGGGCTAAGTCTTCACTAAGTTTCATGGGGAAACTATAAGAAACCCTGAGTGTAAATGCTCTACGCTGTTCCCATGGACAGAACCGTTGTAATACGTTCATTTACAACGTTTTAGAGCAAATGGAATCGTTTTAATCCATGCGAAAGGCGAAGTTTATGAGAAATTGAGGTGAACTCTTATTGTGGGGCTAAGTTTTCACTAAGTTTCATGGGGAACGATAAGAAACCCTCGGTGTAATAAGTTTAAGGCTGTTCTCATGGACAGAACTGTTGTAATACAATTGTTCACAACGTTTTAGAGCAAACGGAACCGTTGTATTCCATGCGAAAGGCGTACTTTATAAGAAATTGAGATGAAATCTTATTGCGGGGCTAAGTTTTCACTAAGTTTCATGGGGAACGATAAGAAACCCTCGGTGTAATAAGTTTAAGGCTGTTCTCATGGACAGAACTGTTGTAATACAATTGTTCACAACGTTTTAGAGCAAATGTAATCGTTTTATTCCATGCAAAAGGCGTACTTTATAAGACATTGGGCTGAACTCTTATTGCAGGGCTAAGTTTGCACTAAGTTTCATGGGGAACTATAAGAAACCCACGGTGTAAAAAGTTCTAGGCTGTTCCCATGGACAGAACTGTTGTAATACAATTGTTTCCAACGTTTGAGAGCAAATGGGATCGTTTTATTCAATGCGAATAACGTACTTTATAAGAAATTGAGGTGAACTTTTATTGCGGGGCTAAGTTTTCACTAAGTTTCATGGGGAACTATAAGAAACCCTCGGTGTAATATGTTCTAGGCTGTTCCCATGGACAGAACTGTTGTAATACGTTTGTTCAAACATTTTACAGCAAATGGAATCGTTCTATTCCATGCGAAAGGTGTACTTTTAAGAAATCGAGGTGAACTCTTATTGTTGGGGTAAGTTTTCTCTAAGTTTCATAGGGAACTATAAGAAACCCTCGGTGTAATAAGTTCTAGGCTGTTCCCATGGACAGAACTGTTGTAATACTATTGTTTACAACTTTTAGAGCAAACGGAATCGTTGTATTCAATACCAAAGGCGTACTCTATAAGAAATTGAGATGAAATATTATTGCAGGGCTAAGTTCTCACTAAGTTTCATGGGGAAACTATAAGAAACCCTGGGTGTAAATGTTCTACGCTGTTCCCATGGACAGAGCCGTTGTAATACGTTCATTTACAACGTTTTAGAGCAAACGGAATCGTTTTAATCCATGCGAAAGGCGTAGTTTATGAGAAATTGAGGTAAACTGTTATTGCAGGCTAAGTTTTTCCTAAGTTTCATGGGGAACTATAAGAAACCCTCGGTGTAATAAGTTCTAGGCTGTTCCCATTGACAGAACTGTTGTAATACAGCTGTTTACAACGTTTTAGAGCAAACGGAATCGTTTTATTCCATGCGAAAGGCGTACTTTATAAGAAATTGAGGTGAACTCTTATTGTGGGGCTAAGTTTTCACTAAGTTACATGGGGAACTATAAGAAACCCTCGCTGTAATAAGTTCTAGGCTGTTCCCATGGACAGAACTGTTGTAATACAATTGTTTACAACGTTTTAGAGCAAACGGAATCGTTTTAATCCATGCGAAAGGCGTACTTTATAAGAAATTGAGGTGAACTCTTATTGCAGGGCTAAGTTTCTTTAAGTTTCATGGGGAACTATAAGTAACCCTCGGTGTAATAAGTTTTAGGCTGTTCCCATGGACAGAACTGTTGTTATGCGTTTGTTTACAACGTTTTAGAGCAAATGTAATCGTTTTATTCCATGCAAAAGGCGTACTTTATAAGAAATTGAGCTGAACTCTTATTGCAGGGCTAAGTTTGCACTAAGTTTCATTGGGAACTATAAGAAACCAACGGTATAAAAAGTTCTAGGCTGTTCCCATGGACAGAACTGTTGTAATACAATTTTTTCCAACGTTTGAGAGCAAATGGGTTCGTTTTATTCAATGCGAATAACGTACTTTATAAGAAATTAAGGTGAACTCTTATTGCGGGGCTAAGTTTTCACTAAGTTTCATGGGGAACTATAAGAAACCCTCGGTGTAAATGTTCTACGCTGTTCCCATGGACAGAACTGTTGTAATACGTTTGTTCAAACATTTTAGAGCAAATGGAATCGTTCTATTCCATGCGAAAGGTGTACTTTTAAGAAATCGAGGTGAACTCTTATTGTGGGGGTAAGTTTTCACTAACTTTCATGGGGAACTATAAGAAACCCTCGGTGTAATAAGTTCTCTGCTGTTCCCGTGGACAGAACTGTTGTAATACAATTGTTTCCAACGTTTGAGAGCAAATGGGATCGTTTTATTCAATGCAAATAACGTACTTTATAAGAAATTGAGGTGAAATCTTATTGCAGGGCTAAGTTTTCACTAAGTTTCATGGGGAGCTATAAGAAACCCTCGGTGTAAATGTTCTACGCTGTTCCCATGGACAGAACTGTTGTAATACGTTTGTTCAAACATTTTAGAGCAAACGGGATCGTTTTCTTCCATGCAAAAGGCGCACTTAATAAGAAATTGAGGTGAACTCTTATAGCAGAGCTAAGTTTTCACTAAGTATCATGGGGAACTATAGTAAATCCTCGGTGTAATAAGTTCTAGGCTGTTCCCATGGACAAAACTGTTGTAATACGTTTGTTTACAACGTTTTAGAGCAAACAGAATCGTTTTATTCAATGCGAAAGGCGTACTTTATTTGAAATTGAGGTAAATTCTTATTGCGAGGCTAAGGTTTAATTAGTTTCATGGGAAACTATAAAAAACCCTCGATGTAATATGTTCTAGGCTGTTCCGATGGACAGAACTGTTGTAATACGTTTGTTGAAAACGTTTTAGAGCAAACGGAATCGTTTTATTCCATGCATAAGGTGTACTTTATAAGAAATTGAGATGAACTTTTATTGTGCGGCTAAGTTTTCACTAAGTTTCATGGGGAACTATAAGAAACCCGCCAAGTAATAAGTTCTACGCTGTTTTCATGGACAGAACTGTTGTAATACGTTTGTACACAACGTTTTAGAGCAAACGGAATCGTTTTATTCCATGCGAAAGACGTACTTTATAAGAAATTCACGTGAACTCTTACTTCGGGGCTAAGTTTTCACCTAGTTTCATGGGAAACTATAAAAAACCCTCGGTGTAATATGTTCTAGGCTGTTTCAATGGACAGAACTGTTGTAATACGTTTGTTTACAACGTTTTAGAGCAAACGGAGTGGTTTTATTCCATGCGAAAGGCGTACTTTATAAGAAATTGAGGGGAACTCTTCTTGCGGGGCTAAGTTTTCACTAAGTCTCATGGGGAACTATAAGATACCCTCGGTATAATAAGTTCTACGCTGTTCCCATGGACAGAACTGTTGTAATACGTATGTTTACATCGTTTTAGAGCAAACGGAATCGTTTTATTCCATGGAAAATGCGTACTTTATAAGAAATTGAGGTGAACTCTTATAGCAGGGCTAAGTTTTTACTAAATGACATTGGGAACTATAGACAACCCTCGAAGTAATAAGTTCTACGCAGTTCCCATGGAAAGAACTGTTGTAATACGTTTGTTTATAACGTTTTAGAGCAAATGGAATCGTTTTATTCCATGCAAAAGCTGGACTTTATGGAAAATTGAGGTAAATTCTTATTGCGAGGCTAAGGTTTAATTAGTTTCTTGGGAAACTATAAAAAAACCTCGGTGTAATATCTTCTAGGCTGTTCCCATGGACAGAACTGTTGTAATACGTTTATTTACAACGTTTAAGAGCAAATTGAATTGTTTTTTTCCAAGCGAAAGGCGAACTTTATAAGAAATTGAGATGAACTCTTATTTTTGGGCTAAGTTTTCACTAAGTTTCATGGGGAACTATAAGAAACCCTCGGTGTAATAAGTTCTAGGCTGTTCCTATGGACAGAAATGTTCTAATACGTTTGTTTACAACGTTTTAGAGCAAACGGAATGGTTTTATTCCATGCGAAAGGCGTAATTTATATGAAATTGAGGTGAACTCTTATTGTGGGGCTAAGTTTTCACTAAGTTGCAGGGGGACCTATAAGAAACCCTCGGTGTAATATGTTCTAGGCTCTTCCCATTGACAGAACTGTTTGTAATACGTTTGTTTACAACGTTTTAGAGCAAACAGAATCGCTTTGTCCATGCGAAAGGCGTACTTAATAAGAAATTGAGGTGAACACTTATTGCGGAGCTAAGTTTCCTTAAGTTTCATGGGGAACTATAAGAAACCCTCGGTGTATTAAGTTTCAGGCTGTTCCTATGGACAGAACTGTTATTATACGTTTGTGTACAACGTTTTAAGGCAAACGGAATCGTTTTATTCCATGCTAAAGGAGTACTTTATAAGAAATTTAGGTGAACTCTTATTGCAGGGCTAAGTTTTCACTAAGTTTCATGGGGAACTATAAAAAAAACCCTCGGTATAATATGTTCTAGGCTGTTCCCATGGACAGAACTGTTGTAATACGTTTGTTTACAACGTTTTAGAGCAAACAGAATCGTTATGTCCATGCGAAAGGCGTACTTAATAAGAAATTGAGGTGAACTCTTATTGCAGAGCTAAGTTTTCACTGAATCTCATGGGGAACTATAAGAAACCCTCGGTGTAATAAGTTCTAGGCTGTTCCCATGGACAGAAGTGTTGTTATAGGTTTGTTTACAACGTTTTAGAGCAAACAGAATCGTTTTCTCCATGCGAATGGCGTACTTTATAAGAAATTGAGGTGAACTCTTATTGCAGAGCAAAGTTTTCATTAAGTTTCATCGGGAACTTAAGAAACCCTCGGTGTAAAAAGTTCTAGAATGTTCCAATGGACAGAACTGTTGTAATACGTTTGTTAACAACGTTTTAGAGCAAACGGAATCGTTTTATTCCGTGCAAAAGGCGTACTTTATAAGAAATTGAGTTGAACTCTTATTGAAGGGCTACGTATTCACTAAATTTAATTTGAAACTAAAAGAAATCTTCAAAGTAATAAGTTCTTGGCTGTTCCCATGGACAAAACTGTTGTAATACGTTTGTTTACAACGTTTTAGAGCAAACGGAATCGTTTTATTCTATGCAAAAGGAGTACTTTATTAGAAATTGACGTGAACTTTTATTGCGGGGCTAGATTTTCACTAAGTTTCATTGGGAACTATAAAAAAACCCTTGGTGTAATGTGTTCCAGGATGTTTCCATGGACAGAACTGTTGTAAACCATTTGTTTACAACGTTTTAGAGCAAACGGAATCGTTTTATTCCATGCAAAAGGCGTATTTTATAAGAAATTGAGGTGAACTCTTATTGTGGCGCTCAGTTTTCACTAAGTTTCATGGGGAAGAAGAAGAAACCCTCGATGTAATAAGTTTCAGGCTGTTCCCATGGACAGAACTGTTATTATACGCTTGTTTACAACGTTTTAGAGTAAACGGAATCGTTTTATTCCATGCGAAAGGAGTACTTTATAAGAAATTGGGGTGAACTCTTATTGCGGGGCTAAGTTTCCTTAAGTTTCATGGGGAACTATAAGAATTCCTCGGTGTAATAAGTTTCAGGCTGTTCCCATGGACAGAACTGTTATTATATGTTTGTCTACAACGTTTTAGAGCAAACGGAATCGTTTTATTCCATGCGAAAGGAGTACTTTATAAGAAATTGAGGTGAACTCTTATTGCGGGGCTAAGTTTTCACAAAGTTTCATGGGGAACTATAAAAAACCCTCGGTGTAATATGTTTTAGGCTGTTCCGATGGACAGAACTGTTGTAATACGTTTGTTTACAACGTTTTAGAGCAAACGGAATCGTTTTATTCAATGCAAAAGGAGTACTTTATAAGAAATTGAGATGAACTCTTATTGCGGGGCTAAGTTTTCACTAAGTTTCAAGTGGAACTATAAGAAACCCACGAAGTTATAAGTTCTACGCTGTTCCCATGGACAGAACTGTTGTAATACATTTGTTTACAACGTTTTAGAGCAAACAGAATCGTTTTCTCCATGCGAAAGGCGTGATTAACAAGAAATCGAGGTGAACTCTTATTGCAGGGCTAAGTTTTTACTAAATAACATTGGGAACTATAGGCAACCCTCGAAGTAATAAGTTCTACGCAGTTCCCATGGACAGAACTGTTGTAATACGTTTGTTTATAACGTTTTAGAGCAAATGGAATCGTTTTATTCCTTGCATTAGCTCTACTTTATGGGAAATTAAGGTAAATTGTTTTTGCAAGGCTAAGGTTTAATTAGTTTCATGGGAAACTATAAAAAACCCTCGGTGTAATGTCTTCTAGGCTGTTCCCATGGACAGAACTGTTATTATACGCTTGTTTACAACGTTTTAGAGCAAACGGAATCGTTTTATTCCATGCAAAAGGAGTACTTTATAAGAAATTGGGGTGAACTCTTATTGCGGGGCTAAGTTTCCTTAAGTTTCATGGGGAACTATAAGAATTCCTCGGTGTAATAAGTTTCAGGCTGTTCCCATGGACAGAACTGTTATTATATGTTTGTCTACAACGTTTTAGAGCAGACGGAATCGTTTTATTCCATGCGAAAGGAGTACTTTATAAGAAATTGAGGTGAACTCTTATTGCGGGGCTAAGTTTTCACAAAGTTTCATGGGGAACTATAAAAAACCCTCGGTGTAATATGTTTTAGGCTGTTCCCATGGACAGAACTGTTGTAATACGTTTGTTTACAACGTTTTAGAGCAAACGGAATCGTTTTATTCCATGCAAAAGGAGTACTTTATAAGAAATTGAGATGAACTCTTATTGCGGGGCTAAGTTTTCACTAAGTAATACGTTTGTTTACAACGTTTTAGAGCAAACAGAATCGTTTTCTCCATGCGAAAGGCGTGATTAACAAGAAATCGAGGTGAACTCTTATTGCAGGGCTAAGTTTTTACTAAATAACATTGGGAACTATAGGCAACCCTCGAAGTAATAAGTTCTACGCAGTTCCCATGGACAGAACTGTTGTAATACGTTTGTTTATAACGTTTTAGAGCAAATGGAATCGTTTTATTCCTTGCATTAGCTCTACTTTATTGGAAATTAAGGTAAATTGTTATGGCAAGGCTAAGGTTTAATTAGTTTCATGGGAAACTATAAAAAACCCTCGGTGTAATGTCTTCTAGGCTGTTCCCATGGACAGAACTGTTGTAATAAATTTATTTACAACGTTTTAGAGCAAACGGAATCGTTTTATTCCATGTAAAAGGCGTATTTTATAAGAAATTGAAGTGAACTCTTATTGTGGCGCTCAGTTTTCACTAAGTTTCATGGGGAAGAAGAAGAAACCCTCGGTGTAATATGTTTCAGGCTGTTCCCATGGACAGAAATGTTATTATACGTTTGTCTACAACGTTCTAGAGCAAACGGAATCGTTCTATTCCATGCGAAAGGAGTACTTTATAAGAAATTGAGGTGAACTCTTATTGCGGGGCTAAGTTTTCATCAAGTTTCATGGGGAACTATAAGAAACCCTCAGTGTAAAAAGTTCTACGCTGTTCCCATGGACAGAACTGTTGTAATACGTTTGTTTAAAACGTTTTAGAGCAAACGGAATCGTTTTATTCCTTGCCAAAGGTGTACTTTACAAAAAATTGAGATGAACTCTTATTGCGGGGCTAAGTTTTCATAAGGTTCAAGTGGAACTATAAGAAACCAACGAAGTTATAAGCTCTACGCTGTTCCCATGGACAGAACTGTTGTAATACATTTGTTTACAACGTTTTAGAGCAAACGGAATCGTTTCATTCCATGCAAAAGGAGTACTTTATAAGAAATTGAGATGAACTCTTATTGCGGGGCTAAGTTTTCACTAAGTCTCATGGTGAACTATAAGAAACCCTCGGTATAATAAGTTCTACGCTGTTCCCATGGACAGAACTGTTGTAATACGTATGTTTACATCGGTTTAGAGCAAACGGAATCGTTTTATTCCATGGAAAATGCGTACTTTATAAGAAATTGAGGTGAACTCTTATAGCAGGGCTAAGTTTTTACTAAATGACATTGGGAACTATAGACAACCCTCGAAGTAATAAGTTCTACGCAGTTTCCATGGACAGAACTGTTGGAATACGTTTGTTTATAACGTTTTAGAGCAACTGGAATCGTTTTATTCCATGCAAAAGCTGTACTTTATGGGAAATTGAGGTAAATTCTTATTGCGAGGCTAAGGTTTAATTAGTTTCTTGGGAAACTATAAAAAACCCTCGGTGTAATATCTTCTAGGCTGTTCCCAGGGAAAGAACTGTTGTAATACGTTTATTTACAACGTTTAAGAGCAAATGGAATTGTTTTTTTCCAAGCGAATGGCGAACTTTATAAGAAATTGAGATGAACTCTTATTTTGGGGCTAAGTTTTCACTAAGTTTCATGGGGAACTCTAAGAAACCCTCGGTGTAATAAGTTCTAGGCTGTTCCTATGGACAGAAATGTTCTAATACGTTTGTTTACAACGTTTTAGAGCAAACAGAATGGTTTTATTCCGTGCGAAAGGCGTAATTTATATGAAATTGAGGTGAACTCTTATTGTGGGGCTAAGTTTTCACTAAGTTGCAGGGGGACCTATAAGAAACCCTCGGTGTAATATGTTCTAGGCTCTTCCCATGGACAGAACTGTTGTAATACGTTTTTTTACAACGTTTTAGAGAAAACAGAATCGCTTTGTCCATGCGAAAGGCGTACTTAATAAGAAATTGAGGTGAACTCTTATTGCAGAGCTAAGTTTTCACTGAATCTCATGGGGAACTATGAGAAACCCTCGGTGTAATAAGTTCTAGGCTCTTACCATGGACAGAACGGTTGTAATATGTTTGTTTACAACGTTTTAGAGCAAACGGAATCGTTTTATTCCGTGCAAAGGCGTACTTTATAAGAAATTGAGGTGAACTCTTATTGTGGGACTAAGTTTTCACTAAGTTGCAGGGGGACATATAAGAAACCCTCGGTGTAATATGTTCTAGGCTCTTACCATGGACAGAACGGTTGTAATATGTTTGTTTACAACGTTTTAGAGCAAACGGAATCGTTTTATTCCGTGCAAAGGCGTACTTTATAAGAAATTGAGGTGAACTCTTATTGTGGGGCTAAGTTTTCACTAAGTTGCAGGGGGACCTATAAGAAACCCTCGGTGTAATATGTTCTAGGCTCTTCCCATGGACAGAACTGTTGTGATACGTTTGTTTACAACGTTTTAGAGCAAACAGAATCGCTTTGTCCATGCGAAAGGCGTACTTAATAAGAAATTGAGGTGAACTCTTATTGCAGAGCTAAGTTTTCACTGAATCTCACGGGGAACTATGAGAAACCCTCGGTGTAATAAGTTCTAGGCTGTTCCCATGGACAGAAGTGTTGTTATAGGTTTGTTTACAACGTTTTAGAGCAAACGGAATCGTTTTATTCCGTGCGAAAGGCGTAATTTATATGAAATTGAGATGAACTCTTATTGTGGGGCTACGTTTTCACTAAGTTGCAGGGGGACCTATAAGAAGCCCTCGGTGTAATATGTTCTAGACTCTTCCCATGGACAGAACTGTTGTGATACGTTTGTTTACAACGTTTTAGAGCAAACAGAATCGCTTTGTCCATGCAAAAGGCGTACTTAATAAGAAATTGAGGTGAACTCTTACTGCAGAGCTAAGTTTTCACTGAATCTCACGGGGAACTATGAGAAACCCTCGGTGTAATAAGTTCTAGGCTGTTCCCATGGACAGAAGTGTTGTTATAGGTTTGTTTACAACGTTTTAGAGCAAACGGAATCGTTTTATTCCGTGCGAAAGGCGTAATTTATATGAAATTGAGGTGAACTCTTATTGTGGGGCTAAGTTTTCACTAAGTTGCAGGGGGACCTATAAGAAGCCCTCGGTGTAATATGTTCTAGGCTCTTCCCATGGACAGAACTGTTGTAATACGTTTGTTTACAACGTTTTAGAGCAAACAGAATCGCTTTGTCCATGCGAAAGGCGTACTTAATAAGAAATTGAGGTGAACTCTTATTGCAGAGCTAAGTTTTCACTAAATCTCATGGGGAACTATGAGAAACCCTCGGTGTAATAAGTTCTAGGCTGTTCCCATGCACAGAAGTGTTGTAATACGTTTGTTTATATCGTTTTAGAGCAAACGGAATCGTTTTATTCCATGGAAAATGCGTACTTTATAAGAAATTGAGGTGAACTCTTATAACAGGGCTAAGTTTTTACTAAATGACATTGGGAACTATAGACAACCCTCGAAGTAATAAGTTCTACGCAGTTCCCATGGACAGAACTGTTGTAATACGTTTGTTTATAACGTTCTAGAGCAAATAGAATCATTTTATTCCATGCAAAAGCTGTACCTTATGGGAAATTGAGGTAAATTCTTATTGCGAGGCTAAGGTTTAATTAGTTTCTTGGGAAACTATAAAAAACCCTCGGTGTAATATCTTCTAGGCTGTTCCAATGGACAGAACTGTTGTAATATGTTTATTTACAACGTTTAAGAGCAAATGGAATTGTTTTTTTCCAAGCGAAAGGCGAACTTTATAAGAAATTGAGATGAACTCTTATTTTGGGGCTAAGTTTTCATTAAGTTTCATGGGGAACTATAAGAAACCCTCGGTGTAATAAGTTCTAGGCTGTTCCTATGGACAGAAATGTTCTAATACGTTTGTTTACAACGTTTTAGAGCAAACGGAATGGTTTTATTCCGTGCGAAAGGCGTAATTTATATGAAATTGAGGTGAACTCTTATTGTGGGGCTAAGTTTTCACTAAGTTGCAGGGGGACCTATAAGAAACCCTCGGTGTGATATGTTCTAGGCTCTTCCCATGGACAGAACTGTTGTAATACGTTTGTTTACAACGTTTTAGAGCAAACGGAATCGTTTTATTCCGTGCAAAGGCGTACTTTATAAGAAATTGAGGTGAACTCTTATTGTGGGGCTAAGTTTTCACTAAGTTTCATGGGAACTATAAGAAACCCTCGTTGTAATAAGTTCTAGGTTGTTCCCATGGACAGAACTGTTGTAATACGTTTGTTTACAACGTTTTACAGCAAACGGAATCGTTTTATTCCATGCGAATGGCGTACTTTATAAGAAATTGAGGTTAACTCTCATTGCGGGGCTAAGATTTCTTAAATTTCATGGGGAACTATAAGAAACCCTCGGTGTAATAAGTTTCAGGCTGTTTCCATGGACAGAACTGTTGTAATACATATGTTTACAACGTTTTAGAGCAAACGTAATCGTTTGATTCCATGCGAAAGGCGTAATTTATAAGAAATTGAGGTGAACTCTTATTGTGGGGCTAAGTTTTCACTAAGTTTCATGGGAACTATAAGAAACCCTCGTTGTAATAAGTTCTAGGCTGTTCCCATGGACAGAACTGTTGTAATACGTTTGTTTACAACGTTTTAGAGCAAACGGAATCGTTTTATTCCATGCGAAAGGCGCACTTAATAAGAAATTGAGGTGAACTCTTATTGCAGAGCTAAGTTTTCACTAAGTTTCATGGGAAACTATAGTAAACCCTCGGTTTAATAAGTTCTAGAATGTTCCCATGGACAAAACTGTTGTAATACGTTTGTTTACAACGTTTTAGAGCAAACGGAATCGTTTTATTTCCATGCGAAAGGCGTACTTTATAAGAAATTGAGGTGAGCTCTTATTGCAGGGCTGAGTTTCCTTAAGTTTCATGGGGAACTATAAAGAACCCTTGGTGTAATATATTCTAGGCTGTTCCCATGGACAGAACTGTTGTAATACGTCTCTTTACAACGTTTAAGAGCAAACAGAATCGTTTTAGTCAATGCGAAAGGCGTACTTTATAAGAAATTGAGGTGACCTCTTATTGTGGCGCTAAGTTTTCACTAAGTTTTATGGGGAACTATAAGAAACCCTCGGGATAATAAGTTTCAGGCTGTTCCAATGGACAGAACTGTTATTATACGTTTGTTTACAACGTTTTAGAGCAACCGAAATTGTTTTAAACCATGCGAAAGGCGTACTTTATAAGAAATTGAGCTGAACTTTTACTGTGGGGCTAAGTTTTCACTAAGTTTCATGGGAACTATAAGAAACCCTCGTTGTAATAAGTTCTAGGTTGTTCCCATGGACAGAACTGTTGTAATACGTTTGTTTACAACGTTTTAGAGCAAACGGAATCGTTTTATTTCCATGCGAAAGGCGTACTTTATAAGAAATTGAGGTGAACTCTTATTGCAGGGCTAAGATTCCTTAAGTTTCATGGGGAACTATAACAAACCCTCGGTGTTATAAGTTTCAGGCTGTTTCCATGGACAGAACTGTTGTAATACATATGTTTACAACGTTTTAGAGCAAACGTAATCGTTTGATTCCATGCGAAAGGCGTAATTTATAAGAAATTGAGGTGAACTCTTATTGTGGGGCTAAGTTTTCACTAAGTTGCAGGGGGACCTAAAAGAAACCCTCGGTGTAATATGTTCTAGGCTCTTCCCATGGACAGAACTGTTGTAATACGTTTGTTTACAACGTTTTAGAGCAAATGGAATCGTTTTATTCCATGCAAAAGCTCTACTTTATGGGAAATTAAGGTAAATTGTTATTGCAAGGCTAAGGTTTAATTAGTTTCATGGCTAACTATAAAGAACCCTCGGTGTAATATCTTCTAGGCTGTTCCCATGGACAGAACTGTTGTAATACGTTTATTTACAACGTTTTAGAGCAAATGGAATTGTTTTTTTCCAAGCGAAAGGCGAACTTTATAAGAAATTGAGATGAACTCTTATATTGGGGCTAAGTTTTCACTAAGTTTCATGGGGAACTATAAGAAACCCTCGGTGTAATAAGTTCTAGGCTGTTCCTATGGACAGAAATGTTCTAATACGTTTGTTAACAACGTTTTAGACCAAACGGAATCGTTTTATTTCGATGCGAAAGGCGTACTTTATAAGAAATTGAGGTGAACTCTTATTGCGGGGCTAAGATTCCTTAAGTTTCATGGGGAACTATAAGAAACCCTCGGTGTTATAAGTTTCAGGCTGTTTCCATAGACAGAACTGTTGTAATACATATGTTTATAACGTTTTAGAGCAAACGTAATCGTTTGATTCCATGCGAAAGGCGTAATTTATAAGAAATTGAGGTGAACTCTTATTGTGGGGCTAAGGTTTCACTAAGTTGCAGGGGGACCTATAAGAAACCCTCGGTGTAATATGTTCTAGGCTCTTCCCATGGACAGAACTGTTGTAATACGTTTGTTTTACAACGTTTTAGAGCAAACAGAATCGCTTTGTCCATGCGAAAGGCGTACTTATTAAGAAATTGAGGTGACCTCTTATTGCAGAGCTAAGTTTACACTGAATCTCATGGGAACTATGAGAAACCCTCGGTGTAATAAGTTTCAGGCTGTTCCCATGGACAGAACTGTTATTATACGCTTGTTTACAATGTTTTAGAGCAAACGGAATCATTTTAATCCATGCGAAAGGAGTACTTTATAAGAAATTGAGGTGAACTCTTATTGCGGGGCTAAGTTTCCTTAAGTTTCATGGGGAACTATAAGAAACCCTCGGTGTAATAAGTTTCAGGCTGTTCCCATGGACAGAACTGTTATTATATGTTTGTGTACAACGTTTTAGAGCAAACGGAATCGTTTTATTCCATGCAAAAGGAGTACTTTATAAGAAATTTAGGTGAACTCTTATTGCGGGGCTAAAGTTTCACTAAGTTTCATGGGGAACTATAAAAAAACCCTCGGTGTAATATGTTCTAGGCTGTTCCCATGGACAGAACTGTTGTAATACGTTTGTTTACAACGTTTTAGAGCAAACAGAATCGTTATGTCCATGCGAAAGGCGTACTTAATAAGATATTGAGATGAACTCTTATTGCAGAGCTAAGTTCTCACTGAATCTCATGGGAAACTATAAGAAACCCTCGGTGTAATAAGTTCTAGGCTGTTCCCATGGACTGAAGTGTTGTTATAGGTTTGTTTACAACGTTTTAGAGCAAACGGAATCGTTTTCTCCATGCGATTGCGTACTTTATAAGAAATTGAGGTGAACTCTTATTGCAGAGCTAAGTTTTCACTAAGTTTCATCGGGAACTATAAGAAACCCTCGGTGTAAAAAGTTCTAGAATGTTCCAATGGACAGAACTGTTGTAATACGTTTGTTTACAACGTTTTAGAGCAAACGGAATCGTTTTATTCCATGCAAAAGGCGTACTTTATAAGAAATTGAGTTGAACTCTTATTGAAGGGCTACGTATTCACTAAATTTGATTTGGAACTAAAAGAAACCTTCGAAGTAATAAGTTCTTGGCTGTTCCCATGGACAAAACTGTTGTAATACGTTTGTTTACAACGTTTTAGAGCAAACGGTATCGTTTTATTCTATGCAAAAGGAGTACTTTATAAGAAATTGACGTGAACTTTTATTGCGGGGCTAGATTTTCACTAACTTTCATTGAGAACTATAAAAAAACCCTTGGTGTTATGTGTTCTAGGCTGTTTCCATGGACAAAACTGTTGTAAACCATTTGTTTACAACGTTTTAGAGCAAACGGAATCGTTTGATTCCATGCAAAAGGCGTACTTTATTAGAAATTGAGGTGAACTCTTATTGTGGCGTTCAGTTTTCATCAAGTTTAATGGGGAACTATAAGAAACCTTCGGTGTAATAAGTTTCAGGCTGTTCCCATGGACAGAACTGTTATTATACGCTTGTTTACAATGTTTTAGAGCAAACGGAATCATTTTATTCCATGCGAAAGGAGTACTTTATAAGAAATTGAGGTGAACTTATATTGCGGGGCTAAGTTTCCTTAAGTTTCATGGGGAACTATAAGAATCCCTCGGTGTATAAGTTTCAGGCTGTTCCCATGGACAGAACTGTTATTATACGTTTCTTTACAACGTTTTAGAGCAAACTGAATCGTTTTATTCCATGCGAAAGGAGTACTTTATAAGAAATTGAGGTGAACTCTTATTGTGGGGCTAAGTTTCCTTAAGTTTATTATTATTACTTTATAAGAAATTGAGGTGAACTCTTATTGTGGGGCTAAGTTTTCACTAAGTTTCATGGGGAACTATAAGAATCCCTCGGTGTAATAAGTTTCAGGCTGTTCCCATGGACAGAACTGTTATTATACGTTTGTTTACAACGTTTTAGAGCAAACTGAATCGTTTTATTCCATGCGAAAGGAGTACTTTATAAGAAATTGAGGTGAACTCTTATTGTGGGGCTAAGTTTCCTTAAGTTTATTATTATTACTTTATAAGAAATTGAGGTGAACTCTTATTGCGGGGCTAAGTTTTCAGTAAGTTTCATGGGGAACTATAAAAAATTCCTCGGTGTAATATGTTCTGGGCTGTTCCGATGGACAGAACTGTTATTATACGTTTGTTTAAAACGTTTTAGAGCAAACGGAATCGTTTTATTCCATGCGAAAGGCGTACTTTATAAGAAATTGAGGTGAACTCTTATTGTGGGGCTAAGTTTCCTTAAGTTTATTATTATTATTACTTTATAAGAAATTGAGGTGAACTCTTATTGCGGGGCTAAGTTTTCACTAAGTTTCATGGGGAACTATAAAAAACCCTCGGTGTAATATGTTCTGGGCTGTTCCGATGGACAGAACTGTTATTATACGTTTATTTACAACGTTTTAGAGCAAATGGAATTATTTTTTTCCACACAAAAGGCGAACTTTATGATAAATTGAGTTGAACTCTTATTGTGGGGCTAAGTTTTCACTAAGTTTCATGGGAACTATAAGAAACACTCGTTGTAATAAGTTCTAGGCTGTTCCCATGGACAGAACTGTTGTAATACGTTTGTTTACAACGTTTTAGAGCAAACGGAATCGTTTTCTTCCATTCGAATGACGCACTTAATAAGAAATTAAGATGAACTCTTATTGCAGAGCTAAGTTTTCACTACTTTTCATGGGGAACTATAGCAAACCCTCGGTGTAATAAGTTCTAGGCTGTTCCCATGGACAAAACTGTTGTAATACGTTTGTTTACAACCTTTTAGAGCAAACGGAATCGTTTTATTCAATGCGAAAGGCGTACTTTATGGGAAATTGAGGTAAATTCTTATTGCGTGGCTAAGGTTTAATTAGTTTCATGGGAAACTATAAGAAACCCTCGGTGTAATATCTTCTAGGCTGTTCCCATGGACAGAACTGTTGTAATACGTTTATTTACAACGTTTTAGAGCAAACGGAATGGTTTTATTCCGTGCGAAAGGCGTAATTTATATGAAATTGAGGTGAACTCTATTTGTGGGGCTAAGTTTTCACTAAGTTGCACGGGGACCTATGAGAAACCCTCGGTGTAATATGTTCTAGGCTCTTCCCATGGACAGAACTGTTGTAATACGTTTGTTTACAACGTTTTAGAGCAAACAGAATCGCTTTGTCCATGCGAAAGGCGTACTTAATAAGAAATTGAGGTGAACTCTTATTGCAGAGCTAAGTTTTCACTGAATCTCATGGGGAACTATGAGAAACCCTCAGTGTTATAAGTTCTAGGCTGTTCCCATGCACAGAAGTATTGTTATAGGTTTGTTTACAACGTTTTAGAGCAAACGGAATCGTTTTATTCCATGCGAAAGGTGTACTTTATAAGAAATTGAGTTGAACTCTTATTGAAGGGCTACGTATTCACTAAATTTAATTTGGAACTAAAAGAAACCTTCGAAGTAATAAGTTCTTGGCTGTTCCCATGGACGAAACTGTTGTAATGCGTTTGTTTACAACGTTTTAGAGCAAACGGAATCGTTTTATTCTATGCAAAAGGAGTACTTTATAAGAAATTGACGTGAACTTTTATTGCGGGGCTAGATTTTCACTAAGTTTCATTGGGAACAAAAAGAAAACCCTTGGTGTAATGCGTTCTAGGCTGTTTCCATGGAAAGAACTGTTGTAAACCATTTGTTTACAACGTTTTAGAGCAAACGGAATCGTTTTATTCCATGCAAAAGGCGTACTTTATAAGATATTGAGGTGAACTCTTATTGTGGCGCTCAGTTTTCACTAAGTTTAATGGGGAAGAAGAAGAAACCCTCGGTGTAATAAGTTTCAGGCTGTTCCCATGGACAGAACTGTTATTATACGCTTGTTTACAATGTTTTAGAGCAAACGGAATCATTTTAATTCCATGCGAAAGGAGTACTTTATAAGAAATTGAGGTGAACTTATATTGCGGGGCTAAGTTTCCTTAAGTTTCATGGGGAACTATAAGAATCCCTCGGTGTATAAGTTTCAGGCTGTTCCCATGGACAGAACTGTTATTATACGTTTCTTTACAACGTTTTAGAGCAAACTGAATCGTTTTATTCCATGCGAAAGGAGTACTTTATAAGAAATTGAGGTGAACTCTTATTGTGGGGCTAAGTTTCCTTAAGTTTATTATTATTACTTTATAAGAAATTGAGGTGAACTCTTATTGTGGGGCTAAGTTTTCACTAAGTTTCATGGGGAACTATAAGAATCCCTCGGTGTAATAAGTTTCAGGCTGTTCCCATGGACAGAACTGTTATTATACGTTTGTTTACAACGTTTTAGAGCAAACTGAATCGTTTTATTCCATGCGAAAGGAGTACTTTATAAGAAATTGAGGTGAACTCTTATTGTGGGGCTAAGTTTCCTTAAGTTTATTATTATTACTTTATAAGAAATTGAGGTGAACTCTTATTGCGGGGCTAAGTTTTCAGTAAGTTTCATGGGGAACTATAAAAAATTCCTCGGTGTAATATGTTCTGGGCTGTTCCGATGGACAGAACTGTTATTATACGTTTGTTTAAAACGTTTTAGAGCAAACGGAATCGTTTTATTCCATGCGAAAGGCGTACTTTATAAGAAATTGAGGTGAACTCTTATTGTGGGGCTAAGTTTCCTTAAGTTTATTATTATTATTACTTTATAAGAAATTGAGGTGAACTCTTATTGCGGGGCTAAGTTTTCACTAAGTTTCATGGGGAACTATAAAAAACCCTCGGTGTAATATGTTCTGGGCTGTTCCGATGGACAGAACTGTTATTATACGTTTATTTACAACGTTTTAGAGCAAATGGAATTATTTTTTTCCACACAAAAGGCGAACTTTATGATAAATTGAGTTGAACTCTTATTGTGGGGCTAAGTTTTCACTAAGTTTCATGGGAACTATAAGAAACACTCGTTGTAATAAGTTCTAGGCTGTTCCCATGGACAGAACTGTTGTAATACGTTTGTTTACAACGTTTTAGAGCAAACGGAATCGTTTTCTTCCATTCGAATGACGCACTTAATAAGAAATTAAGATGAACTCTTATTGCAGAGCTAAGTTTTCACTACTTTTCATGGGGAACTATAGCAAACCCTCGGTGTAATAAGTTCTAGGCTGTTCCCATGGACAAAACTGTTGTAATACGTTTGTTTACAACCTTTTAGAGCAAACGGAATCGTTTTATTCAATGCGAAAGGCGTACTTTATGGGAAATTGAGGTAAATTCTTATTGCGTGGCTAAGGTTTAATTAGTTTCATGGGAAACTATAAGAAACCCTCGGTGTAATATCTTCTAGGCTGTTCCCATGGACAGAACTGTTGTAATACGTTTATTTACAACGTTTTAGAGCAAACGGAATGGTTTTATTCCGTGCGAAAGGCGTAATTTATATGAAATTGAGGTGAACTCTATTTGTGGGGCTAAGTTTTCACTAAGTTGCACGGGGACCTATGAGAAACCCTCGGTGTAATATGTTCTAGGCTCTTCCCATGGACAGAACTGTTGTAATACGTTTGTTTACAACGTTTTAGAGCAAACAGAATCGCTTTGTCCATGCGAAAGGCGTACTTAATAAGAAATTGAGGTGAACTCTTATTGCAGAGCTAAGTTTTCACTGAATCTCATGGGGAACTATGAGAAACCCTCAGTGTTATAAGTTCTAGGCTGTTCCCATGCACAGAAGTATTGTTATAGGTTTGTTTACAACGTTTTAGAGCAAACGGAATCGTTTTATTCCATGCGAAAGGTGTACTTTATAAGAAATTGAGTTGAACTCTTATTGAAGGGCTACGTATTCACTAAATTTAATTTGGAACTAAAAGAAACCTTCGAAGTAATAAGTTCTTGGCTGTTCCCATGGACGAAACTGTTGTAATGCGTTTGTTTACAACGTTTTAGAGCAAACGGAATCGTTTTATTCTATGCAAAAGGAGTACTTTATAAGAAATTGACGTGAACTTTTATTGCGGGGCTAGATTTTCACTAAGTTTCATTGGGAACAAAAAGAAAACCCTTGGTGTAATGCGTTCTAGGCTGTTTCCATGGAAAGAACTGTTGTAAACCATTTGTTTACAACGTTTTAGAGCAAACGGAATCGTTTTATTCCATGCAAAAGGCGTACTTTATAAGATATTGAGGTGAACTCTTATTGTGGCGCTCAGTTTTCACTAAGTTTCATGGGGAAGAAGAAGAAACCCTCGGTGTAATAAGTTTCAGGCTGTTTCCATGGACAGAACTGTTATTATACGCTTGTTTACAACGTTTTAGAGCAAACGGAATCGTTTTATTCCATGCGAAAGGAGTATTTTATAAGAAATTGAGGTGAACTCTTATTGCGGGGCTAAGTTTCCTTAAGTTTCATGGGGAACTATAAGAATCCCTCGGTGTAATAAGTTACAGGCTGTTCCCATGGACAGAACTGTTATTATACGTTTGTCTACAACGTTTTAGAGCAAACGGAATCGTTTTATTCTATGCGAAAGGAGTACTTTATAAGAAATTGAGGTGAACTCTTATTGCGGGGCTAAGTTTTCACAAAGTTTCATGGGGAACTATAAAAAACCCTCGGTGTAATATGTTCTAGGCTGTTCCGATGGACAGAACTGTTGTAATACGTTTGTTTAAAACGTTTTAGAGCAAACGGAATCGTTTTCTTCCATGCAAAAGCTCTACTTTATGGGATATTAAGGTAAATTCTTATTGCGAGGCTAAGGTTTAATTAATTTCATGGGAAACTATAAAAAACCCTCGGTGTAATATCTTCTAGGCTGTTCCCATGGACAGAACTGTTGTAATACGTTTATTTACAACGTTTTAGAGCAAATGGAATTATTTTTTTCCATGCGAAAGGCGAACTTTATGATAAATTGAGGTGAACTCTTATTGTGGGGCTAAGTTTTCACTAAGTTTCATGGGAACTATAAGAAACCCTCGTTGTAATAAGTTCTAGGCTGTTCCCATGGACAGAACTGTTGTAATACGTTTGTTTACAACGTTTTAGAGCAAACGGAATCGTTTTCTTCCATGCGAATGACGCACTTAATAAGAAATTGAGGTGAACTCTTATTGCAGAGCTAAGTTTTCACTAAGTTTCATGGGGAACTATAGTAAACCCTCGGTGTAATAAGTTCTAGGCTGTTCCCATGGACAAAACTGTTGTAATACGTTTGTTTACAACGTTTTAGATCAAACAGAATCGTTTTATTCAATGCGAAAGGCGTACTTTATGGGAAATTGAGGTAAATTCTTATTGCGAGGCTAAGGTTTAATTAGTCTCATGGGAAACTATAAAAAACCCTCGGTGTAATATCTTCTAGGCTGTTCCCATGGACAGAACTGTTGTAATACGTTTATTTACAACGTTTAAGAGCAAATGGAATTATTTTTTTCCATGCGAAAGGCGAACTTTATGATAAATTGAGGTGAACTCTTATTGTGGGGCTAAGTTTTCACTAAGCTTCATGGGAACTATAAGAAACCCTCGTTGTAATAAGTTCTAGGCTGTTCCCATGGACAGAACTGTTGTAATACGTTTGTTTACAACGTTTTAGAGCAAACGGAATCGTTTTCTTCCATGCAAATGACGCACTTAATAAGAAATTGAGGTGAACTCTTATTGCAGAGCTAAGTTTTCACTAAGTTTCATGGGGAACTATAGTAAACCCTCGGTGTAATAAGTTCTAGGCTGTTCCCATGGACAAAACTGTTGTAATACGTTTGTTTACAACGTTTTAGATCAAACAGAATCGTTTTATTCAATGCGAAAGGCGTACTTTATGGGAAATTGAGGTAAATTCTTATTGCGAGGCTAAGGTTTAATTAGTGTCATGGGAAACTATAAAAAACCCTCGGTGTAATATCTTCTAGGATGTTCCCATGGACAGAACTGTTGTAATACGTTTATTAACAACGTTTTAGAGCAAATGGAATTGTTTTTTTCCATGCGAAAGGCGAACTTTATAAGAAATTGAGATGAACTCTTATTTTGGGGCTAAGTTTTCACTAAGTTTCATGGGAAACTAAAAAAAACCCTCGGTGTAATATGTTCTAGGCTGTTCCGATGGACAGAACTGTTGTAATACGTTTGTTGAAAACGTTTTAGAGCAAACGGAATCGTTTTATTCCATGCGAAAGACGTACTTTATAAGAAATTCACGTGAACTCTTATTGCGGGGCTAAAATTTCACCAAGTTTCATGGGAAACTATAAAAAACCCTCGGTATAATATGTTCTAGGCTGTTCCCATGGACAGAACTGTTGTAATACGTTTGTTTACAACGTTTTAGAGCAAACGGAGTCGTTTTATTCCATGCGAAAGGCGTACTTTATAAGAAATTGAGGTGAACTCTTCTAGCAGGGCTAAGTTTTCACAAAGTTTAATGGGGAACTATGAGAAACCCTCAGTGTTATAAGTTCTAGGCTGTTCCCATGCACAGAAGTGTTGTTATAGGTTTGTTTACAACGTTTTAGAGCAAACGGAATCGTTTTATTCCATGCGAAAGGTGTACTTTATAAGAAATTGAGTTGAACTCTTATTGAAGGGCTACGTATTCACTAAATTTAATTTGGAACTAAAAGAAACCTTCGAAGTAATAAGTTCTTGGCTGTTCCCATGGACGAAACTGTTGTAATGCGTTTGTTTACAACTTTTTAGAGCAAACGGAATCGTTTTATTCTATGCAAAAGGAGTACTTTATAAGAAATTGACGTGAACTTTTATTGCGGGGCTAGATTTTCACTAAGTTTCATTGGGAACTATAAAACAACCCTTGGTGTAATGCGTTCTAGGCTGTTTCCATGGAAAGAACTGTTGTAAACTATTTGTTTACAACGTTTTAGAGCAAACGGAATCGTTTTATTCTATGCAAAAGGAGTACTTTATAAGAAATTGACGTGAACTTTTATTGCGGAGCTAGATTTTCACTAAGTTTCATTGGGAACAAAAAGAAAACCCTTGGTGTAATGCGTTCTAGGCTGTTTCCATGGAAAAAACTGTTGTAAACCATTTGTTTACAACGTTTTAGAGCAAACGGAATCGTTTTATTCCATGCAAAAGGCGTACTTTATAAGATATTGAGGTGAACTCTTATTGTGGCGCTCAGTTTTCACTAAGTTTCATGGGGAAGAAGAAGAAACCCTCGGTGTAATAAGTTTCAGGCTGTTTCCATGGACAGAACTGTTATTATACGCTTGTTTACAACGTTTTAGAGCAAACGGAATCGTTTTATTCCATGCGAAAGGAGTATTTTATAAGAAATTGAGGTGAACTCTTATTGCGGGGCTAAGTTTCCTTAAGTTTCATGGGGAACTATAAGAATCCCTCGGTGTAATAAGTTACAGGCTGTTCCCATGGACAGAACTGTTATTATACGTTTGTCTACAAAGTTTTAGAGCAAACGGAATCGTTTTATTCTATGCGAAAGGAGTACTTTATAAGAAATTGAGGTGAACTCTTATTGCGGGGCTAAGTTTTCACAAAGTTTCATGGGGAACTATAAAAAACCCTCGGTGTAATATGTTCTAGGCTGTTCCGATGGACAGAACTGTTGTAATACGTTTGTTTAAAACGTTTTAGAGCAAACGGAATCGTTTTCTTCCATGCAAAAGCTCTACTTTATGGGAAATTAAGGTAAATTCTTATTGCGAGGCTAAGGTTTAATTAATTTCATGGGAAACTATAAAAAACCCTCGGTGTAATATCTTCTAGGCTGTTCCCATGGACAGAACTGTTGTAATACGTTTATTTACAACGTTTTAGAGCAAATGGAATTATTTTTTTCCATGCGAAAGGCGAACTTTATGATAAATTGAGGTGAACTCTTATTGTGGGGCTAAGTTTTCACTAAGTTTCATGGGAACTATAAGAAACCCTCGTTGTAATAAGTTCTAGGCTGTTCCCATGGACAGAACTGTTGTAAAACGTTTGTTTACAACGTTTTAGAGCAAACGGAATCGTTTTCTTCCATGCGAATGACGCACTTAATAAGAAATTGAGGTGAACTCTTATTGCAGAGCTAAGTTTTCACTAAGTTTCATGGGGAACTATAGTAAACCCTCGGTGTAATAAGTTCTAGGCTGTTCCCATGGACAAAACTGTTGTAATACGTTTGTTTACAACGTTTTAGATCAAACAGAATCGTTTTATTCAATGCGAAAGGCGTACTTTATGGGAAATTGAGGTAAATTCTTATTGCGAGGCTAAGGTTTAATTAGTCTCATGGGAAACTATAAAAAACCCTCGGTGTAATATCTTCTAGGCTGTTCCCATGGACAGAACTGTTGTAATACGTTTATTTACAACGTTTAAGAGCAAATGGAATTATTTTTTTCCATGCGAAAGGCGAACTTTATGATAAATTGAGGTGAACTCTTATTGTGGGGCTAAGTTTTCACTAAGCTTCATGGGAACTATAAGAAACCCTCGTTGTAATAAGTTCTAGGCTGTTCCCATGGACAGAACTGTTGTAATACGTTTGTTTACAACGTTTTAGAGCAAACGGAATCGTTTTCTTCCATGCAAATGACGCACTTAATAAGAAATTGAGGTGAACTCTTATTGCAGAGCTAAGTTTTCACTAAGTTTCATGGGGAACTATAGTAAACCCTCGGTGTAATAAGTTCTAGGCTGTTCCCATGGACAAAACTGTTGTAATACGTTTGTTTACAACGTTTTAGATCAAACAGAATCGTTTTATTCAATGCGAAAGGCGTACTTTATGGGAAATTGAGGTAAATTCTTATTGCGAGGCTAAGGTTTAATTAGTGTCATGGGAAACTATAAAAAACCCTCGGTGTAATATCTTCTAGGATGTTCCCATGGACAGAACTGTTGTAATACGTTTATTAACAACGTTTTAGAGCAAATGGAATTGTTTTTTTCCATGCGAAAGGCGAACTTTATAAGAAATTGAGATGAACTCTTATTTTGGGGCTAAGTTTTCACTAAGTTTCATGGGAAACTAAAAAAAACCCTCGGTGTAATATGTTCTAGGCTGTTCCGATGGACAGAACTGTTGTAATACGTTTGTTGAAAACGTTTTAGAGCAAACGGAATCGTTTTATTCCATGCGAAAGACGTACTTTATAAGAAATTCACGTGAACTCTTATTGCGGGGCTAAAATTTCACCAAGTTTCATGGGAAACTATAAAAAACCCTCGGTATAATATGTTCTAGGCTGTTCCCATGGACAGAACTGTTGTAATACGTTTGTTTACAACGTTTTAGAGCAAACGGAGTCGTTTTATTCCATGCGAAAGGCGTACTTTATAAGAAATTGAGGTGAACTCTTCTAGCAGGGCTAAGTTTTCACAAAGTTTAATGGGGAACTATGAGAAACCCTCAGTGTTATAAGTTCTAGGCTGTTCCCATGCACAGAAGTGTTGTTATAGGTTTGTTTACAACGTTTTAGAGCAAACGGAATCGTTTTATTCCATGCGAAAGGTGTACTTTATAAGAAATTGAGTTGAACTCTTATTGAAGGGCTACGTATTCACTAAATTTAATTTGGAACTAAAAGAAACCTTCGAAGTAATAAGTTCTTGGCTGTTCCCATGGACGAAACTGTTGTAATGCGTTTGTTTACAACTTTTTAGAGCAAACGGAATCGTTTTATTCTATGCAAAAGGAGTACTTTATAAGAAATTGACGTGAACTTTTATTGCGGGGCTAGATTTTCACTAAGTTTCATTGGGAACTATAAAACAACCCTTGGTGTAATGCGTTCTAGGCTGTTTCCATGGAAAGAACTGTTGTAAACTATTTGTTTACAACGTTTTAGAGCAAACGGAATCGTTTTATTCTATGCAAAAGGAGTACTTTATAAGAAATTGACGTGAACTTTTATTGCGGAGCTAGATTTTCACTAAGTTTCATTGGGAACAAAAAGAAAACCCTTGGTGTAATGCGTTCTAGGCTGTTTCCATGGAAAAAACTGTTGTAAACCATTTGTTTACAACGTTTTAGAGCAAACGGAATCGTTTTATTCCATGCAAAAGGCGTACTTTATAAGATATTGAGGTGAACTCTTATTGTTGCGCTCAGTTTTCACTAAGTTTCATGGGGAAGAAGAAGAAACCCTCGGTGTAATAAGTTTCAGGCTGTTTCCATGGACAGAACTGTTATTATACGCTTGTTTACAACGTTTTAGAGCAAACGGAATCGTTTTATTCCATGCGAAAGGAGTATTTTATAAGAAATTGAGGTGAACTCTTATTGCGGGGCTAAGTTTCCTTAAGTTTCATGGGGAACTATAAGAATCCCTCGGTGTAATAAGTTTCAGGCTGTTCCCATGGACAGAACTGTTATTATACGTTTGTCTACAACGTTTTAGAGCAAACGGAATCGTTTTATTCTATGCGAAAGGAGTACTTTATAAGAAATTGAGGTGAACTCTTATTGCGGGGCTAAGTTTTCACAAAGTTTCATGGGGAACTATAAAAAACCCTCGGTGTAATATGTTCTAGGCTGTTCCGATGGACAGAACTGTTGTAATACGTTTGTTTAAAACGTTTTAGAGCAAACGGAATCGTTTTCTTCCATGCAAAAGCTCTACTTTATGGGAAATTAAGGTAAATTCTTATTGCGAGGCTAAGGTTTAATTAGTTTCATGGGAAACTATAAAAAACCCTCGGTGTAATATCTTCTAGGCTGTTCCCATGGACAGAACTGTTGTAATACGTTTATTTACAACGTTTTAGAGCAAATGGAATTATTTTTTTCCATGCGAAAGGCGAACTTTATGATAAATTGAGGTGAACTCTTATTGAGGGGCTAAGTTTTCACTAAGTTTCATGGGAACTATAAGAAACCCTCGTTGTAATAAGTTCTAGGCTGTTCCCATGGACAGAACTGTTGTAATACGTTTGTTTACAACGTTTTAGAGCAAACGGAATCGTTTTCTTCCATGCGAATGACGCACTTAATAAGAAATTGAGGTGAACTCTTATTGCAGAGCTAAGTTTTCACTAAGTTTCATGGGGAACTATAGTAAACCCTCGGTGTAATAAGTTCTAGGCTGTTCCCATGGACAAAACTGTTGTAATACGTTTGTTTACAACGTTTTAGATCAAACAGAATCGTTTTATTCAATGCGAAAGGCGTACTTTATGGGAAATTGAGGTAAATTCTTATTGCGAGGCTAAGGTTTAATTAGTTTCATGGGAAACTATAAAAAACCCTCGGTGTAATATCTTCTAGGATGTTCCCATGGACAGAACTGTTGTAATACGTTTATTTACAACGTTTTAGAGCAAATGGAATTGTTTTTTTCCATGCGAAAGGCGAACTTTATAAGAAATTGAGATGAACTCTTATTTTGGGGCTAAGTTTTCACTAAGTTTCATGGGAAACTAAAAAAAACCCTCGGTGTAATATGTTCTAGGCTGTTCCGATGGACAGAACTGTCGTAATACGTTTGTTGAAAACGTTTTAGAGCAAACGGAATCGTTTATTCCATGCGAAAGACGTACTTTATAAGAAATTCACGTGATCTCTTAATGCGGGTCTAAAATTTCACCAAGTTTCATGGGAAAATATAAAAAACCCTCGGTATAATATGTTCTAGGCTGTTCCCATGGACAGAACTGTTGTAATACGTTTGTTTACAACGTTTTAGAGCAAACGGAGTCGTTTTATTCCATGCGAAAGGCGTACTTTATAAGAGATTGAGGTGAACTCTTCAAGCAGGGCTAAGTTTTCACAAAGTTTCATGGGGAACTATAAGAAACCCTCGGTGTAATAAGTTCTAGGCTGTTCCCATGGACAGAACTGTTGTAATACGTTTGTTTACAACGTTTTGGAGCAAACGGAATCGTATTATTCCGTGCGACAGAGGTACTTTAAAAGAAATTGAGGTGAACTCTTATTGCAGGGCTAAGTTTTCACAAAGTTTCATGGGGAACTATAAAAAACCCTCGGTGTAATATGTTCTAGGCTGTTCCGATGGACAGAACTGTTGTAATACGTTTGTTTAAAACGTTTTAGAGCAAACGGAATCGTTTTATTCCATGCCAAAGGCGTACTTAATAAGAAATTGAGGTGAACTCTTATTGCAGGGCTAAGTTTTTACTAAATGACATTGGGAACTATAGGCAACCCTCGAAGTAATAAGTTCTACGCAGTTCCCATGGACAGAACTGTTGTAATACGTTTGTTTATAACGTTTTAGAGAAAATGGAATCGTTTTATTCCATGCAAAAGCTCTACTTTATGGGAAATTAAGGTAAATTCTTATTGCGAGGCTAAGGTTTAATTAGTTTCATGGGAAACTATAAAAAACCCTCGGTGTAATATCTTCTAGGCTGTTCCCATGGACAGATTTGTTGTAATACGTTTATTTACAACGTTTTAGAGCAAATGGAATTATTTTTTTCCATGCGAAAGGCGAACTTAATGATAAATTGAGGTGAACTCTTATTGTGGGGCTAAGTTTTCACTAAGTTTCATGGGAACTATAAGAAACCCTCGTTGTAATAAGTTCTAGGCTGTTCCCATGGACAGAACTGTTGTAATACGTTTGTTTACAACGTTTTAGAGCAAACGGAATCGTTTTCTTCCATGCGAATGACGCACTTAATAAGAAATTGAGGTGAACTCTTATTGCAGAGCTAAGTTTTCACTAAGTTTCATGGGGAACTATAGTAAACCCTCGGTGTAATAAGTTCTAGGCTGTTCCCATGGACAAAACTGTTGTAATACGTTTGTTTACAACGTTGTAGATCAAACAGAATCGTTTTATTCAATGCGAAAGGCGTACTTTATGGGAAATTGAGGTAAATTCTTATTGCAAGGCTAAGGTTTAATTAGTTTCATGGGAAACTATAAAAAACCCTCGGTGTAATATCTTCTAGGCTGTTCCCATGGACAGAACTGTTGTAATACGTTTATTTACAACGTTTTAGAGCAAATGGAATTGTTTTTTTCCATGCGAAAGGCGAACTTTATAAGAAATTGAGATGAACTCTTATTTTGGGGCTAAGTTTTCACTAAGTTTCATGGGAAACTAAAAAAAACCCTCGGTGTAATATGTTCTAGGCTGATCCGATGGACAGAACTGTTGTAATACGTTTGTTGAAAACGTTTTAGAGCAAACGGAATCGTTTTATTCCATGCGTAAGGTGTACTTTATAAGAAATTGAGATGAACTTTTATTGTGCGGCTAAGTTTTCACTAAGTTTCATAGGGAACTATAAGAAACCCGCGAAGTAATAAGTTCTAAGCTGTTTTCATGGACAGAACTGTTGTAATACGTTTGTACACAACGTTTTAGAGCAAACGGAGTCGTTTTATTCCATGCGAAAGACGTACTTTATAAGAAATTCACGTGAACTCTTATTGCGGGGCTAAAATTTCACCAAGTTTCATGGGAAACTATAAAAAACCCTCGGTATAATATGTTCTAGGCTGTTCCCATGGACAGAACTGTTGTAATACGTTTTTTTACAACGTTTTAGAGCAAACGGAGTCGTTTTATTCCATGCGAAAGGCGTACTTTATAAGAAAATGAGGTGAACTCTTCTAGCAGGGCTAAGTTTCACAAAGTTTCATGGGGAACTATAAGAAACCCTCGGTGTAATAAGTTCTAGGCTGTTCCCATGGACAGAACTGTTGTAATACGTTTGTTTACAACGTTTTGGTGCAAACGGAATCGTATTATTCCGTGCGACAGAGGTACTTTAAAAGAAATTGAGGTGAACTCTTATTGCGGGGCTAAGTTTTCACTAAGTTTTATGGGGAACTATAAGAAACCCTTGGTGTAATAAGTTCTAGGCTGTTCCCATGGACAGAACTGTTGTAATACGTTTATTTACAACGTTTTAGAGCAAATGGGATTGTTTTTTTCCATGCGAAAGGCGAACTTTATAAGAAATTGAGATGAACTCTTATTTTGGGGCTAAGTTTTTACTAAGTTTCATGGGGAACTATAGTAAACCCTCGGTGTAATAAGTTCTAGGCTGTTCCCATGGACAAAACTGTTGTAATACGTTTGTTTACAACGTTTTAGATCAAACAGAATCGTTTTATTCAATGCGAAAGGCGTACTTTATGGGAAATTGAGGTAAATTCTTATTGCGAGGCTAAGGTTTAATTAGTTTCATGGGAAACTATAAAAAACCCTCGGTGTAATATCTTCTAGGATGTTCCCATGGACAGAACTGTTGTAATACGTTTATTTACAACGTTTTAGAGCAAATGGAATTGTTTTTTTCCATGCGAAAGGCGAACTTTATAAGAAATTGAGATGAACTCTTATTTTGGGGCTTAGTTTTCACTAAGTTTCATGGGAAACTAAAAAAAACCCTCGGTGTAATATGTTCTAGGCTGTTCCGATGGAAAGAACTGTTGTAATACGTTTGTTGAAAACGTTTTAGAGCAAACGGAATCGTTTTATTCCATGCGAAAGACGTACTTTATAAGAAATTCACTTGAACTCTTATTGCGGGGCTAAAATTTCACCAAGTTTCATGGGAAACTATAAAAAACCCTCGGTATAATATGTTCTAGGCTGTTCCCATGGACAGAACTGTTGTAATACGTTTGTTTACAACGTTTTAGAGCAAACGGAGTCGTTTTATTCCATGCGAAAGGCGTACTTTATAAGAAATTGAGGTGAACTCTTCTAGCAGGGCTAAGTTTTCACAAAGTTTCATGGGGAACTATGAGAAACCCTTAGTGTTATAAGTTCTAGGCTGTTCCCATGCACCGAAGTGTTGTTATAGGTTTGTTTACAACGTTTTAGAGCAAACGGAATCGTTTTATTCCATGCGAAAGGTGTACTTTATAAGAAATTGAGTTGAACTCTTATTGAAGGGCTACGTATTCACTAAATTTAATTTGGAACTAAAAGAAACCTTCGAAGTAATAAGTTCTTGGCTGTTCCCATGGACGAAACTGTTGTAATGCGTTTGTTTACAACTTTTTAGAGCAAACGGAATCGTTTTATTCTATGCAAAAGGAGTACTTTATAAGAAATTGACGTGAACTTTTATTGCGGGGCTAGATTTTCACTAAGTTTCATTGGGAACTATAAAACAACCCTTGGTGTAATGCGTTCTAGGCTGTTTCCATGGAAAGAACTGTTGTAAACTATTTGTTTACAACGTTTTAGAGCAAACGGAATCGTTTTATTCTATGCAAAAGGAGTACTTTATAAGAAATTGACGTGAACTTTTATTGCGGGGCTAGATTTTCACTAAGTTTCATTGGGAACAAAAAGAAAACCCTTGGTGTAATGCGTTCTAGGCTGTTTCCATGGAAAAAACTGTTGTAAACCATTTGTTTACAACGTTTTAGAGCAAACGGAATCGTTTTATTCCATGCAAAAGGCGTACTTTATAAGATATTGAGGTGAACTCTTATTGTGGCGCTCAGTTCTCACTAAGTTTCATGGGGAAGAAGAAGAAACCCTCGGTGTAATAAGTTTCAGGCTGTTTCCATGGACAGAACTGTTATTATACGCTTGTTTACAACGTTTTAGAGCAAACGGAATCGTTTTATTCCATGCGAAAGGAGTATTTTATAAGAAATTGAGGTGAACTCTTATTGCGGGGCTAAGTTTCCTTAAGTTTCATGGGGAACTATAAGAATCCCTCGGTGTAATAAGTTTCAGGCTGTTCCCATGGACAGAACTGTTATTATACGTTTGTCTACAACGTTTTAGAGCAAACGGAATCGTTTTATTCTATGCGAAAGGAGTACTTTATAAGAAATTGAGGTGAACTCTTATTGCGGGGCTAAGTTTTCACAAAGTTTCATGGGGAACTATAAAAAACCCTCGGTGTAATATGTTCTAGGCTGTTCCGATGGACAGAACTGTTGTAATACGTTTGTTTAAAACGTTTTAGAGCAAACGGAATCGTTTTCTTCCATGCAAAAGCTCTACTTTATGGAAAATTAAGGTAAATTCTTATTGCGAGGCTAAGGTTTAATTAGTTTCATGGGAAACTATAAAAAACCCTCGGTGTAATATCTTCTAGGCTGTTCCCATGGACAGAACTGTTGTAATACGTTTATTTACAACGTTTTAGAGCAAATGGAATTGTTTTTTTCCATGCGAAAGGCGAACTTTATGATAAATTGAGGTGAACTCTTATTGTGGGGCTAAGTTTTAACTAAGTTTCATGGGAACTATAAGAAACCCTCGTTGTAATAAGTTCTAGGCTGTTCCCATGGACAGAACTGTTGTAATACGTTTGTTTACAACGTTTAAGAGCAAACGGAATCGTTTTCTTCCATGCGAATGACGCACTTAATAAGAAATTGAGGTGAACTCTTATTGCAGAGCTAAGTTTTCACTAAGTTTCACGGGGAACTATAAAACAACCCTTGGTGTAATGCGTTCTAGGCTGTTTCCATGGAAAAAACTGTTGTAAACCATTTGTTTACAACGTTTTAGAGCAAACGGAATCGTTTTATTCCATGCAAAAGGCGTACTTTATAAGATATTGAGGTGAACTCTTATTGTGGCGCTCAGTTCTCACTAAGTTTCATGGGGAAGAAGAAGAAACCCTCGGTGTAATAAGTTTCAGGCTGTTTCCATGGACAGAACTGTTATTATACGCTTGTTTACAACGTTTTAGAGCAAACGGAATCGTTTTATTCCATGCGAAAGGAGTATTTTATAAGAAATTGAGGTGAACTCTTATTGCGGGGCTAAGTTTCCTTAAGTTTCATGGGGAACTATAAGAATCCCTCGGTGTAATAAGTTTCAGGCTGTTCCCATGGACAGAACTGTTATTATACGTTTGTCTACAACGTTTTAGAGCAAACGGAATCGTTTTATTCTATGCGAAAGGAGTACTTTATAAGAAATTGAGGTGAACTCTTATTGCGGGGCTAAGTTTTCACAAAGTTTCATGGGGAACTATAAAAAACCCTCGGTGTAATATGTTCTAGGCTGTTCCGATGGACAGAACTGTTGTAATACGTTTGTTTAAAACGTTTTAGAGCAAACGGAATCGTTTTCTTCCATGCAAAAGCTCTACTTTATGGAAAATTAAGGTAAATTCTTATTGCGAGGCTAAGGTTTAATTAGTTTCATGGGAAACTATAAAAAACCCTCGGTGTAATATCTTCTAGGCTGTTCCCATGGACAGAACTGTTGTAATACGTTTATTTACAACGTTTTAGAGCAAATGGAATTGTTTTTTTCCATGCGAAAGGCGAACTTTATGATAAATTGAGGTGAACTCTTATTGTGGGGCTAAGTTTTAACTAAGTTTCATGGGAACTATAAGAAACCCTCGTTGTAATAAGTTCTAGGCTGTTCCCATGGACAGAACTGTTGTAATACGTTTGTTTACAACGTTTAAGAGCAAACGGAATCGTTTTCTTCCATGCGAATGACGCACTTAATAAGAAATTGAGGTGAACTCTTATTGCAGAGCTAAGTTTTCACTAAGTTTCACGGGGAACTATAGTAAACCCTCGGTGTAATAAGTTCTAGGCTGTTCCCATGGACAAAACTGTTGTAATACGTTTGTTTACAACGTTTTAGATCAAAGAGAATCGTTTTATTCAATGCGAAAGGCGTACTTTATGGGAAATTGAGGTAAATTCTTATTGCGAGGCTAAGGTTTAATTAGTGTCATGGGAAACTATAAAAAACCCTCGGTGTAATATCTTCTAGGATGTTCCCATGGACAGAACTGTTGTAATACGTTTATTTACAACGTTTTAGAGCAAATGGAATTGTTTTTTTCCATGCGAAAGGCGAACTTTATAAGAAATTGAGATGAACTCTTATTTTGGGGCTAAGTTTTCACTAAGTTTCATGGGAAACTAAAAAAAACCCTCGGTGTAATATGTTCTAGGCTGTTCCGATGGACAGAACTGTTGTAATACGTTTGTTGAAAACGTTTTAGAGCAAACGGAATCGTTTTATTCCATGCGAAAGACGTACTTTATAAGAAATTCACGTGAACTCTTATTGCGGGGCTAAAATTTCACCAAGTTTCATGGGAAACTATAAAAAACCCTCGGTATAATATGTTCTAGGCTGTTCCCATGGACAGAACTGTTGTAATACGTTTGTTTACAACGTTTTAGAGCAAACGGAGTCGTTTTATTCCATGCGAAAGGCGTACTTTATAAGAAATTGAGGTGAACTCTTCTAGCAGGGCTAAGTTTTCACAAAGTTTAATGGGGAACTATGAGAAACCCTCAGTGTTATAAGTTCTAGGCTGTTCCCATGCACAGAAGTGTTGTTATAGGTTTGTTTACAACGTTTTAGAGCAAACGGAATCGTTTTATTCCATGCGAAAGGTGTACTTTATAAGAAATTGAGTTGAACTCTTATTGAAGGGCTACGTATTCACTAAATTTAATTTGGAACTAAAAGAAACCTTCGAAGTAATAAGTTCTTGGCTGTTCCCATGGACGAAACTGTTGTAATGCATTTGTTTACAACTTTTTAGAGCAAACGGAATCGTTTTATTCTATGCAAAAGGAGTACTTTATAAGAAATTGACTTGAACTTTTATTGAGGGGCTAGATTTTCACTAAGTTTCATTGGGAACTATAAAACAACCCTTGGTGTAATGCGTTCTAGGCTGTTTCCATGGAAAGAACTGTTGTAAACTATTTGTTTACAACGTTTTAGAGCAAACGGAATCGTTTTATTCTATGCAAAAGGAGTACTTTATAATTGACTTTATATTAGAAATTGACGTGAACTTTTATTGCGGGGCTAGATTTTCACTAAGTTTCATTGGGAACAAAAAGAAAACCCTTGGTGTAATGCGTTCTAGGCTGTTTCCATGGAAAAAACTGTTGTAAACCATTTGTTTACAACGTTTTAGAGCAAACGGAATCGTTTTATTCCATGCAAAAGGCGTACTTTATAAGATATTGAGGTGAACTCTTATTGTGGCGCTCAGTTCTCACTAAGTTTCATGGGGAAGAAGAAGAAACCCTCGGTGTAATAAGTTCCAGGCTGTTTCCATGGACAGAACTGTTATTATACGCTTGTTTACAACGTTTTAGAGCAAACGGAATCGTTTTATTCCATGCGAAAGGAGTATTTTATAAGAAATTGAGGTGAACTCTTATTGCGGGGCTAAGTTTCCTTAAGTTTCATGGGGAACTATAAGAATCCCTCGGTGTAATAAGTTTCAGGCTGTTCCCATGGACAGAACTGTTATTATACGTTTGTCTACAACGTTTTAGAGCAAACGGAATCGTTTTATTCTATGCGAAAGGAGTACTTTATAAGAAATTGAGGTGAACTCTTATTGCGGGGCTAAGTTTTCACAAAGTTTCATGGGGAACTATAAAAAACCCTCGGTGTAATATGTTCTAGGCTGTTCCGATGGACAGAACTGTTGTAATACGTTTGTTTAAAACGTTTTAGAGCAAACGGAATCGTTTTCTTCCATGCAAAAGCTCTACTTTATGGGAAATTAAGGTAAACTCTTCTAGCAGGGCTAAGTTTTCACAAAGTTTCATGGGGAACTATAAGAAACCCTCGGTGTAATAGGTTCTAGGCTGTTCCCATGGACAGAACTGTTGTAATACGTTTGTTTACAACGTTTTGGAGCAAACGGAATCGTATTATTCCGTGCGACAGAAGTACTTTAAAAGAAATTGAGGTGAACTCTTATTGCAGGGCTAAGTTTTCACAAAGTTTCATGGGGAACTATAAAAAACCCTCGGTGTAATATGTTCTAGGCTGTTCCGATGGACAGAACTGTTGTAATAGGTTTGTTTAGAACGTTTTAGAGCAAACGGAATCGTTTTATTCCATGCCAAAGGCGTACTTAATAAGAAATTGAGGTGAACTCTTTTTGCAGGGCTGAGTTTTTACTAAATGACATTGGGAACTATAGGCAACCCTCGAAGTAATAAGTTCTACGCAGTTCCCATGGACAGAACTGTTGTAATACGTTTGTTTATAACGTTTTAGAGAAAATGGAATCGTTTTATTCCATGCAAAAGCTCTACTTTATGGGAAATTAAGGTAAATTCTTATTGCGAGGCTAAGGTTTAATTAGTTTCATGGGAAACTATAAAAAACCCTCGGTGTAATATCTTCTAGGCTGTTCCCATGGACAGAACTGTTGTAATACGTTTATTTACAACGTTTTAGAGCAAATGGAATTATTTTTTTCCATGCGAAAGGCGAACTTTATGATAAATTGAGGTGAACTCTTATTGTGGGGCTAAGTTTTCACTAAGTTTCATGGGAACTATAAGAAACCCTCGTTGTAATAAGTTCTAGGCTGTTCCCATGGACAGAACTGTTGTAATACGTTTGTTTACAACGTTTTAGCGCAAACGGAATCGTTTTCTTCCATCCGAATGACGCACTTAATAAGAAATTGAGGTGAACTCTTATTGCAGAGCTAAGTTTTCACTAAGTTTCATGGGGAACTATAGTAAACCCTCGGTGTAATAAGTTCTAGGCTGTTCCCATGGACAAAACTGTTGTAATACGTTTGTTTACAACGTTGTAGATCAAACAGAATCGTTTTATTCAATGCGAAAGGCGTACTTTATGGGAAATTGAGGTAAATTCTTATTGCGAGGCTAAGGTTTAATTAGTTTCATGGGAAACTATAAAAAACCCTCGGTGTAATATCTTCTAGGCTGTTCCCGTGGACAGAACTGTTGTAATACGTTTATTTACAACGTTTTAGAGCAAATGGAATTGTTTTTTTCCATGCGAAAGGCGAACTTTATAAGAAATTGAGATGAACTCTTATTTTGGGGCTAAGTTTTCACTAAGTTTCATGGGAAACTAAAAAAAACCCTCGGTGTAATATGTTCTAGGCTGATCCGATGGACAGAACTGTTGTAATACGTTTGTTGAAAACGTTTTAGAGCAAACGGAATCGTTTTATTCCATGCGTAAGGTGTACTTTATAAGAAATTGAGATGAACTTTTATTGTGCGGCTGAGTTTTCACTAAGTTTCATAGGGAACTATAAGAAACCCGCGAAGTAATAAGTTCTAAGCTGTTTTCATGGACAGAACTGTTGTAATACGTTTGTACACAACGTTTTAGAGCAAACGGAATCGTTTTATTCCATGCGAAAGACGTACTTTATAAGAAATTCACGTGAACTCTTATTGCGGGGCTAAAATTTCACCAAGTTTCATGGGAAACTATAAAAAGCCCTCGGTATAATATGTTCTAGGCTGTTCCCATGGACAGAACTGTTGTAATACGTTTTTTTACAACGTTTTAGAGCAAACGGAGTCGTTTTATTCCATGCGAAAGGCGTACTTTATAAGAAAATGAGGTGAACTCTTCTAGCAGGGCTAAGTTTCACAAAGTTTCATGGGGAACTATAAGAAACCCTCGGTGTAATAAGTTCTAGGCTGTTCCCATGGACAGAACTGTTGTAATACGTTTGTTTACAACGTTTTGGAGCAAACGGAATCGTATTATTCCGTGCGACAGAGGTACTTTAAAAGAAATTGAGGTGAACTCTTATTGCAGGGCTAAGTTTTCACTAAGTTTTATGGGGAACTATAAGAAACCCTTGGTGTAATAAGTTCTAGGCTGTTCCCATGGACAGAACTGTTGTAATACGTTTATTTACAACGTTTTAGAGCAAATGGAATTGTTTTTTTCCATGCGAAAGGCGAACTTTATAAGAAATTGAGATGAACTCTTATTTTGGGGCTAAGTTTTCACTAAGTTTCATGGGAAACTAAAAAAAACCCTCGGTGTAATATGTTCTAGGCTGTTCCGATGGACAGAACTGTTGTAATACGTTTGTTGAAAACGTTTTAGAGCAAACGGAATCGTTTTATTCCATGCGTAAGGTGTACTTTATAAGAAATTGAGATGAACTTTTATTGTGCGGCTTAGTTTTCACTAAGTTTCATAGGGAACTATAAGAAACCCGCGAAGTAATAAGTTCTAAGCTGTTTTCATGGACAGAACTGTTGTAATACGTTTGTACACAACGTTTTAGAGCAAACGGAATCGTTTTATTCCATGCGAAAGACGTACTTTATAAGAAATTCACGTGAACTCTTATTGCGGGGCTAAAATTTCACCAAGTTTCATGGGAAACTATAAAAAACCCTCGGTATAATATGTTCTAGGCTGTTCCCATGGACAGAACTGTTGTAATACGTTTGTTTACAACGTTTTAGAGCAAACGGAGTCGTTTTATTCCATGCGAAAGGCGTACTTTATAAGAAAATGAGGTGAACTCTTTTAGCAGGGCTAAGTTTCACAAAGTTTCATGGGGAACTATAAGAAACCCTCGGTGTAATAAGTTCTAGGCTGTTCCCATGGACAGAACTGTTGTAATACGTTTGTTTACAATGTTTTGGAGCAAACGGAATCGTATTATTCCGTGCGACAGAGGTACTTTAAAAGAAATTGAGGTGAACTCTTATTGCAGAGCTAAGTTTTCACTAAGTTTCATGGGGAACTATAGTAAACCCTCGGTGTAATAAGTTCTAGGCTGTTCCCATGGACAAAACTGTTGTAATACGTTTGTTTACAACGTTTTAGATCAAACAGAATCGTTTTATTCAATGCGAAAGGCGTACTTTATGGGAAATTGAGGTAAATTCTTATTGCGAGGCTAAGGTTTAATTAGTTTCATAGGAAACTATAAAAAACCCTCGGTGTAATATCTTCTAGGATGTTCCCATGGACAGAACTGTTGTAATACGTTTATTTACAACGTTTTAGAGCAAATGGAATTGTTTTTTTCCATGGGAAAGGCGAACTTTATAAGAAATTGAGATGAACTCTTATTTTGGGGCTAAGTTTTCACTAAGTTTCATGGGAAACTAAAAAAAACCCTCGGTGTAATATGTTCTAGGCTGTTCTGATGGACAGAACTGTTGTAATACGTTTGTTGAAAACGTTTTAGAGCAAACGGAATCGTTTTATTCCATGCGAAAGACGTACTTTATAAGAAATTCACGTGAACTCTTATTGCGGGGCTAAAATTTCACCAAGTTTCATGGGAAACTATAAAAAACCCTCGGTATAATATGTTCTAGGCTGTTCCCATGGACAGAACTGTTGTAATACATTTGTTTACAACGTTTTAGAGCAAACGGAGTCGTTTTATTCCATGCGAAAGGCGTACTTTATAAGAAATTGAGGTGAACTCTTCTAGCAGGGCTAAGTTTTCACAAAGTTTCATGGGGAACTATAAGAAACCCTCGGTGTAATAAGTTCTAGGCTGTTCCCATGGACAGAACTGTTGTAATACGTTTGTTTACAACGTTTTGGAGCAAACGGAATCGTATTATTCCGTGCGACAGAGGTACTTTAAAAGAAATTGAGGTGAACTCTTATTGCAGGGCTAAGTTTTCACAAAGTTTCATGGGGAACTATAAAAAACCCTCGGTGTAATATGTTCTAGGCTGTTCCGATGGACAGAACTGTTGTTATACGTTTGTTTAAAGCGTTTTAGAGCAAACGGAATCGTTTTATTCCATGCCAAAGGCGTACTTAATAAGAAATTGAGGTGAACTCTTATTGCAGGGCTAAGTTTTTACTAAATGACATTGGGAACTATAGGCAACCCTCGAAGTAATAAGTTCTACGCAGTTCCCATGGACAGAACTGTTGTAATACGTTTGTTTAAAACGTTTTAGAGAAAATGGAATCGTTTTATTCCATGCAAAAGCTCTACTTTATGGGAAATTAAGGTAAATTCTTATTGCGAGGCTAACGTTTAATTAGTTTCATGGGAAACTATAAAAAACCCTCGGTGTAATATCTTCTAGGCTGTTCCCATGGACAGAACTGTTGTAATACGTTTATTTACAACGTTTTAGAGCAAATGCAATTATTTTTTTCCATGCGAAAGGCGAACTTTATGATAAATTGAGGTGAACTCTTATTGCAGGGCTAAGTTTTCACAAAGTTTCATGGGGAACTATAAAAAACCCTCGGTGTAATATGTTCTAGGCTGTTCCGATGGACAGAACTGTTGTTATACGTTTGTTTAAAGCGTTTTAGAGCAAACGGAATCGTTTTATTCCATGCCAAAGGCGTACTTAATAAGAAATTGAGGTGAACTCTTATTGCAGGGCTAAGTTTTTACTAAATGACATTGGGAACTATAGGCAACCCTCGAAGTAATAAGTTCTAGGCTGTTCCCATGGACAAAACGGTTGTAATACGTTTGTTTACAACGTTGTAGATCAAACAGAATCGTTTTATTCAATGCGAAAGGCGTACTTTATGGGAAATTGAGGTAAATTCTAATTGCGAGGCTAAGGTTTAATTAGTTTCATGGGAAACTATAAAAAACCCTCGGTGTAATATCTTCTAGGCTTTTCCCATGGACAGAACTGTTGTAATACGTTTATTTACAACGTTTTAGAGCAAATGGAATTATTTTTTTCCATGCGAAAGGCGAACTTTATGATAAATTGAGGTGAACTCTTATTGTGGGGCTAAGTTTTCACTAAGTTTCATGGGAACTATAAGAAACCCTCGTTGTAATAAGTTCTAGGCTGTTCCCATGGACAGAACTGTTGTAATACGTTTGTTTACAACGTTTTAGAGCAAACGGAATCGTTTTCTTCCATGCGAATGACGCACTTAATAAGAAATTGAGGTGAACTCTTATTGCAGAGCTAAGTTTTCACTAAGTTTCATGGGGAACTATAGTAAACCCTCGGTGTAATAAGTTCTAGGCTGTTCCCATGGACAAAACTGTTGTAATACGTTTGTTTACAACGTTTTAGATCAAACAGAATCGTTTTATTCAATGCGAAAGGCGTACTTTATGGGAAATTGAGGTAAATTCTTATTGCGAGGCTAAGGTTTAATTAGTTTCATGGGAAACTATAAAAAACCCTCGGTGTAATATCTTCTAGGATGTTCCCATGGACAGAACTGTTGTAATACGTTTATTTACAACGTTTTAGAGCAAATGGAATTGTTTTTTTCCATGCGAAAGGCGAACTTTATAAGAAATTGAGATGAACTCTTATTTTGGGGCTAAGTTTTCACTAAGTTTCATGGGAAACTAAAAAAAACCCTCGGTGTAATATGTTCTAGGCTGTTCCGATGGACAGAACTGTTGTAATACGTTTGTTGAAAACGTTTTAGAGCAAACGGAATCGTTTTATTCCATGCGAAAGACGTACTTTATAAGAAATTCACGTGAACTCTTATTGCGGGGCTAAAATTTCACCAAGTTTCATGGGAAACTATAAAAAACCCTCGGTATAATATGTTCTAGGCTGTTCCCATGGACAGAACTGTTGTAATACGTTTGTTTACAACGTTTTAGAGCAAACGGAGTCGTTTTATTCCATGCGAAAGGCGTACTTTATAAGAAATTGAGGTGAACTCTTCTAGCAGGGCTAAGTTTTCACAAAGTTTCATGGGGAACTATAAGAAACCCTCGGTGTAATAAGTTCTAGGCTGTTCCCATGGACAGAACTGTTGTAATACGTTTGTTTACAACGTTTTGGAGCAAACGGAATCGTATTATTCCGTGCGACAGAGGTACTTTAAAAGAAATTGAGGTGAACTCTTATTGCAGGGCTAAGTTTTCACAAAGTTTCATGGGGAACTATAAAAACCCTCGGTGTAATATGTTCTAGGCTGTTCCGATGGACAGAACTGTTGTAATACGTTTGTTTAAAACGTTTTAGAGCAAACGGAATCGTTTTATTCCATGCCAAAGGCGTACTTAATAAGAAATTGAGGTGAACTCTTATTGCAGGGCTAAGTTTTTACTAAATGACATTGGCAACTATAGGCAACCCTCGAAGTAATAAGTTCTACGCAGTTCCCATGGACAGAACTGTTGTAATACGTTTGTTTATAACGTTTTAGAGAAATGGAATCGTTTTATTCCATGCAAAAGCTCTACTTTATGGGAAATTAAGGTAAATTGTTATTGCGAGGCTAAGGTTTAATTAGTTTCATGGGAAACTATAAAAAACCCTCGGTGTAATATCTTCTAGGCTGTTCCCATGGACAGAACTGTTGTAATACGTTTATTTACAACGTTTTAGAGCAAATGGAATTATTTTTTTCCATGCGAAAGGCGAACTTTATGATAAATTGAGGTGAACTCTTATTGTGGGGCTAAGTTTTCACTAAGTTTCATGGGAACTATAAGAAACCCACGTTGTAATAAGTTCTAGGCTGTTCCCATGGACAGAACTGTTGTAATACGTTTGTTTACAACGTTTTAGCGCAAACGGAATCGTTTTCTTCCATGCGAATGACGCACTTAATAAGAAATTGAGGTGAACTCTTATTGCAGAGCTAAGTTTTCACTAAGTTTCATGGGGAACTATAGTAAACCCTCGGTGTAATAAGTTCTAGGCTGTTCCCATGGACAAAACTGTTGTAATACGTTTGTTTACAACGTTGTAGATCAAACAGAATCGTTTTATTCAATGCGAAAGGCGTACTTTATGGGAAATTGAGGTAAATTCTTATTGCGAGGCTAAGGTTTAATTAGTTTCATGGGAAACTATAAAAAACCCTCGGTGTAATATCTTCTAGGCTGTTCCCATGGACAGAACTGTTGTAATACGTTTATTTACAACGTTTTAGAGCAAATGGAATTGTTTTTTTCCATGCGAAAGGCGAACTTTATAAGAAATTGAGATGAACTCTTATTTTGGGGCTAAGTTTTCACTAAGTTTCATGGGAAACTAAAAAAAACCCTCGGTGTAATATGTTCTAGGCTGATCCGATGGACAGAACTGTTGTAATACGTTTGTTGAAAACGTTTTAGAGCAAACGGAATCGTTTTATTCCATGCGTAAGGTGTACTTTATAAGAAATTGAGATGAACTTTTATTGTGCGGCTAAGTTTTCACTAAGTTTCATAGGGAACTATAAGAAACCTGCGAAGTAATAAGTTCTAAGCTGTTTTCATGGACAGAACTGTTGTAATACGTTTGTACACAACGTTTTAGAGCAAACGGAATCGTTTTATTCCATGCGAAAGACGTACTTTATAAGAAATTCACGTGAACTCTTATTGCGGGGCTAAAATTTCACCAAGTTTCATGGGAAAATATAAAAAACCCTCGGTATAATAATTTCTAGGCTGTTCCCATGGACAGAACTGTTGTAATACGTTTTTTTACAACGTTTTAGAGCAAACGGAGTCGTTTTATTCCATGCGAAAGGCGTACTTTATAAGAAAATGAGGTGAACTCTTCTAGCAGGGCTAAGTTTCACAAAGTTTCATGGGGAACTATAAGAAACCCTCGGTGTAATAAGTTCTAGGCTGTTCCCATGGACAGAACTGTTGTAATACGTTTGTTTACAACGTTTTGGAGCAAACGGAATCGTATTATTCCGTGCGACAGAGGTACTTTAAAAGAAATTGAGGTGAACTCTTATTGCGGGGCTAAGTTTTCACTAAGTTTTATGGGGACCTATAAGAAACCCTTGGTGTAATAAGTTCTAGGCTGTTCCCATGGACAGAACTGTTGTAATACGTTTATTTACAACGTTTTAGAGCAAATGGAATTGTTCTTTTCCATGCGAAAGGCGAACTTTATAAGAAATTGAGATGAACTCTTATTTTGGGGCTAAGTTTTCACTAAGTTTCATGGGAAACTAAAAAAAACCCTCGGTGTAATATGTTCTAGGCTGTTCCGATGGACAGAACTGTTGTAATACGTTTGTTGAAAACGTTTTAGAGCAAACGGAATCGTTTTATTCCATGCGTAAGGTGTACTTTATAAGAAATTGAGATGAACTTTTATTGTGCGGCTAAGTTTTCACTAAGTTTCATAGGGAACTATAAGAAACCCGCGAAGTAATAAGTTCTAAGCTGTTTTCATGGACAGAACTGTTGTAATACGTTTGTACAGAACGTTTTAGAGCAAACGGAATCGTTTTATTCCATGCGAAAGACGTACTTTATAAGAAATTCACGTGAACTCTTATTGCGGGGCTAAAATTTAACCAAGTTTCATAGGAAACTATAAAATACCCTCGGTATAATATGTTCTAGGCTGTTCCCATGGACAGAACTGTTGTAATACGTTTGTTTACAACGTTTTAGAGCAAACGGAGTCGTTTTATTCCATGCGAAAGGCGTACTTTATAAGAAAATGAGGTGAACTCTTCTAGCAGGGCTAAGTTTCACAAAGTTTCATGGGGAACTTTAAGAAACCCTCGGTGTAATAAGTTCTAGGCTGTTCCCATGGACAGAACTGTTGTAATACGTTTGTTTACAATGTTTTGGAGCAAACGGAATCGTATTATTCCGTGCGACAGAGGTACTTTAAAAGAAATTGAGGTGAACTCTTATTGCAGAGCTAAGTTTTAACTAAGTTTCATGGGGAACTATAGTAAACCCTCGGTGTAATAAGTTCTAGGCTGCTCCCATGGACAAAACTGTTGTAATACGTTTGTTTACAACGTTGTAGATCAAACAGAATCGTTTTATTCAATGCGAAAGGCGTACTTTATGGGAAATTGAGGTAAATTCTTATTGCGAGGCTAAGGTTTAATTAGTTTCATGGGAAACTATAAAAAACCCTCGGTGTAATATCTTCTAGGCTGTTCCCATGGACAGAACTGTTGTAATACGTTGATTTACAACGTTTTAGAGCAAATGGAATTGTTTTTTTCCATGCGAAAGGCGAACTTTATAAGAAATTGAGATGAACTCTTATTTTGGGGCTAAGTTTTCACTAAGTTTCATGGGAATTATAAGAAACCCTCGTTGTAATAAGTTCTAGGCTGTTCCCATGGACAGAACTGTTGTAATACGTTTGTTTACAACGTTTTAGAGCAAACGGAATCGTTTTCTTCCATGCGAATGACGCACTTAATAAGAAATTGAGGTGAACTCTTATTGCAGAGCTAAGTTTTCACTAAGTTTCATGGGGAACTATAGTAAACCCTCGGTGTAATAAGTTCTAGGCTGTTTCCATGGACAAAACTGTTGTAATACGTTTGTTTACAACGTTGTAGATCAAACAGAATCGTTTTATTCAATGCGAAAGGCGTACTTTATGGGAAATTGAGGTAAATTCTTATTGCGAGGCTAAGGTTTAATAAGTTTCATGGGAAACTATAAAAAACCCTCGGTGTAATATCTTCTAGGCTGTTCCCATGGAGAGAACTGTTGTAATACGTTTATTTACAACGTTTTAGAGCAAATGGAATTGTTTTTTTCCATGCGAAAGGCGAACTTTATAAGAAATTGAGATTAACTCTTATTTTGGGGCTATGTTTTCACTAAGTTTCATGGGAAACTAAAAAAAACCCTCGGTGTAATATGTTCTAGGCTGTTCCGATGGACAGAACTGTTGTAATACGTTTGTTGAAAACATTTTAGAGCAAACGGAATCGTTTTATTCCATGCGTAAGGTGTACTTTATAAGAAATTGAGATGAACTTTTATTGTGCGGCTAAGTTTTCACTAAGTTTCATAGGGAACTATAAGAAACCCGCGAAGTAATAAGTTCTAAGCTGTTTTCATGGACAGAACTGTTGTAATACGTTTGTACACAACGTTTTAGAGCAAACGGAATCGTTTTATTCCATGCGAAAGACGTACTTTATAAGAAATTCACGTGAACTCTTATTGCGGGGCTAAGTTTCACAAAGTTTCATGGGGAACTATAAGAAACCCTCGGTGTAATAAGTTCTAGGCTGTTCCCATGGACAGAACTGTTGTAATACGTTTGTTTACAACGTTTTGGAGCAAACGGAATCGTATTATTCCGTGCGACAGAGGTACTTTAAAAGAAATTGAGGTGAACTCTTATTGCGGGGCTAAGTTTTCACTAAGTTTTATGGGGAACTATAAGAAACCCTTGGTGTAATAAGTTCTAGGCCGTTCCCATGGACAGAACTGTTGTAATACGTTTATTTACAACGTTTTAGAGCAAATGGAATTGTTTTTTTCCATGCGAAAGGCGAACTTTATAAGAAATTGAGATGAACTCTTATTTTGGGGCTAAGTTTTCACTAAGTTTCATGGGAAACTAGAAAACACCCTCGGTGTATTATGTTCTAGGCTGTTCCGATGGACAGAACTGTTGTAATACGTTTGTTGAAAACGTTTTAGAGCAAACGGAGTCGTTTTATTCCATGCGAAAGGCGTATTTTATAAAAAAATGAGGTGAACTCTTCTAGCAGGGCTAAGTTTCACAAAGTTTCATGGGGAACTATAAGAAACCCTCGGTGTAATAAGTTCTAGGCTGTTCCCATGGACAGAACTGTTGTAATACGTTTGTTTACAACGTTTTGGAGCAAACGGAATCGTATTATTCCGTGCGACAGAAGTACTTTAAAAGAAATTGAGGTGAACTCTTATTGCGGGGCTAAGTTTTCACTAAGTTTTATGGGGAACTATAAGAAACGCTTGGTGTAATAAGTTCTAGGCTGTTCCCATGGACAGAACTGTTGTAATACGTTTATTTACAACGTTTTAGAGCAAATGGAATTGTTTTTTTCCATGCGAAAGGCTAACTTTATAAGAAATTGAGATGAACTCTTATTTTGGGGCTAAGTTTTCACTAAGTTTCATGGGAAACTAAAAAAAACCCTCGGTGTAATATGTTCTAGGCTGTTCCGATGGACAGAACTGTTGTAATACGTTTGTTGAAAACGTTTTAGAGCAAACGGAATCGTTTTATTCCATGCGTAAGGTGTACTTTATAAGAAATTGAGATGAACTCTTATTGCGGGGCTAAAATTTCACCAAGTCTCATGGGAAACTATAAAAAACCCTCGGTATAATATGTTCTAGGCTGTTCCCATGGACAGAACTGTTGTAATACGTTTGTTTACAACGTTTTAGAGCAAACGGAGTCGTTTTATTCCATGCGAAAGGCGTACTTTATAAGAAAATGAGGTGAACTCTTCTAGCAGGGCTAAGTTTCACAAAGTTTCATGGGGAACTATAAGAAACCCTCGGTGTAATAAGCTCTAGGCTGTTCCCATGGACAGAACTGTTGTAATACGTTTGTTTACAATGTTTTGGAGCAAACGGAATCGTATTATTCCGTGCGACAGAGGTACTTTAAAAGAAATTGAGGTGAACTCTTATTGCAGAGCTAAGTTTTCACTAAGTTTCATGGGGAACTATAGTAAACCCTCGGTGTAATAAATTCTAGGCTGTTCCCATGGACAAAACTGTTGTAATACGTTTGTTTACAACGTTGTAGATCAAACAGAATCGTTTTATTCAATGCGAAAGGCGTACTTTATGGGAAATTGAGGTAAATTCTTATTGCGAGGCTAAGGTTTAATTAGTTTCATGGGAAACTATAAAAAACCCTCGGTGTAATATCTTCTAGGCTGTTCCCATGGACAGAACTGTTGGAATACGTTTATTTTCAACGTTTTAGAGCAAATGGAATTGTTTTTTTCCATGCGAAAGGCGAACTTTATAAGAAATTGAGATGAACTCTTATTTTGGGGCTAAGTTTTCACTAAGTTTCATGGGAATTATAAGAAACCCTCGTTGTAATAAGTTCTAGGCTGTTCCCATGGACAGAACTGTTGTAATACGTTTGTTCACAACGTTTTAGAGCAAACGGAATCGTTTTCTTCCATGCGAATGACGCACTTAATAAGAAATTGAGGTGAACTCTTATTGCAGAGCTAAGTTTTCACTAAGTCTCATGGGGAACTATAGTAAACCCTCGGTGTAATAAGTTCTAGGCTGTTTCCATGGACAAAACTGTTGTAATACGTTTGTTTACAACGTTGTAGATCAAACAGAATCGTTTTATTCAATGCGAAAGGCGTACTTTATAGGAAATTGAGGTAAATTCTTATTGCGAGGCTAAGGTTTAATTAGTTTCATGGGAAACTATAAAAAACCCTCGGTGTAATATCTTCTAGGCTGTTCCCATGGAGAGAACTGTTGTAATACGTTTATTTACAACGTTTTAGAGCAAATGGAATTGTTTTTTTCCATGCGAAAGGCGAACTTTATAAGAAATTGAGATTAACTCTTATTTTGGGGCTATGTTTTCACTAAGTTTCATGGGAAACTAAAAAAAACCCTCGGTGTAATATGTTCTAGGCTGTTCCGATGGACAGAACTGTTGTAATACGTTTGTTGAAAACATTTTAGAGCAAACGGAATCGTTTTATTCCATGCGTAAGGTGTACTTTATAAGAAATTGAGATGAACTTTTATTGTGCGGCTAAGTTTTCACTAAGTTTCATAGGGAACTATAAGAAACCCGCGAAGTAATAAGTTCTAAGCTGTTTTCATGGACAGAACTGTTGTAATACGTTTGTACACAACGTTTTAGAGCAAACGGAATCGTTTTATTCCATGCGAAAGACGTACTTTATAAGAAATTCACGTGAACTCTTATTGCGGGGCTAAGTTTCACAAAGTTTCATGGGGAACTATAAGAAACCCTCGGTGTAATAAGTTCTAGGCTGTTCCCATGGACAGAACTGTTGTAATACGTTTGTTTACAACGTTTTGGAGCAAACGGAATCGTATTATTCCGTGCGACAGAGGTACTTTAAAAGAAATTGAGGTGAACTCTTATTGCGGGGCTAAGTTTTCACTAAGTTTTATGGGGAACTATAAGAAACCCTTGGTGTAATAAGTTCTAGGCCGTTCCCATGGACAGAACTGTTGTAATACGTTTATTTACAACGTTTTAGAGCAAATGGAATTGTTTTTTTCCATGCGAAAGGCGAACTTTATAAGAAATTGAGATGAACTCTTATTTTGGGGCTAAGTTTTCACTAAGTTTCATGGGAAACTAGAAAAAACCCTCGGTGTATTATGTTCTAGGCTGTTCCGATGGACAGAACTGTTGTAATACGTTTGTTGAAAACGTTTTAGAGCAAACGGAGTCGTTTTATTCCATGCGAAAGGCGTATTTTATAAAAAAATGAGGTGAACTCTTCTAGCAGGGCTAAGTTTCACAAAGTTTCATGGGGAACTATAAGAAACCCTCGGTGTAATAAGTTCTAGGCTGTTCCCATGGACAGAACTGTTGTAATACGTTTGTTTACAACGTTTTGGAGCAAACGGAATCGTATTATTCCGTGCGACAGAGGTACTTTAAAAGAAATTGAGGTGAACTCTTATTGCGGGGCTAAGTTTTCACTAAGTTTTATGGGGAACTATAAGAAACGCTTGGTGTAATAAGTTCTAGGCTGTTCCCATGGACAGAACTGTTGTAATACGTTTATTTACAACGTTTTAGAGCAAATGGAATTGTTTTTTTCCATGCGAAAGGCGAACTTTATAAGAAATTGAGATGAACTCTTATTTTGGGGCTAAGTTTTCACTAAGTTTCATGGGAAACTAAAAAAAACCCTCGGTGTAATATGTTCTAGGCTGTTCCGATGGACAGAACTGTTGTAATACGTTTGTTGAAAACGTTTTAGAGCAAACGGAATCGTTTTATTCCATGCGTAAGGTGTACTTTATAAGAAATTGAGATGAACTCTTATTGCGGGGCTAAAATTTCACCAAGTCTCATGGGGAACTATAAGAAACCCTCGGTGTAATAAGCTCTAGGCTGTTCCCATGGACAGAACTGTTGTAATACGTTTGTTTACAATGTTTTGGAGCAAACGGAATCGTATTATTCCGTGCGACAGAGGTACTTTAAAAGAAATTGAGGTGAACTCTTATTGCAGAGCTAAGTTTTCACTAAGTTTCATGGGGAACTATAGTAAACCCTCGGTGTAATAAATTCTAGGCTGTTCCCATGGACAAAACTGTTGTAATACGTTTGTTTACAACGTTGTAGATCAAACAGAATCGTTTTATTCAATGCGAAAGGCGTACTTTATGGGAAATTGAGGTAAATTCTTATTGCGAGGCTAAGGTTTAATTAGTTTCATGGGAAACTATAAAAAACCCTCGGTGTAATATCTTCTAGGCTGTTCCCATGGACAGAACTGTTGGAATACGTTTATTTACAACGTTTTAGAGCAAATGGAATTGTTTTTTTCCATGCGAAAGGCGAACTTTATAAGAAATTGAGATGAACTCTTATTTTGGGGCTAAGTTTTCACTAAGTTTCATGGGAATTATAAGAAACCCTCGTTGTAATAAGTTCTAGGCTGTTCCCATGGACAGAACTGTTGTAATACGTTTGTTTACAACGTTTTAGAGCAAACGGAATCGTTTTCTTCCATGCGAATGACGCACTTAATAAGAAATTGAGGTGAACTCTTATTGCAGAGCTAAGTTTTCACTAAGTCTCATGGGGAACTATAGTAAACCCTCGGTGTAATAAGTTCTAGGCTGTTTCCATGGACAAAACTGTTGTAATACGTTTGTTTACAACGTTGTAGATGCAACAGAATCGTTTTATTCAATGCGAAAGGCGTACTTTATAGGAAATTGAGGTAAATTCTTATTGCGAGGCTAAGGTTTAATTAGTTTCATGGGAAACTATAAAAAACCCTCGGTGTAATATCTTCTAGGCTGTTCCCATGGAGAGAACTGTTGTAATACGTTTATTTACAACGTTTTAGAGCAAATGGAATTGTTTTTTTCCATGCGAAAGGCGAACTTTATAAGAAATTGAGATGAACTCTTATTTTGGGGCTAAGTTTTCACTAAGTTTCATGGGAAACTAAAAAAAACCCTCGGTGTAATATGTTCTAGGCTGTTCCGATGGACAGAACTGTTGTAATACGTTTGTTGAAAACGTTTTAGAGCAAACGGAATCGTTTTATTCCATGCGTAAGGTGTACTTTATAAGAAATTGAGATGAACTTTTATTGTGCGGCTAAGTTTTCACTAAGTTTCATAGGGAACTATAAGAAACCCGCGAAGTAATAAGTTCTAAGCTGTTTTCATGGACAGAACTGTTGTAATACGTTTGTACACAACGTTTTAGAGCAAACGGAATCGTTTTATTCCATGCGAAAGACGTACTTTATAAGAAATTCACGTGAACTCTTATTGCGGGGCTAAAATTTGACCAAGTTTCACGGGAAACTATAAAAAACCCTCGGTATAATATGTTCTAGGCTGTTCCCATGGACAGAACTGTTGTTATACGTTTTTTTACAACGTTTTAGAGCAAACGGAGTCGTTTTATTCCATGCGAAAGGCGTACTTTATAAGAAAATGAGGTGAACTCTTCTAGCAGGGCTAAGTTTCACAAAGTTTCATGGGGAACTATAAGAAACCCTCGGTGTAATAAGTTCTAGGCTGTTCCCATGGACAGAACTGTTGTAATACGTTTGTTTACAACGTTTTGGAGCAAACGGAATCGTATTATTCCGTGCGACAGAGGTACTTTAAAAGAAATTGAGGTGAACTCTTATTGCGGGGCTAAGTTTTCACTAAGTTTTATGGGGAACTATAAGAAACCCTTGGTGTAATAAGTTCTAGGCTGTTCCCATGGACAGAACTGTTGTAATACGTTTATTTACAACGTTTTAGAGCAAATGGAATTGTTTTTTTCCATGCGAAGGCGAACTTTATAAGAAATTGAGATGAACTCTTATTTTGGGGCTAAGTTTTCACTAAGTTTCATGGGAAACTAGAAAAAACCCTCGGTGTAATATGTTCTAGGCTGTTCCGATGGACAGAACTGTTGTAATACGTTTGTTGAAAACGTTTTAGAGCAAACGGAATCGTTTTATTCCATGCGTAAGGTGTACTTTATAAGAAATTGAGATGAACTTTTATTGTGCGGCTAAGTTTTCACTAAGTTTCATAGGGAACTATAAGAAACCCGCGAAGTAATAAGTTCTAAGCTGTTTTCATGGACAGAACTGTTGTAATACGTTTGTACACAACGTTTTAGAGCAAACGGAATCGTTTTATTCCATGCGAAAGACGTACTTTATAAGAAATTCACGTGAACTCTTATTGCGGGGCTAAAATTTCACCAAGTTTCATGGGAAACTATAAAAAACCCTCGGTATAATATGTTCTAGGCTGTTCCCATGGACAGAACTGTTGTAATACGTTTGTTTACAACGTTTTAGAGCAAACGGAGTCGTTTTATTCCATGCGAAAGGCGTACTTTATAAGAAAATGAGGTGAACTCTTCTAGCAGGGCTAAGTTTCACAAAGTTTCATGGGGAACTATAAGAAACCCTCGGTGTAATAAGTTCTAGGCTGTTCCCATGGACAGAACTGTTGTAATACGTTTGTTTACAACGTTTTGGAGCAAACGGAATCGTATTATTCTGTTCGATAGAGGTACTTTAAAAGAAATTGAGGTGAACTCTTATTGCAGAGCTAAGTTTTCACTAAGTTTCATGGGGAACTATAGTAAACCCTCGGTGTAATAAGTTCTAGGCTGTTCCCATGGACAAAACTGTTGTAATACGTTTGTTTACAACGTTTTAGATCAAACAGAATCGTTTTATTCAATGCGAAAGGCGTACTTTATGGGAAATTGAGGTAAATTCTTATTGCGAGGCTAAAGTTTAATTAGTTTCATGGGAAACTATAAAAACCCTCGGTGTAATATCTTCTAGGCTGTTCCAATGGACAGAACTGTTGTAATACGTTTATTTACAACGTTTTAGAGCAAATGGAATTGTTTTTTTCCATGCGAAAGGCGAACTTTATAAGAAATTGAGATGAACTCTTATTTTGGGGCTAAGTTTTCACTAAGTTTCATGGGAAACTAAAAAAAAACCCTCGGTGTAATATGTTCTAGGCTGTTCCGATGGACAGAATTGTTGTAATACGTTTGTTGAAAACGTTTTAGAGCAAACGGAATCGTTTTATTCCATGCGTAAGGTGTACTTTATAAGAAATTGAGATGAACTGTTATTGTGGGGCTAAGTTTTCACTAAGTTTCATGGGAACTATAAGAAACCCTCGTTGTAATAAGATCTAGGTTGTTCCCATGGACAGAACTGTTGTAATACGTTTGTTTACAACGTTTTAGAGCAAACGGAATCGTTTTATTCCATGCGAAAGGCGTACTTTATAAGAAATTGAGGTGAACTCTTATTGCGGTACTAAGATTCCTTAGGTTTCATGGGGAACTATAAGAAACCCTCGGTGTTATAAGTTTCAGGCTGTTTCCATGGACAGAACTGTTGTAATACATATGTTTACAACGTTTTAGAGCAAACGTAATCGTTTGATTCCATGCGAAAGGCGTAATTTATAAGAAAGTTAGGTGGACTCTTATTGTGGGGCTAAGTTTTCACTAAGTTGCAGGGGGACCTATAAGAAACCCTCGGTGTAATATGTTCTAGGCTCTTCCCATGGACAGAACTGTTGTAATACGTTTGTTTACACGTTTTAGAGCAAACAGAATCGCTTTGTCCATGCGAAAGGCGTACTTAATAAGAAATTGAGGTGAACTCTTATTGCAGAGCTAAGTTTACACTGAATCTCATGGGAACAATGAGAAACCCTCGGTGTAATAAGTTCTAGGCTGTTCCCATGGACAGAAGTGTTGTTATAGGTTTGTTAAGAACGTTTTAGAGCAAACGGAATCGTTTTATTCCATGCGAAAGGTGTACTTTATAAGAAATTGAGGTGAACTCTTATTGCGGGGCTAAGTTTCCTTAGGTTTCATAGGGAACTATAAGAAACCCTCGGTGTAATAAGTTTAAGGCTGTTCCCATGGACAGAACTGTTATTATACGTTTGTGTACAACGTTTTAGAACAAACGGAATCGTTTTATTCCATGCAAAAGGAGTACTTTATAAGAAATTTAGGTGAACTCTTATTGCGGGCCTAAGTTTTCACTAAGTTTCATGGGAAACTAAAAAAAACCCTCGGTGTAATAAGTTCTAGGCTGTTCCCATGGACAGAACTGTTGTAATACGTTTGTTTACAACGTTTTGGAGCAAACGGAATCGTATTATTCCGTGCGACAGAGGTACTTTAAAAGAAATTGAGGTGAACTCTTATTGCGGGGCTAAGTTTTCACTAAGTTTTATGGGGAACTATAAGAAACCCTTGGTGTAATAAGTTCTAGGCCGTTCCCATGGACAGAACTGTTGTAATACGTTTATTTACAACGTTTTAGAGCAAATGGAATTGTTTTTTTCCATGCGAAAGGCGAACTTTATAAGAAATTGAGATGAACTCTTATTTTGGGGCTAAGTTTTCACTAAGTTTCATGGGAAACTAGAAAAAACCCTCGGTGTATTATGTTCTAGGCTGTTCCGATGGACAGAACTGTTGTAATACGTTTGTTGAAAACGTTTTAGAGCAAACGGAGTCGTTTTATTCCATGCGAAAGGCGTATTTTATAAAAAAATGAGGTGAACTCTTTTAGCAGGGCTAAGTTTCACAAAGTTTCATGGGGAACTATAAGAAACCCTCGGTGTAATAAGTTCTAGGCTGTTCCCATGGACAGAACTGTTGTAATACGTTTGTTTACAACGTTTTGGAGCAAACGGAATCGTATTATTCCGTGCGACAGAGGTACTTTAAAAGAAATTGAGGTGAACTCTTATTGCGGGGCTAAGTTTTCACTAAGTTTTATGGGGAACTATAAGAAACGCTTGGTGTAATAAGTTCTAGGCTGTTCCCATGGACAGAACTGTTGTAATACGTTTATTTACAACGTTTTAGAGCAAATGGAATTGTTTTTTTCCATGCGAAAGGCGAACTTTATAAGAAATTGAGATGAACTCTTATTTTGGGGCTAAGTTTTCACTAAGTTTCATGGGAAACTAAAAAAAACCCTCGGTGTAATATGTTCTAGGCTGTTCCGATGGACAGAACTGTTGTAATACGTTTGTTGAAAACGTTTTAGAGCAAACGGAATCGTTTTATTCCATGCGTAAGGTGTACTTTATAAGAAATTGAGATGAACTCTTATTGCGGGGCTAAAATTTCACCAAGTCTCATGGGAAACTATAAAAAACCCTCGGTATAATATGTTCTAGGCTGTTCCCATGGACAGAACTGTTGTAATACGTTTGTTTACAACGTTTTAGAGCAAACGGAGTCGTTTTATTCCATGCGAAAGGCGTACTTTATAAGAAAATGAGGTGAACTCTTCTAGCAGGGCTAAGTTTCACAAAGTTTCATGGGGAACTATAAGAAACCCTCGGTGTAATAAGCTCTAGGCTGTTCCCATGGACAGAACTGTTGTAATACGTTTGTTTACAATGTTTTGGAGCAAACGGAATCGTATTATTCCGTGCGACAGAGGTACTTTAAAAGAAATTGAGGTGAACTCTTATTGCAGAGCTAAGTTTTCACTAAGTTTCATGGGGAACTATAGTAAACCCTCGGTGTAATAAATTCTAGGCTGTTCCCATGGACAAAACTGTTGTAATACGTTTGTTTACAACGTTGTAGATCAAACAGAATCGTTTTATTCAATGCGAAAGGCGTACTTTATGGGAAATTGAGGTAAATTCTTATTGCGAGGCTAAGGTTTAATTAGTTTCATGGGAAACTATAAAAAACCCTCGGTGTAATATCTTCTAGGCTGTTCCCATGGACAGAACTGTTGGAATACGTTTATTTACAACGTTTTAGAGCAAATGGAATTGTTTTTTTCCATGCGAAAGGCGAACTTTATAAGAAATTGAGATGAACTCTTATTTTGGGGCTAAGTTTTCACTAAGTTTCATGGGAATTATAAGAAACCCTCGTTGTAATAAGTTCTAGGCTGTTCCCATGGACAGAACTGTTGTAATACGTTTGTTTACAACGTTTTAGAGCAAACGGAATCGTTTTCTTCCATGCGAATGACGCACTTAATAAGAAATTGAGGTGAACTCTTATTGCAGAGCTAAGTTTTCACTAAGTCTCATGGGGAACTATAGTAAACCCTCGGTGTAATAAGTTCTAGGCTGTTTCCATGGACAAAACTGTTGTAATACGTTTGTTTACAACGTTGTAGATCAAACAGAATCGTTTTATTCATTGCGAAAGGCGTACTTTATAGGAAATTGAGGTAAATTCTTATTGCGAGGCTAAGGTTTAATTAGTTTCATGGGAAACTATAAAAAACCCTCGGTGTAATATCTTCTAGGCTGTTCCCATGGAGAGAACTGTTGTAATACGTTTATTTACAACGTTTTAGAGCAAATGGAATTGTTTTTTTCCATGCGAAAGGCGAACTTTATAAGAAATTGAGATGAACTCTTATTTTGGGGCTAAGTTTTCACTAAGTTTCATGGGAAACTAAAAAAAACCCTCGGTGTAATATGTTCTAGGCTGTTCCGATGGACAGAACTGTTGTAATACGTTTGTTGAAAACGTTTTAGAGCAAACGGAATCGTTTTATTCCATGCGTAAGGTGTACTTTATAAGAAATTGAGATGAACTTTTATTGTGCGGCTAAGTTTTCACTAAGTTTCATAGGGAACTATAAGAAACCCGCGAAGTAATAAGTTCTAAGCTGTTTTCATGGACAGAACTGTTGTAATACGTTTGTACACAACGTTTTAGAGCAAACGGAATCGTTTTATTCCATGCGAAAGACGTACTTTATAAGAAATTCACGTGAACTCTTATTGCGGGGCTAAAATTTGACCAAGTTTCACGGGAAACTATAAAAAACCCTCGGTATAATATGTTCTAGGCTGTTCCCATGGACAGAACTGTTGTTATACGTTTTTTTACAACGTTTTAGAGCAAACGGAGTCGTTTTATTCCATGCGAAAGGCGTACTTTATAAGAAAATGAGGTGAACTCTTCTAGCAGGGCTAAGTTTCACAAAGTTTCATGGGGAACTATAAGAAACCCTCGGTGTAATAAGTTCTAGGCTGTTCCCATGGACAGAACTGTTGTAATACGTTTGTTTACAACGTTTTGGAGCAAACGGAATCGTATTATTCCGTGCGACAGAGGTACTTTAAAAGAAATTGTGGTGAACTCTTATTGCGGGGCTAAGTTTTCACTAAGTTTTATGGGGAACTATAAGAAACCCTTGGTGTAATAAGTTCTAGGCTGTTCCCATGGACAGAACTGTTGTAATACGTTTATTTACAACGTTTTAGAGCAAATGGAATTGTTTTTTTCCATGCGAAGGCGAACTTTATAAGAAATTGAGATGAACTCTTATTTTGGGGCTAAGTTTTCACTAAGTTTCATGGGAAACTAGAAAAAACCCTCGGTGTAATATGTTCTAGGCTGTTCCGATGGACAGAACTGTTGTAATACGTTTGTTGAAAACGTTTTAGAGCAAACGGAATCGTTTTATTCCATGTGTAAGGTGTACTTTATAAGAAATTGAGATGAACTTTTATTGTGCGGCTAAGTTTTCACTAAGTTTCATAGGGAACTATAAGAAACCCGCGAAGTAATAAGTTCTAAGCTGTTTTCATGGACAGAACTGTTGTAATACGTTTGTACACAACGTTTTAGAGCAAACGGAATCGTTTTATTCCATGCGAAAGACGTACTTTATAAGAAATTCACGTGAACTCTTATTGCGGGGCTAAAATTTCACCAAGTTTCATGGGAAACTATAAAAAACCCTCGGTATAATATGTTCTAGGCTGTTCCCATGGACAGAACTGTTGTAATACGTTTGTTTACAACGTTTTAGAGCAAACGGAGTCGTTTTATTCCATGCGAAAGGCGTACTTTATAAGAAAATGAGGTGAACTCTTCTAGCAGGGCTAAGTTTCACAAAGTTTCATGGGGAACTATAAGAAACCCTCGGTGTAATAAGTTCTAGGCTGTTCCCATGGACAGAACTGTTGTAATACGTTTGTTTACAACGTTTTGGAGCAAACGGAATCGTATTATTCTGTTCGATAGAGGTACTTTAAAAGAAATTGAGGTGAACTCTTATTGCAGAGCTAAGTTTTCACTAAGTTTCATGGGGAACTATAGTAAACCCTCGGTGTAATAAGTTCTAGGCTGTTCCCATGGACAAAACTGTTGTAATACGTTTGTTTACAACGTTTTAGATCAAACAGAATCGTTTTATTCAATGCGAAAGGCGTACTTTATGGGAAATTGAGGTAAATTCTTATTGCGAGGCTAAAGTTTAATTAGTTTCATGGGAAACTATAAAAACCCTCGGTGTAATATCTTCTAGGCTGTTCCAATGGACAGAACTGTTGTAATACGTTTATTTACAACGTTTTAGAGCAAATGGAATTGTTTTTTTCCATGCGAAAGGCGAACTTTATAAGAAATTGAGATGAACTCTTATTTTGGGGCTAAGTTTTCATTAAGTTTCATGGGAAACTAAAAAAAAACCCTCGGTGTAATATGTTCTAGGCTGTTCCGATGGACAGAATTGTTGTAATACGTTTGTTGAAAACGTTTTAGAGCAAACGGAATCGTTTTATTCCATGCGTAAGGTGTACTTTATAAGAAATTGAGATGAACTGTTATTGTGGGGCTAAGTTTTCACTAAGTTTCATGGGAACTATAAGAAACCCTCGTTGTAATAAGATCTAGGTTGTTCCCATGGACAGAACTGTTGTAATACGTTTGTTTACAACGTTTTAGAGCAAACGGAATCGTTTTATTCCATGCGAAAGGCGTACTTTATAAGAAATTGAGGTGAACTCTTATTGCGGTACTAAGATTCCTTAGGTTTCATGGGGAACTATAAGAAACCCTCGGTGTTATAAGTTTCAGGCTGTTTCCATGGACAGAACTGTTGTAATACATATGTTTACAACGTTTTAGAGCAAACGTAATCGTTTGATTCCATGCGAAAGGCGTAATTTATAAGAAAGTTAGGTGGACTCTTATTGTGGGGCTAAGTTTTCACTAAGTTGCAGGGGGACCTATAAGAAACCCTCGGTGTAATATGTTCTAGGCTCTTCCCATGGACAGAACTGTTGTAATACGTTTGTTTACACGTTTTAGAGCAAACAGAATCGCTTTGTCCATGCGAAAGGCGTACTTAATAAGAAATTGAGGTGAACTCTTATTGCAGAGCTAAGTTTACACTGAATCTCATGGGAACAATGAGAAACCCTCGGTGTAATAAGTTCTAGGCTGTTCCCATGGACAGAAGTGTTGTTATAGGTTTGTTAAGAACGTTTTAGAGCAAACGGAATCGTTTTATTCCATGCGAAAGGTGTACTTTATAAGAAATTGAGGTGAACTCTTATTGCGGGTCTAAGTTTCCTTAGGTTTCATAGGGAACTATAAGAAACCCTCGGTGTAATAAGTTTAAGGCTGTTCCCATGGACAGAACTGTTATTATACGTTTGTGTACAACGTTTTAGAACAAACGGAATCGTTTTATTCCATGCAAAAGGAGTACTTTATAAGAAATTTAGGTGAACTCTTATTGCGGGGCTAAGTTTTCACTAAGTTTCATGGGAAACTAAAAAAAACCCTCGGTGTAATATATTCTAGGCTGTTCCCATGGACAGAACTGTTGTAATACGTTTCTTTACAACGTTTTAGAGCAAACGGAATCGTTTTATTCAATGCGAAAGGCGTACTTTATAAGAAATTGAGGTGAACTCTTATTGTGGCGCTAAGTTTTCACTAAGTTTCATGGGGAACTATAAGAAACCATTTGGGATAATAAGTTTCAGGCTGTTCCCATGGACAGAACTGTTATTATACGTTTGTTTACAACGTTTTAGAGCAACCGAAATTGTTTTAAACCATGCGAAAGGCGTACTTTATAAGAAATTGAGCTGAACTGTTATTGTGGGGCTAAGTTTTCACTAAGTTTCATGGGAACTATAAGAAACCCTCGTTGTAATAAGATCTAGGTTGTTCCCATGGACAGAACTGTTGTAATACGTGTGTTTACAACGTTTTAGAGCAAACGGAATCGTTTTATTCCATGCAAAAGGCGTACTTTATAAGAAATTGAGGTGAACTCTTATTGCGGTACTAAGATTCCTTAAGTTTCATGGGGAACTATAAGAAACCCTCGGTGTTATAAGTTTCAGGCTGTTTCCATGGACAGAACTGTTGTAATACATATGTTTACAACGTTTTAGAGCAAACGTAATCGTTTGATTCCATGCGAAAGGCGTAATTTATAAGAAAGTTAGGTGGACTCTTATTGTGGGGCTAAGTTTTCACTAAGTTGCAGGGGGACCTATAAGAAACCCTCGGTGTAATATGTTCTAGGCTCTTCCCATGGACAGAACTGTTGTAATACGTTTGTTTACAACGTTTTAGAGCAAACAGAATCGCTTTGTCCATGCGAAAGGCGTACTTAATAAGAAATTGAGGTGAACTCTTATTGCAGAGCTAAGTTTACACTGAATCTCATGGGAACTATGAGAAACCCTCGGTGTAATAAGTTCTAGGCTGTTCCCATGGACAGAAGTGTTGTTATAGGTTTGTTAACAACGTTTTAGAGCAAACGGAATCGTTTTATTCCATGCGAAAGGTGTACTTTATAAGAAATTGAGGTGAACTCTTATTGCGGGGCTAAGTTTCCTTAAGTTTCATAGGGAACTATAAGAAACCCTCGGTGTAATAAGTTTAAGGCTGTTCCCATGGACAGAACTGTTATTATACGTTTGTGTACAACGTTTTAGAACAAACGGAATCGTTTTATTCCATGCAAAAGGAGTACTTTATAAGAAATTTAGGTGAACTCTTATTGCGGGGCTAAGTTTTCACTAAGTTTCATGAGGAACTATAAAAAAAACCCTCGGTGTAATATGTTCTAGGCTGTTCCCATGGACAGACCTGTTGTAATACGTTTGTTTAGAACGTTTTAGAGCAAACAGAATCGTTATGTCCATGCGAAAGGCGTACTTAATAAGATATTGAGATGAACTCTTATTGCAGAGCTAAGTTCTCACTGAATCTCATGGGAAACTACAAGAAACCCTCGGTGTAATAAGTTCTAGGCTGTTCCCATGGACAGAAGTGTTGTTAAAGGTTTGTTTACAACGTTTTAGAGCAAACGGAATCGTTTTCTCCATGCGATTGCGTACTTTATAAGAAATTGAGGTGAACTCTTATTGCAGAGCTAAGTTTTCACTAAGTTTTATCGGGAACTATAAGAAACCCTCTGTGTAAAAAGTTCTAGAATGTTCCAAGGGACAGAACTGTTGTAATACGTTTGTTTACAACGTTTTAGAGCAAACGGAATCGTTTTATTCCGTGCAAAAGGCGTACTTTATAAGAAATTGAGTTGAACTCTTATTGAAGGGCTACGTATTCACTAAATTTAATTTGGAACTAAAAGAAACCTTCGAAGTAATAAGTTCTTGGCTGTTCCCATGGACAAAACTGTTGTAATACGTTTATTTACAACGTTTTAGAGCAAACGGAATCGTTTTATTCTATGCAAAAGGAGTACTTTATAAGAAATTGACGTGAACTTTTATTGGGGGGCTAGATTTTCACTAAGTTTCATTGAGAACTATAAAAAAACCCTTCGTGTTATGTGTTCTAGGCTGTTTTCATGGACAGAACTGTTGTAAACCATTTGTTTACAACGTTTTAGAGCAAACGGAATCGTTTTATTCCATGCAAAAGGCGTACTTTATAAGAAATTGAGGTGAACTCTTATTGTGGCGTTCAGTTTTCACTAAGTTTCATGGGGAAGAAGAAGAAACCCTCGGTGTAATAAGTTTCAGGCTGTTCCCATGGACAGAACTGTTATTATACGCTTGTTTACAATGTTTTAGAGCAAACGGAATCATTTTATTCCTTGCGAGAGGAGTACTTTATAAGAAATTGAGGTGAACTTATATTGCGGGGCTAAGTTTCCTTAAGTTTCATGGGAACTATAAGAATCCCTTGGGGTAATAAGTTTCAGGCTGTTCCCATGGACAGAACTGTTGTAATACATATGTTTACAACGTTTTAGAGCAAACGTAATCGTTTGATTCCATGCGAAAGGCGTAATTTATAAGAAAGTGAGGTTAACTCTTATTGCGGGGCTAAGTTTTCACTAATTTGCAGGGGGACCTATAAGAAACCCTCGATGTAATATGTTCTAGGCTGTTCCAATGGACAGAACTGTTGTAATACATTTGTTTCCAACGTTTTGGAGCAAACGGAATCATTTTATTCCATACAAAAGGCCTACTTTATAAGTTATTGAGGTGAACTCTTATTGTGGGGCTAAGTTTTCACTAATTTTCATAGGGAACTATAAGAAACCCTCGGTGTAATAAGTTCTAGGCTGTTCCTATGGACAGAACTGTTGTAATACGTTTGTTTACAACATTTTAGAGCAAACGGAATCGTTTTATTTCATGCGAAAGGCATACTTTATAAGAAATTGAGGTGAACTCTTATTGCGCGACTAAGTTTGCACTAAGTTTCATGGGGAACTATAAGAAACCCTCGGTGTAAAAAGTTTTACGCTGTTCCCATGGACAGAACTGTTGTAATAAGTTTGTTTACAACGTTTTATAGCAAACGGAATCGTTTTATTCCATGCAAAAGGAGTACTTTATAAGAAATTGACGTGAACTCTTATTGCGGGGCTAGGTTTTCACTAAGTTTCATTGGGAACTATAAAAAAACTCTCGATGTAATATGTTCTAGGCTGTTCCCATGGACAGAACTGTTGTAATACGTTTGTTTACAACATTTTAGAGCAAACGGAATCGTTTAATTCCATGCGAAAGGCCTCCTTTATAAGAAATTGAGCTGAACTCTTTTTGTGGGGCTAACTTTTCACTTAGTATCAAGGGGAACTATAAGAAACCCTCGGTGTAATAAGTTCTAGGCTGTTCCCATGGCCAGAACTGTTGTAATAGGTTTGTTTACAACGTTTTAGAGCAAACGGAATCGTTTTATTCCATGCGAAAGGCGTACTTTATAAGTTATTGAGTTGAACTCTTATTGCGGGGCTAAGTTTCCTTAAATCTCATGGGGAACTATAAGAAACCCGCGAAGTAATAAGTTCTAAGCTGTTTTCATGGACAGAACTGTTGTAATACGTTTGTACACAACGTTTTAGAGCAAACGGAATCGTTTTATTCCATGCGAAAGAGGTACTTTATAAGAAATTGAGCTGAACTGTTATTGTGGGGCTAAGTTTTCACTAAGTTTCATGGGAACTATAAGAAACCCTCGTTGTAATAAGATCTAGGTTGTTCCCATGGACAGAACTGTTGTAATACGTTTGTTTACAACGTTTTAGAGCAAACGGAATCGTTTTATTCCATGCGAAAGGCGTACTTTATAAGAAATTGAGGTGAACTCTTATTGCGGTACTAAGATTCCTTACGTTTCATGGGGAACTATAAGAAACCCTCGGTGTTATAAGTTTCAGGCTGTTTCCATGGACAGAACTGTTGTAATACATATGTTTACAACGTTTTAGAGCAAACGTAATCGTTTGATTCCATGCGAAAGGCGTAATTTATAAGAAAGTTAGGTGGACTCTTATTGTGGGGCTAAGTTTTCACTAAGTTGCAGGGGGACCTATAAGAAACCCTCGGTGTAATATGTTCTAGGCTCTTCCCATGGACAGAACTGTTGTAATACGTTTGTTTACACGTTTTAGAGCAAACAGAATCGCTTTGTCCATGCGAAAGGCGTACTTAATAAGAAATTGAGGTGAACTCTTATTGCAGAGCTAAGTTTACACTGAATCTCATGGGAACTATGAGAAACCCTCGGTGTAATAAGTTCTAGGCTGTTCCCATGGACAGAAGTGTTGTTATAGGTTTGTTAAGAACGTTTTAGAGCAAACGGAATCGTTTTATTCCATGCGAAAGGTGTACTTTATAAGAAATTGAGGTGAACTCTTATTGCGGGGCTAAGTTTCCTTAGGTTTCATAGGGAACTATAAGAAACCCTCGGTGTAATAAGTTTAAGGCTGTTCCCATGGACAGAACTGTTATTATACGTTTGTGTACAACGTTTTAGAACAAACGGAATCGTTTTATTCCATGCAAAAGGAGTACTTTATAAGAAATTTAGGTGAACTCTTATTGCGGGGCTAAGTTTTCACTAAGTTTCATGGGAAACTAAAAAAAACCCTCGGTGTAATATATTCTAGGCTGTTCCCATGGACAGAACTGTTGTAATACGTTTCTTTACAACGTTTTAGAGCAAACGGAATCGTTTTATTCAATGCGAAAGGCGTACTTTATAAGAAATTGAGGTGAAATCTTATTGTGGCGCTAAGTTTTCACTAAGTTTCATGGGAAACTATAAGAAACCATTTGGGATAATAAGTTTCAGGCTGTTCCCATGGACAGAACTGTTATTATACGTTTGTTTACAACGTTTTAGAGCAACCGAAATTGTTTTAAACCATGCGAAAGGCGTACTTTATAAGAAATTGAGCTGAACTGTTATTGTGGGGCTAAGTTTTCACTAAGTTTCATGGGAACTATAAGAAACCCTCGTTGTAATAAGATCTAGGTTGTTCCCATGCACAGAACTGTTGTAATACGTTTGTTTACAACGTTTTAGAGCAAACGGAATCGTTTTATTCCATGCAAAAGGCGTACTTTATAAGAAATTGAGGTGAACTCTTATTGCGGTACTAAGATTCCTTAAGTTTCATGGGGAACTATAAGAAACCCTCGGTGTTATAAGTTTCAGGCTGTTTCCATGGACAGAACTGTTGTAATACATATGTTTACAACGTTTTAGAGCAAACGTAATCGTTTGATTCCATGCGAAAGGCGTAATTTATAAGAAAGTTAGGTGGACTCTTATTGTGGGGCTAAGTTTTCACTAAGTTGCAGGGGGACCTATAAGAAACCCTCGGTGTAATATGTTCTAGGCTCTTCCCATGGACAGAACTGTTGTAATACGTTTGTTTACAACGTTTTAGAGCAAACAGAATCGCTTTGTCCATGCGAAAGGCGTACTTAATAAGAAATTGAGGTGAACTCTTATTGCAGAGCTAAGTTTACACTGAATCTCATGGGAACTATGAGAAACCCTCGGTGTAATAAGTTCTAGGCTGTTCCCATGGACAGAAGTGTTGTTATAGGTTTGTTAACAACGTTTTAGAGCAAACGGAATCGTTTTATTCCATGCGAAAGGTGTACTTTATAAGAAATTGAGGTGAACTCTTATTGCGGGGCTAAGTTTCCTTAAGTTTCATAGGGAACTATAAGAAACCCTCGGTGTAATAAGTTTAAGGCTGTTCCCATGGACAGAACTGTTATTATACGTTTGTGTACAACGTTTTAGAACAAACGGAATCGTTTTATTCCATGCAAAAGGAGTACTTTATAAGAAATTTAGGTGAACTCTTATTGCGGGGCTAAGTTTTCACTAAGTTTCATGAGGAACTATAAAAAAAACCCTCGGTGTAATATGTTCTAGGCTGTTCCCATGGACAGACCTGTTGTAATACTTTTGTTTACAACGTTTTAGAGCAAACAGAATCGTTATGTCCATGCGAAAGGCGTACTTAATAAGATATTGAGATGAACTCTTATTGCAGAGCTAAGTTCTCACTGAATCTCATGGGAAACTACAAGAAACCCTCGGTGTAATAAGTTCTAGGCTGTTCCCATGGACAGAAGTGTTGTTAAAGGTTTGTTTACAACGTTTTAGAGCAAACGGAATCGTTTTCTCCATGCGATTGCGTACTTTATAAGAAATTGAGGTGAACTCTTATTGCAGAGCTAAGTTTTCACTAAGTTTCATCGGGAACTATAAGAAACCCTCTGTGTAAAAAGTTCTAGAATGTTCCAAGGGACAGAACTGTTGTAATACGTTTGTTTACAACGTTTTAGAGCAAACGGAATCGTTTTATTCCGTGCAAAAGGCGTACTTTATAAGAAATTGAGTTGAACTCTTATTGAAGGGCTACGTATTCACTAAATTTAATTTGCAACTAAAAGAAACCTTCGAAGTAATAAGTTCTTGGCTGTTCCCATGGACAAAACTGTTGTAATACGTTTGTTTACAACATTTTAGAGCAAACGGAATCGTTTAATTCCATGCGAAAGGCCTCCTTTATAAGAAATTGAGCTGAACTGTTATTGTGGGGCTAAGTTTTCACTAATTTTTAGGGGAACTATAAGAAACCCTCGTTGTAATAAGATCTAGGTTGTTCCCATGGACAGAACTGTTGTAATACGTTTGTTTACAACGTTTTAGAGCAAACGGAATCGTTTTATTCCATGCGAAAGGCGTACTTTATAAGAAATTGAGGTGAACTCTTATTGCGGTACTAAGATTCCTTAAGTTTCATGGGGAACTATAAGAAACCCTCGGTGTTATAAGTTTCAGGCTGTTTCCATGGACAGAACTGTTGTAATACATATGTTTACAACGTTTTAGAGCAAACGTAATCGTTTGATTCCATGCGAAAGGCGTAATTTATAAGAAAGTTAGGTGGACTCTTATTGTGGGGCTAAGTTTTCACTAAGTTGCAGGGGGACCTATAAGAAACCCTCGGTGTAATATGTTCTAGGCTCTTCCCATGGACAGAACTGTTGTAATACGTTTGTTTACACGTTTTAGAGCAAACAGAATCGCTTTGTCCATGCGAAAGGCGTACTTAATAAGAAATTGAGGTGAACTCTTATTGCAGAGCTAAGTTTACACTGAATCTCATGGGAACTATGAGAAACCCTCGGTGTAATAAGTTCTAGGCTGTTCCCATGGACAGAAGTGTTGTTATAGGTTTGTTAAGAACGTTTTAGAGCAAACGGAATCGTTTTATTCCATGCAAAAGGTGTACTTTATAAGAAATTGAGGTGAACTCTTATTGCGGGGCTAAGTTTCCTTAGGTTTCATAGGGAACTATAAGAAACCCTCGGTGTAATAAGTTTAAGGCTGTTCCCATGGACAGAACTGTTATTATACGTTTGTGTACAACGTTTTAGAACAAACGGAATCGTTTTATTCCATGCAAAAGGAGTACTTTATAAGAAATTTAGGTGAACTCTTATTGCGGGGCTAAGTTTTCACTAAGTTTCATGGGAAACTAAAAAAAACCCTCGGTGTAATATATTCTAGGCTGTTCCCATGGACAGAACTGTTGTAATACGTTTCTTTACAACGTTTTAGAGCAAACGTAATCGTTTTATTCAATGCGAAAGGCGTACTTTATAAGAAATTGAGGTGAAATCTTATTGTGGCGCTAAGTTTTCACTAAGTTTCATGGGGAACTATAAGAAACCATTTGGGATAATAAGTTTCAGGCTGTTCCCATGGACAGAACTGTTATTATACGTTTGTTTACAACGTTTTAGAGCAACCGAAATTGTTTTAAACCATGCGAAAGGCGTACTTTATAAGAAATTGAGCTGAACTGTTATTGTGGGGCTAAGTTTTCACTAAGTTTCATGGGAACTATAAGAAACCCTCGTTGTAATAAGATCTAGGTTGTTCCCATGGACAGAACTGTTGTAATACGTTTGTTTACAACGTTTTAGAGCAAACGGAATCGTTTTATTCCATGCAAAAGGCGTACTTTATAAGAAATTGAGGTGAACTCTTATTGCGGTACTAAGATTCCTTAATTTTCATGGGGAACTATAAGAAACCCTCGGTGTTATAAGTTTCAGGCTGTTTCCATGGACAGAACTGTTGTAATACATATGTTTACAACGTTTTAGAGCAAACGTAATCGTTTGATTCCATGCGAAAGGCGTAATTTATAAGAAAGTTAGGTGGACTCTTATTGTGGGGCTAAGTTTTCACTAAGTTGCAGGGGGACCTATAAGAAACCCTCGGTGTAATATGTTCTAGGCTCTTCCCATGGACAGAACTGTTGTAATACGTTTGTTTACAACGTTTTAGAGCAAACAGAATCGCTTTGTCCATGCGAAAGGCGTACTTAATAAGAAATTGAGGTGAACTCTTATTGCAGAGCTAAGTTTACACTGAATCTCATGGGAACTATGAGAAACCCTCGGTGTAATAAGTTCTAGGCTGTTCCCATGGACAGAAGTGTTGTTATAGGTTTGTTAACAACGTTTTAGAGCAAACAGAATCGTTTTATTCCATGCGAAAGGTGTACTTTATAAGAAATTGAGGTGAACTCTTATTGCGGGGCTAAGTTTCCTTAAGTTTCATAGGGAACTATAAGAAACCCTCGGTGTAATAAGTTTAAGGCTGTTCCCATGGACAGAACTGTTATTATACGTTTGTGTACAACGTTTTAGAACAAACGGAATCGTTTTATTCCATGCAAAAGGAGTACTTTATAAGAAATTTAGGTGAACTCTTATTGCGGGGCTAAGTTTTCACTAAGTTTCATGAGGAACTATAAAAAAAACCCTCGGTGTAATATGTTCTAGGCTGTTCCCATGGACAGACCTGTTGTAATACTTTTGTTTACAACGTTTTAGAGCAAACAGAATCGTTATGTCCATGCGAAAGGCGTACTTAATAAGATATTGAGATGAACTCTTATTGCAGAGCTAAGTTCTCACTGAATCTCATGGGAAACTACAAGAAACCCTCGGTGTAATAAGTTCTAGGCTGTTCCCATGGACAGAAGTGTTGTTAAAGGTTTGTTTACAACGTTTTAGAGCAAACGGAATCGTTTTCTCCATGCGATTGCGTACTTTATAAGAAATTGAGGTGAACTCTTATTGCAGAGCTAAGTTTTCACTAAGTTTCATCGGGAACTATAAAAAAACCCTCTGTGTAAAAAGTTCTAGAATGTTCCAAGGGACAGAACTGTTGTAATACGTTTGTTTACAACGTTTTAGAGCAAACGGAATCGTTTTATTCCGTGCAAAAGGCGTACTTTATAAGAAATTGAGTTGAACTCTTATTGAAGGGCTACCTATTCACTAAATTTAATTTGGAACTAAAAGAAACCTTCGAAGTAATAAGTTCTTGGCTGTTCCCATGGACAAAACTGTTGTAATACGTTTATTTACAACGTTTTAGAGCAAACGGAATCGTTTTATTCTATGCAAAAGGAGTACTTTATAAGAAATTGACGTGAACTTTTATTGGGGGGCTAGATTTTCACTAAGTTTCATTGAGAACTATAAAAAAACCCTTCGTGTTATGTGTTCTAGGCTGTTTCCATGGACAGAACTGTTGTAAACCATTTGTTTACAACGTTTTAGAGCAAACGGAATCGTTTTATTCCATGCAAAAGGCGTACTTTATAAGAAATTGAGGTGAACTCTTATTGTGGCCTTCAGTTTTCACTAAGTTTCATGGGGAAGAAGAAGAAACCCTCGGTGTAATAAGTTTCAGGCTGTTCCCATGGACAGAACTGTTATTATACGCTTGTTTACAATGTTTTAGAGCAAACGGAATCATTTTATTCCATGCGAAAGGAGTACTTTATAAGAAATTGAGGTGAACTTATATTGCGGGGCTAAGTTTCCTTAAGTTTCATGGGGAACTATAAGAATCCCTTGGGGTAATAAGTTTCAGGCTGTTCCCATGGACAGAACTGTTGTAATACATATGTTTACAACGTTTTAGAGCAAACGTAATCGTTTGATTCCATGCGAAAGGCGTAATTTATAAGAAAGTGAGGTTAACTCTTATTGCGGGGCTAAGTTTTCACTAATTTGCAGGGGGACCTATAAGAAACCCTCGATGTAATATGTTCTAGGCTGTTCCAATGGACAGAACTGTTGTAATACATTTGTTTACAACGTTTTGGAGCAAACGGAATCATTTTATTCCATACAAAAGGCCTACTTTATAAGTTATTGAGGTGAACTCTTATTGTGGGGCTAAGTTTTCACTAATTTTCATAGGGAACTATAAGAAACCCTCGGTGTAATAAGTTCTAGGCTGTTCCCATGGACAGAACTGTTGTAATACGTTTGTTTACAACATTTTAGAGCAAACGGAATCGTTTTATTTCATGCGAAAGGCATACTTTATAAGAAATTGAGGTGAACTCTTATTGCGCGACTAAGTTTGCACTAAGTTTCATGGGGAACTATAAGAAACCCTCGGTGTAAAAAGTTTTACGCTGTTCCCATGGACAGAACTGTTGTAATAAGTTTGTTTACAACGTTTTATAGCAAACGGAATCGTTTTATTCCATGCAAAAGGAGTACTTTATAAGAAATTGACGTGAACTCTTATTGCGGGGCTAGGTTTTCACTAAGTTTCATTGGGAACTATAAAAAAACTCTCGATGTAATATGTTCTAGGCTGTTCCCATGGACAGAACTGTTGTAATACGTTTGTTTACAACATTTTAGAGCAAACGGAATCGTTTAATTCCATGCGAAAGGCCTCCTTTATAAGAAATTGAGCTGAACTCTTTTTGTGGGGCTAACTTTTCACTTAGTATCAAGGGGAACTATAAGAAACCCTCGGTGTAATAAGTTCTAGGCTGTTCCCATGGCCAGAACTGTTGTAATAGGTTTGTTTACAACGTTTTAGAGCAAACGGAATCGTTTTATTCCATGCGAAAGGCGTACTTTATAAGTTATTGAGTTGAACTCTTATTGCGGGGCTAAGTTTCCTTAAATCTCATGGGGAACTATATAAAACCCTCGATGTAATAAGTTCTAGGCTGTTCCTATGGACAGAACTGTTGTAATACAATTGTTTACAACGTTTTAGAGCAAACGGAATCGTTTTATTCCATGCGAAAGGTGTATTTTATAAGAAATTGAGGTAAACTCTTATTGTGGGGCTAAGTTTTTACTAAGTTTCATGGGGAACTATAACAAACCCTCGGTGTAATAAGTTCTAGGCTGTTTCCATGGACAGAACTGTTGTAATAAAATTGTTTACAACTCTTTAGAGCAAACGGAATCGTTTTATTCCATGCGAAAGGCGTACTTTATGAGAAATTGAGATGAAATCTTATTGCAGGGCTAAGTTTTCACTAAGTTTCATGGGGAAACTATAAGTAACTCTCGGTGTAATAAGTTCTAGGCTGTTCCCATGGACAGAACTGTTGTAATACAATTGTTTACAACGTTTTAGAGCAAACGGAATCGTTTTATTCCATGCGAAAGGCGTACTTTATAAGAAAATGAGGGGAACTCTTATTGTGGGGCTAAGTTTTCACTAATAGTGGGGGAGCTTAACACAAGAATCGTGCAAAATGTGATACCAGCATGAAACTTGGTGGATATAGGCCGTTTGACATGCTGAAAAAGATAGGATGTAGAGCCACGCTGAGAAATGCCCCCTTCTTCTATTTTTTGACTTGGGTACTGGCCCCCAGGCCTCTGAAACGGAAATGTGAATACGCTTGGTGCAAATTGTGAAAGAAACATGAAACTTGGTGGATATAGGCAGTTTGATATGCTGAAAAAGATAGGATGTAGACCCACGCTGAGAAATGCCCCCTTGTTCTATTTTTAGACTGGGGTACTGGCCCCCAGGCCTCTGAAACGGAATTGTGAATACGCTTGGTGCAAATTGTGATAGAAACATGAAACTTGGTGGATATAGGCAGTTTGACATGCTGAAAAAGATAGGATATAGACCCACTCTGAGAAATGCCCCCTTGTTCTATTTTTAGACTGGGGTACTTGCCCCCAGGCCTCTAAAACGGAATTGTGAATACGCTTGGTGTAAATTGTGATAGAAACTTGAAACTTGCTGAACATAGGCAGTTTGACAAGCTGAAAAAGATAGGATGTAGACCCACTCTGAGGAATTCCCCCTTGTTCTATTTTTAGACTGGGGTACTAGCTCCCAGGCCTCTAAAACGAAATTGTGGATACGCTTGGTGTAAATTGTGATAAGAAACATGAAACTTGGTGAATATAGGCAGTTTCAAACGCTGAAAAAGATAGAAAATAGACTTAAGCTGAAAAATGCCCCCTTGTATGAACTGAAAAAATGACGAGGAAACCTGTTTACACAAAATGTTAGGCAATCATGCCGTCTCACAACACTGCCCTCCACATTCACAAAGGTCGGTGCATTCCAGGTTGAATTGCTTGCATTTGCATCTTGTTCTATAATTACGCTTGCATCCACATTTCACAAGCTCGTAGCAAGCTTTAGATGCTTCTGGGAGTAGTGTCCACCTTGGAGAGATCTGACCTTGTTCTTGTCTCCAGCCAAAATCGTTGATATTGGGTAGATCCTGCCATCTCTTCAATGACTGCCCCCAAATAATACTGGAAAATAGAGATAAACAACACTAAGATATATCTTCCCTGCTAAAATGTCATTCAATGTCTTAATGACGCCACAATCGTAGTCAAATGAAGATAATTTTCTAATGTGAAGTTGATTAGCGACCTTGAAAATGTGATATTGTCCTTGACAAAGAGGTTCATTTTATAATTTTCTTCATTTTGTGCTACATAACTTCGTTATGAAAATTAGAATTTCGTTATAAATTACTTCTTTACAATACAAAATGTCATAAAGCAGCTAGATATATTCCATTAAAAACCGTGTTTCCATATCTCAAATTACAGCCATTTGAAGAAATATTTTCATTTAACATCTTGTCGTTGTCTTCACTAAAAAAAGATGGTTAGTGTTGAAATGTAGCTTCAATGACAATTGCCATGATAACGTACCCGCCTTGCAGTAACGCTCTCATAGAATGCTGAATTAAGGCATCTCTTGTAGGTGGCAGTGAATCAATATTGCGACCTTTCTTAGTGAATAGCGCTTTCCGGCAGTCATTCACGCTCTCCAATGTGCTCGACCTATCATATATCAGGACAACGTATCTTTCGATTGACTTGAAATCTTCAGCACTAATTTGTCTGGTGGTGTTATCAGATAACCTGAGAAATAAAATATAATGTTATTGTGTTCAACTTCTTGATTCTTTAATATTCTACGTCTTTAATCTATTTTGAAGATCGTTGGGGGAATGTTTAAGAACTAAATCAATAAAAGCACTGCTATACAAAAAGGAAGGAAACAAAGAGAGAAAGTGATAACAACAAGTCAGCGCACTTGAAGGAAATTTAAAAACTACAGCAATTATTCACTTTATGCATAAAATGCAAAATACTTTATAAAGCTACAACACATTATATGAAGAAATAGAATCTTACCTTTTAAATGCATGTGTTACATCTTGGTGCGATTTCCATGCTTCCCAACACAATTTCTTTCCACGACCTCCAAATGACGATACGGTGTCGCAGCCAGTAAACGGGTACCAGAATGGCAGTGCAGCGCAAATATCATCGCCAAGATTCGCAGCATGTTCGTGTATTGCAAGCCAGCGCCGGTGTTTTCCCGTTCCAAACTCGATCCAAAGTTCTTCTACGCCTAATTTTCCAAATAAATGTATGGCTATTACGACAACATCAGTGTCTACAGTACGAATACTGATACGGCTGTGTCCATTATCTGCTGCGTGTTTCGCATGAAGATAGATGCGGGTGTCGGCTTCTTCTTGGTTACAAGGGCAGAGGGTTTCTGTATTTATTGTCGAATTGCATTTTATGTCTTCGGCTGAAGTCGCTACAATGACCTTTCCTGTAACAGTGCTATCTCCGGGCTGCTCGGCAAGAAGTGCGAAGAGCTCTTCCTTGTTTTCGTTAACGCGTAAAAATTGCCTCCAGTTGTTGCATATTGGAGTATTTGCTTTGACGGAGATACGGATACCGCTACCCCTCTTCTCGCGGGTGTCGAATTTTAGGCTATCGGGAAAGTATCGATCGAAGACAACATCAATGCGACGCAAAGTGTCACTTCTAAATTCTTTCATTATTAGCTCTGCAAAGGCGCTTGAGTACTGCCCAAATGTTTTTGCGCATCCAGGAGGCGTCAGTTGAACAATTGCTGCACCATCTAAAATCTTGGCTGTTGTTTTTGGACTTTCTAGAATTGTTTCACCGCAATTCTCTATACATTTTAAAAAGTCTGCCTTGTTTCCTTTTCTCAAACCTCCGTATTCTGATATTGAAGGTGGGTTCGCGTGATTTTCATGTCTAAAAAACTCTTTAAGGTCTCCGTTTCTCGATTGGCAGGCAACGTACAGGGATGCAAAGAGCTTTCAATCTTGCTTTAAAGAGACCAATTTTAGCCTCTCTTTTGATGTTGCAATGGCATTTTTTGCGCGAAACAAGTATAGCTTGTTCTTGGAAATAGAGTCGTGGATTGAAACTTCACATGTAGCAAGCCTTTTCCGTATGAACTGGTCATATTGCTTCTTTCCTATATCGTAGGAGATTTTCACTGATGTGGCTGCCGATTCGTACATGATTTTCTTAGAGATAACATGTATCAGAATATCTTCCTCATTAAATGGGTTTCCTGCTTCATCGAATACGCTTTTGAATGATGATACATGTCTTCTGAAACGCTTTTCATGCGAGTCAGTGTCCTCATGATGAATACTATCTTCATCATCTTCCTTGTCATCGAATGAGTGCAACAGGCGAGAAATTTCCGGACCTGCTACCATCCATTTCATCATTAATATGTGGTTGTCGAGAATTCCGATCGCACCTCCGTCTATTTTCACCAATTTATTGTTCTGCTCGTGAGCCTGGCCTTCGGATATGCTCGAGAATCTCCTGCAGCTGTTTCTTGTGGTGAAATGGCCTCTCCTGAATTCTCGATAGATGGCTAGGTGCTTGACTGGGAGCTGCTTCATATCGTTGATGAAGACTGGAAGCCACCGTGAATAGTGCGTGTGGTCTAAAGAAAACATCCATGGCGCTATTTGCTCTAGGGCACTAACAAACATTGGAAAGTTGGACTCTCTAATACTTCTCGTACAAGAAGAAGTAAAATTAACTCTAGGTTCATCACTGTCACCCAGTACTTAAACTGCACAGATTCTTTTGATTTCTGCTCTAGCCATGCTTCAAAAGAGAGATTAGATTCATTTGTTGGAAGGCTTCTTGAAGAAGTAGGTAAATTGCTGCGCAAGAAACCTGATGGGCATATCTCGAACGTTTAACTTGGCTGCCACTTAGAAATGACTCGGCTCTTCCTGGTGTATTTACTTCAGCCTTAACAAGAAGTTCCACCCAGCCACTTCCTTCCAGCCAGTCACCTATGGCGTTTAAAAATGCCATCTCGATATGCAGTGCTGCCATCATCATTACTGTATTGCCCTCTCCGTAGAACTCAGGATACATCCATTGCACTTGCTTTCCAAGAGCATAAACAGGCTGATCTGCCGTTAATACGACAGCTTGTTGTGGGTTGAGCTTCAACAGAATCTTTTTTACAACTCCCATAGTATGCTTGAGCATGGCTGTCGAGTTCACACTATCATTAAGAAGTGGGAGTAACGTCGAGGTAGATTTTATTGGAGCAACTGTAGAATTTTGTGAGTGAAAGGCTGACCATGAAAAACGATCTTTAATGTCATGGTTTCTTTCTTCTTTATTTATGTCTAAAAGGTGCTTCAACCAATCATTCATTTCTTCCCGGGCTTTGTAAGCAGGTATACTCTCTGAATTTACCGTTGGTAGTGAACATTTCACAGTTTTTGTTGTTGTTGGTTGAAGAGTGGTATAGGATTCTGGAAGTTTCAACGTAACCGATGACTCTTCTAGGTCAGCTTTCAAATTCGTTGGTTTTGGTTGCATGGTTTTCTCAGGGTGCTCAAAAATTGAGATGCTTGTCCCATGAAATGCTTTTACTGCTGTAGTCGAAGAAGGGTTGTGGTCAATATTGTCAACGGCAGCTGTCGTGAAAAGACCTTCTACAAGACTTGGAGGACAAACGAAACCATCTTCTTGGTATTTCTTGCAAAGCTGCTTTGTGATATTAAGTTGCATATCTTTTACTCTGTCATATGAAACACTCAAACCTTTCTTTGCAAAGGTATTTACTATACCTTTCTTACGAGTTTTAGCATGGATTAGCAACCCATTGTACAGTGGAAGGTGTCTCCTGTTCTTTATTGCGTCGGAGTTTCTCACTTTCTTTCACGTTACGACGCTTGTGTTTGATAACATTGAAGTGAATGAGTTGTGCAATATTCAGATCAACCTTACTTTCAGCAGTTGCTACATTGTTGGTGATATTAGTGCCACAAATTATCGTGCCTATCAAAGTGACAAGTGATCTGGGGACTGATGCTTCTTGGCAGCTTTCTTCAAATAAACCTTTATCTTCTGCTTGATCATGCTGGAGAATTTGTTCTCTGACGATTTTTGCTGCAGATGACAAGCAAATGCCATCTTCTTCGTAGTCTTGCTTACATACTTTAAAAATAGCCAATCCAATACCTTCCCTGAACGTGAGCACAATTTCTCTCCCTTTTCTGCTCTCTTGCAGCTCTGGAATCCGACTGAGGATCTTTTCTTTCATTCTTGTGCTGTGAATGTTCTCAGTACGAACATCAGGAGAACCATATTCCTTCAAGCGTTGGGAATACAACGATTTGAGGTCACTAAGCTTGAACACAGGAATATCTTCTGGTGATTCGCTGGAGCTTTTCAAATAGTCAACGATTTCTTCGAAAACCATCCTCTCCATAATGGCACTGTCTGCGTCTGTGTTTGTCCTGGAACTCTTTTTAATTTCTCTTAGTCTATTGTAAAGTGAGGAGAGAGACGTTTTGTGATAAAGAGCTCCAACTGCTATCATAACACCCTCATACAACCTGGCTAAAAGTCTCTCCTCACAGAGCTGACTCGCTGCATCACGAACTTTTCTGTCAGGCTCAAAAGTTTGTGCTTGGGTGAGATTTTCAACAGAATCTTCTTTGTCGCAAAAAAGCACTTCGGTTGAAAGTTTTTGGCGCTGTACCTTGCCCGTGTACTTGGAGGTGAGGTAGCATTAAAGGCCCCTTCAACCGACTGTTTTCGTTTTTTTGAAGCTCTTTCATAATGATGCTTATCATATTAACTTCTACATCTCTTGTGAAATTTAGCTTCATTATTAAGTAGTTTTTGAACTAAATCTTCGCATGTCAGAGAGTGAATCCGGGGCAGAGATGGCAGGAGAAAGTTCATCGATGGCCTCAAAACTTTGCAATTGCTGAACAATGTTTACGTAGCCACTCGCTTTGTCTGTTAGAGTGCTGTTTTTCCTGGACAGACGAGCTGTTCTCCCGTGTGTTCTTGACAGATAAAACACAAGTCAAAATCAAAATCTCGGCTCCCTGAATTTGGGTCACTAACTTTCTGAAAATCAGTAACTTCGTTTAAAAATGTAAACCTTTTCTTCGACATAGTAACATGCCCTTCACTGTATCAACGTGGATCACTAAAATTGCCTCTCAGTATTTTAGAACGAGTATATTCTGAGAATTCACTAATGACTTGAGAATGATTCCGGAAATAAATAACTATAAAAATGAAAACTGAAAGAAGCCAAAAATGAAGGTAATTGACTTTATATTACGTCAAACAGTTTTTTACCCTGTGGGTGTCCGGGGAAGTAAAGGAAAATTGACAAAGAAAACTGAATGGAAGGGAATGTTTAGTCTAAAAATATGCTGATGAATATCATAGCCTATTTTTGAACGAAATGCACATTTGATCGTAAAACCGGTAAGACAACGGCAAAATTGTTATCGTTTTCTTATGTCCTGGAGGTCTGAGAGCTAGTATCCTAGTCTAAATATAAGCACAAGAAAGCTTTTTCTGTATGGATATATATCGTATCTTTTTAAGCGTATGAAACTGTTCATTTCTTCTAAGTTTTATGTTAATATAACAATTCATGGTAAAAAAATCCCAACTTCATTGTTAGAGGTCTGGTAACTAGTGCAGTAAAAATAGAACAAGGGGGATTTTCAGAGTGGGTCTACATCCTATCTTTTTCAGCGTGTCAAACTACCTATGTTCAGCAAGTTTCATGCTTCTATCACAATTAACACCAAGCGTATTCACAATTCCGTTTTAGAGGCCTGGGAGCTAGTACCCCTGTCTAAATATAGAACAAGGGGGTATTTTCAGAGTGGGTCAACATCCTATCTTTTTCAGCATGTCAAACTGCCTATATCCACCAAGTTTCATGTTTCTACCATAATTTGCACCAAGCGTATTCACAATTCCGTTTTAGAGGCCTGGGGGCCAGTACCCCAGTCTAAAAATAGAACAAGGGGGTATTTCTCAGCCTGGGTCTAAATCCCATCTTTTCAGCGTGTCAAACTGCCTATATCCACCAAGTTTCATGCTGGTATCACATTTTGCACGATTCGACTATTTTTATGTAATAACCGCCCTGACTATAAGTTTCATGGGGAACTATAAGAAACCCTCGGTGTAATATGTTCTAGGCTGTTCCCATGGATGGAACTGTTGTAATACGTTTGTTTACAACGTTTTTGAGCAAACGGAATCGTTTTATTCCATGCAAAAGGCGTACTTTATAAGTTATTGAGGTGAACTCTTATTGTGGGGCTAAGTTTTCACTAAGTTTCATGGGGAACTATAAGAAACCCTCGGTATAATAAGTTCTAGGCTGTTCCCATGGACAGAACTGTTGTAATACGTTTGTTTACAACGTTTTAGAGCAAACGGAATCGTTTTATTTCATGCGAAAGGTGTACTTTATAAGAAATTGAGGTGAACTGTTATTGCGGGACTAAGTTTGCACTAAGTTTCATGGGGAACTATAAGAAACCATCGGTGTAAAAAGTTTTACACTGTTCCCATGGACAAAACTGTTGTAATACAATTGTTTACAACGTTTTAGAGCAAACGGAATCGTTTTATTCCATGAAAAAGGAGTACTTTATAAGAAATTGAGGTGAACTCTTATTGAGGGGCTAGGTTTTCACCAAGTTTCATTGGGAACTATAAAAAAACTCTAGGTGTAATATGTTCTAGGCTGTTCCCATGGACAGAACTGTTGTAATACCTTTGTTTACAACGTTTTTTAGCAAACGGAATCGTTTTATTCCATGCAAAAGGCGTACTTTATAAGTTATTGAGGTGAACTCTTATTGTGGGGCTAAGTTTTCACTAAGTTTCATGGGGAACTATAAGAAACCCTCGGTATAATAAGTTCTAGGCTGTTCCCATGGACAGAACTGTTGTAATACGTTTGTTTACAACGTTTTAGAGCAAACGGAATCGTTTTATTTCATGCGAAAGGTGTACTTTATAAGAAATTGAGGTGAACTGTTATTGCGGGACTAAGTTTGCACTAAGTTTCATGGGGAACTATAAGAAACCATCGGTGTAAAAAGTTTTACACTGTTCCCATGGACAAAACTGTTGTAATACAATTGTTTACAACGTTTTAGAGCAAACGGAATCGTTTTATTCCATGAAAAAGGAGTACTTTATAAGAAATTGAGGTGAACTCTTATTGAGGGGCTAGGTTTTCACCAAGTTTCATTGGGAACTATAAAAAAACTCTAGCTGTAATATGTTCTAGGCTGTTCCCATGGACAGAACTGTTGTAATACCTTTGTTTACAACGTTTTAGAGCAAACGCAATCGTTTAATTCCATGCGCAAGGCCTACTTTATAAGAAATTGAGCTGAACTCTTATTGTGGGGCTAAGTTTTCACTTAGTTTCAAGGGGAACTATAAGAAACCCTCGGTGAAATAAGTTCTAGGCTGTTCTCTTTGACAGAACTGTTGTAATACGTTAGTTTACAACGTTTTAGAGCAAAAGGAATCGTTTTATTCAATGCGAAAGGCGTACTTTATAAGAAATTGAGGTGAACTCTCATTGCGGGGCTAAGTTTTCACTAAGTTTCATGGGGAACTATACAAAACCCTCGGTGTAATAAGTTCTAGGCTGTTCCCTTTGACAGAACTGTTGTAATACGTTTGTTTACAACGTTTTAGAGCAAACGGAATCGTTTTATTCCATGCGAAAGGCGTACTTTATCAGTTATTGAGGTGAACTCTTATTGTGAGGCTAAGTTTCCTTAAGTTTCATGGGGAACTATAAGAAACCCTCGGTGTAATAAGTATCAGGCTGTTCCCATGGACAGAACTGTTGTAATACGTTTGTTTACAACGTTTTAGAGCAAACGGAATCGTTTTATTCCATGCGAAAGGCGTACTTTATAAGAAATTGAGGTGAACTCTTATTGCGGGGCTAAGTTTTAACTAAGTTTCATGGGGAACTATACAAAACCCTCGGTGTAATAAGTTCTAGGCTGTTCCTATGGACAGAACTGTTGTAATACAATTGTTTGCAACGTTTTAGAGCAAACGGAATCGTTTTATTCCATGCGAAAGGTGTACTTTATAAGAAATTGAGGTGAACTCTTATTGTGGGGCTAAGTTTTCACTAAGTTTCATGGGGAACTATAAAAAACCCTCGGTGTAATAAGTTCTAGGCTGTTCCCATGGAAAGAACTGTTGTAATACAATTGTTTACAACGTTTTAGAGCAAACGGAATCGTTGTATTCCATGCGAAAGGCGTACTTTATTAGAAATTGAGATGAAATCTTATTGCGGGGCTAAGTTTCTTTAAGTTTCATGGGGAACTATAAGAAACCCTGGGTGTAATACGTTTTAGGCTGTTCCCATGGACAGAACTGTTGTAATACTATTGTTTGCAACTTTTAGAGCAAACGGAATCGTTGTATCCGATGCGAAAGGCGTACTTTATAAGAAAAGGAGATGAAATCTTATTGCAGGGCTAAGTTTTCACTAAGTTTTATGGGGAGACTATAAGAAACCCTTGGTGTAATAAGCACTAGGCTGTTCCCATGGGCAGAACTGTTGTAATGCGTTGGTTTACAACGTTTTAGAGCAAATGGGATCGTTTTATTCCATGCGAATAACGTACTTTATAAGAAATGGAGGTGAACTCTTATTGCAAGGCGAAGTTTTTACTAAGTTTCATGGGGAACTATAAGAAACCCTGGGTGTAAATGTTCTACGCTTTTCCCATGGACAGAACCGTTGTAATACGTTCGTTTACAACGTTTTAGAGCAAACGGAGTCGTTTTATTCCATGCAAAAGGCGTAGTTTATGAGAAATTGAGGGAAACTCTTATTGCAGGCTAAGTTTTTATTAAGTTTCATCGGAAACTATAAGAAACCCTCGGTGTAATAAGTTTTAGGCTGTTCCCATGGACAGAACTGTTGTTATGCATTTGTTAACAACTTTTTAGTGCAAATGGGATCGTTTTATTCAATGCGAATAACGTACTTTATAAGAAATTTAGGTGAACTCTTATTGCAGGGAGAAGTTTTTACTAAGTTTCATGGGGAACTATAAGAAACCCTCGGTGTAATAAGTTCTAGGCTGTTCCCATGGACAGAACTGTTGTAATACAGCTGTTTACAACGTTTTAGAGCAAACGGAATCCTTCTATTCCATGCGAAAGGCGTACTTTATAAGAAATTGAGGTGAACTCTTATTGCGGGGCTACGTTCCCTTTAGTTTCATGGGGAACTATAAGAAACCCTGGGTGTAATAAGTTTTAGGCTGTTCCCATGGACAGAACTGTTGTTATACGTTTGTTAACAACGTTTTAGAGCAAATGGAATCGTTTTATTTCATGCAAAAGGCGTTTTTTATAAGAAATTGGGCTGAACTCTTATTGCAGGGCTAAGTTTGCACTAAGTTTCATGGGGAACTATAAAGTGGCCCCGCATGATGCTCATTGATTCACGCTTTCACGCCAAAAAAATAGCAAATTCACGAATCACGCAGCTAAAAAATACCATTTCACGCATCACGAAGTTAAAAAATAAATCTGAAAGAAGCATTCTCTGTTGTCTCAGCCATCTTTTCTAACTTATCTACTGTAAGAACAGAGTCTTCTGGTAGCCGGTCCAACCACCTTTTTGTGGGACGAACTCTCTTGCGTTTTTTTCTGAACTCACCTCACTCTGAACAAGCACTTTCTTGACAACACTGTTGTCATCTTTCCTAATAACATGCCATGGCCGTACCATGTAAGTCGCTGTTTCTTTTCTTCACGAAGTTGACAATTTCTGGTTTCCGATCAGCTTTTTCATGATTTTTAATGGACACTATCGATTAGCAGAATAACATAGTATTCTGCAATTATGCTTCACCAGGAGGGGGGTTTGTATACAAAAATTAGAATTTGGGTGGAGGCTTATTCGAGGGGAGCATATTCAAAGGTGGGGGCTTATTCGAGGATTTACGGTGATCATCATAACAATAGCCCAACCCGAACAAGTCCTTCCGAACAAGCTTTGCCTCAGCCATGCTTAAGACTGCCAGTCAAGAATGCCTGGATTTTATTTCCCAATACCTTTCGTCGACACAAAAAGTTGGCAGTGACTTCCGAAGGGTAATAGTGGCGCCTAGTTTTCGTAAATGATCACACGATTTTATTTTTAACAGGGCCCTTGTTGATAACAGTACTTCATTGTACTGAAAAGGTTACCCTGTATAAACATGTATATTATTATTATTACGAGACTATACAAGAAATAGGGCCGAGGTAAATCGGGGGACCGGGGGTGCAGCACACCACCAAGAAAATTCTTGTCAAAACATGCCTGTAATGTTTGAAATTTTAATGAGTTTATTGCGTTAATCGTTAATGCTAAAAACACTCATTCATATTTTTTATTGATACAAGTAAGTTAATGAAATTTGCTATTGAACCTAACAGCTCTTCCGAATCTTGAGCTGCGACCTAGAAGAAAATTAATCTCGTTTCCTACTTCTCTAACTTGGACTTCCTCGCTTTCAATATCACTATCCACAATATCATCCTCAGCCTCTGATTCGTCAAACTGCAGAGTTTCGTCTTGGTCACTTTCGCTCTCACTGTTTCTTTTTGATGAGAGTGTTGCTGCATCTTCTGACAACGAACTTGATTCTGTGAGTTTAATGCTACGTACATCGTTTAAACTGTTCCTTTTCTTTTTATGACCAGTCAAATTACTGATCGGTGTAAGGTCTGCATTGAAGCTTCCTTCTGGCAATGTTCCTGCCTTAGCCATCGTAGTTTCTTGGCGCCCACTTCTCTGCCTCACCACGGCACCGTTAACCGAGGCCCACTCTCTCATTAACTCTTTATCATCATTCGGAAGACTTGCTGCAGATGTTGGCTTGGGAAATTTCAAATCACTTAGGATCAAGCAATTTTCTGGAGGTGGGTACCAACATCGAACATCACTTGTGTAATAAAATGCACTCCAATTCGCTAGGCTCTTGATGTTTTCTTTTACACTGGTGGAGAATGAACGTGCGTACTGAAGCATCGTCTGTGTCCCATGTTTGAAATTAACAGTTGAGTGCAGATGTTCTATATCTAAGGTCATACAGCTCAATAAATTGACAGAATTGTATCCGAATTGAGTAACATTGTCCCGCATTTGCCTGAGACCCCAGTCTAATATACCAATTGACACTAAAGTTTTAGATGAAACACTTCCTTCGGGACCATTTAACGATTTCGGAAGATTCTTATGGCTTTGTCTTATAGTAGTGACGTTTCTTTGAAGCGATTCATTACACTGCTGTACAAGAGCTATAGCCTCATCAATGGTGCTCAATTCATACTTCTGATGCTTTTCGTGGATAGAAAATGCGCTGCTGAGCTTCCCAATTGATTTTAGGAAGGTAGCAGTGTTCTTGAGAGTTGTTAACATTCGAATGGATCCGACATCATAGTCGCAGACATAAACAACGTTGTTAAACTCAACCGCTATCCCGGATGGTCGATAGAAGCGAGCGTATTGTGCGGTACCATCTCTGCTGCCAGATTCTTTGTCACCAGCAAAAGTAGTAACACCGGAGCTTCTCCAAAAATGCAACCTATGGTCGTCTTTGCATAAGAAGAGGAAGCCATCTTTGAATACACAGCCTCTTCGTGGCAGAAAAGAAGAAGAATCGGGAATGACAATTACAGTTGTTCTGGTTTCAAGATTCAGAAAAAGAACACCTTTCCCATAGAAAATCACCAGTTGCGATTTGAATAAAATCAAATCATAAACTCTTTCCCAACACTGGCTATATAAGAGGATGGTAGATATTGCGCCTTGGATACCCACGCTGTCAAATACCAAGTTGATTTGAACGATACTGCGGTTGGAAAAGCAAGCAGCAAAAAGAAGATCTTTATCCACAATCGCAATGTCATCAAACAGTAAATGATTATTGCCCGGAAAGTTTATTTCAGCCGAATTCCATTTATTCTCTTGATACAAACGTTTGATGCTTTTTTGATAATCTGACAATCGAGTCTTGCACTCCTTCAATGTACCTATGGCGCTTAGCTTATATTTTGTAAGGATTGCTTCGGTATCTTTCTTTGATCGTAGGTTTTCCACGTTGATTTTTGGATTTGAGCACGGCTTTAAGCTGTGAAAAGTAATGGGACTTTCGTTGCCACAATTATATATTAAATCATGCGAGAAATAAACATTGCTGCCTTTGAGATCAGAACTAATCATCTGGATTTCTTGTACAGGATTATGCAGCTTTGCTTTAAAAAGCTGGAAAGCCTTTTTCTTCTCTTCAAAGCATAAGAAAATTATATAACCATTTGGACCAATGGCTACACTCGCGATGTTTTGGTGCATACCAACTCGATTGCTTGAGGTGTATCTAACCATTTCAGGTACAACCGTTTGAGATACATACCCAAGATCAGCAACGTAGTTACAAAGCTCTGCGTTACATAATCTCAAAACTGCAGTTGGGTCTTGTCGATCCCGGTTCCGCACATGATCGTTTTTCGGCAGATACTTCTTTAAAACTTTGCGAACAGGTGGTTCTGCTTTGTTACGCAATGTATGGTAGAAGGATAGATTGCCCCTTTCATCATCGAATTGTAGATACCAGTTAGCAAAACTGGCTTTGCATGTTTTTAGTACATGGGGGCAGTCCGGAAGTAGAGACAACAGAGCAAGATTATGGTCGATATTTCCTTTCTCAATGTCGTCCTTAAATGCGAGTAAGCATTGTTTATTACCTTCTTCGCAGTCGACCGTAAGTACCATCACTACTCTTCTTGTGCATTGTAATTTGTTTGAAATACAAAATTCACAAGCTCGAATTGAAGGAATGAAACTTATGTGACCCTTTGATGAACATTCTACACAAACTTCTTTATTTTCAAAGCACTTTTTGCACTCGCTCTGGCACATTTCATGTTCGTTATTTTCAACAACCAGCTCGTGCACTTTTGACCTGTTAAGACAGCTCAGGCACATTTGAAGAAGTTTAATTTGATTTGTGAAAAGTTCCTTCATATTCTTTCCACATTTACCATCTTTCACTGAATATTTAACAGCAACAGGAAGGCTGCATTGGTTGTCTAAGGTCGTTATAGAGGTGACCAATGCTTCACGAACAAGAGAGTTTTGTAACGTTTCTTTTTTCAGATAAGGTGTACTCTTTACATAATTGATATCCACGACGTTTTCTAACCCCACGTTAACTTTCATTCGCTCATCAAACTGAATTGCAGGGTGAAGAGCAGTACCATCATTTGCCAGGGCAACAGGGTAAACTTTTAGGTTATCCGTTTGGATTAAGGGAGCAGCTTTGTTTCTAGAAGCATCTCTGTCACAAAGTGTATAACTTAAGCTACTTAAATGTTTTTGAACTCCTGAGCGTGTAGTGTAGGCTGCTTGCATTTTACGCAACACTTCTTTTGATGGACCTCCAAGATTCATGTTGACCGGATCCACCTTTGATGTACAAAATCGTCCCTGGCCAGCTTGCATTGGACCCCTAATCATATTATACGTGCTCTTTCCTCCAAGGTAAGCTATTGAAGCAAAGAATTCTTTTACATCTTCATCCCACCGATGCAAAGGATTATAAAAAAATTCGACCACGTCTGACAAGTACTTGTAAAATATTTTATTCTTAGATATCCTTCCGTCTTTTATGAGCCGGTTTAGGCGTTTGCAGATGGGATCGGCCTCCTCTACAGTAACTGCAATGAAGCGCCAGTCAGGGTCAAAATCAGAAACATTGCCAACAATCTCTGAATCTATATGAGAAATATTTTCATACTCTTCATCACTACGACTCATGTCTCCATCATCACAACTGGAAATGTCTATGTCACTATCTTCGGATCTAATGAGAAAAGATAAGGTTCATGTTCTTAATTTTTTTAAAGCTCAAAACCTGAGGATTTGAATCTGATATATTCATAAAACATTAAGAGGAATTCAGCAAACAGAGCATAAAAATATCATTGTAGGCTATATGTTAAAAGAAATTACAAACGGGTTACGGTAGAATATACCTGAATGTCTCAATAAAAAGTACCCTTGTTTGCATAACAACAATAAACAGAAAATACAATGTCGAATCTTGAAAAATTGCATATTTATATTCTCTATATTTACAAATCAACAAGGAATTCGAACTACGTACTACTGTTGCTATACCTAGTAATTTTTCATGACATTGAGACAGTTTATTGCAGCCATTCGTTTCATCTTGAATCAAAAAAATAACTTTAAAGTGTCATACTTTTTACTTCATTTTTATCAGCCAATTTCAAGACCAATCTATGGCTAAGTTAATGCACAGAAAATATGGATATGTAAATCCAAAGATTCGACAACATATCTTGTATATGCTTATGCAAACAGGGGGTACTTTTCATTGAGACCCCCAGTCAATACTCAAAAGCTTGGGTATAAATAGCTTGAAAACTCCAACTGAAGTTTTTTTGTATACAACTTATTCAGGGAAAACTTACAGGGAAAATGTACTGGGGAAATTAAATTCCCAGATTCACACTTAACTGACATTTAAGTTATTATCATACAGAATATTCAAGTTATTATTATACAAATATATTTTTTCAATATATATTGTTTCAATATATTTAAGTTTTTATTATACAGATAAATTATGCAAAACAGCAAGATATGCTTAGAACAGAGCATTTTTGTGCGACATACGTAGTTCTAGAAATAAGTGAATAAATGCAGTTTGAGAAAAATCAGTACCCAAGCCTTTTTATATTGATCTTACAAGTAAAAAAACGTTTAGTTACTTTTTATGTGGAATATCCCTGTTGCTTTTCTTTGTAGAACCGTCTTCATCGTGGTCCTCGTTTTCAGATAACTCGATATCGGAGTCTATTATGACTTTTTTTGGCTCTGAGCCATCATCTATTACTTGAAAGGACTCATCTCTTCTTCGCTTAAAAGATTTCTCTAGTGTTATGAAGGTGGATGATGCCTTCTTTTTCTTTTTTTCACAACTTTCGAAGTGACCTGAAAGATTACATAAATCATTTTAAAATCAGAACAGATAAATATATTCACATAAAATTCATATATAAACAAGATTGTTGTAATAAGGTAAGTCCCCATAGGTTTCACTTCTTGTAATTTGTTCATGTTAGGTATAAATGTAGGCTCCATTAAGATTGTAAAGTTATTACTGATGAAGCATAATTGCGAAACGTTTATAAGAAAGTGTTTTTCTTGTTTATATATTTCTATTTTAAAACATTTGGTAGAATGAGCTTTTGAGTACATTTATATAATATTCATAAAAATATTTACTGATGAAGCATTATTGCGAAACGTTTATTTGAAAGTTTTTTTCTTGTCTACCCATATAATATTCATATATTCATCCACATGTAAAAAGAGAACATAACAACTTGCATTTGAATGAAAAATTATCTGATGAAGTGAAAGTAAACTTCAACAAGTTTTGCATATTTTATCCCATGATAATTTTATGACAAGTTCAGGTGACAATAATTTACAGTTTTGTATCGCTATTGAGTACCTAATGCTGAAGTCCCTGGTAGCTGGCTACAGCCTTGGTTCAAAAATATTTATCTTACTACCTTTCAAAGTGACATTAACAATATGAATAGGAAATTATCAAAGGAAAGAAACAGTACGAAAATTTTTCTAAGTTCAAACCACAAGGGAAAATAAATTATTTTTAGAGACATAAATATCCTATATACTACAGTAGAGTCCCACATATAAGAAACCAGGTTGTAAGAAACTGAGATACTCAAATTTTTAGAAAACAACGGTAAATATTGTTTTGAAACAATAGGCTGGATCAAAAAAGTGGTTTCTTATATGCTGGACTCTACTGTATGTAATTTGTTTAATAACCTTCAACACTCACGTTTTTTGAAGTATTGCACTCTTCCAGCATTTTTGGCATCAAAACGAATCATCGTTTTATTTCCACATAGGCCACATTCAATGTTCCATGGCCAAAGCATTGTTTTTCCTTTGCATTTTATAATCCGACCAGGTGAAGACGCCTCCACTTTACTCCCTCTGAGCTTTTCCAATTCTGAAATGGATTAAAGTTTTTTTAGGGTAAGAAATTGGTAAAAAAGCCTTATTATAAATAAGCAAGAAGATAGCAAGAAGATGGGTACAAGACTTAATAAATTTCAATAAAATATTCTGAAATGTACCTTTTCTAAGTTTATCAATGTCTTCAATGCCTTCTTGTTTTGCTGTACCTCCAGACACAAGCTTTGATCTTTCTGGAAGATTTTCAGATGTTACCACTTCAATTGTTATCTTGGGCACATTCTTTGAAAATCTTGTGATAACTTCATGGACAGTTACTGTTGAAAATATATTATTTTGAATACATATCAAAATTATAGACATAAAAAGTTATTTTATAGCATTTTATAGCTATACACCTTCATGCAGTCTGCAAAACATTGCACTTTCTGCCAGCCCCAAACAACTAGTAAAATCAAGTGCAGTTGTGATACAGTTTTGTGAAACAAGACATACACAAAATACTCTTGAGTGATTGCACATTCTCTGGTATTACCTTGCAGATTTCACTTCACCAGGGTAGGGTACTTGACTATAGGGATGTATGCAAATCTTCTCCACACAACAATGTTGCACAAAAAATATTCAGATACACTGGCAGATAAAAACTTATGATCATTATGTTAAATTGCTCTTGAATAATTATTGAATCTAATTTAATACCCTGCCTGTTACAAATGTTTTTCCAAACAATTCACAAGACAATGAAACCTAGCAGCTTGCATCTGTTTGGTGCCATATCACTTCATTCAAATGTTAAACGATGAGACCAATATCGACGTATTTTTAGAAAATCCTATAGTCTCAAGTCACTTGCTTTAACTGCCCAAATTCATGTTATTTGCACAAAAGGAATGAAAAATTAAGTTTGGTGTCCAACTTCGATACATGAAATAATTACAATTATTAGCAAGAAAGCATAAATAGCACTAAAGAATCAGTACAACATGGAAAATTAAGACTTACTCTGTAATTTATCATTTCCAAATATAATTTGTGGGAGCTCGAGTCTTACATGAAAATCTGTATTAATAGCATATACTGAAACTCCATGACTGCCTTTGTGCTCTCTACTTAGACGAACATCAACATTATCCCCAAAATTGATATCTCTGCATATCCTTGAAATTCCTCCTTGAAATCTGAATAAAATTGGAAAAATATTGAAATGAATGAGAGAAAATAATTTCGAAAAATGACAAAATCTCTTGATTTTCTTTATTGTATATGACACAAGATGACTCTGGCATTGCATATATCATGGTTTATGGGAACAGATTTAGCTACAAGCTATGCTTTCTAGACCTTCCATCTCACCTGCGTTCTGCCCGACATACGCTCCGCCCCACCCTATCTAGTCATTCCGCCCCTCCACATAAGTCGTTCCGCCCCACATGATATCTAAAGATGTCTAACAAAGATTCGTTTCTTTTCCCGTTAACAGTTAACATTATTTACAGGCCTGCCAACTTCCTCAGTATAGTATAAAAACCGGGAGATTCTTTGATCTTTGCCGCCTTATATTGTTTTTCATTGGCGGTGTCTTTGATCTTTAAAGGACAAACCGGGAGTCTCCAGGTGAAATCGGGGGAGTTGGCAGGTCTGTATTTAGCTATATGACAGTAATTTTTGACAGTAACATTATAAAAAATTTCAAAATTAACAACAAAAGCCAGGCGTCATAATTTTAAAGTTGTATTAGAGAAATGCCACCAAAATGGGTTTTTTGCCAATTTTTATCAATTTTCTCCTCATTTGATGGCTTCAAAATGGTCTTGTGTGTAGTAGGCCTAATAGCTAGGCTTCCCTCCCAAAAGGCCTTACTACTACTAAAATAAGGTAGGCTGGTCCTTAGTCGTCATTCCATACCTTTAGTAGGCTACCATATGTGGACAATCTGTAATTATGTGTAAATAAAGAAGGTAAGAAGGCAAGGAAGACGAAGAATCACTCAGGGGCGCACATCCGAAAAAAAAATGAGAGGGTGACTGATTTTTTTTAGCTTTGTCAAGACGATGAAAATTGAAACTGATTATGCCTTTTACCATGCCCCTGGCTAAAAGAGGAATCGAAATACATACAGTTTAAAGCAAAGAGAATGAAAATGGGGGTCTGGGCAGGGACCGCGCAGCAATTTTAAAAGGGGTGGGCTAAATGGGGGTCTGAAACGGGCAGTCAAAGGGCGTACTGAGATGATTGCTAAAAAATCCATTGTTTCTGGAAAAAGTGGGTGGGCTAAAGCCCCCCTAGCCCAATGGCTGCGCTGTCCATGGGTCTGGGGCTTGCCCCCAGGGAAATTTTTCGAAACCAAGCCCTTCAGCACGTCTGAAAACGCTGGAAATATCACATTAGGCGATTTTTTTTGAAGATTTAGGCCAATTCTCTTCGTTTATAAAACGTTTTTGATAAAATTTCAGACCGAATATTATTCTCTTTGGGACCGAATTTCTGAAAATAGTGGGGGGTGAACCACCCCCCACACCCCCTACCCCTAATGTGCGCCCCTGAAATCACTTATTACTTTTACAGTAACAGACTTACCTGACAATTGTCTTCAATCTGTTTAAATTGTTGATGTTCGTGGGCACACTCGCCCTGAACTTTTCCTTTCTTATGTAATCCAGCTTTGTTTTCCCCTTTTCATAGAATAGAGCCACACATTCAATTACCTTTTCTTCAGCAGGGTCAGGGTCGTCGTCAGGAGGCTTATCTGGTCTATGATCTCTTCTTGATGCATGCTCTTCTGTCTCCGCCATTATTTCTTGAGAGCTTGGGGAGAGAACAGACTGGGACTGCACGTGTCTCAACTCAAACGGAAACTGCATTGTTTCCACTCAAATAACGTTGTTGTTGCTGTTATCTGAAAATTCTGTTTGGCTGACGATGTCCAGCAAGTCAGAAATGGGTCAGAAAGAGAGAGGTTGAGCGAAAAGGGAAAGCACCGCTGATCGGAAAATCACGCCATAATTTCATAATTCACGCAGTCCGCTGCGTAAAACCGGAGATTCACGCGTCACGCGCAGAATTGATTTCACGCATTCACGCATGATTTAACTGAGATTCACGTTTTCACGCAAGAAAAAAAGGCCAATAACGCATCACGCCAAAATCATGCGGGGCCACTATAAAAAAACCCACGGTGTAAAAAGTTCTAGGCTGTTCCCATGGACAGAACTGTTGTAATACAATTGTTTCCAACGTTTTAGAGCAAATGGGATCGTTTTATTTAATGCGAATAACGTACTTTATTAGAAATTGAGGTAAACTCTTATTGCGGGGCTAAGTTTTTACTAAGTTTCATGGGGAACTATAAAAACCCCTCGGTGTAATATGTTCTAGGCTGTTCCCATGGACAGAACTGTTGTAATTCTATAGTTTACAACTTTTAGAGCAAACGGAATCGTTCTATTCCATGCGAAAGGTGTACTTTATAAGAAATCGAGGTGAACTCTTATTGTGGGGCTAAGTTTTCACTAAGTTTCATGGGGAACTATAAGAAACCCTCGGTGTAATAAGTTCTAGGCTGTTCCAATGGACAGAACTGTTGTAATACTATTGTCTACAACTTTTAGAGCCAACGGAATCGTTGTATCCCATGCGAAAGGCGTACTTTATAAGAAAATGAGATGAAATCTTATTGCAGGGCTAAGTTTTCACTAAGTTTTATGGGGAGACTATAAGAAACCCTTGGTGTAATAAGCACTAGGCTGTTCCCATGGGCAGAACTGTTGTAATGCGTTGGTTTACAACATTTTAGAGCAAATGGGATCGTTTTATTCCATGCAAATAACGTACTTTATAAGAAATGGAGGTGAACTCTTATTGCAAGGCGAAGTTTTTACTAAGTTTCATGGGGAACTATAAGAAACCCTGGGTGTAAATGTTCTACGCTTTTCCCATGGAGAGAACCGTTGTAATACGTTCGTTTACAACGTTTTAGAGCAAACGGAGTCGTTTTATTCCATGCAAAAGGCGAAGTTTATGAGAAATTGAGGGAAACTCTTATTGCGGGCTAAGTTTTTATTAAGTTTCATCGGAAACTATAAGAAACCCTCGGTGTAATAAGTTTTAGGCTGTTCCCATGGACAGAACTGTTGTTATGCATTTGTTTACAACTTTTTAGTGCAAACCGAATCGTTTTATTCCATGCAAAAGGCGTACTTTATAAGAAATTGGGCTGAACTCTTATTGCAGGGGTAAGTTTAAACTAAGTTTCATGGGGAACTATAAGAAACCCTCGGTGTAAAAAGGGTTAGGCTATTCCCATGGACAGAACTGTTGTAATACGTTTGTTGAAAACGTTTTAGAGCAAATGGGATCGTTTTATTCAATGCGAATAACGTACTTTATAAGAAATTGAGGTGAACTCTTATTGCAGGGCGAAGTTTTTACTAAGTTTCATGGGGAACTATAAGAAACCCTCGGTGTAATAAGTTCTAGGCTGTTCCCATGGACAGAACTGTTGTAATACGTTTGTTTACAACGTTTTATAGCAAACAGAATCGCTTTATTCCATGCGAAAGGCGTACTTTATAAGAAAATGAGGCTAAGTCTTATTGCGGGGCTAAGTTTTGACTAAGTTTAATGGGAAACTATAAGAAACCCACGGTGTAATAAGTTCTAGGCTGTTCCCATGGACAGAAATGTTGTAATACTATTGTTTACAACTTTTAGAGCAAACGGAATCGTTGTATCCCATGCGAAAGGCGTACTTTATAAGAAAATGAGATGAAATCTTATTGCAGGGCTAAGTTTTCACTAAGTTTTATGGGGAAACTATAAGAAACCCTTGTTGTAATAAGCACTAGGCTGTTCCCATGGGCAGAACTGTTGTAATGCGTTGGTTTACAACGTTTTAGAGCAAATGGGATCGTTTTATTCTATGCGAATAACGTACTTTATAAGATATTGAGGTGAACTCTTATTGCAGGGCGAAGTTTTTACTAAGTTTCATGGGGAACTATAAGAAACCCTGGGTGTAAATGTTCTACGCTTTTCCCATGGACAGAACCGTTGTAATACGTTCGTTTACAACGTTTTAGAGCAAACGGAGTCGTTTTATTCCATGCAAAAGGCGTAGTTTATGAGAAATTGAGGGAAAATCTTATTGCGGGGCAAAGTTTTCACTTAGTTTCATGGGGAACTTTAAAAAACTCTCGGTGTAATAAGTTTTAGGCTGTTCCCATGGACAGAACTGTTGTTATGCATTTGTTTACAACTTTTTAGTGCAAACCGAATCGTTTTATTCCATGCAAAAGGCGTACTTTATAAGAAATTTGGCTGAACTCTTATTGCAGGGGTAAGTTTGCACTAAGTTTCATGGGGAACTATAAGAAACCCTCGGTGTAATAAGCTCTAGGCTGTTCCCATGGACAGAACTGTTGTAATACGTTAGTTTACAACGTTTTATAGCAAACAGAATCGCTTTATTCCATGCGAAAGGCGTACTTTATATGAAAATGAGGTGAACTGTTATTGCGGGGCTAAGTTTTGACTAAGTTTCATGGGAAACTATAAGAAACCCTCGGTGTAATAAGATCTAGGCTGTTCATATGGACAGAACTGTTGTAATACGTTTGTTTACAACGTTTTAGAGCAAACGGAATCGTTTTATTCCGTGCGAAAGGCGTACTTTATAATAAATTGAGGTGAACTCTTATTTTGGGGCAAAGTTTTCACTAAGTTTCATGGGGAACGATAAAAAACCCTCGCTGTAATAAGTTTAAGGCTGTTCTCATGGACAGAACTGTTGTAAAACAATTGTTCACAACGTTTTAGAGCAAACGGAATCATTGTATTCCATGCGAAAGGCGTACTTTATAAGAAATTGAGATGAAATCTTATTGCAGTGTCAAGTTTTCACTAAGTTTCTTGGGGAAACTATAAGAAACCCTCGGTGTAATAAGCTCTAGGCTGTTCCCATGGGCAGAACTGTTGTAATGCGTTTGCTTACAACGTTTTAGAGCAAATGGGATCGTTTTATTCCATGCGAATAACGTACTTTATAAGAAATTGAGGTGAACTCTTATTGCAGGGCTAAGTTTTTACTAAGTTTAATTGGGAACTTTAAGAAACCCTGGGTGTAAATGTTCTACGCTGTTCCCATGGACAGAACCGTTGTAATACGTTCATTTACAACGTTTTAGTGCAAACAAAATCGTTTTAATCCATGCGAAAGGCGTAGTTTATGAGAAATTGAGGTAAACTGTTATTGCGGGCTAAGTTTTTACTAAGTTTCATTGGGAACTATAAGAAACCCACGGTGTAAAAAGTTCTAGGCTGTTCCCATGGACAGAACTGTTGTAACACAATTGTTTCCAACGTTTTAGAGCAAATGGGATCGTTTTATTTAATGCGAATAACGTATTTTATTAGAAATTGAGTCGAACTCTTATTGCGGGGCTAAGTTTTTACTAAGTTTCATGGGGAACTATAAAAAGCCCTCGGTGTAATATGTTCTAGGCTGTTCCCATGGACAGAACTGTTGTAACACTATTGTTTACAACTTTTAGAGCAAACGGAATCGTTTTATTCCATGCGAAAGGCGTACTTTATAAGAAATTGAGATGAAATCTTATTGCAGGGCTAAGTTTTCACTAAGTTTCATGGGGAAACTAAAAGAAACCCTCGGTGTAATAAGTTTTCAGGCTGTTCCCATGGGCAGAACTGTTGTAATGCGTTTGCTTACAACGTTTTAGAGCAAATGGGATCGTTTTATTCCATGCGAATAACGTACTTTATAAGAAAATGAGGTGAACTCTTATTGCAGGGCTAAGTTTTTACTAAGTTTAATTGGGAACTTTAAGAAACCCTGGGTGTAAATGTTCTACGCTGTTCCCATGGACAGAACCGTTGTAATACGTTCATTTACAACGTTTTAGTGCAAAAAAAATCGTTTTAATCCATGCGAAAGGCGTAGTTTATGAGAAATTGAGGTAAACTGTTATTGCGGGCTAAGTTTTTATTAAGTTTCATGGGGAACTATAAGAAACCCACGGTGTAAAAAGTTCTAGGCTGTTCCCATGGACAGAACTGTTGTAATACAATTGTTTCCAACGTTTTAGAGCAAATGGGATCGTTTTATTTAATGCGAATAACGTACTAAATTAGAAATTGAGGTGAACTCTTATTGCGGGGCTAAGTTTTTACTAAGTTTCATGGGGAACTATAAAAAGCCCTCGGTGTAATATGTTCTAGGCTGTTCCTATGGACAGAACTGTTGTAAAACTATTGTTTACAACTTTTAGAGCAAACGGAATCGTTTTATTCCATGCGAAAGGTGTACTTTATAAGAAATCGAGGTGAACTCTTATTGTTGGGCTAAGTTTTCACTAAGTTTCATGGGGAACTATAAGAAACCCTCGGTTAAATAAGTTCTAGGCTGTTCCCATGGACAGAACTGTTGTAATACTATTATTTACAACTTTTAGAGCAAACGGAATCGTTGTATCCCATGCGAAAGGGGTACTTTATAAGAAAATGAGATGAAATCTTATTGCAGGGCTAAGTTTTCACTAAGTTTTTTGGGGAAACTATAAGAAACCCTTGGTGTATTAAGCACTAAGCTGTTCCCATGGGCAGAACTGTTGTAATGCGTTGGTTTACAACGTTTTGGAGCAAATGGGATCGTTTTATTTAATGCGAATAACGTACTTTATTAGAAATTGAGGTAAACTCTTATTGCGGGGCTAAGTTTTTACTAAGTTTCATGGGGAACTATAAAAACCCCTCGGTGTAATATGTTCTAGGCTGTTCCCATGGACAGAACTGTTGTAATTCTATAGTTTACAACTTTTAGAGCAAACGGAATCGTTCTATTCCATGCGAAAGGTGTACTTTATAAGAAATCGAGGTGAACTCTTATTGTGGGGCTAAGTTTTCACTAAGTTTCATGGGGAACTATAAGAAACCCTCGGTGTAATAAGTTCTAGGCTGTTCCAATGGACAGAACTGTTGTAATACTATTGTCTACAACTTTTAGAGCCAACGGAATCGTTGTATCCCATGCGAAAGGCGTACTTTATAAGAAAATGAGATGAAATCTTATTGCAGGGCTAAGTTTTCACTAAGTTTTATGGGGAGACTATAAGAAACCCTTGGTGTAATAAGCACTAGGCTGTTCCCATGGGCAGAACTGTTGTAATGCGTTGGTTTACAACATTTTAGAGCAAATGGGATCGTTTTATTCCATGCAAATAACGTACTTTATAAGAAATGGAGGTGAACTCTTATTGCAAGGCGAAGTTTTTACTAAGTTTCATGGGGAACTATAAGAAACCCTGGGTGTAAATGTTCTACGCTTTTCCCATGGAGAGAACCGTTGTAATACGTTCGTTTACAACGTTTTAGAGCAAACGGAGTCGTTTTATTCCATGCAAAAGGCGAAGTTTATGAGAAATTGAGGGAAACTCTTATTGCGGGCTAAGTTTTTATTAAGTTTCATCGGAAACTATAAGAAACCCTCGGTGTAATAAGTTTTAGGCTGTTCCCATGGACAGAACTGTTGTTATGCATTTGTTTACAACTTTTTAGTGCAAACCGAATCGTTTTATTCCATGCAAAAGGCGTACTTTATAAGAAATTGGGCTGAACTCTTATTGCAGGGGTAAGTTTAAACTAAGTTTCATGGGGAACTATAAGAAACCCTCGGTGTAAAAAGGGTTAGGCTATTCCCATGGACAGAACTGTTGTAATACGTTTGTTGAAAACGTTTTAGAGCAAATGGGATCGTTTTATTCAATGCGAATAACGTACTTTATAAGAAATTGAGGTGAACTCTTATTGCAGGGCGAAGTTTTTACTAAGTTTCATGGGGAACTATAAGAAACCCTCGGTGTAATAAGTTCTAGGCTGTTCCCATGGACAGAACTGTTGTAATACGTTTGTTTACAACGTTTTATAGCAAACAGAATCGCTTTATTCCATGCGAAAGGCGTACTTTATAAGAAAATGAGGCTAAGTCTTATTGCGGGGCTAAGTTTTGACTAAGTTTAATGGGAAACTATAAGAAACCCACGGTGTAATAAGTTCTAGGCTGTTCCCATGGACAGAAATGTTGTAATACTATTGTTTACAACTTTTAGAGCAAACGGAATCGTTGTATCCCATGCGAAAGGCGTACTTTATAAGAAAATGAGATGAAATCTTATTGCAGGGCTAAGTTTTCACTAAGTTTTATGGGGAAACTATAAGAAACCCTTGTTGTAATAAGCACTAGGCTGTTCCCATGGGCAGAACTGTTGTAATGCGTTGGTTTACAACGTTTTAGAGCAAATGGGATCGTTTTATTCTATGCGAATAACGTACTTTATAAGATATTGAGGTGAACTCTTATTGCAGGGCGAAGTTTTTACTAAGTTTCATGGGGAACTATAAGAAACCCTGGGTGTAAATGTTCTACGCTTTTCCCATGGACAGAACCGTTGTAATACGTTCGTTTACAACGTTTTAGAGCAAACGGAGTCGTTTTATTCCATGCAAAAGGCGTAGTTTATGAGAAATTGAGGGAAAATCTTATTGCGGGGCAAAGTTTTCACTTAGTTTCATGGGGAACTTTAAAAAACTCTCGGTGTAATAAGTTTTAGGCTGTTCCCATGGACAGAACTGTTGTTATGCATTTGTTTACAACTTTTTAGTGCAAACCGAATCGTTTTATTCCATGCAAAAGGCGTACTTTATAAGAAATTTGGCTGAACTCTTATTGCAGGGGTAAGTTTGCACTAAGTTTCATGGGGAACTATAAGAAACCCTCGGTGTAATAAGCTCTAGGCTGTTCCCATGGACAGAACTGTTGTAATACGTTAGTTTACAACGTTTTATAGCAAACAGAATCGCTTTATTCCATGCGAAAGGCGTACTTTATATGAAAATGAGGTGAACTGTTATTGCGGGGCTAAGTTTTGACTAAGTTTCATGGGAAACTATAAGAAACCCTCGGTGTAATAAGATCTAGGCTGTTCATATGGACAGAACTGTTGTAATACGTTTGTTTACAACGTTTTAGAGCAAACGGAATCGTTTTATTCCGTGCGAAAGGCGTACTTTATAATAAATTGAGGTGAACTCTTATTTTGGGGCAAAGTTTTCACTAAGTTTCATGGGGAACGATAAAAAACCCTCGCTGTAATAAGTTTAAGGCTGTTCTCATGGACAGAACTGTTGTAAAACAATTGTTCACAACGTTTTAGAGCAAACGGAATCATTGTATTCCATGCGAAAGGCGTACTTTATAAGAAATTGAGATGAAATCTTATTGCAGTGTCAAGTTTTCACTAAGTTTCTTGGGGAAACTATAAGAAACCCTCGGTGTAATAAGCTCTAGGCTGTTCCCATGGGCAGAACTGTTGTAATGCGTTTGCTTACAACGTTTTAGAGCAAATGGGATCGTTTTATTCCATGCGAATAACGTACTTTATAAGAAATTGAGGTGAACTCTTATTGCAGGGCTAAGTTTTTACTAAGTTTAATTGGGAACTTTAAGAAACCCTGGGTGTAAATGTTCTACGCTGTTCCCATGGACAGAACCGTTGTAATACGTTCATTTACAACGTTTTAGTGCAAACAAAATCGTTTTAATCCATGCGAAAGGCGTAGTTTATGAGAAATTGAGGTAAACTGTTATTGCGGGCTAAGTTTTTACTAAGTTTCATTGGGAACTATAAGAAACCCACGGTGTAAAAAGTTCTAGGCTGTTCCCATGGACAGAACTGTTGTAACACAATTGTTTCCAACGTTTTAGAGCAAATGGGATCGTTTTATTTAATGCGAATAACGTATTTTATTAGAAATTGAGTCGAACTCTTATTGCGGGGCTAAGTTTTTACTAAGTTTCATGGGGAACTATAAAAAGCCCTCGGTGTAATATGTTCTAGGCTGTTCCCATGGACAGAACTGTTGTAACACTATTGTTTACAACTTTTAGAGCAAACGGAATCGTTTTATTCCATGCGAAAGGCGTACTTTATAAGAAATTGAGATGAAATCTTATTGCAGGGCTAAGTTTTCACTAAGTTTCATGGGGAAACTAAAAGAAACCCTCGGTGTAATAAGTTTTCAGGCTGTTCCCATGGGCAGAACTGTTGTAATGCGTTTGCTTACAACGTTTTAGAGCAAATGGGATCGTTTTATTCCATGCGAATAACGTACTTTATAAGAAAATGAGGTGAACTCTTATTGCAGGGCTAAGTTTTTACTAAGTTTAATTGGGAACTTTAAGAAACCCTGGGTGTAAATGTTCTACGCTGTTCCCATGGACAGAACCGTTGTAATACGTTCATTTACAACGTTTTAGTGCAAAAAAAATCGTTTTAATCCATGCGAAAGGCGTAGTTTATGAGAAATTGAGGTAAACTGTTATTGCGGGCTAAGTTTTTATTAAGTTTCATGGGGAACTATAAGAAACCCACGGTGTAAAAAGTTCTAGGCTGTTCCCATGGACAGAACTGTTGTAATACAATTGTTTCCAACGTTTTAGAGCAAATGGGATCGTTTTATTTAATGCGAATAACGTACTAAATTAGAAATTGAGGTGAACTCTTATTGCGGGGCTAAGTTTTTACTAAGTTTCATGGGGAACTATAAAAAGCCCTCGGTGTAATATGTTCTAGGCTGTTCCTATGGACAGAACTGTTGTAAAACTATTGTTTACAACTTTTAGAGCAAACGGAATCGTTTTATTCCATGCGAAAGGTGTACTTTATAAGAAATCGAGGTGAACTCTTATTGTTGGGCTAAGTTTTCACTAAGTTTCATGGGGAACTATAAGAAACCCTCGGTTAAATAAGTTCTAGGCTGTTCCCATGGACAGAACTGTTGTAATACTATTATTTACAACTTTTAGAGCAAACGGAATCGTTGTATCCCATGCGAAAGGGGTACTTTATAAGAAAATGAGATGAAATCTTATTGCAGGGCTAAGTTTTCACTAAGTTTTTTGGGGAAACTATAAGAAACCCTTGGTGTATTAAGCACTAAGCTGTTCCCATGGGCAGAACTGTTGTAATGCGTTGGTTTACAACGTTTTGGAGCAAATGGGATCGTTTTATTCCATGCGAATAACGTACTTTAAAAGAAATTGAGGTGAACTCTTATTGCAGGGCGAAGTTTTTACTAAGTTTCATGGGGAACTATAAGAAACCCTGGGTGTAAATGTTCTACGCTGTTCCCATGGACAGAACCGTTGTAATACGTTCGTTTACAACGTTTTAGAGCAAAGGGAGTCGTTTTATTCCATGCAAAAGGCGTAGTTTATGAGAAATTGAGGGAAACTCTTATTGCGGGCTAAGTTTTTATTAAGTTTCATCGGAAACTATAAGAAACCCTCGGTGTAAAAAGTTTTAGGCTGTTCCCATGGACAGAACTGTTGTTATGTATTTGTTTACAACTTTTTAGTGCAAACCGAATCGTTTTATTCCATGCAAAAGGCGTACTTTATAAGAAAATGGGCTGAACTCTTATTGCAGGGCTACGTTCCCTTAAGTTTCATGGGGAAATATAAGAAACCCTCGGTGTAATAAGTTTTAGGCTGTTCCCATGGACAGAACTGTTGTTATACGTTTGTTTACAACGTTTTAGAGCAAAGGGAATCGTTTTATTCCATGCGAAAGGCGTACTTTATATGAATATGAGATGAAATCTTATTGCAGGGCTAAGTTTTCACTAAGTTTCATGGGGAAACTATAAGAAACCCTCGCTGTAATAAGTTTCAGGCTGTTCCCATGGACAGAACTGTTATTATACGTTTGTTCAAACGTTTTAGAGCAAACGGAATCGTTCTATTCCATGCGAAAGGCGTACTTTATAAGAAAATGAGGTGAACTCTTATTGCGGGGCTAAGTTTTGACTAAGTTTCATGGGAAACTATAAGAAACCCTCGGTGTAATAAGTTCTAGGCTGTTCCCATGGACAGAACTGTTGTAATACAATTGTTTACAACGTTTTAGAGCAAAAGGAATCGTTTTATTCCATGCGAAAGGCGTACTTTATACGAAATTGAGATGAAATCTTATTGCAGGGCTAAGTTTTCACTCAGTTTCATGGTTAACTATAAGAAGCCCTGGATGTAAATGTTCTACGCTGTTCCTATGGACAGAAGCGTTGTAATACGTTCGTTAACATCGTTTTAGAGCAAACGGAATCGTTTTATTCCATGCGAAAAGCGTAGTTTATGAGAAATTGAGGTAAACTCTTATTGCGAGCTAAGTTTTTACTAAGTTTCATGGAGAACTATAAGTAACCCTCGGTGTAAAAAGTTCTAGGCTGTTCCCATGGACAGAACTGTTGTAATACAATTGTTTCCAACGTTTTAGAGCAAATGGGATCGTTTTATTTAATGCGAATAACGTATTTTATTAGAAATTGAGTCGAACTCTTATTGCGGGGCTAAGTTTTTACTAAGTTTCATGGGGAACTATAAAAAGCCCTCGGTGTAATATGTTCTAGGCTGTTCCCATGGACAGAACTGTCGTAACACTATTGTTTACAACTTTTAGAGCAAACGGAATCGTTTTATTCCATGCGAAAGGCGTACTTTATAAGAAATTGAGATGAAATCTTATTGCAGGGCTAAGTTTTCACTAAGTTTCATGGGGAAACTAAAAGAAACCCTCGGTGTAATAAGTTTCAGGCTGTTCCCATGGGCAGAACTGTTGTAATGCGTTTGCTTACAACGTTTTAGAGCAAATGGGATCGTTTTATTCCATGCGAATAACGTACTTTATAAGAAAATGAGGTGAACTCTTATTGCAGGGCTAAGTTTTTACTAAGTTTAATTAAGAACTTTAAGAAACCCTGGGTGTAAATGTTCTACGCTGTTCCCATGGACAGAACCGTTGTAATACGTTCATTTACAACGTTTTAGTGCAAAAAAAATCGTTTTAATCCATGCGAAAGGCGTAGTTTATGAGAAATTGAGGTAAACTGTTATTGCGGGCTAAGTTTTTACTAAGTTTCATGGGGAACTATAAGAAACCCAGGGTGTAAAAAGTTCTAGGCTGTTCCCATGGACAGAACTGTTGTAATACAATTGTTTACAACTTTTAGAGCAAACGGAATCGTTTTATTCCATGCGAAAGGCGTACTTTATAAGAAATTGAGATGAAATCTTATTGCAGGGCTAAGTTTTCACTAAGTTTCATGGAGAAACTATAAGAAACCCTCAGTGTAATAAGTTTCAGGCTGTTCCCATGGACAGAACTGTTCTTATACGTTTGTTCAAACGTTTTAGAGCAAACGGAATCGTTCTATTCCATGCGAAAGGTGTACTTTATAAGAAATCGAGGTGAACTCTTATTGTGGGGCTAAGTTTTCACTAAGTTTCATGGGGAACTATAAGAAACCCTCGGTTAAATAAGTTCTAGGCTGTTCCCATGGACAGAACTGTTGTAATACTATTATTTACAACTTTTAGAGCAAACGGAATCGTTGTATCCCATGCGAAAGGCGTACTTTATAAGAAAATGAGATGAAATCTTATTGCAGGGCTAAGTTTTCACTAAGTTTTTTGGGGAGACTATAAGAAACCCTTGGTGTAATAAGCACTAAGCTGTTCCCATGGGCAGAACTGTTGTAATGCGTTGGTTTACAACGTTTTAGAGCAAATGGGATCGTTTTATTCCATGCGAATAACGTACTTTATAAGAAATTGAGGTGAACTCTTATTGCAGGGCGAAGTTTTTACTAAGTTTCATGGGGAACTATAAGAAACCCTGGGTGTAAATGTTCTACGCTGTTCCCATGGACAGAACCGTTGTAATACGTTCGTTTACAACGTTTTAGAGCAAAGGGAGTCGTTTTATTCCATGCAAAAGGCGTAGTTTATGAGAAATTGAGGGAAACTCTTATTGCGGGCTAAGTTTTTATTAAGTTTCATCGGAAACTATAAGAAACCCTCGGTGTAAAAAGTTTTCGGCTGTTCCCATGGACAGAACTGTTGTTATGTATTTGTTTACAACTTTTTAGTGCAAACCGAATCGTTTTATTCCATGCGAAAGGCGTACTTTATAAGAAAATGGGCTGAACTCTTATTGCAGGGCTACGTTCCCTTAAGTTTCATGGGGAACTATAAGAAACCCTCGGTGTAATAAGTTTTAGGCTGTTCCCATGGACAGAACTGTTGTTATACGTTTGTTTACAACGTTTTAGAGCAAAGGGAATCGTTTTATTCCATGCGAAAGGCGTACTTTACAAGTAATTGGTCTGAACTCTTATTGAAGGGCTAAGTTTGCACTAAGTTTCATGGGGAACTATAAAAAACCCTCGGTGTAAAACGTTCTAGGCTGTTCCCATGGACAGAACTGTTGTAATACGTTTGTTTACAACATTTTATAGCAAATAGAATCGCTTTATTCCATGCGAAAGGCGTACTTTATATGAAAATGAGATGAAATCTTATTGCAGGGCTAAGTTTTCACTAAGTTTCATGGGGAAACTATAAGAAACCCTCGGTGTAATAAGTTTCAGGCTGTTCCCATGGACAGAACTGTTATTATACGTTTGTTCAAACGTTTTAGAGCAAACGGAATCGTTCTATTCCATGCGAAAGGCGTACTTTACAAGTAATTGGTCTGAACTCTTATTGAAGGGGTAAGTTTGCACTAAGTTTCATGGGGAACTATAAAAAAACCCTCGGTGTAAAACGTTCTAGGCTGTTCCCATGGACAGAACTGTTGTAATACGTTTGTTTACAACGTTTTATAGCAAACAGAATCGCTTTAATCCATGCGAAAGGCGTACTTTATAAGAAAATGAGGTGAACTCTTATTGCGGGGCTAAGTTTTGACTAAGTTTCATGGGAAACTATAAGAAACCCTCGGTGTAATAAGTTCTAGGCTGTTCCCATGGACAGAACTGTTGTAATACAATTGTTTACAACGTTTTAGAGCAAACGGAATCGTTTTATTCCATGCGAAAGGCGTACTTTATACGAAATTGAGATGAAATCTTATTGCAGGGCTAAGTTTTCACTCAGTTTCATGGGTAACTATAAGAAGCCCTGGATGTAAATTTTCTACGCTGTTCCTATGGACAAAAGCGTTGTAATACGTTCGTTAACATCGTTTTAGAGCAAACGGAATCGTTTTATTCCATGCGAAAGGCGTAGTTTATGAGAAATTGAGGTAAACTCTTATTGCGAGCTAAGTTTTTACTAAGTTTCATGGAGAACTATAAGTAACCCTCGGTGTAAAAAGTTCTAGGCTGTTCCCATGGACAGAACTGTTGTAATACAATTGTTTCCAACGTTTTAGAGCAAATGGGATCGTTTTATTTAATGCGAATAACTTATTTTATTAGAAATTGAGTCGAACTCTTATTGCGGGGCTAAGTTTTTACTAAGTTTCATGGGGAACTATAAAAAGCCCTCGGTGTAATATGTTCTAGGCTGTTCCCATGGACAGAACTGTTGTAACACTATTGTTTACAACTTTTAGAGCAAACGGAATCGTTTTATTCCATGCGAAAGGCGTACTTTATAAGAAATTGAGATGAAATCTTATTGCAGGGCTAAGTTTTCACTAAGTTTCATGGGGAAACTAAAAGAAACCCTCGGTGTAATAAGTTTCAGGCTGTTCCCATGGGCAGAACTGTTGTAATACGTTTGTTTACAACATTTTATAGCAAACAGAATCGCTTTATTCCATGCGAAAGGCGTACTTTATATGAAAATGAGGTGAACTCTTATTGCGGGGCTAAGTTTTTACTAAGTTTCATGGGAAACTATAAAAAAACCCTCGGTGTAATAAGATATAGGCTGTTCATATGGACAGAACTGTTGTAATACGTTTGTTTACAACGTTTTAGAGCAAACGGAATCGTTTTATTCCGTGCGAAAGGCGTACTTTATAATAAATTGAGGTGAACTCTTATTTTGGGGCTGAGTTTTCACTAAGTTTCATGGGGAACGATAAAAAACCCTCGGTGTAATAAGTTTAAGGCTGTTCACTAAGTATAAGAAATTGAGATGAAATCTTATTGCAGTGTCAAGTTTTCACTTAATTTCTTGGGGAAACTATAAGAAACCCTCGGTGTAATAAGCTCTAGGCTGTTCCCATGGGCAGAACTGTTGTAATGCGTTTGCTTACAACGTTTTAGAGCAAATGGGATCGTTTTATTCCATGCGAATAACGTACTTTATAAGAAATTGAGGTGAACTCTTATTGCAGGGCTAAGTTTTTACTAAGTTTAATTGGGAACTTTAAGAAACCCTGGGTGTAAATGTTCTACGCTGTTCCCATGGACAGAACCGTTGTAATACGTTCATTTACAACGTTTTAGTGCCAACAAGTTTCATTGGGAACTATAAAAAGCCCTCGGTGTAATATGTTCTAGGCTGTTCCCATGGACAGAACTGTTGTAATACTATTGTTTGCAACTTTTAGAGCAAAGGGAATCGTTTTAATCCATGCGAAAGGCGTAGTTTATGAGAAATTGAGGTAAACTGTTATTGCGGGCTAAGTTTTTACTAAGTTTCATGGGGAACTATAAGAAACCCACGGTGTAAAAAGTTCTAGGCTGTTCCCATGGACAGAACTGTTGTAATACAATTGTTTCCAACGTTTTAGAGCTAATGGGATCGTTTTATTTAACGCGAATAACGTACTTTATTAGAAATTGAGGTGAACTCTTATTGCGGGCTAAGTTTTTACTAAGTTTCATGGGGAACTATAAAAAGCCCTCGGTGTAATATGTTCTAGGCTGTTCCCATGGACAGAACTGTTGTAATACTATTGTTTACAACTTTTAGAGCAAACGGAATCGTTATATTCCATGCGAAAGGCGTACTTTATAAGAAATTGAGATGAAATCTTATTGCAGGGCTAAGTTTTCACTAAGTTTCATGGGGAAACTATAAGAAACCCTCGGTGTAATAAGTTTCAGGCTGTTCCCATGGACAGAACTGTTATTATACGTTTGTTCAAACGTTTTAGAGCAAACGGAATCGTTCTATTCCATGCGAAAGGCGTACTTTACAAGTAATTGGTCTGAACTCTTATTGAAGGGGTAAGTTTGCACTAAGTTTCATGGGGAACTATAAAAAAACCCTCGGTGTAAAACGTTCTAGGCTGTTCCCATGGACAGAACTGTTGTAATACGTTTGTTTACAACGTTTTATAGCAAACAGAATCGCTTTATTCCATGCGAAAGGCGTACTTTATAAGAAAATGAGGTGAACTCTTATTGCGGGGCTAAGTTTTGACTAAGTTTCATGGGAATCTATAAGAAACCCTCGGTGTAATAAGTTCTAGGCTGTTTCCATGGACAGAACTGTTGTAATACAATTGTTTACAACGTTTTAGAGCAAACGGAATCGTTTTATTCCATGCGAAAGGCGTACTTTATACGAAATTGAGATGAAATCTTATTGCAGGGCTAAGTTTTCACTCAGTTTCATGGGTAACTATAAGAAGCCCTGGGTGTAAATGTTCTATGCTGTTCCTATGGACAGAAGCGTTGTAATACGTTCGTTAACATCGTTTTAGAGCAAACGGAATCGTTTTATTCCATGCGAAAGGCGTAGTTTATAAGAAATTGAGGGAAACTCTTATTGCGAGCTAAGTTTTTACTAAGTTTCATGGAGAACTATAAGTAACCCTCGGTGTAATTAGTTCTAGGCTGTTCCCATGGAGAGAACTGTTGTAATACAATTATTTACAACGTTTTAGAGCAAACGGAATCGTTTTATTCCATGCGAAAGGCGTACTTTATACAAAATTGAGATGAAATCTTATTGCAGGGCTAAGTCTTCACTAAGTTTCATGGGGAAACTAAAAGAAACCCTGAGTGTAAATGCTCTACGCTGTTCCCATGGACAGAACCGTTGTAATACGTTCATTTACAACGTTTTAGAGCAAATGGAATCGTTTTAATCCATGCGAAAGGCGAAGTTTATGAGAAATTGAGGTGAACTCTTATTGTGGGGCTAAGTTTTCACTAAGTTTCATGGGGAACGATAAGAAACCCTCGGTGTAATAAGTTTAAGGCTGTTCTCATGGACAGAACTGTTGTAATACAATTGTTCACAACGTTTTAGAGCAAACGGAATCGTTGTATTCCATGCGAAAGGCGTACTTTATAAGAAATTGAGATGAAATCTTATTGCGGGGCTAAGTTTTCATTAAGTTTCATGGGGAACTATAAGAAACCCTCGGTGTAATATGTTCTAGGCTGTTCCCATTGACAGAACTGTTGTAATACGTTTGTTCAAACGTTTTAGAGCAAACGGAATCGTTCTATTCCATGCGAAAGGTGTACTTTATAAGAAATCGAGGTGAACTCTTATTGTGGGGGTAAGTTTTCACTAAGTTTCATGGGGAACTATAAGAAACCCTCGGTGTAATAAGTTCTAGGCTGTTCCCATGGACAGAACTGTTGTAATACTATTGTTTACAACTTTTAGAGCAAACGGAATCGTTGTATTCAATACCAAAGGCGTACTCTATAAGAAATTGAGATGAAATATTATTGCAGGGCTAAGTTTTCACTAAGTTTCATGGGGAAACTATAAGAAACCCTGGGTGTAAATGTTCTACGCTGTTCCCATGGACAGAACTGTTGTAATACGTTCATTTACAACGTTTTAGAGCAAACGGAATCATTTAAATCCATGCGAAAGGCGAAGTTTATGAGAAATTGAGGTGAACTCTTATTGTGGGGCTAAGTTTTCACTAAGTTTCATGGGGAACGATAAAAAACCCTCGGTGTAATAAGTTTTAGGCTGTTCTCATGTACAGAAGTGTTGTAATACAATTGTTTAAAACGTTTTAGAGCAAACGGAAACGTTGTATTCCATGCGAAAGGCGTACTTTATAAGAAATTGAGGTGAACTCTTATTGTGGGCTAAGTTTTCACTAAGTTTCATGGGGAAACTATAAGAAACCCTCGGTGTAATAAGCTCTAGGCTGTTCCCATGGGCAGAACTGTTGTAATGCGTTTGCTTACAACGTTTTAGAGCAAACGGAATCGTTTTACTCCATGCGAAAGGCGTACTTTATAAGAAATTGAGGTGAACTCTTATTGCAGGGCTAAGTTTCTTTAAGTTTCATGGGGAACTATAAGTAACCCTCGGTGTAATAAGTTTTAGGCTGTTCCCGTGGACAGAACTGTTGTTATACGTTTGTTTACAACGTTTTAGAGCAAATGTAATCGTTTTATTCCATGCAAAAGGCGTACTTTATAAGAAATTGGGCTGAACTCTTATTGCAGGGCTAAGTTTGCACTAAGTTTCATGGGGAACTATAAGAAACCCACGGTGTAAAAAGTTCTAGGCTGTTCCCATGGACAGAGCTGTTGTAATACAATTGTTTCCAACGTTTGAGAGCAAATGGGATCGTTTTATTCAATGCGAATAACGTACTTTATAAGAAATTGAGGTGAACTTTTATTGCGGGGCTAAGTTTTCACTAAGTTTCATGGGGAACTATAAGAAACCCTCGGTGTAATATGTTCTAGGCTGTTCCCATGGACAGAACTGTTGTAATACGTTTGTTCAAACGTTTTACAGCAAATGGAATCGTTCTATTCCATGCGAAAGGTGTACTTTTAAGAAATCGAGGTGAACTCTTATTGTTGGGGTAAGTTTTCACTAAGTTTCATGGGGAACTATAAGAAACCCTCGGTGTAATAAGTTCTAGGCTGTTCCTATGGACAGAACTGTTGTAATACTATTGTTTACAACTTTTAGAGCAAACGGAATCGTTGTATTCAATACCAAAGGCGTACTCTATAAGAAATTGAGATGAAATATTATTGCAGGGCTAAGTTCTCACTAAGTTTCATGGGGAAACTATAAGAAACCCTGGGTGTAAATGTTCTACGCTGTTCCCATGGACAGAGCCGTTGTAATACGTTCATTTACAACGTTTTAGAGCAAACGGAATCGTTTTAATCCATGCGAAAGGCGTAGTTTATGAGAAATTGAGGTAAACTGTTATTGCGGGCTAAGTTTTTACTAAGTTTCATGGGGAACTATAAGAAACCCTCGGTGTAATAAGTTCTAGGCTGTTCCCATTGACAGAACTGTTGTAATACAGCTGTTTACAACGTTTTAGAGCAAACGGAATCGTTTTATTCCATGCGAAAGGCGTACTTTATAAGAAATTGAGATGAACTTTTATTGTGGGGCTAAGTTTTCACTAAGTTACATGGGGAACTATAAGAAACCCTCGGTGTAATAAGCTCTAGGCTGTTCCCATGGACAGAACTGTTGTTATACGTTTGTTTACAACGTTTTAGAGCAAATGTAATCGTTTTATTCCATGCAAAAGGCGTACTTTATAAGAAATTGAGCTGAACTCTTATTGCAGGGCTAAGTTTGCACTAAGTTTCATTGGGAACTCTAAGAAACCCACGTAATAAAAAGTTCTAGGCTGTTCCCATGGACAGAACTGTTGCAATACAATTTTTTCCAACGTTTGAGAGCAAATGGGTTCGTTTTATTCAATGCGAATAACGTACTTTATAAGAAATTGAGGTGAACTCTTATTGCGGGGCTAAGTTTTCACTAAGTTTCATTGGGAACTCTAAGAAACCCACGGTATAAAAAGTTCTAGGCTGTTCCCATGGACAGAACTGTTGTAATACAATTTTTTCCAACGTTTGAGAGCAAATGGGTTCGTTTTATTCAATGCGAATAACGTACTTTATAAGAAATTGAGGTGAACTCTTATTGCGGGGCTAAGTTTTCACTAAGTTTCATGGGGAACTATAAGAAACCCTCGGTGTAAATGTTCTACGCTGTTCCCATGGACAGAACTGTTGTAATACGTTTGTTCAAACGTTTTAGAGCAAATGGAATCGTTCTATTCCATGCGAAAGGTGTACTTTTAAGAAATCGAGGTGAACTCTTATTGTGGGGGTAAGTTTTCACTAAGTTTCATGGGGAACTATAAGAAACCCTCGGTGTAATAAGTTCTCTGCTGTTCCCATGGACAGAACTGTTGTAATACTATTGTTTACAACTTTTAGAGCAAACGGAATCGTTGTATTCAATACCAAAGGCGTACTCTATAAGAAATTGAGATGAAATATTATTGCAGGGCTAAGTTTTCACTAAGTTTCATGGGGAAACTATAGGTAACCCTGGGTGTAAATGTTCTACGCTGTTCCCATGGACAGAGCTGTTGTAATACGTTCATTTACAACATTTTAGAGCAAACGGAATCGTTTTAATCCATGCGAAAGGCGAAGTTTATGAGAAATTGAGGTGAACTCTTATTGTGGGGCTAAGTTTTCACTAAGTTTCATGGGGAACGATAAAAAACCCTCGGTGTAATAAGTTTTAGGCTGTTCTCATGGACAGAACTGTTGTAATACAATTGTTCAAAACGTTTTAGAGCAAACGGAATCGTTGTATTCCATGCGAAAGGTGTACTTTATAAGAAATTGAGGTGAACTCTTATTTTTTGGCTAAGTTTTCACTAACTTTCATGGGGAAACTATAAGAAACCCTTGGTGTAATAAGCTCTTGGCTGTTCCCATGGGCAGAACTGTTGTAATGCGCTTGCTTACAACGTTTTAGAGCAAATGGGATCGTTTTATTCCATGCGGATAACGTAATTTATAAGAAATTGAGGTGAACTCCTATTGTAGGGCTAAGTTTTTACTAAGTTTAATGGGAAACTGTAAGAAACCCTGGTGGTAAATGTTCTACGCTGTTCTCATGGACAGAGCCGTTGTAATACGTTCATTTACAACGTTTTAGAGCAAACGGAATCGTTTTAATCCATGCGAAAGGCGTAGTTTATGAGAAACTGAGGTAAACTGTTATTGCGGGCTAAGTTTTTACTAAGTTTCATGGGGAACTATAAGAAACCCTCGGCGTAATAAGTTCTAGGCTGTCCCATGGACAGAACTGTTGTAATACAATTGTTTACAACGTTTTAGAGCAAACGGAATCGTTTTATTCCATGCGAAAGGCGTACTTTATAAGAAATTGAGGTGAACTCTTATTGCAGGGCTAAGTTTCTTTAAGTTTCATTGGGAACTATAAGTAACCCTCGGTGTAATAAGTTTTAGGCTGTTCCCATGGACAGAACTGTTGTTATACGTTTTTTTACAACGTTTTAGAGCAAATGTAACCGTTTTATTCCATGCAAAAGGCGTACTTTATAAGAAATTGAGCTGAACTCTTATCGCAGGGCTAAGTTTGCACTAAGTTTCATTGGGAACTATAAGAAACCCACGGTATAAAAAGTTCTAGGCTGTTCCCATGGACAGAACTGTTGTAATACAATTGTTTCCAACGTTTGAGAGCAAATGGGATCGTTTTATTCAATGCGAATAACGTACTTTATAAGAAATTGAGGTGAACTCTTATTGCAGGGCTAAGTTTTCACTAAGTTTCATGGGGAACTATAAGAAACCCTCGGTGTAATATGTTCTAGGCTGTTCCCATGGACAGAACTGTTGTAATACGTTTGTTCAAACGTTTTAGAGCAAATGGAATTGTTCTATTCCATGCGAAAGGTGTACTTTATAAGAAATCGAGGTGAACTCTTATTGTAGGGGTAAGTTTTCACTAAGTTTCATGGGGAACTATAAAAAACCCTCGGTGTAATAAGTTCTAGGCTGTTCCCATGGACAGAACTGTTGTAATACTATTGTTTACAACTTTTAGAGCAAACGGAATCGTTGTATTCCATGCCAAAGGCGTACTCTATAAGAAATTGAGATGAAATATTATTGCAGGGCTAAGTTTTCACTAAGTTTCATGGGGAAACTATAAGTAACCGTTGGTGTAATAAGCTCTAGGCTGTTCCCATGGGCAGAACTGTTGTAATGCGTTTGTTTACAACATTTTAGAGCAAATGGGATCGTTTTATTCCATGCGAATAACGTACTTTATAAGAAATTGGGCTGAACTCTTATTGAAGGGGTAAGTTTGCACTAAGTTTCATGGGGAACTATAAAAAAACCCTCGGTGTAAAACGTTCTAGGCTGTTCCCATGGACAGAACTGTTGTAATACGTTTGTTTACAACGTTTTATAGCAAACAGAATCGCTTTATTCCATGCGAAAGGCGTACTTTATAAGAAAATGAGGTGAACTCTTGTTGCGGGGCTAAGTTTTGACTAAGTTTCATGGGAAACTATAAGAAACCCTCGGTGTAATAAGTTCTAGGCTGTTCCCATGGACAGAACTGTTGTAATACAATTGTTTACAACGTTTTAGAGCAAACGGAATCGTTTTATTCCATGCGAAAGGCGTACTTTATACGAAATTGAGATGAAATCTTATTACAGGGCTAAGCTTTCACTCAGTTTCATGGGTAACTATAAGAAGCCCTGGGTGTAAATGTTCTATGCTGTTCCTATGGACAGAAGCGTTGTAATACGTTCGTTAACATCGTTTTAGAGCAAACGGAATCGTTTTATTCCATGCGAAAGGCGTAGTTTATGAGAAATTGAGGGAAACTCTTATTGCGAGCTAAGTTTTTACTAAGTTTCATGGAGAACTATAAGTTACCCTCGGTGTAATTAGTTCTAGGCTGTTCCCATGGAGAGAACTGTTGTAATACAATTATTTACAACGTTTTAGAGCAAACGGAATCGTTTTATTCCATGCGAAATGCGTACTTTATACGAAATTGAGATGAAATCTTATTGCAGGGCTAAGTCTTCACTAAGTTTCATGGGGAAACTATAAGAAACCCTGAGTGTAAATGCTCTACGCTGTTCCCATGGACAGAACCGTTGTAATACGTTCATTTACAACGTTTTAGAGCAAATGGAATCGTTTTAATCCATGCGAAAGGCGAAGTTTATGAGAAATTGAGGTGAACTCTTATTGTGGGGCTAAGTTTTCACTAAGTTTCATGGGGAACGATAAGAAACCCTCGGTGTAATAAGTTTAAGGCTGTTCTCATGGACAGAACTGTTGTAATACAATTGTTCACAACGTTTTAGAGCAAACGGAATCGTTGTATTCCATGCGAAAGGCGTACTTTATAAGAAATTGAGATGAAATCTTATTGCGGGGCTAAGTTTTCATTAAGTTTCATGGGGAACTATAAGAAACCCTCGGTGTAATATGTTCTAGGCTGTTCCCATTGACAGAACTGTTGTAATACGTTTGTTCAAACGTTTTAGAGCAAACAGAATCGCTTTATTCCATGCGAAAGGCGTACTTTATAAGAAAATGAGGTGAACTCTTATTGCGGGGCAAAGTTTTGACTAAGTTTCATGGGAAACTATAAGAAACCCTCGGTGTAATAAGTTCTAGGCTGTTCCCATGGACAGAACTGTTGTAATACAATTGTTTACAACGTTTTAGAGCAAACGGAATCGTTTTATTCCATGCGAAAGGCGTACTTTATACGAAATTGAGATGAAATCTTATTGCAGGGCTAAGTTTTCACTCAGTTTCATGGGTAACTATAAGAAGCCCTGGGTGTAAATGTTCTATGCTGTTCCTATGGACAGAAGCGTTGTAATACGTTCGTTAACATCGTTTTAGAGCAAACGGAATCGTTTTATTCCATGCGAAAGGCGTAGTTTATGAGAAATTGAGGGAAACTCTTATTGCGAGCTAAGTTTTTACTAAGTTTCATGGAGAACTATAAGTAACCCTCGGTGTAATTAGTTCTAGGCTGTTCCCATGGAGAGAACTGTTGTAATACAATTATTTACAACGTTTTAGAGCAAACGGAATCGTTTTATTCCATGCGAAAGGCGTACTTTATACGAAATTGAGATGAAATCTTATTGCAGGGCTAAGTCTTCACTAAGTTTCATGGGGAAACTATAAGAAACCCTGAGTGTAAATGCTCTACGCTGTTCCCATGGACAGAACCGTTGTAATACGTTCATTTACAACGTTTTAGAGCAAATGGAATCGTTTTAATCCATGCGAAAGGCGAAGTTTATGAGAAATTGAGGTGAACTCTTATTGTGGGGCTAAGTTTTCACTAAGTTTCATGGGGAACGATAAGAAACCCTCGGTGTAATAAGTTTAAGGCTGTTCTCATGGACAGAACTGTTGTAATACAATTGTTCACAACGTTTTAGAGCAAACGGAATCGTTGTATTCCATGGGAAAGGCGTACTTGATAAGAAATTGAGATGAAATCTTATTGCGGGGCTATGTTTTCATTAAGTTTCATGGGGAACTATAAGAAACCCTCGGCGTAATATGTTCTAGGCTGTTCCCATTGACAGAACTGTTGTAATACGTTTGTTCAAACGTTTTAGAGCAAACGGAATCGTTCTATTCCATGCGAAAGGTGTACTTTATAAGAAATCGAGGTGAACTCTTATTGTGGGGGTAAGTTTTCACTAAGTTTCATGGGGAACTATAAGAAACCCTCGGTGTAATAAGTTCTAGGCTGTTCCCATGGACAGAACTGTTGTAATACTATTGTTTACAACTTTTAGAGCAAACGGAATCGTTGTATTCAATACCAAAGGCGTACTCTATAAGAAATTGAGATGAAATATTATTGCAGGGCTAAGTTTTCACTAAGTTTCATGGGGAAACTATAAGAAACCCTGGGTGTAAATGTTCTACGCTGTTCCCATGGACAGAACTGTTGTAATACGTTCATTTACAACGTTTTAGAGCAAACGGAATCATTTAAATCCATGCGAAAGGCGAAGTTTATGAGAAATTGAGGTGAACTCTTATTGTGGGGCTAAGTTTTCACTAAGTTTCATGGGGAACGATAAAAAACCCTCGGTGTAATAAGTTTTAGGCTGTTCTCATGTACAGAAGTGTTGTAATACAATTGTTTAAAACGTTTTAGAGCAAACGGAAACGTTGTATTCCATGCGAAAGGCGTACTTTATAAGAAATTGAGGGGAACTCTTATTGTGGGCTAAGTTTTCACTAAGTTTCATGGGGACACTATAAGAAACCCTCGGTGTAATAAGCTCTAGGCTGTTCCCATGGGCAGAACTGTTGTAATGCGTTTGCTTACAACGTTTTAGAGCAAACGGAATCGTTTTATTCCATGCGAAAGGCGTACTTTATAAGAAATTGAGGTGAACTCTTATTGCAGGGCTAAGTTTCTTTAAGTTTCATGGGGAACTATAAGTAACCCTCGGTGTAATAAGTTTTAGGCTGTTCCCGTGGACAGAACTGTTGTTATACGTTTGTTTACAACGTTTTAGAGCAAATGTAATCGTTTTATTCCATGCAAAAGGCGTACTTTATAAGAAATTGGGCTGAACTCTTATTGCAGGGCTAAGTTTGCACTAAGTTTCATGGGGAACTATAAGAAACCCACGGTGTAAAAAGTTCTAGGCTGTTCCCATGGACAGAGCTGTTGTAATACAATTGTTTCCAACGTTTTAGAGCAAATGGGATCGTTTTATTCAATGCGAATAACGTACTTTATAAGAAATTGAGGTGAACTTTTATTGCGGGGCTAAGTTTTCACTAAGTTTCATGGGGAACTATAAGAAACCCTCGGTGTAATATGTTCTAGGCTGTTCCCATGGACAGAACTGTTGTAATACGTTTGTTCAAACGTTTGACAGCAAATGGAATTGTTCTATTCCATGCGAAAGGTGTACTTTTAAGAAATCGAGGTGAACTCTTATTGTTGGGGTAAGTTTTCACTAAGTTTCATGGGGAACTATAAGAAACCCTCGGTGTAATAAGTTCTAGGCTGTTCCTATGGACAGAACTGTTGTAATACTATTGTTTACAACTTTTAGAGCAAACGGAATCGTTGTATTCAATACCAAAGGCATACTCTATAAGAAATTGAGATGAAATATTATTGCAGGGCTAAGTTCTCACTAAGTTTCATGGGGAAACTATAAGAAACCCTGGGTGTAAATGTTCTACGCTGTTCCCATGGACAGAGCCGTTGTAATACGTTCATTTACAACGTTTTAGAGCAAACGGAATCGTTTTAATCCATGCGAAAGGCGTAGTTTATGAGAAATTGAGGTAAACTGTTATTGCGGGCTAAGTTTTTACTAAGTTTCATGGGGAACTATAAGAAACCCTCGGTGTAATAAGTTCTAGGCTGTTCCCATTGAAAGAACTGTTGTAATACAGCTGTTTACAACGTTTTAGAGCAAACGGAATCGTTTTATTCCATGCGAAAGGCGTACTTTATAAGAAATTGAGGTGAACTCTTATTGTGGGGCTAAGTTTTCACTAAGTTACATGGGGAACTATAAGAAACCCTCGGTGTAATAAGCTCTAGGCTGTTCCCATGGACAGAACTGTTGTTATACGTTTGTTTACAACGTTTTAGAGCAAATGTAATCGTTTTATTCCATGCAAAAGGCGTACTTTATAAGAAATTGAGCTGAACTCTTATTGCAGGGCTAAGTTTGCACTAAGTTTCATTGGGAACTCTAAGAAACCCACGGTATAAAAAGTTCTAGGCTGTTCCCATGGACAGAACTGTTGTAATACAATTTTTTCCAACGTTTGAGAGCAAATGCTGTTCCCATGGACAGAACTGTTGTAATACTATTGTTTACAACTTTTAGAGCAAACGGAATCGTTGTATTCAATACCAAAGGCGTACTCTATAAGAAATTGAGATGAAATATTATTGCAGGGCTAAGTTTTCACTAAGTTTCATGGGGAAACTATAGGTAACCCTGGGTGTAAATGTTCTACGCTGTTCCCATGGACAGAGCTGTTGTAATACGTTCATTTACAACATTTTAGAGCAAACGGAATCGTTTTAATCCATGCGAAAGGCGAAGTTTATGAGAAATTGAGGTGAACTCTTATTGTGGGGCTAAGTTTTCACTAAGTTTCATGGGGAACGATAAAAAACCCTCGGTGTAATAAGTTTTAGGCTGTTCTCATGGACAGAACTGTTGTAATACAATTGTTCAAAACGTTTTAGAGCAAACGGAATCGTTGTATTCCGTGCGAAAGGTGTACTTTATAAGAAATTGAGGTGAACTCTTATTTTTGGGCTAAGTTTTCACTAACTTTCATGGGGAAACTATAAGAAACCCTTGGTGTAATAAGCTCTTGGCTGTTCCCATGGGTAGAACTGTTGTAATGCGCTTGCTTACAACGTTTTAGAGCAAATGGGATCGTTTTATTCCATGCGAATAACGTAATTTATAAGAAATTGAGGTGAACTCCTATTGTAGGGCTAAGTTTTCACTAAGTTTCATGGGGAACTATAAGAAACCCTCGGTGTAATATGTTCTAGGCTGTTCCCATGGACAGAACTGTTGTAATACGTTTGTTCAAACGTTTTAGCGCAAATGGAATCGTTCTATTCCATGCGAAAGGTGTACTTTATAAGAAATCGAGGTGAACTCTTATTGCGGGGCTAAGTTTTCACTAAGTTTCATGGGGAACTATAAGAAACCCTCGGTGTAATATGTTTTAGGCTGTTCCCATGGACAGAACTGTTGTAATACGTTTGTTCAAACGTTTTAGAGCAAATGGAATCGTTCTATTCCATGCGAAAGGTGTACTTTATAAGAAATCGAAGTGAACTCTTATTGTGGGGGTAAGTTTTCACTAAGTTTCATGGGGAACTATAAGAAACTCTCCGTGTAATAAGTTCTAGGCTGTTCCCATGGACAGAACTGTTGTAATACTATTGTTTACAACTTTTAGAGAAAACGGAATCGTTGTATTCCATGCCAAAGGCGTACTCTATAAGAAATTGAGATGAAATATTATTGCAGGGCTAAGTTTTCACTAAGTTTCATGGGGAAACTATAAGTAACCGTTGGTGTTATAAGCTCTAGGCTGTTCCCATGGGCAGAACTGTTGTAATGCCTTTGTTTACAACATTTTAGAGCAAATGGGATCGTTTTATTCAATGCGAATAACGTACTTTATAAGAAATTGAGGTGAACTCTTATTGCGGGGCTAAGTTTGCACTAAGTTTCATTGGGAACTCTAAGAAACCCACGGTGTAAAAAGTTCTAGGCTGTTCCCATGGACAGAACTGTTGTAATACAATTTTTTCCAACGTTTGAGAGCAAATGGGTTCGTTTTATTCAATGCGAATAACGTACTTTATAAGAAATTGAGGTGAACTCTTATTGCGGGGCTAAGTTTTCACTAAGTTTCATGGGGAACTATAAGAAACCCTCGGTGTAAATGTTCTACGCTGTTCCCATGGACAGAACTGTTGTAATACGTTTGTTCAAACGTTTTAGAGCAAATGGAATCGTTCTATTCCATGCGAAAGGTGTACTTTATAAGAAATCGAAGTGAACTCTTATTGTGGGGGTAAGTTTTCACTAAGTTTCATGGGGAACTATAAGAAACTCTCGGTGTAATAAGTTCTAGGCTGTTCCCATGGACAGAACTGTTGTAATACTATTGTTTACAACTTTTAGAGAAAACGGAATCGTTGTATTCCATGCCAAAGGCGTACTCTATAAGAAATTGAGATGAAATATTATTGCAGGGATAAGTTTTCACTAAGTTTCATGGGGAAACTATAAGTAACCGTTGGTGTAATAAGCTCTAGGCTGTTCCCATGGGCAGGACTGTTGTAATGCCTTTGTTTACAACATTTTAGAGCAAATGGGATCGTTTTATTCCATGCGAATAACGTACTTTATAAGAAATTGGGCTGAACTCTTATTGCAGGGCTAAGTTTGCACTAAGTTTCATGGGGAACTATAAGAAACCCACGGTGTAAAAAGTTCTAGGCTGTTCCCATGGACAGAACTGTTGTAATACAATTGTTTCCAACGTTTGAGAGCAAATGGGATCGTTTTATTCAATGCGAATAACGTACTTTATTAGAAATTGAGGTGAACTCTTATTGCGGGGCTAAGTTTTTACTAAGTTTCATGGGGAACTATAAAAAGCCCTCGGTGTAATATGTTCTAGGCTGTTCCCATGGACAGAACTGTTGTAATACTATTGTTTACAACTCTTAGAGCAAACGGAATCGTTTTATTCCATGCAAAAGGCGTACTTTATAAGAAATTGAGATGAAATCTTATTGCAGGGCTAAGTTTTCACTAAGTTTCATGGAGAAACTATAAGAAACCCTCGGTGTAATAAGTTTCAGGCTGTTCCCATGGACAGAACTGTTCTTATACGTTTGTTCAAACGTTTTAGAGCAAACGGAATCGTTCTATTCCATGCGAAAGGTGTACTTTATAAGAAATCGAGGTGAACTCTTATTGTGGGGCTAAGTTTTCACTAAGTTTCATGGGGAACTATAAGAAACCCTCGGTTAAATTAGTTCTAGGCTGTTCCCATGGACAGAACTGTTGTAATACTATTATTTACAACTTTTAGAGCAAACGGAATCGTTGTATCCCATGCGAAAGGGGTACTTTATAAGAAAATGAGATGAAATCTTATTGCAGGGCTAAGTTTTCACTAAGTTTTTTGGGGAAACTATAAGAAACCCTTGGTGTAATAAGCACTAAGCTGTTCCCATGGACAGAACTGTTGTAATACGTTTGTTCAAACGTTTTAGAGCAAATGGAATCGTTCTATTCCATGCGAAAACTGTACTTTATAAGAAATCGAAGTGAACTCTTATTGCAGGGCTAAGTTTTTACTAAGTTTAATGGGGAACTGTAAGAAACCCTGGGTGTAAATGTTCTACGCTGTTCCCATGGACAGAACCGTTGTAATACGTTAATTTACAACGTTTTAGAGCAAACGGAATCGTTTTAATCCATGCGAAAGGCGTAGTTTATGAGAAATGGAGGTTAACTGTTATTGCGGGCTAAGTTTTTACTAAGTTTCATGGGGAACTATAAGAAACCCTCGGTGTAATAAGTTCTAGGCTGTTCCCATGGACAGAACTGTTGTAATACAACTTTTTACAACGTTTTAGAGCAAATGTAATCGTTTTATTCCATGCAAAAGGCGTACTTTATAAGAAATTGGGCTGAACTCTTATTGCAGGGCTAAGTTTGCACTAAGTTTCATGGGGAACTATAAGAAACCAACGGTGTAAAAAGTTTTAGGCTGTTCCCATGGACAGAGCTGTTGTAATACAATTGTTTCCAACGTTTGAGAGCAAATGGGATCGTTTTATTCAATGCGAATAACGTACTTTATAAGAAATTGAGGTGAACTCTTATTGCGGGGCTAAGTTTTCACTAAGTTTTATGAGGAACTATAAGAAACCCTCGGTGTAATATGTTTTAGGCTGTTCCCATGGACAGAACTGTTGTAATACGTTTGTTCAAACGTTTTAGAGCAAATGGAATCGTTCTATTCCATGCGAAAGGTGTACTTTATAAGAAATCGAAGTGAACTCTTATTGTGGGGGTAAGTTTTCACTAAGTTTCATGGGGAACTATAAGAAACTCTCCGTGTAATAAGTTCTAGGCTGTTCCCATGGACAGAACTGTTGTAATACTATTGTTTACAACTTTTAGAGAAAACGGAATCGTTGTATTCCATGCCAAAGGCGTACTCTATAAGAAATTGAGATGAAATATTATTGCAGGGCTAAGTTTTCACTAAGTTTCATGGGGAAACTATAAGTAACCGTTGGTGTTATAAGCTCTAGGCTGTTCCCATGGGCAGAACTGTTGTAATGCCTTTGTTTACAACATTTTAGAGCAAATGGGATCGTTTTATTCCATGCGAATAACGTACTTTATAAGAAATTGGGCTGAACTCTTATTGCAGGGCTAAGTTTGCACTAAGTTTCATGGGGAACTATAAGAAACCCACGGTGTAAAAAGTTCTAGGCTGTTCCCATGGACAGAACTGTTGTAATACAATTGTTTCCAACGTTTGAGAGCAAATGGGATCGTTTTATTCAACGCGAATAACGTACTTTATAAGAAATTGAGGTGAACTCTTATTGCGGGGCTAAGTTTTCACTAAGTTTTATGGGGAACTATAAGAAACCCTCGGTGTAATATGTTCTAGGCTGTTCCCATGGACAGAACTGTTGTAATACGTTTGTTCAAACGTTTTAGAGCAAATGGAATCGTTCTATTCCATGCGAAAGGTGTACTTTATAAGAAATCGAAGTGAACTCTTATTGTGGGGGTAAGTTTTCACTAAGTTTCATGGGGAACTATAAGAAACTTTCGGTGTAATAAGTTCTAGGCTGTTCCCATGGACAGAACTGTTGTAATACTATTGTTTACAACTTTTAGAGAAAACGGAATCGTTGTATTCCATGCCAAAGGCGTACTCTATAAGAAATTGAGATGAAATATTATTGCAGGGATAAGTTTTCACTAAGTTTCATGGGGAAACTATAAGTAACCGTTGGTGTAATAAGCTCTAGGCTGTTCCCATGGGCAGGACTGTTGTAATGCCTTTGTTTACAACATTTTAGAGCAAATGGGATCGTTTTATTCCATGCCAATAACGTACTTTATAAGAAATTGGGCTGAACTCTTATTGCAGGGCTAAGTTTGCACTAAGTTTCATGGGGAACTATAAGAAACCCACGGTGTAAAAAGTTCTAGGCTGTTCCCATGGACAGAACTGTTGTAATACAATTGTTTCCAACGTTTGAGAGCAAATGGGATCGTTTTATTCAATGCGAATAACGTACTTTATTAGAAATTGAGGTGAACTCTTATTGCGGGGCTAAGTTTTTACTAAGTTTCATGGGGAACTATAAAAAGCCCTCGGTGTAATATGTTCTAGGCTGTTCCCATGGACAGAACTGTTGTAATACTATTGTTTACAACTCTTAGAGCAAACGGAATCGTTTTATTCCATGCAAAAGGCGTACTTTATAAGAAATTGAGATGAAATCTTATTGCAGGGCTAAGTTTTCACTAAGTTTCATGGAGAAACTATAAGAAACCCTCGGTGTAATAAGTTTCAGGCTGTTCCCATGGACAGAACTGTTCTTATACGTTTGTTCAAACGTTTTAGAGCAAACGGAATCGTTCTATTCCATGCGAAAGGTGTACTTTATAAGAAATCGAGGTGAACTCTTATTGTGGGGCTAAGTTTTCACTAAGTTTCATGGGGAACTATAAGAAACCCTCGGTTAAATTAGTTCTAGGCTGTTCCCATGGACAGAACTGTTGTAATACTATTATTTACAACTTTTAGAGCAAACGGAATCGTTGTATCCCATGCGAAAGGGGTACTTTATAAGAAAATGAGATGAAATCTTATTGCAGGGCTAAGTTTTCACTAAGTTTTTTGGGGAAACTATAAGAAACCCTTGGTGTAATAAGCACTAAGCTGTTCCCATGGGCAGAACTGCTGTAATGCGTTGGTTTACAACGTTTTAGAGCAAATGGGATCGTTTTATTCCATGCGAATAACGTACTTTATAAGAAATTGAGGTGAACTCTTATTGCAGGGCGAAGTTTTTACTAAGTTTCATGGGGAACTATAAGAAACCCTGGGTGTAAATGTTCTACGCTGTTCCCATGGACAGAACCGTTGTAATACGTTCATTTACAACGTTTTAGTGCAAACAAAATCGTTTTAATCCATGCGAAAGGCGTAGTTTATGAGAAATTGAGGTAAACTGTTATTGCGGGCTAAGTTTTTACTAAGTTTCATTGGGAACTATAAGAAACCCACGGTGTAAAAAGTTCTAGGCTGTTCCCATGGACAGAACTGTTGTAATACTATTGTTTACAACTTTTAGAGCAAACGGAATCGTTTTATTCCATGCGAAAGGCGTACTTTATAAGAAATTGAGATGAAATCTTATTGCAGGGCTAAGTTTTCACTAAGTTTCATGGGAAAACTAAAAGAAACCCTCGGTGTAATAAGTTTCAGGCTGTTCCCATGGGCAGAACTGTTGTAATGCGTTTGCTTACAACGTTTTAGAGCAAATGGGATCGTTTTATTCCATGCGAATAACGTACTTTATAAGAAATTGAGGTGAACTCTTATTGCAGGGCTAAGTTTTTACTAAGTTTAATTGGGAACTTTAAGAAACCCTGGGTGTAAATGTTCTACGCTGTTCCCATGGACAGAACCGTTGTAATACGTTCATTTACAACGTTTTAGTGCAAACAAAATCGTTTTAATCCATGCGAAAGGAGTAGTTTATGAGAAATTGAGGTGAACTCTTATTGCGGGCTAAGTTTTTACTAAGTTTCATGGGGAACTATAAGAAACCCACGGTGTAAAAAGTTCTAGGCTGTTCCCATGGACAGAACTGTTGTAATACAATTGTTTCCAACGTTTTAGAGCAAATGGGATCGTTTTATTCCATGCGAGAGGCGTACTTTATAAGAAATTGAGATGAAATCTTATTGCAGGGCTAAGTTTTCACTAAGTTTCATGGAGAAACTATAAGAAACCCTCGGTGTAATAAGTTTCAGGCTGTTCCCATGGACAGAACTGTTCTTATACGTTTGTTCAAACGTTTTAGAGCAAACGGAATCGTTCTATTCCATGCGAAAGGTGTACTTTATAAGAAATCGAGGTGAACTCTTATTGTGGGGCTAAGTTTTCACTAAGTTTCATGGGGAACTATAAGAAACCATCGGTTAAATAAGTTCTAGGCTGTTCCCATGGACAGAACTGTTGTAATACTATTATTTACAACTTTTAGAGCAAACGGAATCGTTGTATCCCATGCGAAAGGCGTACTTTATAAGAAAATAATAAAATCTTATTGCAGGGCTAAGTTTTCACTAAGTTTTTTGGGGAAACTATAAGAAACCCTTGGTGTAATAAGCACTAAGCTGTTCCCATGGGCAGAACTGTTGTAATGCGTTGGTTTACAAAGTTTTAAAGCAAATGGGATCGTTTTATTCCATGCGAATAACGTACTTTATAAGAAATTGAGGTGAACTCTTATTGCAGGGCGATGTTTTTACTAAGTTTCATGGGGAACTATAAGAAACCCTGTGTGTAAATGTTCTACGCTGTTCCCATGGACAGAACCGTTGTAATACGTTCGTTTACAACGTTTTAGAGCAAAGGGAGTCGTTTTAATCCATGCGAAAGGCGTAGTTTATGAGAAATTGAGGTAAACTGTTATTGCGGGCTAAGTTTTTACTAAGTTTCATGGGGAACTATAAGAAACCCACGGTGTAAAAAGTTCTAGGCTGTTCCCATGGACAGAACTGTTGTAATACAATTGTTTCCAACGTTTTAGAGCAAATGGGATCGTTTTATTTAATGCGAATAACGTACTTTATTAGAAATTGAGGTGAACTCTTATTGCGGGGCTAAGTTTTTACTAAGTTTCATGGGGAACTATAAAAAGCCCTCGGTGTAATATGTTCTAGGCTGTTCCCATGGACAGAACTGTTGTAATACTATTGTTTACAACTTTTAGAGCAAACGGAATCGTTTTATTCCATGCGAAAGGCGTACTTTATAAGAAATTGAGATGAAATCTTATTGCAGGGCTAAGTTTTCACTAAGTTTCATGGAGAAACTATAAGAAACCCTCGGTGTAATAAGTTTCAGGCTGTTCCCATGGACAGAACTGTTCTTATACGTTTGTTCAAACGTTTTTGAGCAAACGGAATCGTTCTATTCCATGCGAAAGGTGTACTTTATAAGAAATCAAGGTGAACTCTTATTGTGGGGCTAAGTTTTCACTAAGTTTCATGGGAAACTATAAGAAACCCTCGGTTAAATTAGTTCTAGGCTGTTCCCATGGACAGAACTGTTGTAATACTATTATTTACAACTTTTAGAGCAAACGGAATCGTTGTATCCCATGCGAAAGGCGTACTTTATAAGAAAATGAGATGAAATCTTATTGCAGGGCTAAGTTTTCACTAAGTTTTTTGGGGAAACTATAAGAAACCCTTGGTGTAATAAGCACTAAGCTGTTCCCATGGGCAGAACTGTTGTAATGCGTTGGTTTACAACGTTTTAGAGCAAATGGGATCGTTTTATTCCATGCGAATAACGTACTTTATAAGAAATTGAGGTGAACTCTTATTGCAGGGCAAAGTTTTTACTAAGTTTCATGGGGAACTATAAGAAACCCTGGGTGTAAATGTTCTACGCTGTTCCCATGGACAGAACCGTTGTAATACGTTCGTTTACAACGTTTTAGAGCAAAGGGAGTCGTTTTATTCCATGCAAAAGGCGTAGTTTATGAGAAATTGAGGGAAACTCTTATTGCGGGCTAAGTTTTTATTAAGTTTCATCGGAAACTATAAGAAACCCTCGGTGTAAAAAGTTTTAGGCTGTTCCCATGGACAGAACTGTTGTTATGTATTTGTTTACAACTTTTTAGTGCAAACCGAATCGTTTTATTCCATGCAAAAGGCGTACTTTATAAGAAAATGGGCTGAACTCTTATTGCAGGGCTACGTTCCCTTAAGTTTCATGGGGAACTATAAGAAACCCTCGGTGTAATAAGTTTTAGGCTGTTCCCATGGACAGAACTGTTGTTATACGTTTGTTTACAACGTTTTAGAGCAAAGGGAATCGTTTTATTCCATGCGAAAGGCGTACTTTACAAGTAATTGGTCTGAACTCTTATTGAAGGGCTAAGTTTGCACTAAGTTTCATGGGGAACTATAAAAAACCCTCGGTGTAAAACGTTCTAGGCTGTTCCCATGGACAGAACTGTTGTAATACGTTTGTTTACAACATTTTATAGCAAACAGAATCGCTTTATTCCATGCGAAAGGCATACTTTATATGAAAATGAGGTGAACTGTTATTGCGGGGCTAAGTTTTGACTAAGTTTCATGGGAAACTATAAAAAAACCCTCGGTGTAATAAGATATAGGCTGTTCATATGGACAGAACTGTTGTAATACGTTTGTTTACAACGTTTTAGAGCAAACGGAATCGTTTTATTCCGTGCGAAAGGCGTACTTTATAATAAATTGAGGTGAACTCTTATTTTGGGGCTAAGTTTTCACTAAGTTTCATGGGGAACGATAAAAAACCCTCGGTGTAATAAGTTTAAGGCTGTTCACTAAGTATAAGAAATTGAGATGAAATCTTATTGCAGTGTCAAGTTTTCACTTAATTTCTTGGGGAAACTATAAGAAACCCTCGGTGTAATAAGCTCTAGGCTGTTCCCATGGGCAGAACTGTTGTAATGCGTTTGCTTACAACGTTTTAGAGCAAATGGGATCGTTTTATTCCATGCCAATAACGTACTTTATAAGAAATTGGGCTGAACTCTTATTGCAGGGCTAAGTTTGCACTAAGTTTCATGGGGAACTATAAGAAACCCACGGTGTAAAAAGTTCTAGGCTGTTCCCATGGACAGAACTGTTGTAATACAATTGTTTCCAACGTTTGAGAGCAAATGGGATCGTTTTATTCAATGCGAATAACGTACTTTATTAGAAATTGAGGTGAACTCTTATTGCGGGGCTAAGTTTTTACTAAGTTTCATGGGGAACTATAAAAAGCCCTCGGTGTAATATGTTCTAGGCTGTTCCCATGGACAGAACTGTTGTAATACTATTGTTTACAACTCTTAGAGCAAACGGAATCGTTTTATTCCATGCAAAAGGCGTACTTTATAAGAAATTGAGATGAAATCTTATTGCAGGGCTAAGTTTTCACTAAGTTTCATGGAGAAACTATAAGAAACCCTCGGTGTAATAAGTTTCAGGCTGTTCCCATGGACAGAACTGTTCTTATACGTTTGTTCAAACGTTTTAGAGCAAACGGAATCGTTCTATTCCATGCGAAAGGTGTACTTTATAAGAAATCGAGGTGAACTCTTATTGTGGGGCTAAGTTTTCACTAAGTTTCATGGGGAACTATAAGAAACCCTCGGTTAAATTAGTTCTAGGCTGTTCCCATGGACAGAACTGTTGTAATACTATTATTTACAACTTTTAGAGCAAACGGAATCGTTGTATCCCATGCGAAAGGGGTACTTTATAAGAAAATGAGATGAAATCTTATTGCAGGGCTAAGTTTTCACTAAGTTTTTTGGGGAAACTATAAGAAACCCTTGGTGTAATAAGCACTAAGCTGTTCCCATGGGCAGAACTGCTGTAATGCGTTGGTTTACAACGTTTTAGAGCAAATGGGATCGTTTTATTCCATGCGAATAACGTACTTTATAAGAAATTGAGGTGAACTCTTATTGCAGGGCGAAGTTTTTACTAAGTTTCATGGGGAACTATAAGAAACCCTGGGTGTAAATGTTCTACGCTGTTCCCATGGACAGAACCGTTGTAATACGTTCATTTACAACGTTTTAGTGCAAACAAAATCGTTTTAATCCATGCGAAAGGCGTAGTTTATGAGAAATTGAGGTAAACTGTTATTGCGGGCTAAGTTTTTACTAAGTTTCATTGGGAACTATAAGAAACCCACGGTGTAAAAAGTTCTAGGCTGTTCCCATGGACAGAACTGTTGTAATACTATTGTTTACAACTTTTAGAGCAAACGGAATCGTTTTATTCCATGCGAAAGGCGTACTTTATAAGAAATTGAGATGAAATCTTATTGCAGGGCTAAGTTTTCACTAAGTTTCATGGGGAAACTAAAAGAAACCCTCGGTGTAATAAGTTTCAGGCTGTTCCCATGGGCAGAACTGTTGTAATGCGTTTGCTTACAACGTTTTAGAGCAAATGGGATCGTTTTATTCCATGCGAATAACGTACTTTATAAGAAATTGAGGTGAACTCTTATTGCAGGGCTAAGTTTTTACTAAGTTTAATTGGGAACTTTAAGAAACCCTGGGCGTAAATGTTCTACGCTGTTCCCATGGACAGAACCGTTGTAATACGTTCATTTACAACGTTTTAGTGCAAACAAAATCGTTTTAATCCATGCGAAAGGAGTAGTTTATGAGAAATTGAGGTGAACTCTTATTGCGGGCTAAGTTTTTACTAAGTTTCATGGGGAACTATAAGAAACCCACGGTGTAAAAAGTTCTAGGCTGTTCCCATGGACAGAACTGTTGTAATACAATTGTTTCCAACGTTTTAGAGCAAATGGGATCGTTTTATTCCATGCGAGAGGCGTACTTTATAAGAAATTGAGATGAAATCTTATTGCAGGGCTAAGTTTTCACTAAGTTTCATGGAGAAACTATAAGAAACCCTCGGTGTAATAAGTTTCAGGCTGTTCCCATGGACAGAACTGTTCTTATACGTTTGTTCAAACGTTTTAGAGCAAACGGAATCGTTCTATTCCATGCGAAAGGTGTTCTTTATAAGAAATCGAGGTGAACTCTTATTGTGGGGCTAAGTTTTCACTAAGTTTCATGGGGAACTATAAGAAACCCTCGGTTAAATAAGTTCTAGGCTGTTCCCATGGACAGAACTGTTGTAATACTATTATTTACAACTTTTAGAGCAAACGGAATCGTTGTATCCCATGCGAAAGGCGTACTTTATAAGAAAATGAGATAAAATCTTATTGCAGGGCTAAGTTTTCACTAAGTTTTTTGGGGAAACTATAAGAAACCCTTGGTGTAATAAGCACTAAGCTGTTCCCATGGGCAGAACTGTTGTAATGCGTTGGTTTACAACGTTTTAAAGCAAATGGGATCGTTTTATTCCATGCGAATAACGTACTTTATAAGAAATTGAGGTGAACTCTTATTGCAGGGCGATGTTTTTACTAAGTTTCATGGGGAACTATAAGAAACCCTGTGTGTAAATGTTCTACGCTGTTCCCATGGACAGAACCGTTGTAATACGTTCGTTTACAACGTTTTAGAGCAAAGGGAGTCGTTTTAATCCATGCGAAAGGCGTAGTTTATGAGAAATTGAGGTAAACTGTTATTGCGGGCTAAGTTTTTACTAAGTTTCATGGGGAACTATAAGAAACCCACGGTGTAAAAAGTTCTAGGCTGTTCCCATGGACAGAACTGTTGTAATACAATTGTTTCCAACGTTTTAGAGCAAATGGGATCGTTTTATTTAATGCGAATAACGTACTTTATTAGAAATTGAGGTGAACTCTTATTGCGGGGCTAAGTTTTTACTAAGTTTCATGGGGAACTATAAAAAGCCCTCGGTGTAATATGTTCTAGGCTGTTCCCATGGACAGAACTGTTGTAATACTATTGTTTACAACTTTTAGAGCAAACGGAATCGTTTTATTCCATGCGAAAGGCGTACTTTATAAGAAATTGAGATGAAATCTTATTGCAGGGCTAAGTTTTCACTAAGTTTCATGGAGAAACTATAAGAAACCCTCGGTGTAATAAGTTTCAGGCTGTTCCCATGGACAGAACTGTTCTTATACGTTTGTTCAAACGTTTTTGAGCAAACGGAATCGTTCTATTCCATGCGAAAGGTGTACTTTATAAGAAATCGAGGTGAACTCTTATTGTGGGGCTAAGTTTTCACTAAGTTTCATGGGAAACTATAAGAAACCCTCGGTTAAATTAGTTCTAGGCTGTTCCCATGGACAGAACTGTTGTAATACTATTATTTACAACTTTTAGAGCAAACGGAATCGTTGTATCCCATGCGAAAGGCGTACTTTATAAGAAAATGAGATGAAATCTTATTGCAGGGCTAAGTTTTCACTAAGTTTTTTGGGGAAACTATAAGAAACCCTTGGTGTAATAAGCACTAAGCTGTTCCCATGGGCAGAACTGTTGTAATGCGTTGGTTTACAACGTTTTAGAGCAAATGGGATCGTTTTATTCCATGCGAATAACGTACTTTATAAGAAATTGAGGTGAACTCTTATTGCAGGGCGAAGTTTTTACTAAGTTTCATGGGGAACTATAAGAAACCCTGGGTGTAAATGTTCTACGCTGTTCCCATGGACAGAACCGTTGTAATACGTTCGTTTACAACGTTTTAGAGCAAAGGGAGTCGTTTTATTCCATGCAAAAGGCGTAGTTTATGAGAAATTGAGGGAAACTCTTATTGCGGGCTAAGTTTTTATTAAGTTTCATCGGAAACTATAAGAAACCCTCGGTGTAAAAAGTTTTAGGCTGTTCCCATGGACAGAACTGTTGTTATGTATTTGTTTACAACTTTTTAGTGCAAACCGAATCGTTTTATTCCATGCAAAAGGCGTACTTTATAAGAAAATGGGCTGAACTCTTATTGCAGGGCTACGTTCCCTTAAGTTTCATGGGGAACTATAAGAAACCCTCGGTGTAATAAGTTTTAGGCTGTTCCCATGGACAGAACTGTTGTTATACGTTTGTTTACAACGTTTTAGAGCAAAGGGAATTGTTTTATTCCATGCGAAAGGCGTACTTTACAAGTAATTGGTCTGAACTCTTATTGAAGGGCTAAGTTTGCACTAAGTTTCATGGGGAACTATAAAAAACCCTCGGTGTAAAACGTTCTAGGCTGTTCCCATGGACAGAACTGTTGTAATACGTTTGTTTACAACATTTTATAGCAAACAGAATCGCTTTATTCCATGCGAAAGGCATACTTTATATGAAAATGAGGTGAACTGTTATTGCGGGGCTAAGTTTTGACTAAGTTTCATGGGAAACTATAAAAAAACCCTCGGTGTAATAAGATATAGGCTGTTCATATGGACAGAACTGTTGTAATACGTTTGTTTACAACGTTTTAGAGCAAACGGAATCGTTTTATTCCGTGCGAAAGGCGTACTTTATAATAAATTGAGGTGAACTCTTATTTTGGGGCTAAGTTTTCACTAAGTTTCATGGGGAACGATAAAAAACCCTCGGTGTAATAAGTTTAAGGCTGTTCACTAAGTATAAGAAATTGAGATGAAATCTTATTGCAGTGTCAAGTTTTCACTTAATTTCTTGGGGAAACTATAAGAAACCCTCGGTGTAATAAGCTCTAGGCTGTTCCCATGGGCAGAACTGTTGTAATGCGTTTGCTTACAACGTTTTAGAGCAAATGGGATCGTTTTATTCCATGCGAATAACGTACTTTATAAGAAATTGAGGTGAACTCTTATTGCAGGGCTAAGTTTTTACTAAGTTTAATTGGGAACTTTAAGAAACCCTGGGTGTAAATGTTCTACGCTGTTCCCATGGACAGAACCGTTATAATACGTTCATTTACAACGTTTTAGTGCAAACAAGTTTCATGGGGAACTATAAAAAGCCCTCGGTGTAATATGTTCTAGGCTGTTCCCATGGACAGAACTGTTCTAATACTATTGTTTGCAACTTTTAGAGCAAAGGGAATCGTTTTAATCCATGCGAAAGGCGTAGTTTATGAGAAATTGAGGTAAACTGTTATTGCGGGCTAAGTTTTTACTAAGTTTCATGGGGAACTATAAGAAACCCACGGTGTAAAAAGTTCTAGGCTGTTCCCATGGACAGAACTGTTGTAATACAATTGTTTCCAACGTTTTAGAGCAAATGGGATCGTTTTATTTAACGCGAATAACGTACTTTATTAGAAATTGAGGTGAACTCTTATTGCGGGGCTAAGTTTTTACTAAGTTTCATGGGGAACTATAAAAAGCCCTCGGTGTAATATGTTCTAGGCTGTTCCCATGGACAGAACTGTTGTAATACTATTGTTTACAACTTTTAGAGCAAACGGAATCGTTATATTCCATGCGAAAGGCGTACTTTATAAGAAATTGAGATGAAATCTTATTGCAGGGCTAAGTTTTCACTAAGTTTCATGGGGAAACTATAAGAAACCCTCGGTGTAATAAGTTTCAGGCTGTTCCCATGGACAGAACTGTTATTATACGTTTGTTCAAACGTTTTAGAGCAAACGGAATCGTTCTATTCCATGCGAAAGGCGTACTTTACAAGTAATTGGTCTGAACTCTTATTGAAGGGGTAAGTTTGCACTAAGTTTCATGGGGAACTATAAAAAAACCCTCGGTGTAAAACGTTCTAGGCTGTTCCCATGGACAGAACTGTTGTAATACGTTTGTTTACAACGTTTTATAGCAAACAGAATCGCTTTATTCCATGCGAAAGGCGTACTTTATAAGAAAATGAGGTGAACTCTTATTGCGGGGCTAAGTTTTGACTAAGTTTCATGGGAAACTATAAGAAACCCTCGGTGTAATAAGTTCTAGGCTCTTCCCATGGACAGAACTGTTGTAATACAATTGTTTACAACGTTTTAGAGCAAACGGAATCGTTTTATTCCATGCGAAAGGCGTACTTTATACGAAATTGAGATGAAATCTTATTGCAGGGCTAAGTTTTCACTCAGTTTCATGGGTAACTATAAGAAGCCCTGGGTGTAAATGTTCTACGCTGTTCCTATGGACAGAAGCGTTGTAATACGTTCGTTAACATCGTTTTAGAGCAAACTGAATCGTTTTATTCCATGCGAAAGGCGTAGTTTATGAGAAATTGAGGTAAACTCTTATTGCGAGCTAAGTTTTTACTAAGTTTCATGGAGAACTATAAGTAACCCTCGGTGTAATTATTTCTAGGCTGTTCCCATGGAGAGAACTGTTGTAATACAATTATTTACAACGTTTTAGAGCAAACGGAATCGTTTTATTCCATGCGAAAGGCGTACTTTATACGAAATTGAGATGAAATCTTATTGCAGGGCTAAGTCTTCACTAAGTTTCATGGGGAAACTATAAGAAACCCTGAGTGTAAATGCTCTACGCTGTTCCCATGGACAGAACCGTTGTAATACGTTCATTTACAACGTTTTAGAGCAAATGGAATCGTTTTAATCCATGCGAAAGGCGAAGTTTATGAGAAATTGAGGTGAACTCTTATTGTGGGGCTAAGTTTTCACTAAGTTTCATGGGGAACGATAAGAAACCCTCGGTGTAATAAGTTTAAGGCTGTTCTCATGGACAGAACTGTTGTAATACAATTGTTCACAACGTTTTAGAGCAAACGGAACCGTTGTATTCCATGCGAAAGGCGTACTTTATAAGAAATTGAGATGAAATCTTATTGCGGGGCTAAGTTTTCACTAAGTTTCATGGGGAACGATAAGAAACCCTCGGTGTAATAAGTTTAAGGCTGTTCTCATGGACAGAACTGTTGTAATACAATTGTTCACAACGTTTTAGAGCAAATGTAATCGTTTTATTCCATGCAAAAGGCGTACTTTATAAGACATTGGGCTGAACTCTTATTGCAGGGCTAAGTTTGCACTAAGTTTCATGGGGAACTATAAGAAACCCACGGTGTAAAAAGTTCTAGGCTGTTCCCATGGACAGAACTGTTGTAATACAATTGTTTCCAACGTTTGAGAGCAAATGGGATCGTTTTATTCAATGCGAATAACGTACTTTATAAGAAATTGAGGTGAACTTTTATTGCGGGGCTAAGTTTTCACTAAGTTTCATGGGGAACTATAAGAAACCCTCGGTGTAATATGTTCTAGGCTGTTCTCATGGACAGAACTGTTGTAATACGTTTGTTCAAACATTTTACAGCAAATGGAATCGTTCTATTCCATGCGAAAGGTGTACTTTTAAGAAATCGAGGTGAACTCTTATTGTTGGGGTAAGTTTTCTCTAAGTTTCATAGGGAACTATAAGAAACCCTCGGTGTAATAAGTTCTAGGCTGTTCCCATGGACAGAACTGTTGTAATACTATTGTTTACAACTTTTAGAGCAAACGGAATCGTTGTATTCAATACCAAAGGCGTACTCTATAAGAAATTGAGATGAAATATTATTGCAGGGCTAAGTTCTCACTAAGTTTCATGGGGAAACTATAAGAAACCCTCGGTGTAAATGTTCTACGCTGTTCCCATGGACAGAGCCGTTGTAATACGTTCATTTACAACGTTTTAGAGCAAACGGAATCGTTTTAATCCATGCGAAAGGCGTAGTTTATGAGAAATTGAGGTAAACTGTTATTGCAGGCTAAGTTTTTACTAAGTTTCATGGGGAACTATAAGAAACCCTCGGTGTAATAAGTTCTAGGCTGTTCCCATTGACAGAACTGTTGTAATACAGCTGTTTACAACGTTTTAGAGCAAACGGAATCGTTTTATTCCATGCGAAAGGCGTACTTTATAAGAAATTGAGGTGAACTCTTATTGTGGGGCTAAGTTTTCACTAAGTTACATGGGGAACTATAAGAAACCCTCGCTGTAATAAGTTCTAGGCTGTTCCCATGGACAGAACTGTTGTAATACAATTGTTTACAACGTTTTAGAGCAAACGGAATCGTTTTATTCCATGCGAAAGGCGTACTTTATAAGAAATTGAGGTGAACTCTTATTGCAGGGCTAAGTTTCTTTAAGTTTCATGGGGAACTATAAGTAACCCTCGGTGTAATAAGTTTTAGGCTGTTCCCATGGACAGAACTGTTGTTATGCGTTTGTTTACAACGTTTTAGAGCAAATGTAATCGTTTTATTCCATGCAAAAGGCGTACTTTATAAGAAATTGAGCTGAACTCTTATTGCAGGGCTAAGTTTGCACTAAGTTTCATTGGGAACTATAAGAAACCAACGGTATAAAAAGTTCTAGGCTGTTCCCATGGACAGAACTGTTGTAATACAATTTTTTCCAACGTTTGAGAGCAAATGGGTTCGTTTTATTCAATGCGAATAACGTACTTTATAAGAAATTAAGGTGAACTCTTATTGCGGGGCTAAGTTTTCACTAAGTTTCATGGGGAACTATAAGAAACCCTCGGTGTAAATGTTCTACGCTGTTCCCATGGACAGAACTGTTGTAATACGTTTGTTCAAACATTTTAGAGCAAATGGAATCGTTCTATTCCATGCGAAAGGTGTACTTTTAAGAAATCGAGGTGAACTCTTATTGTGGGGGTAAGTTTTCACTAACTTTCATGGGGAACTATAAGAAACCCTCGGTGTAATAAGTTCTCTGCTGTTCCCATGGACAGAACTGTTGTAATACAATTGTTTCCAACGTTTGAGAGCAAATGGGATCGTTTTATTCAATGCAAATAACGTACTTTATAAGAAATTGAGGTGAAATCTTATTGCAGGGCTAAGTTTTCACTAAGTTTCATGGGGAACTATAAGAAACCCTCGGTGTAAATGTTCTACGCTGTTCCCATGGACAGAACTGTTGTAATACGTTTGTTCAAACATTTTAGAGCAAACGGGATCGTTTTCTTCCATGCAAAAGGCGCACTTAATAAGAAATTGAGGTGAACTCTTATAGCAGAGCTAAGTTTTCACTAAGTATCATGGGGAACTATAGTAAACCCTCGGTGTAATAAGTTCTAGGCTGTTCCCATGGACAAAACTGTTGTAATACGTTTGTTTACAACGTTTTAGAGCAAACAGAATCGTTTTATTCAATGCGAAAGGCGTACTTTATTTGAAATTGAGGTAAATTCTTATTGCGAGGCTAAGGTTTAATTAGTTTCATGGGAAACTATAAAAAACCCTCGATGTAATATGTTCTAGGCTGTTCCGATGGACAGAACTGTTGTAATACGTTTGTTGAAAACGTTTTAGAGCAAACGGAATCGTTTTATTCCATGCATAAGGTGTACTTTATAAGAAATTGAGATGAACTTTTATTGTGCGGCTAAGTTTTCACTAAGTTTCATGGGGAACTATAAGAAACCCGCCAAGTAATAAGTTCTACGCTGTTTTCATGGACAGAACTGTTGTAATACGTTTGTACACAACGTTTTAGAGCAAACGGAATCGTTTTATTCCATGCGAAAGACGTACTTTATAAGAAATTCACGTGAACTCTTACTTCGGGGCTAAGTTTTCACCTAGTTTCATGGGAAACTATAAAAAACCCTCGGTGTAATATGTTCTAGGCTGTTTCAATGGACAGAACTGTTGTAATACGTTTGTTTACAACGTTTTAGAGCAAACGGAGTGGTTTTATTCCATGCGAAAGGCGTACTTTATAAGAAATTGAGGGGAACTCTTCTTGCGGGGCTAAGTTTTCACTAAGTCTCATGGGGAACTATAAGAAACCCTCGGTATAATAAGTTCTACGCTGTTCCCATGGACAGAACTGTTGTAATACGTATGTTTACATCGTTTTAGAGCAAACGGAATCGTTTTATTCCATGGAAAATGCGTACTTTATAAGAAATTGAGGTGAACTCTTATAGCAGGGCTAAGTTTTTACTAAATGACATTGGGAACTATAGACAACCCTCGAAGTAATAAGTTCTACGCAGTTCCCATGGAAAGAACTGTTGTAATACGTTTGTTTATAACGTTTTAGAGCAAATGGAATCGTTTTATTCCATGCAAAAGCTGGACTTTATGGAAAATTGAGGTAAATTCTTATTGCGAGGCTAAGGTTTAATTAGTTTCTTGGGAAACTATAAAAAAACCTCGGTGTAATATCTTCTAGGCTGTTCCCATGGACAGAACTGTTGTAATACGTTTATTTACAACGTTTAAGAGCAAATTGAATTGTTTTTTTCCAAGCGAAAGGCGAACTTTATAAGAAATTGAGATGAACTCTTATTTTTGGGCTAAGTTTTCACTAAGTTTCATGGGGAACTATAAGAAACCCTCGGTGTAATAAGTTCTAGGCTGTTCCTATGGACAGAAATGTTCTAATACGTTTGTTTACAACGTTTTAGAGCAAACGGAATGGTTTTATTCCATGCGAAAGGCGTAATTTATATGAAATTGAGGTGAACTCTTATTGTGGGGCTAAGTTTTCACTAAGTTGCAGGGGGACCTATAAGAAACCCTCGGTGTAATATGTTCTAGGCTCTTCCCATTGACAGAACTGTTTGTAATACGTTTGTTTACAACGTTTTAGAGCAAACAGAATCGCTTTGTCCATGCGAAAGGCGTACTTAATAAGAAATTGAGGTGAACTCTTATTGCGGAGCTAAGTTTCCTTAAGTTTCATGGGGAACTATAAGAAACCCTCGGTGTATTAAGTTTCAGGCTGTTCCTATGGACAGAACTGTTATTATACGTTTGTGTACAACGTTTTAAGGCAAACGGAATCGTTTTATTCCATGCTAAAGGAGTACTTTATAAGAAATTTAGGTGAACTCTTATTGCGGGGCTAAGTTTTCACTAAGTTTCATGGGGAACTATAAAAAAAACCCTCGGTATAATATGTTCTAGGCTGTTCCCATGGACAGAACTGTTGTAATACGTTTGTTTACAACGTTTTAGAGCAAACAGAATCGTTATGTCCATGCGAAAGGCGTACTTAATAAGAAATTGAGGTGAACTCTTATTGCAGAGCTAAGTTTTCACTGAATCTCATGGGGAACTATAAGAAACCCTCGGTGTAATAAGTTCTAGGCTGTTCCCATGGACAGAAGTGTTGTTATAGGTTTGTTTACAACGTTTTAGAGCAAACAGAATCGTTTTCTCCATGCGAATGGCGTACTTTATAAGAAATTGAGGTGAACTCTTATTGCAGAGCAAAGTTTTCATTAAGTTTCATCGGGAACTTAAGAAACCCTCGGTGTAAAAAGTTCTAGAATGTTCCAATGGACAGAACTGTTGTAATACGTTTGTTAACAACGTTTTAGAGCGAACGGAATCGTTTTATTCCGTGCAAAAGGCGTACTTTATAAGAAATTGAGTTGAACTCTTATTGAAGGGCTACGTATTCACTAAATTTAATTTGAAACTAAAAGAAATCTTCAAAGTAATAAGTTCTTGGCTGTTCCCATGGACAAAACTGTTGTAATACGTTTGTTTACAACGTTTTAGAGCAAACGGAATCGTTTTATTCTATGCAAAAGGAGTACTTTATTAGAAATTGACGTGAACTTTTATTGCGGGGCTAGATTTTCACTAAGTTTCATTGGGAACTATAAAAAAACCCTTGGTGTAATGTGTTCCAGGATGTTTCCATGGACAGAACTGTTGTAAACCATTTGTTTACAACGTTTTAGAGCAAACGGAATCGTTTTATTCCATGCAAAAGGCGTATTTTATAAGAAATTGAGGTGAACTCTTATTGTGGCGCTCAGTTTTCACTAAGTTTCATGGGGAAGAAGAAGAAACCCTCGATGTAATAAGTTTCAGGCTGTTCCCATGGACAGAACTGTTATTATACGCTTGTTTACAACGTTTTAGAGCAAACGGAATCGTTTTATTCCATGCGAAAGGAGTACTTTATAAGAAATTGGGGTGAACTCTTATTGCGGGGCTAAGTTTCCTTAAGTTTCATGGGGAACTATAAGAATTCCTCGGTGTAATAAGTTTCAGGCTGTTCCCATGGACAGAACTGTTATTATATGTTTGTCTACAACGTTTTAGAGCAAACGGAATCGTTTTATTCCATGCGAAAGGAGTACTTTATAAGAAATTGAGGTGAACTCTTATTGCGGGGCTAAGTTTTCACAAAGTTTCATGGGGAACTATAAAAAACCCTCGGTGTAATATGTTTTAGGCTGTTCCGATGGACAGAACTGTTGTAATACGTTTGTTTACAACGTTTTAGAGCAAACGGAATCGTTTTATTCAATGCAAAAGGAGTACTTTATAAGAAATTGAGATGAACTCTTATTGCGGGGCTAAGTTTTCACTAAGTTTCAAGTGGAACTATAAGAAACCCACGAAGTTATAAGTTCTACGCTGTTCCCATGGACAGAACTGTTGTAATACATTTGTTTACAACGTTTTAGAGCAAACAGAATCGTTTTCTCCATGCGAAAGGCGTGATTAACAAGAAATCGAGGTGAACTCTTATTGCAGGGCTAAGTTTTTACTAAATAACATTGGGAACTATAGGCAACCCTCGAAGTAATAAGTTCTACGCAGTTCCCATGGACAGAACTGTTGTAATACGTTTGTTTATAACGTTTTAGAGCAAATGGAATCGTTTTATTCCTTGCATTAGCTCTACTTTATGGGAAATTAAGGTAAATTGTTATTGCAAGGCTAAGGTTTAATTAGTTTCATGGGAAACTATAAAAAACCCTCGGTGTAATGTCTTCTAGGCTGTTCCCATGGACAGAACTGTTATTATACGCTTGTTTACAACGTTTTAGAGCAAACGGAATCGTTTTATTCCATGCAAAAGGAGTACTTTATAAGAAATTGGGGTGAACTCTTATTGCGGGGCTAAGTTTCCTTAAGTTTCATGGGGAACTATAAGAATTCCTCGGTGTAATAAGTTTCAGGCTGTTCCCATGGACAGAACTGTTATTATATGTTTGTCTACAACGTTTTAGAGCAGACAAAATCGTTTTATTCCATGCGAAAGGAGTACTTTATAAGAAATTGAGGTGAACTCTTATTGCGGGGCTAAGTTTTCACAAAGTTTCATGGGGAACTATAAAAAACCCTCGGTGTAATATGTTTTAGGCTGTTCCGATGGACAGAACTGTTGTAATACGTTTGTTTACAACGTTTTAGAGCAAACGGAATCGTTTTATTCCATGCAAAAGGAGTACTTTATAAGAAATTGAGATGAACTCTTATTGCGGGGCTAAGTTTTCACTAAGTAATACGTTTGTTTACAACGTTTTAGAGCAAACAGAATCGTTTTCTCCATGCGAAAGGCGTGATTAACAAGAAATCGAGGTGAACTCTTATTGCAGGGCTAAGTTTTTACTAAATAACATTGGGAACTATAGGCAACCCTCGAAGTAATAAGTTCTACGCAGTTCCCATGGACAGAACTGTTGTAATACGTTTGTTTATAACGTTTTAGAGCAAATGGAATCGTTTTATTCCTTGCATTAGCTCTACTTTATGGGAAATTAAGGTAAATTGTTATTGCAAGGCTAAGGTTTAATTAGTTTCATGGGAAACTATAAAAAACCCTCGGTGTAATGTCTTCTAGGCTGTTCCCATGGACAGAACTGTTGTAATAAATTTATTTACAACGTTTTAGAGCAAACGGAATCGTTTTATTCCATGTAAAAGGCGTATTTTATAAGAAATTGAAGTGAACTCTTATTGTGGCGCTCAGTTTTCACTAAGTTTCATGGGGAAGAAGAAGAAACCCTCGGTGTAATATGTTCTAGGCTGTTCCCATGGACAGAACTGTTGTAATACAATTGTTTCCAACGTTTGAGAGAAAATGGGATCGTTTTATTCAATGCGAATAACGTACTTTATAAGAAATTGAGGTGAACTCTTATTGCAGGGCTAAGTTTTCACTAAGTTTCATGGGGAACTATAAGAAACCCTCGGTGTAATATGTTCTAGGCTGTTCCCATGGACAGAACTGTTGTAATACGTTTTTTCAAACGTTTTAGCGCAAATGGAATCGTTCTATTCCATGCGAAAGGTGTACTTTATAAGAAATCGAGGTGAACTCTTATTGTGGGGGTAAGTTTTCACTAAGTTTCATGGGGAACTATAAGAAACCCTCGGTGTAATAAGTTCTAGGCTGTTCCCATGGACAGAACTGTTGTAATACAATTGTTTACAACGTTTTAGAGCAAACGGAATCGTTTTATTCCATGCGAAAGGCGTACTTTATACGAAATTGAGATGAAATCTTATTGCAGGGCTAAGTTTTCACTCAGTTTCATGGGGAAACTATAAGAAGCCCTGGGTGTAAATGTTCTACGCTGTTCCTATGGACAGAAGCGTTGTAATACGTTCGTTAACATCGTTTTAGAGCAAAAGGAATCGTTTTATTCCATGCGAAAGGCGTAGTTTATGAGAAATTGAGGTAAACTCTTATTGCGAGCTAAGTTTTTACTAAGTTTCATGGAGAACTATAAGTAACCCTCGGTGTAATTAGTTCTAGGCTGTTCCCATGGAGAGAACTGTTGTAATACAATTGTTTACAACGTTTTAGAGCAAACAGAATCGTTTTATTCCATGCAAAATACGTACTTTATAAGAAATCGAGGTGAACTCTTATTGCGGGGCTAAGTTTCCTTACGTTTCATGGGGAACTATAAGAAACCCTCGGTGTAATAAGTTTTAGGCTGTTCCCATGGACAGAACTGTTGTAATACAATTGATTAAAACGTTTTAGAGCAAACGGAATCGTTGTATTCCATGCGAAAGGCGTACTTTATAAGAAATTGAGATGAAATCTTATTGCAGGGCTTAGTTTTCACTAAGTTTCATGAGGAAACTATAAGAAACCCTGGGTGTAAATGCTCTACGCTGTTCCTATGGACAGAACCGTTGTAATACGTTCATTTACAACGTTTTAGAGCAAACGGAATCGTTGTATTCCATGCGAAAGGCGTACTTTATAAGAAATTGAGATGAAATCTTATTGCAGTGCTAAGTTTTCACTAAGTTTCTTGGGGAAACTATCAGAAACCCTCGGTGTAATAAGCTCTAGGCTGTTCCAATGGGCAGAACTGTTGTTATGCGTTTGCTTACAACGTTTTAGAGCAAATGGGATCGTTTTCTTTCATGAGAATAACGTACTTTATAAGAAATTGAGGTGAACTCCTATTGCAGGGCTAAGTTTTTACTAAGTTTAATAGGGAACTTTAAGAAACCCTGGGTGTAAATGTTCTACGCTGTTCCCATGGACAGAACCGTTGTAATACGTTCATTTACAACGTTTTAGTGCAATAGGAATCGTTTTAAACCATGCGAAAGGCGTAGTTTATGAGAAATTGAGGTAAACTGTTATTGCGGGCTAAGTTTTTACTAAGTTTCATGGGGAACTATAAGAAACCCTCGGTGTAATAAGTTCTAGGCTGTTCCCATGGACAGAACTGTTGTAATACAATTGTTTACAACGTTTTAGAGCAAACGGAATCGTTTTATTCCATTCGAAAGGCATACTTTATAAGAAATTGAGATGAACTCTTATTGCAGGGCTAAGTTTTTTTAAGTTTCATGGGGAACTATAAGAAACCCTCGGTGTAATAAGTTTTAGGCTGTTCCCATGGACAGAACTGTTGTAATACAATTGTTCAAACGTTTTAGAGCAAACGGAATTGTTCTATTCCATGCGAAAGGTGTACTTTATAAGAAGTCGAGGTGAACTCTTATTGTGGGGGTAAGTTTTCACTAAGTTTCATGGGGAACTATAAGAAACCCTCGCTGTAATAAGTTCTAGGCTGTTCCCATGGACAAAACTGTTGTAATACTATTGTTTACAACTTTTAGAGCAAACGGGATCGTTTTATTCCATGCGAATAACGTAATTTATAAGAAATTGAGGTGAACTCCTATTGCAGGGCTAAGTTTTTACTAAGTTTAATGGGGAACTGTAAGAAACCCTGGGTGTAAATGTTCTACGCTGTTCCCATGGACAGAACCGTTGTAATACGTTAATTTACAACGTTTTAGAGCAAACGGAATCGTTTTAATCCATGCGAAAGGCGTAGTTTATGAGAAATGGAGGTTAACTGTTATTGCGGGCTAAGTTTTTACTAAGTTTCATGGGGAACTATAAGAAACCCTCGGTGTAATAAGTTCTAGGCTGTTCCCATGGACAGAACTGTTGTAATACAACTTTTTACAACGTTTTAGAGCAAATGTAATCGTTTTATTCCATGCAAAAGGCGTACTTTATAAGAAATTGGGCTGAACTCTTATTGCAGGGCTAAGTTTGCACTAAGTTTCATGGGGAACTATAAGAAACCAACGGTGTAAAAAGTTTTAGGCTGTTCCCATGGACAGAGCTGTTGTAATACAATTGTTTCCAACGTTTGAGAGCAAATGGGATCGTTTTATTCAATGCGAATAACGTACTTTATAAGAAATTGAGGTGAACTCTTATTGCGGGGCTAAGTTTTCACTAAGTTTTATGAGGAACTATAAGAAACCCTCGGTGTAATATGTTTTAGGCTGTTCCCATGGACAGAACTGTTGTAATACGTTTGTTCAAACGTTTTAGAGCAAATGGAATCGTTCTATTCCATGCGAAAGGTGTACTTTATAAGAAATCGAAGTGAACTCTTATTGTGGGGGTAAGTTTTCACTAAGTTTCATGGGGAACTATAAGAAACTCTCCGTGTAATAAGTTCTAGGCTGTTCCCATGGACAGAACTGTTGTAATACTATTGTTTACAACTTTTAGAGAAAACGGAATCGTTGTATTCCATGCCAAAGGCGTACTCTATAAGAAATTGAGATGAAATATTATTGCAGGGCTAAGTTTTCACTAAGTTTCATGGGGAAACTATAAGTAACCGTTGGTGTTATAAGCTCTAGGCTGTTCCCATGGGCAGAACTGTTGTAATGCCTTTGTTTACAACATTTTAGAGCAAATGGGATCGTTTTATTCCATGCGAATAACGTACTTTATAAGAAATTGGGCTGAACTCTTATTGCAGGGCTAAGTTTGCACTAAGTTTCATGGGGAACTTTAAGAAACCCACGGTGTAAAAAGTTCTAGGCTGTTCCCATGGACAGAACTGTTGTAATACAATTGTTTCCAACGTTTGAGAGCAAATGGGATCGTTTTATTCAACGCGAATAACGTACTTTATAAGAAATTGAGGTGAACTCTTAATGCGGGGCTAAGTTTTCACTAAGTTTTATTGGGAACTATAAGAAACCCTCGGTGTAATATGTTCTAGGCTGTTCCCATGGACAGAACTGTTGTAATACGTTTGTTCAAACGTTTTAGAGCAAATGGAATCGTTCTATTCCATGCGAAAGGTGTACTTTATAAGAAATCGAAGTGAACTCTTATTGTGGGGGTAAGTTTTCACTAAGTTTCATGGGGAACTATAAGAAACTCTCGGTGTAATAAGTTCTAGGCTGTTCCCATGGACAGAACTGTTGTAATACTATTGTTTACAACTTTTAGAGAAAACGGAATCGTTGTATTCCATGCCAAAGGCGTACTCTATAAGAAATTGAGATGAAATATTATTGCAGGGATAAGTTTTCACTAAGTTTCATGGGGAAACTATAAGTAACCGTTGGTGTAATAAGCTCTAGGCTGTTCCCATGGGCAGGACTGTTGTAATGCCTTTGTTTACAACATTTTAGAGCAAATGGGATCGTTTTATTCCATGCGAATAACGTACTTTATAAGAAATTGGGCTGAACTCTTATTGCAGGGCTAAGTTTGCACTAAGTTTCATGGGGAACTATAAGAAACCCACGGTGTAAAAAGTTCTAGGCTGTTCCCATGGACAGAACTGTTGTAATACAATTGTTTCCAACGTTTGAGAGCAAATGGGATCGTTTTATTCAATGCGAATAACGTACTTTATTAGAAATTGAGGTGAACTCTTATTGCGGGGCTAAGTTTTTACTAAGTTTCATGGGGAACTATAAAAAGCCCTCGGTGTAATATGTTCTAGGCTGTTCCCATGGACAGAACTGTTGTAATACTATTGTTTACAACTCTTAGAGCAAACGGAATCGTTTTATTCCATGCAAAAGGCGTACTTTATAAGAAATTGAGATGAAATCTTATTGCAGGGCTAAGTTTTCACTAAGTTTCATGGAGAAACTATAAGAAACCCTCGGTGTAATAAGTTTCAGGCTGTTCCCATGGACAGAACTGTTCTTATACGTTTGTTCAAACGTTTTAGAGCAAACGGAATCGTTCTATTCCATGCGAAAGGTGTACTTTATAAGAAATCGAGGTGAACTCTTATTGTGGGGCTAAGTTTTCACTAAGTTTCATGGGGAACTATAAGAAACCCTCGGTTAAATTAGTTCTAGGCTGTTCCCATGGACAGAACTGTTGTAATACTATTATTTACAACTTTTAGAGCAAACGGAATCGTTGTATCCCATGCGAAAGGGGTACTTTATAAGAAAATGAGATGAAATCTTATTGCAGGGCTAAGTTTTCACTAAGTTTTTTGGGGAAACTATAAGAAACCCTTGGTGTAATAAGCACTAAGCTGTTCCCATGGGCAGAACTGCTGTAATGCGTTGGTTTACAACGTTTTAGAGCAAATGGGATCGTTTTATTCCATGCGAATAACGTACTTTATAAGAAATTGAGGTGAACTCTTATTGCAGGGCGAAGTTTTTACTAAGTTTCATGGGGAACTATAAGAAACCCTGGGTGTAAATGTTCTACGCTGTTCCCATGGACAGAACCGTTGTAATACGTTCATTTACAACGTTTTAGTGCAAACAAAATCGTTTTAATCCATGCGAAAGGCGTAGTTTATGAGAAATTGAGGTAAACTGTTATTGCGGGCAAAGTTTTTACTAAGTTTCATTGGGAACTATAAGAAACCCACGGTGTAAAAAGTTCTAGGCTGTTCCCATGGACAGAACTGTTGTAATACTATTGTTTACAACTTTTAGAGCAAACGGAATCGTTTTATTCCATGCGAAAGGCGTACTTTATAAGAAATTGAGATGAAATCTTATTGCAGGGCTAAGTTTTCACTAAGTTTCATGGGGAAACTAAAAGAAACCCTCGGTGTAATAAGTTTCAGGCTGTTCCCATGGGCAGAACTGTTGTAATGCATTTGCTTACAACGTTTTAGAGCAAATGGGATCGTTTTATTCCATGCGAATAACGTACTTTATAAGAAATTGAGGTGAACTCTTATTGCAGGGCTAAGTTTTTACTAAGTTTAATTGGTAACTTTAAGAAACCCTGGGTGTAAATGTTCTACGCTGTTCCCATGGACAGAACCGTTGTAATACGTTCATTTACAACGTTTTAGTGCAAACAAAATCGTTTTAATCCATGCGAAAGGAGTAGTTTATGAGAAATTGAGGTGAACTCTTATTGCGGGCTAAGTTTTTACTAAGTTTCATGGGGAACTATAAGAAACCCACGGTGTAAAAAGTTCTAGGCTGTTCCCATGGACAGAACTGTTGTAATACAATTGTTTCCAACGTTTTAGAGCAAATGGGATCGTTTTATTCCATGCGAGAGGCGTACTTTATAAGAAATTGAGATGAAATCTTATTGCAGGGCTAAGTTTTCACTAAGTTTCATGGAGAAACTATAAGAAACCCTCGGTGTAATAAGTTTCAGGCTGTTCCCATGGACAGAACTGTTCTTATACGTTTGTTCAAACGTTTTAGAGCAAACGGAATCGTTCTATTCCATGCGAAAGGTGTACTTTATAAGAAATCGAGGTGAACTCTTATTGTGGGGCTAAGTTTTCACTAAGTTTCATGGGGAACTATAAGAAACCCTCGGTTAAATAAGTTCTAGGCTGTTCCCATGGACAGAACTGTTGTAATACTATTATTTACAACTTTTAGAGCAAACGGAATCGTTGTATCCCATGCGAAAGGCGTACTTTATAAGAAAATGAGATAAAATCTTATTGCAGGGCTAAGTTTTCACTAAGTTTTTTGGGGAAACTATAAGAAACCCTTGGTGTAATAAGCACTAAGCTGTTCCCATGGGCAGAACTGTTGTAATGCGTTTGTTTACAACGTTTTAAAGCAAATGGGATCGTTTTATTCCATGCGAATAACGTACTTTATAAGAAATTGAGGTGAACTCTTATTGCAGGGCGATGTTTTTACTAAGTTTCATGGGGAACTATAAGAAACCCTGTGTGTAAATGTTCTACGCTGTTCCCATGGACAGAACCGTTGTAATACGTTCGTTTACAACGTTTTAGAGCAAAGGGAGTCGTTTTAATCCATGCGAAAGGCGTAGTTTATGAGAAATTGAGGTAAACTGTTATTGCGGGCTAAGTTTTTACTAAGTTTCATGGGGAACTATAAGAAACCCACGGTGTAAAAAGTTCTAGGCTGTTCCCATGGACAGAACTGTTGTAATACAATTGTTTCCAACGTTTTAGAGCAAATGGGATCGTTTTATTTAATGCGAATAACGTACTTTATTAGAAATTGAGGTGAACTCTTATTGCGGGGCTAAGTTTTTACTAAGTTTCATGGGGAACTATAAAAAGCCCTCGGTGTAATATGTTCTAGGCTGTTCCCATGGACAGAACTGTTGTAATACTATTGTTTACAACTTTTAGAGCAAACGGAATCGTTTTATTCCATGCGAAAGGCGTACTTTATAAGAAATTGAGATGAAATCTTATTGCAGGGCTAAGTTTTCACTAAGTTTCATGGAGAAACTATAAGAAACCCTCGTTGTAATAAGTTTCAGGCTGTTCCCATGGACAGAACTGTTCTTATACGTTTGTTCAAACGTTTTTGAGCAAACGGAATCGTTCTATTCCATGCGAAAGGTGTACTTTATAAGAAATCGAGGTGAACTCTTATTGTGGGGCTAAGTTTTCACTAAGTTTCATGGGAAACTATAAGAAACCCTCGGTTAAATTAGTTCTAGGCTGTTCCCATGGACAGAACTGTTGTAATACTATTATTTACAACTTTTAGAGCAAACGGAATCGTTGTATCCCATGCGAAAGGCGTACTTTATAAGAAAATGAGATGAAATCTTATTGCAGGGCTAAGTTTTCACTAAGTTTTTTGGGGAAACTATAAGAAACCCTTGGTGTAATAAGCACTAAGCTGTTCCCATGGGCAGAACTGTTGTAATGCGTTGGTTTACAACGTTTTAGAGCAAATGGGATCGTTTTATTCCATGCGAATAACGTACTTTATAAGAAATTGAGGTGAACTCTTATTGCAGGGCGAAGTTTTTACTAAGTTTCATGGGGAACTATAAAAAGCCCTCGGTGTAATATGTTCTAGGCTGTTCCCATGGACAGAACTGTTGTAATACGTTTGTTTACAACGTTTTAGAGCAAACGGAATCGTTTTATTCCGTGCAAAAGGCGTACTTTATAATAAATTGAGGTGAACTCTTATTTTGGGGCTAAGTTTTCACTAAGTTTCATGGGGAACGATAAAAAACCCTCGGTGTAATAAGTTTAAGGCTGTTCACTAAGTATAAGAAATTGAGATGAAATCTTATTGCAGTGTCAAGTTTTCACTTAATTTCTTGGGGAAACTATAAGAAACCCTCGGTGTAATAAGCTCTAGGCTGTTCCCATGGGCAGAACTGTTGTAATGCGTTTGCTTACAACGTTTTAGAGCAAATGGGATCGTTTTATTCCATGCGAATAACGTACTTTATAAGAAATTGAGGTGAACTCTTATTGCAGGGCTAAGTTTTTACTAAGTTTAATTGGGAACTTTAAGAAACCCTGGGTGTAAATGTTCTACGCTGTTCCCATGGACAGAACCGTTGTAATACGTTCATTTACAACGTTTTAGTGCAAACAAGTTTCATGGGGAACTATAAAAAGCCCTCGGTGTAATATGTTCTAGGCTGTTCCCATGGACAGAACTGTTCTAATACTATTGTTTGCAACTTTTAGAGCAAAGGGAATCGTTTTAATCCATGCGAAAGGCGTAGTTTATGAGAAATTGAGGTAAACTGTTATTGCGGGCTAAGTTTTTACTAAGTTTCATGGGGAACTATAAGAAACCCACGGTGTAAAAAGTTCTAGGCTGTTCCCATGGACAGAACTGTTGTAATACAATTGTTTCCAACGTTTTAGAGCAAATGGGATCGTTTTATTTAACGCGAATAACGTACTTTATTAGAAATTGAGGTGAACTCTTATTGCGGGGCTAAGTTTTTACTAAGTTTCATGGGGAACTATAAAAAGCCCTCGGTGTAATATGTTCTAGGCTGTTCCCATGGACAGAACTGTTGTAATACTATTGTTTACAACTTTTAGAGCAAACGGAATCGTTATATTCCATGCGAAAGGCGTACTTTATAAGAAATTGAGATGAAATCTTATTGCAGGGCTAAGTTTTCACTAAGTTTCATGGGGAAACTATAAGAAACCCTCGGTGTAATAAGTTTCAGGCTGTTCCCATGGACAGAACTGTTATTATACGTTTGTTCAAACGTTTTAGAGCAAACGGAATCGTTCTATTCCATGCGAAAGGCGTACTTTACAAGTAATTGGTCTGAACTCTTATTGAAGGGGTAAGTTTGCACTAAGTTTCATGGGGAACTATAAAAAAACCCTCGGTGTAAAACGTTCTAGGCTGTTCCCATGGACAGAACTGTTGTAATACGTTTGTTTACAACGTTTTATAGCAAACAGAATCGCTTTATTCCATGCGAAAGGCGTACTTTATAAGAAAATGAGGTGAACTCTTATTGCGGGGCTAAGTTTTGACTAAGTTTCATGGGAAACTATAAGAAACCCTCGGTGTAATAAGTTCTAGGCTCTTCCCATGGACAGAACTGTTGTAATACAATTGTTTACAACGTTTTAGAGCAAACGGAATCGTTTTATTCCATGCGAAAGGCGTACTTTATACGAAATTGAGATGAAATCTTATTGCAGGGCTAAGTTTTCACTCAGTTTCATGGGTAACTATAAGAAGCCCTGGGTGTAAATGTTCTACGCTGTTCCTATGGACAGAAGCGTTGTAATACGTTCGTTAACATCGTTTTAGAGCAAACTGAATCGTTTTATTCCATGCGAAAGGCGTAGTTTATGAGAAATTGAGGTAAACTCTTATTGCGAGCTAAGTTTTTACTAAGTTTCATGGAGAACTATAAGTAACCCTCGGTGTAATTATTTCTAGGCTGTTCCCATGGAGAGAACTGTTGTAATACAATTATTTACAACGTTTTAGAGCAAACGGAATCGTTTTATTCCATGCGAAAGGCGTACTTTATACGAAATTGAGATGAAATCTTATTGCAGGGCTAAGTCTTCACTAAGTTTCATGGGGAAACTATAAGAAACCCTGAGTGTAAATGCTCTACGCTGTTCCCATGGACAGAACCGTTGTAATACGTTCATTTACAACGTTTTAGAGCAAATGGAATCGTTTTAATCCATGCGAAAGGCGAAGTTTATGAGAAATTGAGGTGAACTCTTATTGTGGGACTAAGTTTTCACTAAGTTTCATGGGGAACGATAAGAAACCCTCGGTGTAATAAGTTTAAGGCTGTTCTCATGGACAGAACTGTTGTAATACAATTGTTCACAACGTTTTAGAGCAAACGGAACCGTTGTATTCCATGCGAAAGGCGTACTTTATAAGAAATTGAGATGAAATCTTATTGCGGGGCTAAGTTTTCACTAAGTTTCATGGGGAACGATAAGAAACCCTCGGTGTAATAAGTTTAAGGCTGTTCTCATGGACAGAACTGTTGTAATACAATTGTTCACAACGTTTTAGAGCAAATGTAATCGTTTTATTCCATGCAAAAGGCGTACTTTATAAGACATTGGGCTGAACTCTTATTGCAGGGCTAAGTTTGCACTAAGTTTCATGGGGAACTATAAGAAACCCACGGTGTAAAAAGTTCTAGGCTGTTCCCATGGACAGAACTGTTGTAATACAATTGTTTCCAACGTTTGAGAGCAAATGGGATCGTTTTATTCAATGCGAATAACGTACTTTATAAGAAATTGAGGTGAACTTTTATTGCGGGGCTAAGTTTTCACTAAGTTTCATGGGGAACTATAAGAAACCCTCGGTGTAATATGTTCTAGGCTGTTCCCATGGACAGAACTGTTGTAATACGTTTGTTCAAACATTTTACAGCAAATGGAATCGTTCTATTCCATGCGAAAGGTGTACTTTTAAGAAATCGAGGTGAACTCTTATTGTTGGGGTAAGTTTTCTCTAAGTTTCATAGGGAACTATAAGAAACCCTCGGTGTAATAAGTTCTAGGCTGTTCCCATGGACAGAACTGTTGTAATACTATTGTTTACAACTTTTAGAGCAAACGGAATCGTTGTATTCAATACCAAAGGCGTACTCTATAAGAAATTGAGATGAAATATTATTGCAGGGCTAAGTTCTCACTAAGTTTCATGGGGAAACTATAAGAAACCCTGGGTGTAAATGTTCTACGCTGTTCCCATGGACAGAGCCGTTGTAATACGTTCATTTACAACGTTTTAGAGCAAACGGAATCGTTTTAATCCATGCGAAAGGCGTAGTTTATGAGAAATTGAGGTAAACTGTTATTGCAGGCTAAGTTTTTCCTAAGTTTCATGGGGAACTATAAGAAACCCTCGGTGTAATAAGTTCTAGGCTGTTCCCATTGACAGAACTGTTGTAATACAGCTGTTTACAACGTTTTAGAGCAAACGGAATCGTTTTATTCCATGCGAAAGGCGTACTTTATAAGAAATTGAGGTGAACTCTTATTGTGGGGCTAAGTTTTCACTAAGTTACATGGGGAACTATAAGAAACCCTCGCTGTAATAAGTTCTAGGCTGTTCCCATGGACAGAACTGTTGTAATACAATTGTTTACAACGTTTTAGAGCAAACGGAATAGTTTTAATCCATGCGAAAGGCGTTCTTTATAAGAAATTGAGGTGAACTCTTATTGCAGGGCTAAGTTTCTTTAAGTTTCATGGGGAACTATAAGTAACCCTCGGTGTAATAAGTTTTAGGCTGTTCCCATGGACAGAACTGTTGTTATGCGTTTGTTTACAACGTTTTAGAGCAAATGTAATCGTTTTATTCCATGCAAAAGGCGTACTTTATAAGAAATTGAGCTGAACTCTTATTGCAGGGCTAAGTTTGCACTAAGTTTCATTGGGAACTATAAGAAACCAACGGTATAAAAAGTTCTAGGCTGTTTCCATGGACAGAACTGTTGTAATACAATTTTTTCCAACGTTTGAGAGCAAATGGGTTCGTTTTATTCAATGCGAATAACGTACTTTATAAGAAATTAAGGTGAACTCTTATTGCGGGGCTAAGTTTTCACTAAGTTTCATGGGGAACTATAAGAAACCCTCGGTGTAAATGTTCTACGCTGTTCCCATGGACAGAACTGTTGTAATACGTTTGTTCAAACATTTTAGAGCAAATGGAATCGTTCTATTCCATGCGAAAGGTGTACTTTTAAGAAATCGAGGTGAACTCTTATTGTGGGGGTAAGTTTTCACTAACTTTCATGGGGAACTATAAGAAACCCTCGGTGTAATAAGTTCTCTGCTGTTCCCGTGGACAGAACTGTTGTAATACAATTGTTTCCAACGTTTGAGAGCAAATGGGATCGTTTTATTCAATGCAAATAACGTACTTTATAAGAAATTGAGGTGAAATCTTATTGCAGGGCTAAGTTTTCACTAAGTTTCATGGGGAACTATAAGAAACCCTCGGTGTAAATGTTCTACGCTGTTCCCATGGACAGAACTGTTGTAATACGTTTGTTCAAACATTTTAGAGCAAACGGGATCGTTTTCTTCCATGCAAAAGGCGCACTTAATAAGAAATTGAGGTGAACTCTTATAGCAGAGCTAAGTTTTCACTAAGTATCATGGGGAACTATAGTAAATCCTCGGTGTAATAAGTTCTAGGCTGTTCCCATGGACAAAACTGTTGTAATACGTTTGTTTACAACGTTTTAGAGCAAACAGAATCGTTTTATTCAATGCGAAAGGCGTACTTTATTTGAAATTGAGGTAAATTCTTATTGCGAGGCTAAGGTTTAATTAGTTTCATGGGAAACTATAAAAAACCCTCGATGTAATATGTTCTAGGCTGTTCCGATGGACAGAACTGTTGTAATACGTTTGTTGAAAACGTTTTAGAGCAAACGGAATCGTTTTATTCCATGCATAAGGTGTACTTTATAAGAAATTGAGATGAACTTTTATTGTGCGGCTAAGTTTTCACTAAGTTTCATGGGGAACTATAAGAAACCCGCCAAGTAATAAGTTCTACGCTGTTTTCATGGACAGAACTGTTGTAATACGTTTGTACACAACGTTTTAGAGCAAACGGAATCGTTTTATTCCATGCGAAAGACGTACTTTATAAGAAATTCACGTGAACTCTTACTTCGGGGCTAAGTTTTCACCTAGTTTCATGGGAAACTATAAAAAACCCTCGGTGTAATATGTTCTAGGCTGTTTCAATGGACAGAACTGTTGTAATACGTTTGTTTACAACGTTTTAGAGCAAACGGAGTGGTTTTATTCCATGCGAAAGGCGTACTTTATAAGAAATTGAGGGGAACTCTTCTTGCGGGGCTAAGTTTTCACTAAGTCTCATGGGGAACTATAAGATACCCTCGGTATAATAAGTTCTACGCTGTTCCCATGGACAGAACTGTTGTAATACGTATGTTTACATCGTTTTAGAGCAAACGGAATCGTTTTATTCCATGGAAAATGCGTACTTTATAAGAAATTGAGGTGAACTCTTATAGCAGGGCTAAGTTTTTACTAAATGACATTGGGAACTATAGACAACCCTCGAAGTAATAAGTTCTACGCAGTTCCCATGGAAAGAACTGTTGTAATACGTTTGTTTATAACGTTTTAGAGCAAATGGAATCGTTTTATTCCATGCAAAAGCTGGACTTTATGGAAAATTGAGGTAAATTCTTATTGCGAGGCTAAGGTTTAATTAGTTTCTTGGGAAACTATAAAAAAACCTCGGTGTAATATCTTCTAGGCTGTTCCCATGGACAGAACTGTTGTAATACGTTTATTTACAACGTTTAAGAGCAAATTGAATTGTTTTTTTCCAAGCGAAAGGCGAACTTTATAAGAAATTGAGATGAACTCTTATTTTTGGGCTAAGTTTTCACTAAGTTTCATGGGGAACTATAAGAAACCCTCGGTGTAATAAGTTCTAGGCTGTTCCTATGGACAGAAATGTTCTAATACGTTTGTTTACAACGTTTTAGAGCAAACGGAATGGTTTTATTCCATGCGAAAGGCGTAATTTATATGAAATTGAGGTGAACTCTTATTGTGGGGCTAAGTTTTCACTAAGTTGCAGGGGGACCTATAAGAAACCCTCGGTGTAATATGTTCTAGGCTCTTCCCATTGACAGAACTGTTTGTAATACGTTTGTTTACAACGTTTTAGAGCAAACAGAATCGCTTTGTCCATGCGAAAGGCGTACTTAATAAGAAATTGAGGTGAACACTTATTGCGGAGCTAAGTTTCCTTAAGTTTCATGGGGAACTATAAGAAACCCTCGGTGTATTAAGTTTCAGGCTGTTCCTATGGACAGAACTGTTATTATACGTTTGTGTACAACGTTTTAAGGCAAACGGAATCGTTTTATTCCATGCTAAAGGAGTACTTTATAAGAAATTTAGGTGAACTCTTATTGCGGGGCTAAGTTTTCACTAAGTTTCATGGGGAACTATAAAAAAAACCCTCGGTATAATATGTTCTAGGCTGTTCCCATGGACAGAACTGTTGTAATACGTTTGTTTACAACGTTTTAGAGCAAACAGAATCGTTATGTCCATGCGAAAGGCGTACTTAATAAGAAATTGAGGTGAACTCTTATTGCAGAGCTAAGTTTTCACTGAATCTCATGGGGAACTAAAAGAAACCCTCGGTGTAATAAGTTCTAGGCTGTTCCCATGGACAGAAGTGTTGTTATAGGTTTGTTTACAACGTTTTAGAGCAAACAGAATCGTTTTCTCCATGCGAATGGCGTACTTTATAAGAAATTGAGGTGAACTCTTATTGCAGAGCAAAGTTTTCATTAAGTTTCATCGGGAACTTAAGAAACCCTCGGTGTAAAAAGTTCTAGAATGTTCCAATGGACAGAACTGTTGTAATACGTTTGTTAACAACGTTTTAGAGCAAACGGAATCGTTTTATTCCGTGCAAAAGGCGTACTTTATAAGAAATTGAGTTGAACTCTTATTGAAGGGCTACGTATTCACTAAATTTAATTTGAAACTAAAAGAAATCTTCAAAGTAATAAGTTCTTGGCTGTTCCCATGGACAAAACTGTTGTAATACGTTTGTTTACAACGTTTTAGAGCAAACGGAATCGTTTTATTCTATGCAAAAGGAGTACTTTATTAGAAATTGACGTGAACTTTTATTGCGGGGCTAGATTTTCACTAAGTTTCATTGGGAACTATAAAAAAACCCTTGGTGTAATGTGTTCCAGGATGTTTCCATGGACAGAACTGTTGTAAACCATTTGTTTACAACGTTTTAGAGCAAACGGAATCGTTTTATTCCATGCAAAAGGCGTATTTTATAAGAAATTGAGGTGAACTCTTATTGTGGCGCTCAGTTTTCACTAAGTTTCATGGGGAAGAAGAAGAAACCCTCGATGTAATAAGTTTCAGGCTGTTCCCATGGACAGAACTGTTATTATACGCTTGTTTACAACGTTTTAGAGTAAACGGAATCGTTTTATTCCATGCGAAAGGAGTACTTTATAAGAAATTGGGGTGAACTCTTATTGCGGGGCTAAGTTTCCTTAAGTTTCATGGGGAACTATAAGAATTCCTCGGTGTAATAAGTTTCAGGCTGTTCCCATGGACAGAACTGTTATTATATGTTTGTCTACAACGTTTTAGAGCAAACGGAATCGTTTTATTCCATGCGAAAGGAGTACTTTATAAGAAATTGAGGTGAACTCTTATTGCGGGGCTAAGTTTTCACAAAGTTTCATGGGGAACTATAAAAAACCCTCGGTGTAATATGTTTTAGGCTGTTCCGATGGACAGAACTGTTGTAATACGTTTGTTTACAACGTTTTAGAGCAAACGGAATCGTTTTATTCAATGCAAAAGGAGTACTTTATAAGAAATTGAGATGAACTCTTATTGCGGGGCTAAGTTTTCACTAAGTTTCAAGTGGAACTATAAGAAACCCACGAAGTTATAAGTTCTACGCTGTTCCCATGGACAGAACTGTTGTAATACATTTGTTTACAACGTTTTAGAGCAAACAGAATCGTTTTCTCCATGCGAAAGGCGTGATTAACAAGAAATCGAGGTGAACTCTTATTGCAGGGCTAAGTTTTTACTAAATAACATTGGGAACTATAGGCAACCCTCGAAGTAATAAGTTCTACGCAGTTCCCATGGACAGAACTGTTGTAATACGTTTGTTTATAACGTTTTAGAGCAAATGGAATCGTTTTATTCCTTGCATTAGCTCTACTTTATGGGAAATTAAGGTAAATTGTTATTGCAAGGCTAAGGTTTAATTAGTTTCATGGGAAACTATAAAAAACCCTCGGTGTAATGTCTTCTAGGCTGTTCCCATGGACAGAACTGTTATTATACGCTTGTTTACAACGTTTTAGAGCAAACGGAATCGTTTTATTCCATGCAAAAGGAGTACTTTATAAGAAATTGGGGTGAACTCTTATTGCGGGGCTAAGTTTCCTTAAGTTTCATGGGGAACTATAAGAATTCCTCGGTGTAATAAGTTTCAGGCTGTTCCCATGGACAGAACTGTTATTATATGTTTGTCTACAACGTTTTAGAGCAGACGGAATCGTTTTATTCCATGCGAAAGGAGTACTTTATAAGAAATTGAGGTGAACTCTTATTGCGGGGCTAAGTTTTCACAAAGTTTCATGGGGAACTATAAAAAACCCTCGGTGTAATATGTTTTAGGCTGTTCCCATGGACAGAACTGTTGTAATACGTTTGTTTACAACGTTTTAGAGCAAACGGAATCGTTTTATTCCATGCAAAAGGAGTACTTTATAAGAAATTGAGATGAACTCTTATTGCGGGGCTAAGTTTTCACTAAGTAATACGTTTGTTTACAACGTTTTAGAGCAAACAGAATCGTTTTCTCCATGCGAAAGGCGTGATTAACAAGAAATCGAGGTGAACTCTTATTGCAGGGCTAAGTTTTTACTAAATAACATTGGGAACTATAGGCAACCCTCGAAGTAATAAGTTCTACGCAGTTCCCATGGACAGAACTGTTGTAATACGTTTGTTTATAACGTTTTAGAGCAAATGGAATCGTTTTATTCCTTGCATTAGCTCTACTTTATGGGAAATTAAGGTAAATTGTTATGGCAAGGCTAAGGTTTAATTAGTTTCATGGGAAACTATAAAAAACCCTCGGTGTAATGTCTTCTAGGCTGTTCCCATGGACAGAACTGTTGTAATAAATTTATTTACAACGTTTTAGAGCAAACGGAATCGTTTTATTCCATGTAAAAGGCGTATTTTATAAGAAATTGAAGTGAACTCTTATTGTGGCGCTCAGTTTTCACTAAGTTTCATGGGGAAGAAGAAGAAACCCTCGGTGTAATATGTTTCAGGCTGTTCCCATGGACAGAAATGTTATTATACGTTTGTCTACAACGTTCTAGAGCAAACGGAATCGTTCTATTCCATGCGAAAGGAGTACTTTATAAGAAATTGAGGTGAACTCTTATTGCGGGGCTAAGTTTTCATCAAGTTTCATGGGGAACTATAAGAAACCCTCAGTGTAAAAAGTTCTACGCTGTTCCCATGGACAGAACTGTTGTAATACGTTTGTTTAAAACGTTTTAGAGCAAACGGAATCGTTTTATTCCTTGCCAAAGGTGTACTTTACAAAAAATTGAGATGAACTCTTATTGCGGGGCTAAGTTTTCATAAGGTTCAAGTGGAACTATAAGAAACCAACGAAGTTATAAGCTCTACGCTGTTCCCATGGACAGAACTGTTGTAATACATTTGTTTACAACGTTTTAGAGCAAACGGAATCGTTTCATTCCATGCAAAAGGAGTACTTTATAAGAAATTGAGATGAACTCTTATTGCGGGGCTAAGTTTTCACTAAGTCTCATGGTGAACTATAAGAAACCCTCGGTATAATAAGTTCTACGCTGTTCCCATGGACAGAACTGTTGTAATACGTATGTTTACATCGGTTTAGAGCAAACGGAATCGTTTTATTCCATGGAAAATGCGTACTTTATAAGAAATTGAGGTGAACTCTTATAGCAGGGCTAAGTTTTTACTAAATGACATTGGGAACTATAGACAACCCTCGAAGTAATAAGTTCTACGCAGTTTCCATGGACAGAACTGTTGGAATACGTTTGTTTATAACGTTTTAGAGCAACTGGAATCGTTTTATTCCATGCAAAAGCTGTACTTTATGGGAAATTGAGGTAAATTCTTATTGCGAGGCTAAGGTTTAATTAGTTTCTTGGGAAACTATAAAAAACCCTCGGTGTAATATCTTCTAGGCTGTTCCCAGGGAAAGAACTGTTGTAATACGTTTATTTACAACGTTTAAGAGCAAATGGAATTGTTTTTTTCCAAGCGAATGGCGAACTTTATAAGAAATTGAGATGAACTCTTATTTTGGGGCTAAGTTTTCACTAAGTTTCATGGGGAACTCTAAGAAACCCTCGGTGTAATAAGTTCTAGGCTGTTCCTATGGACAGAAATGTTCTAATACGTTTGTTTACAACGTTTTAGAGCAAACAGAATGGTTTTATTCCGTGCGAAAGGCGTAATTTATATGAAATTGAGGTGAACTCTTATTGTGGGGCTAAGTTTTCACTAAGTTGCAGGGGGACCTATAAGAAACCCTCGGTGTAATATGTTCTAGGCTCTTCCCATGGACAGAACTGTTGTAATACGTTTTTTTACAACGTTTTAGAGAAAACAGAATCGCTTTGTCCATGCGAAAGGCGTACTTAATAAGAAATTGAGGTGAACTCTTATTGCAGAGCTAAGTTTTCACTGAATCTCATGGGGAACTATGAGAAACCCTCGGTGTAATAAGTTCTAGGCTCTTACCATGGACAGAACGGTTGTAATATGTTTGTTTACAACGTTTTAGAGCAAACGGAATCGTTTTATTCCGTGCAAAGGCGTACTTTATAAGAAATTGAGGTGAACTCTTATTGTGGGACTAAGTTTTCACTAAGTTGCAGGGGGACATATAAGAAACCCTCGGTGTAATATGTTCTAGGCTCTTACCATGGACAGAACGGTTGTAATATGTTTGTTTACAACGTTTTAGAGCAAACGGAATCGTTTTATTCCGTGCAAAGGCGTACTTTATAAGAAATTGAGGTGAACTCTTATTGTGGGGCTAAGTTTTCACTAAGTTGCAGGGGGACCTATAAGAAACCCTCGGTGTAATATGTTCTAGGCTCTTCCCATGGACAGAACTGTTGTGATACGTTTGTTTACAACGTTTTAGAGCAAACAGAATCGCTTTGTCCATGCGAAAGGCGTACTTAATAAGAAATTGAGGTGAACTCTTATTGCAGAGCTAAGTTTTCACTGAATCTCACGGGGAACTATGAGAAACCCTCGGTGTAATAAGTTCTAGGCTGTTCCCATGGACAGAAGTGTTGTTATAGGTTTGTTTACAACGTTTTAGAGCAAACGGAATCGTTTTATTCCGTGCGAAAGGCGTAATTTATATGAAATTGAGATGAACTCTTATTGTGGGGCTACGTTTTCACTAAGTTGCAGGGGGACCTATAAGAAGCCCTCGGTGTAATATGTTCTAGACTCTTCCCATGGACAGAACTGTTGTGATACGTTTGTTTACAACGTTTTAGAGCAAACAGAATCGCTTTGTCCATGCAAAAGGCGTACTTAATAAGAAATTGAGGTGAACTCTTACTGCAGAGCTAAGTTTTCACTGAATCTCACGGGGAACTATGAGAAACCCTCGGTGTAATAAGTTCTAGGCTGTTCCCATGGACAGAAGTGTTGTTATAGGTTTGTTTACAACGTTTTAGAGCAAACGGAATCGTTTTATTCCGTGCGAAAGGCGTAATTTATATGAAATTGAGGTGAACTCTTATTGTGGGGCTAAGTTTTCACTAAGTTGCAGGGGGACCTATAAGAAGCCCTCGGTGTAATATGTTCTAGGCTCTTCCCATGGACAGAACTGTTGTAATACGTTTGTTTACAACGTTTTAGAGCAAACAGAATCGCTTTGTCCATGCGAAAGGCGTACTTAATAAGAAATTGAGGTGAACTCTTATTGCAGAGCTAAGTTTTCACTAAATCTCATGGGGAACTATGAGAAACCCTCGGTGTAATAAGTTCTAGGCTGTTCCCATGCACAGAAGTGTTGTAATACGTTTGTTTATATCGTTTTAGAGCAAACGGAATCGTTTTATTCCATGGAAAATGCGTACTTTATAAGAAATTGAGGTGAACTCTTATAACAGGGCTAAGTTTTTACTAAATGACATTGGGAACTATAGACAACCCTCGAAGTAATAAGTTCTACGCAGTTCCCATGGACAGAACTGTTGTAATACGTTTGTTTATAACGTTCTAGAGCAAATAGAATCATTTTATTCCATGCAAAAGCTGTACCTTATGGGAAATTGAGGTAAATTCTTATTGCGAGGCTAAGGTTTAATTAGTTTCTTGGGAAACTATAAAAAACCCTCGGTGTAATATCTTCTAGGCTGTTCCAATGGACAGAACTGTTGTAATATGTTTATTTACAACGTTTAAGAGCAAATGGAATTGTTTTTTTCCAAGCGAAAGGCGAACTTTATAAGAAATTGAGATGAACTCTTATTTTGGGGCTAAGTTTTCATTAAGTTTCATGGGGAACTATAAGAAACCCTCGGTGTAATAAGTTCTAGGCTGTTCCTATGGACAGAAATGTTCCAATACGTTTGTTTACAACGTTTTAGAGCAAACGGAATGGTTTTATTCCGTGCGAAAGGCGTAATTTATATGAAATTGAGGTGAACTCTTATTGTGGGGCTAAGTTTTCACTAAGTTGCAGGGGGACCTATAAGAAACCCTCGGTGTGATATGTTCTAGGCTCTTCCCATGGACAGAACTGTTGTAATACGTTTGTTTACAACGTTTTAGAGCAAACGGAATCGTTTTATTCCGTGCAAAGGCGTACTTTATAAGAAATTGAGGTGAACTCTTATTGTGGGGCTAAGTTTTCACTAAGTTTCATGGGAACTATAAGAAACCCTCGTTGTAATAAGTTCTAGGTTGTTCCCATGGACAGAACTGTTGTAATACGTTTGTTTACAACGTTTTACAGCAAACGGAATCGTTTTATTCCATGCGAATGGCGTACTTTATAAGAAATTGAGGTTAACTCTCATTGCGGGGCTAAGATTTCTTAAATTTCATGGGGAACTATAAGAAACCCTCGGTGTAATAAGTTTCAGGCTGTTTCCATGGACAGAACTGTTGTAATACATATGTTTACAACGTTTTAGAGCAAACGTAATCGTTTGATTCCATGCGAAAGGCGTAATTTATAAGAAATTGAGGTGAACTCTTATTGTGGGGCTAAGTTTTCACTAAGTTTCATGGGAACTATAAGAAACCCTCGTTGTAATAAGTTCTAGGCTGTTCCCATGGACAGAACTGTTGTAATACGTTTGTTTACAACGTTTTAGAGCAAACGGAATCGTTTTATTCCATGCGAAAGGCGCACTTAATAAGAAATTGAGGTGAACTCTTATTGCAGAGCTAAGTTTTCACTAAGTTTCATGGGAAACTATAGTAAACCCTCGGTTTAATAAGTTCTAGAATGTTCCCATGGACAAAACTGTTGTAATACGTTTGTTTACAACGTTTTAGAGCAAACGGAATCGTTTTATTTCCATGCGAAAGGCGTACTTTATAAGAAATTGAGGTGAGCTCTTATTGCAGGGCTGAGTTTCCTTAAGTTTCATGGGGAACTATAAAGAACCCTTGGTGTAATATATTCTAGGCTGTTCCCATGGACAGAACTGTTGTAATACGTCTCTTTACAACGTTTTAGAGCAAACAGAATCGTTTTAGTCAATGCGAAAGGCGTACTTTATAAGAAATTGAGGTGACCTCTTATTGTGGCGCTAAGTTTTCACTAAGTTTTATGGGGAACTATAAGAAACCCTCGGGATAATAAGTTTCAGGCTGTTCCAATGGACAGAACTGTTATTATACGTTTGTTTACAACGTTTTAGAGCAACCGAAATTGTTTTAAACCATGCGAAAGGCGTACTTTATAAGAAATTGAGCTGAACTTTTACTGTGGGGCTAAGTTTTCACTAAGTTTCATGGGAACTATAAGAAACCCTCGTTGTAATAAGTTCTAGGTTGTTCCCATGGACAGAACTGTTGTAATACGTTTGTTTACAACGTTTTAGAGCAAACGGAATCGTCTTATTTCCATGCGAAAGGCGTACTTTATAAGAAATTGAGGTGAACTCTTATTGCAGGGCTAAGATTCCTTAAGTTTCATGGGGAACTATAACAAACCCTCGGTGTTATAAGTTTCAGGCTGTTTCCATGGACAGAACTGTTGTAATACATATGTTTACAACGTTTTAGAGCAAACGTAATCGTTTGATTCCATGCGAAAGGCGTAATTTATAAGAAATTGAGGTGAACTCTTATTGTGGGGCTAAGTTTTCACTAAGTTGCAGGGGGACCTAAAAGAAACCCTCGGTGTAATATGTTCTAGGCTCTTCCCATGGACAGAACTGTTGTAATACGTTTGTTTACAACGTTTTAGAGCAAATGGAATCGTTTTATTCCATGCAAAAGCTCTACTTTATGGGAAATTAAGGTAAATTGTTATTGCAAGGCTAAGGTTTAATTAGTTTCATGGCTAACTATAAAGAACCCTCGGTGTAATATCTTCTAGGCTGTTCCCATGGACAGAACTGTTGTAATACGTTTATTTACAACGTTTTAGAGCAAATGGAATTGTTTTTTTCCAAGCGAAAGGCGAACTTTATAAGAAATTGAGATGAACTCTTATATTGGGGCTAAGTTTTCACTAAGTTTCATGGGGAACTATAAGAAACCCTCGGTGTAATAAGTTCTAGGCTGTTCCTATGGACAGAAATGTTCTAATACGTTTGTTAACAACGTTTTAGACCAAACGGAATCGTTTTATTTCGATGCGAAAGGCGTACTTTATAAGAAATTGAGGTGAACTCTTATTGCGGGGCTAAGATTCCTTAAGTTTCATGGGGAACTATAAGAAACCCTCGGTGTTATAAGTTTCAGGCTGTTTCCATAGACAGAACTGTTGTAATACATATGTTTATAACGTTTTAGAGCAAACGTAATCGTTTGATTCCATGCGAAAGGCGTAATTTATAAGAAATTGAGGTGAACTCTTATTGTGGGGCTAAGGTTTCACTAAGTTGCAGGGGGACCTATAAGAAACCCTCGGTGTAATATGTTCTAGGCTCTTCCCATGGACAGAACTGTTGTAATACGTTTGTTTTACAACGTTTTAGAGCAAACAGAATCGCTTTGTCCATGCGAAAGGCGTACTTATTAAGAAATTGAGGTGACCTCTTATTGCAGAGCTAAGTTTACACTGAATCTCATGGGAACTATGAGAAACCCTCGGTGTAATAAGTTTCAGGCTGTTCCCATGGACAGAACTGTTATTATACGCTTGTTTACAATGTTTTAGAGCAAACGGAATCATTTTAATCCATGCGAAAGGAGTACTTTATAAGAAATTGAGGTGAACTCTTATTGCGGGGCTAAGTTTCCTTAAGTTTCATGGGGAACTATAAGAAACCCTCGGTGTAATAAGTTTCAGGCTGTTCCCATGGACAGAACTGTTATTATATGTTTGTGTACAACGTTTTAGAGCAAACGGAATCGTTTTATTCCATGCAAAAGGAGTACTTTATAAGAAATTTAGGTGAACTCTTATTGCGGGGCTAAAGTTTCACTAAGTTTCATGGGGAACTATAAAAAAACCCTCGGTGTAATATGTTCTAGGCTGTTCCCATGGACAGAACTGTTGTAATACGTTTGTTTACAACGTTTTAGAGCAAACAGAATCGTTATGTCCATGCGAAAGGCGTACTTAATAAGATATTGAGATGAACTCTTATTGCAGAGCTAAGTTCTCACTGAATCTCATGGGAAACTATAAGAAACCCTCGGTGTAATAAGTTCTAGGCTGTTCCCATGGACTGAAGTGTTGTTATAGGTTTGTTTACAACGTTTTAGAGCAAACGGAATCGTTTTCTCCATGCGATTGCGTACTTTATAAGAAATTGAGGTGAACTCTTATTGCAGAGCTAAGTTTTCACTAAGTTTCATCGGGAACTATAAGAAACCCTCGGTGTAAAAAGTTCTAGAATGTTCCAATGGACAGAACTGTTGTAATACGTTTGTTTACAACGTTTTAGAGCAAACGGAATCGTTTTATTCCATGCAAAAGGCGTACTTTATAAGAAATTGAGTTGAACTCTTATTGAAGGGCTACGTATTCACTAAATTTGATTTGGAACTAAAAGAAACCTTCGAAGTAATAAGTTCTTGGCTGTTCCCATGGACAAAACTGTTGTAATACGTTTGTTTACAACGTTTTAGAGCAAACGGTATCGTTTTATTCTATGCAAAAGGAGTACTTTATAAGAAATTGACGTGAACTTTTATTGCGGGGCTAGATTTTCACTAACTTTCATTGAGAACTATAAAAAAACCCTTGGTGTTATGTGTTCTAGGCTGTTTCCATGGACAAAACTGTTGTAAACCATTTGTTTACAACGTTTTAGAGCAAACGGAATCGTTTGATTCCATGCAAAAGGCGTACTTTATTAGAAATTGAGGTGAACTCTTATTGTGGCGTTCAGTTTTCATCAAGTTTAATGGGGAACTATAAGAAACCTTCGGTGTAATAAGTTTCAGGCTGTTCCCATGGACAGAACTGTTATTATACGCTTGTTTACAATGTTTTAGAGCAAACGGAATCATTTTATTCCATGCGAAAGGAGTACTTTATAAGAAATTGAGGTGAACTTATATTGCGGGGCTAAGTTTCCTTAAGTTTCATGGGGAACTATAAGAATCCCTCGGTGTATAAGTTTCAGGCTGTTCCCATGGACAGAACTGTTATTATACGTTTCTTTACAACGTTTTAGAGCAAACTGAATCGTTTTATTCCATGCGAAAGGAGTACTTTATAAGAAATTGAGGTGAACTCTTATTGTGGGGCTAAGTTTCCTTAAGTTTATTATTATTACTTTATAAGAAATTGAGGTGAACTCTTATTGAGGGGCTAAGTTTTCACTAAGTTTCATGGGGAACTATAAGAATCCCTCGGTGTAATAAGTTTCAGGCTGTTCCCATGGACAGAACTGTTATTATACGTTTGTTTACAACGTTTTAGAGCAAACTGAATCGTTTTATTCCATGCGAAAGGAGTACTTTATAAGAAATTGAGGTGAACTCTTATTGTGGGGCTAAGTTTCCTTAAGTTTATTATTATTACTTTATAAGAAATTGAGGTGAACTCTTATTGCGGGGCTAAGTTTTCAGTAAGTTTCATGGGGAACTATAAAAAATTCCTCGGTGTAATATGTTCTGGGCTGTTCCGATGGACAGAACTGTTATTATACGTTTGTTTAAAACGTTTTAGAGCAAACGGAATCGTTTTATTCCATGCGAAAGGCGTACTTTATAAGAAATTGAGGTGAACTCTTATTGTGGGGCTAAGTTTCCTTAAGTTTATTATTATTATTACTTTATAAGAAATTGAGGTGAACTCTTATTGCGGGGCTAAGTTTTCACTAAGTTTCATGGGGAACTATAAAAAACCCTCGGTGTAATATGTTCTGGGCTGTTCCGATGGACAGAACTGTTATTATACGTTTATTTACAACGTTTTAGAGCAAATGGAATTATTTTTTTCCACACAAAAGGCGAACTTTATGATAAATTGAGTTGAACTCTTATTGTGGGGCTAAGTTTTCACTAAGTTTCATGGGAACTATAAGAAACACTCGTTGTAATAAGTTCTAGGCTGTTCCCATGGACAGAACTGTTGTAATACGTTTGTTTACAACGTTTTAGAGCAAACGGAATCGTTTTCTTCCATTCGAATGACGCACTTAATAAGAAATTAAGATGAACTCTTATTGCAGAGCTAAGTTTTCACTACTTTTCATGGGGAACTATAGCAAACCCTCGGTGTAATAAGTTCTAGGCTGTTCCCATGGACAAAACTGTTGTAATACGTTTGTTTACAACCTTTTAGAGCAAACGGAATCGTTTTATTCAATGCGAAAGGCGTACTTTATGGGAAATTGAGGTAAATTCTTATTGCGTGGCTAAGGTTTAATTAGTTTCATGGGAAACTATAAGAAACCCTCGGTGTAATATCTTCTAGGCTGTTCCCATGGACAGAACTGTTGTAATACGTTTATTTACAACGTTTTAGAGCAAACGGAATGGTTTTATTCCGTGCGAAAGGCGTAATTTATATGAAATTGAGGTGAACTCTATTTGTGGGGCTAAGTTTTCACTAAGTTGCACGGGGACCTATGAGAAACCCTCGGTGTAATATGTTCTAGGCTCTTCCCATGGACAGAACTGTTGTAATACGTTTGTTTACAACGTTTTAGAGCAAACAGAATCGCTTTGTCCATGCGAAAGGCGTACTTAATAAGAAATTGAGGTGAACTCTTATTGCAGAGCTAAGTTTTCACTGAATCTCATGGGGAACTATGAGAAACCCTCAGTGTTATAAGTTCTAGGCTGTTCCCATGCACAGAAGTATTGTTATAGGTTTGTTTACAACGTTTTAGAGCAAACGGAATCGTTTTATTCCATGCGAAAGGTGTACTTTATAAGAAATTGAGTTGAACTCTTATTGAAGGGCTACGTATTCACTAAATTTAATTTGGAACTAAAAGAAACCTTCGAAGTAATAAGTTCTTGGCTGTTCCCATGGACGAAACTGTTGTAATGCGTTTGTTTACAACGTTTTAGAGCAAACGGAATCGTTTTATTCTATGCAAAAGGAGTACTTTATAAGAAATTGACGTGAACTTTTATTGCGGGGCTAGATTTTCACTAAGTTTCATTGGGAACAAAAAGAAAACCCTTGGTGTAATGCGTTCTAGGCTGTTTCCATGGAAAGAACTGTTGTAAACCATTTGTTTACAACGTTTTAGAGCAAACGGAATCGTTTTATTCCATGCAAAAGGCGTACTTTATAAGATATTGAGGTGAACTCTTATTGTGGCGCTCAGTTTTCACTAAGTTTAATGGGGAAGAAGAAGAAACCCTCGGTGTAATAAGTTTCAGGCTGTTCCCATGGACAGAACTGTTATTATACGCTTGTTTACAATGTTTTAGAGCAAACGGAATCATTTTATTCCATGCGAAAGGAGTACTTTATAAGAAATTGAGGTGAACTTATATTGCGGGGCTAAGTTTCCTTAAGTTTCATGGGGAACTATAAGAATCCCTCGGTGTATAAGTTTCAGGCTGTTCCCATGGACAGAACTGTTATTATACGTTTCTTTACAACGTTTTAGAGCAAACTGAATCGTTTTATTCCATGCGAAAGGAGTACTTTATAAGAAATTGAGGTGAACTCTTATTGTGGGGCTAAGTTTCCTTAAGTTTATTATTATTACTTTATAAGAAATTGAGGTGAACTCTTATTGTGGGGCTAAGTTTTCACTAAGTTTCATGGGGAACTATAAGAATCCCTCGGTGTAATAAGTTTCAGGCTGTTCCCATGGACAGAACTGTTATTATACGTTTGTTTACAACGTTTTAGAGCAAACTGAATCGTTTTATTCCATGCGAAAGGAGTACTTTATAAGAAATTGAGGTGAACTCTTATTGTGGGGCTAAGTTTCCTTAAGTTTATTATTATTACTTTATAAGAAATTGAGGTGAACTCTTATTGCGGGGCTAAGTTTTCAGTAAGTTTCATGGGGAACTATAAAAAATTCCTCGGTGTAATATGTTCTGGGCTGTTCCGATGGACAGAACTGTTATTATACGTTTGTTTAAAACGTTTTAGAGCAAACGGAATCGTTTTATTCCATGCGAAAGGCGTACTTTATAAGAAATTGAGGTGAACTCTTATTGTGGGGCTAAGTTTCCTTAAGTTTATTATTATTATTACTTTATAAGAAATTGAGGTGAACTCTTATTGCGGGGCTAAGTTTTCACTAAGTTTCATGGGGAACTATAAAAAACCCTCGGTGTAATATGTTCTGGGCTGTTCCGATGGACAGAACTGTTATTATACGTTTATTTACAACGTTTTAGAGCAAATGGAATTATTTTTTTCCACACAAAAGGCGAACTTTATGATAAATTGAGTTGAACTCTTATTGTGGGGCTAAGTTTTCACTAAGTTTCATGGGAACTATAAGAAACACTCGTTGTAATAAGTTCTAGGCTGTTCCCATGGACAGAACTGTTGTAATACGTTTGTTTACAACGTTTTAGAGCAAACGGAATCGTTTTCTTCCATTCGAATGACGCACTTAATAAGAAATTAAGATGAACTCTTATTGCAGAGCTAAGTTTTCACTACTTTTCATGGGGAACTATAGCAAACCCTCGGTGTAATAAGTTCTAGGCTGTTCCCATGGACAAAACTGTTGTAATACGTTTGTTTACAACCTTTTAGAGCAAACGGAATCGTTTTATTCAATGCGAAAGGCGTACTTTATGGGAAATTGAGGTAAATTCTTATTGCGTGGCTAAGGTTTAATTAGTTTCATGGGAAACTATAAGAAACCCTCGGTGTAATATCTTCTAGGCTGTTCCCATGGACAGAACTGTTGTAATACGTTTATTTACAACGTTTTAGAGCAAACGGAATGGTTTTATTCCGTGCGAAAGGCGTAATTTATATGAAATTGAGGTGAACTCTATTTGTGGGGCTAAGTTTTCACTAAGTTGCACGGGGACCTATGAGAAACCCTCGGTGTAATATGTTCTAGGCTCTTCCCATGGACAGAACTGTTGTAATACGTTTGTTTACAACGTTTTAGAGCAAACAGAATCGCTTTGTCCATGCGAAAGGCGTACTTAATAAGAAATTGAGGTGAACTCTTATTGCAGAGCTAAGTTTTCACTGAATCTCATGGGGAACTATGAGAAACCCTCAGTGTTATAAGTTCTAGGCTGTTCCCATGCACAGAAGTATTGTTATAGGTTTGTTTACAACGTTTTAGAGCAAACGGAATCGTTTTATTCCATGCGAAAGGTGTACTTTATAAGAAATTGAGTTGAACTCTTATTGAAGGGCTACGTATTCACTAAATTTAATTTGGAACTAAAAGAAACCTTCGAAGTAATAAGTTCTTGGCTGTTCCCATGGACGAAACTGTTGTAATGCGTTTGTTTACAACGTTTTAGAGCAAACGGAATCGTTTTATTCTATGCAAAAGGAGTACTTTATAAGAAATTGACGTGAACTTTTATTGCGGGGCTAGATTTTCACTAAGTTTCATTGGGAACAAAAAGAAAACCCTTGGTGTAATGCGTTCTAGGCTGTTTCCATGGAAAGAACTGTTGTAAACCATTTGTTTACAACGTTTTAGAGCAAACGGAATCGTTTTATTCCATGCAAAAGGCGTACTTTATAAGATATTGAGGTGAACTCTTATTGTGGCGCTCAGTTTTCACTAAGTTTCATGGGGAAGAAGAAGAAACCCTCGGTGTAATAAGTTTCAGGCTGTTTCCATGGACAGAACTGTTATTATACGCTTGTTTACAACGTTTTAGAGCAAACGGAATCGTTTTATTCCATGCGAAAGGAGTATTTTATAAGAAATTGAGGTGAACTCTTATTGCGGGGCTAAGTTTCCTTAAGTTTCATGGGGAACTATAAGAATCCCTCGGTGTAATAAGTTACAGGCTGTTCCCATGGACAGAACTGTTATTATACGTTTGTCTACAACGTTTTAGAGCAAACGGAATCGTTTTATTCTATGCGAAAGGAGTACTTTATAAGAAATTGAGGTGAACTCTTATTGCGGGGCTAAGTTTTCACAAAGTTTCATGGGGAACTATAAAAAACCCTCGGTGTAATATGTTCTAGGCTGTTCCGATGGACAGAACTGTTGTAATACGTTTGTTTAAAACGTTTTAGAGCAAACGGAATCGTTTTCTTCCATGCAAAAGCTCTACTTTATGGGATATTAAGGTAAATTCTTATTGCGAGGCTAAGGTTTAATTAATTTCATGGGAAACTATAAAAAACCCTCGGTGTAATATCTTCTAGGCTGTTCCCATGGACAGAACTGTTGTAATACGTTTATTTACAACGTTTTAGAGCAAATGGAATTATTTTTTTCCATGCGAAAGGCGAACTTTATGATAAATTGAGGTGAACTCTTATTGTGGGGCTAAGTTTTCACTAAGTTTCATGGGAACTATAAGAAACCCTCGTTGTAATAAGTTCTAGGCTGTTCCCATGGACAGAACTGTTGTAATACGTTTGTTTACAACGTTTTAGAGCAAACGGAATCGTTTTCTTCCATGCGAATGACGCACTTAATAAGAAATTGAGGTGAACTCTTATTGCAGAGCTAAGTTTTCACTAAGTTTCATGGGGAACTATAGTAAACCCTCGGTGTAATAAGTTCTAGGCTGTTCCCATGGACAAAACTGTTGTAATACGTTTGTTTACAACGTTTTAGATCAAACAGAATCGTTTTATTCAATGCGAAAGGCGTACTTTATGGGAAATTGAGGTAAATTCTTATTGCGAGGCTAAGGTTTAATTAGTCTCATGGGAAACTATAAAAAACCCTCGGTGTAATATCTTCTAGGCTGTTCCCATGGACAGAACTGTTGTAATACGTTTATTTACAACGTTTAAGAGCAAATGGAATTATTTTTTTCCATGCGAAAGGCGAACTTTATGATAAATTGAGGTGAACTCTTATTGTGGGGCTAAGTTTTCACTAAGCTTCATGGGAACTATAAGAAACCCTCGTTGTAATAAGTTCTAGGCTGTTCCCATGGACAGAACTGTTGTAATACGTTTGTTTACAACGTTTTAGAGCAAACGGAATCGTTTTCTTCCATGCAAATGACGCACTTAATAAGAAATTGAGGTGAACTCTTATTGCAGAGCTAAGTTTTCACTAAGTTTCATGGGGAACTATAGTAAACCCTCGGTGTAATAAGTTCTAGGCTGTTCCCATGGACAAAACTGTTGTAATACGTTTGTTTACAACGTTTTAGATCAAACAGAATCGTTTTATTCAATGCGAAAGGCGTACTTTATGGGAAATTGAGGTAAATTCTTATTGCGAGGCTAAGGTTTAATTAGTGTCATGGGAAACTATAAAAAACCCTCGGTGTAATATCTTCTAGGATGTTCCCATGGACAGAACTGTTGTAATACGTTTATTAACAACGTTTTAGAGCAAATGGAATTGTTTTTTTCCATGCGAAAGGCGAACTTTATAAGAAATTGAGATGAACTCTTATTTTGGGGCTAAGTTTTCACTAAGTTTCATGGGAAACTAAAAAAAACCCTCGGTGTAATATGTTCTAGGCTGTTCCGATGGACAGAACTGTTGTAATACGTTTGTTGAAAACGTTTTAGAGCAAACGGAATCGTTTTATTCCATGCGAAAGACGTACTTTATAAGAAATTCACGTGAACTCTTATTGCGGGGCTAAAATTTCACCAAGTTTCATGGGAAACTATAAAAAACCCTCGGTATAATATGTTCTAGGCTGTTCCCATGGACAGAACTGTTGTAATACGTTTGTTTACAACGTTTTAGAGCAAACGGAGTCGTTTTATTCCATGCGAAAGGCGTACTTTATAAGAAATTGAGGTGAACTCTTCTAGCAGGGCTAAGTTTTCACAAAGTTTAATGGGGAACTATGAGAAACCCTCAGTGTTATAAGTTCTAGGCTGTTCCCATGCACAGAAGTGTTGTTATAGGTTTGTTTACAACGTTTTAGAGCAAACGGAATCGTTTTATTCCATGCGAAAGGTGTACTTTATAAGAAATTGAGTTGAACTCTTATTGAAGGGCTACGTATTCACTAAATTTAATTTGGAACTAAAAGAAACCTTCGAAGTAATAAGTTCTTGGCTGTTCCCATGGACGAAACTGTTGTAATGCGTTTGTTTACAACTTTTTAGAGCAAACGGAATCGTTTTATTCTATGCAAAAGGAGTACTTTATAAGAAATTGACGTGAACTTTTATTGCGGGGCTAGATTTTCACTAAGTTTCATTGGGAACTATAAAACAACCCTTGGTGTAATGCGTTCTAGGCTGTTTCCATGGAAAGAACTGTTGTAAACTATTTGTTTACAACGTTTTAGAGCAAACGGAATCGTTTTATTCTATGCAAAAGGAGTACTTTATAAGAAATTGACGTGAACTTTTATTGCGGAGCTAGATTTTCACTAAGTTTCATTGGGAACAAAAAGAAAACCCTTGGTGTAATGCGTTCTAGGCTGTTTCCATGGAAAAAACTGTTGTAAACCATTTGTTTACAACGTTTTAGAGCAAACGGAATCGTTTTATTCCATGCAAAAGGCGTACTTTATAAGATATTGAGGTGAACTCTTATTGTGGCGCTCAGTTTTCACTAAGTTTCATGGGGAAGAAGAAGAAACCCTCGGTGTAATAAGTTTCAGGCTGTTTCCATGGACAGAACTGTTATTATACGCTTGTTTACAACGTTTTAGAGCAAACGGAATCGTTTTATTCCATGCGAAAGGAGTATTTTATAAGAAATTGAGGTGAACTCTTATTGCGGGGCTAAGTTTCCTTAAGTTTCATGGGGAACTATAAGAATCCCTCGGTGTAATAAGTTACAGGCTGTTCCCATGGACAGAACTGTTATTATACGTTTGTCTACAACGTTTTAGAGCAAACGGAATCGTTTTATTCTATGCGAAAGGAGTACTTTATAAGAAATTGAGGTGAACTCTTATTGCGGGGCTAAGTTTTCACAAAGTTTCATGGGGAACTATAAAAAACCCTCGGTGTAATATGTTCTAGGCTGTTCCGATGGACAGAACTGTTGTAATACGTTTGTTTAAAACGTTTTAGAGCAAACGGAATCGTTTTCTTCCATGCAAAAGCTCTACTTTATGGGAAATTAAGGTAAATTCTTATTGCGAGGCTAAGGTTTAATTAATTTCATGGGAAACTATAAAAAACCCTCGGTGTAATATCTTCTAGGCTGTTCCCATGGACAGAACTGTTGTAATACGTTTATTTACAACGTTTTAGAGCAAATGGAATTATTTTTTTCCATGCGAAAGGCGAACTTTATGATAAATTGAGGTGAACTCTTATTGTGGGGCTAAGTTTTCACTAAGTTTCATGGGAACTATAAGAAACCCTCGTTGTAATAAGTTCTAGGCTGTTCCCATGGACAGAACTGTTGTAATACGTTTGTTTACAACGTTTTAGAGCAAACGGAATCGTTTTCTTCCATGCGAATGACGCACTTAATAAGAAATTGAGGTGAACTCTTATTGCAGAGCTAAGTTTTCACTAAGTTTCATGGGGAACTATAGTAAACCCTCGGTGTAATAAGTTCTAGGCTGTTCCCATGGACAAAACTGTTGTAATACGTTTGTTTACAACGTTTTAGATCAAACAGAATCGTTTTATTCAATGCGAAAGGCGTACTTTATGGGAAATTGAGGTAAATTCTTATTGCGAGGCTAAGGTTTAATTAGTCTCATGGGAAACTATAAAAAACCCTCGGTGTAATATCTTCTAGGCTGTTCCCATGGACAGAACTGTTGTAATACGTTTATTTACAACGTTTAAGAGCAAATGGAATTATTTTTTTCCATGCGAAAGGCGAACTTTATGATAAATTGAGGTGAACTCTTATTGTGGGGCTAAGTTTTCACTAAGCTTCATGGGAACTATAAGAAACCCTCGTTGTAATAAGTTCTAGGCTGTTCCCATGGACAGAACTGTTGTAATACGTTTGTTTACAACGTTTTAGAGCAAACGGAATCGTTTTCTTCCATGCAAATGACGCACTTAATAAGAAATTGAGGTGAACTCTTATTGCAGAGCTAAGTTTTCACTAAGTTTCATGGGGAACTATAGTAAACCCTCGGTGTAATAAGTTCTAGGCTGTTCCCATGGACAAAACTGTTGTAATACGTTTGTTTACAACGTTTTAGATCAAACAGAATCGTTTTATTCAATGCGAAAGGCGTACTTTATGGGAAATTGAGGTAAATTCTTATTGCGAGGCTAAGGTTTAATTAGTGTCATGGGAAACTATAAAAAACCCTCGGTGTAATATCTTCTAGGATGTTCCCATGGACAGAACTGTTGTAATACGTTTATTAACAACGTTTTAGAGCAAATGGAATTGTTTTTTTCCATGCGAAAGGCGAACTTTATAAGAAATTGAGATGAACTCTTATTTTGGGGCTAAGTTTTCACTAAGTTTCATGGGAAACTAAAAAAAACCCTCGGTGTAATATGTTCTAGGCTGTTCCGATGGACAGAACTGTTGTAATACGTTTGTTGAAAACGTTTTAGAGCAAACGGAATCGTTTTATTCCATGCGAAAGACGTACTTTATAAGAAATTCACGTGAACTCTTATTGCGGGGCTAAAATTTCACCAAGTTTCATGGGAAACTATAAAAAACCCTCGGTATAATATGTTCTAGGCTGTTCCCATGGACAGAACTGTTGTAATACGTTTGTTTACAACGTTTTAGAGCAAACGGAGTCGTTTTATTCCATGCGAAAGGCGTACTTTATAAGAAATTGAGGTGAACTCTTCTAGCAGGGCTAAGTTTTCACAAAGTTTAATGGGGAACTATGAGAAACCCTCAGTGTTATAAGTTCTAGGCTGTTCCCATGCACAGAAGTGTTGTTATAGGTTTGTTTACAACGTTTTAGAGCAAACGGAATCGTTTTATTCCATGCGAAAGGTGTACTTTATAAGAAATTGAGTTGAACTCTTATTGAAGGGCTACGTATTCACTAAATTTAATTTGGAACTAAAAGAAACCTTCGAAGTAATAAGTTCTTGGCTGTTCCCATGGACGAAACTGTTGTAATGCGTTTGTTTACAACTTTTTAGAGCAAACGGAATCGTTTTATTCTATGCAAAAGGAGTACTTTATAAGAAATTGACGTGAACTTTTATTGCGGGGCTAGATTTTCACTAAGTTTCATTGGGAACTATAAAACAACCCTTGGTGTAATGCGTTCTAGGCTGTTTCCATGGAAAGAACTGTTGTAAACTATTTGTTTACAACGTTTTAGAGCAAACGGAATCGTTTTATTCTATGCAAAAGGAGTACTTTATAAGAAATTGACGTGAACTTTTATTGCGGAGCTAGATTTTCACTAAGTTTCATTGGGAACAAAAAGAAAACCCTTGGTGTAATGCGTTCTAGGCTGTTTCCATGGAAAAAACTGTTGTAAACCATTTGTTTACAACGTTTTAGAGCAAACGGAATCGTTTTATTCCATGCAAAAGGCGTACTTTATAAGATATTGAGGTGAACTCTTATTGTTGCGCTCAGTTTTCACTAAGTTTCATGGGGAAGAAGAAGAAACCCTCGGTGTAATAAGTTTCAGGCTGTTTCCATGGACAGAACTGTTATTATACGCTTGTTTACAACGTTTTAGAGCAAACGGAATCGTTTTATTCCATGCGAAAGGAGTATTTTATAAGAAATTGAGGTGAACTCTTATTGCGGGGCTAAGTTTCCTTAAGTTTCATGGGGAACTATAAGAATCCCTCGGTGTAATAAGTTTCAGGCTGTTCCCATGGACAGAACTGTTATTATACGTTTGTCTACAACGTTTTAGAGCAAACGGAATCGTTTTATTCTATGCGAAAGGAGTACTTTATAAGAAATTGAGGTGAACTCTTATTGCGGGGCTAAGTTTTCACAAAGTTTCATGGGGAACTATAAAAAACCCTCGGTGTAATATGTTCTAGGCTGTTCCGATGGACAGAACTGTTGTAATACGTTTGTTTAAAACGTTTTAGAGCAAACGGAATCGTTTTCTTCCATGCAAAAGCTCTACTTTATGGGAAATTAAGGTAAATTCTTATTGCGAGGCTAAGGTTTAATTAGTTTCATGGGAAACTATAAAAAACCCTCGGTGTAATATCTTCTAGGCTGTTCCCATGGACAGAACTGTTGTAATACGTTTATTTACAACGTTTTAGAGCAAATGGAATTATTTTTTTCCATGCGAAAGGCGAACTTTATGATAAATTGAGGTGAACTCTTATTGAGGGGCTAAGTTTTCACTAAGTTTCATGGGAACTATAAGAAACCCTCGTTGTAATAAGTTCTAGGCTGTTCCCATGGACAGAACTGTTGTAATACGTTTGTTTACAACGTTTTAGAGCAAACGGAATCGTTTTCTTCCATGCGAATGACGCACTTAATAAGAAATTGAGGTGAACTCTTATTGCAGAGCTAAGTTTTCACTAAGTTTCATGGGGAACTATAGTAAACCCTCGGTGTAATAAGTTCTAGGCTGTTCCCATGGACAAAACTGTTGTAATACGTTTGTTTACAACGTTTTAGATCAAACAGAATCGTTTTATTCAATGCGAAAGGCGTACTTTATGGGAAATTGAGGTAAATTCTTATTGCGAGGCTAAGGTTTAATTAGTTTCATGGGAAACTATAAAAAACCCTCGGTGTAATATCTTCTAGGATGTTCCCATGGACAGAACTGTTGTAATACGTTTATTTACAACGTTTTAGAGCAAATGGAATTGTTTTTTTCCATGCGAAAGGCGAACTTTATAAGAAATTGAGATGAACTCTTATTTTGGGGCTAAGTTTTCACTAAGTTTCATGGGAAACTAAAAAAAACCCTCGGTGTAATATGTTCTAGGCTGTTCCGATGGACAGAACTGTCGTAATACGTTTGTTGAAAACGTTTTAGAGCAAACGGAATCGTTTATTCCATGCGAAAGACGTACTTTATAAGAAATTCACGTGATCTCTTAATGCGGGTCTAAAATTTCACCAAGTTTCATGGGAAAATATAAAAAACCCTCGGTATAATATGTTCTAGGCTGTTCCCATGGACAGAACTGTTGTAATACGTTTGTTTACAACGTTTTAGAGCAAACGGAGTCGTTTTATTCCATGCGAAAGGCGTACTTTATAAGAGATTGAGGTGAACTCTTCAAGCAGGGCTAAGTTTTCACAAAGTTTCATGGGGAACTATAAGAAACCCTCGGTGTAATAAGTTCTAGGCTGTTCCCATGGACAGAACTGTTGTAATACGTTTGTTTACAACGTTTTGGAGCAAACGGAATCGTATTATTCCGTGCGACAGAGGTACTTTAAAAGAAATTGAGGTGAACTCTTATTGCAGGGCTAAGTTTTCACAAAGTTTCATGGGGAACTATAAAAAACCGTCGGTGTAATATGTTCTAGGCTGTTCCGATGGACAGAACTGTTGTAATACGTTTGTTTAAAACGTTTTAGAGCAAACGGAATCGTTTTATTCCATGCCAAAGGCGTACTTAATAAGAAATTGAGGTGAACTCTTATTGCAGGGCTAAGTTTTTACTAAATGACATTGGGAACTATAGGCAACCCTCGAAGTAATAAGTTCTACGCAGTTCCCATGGACAGAACTGTTGTAATACGTTCGTTTATAACGTTTTAGAGAAAATGGAATCGTTTTATTCCATGCAAAAGCTCTACTTTATGGGAAATTAAGGTAAATTCTTATTGCGAGGCTAAGGTTTAATTAGTTTCATGGGAAACTATAAAAAACCCTCGGTGTAATATCTTCTAGGCTGTTCCCATGGACAGAACTGTTGTAATACGTTTATTTACAACGTTTTAGAGCAAATGGAATTATTTTTTTCCATGCGAAAGGCGAACTTAATGATAAATTGAGGTGAACTCTTATTGTGGGGCTAAGTTTTCACTAAGTTTCATGGGAACTATAAGAAACCCTCGTTGTAATAAGTTCTAGGCTGTTCCCATGGACAGAACTGTTGTAATACGTTTGTTTACAACGTTTTAGAGCAAACGGAATCGTTTTCTTCCATGCGAATGACGCACTTAATAAGAAATTGAGGTGAACTCTTATTGCAGAGCTAAGTTTTCACTAAGTTTCATGGGGAACTATAGTAAACCCTCGGTGTAATAAGTTCTAGGCTGTTCCCATGGACAAAACTGTTGTAATACGTTTGTTTACAACGTTGTAGATCAAACAGAATCGTTTTATTCAATGCGAAAGGCGTACTTTATGGGAAATTGAGGTAAATTCTTATTGCAAGGCTAAGGTTTAATTAGTTTCATGGGAAACTATAAAAAACCCTCGGTGTAATATCTTCTAGGCTGTTCCCATGGACAGAACTGTTGTAATACGTTTATTTACAACGTTTTAGAGCAAATGGAATTGTTTTTTTCCATGCGAAAGGCGAACTTTATAAGAAATTGAGATGAACTCTTATTTTGGGGCTAAGTTTTCACTAAGTTTCATGGGAAACTAAAAAAAACCCTCGGTGTAATATGTTCTAGGCTGATCCGATGGACAGAACTGTTGTAATACGTTTGTTGAAAACGTTTTAGAGCAAACGGAATCGTTTTATTCCATGCGTAAGGTGTACTTTATAAGAAATTGAGATGAACTTTTATTGTGCGGCTAAGTTTTCACTAAGTTTCATAGGGAACTATAAGAAACCCGCGAAGTAATAAGTTCTAAGCTGTTTTCATGGACAGAACTGTTGTAATACGTTTGTACACAACGTTTTAGAGCAAACGGAGTCGTTTTATTCCATGCGAAAGACGTACTTTATAAGAAATTCACGTGAACTCTTATTGCGGGGCTAAAATTTCACCAAGTTTCATGGGAAACTATAAAAAACCCTCGGTATAATATGTTCTAGGCTGTTCCCATGGACAGAACTGTTGTAATACGTTTTTTTACAACGTTTTAGAGCAAACGGAGTCGTTTTATTCCATGCGAAAGGCGTACTTTATAAGAAAATGAGGTGAACTCTTCTAGCAGGGCTAAGTTTCACAAAGTTTCATGGGGAACTATAAGAAACCCTCGGTGTAATAAGTTCTAGGCTGTTCCCATGGACAGAACTGTTGTAATACGTTTGTTTACAACGTTTTGGTGCAAACGGAATCGTATTATTCCGTGCGACAGAGGTACTTTAAAAGAAATTGAGGTGAACTCTTATTGCGGGGCTAAGTTTTCACTAAGTTTTATGGGGAACTATAAGAAACCCTTGGTGTAATAAGTTCTAGGCTGTTCCCATGGACAGAACTGTTGTAATACGTTTATTTACAACGTTTTAGAGCAAATGGGATTGTTTTTTTCCATGCGAAAGGCGAACTTTATAAGAAATTGAGATGAACTCTTATTTTGGGGCTAAGTTTTTACTAAGTTTCATGGGGAACTATAGTAAACCCTCGGTGTAATAAGTTCTAGGCTGTTCCCATGGACAAAACTGTTGTAATACGTTTGTTTACAACGTTTTAGATCAAACAGAATCGTTTTATTCAATGCGAAAGGCGTACTTTATGGGAAATTGAGGTAAATTCTTATTGCGAGGCTAAGGTTTAATTAGTTTCATGGGAAACTATAAAAAACCCTCGGTGTAATATCTTCTAGGATGTTCCCATGGACAGAACTGTTGTAATACGTTTATTTACAACGTTTTAGAGCAAATGGAATTGTTTTTTTCCATGCGAAAGGCGAACTTTATAAGAAATTGAGATGAACTCTTATTTTGGGGCTTAGTTTTCACTAAGTTTCATGGGAAACTAAAAAAAACCCTCGGTGTAATATGTTCTAGGCTGTTCCGATGGAAAGAACTGTTGTAATACGTTTGTTGAAAACGTTTTAGAGCAAACGGAATCGTTTTATTCCATGCGAAAGACGTACTTTATAAGAAATTCACTTGAACTCTTATTGCGGGGCTAAAATTTCACCAAGTTTCATGGGAAACTATAAAAAACCCTCGGTATAATATGTTCTAGGCTGTTCCCATGGACAGAACTGTTGTAATACGTTTGTTTACAACGTTTTAGAGCAAACGGAGTCGTTTTATTCCATGCGAAAGGCGTACTTTATAAGAAATTGAGGTGAACTCTTCTAGCAGGGCTAAGTTTTCACAAAGTTTCATGGGGAACTATGAGAAACCCTTAGTGTTATAAGTTCTAGGCTGTTCCCATGCACCGAAGTGTTGTTATAGGTTTGTTTACAACGTTTTAGAGCAAACGGAATCGTTTTATTCCATGCGAAAGGTGTACTTTATAAGAAATTGAGTTGAACTCTTATTGAAGGGCTACGTATTCACTAAATTTAATTTGGAACTAAAAGAAACCTTCGAAGTAATAAGTTCTTGGCTGTTCCCATGGACGAAACTGTTGTAATGCGTTTGTTTACAACTTTTTAGAGCAAACGGAATCGTTTTATTCTATGCAAAAGGAGTACTTTATAAGAAATTGACGTGAACTTTTATTGCGGGGCTAGATTTTCACTAAGTTTCATTGGGAACTATAAAACAACCCTTGGTGTAATGCGTTCTAGGCTGTTTCCATGGAAAGAACTGTTGTAAACTATTTGTTTACAACGTTTTAGAGCAAACGGAATCGTTTTATTCTATGCAAAAGGAGTACTTTATAAGAAATTGACGTGAACTTTTATTGCGGGGCTAGATTTTCACTAAGTTTCATTGGGAACAAAAAGAAAACCCTTGGTGTAATGCGTTCTAGGCTGTTTCCATGGAAAAAACTGTTGTAAACCATTTGTTTACAACGTTTTAGAGCAAACGGAATCGTTTTATTCCATGCAAAAGGCGTACTTTATAAGATATTGAGGTGAACTCTTATTGTGGCGCTCAGTTCTCACTAAGTTTCATGGGGAAGAAGAAGAAACCCTCGGTGTAATAAGTTTCAGGCTGTTTCCATGGACAGAACTGTTATTATACGCTTGTTTACAACGTTTTAGAGCAAACGGAATCGTTTTATTCCATGCGAAAGGAGTATTTTATAAGAAATTGAGGTGAACTCTTATTGCGGGGCTAAGTTTCCTTAAGTTTCATGGGGAACTATAAGAATCCCTCGGTGTAATAAGTTTCAGGCTGTTCCCATGGACAGAACTGTTATTATACGTTTGTCTACAACGTTTTAGAGCAAACGGAATCGTTTTATTCTATGCGAAAGGAGTACTTTATAAGAAATTGAGGTGAACTCTTATTGCGGGGCTAAGTTTTCACAAAGTTTCATGGGGAACTATAAAAAACCCTCGGTGTAATATGTTCTAGGCTGTTCCGATGGACAGAACTGTTGTAATACGTTTGTTTAAAACGTTTTAGAGCAAACGGAATCGTTTTCTTCCATGCAAAAGCTCTACTTTATGGAAAATTAAGGTAAATTCTTATTGCGAGGCTAAGGTTTAATTAGTTTCATGGGAAACTATAAAAAACCCTCGGTGTAATATCTTCTAGGCTGTTCCCATGGACAGAACTGTTGTAATACGTTTATTTACAACGTTTTAGAGCAAATGGAATTGTTTTTTTCCATGCGAAAGGCGAACTTTATGATAAATTGAGGTGAACTCTTATTGTGGGGCTAAGTTTTAACTAAGTTTCATGGGAACTATAAGAAACCCTCGTTGTAATAAGTTCTAGGCTGTTCCCATGGACAGAACTGTTGTAATACGTTTGTTTACAACGTTTAAGAGCAAACGGAATCGTTTTCTTCCATGCGAATGACGCACTTAATAAGAAATTGAGGTGAACTCTTATTGCAGAGCTAAGTTTTCACTAAGTTTCACGGGGAACTATAAAACAACCCTTGGTGTAATAAGTTCTAGGCTGTTTCCATGGAAAGAACTGTTGTAAACTATTTGTTTACAACGTTTTAGAGCAAACGGAATCGTTTTATTCTATGCAAAAGGAGTACTTTATAAGAAATTGACGTGAACTTTTATTGCGGGGCTAGATTTTCACTAAGTTTCATTGGGAACAAAAAGAAAACCCTTGGTGTAATGCGTTCTAGGCTGTTTCCATGGAAAAAACTGTTGTAAACCATTTGTTTACAACGTTTTAGAGCAAACGGAATCGTTTTATTCCATGCAAAAGGCGTACTTTATAAGATATTGAGGTGAACTCTTATTGTGGCGCTCAGTTCTCACTAAGTTTCATGGGGAAGAAGAAGAAACCCTCGGTGTAATAAGTTTCAGGCTGTTTCCATGGACAGAACTGTTATTATACGCTTGTTTACAACGTTTTAGAGCAAACGGAATCGTTTTATTCCATGCGAAAGGAGTATTTTATAAGAAATTGAGGTGAACTCTTATTGCGGGGCTAAGTTTCCTTAAGTTTCATGGGGAACTATAAGAATCCCTCGGTGTAATAAGTTTCAGGCTGTTCCCATGGACAGAACTGTTATTATACGTTTGTCTACAACGTTTTAGAGCAAACGGAATCGTTTTATTCTATGCGAAAGGAGTACTTTATAAGAAATTGAGGTGAACTCTTATTGCGGGGCTAAGTTTTCACAAAGTTTCATGGGGAACTATAAAAAACCCTCGGTGTAATATGTTCTAGGCTGTTCCGATGGACAGAACTGTTGTAATACGTTTGTTTAAAACGTTTTAGAGCAAACGGAATCGTTTTCTTCCATGCAAAAGCTCTACTTTATGGAAAATTAAGGTAAATTCTTATTGCGAGGCTAAGGTTTAATTAGTTTCATGGGAAACTATAAAAAACCCTCGGTGTAATATCTTCTAGGCTGTTCCCATGGACAGAACTGTTGTAATACGTTTATTTACAACGTTTTAGAGCAAATGGAATTGTTTTTTTCCATGCGAAAGGCGAACTTTATGATAAATTGAGGTGAACTCTTATTGTGGGGCTAAGTTTTAACTAAGTTTCATGGGAACTATAAGAAACCCTCGTTGTAATAAGTTCTAGGCTGTTCCCATGGACAGAACTGTTGTAATACGTTTGTTTACAACGTTTAAGAGCAAACGGAATCGTTTTCTTCCATGCGAATGACGCACTTAATAAGAAATTGAGGTGAACTCTTATTGCAGAGCTAAGTTTTCACTAAGTTTCACGGGGAACTATAGTAAACCCTCGGTGTAATAAGTTCTAGGCTGTTCCCATGGACAAAACTGTTGTAATACGTTTGTTTACAACGTTTTAGATCAAAGAGAATCGTTTTATTCAATGCGAAAGGCGTACTTTATGGGAAATTGAGGTAAATTCTTATTGCGAGGCTAAGGTTTAATTAGTGTCATGGGAAACTATAAAAAACCCTCGGTGTAATATCTTCTAGGATGTTCCCATGGACAGAACTGTTGTAATACGTTTATTTACAACGTTTTAGAGCAAATGGAATTGTTTTTTTCCATGCGAAAGGCGAACTTTATAAGAAATTGAGATGAACTCTTATTTTGGGGCTAAGTTTTCACTAAGTTTCATGGGAAACTAAAAAAAACCCTCGGTGTAATATGTTCTAGGCTGTTCCGATGGACAGAACTGTTGTAATACGTTTGTTGAAAACGTTTTAGAGCAAACGGAATCGTTTTATTCCATGCGAAAGACGTACTTTATAAGAAATTCACGTGAACTCTTATTGCGGGGCTAAAATTTCACCAAGTTTCATGGGAAACTATAAAAAACCCTCGGTATAATATGTTCTAGGCTGTTCCCATGGACAGAACTGTTGTAATACGTTTGTTTACAACGTTTTAGAGCAAACGGAGTCGTTTTATTCCATGCGAAAGGCGTACTTTATAAGAAATTGAGGTGAACTCTTCTAGCAGGGCTAAGTTTTCACAAAGTTTAATGGGGAACTATGAGAAACCCTCAGTGTTATAAGTTCTAGGCTGTTCCCATGCACAGAAGTGTTGTTATAGGTTTGTTTACAACGTTTTAGAGCAAACGGAATCGTTTTATTCCATGCGAAAGGTGTACTTTATAAGAAATTGAGTTGAACTCTTATTGAAGGGCTACGTATTCACTAAATTTAATTTGGAACTAAAAGAAACCTTCGAAGTAATAAGTTCTTGGCTGTTCCCATGGACGAAACTGTTGTAATGCATTTGTTTACAACTTTTTAGAGCAAACGGAATCGTTTTATTCTATGCAAAAGGAGTACTTTATAAGAAATTGACTTGAACTTTTATTGAGGGGCTAGATTTTCACTAAGTTTCATTGGGAACTATAAAACAACCCTTGGTGTAATGCGTTCTAGGCTGTTTCCATGGAAAGAACTGTTGTAAACTATTTGTTTACAACGTTTTAGAGCAAACGGAATCGTTTTATTCTATGCAAAAGGAGTACTTTATAATTGACTTTGTATTAGAAATTGACGTGAACTTTTATTGCGGGGCTAGATTTTCACTAAGTTTCATTGGGAACAAAAAGAAAACCCTTGGTGTAATGCGTTCTAGGCTGTTTCCATGGAAAAAACTGTTGTAAACCATTTGTTTACAACGTTTTAGAGCAAACGGAATCGTTTTATTCCATGCAAAAGGCGTACTTTATAAGATATTGAGGTGAACTCTTATTGTGGCGCTCAGTTCTCACTAAGTTTCATGGGGAAGAAGAAGAAACCCTCGGTGTAATAAGTTCCAGGCTGTTTCCATGGACAGAACTGTTATTATACGCTTGTTTACAACGTTTTAGAGCAAACGGAATCGTTTTATTCCATGCGAAAGGAGTATTTTATAAGAAATTGAGGTGAACTCTTATTGCGGGGCTAAGTTTCCTTAAGTTTCATGGGGAACTATAAGAATCCCTCGGTGTAATAAGTTTCAGGCTGTTCCCATGGACAGAACTGTTATTATACGTTTGTCTACAACGTTTTAGAGCAAACGGAATCGTTTTATTCTATGCGAAAGGAGTACTTTATAAGAAATTGAGGTGAACTCTTATTGCGGGGCTAAGTTTTCACAAAGTTTCATGGGGAACTATAAAAAACCCTCGGTGTAATATGTTCTAGGCTGTTCCGATGGACAGAACTGTTGTAATACGTTTGTTTAAAACGTTTTAGAGCAAACGGAATCGTTTTCTTCCATGCAAAAGCTCTACTTTATGGGAAATTAAGGTAAACTCTTCTAGCAGGGCTAAGTTTTCACAAAGTTTCATGGGGAACTATAAGAAACCCTCGGTGTAATAGGTTCTAGGCTGTTCCCATGGACAGAACTGTTGTAATACGTTTGTTTACAACGTTTTGGAGCAAACGGAATCGTATTATTCCGTGCGACAGAAGTACTTTAAAAGAAATTGAGGTGAACTCTTATTGCAGGGCTAAGTTTTCACAAAGTTTCATGGGGAACTATAAAAAACCCTCGGTGTAATATGTTCTAGGCTGTTCCGATGGACAGAACTGTTGTAATAGGTTTGTTTAGAACGTTTTAGAGCAAACGGAATCGTTTTATTCCATGCCAAAGGCGTACTTAATAAGAAATTGAGGTGAACTCTTTTTGCAGGGCTGAGTTTTTACTAAATGACATTGGGAACTATAGGCAACCCTCGAAGTAATAAGTTCTACGCAGTTCCCATGGACAGAACTGTTGTAATACGTTTGTTTATAACGTTTTAGAGAAAATGGAATCGTTTTATTCCATGCAAAAGCTCTACTTTATGGGAAATTAAGGTAAATTCTTATTGCGAGGCTAAGGTTTAATTAGTTTCATGGGAAACTATAAAAAACCCTCGGTGTAATATCTTCTAGGCTGTTCCCATGGACAGAACTGTTGTAATACGTTTATTTACAACGTTTTAGAGCAAATGGAATTATTTTTTTCCATGCGAAAGGCGAACTTTATGATAAATTGAGGTGAACTCTTATTGTGGGGCTAAGTTTTCACTAAGTTTCATGGGAACTATAAGAAACCCTCGTTGTAATAAGTTCTAGGCTGTTCCCATGGACAGAACTGTTGTAATACGTTTGTTTACAACGTTTTAGCGCAAACGGAATCGTTTTCTTCCATCCGAATGACGCACTTAATATGAAATTGAGGTGAACTCTTATTGCAGAGCTAAGTTTTCACTAAGTTTCATGGGGAACTATAGTAAACCCTCGGTGTAATAAGTTCTAGGCTGTTCCCATGGACAAAACTGTTGTAATACGTTTGTTTACAACGTTGTAGATCAAACAGAATCGTTTTATTCAATGCGAAAGGCGTACTTTATGGGAAATTGAGGTAAATTCTTATTGCGAGGCTAAGGTTTAATTAGTTTCATGGGAAACTATAAAAAACCCTCGGTGTAATATCTTCTAGGCTGTTCCCGTGGACAGAACTGTTGTAATACGTTTATTTACAACGTTTTAGAGCAAATGGAATTGTTTTTTTCCATGCGAAAGGCGAACTTTATAAGAAATTGAGATGAACTCTTATTTTGGGGCTAAGTTTTCACTAAGTTTCATGGGAAACTAAAAAAAACCCTCGGTGTAATATGTTCTAGGCTGATCCGATGGACAGAACTGTTGTAATACGTTTGTTGAAAACGTTTTAGAGCAAACGGAATCGTTTTATTCCATGCGTAAGGTGTACTTTATAAGAAATTGAGATGAACTTTTATTGTGCGGCTGAGTTTTCACTAAGTTTCATAGGGAACTATAAGAAACCCGCGAAGTAATAAGTTCTAAGCTGTTTTCATGGACAGAACTGTTGTAATACGTTTGTACACAACGTTTTAGAGCAAACGGAATCGTTTTATTCCATGCGAAAGACGTACTTTATAAGAAATTCACGTGAACTCTTATTGCGGGGCTAAAATTTCACCAAGTTTCATGGGAAACTATAAAAAGCCCTCGGTATAATATGTTCTAGGCTGTTCCCATGGACAGAACTGTTGTAATACGTTTTTTTACAACGTTTTAGAGCAAACGGAGTCGTTTTATTCCATGCGAAAGGCGTACTTTATAAGAAAATGAGGTGAACTCTTCTAGCAGGGCTAAGTTTCACAAAGTTTCATGGGGAACTATAAGAAACCCTCGGTGTAATAAGTTCTAGGCTGTTCCCATGGACAGAACTGTTGTAATACGTTTGTTTACAACGTTTTGGAGCAAACGGAATCGTATTATTCCGTGCGACAGAGGTACTTTAAAAGAAATTGAGGTGAACTCTTATTGCAGGGCTAAGTTTTCACTAAGTTTTATGGGGAACTATAAGAAACCCTTGGTGTAATAAGTTCTAGGCTGTTCCCATGGACAGAACTGTTGTAATACGTTTATTTACAACGTTTTAGAGCAAATGGAATTGTTTTTTTCCATGCGAAAGGCGAACTTTATAAGAAATTGAGATGAACTCTTATTTTGGGGCTAAGTTTTCACTAAGTTTCATGGGAAACTAAAAAAAACCCTCGGTGTAATATGTTCTAGGCTGTTCCGATGGACAGAACTGTTGTAATACGTTTGTTGAAAACGTTTTAGAGCAAACGGAATCGTTTTATTCCATGCGTAAGGTGTACTTTATAAGAAATTGAGATGAACTTTTATTGTGCGGCTTAGTTTTCACTAAGTTTCATAGGGAACTATAAGAAACCCGCGAAGTAATAAGTTCTAAGCTGTTTTCATGGACAGAACTGTTGTAATACGTTTGTACACAACGTTTTAGAGCAAACGGAATCGTTTTATTCCATGCGAAAGACGTACTTTATAAGAAATTCACGTGAACTCTTATTGCGGGGCTAAAATTTCACCAAGTTTCATGGGAAACTATAAAAAACCCTCGGTATAATATGTTCTAGGCTGTTCCCATGGACAGAACTGTTGTAATACGTTTGTTTACAACGTTTTAGAGCAAACGGAGTCGTTTTATTCCATGCGAAAGGCGTACTTTATAAGAAAATGAGGTGAACTCTTTTAGCAGGGCTAAGTTTCACAAAGTTTCATGGGGAACTATAAGAAACCCTCGGTGTAATAAGTTCTAGGCTGTTCCCATGGACAGAACTGTTGTAATACGTTTGTTTACAATGTTTTGGAGCAAACGGAATCGTATTATTCCGTGCGACAGAGGTACTTTAAAAGAAATTGAGGTGAACTCTTATTGCAGAGCTAAGTTTTCACTAAGTTTCATGGGGAACTATAGTAAACCCTCGGTGTAATAAGTTCTAGGCTGTTCCCATGGACAAAACTGTTGTAATACGTTTGTTTACAACGTTTTAGATCAAACAGAATCGTTTTATTCAATGCGAAAGGCGTACTTTATGGGAAATTGAGGTAAATTCTTATTGCGAGGCTAAGGTTTAATTAGTTTCATAGGAAACTATAAAAAACCCTCGGTGTAATATCTTCTAGGATGTTCCCATGGACAGAACTGTTGTAATACGTTTATTTACAACGTTTTAGAGCAAATGGAATTGTTTTTTTCCATGGGAAAGGCGAACTTTATAAGAAATTGAGATGAACTCTTATTTTGGGGCTAAGTTTTCACTAAGTTTCATGGGAAACTAAAAAAAACCCTCGGTGTAATATGTTCTAGGCTGTTCTGATGGACAGAACTGTTGTAATACGTTTGTTGAAAACGTTTTAGAGCAAACGGAATCGTTTTATTCCATGCGAAAGACGTACTTTATAAGAAATTCACGTGAACTCTTATTGCGGGGCTAAAATTTCACCAAGTTTCATGGGAAACTATAAAAAACCCTCGGTATAATATGTTCTAGGCTGTTCCCATGGACAGAACTGTTGTAATACATTTGTTTACAACGTTTTAGAGCAAACGGAGTCGTTTTATTCCATGCGAAAGGCGTACTTTAGAAGAAATTGAGGTGAACTCTTCTAGCAGGGCTAAGTTTTCACAAAGTTTCATGGGGAACTATAAGAAACCCTCGGTGTAATAAGTTCTAGGCTGTTCCCATGGACAGAACTGTTGTAATACGTTTGTTTACAACGTTTTGGAGCAAACGGAATCGTATTATTCCGTGCGACAGAGGTACTTTAAAAGAAATTGAGGTGAACTCTTATTGCAGGGCTAAGTTTTCACAAAGTTTCATGGGGAACTATAAAAAACCCTCGGTGTAATATGTTCTAGGCTGTTCCGATGGACAGAACTGTTGTTATACGTTTGTTTAAAGCGTTTTAGAGCAAACGGAATCGTTTTATTCCATGCCAAAGGCGTACTTAATAAGAAATTGAGGTGAACTCTTATTGCAGGGCTAAGTTTTTACTAAATGACATTGGGAACTATAGGCAACCCTCGAAGTAATAAGTTCTACGCAGTTCCCATGGACAGAACTGTTGTAATACGTTTGTTTAAAACGTTTTAGAGAAAATGGAATCGTTTTATTCCATGCAAAAGCTCTACTTTATGGGAAATTAAGGTAAATTCTTATTGCGAGGCTAACGTTTAATTAGTTTCATGGGAAACTATAAAAAACCCTCGGTGTAATATCTTCTAGGCTGTTCCCATGGACAGAACTGTTGTAATACGTTTATTTACAACGTTTTAGAGCAAATGCAATTATTTTTTTCCATGCGAAAGGCGAACTTTATGATAAATTGAGGTGAACTCTTATTGCAGGGCTAAGTTTTCACAAAGTTTCATGGGGAACTATAAAAAACCCTCGGTGTAATATGTTCTAGGCTGTTCCGATGGACAGAACTGTTGTTATACGTTTGTTTAAAGCGTTTTAGAGCAAACGGAATCGTTTTATTCCATGCCAAAGGCGTACTTAATAAGAAATTGAGGTGAACTCTTATTGCAGGGCTAAGTTTTTACTAAATGACATTGGGAACTATAGGCAACCCTCGAAGTAATAAGTTCTAGGCTGTTCCCATGGACAAAACGGTTGTAATACGTTTGTTTACAACGTTGTAGATCAAACAGAATCGTTTTATTCAATGCGAAAGGCGTACTTTATGGGAAATTGAGGTAAATTCTAATTGCGAGGCTAAGGTCTAATTAGTTTCATGGGAAACTATAAAAAACCCTCGGTGTAATATCTTCTAGGCTTTTCCCATGGACAGAACTGTTGTAATACGTTTATTTACAACGTTTTAGAGCAAATGGAATTATTTTTTTCCATGCGAAAGGCGAACTTTATGATAAATTGAGGTGAACTCTTATTGTGGGGCTAAGTTTTCACTAAGTTTCATGGGAACTATAAGAAACCCTCGTTGTAATAAGTTCTAGGCTGTTCCCATGGACAGAACTGTTGTAATACGTTTGTTTACAACGTTTTAGAGCAAACGGAATCGTTTTCTTCCATGCGAATGACGCACTTAATAAGAAATTGAGGTGAACTCTTATTGCAGAGCTAAGTTTTCACTAAGTTTCATGGGGAACTATAGTAAACCCTCGGTGTAATAAGTTCTAGGCTGTTCCCATGGACAAAACTGTTGTAATACGTTTGTTTACAACGTTTTAGATCAAACAGAATCGTTTTATTCAATGCGAAAGGCGTACTTTATGGGAAATTGAGGTAAATTCTTATTGCGAGGCTAAGGTTTAATTAGTTTCATGGGAAACTATAAAAAACCCTCGGTGTAATATCTTCTAGGATGTTCCCATGGACAGAACTGTTGTAATACGTTTATTTACAACGTTTTAGAGCAAATGGAATTGTTTTTTTCCATGCGAAAGGCGAACTTTATAAGAAATTGAGATGAACTCTTATTTTGGGGCTAAGTTTTCACTAAGTTTCATGGGAAACTAAAAAAAACCCTCGGTGTAATATGTTCTAGGCTGTTCCGATGGACAGAACTGTTGTAATACGTTTGTTGAAAACGTTTTAGAGCAAACGGAATCGTTTTATTCCATGGGAAAGACGTACTTTATAAGAAATTCACGTGAACTCTTATTGCGGGGCTAAAATTTCACCAAGTTTCATGGGAAACTATAAAAAACCCTCGGTATAATATGTTCTAGGCTGTTCCCATGGACAGAACTGTTGTAATACGTTTGTTTACAACGTTTTAGAGCAAACGGAGTCGTTTTATTCCATGCGAAAGGCGTACTTTATAAGAAATTGAGGTGAACTCTTCTAGCAGGGCTAAGTTTTCACAAAGTTTCATGGGGAACTATAAGAAACCCTCGGTGTAATAAGTTCTAGGCTGTTCCCATGGACAGAACTGTTGTAATACGTTTGTTTACAACGTTTTGGAGCAAACGGAATCGTATTATTCCGTGCGACAGAGGTACTTTAAAAGAAATTGAGGTGAACTCTTATTGCAGGGCTAAGTTTTCACAAAGTTTCATGGGGAACTATAAAAACCCTCGGTGTAATATGTTCTAGGCTGTTCCGATGGACAGAACTGTTGTAATACGTTTGTTTAAAACGTTTTAGAGCAAACGGAATCGTTTTATTCCATGCCAAAGGCGTACTTAATAAGAAATTGAGGTGAACTCTTATTGCAGGGCTAAGTTTTTACTAAATGACATTGGCAACTATAGGCAACCCTCGAAGTAATAAGTTCTACGCAGTTCCCATGGACAGAACTGTTGTAATACGTTTGTTTATAACGTTTTAGAGAAATGGAATCGTTTTATTCCATGCAAAAGCTCTACTTTATGGGAAATTAAGGTAAATTGTTATTGCGAGGCTAAGGTTTAATTAGTTTCATGGGAAACTATAAAAAACCCTCGGTGTAATATCTTCTAGGCTGTTCCCATGGACAGAACTGTTGTAATACGTTTATTTACAACGTTTTAGAGCAAATGGAATTATTTTTTTCCATGCGAAAGGCGAACTTTATGATAAATTGAGGTGAACTCTTATTGTGGGGCTAAGTTTTCACTAAGTTTCATGGGAACTATAAGAAACCCTCGTTGTAATAAGTTCTAGGCTGTTCCCATGGACAGAACTGTTGTAATACGTTTGTTTACAACGTTTTAGCGCAAACGGAATCGTTTTCTTCCATGCGAATGACGCACTTAATAAGAAATTGAGGTGAACTCTTATTGCAGAGCTAAGTTTTCACTAAGTTTCATGGGGAACTATAGTAAACCCTCGGTGTAATAAGTTCTAGGCTGTTCCCATGGACAAAACTGTTGTAATACGTTTGTTTACAACGTTGTAGATCAAACAGAATCGTTTTATTCAATGCGAAAGGCGTACTTTATGGGAAATTGAGGTAAATTCTTATTGCGAGGCTAAGGTTTAATTAGTTTCATGGGAAACTATAAAAAACCCTCGGTGTAATATCTTCTAGGCTGTTCCCATGGACAGAACTGTTGTAATACGTTTATTTACAACGTTTTAGAGCAAATGGAATTGTTTTTTTCCATGCGAAAGGCGAACTTTATAAGAAATTGAGATGAACTCTTATTTTGGGGCTAAGTTTTCACTAAGTTTCATGGGAAACTAAAAAAAACCCTCGGTGTAATATGTTCTAGGCTGATCCGATGGACAGAACTGTTGTAATACGTTTGTTGAAAACGTTTTAGAGCAAACGGAATCGTTTTATTCCATGCGTAAGGTGTACTTTATAAGAAATTGAGATGAACTTTTATTGTGCGGCTAAGTTTTCACTAAGTTTCATAGGGAACTATAAGAAACCTGCGAAGTAATAAGTTCTAAGCTGTTTTCATGGACAGAACTGTTGTAATACGTTTGTACACAACGTTTTAGAGCAAACGGAATCGTTTTATTCCATGCGAAAGACGTACTTTATAAGAAATTCACGTGAACTCTTATTGCGGGGCTAAAATTTCACCAAGTTTCATGGGAAAATATAAAAAACCCTCGGTATAATAATTTCTAGGCTGTTCCCATGGACAGAACTGTTGTAATACGTTTTTTTACAACGTTTTAGAGCAAACGGAGTCGTTTTATTCCATGCGAAAGGCGTACTTTATAAGAAAATGAGGTGAACTCTTCTAGCAGGGCTAAGTTTCACAAAGTTTCATGGGGAACTATAAGAAACCCTCGGTGTAATAAGTTCTAGGCTGTTCCCATGGACAGAACTGTTGTAATACGTTTGTTTACAACGTTTTGGAGCAAACGGAATCGTATTATTCCGTGCGACAGAGGTACTTTAAAAGAAATTGAGGTGAACTCTTATTGCGGGGCTAAGTTTTCACTAAGTTTTATGGGGACCTATAAGAAACCCTTGGTGTAATAAGTTCTAGGCTGTTCCCATGGACAGAACTGTTGTAATACGTTTATTTACAACGTTTTAGAGCAAATGGAATTGTTCTTTTCCATGCGAAAGGCGAACTTTATAAGAAATTGAGATGAACTCTTATTTTGGGGCTAAGTTTTCACTAAGTTTCATGGGAAACTAAAAAAAACCCTCGGTGTAATATGTTCTAGGCTGTTCCGATGGACAGAACTGTTGTAATACGTTTGTTGAAAACGTTTTAGAGCAAACGGAATCGTTTTATTCCATGCGTAAGGTGTACTTTATAAGAAATTGAGATGAACTTTTATTGTGCGGCTAAGTTTTCACTAAGTTTCATAGGGAACTATAAGAAACCCGCGAAGTAATAAGTTCTAAGCTGTTTTCATGGACAGAACTGTTGTAATACGTTTGTACAGAACGTTTTAGAGCAAACGGAATCGTTTTATTCCATGCGAAAGACGTACTTTATAAGAAATTCACGTGAACTCTTATTGCGGGGCTAAAATTTAACCAAGTTTCATAGGAAACTATAAAATACCCTCGGTATAATATGTTCTAGGCTGTTCCCATGGACAGAACTGTTGTAATACGTTTGTTTACAACGTTTTAGAGCAAACGGAGTCGTTTTATTCCATGCGAAAGGCGTACTTTATAAGAAAATGAGGTGAACTCTTCTAGCAGGGCTAAGTTTCACAAAGTTTCATGGGGAACTTTAAGAAACCCTCGGTGTAATAAGTTCTAGGCTGTTCCCATGGACAGAACTGTTGTAATACGTTTGTTTACAATGTTTTGGAGCAAACGGAATCGTATTATTCCGTGCGACAGAGGTACTTTAAAAGAAATTGAGGTGAACTCTTATTGCAGAGCTAAGTTTTAACTAAGTTTCATGGGGAACTATAGTAAACCCTCGGTGTAATAAGTTCTAGGCTGCTCCCATGGACAAAACTGTTGTAATACGTTTGTTTACAACGTTGTAGATCAAACAGAATCGTTTTATTCAGTGCGAAAGGCGTACTTTATGGGAAATTGAGGTAAATTCTTATTGCGAGGCTAAGGTTTAATTAGTTTCATGGGAAACTATAAAAAACCCTCGGTGTAATATCTTCTAGGCTGTTCCCATGGACAGAACTGTTGTAATACGTTGATTTACAACGTTTTAGAGCAAATGGAATTGTTTTTTTCCATGCGAAAGGCGAACTTTATAAGAAATTGAGATGAACTCTTATTTTGGGGCTAAGTTTTCACTAAGTTTCATGGGAATTATAAGAAACCCTCGTTGTAATAAGTTCTAGGCTGTTCCCATGGACAGAACTGTTGTAATACGTTTGTTTACAACGTTTTAGAGCAAACGGAATCGTTTTCTTCCATGCGAATGACGCACTTAATAAGAAATTGAGGTGAACTCTTATTGCAGAGCTAAGTTTTCACTAAGTTTCATGGGGAACTATAGTAAACCCTCGGTGTAATAAGTTCTAGGCTGTTTCCATGGACAAAACTGTTGTAATACGTTTGTTTACAACGTTGTAGATCAAACAGAATCGTTTTATTCAATGCGAAAGGCGTACTTTATGGGAAATTGAGGTAAATTCTTATTGCGAGGCTAAGGTTTAATAAGTTTCATGGGAAACTATAAAAAACCCTCGGTGTAATATCTTCTAGGCTGTTCCCATGGAGAGAACTGTTCTAATACGTTTATTTACAACGTTTTAGAGCAAATGGAATTGTTTTTTTCCATGCGAAAGGCGAACTTTATAAGAAATTGAGATTAACTCTTATTTTGGGGCTATGTTTTCACTAAGTTTCATGGGAAACTAAAAAAAACCCTCGGTGTAATATGTTCTAGGCTGTTCCGATGGACAGAACTGTTGTAATACGTTTGTTGAAAACATTTTAGAGCAAACGGAATCGTTTTATTCCATGCGTAAGGTGTACTTTATAAGAAATTGAGATGAACTTTTATTGTGCGGCTAAGTTTTCACTAAGTTTCATAGGGAACTATAAGAAACCCGCGAAGTAATAAGTTCTAAGCTGTTTTCATGGACAGAACTGTTGTAATACGTTTGTACACAACGTTTTAGAGCAAACGGAATAGTTTTATTCCATGCGAAAGACGTACTTTATAAGAAATTCACGTGAACTCTTATTGCGGGGCTAAGTTTCACAAAGTTTCATGGGGAACTATAAGAAACCCTCGGTGTAATAAGTTCTAGGCTGTTCCCATGGACAGAACTGTTGTAATACGTTTGTTTACAACGTTTTGGAGCAAACGGAATCGTATTATTCCGTGCGACAGAGGTACTTTAAAAGAAATTGAGGTGAACTCTTATTGCGGGGCTAAGTTTTCACTAAGTTTTATGGGGAACTATAAGAAACCCTTGGTGTAATAAGTTCTAGGCCGTTCCCATGGACAGAACTGTTGTAATACGTTTATTTACAACGTTTTAGAGCAAATGGAATTGTTTTTTTCCATGCGAAAGGCGAACTTTATAAGAAATTGAGATGAACTCTTATTTTGGGGCTAAGTTTTCACTAAGTTTCATGGGAAACTAGAAAACACCCTCGGTGTATTATGTTCTAGGCTGTTCCGATGGACAGAACTGTTGTAATACGTTTGTTGAAAACGTTTTAGAGCAAACGGAGTCGTTTTATTCCATGCGAAAGGCGTATTTTATAAAAAAATGAGGTGAACTCTTCTAGCAGGGCTAAGTTTCACAAAGTTTCATGGGGAACTATAAGAAACCCTCGGTGTAATAAGTTCTAGGCTGTTCCCATGGACAGAACTGTTGTAATACGTTTGTTTACAACGTTTTGGAGCAAACGGAATCGTATTATTCCGTGCGACAGAAGTACTTTAAAAGAAATTGAGGTGAACTCTTATTGCGGGGCTAAGTTTTCACTAAGTTTTATGGGGAACTATAAGAAACGCTTGGTGTAATAAGTTCTAGGCTGTTCCCATGGACAGAACTGTTGTAATACGTTTATTTACAACGTTTTAGAGCAAATGGAATTGTTTTTTTCCATGCGAAAGGCTAACTTTATAAGAAATTGAGATGAACTCTTATTTTGGGGCTAAGTTTTCACTAAGTTTCATGGGAAACTAAAAAAAACCCTCGGTGTAATATGTTCTAGGCTGTTCCGATGGACAGAACTGTTGTAATACGTTTGTTGAAAACGTTTTAGAGCAAACGGAATCGTTTTATTCCATGCGTAAGGTGTACTTTATAAGAAATTGAGATGAACTCTTATTGCGGGGCTAAAATTTCACCAAGTCTCATGGGAAACTATAAAAAACCCTCGGTATAATATGTTCTAGGCTGTTCCCATGGACAGAACTGTTGTAATACGTTTGTTTACAACGTTTTAGAGCAAACGGAGTCGTTTTATTCCATGCGAAAGGCGTACTTTATAAGAAAATGAGGTGAACTCTTCTAGCAGGGCTAAGTTTCACAAAGTTTCATGGGGAACTATAAGAAACCCTCGGTGTAATAAGCTCTAGGCTGTTCCCATGGACAGAACTGTTGTAATACGTTTGTTTACAATGTTTTGGAGCAAACGGAATCGTATTATTCCGTGCGACAGAGGTACTTTAAAAGAAATTGAGGTGAACTCTTATTGCAGAGCTAAGTTTTCACTAAGTTTCATGGGGAACTATAGTAAACCCTCGGTGTAATAAATTCTAGGCTGTTCCCATGGACAAAACTGTTGTAATACGTTTGTTTACAACGTTGTAGATCAAACAGAATCGTTTTATTCAATGCGAAAGGCGTACTTTATGGGAAATTGAGGTAAATTCTTATTGCGAGGCTAAGGTTTAATTAGTTTCATGGGAAACTATAAAAAACCCTCGGTGTAATATCTTCTAGGCTGTTCCCATGGACAGAACTGTTGGAATACGTTTATTTACAACGTTTTAGAGCAAATGGAATTGTTTTTTTCCATGCGAAAGGCGAACTTTATAAGAAATTGAGATGAACTCTTATTTTGGGGCTAAGTTTTCACTAAGTTTCATGGGAATTATAAGAAACCCTCGTTGTAATAAGTTCTAGGCTGTTCCCATGGACAGAACTGTTGTAATACGTTTGTTTACAACGTTTTAGAGCAAACGGAATCGTTTTCTTCCATGCGAATGACGCACTTAATAAGAAATTGAGGTGAACTCTTATTGCAGAGCTAAGTTTTCACTAAGTCTCATGGGGAACTATAGTAAACCCTCGGTGTAATAAGTTCTAGGCTGTTTCCATGGACAAAACTGTTGTAATACGTTTGTTTACAACGTTGTAGATCAAACAGAATCGTTTTATTCAATGCGAAAGGCGTACTTTATAGGAAATTGAGGTAAATTCTTATTGCGAGGCTAAGGTTTAATTAGTTTCATGGGAAACTATAAAAAACCCTCGGTGTAATATCTTCTAGGCTGTTCCCATGGAGAGAACTGTTGTAATACGTTTATTTACAACGTTTTAGAGCAAATGGAATTGTTTTTTTCCATGCGAAAGGCGAACTTTATAAGAAATTGAGATTAACTCTTATTTTGGGGCTATGTTTTCACTAAGTTTCATGGGAAACTAAAAAAAACCCTCGGTGTAATATGTTCTAGGCTGTTCCGATGGACAGAACTGTTGTAATACGTTTGTTGAAAACATTTTAGAGCAAACGGAATCGTTTTATTCCATGCGTAAGGTGTACTTTATAAGAAATTGAGATGAACTTTTATTGTGCGGCTAAGTTTTCACTAAGTTTCATAGGGAACTATAAGAAACCCGCGAAGTAATAAGTTCTAAGCTGTTTTCATGGACAGAACTGTTGTAATACGTTTGTACACAACGTTTTAGAGCAAACGGAATCGTTTTATTCCATGCGAAAGACGTACTTTATAAGAAATTCACGTGAACTCTTATTGCGGGGCTAAAATTTGACCAAGTTTCACGGGAAACTATAAAAAATCCTCGGTATAATATGTTCTAGGCTGTTCCCATGGACAGAACTGTTGTTATACGTTTTTTTACAACGTTTTAGAGCAAACGGAGTCGTTTTATTCCATGCGAAAGGCGTACTTTATAAGAAAATGAGGTGAACTCTTCTAGCAGGGCTAAGTTTCACAAAGTTTCATGGGGAACTATAAGAAACCCTCGGTGTAATAAGTTCTAGGCTGTTCCCATGGACAGAACTGTTGTAATACGTTTGTTTACAACGTTTTGGAGCAAACGGAATCGTATTATTCCGTGCGACAGAGGTACTTTAAAAGAAATTGAGGTGAACTCTTATTGCGGGGCTAAGTTTTCACTAAGTTTTATGGGGAACTATAAGAAACCCTTGGTGTAATAAGTTCTAGGCTGTTCCCATGGACAGAACTGTTGTAATACGTTTATTTACAACGTTTTAGAGCAAATGGAATTGTTTTTTTCCATGCGAAGGCGAACTTTATAAGAAATTGAGATGAACTCTTATTTTGGGGCTAAGTTTTCACTAAGTTTCATGGGAAACTAGAAAAAACCCTCGGTGTAATATGTTCTAGGCTGTTCCGATGGACAGAACTGTTGTAATACGTTTGTTGAAAACGTTTTAGAGCAAACGGAATCGTTTTATTCCATGCGTAAGGTGTACTTTATAAGAAATTGAGATGAACTTTTATTGTGCGGCTAAGTTTTCACTAAGTTTCATAGGGAACTATAAGAAACCCGCGAAGTAATAAGTTCTAAGCTGTTTTCATGGACAGAACTGTTGTAATACGTTTGTACACAACGTTTTAGAGCAAACGGAATCGTTTTATTCCATGCGAAAGACGTACTTTATAAGAAATTCACGTGAACTCTTATTGCGGGGCTAAAATTTCACCAAGTTTCATGGGAAACTATAAAAAACCCTCGGTATAATATGTTCTAGGCTGTTCCCATGGACAGAACTGTTGTAATACGTTTGTTTACAACGTTTTAGAGCAAACGGAGTCGTTTTATTCCATGCGAAAGGCGTACTTTATAAGAAAATGAGGTGAACTCTTCTAGCAGGGCTAAGTTTCACAAAGTTTCATGGGGAACTATAAGAAACCCTCGGTGTAATAAGTTCTAGGCTGTTCCCATGGACAGAACTGTTGTAATACGTTTGTTTACAACGTTTTGGAGCAAACGGAATCGTATTATTCTGTTCGATAGAGGTACTTTAAAAGAAATTGAGGTGAACTCTTATTGCAGAGCTAAGTTTTCACTAAGTTTCATGGGGAACTATAGTAAACCCTCGGTGTAATAAGTTCTAGGCTGTTCCCATGGACAAAACTGTTGTAATACGTTTGTTTACAACGTTTTAGATCAAACAGAATCGTTTTATTCAATGCGAAAGGCGTACTTTATGGGAAATTGAGGTAAATTCTTATTGCGAGGCTAAAGTTTAATTAGTTTCATGGGAAACTATAAAAACCCTCGGTGTAATATCTTCTAGGCTGTTCCAATGGACAGAACTGTTGTAATACGTTTATTTACAACGTTTTAGAGCAAATGGAATTGTTTTTTTCCATGCGAAAGGCGAACTTTATAAGAAATTGAGATGAACTCTTATTTTGGGGCTAAGTTTTCACTAAGTTTCATGGGAAACTAAAAAAAAACCCTCGGTGTAATATGTTCTAGGCTGTTCCGATGGACAGAATTGTTGTAATACGTTTGTTGAAAACGTTTTAGAGCAAACGGAATCGTTTTATTCCATGCGTAAGGTGTACTTTATAAGAAATTGAGATGAACTGTTATTGTGGGGCTAACTTTTCACTAAGTTTCATGGGAACTATAAGAAACCCTCGTTGTAATAAGATCTAGGTTGTTCCCATGGACAGAACTGTTGTAATACGTTTGTTTACAACGTTTTAGAGCAAACGGAATCGTTTTATTCCATGCGAAAGGCGTACTTTATAAGAAATTGAGGTGAACTCTTATTGCGGTACTAAGATTCCTTAGGTTTCATGGGGAACTATAAGAAACCCTCGGTGTTATAAGTTTCAGGCTGTTTCCATGGACAGAACTGTTGTAATACATATGTTTACAACGTTTTAGAGCAAACGTAATCGTTTGATTCCATGCGAAAGGCGTAATTTATAAGAAAGTTAGGTGGACTCTTATTGTGGGGCTAAGTTTTCACTAAGTTGCAGGGGGACCTATAAGAAACCCTCGGTGTAATATGTTCTAGGCTCTTCCCATGGACAGAACTGTTGTAATACGTTTGTTTACACGTTTTAGAGCAAACAGAATCGCTTTGTCCATGCGAAAGGCGTACTTAATAAGAAATTGAGGTGAACTCTTATTGCAGAGCTAAGTTTACACTGAATCTCATGGGAACAATGAGAAACCCTCGGTGTAATAAGTTCTAGGCTGTTCCCATGGACAGAAGTGTTGTTATAGGTTTGTTAAGAACGTTTTAGAGCAAACGGAATCGTTTTATTCCATGCGAAAGGTGTACTTTATAAGAAATTGAGGTGAACTCTTATTGCGGGGCTAAGTTTCCTTAGGTTTCATAGGGAACTATAAGAAACCCTCGGTGTAATAAGTTTAAGGCTGTTCCCATGGACAGAACTGTTATTATACGTTTGTGTACAACGTTTTAGAACAAACGGAATCGTTTTATTCCATGCAAAAGGAGTACTTTATAAGAAATTTAGGTGAACTCTTATTGCGGGGCTAAGTTTTCACTAAGTTTCATGGGAAACTAAAAAAAACCCTCGGTGTAATAAGTTCTAGGCTGTTCCCATGGACAGAACTGTTGTAATACGTTTGTTTACAACGTTTTGGAGCAAACGGAATCGTATTATTCCGTGCGACAGAGGTACTTTAAAAGAAATTGAGGTGAACTCTTATTGCGGGGCTAAGTTTTCACTAAGTTTTATGGGGAACTATAAGAAACCCTTGGTGTAATAAGTTCTAGGCCGTTCCCATGGACAGAACTGTTGTAATACGTTTATTTACAACGTTTTAGAGCAAATGGAATTGTTTTTTTCCATGCGAAAGGCGAACTTTATAAGAAATTGAGATGAACTCTTATTTTGGGGCTAAGTTTTCACTAAGTTTCATGGGAAACTAGAAAAAACCCTCGGTGTATTATGTTCTAGGCTGTTCCGATGGACAGAACTGTTGTAATACGTTTGTTGAAAACGTTTTAGAGCAAACGGAGTCGTTTTATTCCATGCGAAAGGCGTATTTTATAAAAAAATGAGGTGAACTCTTTTAGCAGGGCTAAGTTTCACAAAGTTTCATGGGGAACTATAAGAAACCCTCGGTGTAATAAGTTCTAGGCTGTTCCCATGGACAGAACTGTTGTAATACGTTTGTTTACAACGTTTTGGAGCAAACGGAATCGTATTATTCCGTGCGACAGAGGTACTTTAAAAGAAATTGAGGTGAACTCTTATTGCGGGGCTAAGTTTTCACTAAGTTTTATGGGGAACTATAAGAAACGCTTGGTGTAATAAGTTCTAGGCTGTTCCCATGGACAGAACTGTTGTAATACGTTTATTTACAACGTTTTAGAGCAAATGGAATTGTTTTTTTCCATGCGAAAGGCGAACTTTATAAGAAATTGAGATGAACTCTTATTTTGGGGCTAAGTTTTCACTAAGTTTCATGGGAAACTAAAAAAAACCCTCGGTGTAATATGTTCTAGGCTGTTCCGATGGACAGAACTGTTGTAATACGTTTGTTGAAAACGTTTTAGAGCAAACGGAATCGTTTTATTCCATGCGTAAGGTGTACTTTATAAGAAATTGAGATGAACTCTTATTGCGGGGCTAAAATTTCACCAAGTCTCATGGGAAACTATAAAAAACCCTCGGTATAATATGTTCTAGGCTGTTCCCATGGACAGAACTGTTGTAATACGTTTGTTTACAACGTTTTAGAGCAAACGGAGTCGTTTTATTCCATGCGAAAGGCGTACTTTATAAGAAAATGAGGTGAACTCTTCTAGCAGGGCTAAGTTTCACAAAGTTTCATGGGGAACTATAAGAAACCCTCGGTGTAATAAGCTCTAGGCTGTTCCCATGGACAGAACTGTTGTAATACGTTTGTTTACAATGTTTTGGAGCAAACGGAATCGTATTATTCCGTGCGACAGAGGTACTTTAAAAGAAATTGAGGTGAACTCTTATTGCAGAGCTAAGTTTTCACTAAGTTTCATGGGGAACTATAGTAAACCCTCGGTGTAATAAATTCTAGGCTGTTCCCATGGACAAAACTGTTGTAATACGTTTGTTTACAACGTTGTAGATCAAACAGAATCGTTTTATTCAATGCGAAAGGCGTACTTTATGGGAAATTGAGGTAAATTCTTATTGCGAGGCTAAGGTTTAATTAGTTTCATGGGAAACTATAAAAAACCCTCGGTGTAATATCTTCTAGGCTGTTCCCATGGACAGAACTGTTGGAATACGTTTATTTACAACGTTTTAGAGCAAATGGAATTGTTTTTTTCCATGCGAAAGGCGAACTTTATAAGAAATTGAGATGAACTCTTATTTTGGGGCTAAGTTTTCACTAAGTTTCATGGGAATTATAAGAAACCCTCGTTGTAATAAGTTCTAGGCTGTTCCCATGGACAGAACTGTTGTAATACGTTTGTTTACAACGTTTTAGAGCAAACGGAATCGTTTTCTTCCATGCGAATGACGCACTTAATAAGAAATTGAGGTGAACTCTTATTGCAGAGCTAAGTTTTCACTAAGTCTCATGGGGAACTATAGTAAACCCTCGGTGTAATAAGTTCTAGGCTGTTTCCATGGACAAAACTGTTGTAATACGTTTGTTTACAACGTTGTAGATCAAACAGAATCGTTTTATTCAATGCGAAAGGCGTACTTTATAGGAAATTGAGGTAAATTCTTATTGCGAGGCTAAGGTTTAATTAGTTTCATGGGAAACTATAAAAAACCCTCGGTGTAATATCTTCTAGGCTGTTCCCATGGAGAGAACTGTTGTAATACGTTTATTTACAACGTTTTAGAGCAAATGGAATTGTTTTTTTCCATGCGAAAGGCGAACTTTATAAGAAATTGAGATGAACTCTTATTTTGGGGCTAAGTTTTCACTAAGTTTCATGGGAAACTAAAAAAAACCCTCGGTGTAATATGTTCTAGGCTGTTCCGATGGACAGAACTGTTGTAATACGTTTGTTGAAAACGTTTTAGAGCAAACGGAATCGTTTTATTCCATGCGTAAGGTGTACTTTATAAGAAATTGAGATGAACTTTTATTGTGCGGCTAAGTTTTCACTAAGTTTCATAGGGAACTATAAGAAACCCGCGAAGTAATAAGTTCTAAGCTGTTTTCATGGACAGAACTGTTGTAATACGTTTGTACACAACGTTTTAGAGCAAACGGAATCGTTTTATTCCATGCGAAAGACGTACTTTATAAGAAATTCACGTGAACTCTTATTGCGGGGCTAAAATTTGACCAAGTTTCACGGGAAACTATAAAAAACCCTCGGTATAATATGTTCTAGGCTGTTCCCATGGACAGAACTGTTGTTATACGTTTTTTTACAACGTTTTAGAGCAAACGGAGTCGTTTTATTCCATGCGAAAGGCGTACTTTATAAGAAAATGAGGTGAACTCTTCTAGCAGGGCTAAGTTTCACAAAGTTTCATGGGGAACTATAAGAAACCCTCGGTGTAATAAGTTCTAGGCTGTTCCCATGGACAGAACTGTTGTAATACGTTTGTTTACAACGTTTTGGAGCAAACGGAATCGTATTATTCCGTGCGACAGAGGTACTTTAAAAGAAATTGAGGTGAACTCTTATTGCGGGGCTAAGTTTTCACTAAGTTTTATGGGGAACTATAAGAAACCCTTGGTGTAATAAGTTCTAGGCTGTTCCCATGGACAGAACTGTTGTAATACGTTTATTTACAACGTTTTAGAGCAAATGGAATTGTTTTTTTCCATGCGAAGGCGAACTTTATAAGAAATTGAGATGAACTCTTATTTTGGGGCTAAGTTTTCACTAAGTTTCATGGGAAACTAGAAAAAACCCTCGGTGTAATATGTTCTAGGCTGTTCCGATGGACAGAACTGTTGTAATACGTTTGTTGAAAACGTTTTAGAGCAAACGGAATCGTTTTATTCCATGCGTAAGGTGTACTTTATAAGAAATTGAGATGAACTTTTATTGTGCGGCTAAGTTTTCACTAAGTTTCATAGGGAACTATAAGAAACCCGCGAAGTAATAAGTTCTAAGCTGTTTTCATGGACAGAACTGTTGTAATACGTTTGTACACAACGTTTTAGAGCAAACGGAATCGTTTTATTCCATGCGAAAGACGTACTTTATAAGAAATTCACGTGAACTCTTATTGCGGGGCTAAAATTTCACCAAGTTTCATGGGAAACTATAAAAAACCCTCGGTATAATATGTTCTAGGCTGTTCCCATGGACAGAACTGTTGTAATACGTTTGTTTACAACGTTTTAGAGCAAACGGAGTCGTTTTATTCCATGCGAAAGGCGTACTTTATAAGAAAATGAGGTGAACTCTTCTAGCAGGGCTAAGTTTCACAAAGTTTCATGGGGAACTATAAGAAACCCTCGGTGTAATAAGTTCTAGGCTGTTCCCATGGACAGAACTGTTGTAATACGTTTGTTTACAACGTTTTGGAGCAAACGGAATCGTATTATTCTGTTCGATAGAGGTACTTTAAAAGAAATTGAGGTGAACTCTTATTGCAGAGCTAAGTTTTCACTAAGTTTCATGGGGAACTATAGTAAACCCTCGGTGTAATAAGTTCTAGGCTGTTCCCATGGACAAAACTGTTGTAATACGTTTGTTTACAACGTTTTAGATCAAACAGAATCGTTTTATTCAATGCGAAAGGCGTACTTTATGGGAAATTGAGGTAAATTCTTATTGCGAGGCTAAAGTTTAATTAGTTTCATGGGAAACTATAAAAACCCTCGGTGTAATATCTTCTAGGCTGTTCCAATGGACAGAACTGTTGTAATACGTTTATTTACAACGTTTTAGAGCAAATGGAATTGTTTTTTTCCATGCGAAAGGCGAACTTTATAAGAAATTGAGATGAACTCTTATTTTGGGGCTAAGTTTTCATTAAGTTTCATGGGAAACTAAAAAAAAACCCTCGGTGTAATATGTTCTAGGCTGTTCCGATGGACAGAATTGTTGTAATACGTTTGTTGAAAACGTTTTAGAGCAAACGGAATCGTTTTATTCCATGCGTAAGGTGTACTTTATAAGAAATTGAGATGAACTGTTATTGTGGGGCTAAGTTTTCACTAAGTTTCATGGGAACTATAAGAAACCCTCGTTGTAATAAGATCTAGGTTGTTCCCATGGACAGAACTGTTGTAATACGTTTGTTTACAACGTTTTAGAGCAAACGGAATCGTTTTATTCCATGCGAAAGGCGTACTTTATAAGAAATTGAGGTGAACTCTTATTGCGGTACTAAGATTCCTTAGGTTTCATGGGGAACTATAAGAAACCCTCGGTGTTATAAGTTTCAGGCTGTTTCCATGGACAGAACTGTTGTAATACATATGTTTACAACGTTTTAGAGCAAACGTAATCGTTTGATTCCATGCGAAAGGCGTAATTTATAAGAAAGTTAGGTGGACTCTTATTGTGGGGCTAAGTTTTCACTAAGTTGCAGGGGGACCTATAAGAAACCCTCGGTGTAATATGTTCTAGGCTCTTCCCATGGACAGAACTGTTGTAATACGTTTGTTTACACGTTTTAGAGCAAACAGAATCGCTTTGTCCATGCGAAAGGCGTACTTAATAAGAAATTGAGGTGAACTCTTATTGCAGAGCTAAGTTTACACTGAATCTCATGGGAACAATGAGAAACCCTCGGTGTAATAAGTTCTAGGCTGTTCCCATGGACAGAAGTGTTGTTATAGGTTTGTTAAGAACGTTTTAGAGCAAACGGAATCGTTTTATTCCATGCGAAAGGTGTACTTTATAAGAAATTGAGGTGAACTCTTATTGCGGGGCTAAGTTTCCTTAGGTTTCATAGGGAACTATAAGAAACCCTCGGTGTAATAAGTTTAAGGCTGTTCCCATGGACAGAACTGTTATTATACGTTTGTGTACAACGTTTTAGAACAAACGGAATCGTTTTATTCCATGCAAAAGGAGTACTTTATAAGAAATTTAGGTGAACTCTTATTGCGGGGCTAAGTTTTCACTAAGTTTCATGGGAAACTAAAAAAAACCCTCGGTGTAATATATTCTAGGCTGTTCCCATGGACAGAACTGTTGTAATACGTTTCTTTACAACGTTTTAGAGCAAACGGAATCGTTTTATTCAATGCGAAAGGCGTACTTTATAAGAAATTGAGGTGAACTCTTATTGTGGCGCTAAGTTTTCACTAAGTTTCATGGGGAACTATAAGAAACCATTTGGGATAATAAGTTTCAGGCTGTTCCCATGGACAGAACTGTTATTATACGTTTGTTTACAACGTTTTAGAGCAACCGAAATTGTTTTAAACCATGCGAAAGGCGTACTTTATAAGAAATTGAGCTGAACTGTTATTGTGGGGCTAAGTTTTCACTAAGTTTCATGGGAACTATAAGAAACCCTCGTTGTAATAAGATCTAGGTTGTTCCCATGGACAGAACTGTTGTAATACGTGTGTTTACAACGTTTTAGAGCAAACGGAATCGTTTTATTCCATGCAAAAGGCGTACTTTATAAGAAATTGAGGTGAACTCTTATTGCGGTACTAAGATTCCTTAAGTTTCATGGGGAACTATAAGAAACCCTCGGTGTTATAAGTTTCAGGCTGTTTCCATGGACAGAACTGTTGTAATACATATGTTTACAACGTTTTAGAGCAAACGTAATCGTTTGATTCCATGCGAAAGGCGTAATTTATAAGAAAGTTAGGTGGACTCTTATTGTGGGGCTAAGTTTTCACTAAGTTGCAGGGGGACCTATAAGAAACCCTCGGTGTAATATGTTCTAGGCTCTTCCCATGGACAGAACTGTTGTAATACGTTTGTTTACAACGTTTTAGAGCAAACAGAATCGCTTTGTCCATGCGAAAGGCGTACTTAATAAGAAATTGAGGTGAACTCTTATTGCAGAGCTAAGTTTACACTGAATCTCATGGGAACTATGAGAAACCCTCGGTGTAATAAGTTCTAGGCTGTTCCCATGGACAGAAGTGTTGTTATAGGTTTGTTAACAACGTTTTAGAGCAAACAGAATCGTTTTATTCCATGCGAAAGGTGTACTTTATAAGAAATTGAGGTGAACTCTTATTGCGGGGCTAAGTTTCCTTAAGTTTCATAGGGAACTATAAGAAACCCTCGGTGTAATAAGTTTAAGGCTGTTCCCATGGACAGAACTGTTATTATACGTTTGTGTACAACGTTTTAGAACAAACGGAATCGTTTTATTCCATGCAAAAGGAGTACTTTATAAGAAATTTAGGTGAACTCTTATTGCGGGGCTAAGTTTTCACTAAGTTTCATGAGGAACTATAAAAAAAACCCTCGGTGTAATATGTTCTAGGCTGTTCCCATGGACAGACCTGTTGTAATACTTTTGTTTACAACGTTTTAGAGCAAACAGAATCGTTATGTCCATGCGAAAGGCGTACTTAATAAGATATTGAGATGAACTCTTATTGCAGAGCTAAGTTCTCACTGAATCTCATGGGAAACTACAAGAAACCCTCGGTGTAATAAGTTCTAGGCTGTTCCCATGGACAGAAGTGTTGTTAAAGGTTTGTTTACAACGTTTTAGAGCAAACGGAATCGTTTTCTCCATGCGATTGCGTACTTTATAAGAAATTGAGGTGAACTCTTATTGCAGAGCTAAGTTTTCACTAAGTTTCATCGGGAACTATAAAAAAACCCTCTGTGTAAAAAGTTCTAGAATGTTCCAAGGGACAGAACTGTTGTAATACGTTTGTTTACAACGTTTTAGAGCAAACGGAATCGTTTTATTCCGTGCAAAAGGCGTACTTTATAAGAAATTGAGTTGAACTCTTATTGAAGGGCTACCTATTCACTAAATTTAATTTGGAACTAAAAGAAACCTTCGAAGTAATAAGTTCTTGGCTGTTCCCATGGACAAAACTGTTGTAATACGTTTATTTACAACGTTTTAGAGCAAACGGAATCGTTTTATTCTATGCAAAAGGAGTACTTTATAAGAAATTGACGTGAACTTTTATTGGGGGGCTAGATTTTCACTAAGTTTCATTGAGAACTATAAAAAAACCCTTCGTGTTATGTGTTCTAGGCTGTTTCCATGGACAGAACTGTTGTAAACCATTTGTTTACAACGTTTTAGAGCAAACGGAATCGTTTTATTCCATGCAAAAGGCGTACTTTATAAGAAATTGAGGTGAACTCTTATTGTGGCGTTCAGTTTTCACTAAGTTTCATGGGGAAGAAGAAGAAACCCTCGGTGTAATAAGTTTCAGGCTGTTCCCATGGACAGAACTGTTATTATACGCTTGTTTACAATGTTTTAGAGCAAACGGAATCATTTTATTCCATGCGAAAGGAGTACTTTATAAGAAATTGAGGTGAACTTATATTGCGGGGCTAAGTTTCCTTAAGTTTCATGGGGAACTATAAGAATCCCTTGGGGTAATAAGTTTCAGGCTGTTCCCATGGACAGAACTGTTGTAATACATATGTTTACAACGTTTTAGAGCAAACGTAATCGTTTGATTCCATGCGAAAGGCGTAATTTATAAGAAAGTGAGGTTAACTCTTATTGCGGGGCTAAGTTTTCACTAATTTGCAGGGGGACCTATAAGAAACCCTCGATGTAATATGTTCTAGGCTGTTCCAATGGACAGAACTGTTGTAATACATTTGTTTACAACGTTTTGGAGCAAACGGAATCATTTTATTCCATACAAAAGGCCTACTTTATAAGTTATTGAGGTGAACTCTTATTGTGGGGCTAAGTTTTCACTAATTTTCATAGGGAACTATAAGAAACCATTTGGGATAATAAGTTCTAGGCTGTTCCTATGGACAGAACTGTTGTAATACAATTGTTTACAACGTTTTAGAGCAAACGGAATCGTTTTATTCCATGCGAAAGGTGTACTTTATAAGAAATTGAGGTGAACTCTTATTGTGGGGCTAAGTTTTCACTAAGTTTCATGGGGAACTATAAAAAACCCTCGGTGTAATAAGTTCTAGGCTGTTCCCATGGAAAGAACTGTTGTAATACAATTGTTTACAACGTTTTAGAGCAAACGGAATCGTTGTATTCCATGCGAAAGGCGTACTTTATTAGAAATTGAGATGAAATCTTATTGCGGGGCTAAGTTTCTTTAAGTTTCATGGGGAACTATAAGAAACCCTGGGTGTAATACGTTTTAGGCTGTTCCCATGGACAGAACTCTTGTTATACGTTTGTTAACAACGTTTTAGAGCAAATGGAATCGTTTTATTCCATGCAAAAGGCGTTTTTTATAAGAAATTGGGCTGAACTCTTATTGCAGGGCTAAGTTTGCACTAAGTTTCATGGGGAACTATAAAAAAATGCACGGTGTAAAAAGTTCTAGGCTGTTCCCATGGACAAAACTGTTGTAATACAATTGTTTCCAACGTTTTAGAGCAAATGGGATCGTTTTATTTAATGCGAATAACGTACTTTATTAGAAATTGAGGTGAACTCTTATTGCGGGGCTAAGTTTTTACCAAGGTTCATGGGGAACTATAAAAAGCCCTCGGTGTAATATTTTCTAGGCTGTTCCCATGGACAGAACTGTTGTAATTCTATTGTTTACAACTTTTAGAGCAAACGGAATCATTCTATTCCATGCGAAAGGTGTACTTTATAAGAAATCGAGGTGAACTCTTATTGCGGGGCTAAGTTTTTACCAAGGTTCATGGGGAACTATAAAAAGCCCTCGGTGTAATAAGTTCTAGGCTGTTTCCATGGACAGAACTGTTGTAAACCATTTGTTTACAACGTTTTAGAGCAAACGGAATCGTTTTATTCCATGCAAAAGGCGTACTTTATAAGAAATTGAGGTGAACTCTTATTGTGGCGTTCAGTTTTCACTAAGTTTCATGGGGAAGAAGAAGAAACCCTCGGTGTAATAAGTTTCAGGCTGTTCCCATGGACAGAACTGTTATTATACGCTTGTTTACAATGTTTTAGAGCAAACGGAATCATTTTATTCCATGCGAAAGGAGTACTTTATAAGAAATTGAGGTGAACTTATATTGCGGGGCTAAGTTTCCTTAAGTTTCATGGGGAACTATAAGAATCCCTTGGGGTAATAAGTTTCAGGCTGTTCCCATGGACAGAACTGTTGTAATACATATGTTTACAACGTTTTAGAGCAAACGTAATCGTTTGATTCCATGCGAAAGGCGTAATTTATAAGAAAGTGAGGTTAACTCTTATTGCGGGGCTAAGTTTTCACTAATTTGCAGGGGGACCTATAAGAAACCCTCGATGTAATATGTTCTAGGCTGTTCCAATGGACAGAACTGTTGTAATACGTTTGTTTACAACATTTTAGAGCAAACGGAATCGTTTTATTTCATGCGAAAGGCATACTTTATAAGAAATTGAGGTGAACTCTTATTGCGCGACTAAGTTTGCACTAAGTTTCATGGGGAACTATAAGAAACCCTCGGTGTAAAAAGTTTTACGCTGTTCCCATGGACAGAACTGTTGTAATAAGTTTGTTTACAACGTTTTATAGCAAACGGAATCGTTTTATTCCATGCAAAAGGAGTACTTTATAAGAAATTGACGTGAACTCTTATTGCGGGGCTAGGTTTTCACTAAGTTTCATTGGGAACTATAAAAAAACTCTCGATGTAATATGTTCTAGGCTGTTCCCATGGACAGAACTGTTGTAATACGTTTGTTTACAACATTTTAGAGCAAACGGAATCGTTTAATTCCATGCGAAAGGCCTCCTTTATAAGAAATTGAGCTGAACTCTTTTTGTGGGGCTAACTTTTCACTTAGTATCAAGGGGAACTATAAGAAACCCTCGGTGTAATAAGTTCTAGGCTGTTCCCATGGCCAGAACTGTTGTAATAGGTTTGTTTACAACGTTTTAGAGCAAACGGAATCGTTTTATTCCATGCGAAAGGCGTACTTTATAAGTTATTGAGTTGAACTCTTATTGCGGGGCTAAGTTTCCTTAAATCTCATGGGGAACTATATAAAACCCTCGATGTAATAAGTTCTAGGCTGTTCCTATGGACAGAACTGTTGTAATACAATTGTTTACAACGTTTTAGAGCAAACGGAATCGTTTTATTCCATGCGAAAGGTGTATTTTATAAGAAATTGAGGTAAACTCTTATTGTGGGGCTAAGTTTTTACTAAGTTTCATGGGGAACTATAACAAACCCTCGGTGTAATAAGTTCTAGGCTGTTCCCATGGACAGAACTGTTGTAATAAAATTGTTTACAACTCTTTAGAGCAAACGGAATCGTTTTATTCCATGCGAAAGGCGTACTTTATGAGAAATTGAGATGAAATCTTATTGCAGGGCTAAGTTTTCACTAAGTTTCATGGGGAAACTATAAGTAACTCTCGGTGTAATAAGTTCTAGGCTGTTCCCATGGACAGAACTGTTGTAATACAATTGTTTACAACGTTTTAGAGCAAACGGAATCGTTTTATTCCATGCGAAAGGCGTACTTTATAAGAAAATGAGGGGAACTCTTATTGTGGGGCTAAGTTTTCACTAATAGTGGGGGAGCTTAACACAAGAATCGTGCAAAATGTGATACCAGCATGAAACTTGGTGGATATAGGCCGTTTGACATGCTGAAAAAGATAGGATGTAGAGCCACGCTGAGAAATGCCCCCTTCTTCTATTTTTTGACTTGGGTACTGGCCCCCAGGCCTCTGAAACGGAAATGTGAATACGCTTGGTGCAAATTGTGAAAGAAACATGAAACTTGGTGGATATAGGCAGTTTGATATGCTGAAAAAGATAGGATGTAGACCCACGCTGAGAAATGCCCCCTTGTTCTATTTTTAGACTGGGGTACTGGCCCCCAGGCCTCTGAAACGGAATTGTGAATACGCTTGGTGCAAATTGTGATAGAAACATGAAACTTGGTGGATATAGGCAGTTTGACATGCTGAAAAAGATAGGATATAGACCCACTCTGAGAAATGCCCCCTTGTTCTATTTTTAGACTGGGGTACTTGCCCCCAGGCCTCTAAAACGGAATTGTGAATATGCTTGGTGTAAATTGTGATAGAAACTTGAAACTTGCTGAACATAGGCAGTTTGACAAGCTGAAAAAGATAGGATGTAGACCCACTCTGAGGAATTCCCCCTTGTTCTATTTTTAGACTGGGGTACTAGCTCCCAGGCCTCTAAAACGAAATTGTGGATACGCTTGGTGTAAATTGTGATAAGAAACATGAAACTTGGTGAATATAGGCAGTTTCAAACGCTGAAAAAGATAGAAAATAGACTTAAGCTGAAAAATGCCCCCTTGTATGAACTGAAAAAATGACGAGGAAACCTGTTTACACAAAATGTTAGGCAATCATGCCGTCTCACAACACTGCCCTCCACATTCACAAAGGTCGGTGCATTCCAGGTTGAATTGCTTGCATTTGCATCTTGTTCTACAATTACGCTTGCATCCACATTTCACAAGCTCGTAGCAAGCTTTAGATGCTTCTGGGAGTAGTGTCCACCTTGGAGAGATCTGACCTTGTTCTTGTCTCCAGCCAAAATCGTTGATATTGGGTAGATCCTGCCATCTCTTCAATGACTGCCCCCAAATAATACTGGAAAATAGAGATAAACAACACTAAGATATATCTTCCCTGCTAAAATGTCATTCAATGTCTTAATGACGCCACAATCTTAGTCAAATGAAGATAATTTTCTAATGTGAAGTTGATTAGCGACCTTGAAAATGTGATATTGTCCTTGACAAAGAGGTTCATTTTATAATTTTCTTCATTTTGTGCTACATAACTTCGTTATGAAAATTAGAATTTCGTTATAAATTACTTCTTTACAATACAAAATGTCATAAAGCAGCTAGATATATTCCATTAAAAACCGTGTTTCCATATCTCAAATTACAGCCATTTGAAGAAATATTTTCATTTAACATCTTGTCGTTGTCTTCACTAAAAAAAGATGGTTAGTGTTGAAATGTAGCTTCAATGACAATTGCCATGATAACGTACCCGCCTTGCAGTAAGGCTCTCATAGAATGCTGAATTAAGGCATCTCTTGTAGGTGGCAGTGAATCAATATTGCGACCTTTCTTAGTGAATAGCGCTTTCCGGCAGTCATTCACGCTCTCCAATGTGCTCGACCTATCATATATCAGGACAACGTATCTTTCGATTGACTTGAAATCTTCAGCACTAATTTGTCTAATGGTGTTATCAGATAACCTGAGAAATAAAATATAATGTTATTGTGTTCAACTTCTTGATTCTTTAATATTCTACGTCTTTAATCTATTTTGAAGATCGTTGGGGGAATGTTTAAGAACTAAATCAATAAAAGCACTGCTATACAAAAAGGAAGGAAACAAAGAGAGAAAGTGATAACAACAAGTCAGCGCACTTGAAGGAAATTTAAAAACTACAGCAATTATTCACTTTATGCATAAAATGCAAAATACTTTATAAAGCTACAACACATTATATGAAGAAATAGAATCTTACCTTTTAAATGCATGTGTTACATCTTGGTGCGATTTCCATGCTTCCCAACACAATTTCTTTCCACGACCTCCAAATGACGATACGGTGTCGCAGCCAGTAAACGGGTACCAGAATGGCAGTGCAGCGCAAATATCATCGCCAAGATTCGCAGCATGTTCGTGTATTGCAAGCCAGCGCCGGTGTTTTCCCGTTCCAAACTCGATCCAAAGTTCTTCTACGCCTAATTTTCCAAATAAATGTATGGCTATTACGACAACATCAGTGTCTACAGTACGAATACTGATACGGCTGTGTCCATTATCTGCCGCGTGTTTCGCATGAAGATAGATGCGGGTGTCGGCTTCTTCTTGGTTACAAGGGCAGAGGGTTTCTGTATTTATTGTCGAGTTGCATTTTATGTCTTCGGCTGAAGTCGCTACAATGACCTTTCCTGTAACAGTGCTATCTCCGGGCTGCTCGGCAAGAAGTGCGAAGAGCTCTTCCTTGTTTTCGTTAACGCGTAAAAATTGCCTCCAGTTGTTGCATATTGGAGTATTTGCTTTGACGGAGATACGGATACCGCTACCCCTCTTCTCGCGGGTGTCGAATTTTAGGCTATCGGGAAAGTATCGATCGAAGACAACATCAATGCGACGCAAAGTGTCACTTCTAAATTCTTTCATTATTAGCTCTGCAAAGGCGCTTGAGTACTGCCCAAATGTTTTTGCGCATCCAGGAGGCGTCAGTTGAACAATTGCTGCACCATCTAAAATCTTGGCTGTTGTTTTTGGACTTTCTAGAATTGTTTCACCGCAATTCTCTATACATTTTAAAAAGTCTGCCTTGTTTCCTTTTCTCAAACCTCCGTATTCTGATATTGAAGGTGGGTTCGCGTGATTTTCATGTCTAAAAAACTCTTTAAGGTCTCCGTTTCTCGATTGGCAGGCAACGTACAGGGATGCAAAGAGCTTTCAATCTTGCTTTAAAGAGACCAATTTTAGCCTCTCTTTTGATGTTGCAATGGCATTTTTTGCGCGAAACAAGTATAGCTTGTTCTTGGAAATAGAGTCGTGGATTGAAACTTCACATGTAGCAAGCCTTTTCCGTATGAACTGGTCATATTGCTTCTTTCCTATATCGTAGGAGATTTTCACTGATGTGGCTGCCGATTCGTACATGATTTTCTTAGAGATAACATGTATCAGAATATCTTCCTCATTAAATGGGTTTCCTGCTTCATCGAATACGCTTTTGAATGATGATACATGTCTTCTGAAACGCTTTTCATGCGAGTCAGTGTCCTCATGATGAATACTATCTTCATCATCTTCCTTGTCATCGAATGAGTGCAACAGGCGAGAAATTTCCGGACCTGCTACCATCCATTTCATCATTAATATGTGGTTGTCGAGAATTCCGATCGCACCTCCGTCTATTTTCACCAATTTATTGTTCTGCTCGTGAGCCTGGCCTTCGGATATGCTCGAGAATCTCCTGCAGCTGTTTCTTGTGGTGAAATGGCCTCTCCTGAATTCTCGATAGATGGCTAGGTGCTTGACTGGGAGCTGCTTCATATCGTTGATGAAGACTGGAAGCCACCGTGAATAGTGCGTGTGGTCTAAAGAAAACATCCATGGCGCTATTTGCTCTAGGGCACTAACAAACATTGGAAAGTTGGACTCTCTAATACTTCTCGTACAAGAAGAAGTAAAATTAACTCTAGGTTCATCACTGTCACCCAGTACTTAAACTGCACAGATTCTTTTGATTTCTGCTCTAGCCATGCTTCAAAAGAGAGATTAGATTCATTTGTTGGAAGGCTTCTTGAAGAAGTAGGTAAATTGCTGCGCAAGAAACCTGATGGGCATATCTCGAACGTTTAACTTGGCTGCCACTTAGAAATGACTCGGCTCTTCCTGGTGTATTTACTTCAGCCTTAACAAGAAGTTCCACCCAGCCACTTCCTTCCAGCCAGTCACCTATGGCGTTTAAAAATGCCATCTCGATATGCAGTGCTGCCATCATCATTACTGTATTGCCCTCTCCGTAGAGCTCAGGATACATCCATTGCACTTGCTTTCCAAGAGCATAAACAGGCTGATCTGCCGTTAATACGACAGCTTGTTGTGGGTTGAGCTTCAACAGAATCTTTTTTACAACTCCCATAGTATGCTTGAGCATGGCTGTCGAGTTCACACTATCATTAAGAAGTGGGAGTAACGTCGAGGTAGATTTTATTGGAGCAACTGTAGAATTTTGTGAGTGAAAGGCTGACCATGAAAAACGATCTTTAATGTCATGGTTTCTTTCTTCTTTATTTATGTCTAAAAGGTGCTTCAACCAATCATTCATTTCTTCCCGGGCTTTGTAAGCAGGTATACTCTCTGAATTTACCGTTGGTAGTGAACATTTCACAGTTTTTGTTGTTGTTGGTTGAAGAGTGGTATAGGATTCTGGAAGTTTCAACGTAACCGATGACTCTTCTAGGTCAGCTTTCAAATTCGTTGGTTTTGGTTGCATGGTTTTCTCAGGGTGCTCAAAAATTGAGATGCTTGTCCCATGAAATGCTTTTACTGCTGTAGTCGAAGAAGGGTTGTGGTCAATATTGTCAACGGCAGCTGTCGTGAAAAGACCTTCTACAAGACTTGGAGGACAAACGAAACCATCTTCTTGGTATTTCTTGCAAAGCTGCTTTGTGATATTAAGTTGCATATCTTTTACTCTGTCATATGAAACACTCAAACCTTTCTTTGCAAAGGTATTTACTATACCTTTCTTACGAGTTTTAGCATGGATTAGCAACCCATTGTACAGTGGAAGGTGTCTCCTGTTCTTTATTGCGTCGGAGTTTCTCACTTTCTTTCACGTTACGACGCTTGTGTTTGATAACATTGAAGTGAATGAGTTGTGCAATATTCAGATCAACCTTACTTTCAGCAGTTGCTACATTGTTGGTGATATTAGTGCCACAAATTATCGTGCCTATCAAAGTGACAAGTGATCTGGGGACTGATGCTTCTTGGCAGCTTTCTTCAAATAAACCTTTATCTTCTGCTTGATCATGCTGGAGAATTTGTTCTCTGACGATTTTTGCTGCAGATGACAAGCAAATGCCATCTTCTTCGTAGTCTTGCTTACATACTTTAAAAATAGCCAATCCAATACCTTCCCTGAACGTGAGCACAATTTCTCTCCCTTTTCTGCTCTCTTCCAGCTCTGGAATCCGACTGAGGATCTTTTCTTTCATTCTTGTGCTGTGAATGTTCTCAGTACGAACATCAGGAGAACCATATTCCTTCAAGCGTTGGGAATACAACGATTTGAGGTCACTAAGCTTGAACACAGGAATATCTTCTGGTGATTCGCTGGAGCTTTTCAAATAGTCGACGATTTCTTCGAAAACCATCCTCTCCATAATGGCACTGTCTGCGTCTGTGTTTGTCCTGGAACTCTTTTTAATTTCTCTTAGTCTATTGTAAAGTGAGGAGAGAGACGTTTTGTGATAAAGAGCTCCAACTGCTATCATAACACCCTCATACAACCTGGCTAAAAGTCTCTCCTCACAGAGCTGACTCGCTGCATCACGAACTTTTCTGTCAGGCTCAAAAGTTTGTGCTTGGGTGAGATTTTCAACAGAATCTTCTTTGTCGCAAAAAAGCACTTCGGTTGAAAGTTTTTGGCGCTGTACCTTGCCCGTGTACTTGGAGGTGAGGTAGCATTAAAGGCCCCTTCAACCGACTGTTTTCGTTTTTTTGAAGCTCTTTCATAATGATGCTTATCATATTAACTTCTACATCTCTTGTGAAATTTAGCTTCATTATTAAGTAGTTTTTGAACTAAATCTTCGCATGTCAGAGAGTGAATCCGGGGCAGAGATGGCAGGAGAAAGTTCATCGATGGCCTCAAAACTTTGCAATTGCTGAACAATGTTTACGTAGCCACTCGCTTTGTCTGTTAGAGTGCTGTTTTTCCTGGACAGACGAGCTGTTCTCCCGTGTCTTCTTGACAGATAAAACACAAGTCAAAATCAAAATCTCGGCTCCCTGAATTTGGGTCACTAACTTTCTGAAAATCAGTAACTTCGTTTAAAAATGTAAACCTTTTCTTCGACATAGTAACATGCCCTTCACTGTATCAACGTGGATCACTAAAATTGCCTCTCAGTATTTTAGAACGAGTATATTCTGAGAATTCACTAATGACTTGAGAATGATTCCGGAAATAAATAACTATAAAAATGAAAACTGAAAGAAGCCAAAAATGAAGGTAATTGACTTTATATTACGTCAAACAGTTTTTTACCCTGTGGGTGTCCGGGGAAGTAAAGGAAAATTGACAAAGAAAACTGAATGGAAGGGAATGTTTAGTCTAAAAATATGCTGATGAATATCATAGCCTATTTTTGAACGAAATGCACATTTGATCGTAAAACCGGTAAGACAACGGCAAAATTGTTATCGTTTTCTTATGTCCTGGAGGTCTGAGAGCTAGTATCCTAGTCTAAATATAAGCACAAGAAAGCTTTTTCTGTTATGGATATATATCGTATCTTTTTAAGCGTATGAAACTGTTCATTTCTTCTAAGTTTTATGTTAATATAACAATTCATGGTAAAAAAATCCCAACTTCATTGTTAGAGGTCTGGTAACTAGTGCAGTAAAAATAGAACACGGGGGATTTTCAGAGTGGGTCTACATCCTATCTTTTTCAGCGTGTCAAACTACCTATGTTCAGCAAGTTTCATGCTTCTATCACAATTAACACCAAGCGTATTCACAATTCCGTTTTAGAGGCCTGGGAGCTAGTACCCCTGTCTAAATATAGAACAAGGGGGTATTTTCAGAGTGGGTCAACATCCTATCTTTTTCAGCATGTCAAACTGCCTATATCCACCAAGTTTCATGTTTCTACCATAATTTGCACCAAGCGTATTCACAATTCCGTTTTAGAGGCCTGGGGGCCAGTACCCCAGTCTAAAAATAGAACAAGGGGGTATTTCTCAGCCTGGGTCTAAATCCCATCTTTTCAGCGTGTCAAACTGCCTATATCCACCAAGTTTCATGCTGGTATCACATTTTGCACGATTCGACTATTTTTATGTAATAACCGCCCTGACTATAAGTTTCATGGGGAACTATAAGAAACCCTCGGTGTAATATGTTCTAGGCTGTTCCCATGGATAGAACTGTTGTAATACGTTTGTTTACAACGTTTTTGAGCAAACGGAATCGTTTTATTCCATGCAAAAGGCGTACTTTATAAGTTATTGAGGTGAACTCTTATTGTGGGGCTAAGTTTTCACTAAGTTTCATGGGGAACTATAAGAAACCCTCGGTATAATAAGTTCTAGGCTGTTCCCATGGACAGAACTGTTGTAATACGTTTGTTTACAACGTTTTAGAGCAAACGGAATCGTTTTATTTCATGCGAAAGGTGTACTTTATAAGAAATTGAGGTGAACTGTTATTGCGGGACTAAGTTTGCACTAAGTTTCATGGGGAACTATAAGAAACCATCGGTGTAAAAAGTTTTACACTGTTCCCATGGACAAAACTGTTGTAATACAATTGTTTACAACGTTTTAGAGCAAACGGAATCGTTTTATTCCATGCAAAAGGAGTACTTTATAAGAAATTGAGGTGAACTCTTATTGAGGGGCTAGGTTTTCACCAAGTTTCATTGGGAACTATAAAAAAACTCTAGGTGTAATATGTTCTAGGCTGTTCCCATGGACAGAACTGTTGTAATACCTTTGTTTACAACGTTTTAGAGCAAACGCAATCGTTTAATTCCATGCGCAAGGCCTACTTTATAAGAAATTGAGCTGAACTCTTATTGTGGGGCTAAGTTTTCACTTAGTTTCAAGGGGAACTATAAGAAACCCTCGGTGAAATAAGTTCTAGGCTGTTCCCTTTGACAGAACTGTTGTAATACGTTAGTTTACAACGTTTTAGAGCAAAAGGAATCGTTTTATTCAATGCGAAAGGCGTACTTTATAAGAAATTGAGGTGAACTCTCATTGCGGGGCTAAGTTTTCACTAAGTTTCATGGGGAACTATACAAAACCCTCGGTGTAATAAGTTCTAGGCTGTTCCCTTTGACAGAACTGTTGTAATACGTTTGTTTACAACGTTTTAGAGCAAACGGAATCGTTTTATTCCATGCGAAAGGCGTACTTTATCAGTTATTGAGGTGAACTCTTATTGTGAGGCTAAGTTTCCTTAAGTTTCATGGGGAACTATAAGAAACCCTCGGTGTAATAAGTATCAGGCTGTTCCCATGGACAGAACTGTTGTAATACGTTTGTTTACAACGTTTTAGAGCAAACGGAATCGTTTTATTCCATGCGAAAGGCGTACTTTATAAGAAATTGAGGTGAACTCTTATTGCGGGGCTAAGTTTTAACTAAGTTTCATGGGGAACTATACAAAACCCTCGGTGTAATAAGTTCTAGGCTGTTCCTATGGACAGAACTGTTGTAATACAATTGTTTACAACGTTTTAGAGCAAACGGAATCGTTTTATTCCATGCGAAAGGTGTACTTTATAAGAAATTGAGGTGAACTCTTATTGTGGGGCTAAGTTTTCACTAAGTTTCATGGGGAACTATAAAAAACCCTCGGTGTAATAAGTTCTAGGCTGTTCCCATGGAAAGAACTGTTGTAATACAATTGTTTACAACGTTTTAGAGCAAACGGAATCGTTGTATTCCATGCGAAAGGCGTACTTTATTAGAAATTGAGATGAAATCTTATTGCGGGGCTAAGTTTCTTTAAGTTTCATGGGAAACTATAAGAAACCCTGGGTGTAATACGTTTTAGGCTGTTCCCATGGACAGAACTCTTTTTATACGTTTGTTAACAACGTTTTAGAGCAAATGGAATCGTTTTATTCCATGCAAAAGGCGTTTTTTATAAGAAATTGGGCTGAACTCTTATTGCAGGGCTAAGTTTGCACTAAGTTTCATGGGGAACTATAAAAAAATGCACGGTGTAAAAAGTTCTAGGCTGTTCCCATGGACAGAACTGTTGTAATACAATTGTTTCCAACGTTTTAGAGCAAATGGGATCGTTTTATTTAATGCGAATAACGTACTTTATTAGAAATTGAGATGAACTCTTATTGCGGGGCTAAGTTTTTACCAAGGTTCATGGGGAACTATAAAAAGCCCTCGGTGTAATATGTTCTAGGCTGTTCCCATGGACAGAACTGTTGTAATTCTATTGTTTACAACTTTTAGAGCAAACGGAATCATTCTATTCCATGCGAAAGGTGTACTTTATAAGAAATCGAGGTGAACTCTTATTGCGGGGCTAAGTTTTTACCAAGGTTCATGGGGAACTATAAAAAGCCCTCGGTGTAATAAGTTCTAGGCTGTTCCCATGGACAGAACTGTTGTAATACTATTGTTTGCAACTTTTAGAGCAAACGGAATCGTTGTATCCGATGCGAAAGGCGTACTTTATAAGAAAAGGAGATGAAATCTTATTGCAGGGCTAAGTTTTCACTAAGTTTTATGGGGAGACTATAAGAAACCCTTGGTGTAATAAGCACTAGGCTGTTCCCATGGGCAGAACTGTTGTAATGCGTTGGTTTACAACGTTTTAGAGCAAATGGGATCGTTTTATTTCATGCGAATAACGTACTTTATAAGAAATGGAGGTGAACTCTTATTGCAAGGCGAAGTTTTTACTAAGTTTCATGGGGAACTATAAGAAACCCTGGGTGTAAATGTTCTACGCTTTTCCCATGGACAGAACCGTTGTAATACGTTCGTTTACAACGTTTTAGAGCAAACGGAGTCGTTTTATTCCATGCAAAAGGCGTAGTTTATGAGAAATTGAGGGAAACTCTTATTGCAGGCTAAGTTTTTATTAAGTTTCATCGGAAACTATAAGAAACCCTCGGTGTAATAAGTTTTAGGCTGTTCCCATGGACAGAACTGTTGTTATGCATTTGTTAACAACTTTTTAGTGCAAATGGGATCGTTTTATTCAATGCGAATAACGTACTTTATAAGAAATTTAGGTGAACTCTTATTGCAGGGCGAAGTTTTTACTAAGTTTCATGGGGAACTATAAGAAACCCTCGGTGTAATAAGTTCTAGGCTGTTCCCATGGACAGAACTGTTGTAATACAGCTGTTTACAACGTTTTAGAGCAAACGGAATCCTTCTATTCCATGCGAAAGGCGTACTTTATAAGAAATTGAGGTGAACTCTTATTGCGGGGCTACGTTCCCTTTAGTTTCATGGGGAACTATAAGAAACCCTGGGTGTAATAAGTTTTAGGCTGTTCCCATGGACAGAACTGTTGTTATACGTTTGTTAACAACGTTTTAGAGCAAATGGAATCGTTTTATTCCATGCAAAAGGCGTTTTTTATAAGAAATTTGGCTGAACTCTTATTGCAGGGCTAAGTTTGCACTAAGTTTCATGGGGAACTATAAAAAAACCCACGGTGTAAAAAGTTCTAGGCTGTTCCCATGGACAGAACTGTTGTAATACAATTGTTTCCAACGTTTTAGAGCAAATGGGATCGTTTTATTTAATGCGAATAACGTACTTTATTGGAAATTGAGGTAAACTCTTATTGCGGGGCTAAGTTTTTACTAAGTTTCATGGGGAACTATAAAAACCCCTCGGTGTAATATGTTCTAGGCTGTTCCCATGGACAGAACTGTTGTAATTCTATTGTTTACAACTTTTAGAGCAAACGGAATCGTTCTATTCCATGCGAAAGGTGTACTTTATAAGAAATCGAGGTGAACTCTTATTGTGGGGCTAAGTTTTCACTAAGTTTCTTGGGGAACTATAAGAAACCCTCGGTGTAATAAGTTCTAGGCTGTTCCAATGGACAGAACTGTTGTAATACTATTGTCTACAACTTTTAGAGCCAACGGAATCGTTGTATCCCATGCGAAAGGCGTACTTTATAAGAAAATGAGATGAAATCTTATTGCAGGGCTAAGTTTTCACTAAGTTTTATGGGGAGACTATAAGAAACCCTTGGTGTAATAAGTACTAGGCTGTTCCCATGGGCAGAACTGTTGTAATGCGTTGGTTTACAACATTTTAGAGCAAATGGGATCGTTTTATTCCATGCGAATAACGTACTTTATAAGAAATGGAGGTGAACTCTTATTGCAAGGCGAAGTTTTTACTAAGTTTCATGGGGAACTATAAGAAACCCTGGGTGTAAATGTTCTACGCTTTTCCCATGGACAGAACCGTTGTAATACGTTCGTTTACAACGTTTTAGAGCAAACGGAGTCGTTTTATTCCATGCAAAAGGCGAAGTTTATGAGAAATTGAGGGAAACTCTTATTGCGGGCTAAGTTTTTATTAAGTTTCATCGGAAACTATAAGAAACCCTCGGTGTAATAAGTTTTAGGCTGTTCCCATGGACAGAACTGTTGTTATGCATTTGTTTACAACTTTTTAGTGCAAACCGAATCGTTTTATTCCATGCAAAAGGCGTACTTTATAAGAAATTGGGCTGAACTCTTATTGCAGGGGTAAGTTTAAACTAAGTTTCATGGGGAACTATAAGAAACCCTCGGTGTAAAAAGGGTTAGGCTATTCCCATGGACAGAACTGTTGTAATACGTTTGTTGAAAACGTTTTAGAGCAAATGGGATCGTTTTATTCAATGCGAATAACGTACTTTATAAGAAATTGAGGTGAACTCTTATTGCAGGGCGAAGTTTTTACTAAGTTTCATGGGGAACTATAAGAAACCCTCGGTGTAATAAGTTCTAGGCTGTTCCCATGGACAGAACTGTTGTAATACGTTTGTTTACAACTTTTTATAGCAAACAGAATCGCTTTATTCCATGCGAAAGGCGTACTTTATAAGAAAATGAGGCTAAGTCTTATTGCGGGGCTAAGTTTTGACTAAGTTTAATGGGAAACTATAAGAAACCCACGGTGTAATAAGTTCTAGGCTGTTCCCATGGACAGAAATGTTGTAATACTATTGTTTACAACTTTTAGAGCAAACGGAATCGTTGTATCCCATGCGAAAGGCGTACTTTATAAGAAAATGAGATGAAATCTTATTGCAGGGCTAAGTTTTCACTAAGTTTTATGGGGAAACTATAAGAAACCCTTGTTGTAATAAGCACTAGGCTGTTCCCATGGGCAGAACTGTTGTAATGCGTTGGTTTACAACGTTTTAGAGCAAATGGGATCGTTTTATTCCATGCGAATAACGTACTTTATAAGAAATTGAGGTGAACTCTTATTGCAGGGCGAAGTTTTTACTAAGTTTCATGGGGAACTATAAGAAACCCTGGGTGTAAATGTTCTACGCTTTTCCCATGGACAGAACCGTTGTAATACGTTCGTTTACAACGTTTTAGAGCAAACGGAGTCGTTTTATTCCATGCAAAAGGCGTAGTTTATGAGAAATTGAGGGAAAATCTTATTGCGGGGCAAAGTTTTCACTTAGTTTCATGGGGAACTTTAAAAAACTCTCGGTGTAATAAGTTTTAGGCTGTTCCCATGGACAGAACTGTTGTTATGCATTTGTTTACAACTTTTTAGTGCAAACCGAATCGTTTTATTCCATGCAAAAGGCGTACTTTATAAGAAATTTGGCTGAACTCTTATTGCAGGGGTAAGTTTGCACTAAGTTTCATGGGGAACTATAAGAAACCCTCGGTGTAATAAGCTCTAGGCTGTTCCCATGGACAGAACCGTTGTAATACGTTCGTTTACAACGTTTTAGAGCAAACGGAGTCGTTTTATTCCATGCAAAAGGCGTAGTTTATGAGAAATTGAGGGAAAATCTTATTGCGGGGCAAAGTTTTCACTTAGTTTCATGGGGAACTTTAAAAAACTCTCGGTGTAATAAGTTTTAGGCTGTTCCCATGGACAGAACTGTTGTTATGCATTTGTTTACACAACTTTTTAGTGCAAACCGAATCGTTTTATTCCATGCAAAAGGCGTACTTTATAAGAAATTTGGCTGAACTCTTATTGCAGGGGTAAGTTTGCACTAAGTTTCATGGGGAACTATAAGAAACCCTCGGTGTAATAAGCTCTAGGCTGTTCCCATGGACAGAACCGTTGTAATACGTTCGTTTACAACGTTTTAGAGCAAACGGAGTCGTTTTATTCCATGCAAAAGGCGTAGTTTATGAGAAATTGAGGGAAAATCTTATTGCGGGGCAAAGTTTTCACTTAGTTTCATGGGGAACTTTAAAAAACTCTCGGTGTAATAAGTTTTAGGCTGTTCCCATGGACAGAACTGTTGTTATGCATTTGTTTACAACTTTTTAGTGCAAACCGAATCGTTTTATTCCATGCAAAGGGCGTACTTTATAAGAAATTTGGCTGAACTCTTATTGCAGGGGTAAGTTTGCACTAAGTTTCATGGGGAACTATAAGAAACCCTCGGTGTAAAAAGGGTTAGGCTGTTCCCATGGACAGAACTGTTGTAATACAATTGTTTACAACGTTTTAGAGCAAACGGAATCGTTTTATTCCATGCGAAAGGCGTACTTTATACGAAATTGAGGTGAACTCTTATTGCAGGGCTTAGTTTTCACTCAGTTTCATGGGGAAACTATAAGAAGCCCTGGGTGTAAATGTTCTACGCTGTTCCTATGGACAGAAGCGTTGTAATACGTTCGTTAACATCGTTTTAGAGCAAACGGAATCGTTTTATTCCATGCGAAAGGCGTAGTTTATGAGAAATTGAGGTAAACTTATATTGCGAGCTAAGTGTTTACTAAGTTTCATGGAGAACTATAAGTAACCCTCGGTGTAATTAGTTCTAGGCTGTTCCCATGGAGAGAACTGTTGTAATACAATTGTTTACAACGTTTTAGAGCAAACGGAATCGTTTTATTCCATGCAAAAGGCGTACTTTATAAGAAATCGAGGTGAACTCTTATATCGGGGCTAAGTTTCCTTACATTTCATGGGGAACTATAAGAAACCCTCGGTGTAATAAGTTTTAGGCTGTTCCCATGGATAGAGCTGTTGTAATACAATTGATTACAACGTTTTAGAGCAAACGGAATCGTTGTATTCCTTGCGAAAGGCGTACTTTATAAGAAATTGAGGTCAACTCTTATTGCAGGGCTACGTTCCCTTAAGTTTCATGGGGAACTATAAGAAACCCTCGGTGTAATAAGTTTTAGGCTGTTCCCATGGACAGAACTGTTGTAATACGTTAGTTTACAACGTTTTATAGCAAACAGAATCGCTTTATTCCATGCGAAAGGCGTACTTTATATGAAAATGAGGTGAACTGTTATTGCGGGGCTAAGTTTTGACTAAGTTTCATGGGAAACTATAAGAAACCCTCGGTGTAATAAGATCTAGGCTGTTCATATGGACAGAACTGTTGTAATAAGTTTGTTTACAACGTTTTAGAGCAAACGGAATCGTTTTATTCCGTGCGAAAGGCGTACTTTATAATAAATTGAGGTGAACTCTTATTTTGGGGCAAAGTTTTCACTAAGTTTCATGGGGAACGATAAAAAACCCTCGCTGTAATAAGTTTAAGGCTGTTCTCATGGACAGAAATGTTGTAAAACAATTGTTCACAACGTTTTAGAGCAAACGGAATCATTGTATTCCATGCGAAAGGCGTACTTTATAAGAAATTGAGATGAAATCTTATTGCAGTGTCAAGTTTTCACTAAGTTTCTTGGGGAAACTATAAGAAACCCTCGGTGTAATAAGCTCTAGGCTGTTCCCATGGGCAGAACTGTTGTAATGCGTTTGCTTACAACGTTTTAGAGCAAATGGGATCGTTTTATTCCATGCGAATAACGTACTTTATAAGAAATTGAGGTGAACTCTTATTGCAGGGCTAAGTTTTTACTAAGTTTAATTGGGAACTTTAAGAAACCCTGGGTGTAAATGTTCTACGCTGTTCCCATGGACAGAACCGTTGTAATACGTTCATTTACAACGTTTTAGTGCAAACAAAATCGTTTTAATCCATGCGAAAGGCGTAGTTTATGAGAAATTGAGGTAAACTGTTATTGCAGGCTAAGTTTTTACTAAGTTTCATTGGGAACTATAAGAAACCCACGGTGTAAAAAGTTCTAGGCTGTTCCCATGGACAGAACTGTTGTAACACAATTGTTTCCAACGTTTTAGAGCAAATGGGATCGTTTTATTTAATGCGAATAACGTATTTTATTAGAAATTGAGTCGAACTCTTATTGCGGGGCTAAGTTTTTACTAAGTTTCATGGGGAACTATAAAAAGCCCTCGGTGTAATATGTTCTAGGCTGTTTCCATGGACAGAACTGTTGTAACACTATTGTTTACAACTTTTAGAGCAAACGGAATCGTTTTATTCCATGCGAAAGGCGTACTTTATAAGAAATTGAGATGAAATCTTATTGCAGGGCTAAGTTTTCACTAAGTTTCATGGGGAAACTAAAAGAAACCCTCGGTGTAATAAGTTTTCAGGCTGTTCCCATGGGCAGAACTGTTGTAATGCGTTTGCTTACAACGTTTTAGAGCAAATGGGATCGTTTTATTCCATGCGAATAACGTACTTTATAAGAAAATGAGGTGAACTCTTATTGCAGGGCTAAGTTTTTACTAAGTTTAATTGGGAACTTTAAGAAACCCTGGGTGTAAATGTTCTACGCTGTTCCCATGGACAGAACCGTTGTAATACGTTCATTTTCAACGTTTTAGTGCAAAAAAAATCGTTTTAATCCATGCGAAAGGCGTAGTTTATGAGAAATTGAGGTAAACTGTTATTGCGGGCTAAGTTTTTATTAAGTTTCATGAGGAACTATAAGAAACCCACGGTGTAAAAAGTTCTAGGCTGTTCCCATGGACAGAACTGTTGTAATACAATTGTTTCCAACGTTTTAGAGCAAATGGGATCGTTTTATTTAATGCGAATAACGTACTAAATTAGAAATTGAGGTGAACTCCTATTGCGGGGCTAAGTTTTTACTAAGTTTCATGGGGAACTATAAAAAGCCCTCGGTGTAATATGTTCTAGGCTGTTCCCATGGACAGAACTGTTGTAAAACTATTGTTTACAACTTTTAGAGCAAACGGAATCATTTTATTCCATGCGAAAGGTGTACTTTATAAGAAATCGAGGTGAACTCTTATTGTGGGGCTAAGTTTTCACTAAGTTTCATGGGGAACTATAAGAAACCCTCGGTTAAATAAGTTCTAGGCTGTTCCCATGGACAGAACTGTTGTAATACTATTATTTACAACTTTTAGAGCAAACGGAATCGTTGTATCCCATGCGAAAGGGGTACTTTATAAGAAAATGAGATGAAATCTTATTGCAGGGCTAAGTTTTCACTAAGTTTTTTGGGGAAACTATAAGAAACCCTTGGTGTATTAAGCACTAAGCTGTTCCTATGGGCAGAACTGTTGTAATGCGTTGGTTTACAACGTTTTAGAGCAAATGGGATCGTTTTATTCCATGCGAATAACGTACTTTAAAAGAAATTGAGGTGAACTCTTATTGCAGGGCGAAGTTTTTACTAAGTTTCATGGGGAACTATAAGAAACCCTGGGTGTAAATGTTCTACGCTGTAACCATGGACAGAACCGTTGTAATACGTTCGTTTACAACGTTTTAGAGCAAAGGGAGTCGTTTTATTCCATGCAAAAGGCGTAGTTTATGAGAAATTGAGGGAAACTCTTATTGCGGGCTAAGTTTTTATTAAGTTTCATCGGAAACTATAAGAAACCCTCGGTGTAAACAGTTTTAGGCTGTTCCCATGGACAGAACTGTTGTTATGTATTTGTTTACAACTTTTTAGTGCAAACCGAATCGTTTTATTCCATGCAAAAGGCGTACTTTATAAGAAAATGGGCTGAACTCTTATTGCAGGGCTACGTTCCCTTAAGTTTCATGGGGAAATATAAGAAACCCTCGGTGTAATAAGTTTTAGGCTGTTCCCATGGACAGAACTGTTGTTATACGTTTGTTTACAACGTTTTAGAGCAAAGGGAAACGTTTTATTCCATGCGAAAGGCGTACTTTACAAGTAATTGGTCTGAACTCTTATTGAAGGGCTAAGTTTGCACTAAGTTTCATGGGGAACTATAAAAAACCCTCGGTGTAAAACGTTCTAGGCTGTTCCCATGGACAGAACTGTTGTAATACGTTTGTTTACAACATTTTATAGCAAATAGAATCGCTTTATTCCATGCGAATGGCGTACTTTATATGAAAATGAGATGAAATCTTATTGCAGGGCTAAGTTTTCACTAAGTTTCATGGGGAAACTATAAGAAACCCTCGCTGTAATAAGTTTCAGGCTGTTCCCATGGACAGAACTGTTATTATACGTTTGTTCAAACGTTTTAGAGCAAACGGAATCCTTCTATTCCATGCGAAAGGCGTACTTTATAAGAAAATGAGGTGAACTCTTATTGCGGGGCTAAGTTTTGACTAAGTTTCATGGGAAACTATAAGAAACCCTCGGTGTAATAAGTTCTAGGCTGTTCCCATGGACAGAACTGTTGTAATACAATTGTTTACAACGTTTTAGAGCAAAAGGAATCGTTTTATTCCATGCGAAAGGCGTACTTTATACGAAATTGAGATGAAATCTTATTGCAGGGCTAAGTTTTCACTCAGTTTCATGGTTAACTATAAGAAGCCCTGGATGTAAATGTTCTACGCTGTTCCTATGGACAGAAGCGTTGTAATACGTTCGTTAACATCGTTTTAGAGCAAACGGAATCGTTTTATTCCATGCGAAAAGCGTAGTTTATGAGAAATTGAGGTAAACTCTTATTGCGAGCTAAGTTTTTACTAAGTTTCATGGAAAACTATAAGTAACCCTCGGTGTAAAAAGTTCTAGGCTGTTCCCATGGACAGAACTGTTGTAATACAATTGTTTCCAACGTTTTAGAGCAAATGGGATCGTTTTATTTAATGCGAATAACGTATTTTATTAGAAATTGAGTCGAACTCTTATTGCAGGGCTAAGTTTTTACTAAGTTTCATGGGGAACTATAAAAAGCCCTCGGTGTAATATGTTCTAGGCTGTTCCCATGGACAGAACTGTTGTAACACTATTGTTTACAACTTTTAGAGCAAACGGAATCGTTTTATTCCATGCGAAAGGCGTACTTTATAAGAAATTGAGATGAAATCTTATTGCAGGGCTAAGTTTTCACTAAGTTTCATGGGGAAACTAAAAGAAACCCTCGGTGTAATAAGTTTCAGGCTGTTCCCATGGGCAGAACTGTTGTAATGCGTTTGCTTACAACGTTTTAGAGCAAATGGGATCGTTTTATTCCATGCGAATAACGTACTTTATAAGAAAATGAGGTGAACTCTTATTGCAGGGCTAAGTTTTTACTAAGTTTAATTAAGAACTTTAAGAAACCCTGGGTGTAAATGTTCTACGCTGTTCCCATGGACAGAACCGTTGTAATACGTTCATTTACAACGTTTTAGTGCAAAAAAAATCGTTTTAATCCATGCGAAAGGCGTAGTTTATGAGAAATTGAGGTAAACTGTTATTGCGGGCTAAGTTTTTACTAAGTTTCATGGGGAACTATAAGAAACCCACGGTGTAAAAAGTTCTAGGCTGTTCCCATGGACAGAACTGTTGTAATACAATTGTTTCCAACGTTTTAGAGCAAATGGGATCGTTTTATTTAATGCGAATAACGTACTTTATTAGAAATTGAGGTGAACTCTTATTGCGGGGCTAAGTTTTTACTAAGTTTCATGGGGAACTATAAAAAGCCCTCGGTGTAATATGTTCTAGGCTGTTCCCATGGACAGAACTGTTGTAATACTATTGTTTACAACTTTTAGAGCAAACGGAATCGTTTTATTCCATGCGAAAGGCGTACTTTATAAGAAATTGAGATGAAATCTTATTGCAGGGCTAAGTTTTCACTAAGTTTCATGGAGAAACTATAAGAAACCCTCAGTGTAATAAGTTTCAGGCTGTTCCCATGGACAGAACTGTTCTTATACGTTTGTTCAAACGTTTTAGAGCAAACCGAATCGTTCTATTCCATGCGAAAGGTGTACTTTATAAGAAATCGAGGTGAACTCTTATTGTGGGGCTAAGTTTTCACTAAGTTTCATGGGGAACTATAAGAAACCCTCGGTTAAATAAGTTCTAGGCTGTTCCCATGGACAGAACTGTTGTAATACTATTATTTACAACTTTTAGAGCAAACGGAATCGTTGTATCCCATGCGAAAGGCGTACTTTATAAGAAAATGAGATGAAATCTTATTGCAGGGCTAAGTTTTCACTAAGTTTTTGGGGAAACTATAAGAAACCCTTGGTGTAATAAGCACTAAGCTGTTCCCATGGGCAGAACTGTTGTAATGCGTTGGTTTACAACGTTTTAGAGCAAATGGGATCGTTTTATTCCATGCGAATAACGTACTTTATAAGAAATTGAGGTGAACTCTTATTGCAGAGCGAAGTTTTTACTAAGTTTCATGGGGAACTATAAGAAACCCTGGGTGTAAATGTTCTACGCTGTTCCCATGGACAGAACCGTTGTAATACGTTCGTTTACAACGTTTTAGAGCAAAGGGAGTCGTTTTATTCCAAGCAAAAGGCGTAGTTTATGACAAATTGAGGGAAACTCTTATTGCGGGCTAAGTTTTTATTAAGTTTCATCGGAAACTATAAGAAACCCTCGGTGTAATAAGATATAGGCTGTTCATATGGACAGAACTGTTGTAATACGTTTGTTTACAACGTTTTAGAGCAAACGGAATCGTTTTATTCCGTGCGAAAGGCGTACTTTATAATAAATTGAGGTGAACTCTTATTTTGGGGCTGAGTTTTCACTAAGTTTCATGGGGAACGATAAAAAACCCTCGGTGTAATAAGTTTAAGGCTGTTCACTAAGTATAAGAAATTGAGATGAAATCTTATTGCAGTGTCAAGTTTTCACTTAATTTCTTGGGGAAACTATAAGAAACCCTCGGTGTAATAAGCTCTAGGCTGTTCCCATGGGCAGAACTGTTGTAATGCGTTTGCTTACAACGTTTTAGAGCAAATGGGATCGTTTTATTCCATGCGAATAACGTACTTTATAAGAAATTGAGGTGAACTCTTATTGCACGGCTAAGTTTTTACTAAGTTTAATTGGGAACTTTAAGAAACCCTGGGTGTAAATGTTCTACGCTGTTCCCATGGACAGAACAATTGTAATACGTTCATTTACAACGTTTTAGTGCCAACAAGTTTCATTGGGAACTATAAAAAGCCCTCGGTGTAATATGTTCTAGGCTGTTCCCATGGACAGAACTGTTGTAATACTATTGTTTGCAACTTTTAGAGCAAAGGGAATCGTTTTAATCCATGCGAAAGGCGTAGTTTATGAGAAATTGAGGTAAACTGTTATTGCGGGCTAAGTTTTTACTAAGTTTCATGGGGAACTATAAGAAACCCACGGTGTAAAAAGTTCTAGGCTGTTCCCATGGACAGAACTGTTGTAATACAATTGTTTCCAACGTTTTAGAGCTAATGGGATCGTTTTATTTAACGCGAATAACGTACTTTATTAGAAATTGAGGTGAACTCTTATTGCGGGCTAAGTTTTTACTAAGTTTCATGGGGAACTATAAAAAGCCCTCGGTGTAATATGTTCTAGGCTGTTCCCATGGACAGAACTGTTGTAATACTATTGTTTACAACTTTTAGAGCAAACGGAATCTTTATATTCCATGCGAAAGGCGTACTTTATAAGAAATTGAGATGAAATCTTATTGCAGGGCTAAGTTTTCACTAAGTTTCATGGGGAAACTATAAGAAACCCTCGGTGTAATAAGTTTCAGGCTGTTCCCATGGACAGAACTGTTATTATACGTTTGTTCAAACGTTTTAGAGCAAACGGAATCGTTCTATTCCATGCGAAAGGCGTACTTTACAAGTAATTGGTCTGAACTCTTATTGAAGGGGTAAGTTTGCACTAAGTTTCATGGGGAACTATAAAAAAACCCTCGGTGTAAAACGTTCTAGGCTGTTCCCATGGACAGAACTGTTGTAATACGTTTGTTTACAACGTTTTATAGCAAACAGAATCGCTTTATTCCATGCGAAAGGCGTACTTTATAAGAAAATGAGGTGAACTCTTATTGCGGGGCTAAGTTTTGACTAAGTTTCATGGGAATCTATAAGAAACCCTCGGTGTAATAAGTTCTAGGCTGTTCCCATGGACAGAACTGTTGTAATACAATTGTTTACAACGTTTTAGAGCAAACGGAATCGTTTTATTCCATGCGAAAGGCGTACTTTATACGAAATTGAGATGAAATCTTATTGCAGGGCTAAGTTTTCACTCAGTTTCATGGGTAACTATAAGAAGCCCTGGGTGTAAATGTTCTATGCTGTTCCTATGGACAGAAGCGTTGTAATACGTTCGTTAACATCGTTTTAGAGCAAACGGAATCGTTTTATTCCATGCGAAAGGCGTAGTTTATAAGAAATTGAGGGAAACTCTTATTGCGAGCTAAGTTTTTACTAAGTTTCATGGAGAACTATAAGTAACCCTCGGTGTAATTAGTTCTAGGCTGTTCCCATGGAGAGAACTGTTGTAATACAATTATTTACAACGTTTTAGAGCAAACGGAATCGTTTTATTCCATGCGAAAGGCGTACTTTATACAAAATTGAGATGAAATCTTATTGCAGGGCTAAGTCTTCACTAAGTTTCATGGGGAAACTATAAGAAACCCTGAGTGTAAATGCTCTACGCTGTTCCCATGGACAGAACCGTTGTAATACGTTCATTTACAACGTTTTAGAGCAAATGGAATCGTTTTAATCCATGCGAAAGGCGAAGTTTATGAGAAATTTAGGTGAACTCTTATTGTGGGGCTAAGTTTTCACTAAGTTTCATGGGGAACGATCAGAAACCCTCGGTGTAATAAGTTTAAGGCTGTTCTCATGGACAGAACTGTTGTAATACAATTGTTCACAACGTTTTAGAGCAAACGGAATCGTTGTATTCCATGCGAAAGGCGTACTTTATAAGAAATTGAGATGAAATCTTATTGCGGGGCTAAGTTTTCATTAAGTTTCATGGGGAACTATAAGAAACCCTCGGTGTAATATGTTCTAGGCTGTTCCCATTGACAGAACTGTTGTAATACGTTTGTTCAAACGTTTTAGAGCAAACGGAATCGTTCTATTCCATGCGAAAGGTGTACTTTATAAGAAATCGAGGTGAACTCTTATTGTGGGGGTAAGTTTTCACTAAGTTTCATGGGGAACTATAAGAAACCCTCGGTGTAATAAGTTCTAGGCTGTTCCCATGGACAGAACTGTTGTAATACTATTGTTTACAACTTTTAGAGCAAACGGAATCGTTGTATTCAATACCAAAGGCGTACTCTATAAGAAATTGAGATGAAATATTATTGCAGGGCTAAGTTTTCACTAAGTTTCATGGGGAAACTATAAGAAACCCTGGGTGTAAATGTTCTACACTGTTCCCATGGACAGAACTGTTGTAATACGTTCATTTACAACGTTTTAGAGCAAACGGAATCATTTAAATCCATGCGAAAGGCGAAGTTTATGAGAAATTGAGGTGAACTCTTATTGTGGGGCTAAGTTTTCACTAAGTTTCATGGGGAACGATAAAAAACCCTCGGTGTAATAAGTTTTAGGCTGTTCTCATGTACAGAAGTGTTGTAATACAATTGTTTAAAACGTTTTAGAGCAAACGGAAACGTTGTATTCCATGCGAAAGGCGTACTTTATAAGAAATTGAGGTGAACTCTTATTGTGGGCTAAGTTTTCACTAAGTTTCATGGGGAAACTATAAGAAACCCTCGGTGTAATAAGCTCTAGGCTGTTCCCATGGGCAGAACTGTTGTAATGCGTTTGCTTACAACGTTTTAGAGCAAACGGAATCGTTTTATTCCATGCGAAAGGCGTACTTTATAAGAAATTGAGGTGAACTCTTATTGCAGGGCTAAGTTTCTTTAAGTTTCATTGGGAACTATAAGTAACCCTCGGTGTAATAAGTTTTAGGCTGTTCCCGTGGACAGAACTGTTGTTATACGTTTGTTTACAACGTTTTAGAGCAAATGTAATCGTTTTATTCCATGCAAAAGGCGTACTTTATAAGAAATTGGGCTGAACTCTTATTGCAGGGCTAAGTTTGCACTAAGTTTCATGGGGAACTATAAGAAACCCACGGTGTAAAAAGTTCTAGGCTATTCCCATGGACAGAGCTGTTGTAATACAATTGTTTCCAACGTTTGAGAGCAAATGGGATCGTTTTATTCAATGCGAATAACGTACTTTATAAGAAATTGAGGTGAACTTTTATTGCGGGGCTAAGTTTTCACTAAGTTTCATGGGGAACTATAAGAAACCCTCGGTGTAATATGTTCTAGGCTGTTCCCATGGACAGAACTGTTGTAATACGTTTGTTCAAACGTTTTACAGCAAACGGAATCGTTCTATTCCATGCGAAAGGTGTACTTTTAAGAAATCGAGGTGAACTCTTATTGTTGGGGTAAGTTTTCACTAAGTTTCATGGGGAACTATAAGAAACCCTCGGTGTAATAAGTTCTAGGCTGTTCCTATGGACAGAACTGTTGTAATACTATTGTTTACAACTTTTAGAGCAAACGGAATCGTTGTATTCAATACCAAAGGCGTACTCTATAAGAAATTGAGATGAAATATTATTGCAGGGCTAAGTTCTCACTAAGTTTCATGGGGAAACTATAAGAAACCCTGGGTGTAAATGTTCTACGCTGTTCCCATGGACAGAGCCGTTGTAATACGTTCATTTACAACGTTTTAGAGCAAACGGAATCGTTTTAATCCATGCGAAAGGCGTAGTTTATGAGAAATTGAGGTAAACTGTTATTGCGGGCTAAGTTTTTACTAAGTTTCATGGGGAACTATAAGAAACCCTCGGTGTAATAAGTTCTAGGCTGTTCCCATTGACAGAACTGTTGTAATACAGCTGTTTACAACGTTTTAGAGCAAACGGAATCGTTTTATTCCATGCGAAAGGCGTACTTTATAAGAAATTGAGATGAACTCTTATTGTGGGGCTAAGTTTTCACTAAGTTACATGGGGAACTATAAGAAACCCTCGGTGTAATAAGCTCTAGGCTGTTCCCATGGACAGAACTGTTGTTATACGTTTGTTTACAACGTTTTAGAGCAAATGTAATCGTTTTATTCCATGCAAAAGGCGTACTTTATAAGAAATTGAGCTGAACTCTTATTGCGGGCTAAGTTTTTACTAAGTTTCATTGGGAACTCTAAGAAACCCACGGTATAAAAAGTTCTAGGCTGTTCCCATGGACAGAACTGTTGTAATACAATTTTTTCCAACGTTTGAGAGCAAATGGGTTCGTTTTATTCAATGCGAATAAGGTACTTTATAAGAAATTGAGATGAACTCTTATTGCGGGGCTAAGTTTTCACTAAGTTTCATTGGGAACTCTAAGAAACCCACGGTATAAAAAGTTCTAGGCTGTTCCCATGGACAGAACTGTTGTAATACAATTTTTTCCAACGTTTGAGAGCAAATGGGTTCGTTTTATTCAATGCGAATAACGTACTTTATAAGAAATTGAGGTGAACTCTTATTGCGGGGCTAAGTTTTCACTAAGTTTCATGGGGAACTATAAGAAACCCTCGGTGTAAATGTTCTACGCTGTTCCCATGGACAGAACTGTTGTAATACGTTTGTTCAAACGTTTTAGAGCAAATGGAATCGTTCTATTCCATGCGAAAGGTGTACTTTTAAGAAATCGAGGTGAACTCTTATTGTGGGGGTAAGTTTTCACTAAGTTTCATGGGGAACTATAAGAAACCCTCGGTGTAATAAGTTCTCTGCTGTTCCCATGGACAGAACTGTTGTAATACTATTGTTTACAACTTTTAGAGCAAACGGAATCGTTGTATTCAATACCAAAGGCGTACTCTATAAGAAATTGAGATGAAATATTATTGCAGGGCTAAGTTTTCACTAAGTTTCATGGGGAAACTATAGGTAACCCTGGGTGTTAATGTTCTACGCTGTTCCCATGGACAGAGCTGTTGTAATACGTTCATTTACAACATTTTAGAGCAAACGGAATCGTTTTAATCCATGCGAAAGGCGAAGTTTATGAGAAATTGAGGTGAACTCTTATTGTGGGGCTAAGTTTTCACTAAGTTTCATGGGGAACGATAAAAAACCCTCGGTGTAATAAGTTTTAGGCTGTTCTCATGGACAGAACTGTTGTAATACAATTGTTCAAAACGTTTTAGAGCAAACGGAATCGTTGTATTCCATGCGAAAGGTGTACTTTATAAGAAATTGAGGTGAACTCTTATTTTTTGGCTAAGTTTTCACTAACTTTCATGGGGAAATTATAAGAAACCCTTGGTGTAATAAGCTCTTGGCTGTTCTCATGGACAGAGCCGTTGTAATACGTTCATTTACAACGTTTTAGAGCAAACGGAATCGTTTTATTCCATGCGAAAGGCGTACTTTATAAGAAATTGAGGTGAACTCTTATTGCAGGGCTAAGTTTCTTTAAGTTTCATTGGGAACTATAAGTAACCCTCGGTGTAATAAGTTTTAGGCTGTTCCCATGGACAGAACTGTTGTTATACGTTTGTTTACAACGTTTTAGAGCAAATGTAACCGTTTTATTCCATGCAAAAGGCGTACTTTATAAGAAATTGAGCTGAACTCTTATTGCAGGGCTAAGTTTGCACTAAGTTTCATTGGGAACTATAAGAAACCCACGGTATAAAAAGTTCTAGGCTGTTCCCATGGACAGAACTGTTGTAATACAATTGTTTCCAACGTTTGAGAGCAAATGGGATCGTTTTATTCAATGCGAATAACGTACTTTATAAGAAATTGAGGTGAACTCTTATTGCAGGGCTAAGTTTTCACTAAGTTTCATGGGGAACTATAAGAAACCCTCGGTGTAATATGTTCTAGGCTGTTCCCATGGACAGAACTGTTGTAATACGTTTGTTCAAACGTTTTAGAGCAAACGGAATCGTTGTATTCCATGCCAAAGGCGTACTCTATAAGAAATTGAGATGAAATATTATTGCAGGGCTAAGTTTTCACTAAGTTTCATGGGGAAACTATAAGTAACCGTTGGTGTAATAAGCTCTAGGCTGTTCCCATGGGCAGAACTGTTGTAATGCGTTTGTTTACAACATTTTAGAGCAAATGGGATCGTTTTATTCCATGCGAATAACGTACTTTATAAGAAATTGGGCTGAACTCTTATTGAAGGGGTAAGTTTGCACTAAGTTTCATGGGGAACTATAAAAAAACCCTCGGTGTAAAACGTTCTAGGCTGTTCCCATGGACAGAACTGTTGTAATACGTTTGTTTACAACGTTTTATAGCAAACAGAATCGCTTTATTCCATGCGAAAGGCGTACTTTATAAGAAAATGAGGTGAACTCTTATTGCGGGGCTAAGTTTTGACTAAGTTTCATGGGAAACTATAAGGAACCCTCGGTGTAATAAGTTCTAGGCTGTTCCCATGGACAGAACTGTTGTAATACAATTGTTTACAACGTTTTAGAGCAAACGGAATCGTTTTATTCCATGCGAAAGGCGTACTTTATACGAAATTGAGATGAAATCTTATTACAGGGCTAAGTTTTCACTCAGTTTCATGGGTAACTATAAGAAGCCCTGGGTGTAAATGTTCTATGCTGTTCCTATGGACAGAAGCGTTGTAATACGTTCGTTAACATCGTTTTAGAGCAAACGGAATCGTTTTATTCCATGCGAAAGGCGTAGTTTATGAGAAATTGAGGGAAACTCTTATTGCGAGCTAAGTTTTTACTAAGTTTCATGGAGAACTATAAGTTACCCTCGGTGTAATTAGTTCTAGGCTGTTCCCATGGAGAGAACTGTTGTAATACAATTATTTACAACGTTTTAGAGCAAACGGAATCGTTTTATTCCATGCGAAAGGCGTACTTTATACGAAATTGAGATGAAATCTTATTGCAGGGCTAAGTCTTCACTAAGTTTCATGGGGAAACTATAAGAAACCCTGAGTGTAAATGCTCTACGCTGTTCCCATGGACAGAACCGTTGTAATACGTTCATTTACAACGTTTTAGAGCAAATGGAATCGTTTTAATCCATGCGAAAGGCGAAGTTTATGAGAAATTGAGGTGAACTCTTATTGTGGGGCTAAGTTTTCACTAAGTTTCATGGGGAACGATAAGAAACCCTCGGTGTAATAAGTTTAAGGCTGTTCTCATGGACAGAACTGTTGTAATACAATTGTTCACAACGTTTTAGAGCAAACGGAATCGTTGTATTCCATGCGAAAGGCGTACTTTATAAGAAATTGAGATGAAATCTTATTGCGGGGCTAAGTTTTCATTAAGTTTCATGGGGAACTATAAGAAACCCTCGGTGTAATATGTTCTAGGCTGTTCCCATTGACAGAACTGTTGTAATACGTTTGTTCAAACGTTTTAGAGCAAACAGAATCGCTTTATTCCATGCGAAAGGCGTACTTTATAAGAAAATGAGGTGAACTCTTATTGCGGGGCTAAGTTTTGACTAAGTTTCATGGGAAACTATAAGAAACCCTCGGTGTAATAAGTTCTAGGCTGTTCCCATGGACAGAACTGTTGTAATACGTTCATTTACAACGTTTTAGAGCAAATGGAATCGTTTTAATCCATGCGAAAGGCGAAGTTTATGAGAAATTGAGGTGAACTCTTATTGTGGGGCTAAGTTTTCACTAAGTTTCATGGGGAACGATAAGAAACCCTCGGTGTAATAAGTTTAAGGCTGTTCTCATGGACAGAACTGTTGTAATACAATTGTTCACAACGTTTTAGAGCAAACGGAATCGTTGTATTCCATGCGAAAGGCGTACTTTATAAGAAATTGAGATGAAATCTTATTGCGGGGCTAAGTTTTCATTAAGTTTCATGGGGAACTATAAGAAACCCTCGGTGTAATATGTTCTAGGCTGTTCCCATTGACAGAACTGTTGTAATACGTTTGTTCAAACGTTTTAGAGCAAACGGAATCGTTCTATTCCATGCGAAAGGTGTACTTTATAAGAAATCGAGGTGAACTCTTATTGTGGGGGTAAGTTTTCACTAAGTTTCATGGGGAACTATAAGAAACCCTCGGTGTAATAAGTTCTAGGCTGTTCCCATGGACAGAACTGTTGTAATACTATTGTTTACAACTTTTAGAGCAAACGGAATCGTTGTATTCAATACCAAAGGCGTACTCTATAAGAAATTGAGATGAAATATTATTGCAGGGCTAAGTTTTCACTAAGTTTCATGGGGAAACTATAAGAAACCCTGGGTGTAAATGTTCTACGCTGTTCCCATGGACAGAACTGTTGTAATACGTTCATTTACAACGTTTTAGAGCAAACGGAATCATTTAAATCCATGCGAAAGGCGAAGTTTATGAGAAATTGAGGTAAACTCTTATTGTGGGGCTAAGTTTTCACTAAGTTTCATGGGGAACGATAAAAAACCCTCGGTGTAATAAGTTTTAGGCTGTTCTCATGTACAGAAGTGTTGTAATACAATTGTTTAAAACGTTTTAGAGCAAACGGAAACGTTGTATTCCATGCGAAAGGCGTACTTTATAAGAAATTGAGGGGAACTCTTATTGTGGGCTAAGTTTTCACTAAGTTTCATGGGGAAACTATAAGAAACCCTCGGTATAATAAGCTCTAGGCTGTTCCCATGGGCAGAACTGTTGTAATGCGTTTGCTTACAACGTTTTAGAGCAAACGGAATCGTTTTATTCCATGCGAAAGGCGTACTTTATAAGAAATTGAGGTGAACTCTTATTGCAGGGCTAAGTTTCTTTAAGTTTCATGGGGAACTATAAGTAACCCTCGGTGTAATAAGTTTTAGGCTGTTCCCGTGGACAGAACTGTTGTTATACGTTTGTTTACAACGTTTTAGAGCAAATGTAATCGTTTTATTCCATGCAAAAGGCGTACTTTATAAGAAATTGGGCTGAACTCTTATTGCAGGGCTAAGTTTGCACTAAGTTTCATGGGGAACTATAAGAAACCCACGGTGTAAAAAGTTCTAGGCTGTTCCCATGGACAGAGCTGTTGTAATACAATTGTTTCCAACGTTTTAGAGCAAATGGGATCGTTTTATTCAATGCGAACAACGTACTTTATAAGAAATTGAGGTGAACTTTTATTGCGGGGCTAAGTTTTCACTAAGTTTCATGGGGAACTATAAGAAACCCTCGGTGTAATATGTTCTAGGCTGTTCCCATGGACAGAACTGTTGTAATACGTTTGTTCAAACGTTTGACAGCAAATGGAATTGTTCTATTCCATGCGAAAGGTGTACTTTTAAGAAATCGAGGTGAACTCTTATTGTTGGGGTAAGTTTTCACTAAGTTTCATGGGGAACTATAAGAAACCCTCGGTGTAATAAGTTCTAGGCTGTTCCTATGGACAGAACTGTTGTAATACTATTGTTTACAACTTTTAGAGCAAACGGAATCGTTGTATTCAATACCAAAGGCATACTCTATAAGAAATTGAGATGAAATATTATTGCAGGGCTAAGTTCTCACTAAGTTTCATGGGGAAACTATAAGAAACCCTGGGTGTAAATGTTCTACGCTGTTCCCATGGACAGAGCCGTTGTAATACGTTCATTTACAACGTTTTAGAGCAAACGGAATCGTTTTAATCCATGCGAAAGGCGTAGTTTATGAGAAATTGAGGTAAACTGTTATTGCGGGCTAAGTTTTTACTAAGTTTCATGGGGAACTATAAAAAACCCTCGGTGTAATAAGTTCTAGGCTGTTCCCATTGACAGAACTGTTGTAATACAGCTGTTTACAACGTTTTAGAGCAAACGGAATCGTTTTATTCCATGCGAAAGGCGTACTTTATAAGAAATTGAGGTGAACTCTTATTGTGGGGCTAAGTTTTCACTAAGTTACATGGGGAACTATAAGAAACCCTCGGTGTAATAAGCTCTAGGCTGTTCCCATGGACAGAACTGTTGTTATACGTTTGTTTACAACGTTTTAGAGCAAATGTAATCGTTTTATTCCATGCAAAAGGCGTACTTTATAAGAAATTGAGCTGAACTCTTATTGCAGGGCTAAGTTTGCACTAAGTTTCATTGGGAACTCTAAGAAACCCACGGTATAAAAAGTTCTAGGCTGTTCCCATGGACAGAACTGTTGTAATACAATTTTTTCCAACGTTTGAGAGCAAATGGGTTCGTTTTATTCAATGCGAATAACGTACTTTATAAGAAATTGAGGTGAACTCTTATTGCGGGGCTAAGTTTTCACTAAGTTTCATTGGGAACTCTAAGAAACCCACGGTATAAAAAGTTCTAGGCTGTTCCCATGGACAGAACTGTTTTAATACAATTTTTTCCAACGTTTGAGAGCAAATGGGTTCGTTTTATTCAATGCGAATAACGTACTTTATAAGAAATTGAGGTGAACTCTTATTGCGGGGCTAAGTTTTCACTAAGTTTCATGGGGAACTATAAGAAACCCTCGGTGTAAATGTTCTACGCTGTTCCCATGGACAGAACTGTTGTAATACGTTTGTTCAAACGTTTTAGAGCAAATGGAATCGTTCTATTCCATGCGAAAGGTGTACTTTTAAGAAATCGAGGTGAACTCTTATTGTGGGGGTAAGTATTCACTAAGTTTCATGGGGAACTATAAGAAACCCTCGGTGTAATAAGTTCTCTGCTGTTCCCATGGACAGAACTGTTGTAATACTATTGTTTACAACTTTTAGAGCAAACGGAATCGTTGTATTCAATACCAAAGGCGTACTCTATAAGAAATTGAGATGAAATATTATTGCAGGGCTAAGTTTTCACTAAGTTTCATGGGGAAACTATAGGTAACCCTGGGTGTAAATGTTCTACGCTGTTCCCATGGACAGAGCTGTTGTAATACGTTCATTTACAACATTTTAGAGCAAACGGAATCGTTTTAATCCATGCGAAAGGCGAAGTTTATGAGAAATTGAGGTGAACTCTTATTGTGGGGCTAAGTTTTCACTAAGTTTCATGGGGAACGATAAAAAGCCCTCGGTGTAATAAGTTTTAGGCTGTTCTCATGGACAGAACTGTTGTAATACAATTGTTCAAAACGTTTTAGAGCAAACGGAATCGTTGTATTCCGTGCGAAAGGTGTACTTTATAAGAAATTGAGGTGAACTCTTATTTTTGGGCTAAGTTTTCACTAGCTTTCATGGGGAAACTATAAGAAACCCTTGGTGTAATAAGCTCTTGGCTGTTCCCATGGGTAGAACTGTTGTAATGCGCTTGCTTACAACGTTTTAGAGCAAATGGGATCGTTTTATTCCATGCGAATAACGTAATTTATAAGAAATTGAGGTGAACTCCTATTGTAGGGCTAAGTTTTTACTAAGTTTAATGGGAAACTGTAAGAAACCCTGGGTGTAAATGTTCTACGCTGTTCTCATGGACAGAGCCGTTGTAATACGTTCATTTACAACGTTTTAGAGCAAACGGAATCGTTTTAATCCATGCGAAAGGCGTAGTTTATCAGAAATTGAGGTAAACTGTTATTGCGGGCTAAGTTTTTACTAAGTTTCATGGGGAACTATAAGAAACCCTCGGTGTAATAAGTTCTAGGCTGTCCCATGGACAGAACTGTTGTAATACAATTGTTTACAACGTTTTAGAGCAAACGGAATCGTTTTATTCCATGCGAAAGGCGTACTTTATAAGAAATTGAGGTGAACTCTTATTGCAGGGCTAAGTTTCTTTAAGTTTCATGGTGAACTATAAGTAACCCTCGGTGTAATAAATATAGGGTGTTCCCATGGACAGAACTGTTGTTATACGTTTGTTTACAACGTTTTAGAGCAAATGTAACCGTTTTATTCCATGCAAAAGGCGTACTTTATAAGAAATTGAGCTGAACTCTTATTGCAGGGCTAAGTTTGCACTAAGTTTCATTGGGAACTATAAGAAACCCACGGTATAAAAAGTTCTAGGCTGTTCCCATGGACAGAACTGTTGTAATACAATTGTTTCCAACGTTTGAGAGCAAATGGGATCGTTTTATTCAATGCGAATAACGTACTTTATAAGAAATTGAGGTGAACTCTTATTGCAGGGCTAAGTTTTCACTAAGTTTCATGGGGAACTATAAGAAACCCTCGGTGTAATATGTTCTAGGCTGTTCCCATGGACAGAACTGTTGTAATACGTTTGTTCAAACGTTTTAGCGCAAATGGAATCGTTCTATTCCATGCGAAAGGTGTACTTTATAAGAAATCGAGGTGAACTCTTATTGTGGGGGTAAGTTTTCACTAAGTTTCATGGGGAACTATAAGAAACCCTCGGTGTAATAAGTTCTAGGCTGTTCCCATGGACAGAACTGTTGTAATACAATTGTTTACAACGTTTTAGAGCAAACGGAATCGTTTTATTCCATGCGAAAGGCGTACTTTATACAAAATTGAGATGAAATCTTATTGCAGGGCTAAGTTTTCACTCAGTTTCATGGGGAAACTATAAGAAGCCCTGGGTGTAAATGTTCTACGCTGTTCCTATGGACAGAAGCGTTGTAATACGTTCGTTAACATCGTTTTAGAGCAAAAGGAATCGTTTTATTCCATGCGAAAGGCGTAGTTTATGAGAAATTGAGGTAAACTCTTATTGCGAGCTAAGTTTTTACTAAGTTTCATGGAGAACTATAAGTAACCCTCGGTGTAATTAGTTCTAGGCTGTTCCCATGGAGAGAACTGTTGTAATACAATTGTTTACAACGTTTTAGAGCAAACAGAATCGTTTTATTCCATGCAAAATACGTACTTTATAAGAAATCGAGGTGAACTCTTATTGCGGGGCTAAGTTTCCTTACGTTTCATGGGGAACTATAAGAAACCCTCGGTGTAATAAGTTTTAGGCTGTTCCCATGGACAGAACTGTTGTAATACAATTGATTAAAACGTTTTAGAGCAAACGGAATCGTTGTATTCCATGCGAAAGGCGTACTTTATAAGAAATTGAGATGAAATCTTATTGCAGGGCTAAGTTTTCACTAAGTTTCATGGGGAAACTATAAGAAACCCTGGGTGTAAATGCTCTACGCTGTTCCTATGGACAGAACCGTTGTAATACGTTCATTTACAACGTTTTAGAGCAAACGGAATCGTTGTATTCCATGCGAAAGGCGTACTTTATAAGAAATTGAGATGAAATCTTATTGCAGTGCTAAGTTTTCACTAAGTTTCTTGGGGAAACTATAAGAAACCCTCGGTGTAATAAGCTCTAGGCTGTTCCAATGGGCAGAACTGTTGTTATACGTTTGCTTACAACGTTTTAGAGCAAATGGGATCGTTTTCTTCCATGAGAATAACGTACTTTATAAGAAATTGAGGTGAACTCCTATTGCAGGGCTAAGTTTTTACTAAGTTTAATGGGGAACTTTAAGAAACCCTGGGTGTAAATGTTCTACGCTGTTCCCATGGACAGAACCGTTGTAATACGTTCATTTACAACGTTTTAGTGCAAACGGAATCGTTTTAATCCATGCGAAAGGCGTAGTTTATGAGAAATTGAGGTAAACTGTTATTGCGGGCTAAGTTTTTACTAAGTTTCATGGGGAACTATAAGAAACCCTCGGTGTAATAAGTTCTAGGCTGTTCCCATGGACAGAACTGTTGTAATACAATTGTTTACAACGTTTTAGAGCAAACGGAATCATTTTATTCCATTCGAAAGGCATACTTTATAAGAAATTGAGATGAACTCTTATTGCAGGGCTAAGTTTCTTTAAGTTTCATGGGGAACTATAAGAAACCCTCGGTGTAATAAGTTTTAGGCTGTTCCCATGGACAGAACTGTTGTAATACAATTGTTCAAACGTTTTAGAGCAAACGGAATTGTTCTATTCCATGCGAAAGGTGTACTTTATAAGAAGTCGAGGTGAACTCTTATTGTGGGGGTAAGTTTTCACTAAGTTTCATGGGGAACTATAAGAAACCCTCGCTGTAATAAGTTCTAGGCTGTTCCCATGGACAAAACTGTTGTAATACTATTGTTTACAAATTTTAGAGCAAACGGGATCGTTTTATTCCATGCGAATAACGTAATTTATAAGAAATTGAGGTGAACTCCTATTGCAGGGCTAAGTTTTTACTAAGTTTAATGGGGAACTGTAAGAAACCCTGGGTGTAAATGTTCTACGCTGTTCCCATGGACAGAACCGTTGTAATACGTTCGTTTACAACGTTTTAGAGCAAAGGGAGTCGTTTTATTCCATGCAAAAGGCGTAGTTTATGAGAAATTGAGGGAAACTCTTATTGCGGGCTAAGTTTTTATTAAGTTTCATCGGAAACTATAAGAAACCCTCGGTGTAAAAAGTTTTAGGCTGTTCCCATGGACAGAACTGTTGTTATGTATTTGTTTACAACTTTTTAGTGCAAACCGAATCGTTTTATTCCATGCAAAAGGCGTACTTTATAAGAAAATGGGCTGAACTCTTATTGCAGGGCTACGTTCCCTTAAGTTTCATGGGGAACTATAAGAAACCCTCGGTGTAATAAGTTTTAGGCTGTTCCCATGGACAGAACTGTTGTTATACGTTTGTTTACAACGTTTTAGAGCAAAGGGAATCGTTTTATTCCATGCGAAAGGCATACTTTACAAGTAATTGGTCTGAACTCTTATTGAAGGGCTAAGTTTGCACTAAGTTTCATGGGGAACTATAAAAAACCCTCGGTGTAAAACGTTCTAGGCTGTTCCCATGGACAGAACTGATGTAATACGTTTGTTTACAACATTTTATAGCAAACAGAATCGCTTTATTCCATGCGAAAGGCATACTTTATATGAAAATGAGGTGAACTGTTATTGCGGGGCTAAGTTTTGACTAAGTTTCATGGGAAACTATAAAAAAACCCTCGGTGTAATAAGATATAGGCTGTGCATATGGACAGAACTGTTGTAATACGTTTGTTTACAACGTTTTAGAGCAAACGGAATCGTTTTATTCCGTGCGAAAGGCGTACTTTATAATAAATTGAGGTGAACTCTTATTTTGGGGCTAAGTTTTCACTAAGTTTCATGGGGAACGATAAAAAACCCTCGGTGTAATAAAATTAAGGCTGTTCACTAAGTATAAGAAATTGAGATGAAATCTTATTGCAGTGTCAAGTTTTCACTTAATTTCTTGGGGAAACTATAAGAAACCCTCGGTGTAATAAGCTCTAGGCTGTTCCCATGGGCAGAACTGTTGTAATGCGTTTGCTTACAACGTTTTAGAGCAAATGGGATCGTTTTATTCCATGCGAATAACGTACTTTATAAGAAATTGAGGTGAACTCTTATTGCAGGGCTAAGTTTTTACTAAGTTTAATTGGGAACTTTAAGAAACCCTGGGTGTAAATGTTCTACGCTGTTCCCATGGACAGAACCGTTGTAATACGTTCATTTACAACGTTTTAGTGCAAACAAGTTTCATGGGGAACTATAAAAAGCCCTCGGTGTAATATGTTCTAGGCTGTTCCCATGGACAGAACTGTTCTAATACTATTGTTTGCAACTTTTAGAGCAAAGGGAATCGTTTTAATCCATGCGAAAGATGTAGTTTATGAGAAATTGAGGTAAACTGTTATTGCGGGCTAAGTTTTTACTAAGTTTCATGGGGAACTATAAGAAACCCACGGTGTAAAAAGTTCTAGGCTGTTCCCATGGACAGAACTGTTGTAATACAATTGTTTCCAACGTTTTAGAGCAAATGGGATCGTTTTATTTAACGCAAATAACGTACTTTATTAGAAATTGAGGTGAACTCTTATTGCGGGGCTAAGTTTTTACTAAGTTTCATGGGGAACTATAAAAAGCCCTCGGTGTAATATGTTCTAGGCTGTTCCCATGGACAGAACTGTTGTAATACTATTGTTTACAACTTTTAGAGCAAACGGAATCGTTATATTCCATGCGAAAGGCGTACTTTATAAGAAATTGAGATGAAATCTTATTGCAGGGCTAAGTTTTCACTAAGTTTCATGGGGAAACTATAAGAAACCCTCGGTGTAATAAGTTTCAGGCTGTTCCCATGGACAGAACTGTTATTATACGTTTGTTCAAACGTTTTAGAGCAAACGGAATCGTTCTATTCCATGCGAAAGGCGTACTTTACAAGTAATTGGTCTGAACTCTTATTGAAGGGGTAAGTTTGCACTAAGTTTCATGGGGAACTATAAAAAAACCCTCGGTGTAAAACGTTCTAGGCTGTTCCCATGGACAGAACTGTTGTAATACGTTTGTTTACAACGTTTTATAGCAAACAGAATCGCTTTATTCCATGCGAAAGGCGTACTTTATAAGAAAATGAGGTGAACTCTTATTGCGGGGCTAAGTTTTGACTAAGTTTCATGGGAAACTATAAGAAACCCTCGGTGTAATAAGTTCTAGGCTCTTCCCATGGACAGAACTGTTGTAATACAATTGTTTACAACGTTTTAGAGCAAACGGAATCGTTTTATTCCATGCGAAAGGCGTACTTTATACGAAATTGAGATGAAATCTTATTGCAGGGCTAAGTTTTCACTCAGTTTCATGGGTAACTATAAGAAGCCTTGGGTGTAAATGTTCTACGCTGTTCCTATGGACAGAAGCGTTGTAATACGTTCGTTAACATCGTTTTAGAGCAAACGGAATCGTTTTATTCCATGCGAAAGGCGTAGTTTATGAGAAATTGAGGTAAACTCTTATTGCGAGCTAAGTTTTTACTAAGTTTCATGGAGAACTATAAGTAACCCTCGGTGTAAATGTTCTACGCTGTTCCCATGGACAGAACCGTTGTAATACGTTCATTTACAACGTTTTAGTGCAAACAAGTTTCATGGGGAACTATAAAAAGCCCTCGGTGTAATATGTTCTAGGCTGTTCCCATGGACAGAACTGTTCTAATACAATTGTTTGCAACTTTTAGAGCAAAGGGAATCGTTTTAATCCATGCGAAAGATGTAGTTTATGAGAAATTGAGGTAAACTGTTATTGCGGGCTAAGTTTTTACTAAGTTTCATGGGGAACTATAAGAAACCCACGGTGTAAAAAGTTCTAGGCTGTTCCCATGGACAGAACTGTTGTAATACAATTGTTTCCAACGTTTTAGAGCAAATGGGATCGTTTTATTTAACGCAAATAACGTACTTTATTAGAAATTGAGGTGAACTCTTATTGCGGGGCTAAGTTTTTACTAAGTTTCATGGGGAACTATAAAAAGCCCTCGGTGTAATATGTTCTAGGCTGTTCCCATGGACAGAACTGTTGTAATACTATTGTTTACAACTTTTAGAGCAAACGGAATCGTTATATTCCATGCGAAAGGCGTACTTTATAAGAAATTGAGATGAAATCTTATTGCAGGGCTAAGTTTTCACTAAGTTTCATGGGGAAACTATAAGAAACCCTCGGTGTAATAAGTTTCAGGCTGTTCCCATGGACAGAACTGTTATTATACGTTTGTTCAAACGTTTTAGAGCAAACGGAATCGTTCTATTCCATGCGAAAGGCGTACTTTACAAGTAATTGGTCTGAACTCTTATTGAAGGGGTAAGTTTGCACTAAGTTTCATGGGGAACTATAAAAAAACCCTCGGTGTAAAACGTTCTAGGCTGTTCCCATGGACAGAACTGTTGTAATACGTTTGTTTACAACGTTTTATAGCAAACAGAATCGCTTTATTCCATGCGAAAGGCGTACTTTATAAGAAAATGAGGTGAACTCTTATTGCGGGGCTAAGTTTTGACTAAGTTTCATGGGAAACTATAAGAAACCCTCGGTGTAATAAGTTCTAGGCTCTTCCCATGGACAGAACTGTTGTAATACAATTGTTTACAACGTTTTAGAGCAAACGGAATCGTTTTATTCCATGCGAAAGGCGTACTTTATACGAAATTGAGATGAAATCTTATTGCAGGGCTAAGTTTTCACTCAGTTTCATGGGTAACTATAAGAAGCCTTGGGTGTAAATGTTCTACGCTGTTCCTATGGACAGAAGCGTTGTAATACGTTCGTTAACATCGTTTTAGAGCAAACGGAATCGTTTTATTCCATGCGAAAGGCGTAGTTTATGAGAAATTGAGGTAAACTCTTATTGCGAGCTAAGTTTTTACTAAGTTTCATGGAGAACTATAAGTAACCCTCGGTGTAATTAGTTCTAGGCTGTTCCCATGGAGAGAACTGTTGTAATACAATTATTTACAACGTTTTAGAGCAAACGGAATCGTTTTATTCCATGCGAAAGGCGTACTTTATACGAAATTGAGATGAAATCTTATTGCAGGGCTAAGTCTTCACTAAGTTTCATGGGGAAACTATAAGAAACCCTGAGTGTAAATGCTCTACGCTGTTCCCATGGACAGAACCGTTGTAATACGTTCATTTACAACGTTTTAGAGCAAATGGAATCGTTTTAATCCATGCGAAAGGCGAAGTTTATGAGAAATTGAGGTGAACTCTTATTGTGGGGCTAAGTTTTCACTAAGTTTCATGGGGAACGATAAGAAACCCTCGGTGTAATAAGTTTAAGGCTGTTCTCATGGACAGAACTGTTGTAATACAATTGTTCACAACGTTTTAGAGCAAACGGAATCGTTGTATTCCATGCGAAAGGCGTACTTTATAAGAAATTGAGATGAAATCTTATTGCGGGGCTAAGTTTTCATTAAGTTTCATGGGGAACTATAAGAAACCCTCGGTGTAATATGTTCTAGGCTGTTCCCATTGACAGAACTGTTGTAATACGTTTGTTCAAACGTTTTAGAGCAAACGGAATCGTTCTATTCCATGCGAAAGGTGTACTTTATAAGAAATCGAGATGAACTCTTATTGTGGGGGTAAGTGTTCACTAAGTTTCATGGGGAACTATAAGAAACCCTCGGTGTAATAAGTTCTAGGCTGTTCCCATGGACAGAACTGTTGTAATACTATTGTTTACAACTTTTAGAGCAAACGGAATCGTTGTATTCAATACCAAAGGCGTACTCTATAAGAAATTGAGATGAAATATTATTGCAGGGCTAAGTTCTCACTAAGTTTCATGGGGAAACTATAAGAAACCCTGGGTGTAAATGTTCTACGCTGTTCCCATGGACAGAGCCGTTGTAATACGTTCATTTACAACGTTTTAGAGCAAACGGAATCGTTTTAATCCATGCGAAAGGCGTACTTTATAAGAAATTGAGGTGAACTCTTATTGTGGGGCTAAGTTTTCACTAAGTTACATGGGGAACTATAAGAAACCCTCGCTGTAATAAGTTCTAGGCTGTTCCCGTGGACAGAACTGTTGTAATACAATTGTTTACAACGTTTTAGAGCAAACGGAATCGTTTTATTCCATGCGAAAGGCGTACTTTATAAGAAATTGAGGTGAACTCTTATTGCAGGGCTAAGTTTTTACTAAGTTTAATGGGGAACTTTAAGAAACCCTGGGTGTAAATGCTCTACGCTGTTCCTATGGACAGAACCGTTGTAATACGTTCATTTACAACGTTTTAGAGCAAACGGAATCGTTTTAATCCATGCGAAAGGCGAAGTTTATGAGAAATTGATGTGAACTCTTATGGTGGGGCTAAGTTTTCACTAAGTTTCATGGCGAACGATAAAAAACCCTCGGTGTAATAAGTTTAAGGCTGTTCTCATGGACAGAACTGTTGTAATACAATTGTTCACAACGTTTCAGAGCAAACGGAATCGTTGTATTCCATGCAAAAGGCATACTTTATAAGAAATTGAGATGAACTCTTATTGCAGGGCTAAGTTTCTTTAAGTTTCATGGGGAACTATAAGAAACCCTCGTTGTAATAAGTTTTAGGCTGTTCCCATGGACAGAACTGTTGTTATACGTTTGTTTACAACGTTTTAGAGCAAATGTAATCGTTTTATTCCATGCAAAAGGCGTACTTTATAAGAAATTGGGCTGAACTCTTATTGCAGGGCTATGTTTGCACTAAGTTTCATGGGGAACTATAAGAAACCCACGGTGTAAAAAGTTCTAGGCTGTTCCCATGGACAGAACTGTTGTAATACAATTGTTTCCAACGTTTGAGAGCAAATGGGATCGTTTTATTCAATGCTAATAACGTACTTTATAAGAAATTGAGGTGAAATCTTATTGCGGGGCTAAGTTTTCACTAAGTTTCATGGGGAACTATAAGAAACCCTCGGTGTAATATGTTCTAGGCTGTTCCCATTGACAGAACTGTTGTAATACGTTTGTTCAAACGTTTTAGAGCAAACGGAATTGTTGTATTCCATGCGAAAGGTGTACTTTATAAGAAGTCGAGGTGAACTCTTATTGTGGGGGTAAGTTTTCACTATGTTTCATGGGGAACTATAAGAAACCCTCGCTGTAATAAGTTCTAGGCTGTTCCCATGGACAAAACTGTTGTAATACTATTGTTTACAACTTTTAGAGCAAACGGGATCGTTTTATTCCATGCGAATAACGTAATTTATAAGAAATTGAGGTGAACTCCTATTGCAGGGCTAAGTTTTTACTAAGTTTAATGGGGAACTGTAAGAAACCCTCGGTGTAAATGTTCTACGCTGTTCCCATGGACAGAACCGTTGTAATACGTTAATTTACAACGTTTTAGAGCAAACGGAATCGTTTTAATCCATGCGAAAGGCGTTGTTTATGAGAAATGGAGGAAAACTGTTATTGCGGGCTAAGTTTTTACTAAGTTTCATGGGGAACTATAAGAAACCCTCGGTGTAATAAGTTCTAGGCTGTTCCCATGGACAGAACTGTTGTAATACAATTTTTTACAACGTTTTAGAGCAAATGTAATCGTTTTATTCCATGCAAAAGGCGTACTTTATAAGAAATTGGGCTGAACTCTTATTGCAGGGCTAAGTTTGCACTAAGTTTCATGGGGAACTATAAGAAACCCAAGGTGTAAAAAGTTCTAGGCTGTTCCCATGGACAGAACTGTTGTAATACAATTGTTTCCAACGTTTGAGAGCAAATGGGATCGTTTTATTCAATGCGAATAACGTACTTTATAAGAAATTGAGGTGAACTCTTATTGCGGGGCTAAGTTTTCACTAAGTTTTATGGGGAACTATAAGAAACCCTCGGTGTAATATGTTCTAGGCTGTTCCCATGGACAGAACTGTTGTAATACGTTTGTTCAAACGTTTTAGAGCAAACGGAATCGTTCTATTCCATGCGAAAGGTGTACTTTATAAGAAATGGAAGTGAACTCTTATTGTGGGGGTAAGTTTTCACTAAGTTTCATGGGGAACTATAAGAAACTCTCGGTGTAATAAGTTCTAGGCTGTTCCCATGGACAGAACTGTTGTAATACTATTGTTTACAACTTTTAGAGAAAACGGAATCGTTGTATTCCATGCCAAAGGCGTACTCTATAAGAAATTGAGATGAAATATTATTGCAGGGCTAAGTTTTCACTAAGTTTCATGGGGAAACTATAAGTAACCGTTGGTTTAATAAGCTCTAGGCTGTTCCCATGGGCAGAACTGTTGTAATGCCTTTGTTTACAACATTTTAGAGCAAATGGGATCGTTTTATTCCATGCGAATAACGTACTTTATAAGAAATTGGGCTGAACTCTTATTGCAGGGCTAAGTTTGCACTAAGTTTCATGGGGAACTATAAGAAACCCACGGTGTAAAAAGTTCTAGGCTGCTCCCATGGACAGAACTGTTGTAATACAATTGTTTATAACGTTTTAGAGCAAACGGAATCGTTTTATTCCATGCAAAAGGCGTACTTTATACGAAATTGAGATGAAATCTTATTTCAGGGCTAAGTTTTCACTCAGTTTCATGGGGAAACTATAAGAAGCCCTTGGTGTAAATGTTCTACGCTGTTCCTATGGACAGAAGCGTTGTAATACGTTCGTTAACATCGTTTTAGAGCAAACGGAATCGTTTTATTCCATGCGAAAGGCGTAGTTTATGAGAAATTGAGGTAAACTCTTATAGCGAGCTAAGTTTTTACTAAGTTTCATGGAGAACTATAAGTAACCTTCGGTGTAATTAGTTCTAGGCTGTTCCCATGGAGAGAACTGTTGTAATACAATTGTTTACAACGTTTTAGAGCAAACGGAATCGTTTTATTCCATGCAAAATGCGTACTTTATAAGAAATCGAGGTGAACTCTTATTGCGGGGCTAAGTTTCCTTACGTTTCATGGGGAACTATAAGAAACCCTCGGTGTAATAAGTTCTAGGCTGTTCCCATGGACAGAACTGTTGTAATACAATTGTTTACAACGTTTTAGAGCAAACGGAATCGTTTTATTCCATGCGAAAGGCATACTTTATAAGAAATTGAGGTGAACTCTTATTGCAGCGCTAAGTTTCTTTAAGTTTCATGGGGAACTATAAGAAACCCTCGGTGTAATAAGTTTTAGGCTGTTCCCATGGACAGAACTGTTGTTATACGTTTGTTTACAACGTTTTAGAGCAAATGTAATCGTTTTATTCCATGCAAAAGGCGTACTTTATAAGAAATTGGGCTGAACTCTTATTGCAGGGCTAAGTTTGCACTAAGTTTCATGGGGAACTATAAGAAACCCACGGTGTAAAAAGTTCTAGGCTGTTCCCATGGACAGAACTGTTGTAATACAATTGTTTCCAACGTTTGAGAGCAAATGGGATCATTTTATTCAATGCAAATAACGTACTTTATAAGAAATTGAGGTGAAATCTTATTGCGGGGCTACGTTTTCACTAAGTTTCATGGGGAACTATAAGAAACCCTCGGTGTAATATGTTCTAGGCTGTTCCCATTGACAAGACTGTTGTAATACGTTTGTTCAAACGTTTTAGAGGAAACGAAATTGTTCTATTCCATGCGAAAGGTGTACTTTATAAGAAATCGAGGTGAACTCTTATTGTGGGGGTAAGTTTTCACTAAGTTTCATGGGGAACTATAAGAAACCCTCGCTTTAATAAGTTCTAGGCTGTTCCCATGGACAGAACTGTCGTAATACTATTGTTTACAACTTTTAGAGCAAACGGGATCGTTTTATTCCATGCGAATAACGTAATTTATAAGAAATTGAGGTGAACTCCTATTGCATGGCTAAGTTTTTACTAAGTTTAATGGGGAACTGTAAGAAACCCTGGGTGTTAATGTTCTACGCTGTTCCCATGGACAGAACCGTTGTAATACGTTAATTTACAACGTTTTAGAGCAAACGGAATCGTTTTAATCCATGCGAAAGGCGTAGTTTATGAGAAATGGAGGTAAACTGTTATTGCGGGCTAAGTTTTTACTAAGTTTCATGGGGAACTATAAGAAACCCTCGTTGTAATAAGTTCTAGGCTGTTCCCATGGACAGAACTGTTGTAATACAATTGTTTACAACGTTTTAGAGCAAATGTAATCGTTTTATTCCATGCAAAAGGCGTACTTTATAAGAAATTGGGCTGAACTCTTATTGCAAGGCTAAGTTTGCACTAAGTTTTATGGGGAACTATTAGAAACCCTCGATGTAATATGTTCTAGGCTGTTCCCATGGACAGAACTGTTGTAATACGTTTGTTCAAACGTTTTAGAGCAAATGGAATCGCTCTATTCCATGCGAAAGGTGTACTTTATAAGAAATCGAAGTGAACTCTTATTGTGGGGGTAAGTTTTCACTAAGTTTCATGAGGAACTATAAGAAACTCTCGGTGTAATAAGTTCTAGGCTGTTCCCATGGACAGAACTGTTGTAATACTATTGTTTACAACTTTTAGAAAAAACGGAATCGTTTTATTCCATGCCAAAGGCGTACTCTATAAGAAATTGAGATGAAATATTATTGCAGGGCTAAGTTTTAACTAAGTTTCATGGGGAAACTATAAGTAACCGTTGGTGTAATAAGCTTTAGGCTGTTCCCATGGGCAGAACTGTTGTAATGCGTTTGTTTACAACATTTTAGAGCAAATGGGATCGTTTTATTCCATGCGAATAACGTACTTTATAAGAAATTGGGCTGAACTCTTATTGCAGGGCTAAGTTTGCACTAAGTTTCATGGGGAACTATAAGAAACCCACGGTGTAAAAAGTTCTAGGCTGCTCCCATGGACAGAACTGTTGTAATACAATTGTTTACTACGTTTTAGAGCAAACGGAATCGTTTTATTCCATGCGAAAGGCGTACTTTATACGAAATTGAGATGAAATCTTATTGCAGGGCTAGCTTTTCACTCAGTTTCATGGGGAAACTATAAGAAGCCCTTGGTGTAAATGTTTTACGCTGTTCCTATGGACAGAAGCGTTGTAATACGTTCGTTAACATCGTTTTAGAGCAAACGGAATCGTTTTATTCCATGCGAAAGGCGTAGTTTATGAGAAATTGAGGTAAACTCTTATAGCGAGCTAAGTTTTAACTAAGTTTCATGGAGAACTATAAGTAACCTTCGGTGTAATTAGTTCTAGGCTGTTCCCATGGAGAGAACTGTTGTAATACAATTGTTTACAACGTTTTAGAGCAAACGGAATCGTTTTATTCCATGCAAAATGCGTACTTTATAAGAAATCGAGGTGAACTCTTATTGCAGGGCTAAGTTTCCTTACGTTTCATGGGGAACTATAAGAAACCCTCGGTGTAATAAGTTTTAGGCTGTTCCCATGGACAGAACTGTTGTAATACAATTGATTACAACGTTTTAGAGCAAACGGAATCGTTGTATTCCATGCCAAAGGCGTACTTTATAAGAAATTGAGATGAAATCTTATTACAGGGCTAAGTTTTCACTAAGTTTCATGGGGAAACTATAAGAAACCCTGGGTGTAAATGCTCTATGCTGTTCAAATGGACAGAACCGTTGTAATACGTTCATTTACAACGTTTTAGAGCAAACGGAATCTTTTTAATCCATGCGAAAGGCGAAGTTTATAAGAAATTGAGTTGAACTCTTATTGTAGGGCTAAGTTTTCACTAAGTTTCATGGCGAACGATAAAAAACCCTCGGTGTAATAAGTTTAAGGCTGTTCTCATGGACAGAACTGTTGTAATACGTTCGTTAACATCGTTTTAGAGCAAACGGAATCGTTTTATTCCATGCGAAAGGCGTAGTTTATGAGAAATTGAGGTAAACTCTTATAGCGAGCTAAGTTTTTTTCTAAGTTTCATGGAGAACTATAAGTAACTTTCGGTGTAATTAGTTCTAGGCTGTTCCCATGGAGAGAACTGTTGTAATACAATTGTTTACAACGCTTTAGAGCAAACGGAATCGTTTTATTCCATGCAAAATGCGTACTTTATAAGAAATCGAGGTGAACTCTTATTGCAGGGCTAAGTTTCCTTACGTTTCATGGGGAACTATAAGAAACCCTCGGTGTAATAAGTTTTAGGCTGTTCCCATGGACAGAACTGTTGTAAAACAATTGATTACAACGTTTTAGAGCAAACGGAATCGTTGTATTCCATGCGAAAGGCGTACTTTATAAGAAATTGAGATAAAATCTTATTGCAGGGCTAAGTTTTCACTAAGTTTCATGGGGAAACTATAAGAAACCCTGGGTGTAAATGCTCTATGCTGTTCAAATGGACAGAACCGTTGTAATACGTTCATTTACAACGTTTTAGAGCAAACTGAATCTTTTTAATCCATGCGAAAGGCGAAGTTTATAAGAAATTGAGTTGAACTCTTATTGTAGGGCTAAGTTTTCACTAAGTTTCATGGCGAACGATAAAAAACCCTCGGTGTAATAAGTTTAAGGCTGTTTTCATGGACAGAACTGTTGTAATACAATTGTTCACAACGTTTTAGAGCAAACGGAATCGTTGTATTCCATGCGAAAGGCGTAATTTATAAGAAATTGAGATGAAATCTTATTGCAGTGCAGAGTTTTCACTAAGTTTCTTAGGGAAACTAAAAGAAACCCTCTGTGTAATAAGCTCTAGGCTGTTCCCATGGGCAGAACTGTTGTAATACGTTTGCTTAAAACGTTTTAGAGCAAATGGGATCGTTTTATTCCTTGCGAATAACGTACTTTATAAGAAATTGAGGTGAACTCTTATTGCAGGGCTAAGTTTTTACTAAGTTTTGTGGGGAACTTTAAGAAACCCTGGGTGTAAATGCTCCTCGCTGTTCCCATGGACAGAACCGTTGTAATACGTTCATTTACAACTTTTAGTGCAAACGGAATCGTTTTAATCCATGGGAAAGGCGTAGTTTATGAGAAATTGAGGTAAACTGTTATTGCGGGCTAAGTTTTTACTAAATTTCATGGGGAACTATAAGAAACCCTCGATGTAATAAGTTCTAGGCTGTTCCCATGGACAGAACTGTTGTAATACAATTGTTTACAACGTTTTAGAGCAAACGGAATCGTTTTATTCCATGCGAAAGGTGTACTTTATAAGAAATCGAGGTGAACTCTTATTTTGGAGGTAAGTTTTCACTAAGTTTCATGGGGAACTTTAAGAAACCCTCGGTGTAATAAGTTCTAGGCTGTTCCCATGGACAGAACTGTTGTAATACTATTGTTTATAACTTTTAGAGCAAACAGAATCGTTGTATTCAATACCAAAGGCGTACTCTATAAGAAATTGAAATGAAATATTATTGCAGGGCTAAGTTTTCACTAAGTTTCATGGGGAAACTATAAGAAACCCTGGGTGTAAATGTTCTACGCTATTCCCATGGACAGAACTGTTGTAATACGTTCATTTACAACGTTTTAGAGCTAACGGAATCGTTCTATTCCATGCGAAAGGCATACTTTATACAAAATAGAGATGAAATCTTATTGCAGAGCAAAGTTTTCATTCAGTTTCATGAGGAAACTATAAGAAGCCCTTGGTGTAAATGTTCTACGCTGTTCCTATGGACAGAAGCATTGTAATACGTTCGTTAACATTGTTTTAGAGCAAACTGAATCGTTTTATTCCATGCGAAAGGCGTAGTTTATGAGAAATTGAGGTAAACTCTTATTGCGAGCTAAGTTTTTACTAAGTTTCATGGAGAACTATAAGTAACCCTCGGTGTAATTAGTTCTAGGCTGTTCCCATGGACAGAACTGTTGTAATACAATTGTTAACAACGTTTTAGAGCAAACGGAATCGTTTTATTCTATGCAAAATGCGTACTTTATAAGAAATCGAGGTGAACTCTTATTGCGGGGCTAAGTTTCCTTACGTTTAATGGGGAACTATAAGAAACCCTCGGTGTAATAAGTTTTAGGCTGTTCCCATGGACAGAACTGTTGTAATGCAATTGATTACAAAGTTTTAGAGCAAATGGAATCGTTGTATTCCATGCGAAAGGCGTACTTTATAAGAAATTGAGATAAAATCTTATTGCAGGGCTAAGTTTTCACTAAGTTTCATGGGGAAACTATAAGAAACCCTGGGTGTAAATGCTCTACGCTGTTCCCATGGACAGAACCGTTGTAATACGTTCATTTACAACGTTTTAGAGCAAACGGAATCGTTTTAATCCATGCGAAAGGCGAAGTTTATGAGAAATTGAGGTGAACTCTTATTGTGGGGCTAAGTTTTCGCTAAGTTTCATGGCGAACGATAAATAACCCTCGGTGTAATAAGTTTAAGGCTGTTCTCATGGACAGAACTGTTGTAATACAATTGTTCACAACATTTTAGAGCAAACGGAATCGTTGTATTCCATGCGAAAGGCGTACTTTATAAGAAATTGAGATGAAATCTTATTGCAGTGCTAAGTTTTCACTAAGTTTCTTGGGGAAACTATAACAAACCCTCGGTGTAATAAGCTCTAGGCTGTTCCCATGGACAGAACTGTTGTAATACAATTGTTTCCAACGTTTGAGAGCAAATGGGATCGTTTTATTCAATGCGAATAACGTACTTTATAAGAAATTGAGGTGAACTCTTATTGCGGGGCTAAGTTTCCACTAAGTTTCATGGGGAACTATAAGAAACCCTCGGTGTAATAAGTTCTAGGCTGTTCCCATGGACAGAACTGTTGTAATACTATTGTTTACAACTTTTAGAGCAAACGGAATCTTTGTATTCAATACCAAAGGCGTACTCTATAAGAAATTGAGATGAAATATTATTGCAGGGCTAAGTTTTCACTAATTTTCATGGGGAAACTATAAGAAACCCTGGGTTTAACTGTTCTACGCTGTTCCCATGGACAGAACTGTTGTAATACGTTCATTTACAACGTTTTAGAGCTAACGGAATCGTTTTAATCCATGCGAAAGGGGAAGTTTATGAGAAATTGAGGTGAACTCTTATTGTGGGGCTAAATTTTCACTAAGTTTCATAGGGAACGATAAAAAACCCTCGGTGTAATAAGTTTTAGTTTGTTCTCATGGACAGAACTGTTGTAATACAATTGTTCAAAACATTTTAGAGCAAACGGAATCCTTGTATTCCATGCGAAAGGCGTACTTTATAAGAAATTGAGATGAAATATTATTGCAGGGCTAAGTTTTCACTAAGTTTCATGGAGAAACTATAAGAAACCCTCGGTGTAATAAGCTCTAGGCTGTTCCCATGGGCAGAACTGTGGTAATGCGTTTGCTTACAACGTTTTAGAGCAAATGGGATCGTTTTATTCCATGCGAATAACGTAATTTATAAGAAATTGAGGTGAAATCCTATTGCAGGGCTAAGTTTTTACTAAGTTTAATGGCGAACTTTAAGAAACCCTGGGTGTAAATGTTCTACGCTGTTCCCATGGACAGAACCGTTGTAATACGTTCATTTACAACGTTTTAGAGCAAACGGAATCGTTTTAATCCATGCGAAAGGCGTAGTTTATGAGAAATTGAGGTAAACTGTTATTGCGGGCTAAGTTTTTACTAAGTTTCATGGGGAACTATAAGAAACCCTCGGTGTAATAAGTTCTAGGCTGTTCCCATGGACAGAACTGTTGTAATACAATTGTTTACAACGTTTTAGAGCAAACAGAATCGTTTTATTCCATGCGAAAGGCGTACTTTATAAGAAATTGAGGTGAACTCTTATTGCAGGGCTAAGTTTCTTTAAGTTTCATGGGGAACTATAAGTAACCCTGGGTGTAATAAGTTTTAGGCTGTTCCCATGGACAGAACTGTTGTTAAACGTTTGTTTACAACGTTTTAGAGCAAATGTAATCGTTTTATTCCATGCAAAAGGCGTACTTTATAAGAAATTGGGCTGAACTCTTATTGCAGGGCTAAGTTTGCACTAAGTTTCATGGGGAACTATAAGAAACCCACGGTGTAAAAAGTTCTAGGCTGTTCCCATGGACAGAACTGTTGTAATACAATTGTTTCCAACGTTTGAGAGCAAATGGGATCGTTTTATTCCATGCGAATAACGTAATTTATAAGAAATTGAGGTGAACTCTTATTGCGGGGCTAAGTTTTTACTAAGTTTAATGGGGAACTGTAAGAAACCCTGGGTGTAAATGTTCTACGCTGTTCCCATGGACAGAACTGTTGTAATACGTTTGTTCAAACGATTTAGAACAAATGGAATCGTTCTTTTCCATGCGAAAGGTTTATTTTATAAGAAATCGAGGTGAACTCTTATTGTGGGGGTACGTTTTCACTAAGTTTCATGGGGAACTATAAGAAACCCTCGGTGTAATAAGTTCTAGGCCGTTCCCATGGACAAAACTGTTGTAATACTATTGTTTACAACTTTTAGAGCAAACGGAATCGTTGTATTCCATGCCAAAGGCGTACTCTATAAGAAATTGAGATGAAATATTATTGCAGGGCTAAGTTTTCACTAAGTTTCATGGGGGAACTATAAGTAACCCTCGGTGTAATAAGTTTTAGGCTGTTCCCATGGACAGAATTGTTGTTATACGTTTGTTTACAACGTTTTAGAGCAAATGTAATCGTTTTATTCCATGCAAAAGGCGTACTTTATAAGAAATTGGGCTGAACTCTTTTTGCAGGGCTAAGTTTGCAGAAAGTTTCATGGGGAACTATAAGAAACCCACGGTGTAAAAAATTTTAGGCCGTTCCCATGGACAAAACTGTTGTAATACTATTGTTTACAACTTTTAGAGCAAACGGAATCGTTTTATTCCATGCGAAAGGCGTATTTTATACGAAATTGAGATGAATTCTTTTTGCAGGGCTAAATTTTCACTAAGTTTCATGGGGAAACTATAAGAAACCCTCGGTGTAATAAGCTCTAGGCTGTTCCCATGGGCAGAACTGTTGTAATGCATTTGCTTACAACGTTTTAGAGCAAACGGAATCATTTTATTCCATGCAAAAGGCGTACTTTATAAGAAATTGAGGTGAACTGTTATTGCGGGGCTACGTTCCCTTAAGTTTCATGGGGAACTGTAAGAAACCCTCGGTATGATAAGTTTTAGGCTGTTCCCATGGACAGAACTGTTGTTATACGTTTGTTTACAACGTTTTAGAGCAAACGGAATCGTTTTATTCCATGCAAAAGGCGTACTTTACAAGTAATTTGGCTGAACTCTTATTGAAGGGCTAAGTTTGCACTAAGTTTCATGGAGAACTATAAGAAACCCTGGATGTAAATGTTCTACGCTGTTCCCATGGATAGAACCGTTGTAATACGTATATTTACGTTTTAGAGCAAACGGAATCGTTTTAATCCATGCGAAAGGCGTAGTTTATGAGAAATTGAGGTAAAAAGTTATTGCCGGTTAAGTTTTTACTAAGTTTCATGGGGAACTATAAGAAACCCTCGGTGTAATAAGTTTTAGGCTGTTCCAATGGACAGAGCTGTTGTAATACAATTGTTTACAACGTTTTAGAGCAAACAGAATCGTTTTATTCCATGCGAAAGGCGTACTTTATAAGAAATTGAGGTGAACTCTTATTGCGGGGCTAAGTTTCTTCAAGTTTAATGAGGAACTATAAGAAACCCTCGGTGTAATAAGTTTTAGGCTGTTCCCATGGACAGAACTGTTGTTATACGTTTGTTTACAACGTTTTAGAGCAAATGGAATCGTTTGATTCAATGAGAATAACGTACTTTATAAGAAATTGAGGTGAACTCTTATTGTGGGGCTAAGTTTTCACTAAGTTTCATGGGGAACTATAAAAAACCCTCGGTGTAATAAGTTTTAGGCTGTTCCCATGGACAGAACTGTTGTAATACAATTGTTTACAACGATTTAGAGCAAAGGGAATCGTTGTATTCCAAGCGAAAGGCGTACTTTATAAGAAATTGAGATGAAATCTTATTGCAGGGCTAAGTTTTCACTAAGTTTCATGGGGAAACTATAAGAAACCGTCGGTGTAATATGCTCTAGGCTATTCCCATGGGCAGAACTGATGTAATGCGTTTGCTAACAACGTTTTAGAGCAAATGGGATCGTTTTATTCCATGCGAATAACGTACTTTATAAGAAATTGAGGTGAACTCTTATTCCAGGGCTAAGTTTTTACTAAATTTAATGGGGAACTATAAGAAACCCTGGGTGTAATAAGTTCTGGGCTGTTCCCATGGACAGAACTGTTGTAATACAGCTATTTACAACGTTTTAGAGCAAACGGAATCATTTTATTCCATGCGAAAGGCGTACTTTATAAGAAATTGAGGTGAACTGTTATTGCGGGGCTACGTTCCCTTAAGTTTCATGGGGAACTGTAAGAAACCCTCGGTATAATAAGTTTTAGGCTGTTCCCATGGACAGAACTGTTGTAATACAATTGTTTCCAACGTTTGAGAGAAAATGGGATCGTTTTATTCAATGCGAATAACGTACTTTATAAGAAATTGAGGTGAACTCTTATTGCGGGGCTAAGTTTGCACTAAGTTTCATGGGGAACTATAAGAAACCCTCGGTGTAATAAGTTCTAGGCTGTTCCCATGGAAAGAACTGTTGTAATACTATTGTTTACAATTTTTAGAGCAAACGGAATCTTTGTATTCCATGCGAAAGGCGTACTTTATAAGAAATTGAGATGAAATATTATTGCAGGGCTAAGTTTTCACTAAGGTTCATGGGGAAACTATAAGAAACCCTGGGTGTAACTGTTCTACGCTGTTCCCATGGACAGAACTGTTGTAATACGTTCATTTACAACGTTTTAGAGCTAACGGAATCGTTTTAATCCATGCGAAAGGGGAAGTTTATGAGAAATTGAGGTTAACTCTTATTGTGGGGCTAAGTTTTCACTAAGTTTCATGGGGAACGATAAAAAACCCTCGGTGTAATAAGTTTTAGTTTGTTCTCATGGACAGAACTGTTGTAATACAATTGTTCAAAACATTTTAGAGCAAACGGAATCCTTGTATTCCATGCGAAAGGCGTACTTTATAAGAAATTGAGATGAAATATTATTGCAGGGCTAAGTTTTCACTAAGTTTCATGGAGAAACTATAAGAAACCCTCGGTGTAATGAGCTCTAGGCTGTTCCCATGGGCAGAACTGTGGTAATGCGTTTGCTTACAACGTTTTAGAGCAAATGGGATCGTTTTATTCCATGCGAATAACGTAATTTATAAGAAATTGAGGTGAACTCCTATTGCAGGGCTAAGTTTTTACTAAGTTTAATGGGGAACTTTAAGAAACCCTGGGTGTAAAAGTTCTACGCTGTTCCCATGGACAGAACCGTTGTAATACGTTCATTTACAACGTTTTAGAGCAAACGGAATCGTTTTAATCCATGCGAAAGGCGTAGTTTATGAGAAATTTAGGTAAACTGTTATTGCGGGCTAAGTTTTTACTAAGTTTCATGGGGAACTATAAGAAACCCTCGGTGTAATAAGTTCTAGGCTGTTCCCATGGACAGAACTGTTGTAATACAATTGTTTACAACGTTTTAGAGCAAACGGAATCGTTTTATTCCATGCGAAAGGCGTACTTTATAAGAAATTGAGGTGAACTCTTATTGCAGGGCTAAGTTTCTTTAAGTTTCATGGGGAACTATAAGTAACCCTCGGTGTAATAAGTTTTAGGCTGTTCCCATGGACAGAACTGTTGTTAAACGTTTGTTTACAACGTTTTAGAGCAAATGTAATCGTTTTATTCCATGCAAAAGGCGTACTTTATAAGAAATTGGGCTGAACTCTTATTGCAGGGCTAAGTTTGCACTAAGTTTCATGGGGAACTATAAGAAACCCACGGTGTAAAAAGTTCTAGGCTGTTCCCATGGACAGAACTGTTGTAATACAATTGTTTCCAACGTTTGAGAGCAAATGGGATCGTTTTATTCCATGCGAATAACGTAATTTATAAGAAATTGAGGTGAACTCTTATTGCGGGGCTAAGTTTTTACTAAGTTTAATGGGGAACTGTAAGAAACCCTGGGTGTAAATGTTCTACGCTGTTCCCATGGACAGAACTGTTGTAATACGTTTGTTCAAACGTTTTAGAACAAATGGAATCGTTCTTTTCCATGCGAAAGGTGTACTTTATAAGAAATCGAGGTGAACTCTTATTGTGGGGGTACGTTTTCACTAAGTTTCATGGGGAACTATAAGAAACACTCGGTGTAATAAGTTCTAGGCCGTTCCCATGGACAGAACTGTGGTAATACTATTGTTTACATTTTTTAGAGCAAACGGAATCGTTGTATTCCATGCCAAAGGCGTACTCTATAAGAAATTGAGATGAAATATTATTGCAGGGCTAAGTTTTCACTAAGTTTCATGGGGGAACTATAAGTAACCCTCGGTGTAATAAGTTTTAGGCTGTTCCCATGGACAGAATTGTTGTTATACGTTTGTTTACAACGTTTTAGAGCAAATGTAATCGTTTTATTCCATGCAAAAGGCGTACTTTATAAGAAATTGGGCTGAACTCTTATTGCATGGCTAAGTTTGCACTAAGTTTCATGGGGAACTATAAGAAACCCACGGTGTAAAAAGTTCTAGGCTGTTCCCATGGACAGAACTGTTGTAATACAATTGTATCCAACGTTTTAGAGCAAACGGAATCATTTTATTCCATGCGAAAGGCGTATTTTATACGAAATTGAGATGAATTCTTATTGCAGGGCTAAGTTTTCACTAAGTTTCATGGGGAAACTATAAGAAACCCTCGGTGTAATAAGCTCTAGGCTGTTCCCATGGGCAGAACTGTTGTAATGCATTTGCTTACAACATTTTAGAGCAAACGGAATCATTTTATTCCATGCGAAAGGCGTACTTTATAAGAAATTGAGGTGAACTCTTATTGCAGGGCTAAGTTTCCTTACGTTTCATGGGGAACTATAAGAAACCCTCGGTGTAATAAGTTTTAGGCTGTTCCCATGGACAGAACTGTTGTAAAACAATTGATTACAACGTTTTAGAGCAAACGGAATCGTTGTATTCCATGCGAAAGGCGTACTTTATAAGAAATTGAGATGAAATCTTATTGCAGGGCTAAGTTTTCACTAAGTTTCATGGGGAAACTATAAGAAACCCTGGGTGTAAATGCTCTATGCTGTTCAAATGGACAGAACCGTTGTAATACGTTCATTTACAACGTTTTAGAGCAAACTGAATCTTTTTAATCCATGCGAAAGGCGAAGTTTATAAGAAATTGAGTTGAACTATTATTGTAGGGCTAAGTTTTCACTAAGTTTCATGGCGAACGATAAAAAACCCTCGGTGTAATAAGTTTAAGGCTGTTTTCATGGACAGAACTGTTGTAATACAATTGTTCACAACGTTTCAGAGCAAACGGAATCGTTGTATTCCATGCGAAAGGCGTAATTTATAAGAAATTGAGATGAAATCTTATTGCAGTGCTAATTTTTCACTAAGTTTCTTAGGGAAACTAAAAGAAACCCTCGGTGTAATAAGCTCTAGGCTGTTCCCATGGGCAGAACTGTTGTAATGCGTTTGCTTACAACGTTTTAGAGCAAATGGGATCGTTTTATTCCATGCGAATAACGTACTTTATAAGAAATTGAGGTGAACTCTTATTGCAGGGCTAAGTTTTTACTAAGTTTAATGGGGAACTTTAAGAGACCCTGGGTGTAAATGCTCCTCGCTGTTCCCATGGACAGAACCGTTGTAATACGTTCATTTACAACTTTTAGTGCAAACGGAATCGTTTTAATCCATGGGAAAGGCGTAGTTTATGGGAAATTGAGGTAAACTGTTATTGCGGGCTAAGTTTTTACTAAGTTTCATGGGGAACTATAAGAAACCCTCGATGTAATAAGTTCTAGGCTGTTCCCATGGACAGAACTGTTGTAATACAATTGTTTACAACGTTTTAGAGCAAACGGAATCGTTTTATTCCATGCGAAAGGCGTACTTTATAAGAAATTGAGGTGAACTCTTATTGCAGGGCTAAGTTTCTTTAAGTTTCATGGGGAACTATAAGAAACCCTCGGTGTAATAAGTTTTAGGCTGTTCCCATGGACAGAACTGTTGTTATACGTTTGTTTACAACGTTTTAGAGCAAATGTAATCGTTTTATTCCATGCAAAAGGCGTACTTTATAAGAAATTAAGGCTGAACTCTTATTGCAGGGCTATGTTTGCACTAAGTTTCATGGGGAACTATAAGAAACCCACGGTGTAAAAAGTTCTAGGCTGTTCCCATGGACAGAACTGTTGTAATACAATTGTTTCCAACGTTTGAGAGCAAATGGGATCGTTTTATTCAATGCGAATAACGTACTTTATAAGAAATTGAGGTGAACACTTATTGCGGGGCTTAGTTTTCACTAAGTTTCATGGGGAACTATAAGAAACCCTCGGTGTAATATGTTCTAGGCTGTTCCCATTGACAGAACTGTTGTAATACGTTTGTTCAAACGTTTTAGAGCAAACGGAATCGTTCTATTCCATGCGAAAGGTGTACTTTATAAGAAATCGAGGTGAACTCTTATTTTGGAGGTAAGTTTTCACTAAGTTTCATGGGGAACTTTAAGAAACCCTCGGTGTAATAAGTTCTAGGCTGTTCCCATGGACAGAACTGTTGTAATACTATTGTTTATAACTTTTAGAGCAAACAGAATCGTTGTATTCAATACCAAAGGCGTACTCTATAAGAAATTGAGATGAAATATTATTGCTGGGCTAAGTTTTCACTAAGTTTCATGGGGAAACTATAAGAAACCCTGGGTGTAAATGTTCTACGCTATTCCCATGGACAGACTGTTGTAATACGTTCATTTACAACGTTTTAGAGCTAACGGAATCGTTTTATTCCATGCGAAAGGCGTACTTTATACAAAATTGAGATGAAATCTTATTGCAGAGCAAAGTTTTCACTCAGTTTCATGAGGAAACTATAAGAAGCCCTTGGTGTAAATGTTCTACGCTGTTCCTATGGACAGAAGCATTGTAATACGTTCGTTAACATTGTTTTAGAGCAAACTGAATCGTTTTATTCCATGCGAAAGGCGTAGTTTATGAGAAATTGAGGTAAACTCTTATTGCAAGCTAAGTTTTTACTAAGTTTCATGGAGAACTATAAGTAACCCTCGGTGTAATTAGTTCTAGGCTGTTCCCATGGACAGAACTGTTGTAATACAATTGTTAACAACGTTTTGGCGCAAACGGATTCGTTTTATTCTATGCAAAATGCGTACTTTATAAGAAATCGAGGTGAACTCTTATTGCGGGGCTAAGTTTCCTTACGTTTAATGGGGAACTATAAGAAACCCTCGGTGTAATAAGTTTTAGGCTGTTCCCATGGACAGAACTGTTGTAATACAATTGATTACAAAGTTTTAGAGCAAATGGAATCGTTGTATTCCATGCGAAAGGCCTACTTTATAAGTAATTGAGATGAAATCTTATTGCAGGGCTAAGTTTTCACTAAGTTTCATGGGGAAACTATAAGAAACCCTGGGTGTAAATGCTCTACGCTGTTCCCATGGACAGAACCGTTGTAATACGTTCATTTACAACGTTTTAGAGCAAACGGAATCGTTTTAATCCATGCGAAAGGCGAAGTTTATGAGAAATTGAGGTGAACTCTTATTGTGGGGCTAAGTTTTCACTAAGTTTCATGGCGAACGATAAATAACCCTCGGTGTAATAAGTTTAAGGCTGTTCTCATGGACAGAACTGTTGTAATACAATTGTTCACAACATTTTAGAGCAAACGGAATCGTTGTATTCCATGCGAAAGGCGTCCTTTATAAGAAATTGAGATGAAATCTTATTGCAGTGCTAAGTTTTCACTAAGTTTCTTGGGGAAACTATAACAAACCCTCGGTGTAATAAGCTCTAGGCTGTTCCCATGGACAGAACTGTTGTAATACAATTCTTTCCAACGTTTGAGAGCAAATGGGATCGTTTTATTCAATGCGAATAACGTACTTTATAAGAAATTGAGGTGAACTCTTATTGCGGGGCTAAGTTTGCACTAAGTTTCATGGGGAACTATAAGAAACCCTCGGTGTAATAAGTTCTAGGCTGTTCCCATGGACAGAACTGTTGTAATACTATTGTTCACAACTTTTAGAGCAAACGGAATCTTTGTATTCAATACCAAAGGCGTACTCTATAAGAAATTGAGATGAAATATTATTGCAGGGCTAAGTTTTCACTAAGTTTCATGGGGAAACTATAAGAAACCCTGGGTTTAACTGTTCTACGCTGTTCCCATGGACAGAACTGTTGTAATACGTTCATTTACAACGTTTTAGAGCTAACGGAATCGTTTTAATCCATGCGAAAGGGGAAGTTTATGAGAAATTGAGGTGAACTCTTATTGTGTGGCTAAGTTTTCACTAAGTTTCATGGGGAACGATAAAAAACCCTCGGTGTAATAAGTTTTAGTTTGTTTTCATGGACAGAACTGTTGTAATACAATTGTTCAAAACATTTTAGAGCAAACGGAATCCTTGTATTCCATGCAAAAGGCGTACTTTATAAGAAATTGAGATGAAATATTATTGCAGGGCTAAGTTTTCACTAAGTTTCATGGAGAAACTATAAGGAACCCTCGGTGTAATAAGCTCTAGGCTGTTCCCATGGGCAGAACTGTGGTAATGCGTTTGCTTACAACGTTTTAGAGCGAATGGGATCGTTTTATTCCATGCGAATAACGTAATTTATAAGAAATTGAGGTGAACTCCTATTGCAGGGCTAAGTTTTTACTAAGTTTAATGGCGAACTTTAAGAAACCCTGGGTGTAAATGTTCTACGCTGTTCCCATGGACAGAACCGTTGTAATACGTTCATTTACAACGTTTTAGAGCAAACGGAATCGTTTTAATCCATGCGAAAGGCGTAGTTTATGAGAAATTGAGGTAAACTGTTATTGCGGGCTAAGTTTTTACTAAGTTTCATGGGGAACTATAAGAAACCCTCGGTGTAATAAGTTCTAGGCTGTTCCCATGGACAGAATTGTTGTAATACAATTGTTTACAACGTTTTAGAGCAAACGGAATCGTTTTATTCCATGCGAAAGGCGTACTTTATAAGAAATTGAGGTGAACTCTTATTGCAGGGCTAAGTTTCTTTAAGTTTCATGGGGAACTATAAGTAACCCTCGGTGTAATAAGTTTTAGGCTGTTCCCATGGAGAGAACTGTTGTTAAACGTTTGTTTACAACGTTTTAGAGCAAATGTAATCGTTTTATTCCATGCAAAAGGCGTACTTTATAAGAAATTGGGCTGAACTCTTATTGCAGGGCTAAGTTTGCACTAAGTTTCATGGGGAACTATAAGAAACCCACGGTGTAAAAAGTTCTAGGCTGTTCCCATGGACAGAACTGTTGTAATACAATTGTTTCCAACGTTTGAGAGCAAATGGGATCGTTTTATTCCATGCGAATAACGTAATTTATAAGAAATTGAGGTGATCTTTTATTGCGGGGCTAAGTTTTTACTAAGTTTAATGGGGAACTGTAAGAAACTCTGGGTGTAAATGTTCTACGCTGTTCCCATGGACAGAACTGTTGTAATACGTTTGTTCAAACGTTTTAGAACAAATGGAATCGTTCTTTTCCATGCGAAAGGTATACTTTATAAGAAATCGAGGTGAACTCTTATTGTGGGGGTACGTTTTCACTAAGTTTCATGGGGAACTATAAGAAAGCCTCGGTGTAATAAGTTCTAGGCCGTTCCCATGGACAGAACTGTTGTAATACTATTGTTTACAACTTTTAGAGCAAACGGAATCGTTGTATTCCATGCCAAAGGCGTACTCTATAAGAAATTGAGATGAAATATTATTGCAGGGCTAAGTTTTCACTAAGTTTCATGGGGGAACTATAAGTAACCCTCGGTGTAATAAGTTTTAGGCTGTTCCCATGGACAGAATTGTTGTTATACGTTTGTTTACAACGTTTTAGAGCAAATGTAATCGTTTTATTCCATGCAAAAGGCGTACTTTATAAGAAATTGGGCTGAACTATTATTGCAGGGCTAAGTTTGCACTAAGTTTCATGGGGAACTATAAGAAACCCACGGTGTAAAAAGTTCTAGGCTGTTCCCATGGACAGAACTGTTGTAATACAATTGTTTCCAACGTTTTAGAGCAAACGGAATCGTTTTATTCCATGCGAATAACGTACTTTATAAGAAATTGAGGTGAACTCTTATTGCAGGGCTAAGTTTTTTACTAAATTTAATGGGGAACTATAAGAAACCCTGGGTGAAATAAGTTCTGGGCTGTTCCCATGGACAGAACTGTTGTAATACAGCTGTTTACAACGTTTTAGAGCAAACGGAATCATTTTATTCCATGCGAAAGGCGTACTTTATAAGAAATTGAGGTGAACTGTTATTGCGGGGCTACGTTCCCTTAAGTTTCATGGGGAACTGTAAGAAACCCTCGGTATAATAAGTTTTAGGCTGTTCCCATGGACAGAACTGTTGTTATACGTTTGTTTACAACGTTTTAGAGCAAACGGAATCGTTTTATTCCATGCAAAAGGCGTATTTTACAAGTAATTTGGCTGAACTCTTATTGAAGGGCTAAGTTTGCACTAAGTTTCATGGAGAACTATAAGAAACCCTGGATGTAAATGTTCTACGCTGTTCCCATGGATAGAACCGTTGTAATACGTATATTTACGTTTTAGAGCAAACGGAATCGTTTTAATCCATGCGAAAGGCGTAGTTTATGAGAAATTGAGGTAAGAAGTTATTGCGGGTTAAGTTTTTACTAAGTTTCATGGGGAACTATAAAAAACCCTCGGTGTAATAAGTTTTAGGCTGTTCCCATGGACAGAACTGTTGTAATATAATTGTTTACAACGATTTAAAGCAAAGGGAATCGTTGTATTCCATGCGAAAGGCGTACTTTATAAGAAATTGAGGTGAACTGTTGTGAACTGAGGTGAACTGTTTAGAGCAAACGGAATCATTTTATTCCATGCGAAAGGCGTACTTTATAAGAAATTGAGGTGAACTGTTATTGCGGGGCTACGTTCCCTTAAGTTTCATGGGGAACTGTAAGAAACCCTCGGTATAATAAGTTTTAGGCTGTTCCCATGGACAGAACTGTTGTTATACGTTTGTTTACAACGTTTTAGAGCAAACGGAATCGTTTTATTCCATGCGAAAGGCGTACTTTACAAGTAATTGGGCTGAACTCTTATTGAAGGGCTAAGTTTGCACTAAGTTTCATGGGGAACTATAAGAAACCCTGGGTGTAAATGTTCTACGCTGTTCCCATGGACAGAACCGTTGTAATACGTTTATTTACGTTTTAGAGCAAACGGAATCGTTTTGATCCATGCGAAAGGCGTAGTTTATGAGAAATTGAGGTAAAAAGTTATTGCGGGTTAAGTTTTTACTAAGTTTCATGGGGAACTATAAGAAACCCTCGGTGTAATAAGTTCTAGGCTGTTCCCATGGACAGAACTGTTGTAATACAATTGTTTACAACGTTTTAGAGCAAAGGGAATCGTTGTATTCCATGCAAAAGGCGTACTTTATAAGAAATTGAGGTGAACTCTTATTGCAGGGCTAAGTTTCTTTAAGTTTAATGAGGAACTATAAGAAACCCTCGGTGTAATAAGTTTTAGGCTATTCCAATGGACAGAACTGTTGTTATACTTTTGTTTACAACGTTTTAGAGCAAATGGAATCGTTTTATTCAATGCGAATAACGTACTTTATTAGAAATTGAGATGAAATCTTATTGCAGGGCTAAGTTTTCACTAAGTTTCATGGGGAAACTATAAGAAACCCTCGGTGTAATAAGCTCTAGGCTATTCCCATGGGCAGAACTGAAGTAATGCGTTTGCTAACAACGTTTTAGAGCAAACGGAATCGTTTTATTCCATGCGAGAGGCGTAGTTTATGAGAAATTGAGGTAAACTGTTATTGCGGGCTAAGTTTTTACTAAGTTTCATGGGTAACTATAAGAAACCCTCGGTGTAATAAGTTCTTGGCTGTTCCCATGGACAGAACTGTTGTAATACAATTGTTTACAACGTTTTAGAGCAAACGGAATCGTTTTATTCCATGCGAAAGGCGTACTTTATAAGAAATTCAGGTGAACTCTTATTGCAGGGCTAAGTTTCTTTAAGTTTCATGGGGAACGTTTGAGCTATAACACAACTATAACAACTATACAGCCTAAAACATATTACACCGAGGGAACTATAAGAAACCCTCGGTGTAATATGCTTTAGGTTGTTCCCATGGACAGAACTGATGTTATACGTTTGCTCAAACGTTTTAGAGCAAACGGAATCGTTCTATTCCATGCGAAAGGTGTACTTTATAAGAACTCGAGGTGAACTCTTATTGTTGGGCTAAGTTTTCACTAAGTTTCATGGAGAAACTATAAGAAACCCTCGGTGTAATAAGCTCTAGGCTGTTCCCATGGGCAGATCTCTTGTAATGCGATTGTTTACAACGTTTTAGAGCAAAGGGGATCGTTTGATTCCATACGAAAAACGTACTTTATTAGAAATTGAGGTGAACTCTTATTGCAGGGCTAAGTTTTTACTAAGTTTCATGGGGAACTATAAGAAACCCTGGGTGTAAATGTTCTACGCTGTTCCCATGGACAGAACTGTTGTAATACTATTGTTTACAATTCGTAGAGCAAATGGGATCGTTTTATTCGATGCGAATAACGTACTTTATAAGAAATTGAGGTGAACTCTTATTGCAGGGCTAAGTTTTTAATAAGTTCATGGGGAACTATAAGAAACCCTCGGTGTAAATGTTATACGCTGTTCCCTTGGACAGAACCTTGTAATACGTTCGATTACAACGTTTTAGAGCAAACGGAATCGTTCTATTCCATGCGAAAGGTGTACTTTATAAGAACTCAAGGTGAACTTTTATTGTGGGGCTAAGTTTTTACTAAGTTTCATGGGGAACTATAAGAAACCCTCGGTGTTATAAGTTCTAGGCTGTTCCCATGGACAGAACTGTTGTAAAACAGCTGTTTACAACGTTTTAGAGCAAACGGAATCGTTTTATTCCATGCGAAAGGCGTCCTTTATAAGAAAATGAGGTGAACTCTTATTGCGGGGCTTAGCTTTGACTACGTTTCATTGGGAACTTTATGAAACCCTCGGTGTAATAAGTTCTAGGCTGTTCCCATAAACAGAACTGTTGTAATACAATTGTTTACAACGTTTTAGAGCAAACAGAACCGTTTTATTCCATACGAAAGGCGTACTGTATACGAAATTGAGATGAAATCTTATTGCAGGGCTAAGTTTCCACTAAGTTTCATGGAGAAACTATAAGAAACCCTCGGTGTAATAAGCTCTAGGCTGTTCCCATGGGCAGATCTCTTGTAATGCGATTGTTTACAACGTTTTAGAGCAAATGGGATCGTTTTATTCCATACGAAAAACGTACTTTATAAGAAATTGAGGTGAACTCTTATTGCAGGGCTAAGTTTTTACTAAGTTTCATGGGGAACTATAAGAAACCCTGGGTGTAAATGTTCTACGCTGTTCCTATGGACAGAACTGTTGTAATACTATTGTTTACAACTCGTAGAGCAAATGGGATCGTTTTATTCGATGCGAATAACGTACTTTATAAGAAATTGAGGTGAACTCTTATTGCAGGGGTAAGTTTCTTTAAGTTTCATGGGGAACTATAAGAAACCCTCGGTGTAATAAGTTTTAGGCTGTTCCCATGGACAGAACTGTTGTTATACGTTTGTTTACAACGTTTTAGAGCAAACGGAATCGTTTTATTCCATGCGAGAGGCGTAGTTTATGAGAAATTGAGGTAAACTCTTATTGCGGGCTAAGTTTTTACTAAGTTTCATGGGGAACTATAAGAAACCCTTGGTGTAATAAGTTCTAGGATGTTCCCATGTACAGAACTTTTGTAATACAGCTGTTTACAACGTTTTAGAGCAAATGGAATCGTTTTATTCCATGCAAAAGGCGTACTTTATCAGAAATTGAGGTGAAGTCTTATTTTGGGGCTAAGTTCCCTAAAGTTTCATGGGGAACTATAAGAAACCCTCGGTATAATAAGTTCTAGGCTGTTCCCATAGACAGAACTGTTGTTATACAGCTGTTTACAACGTTTTAGAGCAAACGGAATCGTTTTATTCCATGCGAAAGGCGTACTTTATAAGAAAATGAGGTGAACTCTTATTGTGGGGCTTAGTTTTGACTACGTTTTATGGGGAACTATAAGAAACCCTCGGTGTAATAAGTTCTAGGCTGTTCCCATGGACAGAACTGTTGTAATACAATTGTTTACAACGTTTTAGAGCAAACGGAATCGTTTTATTCCATGCGAAAGGCGTACTTTATACGAAATTGAGAGGAAATCTTATTGCAGGGCTAAGTTTTACTAAGTTTCATGGAGAAACTATAAGAAACCCTCAGTGTAATAAGCTCTAGGCTGTTCCTATGGGCAGATCTCTTGTAATTCGATTTTTTACAACGTTTTAGAGCAAATGGGATCGTCTTATTCCACGCAAATAACGTACTTTATAAGAAATTGAGGTGAACTCTTATTGCAGGGCTAAGTTTTTACTAAGTTTCATGGGGAACTATAAGAAACCCTGGGTGTAAATGTTCTACGCTGTTCCCATGGACAGAACTGTTGTAATACTATTGTTCACAACTCGTAGAGCAAATGGCATCGTTTTATTCAATGCGAATAACGTACTTTATAAGAAATTGAGGTGAACTCTTATTGCAGGGCTAAGTTTTACTAAGTTTCATGGAGAAACTATAAAAAACCCTTGGTGTAAATGTTCTACGCTGTTCCCATGGATAGAACTTTTGTAATACTATTGTATACAACTCGTAGAGCAAATGGGATCGTTTTATTCAATGCGAATAACGTACTTTATAAGAAATTGAGGTGAACTCTAATTGCAGGGCTAAGTTTTTAATAAGTTTCATGGGGAACTATAAGAAACCCTCGGTGTAAATGTTATACGCTGTTACCTTGGACAGAACCGTTGTATTACGTTCGTTTACAACGTTTTAGAGCAAACAGAATCGTTTTATTCAATGCGAGAGGCGTAGTTAATGAGAAATTGAGGTAAACTCTTATTGCGGGCTAAGTTTTTACTAAGTTTCATGGAGAAACTATAAGAAACCCTCAGTGTAATAAGCTCTAGGCTGTTCCCATGGGCAGATCTCTTGTAATGCGATTTTTTACAACGTTTTAGAGCAAATGGGATCGTTTTATTCCACGCAAATAACGTACTTTATAAGAAATTGAGGTGAACTCTTATTGCAGGGCTAAGTTTTTACTAAGTTTCATGAAGAACTATAAGAAACCCTGGGTGTAAATGTTCTACGCTGTTCCCATGGACAGAACTGTTGTAATACTATTGTTCACAACTCGTAGAGCAAATGGGATCGTTTCATTCAATGCGAATAACGTACTTTATAAGAAATTGAGGTGAACTCTTATTGCAGGGCTAAGTTTTACTAAGTTTCATGGAGAAACTATAAAAAACCCTGGGTGTAAATGTTCTACGCTGTTCCCATGGATAGAACTGTTGTAATACTATTGTATACAACTCGTAGAGCAAATTGGATCGTTTTATTCAATGCGAATAACGTACTTTATAAGAAATTGAGGTGAACTCTTATTGCAGGGCTAAGTTTTTAATAAGTTTCATGGGGAACTATAAGAAACCCTCGGTGTAAATGTTATACGCTATTACCTTGGACAGAACCGTTGTAATACGTTCGTTTACAACGTTTTAGAGCAAACAGAATCGTTTTATTCAATGCGAGAGGCGTAGTTAATGAGAAATTGAGGTAAACTCTTATTGCGGGCTAAGTTTTTACTAAGTTTCATGGGGAACTATAAGAAACCCTCGGTGTAATAAGTTCTAGGCTGGTCCCATGGACAGAACTTTTGTAATACAGCTGTTTACAACGTTTTAGAGCAACCGGAATCGTTTTATTCCATGCGAAAGGCGTACTTTATAAGAAATTGAGGTGAACTCCTATTGCAGGGCTAAGTTTTTACTAAGTTTAATGGCGAACTTTAAGAAACCCTGGGTGTAAATGTTCTACGCTGTTCCCATGGACAGAACCGTTGTAATACGTTCATTTACAACGTTTTAGAGCAAACGGAATCGTTTTAATCCATGCGAAAGGCGTAGTTTATGAGAAATTGAGGTAAACTGTTATTGCGGGCTAAGTTTTTACTAAGTTTCATGGGGAACTATAAGAAACCCTCGGTGTAATAAGTTCTAGGCTGTTCCCATGGACAGAATTGTTGTAATACAATTGTTTACAACGTTTTAGAGCAAACGGAATCGTTTTATTCCATGCGAAAGGCGTACTTTATAAGAAATTGAGGTGAACTCTTATTGCAGGGCTAAGTTTCTTTAAGTTTCATGGGGAACTATAAGTAACCCTCGGTGTAATAAGTTTTAGGCTGTTCCCATGGAGAGAACTGTTGTTAAACGTTTGTTTACAACGTTTTAGAGCAAATGTAATCGTTTTATTCCATGCAAAAGGCGTACTTTATAAGAAGTTGGGCTGAACTCTTATTGCAGGGCTAAGTTTGCACTAAGTTTCATGGGGAACTATAAGAAACCCACGGTGTAAAAAGTTCTAGGCTGTTCCCATGGACAGAACTGTTGTAATACAATTGTTTCCAACGTTTGAGAGCAAATGGGATCGTTTTATTCCACGCGAATAACGTAATTTATAAGAAATTGAGGTGAACTCTTATTGCGGGGCTAAGTTTTTACTAAGTTTAATGGGGAACTGTAAGAAACCCTGGGTGTAAATGTTCTACGCTGTTCCCATGGACAGAACTGTTGTAATATGTTTGTTCAAACGATTTAGAACAAATGGAATCGTTCTTTTCCATGCGAAAGGTGTACTTTATAAGAAATCGAGGTGAACTCTTATTGTGGGGGTACGTTTTCACTAAGTTTCATGGGGAACTATAAGAAACCCTCGGTGTAATAAGTTCTAGGCCGTTCCCATGGACAGAACTGTTGTAATACTATTGTTTACAACTTTTAGAGCAAACGGAATCGTTGTATTCCATGCCAAAGGCGTACTCTATAAGAAATTGAGATGAAATATTATTGCAGGGCTAAGTTTTCACTAAGTTTCATGGGGGAACTATAAGTAACCCTCGGTGTAATAAGTTGTAGGCTGTTCCCATGGACAGAATTGTTGTTATACGTTTGTTTACAACGTTTTAGAGCAAATGTAATCGTTTTATTCCATGCAAAAGGCGTACTTTATAAGAAATTGGGCTGAACTCTTTTTGCAGGGCTAAGTTTGCACTAAGTTTCATGGGGAACTATAAGAAACCCACGGTGTAAAAAGTTCTAGGCTGTTCCCATGGACAGAACTGTTGTAATACAATTGTTTCCAACGTTTTAGAGCAAACGGAATCGTTTTATTCCATGCGAAAGGCGTATTTTATACGAAATTGAAATGAATTCTTATTGCAGGGCTAAGTTTTCACTAAGTTTCATGGGGAAACTATAAGAAACCCTCGGTGTAATAAGCTCTAGGCTGTTCCCATGGGCAGAACTGTTGTAATGCATTTGCTTACAACGTTTTAGAGCAAACGGAATAATTTTATTCCATGCGAAAGGCGTACTTTACAAGTAATTTGGCTGAACCCTTATTGAAGGGCTAAGTTTGCACTAAGTTTCATGGAGAACTATAAGAAACCCTGGATGTAAATGTTCTACGCTGTTCCCATGGATAGAACCGTTGTAATACGTTTATTTACGTTTTAGAGCAAACGGAATCGTTTTAATCCATGCGAAAGGCGTAGTTTATGAGAAATTGAGGTAAAAAGTTATTGCGGGTTAAGTTTTTACTAAGTTTCATGGGGAACTATAAGAAACCCACGGTGTAATAAGTTTTAGGCTGTTCCCATGGACAGAACTGTTGTTATACGTTTGTTTACAACGTTTTAGAGCAAATGGAATCGTTTGATTCAATGAGAATAACGTACTTTATAAGAAATTGAGGTGAACTCTTATTGTGGGGCTAAGTTTTCACTAAGTTTCATGGGGAACTATAAAAAACCCTCGGTGTAATAAGTTTTAGGCTGTTCCCTCCCATGGACAGAACTGTTGTAATACAATTGTTTACAACGATTTAGAGCAAAGGGAATCGTTGTATTCCAAGCGAAAGGCGTACTTTATAAGAAATTGAGATGAAATCTTATTGCAGGGCTAAGTTTTCACTAAGTTTCATGGGGAAACTATAAGAAACCGTCGGTGTAATATGCTCTAGGCTATTCCCATGGGCAGAACTGATGTAATGCGTTTGCTAACAACGTTTTAGAGCAAATGGGATCGTTTTATTCCATGCGAATAACGTACTTTATAAGAAATTGAGGTGAACTCTTATTGCAGGGCTAAGTTTTTTATTAAATTTAATGGGGAACTATAAGAAACCCTGGGTGTAATAAGTTCTGGGCTGTTCCCATGGACAGAACTGTTGTAATACAGCTGTTTACAACGTTTTAGAGCAAACGGAATCATTTTACTCCATGCGAAAGGCGTACTTTATAAGAAATTGAGGTGAACTGTTATTGCGGGGCTACGTTCCCTTAAGTTTCATGGGGAACTGTAAGAAACCCTCGGTATAATAAGTTTTAGGCTGTTCCCATGGACAGAACTGTTGTAATACAATTGTTTCCAACGTTTGAGAGCAAATGGGATCGTTTTATTCAATGCGAATAACGTACTTTATAAGAAATTGAGGTGAACTCTTATTGCGGGGCTAAGTTTGCACTAAGTTTCATGGGGAACTATAAGAAACCCTCGGTGTAATAAGTTCTAGGCTGTTCCCATGGACAGAACTGTTGTAATACTATTGTTTACAACTTTTAAAGCAAACGGAATCTTTGTATTCCATGCGAAAGGCGTACTTTATAAGAAATTGAGATGAAATATTATTGCAGGGCTAAGTTTTCACTAAGTTTCATAGGGAAACTATAAGAAACCCTGGGTGTAACTGTTCTACGCTGTTCCCATGGACAGAACTGTTGTAATACGTTCATTTACAACGTTTTAGAGCTAACGGAATCGTTTTAATCCATGCGAAAGGGGAAGTTTATGAGAAATTGAGGTGAACTCTTATTGTGGGGCTAAGTTTTCACTAAGTTTCATGGGGAACGATAAAAAACCCTTGGTGTAATAAGTTTTAGTTTGCTCTCATGGACAGAACTGTTGTAATACAATTGTTCAAAACATTTTAGAGCAAACGGAATCCTTGTATTCCATGCGAAAGGCGTACTTTATAAGAAATTGAGATGAAATATTATTGCAGGGCTAAGTTTTCACTAAGTTTCATGGAGAAACTATAAGAAACCCTCGGTGTAATAAGCTGTAGGCTGTTCCCATGGGCAGAACTGTGGTAATGCGTTTGCTTACAACGTTTTAGAGCAAATGTGATCGTTTTATTCCATGCGAATAACGTACTTTATAAGAAATTGAGGTGAACTCCTATTGCAGGGCTAAGTTTTTACTAAGTTTAATGGGGAACTTTAAGAAACCCTGGGTGTAAATGTTCTACGCTGTTCCCATGGACAGAACCGTTGTAATACGTTCATTTACAACGTTTTAGAGCAAACGGAATCGTTTTAATCCATGCGAAAGGCGTAGTTTATGAGAAATTGAGGTAAACTGTTATTGCGGGCTAAGTTTTAACTAAGTTTCATGGGGAACTATAAGAAACCCTCGGTGTAATAAGTTCTAGGCTGTTCCCATGGACAGAACTGTTGTAATACAATTGTTTACAGCGTTTTAGAGCAAACGGAATCGTTTTATTCCATGCGAAAGGCATACTTTATAAGAAATTGAGGTGAACTCTTATTGCAGGGCTAAGTTTCTTTAAGTTTCATGGGGAACTATAAGTAACCCTCGGTGTAATAAGTTTTAGGCTGTTCCCATGGACAGAACTGTTGTTAAACGTTTCTTTACAACGTTTTAGAGCAAATGTAATCGTTTTATTCCATGCAAAAGGCGTACTTTATAAGAAATTGGGCTGAACTCTTATTGCAGGGCTAAGTTTGCACTAAGTTTCATGGGGAGCTATAAGAAACCCACGGTGTAAAAAGTTCTAGGCTGTTCCCATGGACAGAACTGTTGTAATACAATTGTTTCCAACGTTTGAGAGCAAATGGGATCGTTTTATTCCATGCGAATAACGTAATTTATAAGAAATTGAGGTGATCTTTTATTGCGGGGCTAAGTTTTTACTAAGTTTAATGGGGAACTGTAAGAAACTCTGGGTGTAAATGTTCTACGCTGTTCCCATGGACAGAACTGTTGTAATACGTTTGTTCAAACGTTTTAGAACAAATGGAATCGTTCTTTTCCATGCGAAAGGTATACTTTATAAGAAATCGAGGTGAACTCTTATTGTGGGGGTACGTTTTCACTAAGTTTCATGGGGAACTATAAGAAACCCTCGGTGTAATAAGTTCTAGGCCGTTCCCATGGACAGAACTGTTGTAATACTATTGTTTACAACTTTTAGAGCAAACGGAATCGTTGTATTCCATGCCAAAGGCGTACTCTATAAGAAATTGAGATGAAATATTATTGCAGGGCTAAGTTTTCACTAAGTTTCATGGGGGAACTATAAGTAACCCTCGGTGTAATAAGTTTTAGGCTGTTCCCATGGACAGAATTGTTGTTATACGTTTGTTTACAACGTTTTAGAGCAAATGTAATCGTTTTATTCCATGCAAAAGGCGTACTTTATAAGAAATTGGGCTGAACTATTATTGCAGGGCTAAGTTTGCACTAAGTTTCATGGGGAACTATAAGAAACCCACGGTGTAAAAAGTTCTAGGCTGTTCCCATGGACAGAACTGTTGTAATACAATTGTTTCCAACGTTTTAGAGCAAACGGAATCATTTTATTCCATGCGAAAGGCGTATTTTATACGAAATTGAGATGAATTCTTATTGCAGGGCTAAGTTTTCACTAAGTTTCATGGGGAAACTATAAGAAACCCTCGGTGTAATAAGCTCTAGGCTGTTCCCATGGGCAGAACTGTTGTAATGCATTTGCTTACAACGTTTTAGAGCAAACGGAATCATTTTATTCCATGCGAAAGGCGTACTTTATAAGAAATTGAGGTGAACTGTTATTGCGGGGCTACGTTCCCTTAAGTTTCATGGGGAACTGTAAGAAACCCTCGGTATAATAAGTTTTAGGCTGTTCCCATGGACAGAACTGTTGTTATACGTTTGTTTACAACGTTTTAGAGCAAACGGAATCGTTTTATTCCATGCAAAAGGCGTACTTTACAAGTAATTTGGCTGAACTCTTATTGAAGGGCTAAGTTTGCACTAAGTTTCATGGAGAACTATAAGAAACCCTGGATGTAAATGTTCTACGCTGTTCCCATGGATAGAACCGTTGTAATACGTTTATTTACGTTTTAGAGCAAACGGAATCGTTTTAATCCATGCGAAAGGCGTAGTTTATGAGAAATTGAGGTAAAAAGTTATTGCGGGTTAAGTTTTTACTAAGTTTCATGGGGAACTATAAGAAACCCTCGGTGTAATAAGTTTTAGGCTGTTCCAATGGACAGAGCTGTTGTAATACAATTGTTTACAACATTTTAGAGCAAACAGAATCGTTTTATTCCATGCGAAAGGCGTACTTTATAAGAAATTGAGGTGAACTCTTATTGCGGGGCTAAGTTTCTTTAAGTTTAATGAGGAACTATAAGAAACCCTCGGTGTAATAAGTTTTAGGCTGTTCCCATGGACAGAACTGTTGTTATATAATTGTTTACAACGATTTAGAGCAAAGGGAATCGTTGTATTCCATGCGAAAGGCGTACTTTATAAGAAATTGAGGTGAACTGTTATTGCGGGGCTACGTTCCCTTAAGTTTCATGGGGAACTGTAAGAAACCCTCGGTATAATAAGTTTTAGGCTGTTCCCATGGACAGAACTATTGTTATACGTTTGTTTACAACGTTTTAGAGCAAACGGAATCGTTTTATTCCATGCAAAAGGCGTACTTTACAAGTAATTTGGCTGAACTCTTATTGAAGGGCTAAGTTTGCACTAAGTTTCATGGAGAACTATAAGAAAACCTTGGATGTAAATGTTCTACGCTGTTCCCATGGATAGAACCGTTGTAATACGTTTATTTACGTTTTAGAGCAAACGGAATCGTTTTAATCCATGCGAAAGGCGTAGTTTATGAGAAATTGAGGTAAAAAGTTATTGCGGGTTAAGTTTTTACTAAGTTTCATGGGGAACTATAAGAAACCCTCGGTGTAATAAGTTCTAGGCTGTTCCAATGGTCAGAACTGTTGTAATACAATTGTTTACAACGTTTTAGAGCAAATGGAATCGTTTGATTCAATGAGAATAACGTACTTTATAAGAAATTGAGGTGAACTCTTATTGTGGGGCTAAGTTTTCACTAAGTTTCATGGGGAACTATAAAAAACCCTCGGTGTAATAAGTTTTAGGCTGTTCCCATGGACAGAACTGTTGTAATACAATTGTTTACAACAATTTAGAGCAAAGGGAATCGTTGTATTCCATGCAAAAGGCGTACTTTATAAGAAATTGAGATGAAATCTTATTGCAGGGCTAAGTTTTCACTAAGTTTCATGGGGAAACTATAAGAAACCGTCGGTGTAATAAGCTCTAGGCTATTCCCATGGGCAGAACTGATATAATGCGTTTGCTAACAACGTTTTAGAGCAAATGGGATCGTTTTATTCCATGCGAATAACGTACTTTATAAGAAATTGAGATGAACTCTTATTGCAGGGCTAAGTTTTTACTAACTTTAATGGGGAACTATAAGAAACCCTGGGTGTAATAAGTTCTGGGCTGTTCCCATGGACAGAACTGTTGTTATACAGCTGTTTACAACGTTTTAGAGCAAACGGAATCATTTTATTCCATGCGAAAGGCGTACTTTATAAGAAATTGAGGTGAACTGTTATTGCGGGGCTACGTTCCCTTAAGTTTCATGGGGAACTGTAAGAAACCCTCGGTATAATAAGTTTTAGGCTGTTCCCATGGACAGAACTGTTGTTATACGTTTGTTTACAACGTTTTAGAGCAAACGGAATCGTTTTATTCCATGCGAAAGGCGTACTTTACAAGTAATTGGGCTGAACTCTTATTGAAGGGCTAAGTTTGCACTAAGTTTCATGGGGAACTATAAGAAACCCTGGGTGTAAATGTTCTACGCTGTTCCCATGGACAGAACCGTTGTAATACGTTTATTTACGTTTTAGAGCAAACGGAATCGTTTTGATCCATGCGAAAGGCGTAGTTTATGAGAAATTGAGGTAAAAAGTTATTGCGGGTTAAGTTTTTACTAAGTTTCATGGGGAACTATAAGAAACCCTCGGTGTAATAAGTTCTAGGCTGTTCCCATGGACAGAACTGTTGTAATACAATTGTTTACAACGTTTTAGAGCAAAGGGAATCGTTGTATTCCATGCAAAAGGCGTACTTTATAAGAAATTGAGGTGAACTCTTATTGCAGGGCTAAGTTTCTTTAAGTTTAATGAGGAACTATAAGAAACCCTCGGTGTAATAAGTTTTAGGCTGTTCCAATGGACAGAACTGTTGTTATACTTTTGTTTACAACGTTTTAGAGCAAATGGAATCGTTTTATTCAATGCGAATAAGGTACTTTATTAGAAATTGAGATGAAATCTTATTGCAGGGCTAAGTTTTCACTAAGTTTCATGGGGAAACTATAAGAAACCCTCGGTGTAATAAGCTCTAGGCTATTCCCATGGGCAGAACTGAAGTAATGCGTTTGCTAACAACGTTTTAGAGCAAACGGAATCGTTTTATTCCATGCGAGAGGCGTAGTTTATGAGAAATTGAGGTAAACTGTTATTGCGGGCTAAGTTTTTACTAAGTTTCATGGGGAACTATAAGAAACCCTGGGTGTAAATGTTCTACGCTGTTCCCATGGACAGAACTGTTGTAATACTATTGTTCACAACTCGTAGAGCAAATGGCATCGTTTTATTCAATGCAAATAACGTACTTTATAAGAAATTGAGGTGAACTCTTATTGCAGGGCTAAGTTTTACTAAGTTTCATGGAGAAACTATAAAAAACCCTTGGTGTAAATGTTCTACGCTGTTCCCATGGATAGAACTTTTGTAATACTATTGTATACAACTCGTAGAGCAAATGGGATCGTTTTATTCAATGCGAATAACGTACTTTATAAGAAATTGAGGTGAACTCTAATTGCAGGGCTAAGTTTTTAATAAGTTTCATGGGGAACTATAAGAAACCCTCGGTGTAAATGTTATACGCTGTTACCTTGGACAGAACCGTTGTAATACGTTCGTTTACAACGTTTTAGAGCAAACAGAATCGTTTTATTCAATGCGAGAGGCGTAGTTAATGAGAAATTGAGGTAAACTCTTATTGCGGGCTAAGTTTTTACTAAGTTTCATGGAGAAACTATAAGAAACCCTCAGTGTAATAAGCTCTAGGCTGTTCCCATGGGCAGATCTCTTGTAATGCGATTTTTTACAACGTTTTAGAGCAAATGGGATCGTTTTATTCCACGCAAATAACGTACTTTATAAGAAATTGAGGTGAACTCTTATTGCAGGGCTAAGTTTCTACTAAGTTTCATGGGGAACTATAAGAAACCCTGGGTGTAAATGTTCTACGCTGTTCCCATGGACAGAACTGTTGTAATACTATTGTTCACAACTCGTAGAGCAAATGGGATCGTTTTATTCAATGCGAATAACGTACTTTATAAGAAATTGAGGTGAACTCTTATTGCAGGGCTAAGTTTTACTAAGTTTCATGGAGAAACTATAAAAAACCCTGGGTGTAAATGTTCTACGCTGTTCCCATGGATAGAACTGTTGTAATACTATTGTATACAACTCGTAGAGCAAATGGGATCGTTTTATTCAATGCGAATAACGTACTTTATAAGAAATTGAGGTGAACTCTTATTGCAGGTCTAAGTTTTTAATAAGTTTCATGAGGAACTATAAGAAACCCTCGGTGTAAATGTTATACGCTATTACCTTGGACAGAACCGTTGTAATACGTTCGTTTACAACGTTTTAGAGCAAACAGAATCGTTTTATTCAATGCGAGAGGCGTAGTTAATGAGAAATTGAGGTAAACTCTTATTGCGGGCTAAGTTTTTACTAAGTTTCATGGAGAAACTATAAGAAACCCTCAGTGTAATAAGCTCTAGGCTGTTCCCATGGGCAGATCTCTTGTAATGCGATTTTTTACAACGTTTTAGAGCAAATGGGATCGTTTTATTCCACGCAAATAACGTACTTTATCAGAAATTGAGGTGAACTCTTATTGCAGGGCTAAGTTTTTACTAAGTTTCATGGGAACTATAAAAAACCCTGGGTGTAAATGTTCTACGCTGTTCCCATGGACAGAACTGTTGTAATACTATTGTTCACAACTCGTAGAGCAAATGGGATCGTTTTATTCAATGCGAATTACGTACTTTATAAGAAATTGAGGTGAACTCTTATTGCAGGGCTTAGTTTTACTAAGTTTCATGGAGAAACTATAAGAAACCCTGGGTGTAAATGTTCTACGCTGTTCCCATGGACAGAACTGTTGTAATACTATTGTTTACAACTTGTAGAGCAAATGGGATCGTTTTATTCAATGCGAATAACGTACTTTATAAGAAATTGAGGTGAACTCTTATTGCAGGGCTAAGTTTTTAATAAGTTTCATGGGGAACTATAAGAAACCCTCGGTGTAAATGTTATACGCTGTTCCCTTCGACAGAACCGTTGTAATACGTTCGTTTACAACGTTTTAGAGCAAACAGAATCGTTTTATTCAATGCGAGAGGCGTAGTTAATGAGAAATTGAGGTAAACTCTTATTGCGGGCTAAGTTTTTACTAAGTTTCATGGGGAACTATAAGAAACCCTCGGTGTAATAAGTTCTAGGCTGGTCCCATGGACAGAACTTTTGTAATACAGCTGTTTACAACGTTTTAGAGCAACCGGAATCGTTTTATTCCATGCGAAAGGCGTACTTTATCAGAAATTGAGGTGAACTCTTATTGCGGGGCTAAGTTCCCTTAAGTTTCATGGGGAACTGTAAGAAAACCTCGGTGTAATAAGTTTTAGGCTGTTCCCATGGACAGAACTAATGAAATACTATTGTTTACAACTCTTAGAGCAAACGGAATCGTTTTATTCTATGCGAAAGGCGTAGTTTATGAGAAATTGAGGTAAACTCTTATTGCGGGCTAAGTTTTTACTAAGTTTCATAAGAAACCCTCGGTGTAATAAGTTTCAGGCTGTTCCCATGGACAGAACTGTTGTTATACGTTTGTTTACAACGTTTTAGAGCAAACCGAATCGTTTTATTCCATGCAAAAGGCGTTCTTTATAAGAAATTGGGCTGAACTCTTATTACAGGGGTAAGTTTGCACTAAGTTTCATGGGGAGCTAAAAGAAACCCTCGGTGTAAAAAGTTTTAGGCTGTTGCCATGGACAGAACTGTTGTAATACGTTTGTTTCCAACGTTTTGGGCAAATGGGATCGTTTTATTCAATGCGAAAGGCATACTTTATAAGAATTTGGGCTGAACTCTTATTACGGGGCTTAGTTTTCACTAAGTTTCATGGGGAATTATAAGAAACCGTTGTATTAATAAGTTCTACGCTGTTCCCATTGACAGAACTGTTGTAATACGTTTGTTTACAATGTTTTAGAGCTAACAGAACCGTTTTATTCAATGGGAAATGCGTAGTTTAAAAGAAATTGAGGTGAACTCTTATTACGGGGCTTAGTTTTCACTAAGTTTCATGGGGAACTATAAGAAACCGTTGTAATAATAAGTTCTACGCTTTTCCCATTGACAAAACTGTTGTAATACGTTTGTTTACAAAGTTTTAGAGCTAACAGAACCGTTTTATTCAATAGGAAATGCGTAGTTTAAAAGAAATTGAGGTGAACTCTTATTAAGGGGCTTAGTTTTCACTAAGTTTCATGGGGAACTATAAGAAACCGTTGTAATAATAAGTTCTACGCTGTTCCCATTGACAAAACTGTTGTAATACGTTTGTTTACAACGTTTTAGAGCTAACAGAGCCGTTTTATTCAATGGGAAATGCGTAGTTTAAAAGAAATTGAGGTGAACTCTTATTACGGGGCTTAGTTTTCACTAAGTTTCATGGGGAACTATAAGAAACCGTTGTAATAATAAGTTCTACGCTGTTCCCATTGACGAAACTGTTGTAATACGTTTGTTTACAATGTTTTAGAGCTAACAGAACCGTTTTATTCAATGGGAAATGCGTAGTTTAAAAGAAATTGAGGTGAACTCTTATTACGGGGCTTAGTTTTCACTAAGTTTCATGGGGAACTATAAGAAACCGTTGTAATAATAAGTTCTACGCTTTTCCCATTGACAAAACTGTTGTAATACGTTTGTTTACAACGTTTTAGAGCTAACAGAACCGTTTTATTCAATGGGAAATGCGTAGTTTAAAAGAAATTGAGGTGAACTCTTATTACGGGGCTTAGTTTTCACTAAGTTTCATGGGGAACTATAAGAAACCGTTGTAATAATAAGTTCTACGCTGTTCCCATTGACAAAACTGTTGTAATACGTTTGTTTACAACGTTTTAGAGCTAACAGAACCGTTTTTTTCAATGGGAAATGCGTAGTTTAAAGGAAATTGAGGTGAACTCTTATTACGGGGCTTAGTTTTCACTAAGTTTCATGGGGAACTATAAGAAACCGTTGTAATAATAAGTTCTACGCTGTTCCCATTGACAAAACTGTTGTAATACGTTTGTTTACAACGTTTTAGAGCAAACGGAATCGTTTTATTCCATGCGAGAGGCGTAGTTTATGAGAAATTGAGGTAAACTCTTATTGCGGGCTAAGTTTTTACCATTTTTCATGGGGAACTATAAGAAACCCTCGGTGTAATAAGTTCTAGGCTGTTCCCATGGACAGAACTTTTGTAATACAGCTGTTTACAACGTTTTAGAGCAAACGGAATCGTTTTATTTCATGCGAAAGGCGTACTTTATCAGAAATTGAGGTGAACTCTTATTGCGGGCTAAGTTCCTTTAAGTTTCATGGGGAACTATAAGAAACCCTCGGTGTAATAAGTTTTAGGCTGTTCACATGGAGAGAACTGTTGTTATACGTTTGTTTACAACGTTTTAGAGCAAACGGAATCGTTTTATTAAAAGCGAAAGGCATAATTTATAAGTAATTGGGCTGAACTCTTATTGAAGGGCTAAGTTTGCACTAAGTTTCATGGGGAACTATAAGAAACCCTCGGCGTAAAAAGTTCTAGGCTGTTCCCATGGACAGAACTGTTGTAATACGTTTGTTCACAACTTTTTAGAGCAAATGGGATCGTTTTATTCAATGCGAATAACGTACATTATAAGAAATTGAGGTGAACTCTCATTGCAGGGCTAAGTTTTTACTAAGTTTCATGGGGAACTATAAGAAACCCTCGGTGTAAATGTTATACGTTGTTCCCTTGGACAGAACCGTTGTAATACGTTCGTTTACAACGTTTTAGAGCAAATGGAATCTTTTTATTCCATGCAAAAGGCGTAGTTTAAAAGAAATTGAGATGAACTCTTATTGTGGGGCTAAGTTTTCACTAAGTTTCATAGGGTACTATAAGAAACCCTCGGTGTAATAAGTTCTAGGCTGTTCCCATGGAAAGAACTGTTTTGATACAATTGTTTACAATGTTTTAGAGCCAACGGATCGTTTTATTCCATGCGAAAGGTGTACTTTATAAGAAATTGAGATGAAATCTTATTGCAGGGCTAAGTTTTCACTAAGTTTCATGGGGAAACTATAAGAAACCCTCGGTGTAAATGTTATACGCTGTTCCCTCGGACAGAACCGTGGTAATACGTTCGTTTACAACGTTTTAGAGCAAACGGAATCGTTTTATTCCATGCGAGAGGCGTAGTTTATGAGAAATTGAGGTAAACTCTTATTGCGGGCTAAGTTTTTACTAAGTTTCATGGGGAACTATAAGAAACCCTCGGTGTAATAAGTTCTAGGCTGTTCCCATGGACAGAACTTTTGTAATACAGCTGTTTACAATGTTTTAGAGCAAATGTAATCGTTTTATTCCATGCGAAAGGCGTACTTTATCAGAAATCGAGGTGAACTCTTATTTTGGGGCTAAGTTCCCTTAAGTTTCATGGGGAACTATAAGAAACCCTCGGTGTAATAAGTTCTAGGCTGTTCCCATAGACAGAAGTGTTGTTATACAGCTGTTTACAACGTTTTAGAGCAAACGGAATCGTTTTATTCCATGCCAAAGGCCTACTTTATAAGAAAATGAGGTGAACTCTTATTGCGGGGCTTAGTTTTGACTACGTTTTATGGGGAACTATAAGAAACCCTCGGTGTAATAAGTTCTAGGCTGTTCCCATGGACAGAACTGTTGTAATACAATTGTTTACAACGTTTTAGAGCAAACGGAATCGTTTTATTCCATGCTAAAGGCGTACTTTAAACGAAATTGAGAGGAAATCTTATTGCAGGGCTAAGTTTTAGTAAGTTTCATGGAGAAACTATAAGAAACTCTCAGTGTAATAACCTCTAGGCTGTTCCCATGGGCAGATCTCTTGTAATGCGATTTTTTACAACGTTTTAGAGCAAATGGGATCGTTTTATTCCACGCAAATAACGTACTTTATAAGAAATTGAGGTGAACTCTTATTGCAGGGCTAAGTTTTTACTAAGTTTCATGGGGAACTATAAGAAACCCTGGGTGTAAATGCTCTACGCTGTTCCCATGGACAGAACTGTTGTAATACTATTGTTCACAACTCGTAGAGCAAATGGGATCGTTTTATTCAATGCGAATAACGTACTTTATAAGAAATTGAGGTGAACTCTTATTGCAGGGCTAAGTTTTACTAAGTTTCATGGAGAAACTATAAGAAACCCTGGGTGTAAATGTTCTACGCTGTTCCCATGGACAGAACTGTTGTAATACTATTGTTTACAACTCGTAGAGCAAATGGGATCGTTTTATTCAAAGCGAATAACGTACTTTATAAGAAATTGAGGTGAACTCTTATTGCAGGGCTAAGTTTTTATTAAGTTTCATGGGGAACTATAAGAAACCCTCGGTGTAAATGTTATACGCTGTTCCCTTGGACAGAACCGTTGTAATACGTTCGTTTACAACGTTTTAGAGCAAACAGAATCGTTTTATTCAATGCGAGAGGCGTAGTTAATGAGAAATTGAGGTAAACTCTTATTGCGGGCTAAGTTTTTACTAAGTTTCATGGGGAACTATAAGAAACCTTCGGTGTAATAAGTTCTAGGCTGTTCCCATGGACAGAACTGTTGTAATACTATTGTTTACAACTCGTAGAGCAAATGGGATCGTTTTATTCAATGCGAATAACGTACTTTATAAGAAATTGAGGTGAACTCTTATTGCAGGGCTAAGTTTTTATTAAGTTTCATGGGGAACTATAAGAAACCCTGGGTGTAAATGTTCTACGCTGTTCCCATGGCAGAACCGTTGTAATACGTTCGTTTACAACGTTTTAGAGCAAACGGAATCGTTTTATTCTATGCGAAAGGCGTAGTTTATGAGAAATTGAGGTAAACTCTTATTGCGGGCTAAGTTTTTACTAAGTTTCATAAGAAACCCTCGGTGTAATAAGTTTTAGGCTGTTCCCATGGACAGAACTGTTGTTATACGTTTGTTTACAACGTTTTAGAGCAAACCGAATCGTTTTATTCCATGCAAAAGGCGTACTTTATAAGAAATTTGGCTGAACTCTTATTGCAGGGCTAAGTTTGCACTAAGTTTCATGGGGAGCTATAAGAAACCCTCGGTGTAAACAGTTTTAGGCTGTTGTAATGGACAGAACTGTTGTAATACGTTTGTTTCCAACGTTTTGGGCAAATGGGATCGTTTTATTCAATGCGAAAGGCATACTTTATAAGAAATTGGGCTGAACTCTTATTACCGGGCTTAGTTTTCTCTAAGTTTCATGGGGAACTATAAGAAACCGTTGTAATAATAAGTTCTACGCTGTTCCCATTGACAGAACTGTTGTAATACGTTTGTTTACAAAGTTTTAGAGCTTAGAGAACCGTTTTATTCAATAGGAAATGCGTAGTTTAAAAGAAATTGAGGTGAACTCTTATTAAGGGGCTTAGTTTTCACTAAGTTTCATGGGGAACTATAAGAAACCGTTGTAATAATAAGTTATACGCTGTTCCCATTGACAAAACTGTTTTAATACGTTTGTTTGCAACGTTTTAGAGCTAACAGAGCCGTTTTATTCAATGGGAAATGCGTAGTTTAAAAGAAATTGAGGTGAACTCTTATTACGGGGCTTAGTTTTCACTAAGTTTCATGGGGAACTATAAGAAACCGTTGTAATAATAAGTTCTACGCTGTTCCCATTGACGAAACTGTTGTAATACGTTTGTTTACAACGTTTTAGAGCTAACAGAACCGTTTTATTCAATGGGAAATGCGTAGTTTAAAAGAAATTGAGGTGAACTCTTATTACGGGGCTTAGTTTTCACTAATTTTCATTGGGAACTATAAGAAATCGTTGTAATAATAAGTTCTACGCTTTTCCCATTGACAAAACTGTTGTGATACGTTTGTTTACAACGTTTTAGAGCTAACAGAACCGTTTTATTCAATGGGAAATGGGTAGTTTAAAAGAAATTGAGGTGAACTCTTATTACGGGGCTTAGTTTTCACTAAGTTTCATGGGGAACTATAAGAAACCGTTGTAATAATAAGTTCTACGCTGTTCCCCTTGACAAAACTGTTGTAATACGTTTGTCTACAACATTTTAGAGCTAACAGAACCGTTTTATTCAATGGGAAATGCGTAGTTTAAAAGAAATTGAGGTGAACTCTTATTACGGGGCTTAGTTTTAACTAAGTTTCATGGGGAACTATAAGAAACCGTTGTAATAATAAGTTCTACGCTGTTCCCATTGACAAAACTGTTGTAATACGTTTGTTTACAACGTTTTAGAGCAAACGGAATCGTTTTATTCCATGCGAGAGGCGTAGTTTATGAGAAATTGAGGTAAACTCTTATTGCGGGCTAAGTTTTTACCAAGTTTCATGGGGAACTATAAGAAACCCTCGGTGTAATAAGTTCTAGGCTATTCCATGGACAGAACTTTTGTAATACAGCTGTTTACAACGTTTTAGAGCAAACGGAATCGTTTTATTTCATGCGAAAGGCGTACTTTATCAGAAATTGAGGTGAACTCTTATTGCGGGGCTAAGTTCCTTTAAGTTTCATGGGGAACTATAAGAAACCCTCGGTGTAATAAGTTTTAGGCTGTTCACATGGAGAGAACTGTTGTTATACGTTCGTTTACAACGTTTTAGAGCAAACGGAATCGTTATATTAAATGCGAAAGGCATACTTTATAAGTAATTGGGCTGAACTCTTATTGAAGGGCTAAGTTTGCACTAAGTTTCATGGGGAACTATAAGAAACCCTCGGGGTAAAAAGTTCTAGGCTGTTCCCATGGACAGAACTGTTGTAATACGTTTGTTTACAACGTTTATAGCAAACAGAATCGTTTTATTCAATGGGAAATGCGTAGTTTAAAAGAAATTGAGGTGAACTCTTATTACGGGGCTTAGTTTTCACGAAGTTTCATGGGGAACTATAAGAAACCCTCGGTGTAATAAGTTCTAGGCTGTTCCCATGGACAGAACCGTTGTTATACGTTTGTTTACAACGTCTTAGAGCAAACGGAATCCTTTTATTCCATGCGAAAGGCGTACTTTATAAGAAATTGGGCGGAGCTCTTATTGCGGGGCTAAATTTGCACTAAGTTTCATGGGGAACTATAAGAAACCCTCGGTGTAAAAAGTTCTAGGCTGTTCCCATCGACAGAACTGTTGTAATACGTTTGTTCACAACTTTTTAGAGCAAATGGGATCGTTTTATTCAATGCGAATAACGTACTTTATAAGAAATTGAGGTGAACTCTCATTGCAGGGCTAAGTTTTTACTAAGTTTCATGGGGAACTATAAGAAACCCTCGGTGTAAATGTTATACGTTGTTCCTTTGGACAGAACCGTTGTAATACGTTCGTTTACAACGTTTTAGAGCAAACAGAATCTTTTTATTCCATGCAAAAGGCGTAGTTTAAAAGAAATTGAGGTGAACTCTTATTGTGGGGCTAAGTTTTCACTAAGTTTCATGGGGTACTATAAGAAACCCTCGGTGTAATAAGTTCTAGGCTGTTCCCATGGACAGAACTGTTGTAATACAATTGTTTACAATGTTTTAGAGCCAACGGAATCGTTTTATTCCATGCGAAAGGTGTTCTTTATAAGAAATTGATATGAAATCTTATTGCAGGGCTAAGTTCCTTTAAGTTTCATGGGAAACTATAAGAAACCCTCGGTGTAATATGTTTTAGGCTGTTCACATGGAGAGAACTGTTGTTATACAGTTGTTTACAACGTTTTAGAGCAAACGGAATCGGTTAATTCCATGCGAAAGGCGTACTTTATACGAAATTGAGATGAAATCTTATTGCAGGGCTAAGTTTTGACTAAGTTTCATGGAGAAACTATAAGAAACCCTCGGTGTAATAAGCTCTAGGCTGTTCCCATGTACAGATCCCTTGTAATGCGATTGTTTACAACGTTTTAGAGCAAATGGGATCGTTTTATTCCATGCGAATAATGTATTTCATAAGAAATTGAGGTGAACTCTTATTGCAGGGCTAAGTTTTTACAAAGTTTCATGGGGAACTATAAGAAACCCTGGGTGTAAATGTTTTACGCTGTTCCCGTGAACAGAACCGTTGTTATACGTTTGTTTACAACGTCTTAGAGCAAACGGAATCCTTTTATTCCATGCGAAAGGCGTACTTTATAAGAAATTGGGCGGAGCTCTTATTGCGGGGCTAAATTTGCACTAAGTTTCATGGGGAACTATAAGAAACCCTCGGTGTAAAAAGTTCTAGGCTGTTCCCATCGACAGAACTGTTGTAATACGTTTGTTCACAACTTTTTAGAGCAAATGGGATCGTTTTATTCAATGCGAATAACGTACTTTATAAGAAATTAAGGTGAACTCTCATTGCAGGGCTAAGTTTTTACTAAGTTTCATGGGGAACTATAAGAAACCCTCGGTGTAAATGTTATACGTTGTTCCTTTGGACAGAACCGTTGTTATACGTTCGTTTACAACGTTTTAGAGCAAACGGAATCTTTTTATTCCATGCAAAAGGCGTAGTTTAAAAGAAATTGAGGTGAACTCTTATTGTGGGGCTAAGTTTTCACTAAGTTTCATGGGGTACTATAAGAAACCCTCGGTGTAATAAGTTCTAGGCTGTTCCCATGGACAGAACTGTTGTAATACAATTGTTTACAATGTTTTAGAGCCAACGGAATCGTTTTATTCCATGCGAAATGTGTTCTTTATAAGAAATTGAGATGAAATCTTATTGCAGGGCTAAGTTTTCACTAAGTTTCATGGGGAAACTATAAGAAACCCTCGCTGTAATAAGCTCTAGGCTGTTCCCACGGGCAGAACTGTTGTAATGCATTTGTTTACAACGTTTTAGAGCAAATAAGATCGTTTTATTCTATGCGAATAACGTACTTTATAAGAAATTGAGGTGAACTCTTATTGCAGGGCTAAGTTTTTACTAAGTTTCATGGGGAACTATAAGAAACCCTGAGTGTAAATGTTCTACGCTGTTCCCATGGACAGAACCGTTGTAATACGTTCGTTTACAACGTTTAAGAGCAAAGGGAATCGTTTAATTCCATGCGAAAGGCGTACTCTATAAGAAATTGGGCTGAGCTCTTATTGCGGGGCTAAGTTTGCACTAAGTTTCATGGGGAACTATAAGAAACCCTCGGTGTAAAAAGTTCTAGGCTGTTCCCATGGACAGAACTGTTGTAATACGTTTGTTTACAACGTTTTAGAGCAAACGGAATCGTTTTATTCCATGCAAAAGGAGTACTCTATAAGAAATTGAGATGAAATATTATTGCAGGGCTAAGTTTTCACTAAGTTTCATGGGAAACTATAAGAAACCCTCGGTGTAATATGTTCTAGGCTGTTCCCCTTGACAGAACTGTTGTAATACAATTGTTTACAACGTTTTAGAGCAAAGGGAATCGTTGTATTCCATGCGAATGGCGTACTTTATAAGAAATTGAGATGAAATCTTATTGCAGGGCTAAGTTTTCACAAAGTTTCATGGGGAAACTATAAGAAACCCTCGGTGTAATAAGCTCTAGGCTATTCCCATGGGCAGAACTGATGTAATGCGTTTGCTAACAACGTTTTAGAGCAAATGGGATCGTTTTATTCCATGCGAATAACGTACTTTATAAGAAATTGAGGTGAACTCTAATTGCAGGGCTAAGTTATAACTAATTTTAATGGGAAACTTTAAGAAACCCTGGGTGTAATAAGTTCTAGGCTGTTCCCATGGACAGAACCGTTTTAATACGTTCATCTACAACGTTTTAGAGCAAACAGAATCGTTTTAATCCATGCGAAAGGCGTAGTTTATGAGAAATTGAGGTAAACAGTTTTGGCGGGCTAAGTTTTTACTAAGTTTCATGGGGAACTATAAGAAACCCTCGGTGTAATAAGTTCTAGGCTGTTCCCATTGACAGAACTGTTGTAATACAGCTGTTTACAACGTTTTAGAGCAAACGGAATCGTTTTATTCCATGCGAAAGGCGTACTTTATAAGAAAATGAGGTGAACTCTTATTGCGGGGCTTAGTTTTGACTACGTTTCATGGCGATACTATAAGAAACCCTCGGTGTAATAAGCTCTAGGCTGTTCCCATGGGCAGATCTCTTGTAATGCCATTGTTTACAACGTTTTAGAGCAAATGGGATCGTTTGTTCCATGCGAATAACGTACTTTACAAGAAATTGAGGTGGACTCTTATTGCAGGGCTAAGTTTTTACTAAGTTTCATGGGGAACTATAAGAAACCCTGGGTATAAATGTTCTACGCTGTTCCCATGGACACAACTGTTGTAATACTATTGTTTGCAACTCGTAGAGCAAATGGGATCGTTTTATTCAATGCGAATAACGTACTTTATAAGAAATTGAGGTGAACTCTTATTGCAGGGCTAAGTTTTTAATAAGTTTCATGGGGAACTATAAGAAACCCTCGGTGTAAATGTTATACGCTGTTCCCTTGGACAGAACCGTTGTAATACGTTCGTTTACAACGTTTTAGAGCAAACGGAATCGTTTTATTCCATGCGAGAGGCGTAGTTTATGAGAAATTGAGTAAAACTCTTATTGCGGGCTAAGTTTTTACTAAGTTTCATGGGGAACTGTAAGAAACCCTCGGTATAACAAGTTTTAGGCTGTTCCCATGGACAGAACTGTTGTTATACGTTTGTTTACAACGTTTTAGAGTAAACGGAATCGTTTTATTCCTTGCGAAAGGCGTACTTTATAAGAAAATGAGGTGAACTCTTATTGCGGGGCTTAGTTTTTAATAAGTTTCATGGGGAACTATAAGAAACCCTCGGTGTAATAAGTTCTAGGCTGTTCCCATGGACAGAACTTTTGTAATACAGCTGTTTACAACGTTTTAGAGCAAACGGAATCGTTTTATTCCATGCGAAGGGCGTAGTTTATTAGAAATTGAGGTAAACTCTTATTGCGGGCTAAGTTTTTACTAAGTTTCATGGGGAACTGTAAGAAACCCTCGGTATAACAAGTTTTAGGCTGTTCCCATGGACAGAACTGTTGTAATACAATTGTTTACAACGTTTTAGAGCAAAGGGAATCGTTGTATTCCATGCGAATGGCGTACTTTATAAGAAATTGAGATGAAATCTTATTGCAGGGCTAAGTTTTCACTAAGTTTCATGGGGAAACTATAAGAAACCCTCGGTGTAATAAGCTCTAGGCTATTCCCATGGGCAGAACTGATGTAATGCGTTTGCTAACAACGTTTTAGAGCAAATGGGATCGTTTTATTCCATGCGAATAACGTACTTTATAAGAAATTGAGGTGAACTCTAATTGCAGGGCTAAGTTATAACTAATTTTAATGGGAAACTTTAAGAAACCCTGGGTGTAATAAGTTCTAGGCTGTTCCCATGGACAGAACCGTTTTAATACGTTCATCTACAACGTTTTAGAGCAAACAGAATCGTTTTAATCCATGCAAAAGGCGTAGTTTATGAGAAATTGAGGTAAACAGTTTTGGCGGGCTAAGTTTTTACTAAGTTTCATGGGGAACTATAAGAAACCCTCGGTGTAATAAGTTCTAGGCTGTTCCCATTGACAGAACTGTTGTAATACAGCTGTTTACAACGTTTTAGAGCAAACGGAATCGTTTTATTCCATGCGAAAGGCGTACTTTATAAGAAAATGAGGTGAACTCTTATTGCGGGGCTTAGTTTTGACTACGTTTCATGGCGATACTATAAGAAACCCTCGGTGTAATAAGCTCTAGGCTGTTCCCATGGGCAGATCTCTTGTAATGCCATTGTTTACAACGTTTTAGAGCAAATGGGATCGTTTGTTCCATGCGAATAACGTACTTTATAAGAAATTGAGGTGGACTCTTATTGCAGGGCTAAGTTTTTACTAAGTTTCATGGGGAACTATAAGAAACCCTGGGTGTAAATGTTCTACGCTGTTCCCATGGACAGAACTGTTGTAATACTATTGTTTGCAACTCGTAGAGCAAATGGGATCGTTTTATTCAATGCGAATAACGTACTTTATAAGAAATTGAGGTGAACTCTTATTGCAGGGCTAAGTTTTTAATAAGTTTCATGGGGAACTATAAGAAACCCTCGGTGTAAATGTTATACGCTGTTTCCTTGGACAGACCCGTTGTAATACGTTCGTTTACAACGTTTTAGAGCAAACGGAATCGTTTTATTCCATGCGAGAGGCGTAGTTTATGAGAAATTGAGTAAAACTCTTATTGCGGGCTAAGTTTTTACTAAGTTTCATGGGGAACTGTAAGAAACCCTCGGTATAACAAGTTTTAGGCTGTTCCCATGGACAGAACTGTTGTTATACGTTTGTTTACAACGTTTTAGAGTAAACGGAATCGTTTTATTCCATGCGAAAGGCGTACTTTATAAGAAAATGAGGTGAACTCTTATTGCGGGGCTTAGTTTTTAATAAGTTTCATGGGGAACTATAAGAAACCCTCGGTGTAATAAGTTCTAGGCTGTTCTCCATGGACAGAACTTTTGTAATACAGCTGTTTACAACGTTTTAGAGCAAACGGAATCGTTTTATTCCATGCGAGGGGCGTAGTTTATTAGAAATTGAGGTAAACTCTTATTGCGGGCTAAGTTTTTACTAAGTTTCATGGGGAACTGTAAGAAACCCTCGGTATAACAAGTTTTAGGCTGTTCCCATGGACAGAACTGTTGTTATACGTTTGTTTACAACGTTTTAGAGTAAACGGAATCGTTTTATTCCATGCGAAAGGCGTACTTTATAAGAAAATGAGGTGAACTCTTATTGCGGGGCTTAGTTTTGACTACGTTTCATGGGGAACTATAAGAAACCCTCGTTGTAATAAGTTCTAGCCTGTTCCCATGGACAGAACTGTTGTAATACAATTGTTTACAACGTTTTAGAGCAAACGGAATCGTTTTATTCCATGCGAAAGGCGTACTTTATACGAAATTGAGATGAAATATTATTGCAGGGCTAAGTTTTCACTAAGTTACATGGGGAAACTATAAGAAACCCTGGGTGTAAATGTTCTACCCTGTTCCCATGGACAGAACTGTTGTAATACGTTCATTTACAACGTTTTAGAGCAAACGGAATCGTTTTAATCCATGCGAAAGGCGAAGTTTATGAGAAATTGAGGTGAACCCTTATTGTGGGGCTAAGTTTTCACTAAGTTTCATGGGGAACGATAAAAAACCCTCGGTGTAATAAGTTTTAGGCTGTTCTCATGGACAGAACTGTTGTAATACAATTGTTCAAAACGATTTAGAGCAAACGCAATCGTTGTATTCCATGCGAAAGGCGTACTTTATAAGAAATTGAGGTGAACTCTTATTGTAGGGCTAAGTTTTCACTAAGTTTCATGGGGAAACTATAAGAAACCCTCGGTGTAATTAGCTCTAGGCTGTTCCCATGGGCAGAACTGTTGTAATGCGTTTGCTTACAACGTTTTAGAGCAAATGTGATCGTTTTATTCCATGCGAGGGGCGTAGTTTATTAGAAATTGAGGTAAACTCTTATTGCGGGCTAAGTTTTTACTAAGTTTCATGGGGAACTGTAAGAAACCCTCGGTATAACAAGTTTTAGGCTGTTCCCATGGACAGAACTGTTGTTATACGTTTGTTTACAACGTTTTAGAGTAAACGGAATCGTTTTATTCCATGCGAAAGGCGTACTTTATAAGAAAATGAGGTGAACTCTTATTGCGGGGCTTAGTTTTGACTACGTTTCATGGGGAACTATAAGAAACCCTCGTTGTAATAAGTTCTAGCCTGTTCCCATGGACAGAACTGTTGTAATACAATTGTTTACAACGTTTTAGAGCAAACGGAATCGTTTTATTCCATGCGAAAGGCGTACTTTATACGAAATTGAGATGAAATCTTATTGCAGGGCTAAGTTTTCACTAAGTTTCATGGAAAAACTATAAGAAACCCTCAGTGTAATAAGTTCTAGGCTGTTCCCATGGACAGAACTGTTGTAATACAATTGTTTACAACGTTTTAGAGCAAACGGAATCGTTTTATTCCATGCGAAAAGCGTACTTTTTACGAAATTGAGATGAAATCTTATTGCAGGGCTAAGTTTTCACTCAGTTCCATGGGGAACTATAAAAAACCCTCGTTGTAATAAGCTCTAGGCTGTTTCCATGGACAGAACTGTTGTAATACAATTGTTTACAACGTTTTAGAGCAAACGGAATCGTTTTATTTCATGCGAAAGGCGTACTTTATACGAAATTGAGGTGAACTCTTATTATGGGGGTAAGTTTTCACTAAGTTTCATGGGGAACTATAAGAAACCCTCGGTGTAATAAGTTCTAGGCTGTTCCCATAGACAGAACTGTTGTAATACTATTGTTTACAACTTTTGAGCAAACCGAATCGTTGTATTCAATACCAAAGGCGTACTCTATAAGAAATTGAGATGAAATATTATTGCAGGGCTAAGTTTTCACTAAGTTACATGGGGAAACTATAAGAAACCCTGGGTGTAAATGTTCTACCCTGTTCCCATGGACAGAACTGTTGTAATACGTTCATTTACAACGTTTTAGAGCAAACGGAATCGTTTTAATCCATGCGAAAGGCGAAGTTTATGAGAAATTGAGGTGAACCCTTATTGTGGGGCTAAGTTTTCACTAAGTTTCATGGGGAACGATAAAAAACCCTCGGTGTAATAAGTTTTAGGCTGTTCTCATGGACAGAACTGTTGTAATACAATTGTTCAAAACGATTTAGAGCAAACGCAATCGTTGTATTCCATGCGAAAGGCGTACTTTATAAGAAATTGAGGTGAACTCTTATTGTAGGGCTAAGTTTTCACTAAGTTTCATGGGGAAACTATAAGAAACCCTCGGTGTAATTAGCTCTAGGCTGTTCCCATGGGCAGAACTGTTGTAATGCGTTTGCTTACAACGTTTTAGAGCAAATGTGATCGTTTTATTCCATGCGAATAACGTAATTTATAAGAAATTGAGGTGAACTCTTATTGCAGGGCTAAGTTATAACTAATTTTAATGGGGAACTTTAAGAAACCCTGGGTGTAATAAGTTCTAGGCTGTTCCCATGGACAGAACCGTTTTAATACGTTCATCTACAACGTTTTAGAGCAAACGGAATCGTTTTAATCCATGCGAAAGGCGTAGTTTATGAGAAATTGAGGTAAACTGTTTTGGCGGGCTAAGTTTTTACTAAGTTTCATGGGGAACTATAAGAAACCCTCGGTGTAATAAGTTCTAGGCTGTTCCCATTGACAGAACTGTTGTAATACGTTCATCTACAACGTTTTAGAGCAAACGGAATCATTTTATTCCATGCGAAAGGCGTACTTTATAAGAAAATGAGGTGAACTCTTATTGCGGGGCTTAGTTTTGACTACGTTTCATGGCGATACTATAAGAAACCCTCGGTGTAATAAGCTCTAGGCTGTTCCCATGGGCAGATCTCTTGTAATGCCATTTTTTACAACGTTTTAGAGCAAATGGGATCGTTTGTTCCATGCGAATAACGTACTTTATAAGAAATTGAGGTGAACTCTTATTGCAGGGCTAAGTTTTTACTAAGTTTCATGGGGAACTATAAGAAACCCTGGGTGTAAATGTTCTACGCTGTTCCCATGGACAGAACTGTTGTAATACTATTGTTTACAACTCGTAGAGCAAATGGGATCGTTTTATTCAATGCAAATAACGTACTTTATAAGAAATTGAGGTGAACTCTTATTGCAGGGCTAAGTTTTTAATAAGTTTCATGGGGAAATATAAGAAACCCTCGGTGTAAATGTTATACGCTGTTCCCTTGGACAGAACCGTTGTAATACGTTCGTTTACAACGTTTTAGAGCAAACGGAATCGTTTTATTCCATGCGAGAGGCGTAGTTTATGAGAAATTGAGTAAAACTCTTATTGCGGGCTAAGTTTCTACTAAGTTTCATGGGAAACTATAAGAAACCCTCGGTGTGTAATAAGTTCTAGGCTGTTCCCATGGACAGAACTTTTGTAATACAGCTGTTTACAACGTTTTAGAGCAAACGGAATCGTTTTATTCCATGCAAGGGGCGTAGTTTATTAGAAATTGAGGTAAACTCTTATTGCGGGCTAAGTTTTTACTAAGTTTCATGGGGAACTGTAAGAAACCCTCGGTATAACAAGTTTTAGGCTGTTCCCATGGACAGAACTGTTGTTATACGTTTGTTTACAACGTTTTAGAGTAAACGGAATCGTTTTATTCCATGCGAAAGGCGTACTTTATAAGAAAATGAGGTGAACTCTTATTGCGGGGCTTAGTTTTGACTACGTTTCATGGGGAACTATAAGAAACCCTCGTTGTAATAAGTTCTAGGCTGTTCCCATGGACAGAACTGTTGTAATACAATTGTTTACAACGTTTTAGAGCAAACGGAATCGTTTTATTCCATGCGAAAGGCGTACTTTATACGAAATTGAGATGAAATCTTATTGCAGGGCTAAGTTTTCACTAAGTTTCATGAAAAAACTATAAGAAACCCTCAGTGTAAAAAGTTCTAGGCTGTTCCCATGGACAGAACTGTTGTAATACAATTGTTTACAACGTTTTAGAGCAAACGGAATCGTTTTATTCCATGCGAAAGGCGTACTTTTTACGAAATTGAGATGAAATCTTATTGCAGGGCTAAGTTTTCACTCAGTTTCATGGGGAAACTATAAGAAGCCCTGGGTGTAAATGTTCTACGCTGTTCCTATGGACAGAAGCGTTGTAATACGTTCGTTAACATCGTTTTAGAGCAAACGGAATCGTTTTATTCCATGCGACAGGCGTAGTTTATGAGAAATTGAGGTAAACTCTTATTGCGAGCTACTTTTTACTAAGTTTCATGGGGAACTATAAGAAACCCTCGGTGTAATATGTTCTAGGCTGTTCCCAATGACAGAACTGTTGTAATACGTTTGTTCAAACGTTTTAGAGCAAACGGAATCGTTCTATTCCATGCGAAAGGTGTACTTTATAAGAAATCGAGGTGAACTCTTATTGTGGGGGTAAGTTTTCACTAAGTTTCATGGGGAACTATAAGAAACCCTCGGTGTAATAAGTTCTAGGCTGTTCCCATGGACAGAACTGTTGTAATACTATTGTTTACAACTTTTGAGCAAACGGAATCGTTGTATTCAATACCAAAGGCGTACTCTATAAGAAATTGAGATGAAATATTATTGCAGGGCTAAGTTTTCACTAAGTTACATGGGGAAACTATAAGAAACCCTGGGTGTAAATGTTCTACGCTGTTCCCATGGACAGAACTGTTGTAATACGTTCATTTACAACGTTTTAGAGCAAACGGAATCGTTTTAATCCATGCGAAAGGCGAAGTTTATGAGATATTGAGGTGAACCCTTATTGTGGGGCTAAGTTTTCACTAAGTTTCATGGGGAACGATAAAAAACCCTCGGTGTAATAAGTTTTAGGCTGTTCTCATGGACAGAACTGTTGTAATACAATTGTTCAAAACGTTTTAGAGCAAACGCAATCGTTGTATTCCATGCGAAAGGCGTACTTTATAAGAAATTGAGGTGAACTCTTATTGTAGGGTTAAGTTTTCACTAAGTTTCATGGGGAACTATAAGAAACCCTCGGTGTAATTAGCTCTACGCTGTTGCCATGGGCAGAACTGTTGTAATGCGTTTGCTTACAACGTTTTAGAGCAAATGTGATCGTTTTATTCCATGCGAATAACGTAATTTATAAGAAATTGAGGTGAACTCTTATTGCAGGGCGAAAATTTTTACTAAGTTTCATGGGGAACTATAAGAAACCCTCGGTGTAAATGTTATACGCAGTTCCCTTGGACAGAAACGTTGTGATACGTTCGTTTACAACGTTTTAGAGCAAACGGAATCGTTTTATTCCATGCGAAAGGCGTACTTTATAAGAAATTGAGGTGAACTTTTATTGTGGGGCTAAGTTTCTTTAAGTTTAATGAGGAACTATAAGAAACCCTCGGTGTAATAAGTTTTAGGCTGTTCCCATGGACAGAACTGTTGTTATACGTTTGTTTACAACGTTTTAGAGCAAATGGAATCGTTTTATTCAATGCGAATAACGTACTTTATAAGAAATTGAGGTGAACTCTTATTGTGGGGCTAAGTTTTCACTAAGTTTCATGGGGAACTATAAAAAACCCTCGGTGTAATAAGTTTTAGGCTGTTCCCATGGACAGAACTGTTGTAATACATTTGTTTACAACGTTTTAGAGCAAAGAGAATCGTTGTATTCCATGCGAAAGGCGTACTTTATAAGAAATTGAGATTAAATCTTATTGCAGGGCTAAGTTTTCACTAAGTTTCATGGGGAAACTATAAAAAACTCTCGGTGTAATAAGCTCTAGGCTATTCCCATGGGCAGAGCTGATGTAATGCGTTTGCTAACAACGTTTTAGAGCAAATGGGATCGTTTTATTCCATGCGAATAACGTACTTTATAAGAAATTGAGGTGAACTCTTATTTTAGGGCTAAGTTTTTACTAACTTTAATGGGGAACTTTAAGAAACCCTGGGTGTAATAAGTTCTAGGCTGTTCCCATGGACAGAACCGTTTTAATACGTTCATCTACAACGTTTTAGAGCAAACGGAATCGTTTTAATCCATGCGAAAGGCGTAGTTTATGAGAAATTGAGGTAAACTGTTTTGGCGGGCTAAGTTTTTACTAAGTTTCATGGGTAACTATAAGAAACCCTCGGTGTAATAAGTTCTAGGCTGTTCCCATGGACAGAACTGTTGTAATAGAATTGTTTACAACGTTTTAGAGCAAACGGAATCGTGTTATTCCATGCGAAAGGCGTACTTTATTAGAAATTGAGGTGAACTCTTATTGCAGGGCTAAGTTTCTTTAAGTTTCATGGGGAACTATAAGAAACCCTCAATGTGATATGTTTCAGGCTGTTCCCATGGACAGAACTGTTGTAATACTATTGTTTACAACTTTTAGAACAAACGGAATCGTTCTATTCCATGCGAATAACGTACTTTATAAGAAATTGATGTGAACTCTTATTGCAGGGCGAAAATTTTACTAAGTTTCATGGGGAACTATAAGAAACCCTCGGTGTAAATGTTATACGCAGTTCCCTTGGACAGAAACGTTGTGATACGTTTGTTTACAACGTTTTAGAGCAAACGGAATCGTTTTATTCCATGCGAAAGGCGTACTTTATAAGAAAATGAGGTGAACTCTTATTGCGGGCTAAGTTTTCACTAAGTTTCATGGGGAACTATAAGAAACCCTCGGTGTAATAAGTTCTAGGCTGTTCCCATTGACAGAACTGTTGTAATACAGCTGTTTACAACGTTTTAGAGCAAACGGAATCGTTTTATTCCATGCGAAAGGCGTACTTTATAAGTAATTGGGCTGAACTCTTATTGAAGGGCTAAGTTTGAACTAAGTTTCATGGGGAACTATAAAAAACCCTGGGTGTAAATGTTCTGCGCTGTTCCCATGGACAGAACTGTTGTAATACGTTTATTTACGTTTTAGAGCAAACGGAATCGTATTAATCCATGCGAAAGGCGTAGTTTATGAGAAATTGAGGTTAAAAGTTATTGCAGGTTAAGTTTCTACTAAGTTTGATGGGGAACTATAAGAAACCCTCGGTGTAATAAGTTCTAGGCTGTTCTCATGGACAGAACTGTTGTAATACAATTGTTTACAACTTTTAGAACAAACGGAATCGTTCTATTCCATGCGAATAACGTACTTTATAAGAAATTGAGGTGAACTCTTATTGCAGGGCGAAAATTTTACTAAGTTTCATGGGGAACTATAAGAAACCCTCGGTGTAAATGTTATACGCAGTTCCCTTGGACAGAAACGTTGTGATACGTTTGTTTACAACGTTTTAGAGCAAACGGAATCGTTTTATTCCATGCGAAAGGCGTACTTTATAAGAAAATGAGGTGAACTGTTATTGCGGGGCTACGTTCCCTTAAGTTTCATGAAGAACAGTAAGAAACCCTCGGTATAACAAGTTTTAGGCTGTTCCCATGGAGAGAACTGTTGTTATACGTTTGTTTACAACGTTTTAGAGCAAACGGAATCGTTTTTTTCCATGCGAAAGGCGTACTTTACAAGTAATTGGGCTGAACTCTTATTGAAGGGCTAAGTTTGAACTAAGTTTCATGGGGAACTATAAAAAACCCTGGGTGTAAATGTTCTGCGCTGTTCCCATGGACAGAACTGTTGTAATACGTTTATTTACGTTTTAGAGCAAACGGAATCGTATTAATCCATGCGAAAGGCGTAGTTTATGAGAAATTGAGGTTAAAAGTTATTGCAGGTTAAGTTTTTACTAAGTTTGATGGGGAACTATAAGAAACCCTCGGTGTAATAAGTTCTAGGCTGTTCTCATGGACAGAACTGTTGTAATACAATTGTTTACAACGTTTGAGAGCAAACAGAATCGTTTTATTCCATGCGAAAGGTGTACTTTATAAGAAATTGAGGTGAAATCCTATTGCGGGGCTAAGTTTCTTTAAGTTTACAGGGGCGGATGCAGACTTTGGAAATGAGGGGTGCTCAGCAGGGGTTTGGGGGCGCAGCCCCCAGAAATTTTTTTCAGGGTAGCGCGGCACCAAATAACCGGGTTGACCCTTCTATACACTTTATCAATGATTTCTACTCAATTCTGGCAGAGAAAAACCTTTATTGACTCTGTAAAAACAATTCTTTGTTAGTTAAGATCACTGATCTCAATATTAAGACTGGATCGAGCATTCTTTGGTTTCTGGAGTTGAATGTTTGCAGCCAATTGCTTCGGCTATCATTTGGCTTCCCAATATGGCTGCCAAAGAAATTACATTAACTTGATTGTTTGTTCACAAAAGCTGCACGATTTTTCCGTCTCGAGTTGATCATTCATAACATTCCAATAATCATCAAAGAAAAAGGCACGCCCCTGTGGAATCTCGATTTATTGAATTGGGCATCCCAATATGGCCGCCAAGGACTTCATTTTAGAACATCCGATGCTCAATCCAGTCTCTATTTTGAGATCAGTGGTTAAGATCTGGTCATTTTCACCCAACTGCCCAACTTCCAGCCTACCTTCCACCTTAGGTGTTTGGCATTTCAAGAATTATATGAATATTTTGAAAACTTTATCCTTAATTACTGAATATATTTTACTAGCTTAAATATGAGTAATATATCCTCCAAGAAAATCCAAACCTATCCTAACCAGTTGAGTTCCACCATGAATATCCAATGCATCACAATGAAGTGACTTGTCACAGACTCAAGAGGTTTATCCTTACAACTTGATAAAAATCCAAAAAGAAATAAATATGTATATTGATTTACGAAATTTGAAAGACTTTAATCGTCATCAAGCTAGCAGAATCGGAAAATCAACTGACAAGGACTGGATCTCAGATATTATGTTTTCAGCGAAATATAAACACGCCTTAAGAAGTAAGGCCCTGTAGACTAAACATTGCCCTGCAAGTTACTGGGATGCGAAGGCTGTGAATAATGTCAATAAGAAATAATTTATTTTCAAGAGGACGGGTAGGCCTAGAAGTATTCTAGCTCTTTCTCTTTCAAAGAGGCTTTCACTTCGAAGCATCGCAAACTCAAGAAGTCGTCGACTGCTTTTAGTTTAGGCCTAGGCCTACGGCCCTTGAACGCTAGCCGGTCCACAGTGGTGTCTTTCTCTCTTCTTGTTTGTTTGGCCCTTTATCTTCAAGAAAGATTCAGTCAACTTCAGTCAAAAAAAGTCACTCTCAAGCTGCAGATTCTTTCAATTCATGGCTTGCTTTGCCATCTTTGACGAGGACGCAATTAGCTTTCTGCCTGGAGAACGGCAGCCATGATTCAAAAACTTACGAGAAGGCGAACGGAGGCTGGTCAGTAGGTTGCTCGAGCAACTCTCCATCGATCTCAGGGGTGCTCGGAATGAATTTGAGCACCCCTGTATGAGCGATTTGATTGGTTAAAGGCTTATTTTCAAATCATCGAGGGTGCTCCCGCGCTTTTTGAGCAACTCTTTTGAACCCTAATGGGCGATTCTTATTGGCTAAGAGCACTTTTTCAAATCAACGGGGGTGCTCCCGCTCAAATCTCGCATTTAAGTAAGATGGAAGATTAAAACACGGACCAAAAACTTGGATCTTTTGATCATTAGATAATAGGACTCAAAAACAGCGACAATAACGGACGTCGAATTTATTTTGCGAGAATTTGGATAGATTGCGAGAAAAATCGGAACTTTAGATTTTTAGAGCATAATCATGGGCCTGGTATAGATGATTAAACACAGAATACAGAGTTATCAAAGCTGATTATAAAAAGGTTATTTAGTGGAAATTGAGGGGTGCTCGAGCACCCTTAGCACCCCCTTAGATCCGCCCCTGGTTTAATGAGGAACTATAAGAAACCCTCGGTGTAATAAGTTTTAGGCTGTTCCCATGGACAGAACTGTTGTTATACGTTTGTTTACAACGTTTTAGAGCAAATGGAATCGTTTTATTCAATGCGAATAACGTACTTTATAAGAAATTGAGGTGAACTCTTATTGCAGGGCTAAGTTTTGACTAACTTTAATGGGGAACTTTAAGAAACCCTGGGTGTAATAAGTTCTAGGCTGTTCCCATGGACAGAACCGTTTTAATACGTTCATCTACAACGTTTTAGAGCAAACGGAATCGTTTTAATCCATGCGAAAGGCGTAGTTTATGAGTATTTGAGGTAAACTGTTTTGGCGGGCTAAGTTTTTACTAAGTTCCATGGGTAACTATAAGAAACCCTCGGTGTAATAAGTTCTAGGCTGTTCCCATGGACAGAACTGTTGTAATACAGTTGTTTACAACGTTTTAGAGCAAACGGAATCGTGTTATTCCATGCGAAAGGCGTACTTTATTAGAAATTGAGGTGAACTCTTATTGCAGGGCTAAGTTTCTTTAAGTTTCATGGAGAACTATAAGAAACCCTCAATGTAATATGTTTTAGGCTGTTCCCATGGACAGAACTGTTGTAATATGTTTGTTCAAACGTTTTAGAGCAAACGGAATCGTTCTATTCCATGCAAAAGGTGTACTTTATAAGAAATCGAGGTGAACTCTTATTGCGGGGCTTAGTTTTCACTACGTTTCATGGGGAACTATAAGAAACCCTCGTTGTAATAAGTTCTAGGTTGTTCCCATGGACAGAACTTTTCTAATACAGCTGTTTACAACGTTTTAGAGCAAACGGAATCGTTTTATTCCATGCGAGGGGCGTAGTTTATTAGAAATTGAGGTAAACTTTTATTGCGGGCTAAGTTTTTACTAAGTTTCATGAGGAACTATAAGAAACCCTGGGTGTAATAAGTTCTAGGCTGTTCCCATGGACAGAACTGTTGTAATACAGCTGTTTACAACGTTTTAGAGCAAACGGAATCTTTTTATTCCATGCGAAAGGCGTACCATGTAAGAAATTGAGGTGAACTGTTATTGCGGGGCTACGTTCCCTTAAGTTTCATGGGGAACTGTAAGAAACCCTCGGTATAACAAATTTTAGGCTGTTCCCATGGACAGAACTGTTGTTATACGTTTGTTTACAACGTTTTAGAGCAAACGGAATCGTTTTATTCCATGCGAAAGGCGTACTTTATAAGAAAATGAGGTGAACTCTTATTGCAGGGCTTAGTTTTGACTACGTTTCATGGGGAACTATCAGAAACCCTCGTTGTAATAAGTTCTAGGTTGTTCCCATGGACAGAACTGTTGTAATACAATTGTTTACAACGTTTTAGAGCAAACGGAATCGTTTTATTCAATGCGAAAGGCGTACTTTATACGAAATTGAGATGAAATCTTATTGCAGGGCTAAGTTTTCACTAAGTTTCATGGAAAAACTATAAGAAACCCTCAGTGTAATAAGTTCTAGGCTGTTCCCATGGACAGAACTGTTGTAATACAATTGTTTACAACGTTTTAGAGCAAACGGAATCGTTTTATTCCATGCGAAAGGCGTACTTTTTACGAAATTGAGATGAAATCTTATTGCAGGGCTAAGTTTTCACTAAGTTTCATGGGGAAACTATAAGAAACCCTGGGTGTAAATGTTCTACGCTGTTCCTAAGGACAGAAGCGTTGTAATACGTTCGTTAACATCGTTTTAGAGCAAACGGAATCGTTTTATTCCATGCGAAAGGCGTAGTTTATGAGAAATTGAGGTAAACTCTTATTGCGAGCTAAGTTTTTACTAAGTTTCATGGAGAACTATAAGTAACCCTCGGTGTAATTAGTTCTAGGCTGTTCCCATGGAGAGAACTGTTGTAATACAATTGTTTACAACGTTTTAGAGCAAACGGAATCGTTTTATTCCATGCAAAAGGCGTACTTTATACGAAATCGAGGTAAACTCTTATTGAGGGGCTAAGTTTCCTTACATTTCATGGGGAACTATAAGAAACCCTCGGTGTAATAAGTTTTAGGCTGTTCCCATGGACAGAACTGTTGTAATACAATTGATTACAACGTTTTAGAGCAAACGGAATCGTTGTATTCCATGCGAAAGGCGTACTTTATAAGAAATTGAGATGAAATCTTATTGCAGGGCTAAGTTTTCACTAAGTTTCATGTGGAAACTATAAGAAACCCTGAGTGTAAATGCTCTACGCTGTTCCCATGGACAGAGCCGTTGTAATACGTTCATTTACAACGTTTTAGAGCAAACGGAATCGTTTTAATCCATGCGAAAGGCGAAGTTTATGAGAAATTGAGGTGAACTCTTATTGTGGGGCTAAGTTCTCACTAAGTTTCATGGGGAACGATAAAAAACCCTCGGTGTAATAAGTTTAAGGCTGTTAACATGGACAGAACTGTTGTAATACAATTGTTCACAACGTTTTAGAGCAAACGGAATCCTTGTATTCCATGCGAAAGGCGAAGTTTATGAGAAATTGAGGTGAACTCTTATTGTGGGGCTAAGTTTTCACTAAGTTTCATGGGGAACGATAAAAAACCCTCGGTGTAATAAGTTTTAGGCTGTTCTCATGGACAGAACTGTTGTAATGCGTTTGCTTACAACGTTTTAGAGTAAATGGGATCGTTTGATTCCATACGAATAACGTAATTTATAAGAAATTGAGGTGAACTCCTATTGCAGGGCAAAGTTTTTACTAAGTTTAATGGGAACTGTAAGAAACACTGGGTGTAAATGTTCTACGCTGTTCCCATGGACAGAACCGTTGTAATACGTTCGTTAACATCGTTTTAGAGCAAACGGAATCGTTTTATTCCATGGGAAAGGTGTAGTTTATGAGAAATTGAGGTAAACTCTTATTGCGAGCTAAGTTTTTACTAAGTTTCATGGAGAACTATAAGTAACCCTCGGTGTAATTAGTTCTAGGCTGTTCCCATGGAGAGAACTGTTGTAATACAATTGTTTACAACGTTTTAGAGCAAACGGAATCGTTTTATTCCATGCAAAAGGCGTACTTTATACGAAATCGAGGTAAACTCTTATTGAGGGGCTAAGTTTCCTTACATTTCATGGGGAACTATAAGAAACCCTCGGTGTAATAAGTTTTAGGCTGTTCCCATGGACAGAACTGTTGTAATACAATTGATTACAACGTTTTAGAGCAAACGGAATCGTTGTATTCCATGCGAAAGGCGTACTTTATAAGAAATTGAGATGAAATCTTATTGCAGGGCTAAGTTTTCACTAAGTTTCATGGGGAAACTATAAGAAACCCTGAGTGTAAATGCTCTACGCTGTTCCCATGGACAGAGCCGTTGTAATACGTTCATTTACAACGTTTTAGAGCAAACAGAATCGTTTTAATCCATGCGAAAGGCGAAGTTTATGAGAAATTGAGGTGAACTCTTATTGTGGGGCTAAGTTCTCACTAAGTTTCATGGGGAACGATAAAAAACCCTCGGTGTAATAAGTTTAAGGCTGTTAACATGGACAGAACTGTTGTAATACAATTGTTCACAACGTTTTAGAGCAAACGGAATCCTTGTATTCCATGCGAAAGGCGAAGTTTATGAGAAATTGAGGTGAACTCTTATTGTGGGGCTAAGTTTTCACTAAGTTTCATGGGGAACGATAAAAAACCCTCGGTGTAATAAGTTTTAGGCTGTTCTCATGGACAGAACTGTTGTAATGCGTTTGCTTACAACGTTTTAGAGTAAATGGGATCGTTTGATTCCATGCGAATAACGTAATTTATAAGAAATTGAGGTGAACTCCTATTGCAGGGCAAAGTTTTTACTAAGTTTAATGGGGAACTGTAAGAAACACTGGGTGTAAATGTTCTACGCTGTTCCCATGGACAGAACCGTTGTAATACGTTCGTTAACATCGTTTTAGAGCAAACGGAATCGTTTTATTCCATGGGAAAGGCGTAGTTTATGAGAAATTGAGGTAAACTCTTATTGCGAGCTAAGTTTTTACTAAGTTTCATGGAGAACTATAAGTAACCCTCGGTGTAATTAGTTCTAGGCTGTTCCCATGGAGAGAACTGTTGTAATACAATTGTTTACAACGTTTTAGAGCAAACGGAATCGTTTTATTCCATGCAAAAGGCGTACTTTATACGAAATCGAGGTGAACTCTTATTAAGGGGCTAAGTTTCCTTACGTTTCATGGGGAACTATAAGAAACCCTCGGTGTAATAAGTTTTAGGCTGTTCCCATGGACAGAACTGTTGTAATACAATTGATTACAACGTTTTAGAGCAAACGGAATCGTTGTATTCCATGCGAAAGGCGTACCTATAAGAAATTGAGATGAAATCTTATTGCAGGGCTAAGTTTTCACTAAGTTTCATGGGGAAACTATAAGAAACCCTGAGTGTAAATGCTCTACGCTGTTCCCATGGACAGAGCCGTTGTAATACGTTCATTTACAACGTTTTAGAGCAAACGGAATCGTTTTAATCCATTTGAAAGGCGAAGTTTATGAGAAATTGAGGTGAACTCTTATTGTGGGGCTAAGTTTTCACTAAGTTTCATGGGGAACGATAAAAAACCCTCGGTGTAATAAATTTTAGGCTGTTCTCATGGACAGAACTGTTGTAATGCGTTTGCTTACAACGTTTTAGAGTAAATGGGATCGTTTGATTCCATGCAAATAACGTAATTTATAAGAAATTGAGGTGAACTCCTATTGCAGGGCTAAGTTTTTACTAAGTTTAATGGGGAACTGTAAGAAACACTGGGTGTATATGTTCTACGCTGTTCCCATGGACAGAACCGTTGTAATACGTTCATTTACAACGTTTTAGAGCAAACGGAATCGTTTTAATCCATGCGAAAGGCGTAGTTTATGAGAAATTGAGGTAATTTGTTATTGCGGGCTAAGTTTTTACTAAGTTTCATGGGGAACTATAAGAAACCCTCGTTGTAATAAGTTCTAGGCTGTTCCCATGGACAGAACTGTTGTAATACAATTGTTTCCATTGTTTGAGAGCAAATTGGATCGTTTTATTCAATGCGAATAACGTACTTTATAAGAAATTGAGATGAACTCTTATTGCGGGGCTAAGTTTTCACTAAGTTTCATGGGGAACTATAAGAAACCCTCGGTGTAATATGTTCTAGGCTGTTCCCATGGACAGAATTGTTGTAATACGTTTGTTCCAACGTTTTAGAGCAAATGGAATCGTTCTATTCCATGCGAAAGGTGTACTTTATAAGAAATCGAGGTGAACTCTTATTGTGGGGTAAGTTTTCACTAAGTTTCATGAGGAACTATAAGAAACCCTCGGTGTAATAAGTTCTAGGCTGTTCCCATGGACAGTACTGTTGTAATACTATTGTTTACAACTTTTAGATCAAACGGAATCGTTGTATTCCATGCCAAAGGCGTACTCTATAAGAAATTGAGATGAAATATTATTGCAGGGCTAAGTTTTCACTAAGTTTCATGGGAAAACTATAAGAAACCCTGGGTGTAAATGCTCTACGCTGTTCCCATGGAGAGAACTGTTGTAATACGTTCATTTACAACGTTTTAGAGCAAACGGAATCGTTTTAATCCATGCGAAAGGCGAAGTTTATGAGAAATTGAGGTGAACTCTTATTGTAGGGCTAAGTTTTCACTAAGTTTCATGGGGAACGATAAAAAACCCTCGGTGTAATAAGTTTAAGGCTGTTCTCATGGACAGAACTGTTGTAATACAATTGTTCACAACGTTTTAGAGCAAACGGAATCGTTATTTTCCATGCGAAAGGCGTACTTTATAAGAAATTGAGATGAAATCTTATTGCAGTGCTAAGTTTTCACTAAGTTTCATGGGGAACTATAAGAAACCCTCGGTGTAATAAGCTCTAGGCTGTTCCCATGGGCAGAACTGTTGTAATACTATTGTTTCCAACGTTTGAGAGCAAATGGGATCGTTTTATTCAATGCGAATAACGTACTTTATAAGAAATTGAGATGAACTCTTATTGCAGGGCTAAGTTTTCACTAAGTTTCATGGGGAACTATAAGAAACCCTCGGCGTAATATGTTCTAGGCTGTTCCCATTGACAGAACTGTTGTAATACGTTTGTTCAAACGTTTTTGAGCAAACGGAATCGTTCTATTCCATGCGAAAGGTGTACTTTGTAAGAAATCGAGGTGAACTTTTATTGTTGGGGTAAGTTTTCACTAAGTTTCATGGGGAACTATAAGAAACCCTCGGTGTAATAAGTTCTAGGCTGTTCCCATGGACAGAACTGTTGTAATACTATTGTTTACAACTTTTAGAGCAAACGGAATCGTTGTATTCAATACCAAAGGCGTACTCTATAAGAAATTGAGATGAAATATTATTGCAGGGCTAAGTTTTCACTAAGTTTCATGGGGAAGCTATAAGGAACCCTGGGTGTAAATGTTTTACGCTGTTCCCATGGACAGAACTGTTGTAATACGTTCATTTACAACGTTTTAGAGCAAACGGAATCGTTTAATCCATGCGAAAGGCGAAGTTTATGAGAAATTGAGGTGAACTCTTATTGTGGGGCTAAGTTTTCACTAAGTTTCATGGGGAACGATAAAAAACCCTCGGTGTAATAAGTTTTAGGCTGTTCTCATGGACAGAACAGTTGTAATACAATTGTTCAAAACGTTTTAGAGCAAACAGAATCGTTGTATTCCATGCGAAAGGCGTACTTTATAAGACATTGAGATGAAATCTTATTGCGGGCTAAGTTTTCACTAAGTTTCATGGGGAAACTATAAGAAACCATCGGTGTAATAAGTTCTAGGCTGTTCCCATGGACAGAACTGTTGTAATACAATTGTTTACAACGTTTTAGAGCAAATGGGATCGTTTTATTCCATGCGAAAGGCGTACTTTATAAGAAATTGAGGTGAACTCTTATTGCAGGGCTAAGTTTCTTTAAGTTTCATGGGGAACTATAAGTAACTCTCGGTGTAATAAGTTTTAGGCTGTTCCCATGGACAGAACTGTTGTTATACGTTTGTTTACAACGTTTTAGAGCAAATGTAATCGTTTTATTCCATGCAAAAGGCCTACTTTATAAGAAATTGGGCTGAACTCTTATTGCAGGGCTAAGTTTGCACTAAGTTTCATGGGGAACTATAAGAAACCCGCAGTGTAAAAAGTTCTAGGCTGTTCCCATGGACAGAACTGTTGTAATACAATTGTTTCCAACGTTTGAGAGCAAATGGGATCGTTTTATTCAATGCGAATAACGTACTTTATAAGAAATTGAGGTGAACTCTTATTGCGGGGCTAAGTTTTCACTAAGTTTCATGGGGAACTATAAGAAACCCTCGGTGTAATATGTTCTAGACTGTTCCCATGGACAGAACTGTTGTAATACGATTGTTCAAACGTTTTAGAGCAAATGGAATCGTTTTATTCAATGCGAATAACGTACTTTATAAGAAATTGAGGTGAACTCTTATTGCGGGACTAAGTTTTCACTAAGTTTCATGGGGAACTAAAAGAAACCCTGGGTGTAAATGTTCTACGCTGTTCCCATGGACAGAACCGTTGTAATACGTTCGTTTACAACGTTTTAGAGCAAACGGAATCGTTTTATTCTATGCGAAAGGCGTAGTTTATGAGAGATTGAGGTAAACTCTTATTGCGGGCTAAGTTTTTACTAAGTTTCATGGGGAACTATAAGAAACCCTCGGTGTAATAAGTTCTAGGCTGTTCCCATGGACAGAACTGTTGTAATACAGCTGTTTACAACGTTTTAGAGCAAACGGAATCGTTTTATTTCATGCGAAAGGCGTAAATTTATAAGAAATCGAGGTGAAATCTTATTGCTGGGCTAGGTTCCCTTAAGTTTCATGGGGAACTATAAGAAACCCTCGGTGTAATAAGTTTTAGGCTGTTCACATGGACAGAACTGTTGTTATACTTTTTTTTTACAACGTTTTAGAGGAAACGGAATCGTTTTATTCCATGCGGAAGGCATACTTTATATGTAATTGGGCTGAACTCTTATTGAAGGGCTAAGTTCGTACTAAGATTCATGGGGAACTATAAGAAACCCTCGGTGTAAAAAGTTCTAGGCTGTTCCCATGGACAGAACTGTTGTAATACGTTTGTTTACAACGTTTTAGAGCAAACGGAATCGTTTTATTCCATGCGAAAGGCATACTTTATAAGTAATTGGGCTGAACTCTTATTGAAGGGCTAAGTTCCCACTAAGATTCATGGGGAACTATAAGAAACCCTCGGTGTAAAAATTTCTAGGCTGTTCCCATGGACAGAACTGTTGTAATACGTTTGTTTACAACGTTTAGAGCAAACAGAATCGTTTTATTCCATGCAAAAGGCGTACTTTATAAGAAAATGAGGTGAACTCTTATTGCGGGGCTAAGTTTTGACTAAATGTCATGGAGAACTATAAGAAACCCTCGGTGTAATAAGTTCTAGGCTGTTCCCATGGACAGAACTATTGTAATACAATTATTTACAACGTTTTAGAGCAAACGGAATCGTTTTATTCCATGCGAAAGGCGTATTTTATACGAAATTGAGATGAATTCTTATTGCAGGGCTAAGTTTTCACTAAGTTTCATGGAGAAACTGCTAGAAACCGTCGGTGTAATAAGCTCTAGGCTGTTCCCATGGGCAGATCTCTTGTAATGCGATTGTTTACAACGTTTTAGAGCAAATGGGATCGTTTTATTCCATGCGAATAACGTACTTTATAAAAATTTGAGGTGAACTCTTATTGCAGGGCTACGTTCCTTTAAGTTTCATGGGGAACTGTAAAAAACCCTCGGTATAACAAGTTTTAGGCTGTTCCCATGGACAGAACTGTTGTTATACGTTTGTTTACAACGTTTTAGAGCAAATGTAATCGTTTTATTCCATGCAAAAGGCCTACTTTATAAGAAATTGGGCTGAACTCTTACTGCAGGGCTAAGTTTGCACTAAATTTCATGGGGAACTATAAGAAACCCGCGGTGTAAAAAGTTCTAGGCTGTTCCCATGGACAGAACTGTTGTAATACAATTGTTTCCAACGTTTGAGAGCAAATGGGATCGTTTTATTCAATGCGAATAACGTACTTTATAAGAAATTGAGGTGAACTCTTATTGCAGGGCTAAGTTTTCACTAAGTTTCATGGGGAACTATAAGAAACCCTCGGTGTAATATGTTCTAGGCTGTTCCCATGGACAGAACTGTTGTAATACGATTGTTCAAACGTTTTAGAGCAAATGGAATCGTTTTATTCAATGCGAATAACGTACTTTATAAGAAATTGAGGTGAACTCTTATTGCGGGGCTAAGTTTTCACTAAGTTTCATGGGGAACTAAAAGAAACCCTGGGTGTAAATGTTCTACGCTGTTCCCATGGACAGAACCGTTGTAATACGTTCGTTTACAACGTTTTAGAGCAAACGGAATCGTTTTATTCTATGCGAAAGGCGTAGTTTATGAGAGATTGAGGTAAACTCTTATTGCGGGCTAAGTTTTTACTAAGTTTCATGGGGAACTATAAGAAACCCTCGGTGTAATAAGTTCTAGGCTGTTCCCATGGACAGAACTGTTGTAATACAGCTGTTTACAACGTTTTAGAGCAAACGGAATCGTTTTATTTCATGGGAAAGGCGTAAATTTATAAGAAATCGAGGTGAAATCTTATTGCTGGGCTAGGTTCCCTTAAGTTTCATGGGGAACTATAAGAAACCCTCGGTGTAATAAGTTTTAGGCTGTTCACATGGACAGAACTGTTGTTATACTTTTTTTTTACAACGTTTTAGAGGAAACGGAATCGTTTTATTCCATGCGGAAGGCATACTTTATAAGTAATTGGGCTGAACTCTTATTGAAGGGCTAAGTTCGTACTAAGATTCATGGGGAACTATAAGAAACCCTCGGTGTAAAAAGTTCTAGGCTGTTCCCATGGACAGAACTGTTGTAATACGTTTGTTTACAACGTTTTAGAGCAAACAGAATCGTTTTATTCCATGCGAAAGGCATACTTTATAAGTAATTGGGCTGAACTCTTATTGAAGGGCTAAGTTCCCACTAAGATTCATGGGGAACTATAAGAAACCCTCGGTGTAAAAATTTCTAGGCTGTTCCCATGGACAGAACTGTTGTAATACGTTTGTTTACAACGTTTAGAGCAAACAGAATCGTTTTATTCCATGCAAAAGGCGTACTTTATAAGAAAATGAGGTGAACTCTTATTGCGGGGCTAAGTTTTGACTAAATTTCATGGAGAACTATAAGAAACCCTCGGTGTAATAAGTTCTAGGCTGTTCCCATGGACAGAACTATTGTAATACAATTGTTTACAACGTTTTAGAGCAAACGGAATCGTTTTATTCTATGCGAAAGGCGTATTTTATACGAAATTGAGATGAATTCTTATTGCAGGGCTAAGTTTTCACTAAGTTTCATGGAGAAACTGCTAGAAACCGTCGGTGTAATAAGCTCTAGGCTGTTCCCATGGGCAGATCTCTTGTAATGCGATTGTTTACAACGTTTTAGAGCAAATGGGATCGTTTTATTCCATGCGAATAACGTACTTTATAAAAATTTGAGGTGAACTCTTATTGCAGGGCTACGTTCCTTTAAGTTTCATGGGGAACTGTAAGAAACCCTCGGTATAACAAGTTTTAGGCTGTTCCCATGGACAGAACTGTTGTTATACGTTTGTTTACAACGTTTTAGAGCAAACGGAATCGTTTTATTCCATGCGAAAGGCGTACTTTACAAGTAATTGGGCTGAACTCTTATTGAAAAGCTAAGTTTGCACTAAGTTTCATGGAGAACTATAAGAAACCCTGGGTATAAAGGTTCTACGCTGTTCCCCTGGACAGAACCGTTGTAATACGTTTATTTACGTTTTAGAGCAAACGGAATCATTTTAATCCATGCGAAAGGCGTAGTTTATGAGAAATTGAGGTTAAAAGTTATTGCGGGTTAAGTTTTTACTAAGTTTGATGGGGAACTATAAGAAACCCTCGGTGTAATCTGTTCTAGGCTGTTCCCATGGACAGAACTGTTGTAATACAATTGTTTACAACGTTTTAGAGCAAACAGAATCGTTTTATTCCATGCGAAAGGCGTACTTTATAAGAAATTGAGGTGAACTCTTATTGCGGGGCTAAGTTTCTTTAAGTTTAATGAGGAACTATAAGAAACCCTCGGTGTAATAAGTTTTAGGCTGTTCCCATGGATAGAACTGTTGTTATACGTTTGTTTACAACGTTTTAGAACAAATGGAACCGTTTTATTCAATGCGAATAACGTACTTTATAAGAAATTGAGGTGAAATCTTATTGTGGGGCTAAGTTTTCACTAAGTTTCATGGGGAACTATATAAAAACCCTCGGTGTAATAAGTTTTAGGCTGTTCCCATGGACAGAACTGTTGTAATACAATTGTTTACAACGTTTTAGAGCAAAGGGAATCGTTGTATTCCATGCCAGAGGCGTAGTTTATGAGAAATTGAGGTAAACTCTTATTGTGGGCTAAGTTTTTACTAAGTTTCATGGGGAACTATAAGAAACCCTCGGTGTAATAAGCTCTAGGCTATTCCCATGGGCAGAACTGATGTAATGCGTTTGCTAACAACGTTTTAGAGCAAATGGGATCGTTGTATTCCATGCGAATAACGTACTTTATAACAAATTCAGGTGAACTCTTATTGAAGGGCTAAGTTTTTACTAACTTTAATGGGGAACTTTAAGAAACCCTGGGTGTAAATGTTCTACGCTGTTCCCATGGACAGAACCGTTTTAATACGTTCATCTACAACGTTTTAGAGCAAACGGAATCGTTTTAATCCATGCGAAAGGCGTAGTTTATGAGAAATTGAGGTAAACTGTTATTGCGGGCTAAGTTTTTACTAAGTTTCATGGGTAACTATAAGAAACCCTCGGTGTAATAAGTTCTAGGCTGTTCCCATGGACAGAACTGTTGTAATAAAATTGTTTACAACGTTTTAGAGCAAACGGAATCGTGATATTCCATGCGAAAGGCGTACTTTATAAGAAATTGAGGTGAACTCTTATTGCAGGGCTAAGTTTTTTTAAGTTTCATGGGGAACTATAAGAAACCCTCGCTGTAATATGTTTTAGGCTGTTCTAATGGACAGAACTGTTGTAATACGTTTGTTCAAACGTTTTAGAGCAAACGGAATCGTTCTATTCCATGCGAAAGGTGTACTTTATAAGAAATCGAGGTGAACTCTTATTGTGGGGCTAAGTTTTCACTAAGTTACATGGGGAACTATAAGAAACCCTCGGTGTAATAAGTTCTAGGCTGTTCCCATGAACAGAACTGTTGTAATACTATTGTTCACAACTTTTAGAACAAACGGAATCGTTTTATTTCATGCGAATAACGTACTTTATAAGAAATTGAGGTGAACTCTTATTGCAGGGCGAAGTTTTTACTAAGTTTCATGGGGAACTATAAGAAACCCTCGGTGTAAATGTTATACGCAGTTCCCTTGGACAGAAACGTTGTAATACGTTCGTTTACAACGTTTTAGAGCAAACAGAATCGTTTTATTCCATGCCAGAGGCGTAGTTTATGAGAAATTGAGGTAAACTCTTATTGTGGGCTAAGTTTTTACTAAGTTTCATGGGGAACTATAAGAAACCCTCGGTGTAATAAGTTCTAGGCTGTTCCCATTGACAGAACTTTTGTAATACAGCTGTTTACAACGTTTTAGAGCAAACGGAATCGTTTTATTCCATGCGAAAGGCGTACTTTATAAGAAAATGAGGTGAACTCTTATTGCAGGGCTAAGTTTTCACTAAGTTTCATGGGAAACTATAAGAAACCCTCGGTGTAATAAGTTCTAGGCTGTTCCCATGGACAAAACTGTTGTTATACAGCTGTTTACAACGTTTTAGAGCAAACGGAATCGTTTTATTCCATGCGAAAGACGTACTTTATAAGAAAATGAGGTGAACTCTTATTGCCGGGCTTAGTTTTGACTACGTTTCATGGGAAACTATAAGAAACCCTCGGTGTAATAAGTTCTAGGCTGTTCCCATGGACAGAACTGTTGTCATACAATTGTTTACAACGGTTTAGAGCAAACGGAATCGTTTTATTCCATGCGAAAGGCGTACTTTATACGAAATTGAGTTGAAATCTTATTGCAGGGCTAAGTTTTACTAGGTTTCATGGAGAAACTATAAGAAACCCTCAGTGTAATATGCTCTAGGCTGTTCCCATGGGCAGATCTCTTGTAATGCGATTTTTATAACGTTTTAGAGCAAATGGGATCGTTTTATTCCATGCAAATAACGTACTTTATCAGAAATTGAGGTGAACTCTTATTTTGGGGCTAAGTTCCCTTAAGTTTCATGGGGAACTATAAGAAAGCCTCGGTGTAATAAGTTCTAGGCTGTTCCCATGGACAGAACTTTTGTAATACAGCTGTTTACATGGGGAACTATAAGAAACCCTGGGTGTAAATGTTCTACGCTGTTCCCGTGAACAGAACCATTGTAATACGTTCGTTTACAACGTTTTAGAGCAAACGGAATCGTTTTATTCCATGCAAAGGGCGTAGTTTATGAGAAATTTGAGTAAACTCTTATTGCAGGCTAAGTTTTTACTAAGTTTCATGGGTAACTATAAGAAATCCTCGGTGTAATAAGTTCTAGGCTGTTTCCATGGACAGAACTGTTGTAATACGTTTGTTTACAACGTTTTAGAGCAAACGGAATGGTTTTATTCCATGCAAAAGCCGTACTTTATAAGAAATTGAGATGAACACTTATTGCGGGGCTAAGTTTCCTTAAGTTTCATGTGGAACTATAAGAAACCCTCAGTGTAATAAGCTCTAGGCTGTTCCCATGGGCAGAACTGTTGTAATGCGTTTGTTTACAACATTTTAGAGCAAATGGGATCGTTTTATTCCATGCGAATAACGTACTTTATAAGAAATTGAGGTGAACTCTTATTGCAGGGCGAAGTTTTCACTAAGTTTCATGGGGAACTATAAGAAACCCTCGGTGTAATATGTTCTAGGCTGTTCCCATGGACAGAACTGTTGTAATACTATTGTTTACAACTTTTAGAGCAAACGGAATCGTTGTATTCCATGCCAAAGGCGTACTCTATAAGAAATTGAGATGAAATATTATTGCAGGGCTAAGTTTTCACTAAGATTCATGGGGAAGCTATAAGGAACCCTGGGTGTAAATGTTCTACGCTGTTCCCATGGACAGAACTGTTGTAATACGTTCATTTACAACGTTTTAGAGCAAACGGAATCGTTTTAATCCATGCGAAAGGCGAAGTTTATGAGAAATTGAGGTCAACTCTTATTGTGGGGCTAAGTTCTCACTAAGTTTCATGGGGAACGATAAAAAACCCTCGGTGTAATAAGTTTAAGGCTGTTAACATGGACAGAACTGTTGTAATACAATTGTTCACAACGTTTTAGAGCAAACGGAATCCTTGTATTCCATGCGAAAGGCGAAGTTTATGAGAAATTGAGCCGAACTCTTATTGTGGGGCTAACTTTTCACTAAGTCTCATGGGGAACGATAAAAAACCCTCGGTGTAATAAGTTTTAGGCTGTTCTCATGGACAGAACTGTTGTAATGCGTTTGCTTACAACGTTTTAGAGTAAATGGGATCGTTTGATTCCATGCGAATAACGTAATTTATAAGAAATTGAGGTGAACTCCTATTGCAGGGCTAAGTTTTTACTAAGTTTAATGGGGAACTGTAAGAAACACTGGGTGTATATGTTCTACGCTGTTCCCATGGACAGAACCGTTGTAATACGTTCATTTACAACGTTTTAGAGCAAACGGAATCGTTTTAATCCATGCGAAAGGCGTAGTTTATGAGAAATTGAGGTAAACTGTTATTGCGGGCTAAGTTTTTACTAAGTTTCATGGGGAACTATAAGAAACCCTCGGTGTAATAAGTTCTAGGCTGTTCCCATGGACAGAACTGTTGTAATACAATTGTTTCCATTGTTTGAGAGCAAATGGGATCGTTTTATTCAACGCGAATAACGTACTTTATAAGAAATTGAGGTGAACTCTTATTGCGGGGCTAAGTTTTCACTAAGTTTCATGGGGAACTATAAGAAACCCTCGGTGTAATATGTTCTAGGCTGTTCCCATGGACAGAACTGTTGTAATACGTTTGTTCCAACGTTTTAGAGCAAATGGAATCGTTCTATTCCATGCGAAAGGTGTACTTTATAAGAAATCGAGGTGAACTCTTATTGTGGGGTAAGTTTTCACTAAGTTTCATGAGGAACTATAAGAAACCCTCGGTGTAATAAGTTCTAGGCTGTTCCCATGGACAGTACTGTTGTAATACTATTGTTTACAACTTTTAGATCAAACGGAATCGTTGTATTCCATGCCAAAGGCGTACTCTATAAGAAATTGAGATGAAATATTATTGCAGGGCTAAGTTTTCACTAAGTTTCATGGGAAAACTATAAGAAACCCTGGGTGTAAATGCTCTACGCTGTTCCCATGGACAGAACTGTTGTAATACGTTCATTTACAACGTTTTAGAGCAAACGGAATCGTTTTAATCCATGCGAAAGGCGAAGTTTAAGAGAAATTGAGGTGAACTCTTATTGTAGGGCTAAGTTTTCACTAAGTTTCATGGGGAACGATAAAAAACCCTCGGTGTAATAAGTTTAAGGCTGTTCTCATGGACAGAACTGTTGTAATACAATTGTTCACAACGTTTTAGAGCAAACGGAATCGTTGTTTTCCATGCGAAAGGCGTACTTTATAAGAAATTGAGATGAAATCTTATTGCAGTGCTAAGTTTTCACTAAGTTTCATGGGGAACTATAAGAAACCCTCGGTGTAATAAGCTCTAGGCTGTTCCCATGGGCAGAACTGTTGTAATACTATTGTTTCCAACGTTTGAGAGCAAATGGGATCGTTTTATTCAATGCGAATAACGTACTTTATAAGAAATTGAGGTGAACTCTTATTGCAGGGCTAAGTTTTCACTAAGTTTCATGGGGAACTATAAGAAACCCTCGGTGTAATATGTTCTAGGCTGTTCCCATTGACAGAACTGTTGTAATACGTTTGTTTACAACGTTTAGAGCAAACAGAATCGTTTTATTTCATGCAAAAGGCGTACTTTATAAGAAAATGAGGTGAACTCTTATTGCGGGGCTAAGTTTTGACTAAATTTCATGGAGAACTATAAGAAACCCTCGGTGTAATAAGTTCTAGGCTGTTCCCATGGACAGAACTATTGTAATACAATTGTTTACAACGTTTTAGAGCAAACGGAATCGTTTTATTCCATGCGAAAGGCGTATTTTATACGAAATTGAGATGAATTCTTATTGCAGGGCTAAGTTTTCACTAAGTTTCATGGAGAAACTGCTAGAAACCGTCGGTGTAATAAGCTCTAGGCTGTTCCCATGGGCAGATCTCTTCTAATGCGATTATTTACAACGTTTTAGAGCAAATGGGATCGTTTTATTCCATGCGAATAACGTACTTTATAAAAATTTGAGGTGAACTCTTATTGCAGGGCTACGTTCCTTTAAGTTTCATGGGGAACTGTAAGAAACCCTCGGTATAACAAGTTTTAGGCTGTTCCCATGGACAGAACTATTGTTATACGTTTGTTTACAACGTTTTAGAGCAAACGGAATCGTTTTATTCCATGCGAAAGGCGTACTTTACAAGTAATTGGGCTGAACTCTTATTGAAAAGCTAAGTTTGCACTAAGTTTCATGGAGAACTATAAGAAACCCTGGGTATAAAGGTTCTACGCTGTTCCCATGGACAGAACCGTTGTAATACGTTTATTTACGTTTTAGAGCAAACGGAATCATTTTAATCCATGCGAAAGGCGTAGTTTATGAGAAATTGAGGTTAAAAGTTATTGCGGGTTAAGTTTTTACTAAGTTTGATGGGGAACTATAAGAAACCCTCGGTGTAATAAGTTCTAGGCTGTTCCCATGGACAGAACTGTTGTAATACAATTGTTTACAACGTTTTAGAGCAAACAGAATCGTTTTATTCCATGCGAAAGGCGTACTTTATAAGAAATTGAGGTGAACTCCTATTGCGGGGCTAAGTTTCTTTAAGTTTAATAAGGAACTATAAGAAACCCTCGGTGTAATAAGTTTTAGGCTGTTCCCATGGATAGAACTGTTGTTATACGTTTGTTTACAACGTTTTAGAACAAATGGAACCGTTTTATTCAATGCAAATAACGTACTTTATAAGAAATTGAGGTGAAATCTTATTGTGGGGCTAAGTTTTCACTAAGTTTCATGGGGAACTATATAAAAACCCTCGGTGTAATAAGTTTTAGGCTGTTCCCATGGACAGAACTGTTGTAATACAATTGTTTACAAAGTTTTAGAGCAAAGGGAATCGTTGTATTCCATGCGAAAAGCGTACTTTATAAGAAATTGAGGTGAACTCTTATTGAAGGGCTAAGTTTTTACTAACTTTAATGGGGAACTTTAAGAAACCTTGGGTGTAAATGTTCTACGCTGTTCCCATGGACAGAACCGTTTTAATACGTTCATCTACAACGTTTTAGAGCAAACGGAATCGTTTTAATCCATGCGAAAGGCGTAGTTTATGAGAAATTGAGGTAAACTGTTATTGCGGGCTAAGTTTTTACTAAGTTTCATGGGTAACTATAAGAAACCCTCGGTGTAATAAGTTCTAGGCTGTTCCTATGGACAGAACTGTTGTAATACAATTGTTTACAACGTTTTAGAGCAAACGGAATTGTGTTATTCCATGCGAAAGGCGTACTTTATAAGAAATTGAGGTGAACTCTTATTGCAGGGCTAAGTTTCTTTAAGTTTCATGGGGAACTATAAGAAACCCTCGCTGTAATATGTTTTAGGCTGTCCCCATGGACAGAACTGTTGTAATACGTTTGTTCAAACGTTTTAGAGCAAACGGAATCGTTCTATTCCATGCGAAAGGTGTACTTTATAAGAAATCGAGGTGAACTCTTATTGTGGGGCTAAGTTTTCACTAAGTTACATGGGTAACTATAAGAAACCCTCGGTGTAATAAGTTCTAGGCTGTTCCTATGGACAGAACTGTTGTAATACAATTGTTTACAACGTTTTAGAGCAAACGGAATTGTGTTATTCCATGCGAAAGGCGTACTTTATAAGAAATTGAGGTGAACTCTTATTGCAGGGCTAAGTTTCTTTAAGTTTCATGGGGAACTATAAGAAACCCTCGGTGTAATAAGTTCTAGGCTGTTCCCATGAACAGAACTGTTGTAATACTATTGTTCACAACTTTTAGAACAAACGGAATCGTTTTATTTCATGCGAATAACGTACTATATAAGAAATTGAGGTGAACTCTTATTGCAGGGCGAAGTTTTTACTAAGTTTCATGGGGAACTATAAGAAACCTTCGGTGTAAATGTTATACGCAGTTCCCTTGGACAGAAACGTTGTAATACGTTCGTTTACAACGTTTTAGAGCAAACAGAATCGTTTTATTCCATGCGAGAGGCGTAGTTTATGAGAAATTGAGGTAAACTCTTATTGTGGGCTAAGTTTTTACTAAGTTTCATGGGGAACTATAAGAAACCCTCGGTGTAATAAGTTCTAGGCTGTTCCCATTGACAGAACTGTTGTAATACAGCTGTTTACAACGTTTTAGAGCAAACGGAATCGTTTTATTCCATGCAAAAGGCGTACTTTATAAGAAAATGAGGTGAACTCTTATTGCAGGGCTAAGTTTTCACTAAGTTTCATGGAGAAACTATAAGAAACCCTCGGTGTAATAAGCTCTAGGCTGTTCCCATGGAGAGAACTGTTATTATAAGTTTGTTTACAACGTTTTAGAGCAAACGGAATCCTTTTATTAAATGCGAAAGGCATACTTTATAAGTAATTGGGCTGAACTCTTATTGAAGGGCTAAGTTTGCACTAAGTTTCATGGGGAACTATAAGAAACCCTCGGCGTAAAAAGTTCTAGGCTGTTCCCATGGAAAGAACTGTTGTAATACGTTTGTTTACAACGTTTATAGCAAACAGAATCGTTTTATTCAATGGGAAATGCGTAGTTTAAAAGAAATTGAGGTGAACTCTTATTACGGGGCTTAGTTTTCACTAAGTTTCATGGGGAACTATAAGAAACCCTCGGTGTAATAAGTTCTAGGCTGTTCCCACGGACAGAACTGTTGTAATACAATTGTTTACAACGTTTTAGAGCAAACGGAATCGTTTAATTCCATGCGAACGGCGTACTTTATACGAAATTGAGATGAAATCTTATTGCAGGGCTAAGTTTTCACTAAGTTTCATGGAGAAACTATAACAAACCCTCGGTGTAATAAGCTCTAGGCTGTTCCCATGGGCAGTCCCTTGTAATGCGATTGTTTACAACGTTTTAGAGCAAATGGGATCGTTTTATTCCATGCGAATAACGTACTTTATAAGAAATTGAGGTGAACTCTTATTGCAGGGCTAAGTTTTTACAAAGTTTCATGGGGAACTATAAGAGACCCTGGGTGTAAAAAGTTCTAGGCTGTTCCCATGGACAGAACTGTTGTAATACGTTTATTTACAACGTTTTAGAGCAAACGGAATCGTTGTATTCCATGCCAAAGGCGTACTCTATAAGAAATTGAGATGAAATATTATTGCAGGGCTAAGTTTTCACTAAGTTTCATGGAGAAACTATTAGAAACCCTCGGTGTAATAAGCTCTAGGCTGTTCCCATGGAGAGAACTGTTATTATAAGTTTGTTTACAACGTTTTAGAGCAAACGGAATCCTTTTATTAAATGCGAAAGGCATACTTTATAAGTAATTGGGCTGAACTCTTATTGAAGGGCTAAGTTTGCACTAAGTTTCATGGGGAACTATAAGAAACCCTCGGCGTAAAAAGTTCTAGGCTGTTCCCATGGGCAGAACTGTTGTAATGCGTTTGTTTACAACATTTTAGAGCAAATGGGATCGTTTTATTCCATGCGAATAACGTACTTTATAAGAAATTGAGGTGAACTCTTATTGCAGGGCGAAGTTTTCACTAAGTTTCATGGGGAACTATAATAAACCCTCGGTGTAATATGTTCTAGGCTGTTCCCATGGACAGAACTGTTGTAATAGGTTTGTTCAAACGTTTTACAGCAAACGGAATCGTTCTATTCCATGCGAAAGGTGTACTTTATAAGAAATCGAGGTGAACTCTTATTGTGGGGGTAAGTTTTCACTAAGTTTCATGGGGAACTATAAGAAACCCTCGGTGTAATAAGTTTTAGGCTGTTCACATGGACAGAACTGTTGTAATACTATTGTTTACAACTTTTAGAGCAAACGGAATCGTTGTATTCCATGCCAAAGGCGTACTCTATAAGAAATTGAGATGAACTCTTATTGAAGGGCTAAGTTCGCACTAAGATTCATGGGGAACTATAAGAAACCCTCAGTGTAAAAAGTTCTAGGCTGTTCCCATGGACAGAACCGTTGTAATACGTTCATTTACAACGTTTAGAGCAAACGGAATCGTTTTATTCAATGCGAAAGGCGTACTTTACAAGAAATTGAGGTGAACTCTTATTGCAGGGCTATGTTTTTACTAAGTTTCATGGGGAACTATAAGAAACCCTGGGTGTAAATGTTATACGCTGTTCCCTTGGACAGAACCGTTGTAATACGTTCGTTTACAACGTTTTAGAGCAAACGGAATCGTTTTATTCCATGCGAGGGGCGTAGTTTATTAGAAATTGAGGTAAACTCTTATTGCGGGCTAAGTTTTTACTAAGTTTCATGGGGAACTATAAGAAACCCTCGTTGTAATAAGTTCTAGGCTGTTCCCACGGACAGAATTGTTGTAATACAATTGTTTACAACGTTTTAGAGCAAACGGAATCGTTTAATTCCATGCAAAAGGCGTACTTTATACGAAATTGAGATGAAATCTTATAGCAGGGCTAAGTTTTCACTAAGTTTCATGGAGAAACTATTAGAAACCCTCGGTGTAATAAGCTCTAGGCTGTTCCCATGGGCAGTCCCTTGTAATGCGATTGTTTACAACGTTTTAGAGCAAATGGGATCGTTTTATTCCATGCGAATAACGTACTTTATAAGAAATTGAGGTGAACTCTTATTGCAGGGCTAATTTTTACAAAGTTTCATTGGGAACTATAAGAAACCCTGGGTGTAAATGTTCTACGCTGTTCCCGTGAACAGAATCATTGTAATACGTTCGTTTACAACGTTTTAGAGCAAACGGAATCGTTTTATTCCATGCAAAGGGCGTAGTTTATGAGAAATTTGAGTAAACTCTTATTGCAGGCTAAGTTTTTACTAAGTTTCATGGGGAACTATAAGAAATCCTCGGTCTAATAAGTTCTAGGCTGTTTCCATGGACAGAACTGTTGTAATACGTTTGTTTACAACGTTTTAGAGCAAACGGAATGGTTTTATTCCATGCAAAAGCCGTACTTTATAAGAAATTGAGATGAACACTTATTGCGGGGCTAAGTTTCCTTAAGTTTCATGTGGAACTATAAGAAACCCTCAGTGTAATAAGCTCTAGGCTGTTCCCATGGGCAGAACTGTTGTAATGCGTTTGTTTACAACATTTTAGAGCAAATGGGATCGTTTTATTCCATGCGAATAACGTACTTTATAAGAAATTGAGGTGAACTCTTATTGCAGGGCGAAGTTTTCACTAAGTTTCATGGGGAACTATAAGAAACCCTCGGTGTAATATGTTCTAGGCTGTTCCCATGGACAGAACTGTTGTAATACGTTTGTTCAAACGTTTTAGAGCAAGCGGAATCGTTCTATTCCATGCGAAAGGTGTACTTTATAAGAAATCGAGGTGAACTCTTATTGTGGGGGTAAGTTTTCACTAAGTTTCATGGGGAACTATAAGAAACCCTCGGTGTAATAAGTTTTAGGCTGTTCACATGGACAGAACTGTTGTAATACTATTGTTTACAACTTTTAGAGCAAACGGAATCGTTGTATTCCATGCCAAAGGCGTACTCTATAAGAAATTGAGATGAACTCTTATTGAAGGGCTAAGTTCGCACTAAGATTCATGGGGAACTATAAGAAACCCTCAGTGTAAAAAGTTCTAGGCTGTTCCCATGGACAGAACCGTTGTAATACGTTCATTTACAACGTTTAGAGCAAACGGAATCGTTTTATTCCATGCGAAAGGCGTACTTTACAAGTAATTGGTCTGAACTCTTATTGAAGGGCTAAGTTTGCACTAAGTTTCATGGGGAACTATAAGAAACCCTCGGTGTAATAAGCTCTAGGCTGTTCCCATGTGCAGATCTCTTGTAATGCGATTTTTTACAACGTTTTAGAGCAAATGGGATCGTTTTATTCAATGCGAATAACGTACTTTATAAGAAATTGAGGTGAACTCTTATTGCAGGGCTAAGTTTATACTAAGTTTCATGGGGAACTATAAGAAACCCTGGGTGTAAATGTTATACGCTGTTCCCTTGGACAGAACCGTTGTAATACGTTCGTTTACAACGTTTTAGAGCAAACGGAATCGTTTTATTCCATGCGAGGGGCGTAGTTTATATGAAATTGAGTTGAAATCTTATTGCAGGGCTAAGTTTTACTAAGTTTCATGGAGAAACTATAAGAAACCCTCAGTGTAATATGCTCTAGGCTGTTCCCATGGGCAGATCTCTTGTAATGCGATTTTTTATAACGTTTTAGAGCAAATAATCGTTTTATTCCATGCAAATAACGTACTTTATAAGAAATTGAGGTGAACTCTTATTGCATGGCTAAGTTTTTACAAAGTTTCATGGGGAACTATAAGAAACCCTGGGTGTAAATGTTCTACGCTGTTCCCGTGAACAGAACCATTATAATACGTTCGTTTACAACGTTTTAGAGCAAACGGAATCGTTTTATTCCATGCAAAGGGCGTAGTTTATGAGAAATTTGAGTAAACTCTTATTGCAGGCTAAGTTTTTACTAAGTTTCATGGGGAACTATAAGAAATCCTCGGTGTAATAAGTTCTAGGCTGTTTCCATGGACAGAACTGTTGTAATACGTTTGTTTACAACGTTTTAGAGCAAACGGAATGGTTTTATTCCATGCAAAAGCCGTACTTTATAAGAAATTGAGATGAACACTTATTGTGGGGCTAAGTTTCCTTAAGTTTCATGGGGAACTATAAGAAACCCTCAGTGTAATAAGCTCTAGGCTGTTTCACATGGGCAGAACTGTTGTAATGCGTTTGTTTACAACATTTTAGAGCAAATGGGATCGTTTTATTCCATGCGAATAACGTACTTTATAAGAAATTGAGGTGAACTCTTATTGCAGGGCGAAGTTTTCACTAAGTTTCATGGGGAACTATAAGAAACCCTCGGTGTAATATGTTCTAGGCTGTTCCCATGGACAGAACTGTTGTAATACGTTTGTTCAAACGTTTTAGAGCAAACGGAATCGTTCTATTCCATGCGAAAGGTGTACTTTATAAGAAATCGAGGTGAACTCTTATTGTGGGGGTAAGTTTTCACTAAGTTTCATGGGGAACTATAAGAAACCCTCGGTGTAATAAGTTTTAGGCTGTTCACATGGACAGAACTGTTGTATAACTATTGTTTACAACTTTTAGAGCAAACGGAATCGTTGTATTCCATGCCAAAGGCGTACTCTATAAGAAATTGAGATGAACTCTTATTGAAGGGCTAAGTTCGCACTAAGATTCATGGGGAACTATAAGAAACCCTCAGTGTAAAAAGTTCTAGGCTGTTCCCATGGACAGAACCGTTGTAATACGTTCATTTACAACGTTTAGAGGAAACGGAATCGTTTTATTCCATGTGAAAGGCGTACTTTACAAGTAATTGGTCTGAACTCTTATTGAAGGGCTAAGTTTGCACTAAGTTTCATGGGGAACTATAAGAAACCCTCGGTGTAATAAGCTCTAGGCTGTTCCCATGTGCAGATCTCTTGTAATGCGATTGTTTACAACGTTTTAGAGCAAATGGGATCGTTTTATTCAATGCGAATAACGTACTTTATAAGAAATTGAGGTGAACTCTTATTGCAGGGCTAAGTTTTTACTAAGTTTCATGGGGAACTATAAGAAACCCTGGGTGTAAATGTTATACGCTGTTCCCTTGGACAGAACCATTGTAATACGTTCGTTTACAACGTTTTAGAGCAAACGGAATCGTTTTATTCCATGCCAGGGGCGTAGTTTATTAGAAATTGAGGAGAACTCTTATTGCGGGCTAAGTTTTTACTAAGTTTCATGGGGAACTATAAGAAACCCAGGTGTAATAAGTTCTAGGCTGTTCCCATGGACAGAACTGTTGTAATACAGCTGTTTACAACAATTTAGAGCAAACGGAATCATTTTATTCCATGCGAAAGGCGTACCATATAAGAAATTGAGGTGAACTGTTATTGCGGGGCTACTTTCCCTTAAGTTTCATGGGGAACTGTAAGAAACCCTCGGTATAACAAGTTTTAGGCTCTTCCCATGGACGGAACTGTTGTTATACGTTTGTTTACAATGTTTTAGAGCAAACGGAATCGTTTTATTCCATGTGAAAGGCGTACTTTACAAGTAATTGGGCTGAACTCTTATTGAAGGGCTAAGTTTGCACTAAGTTTCATGGGGAACTATAAGAAACCCTAGGTGTAAAGGTTCTACGCTGTTCCCATGGACAGAACCGTTGTAATACGTTTATTTACGTTTTAGAGCAAACGGAATCGTTTCAATCCATGCGAAAGGCGTAGTTTATGAGAAATTGAGGTTAAAAGTTATTGCGGGTTAACTTTTTACTAAGTTTGATGGGGAACTATAAGAAACCCTCGGTGTAATAAGTTTTAGGCTGTTCCCATGGACAGAACTGTTGTAATACAATTGTTTACAACGTTTTAAAGCAAACAGAATCGTTTTATTCCATGCGAAAGGCGTACTTTATAAAAAAATTGAGGTGAACTCCTATTGCGGGGCTAAGTTTCTTTAAGTTTAATGAGGAACTATAAGAAACCCTCGGTGTAATAAGTTTTAGGCTGTTCCCATGGACAGAACTGTTGTTATACGTTTGTTTACAACGTTTTAGAGCAAATTGAACCGTTTTATTCAATGCGAATAACGTACTTTATAAGAAATTGAGGTGAAATCTTATTGTGGGGCTAAGTTTTCACTAAGTTTTATGGGGAACTATATAAAAACCCTCGGTGTAATAAGTTTTAGGCTGTTCCCATGGACAGAACTGTTGTAATACAATTGTTTACAACGTTTTAGAGCAAAGGGAATCGTTGTATTCCATGCAAAAAGCGTACTTTATAAGAAATTGAGATGAAATCTTATTGCAGGGCTAAGTTTTCACTAAGTTTCATGGGGAAACTATAAGAAACCCTCAGTGTAATAAGCCCTAGGCTATTCCCATGGGCAGAACTGATGTAATGCGTTTGCTAACAACGTTTTAGAGCAAATGGGATCGTTTTATTCCATGCGAATAACGTACTTTATAAGAAATTGAGGTGAACTCTTATTGCAGGGCTAAGTTTTTACTAACTTTAATGGGGAACTTTAAGAAACCCTGGGTGTAAATGTTCTACGCTGTTCCCATGGACAGAACCGTTTTAATTCGTTCATCTACAACGTTTTAGAGCAAACGGAATCGTTTTAATCCATGCCAAAGGCATAGTTTATGGGAAATTGAGGTAAACTGTTATTGCGGGCTAAGTTTTTACTAAGTTTCATGGGTAACTATAAGAAACCCTCGGTGTAATAAGTTCTAGGCTGTTCCCATGGACAGAACTATTGTAATACAATTGTTTACAACGTTTTAGAGCAAACGGAATCGTGTTATTCCATGCGAAAGGCGTACTTTATAAGAAATTGAGGTGAACTCTTATTGCAGGGCTAAGTTTCTTTAAGTTTCATGGGGAACTATAAGAAACCCTCGGTGTAATATGTTTTAGGCTGTTCCCATGGACAGAACTGTTGTAATACGTTTGTTCAAACGTTTTAGAGCAAACGGAATCGTTCTATTCCATGCGAAAGGTGTACTTAAAAAGAAATCGAGGTGAACTCTTATTGTGGGGCTAAGTTTTCACTAAGTTACATGGGGAACTATAAGAAACCCTCGGTGTAATAAGTTCTAGGCTGTTCCCATGAACAGAACTGTTGTAATACTATTGTTTACAACTTTTAGAACAAACGGAATCGTTCTATTTCATGCGAATAACGTACTTTATAAGAAATTGAGGTGAACTCTTATTGCAGGGCGAAGTTTTTACTAAGTTTCATGGGGAACTATAAGAAACCCTCGGTGTAAATGTTATACGCTGTTCCCTTGGACAGAACCGTTGTAATACGTTCGTTTACAACGTTTTAGAGCAAACGGAATCGTTTTATTCCATGCGAGAGGCGTAGTTTATGAGAAATTGAGTAAAACTCTTATTACGGGCTAAGTTTTTACTAAGTTTCATGGGGAACTATAAGAAACCCTCGGTGTAATAAGTTCTAGGCTGTTCCCATGGACAGAACTTTTGTAATACAGCTGTTTACAACGTTTTAGAGCAAACGGAATCGTTTTATTCCATGCGAAAGGCGTACTTTATAAGAAAATGAGGTGAACTCTTATTGCGGGGCTTAGTTTTGCCTACGTTTCATGGAGAAACTATAAGAAACCCTCGGTGTAATAAGCTCTAGGCTGTTCCCATTGGCAGATATCTTGTAATGCCATTGTTTCAAACGTTTTAGAGCAAATTGGATCGTTTTATTCCATGCGAATAACGTACTTTATAAGAAATTGAGGTGAACTCTTATTGAAGGGCTAAGTTTTTACTAAGTTTCATGGGAAACTATAAGAAACCCTGGGTGTAAATGTTCTACGCTGTTCCCATGGACAGAACTGTTGCAGTGGCGTAGCGTCTGGGTATTCAAGGTATTCAGTGAATACCCTGGGATTTTGAACAAACAATAAAAAAATAGCCTAAATTATAAGATTTTGCTAAACAAGAAGACCTTATTTAACGTTTTGTTTATAAACTTCATGGTGTTTTCTCCATTCCTAGTTGTTGAACGCAACGCAACACAATTTGTATATGTTCCATCTATTCCATTCCATTGTATTTGATTCCGTGTTCCACATTTTTGATAAAGATCTCTAGTTGAGCAGAGGAAACATTCCTAAATGGATTAGCGGTTATGTGTAATTGTTTATGAGAACAGTAAACGATTGAATTTCATTGTATTAATCACAGCAGAGGTCTACGGTACGCACTGAATCTCTTCCGGCAGTTTCCACCAATCAAAACTCTCCATTTAGCCAGTATTTGACCCTAGATTGACCTTTCAGATCGAGGAAACAAAAGAGCTGTACGCAGAGAAATCTCTGCGTACAGCCTCCTTTCTCAACTTAGATGATCAAAACTGATTCCGAGGCTCAAACAATCATAGGCAAGAAGACGGAAGTAAAACAGAATTGAGATCGTGAACAGATAAAAATCAACAGATGAACATAAATAGGTCAACATGAAACCCAAATTTCGTCGTCGCTTTTGCAGTATAATATTTGAATAGATATTTTGCTAAGATGGCCTGAGCTCATTACACGGAAACAAATGAGAACGTAAGTGCAAGGTAGATTTTGAGTGATTTTTAGAATCCTATGCCATTTTGAGGGCCTATGTTGAATCTCAACTGAATACCCACTACTGAAAGTCACGCTACGCCACTGAACTGTTGTAATACTAGTGTTTACAACTCGTAGAGCAAATGAGATCTTTTTATTCAATGCGAATAACGTACTTTATAAGAAATTGAGTTGAACCCTTATTGCAGGGCTAAGTTTTTAATAAGTTTCATGGGGAACTATAAGAAACCCTCGGTGTAAATGTTATACGCTAATCTCTTGGACAGAACCGTTGTAATACGTTTGTTTACAACGTTTTAGAGCAAACGGAATCGTTTAATTCCATGCGAGAGGCGTAGTTTATGAGAAATTGAGTAAAACTCTTATTGCGGGCTAAGTTTTTACTAAGTTTCATGGGGAACTATAAGAAACCCTCGGTGTAATAAGTTCTAGGCTGTGCCCATGGACAGAACTTTTGTAATACAGCTGTTTACAACGTTTTAGAGCAAACAGAATCGTTTTATTCCATGCGAAAGGCGTACTTTATAAGAAAATGAGGTGAACTCTTATTGCGGGGCTTAGTTTTGACTACGTTTCATGGGGAACTATAAGAAACCCTCGTTGTAATAAGTTCTAGGCTGTTCCCATGGACAGAACTGTTGTAATACAATTGTTTACAACGTTTTAGAGCAAACGGGATCGTTTTATTCCATGCGAAAGGCGTACTTTATACGAAATTGAGATGAAATCTTATTGCAGGGCTAAGTTTTCACTAAGTTTCATGGAGAAACTATAAGAAACCCTCAGTGTAATAAGCTCTAGACTGTTCCCATGGGCAGATCTCTTGTAATGCAATTGTTTACAACGTTTTAGAGCAAATGGGATCGTTTTATTCCATGCGAATAACGTACTTTATAAGAAATTTAGGTGAACTCTTATTGCAGGGCTAAGTTTTTACTAAGTTTCATGGGGAACAATAAGAAACCCTGGGTGTAAATGTTCTACGCTGTTCCCATGGACAGAAGTGTTGTAATACTATTGTTTACAACTCGTAGAGCAAATGGGATCGTTTTATTCAATGCGAATAACGTACTTTATAAGAAATTGAGGTGAACTCTTATTGCAGGGCTAAGTTTTTAATAAGTTTCATGGGGAACTATAAGAAACCCTCGGTGTAAATGTTATACGCTGTTCCCTTGGACAGAACCGTTGTAATACGTTCGTTTACAAAGTTTTAGAGCAAACGTAATCGTTTTATTCAATGCGAGAGGCGTAGTTTATGAGAAATTGAGGTAAACTCTTATTGCGGGCTAAGTTTTTACTAAGTTTCATGGGGAACTATAAGAAACCCTCGGTGTAATAAGTTCTAGGCTGTTCCCATGGACAGAACTTTTGTAATACAGCTGTTTACAACGTTTTAGAGCAAACGGAATCGTTTTATTCCATGCGAAAGACGTACTTTATCAGAAATTGAGGTGAACTGTTATTGCGGGGCTACGTTCCCTTAAGTTTCATGGGGAACTGTAAGAAACCCTCGGTATAACAAGTTTTAGGCTGTTCCCATGGACAGAACTGTTGTTATACGTTTGTTTACAACGTTTTAGAGCAAACGGAATCGTTTTATTCCATGCGAAAGGCGTACTTTACAAGTAATTGGGCTGAACTCTTATTGAAGGGCTAAGTTTGCACTAAGTTTCATGGGGAACTATAAGAAACCCTGGGTGTAAAGGTTCTACGCTGTTCCCATGGACAGAACCGTTGTAATACGTTTATTTACGTTTTAGAGCAAACGGAATCGTTTTAATCCATGTGAAAGGCGTAGTTTATGAGAAATTGAGGTTAAAAGTTATTGCGGGTTAAGTTTTTACTAAGTTTGATGGGGAACTATAAGAAACCCTCGGTGTAATAAGTTCTAGGCTGTTCCCATGGACAGAACTGTTGTAATACAATTGTTTACAACGTTTTAGAGCAAACAGAATCGTTTTATTCCATGCGAAAGGCGTACTTTATAAAAAAATTGAGGTGAACTCCTATTGCGGGTCTAAGTTTCTTTAAGTTTAATGAGGAACTATAAGAAACCCTCGGTGTAATAAGTTTTAGGCTGTTCCCATGGACAGAACTGTTGTTATACGTTTGTTTACAACGTTTTAGAGCAAATTGAACCGTTTTATTCAATGCGAATAACGTACTTTATAAGAAATTGAGGTGAAATCTTATTGTGGGGCTAAGTTTTCACTAAGTTTCATGGGGAACTATATAAAAACCCTCGGTGTAATAAGTTTTAGGCTGTTCCCATGGACAGAACTGTTGTAATACAATTGTTTACAACGTTTTAGAGCAAAGGGAATCGTTGTATTCCATGCAAAAAGCGTACTTTATAAGAAATTGAGATGAAATCTTGTTGCAGGGCTAAGTTTTCACTAAGTTTCATGGGGAAACTATAAGAAACCCTCGGTGTAATAAGCTCTAGGCTATTCCCATGGGCAGAACTGATGTAATGCGTTTGCTAACAACGTTTTAGAGCAAATGGGATCGTTTTATTCCATGCGAATAACGTACTTTATAAGAAATTGAGGTGAACTCTTATTGCAGGGCTAAGTTTTTACTAACTTTAATGGGGAACTTTAAGAAACCCTGGGTGTAAATGTTCTACGTTGTTCCCATGGACAGAACCGTTTTAATTCGTTCATCTACAACGTTTTAGAGCAAACGGAATCGTTTTAATCCATGCGAAAGGCGTAGTTTATGAGAAATTGAGGTAAACTGTTATTGCGGGCTAAGTTTTTACTAAGTTTCATGGGTAACTATAAGAAACCCTCGGTGTAATAAGTTCTAGGCTGTTCCCATGGACAGATTTGTTGTAATACAATTGTTTACAACATTTTAGAACAAACGGAATCGTTCTATTTCATGCGAATAACGTACATTATAAGAAATTGAGGTGAACTCTTATTGCAGGGCTAAGTTTTTAATAAGTTTTATGGGGAACTATAAGAAACCCTCGGTGTAAATGTTATACGCTGTACCCTTGGACAGAACCGTTGTAATACGTTCGTTTACAAAGTTTTAGAGCAAACGGAATCGTTTTATTCAATGCGAGAGGCGTAGTTTATGAGAAATGGAGGTAAACTCTTATTTCGGGCTAAGTTTTTACTAAGTTTCATGGGGAACTATAAGAAACCCTCGGTGTAATAAGTTCTAGGCTGTTCCCATGGACAGAACTTTTGTAATACAGCTGTTTACAACGTTTTAGAGCAAACGGAATCGTTTTATTCCATGCGAAAGGCGTACTTTATCAGAAATTGAGGTGAACTATTATTGCGGGGCTAAGTTCCCTTAAGTTTCATGGGGAACTATAAGAAACCCTCGGTGTAATAAGTTTTAGGCTGTTCCCATGGACAGAACTAATGTAATACTATTGTTTACAACTTTTAGAACAAACAGAATCGTTCTATTCCATGCGAATAACGTTCTTTATAAGAAATTGAGATGAACTCTTATTGCAGGGCGAAGTTTTTACTAAGTTTCATGGGGAACTATAAGAAACCCTGGGTGTAAATGTTCTACGCTGTTTTCATGGACAGAAATGTTGTAATACGTTCGTTTACAACGTTTTAGAGCAAACGGAATCGTTTTATTCTATGCAAAAGGCGTAGTTTATGAGAAATTGAGTTAAACTCTTATTGCGGGCTAAGTTTTTACTAAGTTTCATGGGGAACTATAAGAAACCCTCGGTGTAATAAGTTTTAGGCTGTTCCCATGGACAGAACTGTTGTTATACGTTTTTTTACAACGTTTTAGAGCAAACCGAATCGTTTTATTCCATGCAAAAGGCGTACTTTATAAGAAATTTGGCTGAACTCTTATTGCAGTGCTAAGTTCCCATAATTTTCATTGGGAACTATAAGATACCCTCGGTGTAATAAGTTCTAGGCTGTTCCCATGGACAGAACTGTTGTAATACAGCTTTTTACAACGTTTTAGAGCAAACGGAATCGTTCTATTCCATGCGAAAGGTGTACTTTATAAGAAATCGAGGTAAACTCTTATTGAAGGGCTAAGTTCGTACTAAGATTCATGGGGAACTATAAGAAACCCTCGGTGTAAAAAGTTCTAGGCTGTTCCCATGGACAGAACTGTTGTAATACGTTTGTTTACAACGTTTTAGAGCAAACGGAATCGTTTTTATCCATGCGAAAGGCATACTTTATAAGTAATTGGGCTCAACTCTTATTGAAGGGCTAAGTTCCCACTAAGATTCATGGGGAACTATAAGAAACCCTCGGTGTAAAAAGTTCTAGGCTGTTCCCATGGATAGAACTGTTGTAATACGTTTGTTTGCAACGTTTAGAGCAAACAGAATCGTTTTATTCCATGCGAAAGGCGTACTTTATAAGAAAATGAGGTGAACTCTTATTGCAGGGCTAAGTTTTGACTAAATTTCATGGGGAACTATAAGAAACCCTCGGTGTAATATGTTCTAGACTGTTCCCATGGACAGAACTGTTGTAATACGATTGTTCAAACGTTTTAGAGCAAATGGAATCGTTTTATTCAATGCGAATAACGTACTTTATAAGAAATTGAGGTGAACTCTTATTGCAGGGCTAAGTTTTTACTAAGTTTCATGGGGAACTATAAGAGACCCTGGGTGTAAATGTTATACGCTGTTCCCTTGGACAGAACCGTTGTAATACGTTCATTTACAACGTTTTAGAGCAAACGGAATCGTTTTATACCATGCGAGAGGCGTAGTTTATTAGAAATTGAGGTAAACTCTTATTTCGGGCTAAGTTTTTACTAAGTTTCATGGGGAACTATAAGAAACCCAGGTTGTTATTAGTTCTGGGCTGTTCCCATGGACAGAACTGTTGTAAAACAGCTGTTTACAACGTTTTAGAGCAAACGGAATCATTTTATTCCATGCGAAAGGCGTACTTTATAAGAAATTGAGGTGAACTGTTATTGAAGGGCTAAGTTTGCACTAAGATTCATGGGGAACTATAAGAAACCCTCGTTTTAGAGCAAACGGAATCATTTTATTCCATGCGAAAGGCGTACTTTATAAGAAATTAAGGTGAACTGTTATTGCGGGGCTACGTTCCCTTAAGTTTCATGGGGAACTGTAAGAAACCCTCGGTGTAATAAGCTCTAGGCTATTCCCATGGGCAGAACTGATGTAATGCGTTTGTTTACAACGTTTTAGAGCAAACGGAATCGTTTTATTCCATGCGAAAGGTGTACTTTACAAGTAATTGGGCTGAACTCTTATTGAAGGGCTAAGTTTGCACTAAGTTTCATGGGGAACTATAAGAAACCCTGGGTGTAAATGTTCTACGCTGTTCCCATGGACAGAACGGTTGTAATACGTTTATTTACGTTTTAGAGCAAATGGAATCGTTTTAATCCATGCAAAAGGCGTAGTTTATGAGAAATTGAGGTAAAAAGTTATTGCGGGGCTAAGTTTCTTTAAGTTTAATGAGGAACTATAAGAAACCATCGGTGTAATAAGTTTTAGGCTGTTCCATTGGACAGAACTGTTGTTATACTTTTGTTTACAACGTATTAGAGCAAATGGAATCGTTTTATTCAATGCGAATAACGTACTTTATTAGAAATTGAGGTGAACTCTTATTGCGGGGCTAAGTTTCTTTTAGTTTAATGAGGAACTATAAGAAACCCTCGGTGTAATAAGTTTTAGGCTGTTCCCATGGACAGAACTGTTGTTATACTTTTGTTTACAACGTTTTAGAGCAAATGGAATCGTTTTATTCAATGCGAATAACGTACTTTATTAGAAATTGAGATGAAATTTTATTGCAGGGCTAAGTTTTCACTAAGTTTCATGGGGAAACTATAAGAAACCCTCGGTGTAATAAGCTCTAGGCTATTCCCATGGGCAGAATTGATGTAATGCGTTTGCTAACAACGTTTCAGAGCAAATGGGATCGTTTTATTCTATGCAAATAACATACTTTTTAAGAAATTGAGGTGAACTCTTATTGCAGGGCTAAGTTTTTACTAACTTTAAAGGGGGAACTTTTAGAAACCCTGGGTGTAAATGTTCTACGCTGTTTCCATGGACAGAACCGTTTTAATACGTTCATTTACAACGTTTTAGAGCAAACGGAATCGTTTTAATCCATGCGAAAGGCGTAGTTTATGAGAAATTGAGGTAAACTGTTATTGCGGGCTAAGTTTTTACTAAGTTTCATGGGGAACTATAAGAAACCCTCGGTGTAATAAGTTCTAGGCTGTTCCCATGGACAGAACTGTTGTAATACAGCTGTTTACAACATTTTAGAGCAAACGAAATCGTTTTATTCCATGCGAAAGGCGTACTTTATAAGAAAATGAGGTGAACTCTTATTGCGGGGCTTAGCTTTGACTATGTCTCATGGGGAACTATATGAAACCCTCGGTGTAATAACTTCTAGGCTGTTCCCGTAAACAGAACTGTTGTAATACAATTGTTTACAACGTTTTAGAGCAAACGGAATCGTTTTATTCCATACAAAAGGCGTACTTTATACGAAATTGAGATGAAATCTTATTGCAGGGCTAAGTTTTCACTAAGTTTCATGGGGAACTATAAGAAACCCTGGGTGTAAATGTTCTACGCTGTTCCCATGGACAGAACTGTTGTAATACTATTGTTTAAAACTCGTAGAGCAAATGGGATCGTTTTATTCAATGCGAATAACGTACTTTATAAGAAATTGAGGTGAACTCTTATTGCAGGGCTAAGTTTTTACTAAGATTCATTGGGAACTATAAGAAACCCTGGGTGTAAATGTTCTACGCTGTTCCAATGGACAGAACTGTTGTAATACTATTTTTTACAACTCGTAGAGCAAATGGGATCGTTTTATTCAATGCGAATAACGTACTTTATAAGAAATTGAGGTGAACTCTTATTGCAGGGCTAAGTTTTTAATAAGTTTCATGGGGAACTATAAGAAACCCTCGGTGTAAATGTTATACGCTGTTCCCTTGGACAGAACCGTTGTAATACGTTCGTTTACAACGTTTTAGAGCAAACGGAATCGTTTTATTCAATGCGAGAGGCGTAGTTTATGAGGAATTGAGGTAAACTCTTATTGCGGGCTAAGTTTTTACTAAGTTTCATGGGGAACTATAAGAAACCCTCGGTGTAATAAGTTCTAGGCTGTTCCCATGGACAGAACTTTTGTAATACAGCTGTTTACAACGTTTTAGAGCAAACGAAATCGTTTTATTTCATGCGAAGGCGTACTTTATCAGAAATTGAGGTGAACTCTTATTTTGGGGCTAAGTTCCCTTAAGTTTCATGGGAAACTATAAGAAACCCTCGGTGTAATAAGTTCTAAGCTGTTCCCATGGACAGAACTGTTGTAATACAATTGTTTACAACGTTTTAGAGCAAACGGAATCGTTTTATTCCATGCGAAAGGCGTTCTTTATACGAAATTGAGATGAAATCTTATTGCAGGGCTAAGTTTTACTAAGTTTCATGGAGAAACTATAAGAAACCCTCAGTGTAATAAGCTCTAGGCTGTTCCCATGGGCAGATCTCTTGTAATGCGATTTTTTATAACGTTTTAGAACAAATGGGATCGTTCTATTCCATGCAAATAACGTACTTTATAAGAAATTGAGGTGAACTCTTATTGCATGGCTAAGTTTTTACCAAGTTTCATGGGGAACTATAAGAAACCCTGGGTGTAAATGTTCTACGCTGTTCCCATGGACAGAACTGTTGTAATACTATTGTTTACAAATCGTAGAGCAAATCGGATCGTTTTATTCAATGCGAATAACGTACTTTATAAGAAATTGAGGTGAACTCTTATTGCATGGCTAAGTTTTTACCAAGTTTCATGGGGAACTATAAGAAACCCTGGGTGTAAATGTTCTACGCTGTTCCCATGGACAGAACTGTTGTAATACTATTGTTTACAAATCGTAGAGCAAATCGGATCGTTTTATTCAATGCGAATAACGTACTTTATAAGAAATTGAGGTGAACTCTTATTGCAGCGCTAAGTTTTTACTAAGTTTCATGGGGAACTATAAGAAACCCTCGGTGTAATAAGTTCTAGGCTGTTCCCATGGACAGAACTTTTGTAATACAGCTGTTTACAACGTTTTAGAGCAAACGGAATCGTTTTATTCCATGCGAAAGGCGTACTTTATCAGAAATTGAGGTGAACTTTTATTTTGGGGCTAAGTTCCCTTAAGTTTCATGGGGAACTATAAGAAAGCCTCGGTGTAATAAGTTCTAGGCTGTTCCAATGGACAGAACTTTTGTAATACAGCTGTTTACAACGTTTTAGAGCAAACGGAATCGTTTTATTTCATGCGAAAGGCGTACTTTATAAGAAATTGAGGTGAACTCTTAATGCGGGGCTAAGTTCCTTTAAGTTTCATGGGGAACTATAAGAAACCCTCGGTGTAATAAGTTTTAGGTTGTGCACATGGAGAGAACTGTTGTTATACGTTTGTTTACAACGTTTTAGAGCAAACGGAATCCTTTTATTAAATGCGAAAGGCATACTTTATAAGTAATTGGGCTGAACTCTTATTGAAGGGCTAAGTTTGCACTAAGTTTCATGGGTAATTATAGGAAACCCTCAGCGTAAAAAGTTCTAGGCTGTTCCCATGGACAGAACTGTTGTAATACGTTTGTTTACAACGTTTATAGCAAACAGAATCGTTTTATTCAATGGGAAATGCGTAGTTTAAAAGAAATTGAGGTGAACTCTTATTACGGGGTTTAGTTTTCACTAAGTTTCATGGGGAACTATAAGAAACCCTCGGTGTAATAAGATCTAGGCTGTTCCAATGGACAGAACTGTTGTTATACAATTGTTTACAACGTTTTAGAGCAAACGGAATCGTTTAATTCCATGCAAAAGGCGTACTTTATACGAAATTGAGATGAAATCTTATTGCAGGGCTAAGTTTTCACTAAGTTTCATGGAGAAACTATAAGAAACCCTCGGTGTAATAAGCTCTGGGCTGTTCCCATGGGCAGTCCCTTGTAATGCGATTGTTTACAACGTTTAAGAGCAAATGGGATCGTTTTATTCCATGCGAATAACGTACTTTATAAGAAATTGAGGTGAACTCTTATTGCAGGGCTAAGTTTTTACAAAGTTTCATTGGGAACTATAAGAAACCCTGGGTGTAAATGTTCTACGCTGTTCCCGTGAACAGAACTATTGTAATACGTTCGTTTACAACGTTTTAGAGCAAACGGAATCGTTTTATTCCATGCGAAGGGCGTTGTTTATGAGAAATTTGAGTAAACTCTTATTGCAGGCTAAGTTTTTACTAAGTTTCATGGGGAACTATAAGAAATCCTCGGTGTAATAAGTTCTAGGCTGTTTCCATGGACAGAACTGTTGTAATACGTTTGTTTACAACGTTTTAGAGCAAACGGAATGGTTTTATTCCATGCGAAAGGCATACTTTATAAGAAATTGAGATGAACACTTATTGCGGGGCTAAGTTTCCTTAAGTTTCATGGGGAACTATAAGAAACCCTCAGTGTTATAAGTTTTAGGCTGTTCCCATGGACAGAACTGTTGTAATACGTTTGTTTACAACGTTTTAGAGCAAACGGAATGGTTTTATTCCATGCGAAAGGCGTACTTTATAAGATATTGAGATGAACTCTTATTGCGGGGCTAAGTTCCTTTAAGTTTCATGGGGAACTATAAGAAACCCTCGGTTTAATAAGGTTTAGGTTGTTCACATGGAGAGAACTGTTGTTATACGTTTGTTTACAACGTTTTAGAGCAAACGGAATCCTTTTATTAAATGCGAAAGGCATACTTTATAAGTAATTGGGCTGAACTCTTATTGAAGGGCTAAGTTTGCACTAAGTTTCATGGGGAACTATAAGAAACCTTCGGCGTAAAAAGTTCTAGGCTGTTCCCATGGACAGAACTGTTGTAATACGTTTGTTTACAACGTTTATAGCAAACAGAATCGTTTTATTCAATGGGAAATGCGTAGTTTAAAAGAAATTGAGGTAAACTCTTATTACGGGGCTTAGTTTTCACTAAGTTTCATGGGGAACTATAAGAAACCCTCGGTGTAATAAGTTCTAGGCTGTTCCCACGGACAGAACTGTTGTAATACAATTGTTTACAACGTTTTAGAGCAAACGGAATCGTTGTATTCCATGCCAAAGGCGTACTCTATAAGAAATTGAGATGAAATATTATTGCAGGGCTAAGTTTTTACTAAGTTTCATGGGGAAACTATAAGTAACTGTTGGTGTAATAAGCTCTAGGCTGTTCCCATGGGCAGAACTGTTGTAATGCGTTTGTTTACAACATTTGTAGCAAACAGAATCGTTTTATTCAATGGGAAATGCGTAGTTTAAAAGAAATTGAGGTGAACTCTTATTACGGGGTTTAGTTTTCACTAAGTTTCATGGGGAACTATAAGAAAGCCTCGGTGTAATAAGTTCTAGGCTGTTCCAATGGACAGAACTTTTGTAATACAGCTGTTTACAACGTTTTAGAGCAAACGGAATCGTTTTATTTCATGCGAAAGGCGTACTTTATAAGAAATTGAGGTGAACTCTTATTGCGGGGCTAAGTTCCTTTAAGTTTCATGGGGAACTATAAGAAACCCTCGGTGTAATAAGTTTTAGGTTGTTCACATGGAGAGAACTGTTGTTATACGTTTGTTTACAACGTTTTAGAGCAAACGGAATCCTTTTATTAAATGCGAAAGGCATACTTTATAAGTAATTGGGCTGAACTCTTATTGAAGGGCTAAGTTTGCACTAAGTTTCATGGGGAATTATAAGAAACCCTCGGCGTAAAAAGTTCTAGGCTGTTCCCATGGACAGAACTGTTGTAATACGTTTGTTTACAACGTTTATAGCAAACAGAATCGTTTTATTCAATGGGAAATGCGTAGTTTAAAAGAAATTGAGGTGAACTCTTATTACGGGGTTTAGTTTTCACTAAGTTTCATGGGGAACTATAAGAAACCCTCGGTGTAATAAGATCTAGGCTGTTCCCATGGACAGAACTGTTGTTATACAATTGTTTACAACGTTTTAGAGCAAACGGAATCGTTTAATTCCATGCGAAAGGCGTACTTTATACGAAATTGAGATGAAATCTTATTGCAGGGCTAAGTTTTCACTAAGTTTCATGGAGAAACTATAAGAAACCCTCGGTGTAATAAGCTCTCGGCTGTTCCCATGGGCAGTCCCTTGTAATGCGATTGTTTACAACGTTTAAGAGCAAATGGGATCGTTTTATTCCATGCGAATAACGTACTTTATAAGAAATTGAGGTGAACTCTTATTGCAGGGCTAAGTTTTTACAAAGTTTCATGGGGAACTATAAGAAACCCTGGGTGTAAATGTTCTACGCTGTTCCCGTGAACAGAACCATTGTAATACGTTCGTTTACAACGTTTTAGAGCAAACGGAATCGTTTTATTCCATGCGAAGGGCGTAGTTTATGAGAAATTTGAGTAAACTCTTATTGCAGGCTAAGTTTTTACTAAGTTTCATGGGGAACTATAAGAAATCCTCGGTGTAATAAGTTCTAGGCTGTTTCCATGGACAGAACTGTTGTAATACGTTTGTTTACAACGTTTTAGAGCAAACAGAATGGTTTTATTCCATGCGAAAGGCGTACTTTATAAGAAATTGAGATGAACTCTTATTGCGGGGCTAAGTTCCTTTAAGTTTCATTGGGAACTATAAGAAACCGTCGGTTTAATAAGTTTTAGGTTGTTCACATGGAGAGAACTGTTGTTATACGTTTGTTTACAACGTTTTAGAGCAAACGGAATCCTTTTATTAAATGCGAAAGGCATACTTTATAAGATATTGGGCTGAACTCTTATTGAAGGGCTAAGTTTGCACTAAGTTTCATGGGGAACTATAAGAAACCTTCGGCGTAAAAAGTTCTAGGCTGTTCCCATGGACAGAACTGTTGTAATACGTTTGTTTACAACGTTTATAGCAAACAGAATCGTTTTATTCAATGGGAAATGCGTAGTTTAAAAGAAATTGAGGTAAACTCTTATTACGGGGCTTAGTTTTCACTAAGTTTCATGGGGAACTATAAGAAACCCTCGGTGTAATAAGTTCTAGGCTGTTCCCACGGACAGAACTGTTGTAATACAATTGTTTACAACGTTTTAGAGCAAACGGAATCGTTTTATTTCATGCGAAAGGCGTACTTTATAAGAAATTGAGGTGAACTCTTAATGCGGGGCTAAGTTCCTTTAAGTTTCATGGGGAACTATAAGAAACCCTCGGTGTAATAAGCTCTGGGCTGTTCCCATGGGCAGTCCCTTGTAATGCGATTGTTTACAACGTTTAAGAGCAAATGGGATCGTTTTATTCCATGCGAATAACGTAATTTATAAGAAATTGAGGTGAACTCTTATTGCAGGGCTAAGTTTTTACAAAGTTTCATTGGGAACTATAAGAAACCCTGGGTGTAAATGTTCTACGCTGTTCCCGTGAACAGAACTATTGTAATACGTTCGTTTACAACGTTTTAGAGCAAACGGAATCGTTTTATTCCATGCGAAGGGCGTAGTTTATGAGAAATTTGAGTAAACTCTTATTGCAGGCTAAGTTTTTACTAAGTTTCATGGGGAACTATAAGAAATCCTCGGTGTAATAAGTTCTAGGCTGTTTCCATGGACAGAACTGTTGTAATACGTTTGTTTACAACGTTTTAGAGCAAACGGAATGGTTTTATTCCATGCGAAAGGCATACTTTATAAGAAATTGAGATGAACACTTATTGCGGGGCTAAGTTTCCTTAAGTTTCATGGGGAACTATAAGAAACCCTCAGTGTTATAAGTTTTAGGCTGTTCCCATGGACAGAACTGTTGTAATACGTTTGTTTACAACGTTTTAGAGCAAACGGAATGGTTTTATTCCATGCGAAAGGCGTACTTTATAAGATATTGAGATGAACTCTTATTGCGGGGCTAAGTTCCTTTAAGTTTCATGGGGAACTATAAGAAACCCTCGGTTTAATAAGGTTTAGGTTGTTCACATGGAGAGAACTGTTGTTATACGTATGTTTACAACGTTTTAGAGCAAACGGAATCCTTTTATTAAATGCGAAAGGCATACTTTATAAGTAATTGGGCTGAACTCTTATTGAAGGGCTAAGTTTGCACTAAGTTTCATGGGGAACTATAAGAAACCTTCGGCGTAAAAAGTTCTAGGCTGTTCCCATGGACAGAACTGTTGTAATACGTTTGTTTACAACGTTTATAGCAAACAGAATCGTTTTATTCAATGGGAAATGCGTAGTTTAAAAGAAATTGAGGTGAACTCTTATTACGGGGCTTAGTTTTCACTAAGTTTCATGGGGAACTATAAGAAACCCTCGGTGTAATAAGTTCTAGGCTGTTCCCACGGACAGAACTGTTGTAATACAATTGTTTACAACGTTTTAGAGCAAACGGAATCGTTGTATTCCATGCCAAAGGCGTACTCTATAAGAAATTGAGATGAAATATTATTGCAGGGCTAAGTTTTTACTAAGTTTCATGGGGAAACTATAAGTAACTGTTGGTGTAATAAGCTCTAGGCTGTTCCCATGGGCAGAACTGTTGTAATGCGTTTGTTTACAACATTTGTAGCAAACAGAATCGTTTTATTCAATGGGAAATGCGTAGTTTAAAAGAAATTGAGGTGAACTCTTATTACGGGGTTTAGTTTTCACTAAGTTTCATGGGGAACTATAAGAAAGCCTCGGTGTAATAAGTTCTAGGCTGTTCCAATGGACAGAACTTTTGTAATACAGCTGTTTACAACGTTTTAGAGCAAACGGAATCGTTTTATTTCATGCGAAAGGCGTACTTTATAAGAAATTGAGGTGAACTCTTATTGCGGGGCTAAGTTCCTTTAAGTTTCATGGGGAACTATAAGAAACCCTCGGTGTAATAAGTTTTAGGTTGTTCACATGGAGAGAACTGTTGTTATACGTTTGTTTACAACGTTTTAGAGCAAACGGAATCCTTTTATTAATTGCGAAAGGCATACTTTATAAGTAATTGGGCTGAACTCTTATTGAAGGGCTAAGTTTGCACTAAGTTTCATGGGGAATTATAAGAAACCCTCGGCGTAAAAAGTTCTAGGCTGTTCCCATGGACAGAACTGTTGTAATACGTTTGTTTACAACGTTTATAGCAAACAGAATCGTTTTATTCAATGGGAAATGCGTAGTTTAAAAGAAATTGAGGTGAACTCTTATTACGGGGTTTAGTTTTCACTAAGTTTCATGGGGAACTAAAAGAAACCCTCGGTGTAATAAGATCTAGGCTGTTCCCATGGACAGAACTGTTGTTATACAATTGTTTACAACGTTTTAGAGCAAACGGAATCGTTTAATTCCATGCGAAAGGCGTACTTTATACGAAATTGAGATGAAATCTTATTGCAGGGCTAAGTTTTCACTAAGTTTCATGGAGAAACTATAAGAAACCCTCGGTGTAATAAGCTCTCGGCTGTTCCCATGGGCAGTCCCTTGTAATGCGATTGTTTACAACGTTTAAGAGCAAATGGGATCGTTTTATTCCATGCGAATAACGTACTTTATAAGAAATTGAGGTGAACTCTTATTGCAGGGCTAAGTTTTTACAAAGTTTCATGGGGAACTATAAGAAACCCTGGGTGTAAATGTTCTACGCTGTTCCCGTGAACAGAACCATTGTAATACGTTCGTTTACAACGTTTTAGAGCAAACGGAATCGTTTTATTCCATGCGAAGGGCGTAGTTTATGAGAAATTTGAGTAAACTCTTATTGCAGGCTAAGTTTTTACTAAGTTTCATGGGGAACTATAAGAAATCCTCGGTGTAATAAGTTCTAGGCTGTTTCCATGGACAGAACTGTTGTAATACGTTTGTTTACAACGTTTTAGAGCAAACGGAATGGTTTTATTCCATGCGAAAGGCGTACTTTATAAGAAATTGAGATGAACTCTTATTGCGGGGCTAAGTTCCTTTAAGTTTCATTGGGAACTATAAGAAACCCTCGGTTTAATAAGTTTTAGGTTGTTCACATGGAGAGAACTGTTGTTATACGTTTGTTTACAACGTTTTAGAGCAAACGGAATCCTTTTATTAAATGCGAAAGGCATACTTTAATAGTAATTGGGCTGAACTCTTATTGAAGGGCTAAGTTTGCACTAAGTTTCATGGGGAACTATAAGAAACCTTCGGCGTAAAAAGTTCTAGGCTGTTCCCATGGACAGAACTGTTGTAATACGTTTGTTTACAACGTTTATAGCAAACAGAATCGTTTTATTCAATGGGAAATGCGTAGTTTAAAAGAAATTGAGGTAAACTCTTATTACGGGGCTTAGTTTTCACTAAGTTTCATGGGGAACTATAAGAAACCCTCGGTGTAATAAGTTCTAGGCTGTTCCCACGGACAGAACTGTTGTAATACAATTGTTTACAACGTTTTAGAGCAAACGGAATCGTTGTATTCCATGCCAAAGGCGTACTCTATAAGAAATTGAGATGAAATATTATTGCAGGGCTAAGTTTTTACTAAGTTTCATGGGGAAACTATAAGTAACCGTTGGTGTAATAAGCTCTAGGCTGTTCCCATGGGCAGAACTGTCGTAATGCGTTTGTTTACAACATTTGTAGCAAACAGAATCGTTTTATTCAATGGGAAATGCGTAGTTTAAAAGAAATTGAGGTGAACTCTTATTACGGGGTTTAGTTTTCACTAAGTTTCATGGGGAACTATAAGAAACCCTCGGTGTAATAAGATCTAGGCTGTTCCCATGCACAGAACTGTTGTAATACAATTGTTTACAACATTTTAGAGCAAACGGAATCGTTTAATTCCATGCGAAAGGCGTACTTTACAAGTAATTGGTCTGAACTCTTATTGAAGGGCTAAGTTTGCACTAAGTTTCATGGGGAACTATAAGAAACCCTCGGTGTAATAAGCTCTAGGCTGTTCCCATGTGCAGATCTCTTGTAATGCGATTGTTTAGAATGTTTTAGAGCAAATGGGATCGTTTTATTCCATGCGAATAACGTACTTTATAAGAAATTGAAGTGAACTCTTATTGCAGGGCTAAGTTTTTACTAAGTTTCATGGGGAACTATAAGAAACCCTGGGTGTAAATGTTATACGCTGTTCCCTTGGACAGAACCGTTGTAATACGTTCGTTTACAACGTTTTAGAGCAAACGGAATATTTTTATTCCATGCGAGGGGCGTAGTTTATTAGAAATTAAGGTAAACTCTTATTGCGGGCTAAGTTTTTACTAAGTTTCATGGGGAACTATAAGAAATCCTGGGTGTAATAAGTTCTAGGCTGTTCCCATGGACAGAACTGTTGTAATACAGCTGTTTACAACGTTTTAGAGTAAACGGAATCATTTTATTCCATGCGAAAGGCGTACCATATAAGACATAGAGGTAAACTGTTATTGCGGGGCTACGTTCCCTTAAGTTTCATGGGAACTGTAAGAAACCCTCGGTATAACAAGTTTTAGGCTGTTCCCATGGACAGAACTGTTTTTATACGTTTGTTTACAACGTTTTAGAGCAAACGGAATGGTTTTATTCCATGCGAAAGGCGTACTTTATAAGAAATTGAGATGAACTCTTATTGCGGGGCTAAGTTCCTTTAAGTTTCATGGGGAACTATAAGAAACCCTCGGTTTAATAAGTTTTAGGTTGTTCACATGGAGAGAACTGTTGTTATACGTTTGTTTACAACGTTTTAGAGCAAACGGAATCCTTTTATTAAATGCGAAAGGCATACTTTATAAGTAATTGGGCTGAACTCTTATTGAAGGGCTAAGTTTGCACTAAGTTTCATGGGGAACTATAAGAAACCTTCGGCGTAAAAAGTTCTAGGCTGTTCCCATGGACAGAACTGTTGTAATACGTTTGTTTACAACGTTTATAGCAAACAGAATCGTTTTATTCAATGGGAAATGCGTAGTTTAAAGGAAATTGAGGTAAACTCTTATTACGGGGCTTAGTTTTCACTAAGTTTCATGGGGAACTATAAGAAACCCTCGGTGTAATAAGCTCTAGGCTGTTCCCATGGGCAGTCCCTTGTAATGCGATTGTTTACAACGTTTTAGAGCAAATGGGATCGTTTTATTCCATGCGAATAACGTACTTTATAAGAAATTGAGGTGAACTCTTATTGCAGGGCTAAGTTTTTACAAAGTTTCATGGGGAACTATAAGAAACCCTGGGTGTAAATGTTCTACGCTGTTCCCGTGAACAGAACCATTGTAATACGTTCGTTTACAACGTTTTAGAGCAAACGGAATCGTTTTATTCCATGCAAAGGGCGTAGTGTATGAGAAATTTGAGTAAACTCTTATTGCAGGCTAAGTTTTTACTAAGTTTCATGGGGAACTATAAGAAATCCTCGGTGTAATAAGTTCTAGGCTGTTTCCATGGACAGAACTGTTGTAATACGTTTGTTTACAACGTTTTAGAGCAAACGGAATGGTTTTATTCCATGCGAAAGGCGTACTTTATAAGAAATTGAGATGAACTCTTATTGCGGGGCTAAGTTCCTTTAAGTTTCATGGTGAACTATAAGAAACCCTCGGTGTAATAAGTTTTAGGTTGTTCACATGGAGAGAACTGTTGTTATACGTTTGTTTACAACGTTTTAGAGCAAACGGAATCCTTTTATTAAATGCGAAAGGCATACTTTATAAGTAATTGGGCTGAACTCTTATTGAAGGGCTAAGTTTGCACTAAGTTTCATGGGGAACTATAAGAAACCCTCGGCGTAAAAAGTTCTAGGCTGTTCCCATGGACAGAACTGTTGTAATACGTTTGTTTACAACGTTTATAGCAAACAGAATCGTTTTATTCAATGGGAAATGCGTACTTTAAAAGAAATTGAGGTAAACTCTTATTACGGGGCTTAGTTTTCACTAAGTTTCATGGGGAACTATAAGAAACCCTCGGTGTAATAAGTTCTAGGCTGTTCCCACGGACAGAACTGTTGTAATACAATTGTTTACAACGTTTTAGAGCAAACGGAATCGTTTATTTCCATGCGAAAGGCGTACTTTATACGAAATTGAGATGAAATCTTATTGCAGGGCTAAGTTTTCACTAAGTTTCATGGAGAAACTATAAGAAACCCTCGGTCTAATAAGCTCTAGGCTGTTCCCATGGGCAGTCCCTTGTAATGCGATTGTTTACAACGTTTTAGAGCAAATGGGATCGTTTTATTCCATGCGAATAACGTACTTTATAAGAAATTGAGGTGAACTCTTATTGCAGGGCTAAGTTTTTACAAAGTTTCATGGGGAACTATAAGAAACCCTGGGTGTAAATGTTCTACGCTGTTCCCGTGAACAGAACCATTGTAATACGTTCGTTTACAACGTTTTAGAGCAAACGGAATCGTTTTATTCCATGCGAAGGGCGTAGTTTATGAGAAATTTGAGTAAACTCTTATTGCAGGCTAAGTTTTTACTAAGTTTCATGGGGAACTATAAGAAATCCTCGGTGTAATAAGTTCTAGGCTGTTTCCATGGACAGAACTGTTGTAATACGTTTGTTTACAACGTTTTAGAGCAAACGGAATGGTTTTATTCCATGCGAAAGGCGTACTTTATAAGAAATTGAGATGAAGACTTATTGCGGGGCTAAGTTTCCTTAAGTTTCATGGGGAACTATAAGAAACCCTCAGTGTTATAAGTTTTAGGCTGTTCCCATGGACAGAACTGTTGTAATACGTTTGTTTACAACGTTTTAGAGCAAACGGAATGGTTTTATTCCATGCGAAAGGCGTACTTTATAAGAAATTGGGCTGAGCTCTTATTGCGGGGCCAAGTTTGCACTAAGTTTCATGGGGAACTATAAGAAACCCTCGGTGTAAAAAGTTCTAGGCTGTTCCCATGGACAGAACTGTTGTAATACGTTTATTTACAACGTTTTAGAGCAAACGGAATCGTTGTATTCCATGCCAAAGGCGTACTCTATAAGAAATTGAGATGAAATATTATTGCGGGGCTAAGTTTTTACTAAGTTTCATGGGGAAACTATAAGAAACCCTCGGTGTAATATGTTCTAGGCTGTTCCCATGGACAGAATGGTTGTAATACGTTTGTTCAAACGTTTTACAGCAAACGGAATCGTTCTATTCCATGCGAAAGGCGTACTCTATAAGAAATTGAGATGAACTCTTATTGAAGGGCTAAGTTCGCACTAAGATTCATGGGGAACTATAAGAAACACTCGGTGTAAAAAGTTCTAGGCTGTTCCCATGGACAGAACCGTTGTAATACGTTCATTTACAACATTTAGAGCAAACGGAATCGTTTTATTCCATGCGAAAGGCGTACTTTACAAGTAATTGGTCTGAACTCTTATTGAAGGGCTAAGTTTGCACTAAGTTTCATGGGGAACTATAAGAAACCCTCGGTGTAATAAGCTCTAGGCTGTTCCCATGTGCAGATCTCTTGTAATGCGATTGTTTAGAATGTTTTAGAGCAAATGGGATCGTTTTATTCCATGCGAATAACGTACTTTATAAGAAATTGAAGTGAACTCTTATTGCAGGGCTAAGTTTTTACTAAGTTTCATGGGGAACTATAAGAAACCCTGGGTTTAAATGTTATACGCTGTTCCCTTGGACAGAACCGTTTTAATACGTTCGTTTACAACGTTTTAGAGCAAACGGAATCGTTTTATTCCATGCGAGGGGCGTAGTTTATTAGAAATTAAGGTAAACTCTTATTGCGGGCTAAGTTTTTACTAAGTTTCATGGGAAACTATAAGAAACCCTGGGTGTAATAAGTTCTAGGCTGTTCCCATGGACAGAACTGTTGTAATACAGCTGTTTACAACGTTTTAGAGCAAATGGAATCATTTTATTCCATGCGAAAGGCGTACCATATAAGAAATAGAGGTAAACTGTTATTGCGGGGCTACGTTCCCTTAAGTTTCATGGGGAACTGTAAGAAACCCTCGGTATAACAAGTTTTAGGCTGTTCCCATGGACAGAACTGTTTTTATACGTTTGTTTACAACGTTTTAGAGCAAACGGAATCGTTTTATTCCATGCGAAAGGCGTACTTTACAAGTAATTGGGCTGAACTCTTATTGAAGGTCTAAGTTTGCACTAAGTTTCATGGGGAACTATAAGAAACCTTGGGTGTAAAGGTTCTACGCTGTTCCCATGGACAGAACCGTTGTAATACGTTTATTTACGTTTTAGAGAAAACGGAATCGTTTTAATCCATGCGAAAGGCGTAGTTTATGAGAAATTGAGGTTAAAAGTTATTGCGGGTTAAGTTTTTACTAAGTTTGATGGGGAACTATGAGAAACCCTCGGTGTAATAAATTCTAGGCTGTTCCCATGGACAGAACTGTTGTAATACAATTGTTTACAACGTTTTAAAGCAAACAGAATCGTTTTATTCCATGCGAAAGGCGTACTTTATAAGAAATTGAGGTGAACTCCTATTGCGGGGCTAAGTTTCTTTAAGTTTAATGAGGAACTATAAGAAACCCTCGGTGTAATAAGTTTTAGGCTGTTCCCATGGACAGAACTGTTGTTATACGTTTGTTTACAACGTTTTAGAGCAAATGGAACCGTTTTATTCAATGCGAATAACGTACTTTATAAGAAATTGAGGTGAAATCTTATTGTGGGGCTAAGTTTTCACTAAGTTTCATGGGGAACTATATAAAAACCCTCGGTGTAATAAGTTTTAGGCTGTTCCCATGGACAGAACTGTTGTAATACAATTGTTTACAACGTTTTAGAGCAAAGGGAATCGTTGTATTCCATGCGAAAGGCGTACTTTATAAGAAATTGAGATAAAATCTTATTGCAGCGCTAAGTTTTCACTAAGTTTCATGGGGAAACTATAAGAAACCCTCGGTGTAATAAGCTCTAGGCTATTCCCATGGGCAGAACTGATGTAATGCGTTTGCTAACAACGTTTTCGAGCAAATGGGATCGTTTTATTCCATGCGAATAACGTACTTTATAAGAAATTGAGGTGAACTCTTATTGCAGGGCTAAGTTTTTACTAGCTTTAATGGGGAACTTTAAGAACCCTGGGTGTAAATGTTCTACGCTGTTCCCATGGACAGAACCGTTTTAATACGTTCATCTACAACGTTTTAGAGCAAACGGAATCGTTTTAATCCATGCGAAAGGCGTAGTTTATGAGAAATTGAGGTAAACTGTTATTGCGGGCTAAGTTTTTACTAAGTTTCATGGGTAACTATAAGAAACCCTCGGTGTAATAAGTTCTAGGCTGTTCCCATGGACAGAACTGTTGTAATACAATTGTTTACAACGTTTTAGAGCAAACGGAATCGTGTTATTCCATGCGAAAGGCGTACTTTATAAGAAATTGAGGTGAACTCTTATTGCAGGGCTAAGTTTCTTTAAGTTTCATGGGGAACTATAAGAAACCCTCGGTGTAATATGTTTTAGGCTGTTCCCATGGACAGAACTGTTGTAATACAGCTGTTTACAACGTTTTAGAGCAAACGGAATCGTTTTATTCCATGCGAAGGCGTACTTTATCAGAAATTAAGGTGAACTCTTATTTTGGGGCTAAGTTCCCTTAAGTTTCATGGGAAACTATAGGAAACCCTCGGTGTAATAAGTTCTAGGCTGTTCCCATGGACAGAACTGTTGTTATACAGCTGTTTACAACGTTTTAGAGCAAACGGAATCGTTTTATTCCATGCGAAAGGCGTACTTTATAAGAAAATGAGGTGAACTCTTATTGCGGGGCTTAGTTTTGACTACGTTTCATGGGAAACTATAAGAAACCCTCGGTGTAATAAGTTCTAGGCTGTTCCCATGGACAGAACTGTTGTAATACAATTGTTTACAACGTTTTAGAGCAAACGGAATCGTTTTATTCCATGCGAAAGGCGTACTTTATACGAAATTGAGATGAAATCTTATTGCAGGGCTAAGTTTTACTAAGTTTCATGGAGAAACTATAAGAAACCCTCAGTGTAATATGCTCTAGGCTGTTCCCATGGGCAGATCTCTTGTAATGCGATTTATTATAACGTTTTAGAGCAAATGGGATCGTTTTATTCCATGCAAATAACGTACTTTATAAGAAATTGAGGTGAACTCTTATTGCATGGCTAAGTTTTTACCAAGTTTCATGGGGAACTATAAGAAACCCTGGGTGTAAATGTTCTACGCTGTTCCCATGGACAGAACTGTTGTAATACTATTGTTTACAAATCGTAGAGCAAATGGGATCGTTTTATTCAATGCGAATAACGTACTTTATAAGAAATTGAGGTGAACTTATATTGCAGGGCTAAGTTTTTACTAAGTTTCATGGGGAACTATAAGAAACCCTCGGTGTAATAAGTTCTAGGCTGTTCCCATGGACAGAACTTTTGTAATACAGCTGTTTACAACGTTTTAGAGCAAACGGAATCGTTTTATTCCATGCGAAAGGCGTACTTTATCAGAAATTGAGGTGAACTCTTATTTTGGGGCTAAGTTCTCTTAAGTTTCATGGGGAACTATAAGAAAGCCTCGGTGTAATAAGTTCTAGGCTGTTCCCATGGACAGAACTTTTGTAATACAGCTGTTTACAACGTTTTAGAGCAAACGGAATCGTTTTATTTCATGCGAAAGGCGTACTTTATCAGAAATTGAGGTGAACTCTTATTGCGGGGCTAAGTTCCTTTAAGTTTCATGGGGAACTATAAGAAACCCTCGGTGTAATAAGTTTTAGGTTGTTCACATGGAGAGAACTGTTGTTATACGTTTGTTTACAACGTTTTAGAGCAAACGGAATCCTTTTAATAAATGCGAAAGGCATACTTTATAAGTAATTAGGCTGAACTCTTTTTGAAGGGCTAAGTTTGCACTAAGTTTCATGGGGAACTATAAGAAACCCTGGGTGTAAAAGTTCTAGGCTGTTCCCATGGACAGAACTGTTGTAATACGTTTGTTTACAACGTTTATAGCAAACAAAATCGTTTTATTCAATGGGAAATGCGTAGTTTAAAAGAAATTGAGGTGAACTCTTATTACAGGGCTTAGTTTTCACTAAGTTTCATGGGGAACTATAAGAAACCCTCGGTGTAATAAGATCTAGGCTGTTCCCATGGACAGAACTGTTGTAATACAATTGTTTACAACGTTTTAGAGCAAACGGAATCGTTTAATTCCATGCGAAAGGCGTACTTTATACGAAATTGAGATGAAATCTTATTGCAGGGCTAAGTTTCACTAAGTTTCATGGAGAAACTATAAAAAACCCTCGGTGTAATAAGCTCTAGGCCGTTCCCATGGGCAGTCCCTTGTAATGCGATTGTTTACAACGTTTTAGAGCAAATGGGATCGTTTTATTCAATGCGAATAACGTACTTTATAAGAAATTGAGGTGAACTCTTATTGTAGGGCTAAGTTTTTACAAAGTTTCATGGGGAACTATAAGAAACCCTGAGTGTAAATGTTCTACGCTGTTCCCGTGAACAGAACCGTTGTAATACGTTCGTTTACAACGTTTTAGAGCAAACGGAATCGTTTTATTCCATGCGAAAGGCGTACTTCATCAGAAATTGAGGTGAACTCTTATTTTGGGGCCAAGTTCCCTTAAGTTTCATGGGGAACTATAAGAAAGCCTCGGTGTAATAAGTTCTAGGCTGTTCCCATGGACAGAACTTTTGTAATACGTTTGTTTACAACGTTTTAGAGCAAACGGAATCCTTTCATTAAATGCGAAAGGCATAGTTTATAAGTAATTGGTTTGAACATTTATTTAAGGGCTAAGTTTGCACTAAGTTTCATGGGGAACTATAAGAAACCCTCGGCGTAAAAAGTTCTAGGCTGTTCCCATTGACAGAACTGTTGTAATACGTTTGTTTACAACGTTTATAGCAAACAGAATCGTTTTATTCAATGGGAAATGCGTAGTTTAAAAGAAATTGAGGTGAACTCTTATTACGGGGCTTAGTTTTCACTAAGTTTCATAGGGAACTATAAGAAACCCTCGGTGTAATAAGATCTAGGCTGTTCCCATTGACAGAACTGTTGTAATACAATTGTTTACAACGTTTTAGAGCAAACGGAATCGTTTAATTCCATGCGAAAGGCGTACTTTATACGAAATTGAGATGAAATCTAATTGAAGGGCTAAGTTTTCACTAAGTTTCATTGAGAAACTATAAGAAACCCTCGGTGTAATAAGCTCTAGGCTGTTCCCATGGGCAGTCCCTTGTAATGCGATTGTTTACAACGTTTTAGAGCAAATGGGATCGTTTTATTCCAAGCGAATAACGTACTTTATAAGAAATTGAGGTGAACTCTTATTGCAGGGCTAAGTTTTTACAAAGTTTCATGGGGAACTATAAGAAACCCTGGGTGTAAATGTTCTACGCTGTTCCCGTGAACAGAACCGTTGTAATACGTTCGTTTACAACGTTTTAGAGCAAACGGAATCGTTTTATTCCATGCGAAGGGCGTACTTTATGAGAAATTTTAGTAAACTCTTATTGCAGGCTAAGTTTTTACTAAGTTTCATGGGGAACTATAAGAAATCCTCGGTGTAATAGGTTCTAGGCTGTTTCCATGGACAGAACTGTTGTAATACGTTTGTTTACAACGTTTTAGAGCAAACGGAATGGTTTTATTCCATGCGAAAGGCGTACTTTATAAGAAATTGAGATGAACTCTTATCGAAGGGCTAAGTTTGCACTAAGTTTCATGGGGAACTATAAGAAACCCTCGGCGTAAAAAGTTCTAGGCTGTTCCCATGGACAGAACTGTTGTAATACGTTTGTTTACAACGTTTATAGCAAACAGAATCGCTTTATTCAATGGGAAATGCGTAGTTTAAAAGAAATTGAGGTGAACTCTTATTACGGGGCTTAGTTTTCACTAAGTTTCATGGGGAACTATAAGAGACCCTCGGTGTAATAAGATCTAGGCTGTTCCCATGGACAGAACTGTTGTAATACAATTGTTTACAACGTTTTAGAGCAAACGGAATCGTTTAATTCCATGCGAAAGGCGTACTTTATACGAAATTGAGATGAAATCTTATTGCAGGGCTAAGTTTTCACTAAGTTTCATGGAGAAACTATAAGAAACCCTCGGTGTAATAGGCTCTAGGCTGTTCCCATGGGCAGTCCCTTGTAATGCGATTGTTTACAACGTTTTAGAGCAAATGGGATCGTTGTATTCAATACCAAAGGCGTACTCTATAAGAAATTGAGATGAAATATTATTGCAGGGCCAAGTTTTCACTAAGTTTCATGGGGAAGCTATAAGGAACCCTGGGTGTAAATGTTCTACGCTGTTCCCATGGAAGGAACTGTTGTAATACGTTCATTTACAACGTTTTAGAGCAAACGGAATCATTTTAATCCATGCGAAAGGCGAAGTTTATGAGAAATTGAGGTGAACTCTTATTGTGGGGCTAAGTTTTCACTAAGTTTCATGGGGAACGATAAAAAACCCTCGGTGTAATAAGTTTTAGGCTGTTCTCATGGACAGAACTGTTGTAATACAATTGTTCAAAACGTTTTAGAGCAAACGGAATCGTTGTATTCCATGCGAAAGGCGTACTTTATAAGAAATTGAGATGAAATCTTATTGCGGGCTAAGTTTTCACTAAGTTTCATGGGGAAACTATAAGAAACCCTCGGTGTAATAAGTTCTAGGCTGTTCCCATGGACAGAACTGTTGTAATACAATTGTTTACAACGTTTTAGAGCAAACGGAATCGTTTTATTCCATGCGAAAGGCATACTTTATAAGTAATTGGGCTGAACTCTTATTGAAGGGCTAAGTTCGTACTAAGATTCATGGGGAACTATAAGAAACCCTCGGTGTAAAAAGTTCTAGGCTGTTCCCATGGACAGAACTGTTGTAATACGTTTGTTTACAACGTTTTAGAGCAAACGGAATCCTTTTTATCCATGCGAAAGGCATACTTTATAAGTAATTGGGCTGAACTCTTATTGAAGGGCTAAGTTCCCACTAAGATTCATGGGGAACTATAAGAAACCCTCGGTGTAAAAAGTTCTAGGCTGTTCCCATGGACAGAACTGTTGTAATACAGCTGTTTACAACGTTTTAGAGCAAATGGAATCATTTTATTCCATGCGAAAGGCGTACCATATAAGAAATAGAGGTAAACTGTTATTGCGGGGCTACGTTCCCTTAAGTTTCATGGGGAACTGTAAGAAACCCTCGGTATAACAAGTTTTAGGCTGTTCCCATGGACAGAACTGTTTTTATACGTTTGTTTACAACGTTTTAGAGCAAACGGAATCGTTTTATTCCATGCGAAAGGCGTACTTTACAAGTAATTGGGCTGAACTCTTATTGAAGGTCTAAGTTTGCACTAAGTTTCATGGGGAACTATAAGAAACCTTGGGTGTAAAGGTTCTACGCTGTTGCCATGGACAGAACCGTTGTAATACGTTTATTTACGTTTTAGAGAAAACGGAATCGTTTTAATCCATGCGAAAGGCGTAGTTTATGAGAAATTGAGGTTAAAAGTTATTGCGGGTTAAGTTTTTACTAAGTTTGATGGGGAACTATGAGAAACCCTCGGTGTAATAAATTCTAGGCTGTTCCCATGGACAGAACTATTGTAATACAATTGTTTACAACGTTTTAAAGCAAACAGAATCGTTTTATTCCATGCGAAAGGCGTACTTTATAAGAAATTGAGGTGAACTCCTATTGCGGGGCTAAGTTTCTTTAAGTTAAATGAGGAACTATAAGAAACCCTCGGTGTAATAAGTTTTAGGCTGTTCCCATGGACAGAACTGTTGTTATACGTTTGTTTACAACGTTTTAGAGCAAATGGAACCGTTTTATTCAATGCGAATAACGTACTTTATAAGAAATTGAGGTGAAATCTTATTGTGGGGCTAAGTTTTCACTAAGTTTCATGGGGAACTATATAAAAACCCTCGGTGTAATAAGTTTTAGGCTGTTCCCATGGACAGAACTGTTGTAATACAATTGTTTACAACGTTTTAGAGCAAAGGGAATCGTTGTATTCCATGCGAAAGGCGTACTTTATAAGAAATTGAGATAAAATCTTATTGCAGCGCTAAGTTTTCACTAAGTTTCATGGGGAAACTATAAGAAACCCTCGGTGTAATAAGCTCTAGGCTATTCCCATGGGCAGAACTGATGTAATGCGTTTGCTAACAACGTTTTCGAGCAAATGGGATCGTTTTATTCCATGCGAATAACGTACTTTATAAGAAATTGAGGTGAACTCTTATTGCAGGGCTAAGTTTTTACTAACTTTAATGGGGAACTTTAAGAAACCCTGGGTGTAAATGTTCTACGCTGTTCCCATGGACAGAACCGTTTTAATACGTTCATCTACAACGTTTTAGAGCAAACGGAATCGTTTTAATCCATGCGAAAGGGGTAGTTTATGAGAAATTGAGGTAAACTGTTATTGCGGGCTAAGTTTTTACTAAGTTTCATGGGTAACTATAAGAAACCCTCGGTGTAATAAGTTCTAGGCTGTTCCCATGGACAGAACTGTTGTAATACAATTGTTTACAACGTTTTAGAGCAAACGGAATCGTGTTATTCCATGCGAAAGGCGTACTTTATAAGAAATTAAGGTGAACTCTTATTGCAGGGCTAAGTTTCTTTAAGTTTCATGGGGAACTATAAGAAACCCTCGGTGTAATATGTTTTAGGCTGTTCCCATGGACAGAACTGTTGTAATACAGCTGTTTACAACGTTTTAGAGCAAACGGAATCGTTTTATTCCATGCGAAGGCGTACTTTATCAGAAATTAAGGTGAACTCTTATTTTGGGGCTAAGTTCCCTTAAGTTTCATGGGAAACTATAAGAAACCCTCGGTGTAATAAGTTCTAGGCTGTTCCCATGGACAGAACTGTTGTTATACAGCTGTTTACAACGTTTTAGAGCAAACAGAATCGTTTTATTCCATGCGAAAGGCGTACTTTATAAGAAAATGAGGTGAACTCTTATTGCGGGGCTTAGTTTTGACTACGTTTCATGGGAAACTATAAGAAACCCTCGGTGTAATAAGTTCTAGGCTGTTCCCATGGACAGAACTGTTGTAATACAATTGTTTACAACGTTTTAGAGCAAACGGAATCGTTTTATTCCATGCGAAAGGCGTACTTTATACGAAATTGAGATGAAATCTTATTGCAGGGCTAAGTTTTACTAAGTTTCATGGAGAAACTATAAGAAACCCTCAGTGTAATATGCTCTAGGCTGTTCCCATGGGCAGATCTCTTGTAATGCGATTTATTATAACGTTTTAGAGCAAATGGGATCGTTTTATTCCATGCAAATAACGTACTTTATAAGAAATTGAGGTGAACTCTTATTGCATGGCTAAGTTTTTACCAAGTTTCATGGGGAACTATAAGAAACCCTGGGTGTAAATGTTCTACGCTGTTCCCATGGACAGAACTGTTGTAATACTATTGTTTACAAATCGTAGAGCAAATGGGATCGTTTTATTCAATCCGAATAACGTACTTTATAAGAAATTGAGGTGAACTTATATTGCAGGGCTAAGTTTTTACTAAGTTTCATGGGGAACTATAAGAAACCCTCGGTGTAATAAGTTCTAGGCTGTTCCCATGGACAGAACTTTTGTAATACAGCTGTTTACAACGTTTTAGAGCAAACGGAATCGTTTTATTCCATGCGAAGGCGTACTTTATCAGAAATTAAGGTGAACTCTTATTTTGGGGCTAAGTTCCCTTAAGTTTCATGGGAAACTATAAGAAACCCTCGGTGTAATAAGTTCTAGGCTGTTCCCATGGACAGAACTGTTGTTATACAGCTGTTTACAACGTTTTAGAGCAAACAGAATCGTTTTATTCCATGCGAAAGGCGTACTTTATAAGAAAATGAGGTGAACTCTTATTGCGGGGCTTAGTTTTGACTACGTTTCATGGGAAACTATAAGAAACCCTCGGTGTAATAAGTTCTAGGCTGTTCCCATGGACAGAACTGTTGTAATACAATTGTTTACAACGTTTTAGAGCAAACGGAATCGTTTTATTCCATGCGAAAGGCGTACTTTATACGAAATTGAGATGAAATCTTATTGCAGGGCTAAGTTTTACTAAGTTTCATGGAGAAACTATAAGAAACCCTCAGTGTAATATGCTCTAGGCTGTTCCCATGGGCAGATCTCTTGTAATGCGATTTATTATAACGTTTTAGAGCAAATGGGATCGTTTTATTCCATGCAAATAACGTACTTTATAAGAAATTGAGGTGAACTCTTATTGCATGGCTAAGTTTTTACCAAGTTTCATGGGGAACTATAAGAAACCCTTGGTGTAAATGTTCTACGCTGTTCCCATGGACAGAACTGTTGTAATACTATTGTTTACAAATCGTAGAGCAAATGGGATCGTTTTATTCAATGCGAATAACGTACTTTATAAGAAATTGAGGTGAACTTATATTGCAGGGCTAAGTTTTTACTAAGTTTCATGGGGAACTATAAGAAACCCTCGGTGTAATAAGTTCTAGGCTGTTCCCATGGACAGAACTTTTGTAATACAGCTGTTTACAACGTTTTAGAGCAAACGGAATCGTTTTATTCCATGCAAAAGGCGTACTTTATCAGAAATTGAGGTGAACTCTTATTTTGGGGCTAAGTTCTCTTAAGTTTCATGGGGAACTATAAGTAAGCCTCGGTGTAATAAGTTCTAGGCTGTTCCCATGGACAGAACTTTTGTAATACAGCTGTTTACAACGTTTTAGAGCAAACGGAATCGTTTTATTTCATGCGAAAGGCGTACTTTATCAGAAATTGAGGTGAACTCTTATTGCGGGGCTAAGTTCCTTTAAGTTTCATGGGGAACTATAAGAAACCCTCGGTGTAATAAGTTTTAGGTTGTTCACATGGAGAGAACTGTTGTTATACGTTTGTTTACAACGTTTTAGAGCAAACGGAATCCTTTTAATAAATGCGAAAGGCATACTTTATAAGTAATTAGGCTGAACTCTTTTTGAAGGGCTAAGTTTGCACTAAGTTTCATGGGGAACTATAAGAAACCCTGGGTGTAAAAGTTCTAGGCTGTTCCCATGGACAGAACTGTTGTAATACGTTTGTTTACAACGTTTATAGCAAACAAAATCGTTTTATTCAATGGGAAATGCGTAGTTTAAAAGAAATTGAGGTGAACTCTTATTACAGGGCTTAGTTTTCACTAAGTTTCATGGGGAACTATAAGAAACCCTCGGTGTAATAAGATCTAGGCTGTTCCCATGGACAGAACTGTTGTAATACAATTGTTTACAACGTTTTAGAGCAAACGGAATCGTTTAATTCCATGCGAAAGGCGTACTTTATACGAAATTGAGATGAAATCTTATTGCAGGGCTAAGTTTCACTAAGTTTCATGGAGAAACTATAAAAAACCCTCGGTGTAATAAGCTCTAGGCCGTTCCCATGGGCAGTCCCTTGTAATGCGATTGTTTACAACGTTTTAGAGCAAATGGGATCGTTTTATTCAATGCGAATAACGTACTTTATAAGAAATTGAGGTGAACTCTTATTGTAGGGCTAAGTTTTTACAAAGTTTCATGGGGAACTATAAGAAACCCTGGGTGTAAATGTTCTACGCTGTTCCCGTGAACAGAACCGTTGTAATACGTTCGTTTACAACGTTTTAGAGCAAACGGAATCGTTTTATTCCATGCGAAAGGCGTACTTTATCAGAAATTGAGGTGAACTCTTATTTTGGGGCCAAGTTCCCTTAAGTTTCATGGGGAACTATAAGAAAGCCTCGGTGTAATAAGTTCTAGGCTGTTCCCATGGACAGAACTTTTGTAATACGTTTGTTTACAACGTTTTAGAGCAAACGGAATCCTTTCATTAAATGCGAAAGGCATACTTTATAAGTAATTGGTTTGAACATTTATTGAAGGGCTAAGTTTGCACTAAGTTTCATGGGGAACTATAAGAAACCCTCGGCGTAAAAAGTTCTAGGCTGTTCCCATTGACAGAACTGTTGTAATACGTTTGTTTACAACGTTTATAGCAAACAGAATCGTTTTATTCAATGGGAAATGCGTAGTTTAAAAGAAATTGAGGTGAACTCTTATTACGGGGCTTAGTTTTCACTAAGTTTCATAGGGAACTATAAGAAACCCTCGGTGTAATAAGATCTAGGCTGTTCCCATGGACAGAACTGTTGTAATACAATTGTTTACAACGTTTTAGAGCAAACGGAATCGTTTAATTCCATGCGAAAGGCGTACTTTATACGAAATTGAGATGAAATCTAATTGAAGGGCTAAGTTTTCACTAAGTTTCATTGAGAAACTATAAGAAACCCTCGGTGTAATAAGCTCTAGGCTGTTCCCATGGGCAGTCCCTTGTAATGCGATTGTTTACAACGTTTTAGAGCAAATGGGATCGTTTTATTCCAAGCGAATAACGTACTTTATAAGAAATTGAGGTGAACTCTTATTGCAGGGCTAAGTTTTTACAAAGTTTCATGGGGAACTATAAGAAACCCTGGGTGTAAATGTTCTACGCTGTTCCCGTGAACAGAACCATTGTAATACGTTCGTTTACAACGTTTTAGAGCAAACGGAATCGTTTTATTCCATGCGAAGGGCGTACTTTATGAGAAATTTTAGTAAACTCTTATTGCAGGCTAAGTTTTTACTAAGTTTCATGGGGAACTATAAGAAATCCTCGGTGTAATAGGTTCTAGGCTGTTTCCATGGACAGAACTGTTGTAATACGTTTGTTTACAACGTTTTAGAGCAAACGGAATGGTTTTATTCCATGCGAAAGGCGTACTTTATAAGAAATTGAGATGAACTCTTATCGAAGGGCTAAGTTTGCACTAAGTTTCATGGGGAACTATAAGAAACCCTCGGCGTAAAAAGTTCTAGGCTGTTCCCATGGACAGAACTGTTGTAATACGTTTGTTTACAACGTTTATAGCAAACAGAATCGCTTTATTCAATGGGAAATGCGTAGTTTAAAAGAAATTGAGGTGAACTCTTATTACGGGGCTTAGTTTTCACTAAGTTTCATAGGGAACTATAAGAAACCCTCGGTGTAATAAGATCTAGGCTGTTCCCATGGACAGAACTGTTGTAATACAATTGTTTACAACGTTTTAGAGCAAACGGAATCGTTTAATTCCATGCGAAAGGCGTACTTTATACGAAATTGAGATGAAATCTTATTGCAGGGCTAAGTTTTCACTAAGTTTCATGGAGAAACTATAAGAAACCCTCGGTGTAATAAGCTCTAGGCTGTTCCCATGGGCAGTCCCTTGTAATGCGATTGTTTACAACGTTTTAGAGCAAATGGGATCGTTGTATTCAACACCAAAGGCGTACTCTATAAGAAATTGAGATGAAATATTATTGCAGGGCCAAGTTTTCACTAAGTTTCATGGGGAAGCTATAAGGAACCCTGGGTGTAAATGTTCTACGCTGTTCCCATGGACGGAACTGTTGTAATACGTTCATTTACAACGTTTTAGAGCAAACGGAATCATTTTAATCCATGCGAAAGGCGAAGTTTATGAGAAATTGAGGTGAACTCTTATTGTGGGGCTAAGTTTTCACTAAGTTTCATGGGGAACGATAAAAAACCCTCGGTGTAATAAGTTTTAGGCTGTTCTCATGGACAGAACTGTTGTAATACAATTGTTCAAAACGTTTTAGAGCAAACGGAATCGTTGTATTCCATGCGAAAGGCGTACTTTATAAGAAATTGAGATGAAATCTTATTGCGGGCTAAGTTTTCACTAAGTTTCATGGGGAAACTATAAGAAACCCTCGGTGTAATAAGTTCTAGGCTGTTCCCATGGACAGAACTGTTGTAATACAATTATTTACAACGTTTTAGAGCAAACGGAATCGTTTTATTCCATGCGAAAGGCATACTTTATAAGTAATTGGGCTGAACTCTTATTGAAGGGCTAAGTTCGTACTAAGATTCATGGGGAACTATAAGAAACCCTCGGTGTAAAAAGTTCTAGGCTGTTCCCATGGACAGAACTGTTGTAATACGTTTGTTTACAACGTTTTAGAGCAAACGGAATCCTTTTTATCCATGCGAAAGGCATACTTTATAAGTAATTGGGCTGAACTCTTATTGAAGGGCTAAGTTCCCACTAAGATTCATGGGGAACTATAAGAAACCGTCGGTGTAAAAAGTTCTAGGCTGTTCCCATGGATAGAACTGTTGTAATACATTTGTTTGCAACGTTTAGAGCAAACAGAATCGTTTTATTCCATGCGAATGGCGTACTTTATAAGAAAATGAGGTGAACTCTTATTGCAGGGCTAAGTTTTGACTAAATTTCATGGAGAACTATAGGAAACCCTCGGTGTAATAAGTTCTAGGCTGTTCCCATGGACAGAACTATTGTAATACAATTGTTTACAACGTTTTAGAGCAAACGGAATCGTTTTATTCCATGCGAAAGGCGTATTTTATACGAAATTGAGATGAATTCTTATTGCAGGGCTAAGTTTTCACTAAGTTTCATGGAGAACCTGCAAGAAACCGTCGGTGTAATAAGCTCTAGGCTGTTCCCATGGGCAGATCTCTTGTAATGCGATTGTTTACAACGTTTTAGAGCAAATGGGATCGTTTTATTCCATGCGAATAACGTACTTTATAAGAGATTGAGGTGAACTCTTATTGCAGGGCTAAGTTTTTACTAAGTTTCATGGGGAACTATAAGAAACCCTGGGTGTAAATGTTATACGCTGTTCCCTTGGACAGAACCGTTGTAATACCTTCATTTACAACGTTTTAGAGCAAACGGAATCGTTTTATACCATGCGAGAGGCGTAGTTTATTAGAAATTGAGGTAAACTCTTATTTCGGGCTAAGTTTTTACTAAGTTTCATGGGGAACTATAAGAAACCCTCGGTGTAATAAGATCTAGGCTGTTCCCATGGACAGAACTGTTGTAATACAATTGTTTACAACGTTTTAGAGCAAACGGAATCGTTTTATTCCATACAAAAGGCGTACTTTATACGAAATTGAGATGAAATCTTATTGCAGGGCTAAGTTTTCACTAAGTTTCATGGGGAACTATAAGAAACCCTGGGTGTAAATGTTCTACGCTGTTCCCATGGACAGAACTGTTGTAATACTATTGTTTAAAACTCGTAGAGCAAATGGGATCGTTTTATTCAATGCGAATAACGTACTTTATAAGAAATTGAGGTGAACTTTTATTGCAGGGCTAAGTTTTTACTAAGATTCATTGGGAACTATAAGAAACCCTGGGTGTAAATGTTCTACGCTGTTCCCATGGACAGAACTGTTGTAATACTATTTTTTACAACTCGTAGAGCAAATGGGATCGTTTTATTCAATGCGAATAATGTACTTTATAAGACATTGAGGTGAACTCTTATTGCAGGGCTAAGTTTTTAATAAGTTTCATGGGGAACTATAAGAAACCCTCGGTGTAAATGTTATACGCTGTTCCCTTGGACAGAACCGTTGTAATACGTTCGTTTACAACGTTTTAGAGCAAACGGAATCGATTTATTCCATGCGAGAGGCGTAGTTTATGAGGAATTGAGGTAAACTCTTATTGCGGGCTAAGTTTTTACTAAGTTTCATGGGGAACTATAAGAAACCCTCGGTGTAATAAGTTCTAGGCTGTTCCCATGGACAGAACTTTTGTAATACAGCTGTTTACAACGTTTTAGAGCAAATGGAATCGTTTTATTCCATGCGAAGGCGTACTTATCAGAAATTGAGGTGAACTCTTATTTTGGGGCTAAGTTCCCTTAAGTTTCATGGGAAACTATAAGAAACCCTCGGTGTAATAAGTTCTAAGCTGTTCCCATGGACAGAACTGTTGTAATACAATTGTTTACAACGTTTTAGAGCAAACGGAATCGTTTTATTCCATGCGAAAGGCGTTCTTTATACGAAATTTAGATGAAATCTTATTGCAGGGCTAGGTTTTACTAAGTTTCATGGAGAAACTATAAGAAACCCTCAGTGTAATAAGCTCTAGGCTGTTCCCATGGGCAGATCTCTTGTAATGCGATTTTTTATAACGTTTTAGAACAAATGGGATCGTTCTATTCCATGCAAATAACGTACTTTATAAGAAATTGAGGTGAACTCTTATTGCATGGCTAAGTTTTTACCAAGTTTCATGGGGAACTATAAGAAACCCTGGGTGTAAATGTTCTACGCTGTTCCCATGGACAGAACTGTTGTAATACTATTGTTTACAAATCGTAGAGCAAATCGGATCGTTTTATTCAATGCGAATAACGTACTTTATAAGTAATTAGGCTGAACTCTTTTTGCAGGGCTAAGTTTTTACAAAGTTTCATGGGGAACTATAAGAAACCCTGGGTGTAAATGTTCTACGCTGTTCCCGTGAACAGAACCATTGTAATACGTTCGTTTACAACGTTTTAGAGCAAACGGAATCGTTTTATTCCATGCGAAGGGCGTAGTGTATGAGAAATTTGAGTAAACTCTTATTGCAGGCTAAGTTTTTACTAAGTTTCATGGGGAACTATAAGAAATCCTCGGTGTAATAAGTTCTAGGCTGTTTCCATGGACAGAACTGTTGTAATACGTTTGTTTACAACGTTTTAGAGCAAACGGAATGGTTTTATTCCATGCGAAAGGCGTACTTTATAAGAAATTGAGATGAACTCTTATTGCGGGGCTAAGTTCCTTTAAGTTTCATGGGGAACTATAAGAAACCCTCGGTGTAATAAGTTTTAGGTTGTTCACATGGAGAGAACTGTTGTTATACGTTTGTTTACAACGTTTTAGAGCAAACGGAATCCTTTTATTAAATGCGAAAGGCATACTTTATAAGTAATTGGGCTGAACTCTTATTGAAGGTCTAAGTTTGCACTAAGTTTCATTGGGAACTATAAGAAACCCTCGGCGTAAAAAGTTCTAGGCTGTTCCCATGGACAGAACTGTTGTAATACGTTTGTTTACAACGTTTATAGCAAACAGAATCGTTTTATTCAATGGGAAATGCGTAGTTTAAAAGAAATTGAGGTAAACTCTTATTACGGGGCTTAGTTTTCACTAAGTTTCATGGGGAACTATAAGAAACCCTCGGTGTAATAAGTTCTAGGCTGTTCCCACGGACAGAACTGTTGTAATACAATTGTTTACAACGTTTTAGAGCAAACGGAATCGTTTAATTCCATGCGAAAGGCGTACTTTATACGAAATTGAGATGAAATCTTATTGCAGGGCTAAGTTTTCACTAAGTTTCATGGAGAAACTATAAGAAACCCTCGGTGTAATAAGCTTTAGGCTGTTCCCATGGGCAGTCCCTTGTAATGCGATTGTTTACAACGTTTTAGAGCAAATGGGATCGTTTTATTCCATGCGAATAACGTACTTTATAAGAAATTGAGGTGAACTCTTATTGCAGGGCTAAGTTTTTACAAAGTTTCATGGGGAACTATAAGAAACCCTGGGTGTAAATGTTCTACGCTGTTCCCGTGAACAGAACCATTGTAATACGTTCGTTTACAACGTTTTAGAGCAAACGGAATCGTTTTATTCCATGCGAAGGGCGTAGTTTATGAGAAATTTGAGTAAACTCTTATTGCAGGCTAAGTTTTTACTAAGTTTCATGGGGAACTATAAGAAATCCTCGGTGTAATAAGTTCTAGGCTGTTTCCATGGACAGAACTGTTGTAATACGTTTGTTTACAACGTTTTAGAGCAAACGGAATGGTTTTATTCCATGCGAAAGGCGTACTTTATAAGAAATTGAGATGAACACTTATTGCGGGGCTAAGTTTCCTTAAGTTTCATGGGGAACTACAAGAAACCCTCAGTGTTATAAGTTTTAGGCTGTTCCCATGGACAGAACTGTTGTAATACGTTTGTTTACAACGTTTTAGAGCAAACGGAATGGTTTTATTCCATGCGAAAGGCGTACTTTATAAGAAACTGGGCTGAGCTCTCATTGCGGGGCTAAGTTTGCACTAAGTTTCATGGGGAACTATAAGAAACCCTCAGTGTAAAAAGTTCTAGGCTGTTCCCATGGACAGAACTGTTGTAATACGTTTATTTACAACGTTTTAGAGCAAACGGAATCGTTGTATTCCATGCCAAAGGCGTACTCTATAAGAAATTGAGATGAAATATTATTGCGGGGCTAAGTTTTTACTAAGTTTCATGGGGAAACTATAAGAAACCCTCGGTGTAATATGTTCTAGGCTGTTCCCATGGACAGAACTGTTGTAATACGTTTGTTCAAACGTTTTACAGCAAACGGAATCGTTCTATTCCATGCGAAAGGTGTACTTTATAAGAAATCGAGGTGAACTCTTATTGTTGGGGTAAGTTTTCACTAAGTTTCATGGGGAACTATAAGAAACCCTCGGTGTAATAAGTTTTAGGCTGTTCACATGGACAGAACTGTTGTAATACTATTGTTTACAACGTTTTAGAGCAAACGGAATCGTTTTATTCCATGCGAAAGGCATACTTTATAAGTAATTGGGCTGAACTCTTATTGAAGGGCTAAGTTCGTACTAAGATTCATGGGGAACTATAAGAAACCCTCGGTGTAAAAAGTTCTAGGCTGTTCCCATGGACAGAACTGTTGTAATACGTTTGTTTACAACGTTTTAGAGCAAACGGAATCGTTTTATTCCATGCGAAAGGCATACTTTATAAGTAATTGGGCTGAACTCTTATTGAAGGGCTAAGTTCGTACTAAGATTCATGGGGAACTATAAGAAACCCTCGGTGTAAAAAGTTCTAGGCTGTTCCCATGGACAGAACTGTTGTAATACGTTTGTTTACAACGTTTTAGAGCAAACGGAATCCTTTTTATCCATGCGAAAGGCATACTTTATAAGTAATTGGGCTGAACTCTTATTGAAGGGCTACGTTCCCTTAAGTTTCATGGGGAACTGTAAGAAACCCTCGGTATAACAAGTTTTAGGCTGTTCCCATGGACAGAACTGTTTTTATACGTTTGTTTACAACGTTTTAGAGCAAACGGAATCGTTTTATTCCATGCGAAAGGCGTACTTTACAAGTAATTGGGCTGAACTCTTATTGAAGGTCTAAGTTTGCACTAAGTTTCATGGGGAACTATAAGAAACCTTGGGTGTAAAGGTTCTACGCTGTTCCCATGGACAGAACCGTTGTAATACGTTTATTTACGTTTTAGAGAAAACGGAATCGTTTTAATCCATGCGAAAGGCGTAGTTTATGAGAAATTGAGGTTAAAAGTTATTGCGGGTTAAGTTTTTACTAAGTTTGATGGGGAACTATGAGAAACCCTCGGTGTAATAAATTCTAGGCTGTTCCCATGGACAGAACTGTTGTAATACAATTGTTTACAACGTTTTAAAGCAAACAGAATCGTTTTATTCCATGCGAAAGGCGTACTTTATAAGAAATTGAGGTGAACTCCTATTGCGGGGCTAAGTTTCTTTAAGTTTAATGAGGAACTATAAGAAACCCTCGGTGTAATAAGTTTTAGGCTGTTCCCATGGACAGAACTGTTGTTATACGTTTGTTTACAACGTTTTAGAGCAAATGGAACCGTTTTATTCAATGCGAATAACGTACTTTATAAGAAATTGAGGTGAAATCTTATTGTGGGGCTAAGTTTTCACTAAGTTTCATGGGGAACTATATAAAAACCCTCGGTGTAATAAGTTTTAGGCTGTTCCCATGGACAGAACTGTTGTAATACAATTGTTTACAACGTTTTAGAGCAAAGGGAATCGTTGTATTCCATGCGAAAGGCGTACTTTATAAGAAATTGAGATAAAATCTTATTGCAGCGCTAAGTTTTCACTAAGTTTCATTGGGAAACTATAAGAAACCCTCGGTGTAATAAGCTCTAGGCTATTCCCATGGGCAGAACTGATGTAATGCGTTTGCTAACAACGTTTTCGAGCAAATGGGATCGTTTTATTCCATGCGAATAACGTACTTTATAAGAAATTGAGGTGAACTCTTATTGCAGGGCTAAGTTTTTACTAACTTTAATGGGGAACTTTAAGAAACCCTGGGTGTAAATGTTCTACGCTGTTCCCATGGACAGAACCGTTTTAATACGTTCATCTACAACGTTTTAGAGCAAACGGAATCGTTTTAATCCATGCGAAAGGCGTAGTTTATGAGAAATTGAGGTAAACTGTTATTGCGGGCTAAGTTTTTACTAAGTTTCATGGGTAACTATAAGAAACCCTCGGTGTAATAAGTTCTAGGCTGTTCCCATGGACAGAACTGTTGTAATACAATTGTTTACAACGTTTTAGAGCAAACGGAATCGTGTTATTCCATGCGAAAGGCGTACTTTATAAGAAATTGAGGTGAACTCTTATTGCAGGGCTAAGTTTCTTTAAGTTTCATGGGGAACTATAAGAAACCCTCGGTGTAATATGTTTTAGGCTGTTCCCATGGACAGAACTGTTGTAATACAGCTGTTTACAACGTTTTAGAGCAAACGGAATCGTTTTATTCCATGCGAAGGCGTACTTTATCAGAAATTAAGGTGAACTCTTATTTTGGGGCTAAGTTCCCTTAAGTTTCATGGGAAACTATAAGAAACCCTCGGTGTAATAAGTTCTAGGCTGTTCCCATGGACAGAACTGTTGTTATACAGCTGTTTACAACGTTTTAGAGCAAACGGAATCGTTTTATTCCATGCGAAAGGCGTACTTTATAAGAAAATGAGGTGAACTCTTATTGCGGGGCTTAGTTTTGACTACGTTTCATGGGAAACTATAAGAAACCCTCGGTGTAATAAGTTCTAGGCTGTTCCCATGGACAGAACTGTTGTAATACAATTGTTTACAACGTTTTAGAGCAAACGGAATCGTTTTATTCCATGCGAAAGGCGTACTTTATACGAAATTGAGATGAAATCTTATTGCAGGGCTAAGTTTTACTAAGTTTCATGGAGAAACTATAAGAAACCCTCAGTGTAATATGCTCTAGGCTGTTCCCATGGGCAGATCTCTTGTAATGCGATTTATTATAACGTTTTAGAGCAAATGGGATCGTTTTATTCCATGCAAATAACGTACTTTATAAGAAATTGAGGTGAACTCTTATTGCATGGCTAAGTTTTTACCAAGTTTCATGGGGAACTATAAGAAACCCTGGGTGTAAATGTTCTACGCTGTTCCCATGGACAGAACTGTTGTAATACTATTGTTTACAAATCGTAGAGCAAATGGGATCGTTTTATTCAATGCGAATAACGTACTTTATAAGAAATTGAGGTGAACTTATATTGCAGGGCTAAGTTTTTACTAAGTTTCATGGGGAACTATAAGAAACCCTCGGTGTAATAAGTTCTAGGCTGTTCCCATGGACAGAACTTTTGTAATACAGCTGTTTACAACGTTTTAGAGCAAACGGAATCGTTTTATTCCATGCGAAAGGCGTACTTTATCAGAAATTGAGGTGAAGTCTTATTTTGGGGCTAAGTTCTCTTAAGTTTCATGGGGAACTATAAGAAAGCCTCGGTGTAATAAGTTCTAGGCTGTTCCCATGGACAGAACTTTTGTAATACAGCTGTTTACAACGTTTTAAAGCAAACGGAATCGTTTTATTTCATGCGAAAGGCGTACTTTATCAGAAATTGAGGTGAACTCTTATTGCGGGGCTAAGTTCCTTTAAGTTTCATGGGGAACTATAAGAAACCCTCGGTGTAATAAGTTTTAGGTTGTTCACATGGAGAGAACTGTTGTTATACGTTTGTTTACAACGTTTTAGAGCAAACGGAATCCTTTTAATAAATGCGAAAGGCATACTTTATAAGTAATTAGGCTGAACTCTTTTTGAAGGGCTAAGTTTGCACTAAGTTTCATGGGGAACTATAAGAAACCCTGGGTGTAAAAGTTCTAGGCTGTTCCCATGGACAGAACTGTTGTAATACGTTTGTTTACAACGTTTATAGCAAACAAAATCGTTTTATTCAATGGGAAATGCGTAGTTTAAAAGAAATTGAGGTGAACTCTTATTACAGGGCTTAGTTTTCACTAAGTTTCATGGGGAACTATAAGAAACCGTCGGTGTAATAAGATCTAGGCTGTTCCCATGGACAGAACTGTTGTAATACAATTGTTTACAACGTTTTAGAGCAAACGGAATCGTTTAATTCCATGCGAAAGGCGTACTTTATACGAAATTGAGATGAAATCTTATTGCAGGGCTAAGTTTCACTAAGTTTCATGGAGAAACTATAAAAAACCCTCGGTGTAATAAGCTCTAGGCCGTTCCCATGGGCAGTCCCTTGTAATGCGATTGTTTACAACGTTTTAGAGCAAATGGGATCGTTTTATTCAATGCGAATAACGTACTTTATAAGAAATTGAGGTGAACTCTTATTGTAGGGCTAAGTTTTTACAAAGTTTCATGGGGAACTATAAGAAACCCTGGGTGTAAATGTTCTACGCTGTTCCCGTGAACAGAACCGTTGTAATACGTTCGTTTACAACGTTTTAGAGCAAACGGAATCGTTTTATTCCATGCGAAAGGCGTACTTTATCAGAAATTGAGGTGAACTCTTATTTTGGGGCCAAGTTCCCTTAAGTTTCATGGGGAACTATAAGAAAGCCTCGGTGTAATAAGTTCTAGGCTGTTCCCATGGACAGAACTTTTGTAATACGTTTGTTTACAACGTTTTAGAGCAAACGGAATCCTTTCATTAAATGCGAAAGGCATACTTTATAAGTAATTGGTTTGAACATTTATTGAAGGGCTAAGTTTGCACTAAGTTTCATGGGGAACTATAAGAAACCCTCGGCGTAAAAAGTTCTAGGCTGTTCCCATTGACAGAACTGTTGTAATACGTTTGTTTACAACGTTTATAGCAAACAGAATCGTTTTATTCAATGGGAAATGCGTAGTTTAAAAGAAATTGAGGTGAACTCTTATTACGGGGCTTAGTTTTTACTAAGTTTCATAGGGAACTATAAGAAACCCTCGGTGTAATAAGGTCTAGGCTGTTCCCATGGACAGAACTGTTGTAATACAATTGTTTACAACGTTTTAGAGCAAACGGAATCGTTTAATTCCATGCGAAAGGCGTACTTTATACGAAATTGAGATGAAATCTAATTGAAGGGCTAAGTTTTCGCTAAGTTTCATTGAGAAACTATAAGAAACCCTCGGTGTAATAAGCTCTAGGCTGTTCCCATGGGCAGTCCCTTGTAATGCGATTGTTTACAACGTTTTAGAGCAAATGGGATCGTTTTATTCCAAGCGAATAACGTACTTTATAAGAAATTGAGGTGAACTCTTATTGCAGGGCTAAGTTTTTACAAAGTTTCATGGGGAACTATAAGAAACCCTGGGTGTAAATGTTCTACGCTGTTCCCGTGAACAGAACCGTTGTAATACGTTCGTTTACAACGTTTTAGAGCAAACGGAATCGTTTTATTCCATGCGAAGGGCGTACTTTATGAGAAATTTTAGTAAACTCTTATTGCAGGCTAAGTTTTTACTAAGTTTCATGGGGAACTATAAGAAATCCTCGGTGTAATAGGTTCTAGGCTGTTTCCATGGACAGAACTGTTGTAATACGTTTGTTTACAACGTTTTAGAGCAAACGGAATGGTTTTATTCCATGCGAAAGGCGTACTTTATAAGAAATTGAGATGAACTCTTATCGAAGGGCTAAGTTTGCACTAAGTTTCATGGGGAACTATAAGAAACCCTCGGTGTAAAAAGTTCTAGGCTGTTCCCATGGACAGAACTGTTGTAATACGTTTGTTTACAACGTTTATAGCAAACAGAATCGCTTTATTCAATGGGAAATGCGTAGTTTAAAAGAAATTGAGGTGAACTCTTATTACGGGGCTTAGTTTTCACTAAGTTTCATGGGGAACTATAAGAAACCCTCGGTGTAATAAGATCTAGGCTGTTCCCATGGACAGAACTGTTGTAATACAATTGTTTACAATGTTTTAGAGCAAACGGAATCGTTTAATTCCATGCGAAAGGCGTACTTTATACGAAATTGAGATGAAATCTTATTGCAGGGCTAAGTTTTCACTAAGTTTCATGGAGAAACTATAAGAAACCCTCGGTGTAATAAGCTCTAGGCTGTTCCCATGGGCAGTCCCTTGTAATGCGATTGTTTACAACGTTTTAGAGCAAATGGGATCGTTGTATTCAATACCAAAGGCGTACTCTATAAGAAATTGAGATGAAATATTATTGCAGGGCCAAGTTTTCACTAAGTTTCATGGGGAAGCTATAAGGAACCCTGGGTGTAAATGTTCTACGCTGTTCCCATGGACGGAACTGTTGTAATACGTTCATTTACAACGTTTTAGAGCAAACGGAATCATTTTAATCCATGCGAAAGGCGAAGTTTATGAGAAATTGAGGTGAACTCTTATTGTGGGGCTAAGTTTTCACTAAGTTTCATGGGGAACGATAAAAAACCCTCGGTGTAATAAGTTTTAGGCTGTTCTCATGGACAGAACTGTTGTAATACAATTGTTCAAAACGTTTTAGAGCAAACGGAATCGTTGTATTCCATGCGAAAGGCGTACTTTATAAGAAATTGAGATGAAATCTTATTGCGGGCTAAGTTTTCACTAAGTTTCATGGGGAAACTATAAGAAACCCTCGGTGTAATAAGTTCTAGGCTGTTCCCATGGACAGAACTGTTGTAATACAATTATTTACAACGTTTTAGAGCAAACGGAATCGTTTTATTCCATGCGAAAGGCATACTTTATAAGTAATTGGGCTGAACTCTTATTGAAGGGCTAAGTTTTCACTAAGTTTCATGGAGAAACTGCAAGAAACCGTCGGTGTAATAAGCTCTAGGCTGTTCCCATGGGCAGATCTCTTGTAATGCGATTGTTTACAACGTTTTAGAGCAAATGGGATCGTTTTATTCCATGCGAATAACGTACTTTATAAGAGATTGAGGTGAACTCTTATTGCAGGGCTAAGTTTTTACTAAGTTTCATGGGGAACTATAAGAAACCCTGGGTGTAAATGTTATACGCTGTTCCCTTGGACAGAACCGTTGTAATACGTTCATTTACAACGTTTTAGAGCAAACGGAATCGTTTTATACCATGCGAGAGGCGTAGTTTATTAGAAATTGAGGTAAACTCTTATTTCGGGCTAAGTTTTTACTAAGTTTCATGGGGAACTATAAGAAACCCTCGGTGTAATAAGATCTAGGCTGTTCCCATGGACAGAACTGTTGTAATACAATTGTTTACAACGTTTTAGAGCAAACGGAATCGTTTTATTCCATACAAAAGGCGTACTTTATACGAAATTGAGATGAAATCTTATTGCAGGGCTAAGTTTTCACTAAGTTTCATGGGGAACTATAAGAAACCCTGGGTGTAAATGTTCTACGCTGTTCCCATGGACAGAACTGTTGTAATACTATTGTTTAAAACTCGTAGAGCAAATGGGATCGTTTTATTCAATGCGAATAACGTACTTTATAAGAAATTGAGGTGAACTTTTATTGCAGGGCTAAGTTTTTACTAAGATTCATTGGGAACTATAAGAAACCCTGGGTGTAAATGTTCTACGCTGTTCCCATGGACAGAACTGTTGTAATACTATTTTTTACAACTCGTAGAGCAAATGGGATCGTTTTATTCAATGCGAATAACGTACTTTATAAGACATTGAGGTGAACTCTTATTGCAGGGCTAAGTTTTTAATAAGTTTCATGGGGAACTATAAGAAACCCTCGGTGTAAATGTTATACGCTGTTCCCTTGGACAGAACCGTTGTAATACGTTCGTTTACAACGTTTTAGAGCAAACGGAATCGTTTTATTCCATGCGAGAGGCGTAGTTTATGAGGAATTGAGGTAAACTCTTATTGCGGGCTAAGTTTTTACTAAGTTTCATGGGGAACTATAAGAAACCCTCGGTGTAATAAGTTCTAGGCTGTTCCCATGGACAGAACTTTTGTAATACAGCTGTTTACAACGTTTTAGAGCAAATGGAATCGTTTTATTCCATGCGAAGGCGTACTTTATCAGAAATTGAGGTGAACTCTTATTTTGGGGCTAAGTTCCCTTAAGTTTCATGGGAAACTATAAGAAACCCTCGGTGTAATAAGTTCTAAGCTGTTCCCATGGACAGAACTGTTGTAATACAATTGTTTACAACGTTTTAGAGCAAACGGAATCGTTTTATTCCATGCGAAAGGCGTTCTTTATACGAAATTGAGATGAAATCTTATTGCAGGGCTAGGTTTTACTAAGTTTCATGGAGAAACTATAAGAAACCCTCAGTGTAATAAGCTCTAGGCTGTTCCCATGGGCAGATCTCTTGTAATGCGATTTTTTATAACGTTTTAGAACAAATGGGATCGTTCTATTCCATGCAAATAACGTACTTTATAAGAAATTGAGGTGAACTCTTATTGCATGGCTAAGTTTTTACCAAGTTTCATGGGGAACTATAAGAAACCCTGGGTGTAAATGTTCTACGCTGTTCCCATGGACAGAACTGTTGTAATACTATTGTTTACAAATCGTAGAGCAAATCGGATCGTTTTATTCAATGCGAATAACGTACTTTATAAGTAATTAGGCTGAACTCTTTTTGAAGGGCTAAGTTTGCACTAAGTTTCATGGGGAACTATAAGAAACCCTCGGTGTAATAAGTTTTAGGTTGTTCACATGGAGAGAACTGTTATTATACGTTTGTTTACAACGTTTTAGAGCAAACGGAATCCTTTTATTAAATGCGAAAGGCATACTTTATAAGTAATTGGGCTGAACTCTTATTGAAGGGCTAAGTTTGCACTAAGTTTCATGGGGAATTATAAGAAACCCTCGGCGTAAAAAGTTCTAGGCTGTTCCCATGGACAGAACTGTTGTAATACGTTTGTTTACAACGTTTATAGCAAACAGAATCGTTTTATTCAATGGGAAATGCGTAGTTTAAAAGAAATTGAGGTGAACTCTAATTACGGGGTTTAGTTTTCACTAAGTTTCATGGGGAACTATAAGAAACCCTCGGTGTAATAAGATCTAGGCTGTTCCCATGGACAGAACTGTTGTAATACAATTGTTTACAACGTTTTAGAGCAAACGGAATCGTTTAATTCCATGCGAAAGGCGTACTTTATACGAATTTGAGATGAAATCTTATTGCAGGGCTAAGTTTTCACTAAGTTTCATGGAGAAACTATAAGAAACCCTCGGTGTAATAAGCTCTGGGCTGTTCCCATGGGCAGTCCCTTGTAATGCGATTGTTTACAACGTTTAAGAGCAAATGGGATCGTTTTATTCCATGCGAATAACGTACTTTATAAGAAATTGAGGTGAACTCTTATTGCAGGGCTAAGTTTTTACAAAGTTTCATGGGGAACTATAAGAAACCCTGGGTGTAAATGTTCTACGCTGTTCCCGTGAACAGAACCGTTGTAATACGTTCGTTTACAACGTTTTAGAGCAAACGGAATCGTTTTATTCCATGCGAAGGGCGTAGTTTATGAGAAATTTGAGTAAACTCTTATTGCAGGCTAAGTTTTTACTAAGTTTCATGGGGAACTATAAGAAATCCTCGGTGTAATAAGTTCTAGGCTGTTTCCATGGACAGAACTGTTGTAATACGTTTGTTTACAACGTTTTAGAGCAAACGGAATGGTTTTATTCCATGCGAAAGGCGTACTTTATAAGAAATTGAGATGAACACTTATTGCGGGGCTAAGTTTCCTTAAGTTTCATGGGGAACTATAAGAAACCCTCAGTGTTATAAGTTTTAGGCTGTTCCCATGGACAGAACTGTTGTAATACGTTTGTTTACAACGTTTTAGAGCAAACGGAATGGTTTTATTCCATGCGAAAGGCGTACTTTATAAGAAATTGAGATAAATCCTTATTGCGGGGCTAAGTTCCTTTAAGTTTCATGGGGAACTATAAGAAACCCTCGGTGTAATAAGTTTTAGGTTGTTCACATGGAGAGAACTGTTGTTATACGTTTGTTTACAACGTTTTAGAGCATACGGAATCCTTTTATTAAATGCGAAAGGCATACTTTATAAGTAATTGGGCTGAACTCTTATTGAAGGGCTAAGTTTGCACTAAGTTTCATGGGAAACTATAAGAAACCTTCGGCGTAAAAAGTTCTAGGCTGTTCCCATCGACTGAACTGTTGTAATACGTTTGTTTACAACGTTAATAGCAAACAGAATCGTTTTATTCAATGGGAAATGCGTAGTTTAAAAGAAATTGAGGTAAACTCTTATTACGGGGCTTAGTTTTCACTAAGTTTCATGGGGAACTATAAGAAACCCTCGGTGTAATAAGTTCTAGGCTGTTCCCACGGACAGAACTGTTGTAATACAATTGTTTACAACGTTTTAGAGCAAACGGAATCGTTGTATTCCATGCCAAAGGCGTATTCTATAAGAAATTGAGATGAAATATTATTGCAGGGCTAAGTTTTTACTAAGTTTCATGGGGAAACTATAAGTAACCGTTGGTGTAATAAGCTCTAGGCTGTTCCCATGGGCAGAACTGTTGTAATGCGTTTGTTTACAACATTTGTAGCAAACAGAATCGTTTTATTCAATGGGAAATGCGTAGTTTAAAAGAAATTGAGGTGAACTCTTATTACGGGGTTTAGTTTTCACTAAGTTTCATGGGGAACTATAAGAAACCCTCGGTGTAATAAGATCTAGGCTGTTCCCATGGACAGAACTGTTGTAATACAATTGTTTACAACGTTTCAGAGCAAACGGAATCGTTTTAATCCATGCGAAAGGCGTACTTTATACGAAATTGAGATGAAATCTTATTGCAGGGCTAAGTTTTCACTAAGTTTCATGGAGAAACTATAAGAAACCCTCGGTGTAATAAGCTCTAGGCTGTTCCCATGGGCAGTCCCTTGTAATGCGATTGTTTACAACGTTTTAGAGCAAATGGGATCGTTTTATTCCATGCGAATAACGTACTTTATAAGAAATTGAGGTGAACTCTTATTGCAGGGCTAAGTTTTTACAAAGTTTCATGGGGAACTATAAGAAACCCTGGGTGTAAATGTTCTACGCTGTTCCCGTGAACAGAACCATTGTAATACGTTCGTTTACAACGTTTTAGAGCAAACGGAATCGTTTTATTCCATGCGAAGGGCGTAGTGTATGAGAAATTTGAGTAAACTCTTATTGCAGGCTAAGTTTTTACTAAGTTTCATGGGGAACTATAAGAAATCCTCGGTGTAATAAGTTCTAGGCTGTTTCCATGGACAGAACTGTTGTAATACGTTTGTTTACAACGTTTTAGAGCAAACGGAATGGTTTTATTCCATGCGAAAGGCGTACTTTATAAGAAATTGAGATGAACTCTTATTGCGGGGCTAAGTTCCTTTAAGTTTCATGGGGAACTATAAGAAACCCTCGGTGTAATAAGTTTTAGGTTGTTCACATGGAGAGAACTGTTGTTATACGTTTGTTTACAACGTTTTAGAGCAAACGGAATCCTTTTATTAAATGCGAAAGGCATACTTTATAAGTAATTGGGCTGAACTCTTATTGAAGGTCTAAGTTTGCACTAAGTTTCATTGGGAACTATAAGAAACCCTCGGCGTAAAAAGTTCTAGGCTGTTCCCATGGACAGAACTGTTGTAATACGTTTGTTTACAACGTTTATAGCAAACAGAATCGTTTTATTCAATGGGAAATGCGTAGTTTAAAAGAAATTGAGGTAAACTCTTATTACGGGGCTTAGTTTTCACTAAGTTTCATGGGGAACTATAAGAAACCCTCGGTGTAATAAGTTCTAGGCTGTTCCCACGGACAGAACTGTTGTAATACAATTGTTTACAACGTTTTAGAGCAAACGGAATCGTTTAATTCCATGCGAAAGGCGTACTTTATACGAAATTGAGATGAAATCTTATTGCAGGGCTAAGTTTTCACTAAGTTTCATGGAGAAACTATAAGAAACCCTCGGTGTAATAAGCTCTAGGCTGTTCCCATGGGCAGTCCCTTGTAATGCGATTGTTTACAACGTTTTAGAGCAAATGGGATCGTTTTATTCCATGCGAATAACGTACTTTATAAGAAATTGAGGTGAACTCTTATTGCAGGGCTAAGTTTTTACAAAGTTTCATGGGGAACTATAAGAAACCCTGGGTGTAAATGTTCTACGCTGTTCCCGTGAACAGAACCATTGTAATACGTTCGTTTACAACGTTTTAGAGCAAACGGAATCGTTTTATTCCATGCGAAGGGCGTAGTTTATGAGAAATTTGAGTAAACTCTTATTGCAGGCTAAGTTTTTACTAAGTTTCATGGGGAACTATAAGAAATCCTCGGTGTAATAAGTTCTAGGCTGTTTCCATGGACAGAACTGTTGTAATACGTTTGTTTACAACGTTTTAGAGCAAACGGAATGGTTTTATTCCATGCGAAAGGCGTACTTTATAAGAAATTGAGATGAACACTTATTGCGGGGCTAAGTTTCCTTAAGTTTCATGGGGAACTATAAGAAACCCTCAGTGTTATAAGTTTTAGGCTGTTCCCATGGACAGAACTGTTGTAATACGTTTGTTTACAACGTTTTAGAGCAAACGGAATGGTTTTATTCCATGCGAAAGGCGTACTTTATAAGAAACTGGGCTGAGATCTCATTGCGGGGCTAAGTTTGCACTAAGTTTCATGGGGAACTATAAGAAACCCTCGGTGTAAAAAGTTCTAGGCTGTTCCCATGGACAGAACTGTTGTAATACGTTTATTTACAACGTTTTAGAGCAAACGGAATCGTTGTATTCCATGCCAAAGGCGTACTCTATAAGAAATTGAGATGAAATATTATTGCGGGGCTAAGTTTTTACTAAGTTTCATGGGGAAACTATAAGAAACCCTCGGTGTAATATGTTCTAGGCTGTTCCCATGGACAGAACTGTTGTAATACGTTTGTTCAAACGTTTTACAGCAAACGGAATCGTTCTATTCCATGCGAAAGGTGTACTTTATAAGAAATCGAGGTGAACTCTTATTGTTGGGGTAAGTTTTCACTAAGTTTCATGGGGAACTATAAGAAACCCTCGGTGTAATAAGTTTTAGGCTGTTCACATGGACAGAACTGTTGTAATACTATTGTTTACAACTTATAGAGCAAACGGAATCGTTGTATTCCATGCCAAAGGCGTACTCTATAAGAAATTGAGATGAACTCTTATTGAAGGGCTAAGTTCGCACTAAGATTCATGGGGAACTATAAGAAACCCTCGGTGTAAAAAGTTCTAGGCTGTTCCCATGGACAGAACCGTTGTAATACGTTCATTTACAACATTTAGAGCAAACGGAATCGTTTTATTCCATGCGAAAGGCGTACTTTACAAGTAATTGGTCTGAACTCTTATTGAAGGGCTAAGTTTGCACTAAGTTTCATGGGGAACTATAAGAAACCCTCGGTGTAATAAGCTCTAGGCTGTTCCCATGTGCAGATCTCTTGTAATGCGATTGTTTAGAATGTTTTAGAGCAAATGGGATCGTTTTATTCCATGCGAATAACGTACTTTATAAGAAATTGAAGTGAACTCTTATTGCAGGGCTAAGTTTTTACTAAGTTTCATGGGGAACTATAAGAAACCCTGGGTTTGAATGTTATACGCTGTTCCCTTGGACAGAACCGTTGTAATACGTTCGTTTACAACGTTTTAGAGCAAACGGAATCGTTTTATTCCATGCGAGGGGCGTAGTTTATTAGAAATTAAGGTAAACCCTTATTGCGGGCTAAGTTTTTACTAAGTTTCATGGGGAACTATAAGAAACCCTGGGTGTAATAAGTTCTAGGCTGTTCCCATGGACAGAACTGTTGTAATACAGCTGTTTACAACGTTTTAGAGCAAACGGAATCATTTTATTCCATGCAAAAGGCGTACCATATAAGAAATAGAGGTAAACTGTTATTGCGGGGCTACGTTCCCTTAAGTTTCATGGGGAACTGTAAGAAACCCTCGGTATAACAAGTTTTAGGCTGTTCCCATGGACAGAACTGTTTTTATACGTTTGTTTACAACGTTTTAGAGCAATCGGAATCGTTTTATTCCATGCGAAAGGCGTACTTTACAAGTAATTGGGCTGAACTCTTATTGAAGGTCTAAGTTTGCACTAAGTTTCATGGGGAACTATAAGAAACCTTGGGTGTAAAGGTTCTACGCTGTTCCCATGGACAGAACCGTTGTAATACGTTTATTTACGTTTTAGAGCAAACGGAATCGTTTTAATCCATGCGAAAGGCGTAGTTTATGAGAAATTGAGGTTAAAAGTTATTGCGGGTTAAGTTTTTACTAAGTTTGATGGGGAACTATGAGAAACCCTCGGTGTAATAAGTTCTAGGCTGTTCCCATGGACAGAACTGTTGTAATACAATTGTTTACAACGTTTTAGAGCAAACAGAATCGTTTTATTCCATGCGAAAGGCGTACTTTATAAGAAATTGAGGTGAACTCCTATTGCGGGGCTAAGTTTCTTTAAGTTTAATGAGGAACTATAAGAAACCCTCGGTGTAATAAGTTTTAGGCTGTTCCCATGGACAGAACTGTTGTTATACGTTTGTTTACAACGTTTTAGAGCAAATGGAACCGTTTTATTCAATGCGAATAACGTACTTTATAAGAAATTGAGGTGAAATCTTATTGTGGGGCTAAGTTTTCACTAAGTTTCATGGGGAACTATATAAAAACCCTCGGTGTAATAAGTTTTAGGCTGTTCCCATGGACAGAACTGTTGTAATACAATTCTTTACAACGTTTTAGAGCAAAGGGAATCGTTGTATTCCATGCGAAAGGCGTACTTTATCAGAAATTGAGATAAAATCTTATTGCAGCGCTAAGTTTTCACTAAGTTTCATGGGGAAACTATAAGAAACCCTCGGTGTAATAAGCTCTAGGCTATTCCCATGGGCAGAACTGATGTAATGCGTTTGCTAACAACGTTTTCGAGCAAATGGGATCATTTTATTCCATGCGAATAACGTACTTTATAAGAAATTGAGGTGAACTCTTATTGCAGGGCTAAGTTTTTACTAACTTTAATGGGGAACTTTAAGAAACCCTGGGTGTAAATGTTCTACGCTGTTCCCATGGACAGAACCGTTTTAATACGTTCATCTACAACGTTTTAGAGCAAACGGAATCGTTTTAATCCATGCGAAAGGCGTAGTTTATGAGAAATTGAGGTAAACTGTTATTGCGGGCTAAGTTTTTACTAAGTTTCATGGGTAACTATAAGAAACCCTCGGTGTAATAAGTTCTAGGCTGTTCCCATGGACAGAACTGTTGTAATACAATTGTTTACAACGTTTTAGAGCAAACGGAATCGTGTTATTCCATGCGAAAGGCGTACTTTATAAGAAATTGAGGTGAATTCTTATTGCAGGGCTAAGTTTCTTTAAGTTTCATGGGGAACTATAAGAAACCCTCGGTGTAATATGTTTTAGGCTGTTCCCATGGACAGAACTGTTGTAATACAGCTGTTTACAACGTTTTAGAGCAAACGGAATCGTTTTATTCCGTGCGAAGGCGTACTTTATCAGAAATTGAGGTGAACTCTTATTTTGGGGCTAAGTTCCCTTAAGTTTCATGGGAAACTATAAGAAACCCTCGGTGTAATAAGTTCTAGGCTGTTCCCATGGACAGAACTGTTGTTATACAGCTGTTTACAACGTTTTAGAGCAAACGGAATCGTTTTATTCCATGCGAAAGGCGTACTTTATAAGAAAATGAGGTGCACTCTTATTGCGGGGCTTAGTTTTGACTACGTTTCATGGGAAACTATAAGAAACCCTCGGTGTAATAAGTTCTAGGCTGTTCCCATGGACAGAACTGTTGTAATACAATTGTTTAAAACGTTTTAGAGCAAACGGAATCGTTTTATTCCATGCGAAAGGCGTACTTTATACGAAATTGAGATGAAATCTTATTGCAGGGCTAAGTTTTACTAAGTTTCATGGAGAAACTATAAGAAACCCTCAGTGTAATATGCTCTAGGCTGTTCCCATGGGCAGATTTCTTGTAATGCGATTTATTATAACGTTTTAGAGCAAATGGGATCGTTTTATTCCATGCAAATAACGTACTTTATAAGAAATTGAGGTGAACTCTTATTTTGGGGCTAAGTTCTCTTAAGTTTCATGGGGAACTATAAGAAAGCCTCGGTGTAATAAGTTCTAGGCTGTTCCCATGGACAGAACTTTTGTAATACAGCTGTTTACAACGTTTTAGAGCAAACGGAATCGTTTTATTTCATGCGAAAGGCGTACTTTATCAGATATTGAGGTGAACTCTTATTGCGGGGCTAAGTTCCTTTAAGTTTCATGGGGAACTATAAGAAACCCTCGGTGTAATAAGTTTTAGGTTGTTCACATGGAGAGAACTGTTGTTATACGTTTGTTTACAACGTTTTAGAGCAAACGGAATCCTTTTAATAAATGCGAAAGGCATACTTTATAAGTAATTAGGCTGAACTCTTTTTGAAGGGCTAAGTTTGCACTAAGTTTCATGGGGAACTATAAGAAACCCTGGGTGTAAAAGTTCTAGGCTGTTCCCATGGACAGAACTGTTGTAATACGTTTGTTTACAACGTTTATAGCAAACAAAATCGTTTTATTCAATGGGAAATGCGTAGTTTAAAAGAAATTGAGGTGAACTCTTATTACAGGGCTTAGTTTTCACTAAGTTTCTTGGGGAACTATAAGAAACCCTCGGTGTAATAAGATCTAGGCTGTTCCCATGGACAGAACTGTTGTAATACAATTGTTTACAACGTTTTAGAGCAAACGGAATCGTGTTATTCCATGCGAAAGGCGTACTTTATACGAAATTGAGATGAAATCTTATCGCAGGGCTAAGTTTCACTAAGTTTCATGGAGAAACTATAAAAAACCCTCGGTGTAATAAGCTCTAGGCTGTTCCCATGTGCAGTCCCTTGTAATGCGATTGTTTACAACGTTTTAGAGCAAATGGGATCGTTTTATTCAATGCGAATAACGTACTTTATAAGAAATTGAGGTGAACTCTTATTTTGGGGCCAAGTTCCCTTAAGTTTCATGGGGAACTATTAGAAAGCCTCGGTGTAATAAGTTCTAGGCTGTTCCCATGGACAGAACTTTTGTAATACGTTTGTTTACAACGTTTTAGAGCAAACGGAATCCTTTCATTAAATGCGAAAGGCATACTTTATAAGTAATTGGTTTGAACATTTATTGAAGGGCTAAGTTTGCACTAAGTTTCATGGGGAACTATAAGAAACCCTCGGCGTAAAAAGTTCTAGGCTGTTCCCATTGACAGAACTGTTGTAATACGTTTGTTTACAACGTTTATAGCAAACAGAATCGTTTTATTCAATGGGAAATGCGTAGTTTAAAAGAAATTGAGGTGAACTCTTATTACGGGGCTTAGTTTTCACTAAGTTTCATAGGGAATATAAGAAACCCTCGGTGTAATAAGATCTAGGCTGTTCCCATGGACAGAACTGTTGTAATACAATTGTTTACAACGTTTTAGAGCAAACGGAATCGTTTAATTCCATGCGAAAGGCGTACTTTATACGAAATTGAGATGAAATCTTATTGCAGGGCTAAGTTTTCACTAAGTTTCATGGAGAAACTATAAGAAACCCTCGGTGTAATAAGCTCTAGGCTGTTCCCATGGGCAGTCCCTTGTAATGCGATTGTTTACAACGTTTTAGAGCAAATGGGATCGTTTTATTCCAAGCGAATAACGTACTTTATAAGAAATTGAGGTGAACTCTTATTGCAGGGCTAAGTTTTTACAAAGTTTCATGGGGAAATATAAGAAACCCTGGGTGTAAATGTTCTACGCTGTTCCCGTGAACAGAACCGTTGTAATACGTTCGTTTACAACGTTTTAGAGCAAACGGAATCGTTTTATTCCATGCGAAGGGCGTACTTTATGAGAAATTTTAGTAAACTCTTATTGCAGGCTAAGTTTTTACTAAGGTTCATGGGGAACTATAAGAAATCCTCGGTGTAATAGGTTCTAGGCTGTTTCCATGGACAGAACTGTTGTAATACGTTTGTTTACAACGTTTTAGAGCAAACGGAATGGCTTTATTCCATGCGAAAGGCGTACTTTATAAGAAATTGAGATGAACTCTTATCGAAGGGCTAAGTTTGCACTAAGTTTCATGGGGAACTATAAGAAACCCTCGGCGTAAAAAGTTCTAGGCTGTTCCCATGGACAGAACTGTTGTAATACGTTTGTTTACAACGTTTATAGCAAACAGAATCGCTTTATTCAATGGGAAATGCGTAGTTTAAAAGAAATTGAGGTGAACTCTTATTACGGGGCTTAGTTTTCACTAAGTTTCATGGGGAACTATAAGAAACCCTCGGTGTAATAAGATCTAGGCTGTTCCCATGGACAGAACTGTTGTAATACAATTGTTTACAACGTTTTAGAGCAAACGGAATCGTTTAATTCCATGCGAAAGGCGTACTTTATACGAAATTGAGATGAAATCTTATTGCAGGGCTAAGTTTTCACTAAGTTTCATGGAGAAACTATAAGAAACCCTCGGTGTAATAAGCTCTAGGCTGTTCCCATGGGCAGTCCCTTGTAATGCGATTGTTTACAACGTTTTAGAGCAAATGGGATCGTTTTATTCCATGCGAATAACGTACTTTATAAGAAATTGAGGTGAACTCTTATTGCAGGGCTAAGTTTTTACAGAGTTTCATGGGGAACTATAAGAAACCCTGGGTGTAAATGTTCTACGCTGTTCCCGTGAACAGAACCGTTGTAATACGTTCGTTTACAACGTTTTAGAGCAAACGGAATCGTTTTATTCCATGCGGTGGGCGTAGTTTATGAGAAATTTTAGTAAACTCTTATTGCAGGCTAAGTTTTTACTAAGTTTCATGGGGAACTATAAGAAATCCTCGGTGTAATAAGTTCTAGGCTGTTTCCATGGACAGAACTGTTGTAATACGTTTGTTTACAACGTTTTAGAGCAAACGGAATGGTTTTATTCCATGCGAAAGGCGTATTTTATAAGAAATTGAGATGAACTCTTATCGAAGGGCTAAGTTTGCACTAAGTTTCATGGGGAACTATAAGAAACCCTCGGCGTAAAAAGTTCTAGGCTGTTCCCATGGACAGAAGTGTTGTAATACGTTTGTTTACAACGTTTATAGCAAACAGAATCGCTTTATTCAATGGGAAATGCGTAGTTTAAAAGAAATTGAGGTGAACTCTTATTACCCGGCTTAGTTTTCACTAAGTTTCATGGGGAACTATAAGAAACCCTCGGTGTAATAAGATCTAGGCTGTTCCCATGGACAGAACTGTTGTAATACAATTGTTTACAACGTTTTAGAGCAAACGGAATCGTTTAATTCCATGCGAAAGGCGTACTTTATACGAAATTGAGATGAAATCTTATTGCAGGGCTAAGTTTTCACTAAGTTTCATGGAGAAACTATAAGAAACCCTCGGTGTAATAAGCTCTAGGCTGTTCCCATGGGCAGTCCCTTGTAATGCGATTGTTTACAACGTTTTAGAGCAAATGGGATCGTTGTATTCAATACCAAAGGCGTACTCTATAAGAAATTGAGATGAAATATTATTGCAGGGCCAAGTTTTCACTAAGTTTCATGGGGAAGCTATAAGGAACCCTGGGTGTAAATGTTCTACGCTGTTCCCATGGACAGTACTGTTGTAATACGTTCATTTACAACGTTTTAGAGCAAACGGAATCATTTTAATCCATGCGAAAGGCGAAGTTTATGAGAAATTGATGTGAACTCTTATTGTGGGGCTAAGTTTTCACTAAGTTTCATGGGGAACGATAAAAAACCCTCGGTGTAATAAGTTTTAGGCTGCTCTCATGGACAGAACTGTTGTAATACAATTGTTCAAAACGTTTTAGAGCAAACGGAATCGTTGTATTCCATGCCAAAGGCGTACTTTATAAGAAATTGAGATGAAATCTTATTGCGGGCTAAGTTTTCACTAAGTTTCATGGGGAAACTATAAGAAACCCTCGGTGTAATAAGTTCTAGGCTGTTCCCATGGACAGAACTGTTGTAATACAATTGTTTACAACGTTTTAGAGCAAACGGAATCGTTTTATTCCATGCGAAAGGCATACTTTATAAGTAATTGGGCTGAACTCTTATTGAAGGGCTAAGTTCGTACTAAGATTCATGGGGAACTATAAGAAACCCTCGGTGTAAAAAGTTATAGGCTGTTCCCATGGACAGAACTGTTGTAATACGTTCATTTACAACGTTTTAGAGCAAACGGAATCATTTTATTCCATGCGAAAGGCGTACTTTATAAGAAATTGAGGTGAACTGTTATTGCGGGGCTACGTTCCCTTAAGTTTCATGGGGAACTGTAAGAAACCCTCGGTGTAATAAGCTCTAGGCTATTCCCATGGGCAGAACTGATGTAATGCGTTTGCTAACAACGTTTTAGAGCAAATGGGATCGTTTTATTCAATGCGAATAACGTACTTTATAAGAAATTGAGGTGAACTCTTATTGCAGGGCTAAGTTTTTACTAACTTTAATGGGGAACTATAAGAAACCCTTGGTGTAATAAGTTCTGGGCTGTTCTCATGGACAGAACTGTTGTAATACAGCTGTTTACAACGTTTTAGAGCAAACGGAATCATTTTATTCCATTCGAAAGGCGTACTTTATAAGAAATTGAGGTGAACTGTTATTGCGGGGCTACGTTCCCTTAAGTTTCATGGGGAACTGTAAGAAACCCTCGGTATAATAAGTTTTAGGCTGTTCCCATGGACAGAACTGTTGTTATACGTTTGTTTACAACGTTTTAGAGCAAACGGAATCGTTTTATTCCATGCGAAAGGCGTACTTTACAAGTAATTGGGCTGAACTCTTATTGAAGGGCTAAGTTTGCACTAAGTTTCATGGGGAACTATAAGAAACCCTGGGTGTAAATGTTCTACGCTGTTCCCATGGACAGAACCGTTGTAATACGTTTATTTACGTTTTAGAGCAAATGGAATCGTTTTAATCCATGCGAAAGGCGTAGTTTATGAGAAATTGAGGTAAAAAGTTATTGCGGGGCTAAGTTTCTTTAAGTTTAATGAGGAACTATAAGAAACCCTCGGTGTAATAAGTTTTAGGCTGTTCCATTGGACAGAACTGTTGTTATACTTTTGTTTACAACGTATTAGAGCAAATGGAATCGTTTTATTCAATGCGAATAACGTACTTTATTAGAAATTGAGGTGAACTCTTATTGCGGGGCTAAGTTTCTTTTAGTTTAATGAGGAACTATAAGAAACCCTCGGTGTAATAAGTTTTAGGCTGTTCCCATGGACAGAACTGTTGTTATACTTTTGTTTACAACGTTTTAGAGCAAATGGAATCGTTTTATTCAATGCGAATAACGTACTTTATTAGAAATTGAGATGAAATTTTATTGCAGGGCTAAGTTTTCACTAAGTTTCATGGGGAAACTATAAGAAACCCTCGGTGTAATAAGCTCTAGGCTATTCCCATGGGCAGAATTGATGTAATGCGTTTGCTAACAACGTTTCAGAGCAAATGGGATCGTTTTATTCTATGCAAATAACGTACTTTTTAAGAAATTGAGGTGAACTCTTATTGCAGGGCTAAGTTTTTACTAACTTTAAAGGGGGAACTTTTAGAAACCCTGGGTGTAAATGTTCTACGCTGTTTCCATGGACAGAACCGTTTTAATACGTTCATTTACAACGTTTTAGAGCAAACGGAATCGTTTTAATCCATGCGAAAGGCATAGTTTATGAGAAATTGAGGTAAACTCTTATAGCGGGCTAAGTTTTTACTAAGTTTCATGGGGAACTATAAGAAACCCTCGGTGTAATAAGTTCTAGGCTGTTCCCATGGACAGAACTGTTGTAAAACAGCTGTTTACAACGTTTTAGAGCAAACGGAATCGTTTTATTCCATGCGAAAGGCGTACTTTATAAGAAAATGAGGTGAACTCTTATTGCGGGGCTTAGCTTTGACTATGTCTCATGGGGAACTATATGAAACCCTCGGTGTAATAAGTTCTAGGCTGTTCCCGTAAACAGAACTGTTGTAATACAATTAATTACAACGTTTTAGAGCAAACGGAATCGTTTTATTCCATACAAAAGGCGTACTTTATACGAAATTGAGATGAAATCTTATTGCAGGGCTAAGTTTTCACTAAGTTTCATGGGGAACTATAAGAAACCCTGGGTGTAAATGTTCTACGCTGTTCCCATGGACAGAACTGTTGTAATACTATTGTTTAAAACTCGTAGAGCAAATGGGATCGTTTTATTCAATGCGAATAACGTACTTTATAAGAAATTGAGGTGAACTCTTATTGCAGGGCTAAGTTTTTACTAAGATTCATTGGGAACTATAAGAAACCCTGGGTGTAAATGTTCTACGCTGTTCCCATGGACAGAACTGTTGTAATACTATTTTTTACAACTCGTAGAGCAAATGGGATCGTTTTATTCAATGCGAATAACGTACTTTATAAGAAATTGAGGTGAACTCTTATTGCAGGGCTAAGTTTTTAATAAGTTTCATGGGGAACTATAAGAAACCCTTGGTGTAATAAGTTCTGGGCTGTTCTCATGGACAGAACTGTTGTAATACAGCTGTTTACAACGTTTTAGAGCAAACGGAATCATTTTATTCCATTCGAAAGGCGTACTTTATAAGAAATTGAGGTGAACTGTTATTGCGGGGCTACGTTCCCTTAAGTTTCATGGGGAACTGTAAGAAACCCTCGGTATAATAAGTTTTAGGCTGTTCCCATGGACAGAACTGTTGTTATACGTTTGTTTACAACGTTTTAGAGCAAACGGAATCGTTTTATTCCATGCGAAAGGCGTACTTTACAAGTAATTGGGCTGAACTCTTATTGAAGGGCTAAGTTTGCACTAAGTTTCATGGGGAACTATAAGAAACCCTGGGTGTAAATGTTCTACGCTGTTCCCATGGACAGAACGGTTGTAATACGTTTATTTACGTTTTAGAGCAAATGGAATCGTTTTAATCCATGCGAAAGGCGTAGTTTATGAGAAATTGAGGTAAAAAGTTATTGCGGGGCTAAGTTTCTTTAAGTTTAATGAGGAACTATAAGAAACCCTCGGTGTAATAAGTTTTAGGCTGTTCCATTGGACAGAACTGTTGTTATACTTTTGTTTACAACGTATTAGAGCAAATGGAATCGTTTTATTCAATGCGAATAACGTACTTTATTAGAAATTGAGGTGAACTCTTATTGCGGGGCTAAGTTTCTTTTAGTTTAATGAGGAACTATAAGAAACCCTGGGTGTAATAAGTTTTAGGCTGTTCCCATGGACAGAACTGTTGTTATACTTTTGTTTACAACGTTTTAGAGCAAATGGAATCGTTTTATTCAATGCGAATAACGTACTTTATTAGAAATTGAGATGAAATTTTATTGCAGGGCTAAGTTTTCACTAAGTTTCATGGGGAAACTATAAGAAACCCTCGGTGTAATAAGCTCTAGGCTATTCCCATGGGCAGAATTGATGTAATGCGTTTGCTAACAACGTTTCAGAGCAAATGGGATCGTTTTATTCTATGCAAATAACGTACTTTTTAAGAAATTGAGGTGAACTCTTATTGCAGGGCTAAGTTTTTACTAACTTTAAAGGGGGAACTTTTAGAAACCCTGGGTGTAAATGTTCTACGCTGTTTCCATGGACAGAACCGTTTTAATACGTTCATTTACAACGTTTTAGAGCAAACGGAATCGTTTTAATCCATGCGAAAGGCATAGTTTATGAGAAATTGAGGTAAACTCTTATAGCGGGCTAAGTTTTTACTAAGTTTCATGGGGAACTATAAGAAACCCTCGGTGTAATAAGTTCTAGGCTGTTCCCATGGACAGAACTGTTGTAAAACAGCTGTTTACAACGTTTTAGAGCAAACGGAATCGTTTTATTCCATGCGAAAGGCGTACTTTATAAGAAAATGAGGTGAACTCTTATTGCGGGGCTTAGCTTTGACTATGTCTCATGGGGAACTATATGAAACCCTCGGTGTAATAAGTTCTAGGCTGTTCCCGTAAACAGAACTGTTGTAATACAATTGTTTACAACGTTTTAGAGCAAACGGAATCGTTTTATTCCATACAAAAGGCGTACTTTATACGAAATTGAGATGAAATCTTATTGCAGGGCTAAGTTTTCACTAAGTTTCATGGGGAACTATAAGAAACCCTGGGTGTAAATGTTCTACGCTGTTCCCATGGACAGAACTGTTGTAATACTATTGTTTAAAACTCGTAGAGCAAATGGGATCGTTTTATTCAATGCGAATAACGTACTTTATAAGAAATTGAGGTAAGTTTCATGGGGAACTATAAGAAACCCTCGGTATAATAAGTTTTAGGCTGTTCACATGGACAGAACTGTTGTAATACTATTGTTTACAACTTTTAGAGCAAACGGAATCGTTGTATTCCATGCCAAAGGCGTACTCTATAAGAAATTGAGATGAACTCTATTGAAGGGCTAAGTTCGCACTAAGATTCATGGGGAACTATAAGAAACCCTCGGTGTAAAAAGTTCTAGGCTGTTCCCATGGACAGAACCGTTGTAATACGTTCATTTACAACATTTAGAGCAAACGGAATCGTTTTATTCCATGCGAAAGGCGTACTTTACAAGTAATTGGTCTGAACTCTTATTGAAGGGCTAAGTTTGCACTAAGTTTCATGGGGAACTATAAGAAACCCTCGGTGTAATAAGCTCTAGGCTGTTCCCATGTGCAGATCTCTTGTAATGCGATTGTTTAGAATGTTTTAGAGCAAATGGGATCGTTTTATTCCATGCGAATAACGTACTTTATAAGAAATTGAAGTGAACTCTTATTGCAGGGCTAAGTTTTTACTAAGTTTCATGGGGAACTATAAGAAACCCTGGGTTTAAATGTTATACGCTGTTCCCTTGGACAGAACCGTTGTAATACGTTCGTTTACAACGTTTTAGAGCAAACGGAATCGTTTTATTCCATGCGAGGGGCGTAGTTTATTAGAAATTAAGGTAAACTCTTATTGCGGGCTAAGTTTTTACTAAGTTTCATGGGGAACTATAAGAAACCCTGGGTGTAATAAGTTCTAGGCTGTTCCCATGGACAGAACTGTTGTAATACAGCTGTTTACAACGTTTTAGAGCAAACGGAATCATTTTATTCCATGAAAAAGGCGTACCATATAAGAAATAGAGGTAAACTGTTATTGCGGGGCTACGTTCCCTTAAGTTTCATGGGGAACTGTAAGAAACCCTCGGTATAACAAGTTTTAGGCTGTTCCCATGGACAGAACTGTTTTTATACGTTTGTTTACAAAGTTTTAGAGCAAACGGAATCGTTTTATTCCATGCGAAAGGCGTACTTTACAAGTAATTGGGCTGAACTCTTATTGAAGGTCTAAGTTTGCACTAAGTTTCATGGGGAACTATAAGAAACCTTGGGTGTAAAGGTTCTACGCTGTTCCCATGGACAGAACCGTTGTAATACGTTTATTTACGTTTTAGAGCAAACGGAATCGTTTTAATCCATGCGAAAGGCGTAGTTTATGAGAAATTGAGGTTAAAAGTTATTGCGGGTTAAGTTTTTACTAAGTTTGATGGGGAACTATGAGAAACCCTCGGTGTAATAAGTTCTAGGCTGTTCCCATGGACAGAACTGTTGTAATACAATTGTTTACAACGTTTTAGAGCAAACAGAATCGTTTTATTCCATGCGAAAGGCGTACTTTATAAGAAAGTGAGGTGAACTCCTATTGCGGGGCTAAGTTTCTTTAAGTTTAATGAGGAACTATAAGAAACCCTCGGTGTAATAAGTTTTAGGCTGTTCCCATGGACAGAACTGTTGTTATACGTTTGTTTACAACGTTTTAGAGCAAATGGAACCGTTTTATTCAATGCGAATAACGTACATTATAAGAAATTGAGGTGAAATCTTATTGTGGGGCTAAGTTTTCACTAAGTTTCATGGGGAACTATATAAAAACCCTCGGTGTAATAAGTTTTAGGCTGTTCCCATGGACAGAACTGTTGTAATACAATTGTTTACAACGTTTTAGAGCAAAGGGAATCGTTGTATTCCATGCGAAAGGCGTACTTTATAAGAAATTGAGATAAAATCTTATTGCAGCGCTAAGTTTTCACTAAGTTTCATGGGGAAACTATAAGAAACCCTCGGTGTAATAAGCTCTAGGCTATTGCCATGGGCAGAACTGATGTAATGCGTTTGCTAACAACGTTTTCGAGCAAATGGGATCGTTTTATTCCATGCGAATAACGTACTTTATAAGAAATTGAGGTGAACTCTTATTGCAGGGCTAAGTTTTTACTAACTTTAATGGGGAACTTTAAGAAACCCTGGGTGTAAATGTTCTACGCTGTTCCCATGGACAGAACCGTTTTAATACGTTCATCTACAACGTTTTAGAGCAAACGGAATCGTTTTAATCCATGCGAAAGGCGTAGTTTATGAGAAATTGAGGTAAACTGTTATTGCAGGCTAAGTTTTTACTAAGTTTCATGGGTAACTATAAGAAACCCTCGGTGTAATAAGTTCTAGGCTGTTCCCATGGACAGAACTGTTGTAATACAATTGTTTACAACGTTTTAGAGCAAACTGAATCGTGTTATTCCATGCGAAAGGCGTACTTTATAAGAAATTGAGGTGAACTCTTATTGCAGGGCTAAGTTTCTTTAAGTTTCATGGGGAACTATAAGAAACCCTCGGTGTAATATGTTTTAGGCTGTTCCCATGGACAGAACTGTTGTAATACAGCTGTTTACAACGTTTAAGAGCAAACGGAATCGTTTTATTCCATGCGAAGGCGTACTTTATCAGAAATTGAGGTGAACTCTTATTTTGGGGCTAAGTTCCCTTAAGTTTCATGGGAAACTATAAGAAACCCTCGGTGTAATAAGTTCTAGGCTGTTCCCATGGACAGAACTGTTGTTATACAGCTGTTTACAACGTTTTAGAGCAAACGGAATCGTTTTATTCCATGCGAAAGGCGTACTTTATAAGAAAATGAGGTGAACTCTTATTGCGGGGCTTAGTTTTGACTACGTTTCATGGGAAACTATAAGAAACCCTCGGTGTAATAAGTTCTAGGCTGTTCCCATGGACAGAACTGTTGTAATACAATTGTTTACAACGTTTTAGAGCAAGCGGAATCGTTTTATTCCATGCGAAAGGCGTACTTTATATGAAATTGAGATGAAATCTTATTGCAGGGCTAAGTTTTACTAAGTTTCATGGAGAAACTATAAGAAACCCTCAGTGTAATATGCTCTAGGCTGTTCCCATGGACAGAACTTTTGTAATACAGCCTTTTACAACGTTTTAGAGCAAACGGAATCGTTTTATTCCATGCAAATAACGTACTTTATAAGAAATTGAGGTGAACTCTTATTGCATGGCTAAGTTTTTACCAAGTTTCATGGGGAACTATAAGAAACCCTGGGTGTAAATGTTCTACGCTGTTCCCATGGACAGAACTGTTGTAATACTATTGTTTACAAATCGTAGAGCAAATGGGATCGTTTTATTCAATGCGAATAACGTACTTTATAAGAAATTGAGGTGAACTTATATTGCAGGGCTAAGTTTTTACTAAGTTTCATGGGGAACTATAAGAAACCCTCGGTGTAATAAGTTCTAGGCTGTTCCCATGGACAGAACTTTTGTAATACAGCTGTTTACAACGTTTTAGAGCAAACGGAATCGTTTTATTCCATGCAAAAGGCGTACTTTATCAGAAATTGAGGTGAACTCTTATTTTGGGGCTAAGTTCTCTTAAGTTTCATGGGGAACTATAAGAAAGCCTCGGTGTAATAAGTTCTAGGCTGTTCCCATGGACAGAACTTTTGTAATACAGCTGTTTACAACGTTTTAGAGCAAACGGAATCGTTTTATTTCATGCGAAAGGCGTACTTTATCAGAAATTGAGGTGAACTCTTATTGCGGGGCTAAGTTCCTTTAAGTTTCATGGGGAACTATAAGAAACCCTCGGTGTAATAAGTTTTAGGTTGTTCACATGGAGAGAACTGTTGTTATACGTTTGTTTACAACGTTTTAGAGCAAACGGAATCCTTTTAATAAATGCGAAAGGCATACTTTATAAGTAATTAGGCTGAACTCTTTTTGAAGGGCTAAGTTTGCACTAAGTTTCATGGGGAACTATAAGAAACCCTGGGTGTAAAAGTTCTAGGCTGTTCCCATGGACAAAACTGTTGTAATACGTTAGTTTACAACGTTTTAGAACTAACTAAACCGTTTTATTCAATGGGAAATGCGTAGATTAAAAGAAATTGAGGTGAACTCTTATTACGGGGCTTAGTTTTCACTAAGTTTCATAGGGAACTATAAGAAACCCTCGGTGTAATAAGATCTAGGCTGTTCCCATGGACAGAACTGTTTTAATACAATTGTTTACAACGTTTTAGAGCAAACGGAATCGTTTAATTCCATGCGAAAGGCGTACTTTATACGAAATTGAGATGAAATCTTATTGCAGGGCTAAGTTTTCACTAAGTTTCATGGAGAAACTATAAGAAACCCTCGGTGTAATAAGCTCTAGGCTGTTCCCATGGGCAGTCCCTTGTAATGCGATTGTTTACAACGTTTTAGAGCAAATGGGATCGTTTTATTCCATGCGAATAACGTACTTTATAAGAAATTGAGGTGAACTCTTATTGCAGGGCTAAGTTTTTACAAAGTTTCATGGGGAACTATAAGAAACCCTGGGTGTAAATGTTCTACGCTGTTCCCGTGAACAGAACCGTTGTAATACGTTCGTTTACAACGTTTTAGAGCAAACGGAATCGTTTTATTCCATGCGAAGGGCGTAGTTTATGAGAAATTTTAGTAAACTCTTATTGCAGGCTAAGTTTTTACTAAGTTTCATGGGGAACTATAAGAAATCCTCGGTGTAATAAGTTCTAGGCTGTTTCCATGGACAGAACTGTTGTAATACGTTTGTTTACAACGTTTTAGAGCAAACGGAATGGTTTTATTCCATGCGAAAGGCGTATTTTATAAGAAATTGAGATGAACTCTTATTGCGGGGCTAAGTTCCTTTAAGTTTCATGGGGAACTATAAGAAACCCTCGGTGTAATAAGTTTTAGGTTGTTCACATGGAGAGAACTGTTGTTATACGTTTGTTTACAACGTTTTAGAGCAAACGGAATCCTTTTATTAAATGCGAAAGGCATACTTTATAAGTAATTGGGCTGAACTCTTATTGAAGGGCTAAGTTTGCACTAAGTTTCATGGGGAACTATAAGAAACCCTCGGCGTAAAAAGTTCTAGGCTGTTCCCATGGACAGAACTGTTGTAATACGTTTGTTTACAACGTTTATAGCAAACAGAATCGTTTTATTCAATGGGAAATGCGTAGTTTAAAAGAAATTGAGGTAAACTCTTATTACGGGGCTTAGTTTTCACTAAGTTTCATGGGGAACTATAAGAAACCCTCGGTGTAAAAAGTTCTAGGCTGTTCCCACGGACAGAACTGTTTTAATACAATTGTTTACAACGTTTTAGAGCAAACGGAATCGTTTAATTCCATGCGAAAAGCGTACTTTATACGAAATTGAGATGAAATCTTATTGCAGGGCTAAGTTTTCACTAAGTTTCATGGAGAAACTATAAGAAACCCTCGGTGTAATAAGCTCTAGGCTGTTCCCATGGGCAGTCCCTTGTAATGCGATTGTTTACAACGTTTTAGAGCAAATGGGATCGTTTTATTCCATGCGAATAACGTACTTTATAAGAAATTGAGGTGAACTCTTATTGCAGGGCTAAGTTTTTACAAAGTTTCATGGGGAACTATAAGAAACCCTGGGTGTAAATGTTCTACGCTGTTCCCGTGAACAGAACCGTTGTAATACGTTCGTTTACAACGTTTTAGAGCAAACGGAATCGTTTTATTCCATGCGAAGGGCGTAGTTTATGAGAAATTTTAGTAAACTCTTATTGCAGGCTAAGTTTTTACTAAGTTTCATGGGGAACTATAAGAAATCCTCGGTGTAATAAGTTCTAGGCTGTTTCCATGGACAGAACTGTTGTAATACGTTTGTTTACAACGTTTTAGAGCAAACGGAATGGTTTTATTCCATGCGAAAGGCGTATTTTATAAGAAATTGAGATGAACTCTTATTGCGGGGCTAAGTTCCTTTAAGTTTCATGGGGAACTATAAGAAACCCTCGGTGTAATAAGTTTTAGGTTGTTCACATGGAGAGAACTGTTGTTATACGTTTGTTTACAACGTTTTAGAGCAAACGGAATCCTTTTATTAAATGCGAAAGGCATACTTTATAAGTAATTGGGCTGAACTCTTATTGAAGGGCTAAGTTTGCACTAAGTTTCATGGGGAACTATAAGAAACCCTCGGCGTAAAAAGTTCTAGGCTGTTCCCATGGACAGAACTGTTGTAATACGTTTGTTTACAACGTTTATAGCAAACAGAATCGTTTTATTCAATGGGAAATGCGTAGTTTAAAAGAAATTGAGGTAAACTCTTATTACGGGGCTTAGTTTTCACTAAGTTTCATGGGGAACTATAAGAAACCCTCGGTGTAAAAAGTTCTAGGCTGTTCCCACGGACAGAACTGTTTTAATACAATTGTTTACAACGTTTTAGAGCAAACGGAATCGTTTAATTCCATGCGAAAAGCGTACTTTATACGAAATTGAGATGAAATCTTATTGCAGGGCTAAGTTTTCACTAAGTTTCATGGAGAAACTATAAGAAACCCTCGGTGTAATAAGCTCTAGGCTGTTCCCATGGGCAGTCCCTTGTAATGCGATTGTTTACAACGTTTTAGAGCAAATGGGATCGTTTTATTCCATGCGAATAACGTACTTTATAAGAAATTGAGGTGAACTCTTATTGCAGGGCTAAGTTTTTACAAAGTTTCATGGGGAACTATAAGAAACCCTGGGTGTAAATGTTCTACGCTGTTCCCGTGAACAGAACGATTGTAATACGTTCGTTTACAAAGATTTAGAGCAAACGGAATCGTTTTTTTTCCATGCGAAGGGCGTAGTTTATGAGAAATTTGAGTAAACTCTTATTGCAGGCTAAGTTTTTACTAAGTTTCATGGGGAACTATAAGAAATCCTCGGTGTAATAAGTTCTAGGCTGTTTCCATGGACAGAACTGTTGTAATACGTTTGTTTACAACGTTTTAGAGCAAACGGAATCGTTGTATTCCATGCCAAAGGCGTACTTTATAAGAAATTGAGATGAAATCTTATTGAAGGGCTAAGTTCGCACTAAGATTCATGGGGAACTATAAGAAACCCTCGGTGTAAAAAGTTCTAGGCTGTTCCCATGGACAGAACCGTTGTAATACGTTCATTTACAACATTTAGAGCAAACGGAATCGTTTTATTCCATGCGAAAGGCGTACTTTACAAGTAATTGGTCTGAACTCTTATTGAAGGGCAAAATTTGCACTAAGTTTCATGGGGAACTATAAGAAACCCTCGGTGTAATAAGCTCTAGGCTGTTCCCATGTGCAGATCTCTTGTAATGCGATTGTTTACAACGTTTTAGAGCAAATGGGATCGTTTTATTCCATGCGAATAACGTACTTTATAAGAAATTGAGGTGAACTCTTATTGCAGGGCTAAGTTTTTACTAAGTTTCATGGGGAACTATAAGAAACCCTGGGTGTAAATGTTATACGCTGTTCCCTTGGACAGAACCGTTGTAATACAGCTGTTTACAACAATTTAGAGCAAACGGAATCATTTTATTCCATGCGAAAGGCGTACCATATAAGAAATTGAGGTGAACTGTTATTGCGGGGCTACGTTCCCTTAAGTTTCATGGAGAACTGTAAGAAACCCTCGGTATAACAAGTTTTAGGCTGTTCCCATGGACAGAACTGTTGTTATACGTTTGTTTACAACGTTTTAGAGCAAACGGAATCGTTTTATTCCATGCGAAAGGCGTACTTTACAAGTAATTGGGCTGAACTCTTATTGAAGGGCTAAGTTTGCACTAAGTTTCATGGGGAACTATAAGAAACCCTGGGTGTAAAGGTTCTACGCTGTTCCCATGGACAGAACCGTTGTAATACGTTTATATACGTTTTAGAGCAAAAGGAACCGTTTTAATCCATGCGAAAGGCGTAGTTTATGAGAAATTGAGGTTAAAAGTTATTGCGGGTTAAGTTTTTACTAAGTTTGATGGGGAACTATAAGAAACCCTAGGTGTAATAAGTTCTAGGCTGTTCCCATGGACAGAACTGTTGTAATACAATTGTTTACAACGTTTTAGAGCAAACAGAATCGTTTTATTCCATGCGAAAGGCGTACTTTATAAGAAATTGAGGTGAACTCCTATTGCGGGGCTAAGTTTCTTTAAGTTTAATGAGGAACTATAAGAAACCCTCGGTGTAATAAGTTTTAGGCTGTTCCCATGGACAGAACTGTTGTTATACGTTTGTTTACAACGTTTTAGAGCAAATTGAACCGTTTTATTCAATGCGAATAACGTACTTTATAAGAAATTGAGGTGAAATCTTATTGTGGGGCTAAGTTTCCACTAAGTTTCATGGGGAACTATATAAAAACCCTCGGTGTAATGAGTTTTAGGCTGTTCCCATGGACAGAACTGTTGTAATACAATTGTTTACAACGTTTTAGAACAAAGGGAATCGTTGTATTCCATGCGAAAGGCGTACTTTATAAGAAATTGAGATGAAATCTTATTGCAGGGCTAAGTTTTCACTAAGTTTCATGGGGAAACTATAAGAAACCCTCGGTGTAATAAGCTCTAGGCTATTCCCATGGGCAGAACTGATGTAATGTGTTTGCTAACAACGTTTTAGAGCAAATGGGATCGTTTTATTCCATGCGAATAACGTACTTTATAAGAAATTGAGGTGAACTCTTATTGCAGGGCTAAGTTTTTACTAACTTTAATGGGGAACTTTAAGAAACCCTGGGTGTAAATGTTCTACGCTGTTCCCATGGACAGAACCGTTTTAATTCGTTCATCTACAACGTTTTAGAGCAAACGGAATCGTTTTAATCCATGCGAAAGGCGTAGTTTATGAGAAATTGAGGTAAACTGTTATTGCGGGCTAAGTTTTTACTAAGTTTCATGGGTAACTATAAGAAACCCTCGGTGTAATAAGTTCTAGGCTGTTCCCATGGAGAGAACTGTTGTAATACAATTGTTTACAACGTTTTAGAGCAAACGGAATCGTGTTATTCCATGCGAAAGGCGTACTTTATAAGAAATTGAGGTGAACTCTTATTGCAGGGCTAAGTTTCTTTAAGTTTCATGGGGAACTATAAGAAACCCTCGGTGTAATATGTTTTAGGCTGTTCCCATGGACAGAACTGTTGTAATACTATTGTTTACAACTTTTAGAACAAACGGAATCGTTCTATTTCATGCAAATAACGTACTTTATAAGAATTTGAGGTGAACTCTTATTGCAGGGCGAAGTTTTTACTAAGTTTCATGGGGAACTATAAGAAACCCTCGGTGTAAATGTTATACGCAGTTCCCTTGGACAGAAACGTTGTAATACTATTGTTTACAACTCGTAGAGCAAATGGGATCGTTTTATTCAATGCGAATAACGTACTTTATAAGAAATTGAGGTGAACTCTTATTGCAGGGCTAAGTTTTTAATAAGTTTCATGGGGAACTATAAGAAACCCTCGGTGTAAATGTTATACGCTGTTCCCTTGGACAGAACCGTTGTAATACGTTCTTTTACAAAGTTTTAGAGCAAACGGAATCGTTTTATTCAATGCGAGAGGCGTAGTTTATGAGAAATTGAGGTAAACTCTTATTGCGGGCTAAGTTTTTACAAAATTTCATGGGGAACTATAAGAAACCCTCGGTGTAATAAGTTCTAGGCTGTTCCCATGGACAGAACTTTTGTAATACAGCTGTTTACAACGTTTTAGAGCAAACGGAATCGTTTTATTCCATGCGAAAGGCGTACTTTATCAGAAATTGAGGTGAACTATTATTGCGGGGCTAAGTTCCCTTAAGTTTCATGGGGAACTATAAGAAACCCTCGGTGTAATAAGTTTTAGGCTGTTCCCATGGACAGAACTAATGTAATACTATTGTTTACAACTTTTAGAACAAACAGAATCGTTCTATTCCATGCGAATAACGTACTTTATAAGAAATTGAGGTGAACTCTTATTGCAGGGCGAAGTTTTTACTAAGTTTCATGGGGAACTATAAGAAACCCTGGGTGTAAATTTTCTACGCTGTTCCCATGGACAGAAACGTTGTAATACGTTCGTTTACAACGTTTTAGAGCAAACGGAATCGTTTTGTTCTATGCGAAAGGCGTAGTTAATGAGAAATTGAGGTAAACTCTTATTGCAGGCTAAGTTTTTACTAAGTTTCATGGGGAACTATAAGAAACCCTCGGTGTAATAAGTTTTAGGCTGTTCCCATGGACAGAACTGTTGTTATACGTTTGTTTACAACGTTTTAGAGCAAACCGAATCGTTTTATTCCATGCAAAAGGCGTACTTTATAAGAAATTGGGCTGAACTCTTATTGCAGGGCTAAGTTCCCTTAATTTTCATTGGGAACTATAAGAAACCCTCGGTGTAATAAGTTCTAGGCTGTTTCCATGGACAGAACTGTTGTAATACAGCTTTTTACAACGTTTTAGAGCAAAGGGAATCGTTTTAATCCATGCGAAAGACGTACTTTATAAGAAAATTAGGTGAACTCTTATTGCGGGGCTTAGTTTTGACTACGTTTTATGGGGAACTATAAGAAACCCTCGTTTTAATAAGTTCTAGGCTGTTCCCATGGACAGAACTGTTGTAATACAATTGTTTACAACGTTTTAGAGCAAACGGAATCGTTTTATTCCATGCGAAAGGCGTACTTTATACGAAATTGAGATGAAATCTTATTGCAGGGCTAAGTTTTCACTAAGTTTCATGGAGAAACTATAAGAAACCCTCGGTGTAATAAGATTTAGGCTGTTCCCATGGGCAGATCTAATGTAATACTATTGTTTACAACTTTTAGAACAAACGGAATCGTTCTATTCCATGCGAAAGGTGTACTTTATAAGAAATTGGGCTGAGCTCTTATTGCGGGGCTAAGTTTGCACTAAGTTTCTTCGGGAACTATAAGAAACCCTGAGTGTAAATGTTCTACGCTGTTCCCATGGACAGAACAGTTGTAATACTATTGTTTACAACTCGTAGAGCAAATGGAATCGTTTTATTCAATGCGAATAACGTACTTTATAAGAAATTGAGGTGAACTCTTATTGCAGGGCTAAGTTTTTAATAAGTTTCATGGGGAACTATAAGAAACCCTCGGTGTAAATAATATCAGTGTGCCCTTGGACAGAACCGTTGTAATACGTTCGTTTACAAAGTTTTAGAGCAAACGGAATCGTTTTATTCAATGCGAGAGGCGTAGTTTATGAGAAATTGAGGTAAACTTATATTGCGGGCTTAGTTTTTACTAAGTTTCATGGGGAACTATAAGAAACCCTCGGTGTAATAAGTTCTAGGCTGTTCCCATGGACAGAACTTTTGTAATACAGCTGTTTACAACGTTTTAGAGCAAACGGAATCGTTTTATTCCATGCGAAAGGCGTACTTTATCAGAAATTGAGGTGAACTATTATTGCGGGGCTAAGTTCCCTTAAGTTTCATTGGGAACTATAAGAAACCCTCGGTGTAATAAGTTTTAGGCTGTTCCCATGGACAGAACTAATGTAATACTATTGTTTACAATTTTTAGAACAAACAGAATCGTTCTATTCCATGCAAATAACGTACTTTATAAGAAATTGAGGTGAACTCTTATTGCAGGGCGAAGTTTTTACTAAGTTTCATGGGGAACTATAAGAAACCCTGGGTGTGAATGTTCTACGCTGTTCCCATGGACAGAAACGTTGTAATACGTTCGTTTACAACGTTTTAGAGCAAACGGAGTCGTTTTATTCTATGCAAAAGGCGTAGTTTATGAGAAATTGAGGTAAACTCTTATTGCGGGCTAAGTTTTTACTAAGTTTCATGGGGAACTATAAGAAACCCTCGGTGTAATAAGTTTTAGGCTTTTCCCATGGACAGAACTGTTGTTATACGTTTGTTTACAACGTTTTAGAGCAAACCGAATCGTTTTATTCCATGCAAAAGGCGTACTTTATAAGAAATTTGGCTGAGCTCTTATTGCAGGGCTAAGTTCCCTTAATTTTCATTGGGAACTATAAGAAACCCTCGGTGTAATAAGTTCTAGGCTGTTCCCATGGACAGAACTGTTGTAATACAGCTTTTTACAACGTTTTAGAGCAAACGGAATCGTTTTAATCCATGCGAAAGGCGTACTTTATAAGAAAATGAGGTAAACTCTTATTGCGGGGCTTAGTTTTGACTACGTTTTATGGGGAACTATAAGAAACCCTCGTTGTAATAAGTTCTAGGCTGTTCCCATGGACAGAAATGTTGTAATACAATTGTTTACAACGTTTTAGAGCAAACGGAATCGTTTTATTCCATGCGCAAGGCGTACTTTATACGAAATTGAGATGAAATCTTATTGCAGGGCTAAGTTTTCACTAAGTTTCATGGAGAAACTATAAGAAACCCTCGGTGTAATAAGTTTTAGGCTGTTCCCATGGGCAGATCTAATGTAATACTATTGTTTACAACTTTTAGAACAAACGGAATCGTTCTATTCCATGCGAAAGGTGTACTTTATAAGAAATTGGGCTGAGCTCTTATTGCGGGCTAAGTTTGCACTAAGTTTCATGGGGAACTATAAGAAACCCTCGGTGTAAAAAGTTCTAGGCTGTTCCCATCGACAGAACTGTTGTAATACGTTTGTTTACAACTTTTTAGAGCAAATGGGATCGTTTTATTCAATGCGAATAACGTACTTTATAAGAAATTGAGGTGAACTCTTATTGCAGGGCTAAGTTTTTACTAAGTTTCATGGGGAGCTATAAGAAACCTGTGAAAGGTGTAAATTTTATACGTTGTTCCCTTGATTTCATTTCAATTCATACTTTATTTCATGTTTTTCAATTCATTTTTTTTTTGCTACTGCATGCTTATATTATTTTAATTCATTTCCTTACTGCTACTGCATGCTTAATTTTTTGTTTTTCAATTCATTTCAATTCATTTCATTTCAATTTATACTTCATGTCATGTTTTTCAAACCATTCCATTACTGCTACAGCTTGTGTCCATTCACGTTTCTTAATTCATTTCAATTCATTTCATTTCATTACATTTCATTTCAATTCATACTTTATTTCATGTTTTTCAATTCATTTCATTACTGCTACTACATGCTTATAATATTTCAATTCATTACATTATTGCTACTGCATGCTTCATTTCATGTTTTCCAATTCATTTCACGGCAGGTCCACTCTGCAGGCTCGCAGGCCGGCCCGTAGGCCAAGATCCCCCACCACCCCGCGGACCCAGCCCCGACCCCACTGGCCTCCCCGCTACCATTTAGTCGCCACACAACTTCTGAGCAGGTCTGTAGAGGGTTTGATTGAATATGCAATGGGTGAGGGATGAAAAATTTTTAGATTCTCACTAAGTGGGGGAGGGGGTGAAAATGAAATGACCCAACATGAAAATCACGAATAAACGTTAATAGAAGACAGGTGATAATGAAATGAAGGGGTGGTTATTTTAAAGCACCAATGGAGAAGCTGCCACAATAAAATGACCAACGGGGAAATTACGAATAAACCGTTATAAAAGGGTGCTGGCTGAGAATAAAATGGAGGGGTGGATATTTTTTTAACAAGAAAGTAGAAGCTGTAATCAAACATGATTTTACAGGCAGTGTGGTTTTGAAGTTGATACAATTGAATTCAAAAATTTTCAGCAAATGACAACATGCTCTACTTAATATAATTTTTAGTCCCAAGAAAGTTTTTTGTCGGGCACCAAACGATTTTAGTTTTCTGAAAAACTTTAAAAAGCGTAATATAGGGGGGTAGTTATTAAGTGAGGGGGTGGGTTTGATCTCTTTACACTCTTTTTTATGAAAGAACCAGAAACTTTTACTCGAGGAGTACAGTATCCAGCCTGACAGTGACACCCAGATGCCACCAAGTTGTTTTGTTTTATTTTTCTTACTCTGATACTTATTTCTTAAAATCATTTTCTTGAGCTCAAAAAAAGCAATGTGATAAAAACCAACGTGATGGAAAACTGATAAAAATGACTCTGATATAATGAAAAAGAAATTCTTGTGTTAAAAATCAATCATTGGATGCGAAATGAAAACGAGGAAGCCAATGAAACCGAACCCAAGAAACAGCGGGAAAACCCGACCTGCAAACCAACCTGCTGACCTGCACGACCCGCAGAGCGAACCCGCCGCTCATTTCATTACTGCTACTGCATGCTTATAATATTTCAATTCATTTTATTACTGCTACTGCATGCTTCATTTCATGTTTTTCAATTAATTTCAATTCATTTCATTTCATTTCATTTCAAATTCATTTCATTTCATTTCATTTCAATTCATACTTCATTTCATGTTTTTCAATTCATTTCATTACTGCTACTGCAAGCTTATAATATTTCAATTAATTTCATTACTGCTACTGCATGCTTCATTTCATGTTTTTCAATTCATTTCATTACTGCTACTGCATGCTTATAATATTTTAATTCATTTCATTACTGCTCCTGCATGCTTCGTTTTATGTTTTCCGATTCATTTCATTACTGCTACTGCATTTTGTGTTTTTCAATTCATTTCAATTCATTTCATTTCATGTCAATTCATACTTCATTTGATGTTTTTCAATTAATTTCATTACTGCTACTGCATGCTTATAATATTTCAATTCATTTCATTACTGCCATTGCATGCTTCATAATATTTAAATTCATTTCCTTACTGCTATTGCATGCTTCATTATATTTCAATTCATTTCATTACTGCTATTGCATGCTTCATGATATTTCAATTCATTTCATTACTGCTATTGAATGCTTATAATATTTCTCAATTCATTTCATTACTGCTATTGCATGTTTCATGATACTTCCCAATTTTTTTGATACTGCTACTGCATGCTTATGATATTTTTCAATTTTTTTAATACTGTTGTTGGTGTTGCTCAATGCTGGTGGGGGGATATAGGAAAAAGAAATTTAAAAAGGTGTTCTAGCCTTCGACACTTGGAATATGCATTTATTATATTGGCTGAAGACATTTTGTGGCGGTTAAGGAACACATAAATTGCATACAAATAGGGAGATAATGTCAATTAGGCATAGGAAAATGATTTATTTGTAAAAAACCTGATAACTGCGTAAATTGTGTTGTAGGCGAATGAGAACGAAGCTTGCGATATCGGCGTTACTCGATGTGCTTTTGGTTTTTCGGTGTATTTCCCTTGCAATAAATGTTTACAGGAGCCAGTTCGGGTTGTGTTATATCTCTATCAGCAGGTTCTGTAGCTTAGGCCTTAAAATTTAAAAAGGCAAGCGGGCAGAAGCAGAGAGGCGAGCAAGCTGGTGATGTTAGAGCTTAGGCAAAAAATCGTGAAGTATCTTACCGGAGAGCTCGTTGCTAGAAGAATGAAATCTGGCATGCTTGTGCCTTTGCCTTTTTATACTTGGTCTCCTGGGAGTTAGGGAATCTCTTTCCTTGGTTATCTGGGGTGATCTCCCCAGTGAGATTAGGGGCTCTAATTTGTACATATCATGAGTGATTTTGTAGCATTCAATCATATCTCCTCTCTCACGGCGATAATACATGGATGGTAATTTCATAGCCTGTCACCTGTCAGTGTATTCCAGATTTTTCAATTTGGGCAACATCTTAGTTGCTCTTTTCTGCCTTCCTTCTATCAATTTGCAATCCTTTTCATATCTCGGATATGCGATAACATGGCCGTATTCCAGCAGTGGTCTAATAATTTATTTATATAGAGTATTCATGCTATCTGTATCAAGATATGTGTAAGCTCTTCGAATCATACCTAGCATCTTATTGGCTTTTTTAACCTGTATCTCCGTGTGACGATCAAACTTCAGCTTATTATCCACATTAACACCTAAGTCTTTCTCTAATATTATGCTTTCTAACTCGATCTCCTCAACATTTCTAACCATGACATAATCATTCTTCGGATTCTTTAAACCGATGTGCATAACCTTGCACTTATCTATGTTGTAAGTAAGCTGCCACTTCTTTGCCCAATCCTGTAATCGTTGAATGTCCTCTTGTAGCTCTGAAAATCACCCTCTTGTAGCTCTGAAAGTCATAAGTCTGAAAAACCATGATAATTACTTATAGGCATTTAGCTTGTAATTGAAGCTATCTTTATGTTTTTTTGCATCTAAAATAGTCTATTTAGGAACGAAAAGCATTGTCGAATCACAATTTATCATTTTCATTGACATTTTTTTATATTTTTCTATATTTCTACCACTATTTTTCTTTAATGTTCAAGTCGATTAAGTTTACAATGAAGAAAAGTAAGATAAAATCACCATTCAGATAATAAAATAGAGTTTTTTTCTAGTTTATCTCTATTCAGAAAAGCCAGAATAGGATTTTTCAAGGAAAAATAACTGTCTTTTAAAGACATTACGTCATAAACACAAATTTTAAATTTTGCTTACGTCAGCAAATACTAATAAATTATATATCTTTCAGAAGCCCTCGTCTAAACAAAGCCATTGACTCTATGTGCCTCAAGCAACACTCTATGTGGTATAATTTTAGAAAGATCTGTTCAAAAACATTTTTACACTTGAATGCTTGTTGACAATGTCTCATGTGATCAAGGCCGGTGTAATAGTAATAAAAATAATTATTTAGGTGTTTTGATAATATTGAGAAAAAGTCAAACAGGTTTCAGTAGAATATAACGTGTTTTGTGGAAGATACAGCATTTAAAATTTTCCGCAGGCACTTTGTGCCCCCCTCCCCGATTGTAATAGGGTTGAAGAGTTGCATTGATTCGTTTCAGGACAGGAGGTGTAGAACACAGATAAGGTATGAATTCACTTTTTACATGGTAGCTTATTCGCAAAAATTCATAAGACCATTACTGAGTTGAAACATGTGATAACAGCTTTAAGCCCTATGCAGAGTTTTTGAGTAATTTTAAGAGGAGCTTTTTCGTTTATAGACGCTATGCTATGTTGTGTAATTTTTGATTAAAATACAGTTCGTTTGATATCTTTTATTAAGAAGTCGATTTCGTAACGATAGTTACACGTGTTCTACTTGTTGAAAAGGAACTAGTACTAGAGATCCTCCAAAAAAAAATATATTCTGGTTTTCTATTATTTTCCTTTACAATAGTACACATTAAAGAATTTAAGAAACCATTATTACCAGGGCTAGAGCCAAGTGTCTTGGAGGAAAACGTGTATTTCTTATGAGAATTGCTGTGCAAAAATAGAGTAATGAAAAAATTGGTGAAAAAATCACAGTAGAATTATAAAATCACAGAAAAATTAAAATCACAAAAAAATCACAGAAATCACAGAAAAATCACAAAAATCACAAAAATCATAGAAATCACAAAAAAATCACAAAAAATCAAAAAAATCTCGTACACTTTTTTGTCAGTAATATGCCCCTCGGGCTTTTCAACAGTTCGGCACTGATCATATCAAGGCAAGGCGCTTTTCCATTTTTCAAAATATGAGTCATGGCTCTCACTTCCTGAATCGTGATTGGGCAATTTATTTCACTGTCAATATGGCTCAGTGTTTCCATGTCAAAAACGGTTCTTGTGAATTTAGTTCTGATCGTTTACAGATTCATCAAAATTGTTTTGTAATAAGCTACTAAAATAATCAAAAAGCCCAATATAATCAAAATGAGGCCTCCCCGTAGTTTCCCTTGATAACGGATTCAAGCGTCAATTTTTCGTTTATTATTGACCTTAAAACCGAAGTTTCACGATCTTTTCGATATTTGGCTTCAAAGCTGCAAGAAGAAGTATTTGAACAGTGAAAATTTGTATGGACCGAAATTATGCAAGAAAATTTTAACAACCAGAACGCGTCATGCGATCACGCACTTTAAAACTCATTTTTACGGAGTAACGACCACATTTTCAACAAATCACGCTGCACGAGGGACTTTTTATCACGGATTCACGAACCGGAAATAATATCCAAATCATGGAATCACGCGCGCGAAAATACGCCAAATAACGCTTCACGTACAAATATGGGGGCCTCAAAAATCTAAATCTGTTTTTTTCCTTCCTTCGCTTCACTTTCCAAACTAATTTAGGTGACTCGGAATTTAGGGACTAAAGTTTATTTTTGTCTGTGTCAAAAAACGACTGGCGTTTATTTTTGATAAGTTTTTTATATTCTCTTCTTTGTTGAAAATAGGCTTGACGTAATTTTCCTGGTAGAGAGCTGGACTCAAAATGTTGGAAAATTCTTAAATTCTGCTCATACAGTTTCTGACACTATTTAGACTCTGTTTCTTGTTTTTGCACTCACTATCAAACCATCTGTTTTTACTCTGAGACGAATTATTAAATTTGGTTGTGGAGAACATTCTCTTGGTTTGAAAACATTTTTCTGAGATGTTAATGAGTTTACATCTTAGTGAGCCAACAATTGAATGTAAAGACTGATTTGCTACGTGCCCTTAATCCCCCCCCCCCCCCGGTGGTAATAGGGCTAGGTTAGTTGTTCGTTACAAAAGCAGCCGAAAGAAGAGTCATAGATTGGCAAAAGAAAAGTTAAATGGAAAAGCATTCATTAGCAAAATTTAGCTGCACTTCAATTGCTTTCTTTAAAGTCTAACAGTCAATAAAAATCAATGACTGGTCTATCAACTCATATACTTGTTTATATCAAATAAGTCAGTTTTTACCTATCGTTTGTACGTTTGTTATTTCAATTGGATAAAAAATCAACCTATGATAATGGCTAAGTTATGAGTTTACGCATTTATCAACATTATCGCGTTTGAAAATTGTGATTTACACCTTAAGTACTCATCATAGAAACTTCTTCCGTACCTCAAACGATAGAGAATTCAATTCTGCATATAATAGGCCTATTTAGAACTATCTATACCCTATATCTTTTTGCCCCGAATTCTTGAAATCCGCCGTAAGTGCAGAATTAAAGAATCCGGGGCAACAAAATAACCATCGCTAGAACAGGCATCCTTCGATATAACTATCAGGTAATAAAAAATATAGTACTAGATGATACAAAACCGTTGTAATAATAAGTTCTACGCTGTTCCCATTGACAAAACTGTTGTAATACGTTAGTTTACAACGTTTTAGAACTAACTAAACCGTTTTAATCAATGGGAAATGCGTAGTTTAAAAGATATTTAGGTGAACTCTTATTACGGGGCTTAGTTTTCACTAAGTTTCATTGGGAACTATAAGAAACCGTTGTAATAATAAGTTCTACGCTGTTCCCATTGACAAAACTGTTGTAATACGTTTGTTTACAACGTTTATAGCAAACAAAATCGTTTTATTCAATGGGAAATGCGTAGTTTAAAAGAAATTGAGGTGAACTCTTATTACAGGGCTTAGTTTTCACTAAGTTTCTTGGGGAACTATAAGAAACCCTCGGTGTAATAAGATCTAGGCTGTTCCCATGTGCAGTCCCTTGTAATGCGATTGTTTACAACGTTTTAGAGCAAATGGGATCGTTTAATTCCATGCGAAAGGCGTACTTTATACGAAATTGAGATGAAATCTTATCGCAGGGCTAAGTTCACTAAGTTTCATGGAGAAACTATAAAAAACCCTCGGTGTAATAAGCTCTAGGCCGTTCCCATGTGCAGTCCCTTGTAATGCGATTGTTTACAACGTTTTAGAGCAAATGGGATCGTTTTATTCAATGCGAATAACGTACTTTATAAGAAATTGAGGTGAACTCTTATTTTGGGGCCAAGTTCCCTTAAGTTTCATGGGGAACTATAAGAAAGCCTCGGTGTAATAAGTTCTAGGCTGTTCCCATGGACAGAACTTTTGTAATACGTTTGTTTACAACGTTTTAGAGCAAACGGAATCCTTTCATTAAATGCGAAAGGCATACTTTATAAGTAATTGGTTTGAACATTTATTGAAGGGCTAAGTTTGCACTAAGTTTCATGGGGAACTATAAGAAACCCTCGGTGTAAAAAGTTCTAGGCTGTTCCCATTGACAGAACTGTTGTAATACGTTTGTTTACAACGTTTATAGCAAACAGAATCGTTTTATTCAATGGGAAATGCGTAGTTTAAAAGAAATTGAGGTGAACTCTTATTACGGGGCTTAGTTTTCACTAAGTTTCATAGGGAATATAAGAAACCCTCGGTGTAATAAGATCTAGGCTGTTCCCATGGACAGAACTGTTGTAATACAATTGTTTACAACGTTTTAGAGCAAACGGAATCGTTTAATTCCATGCGAAAGGCGTACTTTATACGAAATTGAGATGAAATCTTATTGCAGGGCTAAGTTTTCACTAAGTTTCATGGAGAAACTATAAGAAACCCTCGGTGTAATAAGCTCTAGGCTGTTCCCATGGGCAGTCCCTTGTAATGCGATTGTTTACAACGTTTTAGAGCAAATGGGATCGTTTTATTCCAAGCGAATAACGTACTTTATAAGAAATTGAGGTGAACTCTTATTGCAGGGCTAAGTTTTTACAAAGTTTCATGGGGAAATATAAGAAACCCTGGGTGTAAATGTTCTACGCTGTTCCCGTGAACAGAACCGTTGTAATACGTTCGTTTACAACGTTTTAGAGCAAACGGAATCGTTTTATTCCATGCGAAGGGCGTACTTTATGAGAAATTTTAGTAAACTCTTATTGCAGGCTAAGTTTTTACTAAGGTTCATGGGGAACTATAAGAAATCCTCGGTGTAATAGGTTCTAGGCTGTTTCCATGGACAGAACTGTTGTAATACGTTTGTTTACAACGTTTTAGAGCAAACGGAATGGCTTTATTCCATGCGAAAGGCGTACTTTATAAGAAATTGAGATGAACTCTTATCGAAGGGCTAAGTTTGCACTAAGTTTCATGGGGAACTATAAGAAACCCTCGGCGTAAAAAGTTCTAGGCTGTTCCCATGGACAGAACTGTTGTAATACGTTTGTTTACAACGTTTATAGCAAACAGAATCGCTTTATTCAATGGGAAATGCGTAGTTTAAAAGAAATTGAGGTGAACTCTTATTACGGGGCTTAGTTTTCACTAAGTTTCATGGGGAACTATAAGAAACCCTCGGTGTAATAAGATCTAGGCTGTTCCCATGGACAGAACTGTTGTAATACAATTGTTTACAACGTTTTAGAGCAAACGGAATCGTTTTAATCAATGGGAAATGCGTAGTTTAAAAGATATTTAGGTGAACTCTTATTACGGGGCTTAGTTTTCACTAAGTTTCATTGGGAACTATAAGAAACCGTTGTAATAATAAGTTCTACGCTGTTCCCATTGACAAAACTGTTGTAATACGTTAGTTTACAACGTTTTAGAACTAACTAAACCGTTTTAATCAATGGGAAATGCGTAGTTTAAAAGATATTTAGGTGAACTCTTATTACGGGGCTTAGTTTTCACTAAGTTTCATGGGGAACTATAAGAAACCGTTGTAATAATAAGTTCTACGCTGTTCCCATTGACAAAACTGTTGTAATACTTTAGTTTACAACGTTTTAGAACTAACTAAACCGTTTTAATCAATGGGAAATGCGTAGTTTAAAAGATATTTAGGTGAACTCTTATTACGGGGCTTAGTTTTCACTAAGTTTCATTGGGAACTATAAGAAACCGTTGTAATAATAAGTTCTACGCTGTTCCCATTGACAAAACTGTTGTAATACGTTAGTTTACAACGTTTTAGAACTAACTAAACCGTTTTAATCAATGGGAAATGCGTAGTTTAAAAGATATTTAGGTGAACTCTTATTACGGGGCTTAGTTTTCACTAAGTTTCATGGGGAACTATAAGAAACCGTTGTAATAATAAGTTCTACGCTGTTCCCATTGACAAAACTGTTGTAATACGTTAGTTTACAACGTTTTAGAACTAACTAAACCGTTTTAATCAATGGGAAATGCGTAGTTTAAAAGATATTTAGGTGAACTCTTATTACGGGGCTTAGTTTTCACTAAGTTTCATGGGGAACTATAAGAAACCGTTGTAATAATAAGTTCTACACTGTTCCCATTGACAAAACTGTTGTAATACGTTAGTTTACAACGTTTTAGAACTAACTAAACCGTTTTAATCAATGGGATATGCGTAGTTTAAAAGATATTTAGGTGAACTCTTATTACGGGGCTTAGTTTTCACTAAGTTTCATGGGGAACTATAAGAAACCGTTGTAATAATAAGTTCTACGCTGTTCCCATTGACAAAACTGTTGTAATACGTTAGTTTACAACGTTTTAGAACTAACTAAACCGTTTTAATCAATGGGAAATGCGTAGTTTAAAAGATATTTAGGTGAACTCTTATTACGGGGCTTAGTTTTCACTAAGTTTCATTGGGAACTATAAGAAACCGTTGTAATAATAAGTTCTACGCTGTTCCCATTGACAAAACTGTTGTAATACGTTTGTTTACAACGTTTATAGCAAACAAAATCGTTTTATTCAATGGGAAATGCGTAGTTTAAAAGAAATTGAGGTGAACTCTTATTACAGGGCTTAGTTTTCACTAAGTTTCTTGGGGAACTATAAGAAACCCTCGGTGTAATAAGATCTAGGCTGTTCCCATGTGCAGTCCCTTGTAATGCGATTGTTTACAACGTTTTAGAGCAAATGGGATCGTTTAATTCCATGCGAAAGGCGTACTTTATACGAAATTGAGATGAAATCTTATCGCAGGGCTAAGTTCACTAAGTTTCATGGAGAAACTATAAAAAACCCTCGGTGTAATAAGCTCTAGGCCGTTCCCATGTGCAGTCCCTTGTAATGCGATTGTTTACAACGTTTTAGAGCAAATGGGATCGTTTTATTCAATGCGAATAACGTACTTTATAAGAAATTGAGGTGAACTCTTATTTTGGGGCCAAGTTCCCTTAAGTTTCATGGGGAACTATAAGAAAGCCTCGGTGTAATAAGTTCTAGGCTGTTCCCATGGACAGAACTTTTGTAATACGTTTGTTTACAACGTTTTAGAGCAAACGGAATCCTTTCATTAAATGCGAAAGGCATACTTTATAAGTAATTGGTTTGAACATTTATTGAAGGGCTAAGTTTGCACTAAGTTTCATGGGGAACTATAAGAAACCCTCGGTGTAAAAAGTTCTAGGCTGTTCCCATTGACAGAACTGTTGTAATACGTTTGTTTACAACGTTTATAGCAAACAGAATCGTTTTATTCAATGGGAAATGCGTAGTTTAAAAGAAATTGAGGTGAACTCTTATTACGGGGCTTAGTTTTCACTAAGTTTCATAGGGAATATAAGAAACCCTCGGTGTAATAAGATCTAGGCTGTTCCCATGGACAGAACTGTTGTAATACAATTGTTTACAACGTTTTAGAGCAAACGGAATCGTTTAATTCCATGCGAAAGGCGTACTTTATACGAAATTGAGATGAAATCTTATTGCAGGGCTAAGTTTTCACTAAGTTTCATGGAGAAACTATAAGAAACCCTCGGTGTAATAAGCTCTAGGCTGTTCCCATGGGCAGTCCCTTGTAATGCGATTGTTTACAACGTTTTAGAGCAAATGGGATCGTTTTATTCCAAGCGAATAACGTACTTTATAAGAAATTGAGGTGAACTCTTATTGCAGGGCTAAGTTTTTACAAAGTTTCATGGGGAAATATAAGAAACCCTGGGTGTAAATGTTCTACGCTGTTCCCGTGAACAGAACCGTTGTAATACGTTCGTTTACAACGTTTTAGAGCAAACGGAATCGTTTTATTCCATGCGAAGGGCGTACTTTATGAGAAATTTTAGTAAACTCTTATTGCAGGCTAAGTTTTTACTAAGGTTCATGGGGAACTATAAGAAATCCTCGGTGTAATAGGTTCTAGGCTGTTTCCATGGACAGAACTGTTGTAATACGTTTGTTTACAACGTTTTAGAGCAAACGGAATGGCTTTATTCCATGCGAAAGGCGTACTTTATAAGAAATTGAGATGAACTCTTATCGAAGGGCTAAGTTTGCACTAAGTTTCATGGGGAACTATAAGAAACCCTCGGCGTAAAAAGTTCTAGGCTGTTCCCATGGACAGAACTGTTGTAATACGTTTGTTTACAACGTTTATAGCAAACAGAATCGCTTTATTCAATGGGAAATGCGTAGTTTAAAAGAAATTGAGGTGAACTCTTATTACGGGGCTTAGTTTTCACTAAGTTTCATGGGGAACTATAAGAAACCCTCGGTGTAATAAGATCTAGGCTGTTCCCATGGACAGAACTGTTGTAATACAATTGTTTACAACGTTTTAGAGCAAACGGAATCGTTTTAATCAATGGGAAATGCGTAGTTTAAAAGATATTTAGGTGAACTCTTATTACGGGGCTTAGTTTTCACTAAGTTTCATTGGGAACTATAAGAAACCGTTGTAATAATAAGTTCTACGCTGTTCCCATTGACAAAACTGTTGTAATACGTTAGTTTACAACGTTTTAGAACTAACTAAACCGTTTTAATCAATGGGAAATGCGTAGTTTAAAAGATATTTAGGTGAACTCTTATTACGGGGCTTAGTTTTCACTAAGTTTCATTGGGAACTATAAGAAACCGTTGTAATAATAAGTTCTACGCTGTTCCCATTGACAAAACTGTTGTAATACGTTAGTTTACAACGTTTTAGAACTAACTAAACCGTTTTAATCAATGGGAAATGCGTAGTTTAAAAGATATTTAGGTGAACTCTTATTACGGGGCTTAGTTTTCACTAAGTTTCATTGGGAACTATAAGAAACCGTTGTAATAATAAGTTCTACGCTGTTCCCATTGACAAAACTGTTGTAATACGTTAGTTTACAACGTTTTAGAACTAACTAAACCGTTTTAATCAATGGGAAATGCGTAGTTTAAAAGATATTTAGGTGAACTCTTATTACGGGGCTTAGTTTTCACTAAGTTTCATGGGGAACTATAAGAAACCGTTGTAATAATAAGTTCTACGCTGTTCCCATTGACAAAACTGTTGTAATACGTTAGTTTACAACGTTTTAGAACTAACTAAACCGTTTTAATCAATGGGAAATGCGTAGTTTAAAAGATATTTAGGTGAACTCTTATTACGGGGCTTAGTTTTCACTAAGTTTCATTGGGAACTATAAGAAACCGTTGTAATAATAAGTTCTACGCTGTTCCCATTGACAAAACTGTTGTAATACGTTAGTTTACAACGTTTTAGAACTAACTAAATCGTTTTAATCAATGGGAAATGCGTAGTTTAAAAGATATTTAGGTGAACTCTTATTACGGGGCTTAGTTTTCACTAAGTTTCATGGGGAACTATAAGAAACCGTTGTAATAATAAGTTCTACGCTGTTCCCATTGACAAAACTGTTGTAATACGTTAGTTTACAACGTTTTAGAACTAACTAAACCGTTTTAATCAATGGGAAATGCGTAGTTTAAAAGATATTTAGGTGAACTCTTATTACGGGGCTTAGTTTTCACTAAGTTTCATGGGGAACTATAAGAAACCGTTGTAATAATAAGTTCTACACTGTTCCCATTGACAAAACTGTTGTAATACGTTAGTTTACAACGTTTTAGAACTAACTAAACCGTTTTAATCAATGGGATATGCGTAGTTTAAAAGATATTTAGGTGAACTCTTATTACGGGGCTTAGTTTTCACTAAGTTTCATGGGGAACTATAAGAAACCGTTGTAATAATAAGTTCTACGCTGTTCCCATTGACAAAACTGTTGTAATACGTTAGTTTACAACGTTTTAGAACTAACTAAACCGTTTTAATCAATGGGAAATGCGTAGTTTAAAAGATATTTAGGTGAACTCTTATTACGGGGCTTAGTTTTCACTAAGTTTCATTGGGAACTATAAGAAACCGTTGTAATAATAAGTTCTACGCTGTTCCCATTGACAAAACTGTTGTAATACGTTTGTTTACAACGTTTATAGCAAACAAAATCGTTTTATTCAATGGGAAATGCGTAGTTTAAAAGAAATTGAGGTGAACTCTTATTACAGGGCTTAGTTTTCACTAAGTTTCTTGGGGAACTATAAGAAACCCTCGGTGTAATAAGATCTAGGCTGTTCCCATGTGCAGTCCCTTGTAATGCGATTGTTTACAACGTTTTAGAGCAAATGGGATCGTTTAATTCCATGCGAAAGGCGTACTTTATACGAAATTGAGATGAAATCTTATCGCAGGGCTAAGTTCACTAAGTTTCATGGAGAAACTATAAAAAACCCTCGGTGTAATAAGCTCTAGGCCGTTCCCATGTGCAGTCCCTTGTAATGCGATTGTTTACAACGTTTTAGAGCAAATGGGATCGTTTTATTCAATGCGAATAACGTACTTTATAAGAAATTGAGGTGAACTCTTATTTTGGGGCCAAGTTCCCTTAAGTTTCATGGGGAACTATAAGAAAGCCTCGGTGTAATAAGTTCTAGGCTGTTCCCATGGACAGAACTTTTGTAATACGTTTGTTTACAACGTTTTAGAGCAAACGGAATCCTTTCATTAAATGCGAAAGGCATACTTTATAAGTAATTGGTTTGAACATTTATTGAAGGGCTAAGTTTGCACTAAGTTTCATGGGGAACTATAAGAAACCCTCGGTGTAAAAAGTTCTAGGCTGTTCCCATTGACAGAACTGTTGTAATACGTTTGTTTACAACGTTTATAGCAAACAGAATCGTTTTATTCAATGGGAAATGCGTAGTTTAAAAGAAATTGAGGTGAACTCTTATTACGGGGCTTAGTTTTCACTAAGTTTCATAGGGAATATAAGAAACCCTCGGTGTAATAAGATCTAGGCTGTTCCCATGGACAGAACTGTTGTAATACAATTGTTTACAACGTTTTAGAGCAAACGGAATCGTTTAATTCCATGCGAAAGGCGTACTTTATACGAAATTGAGATGAAATCTTATTGCAGGGCTAAGTTTTCACTAAGTTTCATGGAGAAACTATAAGAAACCCTCGGTGTAATAAGCTCTAGGCTGTTCCCATGGGCAGTCCCTTGTAATGCGATTGTTTACAACGTTTTAGAGCAAATGGGATCGTTTTATTCCAAGCGAATAACGTACTTTATAAGAAATTGAGGTGAACTCTTATTGCAGGGCTAAGTTTTTACAAAGTTTCATGGGGAAATATAAGAAACCCTGGGTGTAAATGTTCTACGCTGTTCCCGTGAACAGAACCGTTGTAATACGTTCGTTTACAACGTTTTAGAGCAAACGGAATCGTTTTATTCCATGCGAAGGGCGTACTTTATGAGAAATTTTAGTAAACTCTTATTGCAGGCTAAGTTTTTACTAAGGTTCATGGGGAACTATAAGAAATCCTCGGTGTAATAGGTTCTAGGCTGTTTCCATGGACAGAACTGTTGTAATACGTTTGTTTACAACGTTTTAGAGCAAACGGAATGGCTTTATTCCATGCGAAAGGCGTACTTTATAAGAAATTGAGATGAACTCTTATCGAAGGGCTAAGTTTGCACTAAGTTTCATGGGGAACTATAAGAAACCCTCGGCGTAAAAAGTTCTAGGCTGTTCCCATGGACAGAACTGTTGTAATACGTTTGTTTACAACGTTTATAGCAAACAGAATCGCTTTATTCAATGGGAAATGCGTAGTTTAAAAGAAATTGAGGTGAACTCTTATTACGGGGCTTAGTTTTCACTAAGTTTCATGGGGAACTATAAGAAACCCTCGGTGTAATAAGATCTAGGCTGTTCCCATGGACAGAACTGTTGTAATACAATTGTTTACAACGTTTTAGAGCAAACGGAATCGTTTTAATCAATGGGAAATGCGTAGTTTAAAAGATATTTAGGTGAACTCTTATTACGGGGCTTAGTTTTCACTAAGTTTCATTGGGAACTATAAGAAACCGTTGTAATAATAAGTTCTACGCTGTTCCCATTGACAAAACTGTTGTAATACGTTAGTTTACAACGTTTTAGAACTAACTAAACCGTTTTAATCAATGGGAAATGCGTAGTTTAAAAGATATTTAGGTGAACTCTTATTACGGGGCTTAGTTTTCACTAAGTTTCATGGGGAACTATAAGAAACCGTTGTAATAATAAGTTCTACGCTGTTCCCATTGACAAAACTGTTGTAATACTTTAGTTTACAACGTTTTAGAACTAACTAAACCGTTTTAATCAATGGGAAATGCGTAGTTTAAAAGATATTTAGGTGAACTCTTATTACGGGGCTTAGTTTTCACTAAGTTTCATTGGGAACTATAAGAAACCGTTGTAATAATAAGTTCTACGCTGTTCCCATTGACAAAACTGTTGTAATACGTTAGTTTACAACGTTTTAGAACTAACTAAACCGTTTTAATCAATGGGAAATGCGTAGTTTAAAAGATATTTAGGTGAACTCTTATTACGGGGCTTAGTTTTCACTAAGTTTCATGGGGAACTATAAGAAACCGTTGTAATAATAAGTTCTACGCTGTTCCCATTGACAAAACTGTTGTAATACGTTAGTTTACAACGTTTTAGAACTAACTAAACCGTTTTAATCAATGGGAAATGCGTAGTTTAAAAGATATTTAGGTGAACTCTTATTACGGGGCTTAGTTTTCACTAAGTTTCATGGGGAACTATAAGAAACCGTTGTAATAATAAGTTCTACACTGTTCCCATTGACAAAACTGTTGTAATACGTTAGTTTACAACGTTTTAGAACTAACTAAACCGTTTTAATCAATGGGATATGCGTAGTTTAAAAGATATTTAGGTGAACTCTTATTACGGGGCTTAGTTTTCACTAAGTTTCATGGGGAACTATAAGAAACCGTTGTAATAATAAGTTCTACGCTGTTCCCATTGACAAAACTGTTGTAATACGTTAGTTTACAACGTTTTAGAACTAACTAAACCGTTTTAATCAATGGGAAATGCGTAGTTTAAAAGATATTTAGGTGAACTCTTATTACGGGGCTTAGTTTTCACTAAGTTTCATTGGGAACTATAAGAAACCGTTGTAATAATAAGTTCTACGCTGTTCCCATTGACAAAACTGTTGTAATACGTTTGTTTACAACGTTTATAGCAAACAAAATCGTTTTATTCAATGGGAAATGCGTAGTTTAAAAGAAATTGAGGTGAACTCTTATTACAGGGCTTAGTTTTCACTAAGTTTCTTGGGGAACTATAAGAAACCCTCGGTGTAATAAGATCTAGGCTGTTCCCATGTGCAGTCCCTTGTAATGCGATTGTTTACAACGTTTTAGAGCAAATGGGATCGTTTAATTCCATGCGAAAGGCGTACTTTATACGAAATTGAGATGAAATCTTATCGCAGGGCTAAGTTCACTAAGTTTCATGGAGAAACTATAAAAAACCCTCGGTGTAATAAGCTCTAGGCCGTTCCCATGTGCAGTCCCTTGTAATGCGATTGTTTACAACGTTTTAGAGCAAATGGGATCGTTTTATTCAATGCGAATAACGTACTTTATAAGAAATTGAGGTGAACTCTTATTTTGGGGCCAAGTTCCCTTAAGTTTCATGGGGAACTATAAGAAAGCCTCGGTGTAATAAGTTCTAGGCTGTTCCCATGGACAGAACTTTTGTAATACGTTTGTTTACAACGTTTTAGAGCAAACGGAATCCTTTCATTAAATGCGAAAGGCATACTTTATAAGTAATTGGTTTGAACATTTATTGAAGGGCTAAGTTTGCACTAAGTTTCATGGGGAACTATAAGAAACCCTCGGTGTAAAAAGTTCTAGGCTGTTCCCATTGACAGAACTGTTGTAATACGTTTGTTTACAACGTTTATAGCAAACAGAATCGTTTTATTCAATGGGAAATGCGTAGTTTAAAAGAAATTGAGGTGAACTCTTATTACGGGGCTTAGTTTTCACTAAGTTTCATAGGGAATATAAGAAACCCTCGGTGTAATAAGATCTAGGCTGTTCCCATGGACAGAACTGTTGTAATACAATTGTTTACAACGTTTTAGAGCAAACGGAATCGTTTAATTCCATGCGAAAGGCGTACTTTATACGAAATTGAGATGAAATCTTATTGCAGGGCTAAGTTTTCACTAAGTTTCATGGAGAAACTATAAGAAACCCTCGGTGTAATAAGCTCTAGGCTGTTCCCATGGGCAGTCCCTTGTAATGCGATTGTTTACAACGTTTTAGAGCAAATGGGATCGTTTTATTCCAAGCGAATAACGTACTTTATAAGAAATTGAGGTGAACTCTTATTGCAGGGCTAAGTTTTTACAAAGTTTCATGGGGAAATATAAGAAACCCTGGGTGTAAATGTTCTACGCTGTTCCCGTGAACAGAACCGTTGTAATACGTTCGTTTACAACGTTTTAGAGCAAACGGAATCGTTTTATTCCATGCGAAGGGCGTACTTTATGAGAAATTTTAGTAAACTCTTATTGCAGGCTAAGTTTTTACTAAGGTTCATGGGGAACTATAAGAAATCCTCGGTGTAATAGGTTCTAGGCTGTTTCCATGGACAGAACTGTTGTAATACGTTTGTTTACAACGTTTTAGAGCAAACGGAATGGCTTTATTCCATGCGAAAGGCGTACTTTATAAGAAATTGAGATGAACTCTTATCGAAGGGCTAAGTTTGCACTAAGTTTCATGGGGAACTATAAGAAACCCTCGGCGTAAAAAGTTCTAGGCTGTTCCCATGGACAGAACTGTTGTAATACGTTTGTTTACAACGTTTATAGCAAACAGAATCGCTTTATTCAATGGGAAATGCGTAGTTTAAAAGAAATTGAGGTGAACTCTTATTACGGGGCTTAGTTTTCACTAAGTTTCATGGGGAACTATAAGAAACCCTCGGTGTAATAAGATCTAGGCTGTTCCCATGGACAGAACTGTTGTAATACAATTGTTTACAACGTTTTAGAGCAAACGGAATCGTTTTAATCAATGGGAAATGCGTAGTTTAAAAGATATTTAGGTGAACTCTTATTACGGGGCTTAGTTTTCACTAAGTTTCATTGGGAACTATAAGAAACCGTTGTAATAATAAGTTCTACGCTGTTCCCATTGACAAAACTGTTGTAATACGTTAGTTTACAACGTTTTAGAACTAACTAAACCGTTTTAATCAATGGGAAATGCGTAGTTTAAAAGATATTTAGGTGAACTCTTATTACGGGGCTTAGTTTTCACTAAGTTTCATTGGGAACTATAAGAAACCGTTGTAATAATAAGTTCTACGCTGTTCCCATTGACAAAACTGTTGTAATACGTTAGTTTACAACGTTTTAGAACTAACTAAACCGTTTTAATCAATGGGAAATGCGTAGTTTAAAAGATATTTAGGTGAACTCTTATTACGGGGCTTAGTTTTCACTAAGTTTCATTGGGAACTATAAGAAACCGTTGTAATAATAAGTTCTACGCTGTTCCCATTGACAAAACTGTTGTAATACGTTAGTTTACAACGTTTTAGAACTAACTAAACCGTTTTAATCAATGGGAAATGCGTAGTTTAAAAGATATTTAGGTGAACTCTTATTACGGGGCTTAGTTTTCACTAAGTTTCATGGGGAACTATAAGAAACCGTTGTAATAATAAGTTCTACGCTGTTCCCATTGACAAAACTGTTGTAATACGTTAGTTTACAACGTTTTAGAACTAACTAAACCGTTTTAATCAATGGGAAATGCGTAGTTTAAAAGATATTTAGGTGAACTCTTATTACGGGGCTTAGTTTTCACTAAGTTTCATTGGGAACTATAAGAAACCGTTGTAATAATAAGTTCTACGCTGTTCCCATTGACAAAACTGTTGTAATACGTTAGTTTACAACGTTTTAGAACTAACTAAATCGTTTTAATCAATGGGAAATGCGTAGTTTAAAAGATATTTAGGTGAACTCTTATTACGGGGCTTAGTTTTCACTAAGTTTCATGGGGAACTATAAGAAACCGTTGTAATAATAAGTTCTACGCTGTTCCCATTGACAAAACTGTTGTAATACGTTAGTTTACAACGTTTTAGAACTAACTAAACCGTTTTAATCAATGGGAAATGCGTAGTTTAAAAGATATTTAGGTGAACTCTTATTACGGGGCTTAGTTTTCACTAAGTTTCATGGGGAACTATAAGAAACCGTTGTAATAATAAGTTCTACACTGTTCCCATTGACAAAACTGTTGTAATACGTTAGTTTACAACGTTTTAGAACTAACTAAACCGTTTTAATCAATGGGATATGCGTAGTTTAAAAGATATTTAGGTGAACTCTTATTACGGGGCTTAGTTTTCACTAAGTTTCATGGGGAACTATAAGAAACCGTTGTAATAATAAGTTCTACGCTGTTCCCATTGACAAAACTGTTGTAATACGTTAGTTTACAACGTTTTAGAACTAACTAAACCGTTTTAATCAATGGGAAATGCGTAGTTTAAAAGATATTTAGGTGAACTCTTATTACGGGGCTTAGTTTTCACTAAGTTTCATTGGGAACTATAAGAAACCGTTGTAATAATAAGTTCTACGCTGTTCCCATTGACAAAACTGTTGTAATACGTTTGTTTACAACGTTTATAGCAAACAAAATCGTTTTATTCAATGGGAAATGCGTAGTTTAAAAGAAATTGAGGTGAACTCTTATTACAGGGCTTAGTTTTCACTAAGTTTCTTGGGGAACTATAAGAAACCCTCGGTGTAATAAGATCTAGGCTGTTCCCATGTGCAGTCCCTTGTAATGCGATTGTTTACAACGTTTTAGAGCAAATGGGATCGTTTAATTCCATGCGAAAGGCGTACTTTATACGAAATTGAGATGAAATCTTATCGCAGGGCTAAGTTCACTAAGTTTCATGGAGAAACTATAAAAAACCCTCGGTGTAATAAGCTCTAGGCCGTTCCCATGTGCAGTCCCTTGTAATGCGATTGTTTACAACGTTTTAGAGCAAATGGGATCGTTTTATTCAATGCGAATAACGTACTTTATAAGAAATTGAGGTGAACTCTTATTTTGGGGCCAAGTTCCCTTAAGTTTCATGGGGAACTATAAGAAAGCCTCGGTGTAATAAGTTCTAGGCTGTTCCCATGGACAGAACTTTTGTAATACGTTTGTTTACAACGTTTTAGAGCAAACGGAATCCTTTCATTAAATGCGAAAGGCATACTTTATAAGTAATTGGTTTGAACATTTATTGAAGGGCTAAGTTTGCACTAAGTTTCATGGGGAACTATAAGAAACCCTCGGTGTAAAAAGTTCTAGGCTGTTCCCATTGACAGAACTGTTGTAATACGTTTGTTTACAACGTTTATAGCAAACAGAATCGTTTTATTCAATGGGAAATGCGTAGTTTAAAAGAAATTGAGGTGAACTCTTATTACGGGGCTTAGTTTTCACTAAGTTTCATAGGGAATATAAGAAACCCTCGGTGTAATAAGATCTAGGCTGTTCCCATGGACAGAACTGTTGTAATACAATTGTTTACAACGTTTTAGAGCAAACGGAATCGTTTAATTCCATGCGAAAGGCGTACTTTATACGAAATTGAGATGAAATCTTATTGCAGGGCTAAGTTTTCACTAAGTTTCATGGAGAAACTATAAGAAACCCTCGGTGTAATAAGCTCTAGGCTGTTCCCATGGGCAGTCCCTTGTAATGCGATTGTTTACAACGTTTTAGAGCAAATGGGATCGTTTTATTCCAAGCGAATAACGTACTTTATAAGAAATTGAGGTGAACTCTTATTGCAGGGCTAAGTTTTTACAAAGTTTCATGGGGAAATATAAGAAACCCTGGGTGTAAATGTTCTACGCTGTTCCCGTGAACAGAACCGTTGTAATACGTTCGTTTACAACGTTTTAGAGCAAACGGAATCGTTTTATTCCATGCGAAGGGCGTACTTTATGAGAAATTTTAGTAAACTCTTATTGCAGGCTAAGTTTTTACTAAGGTTCATGGGGAACTATAAGAAATCCTCGGTGTAATAGGTTCTAGGCTGTTTCCATGGACAGAACTGTTGTAATACGTTTGTTTACAACGTTTTAGAGCAAACGGAATGGCTTTATTCCATGCGAAAGGCGTACTTTATAAGAAATTGAGATGAACTCTTATCGAAGGGCTAAGTTTGCACTAAGTTTCATGGGGAACTATAAGAAACCCTCGGCGTAAAAAGTTCTAGGCTGTTCCCATGGACAGAACTGTTGTAATACGTTTGTTTACAACGTTTATAGCAAACAGAATCGCTTTATTCAATGGGAAATGCGTAGTTTAAAAGAAATTGAGGTGAACTCTTATTACGGGGCTTAGTTTTCACTAAGTTTCATGGGGAACTATAAGAAACCCTCGGTGTAATAAGATCTAGGCTGTTCCCATGGACAGAACTGTTGTAATACAATTGTTTACAACGTTTTAGAGCAAACGGAATCGTTTTAATCAATGGGAAATGCGTAGTTTAAAAGATATTTAGGTGAACTCTTATTACGGGGCTTAGTTTTCACTAAGTTTCATTGGGAACTATAAGAAACCGTTGTAATAATAAGTTCTACGCTGTTCCCATTGACAAAACTGTTGTAATACGTTAGTTTACAACGTTTTAGAACTAACTAAACCGTTTTAATCAATGGGAAATGCGTAGTTTAAAAGATATTTAGGTGAACTCTTATTACGGGGCTTAGTTTTCACTAAGTTTCATTGGGAACTATAAGAAACCGTTGTAATAATAAGTTCTACGCTGTTCCCATTGACAAAACTGTTGTAATACGTTAGTTTACAACGTTTTAGAACTAACTAAACCGTTTTAATCAATGGGAAATGCGTAGTTTAAAAGATATTTAGGTGAACTCTTATTACGGGGCTTAGTTTTCACTAAGTTTCATTGGGAACTATAAGAAACCGTTGTAATAATAAGTTCTACGCTGTTCCCATTGACAAAACTGTTGTAATACGTTAGTTTACAACGTTTTAGAACTAACTAAACCGTTTTAATCAATGGGAAATGCGTAGTTTAAAAGATATTTAGGTGAACTCTTATTACGGGGCTTAGTTTTCACTAAGTTTCATGGGGAACTATAAGAAACCGTTGTAATAATAAGTTCTACGCTGTTCCCATTGACAAAACTGTTGTAATACGTTAGTTTACAACGTTTTAGAACTAACTAAACCGTTTTAATCAATGGGAAATGCGTAGTTTAAAAGATATTTAGGTGAACTCTTATTACGGGGCTTAGTTTTCACTAAGTTTCATTGGGAACTATAAGAAACCGTTGTAATAATAAGTTCTACGCTGTTCCCATTGACAAAACTGTTGTAATACGTTAGTTTACAACGTTTTAGAACTAACTAAATCGTTTTAATCAATGGGAAATGCGTAGTTTAAAAGATATTTAGGTGAACTCTTATTACGGGGCTTAGTTTTCACTAAGTTTCATGGGGAACTATAAGAAACCGTTGTAATAATAAGTTCTACGCTGTTCCCATTGACAAAACTGTTGTAATACGTTAGTTTACAACGTTTTAGAACTAACTAAACCGTTTTAATCAATGGGAAATGCGTAGTTTAAAAGATATTTAGGTGAACTCTTATTACGGGGCTTAGTTTTCACTAAGTTTCATGGGGAACTATAAGAAACCGTTGTAATAATAAGTTCTACACTGTTCCCATTGACAAAACTGTTGTAATACGTTAGTTTACAACGTTTTAGAACTAACTAAACCGTTTTAATCAATGGGATATGCGTAGTTTAAAAGATATTTAGGTGAACTCTTATTACGGGGCTTAGTTTTCACTAAGTTTCATGGGGAACTATAAGAAACCGTTGTAATAATAAGTTCTACGCTGTTCCCATTGACAAAACTGTTGTAATACGTTAGTTTACAACGTTTTAGAACTAACTAAACCGTTTTAATCAATGGGAAATGCGTAGTTTAAAAGATATTTAGGTGAACTCTTATTACGGGGCTTAGTTTTCACTAAGTTTCATTGGGAACTATAAGAAACCGTTGTAATAATAAGTTCTACGCTGTTCCCATTGACAAAACTGTTGTAATACGTTAGTTTACAACGTTTTAGAACTAACTAAACCGTTTTAATCAATGGGAAATGCGTAGTTTAAAAGATATTTAGGTGAACTCTTATTACGGGGCTTAGTTTTCACTAAGTTTCATTGGGAACTATAAGAAACCGTTGTAATAATAAGTTCTACGCTGTTCCCATTGACAAAACTGTTGTAATACGTTAGTTTACAACGTTTTAGAACTAACTAAACCGTTTTAATCAATGGGAAATGCGTAGTTTAAAAGATATTTAGGTGAACTCTTATTACGGGGCTTAGTTTTCACTAAGTTTCATGGGGAACTATAAGAAACCGTTGTAATAATAAGTTCTACGCTGTTCCCATTGACAAAACTGTTGTAATACGTTAGTTTACAACGTTTTAGAACTAACTAAACCGTTTTAATCAATGGGAAATGCGTAGTTTAAAAGATATTTAGGTGAACTCTTATTACGGGGCTTAGTTTTCACTAAGTTTCATTGGGAACTATAAGAAACCGTTGTAATAATAAGTTCTACGCTGTTCCCATTGACAAAACTGTTGTAATACGTTAGTTTACAACGTTTTAGAACTAACTAAACCGTTTTAATCAATGGGAAATGCGTAGTTTAAAAGATATTTAGGTGAACTCTTATTACGGGGCTTAGTTTTCACTAAGTTTCATTGGGAACTATAAGAAACCGTTGTAATAATAAGTTCTACGCTGTTCCCATTGACAAAACTGTTGTAATACGTTAGTTTACAACGTTTTAGAACTAACTAAACCGTTTTAATCAATGGGAAATGCGTAGTTTAAAAGATATTTAGGTGAACTCTTATTACGGGGCTTAGTTTTCACTAAGTTTCATTGGGAACTATAAGAAACCGTTGTAATAATAAGTTCTACGCTGTTCCCATTGACAAAACTGTTGTAATACGTTAGTTTACAACGTTTTAGAACTAACTAAACCGTTTTAATCAATGGGAAATGCGTAGTTTAAAAGATATTTAGGTGAACTCTTATTACGGGGCTTAGTTTTCACTAAGTTTCATGGGGAACTATAAGAAACCGTTGTAATAATAAGTTCTACGCTGTTCCCATTGACAAAACTGTTGTAATACGTTAGTTTACAACGTTTTAGAACTAACTAAACCGTTTTAATCAATGGGAAATGCGTAGTTTAAAAGATATTTAGGTGAACTCTTATTACGGGGCTTAGTTTTCACTAAGTTTCATTGGGAACTATAAGAAACCGTTGTGATAATAAGTTCTACGCTGTTCCCATTGACAAAACTGTTGTAATACGTTAGTTTACAACGTTTTAGAACTAACTAAACCGTTTTAATCAATGGGAAATGCGTAGTTTAAAAGATATTTAGGTGAACTCTTATTACGGGGCTTAGTTTTCACTAAGTTTCATGGGGAACTATAAGAAACCGTTGTAATAATAAGTTCTACGCTGTTCCCATTGACAAAACTGTTGTAATACGTTAGTTTACAACGTTTTAGAACTAACTAAACCGTTTTAATCAATGGGAAATGCGTAGTTTAAAAGATATTTAGGTGAACTCTTATTACGGGGCTTAGTTTTCACTAAGTTTCATGGGGAACTATAAGAAACCGTTGTAATAATAAGTTCTACACTGTTCCCATTGACAAAACTGTTGTAATACGTTAGTTTACAACGTTTTAGAACTAACTAAACCGTTTTAATCAATGGGATATGCGTAGTTTAAAAGATATTTAGGTGAACTCTTATTACGGGGCTTAGTTTTCACTAAGTTTCATGGGGAACTATAAGAAACCGTTGTAATAATAAGTTCTACGCTGTTCCCATTGACAAAACTGTTGTAATACGTTAGTTTACAACGTTTTAGAACTAACTAAACCGTTTTAATCAATGGGAAATGCGTAGTTTAAAAGATATTTAGGTGAACTCTTATTACGGGGCTTAGTTTTCACTAAGTTTCATTGGGAACTATAAGAAACCGTTGTAATAATAAGTTCTACGCTGTTCCCATTGACAAAACTGTTGTAATACGTTAGTTTACAACGTTTTAGAACTAACTAAACCGTTTTAATCAATGGGAAATGCGTAGTTTAAAAGATATTTAGGTGAACTCTTATTACGGGGCTTAGTTTTCACTAAGTTTCATTGGGAACTATAAGAAACCGTTGTAATAATAAGTTCTACGCTGTTCCCATTGACAAAACTGTTGTAATACGTTAGTTTACAACGTTTTAGAACTAACTAAACCGTTTTAATCAATGGGAAATGCGTAGTTTAAAAGATATTTAGGTGAACTCTTATTACGGGGCTTAGTTTTCACTAAGTTTCATGGGGAACTATAAGAAACCGTTGTAATAATAAGTTCTACGCTGTTCCCATTGACAAAATGTTGTAATACGTAGTAATAAAGTTTAATCAATGGGAATGCGTTAAAAGATTTTAGGTGAACTCTTTACGGGTAGTTTTCCTGTTTCATTGGGAACTATAAGAAACCGTTGTAATAATAAGTTCTACGCTGTTCCCATGAAATCAAAACTGTAGTAATACCGGTTGTTTACAACGTTTACAAAACTGTTGTAATACGTTAGTTTACAACGTTTTAGAACTAACTAAACCGTTTTAATCAATGGGAAATGCGTAGTTTAAAAGATATTTAGGTGAACTCTTATTACGGGGCTTAGTTTTCACTAAGTTTCATTGGGAACTATAAGAAACCGTTGTAATAATAAGTTCTACGCTGTTCCCATTGACAAAACTGTTGTAATACGTTAGTTTACAACGTTTTAGAACTAACTAAACCGTTTTAATCAATGGGAAATGCGTAGTTTAAAAGATATTAAGGTGAACTCTTATTACGGGGCTTAGTTTTCACTAAGTTTCATTGGGAACTATAAGAAACCGTTGTAATAATAAGTTCTACGCTGTTCCCATTGACAAAACTGTTGTAATACGTTAGTTTACAACGTTTTAGAACTAACTAAACCGTTTTAATCAATGGGAAATGCGTAGTTTAAAAGATATTTAGGTGAACTCTTATTACGGGGCTTAGTTTTCACTAAGTTTCATGGGGAACTATAAGAAACCGTTGTAATAATAAGTTCTACGCTGTTCCCATTGACAAAACTGTTGTAATACGTTAGTTTACAACGTTTTAGAACTAACTAAACCGTTTTAATCAATGGGAAATGCGTAGTTTAAAAGATATTTAGGTGAACTCTTATTACGGGGCTTAGTTTTCACTAAGTTTCATTGGGAACTATAAGAAACCGTTGTAATAATAAGTTCTACGCTGTTCCCATTGACAAAACTGTTGTAATACGTTAGTTTACAACGTTTTAGAACTAACTAAACCGTTTTAATCAATGGGAAATGCGTAGTTTAAAAGATATTTAGGTGAACTCTTATTACGGGGCTTAGTTTTCACTAAGTTTCATGGGGAACTATAAGAAACCGTTGTAATAATAAGTTCTACGCTGTTCCCATTGACAAAACTGTTGTAATACGTTAGTTTACAACGTTTTAGAACTAACTAAACCGTTTTAATCAATGGGAAATGCGTAGTTTAAAAGATATTTAGGTGAACTCTTATTACGGGGCTTAGTTTTCACTAAGTTTCATGGGGAACTATAAGAAACCGTTGTAATAATAAGTTCTACACTGTTCCCATTGACAAAACTGTTGTAATACGTTAGTTTACAACGTTTTAGAACTAACTAAACCGTTTTAATCAATGGGATATGCGTAGTTTAAAAGATATTTAGGTGAACTCTTATTACGGGGCTTAGTTTTCACTAAGTTTCATGGGGAACTATAAGAAACCGTTGTAATAATAAGTTCTACGCTATTCCCATTGACAAAACTGTTGTAATACGTTAGTTTACAACGTTTTAGAACTAACTAAACCGTTTTAATCAATGGGAAATGCGTAGTTTAAAAGATATTTAGGTGAACTCTTATTACGGGGCTTAGTTTTCACTAAGTTTCATGGGGAACTATAAGAAACCGTTGTAATAATAAGTTCTACGCTGTTCCCATTGACAAAACTGTTGTAATACGTTAGTTTACAACGTTTTAGAACTAACTAAACCGTTTTAATCAATGGGAAATGCGTAGTTTAAAAGATATTTAGGTGAACTCTTATTACGGGGCTTAGTTTTCACTAAGTTTCATTGGGAACTATAAGAAACCGTTGTAATAATAAGTTCTACGCTGTTCCCATTGACAAAACTGTTGTAATACGTTAGTTTACAACGTTTTAGAACTAACTAAACCGTTTTAATCAATGGGAAATGCGTAGTTTAAAAGATATTTAGGTGAACTCTTATTACGGGGCTTAGTTTTCACTAAGTTTCATGGGGAACTATAAGAAACCGTTGTAATAATAAGTTCTACGCTGTTCCCATTGACAAAACTGTTGTAATACGTTAGTTTACAACGTTTTAGAACTAACTAAACCGTTTTAATCAATGGGAAATGCGTAGTTTAAAAGATATTTAGGTGAACTCTTATTACGGGGCTTAGTTTTCACTAAGTTTCATTGGGAACTATAAGAAACCGTTGTAATAATAAGTTCTACGCTGTTCCCATTGACAAAACTGTTGTAATACGTTAGTTTACAACGTTTTAGAACTAACTAAACCGTTTTAATCAATGGGAAATGCGTAGTTTAAAAGATATTTAGGTGAACTCTTATTACGGGGCTTAGTTTTCACTAAGTTTCATGGGGAACTATAAGAAACCGTTGTAATAATAAGTTCTACGCTGTTCCCATTGACAAAACTGTTGTAATACGTTAGTTTACAACGTTTTAGAACTAACTAAACCGTTTTAATCAATGGGAAATGCGTAGTTTAAAAGATATTTAGGTGAACTCTTATTACGGGGCTTAGTTTTCACTAAGTTTCATGGGGAACTATAAGAAACCGTTGTAATAATAAGTTCTACACTGTTCCCATTGACAAAACTGTTGTAATACGTTAGTTTACAACGTTTTAGAACTAACTAAACCGTTTTAATCAATGGGATATGCGTAGTTTAAAAGATATTTAGGTGAACTCTTATTACGGGGCTTAGTTTTCACTAAGTTTCATGGGGAACTATAAGAAACCGTTGTAATAATAAGTTCTACGCTGTTCCCATTGACAAAACTGTTGTAATACGTTAGTTTACAACGTTTTAGAACTAACTAAACCGTTTTAATCAATGGGAAATGCGTAGTTTAAAAGATATTTAGGTGAACTCTTATTACGGGGCTTAGTTTTCACTAAGTTTCATTGGGAACTATAAGAAACCGTTGTAATAATAAGTTCTACGCTGTTCCCATTGACAAAACTGTTGTAATACGTTTGTTTACAACGTTTATAGCAAACAAAATCGTTTTATTCAATGGGAAATGCGTAGTTTAAAAGAAATTGAGGTGAACTCTTATTACAGGGCTTAGTTTTCACTAAGTTTCTTGGGGAACTATAAGAAACCCTCGGTGTAATAAGATCTAGGCTGTTCCCATGTGCAGTCCCTTGTAATGCGATTGTTTACAACGTTTTAGAGCAAATGGGATCGTTTAATTCCATGCGAAAGGCGTACTTTATACGAAATTGAGATGAAATCTTATCGCAGGGCTAAGTTCACTAAGTTTCATGGAGAAACTATAAAAAACCCTCGGTGTAATAAGCTCTAGGCCGTTCCCATGTGCAGTCCCTTGTAATGCGATTGTTTACAACGTTTTAGAGCAAATGGGATCGTTTTATTCAATGCGAATAACGTACTTTATAAGAAATTGAGGTGAACTCTTATTTTGGGGCCAAGTTCCCTTAAGTTTCATGGGGAACTATAAGAAAGCCTCGGTGTAATAAGTTCTAGGCTGTTCCCATGGACAGAACTTTTGTAATACGTTTGTTTACAACGTTTTAGAGCAAACGGAATCCTTTCATTAAATGCGAAAGGCATACTTTATAAGTAATTGGTTTGAACATTTATTGAAGGGCTAAGTTTGCACTAAGTTTCATGGGGAACTATAAGAAACCCTCGGTGTAAAAAGTTCTAGGCTGTTCCCATTGACAGAACTGTTGTAATACGTTTGTTTACAACGTTTATAGCAAACAGAATCGTTTTATTCAATGGGAAATGCGTAGTTTAAAAGAAATTGAGGTGAACTCTTATTACGGGGCTTAGTTTTCACTAAGTTTCATAGGGAATATAAGAAACCCTCGGTGTAATAAGATCTAGGCTGTTCCCATGGACAGAACTGTTGTAATACAATTGTTTACAACGTTTTAGAGCAAACGGAATCGTTTAATTCCATGCGAAAGGCGTACTTTATACGAAATTGAGATGAAATCTTATTGCAGGGCTAAGTTTTCACTAAGTTTCATGGAGAAACTATAAGAAACCCTCGGTGTAATAAGCTCTAGGCTGTTCCCATGGGCAGTCCCTTGTAATGCGATTGTTTACAACGTTTTAGAGCAAATGGGATCGTTTTATTCCAAGCGAATAACGTACTTTATAAGAAATTGAGGTGAACTCTTATTGCAGGGCTAAGTTTTTACAAAGTTTCATGGGGAAATATAAGAAACCCTGGGTGTAAATGTTCTACGCTGTTCCCGTGAACAGAACCGTTGTAATACGTTCGTTTACAACGTTTTAGAGCAAACGGAATCGTTTTATTCCATGCGAAGGGCGTACTTTATGAGAAATTTTAGTAAACTCTTATTGCAGGCTAAGTTTTTACTAAGGTTCATGGGGAACTATAAGAAATCCTCGGTGTAATAGGTTCTAGGCTGTTTCCATGGACAGAACTGTTGTAATACGTTTGTTTACAACGTTTTAGAGCAAACGGAATGGCTTTATTCCATGCGAAAGGCGTACTTTATAAGAAATTGAGATGAACTCTTATCGAAGGGCTAAGTTTGCACTAAGTTTCATGGGGAACTATAAGAAACCCTCGGCGTAAAAAGTTCTAGGCTGTTCCCATGGACAGAACTGTTGTAATACGTTTGTTTACAACGTTTATAGCAAACAGAATCGCTTTATTCAATGGGAAATGCGTAGTTTAAAAGAAATTGAGGTGAACTCTTATTACGGGGCTTAGTTTTCACTAAGTTTCATGGGGAACTATAAGAAACCCTCGGTGTAATAAGATCTAGGCTGTTCCCATGGACAGAACTGTTGTAATACAATTGTTTACAACGTTTTAGAGCAAACGGAATCGTTTTAATCAATGGGAAATGCGTAGTTTAAAAGATATTTAGGTGAACTCTTATTACGGGGCTTAGTTTTCACTAAGTTTCATTGGGAACTATAAGAAACCGTTGTAATAATAAGTTCTACGCTGTTCCCATTGACAAAACTGTTGTAATACGTTAGTTTACAACGTTTTAGAACTAACTAAACCGTTTTAATCAATGGGAAATGCGTAGTTTAAAAGATATTTAGGTGAACTCTTATTACGGGGCTTAGTTTTCACTAAGTTTCATGGGGAACTATAAGAAACCGTTGTAATAATAAGTTCTACGCTGTTCCCATTGACAAAACTGTTGTAATACTTTAGTTTACAACGTTTTAGAACTAACTAAACCGTTTTAATCAATGGGAAATGCGTAGTTTAAAAGATATTTAGGTGAACTCTTATTACGGGGCTTAGTTTTCACTAAGTTTCATTGGGAACTATAAGAAACCGTTGTAATAATAAGTTCTACGCTGTTCCCATTGACAAAACTGTTGTAATACGTTAGTTTACAACGTTTTAGAACTAACTAAACCGTTTTAATCAATGGGAAATGCGTAGTTTAAAAGATATTTAGGTGAACTCTTATTACGGGGCTTAGTTTTCACTAAGTTTCATGGGGAACTATAAGAAACCGTTGTAATAATAAGTTCTACGCTGTTCCCATTGACAAAACTGTTGTAATACGTTAGTTTACAACGTTTTAGAACTAACTAAACCGTTTTAATCAATGGGAAATGCGTAGTTTAAAAGATATTTAGGTGAACTCTTATTACGGGGCTTAGTTTTCACTAAGTTTCATGGGGAACTATAAGAAACCGTTGTAATAATAAGTTCTACACTGTTCCCATTGACAAAACTGTTGTAATACGTTAGTTTACAACGTTTTAGAACTAACTAAACCGTTTTAATCAATGGGATATGCGTAGTTTAAAAGATATTTAGGTGAACTCTTATTACGGGGCTTAGTTTTCACTAAGTTTCATGGGGAACTATAAGAAACCGTTGTAATAATAAGTTCTACGCTGTTCCCATTGACAAAACTGTTGTAATACGTTAGTTTACAACGTTTTAGAACTAACTAAACCGTTTTAATCAATGGGAAATGCGTAGTTTAAAAGATATTTAGGTGAACTCTTATTACGGGGCTTAGTTTTCACTAAGTTTCATTGGGAACTATAAGAAACCGTTGTAATAATAAGTTCTACGCTGTTCCCATTGACAAAACTGTTGTAATACGTTTGTTTACAACGTTTATAGCAAACAAAATCGTTTTATTCAATGGGAAATGCGTAGTTTAAAAGAAATTGAGGTGAACTCTTATTACAGGGCTTAGTTTTCACTAAGTTTCTTGGGGAACTATAAGAAACCCTCGGTGTAATAAGATCTAGGCTGTTCCCATGTGCAGTCCCTTGTAATGCGATTGTTTACAACGTTTTAGAGCAAATGGGATCGTTTAATTCCATGCGAAAGGCGTACTTTATACGAAATTGAGATGAAATCTTATCGCAGGGCTAAGTTCACTAAGTTTCATGGAGAAACTATAAAAAACCCTCGGTGTAATAAGCTCTAGGCCGTTCCCATGTGCAGTCCCTTGTAATGCGATTGTTTACAACGTTTTAGAGCAAATGGGATCGTTTTATTCAATGCGAATAACGTACTTTATAAGAAATTGAGGTGAACTCTTATTTTGGGGCCAAGTTCCCTTAAGTTTCATGGGGAACTATAAGAAAGCCTCGGTGTAATAAGTTCTAGGCTGTTCCCATGGACAGAACTTTTGTAATACGTTTGTTTACAACGTTTTAGAGCAAACGGAATCCTTTCATTAAATGCGAAAGGCATACTTTATAAGTAATTGGTTTGAACATTTATTGAAGGGCTAAGTTTGCACTAAGTTTCATGGGGAACTATAAGAAACCCTCGGTGTAAAAAGTTCTAGGCTGTTCCCATTGACAGAACTGTTGTAATACGTTTGTTTACAACGTTTATAGCAAACAGAATCGTTTTATTCAATGGGAAATGCGTAGTTTAAAAGAAATTGAGGTGAACTCTTATTACGGGGCTTAGTTTTCACTAAGTTTCATAGGGAATATAAGAAACCCTCGGTGTAATAAGATCTAGGCTGTTCCCATGGACAGAACTGTTGTAATACAATTGTTTACAACGTTTTAGAGCAAACGGAATCGTTTAATTCCATGCGAAAGGCGTACTTTATACGAAATTGAGATGAAATCTTATTGCAGGGCTAAGTTTTCACTAAGTTTCATGGAGAAACTATAAGAAACCCTCGGTGTAATAAGCTCTAGGCTGTTCCCATGGGCAGTCCCTTGTAATGCGATTGTTTACAACGTTTTAGAGCAAATGGGATCGTTTTATTCCAAGCGAATAACGTACTTTATAAGAAATTGAGGTGAACTCTTATTGCAGGGCTAAGTTTTTACAAAGTTTCATGGGGAAATATAAGAAACCCTGGGTGTAAATGTTCTACGCTGTTCCCGTGAACAGAACCGTTGTAATACGTTCGTTTACAACGTTTTAGAGCAAACGGAATCGTTTTATTCCATGCGAAGGGCGTACTTTATGAGAAATTTTAGTAAACTCTTATTGCAGGCTAAGTTTTTACTAAGGTTCATGGGGAACTATAAGAAATCCTCGGTGTAATAGGTTCTAGGCTGTTTCCATGGACAGAACTGTTGTAATACGTTTGTTTACAACGTTTTAGAGCAAACGGAATGGCTTTATTCCATGCGAAAGGCGTACTTTATAAGAAATTGAGATGAACTCTTATCGAAGGGCTAAGTTTGCACTAAGTTTCATGGGGAACTATAAGAAACCCTCGGCGTAAAAAGTTCTAGGCTGTTCCCATGGACAGAACTGTTGTAATACGTTTGTTTACAACGTTTATAGCAAACAGAATCGCTTTATTCAATGGGAAATGCGTAGTTTAAAAGAAATTGAGGTGAACTCTTATTACGGGGCTTAGTTTTCACTAAGTTTCATGGGGAACTATAAGAAACCCTCGGTGTAATAAGATCTAGGCTGTTCCCATGGACAGAACTGTTGTAATACAATTGTTTACAACGTTTTAGAGCAAACGGAATCGTTTTAATCAATGGGAAATGCGTAGTTTAAAAGATATTTAGGTGAACTCTTATTACGGGGCTTAGTTTTCACTAAGTTTCATTGGGAACTATAAGAAACCGTTGTAATAATAAGTTCTACGCTGTTCCCATTGACAAAACTGTTGTAATACGTTAGTTTACAACGTTTTAGAACTAACTAAACCGTTTTAATCAATGGGAAATGCGTAGTTTAAAAGATATTTAGGTGAACTCTTATTACGGGGCTTAGTTTTCACTAAGTTTCATTGGGAACTATAAGAAACCGTTGTAATAATAAGTTCTACGCTGTTCCCATTGACAAAACTGTTGTAATACGTTAGTTTACAACGTTTTAGAACTAACTAAACCGTTTTAATCAATGGGAAATGCGTAGTTTAAAAGATATTTAGGTGAACTCTTATTACGGGGCTTAGTTTTCACTAAGTTTCATTGGGAACTATAAGAAACCGTTGTAATAATAAGTTCTACGCTGTTCCCATTGACAAAACTGTTGTAATACGTTAGTTTACAACGTTTTAGAACTAACTAAACCGTTTTAATCAATGGGAAATGCGTAGTTTAAAAGATATTTAGGTGAACTCTTATTACGGGGCTTAGTTTTCACTAAGTTTCATGGGGAACTATAAGAAACCGTTGTAATAATAAGTTCTACGCTGTTCCCATTGACAAAACTGTTGTAATACGTTAGTTTACAACGTTTTAGAACTAACTAAACCGTTTTAATCAATGGGAAATGCGTAGTTTAAAAGATATTTAGGTGAACTCTTATTACGGGGCTTAGTTTTCACTAAGTTTCATTGGGAACTATAAGAAACCGTTGTAATAATAAGTTCTACGCTGTTCCCATTGACAAAACTGTTGTAATACGTTAGTTTACAACGTTTTAGAACTAACTAAATCGTTTTAATCAATGGGAAATGCGTAGTTTAAAAGATATTTAGGTGAACTCTTATTACGGGGCTTAGTTTTCACTAAGTTTCATGGGGAACTATAAGAAACCGTTGTAATAATAAGTTCTACGCTGTTCCCATTGACAAAACTGTTGTAATACGTTAGTTTACAACGTTTTAGAACTAACTAAACCGTTTTAATCAATGGGAAATGCGTAGTTTAAAAGATATTTAGGTGAACTCTTATTACGGGGCTTAGTTTTCACTAAGTTTCATGGGGAACTATAAGAAACCGTTGTAATAATAAGTTCTACACTGTTCCCATTGACAAAACTGTTGTAATACGTTAGTTTACAACGTTTTAGAACTAACTAAACCGTTTTAATCAATGGGATATGCGTAGTTTAAAAGATATTTAGGTGAACTCTTATTACGGGGCTTAGTTTTCACTAAGTTTCATGGGGAACTATAAGAAACCGTTGTAATAATAAGTTCTACGCTGTTCCCATTGACAAAACTGTTGTAATACGTTAGTTTACAACGTTTTAGAACTAACTAAACCGTTTTAATCAATGGGAAATGCGTAGTTTAAAAGATATTTAGGTGAACTCTTATTACGGGGCTTAGTTTTCACTAAGTTTCATTGGGAACTATAAGAAACCGTTGTAATAATAAGTTCTACGCTGTTCCCATTGACAAAACTGTTGTAATACGTTTGTTTACAACGTTTATAGCAAACAAAATCGTTTTATTCAATGGGAAATGCGTAGTTTAAAAGAAATTGAGGTGAACTCTTATTACAGGGCTTAGTTTTCACTAAGTTTCTTGGGGAACTATAAGAAACCCTCGGTGTAATAAGATCTAGGCTGTTCCCATGTGCAGTCCCTTGTAATGCGATTGTTTACAACGTTTTAGAGCAAATGGGATCGTTTAATTCCATGCGAAAGGCGTACTTTATACGAAATTGAGATGAAATCTTATCGCAGGGCTAAGTTCACTAAGTTTCATGGAGAAACTATAAAAAACCCTCGGTGTAATAAGCTCTAGGCCGTTCCCATGTGCAGTCCCTTGTAATGCGATTGTTTACAACGTTTTAGAGCAAATGGGATCGTTTTATTCAATGCGAATAACGTACTTTATAAGAAATTGAGGTGAACTCTTATTTTGGGGCCAAGTTCCCTTAAGTTTCATGGGGAACTATAAGAAAGCCTCGGTGTAATAAGTTCTAGGCTGTTCCCATGGACAGAACTTTTGTAATACGTTTGTTTACAACGTTTTAGAGCAAACGGAATCCTTTCATTAAATGCGAAAGGCATACTTTATAAGTAATTGGTTTGAACATTTATTGAAGGGCTAAGTTTGCACTAAGTTTCATGGGGAACTATAAGAAACCCTCGGTGTAAAAAGTTCTAGGCTGTTCCCATTGACAGAACTGTTGTAATACGTTTGTTTACAACGTTTATAGCAAACAGAATCGTTTTATTCAATGGGAAATGCGTAGTTTAAAAGAAATTGAGGTGAACTCTTATTACGGGGCTTAGTTTTCACTAAGTTTCATAGGGAATATAAGAAACCCTCGGTGTAATAAGATCTAGGCTGTTCCCATGGACAGAACTGTTGTAATACAATTGTTTACAACGTTTTAGAGCAAACGGAATCGTTTAATTCCATGCGAAAGGCGTACTTTATACGAAATTGAGATGAAATCTTATTGCAGGGCTAAGTTTTCACTAAGTTTCATGGAGAAACTATAAGAAACCCTCGGTGTAATAAGCTCTAGGCTGTTCCCATGGGCAGTCCCTTGTAATGCGATTGTTTACAACGTTTTAGAGCAAATGGGATCGTTTTATTCCAAGCGAATAACGTACTTTATAAGAAATTGAGGTGAACTCTTATTGCAGGGCTAAGTTTTTACAAAGTTTCATGGGGAAATATAAGAAACCCTGGGTGTAAATGTTCTACGCTGTTCCCGTGAACAGAACCGTTGTAATACGTTCGTTTACAACGTTTTAGAGCAAACGGAATCGTTTTATTCCATGCGAAGGGCGTACTTTATGAGAAATTTTAGTAAACTCTTATTGCAGGCTAAGTTTTTACTAAGGTTCATGGGGAACTATAAGAAATCCTCGGTGTAATAGGTTCTAGGCTGTTTCCATGGACAGAACTGTTGTAATACGTTTGTTTACAACGTTTTAGAGCAAACGGAATGGCTTTATTCCATGCGAAAGGCGTACTTTATAAGAAATTGAGATGAACTCTTATCGAAGGGCTAAGTTTGCACTAAGTTTCATGGGGAACTATAAGAAACCCTCGGCGTAAAAAGTTCTAGGCTGTTCCCATGGACAGAACTGTTGTAATACGTTTGTTTACAACGTTTATAGCAAACAGAATCGCTTTATTCAATGGGAAATGCGTAGTTTAAAAGAAATTGAGGTGAACTCTTATTACGGGGCTTAGTTTTCACTAAGTTTCATGGGGAACTATAAGAAACCCTCGGTGTAATAAGATCTAGGCTGTTCCCATGGACAGAACTGTTGTAATACAATTGTTTACAACGTTTTAGAGCAAACGGAATCGTTTTAATCAATGGGAAATGCGTAGTTTAAAAGATATTTAGGTGAACTCTTATTACGGGGCTTAGTTTTCACTAAGTTTCATTGGGAACTATAAGAAACCGTTGTAATAATAAGTTCTACGCTGTTCCCATTGACAAAACTGTTGTAATACGTTAGTTTACAACGTTTTAGAACTAACTAAACCGTTTTAATCAATGGGAAATGCGTAGTTTAAAAGATATTTAGGTGAACTCTTATTACGGGGCTTAGTTTTCACTAAGTTTCATGGGGAACTATAAGAAACCGTTGTAATAATAAGTTCTACGCTGTTCCCATTGACAAAACTGTTGTAATACTTTAGTTTACAACGTTTTAGAACTAACTAAACCGTTTTAATCAATGGGAAATGCGTAGTTTAAAAGATATTTAGGTGAACTCTTATTACGGGGCTTAGTTTTCACTAAGTTTCATTGGGAACTATAAGAAACCGTTGTAATAATAAGTTCTACGCTGTTCCCATTGACAAAACTGTTGTAATACGTTAGTTTACAACGTTTTAGAACTAACTAAACCGTTTTAATCAATGGGAAATGCGTAGTTTAAAAGATATTTAGGTGAACTCTTATTACGGGGCTTAGTTTTCACTAAGTTTCATGGGGAACTATAAGAAACCGTTGTAATAATAAGTTCTACGCTGTTCCCATTGACAAAACTGTTGTAATACGTTAGTTTACAACGTTTTAGAACTAACTAAACCGTTTTAATCAATGGGAAATGCGTAGTTTAAAAGATATTTAGGTGAACTCTTATTACGGGGCTTAGTTTTCACTAAGTTTCATGGGGAACTATAAGAAACCGTTGTAATAATAAGTTCTACACTGTTCCCATTGACAAAACTGTTGTAATACGTTAGTTTACAACGTTTTAGAACTAACTAAACCGTTTTAATCAATGGGATATGCGTAGTTTAAAAGATATTTAGGTGAACTCTTATTACGGGGCTTAGTTTTCACTAAGTTTCATGGGGAACTATAAGAAACCGTTGTAATAATAAGTTCTACGCTGTTCCCATTGACAAAACTGTTGTAATACGTTAGTTTACAACGTTTTAGAACTAACTAAACCGTTTTAATCAATGGGAAATGCGTAGTTTAAAAGATATTTAGGTGAACTCTTATTACGGGGCTTAGTTTTCACTAAGTTTCATTGGGAACTATAAGAAACCGTTGTAATAATAAGTTCTACGCTGTTCCCATTGACAAAACTGTTGTAATACGTTTGTTTACAACGTTTATAGCAAACAAAATCGTTTTATTCAATGGGAAATGCGTAGTTTAAAAGAAATTGAGGTGAACTCTTATTACAGGGCTTAGTTTTCACTAAGTTTCTTGGGGAACTATAAGAAACCCTCGGTGTAATAAGATCTAGGCTGTTCCCATGTGCAGTCCCTTGTAATGCGATTGTTTACAACGTTTTAGAGCAAATGGGATCGTTTAATTCCATGCGAAAGGCGTACTTTATACGAAATTGAGATGAAATCTTATCGCAGGGCTAAGTTCACTAAGTTTCATGGAGAAACTATAAAAAACCCTCGGTGTAATAAGCTCTAGGCCGTTCCCATGTGCAGTCCCTTGTAATGCGATTGTTTACAACGTTTTAGAGCAAATGGGATCGTTTTATTCAATGCGAATAACGTACTTTATAAGAAATTGAGGTGAACTCTTATTTTGGGGCCAAGTTCCCTTAAGTTTCATGGGGAACTATAAGAAAGCCTCGGTGTAATAAGTTCTAGGCTGTTCCCATGGACAGAACTTTTGTAATACGTTTGTTTACAACGTTTTAGAGCAAACGGAATCCTTTCATTAAATGCGAAAGGCATACTTTATAAGTAATTGGTTTGAACATTTATTGAAGGGCTAAGTTTGCACTAAGTTTCATGGGGAACTATAAGAAACCCTCGGTGTAAAAAGTTCTAGGCTGTTCCCATTGACAGAACTGTTGTAATACGTTTGTTTACAACGTTTATAGCAAACAGAATCGTTTTATTCAATGGGAAATGCGTAGTTTAAAAGAAATTGAGGTGAACTCTTATTACGGGGCTTAGTTTTCACTAAGTTTCATAGGGAATATAAGAAACCCTCGGTGTAATAAGATCTAGGCTGTTCCCATGGACAGAACTGTTGTAATACAATTGTTTACAACGTTTTAGAGCAAACGGAATCGTTTAATTCCATGCGAAAGGCGTACTTTATACGAAATTGAGATGAAATCTTATTGCAGGGCTAAGTTTTCACTAAGTTTCATGGAGAAACTATAAGAAACCCTCGGTGTAATAAGCTCTAGGCTGTTCCCATGGGCAGTCCCTTGTAATGCGATTGTTTACAACGTTTTAGAGCAAATGGGATCGTTTTATTCCAAGCGAATAACGTACTTTATAAGAAATTGAGGTGAACTCTTATTGCAGGGCTAAGTTTTTACAAAGTTTCATGGGGAAATATAAGAAACCCTGGGTGTAAATGTTCTACGCTGTTCCCGTGAACAGAACCGTTGTAATACGTTCGTTTACAACGTTTTAGAGCAAACGGAATCGTTTTATTCCATGCGAAGGGCGTACTTTATGAGAAATTTTAGTAAACTCTTATTGCAGGCTAAGTTTTTACTAAGGTTCATGGGGAACTATAAGAAATCCTCGGTGTAATAGGTTCTAGGCTGTTTCCATGGACAGAACTGTTGTAATACGTTTGTTTACAACGTTTTAGAGCAAACGGAATGGCTTTATTCCATGCGAAAGGCGTACTTTATAAGAAATTGAGATGAACTCTTATCGAAGGGCTAAGTTTGCACTAAGTTTCATGGGGAACTATAAGAAACCCTCGGCGTAAAAAGTTCTAGGCTGTTCCCATGGACAGAACTGTTGTAATACGTTTGTTTACAACGTTTATAGCAAACAGAATCGCTTTATTCAATGGGAAATGCGTAGTTTAAAAGAAATTGAGGTGAACTCTTATTACGGGGCTTAGTTTTCACTAAGTTTCATGGGGAACTATAAGAAACCCTCGGTGTAATAAGATCTAGGCTGTTCCCATGGACAGAACTGTTGTAATACAATTGTTTACAACGTTTTAGAGCAAACGGAATCGTTTTAATCAATGGGAAATGCGTAGTTTAAAAGATATTTAGGTGAACTCTTATTACGGGGCTTAGTTTTCACTAAGTTTCATTGGGAACTATAAGAAACCGTTGTAATAATAAGTTCTACGCTGTTCCCATTGACAAAACTGTTGTAATACGTTAGTTTACAACGTTTTAGAACTAACTAAACCGTTTTAATCAATGGGAAATGCGTAGTTTAAAAGATATTTAGGTGAACTCTTATTACGGGGCTTAGTTTTCACTAAGTTTCATTGGGAACTATAAGAAACCGTTGTAATAATAAGTTCTACGCTGTTCCCATTGACAAAACTGTTGTAATACGTTAGTTTACAACGTTTTAGAACTAACTAAACCGTTTTAATCAATGGGAAATGCGTAGTTTAAAAGATATTTAGGTGAACTCTTATTACGGGGCTTAGTTTTCACTAAGTTTCATTGGGAACTATAAGAAACCGTTGTAATAATAAGTTCTACGCTGTTCCCATTGACAAAACTGTTGTAATACGTTAGTTTACAACGTTTTAGAACTAACTAAACCGTTTTAATCAATGGGAAATGCGTAGTTTAAAAGATATTTAGGTGAACTCTTATTACGGGGCTTAGTTTTCACTAAGTTTCATGGGGAACTATAAGAAACCGTTGTAATAATAAGTTCTACGCTGTTCCCATTGACAAAACTGTTGTAATACGTTAGTTTACAACGTTTTAGAACTAACTAAACCGTTTTAATCAATGGGAAATGCGTAGTTTAAAAGATATTTAGGTGAACTCTTATTACGGGGCTTAGTTTTCACTAAGTTTCATTGGGAACTATAAGAAACCGTTGTAATAATAAGTTCTACGCTGTTCCCATTGACAAAACTGTTGTAATACGTTAGTTTACAACGTTTTAGAACTAACTAAATCGTTTTAATCAATGGGAAATGCGTAGTTTAAAAGATATTTAGGTGAACTCTTATTACGGGGCTTAGTTTTCACTAAGTTTCATGGGGAACTATAAGAAACCGTTGTAATAATAAGTTCTACGCTGTTCCCATTGACAAAACTGTTGTAATACGTTAGTTTACAACGTTTTAGAACTAACTAAACCGTTTTAATCAATGG